>OX235262.1:133323773-136285431 GCA_944472135.2 Trichobilharzia regenti
GCGAGCCTCAGTCGTTTACACTCTTTCTCCCCGGCGTTTCGGACTGCAGCTAACAATTATCTCCATGTGCATTTCATTCTCAGCAATAGCCTAGCCTCTCAGACGTACACCACCCATCTGCTGTCTCTAACATCAATCGATTCATTCACTGATGTAGAAGACTCGAAACAACTTCAGAAGTAATCACGACGAAAATTTTAACAAAATTACGCAATAACAACAAGGTACGAAAACAACAAGTAAACACAATGAATCCAAAATACACCAATTGATAGGACACACCACACGTATATACAAACAGTACAAACAAACTCGCAGATCGTGTCTCAATGGAATTCCTTTGAAGAATCGCAGGACTTACACCAGTACACTTGCAACCCTTCTCACGTTGACGATTGTAAGTTGTGGAATGTCCGGACACAAACAAGATTAACCAACAATTACAATAATTGGAACTCACACAACTATTTAACACAAACATATGTACAATCAACACATCAAATGTTGTGGATTCTGGCACGACAAACTACCCTTGAAGAACTGTAGGAATTACAGCAGTACGCCTACATTCCTCCTCAGGTTGATGATCCAAGTGGAAGTCGTCCGGACACAAACAGAATTACCAACAGCTAGATGACAGATGATATCAATTCAGTATATACAATATGAACATATGTACAAGATCATACACCAAGCACATTGGACTGCTCATTGATGCGCTACCCTTTGAAGAGCTGTAGGACATACAGCAGTACGCCTACAACCCTTCTCAGGTTGACGCCCTAGGTTGGAAAATCGTCGCAGAGTTCATTTGCTAACTTCCTTCTCTCAGCTATATCCTCAAATCTGAACGGCAACACGCCCATGTCATTGTATCGTAGAATATAGATGACCAACAAACACATGGCATATCTCATCAACCAAGTGTAGAAACAGAGTAATTTACACCAAAGATAATAACATTCAATTAGTAACTTGAAACTAGAAATGCCTTTATTCATGCAAGTCAATTTAACAATTACTCTCTCGTTTACACTTGGCTTATCCACACTAAACTGACCATTGATATTCGTCCTTTCAAACGAACTGATACTAGCATAGTCATTGCAGAAGATACTTGAGTTGATGGGTGTCTGTTTCATTGTGGATGACAGCACCAACGATGACTGACTGATATCAGTTGATGAACTTAGTGGTGGATCAGAAGCTGTTCTTTTTCGGCTTTCAGATAGTTGTCCAACTGCAAGATTACCACCACTGCTGTCTTTCACTACTAGTTCGGGTTTAGCACTATCATCTGATGATAGGTGTGCTACACGCTGATCAATTACACTGACTGTCTCACAAGTATGCACACCTTTTGGAACTGCATCTGCGTTCAATTCTACTTCACATTGCATTTGTACAGAACCTTTATTTAACTTAGCAGTAGTAGCCATTCCCTCCATTTCATAATGATCAACCAAAGACAACTGTGAAGTATTATGATCATTATCACGAATATTCACTTTACCGTCAACTTCATCATTTTCAAACTCTTTAATAACAGAAGTAGACAATTTTGGTTCCTCCTCACAAATCATTAAAGGTTTTATAACTTCACTATGACTAGATATACTTTTTAAACTTGTAGGATCAGAACTGAACTCTGAAGCAGTAACTCTATTCTGTGACACTCTATTCAACAACGGCTTACCAGTTGCAACTACAGACTTCTTCACAACACCGTTATCGCCACACAATTCGGATTCAGACCTGGAATTTACATTTAGCTTATCACTGAACTTGCTCACCGGTTCACAGTTCACTTCTGTATGCACCTCTTGCACACGTGTACAACAAAACCGTGTTTGTCTTGCATCTTGTAACTTATCTGTTGAGGATGTGCTACGAAACCTGTTACACTCACTAGATCTATATGCATTACTAGATATAATAATAATAATAATAATAGTATATTCTCATTTTGTACATGAGAGACGCCAGTTTACAGGCATCATCAATATGATAAATTACATATACGATTAGCAATCATAATTAATAATAATGTTTTAATAAAGTACACATTTTTTCCTACTTGTGTAGGACACACCAAATATACAGGCATGGATAAGCATTAATTAAATTTCATAAATTCGGTTTATGGTTAAGTTACATGGTTGCTGGCGTTTTTGTTTTAATAATAATTATAATAATGTATATTCTCATATAAACATATAAATTTACATGAAAATGCATGCCATTTTTTTAGGTCTGTGGGAACAATATGATAACCAGTCATTCAATGGAGCACATCATGAAATATAGGAATATTGACTTCGCATTAACAAAAAAACCCAAGTAAGTTTTGGATGGATTAAAAATACTTGGGAAAAAATAAAGCTTGAAGTTATTCCACAATATAACAAGTCATTCAATGGAGCACATCATGAAATATAGGAATATTGTCTTCGCATTAACAAAAAAACCCAAGTAAGTTTTGGATGGATTAAAAATACTTGGGAAAAAATAAAGCTTGAAGTAATTCCTCAATATAACCTGGGTGTGTACAAATCCGAATCTCATTTTTGATTTGATTTATATCCAAATTGGGTAATAAGGAAGCTATTTTTACAGATACGATCAGTTATGTTATAAGCTACAATCGTGAAGTTGTATTACAAATTGATACTTTTCCATTGGTATAAGAGTATATTCCACAAATGTAATCCACAAATGTAATCCAGGTTGCGTCGTGGAGAAAGTTAATTCGTTATTAACCAGGCAACTGAAAGATACGGGACCAATAATGTTTGCAGATCATTTGTCATTGTAAATGGTCAAATATCCACATTATTCATTCTCATTCAAAAAGTCAAATGGAAGCTGAAATGGTGAGAGAAAAAAGAAGACAAACAACAGCAACGCAAAAGAAAGCAACGGGAGTCCTTAAGGAGTGATTAATAAATATATACATATATATTCTGTTTAGTAACTGTGGTTATTTTGGTACACAAACTAACTAGTCCCGTTATGCTAACTTTTATATTATGTGTGAACTAATATTACTGTCCTGTGTAGAAATGTTAATCATCTAGTTCCAATAATATTAAAATTTATAATTGTAGTTTGCTGTAACTACACGTTTAAACAACTTAAAATATCTATGTAGGGTGAAAAAGAGGGTGTAAGAGTCAGACGTATAAGTGCATTGTCATCTTTGAGCAGTCTGGTGACTGAGGAGATGAACACTGGAAGTGTGTTTGCATCGCGCACATTAGCTGGTAGTCTATTCCAAATGACTGAAAACTTATTTAAGAAGAAGTTGTACCGCACGTAAGTCTGACAGTGCTCTATAGCAGCTAGGTTGTGATGATTTCTAAGATTGTAACTGACGACAGCGGTAGGTTTAGTTATTGGCTCGGAGGAATGCAAGAGAAGATTAGTTAGCTTATAGTAAAAGATTAGGTTTAGCTTAAGGCGTCTTTTCCAGAGGGGTTCTAATCTTAGTCTTACGCATCTCTCATGGTATTCCAGACTACTTTCTAAACCAAGAGTTCTTGAGGTAAACTGCCGTTGCACTCCCTCTAATTTAAGCTTGTCATTTTGTCTTAGTCCGCTAAGAATAAACGGGCAGTATTCTAAGATAGGTCGGACACATACTTTGTATAATAAAACCCTAGTTTCACAACAAAAGAAATTGCGTGTTATGCATCCTATCAGCCTACGCGTTTTACGTCTGGCATAATCAGTCTGTTCAGCGAACGTTAGGTTACTAGAGTATCTAATACCGAGATCTACGACTGAATTGAGCTTAGCTAGTTTTCGCCCATTTATTTCAAGGTTTAGATCAAGCTTACTGTTGCCGATACAAATCCAGCCGCATTTGTCAATGTTAAAATTTAGGCAGGATTCAGCACACCACGTTGCAAGGCTACTTAGTTCAAGATGTATTTTATCTACCATATCGCTTAATTCATGAGTGTAGCAGGAGTAGACGACTTTGAGGTCGTCAGCATATAGGAATGGTTTACCTGAGGTGAAGCACTTGCAAATGCTGTTAATGTAAACTGTGAATAAAAGTGGACCTAGGACACTACCTTGCACGACCCCACTTGAGATCTGCCTAGGGTGAGACAATACAGATCCAACTTTGGTTATTTGTACCCTGTTGCTTAGAAATGATTTTAACCAGTTCAGTAATGGGTTGCGAATTCCACAAGAGTACAGCTTCTCAAAGAGAATACTGTGAGATACCATGTCAAATGCCCTAGATATATCGAAGTATAGAACAACGACTAGCTTACGTGCTTCGCGATTACTAGTGATGCAGTTGAAAAAGTCGAAGTGGCAAGTAACGCAGGATCTATTTTTGAGAAATCCGTGTTGAGACCTTGTAACAAGATCCTCCCTAATTAGGTAGTCTGACAATTGATCCTTTACAACTTTCTCCATGATTCGTGAGATAACTGGGGTTATATTTATGGGTCTGTAATTGCGGACGTTTGCCCTATCACCAGATTTGTAATGTGGAATTATGAAGCTAGTTTTCCACTCACTAGGGTAAGTGCCAGTGTCCATAGATATTGAGAAGAATTTAAGAAGTAACAGGGGTATATCACACCCACTGTTTTTGAAAATTATCGAAGCGAGGCCATCCGGTCCCGTACTAGTGGAAGGTTTAAGGCTTTTAATTGCTTGTACTATTAGTTGATTAGTGAACACAATGCTTTCAAGGGAAGAGATAGTAAGGGGAGCGGTTTCACCAGGCATATGTGTTTCTAAACTAAAGTTTGCAAACCAATCACTGAAAGTTCACAGATAGTGGCAGGTTCATTGTAGATTACTTTGTCGTGAAGTAAGTATGGGATTTCCCTCGCTGACTGCATTCGTTTTTTAAGAAGTGCCGTTAAGTTATAAACTTTGGAGGTACTTTCAAGTGCCGTTAACTCTTCGTCGAGGTCCTTTTGAGAACGTAGGCGCTTGATAGATTCAAGAGACTCGTGGATTGAGAGCAATAGTGATATGTCCTTAGTGGAATAGTAC
Organism: Trichobilharzia regenti; assembly: GCA_944472135.2. NCBI lineage: Eukaryota > Metazoa > Platyhelminthes > Trematoda > Strigeidida > Schistosomatidae > Trichobilharzia > Trichobilharzia regenti. The sequence goes on from OX235262.1 coordinate 133,328,799, forward strand.
TGTTTCTTCAGTTTCCTTAACTTATTACGGTGTGCCCTTGGAATATATTCAGTTCGGTGTCTACTTAATTTCACTATTTTATTTGGGGCAACTGTATCTAGACAAAGGGTAACATTCCTGTAAAACAGGGTTACTAAGGCCTCCAGGGAGTCAGTGGTAAAATAGTCATCCCATTGACAGAGTCGAATAAGTTCTTGGACTAATCCCCAGTCTGTATATTTGTAACTACGACATATTGTGCTTCCTGAGTCTTGTTTGTTTCCTGTATTTAGTGGTGAGAAAGGCAGAGAGCAGAGTACCATTCTATGGTCACTACTGGAAAATCTATTACCAACATAAGTGGATACTGGGATTGTGTCATGACAAAAAACAAGGTCCAAAATGTTGTCCCCACGAGTAGGTGTCTGGACGTGTTGTTGCCATCCATAACAGTCTATAGTGGCAAGTAATTCGTCGAAGCGTTGGGGGCCGGAACTAGTTAGCCAATTAACTTCTGGAAGATTGAAGTCCCCTGCAATTATTTTGTAATTAGCACTAAACGAGGATGCATGTGCAAACGATTTAGCTAATAACGCATCAGTTTCTTTTGTTGCGCTTGGTGCTCGATAAACACAGCCTATGAGAAGTTTGTACTTATCTCCATGTAAGACAACCCAGAGTGAGTCAGGTACATTATTCATTGTTTCATCTTCCACCTTACTGACTACAAATGAGTTATGTATATATATGAGACATCCTCCACCACGCTTGCAATCTCTGTTTGCACGGTGTACAGTGTAATCATCGATACCTATATGCACATCAAGTACTGAGGATGAGCACCATGACTCAGTAATCAGAGCTACAGTAGGCTTGGCGACTAATAATAATGTCCTTAGTTCAGATATCTTATTGATTAAGGAGCGTGCATTAATTAGCAATATCGTGAATAAGTCACGGGATACTACAAACTGGCTTAAAATGTCACCATAACCTAAATCTATTTGTGCGTCAGCACCGCAAGAATTTATGAATGAAAAGGAGGTCGGACTGGGTGTCTGCACATCGGAGTTGGTGTGCAATGAGGTGGTCCTAGGTGCCATGGGTCGTACCAGTGATTCAGGACACCTGGAAAATTTACCATGTGTTCCTGGATATAAGGGTAGTACAGGTTGGGCCTAGGAATTCCTTTGAAGAATCGCAGGACTTACACCAGTACACTTGCAACCCTTCTCACGTTGACGATTGTAAGTTGTGGAATGTCCGGACACAAACAAGATTAACCAACAATTACAATAATTGGAACTCACACAACTATTTAACACAAACATATGTACAATCAACACATCAAATGTTGTGGATTCTGGCACGACAAACTACCCTTGAAGAACTGTAGGAATTACAGCAGTACGCCTACATTCCTCCTCAGGTTGATGATCCAAGTGGAAGTCGTCCGGACACAAACAGAATTACCAACAGCTAGATGACAGATGATATCAATTCAGTATATACAATATGAACATATGTACAAGATCATACACCAAGCACATTGGACTGCTCATTGATGCGCTACCCTTTGAAGAGCTGTAGGACATACAGCAGTACGCCTACAACCCTTCTCAGGTTGACGCCCTAGGTTGGAAAATCGTCGCAGAGTTCATTTGCTAACTTCCTTCTCTCAGCTATATCCTCAAATCTGAACGGCAACACGCCCATGTCATTGTATCGTAGAATATAGATGACCAACAAACACATGGCATATCTCATCAACCAAGTGTAGAAACAGAGTAATTTACACCAAAGATAATAACATTCAATTAGTAACTTGAAACTAGAAATGCCTTTATTCATGCAAGTCAATTTAACAATTACTCTCTCGTTTACACTTGGCTTATCCACACTAAACTGACCATTGATATTCGTCCTTTCAAACGAACTGATACTAGCATAGTCATTGCAGAAGATACTTGAGTTGATGGGTGTCTGTTTCATTGTGGATGACAGCACCAACGATGACTGACTGATATCAGTTGATGAACTTAGTGGTGGATCAGAAGCTGTTCTTTTTCGGCTTTCAGATAGTTGTCCAACTGCAAGATTACCACCACTGCTGTCTTTCACTACTAGTTCGGGTTTAGCACTATCATCTGATGATAGGTGTGCTACACGCTGATCAATTACACTGACTGTCTCACAAGTATGCACACCTTTTGGAACTGCATCTGCGTTCAATTCTACTTCACATTGCATTTGTACAGAACCTTTATTTAACTTAGCAGTAGTAGCCATTCCCTCCATTTCATAATGATCAACCAAAGACAACTGTGAAGTATTATGATCATTATCACGAATATTCACTTTACCGTCAACTTCATCATTTTCAAACTCTTTAATAACAGAAGTAGACAATTTTGGTTCCTCCTCACAAATCATTAAAGGTTTTATAACTTCACTATGACTAGATATACTTTTTAAACTTGTAGGATCAGAACTGAACTCTGAAGCAGTAACTCTATTCTGTGACACTCTATTCAACAACGGCTTACCAGTTGCAACTACAGACTTCTTCACAACACCGTTATCGCCACACAATTCGGATTCAGACCTGGAATTTACATTTAGCTTATCACTGAACTTGCTCACCGGTTCACAGTTCACTTCTGTATGCACCTCTTGCACACGTGTACAACAAAACCGTGTTTGTCTTGCATCTTGTAACTTATCTGTTGAGGATGTGCTACGAAACCTGTTACACTCACTAGATCTATATGCATTACTAGATATCATGGAGTCTTCTGGATATCCACCTCTCTGAGGCCCATTCGTCATCAATGATTGCGTTTTACCCTCAGACTGCTCTATTCTACGGGTGAGATTCAATATACTGGCAAACTTGCTCATCGATTGATTGACACTAGTATTTACCAGTTTCAGGATATCATCAAACCTTGGCTCGATGCCCTCATCCTCCATACGGGAGCTCATCTTCACCCACTTCCTTTGCAGTCGAGTAGGTAGACGTCTTGCTATTACTTCTAGTATAAAACTCGAGTTTAGATCACTCATTCGATTCATCGAAATCATTCCATTCTTGTAAATTAGCAAATTATCTAAAAACTCAGTGAGTGCCTGGGAGTCATCCTGTAACTGACCACCATTACCCTCAACAGCCTCGAATAATTTTCCTGCAATCATCGAGGGTCTTCCAAACCTTTGACGTAATATGCTCATAGCCTCATCGTAGCCCTCTTTTGGCTTCATAAACTTACAGCACTGTATAGCACTTGCAGCATCTCCAGTGCAATATCACATCAAATAAATTAACTTCAATTCATCACTTAATAGAAAACTACTCAACATGGTCTCAAACTCCTTTACGAATTGTAAATAATCAGCCGGGTTTCCATCAAAACACCGTGGTTCAAATTTAGGGAGTTTGATGTTCCTATTATCCCTGAACGGCGAAACAATAACATCAACCATGTCATGCTTAACATCAGACACATCGTTACAATTAACAGACAAGTCACCATGACTTACTTTCCTGTTTGTATCCAAGACACTCTGTCTCTTGTTTGACACAGACATTGTCGAACTTGACCCAATTCGAGAAAAGTTCCAGATATTGCTTGTTCAAAGAGGACTTGACCGGCACCAGGAAAAATGAACGGCGACTATGCAAACTCTCAACAACTGTTTGAATCCGCCATATCTGTTTCTATCGTCAGAAACTGTCAATCACGTCTCATAAACCGTTAACGCCCAGCTCTTGCTACACTGGGACTCACGCTGTTCCTTTGAGTTTCAGAAACGCTTAGTAATAACGGACGCAAAATCCAAAACACCGATCTGCTGCTTGTCATTTCTTTATTGTTACACCAACATATAAAAGGAATAAACGAACTAAGGTCTGAAAACAAATATTACAATAATAAATCTCTGTATTACTTCTGACGATGTTTCACTCTTCTTTCTGAACAGCGACCGATGAGACGATGACTGTCGTATTGATGCCTCCGCGAAAATTGGGGAAGTTGATAATGAGCAAACAACCAAGAATTGATCGTTCAATCTTCAACTCCATTGACATCAGCGTTTGCTTAAAAGAGAATATAAACCCTAAATTATATATTTTTAAGCTTGTGCAAGATGATGTACGTCAAACAATTGATTAGTTTTTCTGGCTGCTTATATCACATCTCTGAAACTTACAGATTCATGAACAAGGGAAAATCATTTGGGATGGAGGGTTTACAAAGCCCTGCAAAGCAAGAGAGTTGCGTCATTTGTGATAGCTCCCAATCACAAACTGTAGCACTCGGTAAGAGTCCAGTATGGGAACCAGATGGCATGTGAAATTTATCTCTAAATCAAATGATATGAATAATGGCAGTTCAGTGGAAATGCACCCGCAGTTAAGAAAGGAAAATGAGTGCCCTGTTGTGGCTAATATTCGTAGTTACTTTAAGGTAAGTGATATACCATAGGTATAATTATGTGTGCAGCCAGTTAGAGCCTGCGGATTAACATCGTCTGTTATTGTGAATGACAAAGATTTCCATGAAGACAAAACTTCAGAAGTTGTGGGTCCATTGGGGATACGAAGGCTATTAGGATGATTGAAGAAGCTTGTAAATACGGAAATGGACACATAGTAGGCTCACCGTGATATGTTGGCCATAGTAAATCCGGGTTCAGTGTGAGAAATGCCAAACAGATATTGAAACAAAGAGGTGTGCTGTCTGTCTTATCATTTTTGCATGTCCCAATAGGATTAGTTGCACACTTGAAGACTGTTTGATTTCCAAGGCTAGAACTAACTACTGCGTTTACAGCTTTTCAGGTGCCCGATTCTGGATCCCAAACCATTAAATTGTTCTGCGTTTTGAGCAAAATTTTGAACCGATTCTGTGATGGTGGCATGCTATTTGCCCAATGAGCCATCGAGGTATGAGTGCTCTTCAAAAAGCAGTGTCTCGAAGTCATGAAGCAACGACCGTTCATCAATAGAGCACATAAGCGAAATTCTAGGGATACATTACCAGAGAGATCCCCTATGATGAATACCTATAAAATGCAGTGGAACGTTCAAGAATTACTGGGGCAGATGTATCACTTGTGGTCAAGCAGAGATGAGTCAGCTGTGGGAGAGAGTTCCATTATGGGTAAATTATGTTTAGATAAATTCTCACAGTGTTATACGGTAATCTTTGCTGATGACATTTCGAGCACAATTTATCTCTCATAATCATATCAAGGTAATCACACACGACTTCCTAACTTAATTTATATAGTTCCATTGTTAGGAACATACTTATGAGTTTATTTCAAGTCTTCTGCATTTATCAATGAACTGAGCGATATTAAATTCGTCGAATGAGGTTCAATATACCGAGGAGGCTAGTGCTGAAAATGTTATAATACAGACGGAAAAGTGTCCAGTGTTCATATGAACAAGGATTGTTTGTGATATTAACGATCAAGAGTAAAAAGTGCTTCGGTCTCAGGTCGAGGTGTCACACGCCGAGGAGCTGGAGATTTGGTGACTGAAGCATGAATCCGTGACTGCTAGGACTGAGGCGGGATAAGTGAAAACTGATAGCAGTACCAACTGCTATCAAGCGGGCAAGGGGTTTCTTGAGGGGTACTGTGTGGTGCTGCTGTGGTCATGCTTTTTTCTGAAGCAGCCACTACAGCAGCTGGCATCCGTGCTGCAAGTTGTCAAGAAGAAATCACAGGTTGAAATCGATTCAGTGTGAGTTTCAACTTCTTTAACTGAGTTGTGAACGTCATTGTCGACAAGTGCGTCGGTGACAGTGGTTAGGACTCTCGCCGACCATGCGCATGGTCCGAGGTTCGATTCCCTGCCGACGCACACCTGATATCCATGGTTGGCCTGCAAAATTTGGGCTACCGATATCCATGCTGAAAATTCCATACCTGTACCAAAAATACGGTGTGGAATCAAGCTGTAATCAAAAGTAAAGAAAATGAAAAAATAAAAGTTATGGTGCGCAGCTGTCAGATGTGGTCATGTCCGTCATGTGTTGCCTTCATTGTTTTGCTATCCGCTTCGACCTTATCCTTGATGACCCAGGTTTTTCCACGACAGTCAAATCAACGAACAGTGAAAGTAGTGGAAAGAAGGCATGGATCTACTCTTTGCCGAGGTGTGTCAGTGTTGATTTAGAGTGAACAGCCCGCATATGGTTTGCTTACTCGAGCGGATCTCCGTTTTTGGCGGTAAGCAACAGTCGGCGTTGTGGCCTAGTCGTACGCAGTTTGGCAAAACACTGACGAAGAAACATTCAGAATTATTATTGTGAGTTGTGCTGATATTTATTCATCGGCTGTGCACTATTAACCTTGCCGTCATGGTTGTTGCCAGTGAGGAAATAAACTACCGCAGGGCTGGCAGTCTGTCTTCTTTTATTCTATAGTCATTTACTGCACATTGTACTCTAAGTTGTAGTGATAAGTCCTCTGGCAACACCGCAAGTTTCAGGATCGGGGGGTCGAGAGTCCCTGAAGCTGTCATATTCATAGCATATTCTCCAAACGTCTGTCAGTCCTATCATGTCTGTACACTGAGGAATACAGCGACCAATATCGTTTTTTTGTGGATTTAAATAAGTCACCGAGTCAATAAGAATTAATTCGTTGGGTGCTTCACCAGCGCAAGTTATAGCTGATATGGTAGGCATATCACTTAGTGCTGCGTGTGCACCATAAAATGGAAATATTAGTCGACCATCTGGTTTGAGAAAGGGTTAGTTTGAAGATTTTACCTTCTAATACAATAATGTGTGATAAACTGGTGAATAATGTACACAAATTATCAAGTTAAGACTCATTGAACTGTGGTGTACTACGACAAAACCTGACACGTTGCAGTCCGGACTCAAGAAACCGGTTTCTGCGTCCTCTTGTTTAGCTTCCCAAAACTTCTTTGAAACACTCACAGTAACAAAACGCTCCCAAGATGACGAAATGATGGATATCCGTCGATAACTCTATGTAGCTCTATTCAGTACATTTTATCTTGGCATTTCCCTTCCCTGATATTCTCCGTTTTCGTCATCACACATAGGTCAAACGGCCAAAAGATGGGACACAGATTTCTCTCTAGGATATCGCCAGTATGATCCTTCTGTCTCTTCTTTACTGAGTCTTCCCTTATAAATTCCCGGCAGGAGTCCAGGTGGCATGTATGAAGTTAGTATTCCCACATGTCTAGATAGTGGTGTGTTGAAGCGAAAGTGAGGTGGAAGTCAAATCCTGAATTATCGCAGCCACAAAAATTCCATTATAGTGAGTTGTAAGTGTCAACTACTACAGGTAGGAGGAAACAAAACCTACTTGTGTGTTGGTGTATGTGTGGAGTACGTAACAATATGATAGTAGACTTTTTGTTAGTTGTTGAAATTAGAGACATTGTACAGGATTTTTGTTTAGAACGATTCATGTTCAAAAATATATAACTTCAGAGTACAATTCGTAATACATTATACCGTTGGTTGCTTCGCCTTCTCACGGGCCACTGCTGCTTACTTGCTTCACTCATATCGTGTTGTATACTTTGGATTTATTGCAGGAGTCTATTATCCTTATCCAAAGACAACTCTACAGCCGGTCCACAGCATCTACCAGCCAACGCAATTTCATTACTCATTACTGCATTTTTGATCATACATTGTAACACTATCATCTCACTGACTTGGACTTTATTCGCATACCTGTTATGTTATTGAGCTCCCTAGGCAGTCACCTACAAATTAATTGGTGAGCCCGTTTTCAACAGGGATTATTTTCACTTATTTATATACTTATTTTCGCTACGTTGTATTTTCATTGTAATTTTTCGTTTGTTGTCTCATATTTGCTCTCCCCTTTGCATCAATATTCTCATACCTATAATGTCCTCACCTACTCAGCCGGTACATCAACCGAACAGAGAACTGGCAGAGAGGCACAGGCCTCAGTGAACGCTATCACTGATTTTCGTCTATCACAATACGGTTTTGCAGAGCCAAGGGTTTGGTTTGGAGTTACTGAGCCGCTGTTGCAAGCACGAAACATGTCAATGTAGTTGAAGATTGAACGATCAATTCATGGTTGTTTGCTCAAAATCAACTTCCCCAATTTTCGCGGAGGCATCAATACGACAGTCATCGTCTCATCGGTCGCTGTTCAGAAAGAAGTCAGCAATAAACCGTCAGAAGTAATATTGTGATTTATTATTGTAATATTTGTTCACAGACCTTAGTCATACGTGATTTATATGTTGGTGTAACAATAAAGAATCCTCGAGTCAACAATTGGTGTTTTGGTTTTTGCGTCCGTTATTACTAAGCGTTTCTGAGAAACTTCGAGAAACAGCGTGAGCCCGAGCGTAGCAAGAGCTGAGCATTAACGGTTTACGAGACGTGGCTGACAGGGCATTAGGTCTCAGATAGCCAAATATGACATCGTGCTGACAGAACTCCCTACGTCACTGTTAACAGAAATCAGGGATATCATCGAAAATCCCCTCGACGGAAAGCCAATATGACAAACGTAGAGCCCTTCTAATACAACGCACCAGTTCGTCAGACTAAAAGACAATGCAGCAATTACTCGCTGGCTGCGAGCTAGGAACGCGTAAACCATCGCAGTTCCTTAGACACATGCGCCAGTTAAATGGACACCACACAGTTCACGAGGTCGTGCTGGGATGGACGTGGTTGCGACGTTTATCCAGAAACGTTCAACAAATTTTAATCATCTCAGCAAATTCATATGACTTAGACCCACTAAGCGGCATGGCAGATAGTATTGTGGATGTCTTATCAGATAACACCATAGGTCATATAGCATCTGACAGTGCAACACCGTGTCGTTCCACACACACAACAGACACACCAATACTCGCCACCATTGCAGACTTAGCGACAAGGATTGACAAGTTGGAAACTAATAGGTCTGATCGACGAGTCCAGAGACGGAGTTCACAAGCAAGGTCACAGTTACAACGACGATCCCTCTCCCGACAGCGTTCTCGCATGTCTTTTAGGGACAGTAATATATGTTGGTACCATAGGAAGTTCGGACGTCATGCTCTTAAATGTGTCAAACCGGGCATCTTTAGTGAAGATGATCAGGCTCAGGGAAACGTCTCAGCCAGACAGTGATGGAGACAGCTGTTAGTGGCAAGCAAACAATTCGCCTATTCTGTGTGAAGGACGAAACTTCAAGGACCTTATTCGTGGCAGATGCAGGAGCAGAAGTCAGCGTAATCCCTCCCTCACTATCCAGGCGATCTACTTGGACACCAGGAAAACTGTCCCTTCGGTCAGCCAACCACACAAGCGTACAGGCGTATGGGGAACAATCACTTATAGTGGATCTAGGTTTACGTCGGCGTTCTGCATGGATTTTCACAGTAGCCAACGTGGGTGACGCCATACTCGGGGCTAATGTTTTAAGTAATTTCAATCTGTTAGTTGATGTCAAAAGTAAAAATCTGATAGATAACAGCACTCAGCCAAAAATTCACGGAATCATCTCCAATTACTCTGTCTATAATATCTACATCGAGAGACCAGCGAGTTGCATTTTTTCCAGCCTAATCCGTCGTTTCCCTAGAATACTTAAACTGTCGTAAAACATCGAGGACGTATCTCATACAGTCACTAACAAAACTGTTACCACGGGTGTCAGCCAACTCTCATATACTGTCAGTGTCCAGCTCCTGCTACGCTGAACCTCACGCTGTCCCTGGAAAACCTACAGAAACGCTTTGTATTAACCAAAGCAAAAACCAGAACACCGATTTGCGACTCGAGAATCCTTTATTCTTAAGCCAAAATGTAACAAACAATAAGGTTATTATAAAGAAGGTCTAAGAATAAAACTTATAACAATAAATCATCTGAACAGCGAACGATAAGAGGATGACTGATGGATTGAAGAAACCCACGAAAAATATGGAGGAGTTGGGTTTGAGCAACCCACCATGAATTGATCGTTCAGTCATCAACTACATTGACAACTGGTCAGCGTGTTCGAACTCGTCCCCATAGACTACCTCCTGACATTCGGCAGCAGCCAAGGCAGAATTCGAACAAATGATGCAGCCCGGCATCATCAAACCATCCAAGAGCCCTAGGTCTTCACCCTCACACATGGTGCCTAAAGCTGAGCATGAATGGAGGCCATGTGGGGATTATCGACATTTAAACAATGCCACGGTTCCGGACCGTTATCCGATTCCCCACCTACACAATTTCTTCCTGACATTACATGGAAAGACGATTTTTTCTAAAGTGGCTTGGTCAGAGCCTATCATCAAATACCATTTGCTCCAGAAGATACCGAGAAAACAGCCATCATCACACCTTTAGGTTTGTTTGAATTTCTGCGCATGGCGTTTGGTCTAGAGAACGCCACACGGTCCTTCCAACGTTTCAGGCCACACAAGGTTTAGATTTTGTATTTGTATACATCGATGACGTCGTAATTGTTAGCTAGTCCGTTGAAGAACATACAGATCATCTCACCATATTATTTCAGAGATTTGAGCAATATGGCATCTCCATTAACCCCAAAAAGTGCATATTCGGTGTCTCCTATATACAGTTTCTGGGACGCCACATAAACGAAAATGGTATTAGGCCTAGTGAAGAAAAGATAGAGACAATCGAAAATTCCCCCGAACCAGATTAACTCAGGAAGGTCAGACGTTTCTTGTAGATTTTTAACTTCTATCGACGTTTTTTACATTCTTGCGCCACCATTGTACAATTCCTAACCGAACTTATCACATGCGATCAAAAAAGTTTCAGCTGTCGGACCAGTCAAAAGAAGCATTTGTTAACGCTAAAGAAGCGCCATCCAAGGTTGTTATGCTTTCCCACATCAACCATAAGGCATCCCTAATTTTGTGCACTCACCTCTCTCAAAAAGCAGTAGGAGCTGTACTCCAGCAGAAAATAAATAATGCAGTAACTCCTCTCACTTTTTTCCAAAGAAATCGGAGCCAGCTCAGCCGCGTTACAGTACGTTTGATGGAGAGCTGTTAGCCATTTACCTAGCAGTTAGACATTTCAGTTATTTGCTACAAGGTCGTCATTTCACAATATTTACCGATCAAAAACCCTGTGCTACGCTTCATTACGTCACTGGATAGACACTCACCCAGAGAAGTTAGGCAGCAAAATTATATCTTTCAGTTCTCGACAGGCATAAAGTACATAAAAGGCGACGCCAATGTGGTAGCCGACTCTCTTTCTCGCCGTAGTTTAGATCATCTGCTCAAGAAGGGAGGGTGGCGCTAGCTGATCAGTAGATATGATGGTGGTCAATAAGTCGAATCGCCCTATTCTGTAGGAACAGCAATATGAAATTTGACGGCTCGAGATATTTCTGATTTTTATTAGGGCTTAGATCTTTACCTTGAAAAAGATAATAATGAACGCCTTGACAGATCATGCTTCTGCCTTTAAATATATACCATTCGCTCAGCCTATTGTTGAGATGCGACCACGTAGGCACTGCACAGATTTATGGGGCATCTTATAAATTAACTTGCTATCCATTGTCAGATCTTTAAATACCACTTCACAATGTCTTGTCTCATTCATTTTGTAATAACGTCTTTACTTGATCCTCACTATATTCCATTAAACCTAACATTTTATAGCTCTATATGATTTTGATTACACTTATTCTATTCCTATTTTCTGTAGGGTACAAAAAGGTATGAAAAAACGGCATGAGAATAAATGTATTGAAACCAAAAGTGGACATCATGCTGGTAAGACATATATAGGTAGCATTATATATTGCAAATGAACATTGTCAGACTAGGGATTTTCATTTATAAATCAATTAACTAATGATACTTGCACTAACATATTTCATTGCATTTTATTCATTCAGCTCAACAGTATTGATATTCCAAAACAGCCTTCGATCCAATGTAAGCGTCTTACTTACCTCAACATTGGTTGGTTATCGTATGCCTACAACCACAGGATGAAAACGAAACGAAGTCGATTCTATTATTCGATTCATATAAGAAATATATTAACAATCAACAGTAAGTATTTAAACAATACAGAGATAGAAATTGTCAATCACCACATCCGCCACACGTCGAATGTCTCCTTGCGTACTTATAATGACATCGTGGTTTGGTTGCAAGTCTCTTCGATCGTCTAACTGGTTCTGTGATATTATTTCCATCAGTATCATCTAGACTTATTTCTGAATTATCTAAAAAGTCGGGATTGGTAGCGGAGTCATTGTAATCATAATCGGAACGACCTACCTCATTTATTCTCACTTGATCCAAGTGTCTGTTATGAACTGAATTATCTTCAATGTCTAATATCTTCACCGTTCGATTTCCCATTCTTTGTAGTATGATTTCAACAGAAGGTCTATAATCATTCCCTGTGTAATAATGTACATCAGAAGTCGTGGACATCAGATGCTTTCTGAGAATTCGAGATTTAAATAGTTTTGCAGGACTTTCATGAGTACTTGTATGCTCCGCATTGCGATATTGAAGTAAGAAGTTATCCACACATCTCTCTAGCTCATCAAGATTTTGAGGACTCATTGATGCTATAGCACTCCTTAATGTTCGTACAAAATTTTCTGCCAACCCGTTTGACTGAGGATGACGTGGTGCTGTGTACAAATGATGACAACCTATATGTTTGAGCCAATCATTGAAGTTCTTCTCCGTAAAATGAGTACCATTGTCAGTGACTAAGACATCTGGAATTCCTTCTCGACTAAAAATCTTTCTCAACGCTCTGTGAGTGAATTTGGCATTAGGACTATCTGTAATGATGACTTCTGGCCATCTAGAATAAGAATCCACAATAACTAAAGCATAACATGAAATTAAGTATGGACCACAGTGATCTGCATGAATACCCTGCCAAACCTCACAAGATGCAGGCCACGGTGTCCACGATGACTTCCCATAGGACATTTTATGTAAACAGCTAGAACAGCTCTTTGATCTTTTGTTAATGTCAGCATCAATTTCCGGCCACCAGCATGTTAGGCGTGCTAATGATTTCATCTTATCAGCTCCTAGATGAGCAGAATGCAGATCATCCAAAATCGCATATCTTAATGTTTGAGGAATAATAATTCTGTCATTCAGACATAGAAATCCTTCAGGATGGACTGAAATCTCATCTCTTCGCTTATAAAAGTCTGGAAATCTTCGCTTGCACTGAACATTCCAACCTCTTTTTGTTGCATTTATAACGCATCCGTAATATTTCCGAGTATCATTTATAAGTCGAACTCGATCCACCGGTAACGGCTGGACTAATAAGCAATCGGTATCATTAGTAGCATTTTCAAATAATGAATAACGAGATAAGAAGGCTGCATCAGGTATATCCTTTTCCGATCTATTTTCAGTAGTGTAGTCGTATGCACTTAGTTCTAAACTCCATCTTTGAACCATAGCAGCAGATGATTTATTCAAAGATTTTTCTGGATTGTAAATGAATTTCAAAGCTTGATGGTCAATAACTATGTGAAACTTAGTACCAAAGAGATACTTGTGCAAGCGTCTCATTGCCCATACAACTGCTAGAGCTTCTTTCTGGGTTTTTGAGTACCCTTGTTCACTCTTACTTAGACGTCTTGAAATACAAATAACAGGTTGTCCATTTTGCTCAAGTACTGCAGCTATACCCATAGGAGAAGCACCTGTAGTGAGAACAGACTTATCTTTCGATAAAAAGGTCTTAGGAAAGCTTGTTTATTAAGAAACTCCAAAGTTTTTCGCAAGATATTCTCATGCTGTTGTTCCCACTTAAATTGTTTTGTGGTGGTTGACAATTTCTATCTCTGTATTGTTTAAATACTTACTGTTGATTGTTAATATATTTCTTATATGAATTGAATAATAATTACGCTAAATACGAATTCCTGAATTCCGTCCTCTCTGTGTTTTGGTTGGATTCTTGTAATTCGGTCATCTCGGAATACTAATACTACGAATAAAAAAAATTACAACATGTTTACTGGCGACAATCTAAGAAAGTGGAGATAACCGTTGAGGGAAATTGGTAATGAATCTGCAGTAAAACTGAAGATTACCTATCCGTGATCTCAACGATGACATATTATTAGGTGACGTTGCTTGAATTAGAGGTGCCAAACGACTAGCATCAGGTCTGAAACCTATAAAACTGGTGTCTAATTTAATGTCCTTGATTGCTACATCAAGCAACACACCCCTTACAAACGGCTATAGTGAGTCACATAATTCACTTGTATGCCGCAAGTGTTGAGCTGAAACTGAGGATATAACTGTACTGGCAGCTAGTATAAGCACTACTCCTAAAATATCAGTCCCCTCTGCTCATACAGACCTCCTCCCTTCACCTTATATGCTTATCGGAAAAACCCAGCCATCAAGCTCTTTTTCAGTACTATCTTCAGAAATAGAACTTCTAAAGTTGTCTATAGGAGAACTTAAGGCTGAGTTAAGGGAAATAAAAAACAGTAAGTCAGTAAATGCTGGAAACATCGAAACCAATACCGAGATATCCAAATTATCAGATCAGATCAGCGATATCAGATCGCAGGTCTGTGAACTGACACCTCTAACTATCCTCATGAAAACTATAAACCTTAACAAGCTTGACACAGAATCGGTAACTAAGGTAGATAACCTCATTAATTTTGTTACCACAGAAGTAACAAAACGACTCGACGCAAAACTGAGTGCTATTGTCTACAACGTTCCGGACAATGAGGCACTAAAAAAGGTACAGCGCATCTTACTTAGTGAAGCGAAAATGCCTAACTCCAAGACTAAGTGCTATAGGCTGAAGAAGAGTCAACATGAAAAGTGTTGTCCTATTCGTTTTCAGTTCGAAACGTCGGCAGAGACCAGAAAATTCATCCACTCCCAACACACCCTATCGCAAGCCAGAAACTACAAACATATAAAGGTCGGGGTGGACAAAACAGTCATAGAAAGGCGCGCATACAACTATCTCGCTAAGACTAATTGTGAAATAGGTAATAGGACATTGCAAGCAGCCATTATTCCCAACCCTGTGAAAGATACAGTAGACCCCACCGCATCACCCCTCTCAAAACACACAGAAATATCCCATCAGAGTGCAACACCAGCCGAAAGGCCACTAGACTGTAACCAAATAAATAGTAAAACCATACCACCTATCACCGCAGAATCTAAAATGCCACTAAATAACCCCAGAAAAAAGTCAAAACCCCCCGAAATTCGACTTTGTCCTCTCCTAGCCATAACTCCATTGCTAAAGATAAGGAAAATATGCCCCTAAATCATACCAACAAAAACAGTGGCAGCTTAAATAAGCCCACACTCCCCACGGTCAATAGTATTAGCACTCACAACGTGCTAAATCGCACCATGGCACACACTAATATCCAATGTCACAACAATGTCACCCTAAATAGTACAAGTGGTAATAGTCAGAACTCGGCTACCAACAACTCAGGGTCTTCAGAGTATGGCACACAAACAAATTTTGACCGGATATATGGTACAAGTCTGCTGGGAACTAACCCACAATGCAGTACACACGAAACCCACACAAGGACACAACTAGCATCAAACAATAGGTGGAATAATAAGCCATGGTCATCACAAGGATCCAATCATTTTTTATCCCCCGCGTCCCTGTCAGCGTTGAAAAAACAGCTGGTAGGGATGTTAACACTCCTAAACCACTAGTGCTGGCTCCCTCCTTGCATGAAAACAGGAACGGTCTAGTGCACCCGTATCCATTAGGCACACTTGACACTTGCACAAGTATAGGTCAAATAAAGAACCCTACCCACTTCTGTAACCTAACTAAAAATAAAAATTCCTTAGTCTATAGCAAATCCAGTACTCCAACTCCTAATTCTTCACCGAAAACAGCACACACCAACTCGATAGACATAGGTGAGCATGATGCTGAAACTCCTCTTAACATAGGATCGTCATGTCAAGCAGAACTACTGGGTGCTGAACCATATTCGGGGCTGACTAACGAACTTAAATACTTCAAATGCTACTTCAACTCTCATCTTTACCTAATCCTCATAAATGCTAGATCTGTTCTAAATAAATTGCCGATGCTCAGAGCACTCACAGCAATATACAAACCCCCTGTAATTGTCATCACTGAATCTTGGTGTCATTCGAACATCCTGGATGAAGAAATAAGCTTAGATAACTACACACACTTTCGGTGTGACAGGGAAGGTGGTAAGGGAGGGGGTTGTCTCATGTACTTTCTGAATGCACTTACTGTATCACAGATAGAAAGTAGTACCCTTAACATGCCAGAGACTCTATGGGTTAATGTACACTTAAATAACGTAACAGCATTAATTGGATGCACCTACAGAGCACCTGGCACCTTTAGTAATTACGAGACCCAACTTATAATTACTCTGGAGCAATTATCCGACTTACAATACGATCATAAGATCCTATGTGGGGACTTTAACTTACCTGAAATCAACTGGGATATACCCACAGGCCCAACTAAATTTGATAAGTTCTTAGGCACACTGGATATACTTGGCTGGAAACAAACTGTCACTACTCCCACAAGAGGTAATAACGCACTAGACTTAATCTTCTGCCACAATATAAGCCCCCTTTCAACGCTAGTAGGTTCTGAGTTTCCAGGGAGCGACCACAAAACAGTGATATGTGCACTGCCAATTCCGCTGAGTAGCAATGCATCTCATACCTGCACTTCACAACAAGTAATATATAGGAACTATAGTAAGGCAAACTGGGTCTTAGTAGAATCAATGCTAAGATCCTCCAAGTGGGATGAATACCTCACTACTGATGACCTATCGAGAGCTCTAACCATCTTCTACCATAACTCAAACACATGCTTAGATGCTGTCATTCCACTCCAAACACTGAAGGTTTCCCCACACAGAAAGTCATTCATAAAACCAAAGGATCGTATGAAACCGAAGAAACTCTCAACAAGTTACTTCAAACACCATGACTTTGACACTCTAGTTCTAATACTTAACACCCTTAGCTCCATCTCACAAGCTCGAGATTTCCGTATGAGAAAGGAAGAACGCATCGCAGTAGCCAGTTCTGCTAGAGTGTATGCACTCACAGAAATCTTAAGGAAGCGAATGAATCGCAAAAATCACAGCATTTCCCTCCTCATAGACAAAGGTAGGCTATGCACTAACTCTGCAGACATATGTGAACTATTCAACAAAACGTTTGCAGGTAACTACCTTAAGCCCTCAGTCCAGCTACTCGATATACACCCTGTTACTAATATGGCACAGACTCCATCTCCACTCACACCAAACCAAATAAGCACTGTTGAATTCACTTACGCTAATATTAACCAAACTATAAGAACCCTCAAAAGTTCAAAAGGTTTCGGTACCGACGGTATATCATCTTACTTCTATAAATATGGTGGCCCTGACATTCCTCTACTGCTTCTTAAAATATTCACAATGTCCCTAGAAACTCAAACTTACCCTGACATATGGAAGACAACATTCATTATGCCTAAACACAAATCTGGCTCGAAAACTGAAGTCAGTAACTACCGGCCGATCAATATCACACCTATAGCATCTAGAATTATGGAGAGACTAGTCAAAGATAACTTAATCAAACATATGCTTAGCTGCAATATTATAAGTCCGAACCAACATGGATTCCTGAAATCCAGATCATGTTTAACATGTCACCTAGACTTCTTCAATTTTGTAACCAGCAGTCGTGACAGACGGCAACTAGTACTTGTCATCTACTTTGACATTTCTAAGGCATTTGACCGTGTTGACCATTTACTGCTAACAAATAAGCTGAACTCCTTAGGAATACGTGACCCATTATTAGGATGGCTTAAATCATTCCTTAACAATAGGTCCCAAATAGTTAAACTCGGGTCTGCAACCTCCAAACCTAGCCCTATCACTTCTGGTGTAGTACAAGGTAGTGTCATTGGACCCCTCCTATTTACACTATACATCAATGACATATGCGCTTGCTTCACGCACGGGAAACCATTCATCTTTGCAGATGACCTAAAAGTAGCTTATACATTCCAATGTGATGACTTAGGGAACTTCGAGAATGTAGTGCAGAAGGAATTAGATAAAATGACTGCTTGGTCGTCCCTATGGAATCTCCAATTTAATCTGAACAAATGTGGCTGGATCTGCTTCGGTGCACCCTCAATTGACCTGAAATTAACGCTCCAATCTGCTAACCAGACTCCGAAGTGTCGTTGACCTAGGCCTTAGGTACTCTAGTGACTTGACATTCTCTGAGCAAGTAGCATCACAGACTAGAAAATCGAGGATGCTCTTAGGATGCATACTCAGGAACTTTCACGACAATGAAGCCAAGCTAATTCTGTACAAAACATGTGTCAGACCACTACTAGAATACTGTCCATTTATTATAAGCAGCACTCGCACACGTGACAAGCTAAGGATGGAAAGTATCCAACGATATTTTACCTCAAAACTGCTTGGCTACGATTGTAAGAAAGACTACATCTCACGGTGCATGATCCTAAAACTTGACCCACTTTGGACAAGGCGACTTATTATAAACCTAATATTCTTCTTTAAGGTCCTTCACAAAATATCATTCTCAGGTAACAGGGACATACAATTCGCACAGGAAGGTTCTTACGATCTGCGTAACCAAACTTCCACAGTGACAACTCATTCTTTTAAGTCAACACTCCGTGAAAACTTCTTCACAGTCATGTATTCTAAAATATGGAATAGCCTGCCCCTAGATGTCAGAACTTGCTCTTCGGTTACAAGCTTCAAACGCTCTCTATACAGACTGTTTCACTCTACTGATTATATTAATAAACTATTTACTCCTAGAACGAATCAACTACTAATCTACTACAGCACCTAAAAGACGCACTTCAACACCCTTAGCAATCTAAAAACTATAAATAAACTAGCAGCATGGATGCATAAAGACATAGTACGGAACATACAGGATTAGTTTACCCTTAGAAATAGGACCTGTCACTCTATTGTAACCTTCAAACGCTTGCTATATAAACTTTTATCCCAATGACTATCCCTACCAGAACCCATCAGTCATTAGAACACTAAAACGCTCAGACTCACTAATACACATTATGACGCTAAATAAACTCTAAGACTTCGCATAAATACGTGAAAACACAACTACAACTTGGGGAAAGGTTTACTAAAGTATAATATACAATTGACATAAACATTTATAAGTGCATAAAACATTAATGTCCTTTTCATTTTCACATACTTTCTCTTTCTGGTATTCTGCTGCTCCTATTCACCTTCTGGTCGAGGTCGAACAACCCTGCATCTAAACTGAAATAAGGATTAATTCCAAACCATTTATCTCATGACCACTCAAATTCCATGAACGATCCAATACTACCATTTGAAGACGCTGGCGAACATGCTGTAAATGAGTATTCATGATCTGAAATGAAGAAGCAACTGGTTTTCAAACAGTTTTCAACATCTTACTCAACTTACGAATACAGTCCGCCATGCAGACACAAATGGAGCAAATGGAGAATTCTGGAATCGACCTCGGCACCATTTGATGCGGTAAAACAACTTAACATGACCTTATCTAGTTTTTGCATCCACGATCAAATTTCTTTCCTGTTATGAAACTACGATAAGACTGCTGAAAAATGGAATCAATATATTACTGATCTGAACATAATACATCAATAAACATTCAGCCAAGGGTGCTGTTCACAACAAAGTTATATAGGAGAATTGACTTCAAGCTTTATTTTTCCCAGACACCTGTATTCCATTCATCTGATGTCTAGGTTTTTTGTTAATGCTAAGACAATATTTCTTTATCTCTCTATGTGCTAGACTTTATAGGAGACTGTTCTGACTAACTCTAATGTCAGAAAGAACAACCAAACTGTAAATTCATCATACATTAAATGATGTGTAATTTATATAATAACCTATCCATGCCTGTACAATTGGTATGTTCCTGCATAAACAGGAAGAAATATATATATATATATATATATTGAAGACACCCGCGAAAAATATGGAGGAGTTGGGTTTGAGCAACCCACCATGAATTGATCGTTCAGTCATCAACTACATTGACAACTGGTCAGCGTGTTCGAACTCGTCCCCATAGACTACCTCCTGACATTCGGCAGCAGCCAAGGCAGAATTCGAACAAATGATGCAGCCCGGCATCATCAAACCATCCAAGAGTCCTAGGTCTTCACCCTCACACATGGTGCCTAAAGCTGAGCATGAATGGAGGCCATGTGGGGATTATCGACATTTAAACAATGCCACGGTTCCGGACCGTTATCCGATTCCCCACCTACACAATTTCTTCCTGACATTACATGGAAAGACGATTTTTTCTAAAGTGGCTTGGTCAGAGCCTATCATCAAATACCATTTGCTCCAGAAGATACCGAGAAAACAGCCATCATCACACCTTTAGGTTTGTTTGAATTTCTGCGCATGGCGTTTGGTCTAGAGAACGCCACACGGTCCTTCCAACGTTTCAGGCCACACAAGGTTTAGATTTTGTATTTGTATACATCGATGACGTCTTAATTGTTAGCTAGTCCGTTGAAGAACATACAGATCATCTCACCATATTATTTCAGAGATTTGAGCAATATGGCATCTCCATTAACCCCAAAAAGTGCATATTCGGTGTCTCCTATATACAGTTTCTGGGACGCCACATAAACGAAAATGGTATTAGGCCTAGTGAAGAAAAGATAGAGACAATCGAAAATTCCCCCGAACCAGATTAACTCAGGAAGGTCAGACGTTGCTTGTAGATTTTTAACTTCTATCGACGTTGTCAATGGAGTTGAAGTTTGAAAGATTAATTCTTGGTTGTTTGCTCATTATCAACTTCCTCGATTTTCGCGGAGGCATCAATACGACAGTCATCGTCTCATCGGTCGCTGTTCAGAAAGAAGAGTGAAACATCGTCAGAAGTAATACAGAGATTTATTATTGTAATATTTGTTTACAGACCTTAGTTTGCTTAGTGATTCTTGATTTATATGCTGGTGTAACAATACATAATACTCAAGTCAACAATTGGTGTTTTGGTTTTTTCGTCCGTTGTTACTAAGCGTTTCTGAAAACTTCAAGGAACAGCGTGGGCCCAAGCGTAGCGAGAGCTGGGCATTAACGGTTTATGAGACTTTGCTGACAGTTTCTGACGATGGAAACAGATCTGGCGGATTCAAACAGTTGGTGAAATTTTGGATAGTCGCCGTTCATCTTTCCTGGTGCCGGTCAAGTCCTCTTTGAACAAGCAATATCTGGAAGTATTTTGGAATTCGGTCAAGTTCAACAATGCCTGGGTCAAAGAAGGGACAGAGTGTCTTGGATACAAACAGGAAAGTAAGTCATGGTGACTTGTCTGTTAATTGTAACGGTGTGTCTGATGTTAAGCATGACATGGTTGATGTTACTGTTTCGCCGTTCAGGGATAATAGGAACATCAAACTCCCTAAATTTGAACCACGGTGTTTTGATGGAAACCCAGCTGATTATTTACAATTTGTAAAGGAGTTTGAGATCATGTTGAGTAGTTTTCTATTAAGTGATGAATTGAAGTTAATGTATTTGATGAGATATTGCACTGGAGATGCTGCAAGAGCTATACAGTGCTGTAAGTTTATGAAGCCAAAGGAGGGCTACGATGAGGCTATGAGCATATTACGTCAAAGGTTTGGAAGACCCTCGATGATTGCAGGGAAATTATTCGAGGCTGTTGAGGGTAATGGTGGTCAGTTACAGGATGACTCCCAGGCACTCACTGAGTTTTTAGATAATTTGCTAATTTACAAGAATGCAATGATTTCGATGAATCGAATGAGTGACCTCAACTCGAGTTTTATCCTAGAAGTAATAGCAAGACGTCTACCTACTCGACTGCAAAGGAAGTGGGTGAAGATGAGCTCCCGTATGGAGGATGAGGGTATCGAGCCAAAGTTTGATGATATCCTGAAACTGGTAAATACTAGTGTCAATCAATCGATGAGCAAGTTTGCCAGTATATTGAATCTCACCCCTAGAATAGAGCAGTCTGAGAGCAAAATGCATTCATTGATGACGAATAAGCCTCAGAGAGGTGGATATCGAGAAGGCTCGATGATGTCTAGTAATGCATATAGATCTAGTGAGTGTAACAGGTTTCGTAGTACATCCTCAACAGATAAGTTGCAAGATGCAAGACAAACACGGTTGTGTTGTACTCGTTTGCAAGAGGTGCATACAAAGGTGAGCTGTGAACCAGTGAGCAAGTTCAGTGATAAGCTAAATGTAAACTCCAGGTCTGACTCCGAATTGTGTGGCGATAACGGTGTTGTGAAGAAGTCTGTAGTTGCAACTGGTAAGCCATTGTTGAATAGAGTGTCACAGAATAGAGTTGCTGCTTCAGAGTGCAGTTCTGACTCCAAAAGTTTACAAAGTATAACTAGTCAGAGTGAAGATATAAAACCTATAATGATTTGTGAGGAGGAATCAAAATTGTCTACTTCTATTATTAAAGAGTTTGAAAATGATGAACTTGACGGTAAATTGAATATTTGTGATAATGATCATGATACTTCACATTTGTCTTTGGTTGATCATGATGATATGGAGGGATTGCCTACTACCGCTAAGTTAAATAAAGTTTCTGTAGAACTTGAACGTGAAGTAGAAATAAATGCAGAAGCAGATGCAGAAGGCATGCATACTTGTAAGACCGTCAGTGTGATTGATCAGCATGTAGCCCACCTATCATCAGATACTAGTGCTAAACCTGAGCTGATAGTAAAGGACACCAGTGGTGGTGGTCTTGCAGGTAGACAAACTTCTGAAAGCCGAGCAACAACAGGTTTTGATCCACCGCTAACTTCATCAACTGATATCAATCAGTCGTCGTTGGTGCTGTCATCCACAATGAAAAAGACGCCCATCAACTCAAGTATCTTGTGCAATGACTATGCTAGTATCAGTTCGTTTGAAAGGACGAATATCAATGGTCAGTTTAGTGTGGATAAGCCAAGTGTAAGGGAGAGAGTTATTGTTAAATTGACTTGCACGAATAAAGGCATTTCTAGTTTCAAGTTACTATTTGAATGTTATTATCTTTGGTGTAAATTACTCTGTTTCTATACTTGGTTGATGAGATATGTCGTGTGTTTGTTGGTCATCTATATTCTACGATACAATGACATGGGCGTGTTGCCGTTCAGATTTGAGGATATAGCTGAGAGAAGGAAGTTAGCAAATGAACTCTGCGACGATTTTCCAACCTAGGGCGTCAACCTGAGAAGGGTTGTAGGCGTACTGCTGTAAGTCCTACAGCTCTTCAAAGGGTAGCGCATCAATGAGCAGTCCAATGTGCTTGGTGTATGATCTTGTACATATGTTCATATTGTATATACTGAATTGATATCATCTGTCATCTAGCTGTTGGTAATTCTGTTTGTGTCCGGACGACTTCCACTTGGATCATCAACCTGAGGAGGAATGTAGGCGTACTGCTGTAAGTCCTACAGTTCTTCAAGGGTAGTTTGTCGTGTCAGAATCCACAACATTTGATGTGTTGATTGTACATATGTTTGTGCTAAATAGTTGTGTGAGTTCCAATTGATGTAATTGTTGGTTAATCTTGTTTGTGTCCGGACATTCCACAAATTACAATGGTCAATCTGTGAAGGGTTGTAGGCGTACTGGTGTAAGTCCTGCAATTCTTCAAAGGAATTCCATCAAGATGTGATCCGCGAGGTTGTTTGTACTATTTGTATATACGTGTGGTGTGTCATAGCAATTGGTGTATTTTGGATTCATCGTGTTTACTTGTTGTTTTTGTATCTTGTTGTTATTGCGTAATTTTGTTAAAATTTTCGTCGTGATTACTTCTGAAGTTGTTTCGAGTCTTCTACATCCATGAATGAATTGATTGATGTTAAAGACAGCAGATGGGTGGTGTACGTCTGAGAGGCTAGGCTATTGCTGAGAATGAAATGCACACGGAGATAATTGTTAGCTGTGGTCCGACACGCCGGGGAGAAAGAGTGTAAACGACTGAGGCTCGCATACGTCACCGCTACTAGAACTGAGGCAGAATGAGTGACAAGCGATTTCAGTGGTAATTGGTAGTGAGTAGATAAGAGGATGCTTGAAGAGTATCATGAGGTGCTACTATGGTCACGTTGCATTCTGCAAGAGTCATTCTAGTAAGTGGCGATTGTGTTGCAAGATGTCAAGAGGAGGTCTCTGTCTGGAGGCGCAGGTCGTCAGCGATGTGTAAGATTGTGCTGTGGGTATGCTTGTGGTGTGTTGGCTTTTCTGTTTGTTTTCCATTTCAGCTCTGTCCGTGTGACCCAGGTTCTCGCAATCGCATCCAAGTCAACGTGCATTGGTCGTGAAGGAAAAATAGGTTGGATCCGTTTTTTGCCGGGGAGTGTCAATGGAGTTGAAGATTGAACGATCAATTCTTGGTTGTTTGCTCATTATCAACTTCCTCGATTTTCGTGGAGGCATCAATACGACAGTCATCGTCTCATCGGTCGCTGTTCAGAAAGAAGAGTGAAACATCGTCAGAAGTAATACAGAGATTTATTATTGTAATATTTGTTTACAGACCTTAGTTTGCTTAGTGATTCTTGATTTATATGCTGGTGTAACAATACATAATACTCAAGTCAACAATTGGTGTTTTGGTTTTTTCGTCCGTTGTTACTAAGCGTTTCTGAGAAATCTTCTAAGAACAGCGTGGGCCCGAGCGTAGCGAGAGCTGGGCATTAACGGTTTATGAGACTTTGCTGACAGACGTATTTTACATTCTTGCGCCTCCATTGTACAATTCCTAACCGAACTTATCACATGCTGTCAATCATGTCTCATATATCGTTAATGCCCAGCTCTCGCTACGCTCGGGCCCACGCTGTTCCTTGAACATTTCAGAAACGCTTAGTAATAACGGACGCAAAAACAAAATAACCGATCTGCCGCTTGAGATTTATTTATTGTTACACCAACATATAAAAATTATAACTGAACTAAGGTCTGTGAACAAATATTACAATAATAAATCACAAGATTACTTCTGATGGTTTACTGCCGACTTCTTTCTGAACAGCGACCGATGAGACGATGACTGTCGTATTGATGCGAAAATTGGGGAAGTTGATTTTGAGCAAATAACCAAGAATTGATCGTTCAATCTTCAACTACATTGACACTCCCCGGCAAAAAACGGATCCAACCCTTTTTTCCTTCACGACCAATGCACGTTGACTTGGATGCGATTGCGAGAACCTGGGTCACACGGACAGAGCTGAAATGGAAAAAAAAACAGAAACGCCAACACACCACAAGCATACCCACAGCACAATCTCACACATCGCTGACGACCTGCGCCTCCAGACAGAGACCTCCTCTTGACATCTTGCAACACAATCGCCACTTGCTAGAATGAATCTTGCAGAATGCAGCGTGACCATAGTAGCACCTCATGATACTCTTCAAGCATCCTCTTATCTACTCACTACCAATTACCACTGAAATCGCTTGTCACTCATTCTGCCTCAGTTCTAGTAGCGGTGACGTATGCGAGCCTCAGTCGTTTACACTCTTTCTCCCCGGCGTGTCGGACCACAGCTAACAATTATCTCCGTGTGCATTTCATTCTCAGCAATAGCCTAGCCTCTCAGACGTGTACCACCCATCTGCTGTCTCTAACATCAATCGATTCATTCATGGATGTAGAAGACTCGAAACAACTTCAGAAGTAATCACGACGAAAATTTTAACAAAATTACGCAATAACAACAAGATACAAAAACAACAAGTAAACACGATGAATCCAAAATACACCAATTGCTATGACACACCACACACGTTTATACAAACAATAGAAACAAACTCGCAGTTCGTGTCTTGATGGAATTCCTTTGAAGAATCGCAGGACTTACACCAGTACGCCTACAACCCTTCTCACGTTGACGATTGTAATTTGTGGAATGTCCGTACACAAACAAGATTAACCAACAATTACATCAATTGTAACTCACACAACTATTTAGCACAAACATATGTACAATCAACACATCAAATGTTGTGGATTCTGACACGACAAACTACCCTTGAAGAACTGTAGGACTTACAGCAGTACGCCTACATTCCTCCTCAGGTTGATGATCCAAGTGGAAGTCGTCCGGACACAAACAGAATTACCAACAGCTAGATGACAGATGATATCAATTCAGTATATACAATATGAACATATGTACAAGATCATACACCAAGCACATTGGACTGCTCATTGATGCGCTACCCTTTGAAGAGCTGTAGGACATACAGCAGTACGCCTACAACCCTTCTCAGGTTGACGCCCTAGGTTGGAAAATCGTCGCAGAGTTCATTTGCTAACTTCCTTCTCTCAGCTATATCCTCAAATCTGAACGGCAACACGCCCATGTCATTGTATCGTAGAATATAGATGACCAACAAACACACGGCATATCTGATCAACCAAGTGTAGAAACACAGTAATTTACACCAAAGATAATAACATTCAAATAGTAACTTGAAACTAGAAATGCCTTTATTCGTGCAAGTCAATTTAACAATAACTCTCTCCCTTACACTTGGCTTATCCACACTAAACTGACCATTGATATTCGTCCTTTCAAACGAACTGATACTAGCATAGTCATTGCACAAGATACTTGAGTTGATGGGCGTCTTTTTCATTGTGGATGACAGCACCAACGACGACTGATTGATATCAGTTGATGAAGTTAGCGGTGGATCAAAACCTGTTGTTGCTCGGCTTTCAGAAGTTTGTCTACCTGCAAGACCACCACCACTGGTGTCCTTTACTATCAGCTCAGGTTTAGCACTAGTATCTGATGATAGGTGGGCTACATGCTGATCAATCACACTGACGGTCTTACAAGTATGCATGCCTTCTGCATCTGCTTCTGCATTTATTTCTACTTCACGTTCAAGTTCTACAGAAACTTTATTTAACTTAGCGGTAGTAGGCAATCCCTCCATATCATCATGATCAACCAAAGACAAATGTGAAGTATCATGATCATTATCACAAATATTCAATTTACCGTCAAGTTCATCATTTTCAAACTCTTTAATAATAGAAGTAGACAATTTTGATTCCTCCTCACAAATCATTATAGGTTTTATATCTTCACTCTGACTAGTTATACTTTGTAAACTTTTGGAGTCAGAACTGCACTCTGAAGCAGCAACTCTATTCTGTGACACTCTATTCAACAATGGCTTACCAGTTGCAACTACAGACTTCTTCACAACACCGTTATCGCCACACAATTCGGAGTCAGACCTGGAGTTTACATTTAGCTTATCACTGAACTTGCTCACTGGTTCACAGCTCACCTTTGTATGCACCTCTTGCAAACGAGTACAACACAACCGTGTTTGTCTTGCATCTTGCAACTTATCTGTTGAGGATGTACTACGAAACCTGTTACACTCACTAGGTCTATATGCATTACTATACATCATGGAGCCTTCTCGATATCCACCTCTCTGAGGCTTATTCGTCATCAATGAATGCATTTTGCTCTCAGACTGCTCTATTCTAGGGGTGAGATTCAATATACTGGCAAACTTGCTCATCGATTGATTGACACTAGTATTTACCAGTTTCAGGATATCATCAAACTTTGGCTCGATACCCTCATCCTCCATACGGGAGCTCATCTTCACCCACTTCCTTTGCAGTCGAGTAGGTAGACGTCTTGCTATTACTTCTAGGATAAAACTCGAGTTGAGGTCACTCATTCGATTCATCGAAATCATTGCATTCTTGTAAATTAGCAAATTATCTAAAAACTCAGTGAGTGCCTGGGAGTCATCCTGTAACTGACCACCATTACCCTCAACAGCCTCGAATAATTTTCCTGCAATCATCGAGGGTCTTCCAAACCTTTGACGTAATATGCTCATAGCCTCATCGTAGCCCTCCTTTGGCTTCATAAACTTACAGCACTGTATAGCTCTTGAAGCATCTCCAGTGCAATACCTCATCAAATACATTAACTTCATTTCATCACCTAATAGAAAACTACTCAACATGATCTCAAACTCCTTTACAAATTGTAAATAATCAGCTGGGTTTCCATCAAAACACCGTGGTTCAAATTTAGGGAGTTTGATGTTCCTATTATCCCTGAACGGCGAAACAGTAACATCAACCATATCATGCTTAACATCAGACACATCGTTACAATTAACAGACAAGTCACCATGACTTACTTTCCTGTTTGCATCCAAGACACTCTGTCCCTTCTTTGACCCAGACATTGTCGAACTTGACCCAATTCCAAAAACGTGCCAGATATTGCTTGTTCAAAGAGGACTTGACCGGCACCAGGAAAGATGAACGGCGACTATCCAAAATTTCACCAACTGTTTGAATCCGCCAGATCTGTTTCCATCGTCAGAAACTGTCAGCAAAGTCTCATAAACCGTTAATGCCCAGCTCTCGCTACGCTCGGGCCCACGCTGTTCCTTGAAGTTTTCAGAAACGCTTAGTAACAACGGACGAAAAAACCAAAACACCAATTGTTGACTCGAGGATTCTTTATTGTTACACCAACATATAAATCACGTTTGACTAAGGTCTGTGAACAAATATTACAATAATAAATCACAAGATTACTTCTGATGGTTTTCTCCTGACTTCTTTCTGAACAGCGACCGATGAGACGATGACTGTCGTATTGATGCCTCCGCGAAAATTGGGGAAGTTGATTTTGAGCAAACAACCAAGAATTGATCGTTCAATCTTCAAATCCATTGACACATGTGGTGAAAAAAGTTTCAGCTGTCGGACCAGTCAAAAGAAGCTTTGTTAACGCTAAAGAAGCGCCATCCAAGGTTGTTATGCTTTCCCACATCAACCATAAGGCATCCCTAATTTTGTGCACTCACCTCTCTCAAAAAGCAGTAGGAACTGTACTCCAGCAGAAAATAAATAATGCAGTAACTCCTCTCACTTTTTTCCAAAGAAATCGGAGCCAGCTCAGCCGCGTTACAGTACGTTTGATGGAGAGCTGTTAGCCATTTACCTAGCAGTTAGACATTTCAGTTATTTGCTACAAGGTCGTCATTTCACAATATTTACCGATCAAAAACCCTGTGCTACGCTTTCATTACGTCACTGGATAGACACTCACCCAGAGAAGTTAGGCAGCAAAATTATATCTTTCAGTTCTCGACAGGCATAAAGTACATAAAAGGCGACGCCAATGTGGTAGCCGACTCTCTTTCTCGCCGTAGTTTAGATCATCTGCTCAAGAAGGGAGGGTGGCGCTAGCTGATCAGTAGATATGATGGTGGTCAATAAGTCGAATCGCCCTATTCTGTAGGAACAGCAATATGAAATTTGACGGCTCGAGATATTTCTGATTTTTATTAGGGCTTAGATCTTTACCTTGAAAAAGATAATAATGAACGCCTTGACAGATCATGCTTCTGCCTTTAAATATATACCATTCGCTCAGCCTATTGTTGAGATGCGACCACGTAGGCACTGCACAGATTTATGGGGCATCTTATAAATTAACTTGCTATCCATTGTCAGATCTTTAAATACCACTTCACAATGTCTTGTCTCATTCATTTTGTAATAACGTCTTTACTTGATCCTCACTATATTCCATTAAACCTAACATTTTATAGCTCTATATGATTTTGATTACACTTATTCTATTCCTATTTTCTGTAGGGTACAAAAAGGTATGAAAAAACGGCATGAGAATAAATGTATTGAAACCAAAAGTGGACATCATGCTGGTAAGACATATATAGGTAGCATTATATATTGCAAATGAACATTGTCAGACTAGGGATTTTCATTTATAAATCAATTAACTAATGATACTTGCACTAACATATTTCATTGCATTTTATTCATTCAGCTCAACAGTATTGATATTCCAAAACAGCCTTCGATCCAATGTAAGCGTCTTACTTACCTCAACATTGGTTGGTTATCGTATGCCTACAACCACAGGATGAAAACGAAACGAAGTCGATTCTATTATTCGATTCATATAAGAAATATATTAACAATCAACAGTAAGTATTTAAACAATACAGAGATAGAAATTGTCAATCACCACATCCGCCACACGTCGAATGTCTCCTTGCGTACTTATAATGACATCGTGGTTTGGTTGCAAGTCTCTTCGATCGTCTAACTGGTTCTGTGATATTATTTCCATCAGTATCATCTAGACTTATTTCTGAATTATCTAAAAAGTCGGGATTGGTAGCGGAGTCATTGTAATCATAATCGGAACGACCTACCTCATTTATTCTCACTTGATCCAAGTGTCTGTTATGAACTGAATTATCTTCAATGTCTAATATCTTCACCGTTCGATTTCCCATTCTTTGTAGTATGATTTCAACAGAAGGTCTATAATCATTCCCTGTGTAATAATGTACATCAGAAGTCGTGGACATCAGATGCTTTCTGAGAATTCGAGATTTAAATAGTTTTGCAGGACTTTCATGAGTACTTGTATGCTCCGCATTGCGATATTGAAGTAAGAAGTTATCCACACATCTCTCTAGCTCATCAAGATTTTGAGGACTCATTGATGCTATAGCACTCCTTAATGTTCGTACAAAATTTTCTGCCAACCCGTTTGACTGAGGATGACGTGGTGCTGTGTACAAATGACGACAACCTATATGTTTGAGCCAATCATTGAAGTTCTTCTCCGTAAAATGAGTACCATTGTCAGTGACTAAGACATCTGGAATTCCTTCTCGACTAAAAATCTTTCTCAACGCTCTGTGAGTGAATTTGGCATTAGGACTATCTGTAATGATGACTTCTGGCCATCTAGAATAAGAATCCACAATAACTAAAGCATAACATGAAATTAAGTATGGACCACAGTGATCTGCATGAATACCCTGCCAAACCTCACAAGATGCAGGCCACGGTGTCCACGATGACTTCCCATAGGACATTTTATGTAAACAGCTAGAACAGCTCTTTGATCTTTTGTTAATGTCAGCATCAATTTCCGGCCACCAGCATGTTAGGCGTGCTAATGATTTCATCTTATCAGCTCCTAGATGAGCAGAATGCAGATCATCCAAAATCGCATATCTTAATGTTTGAGGAATAATAATTCTGTCATTCAGACATAGAAATCCTTCAGGATGGACTGAAATCTCATCTCTTCGCTTATAAAAGTCTGGAAATCTTCGCTTGCACTGAACATTCCAACCTCTTTTTGTTGCATTTATAACGCATCCGTAATATTTCCGAGTATCATTTATAAGTCGAACTCGATCCACCGGTAACGGCTGGACTAATAAGCAATCGGTATCATTAGTAGCATTTTCAAATAATGAATAACGAGATAAGAAGGCTGCATCAGGTATATCCTTTTCCGATCTATGTTCAGTAGTGTAGTCGTATGCACTTAGTTCTAAACTCCATCTTTGAACCATAGCAGCAGATGATTTATTCAAAGATTTTTCTGGATTGTAAATGAATTTCAAAGCTTGATGGTCAATAACTATGTGAAACTTAGTACCAAAGAGATACTTGTGCAAGCGTCTCATTGCCCATACAACTGCTAGAGCTTCTTTCTGGGTTTTTGAGTACCCTTGTTCACTCTTACTTAGACGTCTTGAAATACAAATAACAGGTTGTCCATTTTGCTCAAGTACTGCAGCTATACCCATAGGAGAAGCACCTGTAGTGAGAACAGACTTATCTTTCGATAAAAAGGTCTTAGGAAAGCTTGTTTATTAAGAAACTCCAAAGTTTTTCGCAAGATATTCTCATGCTGTTGTTCCCACTTAAATTGTTTTGTGGTGGTTGACAATTTCTATCTCTGTATTGTTTAAATACTTACTGTTGATTGTTAATATATTTCTTATATGAATTGAATAATAATTACGCTAAATACGAATTCCTGAATTCCGTCCTCTCTGTGTTTTGGTTGGATTCTTGTAATTCGGTCATCTCGGAATACTAATACTACGAATAAAAAAAATTACAACATGTTTACTGGCGACAATCTAAGAAAGTGGAGATAACCGTTGAGGGAAATTGGTAATGAATCTGCAGTAAAACTGAAGATTACCTATCCGTGATCTCAACGATGACATATTATTAGGTGACGTTGCTTGAATTAGAGGTGCCAAACGACTAGCATCAGGTCTGAAACCTTCGCAGTCTACTGTGTATCCCAAGCATGATACAGACGACAAAGTGAAATGACATTTAGATGGATTAACTAGAACATTATTCTCACATATACGCCAGAACAGTTTTAAAAGATGTTCATTATGCAATTCGATATCAGGACCATGAACTATAATGTCGTCTTGGTATGACTCAACACCATATAATCCATCTATCATCTGATTTATTACATTTTGAAATATTGCGGGTGAAACCTTTAAAAAAAGGCAAGAACTTATACTTGAACATTCCAAATGGAGTATTAATGGTTGTTAATGCACTAGACGCCTCATCAAGAGGAATTTGCAAATAGGCATCTTTTAGATCTATTTTTGAAAAGTATCTTGAGCCATGTAGATTGTAGAGAATGTTTTCAGTTTCTAGAGTAGTGCAACTTTGCTGTAGTAGACGACTGTTGAGTGTAAGGCGGTAGTCACCACAAATTCTAGGTGTTTTTCCATCAGCCTTTAGTGGCGTAACAATAGGAGTAGCCCAATATGAAGACTCAGCTGGCATAAGTATCCCTTGCTCAACCAACTTGTCTAACTCTCTCATAACTGCATCTCGCAATCCAAACGGGATTAATCGGCGTTTCAGGAAGATAGGATCACCCTCTATTTCAAGATGGATGGGCTGAATCTTCATGACACCTACACTCTTTCCATATAACAGAAGTAAGTCGCTGAACAAAGATTCATCAAACAACTCAGTACAAAGTGAGATTTCGACATTTAACAATCTAAGGGTTTTTAATCCCAATAAAGATGGACCATATTTACCAACAAGAAAGGGGATATTTACAAAATTGCCACTGTCTGATTTCAAAGAAAGGTTAGTAGCACCGATAAGAGGTAGCTTATGACCAGTTATGCCTGTAATTGAACTAGTAGTAGGATCTGTCTGGACATTCTTACAAATCGATTGTAAATCTTTCCTAGAAATTATAGATTCAGTACTCCCAGTATCAATTATAAAACAATGGGACTTGCCTGAACTTGTAGTGAATGTTCTCATTAGATGAGATTGAGTATTGGGAAAAGATGAAAGAGACATCGACTGCATTTTGTTAGATAAATTAAAAGAATTATCAGGATTCTGAGTAACAAAAGTATTCGAACTTCTGCAAACAGTCTCAATGTGTCCAACTTTACCACATTTGTGACACTTAGCACCCCGAAAACGGCAAGTGCTTCGTAGATGTAACTTTCCACAGGATAAACACGGTTTAATGTTTTTGATCTCTCGCTGCATTCTATTACCTGTGGATGACAGTTTGGATTGCTTTCCATGAACACTTGTATTTTCGACTTTGGACAACATGACATCAGATACTGACGTAGTGGGAGCAGAGTATTCACTGTTGACATCTTCATATGTAATACATAAATCTTTAGCAGTTTGAAAGGTACAAGAAGGAATCTGAATTAACTCTTTCTCTAACTTAGGAATATTGATTCCAGCAATTAGACGATCACGTAGTTGAGTATGCAGCTGATCTCCAAAGTTGCACTTTGAAGCTTGTATTTGAAGTTGAAGAATGAAGTCTCTTATCTTCTGATTGGAAGCACGAACCAGTTTGTTGAATTGAGCCCTCTCTCGCGTCTCAAATGTAGTTACATGATAGTGATTTATCAGAAGTTCACGAATCTTGACATATGAGAGAGAAACAGGTTTATCTGCAAACGCCAGATTCTTTACTAGGCTATATGCATCTAGCCCAATAGCAGTGATGAAACGTGCTGGTATTTTGTCATCTCGAACATTCTTGGAAATGCACCACGCATCGAAGCATTCAAGATAATCAGCAATCTCTCGCGGAGACCCATTAATGGGGAATATTCCCAGGTTACTTAGCTCCATCGCGACGCCATCTGAAATGCTGTTCAGAGAATGTCAATGAAGTTGAAGATTGAACGATCAATTCTTGGTTGTTCGCTCAAAATCAAATTCCCCAAATTTCGCGGAGGCATCAATACGACAGTCATCGTCTCATCGGTCGCTTTTCAGAAAGAAGATTATAAAACCCTCAGAAAAATTAGTCATACGTGATTTATATGTTGGTGTAACAATAAAGAATCCTCGAATCAACAATTGGTGTTTTAGGTTTATCGTCCGTTATTACTAAGCGTTTCTGAGAAACTTCAGGTGACAGCGTGACCTCGAGCGCAGCATGAGCTGGGCATTAACGCTTTACGAGACCTGCCTGACAGTTTCTGATGGTTGAAACAGACTCTGGTGGATTCAGACAGTTGGTGAAAGTTTGGATAGTCGCCGTTCATCTTTCCTGGTGCCGGTCAAGTCCTCTTTGAACAAGCAATATCTGGAACGTTTTTGGAATTGGGTCAAGTTCGACAATGTCTGGGTCAAAGAAGGGACAGAGTGTCTTGGATGCAAACAGGAAAGTAAGTCATGGTGACTTGTCTGTTAATTGTAACGATGTGTCTGATGTTAAGCATGATATGGTTTATGTTACTGTTTCGCCGTTCAGGGATAATAGGAACATCAAACTCCCTAAATTTGAACCACGGTGTTTTGATGGAAACCCAGCTGATTATTTACAATTTGTAAAGGAGTTTGAGATCATGTTGAGTAGTTTTTTATTAGATGATGAAATGAAGTTAATGTATTTGATGAGGTATTGCACTGGAGATGCTGCAAGAGCTATACAGTGCTGTAAGTTTATGAAGCCAAAAGAGGGCTACGCTGAGGCTATGAGCATATTACGTCAAAGGTTTGGAAGACCTTCGATGATTGCAGGGAAATTATTCGAGGCTGTTAAGGGTAATGGTGGTCAATTACAGGATGACTCCCAGGCACTCACTGAGTTTTTAGATAATTTGCTAATTTACAAGAATGCAATGATTTCGATGAATCGCATGAGTGACCTCAACTCGAGTTTTATACTAGAAGTAATAGCAAGACGTCTACCTACTCGACTGCAAAGGAAGTGGGTGAAGATGAGCTCCCGTATGGAGGATGAGGGTATCGAGCCAAAGTTTGATGATATCCTGAAACTGGTAAATACTAGTGTCAATCAATCTATGAGCAAGTTTGCCAGTATATTGAATCTCACCCCTAGAATAGAGCAGTCTGAGAGCAAAATGCAATCATTGATGACGAATAGGCCTCAGAGAGGTGGATATCGAGAAGGCTCCATGATGTCTAGTAATGCATATAGACCTAGTGAGTGTAACAGGTTTCGTAGTACATCCTCAACAGATAAGTTGCAAGATGCAAGACAAACACGGTTGTGTTTTACACGTTTGCAAGAGGTGCATACAATAATGAACTGTGAACCAGTGAGCAAGTTCAGTGATAAGCTAAATGTAAACTCCAGGTCTGACTCCGAATTGTGTGACGATAACGGTGCGGTCAGGAAGTCTGTAGTTGCAACTGGTAAGCCATTGTTGAATAGAGTGTCACAGAATAGAGTTGCTGCTTCAGAGTGCAGTTCTGACCCTACAAGTTTACAAGGTATTTCTAGTCAGAGTGAAGTTATAAAACCTTTTATGATTTGTGAGGAGGAATCAAAATTGTCTACTTCTGTTATTAAAGAGTTTGAAAATGATGAACTTGACGGTAAATTGAATATTTGTGATAATGATCATGATACTTCACAGTTGTCTTTGGTTGATCATGATGAATTGAGGGGAATGCCTACTACTGCTAAGTTAAATAAAGGTTCTGTACAACTTGAACGTGAATTGTAAAAAAAGCAGATGCAGTTGCAGAAGGCATGCATACTTGTGAGACCGTCAGTGTGATTGATCAGCATGTAGCCCACCTATCATCAGATGCTAGTGCTAAACCTGAGCTGATAGTAAAGGACACCAGTGGTGGTGGTCTTGCAGGTAGACAAACTTCTGAAAGCCGAGCAACAACAGCTTTTGATCCACCGCTAACTTCATCAACTGATATCAATCAGTCGTCGTTGGTGCTGTCATCCACAATGAAAAAGACGCCCATCAACTCAAGTATCTTGTGCAATGACTATGCTAGTATCAGTTCGTTTGAAAGGACGAATATCAATGGTCAGTTTAGTGTGGATAAGCCAAGTGTAAAGGAGAGAGTTATTGTTAAATTGACTTGCACGAATAAAGGCATTTCTAGTTTCAAGTTACTATTTGAATGTTATTATCTTTGGTGTAAATTACTCTGTTTCTACACTTGGTTGATGAGATATGTCGTGTGTTTGTTGGTCATCTATATTCTACGATACAATGACATGGGCGTGTTGCCGTTCAGATTTGAGGATATAGCTGATAGAAGGAAGTTAGCAAATGAACTCTGCGACGATTTTCCAACCTAGGGCGTCAACCTGAGAAGGGTTGTAGGCGTACTGCTGTAAGTCCTACAGTTCTTCAAAGGGTAGCGCATCAATGAGCAGTCCAATGTGCTTGGTGTATGATCTTGTACATATGTTCATATTGTATATACTGAATTGATATCATCTGTCATCTAGCTGTTGGTAATTCTGTTTGTGTCCGGACGACTTCCACTTGGATCATCAACCTGAGAAGGAATGTAGGCGTACTGCTGTAAGTCCTACAGTTCTTCAAGGGTAGTTTGTCGTGTCAGAATCCACAACATTTGATGTGTTGATTGTACATATGTTTGTGTTAAATAGTTGTGTGAGTTCCAATTATTGTAATTGTTGGTTAATCTTGTTTGTGTCCGGACATTCCACAAATTACAATCGTCAACGTGAGAAGGGTTGTAGGCGTACTGGTGTAAGTCCTGCGATTCTTCAAAGGAATTCCATCAAGACATGAACTGCGAGTTTGTTTCTATTGTTTGTATATATGTGTGTGGTGTGTCATATCAATTGGTGGTGTTTTGGATTGATTCTGTTTACTCGTTGTTTTCGTACCTTGTTGTTATTGCATAATTTTGTTAAAATTTTCGTCGTGATTACTTCTGAAGTTGTTTCGAGTCTTCTACATCCGTGAATGAATTGATTGATGTTAGAGACAGCAGATGGGTGGTATACGTCTGAGAGGCTAGGCTATTGCTGAGAATGAAATGCACACGGAGATAATTGTTAGCTGTGGTCCGACACGCCGGGGAGAAAGAGTGTAAACGACTGAGGCTCGCATACGTCACCGCTACTAGAACCGAGGCAGAATGAGTGACAAGCGATTTCAGTGGTAATTGGTAGTGAGTAGATAAGAGGATGTGCGTAGAGTATCGTGAGGTGCTGCTATGGTCACGTTGCATTCTGCAAGATTCATTCTAGCAAGTGGTGATTGTGTTGCAAGGGTATGCCTTTAACTGGAGGCGCAGGTCGTCAGCGATGTGTGATATTGTGCTGTCAGTATGCTTGTGGTGTGTTGGCTTTTCTGTTTGTTTTCCATTTCAGCTCTGTCCGTGTGACCCAGGTTCTCGCAATGGCATCCAAGTCAACGTGTATTAGTCGTGAAGTAAAAAAGGTTTGGATCCGTTTTTTGCCGGGGAGTGTCAATGGAGTTGAAGATTGAACGATCAATTCTTGGTTGTTTGCTCAAAATCAACTTCCCTAATTTTCGCGGAGGCATCAATACGACAGTCATCGTCTCATCGGTCGCTGTTCAGAAAGAAGTCAGGAGACAACCATCAGAAGTAATCTTGTGATTTATTATTGTAATATTTGTTCACAGACCTTAGTCATACGTTATTTATATGTTGGTGTAACAATAAAGAATCCTCGAGTCAACAATTGGTGTTTTGGTTTTTTCGTCCGTTATTACTAAGCGTTTCTGAGAAACTTCAAGGAACAGCGTGAGCCCGAGCGTAGCAAGAGCTGGGCATTAACGCTTTACGAGACGTGGCTGACAACAACCCTGTTTGTGCTGCATCTTGTAACTTATCTTTTTAGGATGTACCACGAAATCTGTTACAAACGCTAAGTTTTTATGCATTACTAGACACAATAAAGCTTTCTCGATATCCTCTTCTCTGATACCCTTTCGTCATCAATGATTGCGTTTTGTACTCAAACCGCTCTATTCTAGGGGTGGGATGTAATATACTGGCAAAATTGCTTATAGCTTGATTGACACTCTCTCTAACCAGTTTCAGAATATCATCAAACTTTGGCTCAACACCTTCATCCTTTACGCGAGAGCTTATCTCCACTCACTTTCTTTGCAGTCGAGGAGGTTGGCGTCTCGCCACTACCTCTAGGACTGAACTTGAGTTCAGATCACTCATGCAATTCATCGAAACCAATGTATTCTTATAAGTCATCAGATTATCCAAAAACTCAGAGGGTGCCTTCGAGTTATCTTGTAATTGACCACCATTACCCTTAACAGCCTCAAATAATTTCCTTACAATCATTGAAGGTCTTCTGAATCTTTGACGCAGTATACTCATAGCCTCAGAGTATCCTTCGTCAGGGAGCATGAACTTACAGCACTGTAAAGCTCTTTGCAGTCGAGTAGGTAGACGTCTTGCTATTACTTCTAGTATAAAACTCGAGTTGAGGTCACTCATGCAATTCATCGAAATCAAGGTATTCTTATAAGGCATAAGATTATCTAAAAACTCAGTAAGTGCCTTGGAGTCATCTTGAAGTTGACAGCCGTTACCTTTGACAGCTTCGTATACGTTCCTTACAATCATTGAAGGTCTTCCAAACCTTTGACGTAATATGCTCATAGCCTCAGCGTATCCCTCATTAGGGGGCATAAGCTTACAGCACTGTATAGCTCTTGCAGCATCTCCAGTGCAATACCTCATCAAATACATCAACTTCATTTCATCATTGAATAAAAAATTACTCAGCATGATCTCAAACTCCTTTACAAACTGTAAATAGTCAGCTGGGTTTCCGTCGAGTTTAAAATTCAGGCCTATTATCCTTAGACTGTAAAACCCGAACAACAATCTCATCATGCTGAGAATTAAGCGCATCAATACATGTTACAGACCAGTCAACATGACTTACTTTCCTGTTTGCTTCCATTACGTTCTGTCCATTCTTTAACCCAGGCATCATTGAACTTAACCAAAATTCCGGAAAAGTTCCAGATAACGCTTGTCCAAAGAAGACTTGGCCGGCACCAGGAAAGACGGACGGAGACTAGCCAAATCGTCAGAAACTGTCACCAACTGTCAGAAAGTGTCAGCCACGTCTCGTAAACCGTTAATGCCCAGCTCTTGCTACGCTGGGCCTCACGCTGTCCCTCAAAGCCTTTCAGAAACGCTTAGGACTAACGGACGCAAAAACCAAAACACCGATTGGCGAGAATTCTTTATTCTAACACCAACATATAACCAGCATTATTGGTATTACGTAGTAAGGACTAAAAACCAATATTACAACAATAAATCACGACATTATTTCTGATAGCTTTTCTCTGCCGTTCAACGTACAGCGAACGATGAATCGATGACTTCAGTATCGATGACTCCCGCCAAAATTTAGGGTTGGGTTTGAGCAAACAACCAAGAATTGATCGTTCAATCTTCAACTACTTTGACAGATGGTGACATTTTTGTGTTATTAAGAACTCTGAGCTTTTGATTTGACCTTTTTATTCTTGGACGTTCTCGGTGGAATATAGGGCTTTATGCTAGATTCCTGTTTATTTTTACGGGATGGGGTTGGTAGCCTCATGCCAAACCTTACCCTTATTCGTATTATTGGCTTAGTGATGTAAAGGACTGCATCAACCTGAGATTGAACCCCGTATTGTGTGCATGGTTGATGAGCCTCCTGCTGCTGTACCACCGACACGCTCTGATTTGACTACTGCACCTAATATCGTTTTGGTTAACTTTAGTTGAGTTGATTAACGGAATAATTTTCACTCCCCTCCCCCTGAATTCTTTGAGGATTTCGTGTCGTTCTGTACTTGGGTATTGATTCTTGAGTCTGGATATTTTAAACAACTCAAACTGACATGAGTTACACAAATAGACTTGGACGACAGGACTGTCACCGTCAGATGGTGAGATACAGTATAATGGCCTCTGCACACGGTATTATGATATTTTCAATACCTTATCACCCTTGGCACATGTGACATGTAGCAAGCTACCATTCGCTTGTGTGTACAAGGCCTGTCCTATTTCTCTGGATGCTGTCATATAAGAGGCCGTTCAAATTTTTGTTACCGAGATTTTGACAAGCAAGAATACGAGGTAAAAAAGCTGATAACGAAAGTCGTCACCGGGTGCTTGGTTTATCGTAGTTACGAAGGCACAGACAAATTATTAGTTAAAGAACTCATTCGACTCTGTCAATGTGATGACTATTTTACCACTGACACCCTGAAGTTTGTAGCATCCCTATGTTGCGTGCGTTATTTGAATAAATCAGCGTACACTTATCTCCCAGTACTTCTTCACGTTTATTAATGTGCATGGACGTTGTGGCTACTTGACGCCAACAATGTAAAGCCAAAAGACACTTGTGAAGAGTACGATCGTGTACTATACCAATAGTCAGATTTTAAAATTGTGTCAAGGTAACGTTCAACAGTAAATTGACAAACGTTTGCGAAGTACATATGGAATCGGTCTGTGTAAACATATAATACAAGTATGCAAATTAGATTAAAAAGTGTGCTTATGGTTGGTATACGTGTACTACGCCTATTATATAGCAGTTTTTAACCTTGGTCTAGATACTGTTGCTGTTTAGAAGACTGTAACCTAAAAGATATTCTAATTTTGCGTATGTCAATGTCCAGGTCTAACTACAATATACTTCACACTGTCATTAGAGGACTTTCAGGAACTATGTGCAATAACCAACGCAAAAAACCAGAACACTGATTGGTGATTCAGGAACCCTTTATTCTTGCACCAATACAGAGCCAAACATTAGGTTATTGTACACAAAGTCTAAGAGTAAATGTTATAACAATAAATCACAATATTATTTCCGACAGTTTTTCTCTGTCTTCCAACGAACAGTGAACGATGAATCGATGACTGCAGTATCGATGACTCCCGCCAAAATTTAGGGTTGGGTTTGAGCAAACAACCAAGAATTGATCGTTCAATCTTCAACTACATTGACACTCCCCGTGAAAATAGCGATCCATCTTTTTTTTCCATCACGACTAATACACGTTGACTTGGATGCCATTGCGAGAACCTGGGTCACACGGACAGAGCTGAAATGGAAACAAACAGAAAAGCCAACACACCACAAGCATACTGACGGCACAATATCACACATCGCTGACGACCTGCGCCTTCCAGTTAAAGGCATACTCTTGCAACACAATCACCACTTGTTAGAATGAATCTTGCAGAATGCAACGTGACCATAGCAGCACCTCACGATACTCTACGCACATCCTCTTATCTACTCACTACCAATTACCACTGAAATCGCTTGTAACTCATTCTACCATAGTTCTAGTAACGTTGACGTATGGAAGACTCAGTTGTATACACTCTCTCTCCCTGGGGTGTGGGACCACAGCCTCATTATATTTTAGCTTCGATTTCAGCTTGTTAGCACACTGCATTTTTGGTACAACTATGGATTTTCAGCATAGATATCGGTAGCCCACATTAACTGGGAAAACTAATGCCACTTCCGTTACTGTGCTCCAGGCTATCTGGAATCGGACCCAACTGTGATTAGAAGTGAATTTCTCATTACATTTATGTCATATGTGACGGTACTTAAGCGATCATATTTGGCAAAAATACAACGATTCTCTGCAGCCCACTTAAAGCTTCAAATCGAAGATCAACTGGGATTGAATTAATGGTCTGATTTACAAGTCAACTAAGATGACAAACCCAGAGTGGCCTTCGAGTTAAGCCTCAGTGAAAGGCGGTTTTCACACCCCACTATTTTTATTGTGAATTAACAAAGATTTGAATGTCAGGTTCACCTCATAAATCACGAGAGTTCTTGGCTGACTGCTGTTCGACTCATACCAAGTAGACAGAGCATTAGAAAGTAACATATAAACAAATTTGAATAATAATACACTGTCTCAAACTGATAAAACGAAAATGTACAGTAACAGATAACATGAAGTATTCGAAGTGAGATTAAGATCGCCCTATATGATAAACTTCTGTCTAAGTAATTTCAGGAATTTCATGAAGATTCAGCAATCAGATTTTATGATTCATGTGTTACACGTTAAGTATAGAATAGTGTTGAGTAGCTGACAAACCTTCTAATCTACTATTCGGATAAAAAGATGGGCCACGAATTTTTATTGTTAGAATTTTCACAGGAGTCATACATTGCTTTATGGATGATATAATAAATGGATGAAGATATATGATTTAGTAGAGCCTACAAACTGGAATTTAGGCGGGGTGTTTCATGTTAACTTGTAACCATGGAACAGGCAGTTAGTAAAAGACACACAGCACAGCCGTATGATTCGAAATCTAGTATATGTTCTCACTGAAATTTAAGATCATAGGTAACTAACATGCATTGCGAAATCGTGTGTGTTACGTCTCGTTAGAAATATATTTAGAACTGTCGACAATATATTTTTGGATGATAACCCACATTTTTGCTAAAGTGCATCAACTGGTGGGTGTTGAATGATAAGCATTCGCGATAATTTATACGTGACTTGAAAGTCGGATTAAGGTCGAACAGGAGACTTTCTCAATGTCCAATGAAACCGTGACCACGTTGCACAAGTCTGTGAATTCTTCATAACATTCTGTCATATTTCTGAA
This sequence comes from Trichobilharzia regenti, assembly GCA_944472135.2. Lineage (NCBI taxonomy): Eukaryota > Metazoa > Platyhelminthes > Trematoda > Strigeidida > Schistosomatidae > Trichobilharzia > Trichobilharzia regenti. Next base: position 133,371,745 of record OX235262.1, read on the forward strand.
GCAGTAATGAAATGGCCTGGAATTTTGTCATCCCGAACATTCTATGAAATGCACCATGCATCTAAGCATTCAAGATAATCAGCGATCTCCCGCGGAGAACAGTTTATAGGAAATTTTCCAAGGTTGTTTAGTGCCGTCGCGACGCCAATTTGTTGTAATTATTTGTAATCGTAGTATCAGTATTTCGAGATGACCGAATTACAAAAATTCAAGGAAAACACTGAGAGGGATGACAGCCTGTCGATGGACGTAATTTTGAGTGACCGCGAATGAGATAAACAAGCGATTTGCTCGCTTGTGATTGGCCAGTTTGTCATTCGAGTTGAGGTAATTTCAAACACCATTTTGCTGCTTGGTTAAGTCCTGAATTTCCGTGAGCGTTTTATCAAATTGGAGACATAACTGACAACACAAAAATAATACAGCTCAGAAAAGAAATGATATAGCAGTAGATTTATTTGCTGAATTCAACGAATTCATGCAAATTACGATCTAAGGACTTCTCAGGAGTGTCAAGAATGCAAACAATGTTTTGAAGAGGTAATAACTTCACGCAACTTCAATTATCGCTTGACCATTATTTTCAGAGATCCTTAAATAAGTATAATATACACAGTGGTCTGGCTAATCATGATAAAAACGGCATGCATGCCGTTATGGTATGGTTTTACTATTTATTTGGTTACAGTCTAGTGGCCTTTCGGCTGGTGTTGCACTCTGATGGGATATTTCTGTGTGTTTTGAGAGGGGCGATGTGGTGGGGTCTACTGTATCTTTCACAGGGTTGGGAATAATGGCTGCTTGCAATGTCCTATTACCTATTTCACAATTAGTCTTAGCGAGATAGTTGTATGCGCGCCTTTCTATGACTGTTTTGTCCACCCCGACCTTTACAAGTTTGTAGTTTCTGGCTTGCGATAGGGTGTGTTGGGAGTGGATGAATTTTCTGGTCTCTGTCGACGTTTCGAACTGAAAACGAATAGGACAACACTTTTCATGTTGACTCTTCTTCAGACTATAGCACTTGGTCTTGGAGTTAGGCATTTTCGCTTCACTAAGTAAGATGCGCTGTGCCTTTTTTAGTGCCTCATTCTCCGGAACGTTGTAGACAATAGCACTCAGTTTTGTGCCGAGTCGTTTTGTTACTTCTGTGGTGACAAAATTAATGGGGTTATCTACCTTAGTTACCGATTCTGTGTCAAGCTTGTTAAGGTTTATAGTTTTCATGATGATAGTTGGAGGTGTCAGTTCACAGACCTGAGATCTGATATCGCTGATCTGATCTGATAATTTGGATATCTCGGTATCCGTTTCGATGTTTCCAGCATTTACTGACTTACTGTTTTTTATTTTCCTTAACTCAGCCTTAAGTTCTCCTATAGACAACGTTATAAGTTCTATTTCTGAAGATAGTACTGAAAAAGAGCTTGATGGCTGGGTTTTTCCGATAAGCATATAAGGTGAAGGGAGGAGGTCTGTATGAGCAGAGGGGACTGATATTTTAGGAGTAGTGCTTATACTAGCTGCCAGTACAGTTATATCCTCAGTTTCAGCTCAACACTTGCGGCATACAAGTGAATTATGTGACTCACTATAGCCGTTTGTAAGGGGTGTGTTGCTTGATGTAGCAATCAAGGACATTAAATTAGACACCAGTTTTATAGGTTTCAGACCTGATGCTAGTCGTTTGGCACCTCTAATTCAAGCAACGTCACCTAATAATATGTCATCGTTGAGATCACGGATAGGTAATCTTCAGTTTTACTGCAGATTCATTACCAATTTCCCTCAACGGTTATCTCCACTTTCTTAGATTGTCGCCAGTAAACATGTTGTAATTTTTTTTATTCGTAGTATTAGTATTCCGAGATGACCGAATTACAAGAATCCAACCAAAACACAGAGAGGACGGAATTCAGGAATTCGTATTTAGCGTAATTATTATTCAATTCATATAAGAAATATATTAACAATCAACAGTAAGTATTTAAACAATACAGAGATAGAAATTGTCAACCACCACAAAACAATTTAAGTGGGAACAACAGCATGAGAATATCTTGCGAAAAACTTTGGAGTTTCTTAATAAACAAGCTTTCCTAAGACCTTTTTATCGAAAGATAAGTCTGTTCTCACTACAGGTGCTTCTCCTATGGGTATAGCTGCAGTACTTGAGCAAAATGGACAACCTGTTATTTGTATTTCAAGACGTCTAAGTAAGAGTGAACAAGGGTACTCAAAAACCCAGAAAGAAGCTCTAGCAGTTGTATGGGCAATGAGACGCTTGCACAAGTATCTCTTTGGTACTAAGTTTCACATAGTTATTGACCATCAAGCTTTGAAATTCATTTACAATCCAGAAAAATCTTTGAATAAATCATCTGCTGCTATGGTTCAAAGATGGAGTTTAGAACTAAGTGCATACGATTACACTACTGAAAATAGATCGGCAAAGGATATACCTGATGCAGCCTTCTTATCTCGTTATTCATTATTTGAAAATGCTACTAATGATACCGATTGCTTATTAGTCCAGCCGTTACCGGTGGATCGAGTTCGACTTATAAATGATACTCGGAAATATTACGGATGCGTTATAAATGCAACAAAAAGAGGTTGGAATGTTCAGTGCAAGCGAAGATTTCCAGACTTTTATAAGCGAAGAGATGAGATTTCAGTCCATCCTGAAGGATTTCTATGTCTGAATGACAGAATTATTATTCCTCAAACATTAAGATATGCGATTTTGGATGATCTGCATTCTGCTCATCTAGGAGCTGATAAGATGAAATCATTAGCACGCCTAACATGCTGGTGGCCGGAAATTGATGCTGACATTAACAAAAGATCAAAGAGCTGTTCTAGCTGTTTACATAAAATGTCCTATGGGAAGTCATCGTGGACACCGTGGCCTGCATCTTGTGAGGTTTGGCAGGGTATTCATGCAGATCACTGTGGTCCATACTTAATTTCATGTTATGCTTTAGTTATTGTGGATTCTTATTCTAGATGGCCAGAAGTCATCATTACAGATAGTCCTAATGCCAAATTCACTCACAGAGCGTTGAGAAAGATTTTTAGTCGAGAAGGAATTCCAGATGTCTTAGTTACTGACAATGGTACTCATTTTACGGAGAAGAACTTCAATGATTGGCTCAAACATATAGGTTGTCGTCATTTGTACACAGCACCACGTCATCCTCAGTCAAACGGGTTGGCAGAAAATTTTGTACGAACATTAAGGAGTGCTATAGCATCAATGAGTCCTCAAAATCTTGATGAGCTAGAGAGATGTGTGGATAACTTCTTACTTCAATATCGCAATGCGGAGCATACAAGTACTCATGAAAGTCCTGCAAAACTATTTAAATCTCGAATTCTCAGAAAGCATCTGATGTCCACGACTTCTGATGTACATTATTACACAGGGAATGATTATAGACCTTCTGTTGAAATCATACTACAAAGAATGGGAAATCGAACGGTGAAGATATTAGACATTGAAGATAATTCAGTTCATAACAGACACTTGGATCAAGTGAGAATAAATGAGGTAGGTCGTTCCGATTATGATTACAATGACTCCGCTACCAATCCCGACTTTTTAGATAATTCAGAAATAAGTCTAGATGATACTGATGGAAATAATATCACAGAATCAGTTAGACGATCGAAGAGACTTGCAACCAAACCACGATGTCATTATAAGTACGCAAGGAGACATTCGACGTGTGGCGGATGTGGTGATTGACAATTTCTATCTCTGTATTGTTTAAATACTTACTGTTGATTGTTAATATATTTCTTATATGAATCGAATAATAGAATCGACTTCGTTTCGTTTTCATCCTGTGGTTGTAGGCATACGATAACCAACCAATGTTGAGGTAAGTAAGACGCTTACATTGGATCGAAGGCTGTTTTGGAATATCAATACTGTTGAGCTGAATGAATAAAATGCAATGAAATATGTTAGTGCAAGTATCATTAGTTAATTGATTTATAAATGAAAATCCCTAGTCTGACAATGTTCATTTGCAATATATAATGCTACCTATATATGTCTTACCAGCATGATGTCCACTTTTGGTTTCAATACATTTATTCTCATGCCGTTTTTTCATACCTTTTTGTACCCTACAGAAAATAGGAATAGAATAAGTGTAATCAAAATCATATAGAGCTATAAAATGTTAGGTTTAATGGAATATAGTGAGGATCAAGTAAAGACGTTATTACAAAATGAATGAGACAAGACATTGTGAAGTGGTATTTAAAGATCTGACAATGGATAGCAAGTTAATTTATAAGATGCCCCATAAATCTGTGCAGTGCCTACGTGGTCGCATCTCAACAATAGGCTGAGCGAATGGTATATATTTAAAGGCAGAAGCATGATCTGTCAAGGCGTTCATTATTATCTTTTTCAAGGTAAAGATCTAAGCCCTAATAAAAATCAGAAATATCTCGAGCCGTCAAATTTCATATTGCTGTTCCTACAGAATAGGGCGATTCGACTTATTGACCACCATCATATCTACTGATCAGCTAGCGCCACCCTCCCTTCTTGAGCAGATGATCTAAACTACGGCGAGAAAGAGAGTCGGCTACCACATTGGCGTCGCCTTTTATGTACTTTATGCCTGTCGAGAACTGAAAGATATGATTTTGCTGCCTAACTTCTCTGGGTGAGTGTCTATCCAGTGACGTAATAATCACCACATCTTTACTTGGCTATATGCATCTATCTCATAAGCAGCAATTAATTGGCCTGGAAATTTGTCATCCCGAACTTACTTTGAAGTGCACCATGCGTGGAAGCATTCAATATCATCAGCTATTTCTCGCCGTGATCCGTCTTTAGGAAAACATTGTAGATTATTTAGTTCCAAAGCGACGTGAATATGTTGGAATTAATTTTGTTGGTACTACTAGTTTTTCGCGATGAACGAATAACAAGAATTCAAGGAAAACACAGAGAGGGATGAATACAGGAATTTGTATTTGGCGGAATTATCATTCAGGTCATTAAGAAATATATTAACAAGCAACAGTAACGGTTTAAAAAATACAGAGATAGACATTGTCAAACATCACATAGTATTTGTCAATAGAGTTGAAGATTGAACGATCAATTCTTGGTTGTTTGCTCAAAATCAACTTCACCAATTTACTGGTGTACTGGTGTAAGTCCTGCAATTCTTCAAAGGAATTCCATCAAGACACGATCTGCGAGTTTGTTTGTGCTGTTTTTACATACGTTTGGTGTGTCATAGCAATTGGTGGTGTTTTGGATTGATTCTGTTTACTCATTGTTTTCGTACCTTGTTTTTATTGCATAATTTTTTTAATATTTTCGCCGTGATTACTTCTGAAGTTGTTTCGAGTCTTCTACATCAGTGAATGAATCGATTGATGTTAAGGACAGCAGATGGGTGGTATACGTCTGAGAGGCTAGGCTATTGCTGAGAATGAAATGCACACGGAGATAATTGTTAGCTGTGGTCCGACACGCCGGGGAGAAAGAGTGTAAACGACTGAGGCTCGCATACGTCACCGCTACTAGAACTGAGGCAGAATGAGTGACAAGCGATTTCAGTGGTAATTGGTAGTGAGTAGATAAGAGGATGAGCGTAGAGTATCGTGAGGTGCTGCTATGGTCACGTTGCATTCTGCAAGATTCATTCTAGCAAGTGGCGATTGTGTTGCAAGATGTCAAGAGGAGGTCTCTGTCTGGAGGCGCAGGTCGTCAGCGATGTGTGAGATTGTGCTGTGAGTATGCTTGTGGTGTGTTGGCTTTTCTGTTTGTTTTCCATTTCAGCTCTGTCCGTGTAACCCAGGTTCTCGCAATGGCATCCAAGTCAACGTGTATTAGTCGTGAAGTAAAAAAGGTTTGGATCCGTTTTTTGCCGGGGAGTGTCAATGGAGTTGAAGATTGAACGATCAATTCTTGGTTGTTTGCTCAAAATCAACTTCCCTATATATTCGCGGAGGCATCAATACGACAGTCATCGTCTCATCGGTCGCTGTTCAGAAAGAAGTCAGGCCAAAACTGTCAGAAGTAATATTGTGATTTAATATTGTAATATTTCTTAATAGATCTTAGTTAAGACTTAATTTTAAAGCTGCCTATATGTTGCTGTTACAAAAAAGAATTCTCGAGTAGCCAATCAGTCTTTTGGTTTTTTCGTCCGTTATTACTAAGCGTTTCTGAAATCTTCGAGGAACAGCGTGGGCCCGAGCGTAGCGAGAGCTGGGCATTAACGGTTTATGAGACCTGGCTGACAGTTTCTGATGGTTGAAACAGATCTGGCGGATTCAAACAGTTGGTGAAAGTTTGGATAGTCGCCGTTCATCTTTCCTGGTGCCGGTCAAGTCCTCTTTGAACAAGCAATATCTGGAACTTTTATAAATTTTGATAGCGTTATTAGAAGACGGAGACTGTCTGAAAAATGTGATGTATTAGCGCTATACATTTCGAACAATCTGATCCCTCACACATTTACTTGTCAAGTCAATATATATAGAAAGGTTAAATTAAACAAAGTGAGAGAAAACGGAATTAAGAATAATCAACACAAACGTTTGGTAATCCAATCAAATAAGGATTACCAAGGTAGGTTAAGAGTAATGACAAACTGTTTTTGAATACACAAGGGGGGCTTAAGTCTATGAATAGCTATAGCCTCAGCGTATTTCAGTAAACGCCCTTGACCGTTTTTATAGATGACCTTAAAGGCTGAGTTAACATCAATCTTATGGTTCATCTCGATTAGATGTTTAGCTATAGACGAATTTGGTAGTCTGCCACTTGCATCTATTAGCTTGTCACAGTTCATCTGTTTTTCTAAACATTTTGGGATATGCTCTCCCACCCTCACGTCTCCGTCTTCTAATAACGCTATCAAAATTTATAAAAGGGACTAATTGTTTTAAATATCTGGCACGTTTTTGGAATTGGGTCAAGTTCGACAATGTCTGGGTCAAAGAAGGGACAGAGTGTCTTGGATGCAAACAGGAAAGTAAGTCATGGTGACTTGTCTGTTAATTGTAACGATGTGTCTGATGTTAAGCATGATATGGTTTATGTTACTGTTTCGCCGTTCAGGGATAATAGGAACATCAAACTCCCTAAATTTGAACCACGGTGTTTTGATGGAAACCCAGCTGATTATTTACAATTTGTAAAAGAGTTTGAGATCATGTTGAGTGGTTTTTTATTAAATGATGAAATGAAGTTAATGTATTTAATGAGGTATTGCACTGGAGATGCTGCAAGAGCTATGCAGTGCTGTAAGTTTATGAAGCCAAAAGAGGGCTACGACGAGGCTATGAGCATATTACGTCAAAGGTTTGGAAGACCTTCGATGATTGCAGGGAAATTATTCGAGGCTGTTAAGGGTAATGGTGGTCAATTACAGGATGACTCCCAGGCACTCACTGAGTTTTTAGATAATTTGCTAATTTACAAGAATGCAATGATTTCGATGAATCGCATGAGTGACCTCAACTCGAGTTTTATACTAGAAGTAATAGCAAGACGTCTACCTACTCGACTGCAAAGGAAGTGGGTGAAGATAAGCTCCCGTATGGAGGATGACGGTATCGAGCCAAAGTTTGATGATATCCTGAAACTGGTACAGGATAGTGTCAATCAATCTATGAGCAAGTTTGCCAGTATATTGAATCTCACCCTTAGAATAGAGCAGTCTGAGAGCTAAATGCAATCATTGATGACGAATGGGCCTCAGAGAGGTGGATATCGAGAAGGCTCCATGATGTATAGTAATGCATATAGACCTAGTGAGTGTAACAGGTTTCGTAGTACATCCTCAACAGATAAGTTGCAAGCTGCAAGAGAAACATGGTTGTGTTTTACACGTGTGCAAGAGGTGCATACAGAAGTGAACTGTGAACCGGTGAGCAAGTTCAGTGATAAGCTAAATGTAAACTCCAGGCCTGACTCCGAATTGTGTGACGATAACGGTGTTGTGAAGAAGTCCGTTGTTGCAAATGGTAAGCCGTTGTTGAATAGAGTGTCACAGAATAGAGTTACTGCTTCAGAGTGCAGTTCTGACTCCAAAAGTTTACAAAGTATAACTAGTCAGAGTGAAGATATAAAACCTATAATGATTTGTGAGGAGGAACCAAAATTGTCTACTTCTGTTATTAAAGAGTTTGAAAATGATGAACTTGACGGTAAATTGAATATTTGTGATAATGATCATGATACTTCACATTTGTCTTTGGTTGATCATGATGAAGTGAGAGGAATGGCTACTACTGCTAAGTTAAATAAAGGTGGGTGAAGATAAGCTCCCGTATGGAGGATGACGGTATCGAGCCAAAGTTTGATGATATCCTGAAACTGGTACAGGATAGTGTCAATCAATCTATGAGCAAGTTTGCCAGTATATTGTATCTCACCCTTAGAATAGAGCAGTCTGAGAGCTAAATGCAATCATTGATGACGAATGGGCCTCAGAGAGGTGGATATCGAGAAGGCTCCATGATGTATAGTAATGCATATAGACCCAGTGAGTGTAACAGGTGCGTTCGAAATTGGTGACATTTTTGCACGTGTTTGCTCTGAAATTTATTTACTGCTTATTGTCATATAATTCTTGAAATTATGGTCCAAATCTCTAAAAAACGTGTTCGTAGAAACACAATTGTTTTAGATAGTGGCTTAAATTCGGTTATAACTGCATTACCGCCTGGTAATACAGTATCAACTACTAGCTCTCAAAATGGTTTGAGTGCAGATCTCACTCCTGTGATACAGGTGAAAGATGTTCTGTTAGAGAACTCTGAGTTCTGTAAACTAAACCTCCTTTTGAAAGATATGCAGAGGCAAGTAAGTGAAATTCAGAAAAAATTAGATCAGTTTGATAGTATGTCACTGCCAATCTCAAATACCACGGAGAGCCGTTCTGATATTGGCCAGGTTAAGTGTTTACTGGATGTAACTCAAAATAAGCTTTTGAATTTAGACCCAATAGCCTGTCTTTTAGAAAGGCATCCTAAAATATCTCCAGACAACCTAAATAAAGCTGAAAATCTGATTGACTGCTTGGCTACGGAGGTGATGAAGCGTATAACCTCTTCTCACCAAGCTATAGTTTACAACGTCCCAGATTCTCTGCCCCTGAAAACTGTAAGACACAAAATCCTGATTTGTTGCGGCATGGCTAGTGTTCCATGTGAATGCAAACGACTTCGTAAAAAGTCTAACCAGGCTAATTGCCCAATCATTTTTAAATTCAGTAATTCCCTTGATGCTAGTAAGTTTACTAAATGTCAGGATCACTTAAGACTGAATAGCAGTTATAAGTCTATAACCGTAGCTCAGGATAAAACACCGTGTCAGCGCAGAATAATGCGTAGTAATAACCTGGTCACCTCCTCTAGCTTAGATTTACCAAATAAGGATCGTGCACAGCAACAGACACCTAGTGCTGAAACTAGCATTCAGCAAACTACACAACAACCACACCTGCCAATGGAACTAGGAACTGATTTAGATACCAGTACCCCTGTAAATAAAGCCTCATCGAAAGATGTTAAAATGACTAGAACTTCTGCAAGTTGTTCTAAGAAATTTCCCCCCAAACGTAGTAACCTCACCACGATGAACAAATTTCGCAGGGTTGAGACTAATGATGGGGAAGAATACTTTGTATTCAATAAGCCTGCTGAGAGTAAGAATGCCAACAAACCATCACTTGTTACGAAAAACTCCTCTCGAAACATAAGTATATCTGGAGGTGTTCCGCATGCTCCACCTTATAGAAAGTCAGGCTCCAAGACTCCTAAAGTCTTGCAGCCAAAGCACCTTCCTTCACAATTCCCTTTAAGTTATAAAAACAACCCGAAGGTGTATACCGGTATGACGAATAGCAGTTGGATGGGTAGACCTCTGATGCTATGCCTTTTAACCGTCAACCTAGGCCCAACCTGTACTACCCTTATATCCAGGAACACATGGTAAATTTTCCAGGTGTCCCGAATCACTGGTACGACCCATGGCACCTAGGACCACCTCATTGCACACCAACTCCGATGTGCAGACACCCAGTCCGACCTCCTTTTCATTCATAAATTCTTGCGGTGCTGACGCACAAATAGATTTAGGTTATGGTGACATTTTAAGCCAGTTTGTAGTATCCCGTGACTTATTCACGATATTGCTAATTAATGCACGTTCCTTAATCAATAAGATATCTGAACTAAGGACATTATTATTAGTCGCCAAGCCTACTGTAGCTCTGATTACTGAGTCATGGTGCTCATCCTCTGTACTTGATGTGCATATAGGTATCGATGATTACACTGTACACCGTGCAAACAGAGATTGCAAGCGTGGTGGAGGATGTCTCATATATATACATAGCTCATTTGTAGTCAGTAAGGTGGAAGATGAAACAATGAATAATGTACCTGACTCACTCTGGGTTGTCTTACATGGAGATAAGTACAAACTTCTCATAGGCTGTGTTTATCGAGCACCAAGCTCAACAAAAGAAACTGATGCGTTATTAGCTAAATCGTTTGCACACGCATCCTCGTTTAGTGCTAATTACAAAATAATTGCAGGGGACTTCAATCTTCCAGAAGTCAATTGGCTAACTAGTTCCGGCCCCCAACGCTTCGACGAATTACTTGCCACTATAGACTGTTATGGATGGCAACAACACGTCCAGACACCTACTCGTGGTGACAACATGTTGGACCTTGTTTTTTGTCATGACACAATCCCAGTATCCACTATGTTGGTAATCGATTTTCCAGTAGTGACCATAGAATGGTACTCTGCTCTCTGCCTTTCTCACCACTAAATACAGGAAACAAACAAGACTCAGGAAGCACAATATGTCGTAGTTACAAATATACAGACTGGGGATTAGTCCAAGAACTTATTCGACTCTGTCAATGGGATGACTATTTTACCACTGACTCCCTGGAGGCCTTAGTAACCCTGTTTTACAGGAATGTTACCCTTTGTCTAGATACAGTTGCTCCAAAGAAAATAGTGAAATTAAGTAGACACCGAACTGAATATATTCCAAGGGCACACCGTAATAAGTTAAGGAAACTGAAGAAACAGTACTATTCCACTAAGGACATATCACTATTGCTCTCAATCCACGAGTCTCTCAAGCGCCTACGCTCTCAAAAGGACCTCGACGAAGAGTTAACGGCACTTGAAAGTACCTCCAAAGTTTATAACTTAACGGCACTTCTTAAAAAACGAATGCAGTCGGCGAGGGAAATCCCATACTTACTTCACGACAAAGTAATCTACAATGAACCTGCCACTATCTGTGAACTCTTCAGTGATTGGTTTGCAAACTTTAGTTTAGAAACACATATGCCTGGTGAAACCGCTCCCCTTACTATCTCTTCCCTTGAAAGCATTGTGTTCACTAATCAGTTAATAGTACAAGCAATTAAAAGCCTTAAACCTTCCACTAGTACGGGACCGGATGGCCTCGCTTCGATAATTTTCAAAAACAGTGGGTGTGATATACCCTGTTACTTCTTAAATTCTTCTCAATATCTATGGACACTGGCACTTACCCTAGTGAGTGGAAAACTAGCTTCATAATTCCACATTACAAATCTGGTGATAGGGCAAACGTCCGCAATTACAGACCCATAAATATAACCCCAGTTATCTCACGAATCATGGAGAAAGTTGTAAAAGATCAATTGTCAGACTACCTAATTAGGGAAGATCTTGTTACAAGGTCTCAACACGGATTTCTCAAAAATAGATCCTGCGTTACTTGCCACTTCGACTTTTTCAACTGCATCACTAGTAGTCGCGAAGCACGTAAGCTAGTCGTTGTTCTCTACTTCGATATATCTAGGGCATTTGACATGGTATCTCACAGTATTCTCTTTGAGAAGCTGTACTCTTGTGGAATTCGCAACCCATTACTGAACTGGTTAAAATCATTTCTAAGCAACAGGGTACAAATAACCAAAGTTGGATCTGTATTGTCTCATCCTAGGCAGATCTCAAGTGGGGTCGTGCAAGGTAGTGTCCTAGGTCCACTTTTATTCACAGTCTACATTAACAGCATTTGCAAGTGCTTCACCTCAGGTAAACCATTCCTATATGCTGACGACCTCAAAGTCGTCTACTCCTGCTACACTCATGAATTAAGCGATATGGTTACTAAAATACATCTTGAACTAAGTAGCCTTGCAACGTGGTGTGCTGAATCCTGTCTAAATTTTAACATTGACAAATGCGGCTGGATTTGTATCGGCAACAGTAACCTTGATCTAACTCTTGAAATAAATGGGCGAAAACTAGCTAAGCTCAACTCAGTCGTAGATCTCGGTATTAGATACTCTAGTAACCTAACGTTCGCTGAACAGACTGATTATGCCAGACGTAAAACGCGAAGGCTGATAGGATGCATAACACGCAATTTCTTTTGTTGTGAAACTAGGGTTTTATTATACAAAGTATGTGTCCGACCTATCTTAGAATACTGCCCGTTTATTCTTAGCGGACTAAGACAAAATGACAAGCTTAAATTAGAGGGAGTGCAACGGCAGTTTACCTCAAGAACTCTTGGTTTAGAAAGTGGTCTGGAATACCATGAGCGATGCGAAAGACTAAGATTAGAACCCCTCTGGAAAAGACGCCTTAAGCTAAACCTTATCTTTTACTATAAGCTAACTAATCTTCTCTTGCATTCCTCCGAGCCAATAACTAAACCTACCGCTGTCATCAGTTACAATCTTAGAAATCATCACAACCTAGCTGCTATAGAGCACTGTCAGACTTACGTGCGGTACAACTTCTTCTTAAATAAGTTTTCAGTCATTTGGAATAGACTACCAGCTAATGTGCGCGATGCAAACACACTTCCAGTGTTCATCTCCTCAGTCACCAGACTGCTCAAAGATGACAATGCACTTTTGCGCCTGACTCTTACTGTCAATCAGGTCTCATAAACCGTTAATGCCCAGCTCTCGCTACGCTCGGGCCCACGCTGTTCCTTGCAGTTTTTCAGAAACGCTTAGTAATAACCGACGATAAAACCAAAAGACTGATTGGCCACTCGAGAATTCATTATTGTTACACCAACATATAAAAATAATGCTTTTACTAGGGTCTGTGAACAAATATTACAATAATAAATCACAAGATTACTTCTGATGGTTGTCTCCTGACTTCTTTCTGAACAGCGACCGATGAGACGATGACTGTCGTATTGATGCCTCCGCGAATATTAGGGAAGTTGATTTTGAGCAAACAACCAAGAATTGATCGTTCAATCTTCAACTCCATTGACACTCCCCGGCAAAAAACGGATCCAACCCTTTTTTCCTTCACGACCAATGCACGTTGACTTGGATGCCATTGCGAGAACCTGGGTCACACGGACAGAGCTGAAATGGAAAAACAAACAGAAAAGCCAACACACCACAAGCATACTCACAGCACAATCTCACACATCGCTGACGACCTGCGCCTCCAGACAGAGACCTCCTCTTGACATCTTGCAACACAATCGCCACTTGCTAGAATGAATCTTGCAGAATGCAACGTGACCATCGCAGCACCTCACGATACTCTACGCTCATCCTCTTATCTACTCACTACCAATTACCACTGAAATCGCTTGTCACTCATTCTGCCTCAGTTCTAGTAGCGGTGACGTATGCGAGCCTCAGTCGTTTACACTCTTTCTCCCCGGCGTGTCGGACCACAGCTAACAATTATCTCCGTGTGCATTACATTCTCAGCAATAGCCTAGCCTCTCAGACGTACACCACCCATCTGCTGTCTCTAACATCAATCGATTCATTCACTGATGTAGAAGACTCGAAACAACTTCAGAAGTAATCACGACGAAAATTTTAACAAAATTACGCAATAACAACAAGGTACGAAAACAACAAGTAAACACAATGAATCCAAAATACACCAATTGCTATGACACACCACACACGTTTATACAAACAATAGAAACAAACTCGCAGTTCATGTCTTGATGGAATTCCTTTGAAGAATTGCAGGACTTACACCAGTACGCCTACAACCCTTCGCAGGTTGACGATTGTAATTTGTGGAATGTCCGGGCACAAACAAGATTAACCAACAATTACAATAATTGGAACTCACACAACTATTTAACACATACATATGTACAATCAACACATCAAATGTTGTGGATTCTGGTACAACAAACTACACTTGAAGAACTGTAGGACTTACAGCAGTACGCCTACAACCCTTCTCAGGTTGACGCTCTAGGTTGGAAAATCGTCGCAGAGTTCATTTGCTAACTTCCTTCTCTCAGCTATATCCTCAAATCTGAACGGCAACACGCCCATGTCATTGTATCGTAGAATATAGATGACCAACAAACACACGACATATCTGATCAACCAAGTGTAGAAACAGAGTAATTTACACCGAAGATTAGTAACTTGAAACTAGAAATGCCTTTATTCGTGCAAGTCAATTTTACAATTACTCTCTCGTTTACACTTAGCTTATCCTCTCTAAACTGAGCAATATCTTTCGTCTTTTCAAACGCACCAATACTATCATAGTCATTGCATAAGGCACGTGAGTTCATGGACGTCCATTTCATTGTGGATGAAAACACCAACGATGACTGAGTGACACAAGGTGATGAACTTAGCGGTGGATCAGAAGCTGTTCTTTTTCGGCTTTCAGAAAGTTGTCTACCTGCAAGACCACCACCACTGCTGTACTTTACTATCAGCTCAGGTTTAGCACTATCATCTGATGATAGGTGGGCTACATGCTGATCAATCACACTGACGGTCTCACAAGTACGCACACCTTCTGGAACTGCATCTGCGTTCAATTCTACTTCACGTTGTAGTTGTACAGAACCTTTATTTAACTTAGCAGTAGTAGCCATTCCTCTCACTTCATCATGATCAACCAAAGACAAATGTGAAGTATCATGATCATTGTCACAAATATTCAATTTACCGTCAAGTTCATCATTTTCAAACTCTTTAATAACAGAAGTAGACAATTTTGGTTCCTCCTCACAAATCATTATAGGTTTTATATCTTCACTCTGACTAGTTATACTTTGTAAACTTTTGGAGTCAGAACTGCACTCTGAAGCAGTAACTCTATTCTGTGACACTCTATTCAACAACGGCTTACCATTTGCAACAACGGACTTCTTCACAACACCGTTATCGTCACACAATTCGGAGTCAGGCCTGGAGTTTACATTTAGCTTATCACTGAACTTGCTCACCGGTTCACAGTTCACTTCTGTATGCACCTCTTGCACACGTGTAAAACACAACCATGTTTCTCTTGCAGCTTGCAACTTATCTGTTGAGGATGTACTACGAAACCTGTTACACTCACTAGGTCTATATGCATTACTATACATCATGGAGCCTTCTCGATATCCACCTCTCTGAGGCCCATTCGTCATCAATGATTGCATTTAGCTCTCAGACTGCTCTATTCTAAGGGTGAGATTCAATATACTGGCAAACTTGCTCATAGATTGATTGACACTAATAATAATAATAGTATATTCTCATTTTGTACATGAGAGACGCCAGTTTACAGGCATCATCAATATGATAAATTACATATACGATTAGCAATCATAATTAATAATAATGTTTTAATAAAATACACATTATTTCCTACTTGTGTAACACACACCAAATATACAGGCACGGGTAAGCATGATTTAAATTTCATAAATTCGGTTTATGTTTAAGTTACATGGTTGCTGGCGTTTTTGTCTTAGGTCTTTGGGAACAATATGGTAACCAGTCATTCAATGGAGCACGTCATGAAATATAGGAATATTAACTTCGCATTAACAAAAAAAACCAAGTAAGTTTTGGATGGATTAAAAATACTTGGGAAAAAATAAAGCTTGAAGTAATTCCTCAATATAACTTGGGTGTGTACAAATCCGAATCTTATTTTTGATTTGATTTATATCCAAATTGAGTAATAAGGAAGCTATTTTACAGATACGATCAGTTATGTTATAAGTTTTCCATTGGTATAAGAGTATATTCCACAACTAGAAATCCAGGTTGCGTCGTGGAGAAAGTTAATTCGTTATTAACCAGGCAACTGAAAGATACGAGACCAATAATGTTTGCAGATCATTTGTCATTGTAAATGGTCAAATATCCACATTATTCATTCTCATTCAAAAAGTCAAATAGAAGCTGAATGGTGAGAGAAAAAAGAAGACAAACAACAGCAACGCAAAAGAAAGCAACGGGAGTCCTTAAGGAGTGATTAATAAATATATACATATATATTCTGTTTTGTAACTATGCTTATTTTTGTTCATTAACTAACTAGTCCCGTTATGCTAACTTTTATATTATATGTGAACTAATATTACTGTCCTGTGTAGAAATGTTTATCATCTAGTTCCAATAATATTAAAACCTATAATTGTAGTTTGTTGTAACTACATGTTTAAAGAATTTAAAATATCTATGTATGGTGAAAAAAGAAGGTGTAAATGTAAATCGAGTTGAAGATTGAACGATCAATTCTTGGTTGTTTGCTCAAAATCAACTTCCCCAATTTTCGCGGAGGCATCAATACGACAGTCATCGTCTCATCGGTCGCTGTTCAGAAAGAAGAGTGAAACATCGTCAGAAGTAATACAATGATTTATTATTGTAATATTTGTTTTCAGAATTTAGTTCACTTATTCTTTTTATATGTTGGTGTAACAATAAAGAAATCTCAAGCGGCAGATCGGTGTTTTGGTTTTTTCGTCCATTATTACTAAGCGTTTCTGAAATGTTCAAGGAACAGCGTGGGCCCGAGCGTAGCGAGAGCTGGGCATTAACGGTTTATGAGACCTGATTGACAGTTTCTGACGATGGAAACAGATCTGGCGGATTCAAACAGTTGGTGAAAGTTTGGATAGTCGCCGTTCATCTTTCCTGGTGCCGGTCAAGTCCTCTTTGAACAAGCAATATCTGGCACGTTTTTGGAATTGGGTCAAGTTCGACAATGTCTGGGTCAAAGAAGGGACAGAGTGTCTTGGATGCAAACAGGAAAGTAAGTCATGGTGACTTGTCTGTTAATTGTAACGATGTGTCTGATGTTAAGCATGATATGGTTTATGTTACTGTTTCGCCGTTCAGGGATAATAGGAACATCAAACTCCCTAAATTTGAACCACGGTGTTTTGATGGAAACCCAGCTGATTATTTACAATTTGTAAAAGAGTTTGAGATCATGTTGAGTGGTTTTTTATTAAATGATGAAATGAAGTTAATGTATTTAATGAGGTATTGCACTGGAGATGCTGCAAGAGCTATGCAGTGCTGTAAGTTTATGAAGCCAAAAGAGGGCTACGACGAGGCTATGAGCATATTACGTCAAAGGTTTGGAAGACCTTCGATGATTGCAGGGAAATTATTCGAGGCTGTTAAGGGTAATGGTGGTCAATTACAGGATGACTCCCAGGCACTCACTGAGTTTTTAGATAATTTGCTAATTTACAAGAATGCAATGATTTCGATGAATCGCATGAGTGACCTCAACTCGAGTTTTATACTAGAAGTAATAGCAAGACGTCTACCTACTCGACTGCAAAGGAAGTGGGTGAAGATAAGCTCCCGTATGGAGGATGAGGGTATCGAGCCAAAGTTTGATGATATCCTGAAACTGGTACAGGATAGTGTCAATCAATCTATGAGCAAGTTTGCCAGTATATTGAATCTCACCCTTAGAATAGAGCAGTCTGAGAGCAAAATGCAATCATTGATGACGAATGGGCCTCAGAGAGGTGGATATCGAGAAGGCTCCATGATGTATAGTAATGCATATAGACCTAGTGAGTGTAACAGGTTTCGTAGTACATCCTCAACAGATAAGTTGCAAGCTGCAAGAGAAACATGGTTGTGTTTTACACGTGTGCAAGAGGTGCATACAGAAGTGAACTGTGAACCGGTGAGCAAGTTCAGTGATAAGCTAAATGTAAACTCCAGGCCTGACTCCGAATTGTGTGACGATAACGGTGTTGTGAAGAAGTCTGTAGTTGCAACTGGTAAGCCGTTGTTGAATAGAGTGTCACAGAATAGAGTTACTGCTTCAGAGTGCAGTTCTGACTCCAAAAGTTTACAAAGTATAACTAGTCAGAGTGAAGATATAAAACCTTTAATGATTTGTGAGGAGGAACCAAAATTGTCTACTTCTGTTATTAAAGAGTTTGAAAATGATGAACTTGACGGTAAATTGAATATTTGTGATAATGATCATGATACTTCACATTTGTCTTTGGTTGATCATGATGAAGTGAGAGGAATGGCTACTACTGCTAAGTTAAATAAAGGTTCTGTACAACTACAACGTGAAGTAGAATTGAACGCAGATGCAGTTCCAGAAGGTGTGCATACTTGTGAGACCGTCAGTGTGATTGATCAGCATGTAGCCCACCTATCATCAGATGATAGTGCTAAACCTGAGCTGATAGTAAAGTACAGCAGTGGTGGTGGTCTTGCAGGTAGACAACTTTCTGAAAGCCGAAAAAGAACAGCTTCTGATCCACCGCTAAGTTCATCACCTTGTGTCACTCAGTCATCGTTGGTGTTTTCATCCACAATGAAATGGACGTCCATGAACTCACGTGCCTTATGCAATGACTATGATAGTATTGGTGCGTTTGAAAAGACGAAAGATATTGCTCAGTTTAGAGAGGATAAGCTAAGTGTAAACGAGAGAGTAATTGTTAAATTGACTTGCACGAATAAAGGCATTTCTAGTTTCAAGTTACTAATTGAATGTTATATCTTCGGTGTAAATTACTCTGTTTCTACACTTGGTTGATGAGATATGTCGTGTGTTTGTTGGTCATCTATATTCTACGATACAATGACATGGGCGTGTTGCCGTTCAGATTTGAGGATATAGCTGATAGAAGGAAGTTAGCAAATGAACTCTGCGACGATTTTCCAACCTAGAGCGTCAACCTGAGAAGGGTTGTAGGCGTACTGCTGTAAGTCCTACAATTCTTCAAAGGGTAGCGCATCAATGAGCAGTCCAATGTGCTCGGTGTGTGATTTTGTACATATGTTCATATTGTATATACTGAATTGATATCATCTGTCATCTAGCTGTTGGTAATTCTGTTTGTTTCCGGACGACTTCCACTTGGATCATCAACCTGAGAAGGAATGTAGGCGTACTGCTGTAAGTCCTACAGTTCTTCAAGTGTAGTTTGTTGTACCAGAATCCACAACATTTGATGTGTTGATTGTACATATGTATGTGTTAAATAGTTGTGTGAGTTCCAATTATTGTAATTGTTGGTTAATCTTGTTTGTGCCCGGACATTCCACAAATTACAATCGTCAACCTGCGAAGGGTTGTAGGCGTACTGGTGTAAGTCCTGCAATTCTTCAAAGGAATTCCATCAAGACATGAACTGCGAGTTTGTTTCTATTGTTTGTATAAACGTGTGTGGTGTGTCATAGCAATTGGTGTATTTTGGATTCATTGTGTTTACTTGTTGTTTTCGTACCTTGTTGTTATTGCGTAATTTTGTTAAAATTTTCGTCGTGATTACTTCTGAAGTTGTTTCGAGTCTTCTACATCAGTGAATGAATCGATTGATGTTAGAGACAGCAGATGGGTGGTATACGTCTGAGAGGCTAGGCTATTGCTGAGAATGAAATGCACACGGAGATAATTGTTAGCTGTGGTCCGACACGCCGGGGAGAAAGAGTGTAAACGACTGAGGCTCGCATACGTCACCGCTACTAGAACTGAGGCAGAATGAGTGACAAGCGATTTCAGTGGTAATTGGTAGTGAGTAGATAAGAGGATGAGCGTAGAGTATCGTGAGGTGCTGCGATGGTCACGTTGCATTCTGCAAGATTCATTCTAGCAAGTGGCGATTGTGTTGCAAGATGTCAAGAGGAGGTCTCTGTCTGGAGGCGCAGGTCGTCAGCGATGTGTGAGATTGTGCTGTGAGTATGCTTGTGGTGTGTTGGCTTTTCTGTTTGTTTTCCATTTCAGCTCTGTCCGTGTGACCCAGGTTCTCGCAATGGCATCCAAGTCAACGTGCATTGGTCGTGAAGGAAAAAAGGGTTGGATCCGTTTTTTGCCGGGGAGTGTCAATGGAGTTGAAGATTGAACGATCAATTCTTGGTTGTTTGCTCAAAATCAACTTCCCCAATTTTTGCGGAGGCATCAATACGACAGTCATCGTCTCATCGGTCGCTGTTCAGAAAGAAGTCAGGAGACAACCATCAGAAGTAATCTTGTGATTTATTATTGTAATATTTGTTCACAGACCCTAGTAAAAGCATTATTTTTATATGTTGGTGTAACAATAATGAATTCTCGAGTGGCCAATCAGTCTTTTGGTTTTATCGTCGGTTATTACTAAGCGTTTCTGAAAAACTGCAAGGAACAGCGTGGGCCCGAGCATAGCAAGAGCTGGGGAATTCTGGAATCGACCTCGGGACCATATGATGCAGTAAAACAACCCGACATGACCTTATCTAATTTTCGCCTCCACGTCTAAATTCTTTTCCTGTTATGAAACTACGATAAGACTGGTGATAAATGGAATAAATATATCACTGATCTCAACATAATACATCAATAAACTTTAAGCCAAGGGTGCTGTTCACAATAAAGTTATTTAGGAGAATTGACTTCAAGCTTTATTTTTCCCAGATATTTGTATTACATTCATGTGATGTCTGGGTTTTTTGTTAATGCGAAGACAATACTTCTATATCTCTTATGTGCTACACAAACAGACTTTATAGCAGACTGTTCCGACTGACCTTAATGTCAGAAAGAACAACCAATTTGTAAGTCCATTATACATCAAATTATGTGTAATTTATATAATAACTTATCCATGCCTGTACAATAGGTATGTTCCTGCATAAACAGGAAGGAATATATTATTATTATTAAAACAATATTTATGCATGCCTATACAATTGGTGTACCCTACATAGCTAGGGAAAAAAATGTACTTTATCATATTATCTTTACTAAATATGCTTATTAATATTATGTGTAAATTATCGAATTGATGATGCCTGTAAACTGGCATCCCTCATGTAAAAAATGAGAATATATATTATTAATATTATTAACGGTTTATGAGACGTGGCTGACAGTAATTGTATTTCGCATTCGCCGAATTAAAGGAAATCAACCAACATTAATGAGAGCGAAGAACTTTGTATATTGTTTCTGGCGAAATTATAATTCAATTCATATAAGAAACATACTAACAAGGGATTGTAAGCATTAAAACATTAGAGAGATATGAATCGTAAAACACCGCATCGCAGTTGTGTGCATCATTTTCCGAAAATGCGATTGATTTCACGTTATTTTCGACCGTCAACTGATAGTCATCGCACTTTCACTGGTCACATTACAGGGATTTGATTTGTATTAAGTTTGATCGAGGATTGATGTCAGTCAGGGGATCACTAATAGCCAAGGAGTACTGGATATCTGCTTCGCTCCAGTTGTGGGCACTCCAACTTCTTGCGCAATTAGCCCGTATGAAATCGAACCCAGGACCTCCATGCCGCTAACTCATAAAAATTATTCAAGTATTGGTTTGTAGGGATTTAGTTGATTTGTTACAGGATTTCATCATGACCTGATGTCATCATCATGATTTCTCGAACCAAAGTCAACTCAAGATGAAATCATGAAAAGTAATCTGACGCTTGTGACAGATCACCATCGGACAAAAGTTGAGAAGAAAGATTGAAATACTCACGCCCTTGAAAAACCTGTATATGTAAACCTACATAATTGTCCATTGATTTAAATACTGACACCATAAATGTTTGTGATGAGTTTGCGATGCGATCTTGCCTCTGTTTAATAGTGAGTGGAATTATCTTTAAATTTGTAGTTAGTACTGTAAATATTCACAGTTATCTGTGCAAATGTTAAAATGATGGCCATTGGGGAAATACATTGGTACTGCAAAACATAGTCAGTTTGTAAAATAGTAGTAAATAGGGAGATATCTCATTAGAAAATTCAAGCACTACCACGATTAGATACGAGATTTTCACAATGGTTCGACCCATTGACAGATCATCACTTCTTCAATTTTATTGAGATACGTGTAAACTCCAAAGAGATGTGGTAAATGCCAATTGAATATTGCGTCAGAACACGCATTTCTATGGAATAAATGATTCACCAGCTCCATCAGGGAAATTATTTCTAAAGATAACCAAAATACAATGAAGCAGATCTTCAATAATTCCTTATTTTTAACATTTTGTCAACTCATGTCACCTTCAAGATAAATTTCTTGCATATAACCATAACAAGGTAACTTTGTTGCCTGAAAACTTTTCGCCTCAAATTATTCCGAAATTTTTATCGGAAGAGGAATTATCGGCATATTCCAAATGAATGTCAGTTGATTTCCATCACAACTGTTATGTGTTAGTTCGATCAGCAATAGCTCAGCAATCTCTCCACTGTCATCACTTTTTGTTTTTGTTCGATTTTGTAACTATCATAGTGTGGTGGTTTTGTAAGTAGCATATGTGGTATTGGGATACAGACAATGTGTTCCAACGGGATATGGTTCTCACATATTCCCACAGTTCACTACTGAGTTAGCGACAGAATACGATGTGTATCTATTTGAACATTCTATTTCGTGTTGGTTAATGTTAACCAAAATCACACGCTCAGTGATTGGTTGGTTAACGAATGTCAACTGTATATATATATAAACAGCGGTTCGATTAGCAAAAAATATGTCTTGGTTTCTTTGTCTTGTTTTTTTTGTTATACTAAACATTCTATGCCTAATTGTGTCTACAAAATACAATGATTGGAATGTGGTGCGATATAGACCGGCCAAACAACATCAGAAATCAAAACCAGAAGAAAGCAAAACGGTGGAGCATCTGTTCATCCCTCGAGATATCCAGTTGAAATAGGAAAGCTTGAAAAATCATTTGACATATGTCTACACGCTGTAGAAATCTTTCAGTAGAGCTGTAGTGGATACTGGTCATTTCAGTAGCGAATTGTTGCATACACGTAACATTTCACTTTGGCAGATTTCGAGAAGAAATTATCTGAAATATAACACAAATGTAAAACTAACCATCTCTTACAGAATTCTCCCTGTTATGACAGTGATTGCATACCAGTGCTAATACCCATGTAAGAGTTTCAGAAATCATTGGCCCATTTAATGTATGAACTTAGAGACTACACCTGTTGTTTGTTTTACCTCTATTTATAATTCCAGACAAAAAAGCAGCAGTCATGGCAATAACACCCATTTAATCAAGAGTCGATTGAACTATATCTACCTGATACAAAGGGCGAACCATCACCAACATACGAATGAAATATGAGAAAACAAGGTCGAAACTTACCGCGACACCACATGAAAAGATAAAAGTCACTTGAACACCATTCATAATCCACCAACTGGTCTCCTTCCTGAAAGAATGCGGCGATGTTTTCATCCAAAATGGCGAGGAAATACATAAATCCACAGCTGCTGTTTTAAACACTCTGTGGGGGTAGGAGTCAACAAAATAATCCATTCAAAGCATATGTATACTTCACATGGAGACTAAGACTGCAGAATACGTCATAATCCAAATCACTCGCCATACAGCGCCAATAAAACTGGATATCTATGATATAACGGAAACATGCTGAAATTAATTAGTGAAGGGATGGACGAAACGAAGAAGAAGAGATATATAAGGTTATTCTAAAATAATTTAGAATACAAGAAAGAAAAACAAAAGAAGGGCAATTCAAAAACGCGTACAAATGGTTATTTTAATGTAAGGCCTTTGTGTTTTAGCATGTCTGTACATCATTTAGACAGTAAACTATGGCGCAAACAAATACTATCGTTTTTGACGTTTCCACAGTATTCCAGCCAACAGGAATAAATAAAGAGGAGTGTCATGGAACTATATTGGACAATGATGTTCAGCAGATTGAATAATTAGTTGATGAGTAACAAATTTCCCAATCATATAGATCATATGTAATGAATACATAAACATCACTTTTAGTGGTTTTCACTTAGACTTTCCAAACAATGATTATTAGCCATGCAGTCTACTTTCTAACATGTAGCTCTAACCAAAGATCAGCGACTTCGAGGATTGATACCATGTTGTATTTTCACTGCAGTTCACTTCTACACAGTCAATTTATATATCAATTTGGACTGGTCGATACTGAATGAGGTAACAAAGTGTATGTAATATCCCTCTCATCGGCCTCAATAGAAGGAACCTCACAAATTAATTTACTTATCTTTTCCCTTAATCTCACATTATGCTTTTTCTAGTGATTACTTATTGTGTTTTTGAAATTATTGCAAACGACTGAATGGATGTCCGTATTACTGAAAATCTCTAATTTCTTTACATCCGACATCTCCAACGGTTGTCTCATATCCCAAAGACTATTACAAATCGAACTGCTGTTGTAAAGTTCACCCCTGATGATTTTTAACAGCTATTAAAGCAACGCAAATGGTGAAATGAAAAGCGAGTGTTAAGTTTTATGGAGTAAACAGTCGACTAGTTCTGATACAAATTTCGCGTTCAGTACACTTGCCATCACGCTCAACTCTCTATTCCGAAATCTTGATTAGCTACAGAATGTGGTGGTATATACAATTCTTCAAAACTGATAGCCTACACTATTCATCACTGCATATTGGATTCTCACCTCAATTTTTAAAGTCGACTCACTATCTTGAAGGCTTACGATCAGTCACATTCTCCATTTAAATACGTCGTCTTGTTACGTTCGTTTGCTTGTATACGGTCACTTGCTGATTAAACAACCATTCTTGAGCCCAAAAGAAATTTCGTAATTTGGACCATTACTTTGGTACTTTGAACTGACTTTGGTCTACGCAGAACAACAATAAACAATAGACATCAAAGTCGAATGACCTTGAGCCAACCAATTTGATTGCTCAGTATAATAAATAGATACTGTTCACAATTTTCGTTGCGAATCCAACCCAAGATTTCGTCTTTAACTTCTGTGCGTAAAATGGGTTGAAAGACAAGATTAAAACATGCATATGTGTTGGAGGGATGATGTGACTTCAAAAGAATTCCCAGACTATTGATGGTTATGAGTTCAGATAATAATAATAATAATATATTCTCATTTTTTACATGAGGGACGCCAGTTTACAGGCATCATCAATTCGATAGTAATAATAATGTATATTCTCATATAAACATATAAATTTACATGAAAATGCATGCCATTTTTACAGGCACGATCAAGAATGATATAATATCAAATCGTAGATTGTCTACAAGTTAATAATGTTTCAACAGTTAAATATTTGATATATATATAAATACACTCATTGTCTGAACTAGGCTGTATAGTTATCGAATTGTACAATTGTCCTCCAGGTTGAGCGGGAAAATGGACTTCGTTTTGTTTTCATCCCGTGGTTGTCGGCATACGACAAACAACCAATATTGAGGTAAGTACAACGTTTACAAGGGATTGAAGTCTGTTTTAGAAAAATTAAAGTGCTGAGGTGAATCATTAACTTGTAATGAAATAGGTAAGTGCAAGTATCATTAATAAATGCATTTATAAAGGAAACTCCCCAGGCTGACAACGTTCATTTGCAATGTATAATGCTACACGTATATCTCGTACTGTCATGATGTCCACTTTTGGTTTTGATATATTTTTTTCCTTATGCCGATTTTTTTATGTTTTATGCCTTTTTGTGCATTTGGTGCACAACCGTACCCTACAGAGAAAAGGAATAGAATAAGTGTAATCAAATTCATAAAGAGCTATAAAATGTTAGGTTTAATGGAATATAGTGAGGATCAAGTAAAGACGTTATTAGAAAATAAATGAGATGAGACATTGTGAGGTGGTATTTAAAGATCCGACAATGGACAGCAAGTTAGTTTATAAGATGCTCCATAAATCTGTGCAGAGCCCACATGGTCGCATCTCAACAATAGGCTGAGTGAATGGTATGTATTTAAAGGCAGAAGCATGATCTGTCAAGGCGTTCATTATTATCTTTTTCAAGATAAAGATCTAAGCCCTCATAAAAATCAGAAATATCTCGAGCCTTCAAATGGCGTAGTGCTGTTCCTGCAGAATGGGGCGATTCACCTTAGTGACTCCCACCATATTTACTGATCAGCTAGCGCCACCCTCCCTCCTTTTTTGATGTTAGGCTCTGAGACTATGATTATTATGGTTACCGCAAATATACTGCTTGGTACCAGACATGTTCGTACCTCATATTCCATCTCCATAGCTTTCTAAATGAGTGCTTCCAATAGGTCTCCACATACATCTTTATGAACATATTATATGTGTGCATGTGTCCTAATGAACAGATTACTTTATAAGAAGTTAAAACCTTAAGGACTTCGTCGTTAATCGCTATCAAAACAATCCTCATTAGAATCCATGAGTTAAAAAAATCTAAGTCTTAGGAATAAAGAAACGTGGGCAATTCAGTCGCCACATAACACTGGAGAAATAGCCAAACTCTTCAAAAGTAGGTTAACTAACTCCAAATCAACATATCCAAAAATAATACACCTAGGCGGCATTACTCACGAAAGTGCTGAGGATATATGTGAGGTGTTTAGCACGCACTTTGCCAAACTGTACACTCTAGAAATTGACCAGGATATAGATTTCCCTCGTAAAACAGAAAAGTGTTTAACCGATGTAATCTTAAACGCCCAAGAAATCGATAAAGCTATCACAAATCTTAAGCTTACTAATAATGCCGGCCCAGATGGAATGTCTTCCGTCCTCTTAAAAATGGTGGAAATGACATGAATCTACTTCTTCCCAAGATATTTTCAACTTTGATAAAGAGTGGATGTCAATCACGTCTCATAAACCGTTAATGCCCAGCTCTCGCTACGCTCGGGCCCACGCTGTTCTTTGAAGATTTCAGAAACGCTTAGTTATAACGGACGAAAAAACCAAAACACCGATCTGCCGCTTGAGATTTCTTTATTGTTACACCAACATATAAAAAGAATAAGCGAACTAAGATTTCTGACGATGTTTCAGTCTTCTTTCTGAACAGCGATCGATGAGACGATGACTGTCGTATTGATGCCTCCGCGAAAATTGGGGAAGTTGATTTTGAGCAAACAACCAAGAATTGATCGTTCAATCTTCAACTCCATTGACAGTGGAACATATCCAAATAGCTGGAAGAAATCCTACGTTGTACCCATTCACAAAACTGGACCTACAGCGGACATAGATAATTACCGCTCCATCAACATTTCTTCCGTAGTTTCACGTGTGATGGAAAAGATTGTAAAGAAGCAAATTGTTCAGTATTTGCTCTCGAATGACTTAATATCCCCTTTCCAATACGGTTTCCTAAATAGAAGATCGTCCATTACTTGCCAGTTAGATTATTTCGACCACATTACTGAATGTGTAGACAAAGGTCGTTTGGCAGCAACATTATTTCTAGATGTTAGGAAAGCTTTTGATAAAGTCCCACATAACAGACTCATACTGAAACTCCTATCTTATGGAATAAGTGGAAGGCTTCTTGAGTGGATAACTTCCTTTCTTACAGGAAGAGAACAGCTAGTTAAAGTCAACCATCACTTATCAACATCCAAACCGATAACCAGCGGCGTGATACAAGGTAGTGTTTTCGGCCCTACCCTATTCATTGTATTCATAAATGATATTGTCTCTATTATCAAGTATGGCAAGCCGTACCTCTTTGCAGATGACCTCAAAGTTGTCTATGATTTTGACTATAATGATATGAATATTGTTAGTAAAATCCAAGAAGACCTAAATAGTCTATGTAATTGGAGTGAAAAGTGACAGTTAACGTTCAATCTAGCTAAATCTGGGATAACATACTTCGGACGTTGGAAACCTAGCATGTGTCTATACATGTACGGTGACCTTGTCTCAAACACAAACACAGTCACAGATCTCGGGGTAACATACTCAGATCTTACCTTTACTGAACATGCAAATAAGGTGGTATCTGATTGTAAACGTCTAACCGGCTTTGTGCTACGCAACTTTTACACTCCAGAAGCCAGATTAGCCATATGTAAGATATGCATTCGCCCCAAACTTGAATACTGTGCCCACTTATACAGTAGCTTTAAATCAGCAGACAGAAAAAAAGTTGCAAGTGTCCAAAGATTCCTCACAAAACGCATATTAGGCTATGGTCAACAAATAGAATACCTTGACAGATGTATTCGACTGGACTTAGAGCCCTTATGGTTAAGGAGAGTGAAGTGCAATTTATTTCTCTTATTCAAAGTTATAAGAAAACACTGTAACAGTAACTCGTCCATAACCTGGGCTAATCCTAACTCGTATGGACTACGCAACCATAACTACCTTCTCAAGGTTAACACCCATAAACTCACCACTAGAGCTAACTTCTTCACCATTAAATATTGCAAACTTTGGAACCAACTACCCTCTGAGATTAGATCCTGTAAAAGGCCTGACAGTTTCAAAAGGAGCCTAGAAAAACATATTAACATGTCCACCCTAGCCCGCCTCAAAGATTTCAACTGCTGGTAGAGTGGAGAGACAATGGCATTTCAATATTTAACTACAGAAAGTACACTGGTTTCCAGACTAACATAATAATACTTAGTAATTATGTAGGTTCAATACTTGAAATTAGATTGTCATTAAAATACTTAAAATGATTAAAATACTTATGCGGCAAATGTTCTCTTGGTTTACCGCTCTTATTTCCCTTATAACACTCAGTTATTGAGCCTAATGTATTCTTTGATAATACGAATTATGACACTGATTATGCTCTTATTATACATAGATTGATTTACTTTACGACTACCTGTAGTACTAACTACCCTTCTGTAGTATTGTTAACCAAATGCTGAAATTTTGTTGGTTCTGTTAATATCTTTTTATAATATATGTGGACAGGTTACTTTGCAATGTCAAATGTTGACTATATATAAGACTGTCATGATAATTTAGTACACTAAGTCCTGCCAAACGACCTTACCTTCAGTTCATACTACCCACATTAATCCCTAACTATATTATTCTGCTGAATCGTGCTCCACTATTCACAAAACCTAATCCTTTTACTCTTTAAGGTTTTAACTTCTTATAAAGTAATCTGTTCATTAGGACACATGCACACATATAATATGTTCATAAAGATGTATGTGGAGACCTATTGGAAGCACTCATTTAGAAAGCTATGGAGATGGAATATGAGGTACGAACATGTCTGGTACCAAGCAGTATATTTGCGGTAACCATAATAATCATAGTCTCAGAGCCTAACATCAAAAAAGGAGGGAGGGTGGCGCTAGCTGATCAGTAAATATGGTGGGAGTCACTAAGGTGAATCGCCCCATTCTGCAGGAACAGCACTACGCCATTTGAAGGCTCGAGATATTTCTGATTTTTATGAGGGCTTAGATCTTTATCTTGAAAAAGATAATAATGAACGCCTTGACAGATCATGCTTCTGCCTTTAAATACATACCATTCACTCAGCCTATTGTTGAGATGCGACCATGTGGGCTCTGCACAGATTTATGGAGCATCTTATAAACTAACTTGCTGTCCATTGTCGGATCTTTAAATACCACCTCACAATGTCTCATCTCATTTATTTTCTAATAACGTCTTTACTTGATCCTCACTATATTCCATTAAACCTAACATTTTATAGCTCTTTATGAATTTGATTACACTTATTCTATTCCTTTTCTCTGTAGGGTACGGTTGTGCACCAAATGCACAAAAAGGCATAAAACATAAAAAAATCGGCATAAGGAAAAAAATATATCAAAACCAAAAGTGGACATCATGACAGTACGAGATATACGTGTAGCATTATACATTGCAAATGAACGTTGTCAGCCTGGGGAGTTTCCTTTATAAATGCATTTATTAATGATACTTGCACTTACCTATTTCATTACAAGTTAATGATTCACCTCAGCACTTTAATTTTTCTAAAACAGACTTCAATCCCTTGTAAACGTTGTACTTACCTCAATATTGGTTGTTTGTCGTATGCCGACAACCACGGGATGAAAACAAAACGAAGTCCATTTTCCCGCTCAACCTGGAGGACAATTGTACAATTCGATAACTATACAGCCTAGTTCAGACAATGAGTGTATTTATATATATATCAAATATTTAACTGTTGAAACATTATTAACTTGTAGACAATCTACGATTTGATATTATATCATTCTTGATCGTGCCTGTAAAAATGGCATGCATTTTCATGTAAATTTATATGTTTATATGAGAATATACATTATTATTACTATCGAATTGATGATGCCTGTAAACTGGCGTCCCTCATGTAAAAAATGAGAATATATTATTATTATTATTATCTGAACTCATAACCATCAATAGTCTGGGAATTCTTTTGAAGTCACATCATCCCTCCAACACATATGCATGTTAACATGTTAACACATATGCAAGTTAACATGAAACACCCCGCCTAAATTCCAGTTTGTAGGCTCTACTAAATCATATATCTTCATCCATTTATTATATCATCCATAAAGCAATGTATGACTCCTGTGAAAATTCTAACAATAAAAATTCGTGGCTCATCCTTTTATCCGAATAGTAGATTAGAAGGTTTGTCAGCTACTCAACACTATTCTATACTTAACGTGTAACACATGAATCATAAAATCTGATTGCTGAATCTTCATGAAATTCCTGAAATTACTTAGACAGAAGTTTATCATATAGGGCGATCTTAATCTCTCTTCGAATACTTCATGTTATCTGTTACTGTACATTTTCGTTTTATCAGTTTGAGACAGTGTATTATTATTCAAATTTGTTTATATGTTACTTTCTAATGCTCTGTCTACTTGGTATGAGTCGAACAGCAGTCAGCCAAGAACTCTCGTGATTTATGAGGTGAACCTGACATTCAAATCTTTGTTAATTCACAATAAAAATAGAGGGGTGTGAAAACCGCCTTTCACTGAGGCTTAACTCGAAGGCCACTCTGGGTTTGTCATCTTAGTTGACTTGTAAATCAGACCATTAATTCGATCCCAGTTGATCTTCGGTTTGAAGCTTTAAGTGGGCTGCAGAGAATCGTTGTATTTTTGCCAAATATGATCGCTTAAGTACCGTCACATATGACATAAATGTAATGAGAAATTCACTTCTAATCACAGTTGGGCCCGATTCCAGATAGCCTGGAGCACAGTAACGAAAGTGGCATTAGTTTTCCCAGTTAATGTTTTAAATGAAAGGAAAACAAGCGTTGTCCGTATAAATAATATCACTTTATAAATCGATAAAACTTGTCGCCTCGCCCGTCGAGGTTGCTGGCACAAGTTTTTCATGAGACAGTTTTGAAAGCTTAGGCATTCTGAGGCTGTTTGGTTCTACATTATTTTCACGCAGTCAGATATAGTCAAGGTATACATTTGAAGTAGTGTCTACCGGGTTTGACACAGAGTAATAATAAAGCAGATAGTAAGTCGGTTTTGAGGTGAAAGTATTATTTTATACTATATTTTACTCAGTTATATTGAGTAACTGACTCTAAACATATTTTTAAGTTGAAAGCCAGTTTTATATTGAATAGTACTGCAGAGTTCCAGTTCCACATGGTATGTAAATGCTAACATTGATCAGTTTTCCAATAACAGAAGTCGCAACATACCAAATTATGAATTAAATGATTGCAGCTATTTGAGACGGCATTATTTAGAATTTCAGTTTTAGTCACTTACAATATTTTCAATGGCTTCGAGACACAAGTAGCTGTTGTTTTGGATTCTGGATGCATCAGTTAAATTTACCAGAGTATGTGGATTAACCTTTACTGTAGGCTTCAGGTGATATAACATTATGCGTGCTACTTCAACCAATAAAATACTTCACAACATCGAGTGTTTATGGGTGAAATATCTATTCATCTTCAGACCTTCAGAGAAAATACTTTTTCTAGGTGGGATTCAGAAACGACGATACTCTTCGACTTAATGTGTAGCTGTTAGTGAATATGGTCACCACCCAAATCCTGCTTCTTGGCAGAAAAGGAAGATTTGAGATACAATTACAGTCGAAAGTTGTGAAATGCCTACTATATTCACCCTAAGAGATTTGATGCAGTATTATCAATTGAATTATATGTCCACATGTCATTTAGTGTTGATAACTCCATCGAAATAACCTCATGTTTCCGTTTGAGTCACACAAATTATCCATTTATAGTCACTGCTTCTCATAAAGTATGACATTCCAAGTGTGAAAGCTCCCTGAGTTTAGCCTTTGTACTAATATCTAATCTTTCTTTCTATTACTTTAGCCTCAAATGCTTATTTTTAAGTAGCATCAGTCAAATCTGTGAGGATTAGGTTTTCGACAGTGTTTTATTGATTAACAATACAGTGCTTCTCTCATTTGCCGCCTATTAACTCCTCTAAATGGTTTTCTGTTTGCCGTTGTTATTTTTACTTCCAGTTAGTTAGATCTGGCAAGTAGGTGACACTAGATTGTGTCATTTGGTGTGGCGTCTCCTGTTTACTTCATCATTGTTTTCATTCAGGGTTCCTTGTGGAACATGGTGTTTCGACAGCACACCCCTACTTTGTACTGTTCTCTTCAGCTCCTCTTCAGCTGGTCACATGATCGACCGTACACTCTCACCCCCTCCTCACATGGTCTTCTATGTGTCACCACCTATCACCCAACTCATCGTTTCCCATTTGGATTCCACAAGAATTGTGGTCTATCGATCGAGTGCAGGAGATTTTCAAACCGACTTCAGATTTGTGAATGTCTATCTCAGCTTCTTGAGCACGACTGACTATGACATCCTCATCCACGGTGTTGGATGTGAAGGAAATGACCTCCGTCAAGTTTGTTCCCTTGATAGTGGTTGGGGTGCATCTAGACAAATTGATTTCAGTTTGAAAATCTTAGACTCACATTGTCGATGAAGGCATGGATGACAGTTTACGACATGTGATGCAACTTCGCTTTCATGAAATCCTAAAATTATGGGACGAATGCAACCCTTTCTTCTTCATCAAAATGCTGCCAACCTAGCATGACTGCAATTAAGTTTAAATCCGTATTTAAAGAAACACGCAGTCATCAGTACTTTTTACTTACTTGAAGTGATGTGGAAGTGCCTTCCTTGATCTCAGTGAATGTACTGTGTTTTGGTATAAATCATGAATTTTGCACCTTTGTACAATTATGCTTTTGCGAATGCAATTTATGAATCCTCAAACAGGTATTCTCTGATGTAGATGTAAATCTAAGTTGATAAATTTGAAGGTTGCCACTATATTTTGTAAAGGTGTTTATTAGTGATATATAAGCAACATCTTGAATTTATTATTCAGACGAAAGCCATGGTTTTATTGACATAAGATCGTATTCTAACATCTATTAACTGAAATGTGCATAAACTTTAACTTCAGACTAACTGACGAAAGTGAAATTCAATCTGGGAAGCTGATCTAAAAATCCGTTATAACAAAAGTCAAATTAACAAACCATGTTCAATACTGTGACTAATTCTTCCAGAAAATGTATGGAATCATTGTACCGAACCAGAGTTTTGAAAACACTAACTAATTCAAATGTTATCAGCTATCGAACTCAAATGAGTTTTAGTTCAGTGGCAGACAAGGAAGTAGGTTTCTATTGAATATCCTTATCAACCATATTTTGAAGGAGTCTTCAACCTTCCTGTCTGCAAGTAACCAACTCCTGAAAGATACAGATCCAGAAATGTGGGAGCTTATAAATGCAGAAAAACAACGTCAAATGTCATATCTGGAATTGGTTGCTTCTGAGGTAAACACCTAATTCTTTCATACAATATTTAATCAACTTTTGCCCCCTCTTTCAAATCTTCATCAAAACTACACATAACTGCACTCTTTGTTTCCTGTCTTGCAACAATGTAATAGAATTTCACAAGTCGTGCTGTATTGGAATGCAATGGAAGCTGTTTGACTAATAAATATGCTGAAGGTTATCCCAATCAACGGTAGGTTGTTTATTTGTATTTGCACTGTCTTTGTTAATTGTATTCATCTAACCTGATTGACAACGCCACTGCTACCACTGAAACTTCAAAGCATAAATCCTGAAAACACATATTTTACTCGGAATGCAAACAATGGAAATACAAGTCAGATTATGACCTAGTTTCTACATGTCAGTATACTTATCATGGAACAATGAGTTACTGAACAGTTTATAATGACACAGTCAGTAATACAAATCGCTTCGAAGTATCGATTGCCTTACAATTACTGTAACATAGTTGAACTTTAGAAGAATGACATTCTAAGTGAACATTTAGTACAGTGACTGGTTGACTAATTTCGGTGTAGAATTAACTAGCAGTGGAACCTAGGCAGCACATTTCGCATCCAAATTGAGACTCGTCAGCTGGACGTACCTGCAAGGATTTGAAATGTCTTCATAAATGGTATATCAGAGCATTGTATGATTTTATGATTCTTGAGGAGAGATAGGCTAGTGATTGGCTAAACACGTTCGAGTTAAATCTGTATTGCGGCACACACTGAGTTCTAAAGAAAAAGTTATTATACAGACGGATATGCGTATCCTGATTAATTTGCAGTATTAAGCCTGAAGTTATATGAATTAGTGAATGAATTTCGTGAGTGATCAGTGAACTACTAACTTATACCTACAACCTCCATAAGTTTTCTTAGCTTTCAGTTTAATCTCCCATGAAGTATTCATCCCATTTACATTACACACTGAGTTTATTTTAAAATAATTAAAGTGGGATGCCATAAGAACACTTTATTGATCAACAAACTACTAATATTCAAAATTGACCGTCTATCAGCACCGCAGTAATGTGGAATCGCAAAAAATCCCTCCGTTATCTGACTTAAGACTTATCTCCCGAAAACTTTGGTTGATTTCACAGTTTGTGCAAATTGATCTGAAGAATCAAAATACAATTCTAAGAGATAGGTTATTTCTCAGTCGGAGAAATGTCTAAATATTTATAATATTTTGAATTCTCCACTAGTTATTTATCAGACGTTTTTGAGTAAAATGATGACATAAACGTAATTGTAAGGATGTAATACACCATAACCATCGATTGGACAACTTATCACCAGCACTCGTCCTTCTAACATTATTCGTAAATGTCGTTAATGACGCATTTGTCACAATTCATTAGGGAGTAGCGAGCTTCTTGTTCTAATATCATTCATGTTAAATAAATCGCATCAGTCGACTTGCATTTAGATCACCAAGTTAAGGCACATTGCACTATAGTGCATTTCGCATTGATTAAAACAACCAAAACTGACTGGTTGCCATCTGAATGAAGGAAACCCATCTATGCGTCCAGCTGTATAGCTGTCCGAAACTTCTCTGAGACACTTGTTGAGTACGTAACAATGTGATTGTACACTTTTTGGTTACTTGTATAAATTCGAGATATTGTACATAATTTTTGTTTAAAACGCTTCTTGTTGAAATATACATAACTTCCGTGTACAATTGAAAAATACACTCTGCTGTTGGAGACTTCGTCTTCTCCCTGGTCACTTCTGCTTACTTGCTCCACTCACACCGTGTTGTATACTTCGGATTTATTGTAGGAGCCTACTACTCTCAACCGAAGACATTTCTACAACCGGAACACAGCAGCTACAGCAGACGCAGTCCAAACAATTAACGTGCCTGTGGATTATATAATTAATTTGTAGCCGAGGACTTATACGTTATCACCAAGTAATCCTTTTTGTTGCTATAACTCGTCACTGTATTTTTGGTAATATATTGTGATTTAACACTCCACTGACTTGGATTATTACTTTTATACTTGGAATGTTAGTGAACTCTAATATTAGTCCCCTACAAATTAATTGGTGAGCCCGATAAGAACACGGATTATTTTGGCATATTCATATTCTTATTTTTGCTATTTTGTATATTCATTGTGATTTTGTGTGTGGTTTATATTTGTATCCTAATTTGTACCAATAACCCCATATTCATAATGTCATCACCTCAGTCCGGTACATCAAATGAGCAGACAACTAATAGCGAGACAAACGCCACAATAAATGCCATCACTGATTTTCGTTTACCCCAATACGGTTTCGCAGAACCAAGGATTTGGTTTGCGGTAATTGAACCGTTGCTAGAAGCACGGGGCATTAAGTCCCAAATAGCCAAATATGGTATGGTGCTGGCAGAACTCCCTCCGTCAGTATTGACAGAAATCAGCGATTTCATCGAAGATCCTCCGACGGAACATCAATTTGATAAACTTAAAGCCCTCCTCATACAACGTACCAGTTTGTCGGATGAGAAAAGAATCCAACAATTGCTCACAGGCTGTGATCTAGGCCCACGTAAACCATCCCAGCTGCTCAGGCACATGCGCCAGTTAATCGGAAATCATAAAGTAGACGAGGTCGTGCTGAAACAGATGTGGTTGCAACGTTTACCTAGAAATGTCCAGCAAATTTTAATCATCTCAGGAAAGTCGTATGACTTAGACCAACTAAGTGACATGGCAGATAGTATTATGGATGTTTTATCTGATAACACCATAAGTCACGTAGCATCTGATAGTGCCACACCGTGTCATTCCACACCCACGGCAGACACACCGATACTCGCCGCCATTGCAGACTTAGCGGCAAGGATTGACAATTTGGAAACTAATAAGTCTGATCGACAAGTCCGGAGGCGGAGCTCACAGAGAAGGTCACCATCACGACGACGATCCTTCTCACGACAGCGTTCTTACACGTCTTCTCGGGATAGCAATATATGCTGGTATCACTGGAAGTTTGGACGTCATGCCCTGAAATGTGTAAAACCGTGCAGCTTTAGCGAAGCCAACCAGGCTCAGGGAAACGCCTCAGCCAGACAGTGATGGCGACAGCTGTTACTGGCAATCACCACAGTCGCCTTTTTTATGTGAGGGATTTGACTACCGGCACATTATTCCTGGTAGATACAGGCGCCGAGGTCAGTGTTATCCCCCCCTCACTATCCAGGCGATCAGCCAAAATACCTGGAAAACTTTCACTCCGTGCTGCCAACCAAACCAACATACAGACGTATGGCGAACAGTCAATGATTTTAAATTTGGGACTACGCCGACGTTTCACATGGATCTTCATAGTAGCTGACGTACGTCACGCTATACTAGGTGCAGACTTTCTAAGTCACTTCAATCTGTTGGTTGATATCAGCAAGAAAAAACTGGTTGACAATTGCACCCAACTCAAGATCCATGGTATTACATGCGACTACTCTGTTCATAGCATCTGCATAGAAAAGCCGGAGAGTGAAATGTTCTCTGCTTTATTGCAACGATTTCCTAAAATCCTTAAACCATCATACAATGTCGAAGATATATCTCATACAGTTACGCATAAAATCATCACAACAGGACAACCTGTGAAGGCACGTCCACGACGGTTACCACCCGATAAACTAGCAGCAGCTAAGTCGGAATTTGAACATATGATGCAGTTAGGTATCATACGACCATCTAACAGCCCATGGTCTTCACCTCTGCACATGGTACCTAAAACTAATCATGACTGGCGACCATGTGGAGATTATCGCGCTTTGAATAACGCTACGGTACCAGATCGTTATCCTATACCTCATCTCCACGACTTCTCCTTGACCTTACATGGAAAGACCATTTTTACTAAAGTTGACTTGGTGAGGGCATATCATCAAATACCAGTCGCTCCAGAAGACATTGCAAAAACAGCAATTATTACGCCTTTTGGATTATTCGAATTCTTGAGAATGCCTTTCGGACTAAAGAATGCTGCTCAAACATTTCAACGTTTTATGGACCAAGTTACCCAAGGTCTTGATTTCGTCTTTGTATATATCGACGATGTCTTAATTGCCAGCTCATCGACGGAAGAACATATGCAACACTTAAGCTTGTTATTTCAAAGGTTTGAACAATTTGGAGTTGTTATCAATCCAAAGAAATGTATTTTTGGTTCCCCTTCCATTGAATTCTTAGGACATCGAATAACTGCCGAAGGCATCAGACCTACCGAAGATAAGATAGAAACTATTAAGAACTTTCCCGAACCTGATTCCTTAAAGAAACTTAGACGTTTTCTCGGGATGTTCAACTTCTACCGACGTTTTATTCCATCATGTGCCTCCATAGTTCAGCCACTGACCGACCTACTTAGATGCAATTCGAAGAAATTTCAGTGGTCTGAAGAAGCAAAAGCAGCATTTAATAATGCAAAAGATGCCTTATCCAACGTCGTAATGTTATCTCACATCAACCCAGAAGCTTCACTCATTTTATGTACAGATGCATCACAGGTAGCAGTGGGGGCAGTATTACAACAAAAGATGAAGGGCGAAGTCACCCCACTCGCATTCTTTTCTAAGAAGTTGGAACCGGCTCAGACACGATACAGCACTTTTGGGAGAGAATTGCTGGCCATATATCTTGCAGTGAAGCATTTCAGTTACTTACTACAGGGCCGGCATTTCACTATTTTTACTGACCACAAGCCCCTGTGTCATGCTTTCACTACTTCACTTGATAAACACTCCCCTAGAGAAGCCAGACAGTTGGATTATATCTCCCAATTTTCAACCGACATTCAGTACATCAAAGGGGATGCGAACGTGGTAGCCGATTCTCTTTCAAGAAGTGACATTAACCAGCTCCAAACGTCGGTAGACATCAGTCTTGATCGTATGGCTCAATTACAAAAAGATGACGTTGAACTCCAAACCTGCCGCAGAAACTCTTCCTTACAACTCAAAGATGTGCCTATCCCCTTATCGGATGCAACCATAGTCTGCGATGTATCTACCGGCACTAATCGTCCATTTGTCCCTCTCAGTTGCCGAAAAGCATTGTTCGAACATTTACATTCGCTTTCCCACCCTGGAGTACGCGCCACGGTCAGGCTGATCGGCGAACGCTTCGTGTGGCCTAAAATGAACTCTGACATTCGGAGATGGGCACGAGAATGTATCCAATGCCAATGCTCCAAAGTACACCGCCACACTATTACAACCCCGAAGACGTTTAAATTACCCGAAAGGAGATTTCAGCATATCCATATAGATATCGTGGGACCATTGCCAACATCAAGGGGATATACACATATCCTGACAGCGATTGATAGATTTACTCGTTGGGCTATTGCATGCCCCTTAAACGACATATCTGCTGAAAACGTTGCTTTAGTTTTTCTCGACCGTTGGGTGTCAAACTACGGTGTACCAACTACTATTACATCCGACCGCGGTCCTCAATTCCAATCGACACTCTTTCGCGAACTGACGAGACTTCTGGGAGTGAAACATATCTCCACAACAGCCTATCATCCGGCAGCGAATGGTCTAGTGGAAAGATTCCACAGACAACTGAAAAGCTCCCTGATGGCGCAGAATGATACATCTAAGTGGAGTGAATACTTACCTTTGATTTTACTTGGTATCCGTTCTACTATCAAAGAAGATTTAGGATGTACACCGGCTCAACTTGTCTATGGCACCAACCTAACCTTGCCTGGACAGCTAGTCCCCTCAGCCGATTCCACAGACGTGAACATTGCCGACTTCACTAACCGATTAACTAGACAAATGCTTCAACTTCAACCAACAGCACCTCGACAATCTCCCCGAAGAGATCAGATCAACAAACATCTACAAACTTGCAAATTCGTCTTCATTCGAGTCGACGCCATCAGAAAAGGATTGCAACCTCCATACGAAGGACCCTTTCAAGTTATTAAACGTTCAGACAAACACTTTACAGTGAACAAGAATGGAAGACGAGAGACTGTTTCAATTGATCGAATCAAACCCGCATACACCGACAACGACTTCGAATCTACATCGGCAGCTGCGCAATCAAATAATCAAACATCCGAATCCCCTCCACCGGCACCAAGTCTTATCCTCCCTCCATATCACACACGTAGTGGTCGGCAAATCAGTAAACCGGCTCGCTACGTTCATTTTGAGGACTAACAAAAGAAAAATAATTAAAAATTATTATTATCTTTTTCGTTTAGACATTATCATCATGACGGTTAGTATTTCGTCGTAAACTTTGATGTTACTATCACTATTATTTATTTATATGTACCTCACCGAAAAAACAGGTAGTGTCCTTTCCAAAAACTATTGATCTTTAATCCATATTTTTTTAAATGTTTCTTTCCCCTCCTTAATTACTGTGTATTTACATATTTTTCTTTATACATTAAAAATCTATGTTCATGGTTAGTGCAAATTTAAGTGACATGACTTTCTCTTTCAATTTTTATTGCTGAACCAATTGTATATGCTTTCAGACTTTACATGACTCACATAC
The DNA here is from genome assembly GCA_944472135.2 of Trichobilharzia regenti. Lineage (NCBI taxonomy): Eukaryota > Metazoa > Platyhelminthes > Trematoda > Strigeidida > Schistosomatidae > Trichobilharzia > Trichobilharzia regenti. The sequence continues at coordinate 133,412,205 of OX235262.1, forward strand.
CTTCTCGCGTTTATGCATGTTGTAATATATCCCTATTTTTATCCAAAAGTTGCTATTACTATTATTATTTACTTCATAGTTTTACTTATCATTTCCCGGTTGTCTCTCCGGACCTCTAGGGGGGAGCCGTGTTGAGTACGTAACAATGTGATTGTACACTTTTTGGTTACTTGTATAAATTCGAGATATTGTACATAATTTTTGTTTAAAACGCTTCTTGTTGAAATATACATAACTTCCGTGTACAATTGAAAAATACACTCTGCTGTTGGAGACTTCGTCTTCTCCCTGGTCACTTCTGCTTACTTGCTCCACTCACACCGTGTTGTATACTTCGGATTTATTGTAGGAGCCTACTACTCTCAACCGAAGACATTTCTACAACCGGAACACAGCAGCTACAGCAGACGCAGTCCAAACAATTAACGTGCCTGTGGATTATATAATTAATTTGTAGCCGAGGACTTAGACGTTATCTTCAAGTAATCCTTTTTGTTGCTATAACTCGTCACTGTATTTTTGGTAATATATTGTGATTTAACACTCCACTGACTTGGATTATTACTTTTATACTTGGAATGTTAGTGAACTCTAATATTAGTCCCCTACACACTCACAATCATAAAACACCCCAAATATGTCGAAGTGATGGATATTCATCGACAGATGTATGTAGTTCTATACAACCACTCTGATATCAAATATCAAAGATACCTCAAGAGTACAGTAAGGCAAATATACACACAGACAAAGAAATTTTCCAGATACAAAACGAGTACTGCAGGTCAAAATCAGTCAACCAAAATTCAACGTAATTTACTACCTGAGAATCAGGCACAATATTCCAAACAAGGTGGGATCAAACACTCTATCCACGAGAATCACACACCAACGCCAACCACACACAGTCCAATGTCAGAATCAACCCTGATTCACTCAAACAAAATCACGTCGTAAAACAACACATCATTGATGCATCTCAACAACTTCAAAGAGAAGTATTGAAATGTGAGATTGAACAAGGAAAAAGACAAATAATGAGTGTCAAGTGAACACACGATATGTGAATGTCAATATAGTGATTGATACACAATCTAGGAGTGAAACGGATAATAACTGTACAGTTACTTGGAGCATCCAGATGAGTATAAATATTTTGATTAGATAGTTCAAGGGGAGTTTCCAAATTTGCAATTCACTTTATTGATATTGAGTGGTTAGAGCCAGTATTTCAGTGAATTATCCTCAGATTCAATTTTCAGCTGCATGATTCTTTCAATGAATATTCCATTGTCTGTCACACTCACTCACATTCATTTGGCACAAATCGTCATACTCACCCACTTTGTAACTTCAGAAATATTTATGCATGATTCCTTGAGAGAATTAAAATCAGAATGGGACAGCATTGGGATTCATTTCTCCTAAACGAACGGTATATCAGAACCTCAACCCTAATGCAGATCGATGTTCATATCTGTGGATTTCTATCGGTACACGTTAACCTGTCACAACATTGTTTCTTACATTGTAAATCAGTGATTAATTAGTTATGTAAAATAACTAACACAAGTAGTTGTAGTTCCCAGTGGTATTCCATTTTTACAAGAAAAAATAACTATTGATCTTCCATGTCATCTCTTGTCGTTATTTGGAATTGTATTACTCACTGAACAAATCACAGGAAACCAAACAACAGCAAAGTGAGGGCGATATCTAAGAATTTGAATTTGACAGGATTATTTCTAATACTTTTGTTGGAAACGCTAACAAACCATAGTACGCATTGAAACAATGCAGTAATCAAAATCGTCCATAACAACATCAGCCTTTTGTGTTTTCTAAGTGTTCGAATGTTAGTCGATTGATCAGCAGTATGTGGTATTCTGGCGTTGAAACCCTAGTTTAAATCTAACAAGTACTCATTAACTCATTATTCCTTGAGAGATTTTTGTCCGTGGTTCATTGACAGAACGCCCGATATCCATTCATGTACATGGTCTGGGTTCGACTTCTGGTCAGTGTACTCATTAACCTCTGCCTGTCGGTGGTAAGCCCGGTGAATGAGGAATGTTGGGTGTGAGGCTAGGGGCCACATCATGTAAAAAACAAATATCGCCGTCACTGACAATTCAGAGATGGAGCTTGAAGCCCTGTGTTCCATTCGGACGTAAACGGAACGCAAAAGCCATTCCTTGAAGGAATTTATATACGTAACAACTAGGTTTAATCGTCAAAATGTCAGGTTTTGTTTAATCTCTTACTTAAATAATTAGTATTACTAGTATTATTATCTCCGTGTGTTCCAGGTGGAATATTGGGCTTCGGAAGTACATTGTCACTTCACTCTCCTCTGTGAAGTCTCTTTTACCTGGCTGCACAATTTCCCATGCACTTTCACGTCTTCTTCACAAGATACCGTCCATGTTGCCATCGCGATGACGGCTAACCACTCGTCTCCCATCCAGGTTCCATTTGATATCTCTCCTGGCATGTGATATCAATCAACGGTCTACTCAGTATATGCATGATTCATGCATAGTTTCTTTTGCACATTTGTCGCACGATAGGTTCTCAGTTGGTTTGTAGCATTGTCAGAGTTTCTCGTTACTTATCCTTTCCAGTCGGCTATCTCATCTTCTGTATCCATTGGATACAGAGACAAGTTGTTCGAAATGCTAGTAGTGACACAACTGCCAAGTCTCTGAGGCGTATAGAATCACCGACTTGACATTATTGTAGAAGATCTGGGCCTTGACTGCTTGTGTTGAGTTCGGTTACTTCCCACACTGATTTCACAAAACTGAATCCCTATCTTGCCTCTGATATCATGCAAATGCTTAAATTATGCTCACTGTTCATTCTTAAGTTGGAAAATAATTTGACAATGAAGTAGTATAACTTACTGAAGTGGCTCTTCATATGATAGATTCATTTTAATTTGAAAGTAATAAAACATTTATATTCTTTTAACACAGCACTTTTTTCTCTTCGTAATGTGGATTTCTTGGAGTCAGTATATCGTTATTTCCTTCGATGTATATATATATATATATATATATATCTCATGCGTTCCAAGTAGGACATAGGGCTTCGGGCTTGAAGATTTTGAAGCAAGAGTTTTATATTTAGGGGTTGGATTTGATAGCGTCAGTCCTCTACCTCCCCCTCTCCCTTTACCGGCCTATCACCATTTGATAAGCTAGGCGAAGTTTAGGAGTACATCAGACAGCCAGTGCATCACATTTTTAAACCACCGATGCACCACCGATATATATATATATATATTTCAGAATTACCACAGACCACAATGTGCAATGAGGCGAATACACAAATTCATCAAAGTAATGTACACTGAAAATTCGAAGTGTACTGATTTCTGATAATAATTTTACATACTGTGGAAGTAGCACACTAATTTTCTCGGTAGTATTCTTACCCGTTGAATGCATAAATTCTATCCACTGCAAGAAGGTACTATTCTGGTTATTCCTATACTTCGGAATGTAACTCACCATAACACAATTTCGTCTTGCAGTTTACCATTCCTCTGGTTTATCTGTACCCTGTCTATAGGCACGCCAGCTCTGACATCACGAGGTTTCTTAAACAAAGACTTTGAAAATGTCGCCAATTTAATTGAAGAAGTTTTGAAACTTACATCTGATGCGAAGAGAGTCACGGGTGAGTTAATAATCTTCATGAATAGTACATGTGAATAATTCTAATGAGAAAACCTGCTTGGCTCACCACTATTTTCAATCCTCACCTGAGTTGTAAACGATAAGAATCAGGTTGTGTTTGCTTTACTCGTCTACGAATCGATTCACTCAGTTGTTATAATGAAGATGTGAACACTGTCTCACCCAGTTCGAATTCAAAGGCACATAGTTCTCGAATGCTAACAGTTCCATACACATAATACCATCGACATTCAATGTTATGGACAGCATGTTACAGACTTGTTGTTGGATGCAATTACTGGTTGGCGATAAATGACCACGAGTGGGGCTATAATATCTGACTGGTGCTTCTTGATTTTCTACGGTTGTCTAAATGATTCCAATCCATGATAGATATTACCCTTAGACATGTTAGTTCGTCTCTGTTTACAACTGAACGCCTCTTATCCACGAATAGATCGTGTTGTCTCAGCATTAGTATTCTCATTGACATATCATATAGAAATAACGAACATCCCCCTACCAGCAGTGTTTATTATTAATGTTTTAATTTTTAAGTGTCACTAGTCGATATCAGTTAGAGAACCACTGGAAACCATGCAGGACTGGACCATCAACTTGGTACTCTTCCACAGCACTGACTCATGAGGCCACCAGCGATTGAATCCACGACTTTTGTGTTGAGCTGAGACCGCGTCACCATTCAATCACTGGGTGGAAATCCAATAGTTTAGCTTTGACTGATTCTCGCACATAACACTTGTGCAAACCAGCGTCAGTGGTGTATATCTATCCTCATGGAGTGATATGGGTTCGTCAGGTGACTTTTGTTGGGAGAACACGTGTTCAGTGTGGTGAAACAAGCCGGTTTCATCAATGCTCACCTGTTTGAACAGGGACGCTATGAACAAATAGATCATGCATTGCAATGACATTAGGAGCGTTTATGTCGATTAATTACGACATCTAGCGTTGAACTTATACCAATGAACATGCTCATGAATATCCGATGAGACTGATGTCTTCTGAGTTGTGCATTTACTACAACTATCATAACTCTCATCAAACTATGCGAATCCACACAGCCTTCGTACTTCCAATGTGCAACACTAGGTAGAGTAAGATATGAGAGGGTGATTCGAGTCCCAGTGAAACTGACTAAATTGAGTGAAATTATTTACAAGTTTGTTTGTTCATTTCGAATACCATTTGAAACGTGGGAGGAAAGTCAGACTAGGTGACACGCTTCTCGATGACCTCGTCGGCATTGTCTGATGAGACGGAGATAGGCCATTCTCTTTTTGCTCGCATACCAACAAGTGCACGCAGCTTTAATGTTTCATTGCCGGTGAGAGTGACATCATTAGTCCTCACATTTTTCCGCGCTACTTGTTTAATTAATAAGAGGCTTGTCTTTGATCTCAGATCTTGCTATTTCAGTGTACACCTGAACTCATTGGATCAGACTAATGTGTGACTACTTGCGATTATTTGAGTAGCTTGAACTACTTTCAAATCAAAATGCGCGCTTGCCATAAATAAAGCAAATTGGCCATTTTTTATTTATACACTGAATAATAACGAACAATTCATCTGAAATTGAATTTAACGCTGACGACATAATGTCCAGTGTAGAGAGACATCATTTCCAAAGCATTGCATGCAGCAATGACGTGTGTGAAGCCACAAACACCCGACAGCTTTTCGGCAATTCTACCTTCATTTTGATGGATGCGTTGGTGAAGAATGGAAGGTTGCAAAACGAATGTATGACAGCCATATGGAACCTAAAAATAAGTCACTGTAGAATGTGTTTAAGCAAGAAGTGATTAAAGTGCTTTGCTCCGACCGACAAGCCACTGACCACCTGCTTAGTGGTGTATATAACAGTTATGGAAACCAATCACAAGAGAATGGATACATGATGAACCTACTGAGATTTGGAAATGTTCGTCCTATATTGTTCTATCAAATATGCTTGCACATCAGCTTAAGTCTGATCATGTGACTTTTTCTGAATAATCGCTCATCTCTGAGCAATACAGCTGCCTGCTTACGATATATGAATACGAAATCGCAGACATTTACACGACAGTCACGAAATCTTACTTGAAATGCTCGTGAAATTTAGTTTGAATGTACTGTATAATGGTATCAACCTGCATTCCATAATGGAGTATGTTGTTGTGTATCACCTTCAGACTGAGATAACTTAACTAATCCGAAAATGAGTCACGATCACTGTCGTTGTCGAGCAAAAATTGAACAGTCTTCTGGTTCCTGTCATTGTCAAGTAAACACAAACGCGTCTTGATGCGTTTCACCACTCAAAGTGATTTGACTGAGTCAGGTTGGAGAGTGAAATTAACATGAAATATCTGAAATCCTCCGGTTTCTTAACAACGAGGAAATTCATAAAAAGAAACCAACAAGTACACACTAGACGCAGTAGGCGAAATACGATCAGTGGTCGAATTCGAGAACTCGTCCCTCTATATTTTATGTGGATAGACAGCACAATTCCAACTACAGGAGGCCTGGATCACGATGCGAAAGCCAGCCGTTTAGAATCGAGAAGTCAGGATATGTGCTCATTACTCTGAAATCATTGTGGAGAGCTAGAGCATTCAGTAAATTGAGATGTGGAATATTCGTACAATGTACGAGACTGAGAAGACTGAACAAGTAGTCGAAGAAATCAGAAGATATGGTATAGAAGTGTTGGAAATCTGAGAGAGCAGATAGGCTGGATGTGGACTGTCGAAATTATCAACTGGAGAGTCAGTTATCTACTCCTCACTTGTCACCCAGATGACAACCACGAGGGCACTGAGGCAGCGAGTGGCTATCATGATGTCACCAGTGTAAGCTAAAGCTCTAATTCAGTGGGAACCTATTTCATCCTGCAGGATCATGACAGCAAGATTCAACTCAGAACGAAGGAAGGAAGGTTACAATTATCCAATGCTACGCACAGTGCTACAAACAAAATACTAAGTCGTGTCATCCTGGAGAAAATAAAAGATGCACTGGATACAGAACTTCGTCCGAAACAAGATGGATGCAGAAAAGGCAAGTCATGTGCTGATCAACTTGTAACACTACGCATCGTCATCACAGAACAAAGCCTAGAATGCTACTCAAATCTGTATCTCAACTTCATCCATAGGATTCGAAAAGGCCTTCGACAGACAGCGTTGACCGAGAAGTAATTCGGAAACTACTTAAACACTACTATGTGCAGTGCCTAAGTCGTTATCAACCTCATTCAAAGGCTGACTATGTGACAATGCCACGTATCAGGTGATCCACAACAGAAGGCTCAGCGAGGTGTCTGAAGTGCATACAGGAGTAAGACTAGGCTGGCTGTCTATTTTCACCGAGGATGATATAAATAATCATAGTAAAATGATTTCCAACAAATTACAGACCTTTATCAATAGCTGCCTTCACTGACTCCATACTGACGATCAAATGACTGGTCAGAAGGAATTAGCAACCAGAAACTCTGAATGGCAACTGACCAAGTGACAGTCGATTGCTGAACAGATATGCAGGAGGAAATACAGATAGATTGGACATATATTAGGGAGGCGCCCAATGAAAGCCATTGCTCGAGTGGAATCCGAATTGGAAGCGATGAATGGGTCGTTGTAGCGAGAATGACATGGAGGAGATCGTGCGAGGGGGAGATGAGAGATTATCGGTAATCGTGGATCCAGATGACGAGGATTGCAGAAAATAGGACAGAGTGGAGATGGGTTGTTGAAGCCCTATGTTTCACTGGGAACCCAAGGAAATAGTAATAAATATTCATAGTAAGTGGACTGAAATCGTGGAGTTAGACTTTCAAAACAGAATGTCATACTCAGGGATATAGATTGTCAAGTGTTGCTTCGAAGAGATTTGACTAGTCTCAAGCTTGATCATGAACTGACTAAAGTTGACGAAGCACTGAAAACTAGGCGACCATCCAACCCCTGAGATGGAATGTGGTGACGCAGGGATTCTCACTTCTGCCACTTCGCGATGCACAGTGTGGCCGCCCACCAACATCATCGTCACGCATGTGTCCTCACAATCAAATGGGACCGATTCCTGGTGGGATCGTGTGTGCGTTATCCAGAAGAGTCCCAAACAACGATACTTCCAGTGGTGACGTCATCTCGTCAAAGAATTAATGGTGTTGATTCAATCAATCGACACAAACATGTACACAGCCAACACAACGATGAATTAGTCTATCACATCTTGACAACTCTTAGTTTTACACTTGCAAACTACAATAACTTGCCAGTGTACATTTTACGCAGAATGGCTTCCATCGTTCAGTGGCACAGTAATGTTTACATAACTGAACAAACGGAAATATTTACGTTACGACAAAACTTGTTCAAAATCTCAAGATGACATTAGTAAGTATTAGCATGAAATAAGCATTTAGCTTTCGCTGTTTATTTTCATCCCTGTCATTTCCCTTTTTCAAATAGATGACATTCAAAAATTTTCAATGGCCGTCAAAGAAAGTCCACATCTGAGATTTCGAATCCAACAACTACGTCAGTCAGTATCAGATTTAGCTTTGAGCTTCCCGATGCCTGGTCATTATGATATATGAGTAAAACAAAATACAAAGCGTATGCTGAAAGCGTTTTCTTCTTCTCTAATGAGCACGATCCTAATTTAATAAAACACACTAAAAATCAATTAGTTGGCATACATTTTACTGCGTCAACTTGCGATTCTAATTATACGCGTTACATAGAACACATCGGTAAGAAATGGTGAGACTGAGAGTAAGGTGATACGAAAGAGAAGTAAATCAGTCACTAAAGTTGTGAAGCAGCACGCGGTGAGGTGTCGTGAATATGTGTTTACACATACAGAGTCATCTCCTTCCTTTACAAGCAATGTCGCTGCACTACCTTTCAAAACACTCCGCCGTGGACAGAGCGAATGACAACATCAATCCATGAAGTGAGTGACTTTTGGTCGCAGTGACGTCAGTAGATTAATCTTTCTTGATTAGCAATCACACAATGCTAAGAATCAATGGTTTCAGACACTTTACGGCATAGCTGGTAATCATATACCTCTGACCATCTTCAAGACTTTGAAAATCTTTGAACACAAAGCCTGTAACATTTGGAAGTGACCAAGTAGTTCGTTCGACTAATATATATTCACTTTACACTTGTCCTATTTATATTGCACCTAAATTGTAGTCTCGTACCGTAATGGTATAATACTGAGAGTTTCTCTTCATCGGGTTTCGTGAGATTCTGACAACATTCGAACCTAGGAGACAACTGTGAAGCAGACACGCAACATAGAACTATATATCACCGGTTGGTTGAGATAAGTAGTTGTATGCTACTCACATCAACCAGTAGTACTTGCTAAGCAGATCGAAGGGGTCGAAACAACGGATTGTCACTTCGCTCGTTTCAGGTCGAGCTTATCAGTGGAGTATCCAGTTTGAATGAGCTCAGAGTGAAGAATCACTTCAGACTCCCTCATTTGTGACTAGGAACTTGGAAGAACTGGCTGTCTCATAAACCAAATTCACAATTTGCAGAGAGTTATATGCAATTTAAACAATTTGAGGTGAGATCTCTTCACAGTTCAATTTGGAAACGAAAATTATTCAGATTAACGTATGTGATCTACTTGATATCATGGGTAGTAGTCAAGGTAACTGGCATAAATGTGTACAATTGTGTACCAATGATCGACTGAGATGAATGGTTGTACACAACTCAAGTGGACCACATATTTTGATCTGAATAATTCTGGTTTCAAAGGAAACTGTGGTGAAATCTCACCTCAAACCGTGTGAATTACGAATTGTGATTTTCATTGACAGACATACAACACTCTGTAAAATATGGTAATCGCTCAAATAACATGTCAGTCACCGAAGCATACACGACTTTATACACCTAACGACAAATAATGCCTTGCTTTTGACCACAACCGTTTTCATGATGGAGAACAATCCAAAAGCTCCCGTTTTCATTGTGCCACTGATCCTCAGGCTATAGAGTGATATACAGGCGAAAAATGAGTACAGACGAAACCGAAGTATCATATCAGAGGTTTCCTTGAGAAAAACGCATGTCCTAAATTCTATGTGTTATGACTTCTCTGCTGAGGAGAATTAGTAGCAGAGAATATGCGTTTCATGTTACCCAAGGATGTTAAGTGGATATTTAAATAACAGTGAGAACGCTTCACTGAGGTATTAAAAGCTGAATAATATGCAGTGGTGCGGAGCGCATATATATATATATAATATAAATTTTTAAAACTAAAAGTAATGCTCCTTTCGATAAGCAAACTCAACTGACTATTTATTTAAAGCAAATATATGATTATCGACTACTATTCCAACACCAAGAAAACATAAAAGGCTGATGCTGTGATGGACAATTTCGATTACTGCATTGTTTCAATGCGTACTATTGTTTGTTAATATTTCTTATCAAAATATTACAAAAACATTAATCCTGTCAAGTACAAATTCCCAGATATCACCCTCACTTTGCTGTTGTTTGGTTTCCTGTGATTTGTTCAGTGAGTAATACAATTCCAAATAACGACAAGAGATGACGTGGAAGATCAATAGTTATTTTTTCTTGTAAAAATGGAATACCACTGGGAACTACAACTACTTGTGTTAGTTATTTTACATAACTAATTAATCACTGATTTACAAGGTATGAAACAACGTTGTGACTGGTTAACATGTACCGATAGAAATCCACAGATATGAACATCGATCTGCATTAGGGTTGAGGTTCTGATATACAAGTCATGTAGGAAAAGCGAGTCATAATACCGCCCCATGCTGATCTAAATTCTCTCAAGGAATCATGCATAAGTGTTTCTAAGGTTATAAAGTGGGCAGTTATGCCGATTTGTGCCAAATGAATGTGAGTGAGTGTGACAGACAATGGAATATTCATTGAAAGAATCATGCAGCTGAAAATTGAATCTGAGGATAATTCACTGAAATACTGGCTCTAACCACTCAATATCAATAAAGTGAATTGCAAATTTGGAAACTCCCCTTGAACTATCTAATCAAAATATTTATACTCATCTGGATGCTCCAAGTAACTGTACAGTTATTATCCGTTTCACTCCTAGATTGTGTATCAATCACTATATTGACATTCACATATCGTGTGTTCACTTGACACTCATTATTTGTCTTTTTCCTTGTTCAATCTCACATTTCAATACTTCTCTTTGAAGTTGTTGAGATGCATCAATGATGTGTTGTTTTACGACGTGATTTTGTTTGAGTGAATCAGGGTTGATTCTGACATTGGACTGTGTGTGGTCGGCGTTGGTGTGTGATTCTCGTGGATAGAGTGTTTGATCCCACCTTGTTTGGAATATTGTGCCTGATTCTCAGGTAGTAAATTACGTTGAATTTTGGTTGACTGATTTTGACCTGCAGTACTCGTTTTGTATCTGGAAAATTTCTTTGTATGTGTGTATATTTGCCTTACTGTACTCTTGAGGTATCTTTGATATTTGATATCAGAGTGGTTGTATAGAACTACATACATCTGTCGATGAATATCCATCACTTCGCCATATTTTGAGTGTTTTATCACCGTGAGAGTTTCAGAGAAGTTTCGAACAGCTATACAGCAGGGCGCATGGATTGGTTTCCTCCGTGCAAACCGGAACGATTTCTTTTCGGTCGTAACACTTACATGTATAAATTAACCTCGTTCTAATAGTTGTCAAAGATCAGTGCAACCCACTCGCTTTTGAACAGCTATTTTCAGAGCATTTGGTCATTCATTTTCTTTCACACCACTATCCGAATATTGTACAACATATTGAAATCCAACCATTTCTTCGATAGTTGCAATGCATCAGACATCACGCTTCACCAACATAAGCAGAGTTAAGCCGAAGACACAAGTGAAGACCTAGATTAGTGAGAAAGTTTTAAGTAAAAAGTGTCCCGCAGTGGACAATAGAGACAATTAAGTATCAGAAACACTATACTGATAAGCAGAACATGGATGTCAGCCGAAATACTCTATGAATAATAGCAGTGTCAGCGCAAGGGGGATACTAGATTACATCCGAAGAAGCAAGCTAGTCTGCTGTTATTCATCGACCATCTTTTTGAAACTAACCCCTGCCTTCTCACGAACCAAACCACTATGTGCACCAAAGATGGGTGGTAGTCAAACATTCAGCTGATAGCAAAACACTTGAAGACAAATTTTCAACGGCAGAGTTGAAAACTTATCACAACAGTGTGTACTCAGTAAGAATATGTCAAATCTACTCCGACGGAATTTTCGTAAGGGTACATGAATCACATGGCGTAACAACTTCGACAGTGAAAGCATTTTCGCTGAGAATATTGATTGAAAAATTGGATTTCAGTCAAACATTTCGCAAGCTGTTTCCAAATAAAATAGGTAGTTTCCGTTACCCGTTTTGTTCCGTGATACTCTCAGTTTTCATCATCACACGAATGTCAAAACACGTAAAAGATATGACACATTTCTCTCTAGGATATCACCACTGTGATCCTTCAGTCTCTTCTATACTGAGTCTTCTCTTATAAATTCCCGGATTGAGTCCAGGAAGCACGTAACAAGTTAGTATTCCCTTCAAGTCAGGACGGTGGTTTGCTGAAGTGAAAGTGAGGTGGAAGTCAAATCCTCAATTACCGCAGCCACAATGACTCCTCTATGGTGAGTTTGTTATAACTGTAGTGAATTGAAATGATGACGTTTTCACCTTGCTCTGTCTGCGCCTGAACTAATCTGCCTATCTGCTCGTCGTACCTTCCGACTTAGTAAAGCACGCAAATATCAAAAGACAAAGGCTGGACTGTGACTGTGTATTGAAGTGCAACAACGATAAAGAAAGCCATGGTATTTATACATTTTACAACAATATGGACAGCTAACAGCATTTGAAATAATTGACCTTAATAGCCAATAACAAAGTGTGTGAGAAATGATAATATGCCATATGTGCGACATTGACAGTCAGTAACAAAATGTGTGGGAATGATAATATACCATATATACAAAATTAGCAGTCACTACCAAAATGCGTGAGAATGATAATATACAAAATTAGCAGTCAATACCAAAATGTGTGAGAATGATAACATACCATATATGCAAGTTTAAACAGTCAATACCAAAATATGTGGGATCCTATCACCTCCCCCCGTAAAGAGTGTAGGACTTGCTTTTTGGATCTATTTGAAAAGGTTTCGGAGCTCTTCTTTGTCGAGTTGACCTTTGCGTGGTACTGGATAGAGCGTGATCTGTGTGTCTGACACATAACTGTCCTTTTTCATTCGTACGATAATGCAGCAAGAATTTATCCAAAATTTTTCTGTTGTTCCCTCCCCCTTCGCTTTTGCATAAGCACGCTTAAGGGTGTCGACGAAACGTTCAGTCTGTCCATTCGATTGGGGATGATACGGGGGGCTACGAATATGCTGGATGCCAAACAGTTTGCAGCAACCAAGTTTGTCCTGGAAGACAGAAGCGTGCTTTTGACGACGGCGTTGCAAGAGAGATTGATCAGATACATCTCCGGGAACAACGTTGTGTGGTGAAGACGAAACATTAGAGCATACTGAATTTAATGGTACATTAAAGATATGGAGCTTGTCTAACCAGTCAAGACCAAGCAAATCCAAATCATGGTAGTTTGTAACGTAACATACACCATTGAAGTGATGCTCACCAAACTGAACCTGGCAATTGATCTCACCCACAAGTTTCAGTATATCTCCAGAGACATTCTTGGCGACATGCTCGGTCGGCAGAATCTGTGGGCAACCAAGTTTGCGCCACGTAGTTCGGGAAATTACGGTGATATCTGATGCCGTATCCAACTGAAGACGAATACGTTTGCCGTTAATATCTAGTGTTATGTACTTACGTTTGCTGGCGAACTCGACTTTGGAAGTAGTGAAAACGGTCTGTACTCGAGGAGATTGTTTCGGCTTGAAACGACTACTTCTGTTCCTCACCGAAGGATTTTTCTGCGGTGGACAGTAACCCTCCTTATGTCCAAAACGGTGACAATTACGGCATTTATGCTTCTTGAAAGGACAGAACTTGACAAAATGCCACGAACCACAGTGCCAGCACACTGAAGGAGGTTTAGCTGAATTTGAGACTGACGTGCTGTGTGCTTAACGGTGATCGGAGGACTTTTCACTGTGTTAATCGAACCAAATTCAGACGACTGTCGTTTGCACTCCACCATAGCAGTATCGTGCTTCAAGTTGATTAAACGTAGGCATTCTGCTGTCACCATTTGTAAAGTCATTTTCGGGTCTTGTTCCACAAGTGACAGAAGTCGAGTTCGTATGTCAGTATCTTCTGGGTTCTTCAACCCACAAATAAAAATCAAACACTTGAACTGATCTGATGTCATTTCGTGTGGTTTGAACCTTTCACATTCCTTGTTCACTTTGCCAGCGTAAGTCACATAATCATCGGAAGGCATTTTTGTCAACTGAAAACATTGATACCGAATATTAAACATGGATGACTGTTCACCAAAGATTTGTGATAAAACGGTGACTGTCTCATCGAATGATAACTCACGTGGGTTCTTAGGCAGAATGAAGTTAACATATCTGTTGTGCTCAACAGTACCAAGTTTTCTTAGTAACAATCGGACTTTGGCAGCATCATCAAACATGTAGCATTCAATACGGAAAACATCTTCGTAACGATTGAACCATGCATCAAATACGAGACCAGATATTGGGTCGTAGTTGAACTCACTGATAGAATTTGAGATGCTTTCATATTTGTCAGAATGAGATGTCGATGGAACTTGAATGGACAGCTTCTGAGTGAGAGCTTCGATTAATTTTAGTTGAGCTGCTTCATTCTGAACTTGCTGCTGCTGCAAGATAGATTTGAGATCGTCCAGAGAGATAGACATTGTAATTGGGTTGTAATTAACACAGTCAAAAATGTTATATAGTTGCGCTGAACAGAATAAAAACTGTCGTCGTTTGCTTGCTATAACTGCGATGAATTAAGGTAAAACCCCGTCGCCAATTGTTATAACTGCACTGAATTAAGGTAAACCCCGTCGCCAATTTGTTATAACTGTAGGGAATTGAATGAAGACGTTTTCACCTTGCTCTGTCTGCGCCTGAACTAATCTGCCTATCTGCTCGTCGTACCTTCCGACTTAGTAAAGCACGCAAATATCAAAAGACAAAGGCTGGACTGTGACTGTGTATTGAAGTGCAACAACGATAAAGAAAGCCATGGTATTTATACATTTTACAACAATATGGACAGCTAACAGCATTTGAAATAATTGACCTTAATAGCCAATAACAAAGTGTGTGAGAAATGATAATATGCCATATGTGCGACATTGACAGTCAGTAACAAAATGTGTGGGAATGATATACCATATATACAAAATTAGCAGTCACTACCAAAATGCGTGAGAATGATAATATACAAAATTAGCAGTCAATACCAAAATGTGTGAGAATGATAACATACCATATATGCAAGTTTAAACAGTCAATACCAAAATATGTGGGATCCTATCAGAGTTGAAAGTGTCAACTACTATAGGTTGGAAGAAAGAAATCCTACTTGTGTGTGAACGTACGCACTACTACGTATCACCAGTCGTTTCGGGAAAATATTCCTTAACTTTGTTGAGGACAATCTGGCCAAAACATCACTGCCCCATCTCAACAACAAACGAACTGCCTAGATTTGCACTGGACATAATTTGAAGTGTGCCGTTGTATGCATCATTTTCCGAAAATGCAATTGATATCACGTTATTTTGGACCGTCAACTGGTAGTTGTTTCACTTTCAAGGGTTAGATTACACAGACTTGATCTGATTCAATTTTGATATCTGTTTAATTCTAATTGTGGACACTCCAGCTTCATGCACATATGACCCCGTAGGGAATCGAACCGAGAGCCTCCCGGCTACTAACTCTTGAAAATTAATCTGATGCTTGTGACTGACTGACCATAGGACAGAGGTGCTTGGAATTCTAGTGAGAAGTCGTGACGAGTGGGTGCACCACGGTGAGAGTGAGGACTAATACTCAGTGATGACATTATCTGGCGGCCGCGCCGAGATCGTGAATTCACGGAAATAATAGTATATAGGCCTTTGAATTTTGTCCCAACTGGCTGAACTGTAGACCAGCTAGGCCTCGAAACCTGAAGATCCTGGTGGTTATTACAGTTAACTATGATTGAAAGCATCATTACAAGCTTTGCAATGTGACACGTTGATTGGAGCGATATTGAACAATCATGCAAGATCACGGCAATAACATCCATGAAGTACCCATGTATATATACGTATATATTAGTTCACTGATTTAAATATCGCCCACTACCATAAATGTTTGCGATGAGTTTACAATGCGATCTTGCCTCTGTTCGACAGTGAGTGGAATTATCTTGCAATTTGTCGTTAGTTCCGTAGCAATTTACAGTTATCTGTACAACTGTCGAAATGATTGTTACCGTGGAAGTACACTGGTGGTGGGAAACATAGTCATTTAGCGATATGTCAGTAAATGAAGAGATATCTCATTAGAAAATTCTAGCACTACCACGATTAGATACGATGTCTTCTCGATAACTCGACCTATTGACAGATCATCACTTCTTCAATTCTCAGTGAGATATGTGTAAACTCCAAATAGATGTAGTAAATTCCAATCGAATGTTCCGTAAAAACACGCATTTCTAAGGATTACATGATTCATCAGACCACAAGCGGGATTATTTCTAAAGAGCACCGAAATACAATGAGACACATCTTTGACAATTCCTGATTTTTAATATTTTGACAATAATAATAACAATAACACATATAATAACAACATAAATAATTAGTGTAGGTTATTCAGACTAAAAGACAGAGAAAGAAATAAAGAAAACATTAAATCAGACAATTCATCAAATTTGAAGCTGATTAATATATACACATATAAATACATATAGGTATATAATATCAACAAACGTAATAATAATAATTATTAATATTATAAGTGTAGATGTAGTAGTTGGAGTAGTCAGGAGAGTGAGACAGGAGAGAATGTAAAAAGGTAAAACGGCGAATTTAGTTGTCTACCCATTAATCGAGCATGGGATTTTAAGCGATAGACCGTATGGACGCAGTCTTTGTGTCACTGCATGATTGTCCAGTCTTCGTTTGAAGCCGTCCACAGACTGTGGCGTAGCTACATCTTCCGGTGACGAGTTCCAGGGACGACAAACCTGCAGTGAAAAGAAGTGGGAGCGCACTCAAGTCCTTGCCCTCTGGCAAGCTATCCTTCTGGGATTTCCGCGAGGAAGACCATGCCTACTCAATCACAGAACACATTCGTTTGGGTGAATCTGGTCATTTGTTATCCTGTGGGCAGGAATCAAGTGCCCTCTAAGCCGACAGTAGCTAAGTGTGAATAGGCCTGATTTATTTAGCCTTTCATCATACGGTTTATTCCGGAGACCAACCACTCATATTATCGCCTGTCTTTGGACACTCTCCAAGAGGTTAGCGTCTCTTCTAAGCAGTAGGGGTGCAATGATATTATCCACCACAAGGTGTGGTCTGACGTATGTTTTGTACAACCTTAGGAAGAGCTCAGCAGTGAATGCACATAACTGTCTATGTGTAGAGTATGTGACCGCATATGCATTCGCTACATCAACTTTGTAATCTACACTTGTGTCCATTTCTCCGCTAGAACTAGAAACTAAGTCACACTTCGACATTGCTCAGGGTGTAACTTGCATTCTGAGGCCTACAGGTGCGTAGTTTCACTACTTAGCACTTTTTCGGGTTGAAAGTCATACCATTGGACACCGCCCAGTCTTCCAAAGGCTCTGGGTCCGCCTGAAGCTTATCTGAGTATTCCGAACAATTTATTGCTCTCCACATCTTACTTTGTCAGTGAAAATAAGAGTCAGGCAGTTTGAACGACATGGTAGGTCATTGATAGGAATCAGAAACATCACTGGGCCTAGGATACAGCCTTGCAACTCTCCTGATGACTAGCTGTGACAGGATGAGCGGGCTCGATTGACCTTAGTGCAGAACATACTTTCAGCCAGTTAGTCCCCCAATCATGACAGAAGTGGCTCATCCACACCTGTCTGACTAATTTTGTGTGAGAGAAGATCATGTTGAAATGTGTCAAATACCTTCTCAAAGTCTAGGAAGACCACGTGGATTGGAATATTCATATCTCACGATGATGTCCAATTGTCCCAAGCTGATAGTAGGTCTCTTACACAGGAACTCTCTTTACTAAGACCATGATGGGGATCATGGAGTCCATTAGTACTATCGATGTGCTCACTGATGTGATCATCAAAAATAATTTTCAGTACTTTCGATACCACTGGGAGTGGCACTATGGTATGAAACTAGTGACGCCTTGCCACCCCTTCCCCTCGCGCTTGAAAATCGGAGGAATGATGGCTAGACAACTCGCCAATTAAACGAACCTGTTCCGATTGCTTGCACTATATAATTCAACAAATAGCGTTTTTGAAAATGCGACGATTTATGACACTACAAGATTGTGATTTATAAAATATCTGATCATGTCTGAATAAATCGCATTGATTTCACGTACAATCTACCGTTTGTATGAAATATGATTTATGATTACTACTGTTTTTAATGTAAGGAATGTATATTTTACCATATCTGTACATCATTCAGACAATAAACGTTTGAATTGACAAATGCTGCTGTTTTCTGATGTTTCAACAGTATTCAACCATACGGAAGTAAATGAAGAGAGTCATGGAATTATAATGAACGAGGATCTGGGAGGGACAGAATGATTTATTGATAGTTTACAACTTTCGTAATCGTAGAGATTACATGTTGTTGTGTCTAATACTTGAACCCTCAAACACTGAAGGTGTTCTTTATATACCACTTTGCATTTCGTGTTGACTAGACCGTTTGTGCTTCATCGGATTGTTATCGGCATAATTCCATTCGGAACCGTTCACTCTTGCTGTTGATTTGACTGAGTTTGTTTGGATTAATCTGGATTTATTTCGGTTTGGTCAAGGCCTGCGATTAGGTATCCTCAAAAGTTATTTACGCTGCACCTGTGACACATGTACGGAATACACTTGCACCACTCCTAATGATTTTCACTTAGGGTTTCCAGCCACTGATTATTAGCCACACAGTCTACATACAATCTACCGTGTGACTTGATCGACTATTAGTGATTACGTGGATCGCTACCATATTTTTCTCTCACCGCACGTCCATACAGTCTATTTATGTACTAGATCACATGGATAGACGCTGAATGGGGTAACACAGTGTGCGTAACTTACTCCTAACCTCCTCAGTAGCAGAAAACTCACGAGTTCCCCAATTAAATTTGTCTACTTACATCACATCCTACCGCTCTTCTTTAGATTACTGATTGTAGCCGGACGTTTCCGACACAGTTGCAATTTCGCTCGATAAATTTTTTGTCAGTAAGTTTTATTAAAATTCTCTTATATGTTTTCTGGATTGATAGGAATTACCATCTCCTGTCTAGTCATGTTGGTTTCTGCGTCATGCAGTCAGACTACGACACACTCTTAGAACATTGGTTGAAGTGATTAGTGTTTCAGGCAGAGTGTGTCAACATATCGCTATAGTGAGTGAGTAAGATGGGGTTGTTGGAGGGTAATGTCATCTACACAACTCGTTTACTTATTGTAGAAGCTGCGTCTTTCGGCATAATATCATTTGGTGAATACCTCTCGTCTCAGGATATCAATGCGCCTTATTTTCGTGTGAGTAACAATACTATTTGATAAACGAACGCTATCAGTACATAGAAATCACTTATAAATGCTAAGAGAGCCTTCTGTGGGAACAGAAGTTATCATGTAGATGTGTCTTTGAGCATTTCTGTGTTTAGACAGGAATTATTGTAAGTTGAAACGTTGTCTCGAAGAAGTCAAACTTCAAACACCACTAACCGCCAATCACCGAATGACTTCGGACGCATCAATCACTTGATGAAGGCACTTTTGTGTATGGAATACATATATTCATTGATGGAAAAGACGTATAAAACCGGGGAAAGTGTTACAGAGGATACCATCCTCTCACATGTGATAAAAATAGCTCTCAGTTTTAGGTTGCAGTATCAAAACAGGACAACTCCATTGTGGGCAAAATTTATTTTGATAAAGTCTCATAATGTAATACAGTAATATTTACAGCGCAACAAATTGTGCTCGAAAATTCATCAGTAAATATTACTGTATAACACAGTGAAACTTTATCAAAATAAATGTTAGCCACAATGGAATTATGTTCTGACACTTTGTACAAGTTCTTTCCTTATGTCAACAGAGAAATTTGACCACATTATATGCATGTAATTAAACAGGTCTTCTGACCCTGACAATAACACGAATCTATCATGAACCTAACTCTAACGTGTGAAAATATCCTTGAACTAACAGTAATCTAACTCGAACCAACCCTAATGTTGCCTTCATTAGATTAACCCAACCCTAACTTTTCCTTTGCATAAAGCGTACCATAATGTTTCACACAACGAAGCTGTAAATTCCCAGGTATCACATTTAGTAGCATAACACTTCGATGAGGATATTTTATGGAGGATGACAACTGTTTTTGCTAGGTTTCACTAACTTGCTCAGTGCACGTTGCAGCGTCATTGTTGCAGTCTCACTCCACTGGTATTTACTGGTGCTTAAGTTTAACTTGGCCAAAATATCTCTAATTTATTGATATTGTGCCATTGTCTGCTTAGATGACTTCTAGGATAACAAATGTAGGTGATTCTCATGATTGTCGCAAGTGCAGTGAAGTAGAGAAGGCAACAACCTGTTTAATTCTCCTCACTGATTTAGTGTATAGTATTGTTATTCACATGCATTGTGTTGACTTTGACAACTGAATATAGTCAGCTCTACTACTATCAATCTACTTTCTGTTATACCATTCACAATGACACTGTATACTTAATTCTGCAATATTTAGATCACCTATAGTGAAGGTGAAATTCTATGTGCTAAAACTTGGGCACTGTGATACAAACCAATTCTACATTAGTTTCTTTATTAGATATATCACACAGTGAAACAGTATTATTTATTGGATGACGAGGTTTCGAAAAGAATTTACTTTTCACAATCATATCAATTACAATCACACAACTTCAAAACTTGAGTTTTATAGTCTTCTTTGTTCTCACTTATTTGTCGTCGTTGGGGTTGTGGAATTTTCCAGATATCGAACTGGACAGGTGTTGAATCATTCCTATTACACGTATTTGCAGTTGATTCGACAAACAAAGCCTCTGTTATCAGTCTCTCTACCCACGCTGTTACATTGGATTTTGAAACTGTCATCCTATCTCATCCTGTTGGATGGTTAGTTGTGTGTAATTGCATGCAGTGAATGGTAGGCCTGAACTGACGATTCGCCAGATTTCTTATCTAATTCGGGTCAAATAAAGTATAATTATATTTTAATAGATTACACACAATGATAAATTTTGTTATTGGTTATATTTCGAGCATAATTACTGCCCGTGTTCACACCATAGTGTGTAAACTATTGAAATATAATTATACTTTATTTGATCTAATCCACAATGCTCAAACATTTACTGATATTATTCGGGTCAACTTATCTAGATTCTGCTAGGTTTTTGTGCTGCACTAGTCTGACTGACTGACTGACTGACTGACCCTGTTCTACAGCTTTGACCTATCTATTTGACCTGACAATCATTCACGCAGTGTATTAGATAAACTAAATTGTTTTGTTGTCTTCATTCTGTGCATGTTTGACATGCATGTCGTCACTGGTATTATTATTTAAAACAATTAGTCGTATTTATAAATTTGGATAGGGGTATTAAATCAGAGAGATTATCTGAAAAATGTGATGTATTTTCGCTATACATTCCGAACAATCTGATCACACATTGACTTGTCAAGTCGATATATATGAAAAAATTAAGGGCGATCAAATTAAACAAAGTGACAGAAATAAACAAGATTTCAGAATGATTAACACAACGTTTGGTCATCCAATCAAATAAGGATTACCAAGGTAGGTTAAGAGTGATAAGAAACTGTTTTTGAATGCACGAGGGGTGGAGGGGAGGTTAGTTCATGAATAGCCATAGCCTCAGTGTATTTCGGTGAGCGGCCTTGACCGTTTTTACAGATGACCTTAAAGGCTGAGTTAGCACCAATCTCATGGTTCATCTCGATTAGATGTTTAGCTATTTACGAAGTTGGTAGTTTGATACCTGGATCTATTGGTTTTCCACAGTTCATTTTCTGTTTTTCAACCATTTCGGGATGTGAACGAAATATTCCCATATTCAGTCATAAGAAAGATGCACGAACAGAGAAGAAAATTTTCTTTTCATCGATTCACTTTCATGAGCTGTCCAGTCGTAATTATATTAAACAGAGGAATCCTTGGACCAATCAGATCCTGGAAAACGTTCTCCTTGAAAATTGTATCACACAATATAAGGTGTAAGAAGGAATGACTACTTGTGAGTGAGAGAAGAGAGAGAATTCCCGATGACGTATTAAGTGTAAGATATCGACTGATCAACAAGCTCGTGTAGAATGGACTGGAACTAGTGGAAATCTGTATGAAAAAACAGTGTTATTGATAAACAGTAATGGAGTGGTAATAAAATGTGGATGATGGGAATAATGATGACAATAGAACAATAGTAGTAGTAAACTTACATAATAAAAAAGGAGCAGAATTATAGTAAGAACTTTACTCTGGCCACAGTAGGGTGAGAGAATGTATGTATCGGTTTTGAATGCAGAGGTCCTGTTTCAGATCTCGAATAGCTAATGCTTCAGCTATGTACAGATGGTGTATGCGAAGTCCCTTTGTACGACATTGAGGGACTCTGTGTAACAATGTGAAGCATTCATATCATGCCCGGAGATGACAAAGTGTTTGAGGAGAGAGCTGCTATTCTTCTTTTCCCCTCTGGCCAACCAAGCTGGACAGTGTTTCAGAATACGTTTGTGAACTTGACGTTGCGTCCGGCCAATATACTTTGCTCCACACGAGCTAGTAAATTGATAAATACACTTTGAAGTGGCCAAAAGCGGTATCTTATCCTTAGCGTTAGACTGGATTAACTGTCTGCAGGAGAATGTGATACGTAGGGTAGCTGTTGGAAATGTCTTCTTCAGACATATATAAAGGCGGTTTCTGAGAATTTCTGCTGCGATATCACCTTCGAATTCTAGGTCCATGAAGACAGTTTTCTAAGGGACCATTGCGATGTCTGGCGATGGAGGCTTCTCTTCCAACCAAAACACAGAGAGGGCGGAATTCAGGAATTTGTATTTAGCGGAATTATTATTCGATTCATATAAGAAATATATTAACAATCAACAGTAAGTATTTAAACAATACAGAGATAGAAATAGTCAGTCACCACATCCGCCACACGTCGAATGTCTCCTTGCGTATTTATAATGATATGGAGGTTTACTTGCCAGTCTCTGCGATCTTCTAACTGATTCTGTGATATTATTTCCATCAGTATCATCTAGACTTATTTCTGAATTATCTACAAAATCAGGATTAGTAGCGGAATCATTTAAATTATAATTAGAACGACCTACTTCATTTATTGTCACTTTGTCCAGGTGTCGGTTATGAACTGAGTGATCTTTGATGTCTGGTATTTTCAACAATCGATTTCCCATTTTTTGTAGTATGATTCCAACAGAAGGTCTATAGTCATTCCCTTTGCAATGATGTACATTAGAAGTCGTGGACATCAGATGCTCTCTGAGAATTCGAGATTTGAATAGTTTTGCAGGACTTTCACGGGTACTTGTATGTTCTGCATTCAACAGACGCAGTCTATGCATATGTAGCAATTCCTCCATTTCAATCAGTTGCTCTCTCATCTCATTCAGTTTTTTTCGTGTTTTCGACAGTTCGCATTGTAACTCGGCTACCTCATTTTTGAAAACAACTTTACTAGACAGATTGAGAGAATTATAAGAATTCTGAGTAACATGAGTATTCGAACTTCTGCGAACAGTCTTGATGTGTCCAACTTTACCACATTTGTGACACTTAGCACCCCGAAAACGGCAAGTGCTTCGTAGATGTAACTTTCCACAGGATAAACACGGTTTAATGTTTTTGATCTCTCGCTGCATTCTATTACCTGTGGACGGCAGTTTGGATTTCTTTCCATGAACACTTGTATTTTCGACTTTGGACAGCATGACATCAGATACTGACGTAGTGGGAGCAGAGTATTCCCTGTTGACATCTTCACATGTAATACATAAATCTTTAGCAGTTTGAAAGGTACAAGAAGGAATCTGAATTAACTCTTTCTCTAACTTGTAAATATTGATTCCAGCAATTAGACGATCACGTAGTTGAGTATGCAGCTGATCTCCAAAGTTACACTTTGAAGCTTGTATTTGAAGTTGAAGAATGAAGTCTCTAATCTTCTGGTTGGGAGCACGAACCAGTTTATTGAATTGAGCCCTCTCTCTGGTCTCAAAAGTAGTTACATGAAAGTGATGTATCAGAAGCTCACGGATCTTGTCATATGACAGAGAAATAGGTTTATCTGGAAACACCAGAGTCTTTACTAGGCTATATGCATCTAGCCCAATAGCAGTGATGAAATGTGCTGGAATTTTGTCATCCCGAACGTTCTTTGAAATGCACCATGCATCGAAGCATTCCAAATAATCAGCAATTTCCTGCGGTGAACCATTTATAGGAAATTTTCTAAGGTTATTTAGTTCCATCGCGACGCCAATTTGTTGTAATTATTTGTAATCGTAGTATTAGTATTTCAAGATGACCGAATTACAAGAATCCAACCAAAACACAGAGAGGGCGGAATTCAGGAATTTGTATTTAGCGGAATTATTATTCGATTCATATAAGAAATATATTAACAATCAACAGTAAGTATTTAAACAATACAGAGATAGAAATAGTCAGTCACCATATCCGCCACACGTCGAATGTCTCCTTGCGTATTTATAATGATATGGAGGTTTACTTGCCAGTCTCTGCGATCTTCTAACTGATTCTGTGATATTATTTCCATCAGTATCATCTAGACTTATTTCTGAATTATCTACAAAATCAGGATTAGTAGCGGAATCATTTAAATTATAATTAGAACGACCTACTTCATTTATTGTCACTTTGTCCAGGTGTCGGTTATGAACTGAGTGATCTTTGATGTCTGGTATTTTCAACAATCGATTTCCCATTTTTTGTAGTATGATTCCAACAGAAGGTCTATAGTCATTCCCTTTGCAATGATGTACATTAGAAGTCGTGGACATCAGATGCTCTCTGAGAATTCGAGATTTGAATAGTTTTGCAGGACTTTCACGGGTACTTGTATGTTCTGCATTCAACAGACGCAGTCTATGCATATGTAGCAATTCCTCCATTTCAATCAGTTGCTCTCTCATCTCATTCAGTTTTTTTCGTGTTTTCGACAGTTCGCATTGTAACTCGGCTACCTCATTTTTGAAAACAACTTTACTAGACAGATTGAGAGAATTATAAGAATTCTGAGTAACATGAGTATTCGAACTTCTGCGAACAGTCTTGATGTGTCCAACTTTACCACATTTGTGACACTTAGCACCCCGAAAACGGCAAGTGCTTCGTAGATGTAACTTTCCACAGGATAAACACGGTTTAATGTTTTTGATCTCTCGCTGCATTCTATTACCTGTGGACGGCAGTTTGGATTTCTTTCCATGAACACTTGTATTTTCGACTTTGGACAGCATGACATCAGATACTGACGTAGTGGGAGCAGAGTATTCCCTGTTGACATCTTCACATGTAATACATAAATCTTTAGCAGTTTGAAAGGTACAAGAAGGAATCTGAATTAACTCTTTCTCTAACTTGTAAATATTGATTCCAGCAATTAGACGATCACGTAGTTGAGTATGCAGCTGATCTCCAAAGTTACACTTTGAAGCTTGTATTTGAAGTTGAAGAATGAAGTCTCTAATCTTCTGGTTGGGAGCACGAACCAGTTTATTGAATTGAGCCCTCTCTCTGGTCTCAAAAGTAGTTACATGAAAGTGATGTATCAGAGGCTCACGGATCTTGTCATATGACAGAGAAATAGGTTTATCTGGAAACACCAGAGTCTTTACTAGGCTATATGCATCTAGCCCAATAGCAGTGATGAAATGTGCTGGAATTTTGTCATCCCGAACGTTCTTTAAAATGCACCATGCATCGAAGCATTCCAAATAATCAGCAATTTCCTGCGGTGAACCATTTATAGGAAATTTTCTAAGGTTATTTAGTTCCATCGCGACGCCAATTTGTTGTAATTATTTGTAATCGTAGTATTAGTATTTCAAGATGACCGAATTACAAGAATCCAACCAAAACACAGAGAGGGCGGAATTCAGGAATTTGTATTTAGCGGAATTATTATTCGATTCATATAAGAAATATATTAACAATCAACAGTAAGTATTTAAACAATACAGAGATAGAAATAGTCAGTCACCACAAGTTGTGTTTTCACGTAAGCAGTACACCCAGGATTTCGAGTATGTGCTCCCACCCTCACATGCAAAGCGCGATTACTCCGCCGTAGGCATGTGTGTCCACACACACACACATACACACGAAAATTGGTCAATAGTGTGGTATGTGACATAATCACTGGTGCAATTTTAAGGTTCGCAGTGGAGTATATTTTTAGCTTTTTCAACAATTACAAGCTGGGCTGCACAATAGGTTCTACGGATGACCAAATTCAACCTTTGTCTCAAAATCCTACATCACATTTTTCAGATAATCTCCGTCTTTTAATAACGCTATCTTAATATTATTATCACTATTATTATCATTAATTTTATTCCTACACTTTCCTACATACTTCTTAATAAATTTTTCAGGGTATTTATTAAGTTTCAAAGTTTCTCTTATACACCCTATTGTCTAAGATTGCTGTTGCATTTCCTTTGTCTGGCTTAGTGATTACTGTGTCCTTGTTATTCTTTAGGTGTTTTAGGACTTCAATATCTGGTTTCCTCAGATTAGGCTCTCCTCGTTTTCGTCGTTTTAATATTAACGCACATTGTGTCCATACTTCATCAGCCGTTGTTTTGTCTATCCCACTTAGTACCATTGAAATTTAGTCCCTTTCCTATTACAATTATTTCCGTGGGACTCAACACATGTGTTGAGAGATTGAAAAACCACTGTATTTTATCGATCACCGTTGACTTTAGATTACTGATCTCATGGTCCTCAGATGGAGGTTTTCCTCCAATAACTTGTTGAACTTTTTGATTTGCGTATTCTTTGACTTTCTGAAAGCTGCTGAATCATGTAGTACTAATTAATATCCACCATCATTATGATCAATAACTGCAGTATTTGCACATCTAATTTATGGATATTAAATTACCTAGGGTTTTTGGCATCTATTAAGAACTAACACACCTTTATCCCAAAAACCCTAGGTAATTTAATATGCATAAATTAGATGTGCAAATACTGCAGTTATTGATCATAATGATGGTGGATATTAATTAGTACTACATGATTCAGCAGCTTTCAGAAAGTCAAAGAATACGCAAATCAAAAAGTTCAACAAGTTATTGGAGGAAAACCTCCATCTGAGGACCATGAGATCAGTAATCTAAAGTCAACGGTGATCGATAAAATACAGTGGTTTTTCAATCTCTCAACACATGTGTTGAGTCCCACGGAAATAATTGTAATAGGAAAGGGACTAAATTTCAATGGTACTAAGTGGGATAGACAAAACAACGGCTGATGAAGTATGGACACAATGTGCGTTAATATTAAAACGACGAAAACGAGGAGAGCCTAATCTGAGGAAACCAGATATTGAAGTCCTAAAACACCTAAAGAATAACAAGGACACAGTAATCACTAAGCCAGACAAAGGAAATGCAACAGCAATCTTAGACAATAGGGTGTATAAGAGAAACTTTGAAACTTAATAAATACCCTGAAAAATTTATTAAGAAGTATGTAGGAAAGTGTAGGAATAAAATTAATGATAATAATAGTGATAATAATATTAAGATAGCGTTATTAAAAGACGGAGATTATCTGAAAAATGTGATGTAGGATTTTGAGACAAAGGTTGAATTTGGTCATCCGTAGAACCTATTGTGCAGCCCAGCTTGTAATTGTTGAAAAAGCTAAAAATATACTCCACTGCGAACCTTAAAATTGCACCAGTGATTATGTCACATACCACACTATTGACCAATTTTCGTGTGTATGTGTGTGTGTGTGGACACACATGCCTACGGCGGAGTAATCGCGCTTTGCATGTGAGGGTGGGAGCACATACTCGAAATCCTGGGTGTACTGCTTACGTGAAAACACAACTTGTGGTGACTGACTATTTCTATCTCTGTATTGTTTAAATACTTACTGTTGATTGTTAATATATTTCTTATATGAATCGAATAATAATTCCGCTAAATACAAATTCCTGAATTCCGCCCTCTCTGTGTTTTGGTTGGATTCTTGTAATTCGGTCATCTTGAAATACTAATACTACGATTACAAATAATTACAACAAATTGGCGTCGCGATGGAACTAAATAACCTTAGAAAATTTCCTATAAATGGTTCACCGCAGGAAATTGCTGATTATTTGGAATGCTTCGATGCATGGTGCATTTCAAAGAACGTTCGGGATGACAAAATTCCAGCACATTTCATCACTGCTATTGGGCTAGATGCATATAGCCTAGTAAAGACTCTGGTGTTTCCAGATAAACCTATTTCTCTGTCATATGACAAGATCCGTGAGCTTCTGATACATCACTTTCATGTAACTACTTTTGAGACCAGAGAGAGGGCTCAATTCAATAAACTGGTTCGTGCTCCCAACCAGAAGATTAGAGACTTCATTCTTCAACTTCAAATACAAGCTTCAAAGTGTAACTTTGGAGATCAGCTGCATACTCAACTACGTGATCGTCTAATTGCTGGAATCAATATTTACAAGTTAGAGAAAGAGTTAATTCAGATTCCTTCTTGTACCTTTCAAACTGCTAAAGATTTATGTATTACATGTGAAGATGTCAACAGGGAATACTCTGCTCCCACTACGTCAGTATCTGATGTCATGCTGTCCAAAGTCGAAAATACAAGTGTTCATGGAAAGAAATCCAAACTGCCGTCCACAGGTAATAGAATGCAGCGAGAGATCAAAAACATTAAACCGTGTTTATCCTGTGGAAAGTTACATCTACGAAGCACTTGCCGTTTTCGGGGTGCTAAGTGTCACAAATGTGGTAAAGTTGGACACATCAAGACTGTTCGCAGAAGTTCGAATACTCATGTTACTCAGAATTCTTATAATTCTCTCAATCTGTCTAGTAAAGTTGTTTTCAAAAATGAGGTAGCCGAGTTACAATGCGAACTGTCGAAAACACGAAAAAAACTGAATGAGATGAGAGAGCAACTGATTGAAATGGAGGAATTGCTACATATGCATAGACTGCGTCTGTTGAATGCAGAACATACAAGTACCCGTGAAAGTCCTGCAAAACTATTCAAATCTCGAATTCTCAGAGAGCATCTGATGTCCACGACTTCTAATGTACATTATTGCAAAGGGAATGACTATAGACCTTCTGTTGGAATCATACTACAAAAAATGGGAAATCGATTGTTGAAAATACCAGACATCAAAGATCACTCAGTTCATAACCGACACCTGGACAAAGTGACAATAAATGAAGTAGGTCGTTCTAATTATAATTTAAATGATTCCGCTACTAATCCTGATTTTGTAGATAATTCAGAAATAAGTCTAGATGATACTGATGGAAATAATATCCCAGAATCAGTTAGAAGATCGCAGAGACTGGCAAGTAAACCTCCATATCATTATAAATACGCAAGGAGACATTCGACGTGTGGCGGATGTGGTGACTGACTATTTCTATCTCTGTATTGTTTAAATACTTACTGTTGATTGTTAATATATTTCTTATATGAATCGAATAATAATTCCGCTAAATACAAATTCCTGAATTCCGCCCTCTCTGTGTTTTGGTTGGATTCTTGTAATTCGGTCATCTTGAAATACTAATACTACGATTACAAATAATTACAACAAATTGGCGTCGCGATGGAACTAAATAACCTTAGAAAATTTCCTATAAATGGTTCACCGCAGGAAATTGCTGATTATTTGGAATGCTTCGATGCATGGTGCATTTCAAAGAACGTTCGGGATGACAAAATTCCAGCACATTTCATCACTGCTATTGGGCTAGATGCATATAGCCTAGTAAAGACTCTGGTGTTTCCAGATAAACCTATTTCTCTGTCATATGACAAGATCCGTGAGCTTCTGATACATCACTTTCATGTAACTACTTTTGAGACCAGAGAGAGGGCTCACTTCAACAAACTGGTACGTCCTCCCAACCAGAAGATTAGAGACTTTATTCTTCAACTTCAAATACAAGCTTCAAAGTGTAACTTTGGAGATCAGCTGCATACTCAACTACGTGATCGTCTAATTGCTGGAATCAATATTTACAAGTTAGAGAAAGAGTTAATTCAGATTCCTTCTTGTACCTTTCAAACTGCTAAAGATTTATGTATTACATGTGAAGATGTCAACAGGGAATACTCTGCTCCCACTACGTCAGTATCTGATGTCATGCTGTCCAAAGTCGAAAATACAAGTGTTCATGGAAAGAAATCCAAACTGCCGTCCACAGGTAATAGAATGCAGCGAGAGATCAAAAACATTAAACCGTGTTTATCCTGTGGAAAGTTACATCTACGAAGCACTTGCCGTTTTCGGGGTGCTAAGTGTCACAAATGTGGTAAAGTTGGACACATCAAGACTGTTCGCAGAAGTTCGAATACTCATGTTACTCAGAATTCTTATAATTCTCTCAATCTGTCTAGTAAAGTTGTTTTCAAAAATGAGGTAGCCGAGTTACAATGCGAACTGTCGAAAACACGAAAAAAACTGAATGAGATGAGAGAGCAACTGATTGAAATGGAGGAATTGCTACATATGCATAGACTGCGTCTGTTGAATGCAGAACATACAAGTACCCGTGAAAGTCCTGCAAAACTATTCAAATCTCGAATTCTCAGAGAGCATCTGATGTCCACGACTTCTAATGTACATTATTGCAAAGGGAATGACTATAGACCTTCTGTTGGAATCATACTACAAAAAATGGGAAATCGATTGTTGAAAATACCAGACATCAAAGATCACTCAGTTCATAACCGACACCTGGACAAAGTGACAATAAATGAAGTAGGTCGTTCTAATTATAATTTAAATGATTCCGCTACTAATCCTGATTTTGTAGATAATTCAGAAATAAGTCTAGATGATACTGATGGAAATAATATCCCAGAATCAGTTAGAAGATCGCAGAGACTGGCAAGTAAACCTCCATATCATTATAAATACGCAAGGAGACATTCGACGTGTGGCGGATGTGGTGACTGACTATTTCTATCTCTGTATTGTTTAAATACTTACTGTTGAATGTAAATATATTTCTTATATGAATCGAATAATAATTCCGCTAAATACAAATTCCTGAATTCCGCCCTCTCTGTGTTTTGGTTGGATTCTTGTAATTCGGTCATCTTGAAATACTAATACTACGATTACAAATAATTACAACAAATTGGCGTCGCGATGGAACTAAATAACCTTAGAAAATTTCCTATAAATGGTTCACCGCAGGAAATTGCTGATTATTTGGAATGCTTCGATGCATGGTGCATTTCAAAGAACGTTCGGGATGACAAAATTCCAGCACATTTCATCACTGCTATTGGGCTAGATGCATATAGCCTAGTAAAGACTCTGGTGTTTCCAGATAAACCTATTTCTCTGTCATATGACAAGATCCGTGAGCTTCTGATACATCACTTTCATGTAACTACTTTTGAGACCAGAGAGAGGGCTCACTTCAACAAACTGGTACGTCCTCCCAACCAGAAGATTAGAGACTTTATTCTTCAACTTCAAATACAAGCTTCAAAGTGTAACTTTGGAGATCAGCTGCATACTCAACTACGTGATCGTCTAATTGCTGGAATCAATATTTACAAGTTAGAGAAAGAGTTAATTCAGATTCCTTCTTGTACCTTTCAAACTGCTAAAGATTTATGTATTACATGTGAAGATGTCAACAGGGAATACTCTGCTCCCACTACGTCAGTATCTGATGTCATGCTGTCCAAAGTCGAAAATACAAGTGTTCATGGAAAGAAATCCAAACTGCCGTCCACAGGTAATAGAATGCAGCGAGAGATCAAAAACATTAAACCGTGTTTATCCTGTGGAAAGTTACATCTACGAAGCACTTGCCGTTTTCGGGGTGCTAAGTGTCACAAATGTGGTAAAGTTGGACACATCAAGACTGTTCGCAGAAGTTCGAATACTCATGTTACTCAGAATTCTTATAATTCTCTCAATCTGTCTAGTAAAGTTGTTTTCAAAAATGAGGTAGCCGAGTTACAATGCGAACTGTCGAAAACACGAAAAAAACTGAATGAGATGAGAGAGCAACTGATTGAAATGGAGGAATTGCTACATATGCATAGACTGCGTCTGTTGAATGCAGAACATACAAGTACCCGTGAAAGTCCTGCAAAACTATTCAAATCTCGAATTCTCAGAGAGCATCTGATGTCCACGACTTCTAATGTACATCATTGCAAAGGGAATGACTATAGACCTTCTGTTGGAATCATACTACAAAAAATGGGAAATCGATTGTTGAAAATACTAGACATCAAAGATCACTCAGTTCATAACAGACACCTGGACAATGTAAAAATATATGAAGTAGGTCGTTCTAATTATAATTTAAATGATTCCGCTACTAATCCTGATTTTGTAGATAATTCAGAAATAAGTCTAGATGATACTGATGGAAATAATATCACAGAATCAGTTAGAAGATCGCAGAGACTGGCAAGTAAACCTCCATATCATTATAAATACGCAAGGAGACATTCGACGTGTGGCGGATGTGGTGACTGACTATTTCTATCTCTGTATTGTTTAAATACTTACTGTTGAATGTAAATATATTTCTTATATGAATCGAATAATAATTCCGCTAAATACAAATTCCTGAATTCCGCGCTCTCTGTGTTTTGGTTGGATTCTTGTAATTCGGTCGTCTTGAAATACTAATACTACGATTACAAATAATTACAACACAACTGTACCATCCGAAATTGATATATCGCAAGCCAACATGGACGGGACAGTTCATCAACTTCCAGAGCTTTGTCCCACTGATCCGAGAGCTAAACCTGGTGTGTACATTATGTTCGAGGATTAGAAAAATCTGCTCGGAACTCATAGTAGAGAAAGAATTAAATTTATTATGTGAAACCCTACTGGAGAACGGGTATCCACTAAGATTCATCGACAAGAACATGAAAGAGAAGCCTCCATCGCCAGACATCGCGAAGGTCCCTAAGAAAACTGTCTTCATGAACCTAGAATTCAAAGGTGATATCTCAGCGGAAATTCTCAGAAACCGCCTTTATAAATGTCTGAAGAAGACATTTCCAACAGCTACCCTACGTACCACATTATCCTGTAGACAGTTAATCCAGTCTAACGCTAAGGATAAGATACCGCTTTTGGCCACTTCAAAGTGTATTTATCAATTTACTAGCTCGTGTGGAGCAAAGTATATTGGCCGGACGCAACGTCAAGTTCACAAACGTATTCTGAAACACTGTCCAGCTTGGTTGGCCAGAGGGGAAAAGAAGAATAGCAGCTCTCTCCTCAAACACTTTGTCATCTCCGGGCATGATATGAATGCTTCACATTGCTACACAGAGTCCCTCAATGTCGTACAAAGGGACTTCGCATACACCATCTGTACATAGCTGAAGCATTAGCTATTCGAGATCTGAAACAGGACCTCTGCATTCAAAACCGATACATACATTCTCTCACCCTACTGTGGCCAGAGTAAAGTTCTTACTATAATTCTGCTCCTTTTTTATTATGTAAGTTTACTACTACTATTGTTCTATTGTCATCATTATTCCCATCATCCACATTTTATTACCACTCCATTACTGTTTATCAATAACACTGTTTTTTCATACAGATTTCCACTAGTTCCAGTCCATTCTACACGAGCTTGTTGATCAGTCGATATCTTACACTTAATACGTCATCGGGAATTCTCTCTCTTCTCTCACTCACAAGTAGTCATTCCTTCTTACACCTTATATTGTGTGATACAATTTTCAAGGAGAACGTTTTCCAGGATCTGATTGGTCCAAGGATTCCTCTGTTTAATATAATTACGACTGGACAGCTCATGAAAGTGAATCGATGAAAAGAAAATTTTCTTCTCTGTTCGTGCATCTTTCTTATGACTGAATATGGGAATATTTCGTTCACATCCCGAAATGGTTGAAAAACAGAAAATGAACTGTGGAAAACCAATAGATCCAGGTATCAAACTACCAACTTCGTAAATAGCTAAACATCTAATCGAGATGAACCATGAGATTGGTGCTAACTCAGCCTTTAAGGTCATCTGTAAAAACGGTCAAGGCCGCTCACCGAAATACACTGAGGCTATGGCTATTCATGAACTAACCTCCCCTCCACCCCTCGTGCATTCAAAAACAGTTTCTTATCACTCTTAACCTACCTTGGTAATCCTTATTTGATTGGATGACCAAACGTTGTGTTAATCATTCTGAAATCTTGTTTATTTCTGTCACTTTGTTTAATTTGATCACCCTTAATTTTTTCATGTATATCGACTTGACAAGTCAATGTGTGATCAGATTGTTCGGAATGTATAGCGAAAATACATCACATTTTTCAGATAATCTCTCTGATTTAATACCTCTATCCAAATTTATAAATACGACTAATTGTTTTAAATAATAATACCAGTGACGACATGCATATCAAACATGCACAGAATGATAACATCAAAACAATTTAGTTTATCTAATACACTGCGTGAATGATTGTCAGGTCAAATAGATAGGTCAAAGCTGTAGAACAGGGTCAGTCAGCCAGACTAGTGGAGCACAAAAACCTAGCAGAATCTAGATAAGTTGACCCGAATAATATCAGTAAATGTTTGAGCATTGTGGATTAGATCAAATAAAGTATAATTATATTTCAATAGTTTACACACTGTGGTATGAACACGGGCAGTAATTTTGCTCGAAATATAACCAATAATAAAACTTATCATTGTGTGTAAACTATTGAAATATAATTATA
Source organism: Trichobilharzia regenti (assembly GCA_944472135.2). NCBI lineage: Eukaryota > Metazoa > Platyhelminthes > Trematoda > Strigeidida > Schistosomatidae > Trichobilharzia > Trichobilharzia regenti. Next base: position 133,447,290 of record OX235262.1, read on the forward strand.
CTTTCATACGAACTGTGATCATGATTTGATCGGATAGTTGCAAAATAATTGAGCGCTGAGTGAGAAGTAGACATTTATAAAGTTATATTTGTAAAATCTCAGCGAAATTGAAATGATTATTTCCAACGTTTCGTTCGGCAATCTGGTCCGAATTTCTTCAGGGAAATTAATCGAAATTAACATAACAAAGTTTATATATAAAGGGACACATCTTGTTTTTAAAATTCTTGTCCATTCATGAATCATGCAACAGGTATCAACATGTATCTAACATAAATAAATAGAATTGTATGTTTATACAAAAGTACAATAGTACAATCAATAGGTATGCTAAACAAAACAAAACAAAAATTGTATGAACTATGGTCAAAAAACTTTTGACCTCAGGCTTTCAAAATTTGTCTACTTTTGTTAAAATATATGTGTGTATGCAGTATATGCAGGATACAATGGTGTGTGTATGTGTGTGTGTGTGTGGGTGGAGCAGTCATAAAACATTTGCTATTCTCATATGAGTTGTTATCAAGATTTGACCGGATAGTTTCAAAATAATTGACATTTTTATAAATATAATTTAATTTTTATAGATTTGTTATTCTCTCCATAAGAAAACGTAGACAGTCGGGAATTTGACTAAGTGTGACTACTTGATCATACATATCAAATTTTACTTTGTTTATTAGTCAGGATTTGCCATGCATCGGCTAACATCACACCTTCACGTCTGTTTAAACTGTTGGGATTCAGCCATATATGTAGGGCTTCTGCAGTTAATCTTTCTTGATATGAACCAAAACCTTTTTGTAAAACCTTAGTTTTATCAAAGTCGATTTTGTGTCCCGTTTCTATTGAATGTAGTGCAATCGCTGAGTTGTTTTCTAGCTTCTTCAAGTCTGCAGAGCTCTTCGGAACCACCTTTAGACATTGTTTATGCTCTTTCATTCTTATATTTACCTGTCTAGAAGTTTCTCCTACATATACTGCGTTACAATCCCCACAATTGATCTGGTATACACAATTCTGCTGGTTTTCTTGTTCTATTAATCATTTCAATTTCGCTGAGATTTTACAAATATAACTTTATAAATGTATAATTATACTTTATTTGACCCGAATTAGATAAGAAATCTGGCGAATAGTTAGTTCAGGCCTACCATTCACTACATGCAATTACACACAACTAACCATCCAACAGGATGAGATAGGATGACAGTTTCAAAATCCAATGTAACAGCGTGGGTAGAGAGACTGATAACAGAGGCTTTGTTTGTCGAATCAACTGCAAATACGTGTAATAGGAATGATTCAACACCTGTCCAGTTCGATATCTGAAAGACTCCACAACCCCAACGACGAGAAATAAGTGAGAACAAAGAAGACTATAAAACTCAAGTTTTGAAGTTGTGTGATTGTAATTGATATGATTGTGAAAAGTAAATTCTTTTCGAAACCTCGTCATCCAATAAATAATACTGTTTCACTGTGTGATATATCTAATAAAGAAACTAATGTAGAATTGGTTTGTATCACAGTGCCCAAGTTTTAGCACATAGAATTTCACCTTCACTATAGGTGATCTAAATATTGCAGAATTAAGTATACAGTGTCATTGTGAATGGTATAACAGAAAGTAGATTGATAGTAGTAGAGCTGACTATATTCAGTTGTCAAAGTCAACACAATGCATGTGAATAACAATACTATACACTAAATCAGTGAGGAGAATTAAACAGGTTGTTGCCTTCTCTACTTCACCGCACTTGCGACAATCATGAGAATCACCTACATTTGTTATCCTAGAAGTCATCTAAGCAGACAATGGCACAATATCAATAAATTAGAGATATTTTGGCCAAGTTAAACTTAAGCACCAGTAAATACCAGTGGAGTGAGACTGCAACAATGACGCTGCAACGTGCACTGAGCAAGTTAGTGAAACCTAGCAAAAACAGTTGTCATCCTCCATAAAATATCCTCATCGAAGTGTTATGCTACTAAATGTGATACCTGGGAATTTACAGCTTCGTTGTGTGAAACATTATGGTACGCTTTATGCAAAGGAAAAGTTAGGGTTGGGTTAATCTAATGAAGGCAACATTAGGGTTGGTTCGAGTTAGATTACTGTTAGTTCAAGGATATTTTCACACGTTAGAGTTAGGTTCATGATAGATTCGTGTTATTGTCAGGGTCAGAAGACCTGTTTAATTACATGCATATAATGTGGTCAAATTTCTCTGTTGACATAAGGAAAGAACTTGTACAAAGTGTCAGAGCATAATTCCATTGTGGCTAACATTTATTTTGATAAAGTTTCACTGTGTTATACAGTAATATTTACTGATGAATTTTCAAGCACAATTTGTTGCGCTGTAAATATTACTGTATTACATTATGAGACTTTATCAAAATAAATTTTGCCCACAATGGAGTTGTCCTGTTTTGATACTGCAACCTAAAGCTGAGAGCTATTTTTATCACATGTGAGAGGATGGTATCCTCTGTAACACTTTCCCCGGTTTTATACGTCTTTTCCATCAATGAATATATGTATTCCATACACAAAAGTGCCTCCATCAAGTGATTGATGCGTCCGAAGTCATTCAGTGATTGACGGCTAGTGGTGTTTGAAGTTTGACTTCTTCGAGACAACGTTTCAACTTACAATAATTCCTGTCCAAACACAGAAACGCTCAAAGACACATCTACTTGATAACTTCTGTTCCCATAGAAGGCTCTCTTAGCATTTATAAGTGATTTCCATGTACTGATAGTGTTCGTTTATCAAATAGTATTGTTACTCACACGAAAATAAGGCGCATTGATATCCTGAGACGAGAAGTATTCACCGAATGATATTATGCCGAAAGACGCAGCTTCTACAATAAGTAAACGAGTTGTGTAGATGACATTACCCTCCAACAACCCCATCTTGCTCACTCACTATAGCGATATGTTGACACACTCTGCCTGAAACACTAATCACTTCAACCAATGTTCTAAGAGTGTGCCGTAGTCTGACTGCATGACGCAGAAACCAACATGACTAGACAGGAGATGGTAATTCCTATCAATCCAGAAAACATATAAGAGAATTTTAATAAAACTTACTGACAAAAAATTTATCGAGCGAAATTGCAACTGTGTCGGAAACGTCCGGCTACAATCAGTAATCTAAAGAAGAGCGGTAGGATGTGATGTAAGTAGACAAATTTAATTGGGGAACTCGTGAGTTTCCTGCTACTGAGGAGGTTAGGAGTAAGTTACGCACACTGTGTTACCCCATTCAGCGTCTATCCATGTGACCTAGTACATAAATAGACTGTATGGACGTGCGGTGAGAGAAAAATATGGTAGCGATCCACGTAATCACTAATAGTCGATCAAGTCACACGGTAGATTGTATGTAGACTGTGTGGCTAATAATCAGTGGCTGGAAACCCTAAGTGAAAATCATTAGGAGTGGTGCAAGTGTATTCCGTACATGTGTCACAGGTGCAGCGTAAATAACTTTTGAGGATACCTAATCGCAGGCCTTGACCAAACCGAAATAAATCCAGATTAATCCAAACAAACTCAGTCAAATCAACAGCAAGAGTGAACGGTTCCGAATGGAATTATGCCGATAACAGTTCGATGAAGCACAAACGGTCTAGTCAACACGAAATGCAAAGTGGTATATAAAGAACACCTTCAGTGTTTGAGGTTCAAGTATTAGACACAACAACATGTAATCTCTACGATTACGAAAGTTGTAAACTATCAATAAATCATTCTGTCTCTCCCAGATCCTCGTTCATTATAATTCCATGACACTCTTCATTTACTTCCGTATGGTTGAATACTGTTGAAACATCAGAAAACAGCAGCATTTGTCAGTTCAAACGTTTATTGTCTGAATGATGTACAGATATGGTAAAATATACATTTCTTACATTAAAAACAATAGTAATCATAAATCATATTTCGTACAAACGGTAGACTGTACGTGAAATCAATGCGATTTATTCAGACATGATCAGATATTTTATAAATCACAATCTTGTAGTGTCATAAATCAGCGGATTTTCAAGAACTCTATTTGTTGAATTACATAGTGCAAGCAACCGGAACAGGTTCGTTTAATTGGCGAGTTGTCTAGCCATCATTCCTCCGATTTTCAAGCGCGAGGGGAAGGGGTGGCAAGGCGTCACTAGTTTCATACCATAGTGCCACTCCCAGTGGTATCGAAAGTTATGAAAATTATTCTTGATGATCACATCAGTGAGCACATCGATAGTACTAATGGACTCCATGATCCCCATCATGGTCTTAGGAAAGAGAGTTCCTGTGTAAGAGACCTACTATCAGCTTGGGACAATTGGACATCATCGTGAGATATGAATATTCCAATCCACGTGGTCTTCCTAGACTTTGAGAAGGTATTTGACACATTTCAACATGATCTTCTCTCCCACAAAATTAGTCAGACAGGTGTGGATGAGCCACTTCTGTCATGATTGGGGGACTAACTGGCTGAAAGTATGTTCTGCACTAAGGTCAATCGAGCCTGCTCATCCTGTCACAGCTAGTCATCAGGAGAGTTGCAAGGCTGTATCCTAGGCCCAGTGATGTTTCTGATTCCTATCAATGACCTACCATGTCGTTCAAGCTGCTTGACTCTTATTTTCACTGACAAAGTAAGATGTGGAGAGCAATAAATTGTTCGGAATACTCAGATAAGCTTCAGGCGGACCCAGAGCCTTTGGAAGACTGGGCGGTGTCCAATGGTATGACTTTCAACCCGAAAAAGTGCTAAGTAGTGAAACTACGCACCTGTAGGCCTCAGAATGCAAGTTACACCCTGAGCAATGTCGAAGTGTGACTTAGTTTCTAGTTCTAGCGGAGAAATGGACACAAGCGTAGATTACAAAGTTGATGTAGCGAATGCATATGCGGTCACATACTCTACACATAGACAGTTATGTGCATTCACTGCTGAGCTCTTCCTAAGGTTGTACAAAACACACGTCAGACCACACCTTGTGGTGGATAATATCATTGCACCCCTACTGCTTAGAAGAGACGCTAACCTCTTGGAGAGTGTCCAAAGACAGGCGATAATATGAGTGGTTGGTCTCCGGAATAAACCGTATGATGAAAGGCTAAATAAATCAGGCCTATTCACACTTAGCTACTGTCGGCTTAGAGGGCACTTGATTCCTGCCCACAGGATAACAAATGACCAGATTCACCCAAACGAATGTGTTCTGTGATTGAGTAGGCATGGTCTTCCTCGCGGAAATCCCAGAAGGATAGCTTGCCAGAGGGCAAGGACTTGAGTGCGCTCCCACTTCTTTTCACTGCAGGTTTGTCGTCCCTGGAACTCGTCACCGGAAGATGCAGCTACGCCACAGTCTGTGGACGGCTTCAAACGAAGACTGGACAATCATGCAGTGACACAAAGACTGCGTCCATACGGTCTATCGCTTAAAATCCCATGCTCGATTAATGGGTAGACAACTAAATTCGCCGTTTTACCTTTTTACATTCTCTCCTGTCTCACTCTCCTGACTACTCCAACTACTACATCTACACTTATAATATTAATAATTATTATTATTACGTTTATTGATATTATATACCTATATGTATTTATATGTGTATATATTAATCAGCTTCAAATTTGATTAATTGTCTGATTTAATGTTTTCTTTATTTCTTTCTCTGTCTTTTAGTCTGAATAACCTACACTAATTATTTATGTTGTTATTATATGTGTTATTGTTATTATTATTGTCAAAATATTAAAAATCAGGAATTGTCAAAGATGTGTCTCATTGTATTTCGGTGCTCTTTAGAAATAATCCCGCTTGTGGTCTGATGAATCATGTAATCCTTAGAAATGCGTGTTTTTACGGAACATTCGATTGGAATTTACTACATCTATTTGGAGTTTACACATATCTCACTGAGAATTGAAGAAGTGATGATCTGTCAATAGGTCGAGTTATCGAGAAGACATCGTATCTAATCGTGGTAGTGCTAGAATTTTCTAATGAGATATCTCTTCATTTACTGACATATCGCTAAATGACTATGTTTCCCACCACCAGTGTACTTCCACGGTAACAATCATTTCGACAGTTGTACAGATAACTGTAAATTGCTACGGAACTAACGACAAATTGCAAGATAATTCCACTCACTGTCGAACAGAGGCAAGATCGCATTGTAAACTCATCGCAAACATTTATGGTAGTGGGCGGTATTTAAATCAGTGAACTAATATATACGTATATATACATAGGTACTTCATGGATGTTATTGCCGTGATCTTGCATGATTGTTCAATATCGCTTCAATCAACGTGTCGCATTGCAAAGCTTGTAATGATGCTTTCAATCATAGTTAACTGTAATAACCACCAGGATCTTCAGGTTTCGAGGCCTAGCTGGTCTACAGTTCAGCCAGTTGGGACAAAATTCAAAGGCCCACATACTATTATTTCCGTGAATTCACGATCTCGGCGCGGCCGCCAGATAATGTCATCACTGAGTATTAGTCCTCACTCTCACCGTGGTGCACCCACTCGTCACGACTTCTCACTAGAATTCCAAGCACCTCCGTCCTATGGTCAGTCAGTCACAAGCATCAGATTAATTTTCAAGAGTTAGTAGCCGGGAGGCTCTCGGTTCGATTCCCTACGGGGTCATATGTGCATGAAGCTGGAGTGTCCACAACTAGAACGAAGCAAATATCGAGGAGTGCTCAGAAAATTCTCTGACTGACATCAACCAATGATCAAACTTGAAACAAATGAAATCCGTGTAAACTAATCCTTGAAAGTGCAATGACTACCAGTTGACGATCGAAAATAACGTGAAATTAATCGCGTTTTCGGAAAATGATTCATACAACGGTGCACTTCAACATATGTCCAGTGCAAATCTAGGCAGTTCGTTTGTTGTTGAGATGGGGCAGTGATATTTTGGCCAGATTGTCCTCTACAAAGTTAAGGAATATTTTCCCGAAACTACTGGTGATACGTAGTAGTGAGAACGTTCACACACAAGTAGGTTTTCTTTCTTCCAACCTGTAGTTGACACTTTCAACTCACTATAGGGGAGTCGTTGTGGCTGCGGTAATTCAGGATTTGACTTCCACCTCACTTTCACTTCAGCAAACCACCATCCTGACTTGAAGGGAATACTAACTTGTTACGTGCCTCCTGGATTCCATCCGGGAATTTGTAATTCCCGTCGGAGTCGATTTGACATATTCTTACTGAGTATACACTGTTGTGATATGTTTTCAACTCTGGAGTTGAAAATTTGTCTTCAATTGTTTTGCTATCAGCTGAATGTTTGACTACCACCCATCTCTGGCGCAAATGGTGGTTCAGTTCGTGAAAATGAAGATGTGAGTTCCAAAATGGGTGGCCAATGAACGACAACATACTAGCTCTCTTCTTCGAATGTAATCTAGTGTCCTTCTTGTGCACAGACTGCTATTATTCAATAAGTATTTCGACTGACATCCATGTTCTGCTTATCAATTATAGTTAAGTGTAAGGTGTCTGATATTCAATTGTCTGTATTGTCTACTGTAGCGTACTTTTTATTCAAATTTCTTACTAATCTAGGTCTTCACTTGTGTCTTCGGCTTAACTCTGCTTACGTTGGCGAAACGTGATGTCTGATGCATTGCAACTATCGAAGAAATGGTGAGATTTCAACATCTTGTACAGGTTTCGGATAGTAGTGTGAAAGAAAATGAATGACCAAATGCTCAGAAAATAGCTATTCACAAGCGAGTGGGTTGCATTGATCTTTGACAACTATTAGAACGAAGTTAAGTTATACATGTAAGTGTTACGACCGAAAAGAAATCGTTCCGGTTTGCACGGAGGAAACCAATCCATGCGCCCTGCTGTTTAGCTGTTCGAAACTTCTCTGAGACACTCACGGTGATAAAACACTCAAAATATGGCCAAGTGATGGATATTCATCGACAGATGTATGTAGTTCTATACAACCATTCTGATATCAAATATCAAAGATACCTCAAGAGTACAGAAAGGCAACTATACAGACAGACAAAGAAATTTTCCAGATACAAAACGAGTACTGCAGGACAAAATCAGTCAAGCGAAATTCGACCTAAGAAGTACCTGAGAACCAGGTAGAATATTCCCAACAAGGAAGGGTCAAACACTCTATCCACGAGAATCACACACCAACGCCAACCACACACAGTCCAATGTTAGAATCAGCCCTGATTCACTCAAACAAAATCACGTCGTGAAACAACACATCATTGATGCATCTCAACAACTGCAAAGAGAAGCATTGAAGTTTGAGATTGAACAGGGACAAAGAAAAATAATGAGTGTCAAGTGACATGTGAATGTCAAAATAGTGATTGATACACAATCTAGGAGTGAAATGGTTAATAATTGTACAGTTACTTGAAACATCTAGATCAGTATAAATATTGTGATTAGATGGTTCAGGAGAGGTTTTCCAAACAATTTTCTCGTTACTTTTAGTTTTCTAAATTAACTAATTAACAGAGACCTTAGATTCAAGATGACTAAGTCAAGGTGCAAAGGTGATTCCAAGTACGTACATCTCCACTCCAATCACTTTGCAAGTTGATTAGTAATACACTCTTTATAACAGACTGGCGAACGTTTGCTTTGAATACATAGTCAGCAAGGTGTGTTCATAGAAAGGAGTATTACTTTTAGTTTTAAAAATTTATATTATATATATATATATATATGCGCTCCGCACTGCTGCATATTATTCAGCTTTTAATACCTCAGTGAAACGTTCTCACTGTTATTTAAATATCCACTTAACATCCTTGGGTAACATGAAACGCATATTCTCTGCTACTAATTCTCCTCAGCAGAGAAGTCATAACACATAGAATTTAGGACATGCGTTTTTCTCAAGGAAACCTCTGATATGATACTTCGGTTTCGTCTGTACTCATTTTTCGCCTGTACATTACTCTATAGCCTGAGGATCAGTGGCACAATGAAAACGGGAGCTTTTGGATTGTTCTCCATCATGAAAACGGTTGTGGTCAAAAGCAAGACATTATTTGTCGTTAGGTGTATACAGTCGTGTATGCTTCGGTGACTGACATGTTATTTGAGCGATTACCATATTTTACAGAGTGTTGTATGTCTGTTAATGAAAATCACAATTCGTAATTCACACGGTTTGAGGTGAGATTTCACCACAGCTTCCTTTGAAACCAGAATTATTCAGATCAAAATATGTGGTCCACTTGAGTTGTGTACAACCATTCATCTCAGTCGATCATTGGTACACACTTGTACACATTTATGCCAGCTACCTTGACTACTACCCATGATATCAAGTAGATCACATACTTTAATCTGAATAATTTTCGTTTCCAAATTGAACTGTGAAGAGATCTCACCTCAAATTGTTTAAATTGCATATAACTCTCTGCAAATTGTGAATTTGGTTTATGAGACAGCCAGTTCTCCCAAGTTCCTAGTCACAAATGAGGGAGTCTGAACTGATTCTTCACTCTGAGCTCATTCAAACTGGATACTCCACTGATAAGCTCGACCTGAAACGAGCGAAGTGACAATCAGTTGTTTCGACCCCTTCGATCTGCTTAGCAAGTACTACTGGTTGATGTGAGTAGCATACAACTACTTATCTCAACCAACCGGTGATATATAGTTCTATGTTGCGTGTGTGCTTCACAGTTGTCTCCTAGGTTCGAATGTTGTCAGAATCTCACGAAACCCGATGAAGAGAAACTCTCAGTATTATACCATTACGGTACGAAACTACAATTAGGTGCAATATAAATAGGACAAGTGTAAAGTGAATATATATTAGTCGAACGAACTACTTGGTCACTTCCAAATGTTACAGGCTTTGTGTTCAAAGATTTTCAAAGTCTTGAAGATGGTCAGAGGTATATGATTACCAGCTATGTCGTAAAGTGTCTGAAACCATTGATTCTTAGCATTGTGTGATTGCTAATCAAGAAAGATTAATCTACTGACGTCACTGCGACCAAAAGTCACTCACTTCATGGATTGATGTTGTCATTCGCTCTGTCCACGGCGGAGTGTTTTGAAAGGTAGTGCAGCGACATTGCTTGTAAAGGAAGGAGATGACTCTGTATGTGTAAACACATATTCACGACACCTCACCGCGTGCTGCTTCACAACTTTAGTGACTGATTTACTTCTCTTTCGTAGCACCTTACTCTCAGTCTCACCATTTCTTACCGATGTGTTCTATGTAACGCGTATAATTAGAATCGCAAGTTGACACAGTAAAATGTATGCCAACTAATTGATTTTTAGTGTGTTTTATTAAATTAGGATCGTGCTCATTAGAGAAGAAGAAAACGCTTTCCGTATACACTTTGTATTTTGTTTTACTCATATATCATAATGACCAGGCATCGGGAAGCTCAAAGCTAAATCTGATACTGACTGGCGTAGTTGTTGGATTCGAAATCTCAGATGTGGACTTTCTTTGACGGCCAGTGAGATTTTTGAATGTCATCTATTTGGAAAATAGAAATGACAGGGATGAAAATAAACAGCGAAAGCTAAATGCTTATTTCATGCTAATACTTACTAATGTCATCTTGAGATTTTGAACAAGTTTTGTCGTAACGTAAATATTTCCGTTTGTTCAATTAATGTAGCATTATTGTGCCATTGAATGATGGAATCCCCTCGGGTTGTTGGTTATTCCGTGTATTCCTGAGGCCTCACGACTGGACTTTAGTAGCATGATGGCATTCAGGATTTCTTCTTTTGTTGGAGGATTGGAGTCCACTGGCACTTCTTTGCCATCTTTTGTTGGTGGTGGTATTTCTGAGAGAGTTGAAGGGGATGGTCGATTCAAGACTCTTTTGAAGTGATCAGCCCATTGTTTTGTTTGTTTGTCCTCCGTGGTAATCAGGTTCCCTTGAAAATCTTTTATTGTTTTCATCTGCGTTTATCTTTTCCCGGGTGACCTGATTATCTGATATAATGTTCTGAGGTCTCTTTTTTGTCTGTGGCCTGTCCCTTCTGCTTCAATTCCCAGTGCGTCGAAGAATTGCCTTTTGTATTTTCTAGTATTTTACTTATTTATTCAGTGAAATGTACATTAAACTCACCTTCTCCTTCTGTTGTGCATATTTGCATTGAGTCATCTCTTTCACCATCCTTCCAGGTATCTGTAAAGACTCATTATTTGTCTTGTTTCTTCTTACTCCCAGAACAGTTGTTCACATGTTTTTGAACATCACCTCCAGAGAGTTAAATCCATTGTTCCTCCATGCAGGTTTCCTCAGTGATACCGCATAGTATCTCCGACTATTCTCTGATCAGATCCGTGGTGATGGTGTCCCTTGTAGTTTTGTCTTTAAGTTTCTGAATGTTGAACTTGAATTGTGACCTGTCTCCAGTTGTTCCGAAGGATTTCAGCTTCACCTTGAAGGTTGCGAGAACCAAATGATAGTGCGAATCCACAACTGCTCCCCTTCTCCACTTTGTGTCCGGCAGACTGGCTGCGTCTCCACTTCCTTCATCAGGATTGAGATGAAGTCTATCTGGTTTGTGATGCATTTGTCAGGTGAAATCCATGTCACTGGCCTAGTGTTTTTACGTCTCTAAATCAAGGGAGATACTCCTGCGGAGATTCTATCGCAACGTTTAACCAGGGCGACCAAGAAAACCTTCTACTCTGCACGTCTGTGTCTATCCATCAGCAGCCGTCCAATGTTCACCCAGCAACTCAAAGATGTCTTACCTAACCTTAGCTCTTCTTCATACATATACCATTTCAACTGTTCCTGTGGTTTAAGTTATATTAGGCGCACGATTAGGCAGGTTCGTCTACGGGTTCGACAACATTTACCAGCTTGGTTCAGCAGGGGGAAATTAAGTGTGTAAAAAGTTCGATCCTGTCACACTTGATCGATACTGGACATCGTATCGATGTCAACACAGCCTTCTGGATTATATACCGTATTTCGAAGTCGTTATCATGTACAGTTTTCTTACGTCTCCTACACAGCTCAAGTTGTTGCAATAAGATCAACTAAACCGGAACTTTGTATCCAAAATAACACGTCCAGACGCTGTTCCTACCGTGGTCAAACTTGGATTGATGATTCTTCTTCTCACCAAGAGTGCTCCTTCCCCTTAATCCTCTTGGTTTTTTCTTGGTTTATTTCCTTTGCTTATTATTACAAATATTATTATTATTACAATTATGATTATTATTATTCGTCATAATTTATGCCCTTAATGCAAACATGCCCTCACTACTATCAAATTTTTCATTAATACTATCCGGACTTATTATTAGTTACATTATCTCTTTTCTCAATATATGCCTCCACCTGTTTCATTTCACATATTCGTTATTTCATTATTGACCTCTCATTGCAGTCTTACTATCTCCTGTTTAACACAGACCACTTTGTACTAGCCACTCACCTGATACCTTTTGTAACATTGAACTGACTTGTCAATTTTCCTACCCACACTCTACAAATCTATTATGATTAATCACCACCACTGTCTCCCGTTTTACAATATTTTGGTAATCGATTTCAGCCTAGCACGTTTGTCACACAAATACAACTATTTATTTTGACACCCCATAACTAATATGTTATTCTACGTTATTTATTATTCTACGTTAAAATGTATCCGCCGTATAACTGGCCTTTATTTTAACGACAACAAATACATTATATTTTATAATTGTAAGAACCTGAAGAGAATATTCTTCGTTCAGATTGACTTTTAATTTCCGTATGGATTTTCAGCCGCCATGTTGTGCGATTTAACTTTTGGAATTAACATCTATGTTTTTCAATTTCCTTTTCATTATTGTATACACTTTTATTCATTTCAATAGATCGCCATCAATGTGTCAAGTTTCCTTAATATTTAAAAGAATAAGTCTTCTTGTATTAGTACTTTAAAATCACTTGTAGAATTTTCTACTGATTATTCATGTAAAACGTGTAGATACGAAATGCCATACATTTTATATACTTGTTAATTCGTGATGCTTTTCATGTATGACTTGATGTTACTACACTGTTCTTTTATTATTGTTTATTAAAATCCAAGTCCACGTGCTGTTAGGTGTTCTATCGGTAAATCAGAAACGCTGACGTTTTAACCACCACTGGAGCTAAAACATTCGGCCATGAGTCAAGATAAAAACCAATGACACTGACTTGCAGAGGTGTTATATACGAGGATTTGTAGAAGTTAGAATTTATATACTACTGGATTTCCACCTAGTAAGTGAATGGTTACGCGGAATCAGCGTAACGTAAGTGTCGTGGATTTAATCCCTGGTGGCGTCAGGGATAGATGCTTCGGTGGTCCAGTCATGTTTGGTTTTCAGTAGTTCACTAACTGATTTCACCTGCTGACACTTGAAAATCAAAGAACTAGGAATTATTATTGCTAGTACAGGGGGTGTTTATCGTTTTTATGTCGCATGTTATTGAGAATACTATTGTCAAAACAACATGACTTATTCGCGGTTAGGGTTTTAAATAGATGTAAGCTAACGTTTATAAACTTAATATTTATCATGGATTGGAATCATTTAGACAACCGTAGAAAATCAAGAAGCACCAGTCAGATATTATAGCCCCACTCGTGGTCATTTATCGCCAACCAGTAATTGCATCCAACAACAAGTCTGTAACATGTTGTCCATAACACTGAATGTCGATGGTATTATGTGTATGGAACTGTTAGCATTCGAGAATTATGTCCCTTTGAATTCGAACTGGGTGAGACAGTGTTCACGTCTTCATTATAACAACTGAGTGAATCGATTCGTAGACGAGTAAAGCAAACACAACCTGATCCTTATCGTTTACAACTCAGGTGAGGATTGAAAACAGTGGTGAGCCAAACAGGTATTCTCATTAGAATTATTCACATGTATTATTCATGAAGATTATTAACTCACCCGTGACTCTCTTCGCATCAGATGTAAGTTTCAAAACTTCTTCAATTAAATTGGCGACATTTTCAAAGTCTTTGTTTAAGAAACCTCGTGATGTCAGAGCTGGCGTGCCTATAGACAAGGTATAAATAAACCAGAGGAATGGTAAAGTGCAAGACGAAATTGTGTTGTGGTGAGTTACATTCCGAAGTATAGGAATAACCAGAATGCCACCATCTCGCAGTGGATAGAATTTATGCATTCAACGGGTAAGAATACTACCGAGAAAATTAGTGTGCTACTTCCACAGTATGCAAAATTATTATCAGAAATCAGTACACTTCGAATTTTCAGTGTACATTACTTTGATGAATTTGTGTATTCGCCTCATTGCACATTGTGGTCTGTGGTAATTCAGATATATATATATATATATATATATATATATATCGGTGGTGCATCGGTGGTTTAAGAGTGTGATGCACTGGCTGTCTGATGTACTCCTAAACTTCGCCTAGCTTATCAAATGGTGATAGGCCGGTAAAGGGAGAGGGGGAGGTAGAGGACTGACGCTATCAAATCCAACCCCTAAATATAAAACTCCTGCTTCAAAATCTTCAAGCTCGAAGCCCTATGTTCTACTTGGAACGCATGATATATATATATATATATATATATATATATATGACAAAGGAAATAATGAAATATTGAATCCCAGAAATCCCTATTACGAAGAGAAAATAATGCTGTATCAGAAGAATGCAAAAGTTACATTACTTTCAAATTAAAATGAATCTATCCTACGAAAAGCCACTTCAGTAAGTTATGCTACTTCATTGTCAAATTATTTTCCAACTTGAGAATGAACAGTGAGCATAATTTAAGCATTTGCATGATATCAGAGGCAAGGTAGGGATCAGTTTTGTGATGTCAATGTGAGAAACAGTCGAACGCAACACCAGCAGTCAAGGCCCAGATCTTCTACAATAATGTCAAGTCGGTGATTCTATGCGCCTCAGAGACTTGGCAGTTGTGTCACTACTAGCATTTCGAACAACTTGTCTCAGTATCCAATGGATACAGAAGATGAGATAGCCGACTGGAAAGGATAAGTAACGAGAAACTCTGACAGTGCTACAAACCAACTGAGAACCTATCGTGCAACAAATGTGCAAAAGAAACTATGCATGAATCATGCATATACTGAGTAGACCGTTGATTGATATCACATGCCAGGAGAGATATCAAATGGAACCTGGATGGTAATTGAGCGGTTAGGCATGGATGCGGACCATGAAAATGAATGGTTGTCGGGCGTTCTGTCCATGAACCACGGACAAAATTCTCTCAAGGAATAATGAGTAAATGTGAGATTTTAACTAGGATTTCAACCCCAGAATACCACATACTGCTAATCAGTCGAATGCTATTTCAACACTAAGCAAACAGAAAAGGCTGATGCTGTGATGGACAATTTCGATTACTGCATTGTTTCAATGCATACTATTGTTTGTTAATATTTCTTATCAAAATATTACAAAAACATTAATCCTGTCAAGTACAAATTCCCAGATATCACCCTCACTTTGCTGTTGTTCGGTTTCCTGTGATTTGTTCAGTGAGTAATACAATTCCAAATAACGACAAGAGATGACATGGAAGATAAATAGTTATTTTTTCTTGTAAAAATGGAATACCACTGGGAACTACAACTACTTATGTTAGTTATTTTACATAACTAATTAATCACTGATTTACAATGTAAGAAACAATGTTGTGACAGGTTAACGTGTACCGATAGAAATCCACAGATATGAACATCGATCTGCATTAGGGTTGAGGTTCTGATATACCGTTCGTTTAGGAGAAATGAATCCCAATGCTGTCCCATTCTGATTTTAATTCTCTCAAGGAATCATGCATAAATATTTCTGAAGTTACAATGTGGGTGAGTATGACGATTTGTGTCATGTGAATCTGGGTAAGTGTGAGACGGACTGGAGCAATGTTTGAAAGAATCATGCAGCTGAAATCACGGAAAATACCCATTGAGTCATGAAGAAAATAAAAGACGGATTCAGCGAAGAAAATTTTCTTTATCGACGAAATCATCTTCAGAGGCTGTACAGTCGTATTTATACTTAGAAGAATGTATGGTGGTCTATTATTGAATAATAGGGGGTGACATAATTGCTGTAATTAATCATAAGTGGCTTTAGAGGTGAAAATTAAAAGTTGTAAATTACATGGTACTTGACGGAACAAAGATAGAAGTTAGAAAAGGTTAAAATTGCTCTTGAGTGAGAATAAAGTTATTAGAGTGTCAATTTAACAAGTGTGAAGAAGGTGTGAAAATATATGAAATTGATAATAGTGAATTAATTATTAAAGCAAAAGCAAACTAAAAGTAAAATTAAAGATTAAGAACAAAATCAAAAATATTTTTTAACAGGGAAGGATAAGTGAAGAGGTTAAGACCAAGGTAGAATAAGAGACTGGACAAACTTTTTCTGTATACAGAGATCAGGGTTGTATTGATGTATTGCCAGCGCCTCCGCCATACACAAAAGCCGGAACCTGACGCCTTTTGTACAATTTGGCTTCACTTTGTAGATGATGTTGAAAGACGACTCTGGTGGAGCTACGTGGCCTGAGTTCACCAAATGCTCGAGAATTGAGCTAGTAATTGTCTTGCATTGTCCCTTTGCTAACCATGCCGGATAATGTTCAGAGATGCGTTTGGAAAGCGTGCGCTTTGTGCGGCCAATATAACTTGCTCCACACGAGCATGTGAATTTATAAACACACATTGAGGTGGCCCAAAGCGGCAGCTTATCCTTTACACATCCGTTGATCATTCGTCGGCTGTAGAAATTGATACGTAGCTCAGCCATAAAGAAGGCTTTCCTCAGTGATCTGCGTAAGCGATTCTTCAGGATCTCAGCTGCAGTATCACCTTTAAATTCAACGCTCATAAAGAGCGGTTTCTTCGGCACAGTCTGAATTCTTTCGGGCTTTTCTCTTAGCTTCATGTTTTTCTCGATGAATCTTGGAGGATATCCATTCTCTAAGAGAACTTGTCTGAGTCGCTCCAATTCCCCATCGATTGTATCACTTGAACATATCCTCCTTATTCTTGAGGATAGGGAATGGATCAAATTTCTCTTTCTTCTTAAAGGGACCCAGCTATGGAAATTTGTGTACTGACCATTCCATGTTGGTTTCCTGTAGATCGATCTTTGAAGAGAGCCATCAGATCTCCTCTTTAGAAAAACATCCAAAAAGTGGAATTCCGAGTTAATCTCTGATTCCGACGTGAATTTGATGGCATGATGGCAGCTGTTGAACTCATTAGTTATCAATTCGACGTCAGTATTGTCGTCACATATGATGAAGGTATCATCCATGCAGCTGAAAACTGAATCTGAGTATAATTCACAGAAATAGTAACGCCAAACAATCAGAATCAATACGATGGAATGGTTGTTTGAAATACCCCTCCTGAACTATCTAATCACAATATTTATTCTCGTCTGAATGCTTCAAGTAACTGTACAGTTATTATCCGTTTCACTCCTAGGTTGTGTATCAATCACTATATTGACATTCACATATCGTGTGTTGACTTGACACTCATTATTTGTCTTTTTCCCTGTTCAATATCACATTTCAATGCTTCTCTTTGCAGTTGTTGAGATGCATCAATGATGTGTTGTTTTACGAAGTGATTTTGTTTGAGTGAATCAGGGCTGATTCTAACATTGGACTGTGTGTGGTTGGAGTTGGTGTGTGATTCTCGTGGATGAAGTGTTTGATCCCACCTTGTTTGGAATATTGTACCTGATTCTCAGGTAGGAAATTACGTTGAATTTTGGTTGACTGATTTTGTCCTGCCGTACTCTTTTTGTATCTTTAGACTTTCTTTGTCTGTCTGTGAGATTTGATGAGAGTCTTTTTGTATAGAACTACATACATCTGTCGATGAGTATCCATCATTTTGCCGTAATTTGAGTGTTTCATCACCTTGAGTGTCTCAGAGAAGTTTCGAACAGCAATACAGTATGACGGAGAGATCGGTTTCCTGCATCTAAACGGCATTCTGTCAGTTTTGGTCGTAACAGTCAATGCGAAATTCTTTATAGTGTAATGTGCCTTAACTTCGCGATCTAAATTCAAATTGACTGATGCGATTTATTTAGAATGAAAGACAAGAGAATAAGACGCTCGCTACTCCGTATTGAACTGTGAGAAATGCATCATTAGGTATTCTTACGAAGCATCATCATACTGTAATTATGATACCTTTAACAAGTATTCACATACAGCATTTATCATTTTATTAAAATTATTCCAGTAGGAAATAAAATCTTCAAACTGACCTATTCTCAAACCAGATGGTCGACTAATATTTTCATCTGATGGTACACACACAGCACTAAGTGATATGCCTACCATATCAGCTATAATTTGTACCAGTGAAGCATCACCGCGACCCAATCCCCGCTGACTTGGTGATTTACTTAAATCCACAACAACGAAGTGAATATCTGTCCCACCAGTGACCAAAGCAATGCCTTTAGATAGTAAACATTGTGCAAGTGTCTGTGAATTACTCAGAACTTGTTGAGCATAACGCCGAAAGTTATCTGTAGCTGCCTAAATAACAAGAAGAGTGAGGAATGATGGCAAAGAAAACAGTCGATTATTTGTGAGGTCATGTGATAAGGTTTAATCAAATTGCTAAAATCAAAAACACCAGATTTGACCAACAGATTTCTCTCAGCATGTAGAACATCGAAAAAGTCTTTAGAAATATTCTTCTCCTTTTTTCCACCTCAAGTGTATTATACAGTGATAATGGAGTAAACGAAATAAAATCCTACTATAATAGGGAAGAGGAGGGTGTGTTTTCGGTTTCTTCTCTGGTGAAACATCCAGTATATTGGTTAGTGTATCTAACACCTAGTTTGGAAATGGACCAGTAAAGGTTTCTTTTGTGCTAATCATGACTACTAGTCACACCATCAAATGGCTAGTCATTATCTTTGTAGGAAGGCCTGTTTTTATCACAGACCTGCAATGATTTGTTGAAGTACACGTCCTGCACATCGCCCAGTGACTATTCTTCATTAGCTTACTGGGTAGGATCATCGACTAGGTAGTTCTAGAACACTGGCCGCTGTCAGTGAATAGGTTAGCGATACCAATTGCTTTGTTAATTACAATTGCTAGGTCAGACGACAAATCTGATACAGATGACTACTGCTCGGGTGTCGCATACTAGTACTAAACAACTGTTGAGGAACTGCTGATTTTCCGTGGTTCTGTAACTGACGTCAGCTTACATGCCAATTTAAAGCCAATCATATCGACGTAAATTAATACTTGTGAGTTGAAAATGCTGAACTCTCATGTATAATCTTCGTCTCACAACTTTAAATACTCAACATTCTTTGGGGCATAATGATAATCTAAAAAGCAGTTATATTATCAATACTCAGTCTTTAATTTGACAGTGAAACACTAAAATTCATTCAGTTAATATAGGAATATCATAGTATAACCATAAAATTTAGGTTATACTATCTATCTGCTGAATGACACACTACACTGAAGCATAAATACTGGAAGATGAGAAATTCGTAGATTACTTATGTATAGTGTCAGATAAACGCGACAATCTACAGAAGCAAACCGACAAGTTAACAAAAGAATGAGGTGGCAAAGGCAGAACTTGAAGTGAACACAAAGAAGACAAAAATGGTGAAGACATCTAACCAGCACCAACGACAACAACAGGCGCTGATCACTATCAGCGGAAGAAAACTACAAAAAGTCATCCTATCCACTTATCTAGACAGAATCGTTTCAACTACAACTGGCACACATAAAGGTGTCAAAGGCACGATCGAAAAAACAAGAAGGATAATTTTTACACTGAGATCAGTGTTGAAATCAGGATGTTAACACAAATTTCAAATCCGTGATTCTGTAAGGTTCAGAGACATGTGGCTTGTATCACGGAGAATATTTCCAGCAGCCTACAGACCTCCATTAACAGCTTTCTTCGCCCCGTACTGCAGAGTGGATGGTCAGGTAAGATAATTAATATGTCACCTGGAAACAAACCAACCAAGAACCTGTAGCCTCACAAATATGCTTGAGGAAATGTAGTGAACGAACCTTTGAGTAAGGCACTGAGGATATCATATGAAGAATAAATGAAAGCTTATGGACAATCGTTGAACCAACTAAGGAGATCTGCATAGAAGAGAATGAACCACCGATATGCTGTCAGGTCCCTCTATTCCATTTGGAACCCAAAGGGATAATAATATTCTATCGACTTGTCAACAATGTCAAACAAGTAAGCAGCCAGCATAATCCTCAGATAGTCATATAGTAGAAAATAAAACAGACTTCCTTTAATGAGTAAAAAGTGTTTTAAGAAAATAACTTACCTCTTTAGCCATTGAACCAACACCTGCAATTGTATTTTCATGTGGACCACTTTGTAAACCTGGGAATACAGCTTCATTGATACGCTTTTCATATTCTTCAACTGGTATAGTTTGATATGCACATTGGTGTTGTTTAGTTGAACGTGGTTTACGACGATAGAATATTAAACCAGACCTCGGACCACGTAATGTCTTATGCGTCGTTGAACTCACAACATCAGCATGCATGAATGGTGATGGAAGTGTTTCAGCGGCGACTAAACCAGAAATATGCGCCATATCTGCTAAGAGTATAGCTCCAACAGAATCACATATCTAATAAGTAATAGTTAATAATGATAAAAATAAGTATTGTAGTTGGTTCACTAAGAGAGATTCATCAATGGAAAGGTAACGGAAAACGTTTCATCACACACACACTTTGTTATTGATGCAAATGGAAATATGTTTTCAAGAGTTAGTTTGTACGGAACTGATCTTGATAGTGCTATTAGAAGACGGAATTATTTGAAAAATGTGATGTATTAGCGCTATACATTTCGAACAATCTGATCACACATTTTCTTGTCAAGTCAATATGTATAGAAAGGTTAAATAAAACAAAGTGAGAGGAAAAGGAATTAAGAATAATTAACACAGTCGTTTGGTAATCCAATCAAATAAGGATTACCAAGGTAGGTTAAGAGTAATAATAAACTGTTTTTGAATACACAGGAGGGGGGGGGCTTACAGTTTATGCACAGCTATAGCCTCAGCGTATTTCAGTAAACGCCCTTGACCGTTTTTATAGATGACCTTAAAGGATGAGTTAACATCATTTTTATGGTTCATCTCGATTAGATGTTTAGCTATAGACGAAGTTGGTAGTCTGACACCTGCATCTATTGGCTTGTCACAATTCATCTGTTTTCCTAATCATTTTGGGATATGCTCTCCCACCCTCACGTGCAAAGCGCGATTACTCCTTCCTATGTATGTATGTCCACACACACATGAAAATTGGTAAATTGTGTGGGATGTGATATAATCACTTGTGCACTTTTGGGGTTTACAGTGAAGCATATTTTTAGCTTTTTCCACAATTACAAGCTCGGCTGCATAGTAGGTTCTACGGATGATTGAATTCAACTTTTGCTTCACAATCCTACTGTTTGAATCACCGTTATATGGTAATTTGATGAAAACCCTTTTCTTAGGGGCGGTATGGATTGTAGGTTTAGATACTAGTTGACTTCTACACCTGTTTAAAAATTTTAACGGATATCCATTTTCGACAAGAGTATCCATTAATATTTCGTTTTCTTTGTCTATAAAATCAGCCGTGCAAACACGCTGAATCCTCTTAAATAGACACTTCACCAAGCCTCTCTTATACTGTAATGGACGGAAGATGTGAAAATTAAGGTATTGCCCTCTCCAAGTGGGCTTTCTGTAGATAGACCGTCTTATTGAGCCATCATCTCTCCGACTCAGAAGTATGTCTAAAATTGCTAGCTGGTTGCGACTTTCTTCCTCCCACTTAAGACTAATATGATTTTGTACAGAGTTAAGTCTGTCTAATAGGCGACTCGCATCTTCATGATCGTCACATATCAAAATGACGTCATCTACATATCTCCTATAGAAGGGCAATTTTGAAATTAAATCAAGGGATAAGTATTCAACATAAAACATGTAAACGTCCGCTAACAAAGGTCCTAATGGACTCCCCATAGCAACGCCATCCTTTTGTCGAAAATGTTCGCCTTCAAACGTGAAATGGACGTTGTCAGTACATAATAATAATAATAATAAATCTTTCAAATAAGTTAATTGGAAAGGGAATGAAAAACTGATCTGTTTCAAGTGTAACCACGGAATGATTAGAGTTTGAGAACCTTTCCTCGCTGAACAGCTGTTTCATCCTAGTCAGGGACCAATCGGCATTTTGAAACCCGATGGGGTGAGTACTGCCGGTGATTCTAAAATTAGGACAAATCAGTTGTTCAGTAGCTACTCCCTGGTTTTAAAACGGTCTCTAACTGATATCATTCCGTGGTCAGATCTGAAAACACTCTTGTTAGTAGGTATGTTAGATATCAGTTGTCATCTGGGTGTCTAAACTTCAGAATGTGGAGCAGACTTATCAATCCACAGACTACACTAGACTTTATTCTACCATAAGACACTTAATCTTATAACATCGATGCTTCTATCATGAATATTAAGTGAAGAATAATCGCACACATTACTCTCAAATCAAATTCATCCGACAAGTTTACACAGAAGACAAGTTGGATATCACATAGCTCCGTAGTTTCTGTGGTTTCTTTTTCAGTGTTGCTTGATGATACTTTCTGAAGTAGTATATGATCGTCAGTTGTTGACAAAAGGAAGCAATTAGTGAATAAGTTCTTATCCTGATAATTAATAAACTTTTTATTCTATGGGGGTAATGCCTCGGTGGTTCAGTAGAAGGACGCTCGCCAACAATGGATGTGAACTGGGGTTCGACTGTCAGCCGACACAAACCCTTAAATCCCTCAGCCGGTTGTAACCACAACAAAGAGGGTGGGTTCGGCGTGAGGCTAGCAACCCCATCCAGTAAAAGCATCACTACTACTGAAACTTCATAGCGGAAGCTTGATGCCCGAGGTTCCATTTGGAACGCAAAAGTAATTAAATTAATTAATTAATAATAATCACATGTAGTTAAAACTGAAATTTATGGAGACGTTGTAGTATAAACTCTCCAGGATTCAAGAAGTATAGAGATGCAATAAACCACGCATAGATATGTGTTGAAACGAGCACGTGACTTGGTTAACCAGAAGTTTATACTTCTATGTCAATCAGTGATGGGGAAATAGAAGTCAATCATATCTTTGTGATGGAGAGCGTCAGCAATCCACTTAGTGTAGTATTCAGTTCAGAAGTACCAGGAACTGTAGTCATTGATCCCACAGTATCTTAGCGCAACACTATCTTGATATGTGTGTTTGCATAATTGCTTACTTGGAAAGATTAGAATGACTTGGAATGTCATTCTAAAAGAAAATTAACATGTTTTGTGCTCTGAAAAACATTCCGCATTCAACCGACTTCAGACATCCAGTAAAATGTGTCAGCAAGGAATTGTTTAAAAACCTTCAATCTAAAACAATACTGCTCAATGGCTGGACGAAATACTGGAACCAGTTGTTAGGCCAGTATCTAATTTTTCCATCTGTGATACATCTCAATTTGTAGAGGGCACTGAGGTGTGTATGCCTCACGTGAAGTAACGTTTTCGTCAGAAGTGACCTCACTATTCACTTAGGTATCTCTCACAGAAACCGTCTACTACACATGAAACTCTATTGATTCGCATAATATCGAAGTGAAGCTTCCAACGCACTGCCTTGAAGAACTCTTATCCAGATGTAAATCTGACGTCAAGTTTAGTTTCAACAACAGGATATACAGGATATTGTGATAGGATCATCACTAGCTCCAGTACTGACTTGTTATTTTATGTCAGAGCTTGAAAATACTTAGCTCATCAGCTGCTTACATTTCTTATATATTCGTTATTTGCGATAAGAATTTGCCACCTGATGATATTTTCCTTTCGTCCAGTAAGTACCATTCGTCTCAGTAAACGTTACCATCAGGAAATGAATCCGAACTAGAGATTGCTTACCTTAACGTGATCTTCGCAGGTAGTAATAGAGGATTTCTTATAAGAAACCTTCATAGAAAACGTAAATGGCGTCGACATCAACTTATTTATCTAGTTAGGTGCCCAGTTCCAGGAAAATAAGTCTTGGTTATTCCCGCTCCTACAGGGTTAGAATTTTTTGTAGTTGTGACGGCACTGACACAGTAATTTTCTTCTTCCGAACGACGCTTGTTGAAAATAATTATCCAAAGTGGTTTATTGATATAAATGCGAAGAGAAGCTTATTTCAAGCTGGTCAGTAGATCAGTTCTTCCACTATTCAATACGAGAAGAACACTGTCCCATGGGACTTTAATGGTTTCCCTGCTAACCAACAGATAGGAAATCGCAGACCAGTGGTTCTGCGATAGAATGCTCGACAGCCACAAGGAAGGTCTGGGTGCGATTCCTGAACGTCGCGCTCCTAAATCACTAGCCAGTAGTTAGCCCGGAAAACAGGGGAGGTTTAACATTAGGCTAATCGCCTTACTTCGCGAAACCTATGCTGCCACTACTCAAAACTCAATACCTTGTAGTTCTATGTTAAATTCGGAATTCAGGTGAAGCGAATATTGACAGTAAATTGTTCACAAAGAGTTTTAATCTCAAGGCAAATGTCTGTTAATGCCATCACTGAATAGTCTGCTAATTTCACCACCAATCACACTTACTGAAGACAGGAATTCAAGTAGGCTGGTGAATATTAAAAAAGTCACCTGTGAAGCAATCATGGGTGCACAAAAATCGGTTGACTGACAAATATACAAACGAGTGGTTTTACTAATGAAGAAATGTAGATTGCGTCACTGGTATATTACTTCGTCGGAATTCTAATTCACAAATTATTCACTTTCCATATGTCTGACTTAAAAAGAAACAACTGTATAATCTTAACCATGCCGAGTACATCAGTTTTTCTTTGAATAATTAGCTCTTGGATATGCGATTATTATTAATATTATTATTACCTCTAAACTTTCTAGCTGGGAGAAATTCAAAGACTGTCAACAAATCAAATTTCACCTTATGATTTATTTCCAAGTGATAGTTTGCAGAGATTTGATTGATTTTCAGTTCAGTATCTGGCTGGCATCGGTTGGAGAATCACTGAAAATGGATGGAGTACTGGACAACTATTCCTTCCTATCTCCAGACTCCTCAGCAGTTCGCATCCATGACCCAGTCAGAGATTGAGCCTTATAATTTCAGGGAAAATTGGGCTAGACCTTCGAATTTTAAGAAGCATTGGTGTTTATTTCTACGTGATGGGATTGCTAGCCCCATGCCCAACCTTCTGTCTTTGTCAGTCTTATTACTGGCTTGGTGAGGTAAAGGAGTGCGTCGGGTGGTGATCAAACCACGAAACACCTGCGCACTTGGCAAGCATCCTACCGATGGGCAACTGACGCACTTTAATTTAATCATTTAGCCAGATTTCAAGTATTATTAGAAGCTTCAGATCAAACATAAAATAGGAAGCACAAAAAATGGAATAAATTAGAATGAAGGAATAGTATACATTACTTTTCGGAACTTTTCATAATCCAATAATCTTGGATAAGTACATATTCCAGCAATCATTAATTTCGGATTAATTAGCTTAGCATCACGCTCCAACATGTCATAATCAATGTACTCCGTCTCAGGCTATAAACAAATTCAAATGAGTGATAATAAAAATTCGAAGAAAATAGTAAATACACGAATTAATTATCGAGAGTGTTGACTGAAAGCAACTAATAGAATGCCATCAAATAATGAGTAATTCTATTCAGTGGCCACAGATACTGATTAGACACTGTCAAAAAGAGCTGACTGATTCATTGATTGGTCAGAATCAATGAGATTTCTCTATACCTCTACTGAATTAAGATTTTCGGTGTCCAGTATCTGCTAGGAGAGTTCCTACTGAAACGTAAAACACCACTCTCTAGTATTAGTTCATTCTAAATTCATTGGGACAATGATCTAAGTGAAATATCTAGTGAAAGTATCCGCCAATAAATAAGTTCAACTCATCTCGGTACGTGACTGTGTTCTCTTAGTTTGTTTGACTGTAAAGACTTCTTTGTCCTTCCAGACGACATATACAGCGATGACCTCAATGTGACATGGAATTTTCGGAATTCTTTATAGAAAGGTTGGTAAACTGAAACCATCCAGCTCAGAGAACACAGTCACACAGACCACAAATCTCCCCATTATTTCAAAAGTTTAACTTATATGGAGAGTCGTCGGTTCAGGGCTTGAATACTGTAAATCACGCACTTGGTTTGATTTCGATTCTCAGACAACACAGTCCTCAACATCCTCTAGTCAGTTGCATGATCGGTGATGAGAGAAGGTTGGTCTTGAGGCCGGCAGTGCGACCATGTCAAAGAACACCACCCCTCCTGAAACTTCAAAGTTCACGTTTAAAATCCTGTGTTCCACTCGGAAGGTAGAGGAATGAACGCAATTCTGACAATTGGTGATGATCAGTGTTAGGAGGACAACAGACGATGATAAGTTGTACTATCGATGGTTATCAGTCCTCATTGTCTGAAAAAGAAATTTCTATTCAAACCTCATCCGCCTCCGAAGTTTGTTCATTTGAAGTGCGATCAGGACTAATAAACTTAATCAATTTTCGCAAAATACAGTGGTAACAATGAAATGAGATAATTCCTTCAGAAACTATGTACTGTAAGCAAGAAAATCTTTACTTAACCCTAGTTCACCGCTGCTTATTGCATAGATGACAGCTCATTATATTGTTAACATGTTGATTTGTGTGCATAATTATTCCGTGAAACCAAATATATTCACTGGTCTTGAAGACTACCAAGGTATATACTCACTGCGTTATAATATTCGTTGTCTATTCCTATGTGGGAATTCGGCGTAATTAACTGCTGGAATCAGGCTACTATGTGCTTGTCCCGTATTCCGACAGAATATAGATTTGTTTCTTGTCAAATCCATCGCCATGTATCTATCTCTGAGTGGTTTCGATCCAGGTGGAGGTATATTTATACCTCATTCTGGTTTTTGAATTCTCTACTGCTGCTGCAGCTGCTTATTCATGTCGAAATCACGAGAGATTATGAATTGTCTGGGGTCACAATTATCATCAGGTGTTGGATTGCAGGTATTTATTTGATTACAGGATCGACTGCAAGCTGACATCATTCAGAGAACCATTGGAAAACCAGGGAGTACTGGACAGCATTCCGTCCTAGTTTGGGGCTCTCCATCAGCAACCATCGATGGCACCCGGCGACAATTCAGCCAGTTCATTGACTTAGCAACCTGAAGTTGCTGTCAATACGCTCCCCTGTCAGGTTGTGTGTGCTTACTGCTGAACAGTCTCAAATTAGTGAAGCCTTCACAAATGGTAAATTAGTCGTTCGATGTAGCTACCGTATATAGTCACTTAGTCGAGAAAATAAGTAGATTAGGCGAAGGATAGACATTTCTGTCAGTCTGAACTTTCACAGTATTTTATTCTTCACTTGCATTTTTCTGAAAATACTCCATCATTAAAGCACATATTCATGAGTAATCCATGAAGAAATAACATAGTAAAATACTGCTGGCCGTTATTCGCATGGTTATCAGACAAGTCAGTTTACAAAAAGAGAATATGAATGAATGGAAACTTAGTTCAAATGCACTGAACACCTTAAATCACTTATTTCTACTTACATTTAGTGAATACGGTATAGTATTAAAGTAAATTGATGCCGCACTTAGGTTTTTATGATTGTTGAAGAAGCCATGTGTTGGATGACCTCCATCTATGTATCGAAGTCCCATTATACGATCATTTGGTTTTAATAACGCTGTATATACTGCCATATTAGCAGGTGATCCACTGAATACCTGAACGTTCACACCCCAGTCAGCTTCATCAAGTGATTTATTAATTGGTTTCAATTTGAATAACTCCAATAGTCTTTTCTGTGTCAATTGTTCAATTTTGTCGATCACAGAAACACCTCTTGGTAGACTAAAACCAAATAAATATAATGATGTGGATTAGTAGTAATTCGAATGATAATATTGTGCTGAGGTGTTCGGTCTCTCTAGAAATGTTCGCTTCTAGTACGGACACCTCAACGATATCGGGAAATCGACATGGTGTTCGTCGGTGGATAATGACTCTTAGTGAAATCTCTGATGAGCGTTTCGTCCTATTCGGGACCCTTCAGTCTAATAGAGTCTCAGTGTGGACACTATCACTCACTTGAGATTGCCTATACTTTAAGTTAATCAGGATATATATATATATATATATAATAACTTTTTCTTTCTAACTCTGGGTGTACCGCAATACAGATTTAACTCGAACGTGTTTAGCCAATCACTAGCCTATCTCTTCTCAAGAATCATAAAATAATACAATGCTCTTATACGCCATTTATGAAGGCATTTCAAATCACTTGCAGGTACGTCAAGCTGACGAGTCTCAATTTGGATGCGAAATGTGCTGCCTAGATTCCACCGTTAGTTACAATTCACCAGATTACATCAGTGGAAATGACTAAATTTCATGCATGTATTCATGACATTGTGCTAGTTATTTAACAAAGAAATGCTTATCCAGAATACTGCTTTTACAATAATGGATCACTGTTTTTGAGTAAATTTTTGATATATTTAGCCTAGCTAGTAAAATAGTGAAGCTAAAAAAGCTTATTCTTTGCTAAATATTCTTCATTACATCAGGAAAAGTGTTAGTCTTAACTGCCTGAAATAACTGCCAGCAATCATGAAATTTGTTTGTAATCTGAGAAACATGTTAACTTAAAAGTTGTAGACAATTGTTTGAGACATACATGCGTGGTCCATTTATGATTCTATCTAATACGTCATTGCTATTGATACATAATACTATTTCCACTTAGTGATAAAATTATCATATGCATTTTGAAAAAATAGGAAACAAACTGTCTGTTGCCATGCGAGCTGGGTAGGAATTCACGAATGATAATGAAAATCTGAAAATAATTGTTCTCTATTAGAAGGAAATCGTTGATTTCCTTAATAACTCCTTGTAAGCGAAACACCTTACGAAGCTAAGTCAATGAATTTCACGTCAATAAATTGTTTTCTCCACGCGTCATAATATGAATCAAATCAAATCTTTACAAACTAACCGTTGAAAATTAATCTGACGGAAGTTAGTCACTAGCTGCAGAATGAATTTGTTTGGAGTTTAAGTCAGACGTCATGAAAATTAGGGTTCACTGGGACATGAGTAGAGACAAATACTCGCCAATGACATTGGCTATTAGTCGTGCTAACGTCACAGATTGGCAGAAGATAGAATTCATGGACCATTGGATTCTGCCCCAGTGACTAAATGATCTAAGAAGTCGCCTTGTATCCAGAAGGGCCTGGATCAAACCCCAGTGGATGGGCAATACCGATGAGTCCCAAACTAGAAAAAGATGGTTGTCCAGCACTCCAAGATATTCCAGTGGTTCTCTAATTGATCTCACCTCATCGTGAAATCCTGTAATCAATCCATGAAATGTTTGAAAGTTAGCTCAGGCCCAATAGGGATCTGTATGCTGCCTACTTGGACTTGTTGAGATACAAAGAACCACTGGCTGGAAACTATTGGTGATACGGCTCAAATGCCTTCTCAATGGCACCGATGAATTCACTCTTTGGGACCTTCCATATTTATCAAATCCTATTGTTTTCCCGTGACACTATTCTGTATCCTTCATATTTCTGCTTGTCGTCGTTTTTCCGAACCTACTGTTTTTACCTCTCTCTTCTCTTCCTTTGTGTTCAATATCTACTGCATTTAGGAACTCAAACTGCTGCACTTCTATCTCTCCAAAGTTCCATGCCAATATCAGTCAGCTAGAATGTCATCCTTCTAAAGTTCAACTATATTACAGTAATTGTAAGGCAATCGATACTTCGAAGAGATTTGTATTACTGACTGTGTCATTATAAACTGTTCAGTAACTCATTGTTTCACGATAAGTATACTGACATGTAGAAACTAGGTAATAATCTGACTTGTATTTCCATTGTTTGCATTCAGAGTAAAATATGTGTTTTCAGGATTTATGCTTTGAAGTTTCAGTGGTAGCAGTGGCGTTGTCAATCAGGTTAGATGAATACAATTATTAAAGACAGTGCAAATACAGATAAACAACCTACCGTTGATTGGGATAACCTTCAGCATATTTATTAGTCAAACAGCTTCCACTGCATTCCAAAACAGCACGACTTGTGAAATTCTATTACATTGTTGTAAGACAGGAAACAAAGAGTGCGGTTATGTGTAGTTTTGATGAAGATTTGAAATAGGGGGCAAAAGTTGATTAAATATTGTATGAAAGAATTAGGTGTTTACCTCAGAAGCAACCAATTCCAGATATGACATTTGACGTTGTTTTTCTGCATTTATAAGCTCCCACATTTCTGGATCTGTATCTTTCAGGAGTTGGTTACTTGTAGGTAGGAAAGTTGAAGACTCCTTCAAAATATGGTTGATAAGGATATTCAATAGAAACCTACTTCCTTGTCTGCCACTGAACTAAAACTCATTTGAGTTCGATAGCTGATAACATTTGAATTAGTTAGTGTTTTCAAAACTCTGGTTCGGTACAATGATTCCATACATTTTCTGGAAGAATTAGTCACAGTATTGAACATGGTTTGTTAATTTGACTTTTGTTATAACGGATTTTTAGATCAGCTCCCCAAATTGAATTTCACCTTAGTCAGTTAGTCTGAAGTTAAAGTTTATGCACATTTCAGTTAATAGATGTTAGAACACGATCTTATGTTAATAAAACTATGGCTTTCGTCTGAATAATAAATTCAAGATGTTGCTTATATATCACTAATAAACACCTTTACAAAATATAGTGGCAACCTTCAAATTTATCAACTTAGATTTACATCTACATCAGAGAATACCTGTTTGAGGATTCATAAATTGCATTCGCAAAAGCATAATTGTACAAAGGTGCAAAATTCATGATTTCTACCAAAACACATTACATTCATTCAGATCAAGGAAGACACTTCCACATCACTTCAAGTAAGTAAAAGTACTGATGACTGCGTGTTTCTTTAAATACAGATTTAAACTGAATTGCAGTCATGCTAGGTTAGTAGCATTTTGATGAAGAAGAAAGGGTTGCATTCGTCCCATAGTTTTAGGATTTTATGAAAGCGAAGTCGCATCACATGTCGCAAACTGTCATCTATGCCTTCATTGACAATGTGAGTCTTAGATTTGCAAACTGAAATCAATCAATCTGTATAGATGCACCCCAACCACTATCAAGGGAATAAATTTGAAGGAGATCAATTCCTTCACTTATCTAGGAATTATCGTTTCAACTACAGCCAGCCCCGTAGATGAGGATGTCGAAGTCAGTCATGCTCAGAAAGCTGAGATAGACATTCACAAATCTGAAGTCGGTTTGAAAATCTCCTGCACTCGATCGATAGACCACAACTCTTGTGGAATCCAAGTGGGAAACGATGAGTTGGGTGATAGGTGGTGGCACGTAGAAGATCATGTGAGGAGGGGGTGAGAGTGTACGGTCGATCGTGAGACCAGCTGAAGAGGAACTCAGAGAACAGGACCAAGTAGGGGTGTGCTGTCGAAACACCATGTTCCACAAGGAACCCTGAATGAAAATAATGATGAAGTAAACAAGAGATGCCACACCAAATCACACAATCTAGTGTTACCTACTTGCCAGATCTAACTAACTGGAAGTAAAAATAACAACGGCAAACAGAAAACCATTTAAGGGAGTTAATAGGCAGCAAATGAGAGAAGCACTGTGTTGTTAATCAATAAAACACTGTCGAAACCCTAATCTTCACAAATTTGACTAATACTACTCAAAAATGAGTATTCGAGACTAAAGTAGTAAAAGAGAAGGGTAAGCATTAGTACAAAGGCTAAACTCAGGGAGCTTTCACATTTGGAATGTCATACTTTATGAGAAGCAGTGACTATAAATGGAAAATTTGTGTGACGCAAACGGAAGCATGAGGTTATTTCGATGAAGTCATCAACACTAAACGACATTTGGACATATAACTCAATTGATAATACTGCATCAAACCTCTTAGGGTGAATAAAGTAGGAATTTCGCAACTGTCAACCGTATTTATATCTCAAATCTTCTCTTTCTACCAAGAAGCAGAATTTTGGTGGTGGCCATATTCACAAACGGCTACACATTAAGTCAAAGAGTATCGTTGTTTCTGAATCCCACCTAGAAAAATTATTTTCTCTGAAGGTCTGAAGATGAATATATATTTCACCCATAAACACTCGATGTTGTGAAGTATTTTATTGGTTGAAGTAGCACGCATGATGTTGTATTATCTGAATTTTACGGTGAAGGTTAATCCACATACTCTGGTAAATTTAACTGATGCATCCAGAATCCAAAACAACAGCTACTTGTGTCTCGAAGCCATTGAAAATATTGTAAGTGACTAAAACTGAAATTCTAAATAATGCCGTCTCAAATAGCTGCAATCATTTAATTCCTAATTTGGTATGTGGTGACTACTGTTATTGGAAAACTGATCAATGTTAGCATTTACATACCATGTGAAACTCGAACTCTGCAGTAATAGTAAATATAAAACTGGCTTTCAAATTAAAAATGTGCTTGGAGTTAGTTACTTAATATAACTAAGTAAAATATAGTATAGAACAATACTTTCAGCTTAAGGCCAACTTCCTTTCTGCTTTATTAATACTCTGTTCAAACCCGGTAGACACTACTTCAAATGTATACCTTGACTGTTTCTCACTACATGAAAATAATGTAGAACCCAACAGTGTGAGAATGCCTAGGCTTTCAAAACTGTCTCATGAGAACCTTCTGCCAGCAACCTCGACGGGCGAGGCGACAAGTTTTCTCGATTTATAAAGTGATATTATTTATACGGACAACGCTTGTTATCCTTCCATTTAAAACACTAACTGGGAAAACTAATGCCACTTTCGTTACTGTGCTCCAGGCTATCTGGAATCGGGCACAACTGTGATTAGAAGTGAATTTCTCATTACATTTATGTGATACGTGACAGCACTTAAACAATCATATTCGACACTAATATGACAATTCTCTGCAGCCCAGTGAAAACTTCAAACTGAAGATCAACTGGGGTTGAATTAATGGTCTGATTTACAAGTCAACTAAGATGACAAACCCAGAGAGGCCTTTCAGTAAGACCTCATTGAAAGGTGGTTTTCACACCGCACCGTTTTTATTGTGAATTGACAAAGATTTGAATGTCAGGTTCACCTCATAAATCACGAGAGTTCTTGGCTGACTGCTGTTCGACTCATACCAAGTAGTCAGAGCATTAGAAAGTAACATATAAACAACTTTGAATAATAATACGCTGTCTTAAACTGATAAAACGAAAATGTACAATAACAGATAAAACAAAGTATTCGCAGTGAGATTATGATCATCCTTAGTGATTAACTTCTGTCTGAGTAATTTCAGTAATCTTATAGAGATTCAGCAATTAGGCTTTATGATTCTTGTGTTACACATTTGGTACAGAATAGTGTTGAATAGCTGACAAACCTTCTAATCTACTCTTCAGATAAAAAGATGAACCACGCACTGTTTTGCTTAGAATTTTCGCAGGAGCCAAACATTACTTTATGGACGGTATATATACCATCCACTTATTATATAATAAGTGGATGATCATTGATGAAATGTGTTTAAGTAGAGCCTACAAACTGAAATTCAGGCAGAGTATTTCAAGTGAACCTGTAAACACTAAAGAGATACTTCGTAAAATAGACACAGAGCCAGCAGCATGATTCGAACTCTAGTATATGTTCTCACTGCAATTTAAAGCGGGATAAGCTATTGTGTAACTAACAATCATTGCAAAATCGTGTGTGCTATGTCTCGTTAGAAGTATATTTAGAACTGTCGACAATATATTTTTGGATAATAACTTACATTTTTGCTATAGTGCATCAACTGGTGAGTGTTGAATGATTAACATTCGCGATAATGTATAGCTAACTTGAAAGTCGGATTAAGGTCGAACGCGTAACTTTCTCAATGTCCAAGAAAATTATTGGCTGAAATTATCCGTAACTTATCAAGGTCATTGGTAGAGTGAGACGCTCGAAGGTCATTTTCGTCCATGTTAGTCGGCCATGTTGGATTGCAGTTGCGTAGCTGTTCGTGTACGCGTTTGTTGTTCCGTTTATCCTGCCGTTATACACGACTTATCTTGTTGCGTATTGTTCACAAATGTTGCGTTTCACCTCATTTTTTGTTTCCGTTGCTGTTAAAATGAATTATTTCTTTGGTTTTGAAACTTTTCACTACCAGGTCAGTGCATTCATTTCGGTGTAATTGTTTCATACCTTGTATTTATGCGGCTTTGTGTGTTTTAGTTGGTTTTCAGCTGTTAATGAATTGGTACTGTGTAGAAGTTTTGGAAATCATGCACATGAAGATGTTTGGCTGGCAGAAGCAGTTGTTTCCAGTCCATTAGTTGGTTGCTGTTATTATTGTTGGCTCAGTTGCTTACATAACATGTAGAAATCTGGAAAAAAGTGTCTTTCTCGTTCATGTTTGCAGCATGCAAATATCTGCGAGTGAATCTGATAAAGAGAGCACCATCAGAGTTGATATTAGCAAGGTTTTCGAAGAACAAGTTAAACCTAGAGAATTTAGAAACTGAGTTGAAGTTGAAAAAGCTTTGAAGCATTTAGAGAATTTGAATATACCATCAGTGTGTCTGCTATCATTTAAAAAAATATATTGTGAGAGAATCTAAATTAAATAAGGTTGAGCCGCATGAAAAGTATGAATCTGTTGTGCTTGTGTGTATTTTGGGGAACTAAAAGAACCTGGAATCCTTAAGAGTGAGTATTACTTATGCTTATTATTGCTTGATGCACTAGATCCAAATATATGAACTAGGACTGCGCGTAATAGAGCCAGTGTTAACATCCATTCGATGGGTTGCGAAACGGTTTTCAAAGCGGATAAAATACGATGATCTGGTGAGTGTACGAACAATCCCAGTTAAAGGTAAGACATTAATTAGGAAGAATGACATTTCGGGTTGTAATCTACGATCGGTGATTTCCTCGAAGTTGTGATTTTTCCGTGGCTATAAACACTGTCATCTAACACCTTCATCTAACTTTCGTTTACATCGGAAACTGAAAATAACAGTCTGACATTTCGAAGGATTCAGTTTAAGAGCATTTTCTGACTCCTAATAGAGAACTATTCATATTAGTACAGTGTAGTTGGCAGTTAACAGACATTGAAATAGTTAGATCGTTCGCGTGCTTGAAAAAGTTCTTTTTGTATGCTTTCGTGCATTAAGTTCGTCAAACAAAAATGCAATTGCTTGGAGGATTTAATCATGAGCTGACATCAGTTGCACTTGGTAATGGACGACTTCCCCCTGACCTACAGTGTACTGCTCTCTCCCTGATAAATAACAATGAAGCCGTCTAACAATCCAACACTCAGTTTGGGTTTCAGCAAGCTTATCTAACAGAATATCTCTAGGTACTGAGTTGAAAGCAGATGTGTCATCTAGGAAGATGCAGCGAATTTAGCCCCATTGTCTATACTGGAGGAAATGTTGTGAAGCAAGACTGCAGCTGCATCTAAAGTACGTCTACTGTGTTTATAGGAGAACTGTTTGGGATCGTTAAAGGCTCTAAGTGAAGGTTGAAGATTAAGTAAGAGTAACTTTTCCTTAGTTCGTATATACGTTATTTGATTCGAAACAAAGGAAGCAGGTCTTATTAACACTTGTAACACTAGAAAGTTTGGCATTTATGGGAGAATTTATGAAAGACTTGTTTAGCGTACACACACCAAATGAATAGGGAACACTGGAGGTAATTAGTTGCATACAGGTGTAGGTTATTTAATATCTATAAGGTAGATATGAAAATACCGCAGTTGTTGATCATAGAAATGATGGATATTAGATAACATCCTATGATTCAACGGCATATTAGAAATAAATAAAAATAGTTTCTTAGCTCATTGTCAAGTGAACAGTCTATTTGATGATGTCACTGCATATTAACAGATTAGTGAAGTAGCTATCAAGCTTAAGTTACTACATTTACTTGTACTACATACTTGGCGTTTAACAGTATACAGACTTGCAACTGGCTAGATAAGGCAACTTTAGAGTATCGAACAGTACAGAATTATTATTCAACTTGCTAAATCCCACTTAGCTTTTACAATGTGCTATTGTGTAGAAACAGACACGAAATCCTATTAATGACTAAAGTAACAGTCTCATAATACTACAGTAAATCTCCATCCCACTAACTAAGCTTAGCGTTTATTATTCCTAATTCACTTATTACAAAAGCACAGTATAGCAACCAATTGAAGAAAAAGTCCAGAGGAATTACAAGTCAAGAGTATATTAAACATTTGATTAATTTACAAAAGAAAATTCTGATGAAGGATATTAACGTTAGTTTGACCGAATGATATTTCCGCTGATTTCATATTCGACAACCTCCGTATACCTGGAAAAAATAAAGTACATGTAAGAACTAGCATAACATGAAGTTAACAAGAGATAATTCTACATATTAGCATATACTGTGAATACACTGATTCTGTTAACACTAAGTAATATCTCATGCAGATAAATGTATCTGTAGTCTACAGGTGATATTTATGTTGACGCTGTATACATAAATAGACATCATGTTTTCCTGTATTTGAGGATTATACGCAAATTTCAAGACAACCTCCGGAACATCCATACTATTGAGGCGTCATTCTCTCATCAAGCTTGCATGCAGATCAACTTCACGCTAAATACTTTTACATGAAATGAAGTATTGCAAATGTATAACTTAGAACAAGCAATAAAGGTTAATAAAGCAGGATTTAATGAATTCATCAAATTTCAGTAGAACTCGTCAGCTGAATACTCTACATACACGGATATATATACTTTTGAAATTACATTGGGAGATATAAGACTGATAAGTAAACAAACTACACTGAATTAATTAATTATAACTTAGATATTAATCCACAATCTCAGTAATGTCTAGTCCACAAGGTTTTGTGAATCCTACAGAAATCACATTCTCACATTTAGGAGACTATAGGCATCAAATATAAGCTGAACATGCCTCAACTCTAAACAGCTATGCACAGTGCTAACAACATAGTGAAACACTTCAACTATTGTAAAGTACACAGACCTGTTGTGTTGATGTGGATAATAATGTCATATAATGCAAACTAGAAAATTCAATCGTCACAACGCATCTGTACTGCTTTGTCTAAATGGAAATCTCAGGAGAAATTCATCTCCACTATTGGTGATCAAAAATATTGCAGCATTAAGTATACATTCAGTGGAAATTGTAAAAGAGAATAAATTGATATTAATGATAATAAAGGCGAATAGATTCAGTTCTCATAATCACACGACTCATGCGTATAATCATACCGTGTAATGATTTAGTGCATTAATTGGAACAGCAAGGAAATTTAAACGAGTAATTGCCTTCTCCACCGCACCGTACTGGCAATAATCGTGAGAACCACCTTCGTTTTTTATCCTATCAGTCAGCTAAGTAGACAATGGCCCAATATTATTACAGTTGAGATAATTTTGTACATTTAATTCACATAACCCATAGCACACTGCACCAACCAGTGCCAATATATATGAAATCCATTTAGAGATAACCTTTCAACTTACCATAATTCCTGTCCAACCACAGATAAAGTGAAAAGCACATCTAAATGACAACTTAGGTTCCCACCAACGATTCTGCAGGTGATTTCCAAGTATTGAGAGAATTATTTTGTCAAAAAAGACTGTTCTTCACACGAAAATAGGCTGCATTGATATCCTGAGACATGAAGTCTTCATTGAATGATACTATGCCGAAAGATGCAGCTTCTACACGGAGTAAATGAGTGGTGTAAATGGCATTACCCTCTAACTATCCTATCTCCCTCATTACACCGATACTTTGATACATTCCATCTGAAACACTAATCATTGCAACCATTATGCTAAAAGTATGTCGCAGTCAGATCACATGAGGCGGACACCAATATAACCAGCCAAAAAATGGGAATTTCCCTCAATCTAGATAACATATAATACAATTTTATTAAAAATTATTGGCAAAAAAATTTCCAAGCGGAATTCAACAGTACGTGATAAATAAGTCCAGCCAAATTATGACCAGATTACACAAGTCTGTGAATTCTCCATACCACTCTGTCACATGTTTGAAGCCTTCTAAAGCTGGCAATAATGACTAGGAAGTTAGGATTCTATGCTTTGATTGTTTAGATCTGTTGAATTATTGATTGTCAACCAACTTCATTAATCGTTCCATAATAATCCAATATCCAGTATCGTTTTTACGAGCTAGTATAAAACAATTTGATTTCTCTGTGCTCGCTTCTTGATTGTAACGTGACTGGGCCTTACAAATCTTTAAGGAAAAGGGTCATTTTATCCGCGAACAATAACTGTATGACATAAGAATAGACGAAACAGGTGTTCACAGCCGAATCACTTCTGATTCTATAACTGTATACACCCGCAAAATTACAGTTATCAACATAGTGGAGCGGGATATTTGTAGTAATTCCCCTTACAATTTGGTGTATAATAACTCGAAACAATAAAGTTGTACCATCTCACTGGTAGATCTCAGGATGTTCTGGATTATTAGATGAACAGGATTCGCATGGTTAGTGAATATACAAACAGACCAGTGTGGTTTATTTTGCCAATATCTCGATCACGGAATACACTAATAATGAAGATTGGAAATATAATAAATAAGCGGACTTGGCCTCTAACCAGGCTGCATATCCTCTGCTGCACTTAATGTCCACTAAAGCAACCCATATCAAGTGTCTGAGTGCAAGTCATTCACCAAACCGTCTACTTTTTGCACCACGACGTCTCAAAAGTGCAGGAAACAATGTAATCTGAAAAACGAACTAGTGGTCTGAGAAACTGCTCTGACACGCAATATTCTGTAAATAGTTCCACAGCAAGCGCGAAGCTGTTCCGCGACGGCAAGAAGCCAGGGCCAATATTTCTCTGGGACTATCCGAGCTCATTGTATTTATGCTGTTTATTGCAAAGTGAATCTAAGTAAAACTAGAGTCGAGAAGCCAGAAAAGTGACGAACATTTAGCCTGATCATATTCCTACTATCCTGAATGTTAATAACTTTTATTAAGGTGATTTTGAGATCGAGGCTTTTCAAAGATCTATGGGACTGAAATGTCATTAGCATTCACTTTCGTTGTGAATGGAATATACGGCTTTGGTAGCTCATCTCCATTGTATTCTTCCTCTTCACCTGATCTCCATGTTTCCCTATTGTGCCGAACCCATCTCTCCCCATGTGGGCCGCGCTCGAGGGTCTGCTTAGCGTATGGTCCCACCCAACAGTCACGCTAGTGCTTCCTAATTCCATATCCATTTCTTATTGCATATTTCATGTTATGTAGGTTCTTGATTGGTCTACTGACTGCCAGAGATCCTTGTTGCTTGTCCTTTTTTAATAATCTGATCTTCACCACGGAACGAAGACAGTTGTTGATATGTACGTGAGGCCTCTTGAAAATGCTATGTGACGCGTGTGAAAATGGCTGAAGCATAGAGTGAACCAGAACAGGTGAACTGAGAATCACTCCAAGCAGAACATTTAAAAGTTGTTGACACCTATTTAGAAACTTCAATATTAAGAAAAGTAATCAGTTGGTTACTCTTACCTGTATTTGACGCTGTAAAAATTTGAACATTTTCATTCGGCCTCATTCTTTTTGGTTATCGTAAGACATTTCTTCATCCACAAATTTCCTTTTGCGTGGCGGAGTTGATAGAGTTGTTTTCCTTTGCGTTTTTATCTGAGCAAACTCAGGTCAACGCCATGTGTCGACTATAAGCCCTTTCAGAGACTGGGATTTCAGACGAATCAGTTAATTCAGTTGACTGCAATCTATTTTGGCTTCAATAAAAAATTTGCCAATCTCTGCAGATTAGATCAAATTATGGGCATTTTTTCGGGGGAGTTTAGCATGGAGGCTGGAATGTGGTGTGAATCTCTTTCCCTATATTCTGCCTAAATCCTTAATGGTAAGCAAACATGTTAATGAGCTTAGGGGTGTTAAGGGAAGTCTTTCCACCGCGTTAGGGAGATCAGTTTGGAGAATCAGCAAGCTTCATCGTCCAAAAGTATGTCTAGCAGGATAAAGGGATACACCCAGTTCGTCGACGTCATTTCTGGTGGAAGACTACAGGAAGAAGGGTTCCGAGCTCGCATTTGAAGTAACGCAACTAACTGTGCTCTTAAAAGGCTGTGGTAATTTTCCTTCACTTTGTTTGGTTCTTGCACGCAGGGTACTGATAAATATTGTGGGTATCATTCCCTGTCAGCCTAGTCTCATAAGCTGTAAATGTCCAGCTCTTGCTACGCTGGACCTCACGCTGTCCCTCGAAGACTTTCAGAAACGCTTTATATTAACCAAAGTGAAAATCAGAACACAGATTGGTGATTCAAGAATCCTTTATTCTTACGCCAACATCTAACCAACAATAATGTTATTACAGAAGAAGGTCTAGGAATAAATGTTATAACAATAAATCACGGTAATACTTCTGATAGTTTCTATTCTTCCTCTCAACAGCGAACGATGAGACGATGAATGCGATATCGATAACAACCAACAAAATATAGAGTTGGGTTTGAGCGAACAACCATGAATTGATTGTTCAGTCTTCAAACACATCGACATTCCCTGTCAGCCACGTCTCGTAAACCGTCAATGCCAAGCTCTTGCTACGCTCGGGCTCACGCTGTCGCTTGAAGTTTCTCAGAAACGCTTAGTAATAACGGACGAAAAAACCAAAACACCAATTGTTGACTCGAGGATTCTTTATTGTTACACCAACATATAAATCACGTATGACTAAGGTCTGTGAACAAATATTACAATAATAAATCACAATATTACTTCTGACGGTTGTTTCCTGACTTCTTTCTGAACAGCGACCGATGAGACGATGACTGTCGTATTGATGCCTCCGCGAAAATTGGGGAAGTTGGTTTTGAGCAAACAACCATGAATTGATCGTTCAATCTTCAACTCCATTGACACTCCCCGGCAAAAAAGGGATCCAACCTCTTTTTTCCATCACGACCAATACACGTTGACTTGGATGCCATTGCGAGAACCTGGGTCACACGGACAGAGTTGAAATGGAAAACAAACAGAAAAGCCAACACACCACAAGCATACTCTCAGCACAATCTCACACATCAATGACGACCTGCGCGTTCCAGTTAAAGGCATCCTCTTGCAACACAATCGCCACTTGCTAGAATGACTCTTGCAGAATGCAACTTGACCATGGCAGTACCTCACGATACTCTACGCTCATCCTCTTATCTACTCACTACCAATTACCACTGCAATCGCTTGTCACTCATTCTGCCTCAATTCTAGTAACGATGACGTATGCGAGCCTCAGTCGTTTACACTCTTTCTCCCCGGCGTGTCGGACCGCAGCTAACAATTATCTCCGTGTGCATTTCATTCTCAGCAATAGCCTAGCCTCCCCGGCGTATACGCCCATCTGCTGTCTTTAACATCAATCAATTCATTCATGGATGTAGAAGACTCGAAACAACTTCAGAAGTAATCACGACGAAAATTTTAACAAAATTATGCAATAACAACAAGGTACGAAAACAACGAGTAAACACAATGAATCCAAAACACACCAATTGATATGACACACCACACACGTATATACAAACAGTACACACAAACTCGCTGATCATATCTTGATGGAATTCCTTTGAAGAATCTCAGGACTTACACCTGTAGGCCTGCAATCCTTCACAGGTTGACGATTGTAAGTTGTGGAATGTCCGGACACAAACAAGATTAACCAACAATTACAATAATTGGAACTCACACAATTATTTAACACAAACATATGTACAATCACTACATCAAATGTTGTGGATTCCAGCATGACAAACTACCCTTGAAGAACTGTAGGACTTACAGCAGTACGCCTACAACCCTTCTCAGGTTGACGCTCTAGGTTGGAAAATCGTCGCAGAGTTCATTTGCTGACTTCCTTCTATCAGCTATATCCTCAAATCTGAACGGTAACACGCTCATGTCATTGTATCGTAGAATATAGATGACGAACAAACACACGACGTATCTGGTCAACCAAGCGTAGAAACAGAGTAATTTACACCAAAGATAATAGCATTCAAATAGTAACTTGAAACTAGAAATGCCTTTATTCGTGCAAGTCAATTTAACAATTACTCTCTCGTTTACACTTGGCTTATCCTCACTAAACTGAGCAATATCTTTCGTCTTTTCAAACGCACCAATACTATCAAAGTCATTGCACAAGATACTTGAGTTGATGGGCGTCTTTTCATTGTGGATGACAACACCAACGACGACTGAGTGACACAAGTTGATGAAGTTAGCGGTGGATCAGAAGCTGTTGTTGTTCGGCTTTCAGAAATTTGTCTACCTGCAAGACCGCCACCAATGCTGTCATTTACTATCAGCTCAGGTTTAGCACTAGCATCTGATGATAGGTGGGCTACATGCTGATCAATTACACTGACGGTCTGACAAGTATACATGCCTGATGCAACTGCATTTACTTCTACTTCACCCTGTAGTTGTACAGAACCTTTATTCAATTTAGCAGTAGTAGGCATTCCCCCCATTTCATCATGATCAACCAAAGACAAATCTGCACTATCATGATCATTATCACAAATATTCAATTTACCATCATCTATCTGGTCGACTTCATCATTTTCAAACTCTTTAATAACAGCAGTAGACGATTTGGGTTCTTCCTCACAAATCATTAAAGGTTTTATATCTTCACTCTGACTAGTTATACCTTGTAAACTTGTGGAGTCAGAACTGCACTCTGAAGCAGTAACTCTATTCTGTGACACTCTATTCAACAATGGCTTACCAGTTGCAACTACAGACTTCTTGACCAAACCGTTATCGTCACACAATTCGGAGTCAGGCCTGGAGTTTACATTTAGCTTATCACTGAACTTGCTCACTGGTTCACAGTTCACCTGTGTCCGCACTTCTTGCAAACGTGTGAAACACAACCGTGTTTGTCTTGCATCTTGTAACTTATCTGTTGAGGATGTACTACGAAACCTGTTACACTCACTAAGTCTATATGCATTACTAGACATCATGGAGCCTTCTCGATATCCACCTCTCTGAGGCCTATTCATCATCAGCGATTGCGTTTTACCCTCAGACTGCTCTATTCTAGGGGTGAGATTCAATATACTGGCAAACTTGCTCATAGATTGATTGACACTATCTTTTACTAGTTTCAGGATATCATCAAATTTTGGCTCGATATCCTCATCCTCCATACGGGAGCTTATCTTCACCCACTTCCTTTGCAGTCGAGTAGGTAGGCGTCTTGCTATTACTTCTAGTATAAAACTCGAGTTGAGGTCACTCATGCAATTCATCGAAATCAAGGTATTCTTATAAGTCATAAGATTATCTAAAAACTCAGTAAGTGCCTTGGAGTCATCTTGAAGTTGACTGCCGTTACCTTTGACAGCTTCGTATACGTTCCTTACAATCATTGAAGGTCTTCCAAACCTTTGACGTAATATGCTCATAGCCTCAGCGTATCCCTCATTAGGGGGCATGAGCTTACAGCACTGTATAGCTCTTGAAGCATCTCCAGTGCAATACCTCATCAAAAACATCAA
Source organism: Trichobilharzia regenti (assembly GCA_944472135.2). Taxonomy (NCBI): domain Eukaryota; kingdom Metazoa; phylum Platyhelminthes; class Trematoda; order Strigeidida; family Schistosomatidae; genus Trichobilharzia; species Trichobilharzia regenti. The sequence goes on from OX235262.1 coordinate 133,491,231, forward strand.
TTTCAATTCATCACTTAATAAAAAACTACTCAGCATGATCTCAAACTCCTTTACAAATTGTAAATAATCAGCCGGGTTTCCATCGAAACACCGCGGTTCAAATTTAGGGAGTTTGATGTTCCTATTATCCCTGAACGGCGAAACAGTAACATCAACCATGTCATGCCTAACATCAGACACATCGTTACAAGTAACAGACAAGTCACCATGACTTACTTTCCTGTTTGCATCCAAGACGCTCTGTCCCTTCTTTGACCCAGGCATTGTTGAACTTGACCAAATTCCAAAAAGTTCTAGATATTGCTTGTTCAAAGAGGACTTGACCGGCACCAGGAAAAATGAACGGCGACTATCCAAACTTTCACCAACTCTCTGAATCCGCCAGAATCTGTTTCTACCGTCAGAAACTGTCAGCCACGTCTCGTAAACCGTCAATGCCAAGCTCTTGCTACGCTCGGGCTCACGCTGTCGCTTGAAGTTTCTCAGAAACGCTTAGTAATAACGGACGAAAAACCAAAACACCAATTGTTGACTCGAGGATTCTTTATTGTTACACCAACATATAAATCACGTATGACTAAGGTCTGTGAACAAATATTACAATAATAAATCACAATATTACTTCTGACGGTTGTTTACTGACTTCTTTCTGAACAGCGACCGATGAGACGATGACTGTCGTATTGATGCCTCCGCGAAAATTGGGGAAGTTGGTTTTGAGCAAACAACCATGAATTGATCGTTCAATCTTCAACTACATTGTCATTCCTCTTGATGCTCTAGTCTTCTGTATTCGGGTTTGCTTCATTAATTTTCGGCTCGCATTTTGTAAACGAATAACTTTTTGACCGTCTAGCCGCCGAATGTTTTCATGTTTTGATAAGGTGCAAATATTCGTCTGCGATATATGGACATTTTAAGGTGTTTCTGTTAGGCAATATGTGCTCATACTCCCAAAGTCTGCCGCATGTTTCAGTCCACCATGGTTCTTCGCTTCTTCATTCAGTAAGTAGCACATTGAACTCAGCTTCTCCTCCCAATGTCTATCTTTAAATCGGTTCATCTTGCGTTTCGCCATCTTCTTCTATTCCATCAGCCTCCACCTGTCCGTTGAAGGATGTTCGTTGTCTTATTTCCCCACTATCCATATGGCTTTATCAGTCTTCCTCAACTTCAGTTTATTCGGTTCCAATGTTCTTCCAAATACTTCTTCTTTGTGACGTAGCACAACTTTTGTCTCTCCCTTAATAACTGAAGTAAAGGTGTGATTTGCTAATACCGTTCTCAAGATTTTTAAGTGATGACCCAATGATTTTGGTGTATCCCCATCTCCTCTGACGGCCGTCAACTTGACTTTGAAGCTTCTTTACAATAGGCAGTGAACTGGAAACGCATCTGCATCTGATTTTGTTGTGTCCAGCAGGATGTGTCTCTTTATTCATGACAATGAAATGAAGTCAACGTGATGTTCGACATATCAAGTCGGTGAAATCCATGTCTCTCTGTATACATCCTTGTGTTTATATGGTCTTCCCCCGATCTAAAATTAAATAAAATCACAAATGTTTTCAATTAGTCATTCGTTCCAGTCGATTTTCTCCAGCGACATTTGACCCGTGGTTACAATGTTGTGACATTATCTTCATCCTAAACAGTACTTCCATATATAGTCAAGAGTTTGTAATATTTCATGAAAAGATTTCCTGTGTTGTCTGCTCACAATTAACTGGCATTCATAGCACCGACTGCGATGTTAGTGTCACCAACGGAGTATGGTCTCATCCATTACTGCCTGCAAATATCGATGGTTATCACCCCTTTTCTGCTTTAGATCTCCACTGTTTTCCATTGTCTCGTTGGACAGTTGTAACTTTTATTCAGTTTGAATCGAATTTCGGTGTAATGGTTCTAAGGGAATTTAGTACCCAGTATATTACAGCCTTCAACTCATTTGGTGACATCATGATGGCCGATACATCGATGAATCCATTGTTATCGTTGATTTTGACTTTCCAGTTAAATATTTGGAGATTACACTTCAACTTTGTCTGCCCTACAATTTCCCAAAACTCCAAATCAATTGACCTGACATTAAATCAACTTTGTCAGCTCAAGGTGTGATGCTGCCGATCAGTGTGGCGGAATGTGCAGCCATGCGCACTGGACAAACAAGCGCAAGCTCCTGCGAACTAGAGGAACAACACTCCCATAAATTCAGACTCACTTGAAATTAGGTGTCATAGCTAGCCACAACTTAAAAACTACATCACACTGTCACGCGGTGGCTGCACGTAGTTTCAGGTCCGTATGGGCAATTCGCACAGCCTTTACTAGAATCACCAGAGATATGTTCACCTCCTTATATACATCTCTGAGGAGGCCAAGGCTATAAAACTGCATTCAGACCCCCAGTCCTTGTCTAAAAGGGGACTCACGCATTTTAGAAGGGGTTCAAAAGAAGGCAACACGTATGGTTCACAGCATAGCTAACTTATCATACGAGGAAAGACTGTGCATGTTAAATATTTTCTCCCTGTCACACCGAAGACAGAGAGGAGATTTGATCGCAATGTTTAAAAACTTTAAGTAACGACTACTGACTTGACCTGTTCTCTCTTGTAGGGGGCTGTTAGGAGAGCTCACTGACATTACAAACACGCAAATAAAAATCGAAGTCTGTGAGATGATAGGGTAACAATATATTATCAATATATTATCAAAATTGCAGTAATGCGTTATATTAATAAAAAGGTTATTTGGATATAATGTTAAAGTCCGCTGCTACAAATTATTGATATAATCCACGGGAGCGTTTACTGTTGGAATGGCGTCTGCTGGCAGATGCTGTGGACCGGTTGTAGAGTTGTCTTCGGATAAGGATAATAGACTCCTGCAATAAACCCAAAGTATATAACACGGTATGAATGGATCAAGTAAGCAGTAGTGGCCAGAGAGAAGGCGAAGCTTCCAACGGTATAGTGTATTTCGAATTGTACACGGAAGTTATATATATTTTAACATGAATCCTTTAAAACAAAAATCGTATACAATGTCTCTAATTTCTACAACTAACAAAAAGTGTACAATCATATTTTTTCGCTTGAAAAAACACGGCTCCTCCTCTGGAGGTCCGGAGAGACCACCGGAAACTGTTACTGTTAGTGAAGTAAATAATAATAGTAATAACAATTTCAAGATAAAAATAAGGACAAATAATAACATGCATGTGCCTGAAAAGATATTTGAATCATGTAAAGTCTGAAGGCATATACAAATATATCAACAACAAAAATTGAATTAGGAGGTCACGTCAATTAAATGAGGTCGGTTTCTCATTTGCACAAACCATGAACGAAGATTTTTAATGTATAAAGAAAGATATGAGGTAAATGGTATGAGTCCGCTACTTCAGAAGGACACCGAACTGTATACTTCAGAAAAACATATATTACTAGGCCCTCGCTTTTCTTTTACATAGCTCACGCACTCTGACTTTTGTGTTTAACTCCTTTTAAACCTCGTAAGTAGGTGAAATTATCACCTGTCTTCCACTTTAAACTAAGTGTTCGCAGAAAAGACTGTAAAATATCGGGAAAATAATATTTCTTGAAAAAAAACAATAAAAGTGATGAACCCCATGCGTGTTATATATTTTGAATTATTAACACCTTTTATATACTCCTGCACCTGTCTGCCGGTTTTTTTGTGTCTTCTTCTCTTTTCAAAGATACTGCTTTCAACGAAGGTACTGATACGGCACTGCAATTCTCTACTTATTCGTGATATTGCTAGCTCATCTGGTGAATAACGGGATCATCGGTGTTATAAAATCTTCTGACAAGTCCAAAGTGGGTCTCATAAACAACTGGAAATGTCACAAATATGATGTACTTACAGGTAAATTTAAAGTTTACTAGACTTTATAACTCTTTCTGAATGATTTACTGATAATTATTGTTTATTCTGCATCTCTTATGTATCACGTCAGCACCTGTACAGAAATGCTACTTACCTTCCCAACTAACGCAATCATTTATGATTCCTGCGTGAAAATGACATGTATTTTTTTTCAATCACAGTTTAGATTTGACGCTATATCTATTTCCTTATTTGTACACTTCATTTTAAATGTTTCTCTCACATTTACCAGTATTCAACTTATTTCTAAATTAACAAATCATATTATATATTCTATAAGTTTTCAAAGGTGTACGTATGTTCATGCCTGTAAAAATGGCTGGTTTCTGTTACAGAAATAAAATTATTATTATTATATGTATATATACAGTAATTAAAGAAGGGAAAGAAAAAAGAAAAAATGTGTATTGAAAATCGATAGTTTCTGAAAACACAATACCTATTTTGTAGGTGAGGTACATATAAACAAATAAATAATAGTGATAGTAATCTTTTATAGTAACAGTGACATCAAAGTGTACGAAGAAGTAATAATAGTCATGATAATAATGTCTAAACGAAAAAAATGTAATTTTTAAATTTTTTTATCATTCCACAAAATGAACATGGCGAGCAACTTACTGACTTGCCAATCACTACGTGTTTGATATGGAGGGAGGACAAGACTTGGTGCCATTCAAGTGGAATCGGATATCTGATTATTTGGCTGTGCGGTTGTAAATCTAGCTTCAGTGTCGCTGTCTGTATAGGCGAAGTTTAAATCGATCAATGGAAATAGTCTCCAGTTTTCCATTTTTGTTCAATGTAAAGTGTTTGTCTGAACGTTTAATGACTTGGAAGGGACCTTCGTAGGGGGTTGCAATCCTTTTCTGATGGCGTCGACTCGAACAAAGACGAATTTTCAAGTTTCCAGATGTTTGTCAATCTGATCTCGTTGAGGAGATTGTCGAGGTGTTGTTGGTTGAAGTTGGAGCATTTGTCTAGTTAGCCGGTTGGTGAAGTCAGCAATGTTCACGTTCGTCAAATCGGCTGAGGGAACTAGCTGCCCAGACAAGGTCAGGCTGGTACCATAAACAAGTTAAGCCAGTGTACATCTTAAATCTTCTTTGATAGTAGATCGGAGACCAAGTAAAATAAAAGGTAAGTATTCACCCCACTTAGCTGTATCATTCTGTGCCATCAGGGAGCTTTTCAGTTGTCTGTGGAATCTTTCCACTAGACCGTTCGCTGCCGGAGATATGTTTCACTCCCAGGAGTCTCGTTAGTTCACAAAACAGCGTCGATTGGAATTGGGCACCTCGCCGGATGTAACGGTACTTGGTACACCGTTATTTGACACCCAATGGTTGAGAAAAACCAAAGCGACATTTTCTGCAGATATGCCGTTTAGAGGGCATGTAGTCGCCCAACGAGTAAATCTATCGATGGCTGTCAGGATATGTGTATATGCTCTTAAAGTTGGCAATAGTCCTGTAATATCTATATGGACATGCTGCAATATCTTGTCCGGCAATTCAAATGTTTTTGGAGTTGTAATAGTGTGGCAGTGTACTATGAGGCATTGGAATTGGAGACATTCCTGTGCCCATCTCCGAATATCAGAGTTCATTCTAGGCCACAAGAGGCGTTCGCTGATAAGTCTGACCGTGGCATATACTCCAGGGTGAGAAAGCGAGTGTAAGTGTTTGAACAAACCTTTTCGGCAGCTGAGAGGAACAAATGGACGGTTAGTGCCGGTAGATACATCGCAAAATATGGTTGCATCCGATAAGGCAATAGGGACGTCCTTGAACCGTAAGGAAGAGCTTCCCCGACAAGTTCGTAGTTCAACGTCGTCTCTTTGTAATTGAGCCATACGGTCAAGAGTGATGTCTACCGAAGTTTCAAGCTGGTTTATGTCACTTCTTGAAGAAGAATCAGCTACCACGTTTGCGTCCCCCTTGATGTACTGAATGTCGGCTGAAAATTGGGAGACGAAGTCTAACTGTCTGCCTTCTCTGGAGGCGTGTTTATCAAGTGCAGCGATGAAAGCGTAGCACAGGGGCTTGTGGTCAATAAAAATAGTGAAATGCCAACCCTGTAGTAAGTAACTGAATTGCTTGACCGCTAGATTTATAGCCAAAAATTCTCCTCTAAAAGTACTGTAACGTGTCTGAGCTGGTTCCAACTTCTTAGAAAAGAAAGCAAGTGGCGTGACCTCACGGTTCATCTTCCGTTGTAACACTTTGGTGAGAACAGGCTGCAAGCCAATTGGTGGACATTAATCTACGTCAATGTCTACGTCACTAATACTGACCGTGAGAAAATATGAACAAGACTGATTCAATAACCAATCACAGCAGACTTAACGTGGGCAAATATGATTCGCAGATAGATGGCTTCACTTTCCGAGAAAACCCGAAACAACCGATCAGAATACTGCGTTTGTCTACTTGAATAAGCTATAATAATGTATGTGAAATATATAAAACACGTGTTTATTTCCGTAAAAAACTATCAGTTGCCGGCCCTTGTTTTCTGATGTTAAAATACTGCCCCCACAGCTACTTGAGAGGCATCTGTGCACAGAACAGGAGATGCTTCGGGGTTGATGTGGGACAGCATAGTGACTTTGGATAAAGCCTCTTTAGCGTTGCGAAATTTGGTGTGCATATGCTGACTATTGAATTTTTTCAGGATCACTTTTAAGGAGATCGGTTAATGTTTGGACGATGTAGGCACACGAAGGAATAAAACGTCGATAGAAGTTAAACGTCCACAAGAAACGTTTGACTTTCTTGAGTGAATTTGGTTCGGGGAAATTTTTGATGGACTATATCTTTTCCTCCATAGGCCTAATACCATTTGCGGTTATGTAGTGTCCCAGAAACTGTGTGCAGGAGACACCGAATATACACCTTTTGGGGTTAATGGCGACGTCATATTGCTCAAATCACTGAAATAAGATGGTGAGGTGATCTGTATGTTCTTCAGACGACGAGCAGGCAGTTAAGACGTCAGCGATGTATACAAATACAAAATCTAAACCTTGTGTGACCTGATCCATGAAACATTGGAAGGACTGTGTGGCGTTCTTTAGACCGAACGGCATGCGCAGAAATTTAAACACACCAAAAGGTGTGATGATAGTTGTTTTTCCGAATCTTCTGGAGCAACTGGTATTTGACGATAGGCTCTGACCAAGTCTACTTTAGAAAAAATCGTTTTTCCATGTAATGTCAGGGAGAAATCATGTAGGTGGGGAATCGGATAACGGTCCGAAACTGTGGAGTTGTTTAAATGCCGATAATCCCCACATGGCCTCCAATCATGATCAGCTTTAGGCACCATGTGTAGGGGTGAAGGCCGAGGGCTATTGGAAGATCTCATGATGCCGAGCTACATCATGTGTTCGAATTCTGCCTTGGCTGCTGCCAACTCGTCATGAGGTAATCAACATGGACGAGCTCGAACAGTTTGACCAGTGGTAACAATCTTTTGAGTGATCGTATGAGGTACGTCCTCGATGTTATACGACGGTTTAAGTATTCTAGGGAAACGATGGAGTAGGGCGGGAAAAATGAAATCCGCTGGTCTTTCGATGCCGATATTATAGACAGAGTAATTGGAGACAATTCCATGAATTTTTAGTTGGGTGCTGTTATCAATCAGTTTTTTATTGTTGACATCAACTAACAGATTGAAATTACTTAAAAAATTAGCCCCGAGTATGGCATCACCCACGCTGGCCACTATGAAAATCCATGCAAGACGCTGACGTAAACCTAGGTCCACTATAAAGGATTGTTCCCCATACGTCTGTATGCTTGTGTGGTTGGCTGCCTGGAGAGACAGTTTTCCTGGCGTCCGTGCAGATCCCCAGGATAGTGAAGGAGGGATCATGCTAACTTCTGCTCCGGTGTCCACCAGGAATAAGGTGTATGTTATTTTGTCCTTAACGTAGAAAAGGCGACTTGTTTGCTTGCCAGCAACAGCTGTCGACATCATTGTCTGAGTGGGACGTTTCCCTACCTGGTTACCTTCACTAAAGACGCACGGTTTGACACATTTTAGGGCATGACGGCCGGAATTCCTATTATTATAATTACTGCTCCCTTGGGTTCCTAGTGGAACATAAAGCTTCAACTGCACGTCCCTACTTGCCACTTCTGTATTCTGCTGTACTTTTCACCTGCATCCATCCATGTTAGTCCATACTGTTTCAACTCGTCTCTCTTCACACGATCTCCTCCATGTCAGCCTTGCACTGACGTCCCACTCGCCGCTTCCCTTTCAGGTTCCACTCGAGGGCTTGACGCGTGATGTCACCCAGCGGTCTCCTCAGCGAATGTCCGATCCATCTCCACTTTCTCCTTCACATATGCTGGGCGATCGTTTCTTGTTTTGTTCGTTCCCATAGTTTCTTGTTGGTGATTCTTTCCGGCCGTCTGATCTTAAGTACAGAGCGAACTTCCCTTGATACCAACGTATATTACTGTCCCTAAAAGACATGTGGGAACGCTGTGGGGAGAGAGATCGTCGTCGTAATTGTGACCTCGTTTGTGAACTCCGTCTCTGGACGCGTCGATCAGACCTATTAGTTTCCAGCTTGTCAACCCTTGTCGCTAAGTCTGCAATGGCGGCGAGTATTGGTGACGACATTATAGGTATGAGAATAGTGGTGCCAAGGGGAGAGAGAATATGAGACCACAAAGAAAATCAAAATGAAAATACTAAATGGCAAAATAAGTATACGAATATGTCAAAATAATCCGTGTCCTAAACGGGCTCATTAATTAATTTGTAAGGGACTGTTAGGAGAGCTCACTGACATTACAAACACGCAAATAAAAATCGAAGTCTGTGAGATGATAGGGTAACAATATATTATCAATATATTATCATCAGGCCATCTGTTCTGAAACAGTGCGCCGAGGCTCTCTGTAGACCCCTGTGCGACTTGTTCCAACACTCAATGGATTCGGGGACCCTGCCAAGGGAGTGGAAAAGAGCCATCCTTTCTCCAATCTTCAAGGGTGGGGACAGGCAAAACGCTGCTAGCTATAGACCAGTAGCTCTACTCCCAGTGGTATCAAAAGTACTGGAAAGTATTATTGACGACCACATCAGGGAATATTTCGATAGGACTAATATACTGCATGAAGCCCAACATGGTTTCAGAAAAGGCAGATCCTGCGTCACTAACCTACTGTCAGCTTGGGACGACTGGACATCATGCTGGGACTTGAACGTACCAGTCCATGTGGTCTTCCTAGACTTTGAGAAGGCATTTGACACTGTTCACCATGACCTTCTCCTACATAAAATAAGTCAGGCAGGCATAGGTGAGCCACTTCTGTCATGGTTGAAGGACTACCTAGCCGACAGGCAATTTTGCACTAAGGTTAACCGAGTCCGATCATCTTGGCACAGATCGTCATCAGGAGTGTCGCAGGGTTCTATCCTAGGACCACTGATGTTTTTGATTTTCATCAATGATCTACCACGCCGTCTGAGCTGCCCGACTCTCCTGTACGCTGACGACGTAAAAATATGGAGGGCGATAAAGTGTCCGGAGGACTCAGATAGGCTACAGGAAGACCTAAACCTTCTGGAAGACTGGGCGGTGGCCAGTGGCATGACTTTCAACTTGAAAAAGTGCAAAGTAGTGAAGTTGCGCACCTGTAGACTGCAGAATGCAAGTTACACCCTGTGCAATGAAAGCTTGTCCTGCACAACGTCGGAACGCGACTTAGGTCTAGTTCTAACGGAAAAAATGGACACAAGCGTAAATTACACAGGGGATGTAGCGAGGGCATATGCGGTCATACACTTTACGCATAGACAGTTAGGTGCACTCACTCCTGAGCTCTTTCTAATGTTGTACAAAACATACGTCAGGCCACACCTTGAGGTGCATAATATTATTGCACCCCCAATGCTGAGAAGAGATGCCAACCTCTTGGAAAGAGTCCAACGACGGGCAACAAAAGGAGTGGTTGGTCTCCGAAACAAACCATATGATGAAAGGCTGAAGAAATTAGGCCTGTTCACACTTAGTTACCGTCGGCTTAGGGGGGATTTGATTACTGCCTACAAAATAACAAATGACCAGAATCACCCAAACAAAGGTGTTCTGCCATTGAGTAGGTATAGGCTTCCACGTGGAAATCCCAGAAGGATAGCTCACCAGAGGGCAAGGACCCGGGTGCGCTCCCACTTCTTTTCACTGCGGGTTTGTCGTCCCTGGAATTCCTTACCGGCAGATGTAGCTATGGCACCGTCTTTGGACGCCTTTAAGCGAAGGCTGGACAACCATGCAGCGATACAAGGACTGCATCCAAATGGCCTATCTCCTTAAAATCGCATTTACCAATCAGGGTAGATAATTAAACTCGTCATTTTACTTCTTTACATTCTCTCCCGTCTTACTCTCCTGACAACTTATTAATATTATAATTACTATTATTATTATTACTATTACCGATATATATATTATTCTTCAAACTTCATGAGCTGACTGTTGTTACGTTTCCTATTTTCGTTTCTGTCTCTTAGTCTGAATAGCTTCACTAATTATATCTATTATTATTATTATTATTTACTATTATTATTATTATTATTACTATCTCTTTTCTCTTGTCGACAATACCGAAGGACTAACTGGCGAAAGGATCAACTCCAATCACAGTAGTAACAGTCTTAACATACCTCATACTACAAACCACATATAATTAATCCCAGCACTACTCCCTTTGGAGTCAACCAAAGCTACGACAGTCGAGTGGCGGGACAAGCTACGCAGAAGTTTACCGAAGATCAAGAACCTATACCTCACAATCAAGAAGCGAGCACAAAGAAATCAAATTGGTTTATACTAGCTCGTAAAAACGATATTGGATATTGGATATTGGAAAATTGCAGTAATGCGTTATATTAATAAAAAGGTTATTTGGATATAATGTTAAAGTCCGCTGCTACAAATTATTGATATAATCCACGGGAGCGTTTACTGTTGGAATGGCGTCTGCTGGCAGATGCTGTGGACCGGTTGTAGAGTTGTCTTCGGATAAGGATAATAGACTCCTGCAATAAACCCAAAGTATATAACACGGTATGAATGGATCAAGTAAGCAGTAGTGGCCAGAGAGAAGGCGAAGCTTCCAACGGTATAGTGTATTTCGAATTGTACACGGAAGTTATATATATTTTAACATGAATCCTTTAAAACAAAAATCGTATACAATGTCTCTAATTTCTACAACTAACAAAAAGTGTACAATCATATTTTTACGTACTACATACTGTTTTTCTTCACACCAGTTCGGAACACCTTAGAGGACATTGCAGGAGAGTTTAAAAGCCAAGACGAAATCATATTGCTGTTGCTCACCGGTTCTCACGCCGAGTCATGAACTCTTGGAACCGACTGTCGAAGAAGTGTTGTCTGCAACCTCAACTGATTCAAGAACGGTTTGGACAATAACAGAAGTTTACTAGAAAGCGATGAATATCGGCTACAAGCCTCCTATCCCCAACTAATAAATGTGAATCTGAACTTTCCATGACCTTTTGACTAATATTTTACGTGTATCAGACACATCGAACAACTACCTTGTTTAAGGCCTTCTGTCACCTTCGTCATTGAGGACAGCGATATACTTTATGGAGTGCGGCTGTTTATACACGCCTAACCTATTCTCCCTTCCAGTCTGAAGACAGGTTAGTTGACTAGGAAAATTTGCTGATTGGTTATTGGCTGATTCCCCAGTCTTTCGAAGGTCATATCAGCGTTAATCCACCTTGGAGTACTATTTGAAATGTTTTCTTTTAGAAGGAAGTAGACATTAATAGTTGTTGAAATGAATGTCACGAATTTCTTCCACAGTTTACCGAAAATTGTATGTTGTTAAAATGACACACTTATGTCAGGAATTGCATGCTCACCTTTCAGGTAGTATCAGTAGGACGTTTCTGAAAAATGAAGTAACTGCTCATCAGGATATTCATAATATTCATTCGTGCTTTGATAATTGTTTGCGCGAAGGTGATCTTAAAGGGTAAATTTCGATGTTTATTCAAACTTTTTGCTTTTTTCGGTCAGTTGTTTTGACTTTTTTCGCACTACTCATAATCTAATTCAGACGCCGGAAATTTTGGAATCGGTAGGTGCCCACTTTTTGTTCTTCTTCGAGTTTAACGATTGGATAATGTATGACTGGGAGAAGACTTGTTTTTAGTGAATAATTTGTGTATGGGTTATGAGAAGCATTGTCCTTGGGATTTGTGCACTTGATTGTCCCCTAATAAATAATGTATCATCACGCACTTTCACCTAAGTCATGTTTTTCTAATAGTAATGGATGTTGCTGTTATTGATTCAGCTAGTAAAACTGAAAATATGTGACCTTCAGAACGCAAATTTTCTAATGTAATTGCTATAACTTACACTAATACTGAAGAATGAAATTATTACTATGTCCAATATCCAGTATCGTGTTTACGAGCTAGTATAAACCGATTGAATTTCTTTGTGGTCGCCTCTTGATTCTGAGGTATAGGTTCCTGATCTTCGGTAAACTCCAGTCACTCGACTGTCGTAGCTTTGGTTGACTACAAAATGAGTAGTGCTGGGATTAATTAGATGTTGTAGTATGAGGTATTTTAAGACTGTTGCTACTATGATTGGATTTGATTCTTTCACCAGTTAGCCCTTTAGTATCTTCGTCAAAAGAAAGATAATAATAATAGGTATGATTGGTGAAGTTATTCAGACTAAAAGACAAAAAGAAAAGCTGATTCAATTTGAAGTTTATATATATATATATATATATATATATATATATATATATATATTATCAGTAGTAATAATAATGTGTATTAGTTAAAGTTTTCAGGAGCGTAAGACGGGAGAGAATGTAAAGAATTAAAAAACGAATTTAGTTGTCTATCGCTGAATGGTGTATGGAATTTTAGGTGATAGGCAGTTTAGACGCATTCTTTACGTCTCTGCATGACTGTCCAACCTTCGCTTAAAGGTGTCCACAGACGGTGCCATAGCTACATCTGGCGGTAAGGAGTTTCAGGGACAGCAAACCCGCTGCGAAAAGAAGTGTGAGCTCAGCCGGGTCTTTGCCCGAGTGTCCATTAGTTTCTTCAAACACTTTTTTATTTATGAAGTGTTCAAGTGGGACAGTTTGTATGTAGTAGTAAATACATGAATCCGTTCATATATATATATATATATATATATATATATATATATATATATAGACGTAGTTGGTATTTTGAAACAAGACACTTAGAAGGCTGAGGATTATTTACAATTGTTTTACAGTCCTACTGATACCAGATAACGTCACACTAACTCTTAGGTCGATAATCTGCTATGTTACAGCATGTACTAGTTCGATACAACTATTTTTAGTCCACGTTTTCACATCACAATAGAGTCAAATGTCTGTTTCTCTTAACTTTCCTCAAGTGGGGATGCTTTGAACGGCAATAATCGCGTTAGGACGCTTTAAATAAATAAGCTTTAGTAGATAAAACGAATTTGGCTAACGTGGCGTTCGGTATTTTCGCTTTCCCTTAGTTAAATGAATTAGTTTCGAATTTTCCGTTGTATGACTGAACCACTGTTTTAACTTTCCAAAGTTCTATCTCCTTCTGGAAATCATTCAGTTCTCCTAACGAATAACTTCCAGTTTTCCATTATTTCCATTTTCTATTATTATTTCTGAAGTACAAACTTATCGGTATATTTTAACCCTCTGTATACAGTTCGGTAGCTATTAGTAGTGGTCAAAGGAGATTAAGGATGACATCGAAATAACCGAACGAGCATATAATCTGAAAAAGGTGTTTATTTTATTACAAGAGGTCGCCACCTTAATTTAGGAAGCGTTTTTTCATAGCAGCGTGAGCTTGAGTATGTTTTATGTAATAACAACTACAATTATAAGCAAGTGCTTGTAGCTTTTGATTTAGTTGGTGATGACATGTATGTAAGGAAGCTTTACTTCTGTCAGATGTTCCATATTGTTTTCGTTCAAATAAACTTAACTGAATATAGTTCTTATTATAATTAGAAACCCTTGTTTTCATATGCTTTAATGTAAATTTCCAAACGAAATAATATATAGTTAACACAAAAGCTATTAATCTCCGTCTTTCCCTCAAAAGGCAACAACTTCTGTCGTAGAAGAATTTCATCAGGATAATGTTATATATTTAGAATTGAGAACTACGTTGCGACCACTTCCTACTCATCGTTCTTATTTAAATGCTGTAATTAAAGGCATACAAAATGCTCCAAGTGTAATCGATGGAAAAATGTGTGTGACACTATTACTCTCTATAGATAGGTCAAAAAGTGTTGATGATGCATTAATCACCTTAAACTTGGCCAAAGAAAATCTTTCTAATGGATTAATATCTGGTCTTGATGTCAGCGGAAATCCGCAAGTAAGTTCAGATGTTTGTTCATATGATATTTATGTATTCTATTATTTAATATTGAAATGAAACCCAAATTAGTAATAATTTTCAGGGTTGTACAGAAGTTGTAAATTCCGCTTCTTGTGTTAGAACCCATTGTACACAAAGATGGAATAAAATGAGTGGCAAATGTTTAGTAAGCATTTATTAATTAAGCAGTCAGCAATGAAGTTAATTTGCCAACACAAGATATAATCCACATCAGATTCAGTGCTCATTAGTCTCCTTATGTTTCCACTGTTTCGTGGAATCCTCATTTTCGTGTAATATATTTACGTAGTATTCCCGAAATCCGAGGCCATTTATTTTTAGTCCCTATTCTCTTTTGCGAATATCCCGTGTCATATAACTAATTTTCTTAAGTGGAGGTATTTTAACTGTAATTTTTTAAGAAATACTGCAGATTCATGGTTGGATCTTTTGACTAAGAGTTTAAAATGAATTATATTCACAAAATGTGCAAATATTTACCATTGAAATGTCAGGCAGTTTACCAGTACCCAGCTATACGTTTTCTTCTCTCTTAATCCACATTTTGTTTGTAAAGTCATTTTGTATAACGCAAGAGCAATCGCGTTCGCAGAATAATATTTTAAGTGCTTAGGTCAATAATCTACTGCTAGCTGTGCATCGGTGGCACAGTGGTTAGGACTCTCGCCAACCTTGCACATGCTCCGAGGTTCGATCCCCTGCCGATGCACACCTGATATCTATGGTCTGCCTGCAAAATTTGGGTTACCGATATCCATGCTGAAAATAACATACTTGTACCAAAAATACAGTGTGGAATCAAGCTGTAATCAAAAATAAAAAAAATAGAATAAAAACACTACTTTGCCCATCGACTGATGATACAGTCTAAGCAGTTTCAGAAAACAATGAGCGGTTACTTTTCGACGATTTGTAGAAATATATTGTTCTGAGTTGGATATAAGGCTTCAGAAACACCACCATTTGATTCTGTTCTCTGCAGTTCTTTTTAGATGGCTGCAGGGTCGCTTGTAATTTTTCATCTTCTCTTCACACGATCATATAAATGTAACCCTCGGACGGTGAACTTGTCATTTCTCACTTAGGTTCCACTTGATGGTTTGCCTGGCGAATGCTGTCACTTAACGATCTCCTCGGCGTATGTCCGATTGATTTGTATTTCATTCTACGTATTTTTTGGGCAGCAGGTTTCTGGTTGGTTTGTTACCAGAGTTCTTTGTTGCTAATTCTTTCTAGTCGACCATTTGATCTTCAATACTTAGAATACTCTCCTTATCTACACAGTTTGAAAAGTCATCCATCTGAAAGTATTTATTATTAACTGGTTATTGATCATTATTTTATAGGTAGGAAATTTATGTGATTTCATTCCAATCCTAAATGCAGCTCATTTGTATGGTTTAAAAACAACTGTACACATTGCTGAAATAGCTGATCAAAGTGAAGATTGGTTAAGATTTCTAAAGAATCACTTACCAGATCGTTTGGGACACGGAACATTTTTAACGAATTCGGATGTAAATGCAACTGCGGCAAAAGAAGTTGTGCTCAATTCTCATATACCCTTAGGTTAGATTAATTTCTTAGAAGTACTTATACACTATTATATGTTTATAACTGTTACCTCCAGATATTCGTTTTTTAAGTTACTCTATCGTGTTGACCAAGATCACTTAAATCTTATATGGGTTTTTATAAGGCAAGTTGTCTTAAAAATATCTTGGTATATTCGTAAAAGAGTTATGTATCAACCAATAAGTGGAAAAAAATTAGTATTTTTAATTTCAGTCGTCGTCGATAACTATAACTGTAATCTAAATAACATACTTTGGACTAATTGAACACACACGTAATCAGGTTGTTGAACTATTCAGATATTCAAGCCACACCACCACATAAAAGTAGCAGCTGTTGGCCGGTCGTATTTCTGTTAATTATTAACCGGAATACAATAGGTAATTATCATGACTTAGTTGTCAGTGACCTGAAAAGTATTCAAAGTAGTAATTACTGATGTCTACCACACTGGAATGCCTTCCATCTGATGATTGTGGCATTTCACCACCAACTTACCATTAAACAAATAATTCGAGCTATCCATCAGAGCTCAATATGTTTAATAACGCTAATGTAAGCTATTGAAATCTCTATTCCAAGTTTTCATCTCTGTAATGCCTCAGATGGAAATGATGAAGGTATAACATAAAAACATTTTTTAAAATGCTTGTCTACTTTTCTAGTGTTCGTATGATACACTACTGAATGTAATATTTATAATTTTTTAAATTTTCCAACTAAAGAGTTATGCCTTACATCAAATATCAAATCAAAAACTGTTGAAACCTATGAATCTCATCACATCAATTATTGGATGAACAGAGAACATCCGGTCTGTATTTGTGTAAGTTTTTCACATGTTGATGATAGTTATAATCTCTAATTCGCTGAATAAATGTTAACTGTTGATGTAGGTGGCGTGTCAGTGTCCAATTGTAGGGATAATCGCCAACAAGGGTTTGATTTTCAGCCAACAAACTCTCTCAGGTGGTAGTAGCCTTGGTCAATAGACAAGGTTTGGTATGTGGGGCTAGCAATACTGTTTGGCATAAACAACACCACCATTGCTGAGATTTCAAGAATCAAGATTGAAGCCTTATGTTTAACTTGAAATGAAAAAGGAATTCGCATGTGTGTGTGTGCATGTGATAGCTGTTCACTCGGTTTCTTAGCATTGTCGTCTTAGTGTGTGTTATGAGACGAGATAGGGAGCTATGCAAATGAAGACAATAGTCTGAAACACAGATTTAAGGATGGCTTTTTCAGTAACGTAACATTCTCTATTGTTACTTTTATTTTCATCTCGAAACGAAAGATTAGTGACACTGAAATATACCACCTGATTAAAATAGCCATTAAGGAACTGAGTAAAACGAATACTCAGTAGTAAAAACGATGTAGGTAAAACTGCCCGGATATGATTAAAACTGTAGTGGAATTTGTTTCTCTGTTTCAAAGTGGTTGATTTAATATGAGAAAGCCAGCTAGATGACTCAGTGTGGATAAAATTTATTTTAATAAAGTCCCACAGTATAATACAATTATCTTCTGATGACGTTCCGAGTACAATTTATTGCTCATAATCATATCAAGTTACTCACACAACTTTCCAACTTCGTTAAGATGATTCAACTATTTCTCATCTCTTGACTTGATTGGTAGTAGTATTTTCCCTATCTCTAGTATTGGATTTGAGTCACTTCTATATTGCATGTGTTTGGTGTAGGCTCGATGAACCAGGATTCAGTAATCGATCTCTCTCTCCACCTACTCTCTTGTGTGGTTGTGCATTAATCCATGCAGTGCAGTTACTGAGCTTTTTTCTAAATTAATTATCTTCGCGGGGTCAATTATTCCAACCTTGGCTAAATTCGTATGTTCTGACAATCTGACTACACCCAATCTACTAGTTTGACCTATGTAGTTGACCTCACAGTCATTGCAAGGTGTTTTGTAAATTATATTATATTGTCTAATTGGGTCAACAGGGTCTTTTAGCCTACAGAATTTGTCCCTGAGTGAGTTTGTAGGTTTAAATGTCGCCCTATTTCCTACTTTATTAGGAATCCTACGTAGGGTCCCCTCCCTATATGCACGCATTAACACACAACCACACAACGGGGTGGAAGAGGTTATGTGTGTCCAAACCAAGCTCACTTTTAACGGTTTGAAAAAATTTGGACATTGGGTATATGATATTCATTATGATAAAGGTTTTTGTATTTCCCAATGAATGAAAAACAAAACGATACTGTTTTTCAAGTGTTGGTTTGTAGGGATTTGATTGGTTTACAAGATTTCATCATGAGCTGATATTGGTTAGAGAACCATTGGAAAACCTGGGAGTACTGGACAGCTGTTTCGTCCTAGTTTGGGACTCTTCAGCAGTACGCACCCACCGGGATTCGAGCTTGGGACCTTCTGGTTACAAGGCGAGCTCGTACACCATATTGTTTTTACTGACGTTTCGTTATTTAATGCTAATAGCTTTATCAAAGTATTATTAAACCGGAATTTACAAAATCTCAGCATATATTCAACAAAGAGTTAAGGGGTGAGAAAATAGACTTAGGTCAGGTTAGTGGGACATATTGAAAGTCAAAATAGCAATGAAGATCACTAAACTTAATATCAAAGGTAATAGTACATCTGTTATTATATCAAAACAAAGTTTACCAACTTGATCATCATTCGTTAGTCAGGGGTCCTTTTTTGTTGATAAAGATAACAAAATCCAGTGTAGATTGTTGGATTTGAACAGTGTGTAAAATTATAAAAGTAGTGTGTGTTTACATAGTGAACTTGCTTATCACATTCGTGTTGATTTTGTCACTTCATGGGGGAGGAAGGGGTTGTAACCAGGTCAGATTCTGTTTTAGTCCATTATTCTCATTCAGACAATTGGGATTCCACTTGATATGAAGTGCTTCTGATATTAAACGTTCTTTGTGATTTCTGAAGTTTTTCTAGATTTCTTCAATATTGTCAAAATCAATTTTGTGGCCTGATTCTATAGCGTGTAGACCTATGGCTGATGATTTTTCAAGCTTTTCTAGTTCAACTGGATTTATTTCTCGGTGGTCGAAGAGATGCTCTACGGTGTTCATTTCTTCTGACTTTGATTTCTCGAGATGTTTGTCGGATGTATATCGCATCACATTACAAGCATTTTATTTTATAGACACAATTAGATAGAGAATCTTTAGGGATTTGGTCTTATATGGACAAGGTTGATTTGAAGTGTGTTTGATGTTTTGAAGAAAACTAATGTTGAGCTGGTTGAGTACTCTTCTGATATCGTCTTACGTCTCTGCTCTATGTGGAATGACGACTGTTTATGTCCATGTCTTCGGAATGCGTTTTCGGCCATACTTAATGTCTGTGTTGATTTTGTTGACGAAGTTTTTTGGGTAATTGTTTTTCTTGAGAGTTTCAGTAATGTTTGATATTTCTTCTTCTTTTTCTTTCTCATCCGTTATCAGAGGGTGTGCTCGTCTAAAAAGACTTGAAACAAGTGTAATCTTTGCGCTGATGGGGTGTGATGATTTGAAGTCTAAATATTTACTGGAGTGGGTTTTCTTCCTGAATATGGATATACTAAAATGTCCGTTTTCCTTTCTCTTTACTAGGCAGTCTGGAAATGGTAGTTCACCGATGTCTGATTCTGCTTCCGAAGTGAACTAGATTCTGGGAGATATACAGTTTATTTTCTTTAGGAATGAATTGTGTAGATCTCGTTTTAGTACTACAAAAGTATCATCCACATATCTTAACCATATTTTAGGAGTGAGTATGCTTGAAAAGATGTTATTTTCGAATTTATTCATGAAAAGGTCGGCGTGGAAGAAAGTTAAAATTCTAAAAAGTAATATAGGTAGGTGGAGAGAGAGGTTGATTACTGAATCCTGCCTGGTTCATCGAGTCTACACCTAACACGTGCAATAGAAATGACTTGTCACTCATACCAGAATTATGGAAATTACTGCTACCAATCAAATCAAGAGATGAGAAATAGTTGAATCATATAAGCGATATTGGAAAGTTGTGTGAGTACCTTGATGTGATTATGAGCAATAAAGTCTGCTTAAAAGTCATCAGTAAATAGTACTGTGAGACTTTATCAAAATAAATTTTACCTAGAATAGAATTATTCTCTACTACAGTGCAAAATTTCTATTCTTATACCAGCTAGAGGTTATTTGAAACCAAAGAATACTTGACAGCTGTCTTCTCGTATTCTAGTGTAGTGTACATCGATTATCTCAGAATGGATTCAGCTTGTGTCCGTCTGGTTTGAGACGAGAAGATTATCATTGTATCATCAGGAATGGATGCGTCCGTTAATAACTTCCAAAATATTAGTGATTTTATTGCTGAATAAATTGCTGTACTCTTTGTTTAGTTTAATGTTTCCCACTCTTTTTTTTCTACTCTTCTATAGACTGATGACAAGGGCTTATTTGAATGTACGCTATCAGGAGAATACCAGTTAGCTGTTGAACGTTGTGGATTAAGTCAACAGCAAGTTTTTAAAATACTCGATAATTCTGTTGATATGACATTCTGTTCTGAAAATACCAAAAGCCAATTGTCAAGCAAAATAAAAGAATATTCCAATAGTTTCTTATCTGACTGTCAAGAATATAATTAATAACATTATTTTGATAAGGTCTGTACTCTTCATAACGCATAAATTTAGTAATTTGCAGGGGTTTTGGATTTTTCTGGGTACAACCATAGGGCAGAAAAGTGTTAACTAGACAACTTGTGATTTGAAAGTCTTTATAAGCATCCGATGGCGCACATACAAATCAAGGTTCAAGATGACAGTAAATAGGAAACCAACACATTGAAATAAATATTTAAACTTCCAGTCTGACTATCCAATAAGCAATGAAAGTTGCAGTAGCTCTAAATCTGCTAATTAAAGATTAAAAGAAACGAATGTAAGCTATTGAAGTAATAGAGAAGATTTGTAGCTCAGGTGGATAATTTGCAATTAATAGTTTTCTTTGACCTGGTTGGTTTAGTTGCGGAGCTTTCGTCGTTCTTCTGGACAACATCTTCAGCGCAATATTTAGCATAAAGTGAAATGATTTAAATTTCTTCATGAGTGATATAATTGAGTCTCCCGGTAACTATCTTTACATATGTATTAACCGTTTTCTGTTGATTTGGATTTTAAACTTATTAGTTGGCATATTTGGTCTATATTGACGTGTTTGTTATTTACATATTCGTTTGAGTACCAAGCTTCTAGGAATTCCCTGGCACTTTTCGTGTTTCCTCTAAGATTTTGACATTATCCCAATCAAAGTAATGTCCACAGTTGTCTATATGCATTGATATGAAAGAATACATATCGTGTCTTTTCACGGCTGATTTGTATTCTTGTATTCTGATTCGAAGGGGACGCCCATTTTGGCCTATGTAATGCCTGTTACAGTTCATACAATTTATTTTGTAAATAGTAGTAATTTTATCTCCTTTTTCTGTTGGATCTTTCGGTTTACACAATATCGAATGAAGTGATTGTGCTGGCTTGTGTGCTATATCTATATCAAACGGTTTCAGTATTCTAGCTGTTATTTCAGAGATATTTTGCATGTATGGTAGGATGCATTTTCTTGTGTTCTTTGATGATGGCCCCTTCTTGGCGTTGTGATTCGACTTTAAACATTTCTTGATGAAACTTTGTGGATAACCATTCTTTGTGAAGACCGTTTGTAGGTAGTTTTCTTCCATTCTTTTCAACTCTGGGGTGCTACAGTGTGTTTGAATTCTTTTAAAAAAAATGTCTGCCCACAATTTTTTTCGTGAGTACTTGGATTATTACTAGTATAGTTGAGTATTTGATCTGTGTGTGTGTGTGAGTTGATTTTCTATATACTTGTGTTTCTAAATTCCCTCCCTGTGTTGGTTCTCCTGATCAAGACATCTAAAAATGGGATTTTGTTATCTAATTCTTCTTCTCTTGTGAATTTGATGTCTTCAAATATGTTGTTTATCAATATATAGGTATATTCTAAATCATTTCGCTTTACGCTAAATATTGCTCTGAAGATTTTGTCCAGAAGGGGACGATGAAAGCTCTGCAACTAAACCAACCAGCTCAGAGAACACTATTAATTGCAAAACTGCAAGCTATGTCGCTGACATGGAGAAAACTATCTCCAAAGCATGACTTGTTTTAACTGAATATCGTAATGCAAATAAGTTTCTGAAAAAAATATATATTTTTAAACAACAATAATTGCAGGAAATAAAAGGGAGAATATTGAAATGATAGCTTTTCTAGATCGAAAAGACACTACAGAACAATTACAAAGAGTATTTATTGTATATAGTGTGATTAAAAATTGCTACAGTTCCAGATCAACCCAAAGCGAGCTTGTTAATGACCGTCAATCTTCCTAAAGAGGCAGGGAGGTTTTATAGGCAACTAAAACTCAGTTTGATAGGTTATCAGTCAGGATTCAACTAGTCAGATTCCACCATTGTCTGACACCAACTACTCGGTACGTTTAGTTTCCATAGTAAGTTTTGGATTATTATTGAAAATATGTATTTTTCGTTTGCTTGCTTGAAATGCAGGATCCAGGATTATTGCGTAAGCCTTGTGAATGACTGTTTTGAGTCAGAGAAATATATCAAGAGATTGTCGTTTGTTCATTGCCGCTAACTGTGTAAATAATAGTGGTCCCATCGACAATTATACACCTCATCCAACAGTTATACGACAATGCTGCATGCCAAGTAATCCACAACGGGAAACTTACGGAAGCCTTCGAAGTGAGGACGGGAGTGAGGCAAGGCTGTCTACTATCACCAATGATCTTCCTGATTGCAATTGATTGGATAATGCGACAGACAACGGCAACCAACTAGGGAACAGGCATAAAATGGACTGACACAAAAGACTTGGAGGATCTGGATTTCGCCGATGATATATGTCTGATTTCCCATAAACTGGAAGATATGCAAGTGAAAAGCAACAAGCTGGCAGAAGAAGCATCAAAGATAGGACTTCAAGTGAACATAGATAAAACAGAGATAATGAAGATTCCTAGCCAACATCAAAAAAAAAAAAAAAAAAAAAAGGGGACAAAAAAACCCTCCCGGGATCTCAAAGGGAGGAAAAAAAGAAAAAAAATTTTCTCTCAAATTGTGGGGACCCAAAAATTTCAAAAAACAAAAAAGGGTAAAAAAAAGTGCGAAAACGCAAGGGGGGGGAGGAAAAACAAATATTAGGTGTTAAAGTCCACCTGGAGCCTTCAAATTCTTTAACGAAATATTCAGTTGAAGTGAAAGGTATTCATTTCCTGAAATAACATAAAACAACTGTATTTAAGTGTTGGGTTGTAGGGATTTGATCGGTTACAAGATTTCACCATGAGCTGATATTGGTTAGAGAACCATTGGAAAACCTGGGAGTACTGGACAGCTGTTTCGTCCTAGTTTGGGACTCTTCATCAGTACACACCCACCGGGATTCGAACCCAGGACCTTCCGGTTACAAGGCGAGCTCGTATACCATCGAGCCATTGGGACCAGATCCAATGGCCCATGAATTCTAGCTTGTGCCAATTCACGACATAGCGCGACCCCTAGCCAGTGTCTTCGGCGAGTATTTGTCCTCACACCCGACCTGCTGCACCCTGCTGGTCACGACTTCTCACTGCTGCCATTGGATTGGGTCCCAGTGGCTCAATAGTATACGAGCTCGCCTTGTAACCAGAAGGTCCTTAGCTCGAATCCCGGTGGGTGCGTATTGCTGAAGAGTCCCAAACTAGGACGAAACAGCTGTCCAGTACTCCCAGGTTTTCCAATGGTCCTCTAACTGATGTCAGCTCATGATGAAATCTTGTAAACAACTGTATTTATTGGATGAAATGTTTGTAATGCTTTATTTGGAAAAGCAATGGGCTGGTTAAAGTCAAATTCAGTGAGTACAACCTATACAAACTACATCCGTCTAGAAAAGAAGCAAAATTAAATTCTTGTAAAAAAGATAGACTATAGCAAAAAATAAATCTATATACTACTGATTGATTAAGACAAGTAGTTTTAAATCACTCACATCAACCAGTAGTATTTGCTAGTCAGATGAAAGTGATTTAATCACTGGACAGTTGTTTCACTCGTTTAGGGTCAAGCACATCGATGGTGTACCCGAAATGTGACTGAAATCGGGTACAAGTAGCCAGCAATAAATTAGTCAGCAGTAAACTCAGAAAAAAAGAAATGGTTAGGTGTGAGGCTAGCAACCCATCGTCTGAAAACAACGTCACGCCTACCACTGAAACTTCAAAGCATAAATCCTGAAGTCCTGTATTTTACTCGGAATGCAAAAAAATGGAAATCAAAATACAACCTAATTTCTGCATGTCAGTATACTCATCATGAAACAATGAGTTACTGAACAGTTTATAATGGCGCAGTCAGTTATACATATTTCTTCGGAGTATCGATTGCCTTACAATTACTGTTACATAGTTGAACTTTAAAAGGATGACATTCTAACTGACTGATTTCGACATAGAACTTTGCAGAGAAAGAAGTGCAGCAGTTAGAGTTGCTACGTGTAATACATGTAACACACAAAGGAGAAGTAAAAACAGGTTCGGAAGAACGATGACAAGTAGTTGTACCAAGTAGAAAGAACAGTGTCACGGAAACACAATAGGATTCGATGAATATGGAAGGTTCCAAAGAATGAATACATCTTTATCAATGAGAGGGCTTCTGGGCTATACCACCAATAGTTTCCAGTCATTGGTTCTTAGAATCCCGATAACTCCAAGTAGGCAGTTTACAGATTCCTACTTGGCTTGAGCTAACCTTCAAACATTTCATGGATTGATTATAGGATTTCACGATAAGGTGAAATTGGTTAGAGAACCATTGGAAAATCTTGGAGTACTGGACAGCCGTCTTGTTCTAGTTTGGGCCTCATCGGTATTGCCCATTCACTGGGGTTTGAACCTGGCTCGTCTGCTTACGATGCGAGGTCGTAGATCATTTAGCTATTGGGACAGAATTCACTGGCCCATGAATTCTATCCCCTGCGAATCTGTGATGTTAGTACGACTACTAACCAGTGTCATTGGCGAGTATTTTCCCTCACACCCGGCCTGCTGTATATTTCATGGATTAATTCAAAATTTTGTTTTGACCACCACTAGCTTTTTTCAAACTGATCTTGTGTCAGGTAACATTGTTCGTTGAGGAAGGTGATCGTTAGGTATGCGTAATACATGCCCTAACCATCTTAACTGATGTAGCTTCAGAACCTCATAGACTGACTTTTACTTCTTACTTAACACTTTATGGTTATCCCCAATGATACTTACCATATTATACTGTGGTGAGAGCCGGCTGCTAGCCAAATTGGTAGACAGTATTTCTACGTCAATGTTTACGTCCCCATTATTAGTCGTGAGAAAAATATGAACAAAGACTGATTCAACAACCAACCACAGCAGACTTTGAATAGGCAGATACAGTTAGCATACAGATGATTTGACATTCAATAAACGGCTACAAAGAGATGAAAGATTAACTTTCAGTGAGAAACAACCAATCAGAAGACTGTGTTTTTCTGCTAACAATAATCTATAATAATGTACATGAAAATCTATAAATATGTATTGATTTCCTTAATAAACGATCTGTTGTCTGGCCCTTGTCTTCTGTTGTTACAATACCGCCTGACGCGGGAGATAGAACTCAGACAACTATAAATCAAAGACAATTAGGATTTTCATATCTTCCACTCCCTATGACCATGTCTCAGAACTGTCGGTCTAGGTAATTATCTTGCTGAAATTATAAAAGTTTGGTTATACTATATGTTATTCAACGTAATATTGTATAGAAAACTTTCTTCAAATTGTAATTATTTTATTTTTTTTCTCTCCACGTACTTTGTTTAATTCACAAATTCCCTACATATGTTAATCGAAAAAATAAGATTTATTTTATTGTTTTATTTTAAAATGGCTTGTTCAGTCAAAGCTAGTGGGTAGGTATATCATATGTAAGCTTTTGTTTAATAGTGTGTAGGTGTTACAATGCAAACTATATATTTTACTATATTGCTAATGTAAGCACTAATTAATCGCTACATACCTGATTGAATTTTTTATCGTGGTGGCAGTTTTTCTGTGTTTTCTCTTTTAAAGAATGTTGATCTCGTCTTATTATTGAACTTAACTCTAAATATAGTCAATAGAAGGCAATAATAATGTACAGAGTTTATCTGTTCAATTACTAAGTGAAGATATGCAAGTGAAAAGCAACAAGCTGGCAGAAGAAGCATCAAAAATAGGACTTCAAGTGAACATAGATAAAACAGAGGTGATGAAGATTCTTGGCCAACATCAACAGCAACAACAACAACAGACGACAGTCAGCATAAATGGGAGGAACCTGAAGAAAACAACCTCTTTCATCTACCTGGGAACATCGTTTCAACTACAGGCGAAACTGACGAGGATATCAAAGCCAAAATCGGAAAAGCAAGACAGGCTTTCACAACCTTAAGTCTGTGTGGAGGTCAACATCACTCACCATCAAAAATAAGATCCGGATTTTCAACTCCAATGTGAAGTCAGTACTACTATACTGATCAGAGACTTGCACTGCGCGTCATAAAGAGCATCTCAAACAAACTTCAGACCTTCAATAACAGTTGTCTTCGCTCAATACTCAAGATCAGATGCCAGGAAAGATCAGCAACAGGGATCTCTGGCAATGAGCGAACCAACCAGGAACCGATTGTGAAACAAATAGGCAGGAAGAAATGGAATGGATTGGCTGGCCATACTCTGAGGAAACCATCAAGTGACATCACTAGACAAGCCATTGCTCGAGTGGAACCCGAAAGGAAAGCGGCTAGTTGGTCGTCAGTGTAAGGGTGACTTGGAGGAGGTCATGTGTAGAGGAGATGAAAGCATGTGGGCAGAGTTGGAGCGGGTGAAAAGTTGGCAGAAAACAGAAGGCAATGGAGGTGCGTAGCTGAAGCCCTATGTTCCTCTAGGATTTAAAGGATATAATAATAATTTCTAAGTGAAAGTATTTATAAATAATTCTACTTATTTGGCAAATTATTAAATTACAATTGTTGTCATTTTATCCACATTAAAAAAATTTCTCAGTATATTAAAATGACTTAGTTGACTTAATCATTCATTAAATAATCAATCCGTTTAGAAAAACATACTCTGAATAGAGTGTGACTGTTTTACCGTCAGAGACTGATTCATGGTTTGTTTGACAAACAAATGTTTGTATGAGCTTCTTCACTTCTCATCTCAATATAAAGTAATAAATGTCTGTAGAGGATACACCTGATTGACGTTGGTAATGCCCTCCCCCCCGCTTCCCGTGAAATGAAAACTGAAATTAGATTACAGAACTTCTGTTCGACAATCAGTTACTCAAAACCATTATAAATATTATTCTAATTATGAAATAAAAACCTGTATCACTTTTTAAAACCTGGCTAAATTTAGTATGTTAGTGTCAGACTATTGGAAATAAGTTTTCGTGCCTATCAACACTAGTCAACAAAGCACATCTGCTGCCTGAAAGAAACTTAAACCATCTTCTCGAATATTTGAACCTGTATCACCCAGAGGTGCTATCGTCGACGTTACTACTGAGCTTTTAGGGAACATTGATGACAAATCATACAGTTTGGTGACTGCATACTGTAAGCTTGACTAAGTGCATGTTTACTTTTATTTTATTCCTTTAGGTCCTAGTGGAACATAAGGAGTTTATCACTTCCCAAAGTTAGCAATAATAATAATAAGAGTAATAGCTTTACTCTAGAATGTATGCTAATAATATAGTACAGAATTCTTAGTGTATTTAAATTGTGGAATGTAAACGCCTTGTAGAAAATCTTCAAGCGAAATAGTAATCGATAGTAATATCATGTGATCTAGTATTGTTCCATCTGAAGTAAAATGGAATCCTGTACATTTTTTTGTGCTTAATTTCCTTCGATAACTGCACAGTATTCTACTGAATGCTAATTACAAATGTCCACGAACTCATGTAGCTATCTAGTGGATATGATTCCATGAATAATGCAATACGAAATGGAGAAGATCCATTACCATTATACTGGTTGGCAATTTAGATAGGTGGGTAATTTAAACAACCTGTGGAGAATTATTCATTCATATGAAGTAAATAATAAGTTTCTGTATACCAAGTACTCAAAAGTTAGCTTTTGTTTCAACGGATCATTAAATCAAATTTTAATTTTTTTCTAAAAATAAACCAATTTTTCGGGCGATTACCCATATTTAAATATGTATATGACAAAATGTGTTCAGGGTGCATTGACTGTTCAATTGTAGAATACTCACCAGCCATGAAGGAGTTCTAAGTTCTATTCCTGATTGAATTACTCTGAAAGCTCACCGAGCCGACAGTAAGTCCAGAAACGAGGGAAGGCTTAATTTCAGACTAACAACTCCAGCCCTTAAAAAGCAACACCATCGCTATTGTGCGTCGGTGGCGTAGCGGTTAGGACGATCGCTGACCATGCACATGGTCCGGGGTTCGATCACCGGCCACCGACGCACTCCTTTACCTCGCTAAGCCAGAAATAATCCTGGTAAAGAGGAAAGGTTGGGCATGAGGCTAGCAACCCAATCCTGTAAAAGTAACCATACTGCTACAGAAACTTCAAGCCACCAGCTTGAAGCCCTATGTTCCACTGGGGAACGTGAGGGAAAAAAATCGCTATTCAAACTCCAAAGCTTGGAGTCCTGTGTTTCACTTAGAACGCAAGGAATGTAAAAACCATGTTTAATGTAACATTACTCCATCTAAATGCCTTGATTTAGAGTTACTCACTACTGCAAGCAGTATCATAGTGAATATGGACTAATGGTTGAGTTAGGTTGTAAACTTTATGTGAATAAACGTAAGCATAAAAAGATATCAAATAGGATTATCTCGGAATTACGTAATGTAGGAACTGTGAGTAAATGGCTGAGTATGTGTCACTTGGTTAATGGTGAGTAGCAGTGAAATTCAGGACGCATTTTGCGTCATATCTGAAACGCTTCAGATGAAGTAATTACATACTCAGTGAATGATGGTGTTCTTACCAGAACTTGAACGTAACCGCCAATTTTTTGAACGCTAAAGCATTATCTGTGAGGCTACTAAGATATGAGAATCACTATTTCTTTATAAGTTATCAGTTATTATTTGAAATCAATCATAAAATAATTTTGCTTCATTTAAATATCTCATTTTATCAAGGCCTTGATATGAATATAAGCAATATGTTGTACTCAAAACATCATGAGCAAATAAATAATACTGTATGTCTGAGTGTTTTTTTACCAAATAAAAATTATTTTATGATAGAATTGTGCTTTGACCACAGTGCCTGAATCCTATTTGTTGTTGAATGTATTGCGGGTAGTTGGCAGCAAGCCTTTGACGTAGATTTCGTGCTCGTTGCTACTCATCAGCATGGTGTGTATACAAAATGAGAGAAACATCAGTAATAAACGAGATAATATCTGTAGGTAAATTATAAATAAGTAGATGAGTACAAAATCAGGAGAACACAATACAATAATTTAAAATAATGTAAACAAACATTATAGAAAATTAAAAGGTTTCATATGCAGGCCGCTTGAGAAACTGTTATGTACTCGTCGCTGAATTATTGTTAGGGTCTGGTCGAGAAACTAATAGTCCTGACGCGAGAAGGCGGAAATCAGAAGACCACTAGGTTTGCGATGATACTTCTATTGTCCAAACACAAGGAGACGAAAATAAATGGTCTCACACCAAAGTGGTAAGCAAGTCAAGTAGTTGTAAAGTAAAGTAGTTCACACAAATTGTAAATGCGAATATATATGAATAATTCAGACAAGCGTGGGAAAAATCATTAGACAGTCTTAACATGAATGGCTAATTATAATGGAGTGTCGATCCAATTATACATAGCGAATATAGCAGACATGCCAACAAACATATATGGATATATGTCACCAAGCAACGGACTGTCAACAAACACTCATATTATATATAATATAATATAAGGAGAATACACATTATTAAAAGAGACAAGTCCATACAAGTGAAGTGGTCACAGACTAACCGAGCAAACAGAAAGAGAGACCAACATGCACACACACATAAATATATATATGTGGATACATATCATCTCAATTTCAAAGCAGATTATTGTAGAATGAACGTGTACTTTCCAGAAATATTTCATCTTGAATATAAGACATTACGCTGAAAATGATATGATAAGCGTGTTTACTTTGGGCTAAGTGCCAAGAACCTACACTTTGTTAGTCCTAAAACAACGTAGATTTCAGTAGGGATCAGCATTGCTTAAAGAATAACTTACAATTATAGACAGCTAAACATACCTTTCTAGTTCATCTGTTTTAGTGATTCGCCATAACAAAAAGTCACTTATATAGATAACATATAAGAACACGTTTTATACGTCATAGTGATTTATAACTGTAGAACCTGAAAGGGAAGTAATCAATCTAAGTATTCTTCATATTAATAATCTTCAACTTCTAAAAGTGATTATCAATTGGGCAGAAAGATATCTGAAGGATCCAGATTAAACAAATCAATAATTAAAAGAACAGAATGATTCAAACATTTTGTTAGGGAAGTGAAACTAAGACATTATTACTTGTTATTTTCTTATAATTCATTTAGTGAACCAGTAGATGTATAACCGGGTGGTTGAATTTTTGAGTATTTTTGCTCCATAGCTCACTTCTAAATACATCAATCCATTTTTTTACGTAAAGTATGTGTTCTAAAAATAGCTTAATATGTTACAGGTTTGTTAACAAGCTGATATCAGTTAGAAGACCTTTGAAAAATGGGTAAGCTGTTTCGTTCTAGTTTGGAACTCCTCATCAATACGAGCCTACTGGGTTTGGATCCAGGATTTTCCGATTATAAAGCAAGTTCATGGACGATTGAGCCGTTTGGGCCTGAACCAAAGGCTCATGAATCCCACCTTCTGCCAATTTGTGTTATGTATAGCGCAGCCTGAAATCAGTTACATCCTTCTAGGCCAACACATGATAATTAATCTGATGCAGACTAGCGATTGGCTGTGTAGCTGGAGCTATAATAAAAAGTCGTAACCAGCGAAGTCCATCAATTCAGGTAATAGAACAGTTACTCGTCGGTGATATTGGCTAGTTGTTGTACTATATGTATATCAGGAGTTGGCCGAATTTGGAGTTCAAGGGTCATTGGATTGCATCTCAGTGGCTCAGTGTTCTACGAGCTCTGCTTGTGAACTAGAAGGTCCTGGAGTCGAATCTCAATCGATGGATGCGTGCTGCTGAACACTACCAAACTAGGACGAGAAAGCTTTGCAATAATCTCTGGTGTTCCAGTGGTTCTCTAACTGATGTCAACTTGTGATCAAACTTGTAACCAACAAATCTTTGCAAATCAACACTGGAAATAACTAATGTGTGTATTAAATCCCATTTCATTGAAAATAGGTCATTTTTGCTCTAAGATATGTCGTGACCTTTGGAATGAGTTTCTAAGTAGTAATTATTCTTATTATTCATTCCTAGCACTCTTAGCAGAATATCTGGCTTCACTGGAAGATCTCCGCACCATTCGTCTCTCTTTCGTCATTTCCAGCCGACTAAAAGACTTTCCACAAACTTTTATTTCCTCTTCATGCGTTCTTCTCCATATCATTTACGGATGACCTCCTAGTATCTTCCCATTTGTGTTCCACTTGAGAGTCTATCGGAATATGATGTCACTTGAATATCTCAGTGTGTGTCGAATCCATCACCATTTTTCGTCTACATATTTACTGGATGGCAGTTAAGCATTCTAGCATTGAACCACCGAAGAAAATTGGAGATGTATCGGACGCACGCTAAAGGGAATGCTGGGTGATATCACACTCCCTGAATGCAACTCGAACAAACCTTAGCGGGAAACGACAAGTTAGGCGTCAAAAGGTGACATGGTGGAGATTATGTGGGGAGGAGTTGACAGACTATGGCCAGTTGCGGAGTCAGTCAAATAGAACTGCACAGAACAAGGTAAAACGGAAATCTTCTGTTTAATCCCTACTTTCCGCTTGGAACCTAAGGGGACAATAATACATAATGATAATATCCGTTGGTCAGTTCTTAGCTGACCAAGAAACAAAACAATCGTTCATCGTTGCTTACTGTTCAACTATTCTCGAAGTATATAGTTATCTCTAGTCAGAATCACCTTTTAATTTTTTCTTTACTACACGTAGTTTTCTATTTGAGTAGAGTACAGCATTAAACATAGACGAAAAGTTGAGTTATTTGAGTAAAAGTTATAGTTGTAGCTAGAATTTTAGAAGTAGAAGTATCAAGTATAAATTCAGTGATGTGGTTTGCTCTGAAGATAAAATACTAATGCATAAATACGATGTGGTTTCACATAACATTTACTTATTTCATTGATGCTAATTCAATTATGAAATATACCTTCAAGCATGCTGGAATCCTTTTTGTTGACCTTTACGACTTCAAACATATTTCAATACAACAACATCTCTTTGATTCAATCTGTACATGATCGGTAAATTCGATAATTTCATTCTTTTGCATACATTATCACATTTGTGTATAACCTACCGAAAATATTGCCATCCTATTTCTGTAGTCTTAAAATTTATGATCTGATTCTATATTGTGTAGACCTAAGGCTGGGTATTTTGTTTTTAAGCTTTTCTAATCCCACTGGATTTCTTATTGGCAAAAAATTTAGTCCCTATGGTGTCCATTTCTTCAAAACTTCACTTCTTACAATTAAGAATTTCATTATGTGAACGCATGCTGTTTCCTCCTTTAACATTCTGTACATGGCTTGTTATCTTTACCACTTTTACTGGCATGAAAATGTAAATATTACCTCATGCTGAAGAAGTGTAAGTGAGTTACTGTTCATAAACTGAAATTTCGTGAATTCTGTTTGAATAATACTTTGATAAAGCTATTATCGTTAATTAGCGAAACGTCAGTAAAAACAGTGACGTTTTGATTTTCATTCTTTAGGGAATAAACAAACATTTCTGGTGATTAATACCATAAACCCAATGCTCCAATCTTTTCCCAGACTATTAAATTTGAAATTGGTTTGGATACATTATAAAACAACACATTATTTCAACATTAGTTAACTCATAAAAAGTCAGTTTTTAAAAGAGTGAAAATTAACTTATTTACAAATCATTTAAAATTTGAACAAAATGGAAAAAATGCCTGTGAAAATAAGCTATGCGTCGGTGGCACAAAGACAGAGTGCTCGCAACCACTCAGGTGATCCGAGTTAGATCCCTAACCGATTTACTCCCTTACCTAGATAAGCCAGTAGTAAGACTGGTAAAGAAGGAGAGTTAGGCATGAGGCTAGCAACCCCGTCCTGTAAAAATGGTCAGCACTGCTTAAGACACTTCAGGTTGAAGCCCTATATCCCACTGGGAACGTGAAGGAATAAGACAAAAAACTGCCACTCCTCAATAAGTACGTGACTGGTCCTCTAAGGGGCGAAATTACTAGGTAATGGTGACTTAGAAGCGCATTAATTCTCCATGACTGAATTACTTCATAAAGTCGACAGTGAGTACTGCTAAGCCTGTCTCTTTCTCAAAATGCGCCTATTTAGTGCAAAAAGCATTTATATAAAATAAACTGGTTAATTAGCATCTGCGTCGATGGCACAGCAGTAGAGTGCTGGTCGACCACTCAGGTGGTACAAGGTTTGGATCCCGGCCGACTCACTCCTTTACCTCGCTAAGCCAGTAGTAAGACTGGTAAAGAAGGAGAGTTGGGCATAAGGCTATCAACCCCGTCCTGTAAAAATAATCACCACTGCTACAGACACTTCAAGCCTTCAGGTGGAATCCTTTTGTTCCTTTGGGAACTTAAAGTAATAAATAGAGGGAAGTTAAGTAAACAGGTAACTGATTATTAAATTGCTTACCTACTGAGCAGTTGCATGACTCCATATCATTGAGTTACAAATAATCAGAGACTGATATTCTTTAGTAAACAGTTAACGGAAATAGAATCAAGTGTTAGTTTGCAGGGATTTGATGTGATACACGTTTGTTCACTACTTGACATTAGCAGCTCGTACCGCCTGGTGTTCGAACCTAGAACCTTTAGGTTGGAAGATGAGCTTTAAATCACTATAAATTTTCTTGTTATATTTCTACACTCATTCTTATTTCAAAGCAAATTTCCTTGTTAACCAACATTATTTAAAGAATACTTTGTATTGGATATCTGTGATGTTCTAGGATCGAACCCAAAATATCTGGTTTATAAGAGTCGGAATCCAATGACTGATAAATTCGTAATTCGGACGTTTTATGATATGTGTAGCAGTAATGTCATCCAAAGTCATTGAAGAGTTTCTATTCTTTCACCCACTGGTTACAACTTTTCATTTGAATACTTGGATCTCCATGCATTGATCAGCTACTAACAAAAGCAGTACAGTGATTTCTGTTCTTATCATAATTATATTAAACAAATTAATTCATAAAATACTAGCTTTTTAGATAATTTCTAACTGCAAAAACTTAATGATAACATAACTATAATTGCCTATAATAGCTTAGAAAATCTTCAAGGGTATACGAGCTACTTTTTAAATTTTAAGTAATATATCTCACAGATACTTAACCCTAGATTCAGATTACCCTATCAACTGAATTTTAAGGTTTAATACCTTGAGAATTAAATGGAAAAAACAACATACTAAAGAAAATTGAACACTGAACAAATATTAGGCATTTTATGGATTTCTATAGTAAATTAAAGTGTTCCGCTTATGGTATTCAACCAAAGTTTACAAAAAAAGATTTTTAACTGATTGAAGATACCCAATAAATTCTATCATTTGATTGCAGGTATGTGGATCTTAACTTCATCCATTTTTGAAAATTATCTGAACCTAAAACGTAATAATATCTCAATTCAATGAAGTACATTCAGCCATCAAGTTCACATGTGAAGAAGAATACTAAAGTAAAATTACCTTTTCAGACGTTCTACAGGCAAGAAGACCAGAAATTAGTATGAAAAAGAAATTTACATAAAAATTAGTACTTGAATCAGTCAATATACATATTTTCACAGCATTTTTCTTCCCTGGTAATGAGAAAATTTGTTTTGTACAGAAGATGCGATTGAAGACGAACTTAGGATTGCATACGAAAGATTGCATCAGTGGAAACTGCTACCCTGAGAATTTGATGGTTAAACGCGTAGCCAAATACTCATTGAGTAATATATCTTCTGTATTTCTTAACAAGAAGCCTCTATATATACGACTACAATTCAAAGGTGTTATACTAATTGAAATAAAAACCAAGAAGTTAAAAAAATCGATTCAGAGAACGTACAATGCTGGAAAGCTGCAACCTATATTTTCCACTGGACCGGTTGTGATTCTGAAATTAAAATATAAAGTACCCAGACCAGCAGCTTTTATTGATATCTACCGATACAATTGCTCAGGTGGAGCTAGTTATATTGGTCGTTGCTCTAGGAATTTAATTTTTCTTGCTTGAAAACACCTACCAGTGGGGTTAAATAAAGCTGTTGTTAAAATCGTCAGCAGTTCAAAGCTGAATTGCCTCGCCCAGACAAGCTACAATGCTAACACTGAAGAATCTTTTTTTGACCTCTGTATAACATGGAATAAGTTTCTGCAAGCCTCTAGGCACAGAACATTCCGAAAAGCAGCGGCTATTGTAATTCGCCTAAATCAACCGGAGCTTTTCGTGCAAAAAAGACAGATCCAGTCACTGTTGCTACCTTGGACTGCTGTCAAATCTGTAAATCCATGAATTCTGTTTAACTTCCCTTAGTTTATCTTATATCTAGTGATTTCACTGTTATATTAATGCATATTGTCTCTCTTTTACTGATGGTTGTGAAAAGTAATCTATCGATACTGTTGAATAAACGCGATTTTAAAAATATAATGCTGTTAATAACAATATATTTTTTTAAATTATTACTGTCATGATAAAGAATATATCTAAAGAATAGTTTTTGTTCATTAACCAATCCTTTAAAGAGTTGGTATCCTTTAAATTGTGTAGAATATGAACTTACCATATCTGAGTCTCCTCATCAAGATTTTCGTTACTGTTACTATTTTCAAAGATGTTGAAACTGCGAATGGCATATAAAATCCTAGGAATGTTCTCTTTCTCCAAAGAAATTCTCTATAAACACACAAATAGCCTTTGAAGGTCAGTGAAATGTTATTCAATACTGAGAGATACTCAAAAGAGTCATTCACCGAAGAAAAAAAACAACAACAAAAGCCATACCTCTTTTTAATTACTGACGACGTTCAACTGTGCTACTGTCCAGTTTCATCAACAACGAACAATGTTTTTATATTTTTGTTAATATATCTGTTAGAGTCATTGTCGAAGAAACTGTATAGTATTCACGGTATTCACAGAAAGGATATTACTGTCAGTCTTCTAAGATTTCCCATTTTCCAATGTCTGCGTAACTGCTGATCGATTACTTGATCGGATGAACAATACTCAAGCTTAAGTAAATAACTCTACTGTAAAAATGGCTACACTGTTGATTTATATACCATGTTACAGTTAACGTGCATTTATGCATGTATGTATGCTTGTGAGTGTGTGTGCGTGCCTGCGTGTGGACAAAACTATATGCCATAAAACTCCCTATTTCAAGAATTTAGGTAAAATGTTGGCAATTGTCTATAGTATTGTTTTATTGGAAATTCTTATGATATAACAATCGCATAATATTAAAAAATGGAACATTTCACAACAATCCAATTAGTTACCTATAGTAGTATTTATTTATTTATTATTATTATTACTGTCCCAATGTTCTACCAACCTATATTCCTTTATATGAATGCGTGTGCGCATTGTGTGTGTGCGTGTGTGAGTGAATACGTCCTGCCCATAAACAAAACTCTTCTCAGAAGAATCCATTGAACCTTAAGGTGTCTGTGCACTTAGTCATGTACATGAGTAAATGCTTATTGTTTTTGGGTTAGGACATTTACATTTGAGTGTTTGTGCTTCCAGCAATTAATATTCTATGTCGTTGTTTTTATCAGTATTCTCATTATATGATTATATTATTCTCATATATAATAATAATAATATTGGTTTTTCCTTAAAATGCTCTTTATTGATTTCTTATGAAGTTAGAAAATAGAAGAAGAAGAAAAATATTAAATTTTATAAAATTGATTACCTGTTGAATAGTATTTACAACTATTATTATTATTGTTGTTTTGTTTTATGAGTTAGGCTTTTTATTCTTAACTAGCCTTTTTTATTTGCATAACTCATATAAGTAACTAATAGTTGTACAACTAACTAATTTTTGTTGATGTATTTTTAAATTTATCCAAGTTATCGGTATTTCTAACAAAAATTTCAATGAACTTAATTCACTTTTACAACTGTGAATACATTTTCATGGTTTAATTAGGTATTGTTATTATTATTACTATTATTGTTCCCTTGGGTTCCTAATGGAACATAGGGCTTCAACTGCACGTCCCTACTTGCCACTTCTGTCTTCTGCTGTACTTTTCACCTGCATCCATCCATGTTAGTCCATACTGTTTCAACTCCTCTCTCTTCATACGATCTCCTCCATGTCACCCTTGCACTAACGTCCCACTCGCCGCTTCCCTTTCGGCCTGGTTCCACTCGAGCAATGGCCTGACGCGCGCGCGATGTCACCCAGCGGCCTCCTCAGCCGCGAGTGTCGAATCCATCTCCATTTTCTCCTGCATATTTGTTGGTTGGCGACTGGTTCTTGTTTTGTTTGTTCCCAGCCATAGTTTCTTGTTGGTGATTCTTTCCTGCCCGGTCATCTGATCTTCAGTATAGAGCAAAGACAATTGTTGATAAAGTTCTGGTCTGCAACAGGCTGTTGGAAATATTCTTTGTGACCCGCACGCCAAGTTTCTGATCCGTATAGAAGAACCGACCAACTTGATGTTTGTATTGAAAATCCGACGGAATTTTGTCGTTGATATTGAGTGATGAAGATTTCCAGATTGGTTTCAGGTTGATAACTGTGTTCCTCGCCTTCCCGATTCTCGCTCGATTTGACATCCTCGTCCGTTCCGACTTCCTGTAGTTGGGACCATGCTCCCTAGATAAGTGAATGAAGTAACTTCTTTCAGATCCCTCTCGTTGATCGTGATTGGAGCTGGATGTTGCTGTTGTTGTTGTTGGTTTGGTTATTCTCATAACCTCCGTCTCGTCTATGTTCACCTGGTGTCCTGTCTTCACCGGATGCTTCTTCGACCAGTTTGTCGGTTTTCACTTGTAAGTCTTCGATTTTGTGACAGTGACATCAAACATAAATCAACCACGCGCGAGATCCAGGTCTTCTAGGTTCTTCACGTCGGTTTAATTAGGTAATTTATTTTAATTATATATAAACTTGGTACAGTTTAAACACTAATAAATATTATCATGAATGATTACTGAGTCATTATGTGGTAATTTTTATGAGTGCTTTGATACTATTAAAAAGCAGTTAGCCAGATTGAAGAAGATGGCAGTTCTGTGTTGGGCAGAGAAACAATGTCACGAACTGCCTTCCGATTGTAACTATCCACTAAGAAGAGTTCAGGTGTTATTTATTCTTATCGGTTGTCATAGTTTATTTGTTCCTTGGTTTACTAGTCCTGTTTTTCCAACTCTCTCTCTCTCTCTCTCAGTGTCAGATGAATCCTCCATGTCCGCCAGTTAGTTGATATGTACCAGATATGGCAGTTTTTTGTCTTATTCCTTCACGTTCCCAGTGGGATATAGGGCTTCAACCTGAAGTGTCTGTAGCAGTGCTGACCATTTTTACAGGACGGGGTTGCTAGCCTCATGCCTAACTCTCCTTCTTTACCAGTCTTACTACTGGCTTAGCGAGGTAAAGGAGTGAGTCGGCCGGGGATCCAAACCTTGTACCACCTGAGTGGTCGACCAGAACTCTACTGCTGTGCCATCGACGCAGATGCTAATTAACCAGTTTATTTTATATAAATGCTTTTTGCACTAAATAGGCGCATTTTGAGAAAGAGACAGGCTTAGCAGCACTCACTGTCGACTTTATGAAGTAATTCAGTCATGGAGAATTAATGCGCTTCTAAGTCACCATTACCTAGTAATTTCGCCCCTTAGAGGACCAGTCACGTACTTATCGAGGAAATGTTTCGTCAAGTTTATTTCACAAGTATTCACAAGTACTGTTTCTGGAATAAAGCGAATTGTTATGTTTCAGAATAAAATATAAGTTAAACACAATGAGTACCTGATCAAACTGCAACAGAAAGTTAGACACACCATGAGCAGAGAGATAAGTGCATGAATATAAACAAAATGAGTTACAGAATATATTTAGAAACTATTGTCTCAAAAACTCCACTTCCCAGAAGTGTTATATTCAAGAAGAAACATCTGTTCAAATTTATGAGCTTATAAAACAAATGCAGTCATTAATCTGTAACTGCCTGTCATTATGATACGCAATGTCGGTTAGAAAATCACATAAAATAAAATTGTATTGAAAGTGGATATATCTAAACAGCATCGTTTTAGTCATAGGCGGTGAATATGAGAATGTTAAAGGCAGGATAATTACTCTGAAATCAGTGTAGAAATCCACAATATTTAGCATAAGGAACAAAATTCGGTTTCTCAACACCAATGTTAAGTCAGTTCTGTATGCTTCACAGATATGGGAAGGGTGTCACCTAAAGCATTTCCAACAGCCTGCCGAAGAGTTTCATCAACAGTTGTCTTCGCTGTATACTTAATATCAGATGTGTTAGACTGAATAGGCAACAAGGAACTCTAGAAAGAAGAGTAATAACTAGGAACCTATCACCTAATAAATATGACTAAGAAAAATGAGATGAATTGGTCATAAACTTAGTAGAGAGGGTTGACTACCTTCGAGTGGAACCCAAGTGGGAAATGAGTTGAGAGTGTGTTTGAGGGTGATCAGAGATTATGGGCAATCGTAGGGCTGCAAAAGACACTGCATAGAACAGAGTGGAAAGTTGATGTGCTCCTACAGAACTATATTCTACTCAGAATCTAGTGGGATAGTGAAAAGTATAATATTAAATATACGTGAAGATGTACAATAGTTTCAATTACAATTACAGACTTCCCAATATATCAACTCAACCAGCGTCGAACTTATCGCATTGAACGTAGCCAATATAAAAAAAGTGAGTCAGAATATCAAAACTGGTATCTTTTTCTATTTCTTCGCGTTCCCAGTGGTATAAAGGGCATCAAGTTCGAAGCTTGAAGTTTCTGTAGCAGTGTTTACTTTTACAGGATGGGGTTGCTAGCCGCATGCCCAACTTTTCGTCTTTACCAGCTTTAATTGTGGCTTAGTGAGGTAAAGGTGTGCGACGGCCAGGGATCGAACCCGGACCATATGCATGGTCGGCGAATGTCCTAACCGCTGTGCCACCGACATCAAAACTGGTATCTTTTAATATCTTGTAACTCCAAATATTTAGGGGCAACAAAATTAACTTTTATATGACTACAATCATTATACGGTAACATATTAAAATGTTGACAGCTAACCAAGAAGACAGGTATGAATTAAAAAGAAGTCAATCCAGTTGAGTTATGCTGTCCACTGAAAAATCAACCTGTAATCTGTTCACACGATAAATTTAAATTATCCATTCTCGTATAATTAATCATGTTCACAATACGATTTCTGGACATTATTCTGTAGGGTTAGATAAGAAGCGAACGGAGTTGATTTGTAGCTCTGTTATAGTACGCCTTGTTGATAGGTACCACCCATTGAATTATGATTCATAAGGTCTCTAGAGTTATTGTTTGCATTTCTGTCGACCTGAATGTTAACCTATAAGTTCGCCTTTTTGGGAACGAAAGAAGCCATAAGAACCCTCTATGAACAAGTTAAATCTAAGCGTCCAGGAGAAATTGCTTCAGCCACTTTTTTTACCACGTTCATCTTTGTATAAATGCTAAATGTGACTATGTTCCTTCCTTTTATTCGAATAAAAAATTATATTTATTTTAATTATCCTATCACTTCATTCATTGCCTCATTTGTTTGTTTTCAAAAAACCAATTTCAGCGATTTAATTACTCATGTTTTCTTCATTTTCATTAACCAAACACTAACTCAAGCTATGACCGTAACTTCAATTTCTTCTAAATTTAGATGAATACCCTAATTTTTATGGTTCACTACAACCTTGTAACATGTTAACATTTATGAATGATTGTTAACAAACTTGTTCACATTTAATCAAATTAGCAATTTGTAAATTAATTGGCCTAGTTACATAAAACTCTCATTTCTCTGGTGTTTCTAACCTCGAAGTTTTGGAAATTATTGCAATTCGTTTACTTGCGAACACTAAACCTGGGATATAATCTTGTTGACTACTAATACCTATAACTAACTGTTTGACATTTTGTGACTTTTTAACACTAACACATATCTATAATTGTATATATTGTTGGATTTACATGTTCAAGTTGGCTCAAGTCAGTGAGTCTATGATTTTGGTTATCGTTCTAGTTAACTGTGCTTAACTGGTACATTTTTATTGTTGTTGTCTCCTGTTGCCCTTTTGCTGTGAATTATTTTCCTTTTGCTTGTGTTGTTTCGATTGTTTTATTCCTTGTTTTCCGGTTTTAAGGGGAGCAACCCACAAGGTCACTTCTCTCTAAACTATATCTTAATGTAACAATCCCTTTCTCAGGCGTGAGGCTAGCAACCCCACCCTGTAAACAAAACTGCTACAGAAACTTCAGCACAATGAACCTCTTTGCACCAAAAGAAAAAGTCCGTGTGGGGACATGGAACATCCACACTATGTAGGAGATTGGTAAAGCTGCCCAGATTGCAAACGAAATGAAAAGATACGGAATCCAAGTACTGGGAACATGTGAAAGCAGATGGAATGGCAGTGAACTCACCAAATTGTCAACGGGTGAGTCAGTGATCTACTCCGGTCACCCAGAAGATAACCACACGCACACCGAAGGCGTGGCTATCATGATGGATTGGCCATACTCTGAGGAAACCAGCAAGTGACATCACTAGACAAGCCCTCGGGTGGAACCCAAAATGGAAGCGGCGTGTCTGTCGTCATTGTGAGGGTGACTTGGAGGAGGTCATATGAAGAGGAGATGAAAGCATGTGGGCAGACTTGGAGCGGTTTGAAAAAGTTGGCAGAAAACCGAACGCAATGAAGACGCGCAACTGAAGCCCTATGTTCCTCTAGGAATTAAATCATGGCATGTGATCTGCTTGATACTATAAACAGATATCAAGAAGGCAAGCATAAATACATGACGATGTATGCTGGAAGATGATCCATAAGACTGGCTGGATACCAGGCGTATCAACCCATACTTCTTGCCAACTATCTCAGAGTGATTCACAAACCACACCACCGTTTCCTTCTTTTCGGGCGAAGCTCATGAGCGATATGTCTAGTCTGACTCAGCTCAAACAACTTCCATTTTCAGAGGAAACTGTGGGGAAATTTCACTGGTAACCGTGTTATTCACAAATAGTGAATCGGAAATTTTTAATTCAACCCATTAATGAATCTCTGATTTGTCTCTCTGAGTTGGATCAAACGTGGTGAACCAGTGATAAGCTCAGCCTTAAACGAGCGAAACAGATATCTAGTGGTTAGATCACTTTAACCAAGCTGACAGGCACTACTGTTTGAAACAAGTGGTATCAAACTACTTATTTCAGTCAACCAGTATCATATAGTACCAGGCATTAACGCTCGCTTTCTTATTTACCATTTATGGTGTCAAGCAGATTTGAATAATTTAGGTTTTCAAAAGAAACTGTGGGGCCATTTCACCTCTCATTATGTAACTTGCAAATGGTGAACTATTTTGCATGTTGTGAATTTGATGTTTCTAAAATGCGAATAAACTAAGTTTTAATCAAATCAACATAATATTCTGATTATGTGTTCAACTGGGTTGGCCAAAAAAATTACCCAAACAATTACTAGCCCAAAAAGAATTCTCTAATTCATTGGGTGATCACTTAAGGTAAAGTGAAAATCTGGGTTGACCACTA
The DNA here is from genome assembly GCA_944472135.2 of Trichobilharzia regenti. Taxonomy (NCBI): domain Eukaryota; kingdom Metazoa; phylum Platyhelminthes; class Trematoda; order Strigeidida; family Schistosomatidae; genus Trichobilharzia; species Trichobilharzia regenti. The sequence continues at coordinate 133,534,373 of OX235262.1, forward strand.
TTCAAAAACCTGTTTCGCTTCTTATAATTCATTAAGCTTAGAATTGACAAGAAAAGATGCAGCTAAGCAGCTGATGTGACCATATATGAGAAGTAAAGTATAATTCATCCATCTGGTGGCTAGATATTACTAATTGTCGGTGTGTGCTACTGACAAGACTTATAAGTAGTAAATAGATTCATATATAAATGTACACATATGTACCTATTTAAGGTACATCCATACAGGTGTAGGTTGACTACCAGTTGCGAAGATGGCTACCAGGAGAAGCAATTCCATAGGGAATTTAAATCAGTTCATTTTATGCTAGAACTTGAGCTGAAGATGTTGTCCAGAAGGACAACGAAAGCTTCACATTAAACCAACCAGCTCAGAGAAAATAACTAATTACAGGTATATCGAATACAAGCATACCGAAGAGGGGAGAGATGGACTTGATAGCGAAGGCAAGAAATGAGCATGGAAAACAGGGAATGAAGAAAAAGAAGTACAATACAGAAAATTAAATAGTACAATACGGAACACAATTGCAAATTGTGATTTTGATAGGTGGTAGGTGTTTTTCCCTATATATGTGTTTCGATTTGTTAATAAGTAATTCGGTTTCCAAAATATTTTTGTGTTTTGGGGTTACAATTGTGATGGCAGCGAAATTACGACCTGGTTATCAAATGGATCACGTAACTCATCTGGCTGTGCACCCAATTCGTGAGTTGGAGGAGGTTGATTCAAACCTTAATGTGACCACGACTTTGATTTCTCCTTTTTTCATCACCTTTTACATCAAAAATGGTCTCTCAACATGAGGACATCAGTCATCTGACTGCTGTCGTTTGATTACAACAATAACTTCAGTTTTAATGTTATGCCAGTAGGATAAGCTAGGATTTTAAGTAATTGAATTAGGGAATAAAAACAGTTTTTACAGGATAACATGAATTCATTTTAGAGGAAGAAGAACAAGAAGCCCAGAAAAGATATTTTATGGGCGATTTCATTCTCATATATATATATATATATATATATATATATATATATATATATATATATAAGATCCATACTTGTACCAAAAATACAGTGTGGAATCAAGCTGTAATCAAAAATAATAAAAAAATAAATATACCTTGGTTTAACCACACTGGTAGATGTAATTTAGTGAGAAGAATCAATAGCTCGATATTAGAACGCTTGGTCCACACCGCCACAAAGCTAGTTAGCACCAAGCAGTCCTTCTCTATTATCTATCAGTTACCAAACAAATTGATAAATATATCCAGATACCTCATACTCCAAGCAGCAGGGGCTATCACGATTCGTCTGAAAAAACCGGTGCTCTGTCTGCAGAAAAAACAAGTCCAGCTGGCACTGCTACTGCCCTGGCTTTCAGTGGAGACTATAAATTCATGAATTCGTATAATGATTTTTCCTAATTTTTTCTGATATTCAGTGTATTGCTATATTGATGCTATATACTAATATTACTATTATCGATTCTGTGTAATTTCACTAACAATAATGTTGTTAACACTAATCCATTCACAATTACGTTCATGTAACTGTAGAATCTGATGATGAAATTATCTCAAGCAATATTCTTCGTTCGGTGACCATTTTTTGGGAAATTAAATATATACTGTAAAGGGGAAAATTTTCAGGAATTGAAGGGGTATTTCAGATTTAGGTTCACATGGTCAAGTAGCCCTGCGAAGAGTTATTAAAACTATCGATAATATAAATTTGAAAGGTCTAACAACTGTCACAGTTTCCTTCACTCAATGTGAAATATGAAGACTAAATGTTTTAAGAAAACCTGTATTAAATAAAGTTTTCTGAAACAAACCGTATTTTGAGGATAGGGAATTTAATCTTGTTCAAAGTTATTATATGATGTTGGAAACGTTTATGTGGTTATTTAATTATAACCTTTTTCTTCAGGTATCGGGCCATTTATTCACCACAGCTGTTGTGTGAGGATTAATGATACTGCCTTCCCAGATTAAAGTAGGCGAAACAAGATTGTGATACATGACCAACTGGTTGGATTCACAACATTAGTAAATATTTCTCTCATATTTTATTCCTCTGCTTTTCGAGTAGAACGTAAGGTTTCAAGCTTCAGCTTTGAAATTTCAGTAGCAGTGGAGACTTTCTACGTGTTAAGGTTACCAGACTCGGGTCTATCCTGTCGTCTTTTTAAACAGACTTACTACCGGCTAGGAGAGGTTTAGATGTGTGTCAGCCGGGGATCGAAATCCCGATCATATACGTGGCTGTTGAACACTCTACTGCAGAACCACCAACGTAGGGAAGTTGATCAATTCAATTTATATAAACAACTCTAGTAGTATTTTTTATAAATTGATTTGATCAATTTCTATTTTGTTTTATTAAGAAAATATATCTAATTTAATTGAGACAGATTTAAGTGAATTGGTTTTATTAACGACATCTAAAATCAATAAAATCATTCAAATAGCAAAACTTTTATAAGGATTGTTGTTATCATGAGTTGTATTCACTTCATATCTTCTCATTAACAAAAACTGCTAATATCTTACAATTAAAAAGACATCAGTCATCAAAGATGTTTGGAGGCAACTGATAGGAAGCCTCGGACCTGGGTTTTGTGCTTGATAGCACTCACCAGTCAACAAGGCTTATACGTAGTCTAGACATATGATACTAGTTAGTGTCCGATTAAAGTAAAAATAGCGCTTTTACTAAACATGTAAGGGTTTGAAATTAACCATATACGAATGCTATTCATCACTCAGTGATGATGTGAATTACTTAGGATTACTTGACCAAGTTTAAGTAGGTATCAGTTTCTTCTCTAGTGTACCATTCAGTATGTTCTGTTATCGACTGAAACTATTATTTAACCCTCAGTTGGTGAATAGACAAAGTAATTCACGAATAGTCTGAATTATGGGAATTATTTGTTTTAGCTATCCGTAAAAGGAAACTTGAATTATGTGTGATGAAAGAGACTTTAAATAGCCTATTACTACCTTGGTAAATGCTGACTGTTACAACTTAAGTCATTAAAAAAATTACTTCATTTTCTATGACATAACCAGATATTTGCCCTGTATCTTTGCCTGTCAAATGTCAAAGTCACTGCTCTAAACTAAATGGCTTTTTATCAGAAATCAGCCAGTGGTCTTACCTTAAACCCCTCCAAATGCCAAACAGTCAATTTCACCTTTAGGCATAAATCTGACCTAAACAAACTGGTTACCACTCACGAGGTGTGCGACATAGATGGCACCGAAATAGAAACCAAGTCAGAAATTAAATACCTAGGCGTCATTCTATCTGCTGATCTTTCCTGGTCGTCTCATATCTTGATGATTTCTAAGAAAATATTCTGTCTTACCTTGTACGTCAAGAAGTTAAGACATTCTGGTATAACCCTCACTTCTAAAATTCGTTAACTCTTGCATTCTGCCTATTATTCTCTATTGTCCCCCCTTAGTTTTTCCTGGGCTACTGAAGAAAGACTATACCTTATTACGCAGGATGTTAAAGGTTGTCAGCAGGGTAAGCAATGTGCCACTTAACCAGCTTGTTAATATTCTGGTTGACAGGCTCTTGGACTCATGTGAAAAATGGGCTAAATCCATTCTATCTAACTCACAACACTCTCTTCATTCACAACTCTCCCCTTGTATCTCTTCAGGGAAAACCAGAAGTCTATATAGAAAACTATATGCTCGTACTAGCAGGTACAAAAACTCAACCATACCCTGCTTGTCTCGTTTTCTGTGCGATAAAGAAAGCATTAGGCGTGAAACCTTTAACTTATTAAATAGTCAGTAGAACAACTGGATCTCGTCTTTCCAACTCATATCATTTATAGGTACAAAGTTTTCTTTCTTTCCCTTTTCTCTCTCTCTCTTTTTCTTTTTTTTCTGTTATATGCTGCTTTGTTTCTTTCTTCCTTACTGACTCCATTAAAACATTCTTCGTTCTCTCACACTCTGTATATCTCGACCATTTTGTTACCGCTTACGCCAGTAAATATGCTAGTAGTATCTACTTTTCTAACACCTTCAAACACTGTTCAATTTTGGCTTTGCTACTGACATGCTAATATGTTGTTGTCATAATGAACTGAGATTACCGTTAATCTATGTAGAATTTTATTTATTGTTAATGTACTAACAGGATGGAATACTGTAGTAAAGTGCTGAGAATTCCATTCTGTATCACAAGTAGTGTTTTGGAATAAAGCAAATTATTATTATTATTATCTACTCTCTTAAAAGTTTATTCGATACCTTCATTATGTTCGGTCTTTTCTAAATTGGCTAAATAACTCTCCAGAAGTTTGCGTAACCGACTCCATCTAAATTCACTGTACTATATTTAATGTCGGTGTTTTTGTCATAACTGATAATTCTAACTTCCCATTTTCCACATGTTGTTCGCCTCTTCTAAAATTAACTGTCTATTCCATTAAAGTTATATTAGTTGACATTCCGTATTTATCTTGTTTATTACTCATGTTGTATGCAAATGACAACAATACTATGAAATGAAATGAACTCTTGAAAAAAATTGTCCTTATTCAAATTCGTCAAGGGTACTAATTATATCTTATATTTGACTTCTGTTTACAATTCCTATGACGATTTAGAAATAGTATTTAACTAAACAGCTTTGATGAGAAGGTGAGAAAAGAGTAATCATCACTGACTTACGTCTTTTCAGTCTTCATACTTTGAGTATATTTCAGTTAATTTACATATTTGCAATGTATAACTTCAAATATTTCACTAAAAAATTGTTTGTTTGTTTATTTTGTGTCCTTAATTGCTAAAAGTCATACACTTCAACTGAAGTAATTTGGTGAATGGTGACCACCGATAGAATCATCCTGTTTGAGACTCATCACCTGTATGTACCTATGTTCCCCAATGAGTGATGGTGTTCTCACTGAGACTCGTTTTAAACCCCCCAAAGTATTATCCACTAGACCCTTTGGAGTATGAGAGCTACCTCTCGGGCAACGGGTGTGTGTGTTATTGCCTATTTTTAATTCCTTCGCTTGATTAGACCGAAATGTTTGGCCTCTGTTGACCATGTTGTTTGAAAAGACGGATGCTCAGTGGGAACACCATCACTCACTCACTCACTCACTGAGAAGTTCAGGGTCATCCAAATACCGAACCCCGAATAGGAAGAAATGTGCACTCCGGATTCCATCGCTGGTCATCATTCATCGAATTACTTCAAACTAATCCTCAGATATAGTAGAAGAATCTACACAAGCAGCCGAGGCCTAGAATTTTAGCCCAATCGGTAAATTGGAAAATCAAAAGTGAATTAAAAATAAATTGTATATATTTCATATTGAATTTATAAAGGAGATATTAACACAACTTGTAAATGTATCGGAATAATTGTTTGGAAAATCTCTCGCAAATGATCTAATTACGGTGTTGCTGCTTATTTGAACATTCCAACGAACTTGTAATTATTATCCGTTTTTCTAGTTGTTATGATGTTTACATATTACCTGTTGACTTAATTCATATTATTTGTCTTCGCTGCTGTTTAATCTGTCATTACAATGTTTCACTTTGTGGTTGTGTGACGATATTGGTGCTGGGGTGTTATACGCCCACAGTTTTCTTTGAGTGAGTGAAGATCATTCTGACCTTGGACTGTCTCCGAGAACCGCTTGATGCGGGATTCTCGATGACAAACTTTTGATCCCACCATGTTGATAACATTCTACTTGATTCTCAGGTACCTCATACGACTGATTTTAGTCAAATAATAATGTTGTTTATTACTCGTATCTGAGAGCTTATTTGATTTGTATGGTTAACTCACGGCATTACCGAGATAATTTCGATCTTTTGATATGTTATCATGGTCGAATAGTTACGTAGATTTTATCGCAAATAGCCATCTTTTTTACTAGCATTTTGTGACTGTAACCCAAGGAAGTTTTGGTCAACTAAACAGTGGAATGCGCAAATTTGTTTCCAGCTTTTACACCAAAATATGTCGATTTTCGTGATTACAGCGTTTGCTAAAATATTTACTTTTATCGTTGTAGTTGTATTCTTTGACCTGGAGAAAACAAATGCTTCAGTATCATTTATCAGGGATGTAAATCTTCGCTACCAATTATATATGCAATCCTAGGGAATAAACAATGGCAACCTACAGCATAGTTGATATTTTCTCACCTTTGCATTTGATGATGTAATGCTGTGTACAGATAACGGCAACCTACATACTGAAGACAGTCACATAAATTCCTTTCAGTGAACTAAGTAACAATATCAGTAGCCAAGACATTAGATATTCCGTCTCGGTTGAAATTCTTCCTCAAAGCTCTACATGTCGATTTCTCATTAGGACTGTCTGTTATTATTACTTCAGGCCATCTAGAAAAAGAATCCACAACGAATAGAGTATAATATTAGTTTAAAAATCGACCACAATAATCTGCATTAATACGCTGCCAAGTGAAGGGTTACTTGACTTCAGTTTAATATCTGTACAACACTAATTCCAAAGAAAGTAATTACTGTAATAAATAATAAGGTTCGAAACCAAGACTTTACGGTTATAATGAAAAGCTAGTAAACTTTTCAGCCATTGGGACTTTACTCAGTGTCCCGAGAATTCCAGTCTCTACCAGTCCATAATTTCAGCGCGACCACCAGCCAATGTTATCAAAGAGCATTTATCCTCAAGCCCGACCCGGTGGACCCCGGTGGTTGAGTAATGCAATTTTTAATTTTCCTGTTTATTTATTCTACCCCTTTGCGTCTCGAATGTAACATTGGGATTTTGGCTTCAGCTTTGAATTTCCAGTAGCAGTGATGTTGTTTTTAAGAGATAGGCTTGCTGGCCCCACTTCCAACCTTCTCTATTTACAGGAATTACTACCGGTCAAGCGAAGTTTAGCAGTGCGTCGGATTTAGATAGAACCTTGGACCACTTGCGTGGTTGACAAATGTTCTACCACGGAACCACTGAATACTTACAGCCGAAGAGTCTCAAATTAGGGGGAAACAGTCGTCCAGTAGTCCCATTTCAGTGGTTCTCTAAATGACATCACTCCGTGATCGAAAATGAAACAAATCAAATCCCTAAAAACTTACCTTTAAAAATTACAGTGATATTGCTGGCAACTACTCACTATTTACCAGTAATCTATTAACCACTATTCGTATAATTCAGGCATTTATATAAGTTGATAGGGATTAAACGTGAACTGATGTTGTGTTCAAGACAATGGTTTTCTAAACCAGTCTTATATATATATATATATATATATATATATACAACTGAATCACAATATTTTCTTTGTCGTTGCTTTTGAAATTTATGGCATTTCAAATTTGTCCTACTTTTTTTAACAATCACGCGAAGGTTCACGGAACTGATTATCGGTCGAGAACTCGTAAAACCTCGTTTTGGTTTCAGTAAGCCCAATAAAGAAACAAGAAAGGTTGAGTGTGAGGCTAGCAACCCTAACTCACGAAAGAAATGGTTGCTCGGTGTTTAGGTCGTTTCGATAGGGTTATTACTGTTATTCTCTCTGGTTCAGAATGGAACACAAAGTTACAACAGCATGTCTGTATGTTGTCCTGCTATCCACAGTCCTCTTTGCCTGGCTTTATAATCGCCCATAAACTCTTGACACCTCCACGTCACCATATGACGTACAACTCCCCGTTTCCCATTTGAGTTGCACTCCAAGGTCTTTTGGGCGTTGTCACTCAACGGTGACCTCAGTTTATTTCCAATTCATCTCTATCTTCTCAAGTATATTTACTAGTTGATCAATAGGTTCTTGGTTGGCTTGTCCTTAGAGTTCTTTCTTGCTTATTCTTTCTGGCTGGCCATCCGATCTTCAGTATGGAGCAAAGGCATATGTGGATGAACGTCTGCAACCGACTGTTGGAAATACTTTGGGTGATATGCGTGCCATGTCTCTGATCCTTAGATATGAATTGAGTTAACATTGGGGTTGAAAATTCGAGTCTTGTTCTTCATCCTGTGTGAAGCAGATTTTCAAATTCGTTTCGACAACCTCATCTGTTCCGCCTGTAGCTGAAATGATGCTGTCGAGATCCATGAGGGAAGAGACCTCTTTCAAATTACTTCCGTCGATAATGATTGGTGCTGGTTATTGTTGGTCGGTTGTCTGCTTCACACCTTTCTTTTTTATGTCCACTTAAAGTCGTGTATTCTCTGCTTCTTCCACCAAATTTTCAGTTTCCGCCTGCAGGTTATCAAGTATATATGGTATTAGACATAAATCATCCGCGAAGCTCAGATCTTCTAAAGCCTTCTTATCGTTATATCTGGTTAACGGGGATTAATGTTCGGTGTAAGTGATACCTACCTTTTTGTGTCAATCAATTAATTGTATACGCCATCACTGATTTTTTCTCGCTAGTTTATGATCCAAGTAATTTTGGTTCCTAGAGGATACTGTGGTCATTCTTCTACTCGGGTTGTGTAAGTTTTGAACTGCGGATTTGTTTCACATTTCACAGCTCCTCTTTTCATTCTCCTCCTGGTTAACATAACAAATTGTAGTTTGCGAGACCAACACTTTTCATCTGTACGAGACACTTAGTCAGTTGAATGACTTACTAAGTCAAAACTACTATGACTAAGATCTGTCTTTTATATTTTAAACATTTCACATTTTGGTAATCTGAATTGTCATAATTTTTGTAAATACTACTGATTTTTTTAAATAACAGTAGTAAAATGTCCGGTCAATAGTAAACATTCATAAGTGCATGCAACAATCACTTGGTCAGTGTCATTTCTAACAAATATTCATGTTATACGCTAAAATCATTAAAAATTTCAAGATCCACATTAATTTTAACATATAATCAATCAGATTTGTTGATATATTTTATGTTTCACTAATCGTCTTGTCATTAAATATTTACTCAGCAATCCAAATCATCTAACAACATTAGAATGTAAGCAATCTAGCAACCTCAGGCTTTGTATTTGCATCAGTCTTATACTCTAATACTAATAAAATTATATGCAGTTTTTTTTCCACAATTAAATGTTTAAGATACATTCCCCAGTGTTAACATCTGATAATTACATAGTAACTCTTTAAAATTTATTTGAGTTTCAAGCAGTATTATTTTTAATAGTTAATATTAATAACAAATTTATTCCAAACAGTATTTGTGGTACAGGTATGGAATTTTCAGCGTGCATTACAATATATTGCATCTAATTACCTCATAAATTTCATAAGATTTTTAAAATCAAAAATCAAAAAGCGACATTAAAAAATAAAAGAATAAATAAAAAAAATAAAAACAACAGTGTAGCGTTTACATTTCAAACAATGCACCACAGAATATGAAATATAAAGCTGGTGTGTAATAGAAGATGAGAACAACAGTGTAATAGTAACGAAGAAGGGAAAACAAAAACTAATGGGACTATTTGTTAGAGCGCCGCAGTAAGTTGATCGTGTCATACCTAACGGATTTCTCATCACATAACAGCTGTGGGAGATATGGTATTGTGGAGTTTTGTATTTGGTAGTCCTAGCATATAGCCTCCTATAGCTGCTTCTAGTTCTACCAGATGAAATGCAAAGAGACAGCTGCGTATAGAGAGGATGTTCAGGGTATGACAATACTGTATTCGCTGGTTTCTTACTGTTAAGTACTGGTCGAGAATTTAATAGTGCTGACGCAAGGAAGACGGAAATCAGAAGACCACTAGGTTTGCGATGATACGTCTATTTTCCAAAACGCAAGGAGAATCAATTTCACACAAGTGTGTGAGTGCAAAAATATATATGAATGTCCGAACAAGTGTGTGAACACAAGTGTGTGAGCGAATATTCAAAATGAACAAATCAATAGACGGTCTTAACATGATTGGCTAATTATAATGGAATATCGATCCATATATACATAGCAAAATATAACAGACTTTCAAACAAACACACATATTATATGGATACATATCACCAAGGACAGACTGTCAAACAAAACACATATTATATGGATACATATCAATAAGTGAAACAGGTAACCCCTTTAGCTTTCTGCCGTTGACTGTGACTGACACTCGTCATTGTTGGTTAGGTATCTTCGTCACCTTTGTCTTCTGTATGTTCACTTGAAGTCCCACCTTCCATGCCTTTATCTTCTATCAACTTATTGGTTTTCTCTTGAAAAATTTTCGAGTTCACGAGACACGAGATATAAATCATTAGCGAAATCCAAGTCTTTCAGGACCACTGTATCAGTCCAACGTATATGCCAGTCTTCATATCTCCTACGGTCTGCTTCATGATTCAGTCTACCAAAATCAGGAATATCAGTCGGTGGTAGTAGGCAACCTTATCCTACTCCTGTATTCACTTCAAACGGTCCGCTGAGTTTTCCATGACGAGTTATTTGGCATATGACATCATCGAAAAGCTGTTAAGTGAGGTTTATAAAGGTTTGGGATACTTCATAGTCTTGAAACAGTTTCGCAATCACTTCATGGTCAGCTCTGTAGAAGGCCTTTACAAATCCGATGAAGTTGAGGTAGAGATTTGACTGTCGTTTGATTACAGTGAAATACAGGATACCGATATGTCGTAATAAAACAGATCAATCCTCTTCTGAAATACCAAACAAAGATTTTAAGTATCAATGAACAACGCCTCAAAGTATCTGTTGCACAGGAATGGGCTGCCTTGGCTCAGTGGATGACGGTTAGGAGTTTGAGATTATAGCTGCTGGGTGTGAATCGCAGTGGAAACACCACTTAGTGGAATACAAGTACATCCAATTGGTGACTCCAAAGCAGGACAACATCTGTCTCCAGTGTTCACCTGTAAGCGACCATCAAGTTACAACCACTTTGATGATATATACATTTTATTCAGATTGTAGGATTTGTAGGGATTTTGCAGTAATTCCAATTGTTAGAGTTTCGTCACGAACCAGCATCGCCGTGACAGATAATTGAAAACCAAGGAGTAATATATATCTATTTCCTCCTATTTTTGTACTTCTCATTAGTGTGACCCACGACCTCGCCAGGAGTCGGAATCAGAACCTACGGATTACGAGACCAAGCTCGTTAATCATTCAGTCACTTCACGTGTAATACAAAGACCCATGAATTCTAACATAGTTAGCTTGTGACATAGCAATGCGATTCAAAAACTAGCTAGTCACGCCACCATACTAATGAGTGTGTAAATCATAACTAAGGATTGTAATCCTAACATCTCCCTTTTTTGAACAAGGCATTAAGAAGACAAATTTCGCGAGATGATATCATTTCGTAGTTTCTTTACAACCGCTTTACAACTAACATGGTTAACAATGATAAAATAAAGTTCATGAAATTTACTCAGTTAAATAAAAACAAAAGTACATACTAATGACCAATCATATTAAGATAGGTCATGCAGTCCAGGGTAGGCGAAGATTGAAGTCTATTGATTTTTGTACACACAGTTTAGGCTGTATGTGATTAATCCAAAGTGCTTCCATCACCTTCAATAACCTTGAATTAGAGTTATGTGAAATAATTGTGAAACAGTCATTAATATTTATTTTGTGACCAGACATTAAGAAGTGTTTTGCAATGGATGATGCTGGATTTCTATTAAGATTAATCGCGTTGGGGTTTTCGATATGGTTTACTAGCCATTTTGGAATATGTTCTTTTCAAAGGGACTAATTGTTTTAATCTCCCTTTTTTGATTAGTTCTCGATTGGGGGATTCACTGGAAGACACTTCGTGGGTCTGTGTACTCTCCATCTATGATAGTACTCATTATTCATTTCTCAAGATAAATATTTTAAACCGGGTACACTACTTATGAGCTCAGTCCCAAAGGAGGGAAACTTTTATCCCGTGTTTTGATTACTTCGATATGCCTAGCGATCACTACTATTTGACATGAATGGTTTCCAACTACTTATATTAGTCAGTTAGTAGTATATAGGATAATGCATTTATGCTTGCTTTCTTGAAAGCCATTTATGCTTCGGCGAAGATGACATACCATGACCAGACTATTTTTGGTTCCCAAAGAAAATTATGGTGAAATTTCACCTGAAGGAACTGTGTAAATTGCAAATTTGTTTCTAAGAAATGTTTCTATTGAAGTAGTAAGGAGATTTGGGAAACAAAATTGTATTCGGATATTATACATCCAAATGAATATTTATCATTCCTGAAGACAAAATAGTTACAATAATATTTAGTGAACTGAAAAATTAACTGTTCAGCCACTACAGGTAGAAGATTAGTGATAAAAACATCTAGATTTCTGTATTACAGAAAAGACTGACTATTCAGGTGAATGATTTTGATGCAGTTGTGTTCTTTGAACTGGATAGATTCATTGCGGAGGTTTCAATGTCCTTGTAAATGACATCTTCAAAGCAAACTCCAATATACATTGAAGCATTGACCGTTTTCACTGAAACAGTTCTGGTCATGACAAAGGTTGTCAAGCGATACAGTTATATTATTTATGTGTGCGTCGGTGGCACAGTGGTTAGGACTCTCGCCGACCATGCACATGGTCCGGGGTTCGAGCCCACGCCGGCGCACATCTGATATCTATGGTTGGCCTGCAAAATTTGGGCTACCGATATCCATGCTGAAAATTCCATACTTGTACCGAAAATACAGTGTGGAATCAAGCTGTAAATAAATAAAAAAAAAATTCCAGAGAAGTTCACTTCATATCAAACTTTGCTCTGAAAATGTTGTCCAGGGAGACGATGAATGCTTCGCAATTAAACCACTCAGTTCGAAAAACAGAATTCTTTATATTAAACTACTTAAAATGCATACTTAACCATGGTAACACACAAAACAACTACTGAAAAAAGAAAAACCAAAAACATTAATTCAAAATATTGATTTTTCAACATTTCTTTCCATTGAAAAAAAATGATTTATCGATTTTTACTCAATAGCAATAGACTAATCAGTAACCAGTCTTTTCTTCGTTGAATATATAATTTTGGCAGTCAGTCTTTTGAGATCGTAGTAGCTCACATGCATAAACATCTCACGTTGAAAAAAATGTCTTGTATTTTATAAGCATTAGTAGTAAACTGCATGTAACACTGTTAATTGCTAATTATGCAAATATTCTTTTCTCATAGTTTTGTTGCTTTTAAGATATATTACCGCTTAATATATGTACGGGTTTATGCAAAGCTAAAGCTAGTGGCACATAGATCGATGAATTCCTGAAGTATTTGACTTTTTTGTATAGCTCATGTTAATTTCAATTTTCACGCCTGTTTTTATTGATGTAAGGATAAAACTTGGGCACTGTGGTAGAGTATAACTCTATTATTCACTGTTTATGATGTTAATTTCCTTACACATACTCTTGTTCACCAAAACGTCACAGACAATATCCCATTATTGGTGAATTAAATGTGTATTCACTAGTTCATTATCTCCTGTGGAGTGAAGTACATAGGACTTACGACCAGGACATTGTCAAGACAATCTCATGGACACCTAGCAACATGGTTGTCCAGAGAACACAGAATAGTCAACAGCTTAAGTTTGAAGCATATTATTACTTCTGGTAACACAGCACTAGAAGAAACTTTATCTAGAGTCATTTACGAAGTACGATCAAACAGTTTGAAAGGATTCCTCTTACGACTGCTTCATGCAGCCGAAGTACTAGTGTGGTGAGAGCAGGCTGCTAGCCGATTGGTTGGCACTAATCTACGTTAAGGTCTAGGTCACTAATATGGGCCGTGAGAAAATATGAACAAGCCTGAGTCAACAACCAATCACAGCAAAGTTAACGTGGCAGAATATGATTCGCAGAGAGAACTCTATTTGTCAAGGAATCCCGAAACAACCAATCAGAAGCCTGCGTTTGTCTACCTAAACAACCAATCAGATGACTGCGCTTGTCTATAATAATGTAGTTGAAAGATGTATAAATACGTGTTGATTTTCATAATAAAACGATCTGTTGCCTGGCCCTTGTCTTCTGTTGTTACACTAGCAATCCATAAGGGAAAACCTAAAAATTGTTTTCATAAACGTATCATTTAGCCTCTTTTGTTACCATGGCCTTATTTTATTAATACGGTTCCCTCGGATTCCAAGTCGAACACAAAGCTTCAGCAGTTCATCTCCGCTTTGTCTTATTCTCTGAGATCCTCTTTAGCTGACCTCACGGTTACCCATAGTCTCCCATCTTCTACTCGCACGACTTATTTCATGTCATCCTAGAGAGGCGACACCCGACTCGTCGTTCCCCATTCAGATTCCAATAGAGCGATGGCCTGGAGCACCATTTTACTCGACGGTCTCCTCTCCGTGTCCCATCCATCTTCATGTTATTATAGATATTTGTTGAGCAACAGGTTCTTGGTTGGGTTGTCCCCATAGTTTCTTGTTATTAATTCTTTCTGGCCATTTGATATTCAATATATTGCCAGCGAAGGCGGCTGTTGATTGAAGTTTGTAGTAGCCTGTTTGAAACGCTTTTCGTGTTGGAAATTGCTGGTGGTTCCAAGTAGAACGTGTCCTGGTGATTTCAAATGGAGGAGCTTCATAGCGTCAACGACTGACTTCTCCTTCTCGACTAATGCTGAAAATATTGTCATCCCTAACATGATAGATCGAAAGAAGACATTTACAGTCGAAAATCGCTAGTCTTTTTATATCTACTCTCAGTCGTCATATTTGCTGATAGTGAAATGCAGCGAACGAGTGAACACTATACACGTGAATCAAGTATTGGTTTGTAGGGATTTTGATTGATTGGTTAAGGGATTGCATCATGATGTGACATCAGTGAGACAACCACTGGATAACCTGGGAGTACTGGATATCTAGCTGCCTTGTCCTAGTCTGGGACTCTTCAGTAGTACGTACCCACTGGGATCCTAACACAGGACGTTCTGGTTACAAGACAAGCTCTTAGACAATCAAGCCACTGAGAGGCAGTCGAATGGCCCATGAATTTCGCCAATTCACGACATAGCGCAACCAATGGCCAATGTCATAGGCGAGTTCTTATCCTCACGCTTGACCTTCTGTACCTCACTGGTGACGACTTCCCATTAGAATCCCAGGTAACTATCTACCTGAATAGGTAGCGACTGGCCGATGACATTGGCTATTGGTTGCGCTATGTCGTGAATTGGCAAAATTCATGGGCCATTCGACTGCCTCTCAGTGGCTTGATTGTCTAAGAGCTTGTCTTGTAACCAGAACGTCCTGTGTTAGGATCCCAGTGGGTACATACTACTGAAGAGTCCCAGACTAGGACAAGGCAGCTAGATATCCAGTACTCCCAAGTTATCCAGTGGTTGTCTCACTGATGTCACCTCATGATGAAATCTTGTAACCATACACGTGTTTTGATGGTTATCACATCAACACTCTACAAGCCAAGTTCAGTGCTCAAAAACTGTACGATCAGCTAACAAAGGATATCTTCACTGCAAACATAAGAAAAAAGGCGGAGACACAAATCAACGCTAGCGAAGAGGTCAGCGTTGAGAAGTACTGGAACAGCCTAAAAGCAGTGTGGAGTCAAACCTGTATGGAAGTTCTAAGCAGAAAGAAGAAACAGGGCAAACAGTGGCTCACTACGTACACACGGAGACTAATAGAAGAGGGAAGGATGGTGAAACAAAAGATTATCCGGTGCATCGACTAGCAAGCTACAATACACTGAACTTAAGAGTAAAGAAGAGTGCCAGGAAAGAAAAATAAAATATTATGAAGCTGTGGCAAGCGAAGCAGAACAAGCTGCAGGCAAAAGAGACCTCGCAACACTATACCAAACAACTAGGTTCCTATCGGGGAAGAGATCAACACAAATTAAGCCAGTGAAGGATGACAATGGAAAGTCAGTCATCAAAGACGTGGAGCAAAGGAAACACTGAGCTGAACACTTCAAAAGACTTCTAAATCGACCGTCAACTACAACGCGCTGAATAATACCAACATTAACACTCATACAAGAACAGAAATCCTGAAGGCAGTCAAGGTGCTAAAAACTGGAAAAGCAGCAGGACCAGACGGGATTCAAGCAGAGGCATCGAAAAGGACCCGGAGACATCAGTGGGCTTGATGACACCACTACTAGAAAGGGTGTGGAAAGAGGGAAAGGTACCTGCGGATTGAAACTAAGGCTACTTATGTGGTGAGAGCAGGCCGTGAAAATATTTGTACAAGGCTGATTCAACAACCAATCGCAGCAAAGTTAACGTGGCAAAATATGATTCGCAGATAGAGAACTCTATTTTTCGAGGAATCCCGAAACAACCAATCAGAAGCCTGCGTTTGTCTGCCTAACTTCTGATAAACAACCAATCAGATGACTGCGCTTGTCTACTTGCATAAGCTATAATAATCTATGTGAAATATATATAAATACGTGTTGATTTTCATAATAAAACGATCTGTTACCTGGCCCTTGTCTTCTGTTGTTACACTTATTCAAACTGCCAAAGAAAGGAGACTTAAGCCGCTGCAAGAACTGACGAAGCATTATGCCTCTATCCATCCCATGATGAAGATTCCTGGACAACACCAACAACAACAGACAACAATCAGCCAGCATAAATGGGAGGAACCTGAAAGCAACGACCTCCTTTACCTACCTGGGAAGCATCGTTCCAACTACAGACGGAACTGACGAGGATATCAAAGCAAGGATCGGGGAAGCAAGGCAAGCTTTCATTACTCTCAAGTCTGTGTGGAGGTCAACAGCACTCACCATCAAAAATAAGATCCGGATTTTCAACTCCAATGAGAAGTCAGTGCTACTATACGGAACAGAGACTTGGCGCCTCATAAAGAACACCTCAAACAAACTACAGACCTCCATCGATAGCTGTCATCGCTCCATAGTCAAGATCAGATGGCCAGAAAAGATCAGCAACAGGAATCTCTGGGAGCAAACCAACCCAGCAGGAACCGATTGTACAACAAATAAGCAGGATGGAATGGAGGTGGAATGGCCATACCTTAAGAAAACCATCAAGTGACATCACACGACATGCCCTCGAGTGGAACCCGAAAGGGAAGTGGCGAGTTGGTCGTCATTGCGAGGCTAACATGGAGGAGGCCATGTGAAGAGGAGATGAAAGTATGTGGGCAGACATGAAGCCAGGTGAAAATGTTGGCATAGAACCGAACGCAATGAAGGTGTGAGGCTGAAGCCCTATATTCCTCTAGGAACCAAAGGAAACGATAATATAATAATAATAATAAATCATCACTAAAGATGAAGCAAGCATCTTGTATTCGCGCTGAGATTTCATCAGCAATCAATCCATTAGGATTGAATCAGCAGCCCATATAAGTGAATCGGTTAAAAAATGCAGCCATTTCACCAAATTTCTTAACGCTTTTTTCAAATCACATTTTCAAAACACATGAATTAACTCATTAATCTTTTTATGTCACCTAATAACAATACCACTTAGTCACGTTGCCTAAACCACTAGGCTACCTAAATTTTTATACATTATAAATCAACCTTTCTCCGTTTCTTATTATTTTAATCATCTAATTATATTCTTGGATCGTAGCATGCAAAGACCCACATTTTTGGATGGTTTTCAGCCTACACTGTTGTGTGAACTTCAAGAAGAAAATGAAGAAAAATGATCGCAGAGGATTGAATCTTGTTTCAGATCGAACAACGTTGTACCAAAGAATATACTACGAATTACTTACTATGTTTTTAAATTTTAATTGAATTTGAGATTTTCCCGTCGATTGATTGGACCGAAGTGCTCGGTCTCAGGTTGACATGTCGGCTTCTTGTGCAGATGCTTCGACGATGTCTGGGCACGTAATAAGAATTTAATTGGCAGATGGTCTAGTGGATAACGCCTTGACGTTTAATACTATGGGTACTGGGTTCGAGTCTCGGTGGGAACATAATCACTCACTGAGAAATGCAAGTACATCCAGTGATGAGTCCCAAATAGGACGAAATGCGCATCCTGGATTCCATTGCTAGTCACCATCCACCAAATAAATACTTACTATTTTACTTGAAGATTATATACAAAGAATAAATATTTTGTAAAGAATTATGCTGAGAATTCTGTATTGTGTGTATACATATTTTTAAGTGTCCTTTTCCTAGGGATTGGACCGATTTCAAGTTTCGATCACGCATTGACTTTAGTTAAGTTAGAGAAGCATTGAAAACCGAGTAGGGCGTATTGGACAGTTTGTGGCTCTATGGTATTACGCACTTATCTACCAACAGTCAGGGATCGAGCCTGTAACATTCAGGTTATGAGGCAAGCTCGTTGATCATCCAGCCAATGAGACGGAATCCAAAGGCCCCACCAAAAATACAGACCTCTGCTACTTTGCAGTATATATATAGGGCGACCGTCATCGTAGAGTATTTTCTGTCATACCCAACTTGGTGGGCGCCACTTTTCAATAAATCTCACTAGAACTTCAGGCAGCTACGCCCTATAATTAGTCATTAGTGAGCATTAGATTAATTTTCAAGCGTTTGTTTGTAGGAATTTTATTGATTGGCGGTGGAGAATTGGCTGATGTTATAAATTTATGCACCGTTGGCTTTCACCCCGGTAGCTCAATAGTCAACGGACTAGCTTCGTAACCTGAACCATTCTGGATCCAGTACCTGACGGTGGGGGTCATGGGTGCATGATCAAAACTTATAAATATATTGTGCAGAATAAAGCCATTATAGTTATTATGCATATTTGTAGCTAAGATATTATACAATCCAAAATATTTACACTTATTCAGCAAAAACAAAAGGTACTTTACAATCACATAAAGAAGTAAAATAATTGAAGAAAGAAGATAATCACATGGTTATACACAATAAACACACGTGCATACACGCACGCACGCCCTCACGCAAACACACACGGAATATTATCAGGATTATTACACTTGATCAAAATGTATAAAGAGGTGAAATATACAAAAATAAGTAAAATGTACAAAAGTACTGCTTAAAAAGTAGGTGATGAGAGAATAAAGAATTGCGTTTTCTTTGATTCAATCCATTTAACTAATTGTTTACGAGTTTCGCCTAACTCTTCTTTTGTAATGATCGGTTCCAGTGTTGCATACAACTCGAAAGTATCAGTTTTCTGAATAAAAATGGGAGGAATGAAAATATATGAGTGGGTAATGCATCATGACATTTTATATGTACATCATAGAAAATAGTTCCAGGTTCTAATAAACATTCATCTTCTTGAACTTGTGTATATTGTGAACTAATTTGTAAGTTGTCAGTTTGACTCATGATAATGTCAGTTCGCTTAAGTAGCTGGCTAGAAATTAGCTGGTTTGAACGGATTCAGCTCTTTGAGCTGAGTTAAATCGAGTGTACCGTTGATGAATTCGGTCCCAAACAATCAAAACGGCTGTCTAGTTGGTATGAGTGGTATACAACTACTCATCTCGATCAATCAGTAGTATGTAGTTTTATTAAAATAAGTTAACATTTCTATGTACTAATGAAGGTATAGTTTCAATGTGAGTAGAAAGAATCTTACAAAAGGAAAATAAGGAAATAGTATTCTCCGCTAAGAAAGAATTTATTTCGTGAGTAAAACCTTTTTAATAAGCAGAATGATGCTAGTTTACACACACACACACACGTGAAGATATCCTTCACTGGCTTGATCATTCGGCTTTCAGCCGACTGGTTCTACGTTCACACCCCACTCCACCCACTTCGACCACGGTAACTAAATAGCATCATCAGCCCTAACAAAATAAATGCGTGTGTGTTTAAAGTTGTGGCTTATTGATCTAGGAGCGCTCAACTTCTAAGCAATGTCACGGGTTTGAACCCCGGCCGACCGACCAAAGTTTGGGCATCCAGGTAGTATCACACTAACCTTCACATACAACAGGTGTAGTGTATTGGCAACTGCATAGGACTGCAAGTGGTCGGTGTCTAATGTTTCATTTTATAACACAATAAACGTGACTCATGGCCTGAAATATGGAAAACCTGTTCCATATAACTGAGTTCTAACAAGTTCTCTCTCTCTTTCAAACACACTGGCGAAAAAAAGATTAATAAATACTTAAAATACTTACCCAACCGAAATGTAATTCAGTAGTTGTCACTTTATAGATAAATTTAGTTGACATTGTAGGTGAATGCAATCTCATATGCAAACGTTTATAGGATAATAAAACATCTCGACGTAATTTCTGAATGGCAGCATCACTATTGATTGATGCAGATTCTCTTTCAGGATTTAAACTAGACAGGGAAGTATTGGTTAGTTCAGATTTACTCATAACAGTATATGGTACACTCCATTGACTGGTAATATATTGAGCGATAGGAATAGACTTGTATACAAAATGTCGTAGATTCTTAATACCAGTGTCAGATATTTGTGGAAGTTTTGATGATGATATTGCAGATAAATAATCACCATTATTTGTAGTGCTCAGTGACTAATTTTTTTACAAATAAAATAAAGAAAGAAGTAAATTTCTAACGATAAACGTAAATAATTATCACTGTGAAAAGAGAGATAAAAATCATGTTGTGTTAGCAGAGGAATAGGAAACTGGACTAACTGGCCACAATAATAACCGAGTGGAAATTTCATGACATGAATGGAACACTATTTCAGCGAAGATAATATGCAGTCCGCTTCCACACTAGATATAGCAAACTTGAACAGTTTGAAGAAGTGACTAAGGTCTGTAAAGCTAAGGTTCCAAGTTAAGCAACTTGGACAAAAACAGACGGTGAGAGATCAACTTCAATGGTTTGTTAAGAGAAACACAGTTCCTATTAAATTTATTTTTTCAGTCAATCTGTAGCTCATACATATATGATTTTTCTAGAAACTTTCGAACACATTGATTAACCCTCAGGGACTTTAGCCTTATTATTATATTATTCCTTCGGATTCCCAGTGGAATATAAAGCTTCAACAGCACATCACCATTTCACTCTGTTATCTGCGTTCCTTTTCATCTGGATCCACTGTTGTCCATAAACTTTCATCTTTTAATACTATCTCCTCAATGTCACCCTCGGACACACACCCTCGGAATGCGTGACGGCATGAACCTCTCGCCTCAGAGTATACCTGATCCATCTCAATTTTCTTATGCGTTTTTGCTAGGCGAGAAGTTATTGGTTGGTTCCCTCCTCGGTGAAGTTCCTTGTTCCTTATCCTCTCCAACACATCTGATTTCCACTATGCAGTGAAGACAGCTGTTCATGAAAGTTTGCAAAAGACCATTGAAAATGCTTTAGGGTGACATGAATGCCAGGTCTCTGAATCATGTAGAAGCCCTGAGTTGACATCGGTATTGAGAAACCGTATCTTGTTCCTTATGCTGAGTGCAGCCGGTTTCCACGCTGACTTCAATGTAATCAAGGCCTGTCTGGGATTGACATCTTCATCCATGCCGGTTATAGCTGAAATGATACTGCTAAGGAAACAGAATAAGAAGTGACCTCCTTCAAAGTTCTCCCATTGACAGTGATTCGTGGTCGTTATTGTTGTTGTCGTTGGTTAAATGTCTTTATCACTTCTATGTTCCTCGTGTTAACTTGCAGTCTTGTCTTCGCTGCTTATTCTGCCTTTAGGATTTTTCAAAGATTTAAACTTTATTGCTTTTGTTCACCCGGAACAGTGAATTGCATAATAAGCCCATATACTAAGTCAATAATTGTTAGCAGAAAGTCATGTGAAATTTTTCAGAGCACGTAAACTGTAACAGGAATGAAAATGACACCAAAGTTAAACTATCATAGATAAAAACAAAGTTTCCTTAGACGACCAATCGGAATTCAGGTGCAAAACATTCGCCTAATTGTCAGAAAAATACACCAAAAATATACTGCAAACATGATATTACACTATATAATTGTGACTTATGTGTTGTAAGAATGTCTCCCAGTCACTACAAAGATGATCAATAGAGAAATTATACCATGAGCGACATGTGCATTCATTTAAGCGACTGTATTCCATAGTAATTTGTGATCCACTCATATTTCTGACACTGTTCTTCAACCTACTACCAACTCTGACCATAATCCTAACTCCTACCCCTTACTTTAACTGCAAACATAACCTTAGCCCTAGATCCTAAACCCTTAATCTTAAAAGCCATAACCCTACCTAACGGTACAGCTTTGCAGGAAAAGTACCTAGGAAATAAGTGGAATACGGTATCTACCCTCTCCAAGTCCTCAAAGGCATGCATTATTTGACATTTTATAGCATTCCCTGTATCTTGAAGGTTCTTGAAGGTCAACTTTTGAAAGACCCTGACTTTGGCTGTGGTGCTTCGACCAAATGACTTTAATCTTAATTTCAATTTATACACTTGCTAAATTCGAAAGTACTGACGTGTAAATTTAAATGTAACACTTAAATAAAATATATTCAACATTAAATTCACTCCCCGTTTGTTTTACTGCATTTTGATCGAATCGATCCCTTTCTATTGGGACTATTTTACTATTGGCATTTCATTTTTTACATACCGAGTGAAAAATAAAGCTTCAAGCTTTAGCTTTTGAATTTTCAGTAGCGGTGGCGTTTTTACAGAGTGGAGTAGTTAGCCTCGCGTCCAACCGTCTTTACACAGCATACTAGCCGGGATTTTGGGAGTTCGTCGGGAAGATGCAGCAGACCACCAGACACGTAGGTGGGTGGGTGGCGAGTTTGCCACCATTGAACCACCGACACACTAACATTGGTACAGTTTATGTTATTTTTTGATGATGATGATAATAATAATAATAATGATTAGCCGTGGTTTCGATCACAGTAGAAACACTTTGTGGGTTCTAAATAGTACAAAAGCATGCGTTTTATATATTAGTATTCGGCATCATCATTCAAACAACATTATTTACTCACTCTAGGAAAGGGAGTAATTGAGATTATAGGATTTGTGGGACATCAAATGTCAGCTCATTGATGGCTAATGAACTGACTGTTTGCACCTGAAGTGGGAATTACTGACCACTGGGATCAACCATGTCAAGGTGAGGTGGGTGTTCGCCCAAGGCATCGATGAGAAATTCCGAATTCATGGGTCAATGAATTTCAACCCAAGTGGTTGAGTGGTCGACGAGCTTGGGCTCGTAACATGAAGGTCCCGTGTTCAATCCAAGGCAGGGTCGTGGGTACTTACTGGTGAGGAGTCCTGAAATAGGACAAAACAGCTTCCCAGTAATCCCTGGTTTTTAATGATTTCTCTAGCTGGTGTTGGTTCATGAAGAAAATCTTACAATAAAAACTGATCCAAAATTCCCACAAATCTCATAATCTAAAAGGCTATTGTGCTCATAAAATCAATACCAATTAAGTACGACAAACGACATTAAACTTAAGCATATAGATGATAGCAATACATTAAATATTCTGGTAATCAGTGATACTGAAACTATGATAATAACTTTAAAAATGTGAGGCTTACTCTAAATATTTTTTCAGTGATCGCCTTGAGTGGATAAAACTGACCACTATCAACAGTAAGTAAAACTAAAAATGTGGTATCATTTAAGTAGGTAACATTGGCATACAAAAATCCGCTATAAAAAAAGAGAAAAAATTGAAATGAAAACAATAATTGGTAAGTGGTGGGTCTTAAGAGTACTAACTAATATGAGATAATAATCTCGCAAATTTTTAACCAAAGTATATACTTCAAAAGATAATTTATTATTGAAGTGTTGGTTTGTAGGGATTTGATTGGCTTCATGATTTCATCATGAGCTGACATTAGTTAGAGAACCATTGGAAAACCTGGGAGTACTGGACAGCTGTCCATAATTTATTATTATTTTCCAACTATTCAGTGGTAGAATGAAAGACAGCTACGTGGGAGGTCCATGTTCGATTTCCAGTCAACGAACTCCTAGATACCGATTAGTCGTTATTAAACCATGAAAATAGGAAAGGTTGAACGAAAGGCTAGAAACCCCGCCCTGTAAAGCCACCATCACTGCTACTAAAACTTCAAAGCTTGAAGTGTTATATTCCACTCGGTGGTGCAGTGTAGTGAGTAATACTGAGGTTAGGCGTCGAGTATTAGGTAGAGAAGAAAAGTCAATCGATGAGATTGTGAAACAGTTAGAACACAAGATGCACACTCCGAGCCATCACCTTCCTTGTCGAGCAATGTTAATTGACATTGGATCAGGTTGGAAAAGACCTCGTAGCGGTCAAACCAAAACATGGCATCAGTCTATGTAATCTTTGACAGTTAGTCTGAGCCATGCAGTAATGTGTAGACTGCTGGTTGCGGTCATCAGGATTCTATGAACCAACGGCTGGGAAACTATTGGTGATATGGCTTAAAATCGTCCTCAATGGTAAAGATCCATTCACTCCTTGTGACTTATAATTTCCAGTGAAACTATATTGCTCTTCGTTATTACTACTCCTTTGTCTCAAACTTCAACTTACTGTCTCTATTATGCATTTCTTCTACTTTCTTCTGCTGGTTTGTGTGCTACATGTAGTGTGGCGACTCGAACTGCCGCATATCGGTGCAAAGTTCTATGTCGAAAACAGACAGACAGGAAATAATCGATGAGAAGTTTTCTATCTACGTCTCGCGCTTATCAGTAGTCATCAGCAGGAAGTCCCTGCGGTCTTGAAGAATCCAGTGTTCCCTGGGAATGAGAGAGTTTTTCAATATGTTTAATCTTACATAGGGGAATTCATTAGACTTATGTTTCTGTTTTCTGTTTGCAAACCTCTCTTCCTCTTTCTAAGCAGCCTTGTAAGCATTTGCAAAGCTTCATAGTTTTACTCAGATACTAATATACATGGATAACTTATGCATTTGTATGTTTTATCACCGATCAAAAGTAAGTAATTCACATTGAAGAGTTTTCAGAGTAATTCGCGTGTCCACTGATTTTGAGAAAATAACTCCATGTAACCAATTCCTTAACGACCACCCCGCGCAGCTTAGTCATACCAAATGAGTTAACTTGTCACAAGAATACTACTAACAGGCTCCTCTCTTTTAATCCAAAAAAGCTTTTGACTATATGATAAATCACTGATATAAATTTGCTAATAAACTATGGTATAAGTGCACGAACAATAACTTTTTCCCTAACTTTTCACACAACTAAGACAACCTAAAAGATTTTGATGCCGTTACTTTCTCTGAGGTGGTTGATTAAATTGCTAAGCTTTCGCTGTCCTTCTAGACAACATCTTCAGTGCAAGCTTTAATGCGGAGCAAACTTATTGAAATTTTCCATGAATGATATAATTCTATCTCCGGACAATCTTTGCCGTGGTCGGTTGTTAATTTCCACCCGTATTGATCGTTTTTATTCACTTCAGATTTGAATTTTTTGTCATGTGGTTTATTTTTGATTACTTTGACTTCAGATGAAGTCGTAATTAGTGTCATGAGTCTTTGTTTGATACAGTCTGGTATTCTATTAGTAAAGTTTGTAATGTTAGTCGGTAAGTTCGATTTATAGTAATGTGTCTGTTCGTTGTTAATTTGTCTGAGCATCAGGCTGCTTTAAATTCCCTGGCGGTTTTAGTATCTCAACTGTTTGAAATTTCCACCTTTTTCCCAAACATATCGGTGTGCGTAATTGTCTAAATACATGCCATGTCTTTTCACAGCTAGTTTATGTTCTTAGGCTGTGAATTGATGTGAATTGTCACTTTTGTGACAAATAACTACAGTATCTGAATATTTTGTATATTAATATTAAATTCCTAATGGTCGCATGTAGCTGGCAAGAGCCAATGAAATATAATGACGTCGCCTTATTCTGGTCAACATATTTTTCTTGCTTTCTTTATATTTATCAAGGGAAATAATTATATAAAGAAGTGATACTTCGTAATGGAAAGCAATCAACATATTCTTGTTGTGAGATGTAAAAGGAACGTGAACTGGCAATTAATACCTTTCAACGTCACGTTCTTCGAGATGGCACAATAAGAAATGAGCTTTACCTGTTGTGTGAAGGCTAATGATACTACTTAGCCAGTTTCAAACTTACGAATTATTGTTTGAAAATTAAATGCCTAATCCAATGAACCACAACGTATAATGCTCACAGTACATCAAAATTCATACTGTTGACAGTACTTTGATAAGTACTACCCTCCGAGAGAAACAAATCCTGTCAACGGTTTAAAATTAAATGAATGACTTGTTTCAAGTTTGATCACAGTTAGAGAACTATTGGAAAACCAGGGAGTCCTAATTTGTAGCTCTTCAGTAGCACGTACCCGCTGGGATTCGAACCGACAACGTTCAGGTTACAAGGCAAGCCCGTTGATCATTCAGCCACTAGGATCCGACTCAATGACTCATGAATTCTAACTTCCACCGATTCATGACTTTAGTGCGACTACCGGCCAATGTCGTCGACGAGTACTTGTCCTCCCGTCCGACTTGGTGAACTCCACTGGCCATAACTTCTCACTAGAACTTCAGACGACCTTGTCTTGTAACCAATCGCTAGTGAGCAAGCAGTGCTGCCTAGTTTTTTAACAGTTCTGTAACTGATGTCAGCTAAAGATCAGATGCGAAACAAGTCAGATCCCTACAAACTCACTTTTGAGTGGATGATAAAAAATCTACTGAGTAACTAAGCTTTTTATTTGATCTAAAACAAAAAATGTTTTTGTTTTATGCACTTACTTTGGATCAAATTTAGGCAAACAAATCGGTAACCAATGTGATTGTACTGACTTGAAAGATTGTGAACTACCAATAAGATTTAGAAGTAGGTGAATATCTGATGGGCAAAGATGATAATTTTTCATACGCACAATACTGATAATATCGTCTTTATGAAATAAAATGGCAAAAACTAAACCCTAATTTAAAGAAAAACAAATTAAAAAACAAACAAACAGTAAAGAGCAGTTAATGATTAGTTAATGACACCAATGATATCTGAATAGATAGACTGAAATTTTCATGTGTTATGCAAACGTTTATCAACAACTGCCTTTACTGGCTCGACACTGGAGATAACATGACCAGAAAGAATTAACAGTAAGGAACTCTGGGAACTGACCAACCAAGAACCTATTGCTCAACAAATATTCTGAAGAAACTGGAGATGAATTGATCACATGCTAAGGAAGACCGTTGAGTAAAATCACGTGGTACGCCCTAAAATAGAATCCGAATTAGAAATGTGATGTGTGATGAGATGTGCTGTTGAAGCCTTGTGTTCCGCTCGAAACCCAAGGGAATAATAAATAAATCTTCATGTAGAACTTCACTGAACACTTTTGCTAATATCTAATACAATTATGCATTACACATTTGACTGGCCTGTTTTCAAGTTGACTAATTAATTCTGCTGACCAATTCCGAGCCACCACCTCTCTCTCGTCGAACAATGTTAGCTGACATATAATTAGATTAGAAAAGAGCTAAGGGGTGGTCAAACTCAAACTCAGCATTCATCCATAAAGTCACTGACAGCTGAATTGAGCTAATGATGAAGGAAAGTGTATACTCCCTGATAGGCGTCCTCCGAATGCTAAGATTCAATGGCTTGAGACTGTTGGTGATACAGGTGAACATTGTTCTCAATAACGCACAGATGTAATCACTCGTTGAAATCTCCCAGGAACATTAAGTCTTTATGTTTCTCAATGTTACTAGTCATTCACTCGTACATTTATGTTTATTGAAATTCTTTTGAGTCTCCTTTTTCCCTCATTTGTCAACCTTTGAGTGCCATGTAGTGTGGTGACTTGAACTGCTGCACTCCTTTGAAAAGTTTTGAGCTGAAACTTAGTTTGCCAGATATAATATTTGATATTTGGTTTAAATGAGATGAAAAACGTGACAAATAATTAGGTTTTAACTCTTTTCCAAATATACTGAGTGTTTATTAATTATTAATTACTTATTTATTAAGTACTCGGAATCGAAAATCGCCATTCAAAATTAATCGTTTACTTTACACGTGTTTTGTTTTCATTAATGCCTGGATGGGGATTATCCATGACCCCTCGACAATCAAGGAACTCAATGGGTTTCTGCGGTACTCTGTCAAGCTTGCTGTGGGGAAAGCGAAAGTTGGCTTTTTCGAGGATTGCGTCTCCAATCATCAGTATCCAAAGTGGTTCTGGAAAGCACTGCGACGCAATCATATATATCCAAATACGAAGTCCCTTCAACGCCATGCAATGAATTGTGCTGATTCTATCAGATCACGTATGCCCGAACTGCAGCGGAATATCAATCAGAGGTCCTCTGCCTTATACGAATTGACTTCGGATGAACGTCAAAGATTCACCGAATATATCGACTTGGTTGCGAATAAACGGTCGCAGTCTGTCGTAACCCAGCTCAACAACAGCAGATGAAACCTCAAGGCAAATTTCCTGACGAACCCACGAAGTTTGTGTTCAATTATTCCTCAGTACATTTAACCGACGTGCAACTGGAAGTCCTATCTCTGGGCCCTAAATTCTGCGATATAAATTTCAACTCCGACAAACTCCATACTCAGGTCCAGTTTGAAAATCTAATCAGCCAAACGCACGATCTCAGCCCAACTTCTGAAGACGAATTACAGAGATTCAAGTCAACAATCATGGACTGCTGCCACCAATACTTGAATTCAAAATCAAAAGTCCGCAACCACCTAACGAAGCGGCACCGAGAGGAATTAAAACAGTTGAGAGATAACAAAGATCTACTTATAACTCGACCCGACAAGGGTGCGGGTGTAGTGCTTCTGAATCGAAGAGACTACATCGAGAAAATGAACGATATACTGTCGAATGAAGACAAATTTTCCCAACCTTCCAATGAAAGAAACAAGACGGAACAGATTGAGAAGCAGCTCACAGATGTCTTGAAGAGAATGAAGGCCAGTCAACTAATCAGTGGGGATATCTACGATCAGATCCGGCCAACAGGTTCAATAATACCAAGACTTTATGGTCTACCAAAGGTACACAAGGTTGGTCTCCCACTTCGTCCAATTCTGGATATGTCAGGTTCCCCTTACCACTCTATTGCACAATGGCTAGCAGATATTCTGGAACCTGTAAGGAAGCAATTATGTACGTACTCGCTCCGTGACACCTTCCAGTTCATCGAGTGCATACAAGACACGAATGTATCTAACAAAATTATGCTGTCCTTCGACATCGAGTCACTTTTCACCAATGTCCCACTCACAGAAACGGTCTGCTTCATATGCAGATATATAGATGACAACCACCTCGATATTGGAATACCGACAACATACTTGAAAGAACTATTATTGAGATGCACTCTGAACGTCCAGTTCACATTCAACGACACCATCTACAGACAAAAGGATGGTATTGCAATGGGATCTCCGTTGGGTCCACTACTATCAGATTGCTTCGTGGCAAGCCTCGAGAGAGGTTCACTAAAGCCAAGCATCGACAATTTGCGACTGTATAAAAGATACGTGGATGACATTTTCATTATTTGTGACAACAACAACGACCCCAATCTGCTGCTGAAGACATTTAACAATTGCCATCCAGCAATAAAATTCACTCTTGAAATGGAAAACGAGTCAAAAATTCCGTTTCTTGATGTGGAACTGACAAGAAGAGCTGATGGGAGCCTAAGAAGATCAATCCATAGAAAACCTACGTGGAATGGTCAACTAACAAGCTTCTATAGCTGGGTGCCCATTCAACAAAAGCGAAACTTAATTAAATCACTTGCTACCCGCATCCGACGCATCTGTAGTCCCGACGTTCTGGAAACAGAATTAGATATTCTGAGAGAAATATTCATCCAAAATGGATACCCAATAAGATTTATCGACAAAAATATGAAACCAATAATTCGGAAAAACGAAACTTTAACTGTGCCTAAAAAGAAAATCTACATGAATTTGGATTTCAAGGGAGATTTAGCAAGCGATATTCTCAAGAGAAGGATCACATCATCTCTGAGAAGAACGTTCTTTGCAGCAACGCTACGAATAGTGTTCTCCAGTCGCCCACTGATCTGCAGAAGCCTCAAGGACAAGATCCCGCATCTGGCCACTTCTATGTGCATATACCAGTTCACCTGCTGCTGTGGAGCCAGGTACATCGGTCGTTCGACGCGCATCCTGTCCAAGAGAATTCAAGAACATTATCCAGCATGGTTGCGAAAAGGCAATACTGGTGCAATAAGGAGTGCGATAATTGAACACCTGGTCAACACTGATCATTGCATTTCAACGAACGCCTCCTTCAAAGTAATCTACAGAGTCAAGAATAACATATCAAAGGCAATACGGTTTCGTCTCCTTTGCATCGCTGAAGCTCTGGCCATTCACATGGAAAAACCGGAGCTGTGCATACAAAAGAAGATTACTCAACCACTTCTACTCTCATGGTAACAATGTTTTGATTTGTTTTTATTTTTATTTTGATGACTTAATTTTGTTTTTTTGCCTGTTCCTTAATTGCTTATAATTCTTGTATTCACTTAAATCTCTTACATAGTTTCGTATTATCTACTTTGTTTCTATGTGCATCCTGAGTAAAACTCACTCATCAAACTATTCATATTATTATTACAACTGTTTGTGACGACTCATCACCTTTGGTACTACCCTAGTTTCATTCACACTTAATTTTCTTGACCTGTATTACCAACCTTCACCTGTTTAGTTAAAAGTAACCTTAACCAATTGTAATTTTGTTTGACAAACTTAATGTACACATACATACAAAATAACACATATATATGTGCGATTGTACAGCTAAGAAAATGAATTCGCCGAAAAGAGACTCTTCGCTGATCTACGTGTTTTGTTTTCATCATAGAGAAATAACCAGTAATTAGTCTCATTTTATCCTGGTGACATCTTTTTCCCACTTACTACACAATGTGTTTTGTTGTTCATTTCTTTACTATTCTTGTTATTATTGTCATTACGGTTTTTTTTCTGACCTACGGGTCTTAACTGATTTCTAATCATTTCCAAATCCATACTCGTGTGGTATTATTTAATCCCTTTATTCCAGTACATTGTTGGTCTATTAGTGATCTTTTGTTGTTAGGTCAGCTAACAGAACTTCTTCAATACTCTCCCAAACTTATACTAAATAATCACTTTCTTTTTGTGTTATTTGTAACTGATTATGCCACTACAGTTCATTCATTGTTATCTCCTTGAACTACTATCTTCATGCCATTAGGGAAAATGTAAGGTCTCATTTTATTTTGCTAACACTATGTATATTTCAAGTTGTCGGCAGTTGAAGAGAAGCCTAGAAATGAAATGTGCGAATTTTGTTCTTCTAACTTTGACGAAAATGATCAAGGGAACAGTCTGTATTAGTTTCGGATCAGAGTTGGAAAATTATAAGCATTGTAATCGTCTAAAGCAATTGCGAATCACAAGAATTGATTACACAAAAGAACATGTTTTACTCCACATATAACTTACACGTAATTTAGCACTATGATGAATAATCTGTGAGATTGCAGACCGAATATTTTCTGATAAAGGTGTACAACTGATAGCATTCAATAAAACACCGAAAGATTCTTCTACACGATTGATGATAGAAGATAAAAGCCGACTATCTCCAACAAGAAGTCTGCGCAGATCTAAATTTGCATGCCTTGTAAACTGTTTTTCCACTCTCTGTACAGTTAGTGAACTTATTATCTGAAATTCGAAATCGGTAGTGGTAATGATAATAGTAATAACAATACAATGACAACAACAAAACTCAAGGGACAACTTTACCAATACGAGGAATGTAATAATTCTTAAAGAAGTAATGAAAAACAGATGCATCGCACAAATTGCAGAGGAGGTTTTTTATTCGAAACTCCGTTAAGTAACGTTTGGTGTCTCCAAATAATTTCAAGACAATTAATCCCGATCAGAGGATTCAGATGATCTTAATTTTTATGCACTACTTGCTTCCCGAAAATTAGTAGTTTTTACTAAGATAGTAGGTTAACATAACTAAGCACTTAACTAAACGAGGCTGCTAAGTGAACGGTAACTGCACAGTCCAAACCTTTCTATAATCAGTTCAACTCTGAAGACATGTAACTCTGAAATGAAATGACATGCTTTTCTCGAAATCTAGTCTTTTTAGAAATTGGTTTTGATGCTTTGAACATGTGGTACAAATGTCGTCCAGATGACTTTTGTACTGTAAATTCTTTCCCAGCCATAGAACTGGTTGAAAAAGATAGAGGGGGGCAGTTAGTCGTGAACCAGTTGTTTGAGGTCAGAATTCCTTACATAGGGTAGGAAATATCAAGCGTCTCGATGGTTTGAGACTTTAACGGATATATCTCAGGATTATTTCTGGCTCAGCGAGGTAAAGGCGTGCGTCGGCGGCCGGGGATCGAACTCCGGACCATGTGCATGGTCGGCGAGCGTCCTAACCGCTATGCCACCGACGCCACTTCTCATATTGCTGATATTAAATTTTGTAATTTATTTCGTAACTTCCATGTAGTGAAAAACTTAGCATTTAAATAGTTTTATTTTATTAAAGCAAACTTGGTACATTATGGGCACTCGAAGATGTGCCACACAAAAACGCATAGTTTGTGAAGGAGCTGGAATACTACTCGGGCACTGCAATAGAAGCAGGTGGTTATCTTGAGGGATCATCCTCCCTGAGGTTTTCACCAGAAATTAGAACCACAAGGAAACGGAGCAGAGTCAGCAGCTACCTCCCCATGGTTGACAGTGACTAAAACAGGTTCATACGCCAGTTGATCCGTTTGTATTTTGGAGATCATGAACACCATATGTTTAGAATGAGGGTTTTCCAGGTTCAGCAGGTAGACCTGCGCCATCACTACTCCGGTTGTAGGCTCCAGGCGTTCAAATTCGCCTTTTTAATTTTGTAAGGGACACCCCGACCGCATGAAGGCAATGAATGGGACTTACCTGGCGGACTCTATGAACACATGGTCATATGAGAGTATTTGGAGAGGGAGGCCGAAGTCAACCCACCCTTGGACGTACCAGGTCGTTTGTGGGGGTACATTTAAATATAGAACAGATGTTACCAAGCACAAAAGAAAGGATAGTTATTCTTTTCCTAAAGGATTTCTCAACCAATTTGCAGAATGCTTCATAATTCTATTTCCTTACTCGTAAGGAGGATTCGCATATTTCACAAGCGAATCAGAAGAAATGTAGTCTAGATATCAAGTCGATATTTTGTTAATATTTATATCTCTTATGCATAGTAATAAAATTATGAGCAAAATAGTGCAGTAAAACAAACCTGATCGTAAACATAGTTAAGACAATTCAACAAATGCAAGGTAGGCTCAGAAATCGGACTGAATGCTACCAGGATTAGATGTGAACGGGAAATGAACAGGAACTTTTTATCAGATGTATTTATCACTTGCAGTTCGTCACCAGAGTTATCAACAAAAGAAACAAGCGCTTGCATAACACTCATCACAGAAGATACATTACTTTCGTTTCCATACCTAGTGAATAATTCTTTTACATTATTTTAACATACCTCCAATAAATTGGTTTACCAGCCTCACTAAGAACAAAGATATGAAGCATGTCATCTGTCCAACAAGGTTCTTCTGAGCTTGAGGGAATAGTTATTTCTGTAGAAGATGGTTTACGACTTCTACCCTCAGAGTTCTCATCACTACTTAAATTATTTGATGAACCAACAACCTCATCAACATCCTATACACCAACGATAAATAGAAAACTTGGATACTTTAAATTGACTGGTCTTTAACACTTCGGATTCTTCTAGTATACGTGCAACGGCTCCTGTATTAGGGTGCTCTGGTGTGTTTTTATCCACAAATGGCTTGGCATCAGACTCAGTATTGTGACCCAAGTCCTCTTCAGCTTTGTTTGTATTACCTTCTATATCCATAAGTAATACAATATAAAGTTATCACTGTGGGTAATACAGCAGCATTACAGAACAGTTCATATAAGCCCAAACAATAAGTCTGTAATTTACAAAATACACAAATATATGAAGCATATTCAAAAATAATTAATATAAGTGATTACATAAAAAATTTCAGTGGGAAAAATATTTCTGAATGATTAACTAAGTTCCGATATAGAACTTTGCACATACAAGTGCATCAGTTCAATTGGCTACATTCCAAGTAGCATACAAAGGTAGAAAAGAGATTCAGAATGACTATAATAAAAAGAAATGTAAGAGAAAAAGAATAATAACTTCGAAAGACATCATGGTTTAGTGGATATGGAAGACTACAAAGAGGGAATGCATCTGCGCTAATGAGAACGACTTTGAGTCATATCACCAATAGATTCCAGCCACTGGTTCTTAGAACTCGGATGACCCCAACCAAGCAGTTTACACATTACTGCATACCTCAAACTAACTATCAAAGATTTCATGGACTGATTCTGTGTCAGCTAACATTTCCCAGTGAGGAAAGCGATGACTAGGTATGCGTAACACGTACCCTATCCACTTCAATCGACATAACTTCATAATCTCATCTATTGGCTTCCCCTCCTTCCCTAGCATGCTTAACCCCGATATCACTCTTAGAACACCTAGACTTTTCATTTCCCCCACTTTCAATGGCCGTATCTTACAGCTGTAAACGACGAAGAGAACTGCTAAGCAGTACACATGTCCGTTGGTTGACAGCCGGATATATAGGCCAGAGATGATGCAAGTTGTCAAATGCCGCATCAACCTTTTGTATTCTTGCTGAAATTTCATCAGCAATCAGTTCATTAGGGCTGATGCGAATTCCCAAATAAGTGAAGTGGTCAACACACTCCACGACTTTACTCATTATCTTTAAGCTAGGAGTCAGTGGATTCCAGTCCTGTAGCATTACCTTACACTAAACAGGAGCAAATTTCATGTCAAGCATTTGAAGCTTTCCACTCGATGTGTTCAGAAGACTGCATTTTGTCAGCGTTTTGACCTAGGGCTACACCATTCGCGTATTCTACGTTAACAAGACTAACGTCTGGTAACAAGTCAACCCATAGGTTACTTAAGTCAGTTACAGTCGTGTCAATTAGCACATCCCTGACTGACACCACTGGCTGTTAACACTTCAAATGACAACTTTTTGTAAACTCTTGCAAGGCTGCATGAGTTCGAGCAGGCTGCTTTGATTAGTGCAATATATTTCCTTGATATTCGCTTCACGGCTGAACACTGTCACAACACATTTCGGTCGACGGAGTCTTATTTCGCCTTCAGGTCAAGAAATATAGGAAGTGTAGGGTGCTGGTAGGTATATCAGTGTTTTTGAATCTGTCAAAGGGTGAATATGTGATCCATACATTCTCTTCTCGGCTTAAAACCTGCCTCATTTTCCCGTGTTTATATATATATATAGTAGAGTTAATTCAGACAGTAAATATTGATAGATCACTTTTTTACACTTTTCCGTACAATTAGTCTTCAGTTTCATAGTAGATATTTATTACCCTCCCAAATAACAATTTGAAACCTTTCTGACTGAATTTTGATGTTTTCTCAAATATTAAAAGCCCCAATAAATGAAATTAGATTCCTTTTGCGCATCGTTATCAAAAGTGACAATTGTTAAATTTACTAAGTCGAAATTAAGGCATCAAGCTTTTACTCACATATAAATCCCGTTAGTACATGTCATTATAGGGTATGTATTTGGAAGCTCTCAATAAGTAGCTACACGCGCCAATAAAAGATTCCTGCATAATGCATTAGTAATAATATCCTATCCTTATAAAGTAACCGATTGCTGCACAAATTATTCGCCCAAAATATCATGAACTTATTTGTCTCACATGGCATATTTAGTGTTTCAAGGATGCGTTTGTTACACAGTATCAACAAATGAAGCACAATTTTTGTCAACATTTTTGAAATATAGAATGGTGTACACGCAATTGGATAACATGATTGTTATCCTTTCTTCGTGATCTTCATCAGATAGATGGCACCTAGAATCGATGCCGGTACTCCAATTTGCTAATAATCATATAATTTTACTTAGTGGGTTATGTGACGTAGGTAAAAACGTGCAAGTAAAACGAGTGCTTATAGAACGTTACCACTGATACTTTTTTTGTCTCATACATACAATAAAAGCTTTGATATTGTTAACTTTATTTGGTTTTCAGAGTGTCTAAAAATAATCTGACAATAAATGATTTTTGGAAAGACAGGAATATGGGGTTTAAAAACAAAGCTGTAAGTCTGGAATCTAGAATGAAGAAAATACACCTCTAACTTTAACTAAGTCCGAACTCTTTAAATGATCAGATGCTGTTTCCACTAGCACTATTTGCATGTTATAACTAAGTATTTACAAGCGAAAGCTGGATAACGCAATTAAAAGGTAGAATTTAATAACTCAGAGCAGTGACTCGACACGTTGTATTCTAAAATGGGTCTGAATTATTTCAACTAAACTACTGATTGACCTAATGACATTATATATATATATATATATATATATATATATATATATATCAAGAAAAATATGACTTCACATCAACTTTTGTAAGTTTTTCATCAAAACTCAAACTATTTCGGAAACGAATGATATATTTAGTGAAATTTAATGGATGGAAATAAGTCCAGGAAAATCCACGCCCACATATTAAAAGGACATAAGTGATAGCGTAGGTGGATATGCACTAAGAAAGTATTTTCAAGCCTGTATATCTCATTTAGACTACACATTTTTGGCATAGGAATTAGATCCACACATCAAAACGCCAAACAATTACTTAGTGTGAACTTAGGAATTTTCGAGGGTCAGAATTTTAGGCGCAACTTCGGGACTTATAAAAGCACATTCAGAAGTCATGGGGAGTTTTTCTAATGGATAATTTGAACTGTGATTCACCCTCCACAACAAATTAGACTGACATGTGCTAGAGAGAACTCGAACTATGTATGCTTTCTGTTTAGGATTTGGATAACGTGTTCTGAAGAGGTTGAGATTATGATTGCGTGATTAGTTGGCTGTGTGAAGTAACCAATATACACAGAAGGGTTCTGACAACATAATTAGGTTTTTAGAGGGGCTGGGATTTGGATGTACGTTAACGAGCATAATCAGAAATATGAGCGGATCCGGCAGCAGCGAAGAATAGTCAAAGTCAAATAGCCTTGAATCTACCAATAAGCCAACTCGGCATTACACACGAATGCTGTTCATAATTTCCTTTTCAAGTGTTCCCCAGATGTTTTAATACCAATAATACAACTACTAGTCCCCATAGGCGCTAGCATCAACACACTCGAAGAGGGGGGGAGGTAATTCGCAATTATCATTATAAGACTATATGCCAGGCTTACTATAATGCTGAATTAAATCTCGCTAATTCTGAACTAACTCTATTTTGAAATGGTTTGATTGAGCGCACAGACTAGAACTAAGGGATGGTTCTCAGTATGACTGGCACTAATTCAGCACCCTGTTCTTTTTCTGGGAGTATTTAGTAGATCAGAACCTACTGAATTTATTTTTCAGCGTTTTTCAGCTCTCACAGCCAATATTCAGCAATGACTAGCATTACTTCACACCGAGAAGACTTAATACAGAGCATAGTGACTACATATGGTCATCCCTTAGATAATTACACGACCTTTACTGCTTCTTAACCCTGATTAGTTATTAAGGGTGATTGTAGAAGCCAGCTTTGGGGGGTTCTATATTGTAACCCCAACCTTTTCCGTTATGGCGTAAGCTGCAGCTATATGTAGTCTGATATATCTCACAAGTTTCAAAGTTGTACAAGAAACTTAACTGTTTACTGGTGAACACCTGAGAAAATCACTCGACTCAACCCTCACAGAATTTTTAATGTCATTTATACACTAAGAATAGCTCGTTGCGAGAACGTGTAACCGATTAAGACGAGTTTCGACATACTTCTCGCTAAGTTACGCACCACTTAAAAGTGACGCCATATTCAATATCATTTTTACTGGGAAAGTGTAGACTAGTCAGTAAACGAGTATTTGTATCAATTCGGAAAACATATAGCACAGTTTTATGAAAACCTATTGACGAAAAAAATTTACTAAGTGAAATTTCAACCAAGGTTATGGGTAAGTCCAGACGTGTAGACAAGATTTTTTCTTTGTGTTCTCATCTTAGTAGTAGGGGAAACCTTCTTTGAGCTACTGACTAGTTTGTTGCACCTCTCGATTGCCGTATGTCTGACTGACTGTAAGAGAAAGGATGCGGAAAATGATTATAGGTGGTTTCAAGAGTGCCCTTTTACGACTCTGATGTTGCTGGGAATGAGGTAATCTCTCCACTATTAAGCTGTTAAGTGTACCGTGAATTGCAGATAATAAATTTGAAAATATATATGATTAGAAAATATTATGTGGACTTTAGAAGAAGGACGGCCACATAATATACACATAATAAGACCTAAAATTAAAGAGTGAACGAGTTGGTGTCGTTGGCAAAATAGTGAGACAAGGGAAAATGAATAGTGGCACAGAATAAGTTTAGGTGATATCCGCTAGTAGAGTGCGGTATATGAGTCTCAAGCGTATGGGCCGTTTTGTTAGTCCTCGTACTGCTGCATGAATTTCCGTTATCCGATTAAACCTTTCCTCGCAACGCTCAGTAGCCGCAGCTCCAGTTGAAGAGCTCTAGGGATGGTTCATTAGGTGCGAGAGAGAATAAGGGCACACTTTAATCTGTGCCTTGTGGTACATGATCCTTGAGGAACTCCAAAATATCCTGATAACAGAATATCTTTGTTTAGGTCATTATGGTCATTCGTAACCTAGTGACCAGTAACTGGGCCACCCCTAAGCTGGTGATAGTTGAGTGTATAAAGTTTTTTCTAAAAATTCCTTCGGCATGCAAAGTGTTCCAAGAAACTCGATCCTCAAAACGCATCATTTGACAGCGGTTTCCAGGTTAATGTCTCTGCAGATAATCGTCTCCAGAATGGAGGAGATAAATAGGACTGATTAAAAGACTAAATAATAACATATTTGTTCTTATTAGAATAATAAGTGCGATATGAATGTGATGTATCGGCGACAAAAAGATTTGTTCGCCGGTTGCTTTGCGTGAAACACTTTACCTGTGTGAGGCAGAGCAGGTACCAAGGCGAAATACCTTCCTAAGTACTAGTGTGGTGAGAGCAGGCTGCTAGCCGATTGGTTGGCACTAATCTACGTTAAGGTCTAGGTCACTAATATGGGCCGTGAACAAGGCTGAGTCAACAACCAATCACAGCGAAGTTAACGTGGCAAAATATGATTCGCAGATAGAGAACTCTGTTTGTCAAGGAATCCCGAAACAACCAATCAGAAGCCTGCGTTTGTCTACCTAAACAACCAATCAGATGACTGTGCTTGTCTATAATAATGTTGTCTGAAATATGTATAAATACGTGTTGATTTTCATAATAAAACGATCTGTTGCCTGGCCCTTGTCTTCTGTTGTTACATTTGGTGTCGCTGCCTACCGACAAATGAAAAGCCTATACCCTGCAGTTTTTGATGGAGACATATGGATCTTCGGGCAGGACTTCAAGGCTTCTGCGCAGTTGAGTGGCGTTCAAGATCTGTCAGCGATGGAGCTGCTACTTGAGACGCTGCTGGGAGGTCGGGCGAAAGCAGCATATGAAGGTGTGGGCCGAAGTATGGACGAATGTTCGACAGGGTCAGGCAAACAGTTTCCAAAGTGGGAAGGACCATATATGGTCACTTCGAGATGGGGTTACGCAGACACAGTCGCAATGGCGAACAATGAGAGGCGCGTGAACGTCAGCGAGCTCCAGAAATGGATACAGCGAGACAAGCCAACGATGACGCCTGCACCAAGTAGATCAAGCCGACTTCAGTCGCACGTATTTGACGGGGGGACGAGTGTGGTGAGAGCAGGCTGCTAGCCGATTGGTTGGCACTAATCTACGTTAAGGTCTAGGTCACTAATATGGGCCGTGAACAAGGCTGAGTCAACAACCAATCACAGCGAAGTTAACGTGGCAAAATATGATTCGCAGATAGAGAACTCTGTTTGTCAAGGAATCCCGAAACAACCAATCAGAAGCCTGCGTTTGTCTACCTAAACAACCAATCAGATGACTGCGCTTGTCTATAATAATGTTGTCTGAAATATGTATAAATACGTGTTGATTTTCATAATAAAACGATCTGTTGCCTGGCCCTTGTCTTCTGTTGTTACACTAGTACAACATTATGTGTCAAACACGGGCTTATATCCTTCTAATTTGGACAAACAACCAAGGAATATTGAATCGCGTTTAGTCCCCTGTATTGAAACGGCGGTATTCTAAATCTCAAAGAATAGGCGTAAAAACGCCTGACAAACGCTTGGTACCATATCACAACACACATTTCGTCGTGTTTGGGGACTTTGGAATTATGTCTGCAACACCAAAGAAGCTTATCCGATTCTAAAGTGGCGAGGGAACGATAGAAATAGGAATGATAGTGCGTTTAGTTTGTTTTTCACATGACTTTGAGGGAAGATGGTGAATGCTGATCAGCGGATATGGTGTTGGTCATAAATGTTAATTATTACAAATTTCAGGACAGTAACGTGAATTTTGAAGATACAGATTTAAACTCGAGTAAAGTTGATCATATTGATAAACTGTCACCAGTGATTATACCTAAGTGACAGATTATGCCTAGTGTCATGTCACGATGTGATTCCGTGAGCTCTACACAGACCCCTGAAACATTATCAAACTTATCGCGTCCCAGTAATCCGAATCTTTGCATCATTCTTCCGACTGAACTACCATTTTTATATATTCCATAATGATTTTCCTCTGAGCACCAATATATCCGTGCATATCTGCCGAAGTTCTTCATGAAGTTAACACGTGATCTGTAGGTCCTCTTCGACACCCAACTATATGGCCACCCAGATGTGGCCGGTGATTAAGGAATTCAGAAGAATGAAATAAGCATTCAAATAGGATCTATATCTTCTTTAATATTTGCAAAGTTCTTTTTCTATTGAATGATGAATGTTCCTTCGTTTGTTTGACTGGGTATGTCTGCCTTATATGCCCTCTACCATACATCCAATAATTAAGATTCGTAAACACCACTGCTATGCTGCAGTAGCACTGGGAATCTATCATTAATCTATATAATCGTTTTGATAGACAAGTCGATTTCCAAATTGGTTGGCCTATTTCGTAATTCACATTTTGTCATCTGTTGAGGTGCCACGATACTTCCTAAAATTTGATTAGCTCACGCCTATCACAATACTCTGGTAGCTGAGGGAGATATAACTAAAGCAGCCACTACGACACCATTCGATTATTTGAGTTTGTGCAGATTCCACTTTGTCACCGGGACTGTGCGCAAACTTTCTGAAGATTTATAGATGACTTTATTCGTGAATGACCGTTCACTATAGCATACACAGATGACCTACCCATCGCCAAAGTGGATAGAAACGCATACAAAGATCATATTTAGGTAGACAATGGTATGACAACCAACCAAGCTACATGTTTAGGGCAGAAACGATTGATGTCAGCCAACTCCCAGAAACTGTCAATGTCCAGCTCTTGCTACGCTGGACCTCACGCTGTCCCTGGGAGACTTTCAAAAACAATTTGTAATAACCAACGCGGAAAAACAGAACACAGATTGGCTTCTCGAGAATCCTTTATTCTTACGCCAATATGTAACCAACAATAAGGTTATTATTACACAAAAGGTCTAAAAGTAAATGTTATAACAATAAATCACGATAATACTTCTGATCGTTTTTTATCTTCCAGTGAACAGCAAACGATGAGATGATGACTCTTGGATTGATGACTCGGCGAAAAATATGGAGGAGTAGGGTTTGATCAGACAACTATGTATTGATCGTTCAATCTTCAACTACACTGACACCAGTGATATAGGACACGTTAAAGGAATAAAGAACGGTGTGGCATATGCGCTCTCCAGGATGCACGTAAATATGGTGCAATAAACCAATGTAGATTTCAAGCACTGGCTGCAAATTAGAGGAACGATCAGATGTCATGGCCTATCCTCGCTGCAAATGACTCTAGTCTCGAAATAAAACGACCACCATCTCTTGTAGATACCAGCTTCATAAACTGCAATACAATTGATGATTCACAACGGCTCTTCGTCCCAAAAATTATAAAAAACCAATATTTAGTGAATTTCACTCGTCACCAGAGCCTCAGCTGAAATAATCTCGGCAATAAATATTTAGCCAAACCTACGACTAGAATTGAAGAAGTGTGTCAAAAGTGAACGGAATGAGAGAAGGCTAAATTGTACAGAAACAAAAATTCACAGTTAGGAACATCGTCGCAGCCCCCTTCACGCATATTCACATAGACTTAGCAGTTCCGCTGTCCTACTCGGATTGGTCCACTTACTTGTTTACAGTCCACAGATGGGTTCACCAAGTTCCAGATGGCTGCATCACTTGCTGACACTTCTGTGGAAACAATAGTGAGAGCCTTTCTTCAACAATGAGTGTCCATGCTCGGTTTGCCTATAACGGTAGCAACTGACAGACGAGCTGAAATTGAGTCAGAGCTTATTAACAACAGGCCGAAGTTCCCCAGATCGCACTAAATCTGCTGCACGTCATATGTACCCCAAGCTAATGGGGTGATAGAAGTCTTTCATCGAAAACTGAAGGCCTCGTTAACATCTTACTTTAACAGAACTCACAATGGTAATGTTTGACATACGGACGCCAATAAAAACTGATCCTCAGTGTTCTGCTGTCGAAACGGTATTCGGAAGCATACTGAGACTACCTAGCGAATTCATCTCTCCCAGTATTGATAGGAAAAGCCTTGACTGGAATACAGACTTTGGTTACAAATTACCAACTCAAGGCTGATTATATCACGAGAACAATCAAGAACTGTATACACACCAAAGGAGCTGGATTCCGGGTCCTTTGAATGAGTGAGATGCAGTCAAATACAACCACCCCTGATTCCACCACTCGAAAAACCCTTCAAAGTCACAAAACGGCACCCAAAACACTTCGCCATTCGACGAGGTAATACAAATAAATGGACTAATCTCATGATACAGTACATGAGGGATGCCAGTTTACAGGCATCATCAAATTGT
Source organism: Trichobilharzia regenti (assembly GCA_944472135.2). Taxonomy (NCBI): domain Eukaryota; kingdom Metazoa; phylum Platyhelminthes; class Trematoda; order Strigeidida; family Schistosomatidae; genus Trichobilharzia; species Trichobilharzia regenti. The sequence continues at coordinate 133,577,497 of OX235262.1, forward strand.
TACAGAAATAGGACCATATTATTCAGTCACATTTTACAATCGATAGCAAAATATGTTTAACATGTACACTGGAGATTATACATACACTTGATAAATGTTAATCTCAATAGTATAAAACATCCTTCTCACTTATGTACAATCATTTCTGTGCATCGTTGGAAAAATCCGCTAGATGGTCAGTGAGTGCAACACATCAGAAAATACAGAAGTATTGTCTTCGCATTAACAAAAAAACCAGGTTTTCGGTGGATGGGTTATAAGTGCCTGGGAAAAAAATAAAGCTTGAAGTCAATTTTATTACATAATTTTGTTGTTTACAGAATCCTTGATTTATAGTTCATTGTTGTGTTATTTTGAAATCAGTGATATGTGTCAGCCACGTCTCGTAAACCGTTAATGCCCAGCTCTTGCTACGCTCGGGCCCGCGCTGTTCCTTGAAGTTTCCCAGAAACGCTTAGTAATAACACACGCAAAAACCAAAACACCGATTGGCCGCTTGAGAATTCTTTATTGTAACACCAACATATAAAAAATATTTCTACTAAGGTTTCTGAGGGTTTTATTCTCACATCTATCTGAACAGCGACCGATGAGACGATGACTGTCGTATTGATGCATCTGGGAAAATATCGGGAAGTTGGTTTTGAGCAAACAACCATGATAGAGAAGATTTGTAGCTCAGGTGGATGATTTTGATGTGGTTTTGTTCTCTGAGCTGGATGGTTAGTTTGCGAAGCTTTCATCACCTTACTGGATGACATCTTCAGCGCATACTTCAATTTGAAGTGAGCTATTAGATTTCTCCACGAGTTTATTGATCATCTCTCCTGGTGACCTTGGACGTGATTGGTTGTTTGTGTGTGTTTTCACACCTTCTAGGTTACTTGCATTGGAACCGGTTGTTTCTTTGACTTGAACTTTGACCCTTTGTGTATGAAGTTTCTTTCTTATTGGTTGATAACTTTTGTCTATCTCGATGTGTCTATTGATTGATGATTCACTGGAATGCCAAGCTTCTAAAAATTCCCTAGCATTCTTGTTATTTCCTTTGTCTAATATTTGAACGTTGTCCCAGTCGAATTGATGTCCGTAGTTGTCTGTGTATAGTGAAATGAGGGAGTGTGTCAGTCACGTCTCATAAACCGTTAATGCCCAGCTCTTGCTACGCTCGGACCCACGCTGTTCCTCGAAGATTTCAGAAACGCTTAGTTATAACGGACGCAAAAACCAAAACACCGATTGGCCGCTTGAGAATTCTTTATTGTAACACCAACATATAAACAATGTTACAACTAAGGTCTGTGAACAAATATTACAATAATAAATCACAATATAACTTCTGACGGTTGTCTCCTGACTTCTTTCTGAACAGCGACCGATGAGACGATGACTGTCGTATTGATGCCCCCGCGAAAATTGGGGAAGTTGATTTTGAGCAAACAACCAAGAATTGATCGTTCAATCTTCAACTCCATTGACACTCCCCGGCAAAAAAGGGATCCAACCCTTTTTTCCATCACGACCAATGCACGTTGACTTGGATGCCATTGCGAGAAACTGCGTAACACGGACAGAGCTGAAATGGAAAACAAACAGAAAAGCCAACACACCACAAGCATACCCACAGCACAATCTCACACATCAATGACGACCTGCGCCTCCAGACAGAGACCTCCTCTTGACATCTTGCAACACAATCGCCACTTGCTAGAATGACTCTTGCAGAATGCGAGGTGACCATGGCAGCACCTCACGATACTCTACGCACATCCTCTTATCTACTCACTACCAGTCACCGCTGCAATCGCTTGTCACTCATTCTGCCTCAGTTCTAGTAACGGTGACGCATGCGAGCCTCAGTCGTTTACACTCTTTCTCCCCGGCGTGTGAGACCACAGCTAACAATTATCTCCGTGTGCATTTCATTCTCAGCAATAGCCTCCCCGGCGTATACGCCCCATCTGCTGTCCTTGACATCAATCTATTCATTCATGGATGTAGAATACTCGAAACAACTTCAGAAGTAATCACGACGAAAATTTTAACAAAATTACGCAATAACAACAAGGTACGAAAACAACAAGTAAACACAATGAATCCAAAATACACCAATTGATATGACACACCACACACGTTTATACAAACAGTACACACAAACTCGCTGATCATGTCTTCATGGAATTCCCTTGAAGAATCGCAGGACTTACACCAGTATGCCTACAACCCTTCTCAGGTTGACGATTGTAATTTGTGGAATGTCCGGACACAAACAAGATTAACCAACAATTGAGATAATTGGAACTCACACAACTATTTAACACAAACATATGTACAATCAACACATCAAATGTTGTGGATTCCGGCATGAAAAGCTACCCTTGAAGAACTGTAGGACTTACAGCAGTACGCCTACATTCCTTCTCAGGTTGATGATCTAAGTGGAAGTCATCCGGACACAATCAGAATTACTAACAGCTAGATGACAGATGATATCAATTCAGTATATGCAATATGAACATATGTAGAAAATCACACACCAAGCACATTGAACTGCTCATTGATGCGCTACCCTTCGAAGAATTGTAGGACTTACAGCAGTACGCCTACAACCCTTCTCAGGTTGACGCTCTAGGTTGGAAAATCGTCGCAGAGTTCATTTGCTGATTTCCTTATATCAGCTATATCCTCAAATCTGAACGGTAACACGCTCATGTCATTGTACCGTAGAATATAGATGACCAACAAACACACGACATATCTCATCAACCAAGCGTAAAAACAGAGTAATTTACACCAAAGATAATAACATTCAAATAGTAACTTGAAACTAGAAATGCCTTTATTCATGCAAGTCAATTTAACAATTACTCTCTCGTTTACACTTGGCTTATCCTCACTGAACTGACCATTGATATTCGTCCTTTCAAACGAACTGATACTAGCATAGTCATTGCACAAGATACTTGAGTTGATGGGCGTCTGTTTCATTGTGGATGACAGCACCAACGACGACTGATTGATATCAGTTGATGAAGTTAGCGGTGGATCAGAAGCTGTTGTTGCTCGGCTTTCAGAAGTTTGTCTACCTGCAAGACGACCACCACTGCTGTCTTTTACTATCAGCTCAGGTTTAGCACTAGCATCTGATGATAGGTGGGCTACATGCTGATCAATCACAGTGACGGTCTCACAAGTACGCATGCCTTCTGCAACTGCATCTGCATTTATTTCTACTTCACGTTCAAGTTGTACAGAACCCTTGGTCAACTTAGCAGTAGTAGGCATATCCCTCATCTCATCATGATCAACCAAAGACAAATCTGCACTATCATGATCATTATCACGAATATTCACTTTACCGTCAACTTCATCATTTTCAAACTCTTTATTAACAGAAGTAGACAATTTTCGTTCTTCCTCACAAATCCTAAAAGGTTTTATATGTTCACTCTGACTAGTTATACTTTGTAAACTTTTGGAGTCAGAACTGCAATCTGAAGCAGTAACTATATTCTGTGACACTCTATTCAACAATGGCTTACCGGTTGTAACTACAGACTTCTTCACCGCACCGTTATCGTCACACAATTCGGAGTCAGGCCTGGAGTTTACATTTAGCTTATCACTGAACTTGCTCACTGGTTCACAGTTCACCTTTGTACGCACTTCTTGCAAACGTGTAAAACACAACTGTGTTTCTCTTGCAGCTTGCAACTTATCTGTTGAGGATGTACTACGAAACCTGTTACACTCACTAGGTCTATATGCATTACTATACATCATGGAGCCTTCTCGATATCCACCTCTCTGAGGCCTACTCGTCATCGATGATTGCGTTTTTTCCTCAGACTGCTCTATTCTAGGGGTGAGATTCAATATACTGGCGAACTTGCTCATAAATTGTTTGACACTATCCTTTACCAGTTTCAGGATATCATCGAACTTTGGCTCGATACCCTCATCCTCCATACGGGAGCTCATCTTCACCCACTTCCTTTGCAGTCGAGTAGGTAGGCGTTTTGCTATTACTTCTAGTATAAAACTCGAGTTGAGGTCACTCATGCAATTCATCGAAATCAAGGTATTCTTATAAGTCATAAGATTATCTAAAAACTCAGTAAGTGCCTTGGAGTCATCTTGAAGTTGATAGCCGTTACCTTTGACAGCCTCGAATAATTTCCCTACAATCATCGAAGGTCTTCCAAACCTTTGACGTAATATGCTCATAGCCTCGTAGTAGCCCTCTTTCGGCTTCATAAACTTACAGCACTGTATAGCTCTTGCAGCATCTCCAGTGCATTATCTCATCAAATACATCAATTTCATTTCATCATTTAATAAAAAACCACTCAACATGATCTCAAACTCCTTTACAAATTTTAAATAATCAGCCGGGTTTCCATCAAAACACCGTGGTTCAAATTTAGGGAGTTTGATGTTCCTATTATCCCTGAACGGCGAAACAGTAACATCAACCATATCATGCTTAACATCAGACACATCGTTACAATTAACAGACAAGTCACCATGACTTACTTTCCTGTTTGCATCCAAGACACTCTGTCCCTTCTTTGACCCAGGCATTGTTGAACTTGACCCAATTCCAAAAAAGTTCCAGATATTGCTTGTTCAAAGAGGACTTGACCGGCACCAGGAAAGATGAACGGTGACTATCCTAAGTCGAGCCAACTGTCCAAAACCGTTTAAAAACTGACGTTGTACCGTCAGAAACTGTCAGCCACGTCTCGTAAACCGTTAATGCCCAGCTCTTGCTACGCTCGGGCCCGCGCTGTTCCTTGAAGTTTCCCAGAAACGCTTAGTAATAACACACGCAAAAACCAAAACACCGATTGGCCGCTTGAGAATTCTTTATTGTAACACCAACATATAAAAAATATTTCTACTAAGGTTTCTGAGGATTTTATTCTCACTTTTTTCTGAACAGCGACCGATGAGACGATGACTGTCGTATTGATGCATCTGGGAAAATTCGGGAAGTTGATTTTGAGCAAACAACCAAGAATTGATCGTTCAATCTTCAACTCCATTGACACTCCCCGGCAAAAAAGGGATCCAACCCTTTTTTCCATCACGACCAATGCACGTTGACTTGGATGCCATTGCGAGAAACTGCGTAACACGGACAGAGCTGAAATGGAAAACAAACAGAAAAGCCAACACACCACAAGCATACCCACAGCACAATCTCACACATCAATGACGACCTGCGCCTCCAGACAGAGACCTCCTCTTGACATCTTGCAACACAATCGCCACTTGCTAGAATGACTCTTGCAGAATGCGAGGTGACCATGGCAGCACCTCACGATACTCTACGCACATCCTCTTATCTACTCACTACCAGTCACCGCTGCAATCGCTTGTCACTCATTCTGCCTCAGTTCTAGTAACGGTGACGCATGCGAGCCTCAGTCGTTTACACTCTTTCTCCCCGGCGTGTGAGACCACAGCTAACAATTATCTCCGTGTGCATTTCATTCTCAGCAATAGCCTCCCCGGCGTATACGCCCCATCTGCTGTCCTTGACATCAATCTATTCATTCATGGATGTAGAATACTCGAAACAACTTCAGAAGTAATCACGACGAAAATTTTAACAAAATTACGCAATAACAACAAGGTACGAAAACAACAAGTAAACACAATGAATCCAAAATACACCAATTGATATGACACACCACACACGTTTATACAAACAGTACACACAAACTCGCTGATCATGTCTTCATGGAATTCCCTTGAAGAATCGCAGGACTTACACCAGTATGCCTACAACCCTTCTCAGGTTGACGATTGTAATTTGTGGAATGTCCGGACACAAACAAGATTAACCAACAATTGAGATAATTGGAACTCACACAACTATTTAACACAAACATATGTACAATCAACACATCAAATGTTGTGGATTCCGGCATGAAAAGCTACCCTTGAAGAACTGTAGGACTTACAGCAGTACGCCTACATTCCTTCTCAGGTTGATGATCTAAGTGGAAGTCATCCGGACACAATCAGAATTACTAACAGCTAGATGACAGATGATATCAATTCAGTATATGCAATATGAACATATGTAGAAAATCACACACCAAGCACATTGAACTGCTCATTGATGCGCTACCCTTCGAAGAAATTGTAGGACTTACAGCAGTACGCCTACAACCCTTCTCAGGTTGACGCTCTAGGTTGGAAAATCGTCGCAGAGTTCATTTGCTGATTTCCTTATATCAGCTATATCCTCAAATCTGAACGGTAACACGCTCATGTCATTGTACCGTAGAATATAGATGACCAACAAACACACGACATATCTCATCAACCAAGCGTAAAAACAGAGTAATTTACACCAAAGATAATAACATTCAAATAGTAACTTGAAACTAGAAATGCCTTTATTCATGCAAGTCAATTTAACAATTACTCTCTCGTTTACACTTGGCTTATCCTCACTGAACTGACCATTGATATTCGTCCTTTCAAACGAACTGATACTAGCATAGTCATTGCACAAGATACTTGAGTTGATGGGCGTCTGTTTCATTGTGGATGACAGCACCAACGACGACTGATTGATATCAGTTGATGAAGTTAGCGGTGGATCAGAAGCTGTTGTTGCTCGGCTTTCAGAAGTTTGTCTACCTGCAAGACGACCACCACTGCTGTCTTTTACTATCAGCTCAGGTTTAGCACTAGCATCTGATGATAGGTGGGCTACATGCTGATCAATCACAGTGACGGTCTCACAAGTACGCATGCCTTCTGCAACTGCATCTGCATTTATTTCTACTTCACGTTCAAGTTGTACAGAACCCTTGGTCAACTTAGCAGTAGTAGGCATATCCCTCATCTCATCATGATCAACCAAAGACAAATCTGCACTATCATGATCATTATCACGAATATTCACTTTACCGTCAACTTCATCATTTTCAAACTCTTTATTAACAGAAGTAGACAATTTTCGTTCTTCCTCACAAATCCTAAAAGGTTTTATATGTTCACTCTGACTAGTTATACTTTGTAAACTTTTGGAGTCAGAACTGCAATCTGAAGCAGTAACTATATTCTGTGACACTCTATTCAACAATGGCTTACCGGTTGTAACTACAGACTTCTTCACCGCACCGTTATCGTCACACAATTCGGAGTCAGGCCTGGAGTTTACATTTAGCTTATCACTGAACTTGCTCACTGGTTCACAGTTCACCTTTGTACGCACTTCTTGCAAACGTGTAAAACACAACTGTGTTTCTCTTGCAGCTTGCAACTTATCTGTTGAGGATGTACTACGAAACCTGTTACACTCACTAGGTCTATATGCATTACTATACATCATGGAGCCTTCTCGATATCCACCTCTCTGAGGCCTACTCGTCATCGATGATTGCGTTTTTTCCTCAGACTGCTCTATTCTAGGGGTGAGATTCAATATACTGGCGAACTTGCTCATAAATTGTTTGACACTATCCTTTACCAGTTTCAGGATATCATCGAACTTTGGCTCGATACCCTCATCCTCCATACGGGAGCTCATCTTCACCCACTTCCTTTGCAGTCGAGTAGGTAGGCGTTTTGCTATTACTTCTAGTATAAAACTCGAGTTGAGGTCACTCATGCAATTCATCGAAATCAAGGTATTCTTATAAGTCATAAGATTATCTAAAAACTCAGTAAGTGCCTTGGAGTCATCTTGAAGTTGATAGCCGTTACCTTTGACAGCCTCGAATAATTTCCCTACAATCATCGAAGGTCTTCCAAACCTTTGACGTAATATGCTCATAGCCTCGTAGTAGCCCTCTTTCGGCTTCATAAACTTACAGCACTGTATAGCTCTTGCAGCATCTCCAGTGCATTATCTCATCAAATACATCAATTTCATTTCATCATTTAATAAAAAACCACTCAACATGATCTCAAACTCCTTTACAAATTTTAAATAATCAGCCGGGTTTCCATCAAAACACCGTGGTTCAAATTTAGGGAGTTTGATGTTCCTATTATCCCTGAACGGCGAAACAGTAACATCAACCATATCATGCTTAACATCAGACACATCGTTACAATTAACAGACAAGTCACCATGACTTACTTTCCTGTTTGCATCCAAGACACTCTGTCCCTTCTTTGACCCAGGCATTGTTGAACTTGACCCAATTCCAAAAAAGTTCCAGATATTGCTTGTTCAAAGAGGACTTGACCGGCACCAGGAAAGATGAACGGTGACTATCCTAAGTCGAGCCAACTGTCCAAAACCGTTTAAAAACTGACGTTGTACCGTCAGAAACTGTCAGCCACGTCTCGTAAACCGTTAATGCCCAGCTCTTGCTACGCTCGGGCCCGCGCTGTTCCTTGAAGTTTCCCAGAAACGCTTAGTAATAACACACGCAAAAACCAAAACACCGATTGGCCGCTTGAGAATTCTTTATTGTAACACCAACATATAAAAAATATTTCTACTAAGGTTTCTGAGGATTTTATTCTCACTTTTTTCTGAACAGCGACCGATGAGACGATGACTGTCGTATTGATGCATCTGGGAAAATATCGGGAAGTTGGTTTTGAGCAAACAACCAAGAATTGATAGTCCAGTCTTCAACTACATTGAGAATAGTTTTATCTCATTTGATCTGCAATGTCATTTTTGTGAGTAAAATACATAAGCCTTAGACGTATTCATTAACAGTATTCTATTGCTTGTGGGTATTTTCTTCTCGTGAGGAGGGTTTTTGAATTTTAGTTGTTCCGACGGGAGTTGTGGATATTAACTGCTCAGCAACATTACGGATATAAGTTCATCACATTATCTTAGGAAAGTTGGGTTGTAGTTGGTGAGGTGTATATGTTGCCTGACGAGCGTACATCTGTCCATGTGATGTTGTGGTGAGTTATACCTTATTCATGTTGTCGGTTTATGTCCATTTTATTCCACTTATTGTGTTGGGTAGAAGTTTTACAAACGAAATTTCTTGTCTGTTTGAGGGTAAGTATCTTAATCGTTAATGTTTTATCTAAAATTATAAATATAGGCAAAAACAACAGGTGTAGTATTTGAGCTTATACATTAAATGGACCTATAATTTCGGAGGCTCTCAGATAGGAACTAGGACTACTGTCGTTTGCAAACTCGTGTAGTTTGTCGTTAAGCACTTTTTTGAATGAGGCCAATGTACCTGCTTGACGCATTTCCATTGGTAGTTTACTCCATATATGTGCATACCTAATCAAGTAAAACTTTTACCTGGTAGCTGTTTTACATTGTTCGATAGCTACTGTACCCTTAGTGTGTCTTAGTTTGTAGCCACTGTCATCTGAAAGTCGAGTGCCATTAGTAGCGGTAAAAACTAAGTGGTTTAGAAGCTTATAGTAAAGTGTTAAGTTTAGTCTCAGACGTCTTAGCCATAGTGTTTCTAATCCTAGGGTGTCACATCTAGTGGAGTAGTTCGCACCTTTATCGGTTCCGAATAATTTTGAGGTGAAGTACCTCTGCACTCCCTCGACTTTCAATTTGTCCTCTATGCGTATACTACTATACATGAATGAACAGTAATCAAATAAAGGACGCACACAAACCTTGTACAACAGAATTCTGGACTCATTTCTGTAAAAGTTCCTGAGTAGAAAGCCGATAAGTCTGCGTGACTTTGACACTTGTTTGGAGATATGTTCAGAAAATGATAAGTCATGTGAGTATTTCAGTCCTAGGTAAAATACAGATTTCAGTCGTAGGAGTGCATGGCCTTGAATTGTCAGGTCAAGTTCTAAATTGTTATAATAATAATAATTTTATTTTCATATAAACATATAAATTTACATGAAAATGCATGCCATTTTTACAGGCACGATCAAGTATGATATAATATCAAATCGTAGATTGTCTACAAGTTAATAATGTTTCAACAGTTAAATATTTGATATTTATATAAATACACATTGTCTGAACTAGGCTGCATAGTTATTGAATTGTACAATTGTCCTCCAGGTTGAGCGGGAAAATCGACTTCGTTTCGTTTTCATCCCGTGGTTGTCGGCATACGATAACCAACCAAAATTGAGGTAGGTACAACGTTTACAAAGGATTGAAAGCTGTTTTAGAAAAGTTAAGGTGCTAAGGTGAAACATTAAAGTATTATAGATTAAGTGAGTGAAATATATCATTAATAAACACATTTATATAGAAAACAGAATGGGGAAGTAATCAATCCTCAGGCCGACAACGTTCATTTGCAATGTATAATAAAACCAATATATTTCATGCTATCATGATGTCCACTTTTGGCTTTAATAAAATTATTTTCAAGCCAGTTGTTTTTATTTCATGCCATTTTTATTTGGTGCACAACCGTACCCTCCAGAGAAAAGGAATAGAATAAGTCGAATCAAATTCATAAAGAGCTATTAAATGTTAGGTTTAATGGAATATAATGAGGATCAAGTAAAGACGTTATTAGAAAATAAGTGAGACAAGATATTGTGAAGTGGTATTTAAAGATCTGACAATGGACAGCAAGTTAATTTATAAGATGCCCCATAAATCTGTGCAGATCCCGCGTGGTCGCATCTCAACAATAGCCTGAGCGAATGGTATGCGTTTCAAGGCAGAAGCATGATCTGTCAAGGCGTTCATTATTATCTTTTTCAAGATAAAGATCTAAGCCCTCATAAAAATCAGAAAAATCTCGAGCCTTCAAATTGTATATTGCTGTTCCTGCAGAATGGGGCGATTCATCTTAGTGACCCCCACCATATATACTGATCAGCTAGCGCCACCCTAACTCCATTATAAATTTGTTGCAACCTATGCAGAGCCAGCTACATTTGTCGGCATTAAACTGGAGTTGCCAGGTGTCACACCATCTATCCATTTTCTCTAATTCTTGCTGTATGGCGTTTACTGTTATTCCGAAATCTGTGTTCTTGCGTTTATAGGTCACTTTTAAGTCATCTGCATATAGTATTGGTTTACCAACACTAAAGCATTCACAGATACTGTTTATATATATTATGAATAGGAGTGGGCCTAATACACTTCCCTGGATTACACCACTACTTACTGGTTTAGGTCTTGAGATTATCGAGCCAACTTTTGTTATCTGATTCTTGTCACAGAGAAATGATTTTATCCAGCTCAGGAGAGGGTCACATATCCCTAGTGAGTATAACCTGCTGACTAGCAGAATATGGGGGACTCTATCGAAGGCTTTTGTTATATCGAAATATAGCACAATTACTAGTTCTCTGTTGTCCCTGCTTCGTGTAACTTCATTGAAAAAGTCTATATGAGAGGTCACACATGATCTCTTTTTGAGGAATCCGTGTTGTGATGGATTGATAAGTTCATGTTCTAGTAAGTTGTCTCACACTTGGTTTTTAACCACTTTCTCCATTATTCGTGATATTACCGGTGTTATATTAATAGGTCTATAGTTGCATGCACTGGTTTTGGCCCCTGCTTTGTGCTTAGGTAATATGTATGTGGCTTTCCACTCTTCAGGATAAGTTCCAGTTTCCAGTGACAGAGTAAATATTCTAAGTAACGAGACTGCCATTTCCGTGCTACCAATTTTGTATATGACAGATGGAGGGTGGCGTTAGCTGATTAGTAGATATGGTGGGGGTCACTAAGATGAATCGCCCCATTCTGCAGGAACAGCAATATACAAATTAAAGGCTCGAGATATTTCTGATTTTTATGAGGGCTTAGATCTTTATCTTGAAAAAGATAATAATGAACGCCTTGACAGATCATGCTTCTACCTCTAAATATATACTATTCGCCCAGCCTATTGTTGAGATGCGACCATGTGGGATGTGCACAGATTTATGGGGCATCTTATACACTAACTTGCTGTCCATTGACTGATCTTTAAATACCACTTCACAATGTCTTATCTCATTCATTTTCCAATAACGTCTTTACTTGATCCTCATTATATCCCATTAAACCTAACATTTTACAGCTCTTTATGACTTATTCTATCCCTACTCTCTGAAGGGTACGGTTGTACATTAAATGCACGAAAAGGCATAAAATAAAAACAACTGGCACAACTGAGGATAAATGTATTAAAACCAAAAGTGGACATCATGATAGTACGAGATATACGCGTAGCATTATACATTGCAAATGAACGTTGTCAGCCTAGGGAGTTTCCTTTATTAATGCATTTATTAATGATACTTGCACTTACCTATTTCATTACAATTTAATGATTCACCTCAGCACTTTTACTTTTCTAAAACAGCTTTCAATCCTTTGTAAACGTTGTACTTACCTCAATTTTGGTTGGTTATCGTATGCCGACAACCACGGGATGAAAACGAAACGAAGTCGATTTTCCCGCTCAACCTGGAGGACAATTGTACAATTCAATAACTATGCAGCCTAGTTCAGACAATGTGTATTTATATAAATATCAAATATTTAACTGTTGAAACATTATTAACTTGTAGACAATCTACGATTTGATATTATATCATACTTGATCGTGCCTGTAAAAATGGCATGCATTTCCATATAAATTTATATGTTTATATGAGAATATACATTATTATTCTTATGGTATGTCGTCTGTTCCAGTACTGCCATTTGACTTCAGTGTCTTAATCGCTGAGTCTATATTTTGTATATTAAAATCTATTTCTCCTAATTTGTGGTTACTTTTGCAGGTCTTTTGGTAATTTGGGGTCGGGTGCACTCTGGTGTCATTGCAAAACCACTCACTGAGGAGTTTGTTGCGTGCGTTATTTGACTAAACTGCCGTACACATATATTCTAGTATCTCTTCGTTCTTATTAATGTGCGCAGACGTTGTGGCTACTCGACGCCCACAACGTAAATCAAAAGGCACTTGCGAAGAATACGATCTTATATTGTAACGGTAGTCAAATTCGAAATTGTGTCAAGGTAATGTTCAACAGTAAATTGACGAATATTTGCGAAGTACATATAAAATCGGTCTGTATACACATATAATACAAGTATACCGATTAGATTAAAAAGCATGTTTACAGTTGGTATAGGGGTACTACAAGTTCATTTATAACCTGGGGATCGTTGTATATTACACCCCTATGTTCCAAGGTGCTTACATTATTGTCTTTACTGCTTTTTAGACGTTTTTGCAATATCCTACAAAGTTCCTGAGTTTTGGTGTTACCCATTAGCGCTTTATTTTCCTCATGTTGTGACTTCATTTTGTGTTTCTCTTCAAGCAGTTTAAGAGTTTCATGTATTTGGTTTAACGCATTAAATTCCTTAAATACATGGTATTTCCTTTCCATTTTCTTTAGTTTTAGTCGGGTTTTGTGTTCAATAAATGGAATTGGTGTCTTTAGGGCAGATTTTAGGGGCGCGATTGTGTCTCTTGCTGAGCCAACTGTTTTGTAGAAAATCTCAAGTGATACTTCTAAGTCATTGTTGATGAAGTATTCTTCCCAGTCAGAACTTCTCAACAGATCTGATAGGAATTCCCAATCAGCATTCCTATAGTCCCTATATTGATAGCGCACCGGGGAATTTTTAGGTGTGTATTTAGTTGTTAGTCGGAGGGGGAGCGTGCAGTACAATATGTTGTGATCACTGTTATCGAGTTTATTTCCCGCCTCTATCGAGATGGGCTCTATGTTATGACAGAGGGTTAAGTCAAGAGTATTTTGGTTTTTTGTAGGGAGGCGTACGCACTGTTTCCATCCTCCTATGTCTATAGCTTGTAGTAGCTTTTCATGGATTCTAGGTCCTGTACAGGTATCCCAGTTTACTCCAGGTAAGTTGAAATCTCCAACTATTACTTTGTAGTCGAAGTCCAGCGTGGCTACATGCTCTAGTATTTCTGCAATAGTTATATCAGCCATTTCAGGGCTATTGGGGGGGCTGTATATACATCCCAAGAGAATTTTACTTCCGTTTGTGTGAATGCTTATCCACTTAGATTCTGGGAGTTTGTCAGTATTTGGGCTATTGAAAGTATTGGAGTTAGTGGATTTATAGGCATATACTAAGCAACCGCCTCCTCTTTTGTCAATTCTATCGTTCCTATAGATGTCGTAGTTGTCTATTACTAGCTTTGTGTCAGGTACATCAGTAGCAAACCAGGTTTCAACCTATGCAGAGCCAGCCACATTTGTCAGCATTAAACTGGAGTTGCCAGGTGTCACACCATCTATCCATTTTCTCTAATTCTTGCTGTATGGCGTTTACTGTTATTCCGAAATCTGTGTTCTTGCGTTTATAGGTCACTTTTAAGTCATCTGCATATAGTATTGGTTTACCAACACTAAAGCATTCACAGATACTGTTTATATATATTATGAATAGGAGTGGGCCTAATACACTTCCCTGGATTACACCACTACTTACTGGTTTAGGTCTTGAGATTATCGAGCCAACTTTTGTTATCTGATTCTTGTCACAGAGAAATGATTTTATCCAGCTCAGGAGAGGGTCACATATCCCTAGTGAGTATAACCTGCTGACTAGCAGAATATGGGGGACTCTATCGAAGGCTTTTGTTATATCGAAATATAGCACAATTACTAGTTCTCTGTTGTCCCTGCTTCGTGTAACTTCATTGAAAAAGTCTATATGAGAGGTCACACATGATCTCTTTTTGAGGAATCCGTGTTGTGATGGATTGATAAGTTCATGTTCTAGTAAGTTGTCTCACACTTGGTTTTTAACCACTTTCTCCATTATTCGTGATATTACCGGTGTTATATTAATAGGTCTATAGTTGCATGCACTGGTTTTGGCCCCTGCTTTGTGCTTAGGTAATATGTATGTGGCTTTCCACTCTTCAGGATAAGTTCCAGTTTCCAGTGACAGAGTAAATATTCTAAGTAACGAGACTGCCATTTCCGTGCTACCAATTTTGTATATGACAGATGGAGGGTGGCGTTAGCTGATTAGTAGATATGGTGGGGGTCACTAAGATGAATCGCCCCATTCTGCAGGAACAGCAATATACAAATTAAAGGCTCGAGATATTTCTGATTTTTATGAGGGCTTAGATCTTTATCTTGAAAAAGATAATAATGAACGCCTTGACAGATCATGCTTCTACCTCTAAATATATACTATTCGCCCAGCCTATTGTTGAGATGCGACCATGTGGGATGTGCACAGATTTATGGGGCATCTTATACACTAACTTGCTGTCCATTGACTGATCTTTAAATACCACTTCACAATGTCTTATCTCATTCATTTTCCAATAACGTCTTTACTTGATCCTCATTATATCCCATTAAACCTAACATTTTACAGCTCTTTATGACTTATTCTATTCCTACTCTCTGAAGGGTACGGTTGTACATTAAATGCACGAAAAGGCATAAAATAAAAACAACTGGCACAACTGAGGATAAATGTATTAAAACCAAAAGTGGACATCATGATAGTACGAGATATACGCGTAGCATTATACATTGCAAATGAACGTTGTCAGCCTAGGGAGTTTCCTTTATTAATGCATTTATTAATGATACTTGCACTTACCTATTTCATTACAATTTAATGATTCACCTCAGCACTTTTACTTTTCTAAAACAGCTTTCAATCCTTTGTAAACGTTGTACTTACCTCAATTTTGGTTGGTTATCGTATGCCGACAACCACGGGATGAAAACGAAACGAAGTCGATTTTCCCGCTCAACCTGGAGGACAATTGTACAATTCAATAACTATGCAGCCTAGTTCAGACAATGTGTATTTATATAAATATCAAATATTTAACTGTTGAAACATTATTAACTTGTAGACAATCTACGATTTGATATTATATCATACTTGATCGTGCCTGTAAAAATGGCATGCATTTCCATATAAATTTATATGTTTATATGAGAATATACATTATTATTCTTATGGTATGTCGTCTGTTCCAGTACTGCCATTTGACTTCAGTGTCTTAATCGCTGAGTCTATATTTTGTATATTAAAATCTATTTCTCCTAATTTGTGGTTACTTTTGCAGGTCTTTTGGTAATTTGGGGTCGGGTGCACTCTGGTGTCATTGCAAAACCACTCACTGAGGAGTTTGTTGCGTGCGTTATTTGACTAAACTGCCGTACACATATATTCTAGTATCTCTTCGTTCTTATTAATGTGCGCAGACGTTGTGGCTACTCGACGCCCACAACGTAAATCAAAAGGCACTTGCGAAGAATACGATCTTATATTGTAACGGTAGTCAAATTCGAAATTGTGTCAAGGTAATGTTCAACAGTAAATTGACGAATATTTGCGAAGTACATATAAAATCGGTCTGTATACACATATAATACAAGTATACCGATTAGATTAAAAAGCATGTTTACAGTTGGTATAGGGGTACTACAAGTTCATTTATAACCTGGGGATCGTTGTATATTACACCCCTATGTTCCAAGGTGCTTACATTATTGTCTTTACTGCTTTTTAGACGTTTTTGCAATATCCTACAAAGTTCCTGAGTTTTGGTGTTACCCATTAGCGCTTTATTTTCCTCATGTTGTGACTTCATTTTGTGTTTCTCTTCAAGCAGTTTAAGAGTTTCATGTATTTGGTTTAACGCATTAAATTCCTTAAATACATGGTATTTCCTTTCCATTTTCTTTAGTTTTAGTCGGGTTTTGTGTTCAATAAATGGAATTGGTGTCTTTAGGGCAGATTTTAGGGGCGCGATTGTGTCTCTTGCTGAGCCAACTGTTTTGTAGAAAATCTCAAGTGATACTTCTAAGTCATTGTTGATGAAGTATTCTTCCCAGTCAGAACTTCTCAACAGATCTGATAGGAATTCCCAATCAGCATTCCTATAGTCCCTATATTGATAGCGCACCGGGGAATTTTTAGGTGTGTATTTAGTTGTTAGTCGGAGGGGGAGCGTGCAGTACAATGTGTTGTGATCACTGTTATCGAGTTTATTTCCCGCCTCTATCGAGATGGGCTCTATGTTATGACAGAGGGTTAAGTCAAGAGTATTTTGGTTTTTTGTAGGGAGGCGTACGCACTGTTTCCATCCTCCTATGTCTATAGCTTGTAGTAGCTTTTCATGGATTCTAGGTCCTGTACAGGTATCCCAGTTTACTCCAGGTAAGTTGAAATCTCCAACTATTACTTTGTAGTCGAAGTCCAGCGTGGCTACATGCTCTAGTATTTCTGCAATAGTTATATCAGCCATTTCAGGGCTATTGGGGGGGCTGTATATACATCCCAAGAGAATTTTACTTCCGTTTGTGTGAATGCTTATCCACTTAGATTCTGGGAGTTTGTCAGTATTTGGGCTATTGAAAGTATTGGAGTTAGTGGATTTATAGGCATATACTAAGCAACCGCCTCCTCTTTTGTCAATTCTATCGTTCCTATAGATGTCGTAGTTGTCTATTACTAGCTTTGTGTCAGGTACATCAGTAGCAAACCAGGTTTCAACCTATGCAGAGCCAGCCACATTTGTCAGCATTAAACTGGAGTTGCCAGGTGTCACACCATCTATCCATTTTCTCTAATTCTTGCTGTATGGCGTTTACTGTTATTCCGAAATCTGTGTTCTTGCGTTTATAGGTCACTTTTAAGTCATCTGCATATAGTATTGGTTTACCAACACTAAAGCATTCACAGATACTGTTTATATATATTATGAATAGGAGTGGGCCTAATACACTTCCCTGGATTACACCACTACTTACTGGTTTAGGTCTTGAGATTATCGAGCCAACTTTTGTTATCTGATTCTTGTCACAGAGAAATGATTTTATCCAGCTCAGGAGAGGGTCACATATCCCTAGTGAGTATAACCTGCTGACTAGCAGAATATGGGGGACTCTATCGAAGGCTTTTGTTATATCGAAATATAGCACAATTACTAGTTCTCTGTTGTCCCTGCTTCGTGTAACTTCATTGAAAAAGTCTATATGAGAGGTCACACATGATCTCTTTTTGAGGAATCCGTGTTGTGATGGATTGATAAGTTCATGTTCTAGTAAGTTGTCTCACACTTGGTTTTTAACCACTTTCTCCATTATTCGTGATATTACCGGTGTTATATTAATAGGTCTATAGTTGCATGCACTGGTTTTGGCCCCTGCTTTGTGCTTAGGTAATATGTATGTGGCTTTCCACTCTTCAGGATAAGTTCCAGTTTCCAGTGACAGAGTAAATATTCTAAGTAACGAGACTGCCATTTCCGTGCTACCAATTTTGTATATGACAGATGGAGGGTGGCGTTAGCTGATTAGTAGATATGGTGGGGGTCACTAAGATGAATCGCCCCATTCTGCAGGAACAGCAATATACAAATTAAAGGCTCGAGATATTTCTGATTTTTATGAGGGCTTAGATCTTTATCTTGAAAAAGATAATAATGAACGCCTTGACAGATCATGCTTCTACCTCTAAATATATACTATTCGCCCAGCCTATTGTTGAGATGCGACCATGTGGGATGTGCACAGATTTATGGGGCATCTTATACACTAACTTGCTGTCCATTGACTGATCTTTAAATACCACTTCACAATGTCTTATCTCATTCATTTTCCAATAACGTCTTTACTTGATCCTCATTATATCCCATTAAACCTAACATTTTACAGCTCTTTATGACTTATTCTATTCCTACTCTCTGAAGGGTACGGTTGTACATTAAATGCACGAAAAGGCATAAAATAAAAACAACTGGCACAACTGAGGATAAATGTATTAAAACCAAAAGTGGACATCATGATAGTACGAGATATACGCGTAGCATTATACATTGCAAATGAACGTTGTCAGCCTAGGGAGTTTCCTTTATTAATGCATTTATTAATGATACTTGCACTTACCTATTTCATTACAATTTAATGATTCACCTCAGCACTTTTACTTTTCTAAAACAGCTTTCAATCCTTTGTAAACGTTGTACTTACCTCAATTTTGGTTGGTTATCGTATGCCGACAACCACGGGATGAAAACGAAACGAAGTCGATTTTCCCGCTCAACCTGGAGGACAATTGTACAATTCAATAACTATGCAGCCTAGTTCAGACAATGTGTATTTATATAAATATCAAATATTTAACTGTTGAAACATTATTAACTTGTAGACAATCTACGATTTGATATTATATCATACTTGATCGTGCCTGTAAAAATGGCATGCATTTTCATGTGAATTTATATGTTTATATGAGAATATACATTATTATTCTTATGGTATGTCGTCTGTTCCAGTACTGCCATTTGACTTCAGTGTCTTAATCGCTGAGTCTATATTTTGTATATTAAAATCTATTTCTCCTAATTTGTGGTTACTTTTGCAGGTCTTTTGGTAATTTGGGGTCGGGTGCACTCTGGTGTCATTGCAAAACCACTCACTGAGGAGTTTGTTGCGTGCGTTATTTGACTAAACTGCCGTACACATATATTCTAGTATCTCTTCGTTCTTATTAATGTGCGCAGACGTTGTGGCTACTCGACGCCCACAACGTAAATCAAAAGGCACTTGCGAAGAATACGATCTTATATTGTAACGGTAGTCAAATTCGAAATTGTGTCAAGGTAATGTTCAACAGTAAATTGACGAATATTTGCGAAGTACATATAAAATCGGTCTGTATACACATATAATACAAGTATACCGATTAGATTAAAAAGCATGTTTACAGTTGGTATAGGGGTACTACAAGTTCATTTATAACCTGGGGATCGTTGTATATTACACCCCTATGTTCCAAGGTGCTTACATTATTGTCTTTACTGCTTTTTAGACGTTTTTGCAATATCCTACAAAGTTCCTGAGTTTTGGTGTTACCCATTAGCGCTTTATTTTCCTCATGTTGTGACTTCATTTTGTGTTTCTCTTCAAGCAGTTTAAGAGTTTCATGTATTTGGTTTAACGCATTAAATTCCTTAAATACATGGTATTTCCTTTCCATTTTCTTTAGTTTTAGTCGGGTTTTGTGTTCAATAAATGGAATTGGTGTCTTTAGGGCAGATTTTAGGGGCGCGATTGTGTCTCTTGCTGAGCCAACTGTTTTGTAGAAAATCTCAAGTGATACTTCTAAGTCATTGTTGATGAAGTATTCTTCCCAGTCAGAACTTCTCAACAGATCTGATAGGAATTCCCAATCAGCATTCCTATAGTCCCTATATTGATAGCGCACCGGGGAATTTTTAGGTGTGTATTTAGTTGTTAGTCGGAGGGGGAGCGTGCAGTACAATATGTTGTGATCACTGTTATCGAGTTTATTTCCCGCCTCTATCGAGATGGGCTCTATGTTATGACAGAGGGTTAAGTCAAGAGTATTTTGGTTTTTTGTAGGGAGGCGTACGCACTGTTTCCATCCTCCTATGTCTATAGCTTGTAGTAGCTTTTCATGGATTCTAGGTCCTGTACAGGTATCCCAGTTTACTCCAGGTAAGTTGAAATCTCCAACTATTACTTTGTAGTCGAAGTCCAGCGTGGCTACATGCTCTAGTATTTCTGCAATAGTTATATCAGCCATTTCAGGGCTATTGGGGGGGCTGTATATACATCCCAAGAGAATTTTACTTCCGTTTGTGTGAATGCTTATCCACTTAGATTCTGGGAGTTTGTCAGTATTTGGGCTATTGAAAGTATTGGAGTTAGTGGATTTATAGGCATATACTAAGCAACCGCCTCCTCTTTTGTCAATTCTATCGTTCCTATAGATGTCGTAGTTGTCTATTACTAGCTTTGTGTCAGGTACATCAGTAGCAAGCCAGGTTTCCGTCACCATTATTAGTGTTGGCCTTTCTACGTATGCCAGGCAGCGAAGCGTTGTTATTTTATTAAGGAGAGATCTAGCATTCAGGAGCATAATTGTTAGTAAACCAGAGTTATTGGAGGAGAGGTTAACATGGTTACTTGTTACTATCCCTACGTTATGTTTGGAGGGGCTCTGAGGTGGCACAGAGTCAGTGTGTGTACTATTTCCTGGGTGAACTGTGCAGCGAGTGGGGCCATTGTTTGCTGCAGCCGAAAATAATCCTGTTGCATATTGTGACTATTAGCATCCATCGGTCGGCATCTGCGTTCATCTACTGGTGATATATGGTCTGCCCTGCAATTTGCGTTGTAGTTTGCTGGACCTAGGTACCCTGTGTTAAGATAACCCTGGTAGTTGTACCTCATGGGGCTTTCATAGCCGTATGCATATTGGCTCACGTCACGTGTGTGAGTGAAGTTATTGAGGGGATCAAGTGTCGACCTGTTCTCATTATGTTGATGAGGTTTAACATAGTTAGTGAGAGAGTTTGGACGAGAATTTTCGTTAATATGGTGCCCAAGTTATGTGCGTTGTTAGGCATGTTACTTCTAGTACGAGAAGGGGTATTCCTTCTCACATGCTGCGTGACGTCTTTGGGAATATGCTTCGTTACCCATGCTTTGTCATTTTTTTAGACTGACACGCTGCTTATTTGACCTATTACGAGGGAGGTATGTCGAAGTCTGGGGTGGGACTCTGGTTTTTGTGGTCTATTTTGTGGCTTCTACTGAGGGACTCTCTGGCTTGGATCCAGATTGAGCGTGGTTTGGTAGTAGTTTCTGGTCAGCCATAGTTTGTGCGTCTATGTCAACCTTATGCAGGTCAGCAGGTTTTCGAGATGTGCTCTCGTGCACTCTAAGACTGCACCCAGTGGCACTGCTCTTACTGAGTTTTGGGTCGCTCTTACTTCCTGTTTTTTCTCCTAACACTGTACACGTGACTTGCTGTTCTTCAGTGTCCGTCGACACTTTAGCACTGATACCAGATGTATTTAATAATAATAATGTATATTCTCATATAAACATATAAATTTACATGAAAATGCATGCCATTTTTACAGGCACGATCAAGTATGATATAATATCAAATCGTAGATTGTCTACAAGTTAATAATGTTTCAACAGTTAAATATTTGATATTTATATAAATACACATTGTCTGAACTAGGCTGTATAGTTATTGAATTGTACAATTGTCCTCCAGGTTGAGCGGGAAAATCGACTTCGTTTCGTTTTCATCCCGTGGTTGTCGGCATACGATAACCAACCAATATTGAGGTAAGTACAACGTTTACAAAGGATTGAAAGCTGTTTTAGAAAAGTAAAAGTGCTAAGGTGAATCAATAAAGTGTAATGAAATGGGTAAGTGCAAGTATCACTAATAAATGCATTAATAAAGGAAACTCCCTAGGCTGACAACGTTCATTTGCAATGTATAATGCTACGCGTATATCTCGTACTATCATGATGTCCACTTTTGGTTTTAATACATTTTTCCTCAGTTGTGCCAGTTGTTTTTATTTTATGCCTTTTTGTGCATTTGGTGCACAACCGTACCCTTCAGAGAATAGGAATAGAATAAGTCATAAAGAGCTATAAAATGTTAGGTTTAATGGGATATAATGAGGATTAAGTAAAGACGTTATTAGAAAATGAATGAGATAAGACATTGTGAAGTGGTATTTAAAGATCCGACAATGGACAGCAAGTTAATTTATAAGATGCCCCATAAATCTGTGCAGATCCCACATGGTCGCATCTCAACAATAGGCTGAGCGAATGGTATATATTTAAAGGTAGAAGCATGATCTGTCAAGGCGTTCATTATTATCTTTTTCAAGATAAAGATCTAAGCCCTCATAAAAATCAGAAATATCTCGAGCCTTTAATTTGTATATTGCTGTTCCTGCAGAATGGGGCGATTCACCTTAGTGACCCCCACCATATCTACTGATCAGCTAACGCCACCCTCCCTCCTTTTTTGATGTTAAGCTCTGAGACTATGATTATTATGGCTACCGCAAATATACTGCTTGGTACCAGACATGTTCGTACCCCATATTCCATCTCCCTAGCTTTCTTAATGAGTGCTTCCAATAGGTCTCCACATACATCTTTATGAACATTATATATGTATGCATGCGTCCTAATGAACAGATTACTTTACAAGAAGTTAAAACCTTAAAGAATAAAAAGAATAGGTTTTGTGAATAGTGAAGCAAGATTCAGCAGAACAATATAGTTAGGGATCAATGTAGGTAGTATGAACTGAAGGTAAGGTCGGTTGGCAGGACTTAGTGTACTAAATTATCATGACAGTCTTGTATATAGTAGACATCTGACATTGCAAAGTAACGTGTCTAAACATATTATAAAAGATATTAACAGAAATACTACATAGCTTTAACATTATGAATTTTAGAAAATTATATGAGAATGGGTAACTGTTGACTGAAGATAATCAATTCAACTCAAAAATAGTGCAGTGTATTATGCTAATAATATAAGTATATTCGTAAAATATTAAAAGATATGGTTGCTAATGTAATGGTTTTCGGAAATAATTATACTGACGAACTTATTGAAGATTACAGTGAAGAGGAAACCAGTGAGTTAGTTAAATGGCTACTGTGCAGTTAGTAGTTAAAACGTCTTTTTTAAAAAGTAAAGGGTAGAAGAGTTTTGAGCACCGGAGCAAATTAAGTCATATTCTACTGAGTAGAGTGTAGTGAGTAGTGGTACGATTAGGGATAAGGGTAGGTTGAATGAACTTGGGGAAAATGGTTGGTTGGTTGAGTTTGTTATTGCTAGGTATTCCTGGCCACTTTTCATATGGCATGCTTTAGACATTACAAAGTACCAGTTTGCTTATATTATGGGAGAACTATCACAACTAATTTGGGATTATACATCCAGGAGAGTCTAATGAGTTTATAAACCCGATTGAAGAAATATCGATAGGATCTCTAGTAAGCTGAATAACCGGACCTTAGGTAAAGGCATGTGGGAGAGATTAGGTTGGTTTTATCACGTTATAGATGAGGTACGGTTGCCGGGGCAAATGAGTTTCCTCAAATTGGGGGTATTGCACTGGGGTCTGTAGTACTAAAGCTAGTTGAGCGGCCCATATGGATAAAGTATGGATAAGTAGACCGAAGCTCTTTTGTTGATAGGAACTCGTTAAGTAGACGCTGGAATTCAGTAGGAGATCGGCAACTACGTACAGTAAGTGGAAGTTCGTTCCATAATGCACTGTACTGTATTTTAAAGAAACGTGATCGCAGTTTTGTCCGGAACCGGCTTATGGATAGAGTATTTTCATGATTCCTAAGAGTATATATGGGTAAATTGTTGAAAGCTATTGGATTACTGCTTTTGGTGTAGCCGTGTAAAAGGCGAAAGAGGAATGTAAGGTTGAGTTTCAGGCGCCTTAACCAAAGTGGCTGAAGTCCATACATTTTGCACCTATCAGCGTAAGTCAGTCCTTCATGTTTGTATAATAGGCGTCGAGTAAAACTTCGCTGAATATTTTCAATACGAACCCTGTCATACCCATGCATGAAACCGAAGACAATTGTGCAGTATTCAAGTACTGGACGAACCATGACTTTGTATAAAAGGACTTTAGCCTCATTTGTGTACATTTTTCGATGTAACAAGCCTGTGAGTCTTCGGCATTTAGAAACAAGTGCTTTTGCGTACTGACTGAATGTTAAGTTTTGTGAGTAGGTAACTCCCAGGTCTTTTATGGAACTGAGGGTTTGGAGAAAAGAGTTACCTAGGTGTAACCTGAAATTCGGATGGGAGTTATTGAAATATAGGACACCACATTTATCAGAATTGAATGGCAGTTGCCAGTCATTGCTCCAGTTATGTAACCTATCCAGATCATCTTGAATATGTGTGAATCCTTCGTTTAGTGTAGAATGGGGGAAGCTGTATACAATCTTTAAGTCGTCAGCAAAGAGGTATGGGGTACCATGCTTGATTACGCTGCAGATGTCGTTAATGTAGATTACGAAAAGCAGTGGACCTAGTACACTACCCTGAATCACTCCACTTCTTATAGGTCTGGGTGACGAGTAATTATTTGCAAATTTCACAACTTGGGAACGATCTTCCAAGAAAGAAATGAGCCAGGATAACAAGGGGTCTTGGAACCCGTACGACTTTAGCTTAAGGATTAGTCTCTTGTGTGGGACTTTATCAAAGGCTTTTTTGAAGTCAAAGAAGAGAGTTGTGACATACAAACCATGATCACGCTTAGCGGTAACATCATCAAAGTAGTCAAGTAGGCAGGTGGAGCATGATCGATTTTTCAAGAAGCCGTGTTGTGCTGGAGTAAACACTTTGTGAAGGTGGAGGTATGAAGCAATATCTTGCCCTATAACCTTTTCCATAACCCTGGAAACTACTGACGTGATATTAATCGGTCGGTAGTTTTCGATGTTAGAAGTTGGTCCTTGTTTGTGCCTAGGGGTTATAAACGACAGTTTCCAGCATTCTGGGTAACTGCCATTATTTAAGGACAGAATGAAAAACTTTAGTAGGATAATGGGTATATCCTCACCACCTCTTTTCAACAAGATAGATGGAATTCCATCGGGCCCAGCGTTATATGATGTCCGGAGGGATGCTATAGCGGAGGAAATCTTTTGTTGGGTGAATGTTATATTACCCAAAAAGTGATTTGGTATTGTCGGAACTTCAAGACTATCTACTGTTTCTTCGATAGTATAGTAGCTAGAAAAGTGGGAGCTGAATAACTCACATATCTCCTGCGGGTCTTCGTGTAGTTTTTCTCCATCTAGTAATAAGTTAGGGATACTTATTCTGTTGTTGTTGATTCGTGACTTAATTAGTTTAACTAATGCCTCTGTATTATCAGGTCGTGAGTGGAGGATGCGTTCTAGTTTGATGGACTCAGATAACTGATTAGATTTGTATGAATCATAAGTTTGCTTGAGTGTAATGAGTGATGAAAAGTCATTATATCTGTAGAATTGCCTAGCATGCTTACGCAGTCGGTTTCGAATCTTTACGGGGATGAAGTCGGGCTGTTTAGGCCTCGTTTTCACAAGTCTTACTGGAGCGATGAAGTCATGTGCAAATCCTAGGTTCTCATAGAGTAATTTGTTTGTCTCTATAGCCGAGCTGCACGTAAAGTATGGCTCCCAGTCTAGGGTGCGTATGTATGGTTTCAGTTCATCCCACTGAGCATGTCTGTAACCCCTGAGTAATACTTTGTTGGCGTTTATTGTCGAACTCATGCTAGTGCAAATATTAAATGTACCGAATACTACTCTGTGGTCGCTGCCAGGAAACTCTTTACCTACTCGAAGGGTAGTGGGGATGATACCATTAGTGAAAACTAGATCTAAAATCTTAGATAGCCTGGTAGGATACTGTACGTGTTGTTGCCATTCTTTTGTTTCTATTATGTTGATAAATTCATTGTACCGTTTTGGTGAGGAAAGTGGTTGCCAGACTACATCGGGCATATTAAAGTCCCCACATATAATTTTAGCCGTGTGAGGTAGTGAAGTGGCGTAAGCGAACGTGCTAGCAAGCTTCATATTACCTTCAACAGTTGAGCACGGGGGGTGATAGATGCAACCTATAAGATAGGAACTGGAGTGAGACAGTCTTAGAACAGCCCACACTGAATCGTTATCTGTGATGAGCTACAAGGTCGTCATTTCACAATATTTACCGATCAAAAACCCCTGTGCTACGCTTTCATTACGTCACTGGATAGACACTCACCCAGAGAAGTTAGGCAGCAAAATCATATCTTTCAGTTCTCGACAGGCATAAAGTACATAAAAGGCGACGCCAATGTGGTAGCCGACTCTCTTTCTCGCCGTAGTTTAGATCATCTGCTCAAGAAGGGAGGGTGGCGCTAGCTGATCAGTAGATATGGTGGTGTTCATTTACTCTGTATCGCGGTACGTTCAACGTTTGCATTACATTTTTACGTGATTCGTTACATAAAATTTATCTTGTTGTAGTACATGCACAAGTACTATACCACTTCCATACTTGTAACCACTAACTCTCGTTTCTAATAGTTATGGTTAATCAAAGTAAAAAGCAACGAACCCAATCCCCTGTAAAACTGGTGTCTAATTTAACGTCCTTGATTGCTACATCAAGCAACACACCCCCTACAAACGGCTATAATGAGTCACATAACTCACTTGTATGCCGTAAGCGTCGAGCTGAAACTGAGGATATAACTGTACTGACAGCTAGTATTAGCACTACTCCTAAAAATTCAGTACCCTCTGCTCATACAGAACTCCTCCCTTCACCTTATGTGCTTATCGAAAAACTCCAGCCATCAAGCTCTTTTTCAGCACTATCTTCAGAAATAGAACTTCTAAAGTTGTCTATAGGTGAACTTAAGGCTGAGTTAAGGGAAATAAAAGACAGTAAGTCAGTAAATGCTGGGAACATCGAAACCGATACCGAGATATCCAAATTATCAGATGAGATCAGCGATATCAGATCGCAGGTCTGTGAGTTGACACCTCTAACTATCCTCATGAAAACTGTGAACCTTAACAAGCTTGACACAGAATCGGTAACTAAGGTAGATAACCTCATTAATTTTGTTACCACAGAAGTAACAAAACGACTCAACGCAAAACTGAGTGCTATTGTCTACAACGTTCCGGACAATGAGGCACTAAAAAAGGTACAGCGCATCTTACTTAGTGAAGCGAAAATGCCTAACTCCAAGACTAAGTGCTATAGGCTGAAGAAGAGTCAACATGAAAAGTGTTGTCCTATTCGTTTTCAGTTCGAAACACCGGCAGAGACCAGAAAATTCATCCACTCCCAACACACCCTGTCGCAGGCCAGAAACTACAAACATATAAAGGTCGGGGTGGACGAAACAGTCATAGAAAGGCACGCATACAACTATCTCGCTAAGACTAATTGTGAAATAGGTAATAGGACTTTGCAAGCAGCCATTATTCCCAACCCTGTGAAAGATACAGTAGACCCCACCGCATCACCCCTCTCAAAACACACAGAATTATCCCATCAGAGTGCAACACCAGCCGAAAGACCACTAGACTGTAACCAAATAAATAGTAAAACCATACCACCTATCACCGCAGAATCTAAAATGCCATTAAATAACCCCAGAAAAAAGTCAAAAACCCCCGAAATTCGACTTTGTCATCTCCTAGCCATAACTTCACTGCTAAAGGTAAGGAAAATATGCCCCTAAATCATATCAACAAAAACAGTGGCAGCTTAAATAAACCCACACTTCCCACGGTCAATAGTACTAGCACCCACAACGTGCTAAATCGCACCATGGCACACACTGATATCCAATGTCACAACAATGTCACCCTCAATAGTACAAGTGGTAATAGTCAGAACTCGGCTATCAACAACTTAGGGTCTTCAGAGTATGGCACACAAACAAATTTTGACCGGATATATGGTACAAGTCTGCTGGGAACTAACCCACAATGCAGCACACATGAAACCCACACAAGGACACAACTAGCATCAAACAATAGGTGGAACAATAAGCCATGGTCATCACAAGGATCCAACCATTTTTTATCCCCCGCGTCCCTGTCAGCGTTGAAAAAACAGCTGGTAGGGATGTTGACACTCCTAAACCACTAGAGCTGGCTCCCTCCTTGCATGAAAGCAGGAACGGTCTAGTGCACCCGTATCCATTAAGCACACTTAACACTTGCACAAGTGTAGGTCAAATAAAGAACCCTACCCACTTCTTTAGCCTAAATAAAAATAAAAATTCCTTAGTCTATAGAAAATCCAGTACTCCAAATCTTAATTCTTCACCGAAAACAGCACACAACAACTCGGTAGACATAGGTGAGCATGATGCTGAAACTCCTCTTAACATAGGATCATCATGTCAAGCAGAACTACTGTGTGCTGAACCATATTCGGGGCTGACTAACGAACTTAAATACTTCAAATGCTATTTCAACCCTCATCTTTACCTAATCCTCATAAATGCTAGATCTGTTCTAAATAAATTGCCGATGCTCAGAGCACTCACAGTAATATACAAACCCCCTGTAATTGTCATCACTGAATCTTGGTGTCATTCGGACATCCTGGATGAAGAAATAAGCTTAGATAACTACACACACTTTCGGTGTGACAGGGAAGGTGGTAAGGGAGGGGGTTGTCTCATGTACTTTCTGAATGCACTTACTGTATCACAGATAGAAAGTAGTACACTTAACATGCCTGAGACTCTGTGGGTTAATGTACACTTAAATAACGTAACAGCATTAGTTTTTGAACAAAGCAAGAACTACAGTTTTAGCAGAATAATGTGGTACCATCATTTATTTCGTTGGCTTCTCATCAGCTGCTTACAGCCTAAATAAATTATGAGGTTTATGTACAGACATGTTTGAACATACTTGCAAATTTTACATGTTGTCAGTTGACAGAAAATTCCACAATTTGTAAACAGTGCTCAGAAGATTGCGCTTATATAGTTTTCACACAGGCAGTTCAAGTTAAAACAAAATAAATGTATGCAGAAAATGGTAAAAGAGTTACGTAATAAAGATGAGATATGCGTTAGATGCATAGTGACTAGTAAGTTAGGTAACAATGAACTGAGTTGAGCTCAAATCATAGAAACAAGAGACAAACAAAATTACAGATTATAAAAGGGAGGGTGAGGTTAAAGACAAAGATTACGTAATCAGATGAGAGAAAAAAACATCCAGTTACCAAGGCAAGGAAAGACTAATAACTACTTCTTTCTGAACACATAGATCAGGTTTCAAGCGTTTGATAGAAATCGCTTCAGCAAACTTAAGGAGAATTGAGCTCTTTTGCCTATTGATAATTTTGAACGACTTTTCGACGTCCACCTCATGACCCGTGTCGAGGAGATGCCTGGCGATGGCACTGTTTAGAGCATTTGTTCCCTTTAGATGTAAGCTTTTCGGTACGTGTTCAGAAAATCGTAGATATGCCCTTCTTTCTGTTCTTCCAATGTATATTTTCTCTCATCTGATTACGTAATCTTTGTCTTTAACCTCACCCTCCCTTTTATAATCTGTAATTTTGTTTGTCTCTTGTTTCTATGATTTGAGCTCAACTCAGTTCATTGTTACCTAACTTACTAGTCACTATGCATCTAACGCATATCTCATCTTTATTACGTAACTCTTTTACCATTTTCTGCATACATTTATTTTGTTTTAACTTGAACTGCCTGTGTGAAAACTATATAAGCGCAATCTTCTGAGCACTGTTTACAAATTGTGGAATTTTCTGTCAACTGACAACATGTAAAATTTGCAAGTATGTTCAAACATGTCTGTACATAAACCTCATAATTTATTTAGGCTGTAAGCAGCTGATGAGAAGCCAACGAAATAAATGATGGTACCACATTATTCTGCTAAAACTGTAGTTCTTGCTTTGTTCAAATTCATTAAGGGGAATAAATGTATGAAAGTAACAGCATTAATTGGACGCACCTACAGAGCACCTGGCACCTTTAGTAATTACGAGACCCAACTTATAATTACTCTGGAGCAATTATCCGACTTACAATACGATCATAAGATCCTATGTGGGGACTTTAACTTACCTGAAATCAACTGGGATATACCCACAGGCCCAACTAAATTTGATAAGTTCTTAGGCACACTGGATATACTTGGCTGGAAACAAACTGTCACCACTCCCACAAGAGGTAACAACGTACTAGACTTAATCTTCTGCCACAATATAAGCCCCCTTTCAACGCTAGTAGGTTCTGAGTTTCCAGGGAGCGACCACAAAACAGTGATGTGTGCACTGCCAATTCCGCTGAGTAGCAATGCATCTCATACCTCCACTTCACAACAAGTAATATATAGGAACTATAGTAAGGCAAACTGGGCCTTGGTAGAATCAATGCTAAGATCCTCCGAATGGGATGAATACTTCACTACTGATGACCTCCCGAGAGCCCTAACCATCTTCTACCATAACACTAACACATGCTTAGATGCTGTCATTCCACTCCAAACACTAAAGGTTTCCCCACACAGAAAGTCATTCATAAAACCAAAGGATCGTATGAAACTGAAGAAACTCTCAACAAGTTACTTCAAACACCACGACTTTGGCACTCTAGGTCTAATACTTAACACCCTTAGCTCCGTCTCACAAGCTCGAGATTTCCGTATGAGAAAGGAAGAACGCATCGCAGTAGCCAGTCCTGCTAGAGTGTATGCACTCACAGAAATCTTAAGGAAGCGAATGAATCGCAAAAACCACAGCATTTCTCTCCTCATAGACAAAGGTAGGCTATGCACTAACTCTGCAGACATATGTGAACTATTCAACAAAACGTTTGCAGGTAACTACCTTAAGCCCTCAGTCCAGCTACTCGATATACACCCTATTAATAATATGGCACAAACTCCATCTCCACTCACACCAAACCAAATTAGCACTGTTGAATTCACTTACGCTAATATTAACCAAACTATAAGAACCCTCAAAAGTTCAAAAGGTTTCGGTACCGACGGTATATCATCTTACTTCTATAAATATGGTGGCCCTGACATTCCTCTACTGCTTAAAATATTCACAATGTCCCTAGAAACTCAAACTTACCCTGACATATGGAAGACTACATTCATTATGCCTAAACACAAATCTGGCTCGAAAACTGAAGTCAGTAACTACCGGCCGATCAATATCACACCTATAGCATCTAGAATTATGGAGAGACTAGTCAAAGATAACTTAATCAAACATATGCTTAGCCGCAATATTATAAGTCCGAACCAACATGGATTCCTGAAATCCAGATCATGTTTAACATGTCACCTAGACTTCTTCAATTTCGTAACCAGCAGTCGTGACAGACGGCAACTAGTACTTGTCATCTACTTTGACATTTCTAAGGCATTTGACCGTGTTGACCATTTACTGCTAACAAATAAGCTGAACTCCCTAGGAATACGTGACCCATTATTAGGATGGCTTAAATCATTCCTTAACAATAGGTCCCAAATAGTTAAACTCGGGTCTGCAACCTCCAAACCTAGCCCTATCACTTCTGGTGTAGTACAAGGTAGTGTCATTGGACCCCTCCTATTTACGCTATACATCAATGACATATGCGCTTGCTTCACGCACGGGAAACCATTCATCTTTGCAGATGACCTAAAAGTAGCTTATACATTCCAATGTGATGACTTAGGGAACTTCGAGAATGTAGTGCAGAAGGAATTAGATAAAATGACTGCTTGGTCGTCCCTATGGAATCTCCAATTCAATCTGAACAAATGTGGCTGGATCTGCTTTGGCGCACCCTCAATTGACCTGAAATTAACGCTTCAATCTGCTAACCTAACCAGACTCCGAAGTGTCGTTGACCTAGGCCTTAGGTACTCTAGTGACTTGACATTCTCTGAGCAAGTAGCATCACAGACTAGAAAATCGAGGATGCTCTTAGGATGCATACTCAGGAACTTTCACGACAATGAAGCCAAGCTAATTCTGTACAAAACATGTGTCAGACCACTACTAGAATACTGTCCATTTATTATAAGCAGCACTCGCACACGTGACAAGCTAAGGATGGAAAGTATCCAACGATATTTTACCTCAAAACTACTTGGCTATGATTGTAAGAAAGACTACATCTCACGGTGCATGATCCTAAAACTTGACCCACTTTGGACAAGGCGACTTATTATAAACCTAATATTCTTCTTTAAGGTCCTTCACAAAATATCATTCTCAGGGAACAGGGACATACAATTCGCACAGGAAGGTTCTTACGATCTGCGTAACCAAACTTCCACAGTGACAACTCATTCTTTTAAGTCAACACTCCGTGAAAACTTCTTCACAGTCATGTATTCTAAAATATGGAATAGCCTACCCCTAGATGTCAGAACTTGCTCTTCGGTTACAAGCTTCAAACGCTCTCTATACAGACTGTTTCACTCTACTGATTATATTAATAAACTATTTACTCCTAAAACGAATCAACTACTAATCTACTACAGCACCTAAAAGACGCACTTCAACACCCTTAGCAATCTAAAAACTATAAATAAACTAGCAGCATGGATGCATAAAGACTAGTACGGAACATACAGGATTAGTTTACCCTTAGAAATAGGACGTGTCACTTTATTGTAACCTTCAAACGCTTGCTATATAAACTGTTTTATTCCAAAGACTATCCCTACCAGAACCCATTAATTACTTCTAAAACGCATCAGTCATTAGAACACTAAAACGCTCAGACTCATTAATACACATTATGACACTAAATAAACTCTAAGACTTCGCATAAATACGTGAAAAGACAACTATAATTAAAAGTAATTTTTTACTAATGTGTTATAAAATTGACATAAACATTTCATATATACATTAATATCCTTTTAATGTTCACATACTTTCTATTTTTGGTACTCTGCTACTCCTATTCATCTTCTGGTCGAGGTCGAACAACCCTGCATCTAAACTGAAATGAGGATTAATTCCAAACCATCTATATCATAACCACTCAAATTCCATGAACGATCCAATTCTACCATTTGAAGACGCTGGCGAACATGCTGTAAATGAGTATTCATGATCTGAAATGAAGAAGCAACTGGTTTTCAAACAGTTTTCAACATTTTTCTGAACTTACGAATACAGTCCGCCATGCAGACACAAATGGAGCAAATGGAGAATTCTGGAATCGACCTCGACACCATTTGATGCAGTAAAACAACTTAACATGACCTTATCTAGTTTTCGCATCCACGATCAAATTTCTTTCCTGTTATAAAACTACGATAAGACTGCTGAAAAATGGAATAAATATATCACTGATCTCAACATAATACATCAATAAACTTTAAACCAAGGGTGTTGCTCACAACAAAGTTATATAAGAGAATTGACTTCAAGCTTTTTTTCCCAGATATCCGTATTACATTCATCTGATGTCTGGGTTTTTTAATGCGAAGACAATATTTCTATATCTCTTTATGTGCTACAAACAGACTTTATAGCAGACTGTTCCGACTGACTCTCATGTCAGAGAGAACAACCAAACTGTAAATTCATCATACATCAAATTGTGTAATTTATATAATAACTTATCCATGCCTGTACAATTGGTATGTTCCTGCATAAACAGGAAGAAATATATTATTATTATTTTCAACTCATTGCTGGGTGAGACAGATCTTCTCATTAGCAAACCAAACCTTGGTAATTACAAGTCGAATTTACCATTTTCTTCCCATAATATAGTATATTTTGGGGCTTGCTTCAATGGAAGAAGCAACATGCACTTTTGATAGCTTGAAAACGAAAAATGAGATCAGACCCCTAACATAGCAATATAAGGCAGTAATGATAGCGCATATCTAAATTATGAAAAAATTCTTTTGCCTGCAATACTTACAAGCTCAGCTTCTTGTAAATATGTCACTCTATAGGCCTTACAGAAATTCATGATATCTCACAGTTTACCATTTCCTACAGGTTTTAATCTTTCAAACTTCTCAGGCCAAATCCTAGTGAAATATTACTTATGTATATTATATATTTGTTTCCTTCTCGTTCCCGAGTGGAACTTAAAGCTTCAAGCTAGTGGCTTGAAGTTTCTGTGGAAGTGTTTATTTTTACAGGATGGGGTTGCTAGCCCGATGCTCAACCTTTCCTCTTTGTCAGGATTATTTCTGGGTTAGCGAGGTAAAGGAGTGCGTCGGAGGCCTGGGATCAAACCCCGGACCGTGTGCTTGGTCGGCGAGCGCCCTGGCCGCTATGCCACTGGCTAACATCACTTATATACTTCACGATAATTTCCTATTTAACTACTGTTATGCTCTGTTTTACCTTAACCACCTAGGTCTTTGACAATCAAAAACATTCTTTCGTGCGCATTCATCGCTCCCCAATAGTCTGATTGCTGTGATAGAAAAAACAACAACGGCACCAACGTTTGTGAAAGGCTAAAATTTTACTGAAACATCATAGTTTCAAAGGATGAGGCCAATATGGTTAGGATTATAAGTTGCAGATGTATATAATTATTTCAAGGACTCTGGCTGCTTCTCGTATATTTCTTGTAAATATATCTTGAATGATGTGCTATCCCTTATTGTGTACATATAATTTTGAAGTTTCTCGGGACGTTCTCCTTTTCCCGAAGTAGCCTTTAATCACGTGAGGGCATAGAATGTACCCAAATATATGTTCACTACCTGTTGACTATAACTACCAGCATGAGACGGAACCAAGTTTGGTTAAGGGCCCAACTTTGGCGCTTAAATTAGTGAAAGGTTTCCAATCTAACATTTAAACGAACCTTTTCTGATTGCTTGTACTATAATTCATCAGTTTAAACTTTTGAAAAAGTGTCACTCTACGCTAATTCACAATTATAATTTTTAAAATATCTGATCTTCATTGCAGAAGTGGCGTGCATTTCATGTAAACTTATACGGTTATAGGCACTATAAATTATGTATATCTTTTCTGTAAATGATTTTATAAAGTTACTTTACTCGCACTTATTTCCGTCCCAGTCGAGAGTTTCTTCAAGATTGTATTCTTCTTAGACAGCATTCAAACAATAATGGGTGAATTATTAACTCAAGATTCATTTGCAGCCAATTAGGAACGCTACCGCGAGGCGATTCTCCCATGAACATGCCCAAATTGCAGAGCGAAAGCTGGCATTACTGTAAAAGATTTGTCCTGGTTATAAACATTCATTTTTGAAAACAAAGCAGCTGGCAAGCGAAGCAGGAAACCTAATCAAGCACGTAGAAGGGTATTCATCACTCAGTGTATAAAGAAAGCCTTACAAATTATAAGGAGGATGTAGTTCCCACATGGATGCTCGTCTCATCCTTCTTAGTTCTTCAGTCGCTGACTGCATACGGGTGGCTATAGTGTAGCGTGTTGTAGAGACCTTACATAGACACAGAAAATACCTGGTATGGAAACAACTCTGTGGGCAGGTAAGCGCTTAGAATAATAAAAAACCTAAATAACAATGAGTTTACACATATTTGTTTCCTGAATTTCATGCAGCACTGCTATATTAAATAGCCCTGGCACCCGAAATATACCTGGTTGCTCTTACAAAATGATATAACATCACGCACTGTGTTCTGCTCAGTGACATATATGGAAATGAAAATTCGTGTGAAACGGCATGGCGATACATACTACTTATTGACGTAGTTGGAAACTAATCACATTTCCACTGGCGCCTGCACGCCATCAAATAAGCCAGATAGCCGTCTCGCTTTAGAGTTGCATTTCTCCATGAGTTTTGTGGTGTCGAGTGTGTTGTGTTCTCAGGTTGAAAACTTTTGGGTTTTTGAGGGAAGCTATGAATTATATACAAATGATCGATTTTACCTCACTATCTGTCATATGGAGACATCTAGAACCTTTTTTTACGTCAAATGGGGGGCCATAAACTATCGAAATCCTTTCGCATTTCATCAGCTCGGTTGCTTCATTTTGTTGTGGGTTTTCAGGCGACTGACCTATTATAATTAACTTCCCGCATTTGGAATGGAGTACTGAGTGTATATAGAACAATCCTGTTGCCCGGAGTTGTCTGATTTCACTCTTATGCTACCCCAATACTGTCCACAAGCTCTCATCTCCTCCTCATATGGTTTCCCTATATTGTCATCGAACTCCCAACCCGTCACCTGCCTTTCAAGTTTCACTCGAAAACTATTTTCGTTTACGATGTTACTGGAGTATCGTTTAGCGTAAGTTAGTTCTATATCCATTTTCTCCGCTTGTGTTGGCAGTAGATAATGGATTTGGCACGACGGCTTCATGACCCTCGTGGTTTCTAGAAGGTAACTGCTCTCGGATGGCTACAGCCAGTCCTTGTAAGTGCTTGTGCATGTCTGAAGAATAAAGATGCGCATTTTTACCTTAGTGTTACTTCCTCTTTTCTGAGTGCTGTAGATAACCATACCAAATTCAAAGTAGTGGGAAAGAGCCCGCCTTGCTTTCCCGCCTCCAGCTAACTTCGACACAACAATCCATGGCGCTTGAGTTGAAACGAGGCCATTCAGCTACACTTGATAAGGACAGCTTCCTTTAGATTTCTTCCATTAACAGCAACTGGTACTTTTTGTTGTTCTGTCGATCTTAACCGCCTCCATTTTCTCTACATTCGGTAGTCTCATCCTCTTTAGCCAACAGCTTCACCTGTATGCCTTGAGAATAGGGCTTAGATCTTTATCTTGAAAAAGATAATAATGAACGCCTTGACAGATCATGCTTCTACCTCTAAATATATACTATTCGCCCAGCCTATTGTTGAGATGCGACCATGTGGGATGTGCACAGATTTATGGGGCATCTTATAAATTAACTTGCTGTCCATTGACTGATCTTTAAATACCACTTCACAATGTCTTATCTCATTCATTTTCCAATAACGTCTTTACTTGATCCTCATTATATCCCATTAAACCTAACATTTTACAGCTCTTTATGACTTATTATATTCCTACTCTCTGAAGGGTACGGTTGTACATTAAATGCACAAAAAGGTATAAAATAAAAACAACTGGCACAACTGAGGATAAATGTATTAAAACCAAAAGTGGACACCATGATAGTACGAGATATAGGTGTGGCATTATACATTGCAAATGAACGTTGTCAGCCTAGGGAGTTTCCTTTATTAATGCATTTATTAACGATACTTGCATTTACCTATTTCATTACAATTTAATGATTCACCTCAGCACTTTTACTTTTCTAAAACAGCTTTCAATCCTTTGTAAACGTTGTACTTACCTCAATTTTGGTTGGTTATCGTATGCCGACAACCACGGGATGAAAACGAAACGAAGTCGATTTTCCCGCTCAACCTGGAGGACAATTGTACAATTCAATAACTATGCAGCCTAGTTCAGACAATGTGTATTTATATAAATATCAAATATTTAACTGTTGAAACATTATTAACTTGTAGACAATCTACGATTTGATATTATATCATACTTGATCGTGCCTGTAAAAATGGCATGCATTTTCATGTAAATTTATATGTTTATATGAGAATATACATTATTATTATTAGAATAAGACGGCTTGACACAAAACCCCTGTGAAATTCAGTAATAATAAGTGCTATCAAATTTGACGGCAAATTGAAGCCACAATGAACTACGAGAGGTGGTTCTTGTCGGGATGTTATTTTGTTTTATGGCGACAAGTTGCAGAATCTAGAGTGAGTGCTAAGTCCTTTCAGAGACTCGTCATCTGGATGAACCCACATTTACAGTAAGTGGTGGTTTAGAGGCTAAGGGTATTGACGTTTAGGGATAATGCCATGTATAATAACGTAAGATCTAATATCCACAAATTCTATAGTATTCGTAGACCAAAGGCAAAGCAAAACACTAGCTTGATTAGCCATATAATGAATTTCAATATAGAAAATATCCCCATTTAGACATTTAGAAAAGAGAAAGATTGAGCGAAGAAATATTTACTTTTCAATTAGATCCTCATCTCTGGATCTACTCTAATATATATAGCATTTTAGTTACAATACACAACAATTTACCAATCAAGTGGCGATATGTTTGTTAACAATAATTAGTCGGTGTCAAAATGTCAATGGGGTGATAATTAACGAAGAAAAATTAACATGTATAATTAAAAGGTGGAAATGGTTACAACACGTGGATTGCATGATGCATAACTTTGGAAAAATGAAGAGCGATTAAGGAATAAGCGTATGCACAGGTTGATTACGTAACAGATTGTTAAAGAAAATAAAACAATTTGGACAATCATAATTTGTAACTAAAGTTGAAGTGGTCATTAGAATAAAATAATTTTTACAAGGATAACACGTAATTAAAGATGAAGTAGTCAGAAAAATAAAATAATTTGGACAATTATAGTTTTCAAAAAGAAAAATTATTCTAGGGGGAGGGCGATGGAGTAGTCCGGTTTATACAGTCATGTAACGATGGCCAAGGTAAGGAAAGTGGCTGTACAAATTTCTTCTGAACACACAAGTTTGGCTTCTTCAGGTGGATTCCTATTGCTTCAGCTGTATGTAGAAGACGAACTCGTAAAGCAAAATTAAGATTAGTAGGAATGCGATAAATAATTTTAAATGCAGTATTAACATCAACCTTATGCTCACTATCTACAAGGTGGGCTAAAATAGAGCTACGAATAGATTTTGTTTGTCCCTTGCTTAACCATGCCGGATGATGTTCGGAAATACGATGATGAACCTGCCTAATTGTTCGCCCGATGTAGCTGGCTCCGCAGCTGCAGTCAAACTGGTAGATACACATAGAAGAGGCGAATTTAGGTAGTTTATCCTTATTACTCGAACGTAGGATAGGTGTGGTTGTGAAGAGACAGCGTACCTCTGCTGCATAATAAGCTCTTTTAACTGCATTCTTCAGTCGTTGTGTTATTATTTCGCTGATGTTGTCGCCGAGGAACTGAAGTTTTATGAACAGTGGTTTTTTCGGAACTGTTGCCATAGTCACTGTCCTAGGTGATGAATTCATATTTTTCTCAATAAACTTATCTGGATAACCATTTTTTCTAAGTAATTCTCTAATAATCTTAAGCTCCTCATTGAAGCAGTCGTCTGAACAGATTAACCTAGCTCTATGAACCAGACACTTTACCAGGTTGCGTTTATATTTCAAAGGTACAAAACTCAAAAAATGAGTGTACTGTCCTGTTGTAGTAGGTTTCCTGTACACACTCCTTCTTAGTGTGCCATCTTCTTTCCTTGCCATGAAGACGTCTAGGAATGAGATACAGTCATTACTTTCTTTCTCTATAGTAAAGTTTATTGCTGAATGGGCATCATTAAACTTGTCAAGGATGTTCATTGCGTCGTCCTCGTTTTTTATGACCAGAAATGTATCATCCATATATCGACAGTAGAAATCCAAGTCACTAATTACTCCTTTCAGTGGTCCATTCTCTAACTTAGCGAGGAAAAAATCAGCTAGGATTGGGCCTAATGGGGAACCCATAGCTACACCATCAATTTGTCTGTAATATTCCTTATTGAATAAGAAATGAACGTTCATTGTACATCTTAAAATAAGTTCCTTCAAGGTGGATACAGAAATGCCGATGTCTATGTTTCGTGTAGTAATCTCCTCACATATAAAATCCACTGTCTCCATTAACGGTACGTTGGTGAACAAGGAGGATACATCAAAAGATATCATAAACTTGTCCTTCACATTAAGATCTCTTATTTTTCCAACAAATTCAAAACTGCCATTTACGCTATGTTTTACCAACTCATTATGCAGAGGTTTCAGGAGCTTGACTAACCATTTTGCTGTGGCATGGTATGGGGAATTACACATATCTAACACTGGTCGAAGTGGTAAACCAATTTTGTGCACTTTTGGAAGTCCATATAATCTTGGTGTAATCGTGCCAGTAGGCTTTAGAGATTCATATAAACCTTCTATGATGCTACTTTGTTGTTTAAGTCTTTTTAGTGACTCGATTAGCTGTTTCTCTACTTTTTCTGTTGGATCGACGGAAGACGTGATTTTTTGAAATTTTCGATGATCACTGAGTATTCCATTCATCTTATCTATGTATTCAGTCTTATTCGTTGTTACTACTCCAGAGCCTTTATCGGGTTTCGAAATTATTATATTCTCATTATTTCGGAGCTTATCTAGGGCTTCCTTGTGTTTCTTGGTCAATAAGCTATTCTGTCTCCGTTTACTATTTATATATTTATAACAACAGTCGACGAGCGTTGATTTAAGACTTTCAACTGCCTCAGCTGACGAGGGTGTCAATCCTTCAGTTTGTGCATAAAAGTTTTCAAACTGGACTTGCCCATCCATCTTATTAATTCTAACGTGATTATCACAAAACTTAGTGCCTATGGATAATACTTGCAAATCAGCGTCATCAAGAACAATATCAGAAAAATTATAAACATACCGACCAGGGTTTGGCGGAAATCGTATTTCTGGAGTTTTGCTTTCCAGGCTTTGTAATAATTTGACACGTTTCTTTTCCCTTCTTTTGCCAGAAACCTCATTGACATAATCCAGGAACTGTTTCTTCAAGTGCTCTGGGAGCTCGTCTACAGCATAAAACCTTTCTGTTACATTCTTTGATAATTCCGTGATGCATGATTTGAGTGAGTCGATCTGATTCAATGCGTGACGCTTGAATTGTATTTCAGGACCACATATGGGTGTGAGATGATTGCTCGACTAGATAGGGATCTTACACCAGCGGACGAACGTAACACAACAGCGTGCCAAGTGGTGTGGATTCGTGACCAGAAGCCTCTAGCTAAACAAATCGACTAAAATAGTGAGGGTCAGCATCCAATGTTCAGTGATGAATGCCATGGCCAGTAAACCTGGGGAATTACCTGCCACTACAGTGGTATTCCCACCAAGAAGTCCAATCAGCACACATCGTTTCAAATGACAAATCTGCCATTTTTAATTTAAAGCCAGCAGGCTCACGAGAGTCTACTCTTATACAACGGGTATTTGTCACTTTAAAAAAAGTTTACATTTCTTGCTGACCGACTATGCTGAACCGAAATCTTCGGTCTTTG
This sequence comes from Trichobilharzia regenti, assembly GCA_944472135.2. Taxonomy (NCBI): domain Eukaryota; kingdom Metazoa; phylum Platyhelminthes; class Trematoda; order Strigeidida; family Schistosomatidae; genus Trichobilharzia; species Trichobilharzia regenti. Next base: position 133,618,895 of record OX235262.1, read on the forward strand.
CTGACGTGTCAGGCCCTAGAAGAGATGCGTCGATGATACCAATGTATAACGTAGATATTATTATGGCGCGCAGAGTGTGAGTCTCATTCAGAAAACTAACACACTAGGAATGCAATCACTTCCAAATGACGAGTTCCAAACAGTAACTAATACTCGTCTAGGTCACCAGCAAGCTACTTATTTCTTCAGATATCATCAAAGAGTCATCAAAGAGTGGTTGGCATATCAACAGTGAGTGAGGATTCCCACGCAATACAAGCACAATGCAAATTAACCGGTTAACTGACTCATTTCATTTGGAGAGCGGATAATACAAACAAACAAATATCCTTGATTATTTAACGGTTCTATTAATTTTTAGGTAAACAACTACAGTATAGTGCATGAATCTTGTGTGGTGTATCACATGAATACATCGGTATGTTCGTTCTTTCTCTCTTCAAACATCGGTATGTGTTGAGGGTTTATAAATCCAAGGTCATTTGCTCTACTTTCTCTGGATGGCGACATCAATCATCAAATTACATACCCTTTCCGGTGCCAATGATAACGGAGCACCCTGTTATTTACTTCAAGTAAGGTTTGCTGCATAATTACAAACATAAATATCAGATAGATGAATTCCACTGTCTTCTTGATTGCGGTTGGTGTGAGAAACTGGATAGTGATTATGTGAAAGAGGTTTCGAAGTGGGCCAAACACATTGATGCCGTGCTTCTTAGTCATCAGAGCCTAAGACATCTTGGGCTACTCCCTTATCTTGTGGGGACATGTGGACTTAACTGCCCAATTTACGCTACAACTCCTGTTTATAAAATGGGACAGATGTTTTTGTATGATTTTTACCAGTCAAGACATGCATCAGAAGACTTTCATCATTTCACCCTTGATGATGTGGACCTGGCATTTGATTATGTTCATCAGGTTAAGTATCAACAAATGACCAGTCTTCATGGACGTGGTCACGGATTATGTATAATTCCACTTCCGTCAGGTACACAATTTGACTCCTAATATACTTTCTGCAGGACATACTATTGGCGGGACTATCTGGAAAATAGTCAAAGAGGATACAAGTATTGTCTATGCCCTAGATTTCAACCACAAAAAAGAAAGACATTTGAATGGAGCCACATTCGATGCTTGCATACGTCCTCATCTATTGATTATGGATGGTTCCAACACTTTATATACTCAGGTAATCTCTTCCACTTGTTGTGGTCATTTATCAGCCTAGGAGGAAAGACCGCGATGAAAATTTACGTCAAACAATATTGAAAACCTTAAGACGTGGTGGGAATGTGTTGATTGCAGTTGATACAGCCGGTCGGTGCCTGGAGGTCGCCCATTTTCTGGAGCAGTGTTGGCTCAATCAAGTTAGTTTTTATTTACTGATATTTACCAATAAAATTGTGATGAATTATTACTGTTACGCTTAGCAATATTCGATATTGTCTTGGTGCGTAGCTTTTCTCATTTCTGGCCTAGTGTACTCCACCGGTCCAGATTTCACTATATTCCCAAAAAATTCGTCTCTAACTTAGTTAAATCAGATTTAAAAAATTTGATTTTCAAATTGATTTCATTATCAAATGACTTCTTGAACTTGGGTGAAATAATTATAAAATATCTCTTGGTTCCAAGTTATCTGGATGGTTTTTATTCTTGACGAGACCCGAAGCAAGACCAACCGAATTCATACACATATAAAGGGTCATAACATCTGGTTATAAGGTGATAAGAAAGTTTGTCATACTGACCCAGACATTACTCGAACTCCTGCAACGTTGTAAGAGCTCATGGGTATTTATCTTCTGAAATGGTGACAACCAACGGTGTATATCAAGGAATTACAATGTCACCATTCTTATAATAGTCATTTCAGGTGATTTCTACTTTGAAGTCTTTGAAATTGATTTACGTTTATTCGAAGAGCTCATACATTTTTAATACACTTGATATAGTCATTGGATGAAGACTGACAAAATGCAAGACCTAAATATTTGACTAAATAAGTTTGCATCGTCTTGTGTAATTATAGGGAGTAACGTTAAACGTTTAATCATTTCGGCTGAGGAATTTCTGTACAAAGTTTTACCTGATGTGTATCAGAAGGTAGAGCAGATCAGTCTAACAGAATGTATGCTTTTTGGTAAATATATGCAGCGCTTGAAATTTCATATCAGCTTTTTCATCAACCCTGTTTGAGGTTTGTATTTGGAAAAATGGAAAATATTTCAATGTGGCATCACTGCTCATCCTTGAGCACCGTTTCCAGTCCGCCGTAGAAACAGTACCAAATACTATTGATAATCTAAGGTCAGAGGTTAGTGTATTCCTTCAATTTCATCCGAAATGATCATGCTGGCTTGGAACATGATAAGAAGCGGAAGCTGATTATTAAAAGTGAGATTATTAAGTCGATCATTTTTATTGTGTCGTTTACAATTCTAAGGCTACTTTTTACCTTCACGTTCCTAGTGGAACATAGGGCCTCAAGCTTGTGGCTTGAAGTTTCTGTAGGAGTGTTTATTTTTACAGGATGGGGTTGCTAGCCTCATACCCGCACTTTCCTCTTTACCAGGATTATTTCTGGCTCAGCGAGGTAAAGGAGTGCGTCGGCGGTCGGGGATCGAACCCCTGACCACGTGCATGGTCGGCGAGCTTCCTAACTGCTGTACCACTGACGCACCTAAGTCTATCTAGGCAGCAATAAATATGCTCTCTTGACAAATTTCAAGGTGAGTGTTTGATTATCATTTTGCCCATAGCTAGTTGTCAGCATTCTACTGATAAGGTGCTTTTTCTCATGTTTTCTGCGTATATCATGCAAAAGGGATCTGTAATGAAGGTGCGTATTTAGTCTTAATTGTATTGGTTGGGCTTCCTACAAGTATTACAGTTTTTGTTTTCCAGGAATCTGGTCTAATGGCTTATGGATTAGCAATGATAAATAACGTGGCTGTAAATGTCGTAGACTTCGCTAAGTCTATGGTTGAGTGGATGTCTGAGAAAGTAATGCGGTCTTTTGAAGACCAGAGGAGCAATCCATTTCATTTCAGGCACATGCAGCTTTGCCATACACTGGAGCAACTAGATGCAGTTTCGGAGCCCAAAGTGAGTTAGCAGTATTTTTTGATATATTTTTTAGGTTGTTCTTTCGTCACTTTCTGATCTTAGCTGTGGATTTTCACGTCAGTTATTTGCTGAGTGGGCTGACAATGATTTAAATGCAGTTATTCTTACCTGTCGAGATTCTATCACTACTGGAGGTGATGTGTCTCCTGCGCGCAGCTTGATATCACGTCTTATTGGATTAGCAAGGAAGGACGCAGAGGCAAGAAAAGACTTGCCAACAAGTTCTACTGGCACTTTAATTCTTCCTTTAACACTGTCACAAAGAGTATCATGTTCCCAAATAGAACGATCGGGTTCTGACATTCCACACTTGAGGAATTCCACAAAAATTTTATCAGCTGCACAAAATATCAGTCCAACAGCTAGCGACTTTCCTTCAGAAACAGAACCTACAGATGTAAACACTGGTTTAGCAGGTATGCATTTTGCTTAGATTTTAAACAGGAACTTTTTTTATTTTAAGTAGTATTTGTAACCTTTAATGTAGTGAAACCCTTCATTCGGAACTGCCTTACTTCTACTGGTTAATTTTCGTTGTGGATCCACCTATCTTCTCATGGTTGTACTTTAAAAGTAGAGTCAAGCATTACTGTCAGCTGTATCACTTTCTGTATTCTATCTCTTAGCTCCAAATTTATGATTTCCTAATTCTAGAAATCTTTCGTTATGCAAATACAGACTTCTTTATATATATATATATATATATATATATATATATATATATATATATATATATATCACTTAAATTAGCATATAGACCATCTTCATTCGCCGTAAACTATTTTTTCTCATCATCCACTTGTGTCCATTTTATGGGCAATTTTCTTGTTACATTGACCATTTCTTGTCGCACATACACTTCTATCTATTTGCATAATGAGTCGTTCCTAACCTTCTGCACTCTTGGCTTCTCAATCTTGTTTATTAATTAAGCATGTGTTTTGTGTGTGATTTCATTTTTACTTAGCTGTGTATTCTGTAGATTCATTAATAATAACCAGACTCTCATTCTTGTCACGTCATGTTTTTAAAGTATTACGTGAGAGGTTATAAATCCGGGTCTTGTTCATTCCTTTTTGTCTCGGGGATTTCTGGTTGTAAATGTATTTTGTGCTTTTAAGGCGTATGTAGAATCGATTTCCAACTATTTGAACGATGTAAGGTAACCACTATACTTAATTTATCCTCTTTGTAATCTATATCAACTAGACCATCATGTTTCTTTGTATTTCTATTCTTTCTCTCTCACATTTCTGTTTTTTATAATCCTTTTAAATATCTTTTTTTCTCCCTCTTTTGTCTACACGAACGGTTTAAAGTTCTGTTCACAATTCTATGTTGAAACCTACTCAGTCAATCAGTCAATTCTCACAGTTCAATTTTCAGATACCTGAGAATTTGACGCCCTTTTTTCATTTCTTTCAAAGTATAAGTGCTGTTATTTTGAGTGTAACAAGTATACTTCTCGACTAGTTTTCAACTAAAAGTCACACCGGTTAAGATTTGTGTCTGCCAATACACTTACCTACTTCATGATTGGTTCAGCAAAGTTTTCATTTGATTCACAGCTGTTTGGCGTCCTAAAAAAAAGAAAGCGGGAGGATGCAATCGTAGTGCTAGACTATGAAGAAAGACGACTTGATTTCGCCCTCCAGATTCTCGTGGTCAGGGAATCGATGATGATGATTTCATGTTTCAGTTGTGTAGACAGAAAAAAAATCTAACTTGGCAGCTAATAATCTCAACATATAGAGGTAGATATAGGGGAGCCATATTATTACTAGTCGCTGGTAAGTATCTGTGAATACTGATCTTAGTCACTTTGAGCACTCATCCTTGTTCCTTAATGAATTGAAGGAGTATATATGGGAAAATTTGTGATTTCATCGTAAACATAGAGATATGTAGGTTGCATTCAAAATAAAATCAGCGAAACGGTTCACGAGACACGACGGTATTAATTAATTTACAGTTTTTGGTAGATATTGCAATTAATACTATGACTCTTCGCACCTAGTAACTAGTTGGTTTGAGTATTCCTGTTATCATCCTTCTGATGATTGAATTAATTAACAAAGCTCACTAAGCTCAAACCATTTTGAATTTTTCGTTAATTCATTTAAATTTGCCTCCTTGTGTTGCATTCCTGACGCCTTAATCCTGTTACACACACACTTTTGTCCAGGAAAATATAACTTTTATTCTATGCATAAATTTTTCGACTCAAAGTTAAAGAGACTGTATTGAATTTGCTATGTACTTGTCTTAAATTAACTTCAGATTATTTTATTATTCTTTTTTTTTCTTAGAACGGTGTGTCTCCTTTGTGCTTAAGTAGTATTCATTTTCAGATCTATAGTTTTACCAAGATTTCAGCAATTTTGATGCTAGAAATATAAGAATCAAGTTACATGAATGTCATCATATTTTCGTTTCAGCTCTCTTTACTAATACCATCACTAATAAACAGTTATTGTATGTGATTTCAGAGATCGTGGTGCCATCGTTGAATGATGTTCCATCTGATGAAGTTTCATCACAGAATCCAGAAGAAGCCCCTGAAAGACGCACTTCATGTGGATCTGAAATGGAAATTGAATCAACGCATAATGAAAGTCGTCCTAGTGATTCGATTGATTCTAGCGGAGATAACTTCAAGCCTCATCCTCTCACATTATCTGTCCCGAGAGATCGTTCCCAGAAGACACCTGTACCAGACAGTATGGCTAAGCTAATTCCTCAGACTAACTTACAGTCAATCCCCATGAATCTAGATCACTTCGGGGGAACAACTGTTCATCTGACTACCGGACGACATCAGGCTGGCTATGATATATATCCAGGACTTCATAATCAGGCTGGGGGACAGTTTTTCCGTGTTGCTAAACGAACTCAACTCATGTTTCCTCAAAACGAAAAGAAAGTAAGTTTATCTCAAAATATACGGAATTATTTTACAAAGCTGTTATTTACTAAGGGTGTCCCATCACGTAATATGCTCATTGATATGCTGATTCCTTGGGAGATTATTAGGATATCAACTTGAAGGAAAGCTTCCACGGTTTCATATTTCGTATTTCAATAAGAGCTGATGTCGTGACCACAAATTTAGTTTCTGTCTGTCTGTTTGTCTGTTTTCGACATAGAACTTTGCACATTTGTGCGGCAGTCCAAGTCGCCACGCTCCCACCTTGTAGCACACACACAAAGCAAGAAAAGAAAGTAGGAGAAATGCATAATAGAGACAGTAAACAGAGGTGTGAGACAGAGGAATAGAAGTAACGAAGAACAACATAGTTTCATTGGAAATCATAGGTCACAATAAGTGGATGCATCTGTGCCATTGAGAACGATTTTGAGCCATATCACCAATTGTTTCCAATCACTGGTTTTTACCGTCTCGAGGACCCTAACCAGGAAGCCAGTCTACACCTTCCCACGTGACTGGCTTAAACTAACTGTTGTGGATTTCATTGACTGGTGCCATGTTTTGGTTTTACCGCCACTAGCTCTTTTCCAGTCTGACCCTATATCAGCTAACATTGCCTGATGTTGAGGAAGGCGATGACTAGGCACACGTAACACATGTCCTAACCATCTCAGTCGATGTAGCTTCACAGCCTCGTCGGTTGATTTCCCCTCCTTACCTACTACTCGACACCTGATCTCAATATTGCTCACCTTATTATACCACTTCACACTGGAGATAGAGCGCAGGCACATATGATCAAAGACAGCTAATCTTTTCATGCCTTCCACTCTGAATGGCCAGGAGGACGGAGCGGACTACTGGGCAGTACACCCGCTCTTTGGTCGATAGCCGGATATCACGTCTACGCCAGAGACGGCGTAAACTGGCATATGCGAAACTAACCCTCTGTATCCGTGCTGAGCTTTCGTCAGAGATCAACCCGTTGGCACTGGCTGATGGTACTTACCAAATAATTGAAGCGGTCAACGTGCTCTACCACTTCACTTCCTATTTCTAAACTAGGAGTCAGTGTGGTCGGGTCCTGTAATTGCTACAAATTTAGTTTGTTGCTGTTATCATTACATGTCTTTGGAGACAACCCATCCAACATTATTGATACTTATTAACAGTGTATTACTGCTGCAAGTAGAAATGAGAAATGTAGCGTGAGAACAATGGAATTGATGAATTGTGGTAAAAAATTGTGATAGGAGGGTTATGATCACAATAAGATTAATCTGACGTACTCCTCTTGAGTAAAGATGTTGATCTTCAGTTGTCCAATTCCCAGCGCTTCTTTCATGTTCATGTAGTGAGTCTCTATGCCATTCTAAATTTTGTATTTTACTGTAAAGATGACTTTGAAGCTAAATTAAGGTGAACTTTAGTAACCAGAGTTAATCAGGTACTTGAAAATTACGCTATTGATTGGTTTACGTCCTGATTTTAATACCCCTGGAAGAGATGTTTGAATACCACAACAATAAACGTAATTTACAACTTTTGGAAATCTGATTTATAAAAGAAAACTCTTAGTGCTATTACCTTTGAGATTATAGATTTTTGTAGGGATATGAATCGATTTTAAAGTAGCTTTCGTTCTGAACCAATCCCATTGAAGGATCATTAAAAATCATATAGTACTAGGCACTTGTTTCTTCCTGGTTTGGAGCTGTTCAGCGATGCGCACCCACGACCTCACTAGGGATCGTACTCGGACCTTCAGGTTACGTGGTCAAGCTCGTTTACCAACATTCAACCTATTGGGATGAGATTAATTGACCCGTGAATTTTAACTTCTGTCAGTGCTTGGTATTGCTCTACCCTCAACCACTGTCTTAATTGAACGTCCATTTCGTCCTAACGGCTGGTTCCGCTGGCCACGGCTCCTCACTTTGGCTTCAGGACTTCCATTCATAAGCTATTAATGAGCTAGAGCTAGGTTTTGTAGGGATTTGAATCCAGATTTCGTCACGAACCAAGCAGCTGAGTAGTCAACGAGCCTAGCCTTTTAACCCTTAAAGGTCCCAGGTTTGATCCCTGGTGCGGTCGTGGTTGCGCACCACTGAAGAGCCCCAAACTAGGAGGACAGCTGTTGAAATTTATCTTTTGTTAACTTAATTCCGCCTAAAGATTGAGTATAGATAAGCTAAATTTAACTATACACAAGTCTACCAACTAGGTAATATCTTTGACTAGGATTCTTCATCCTTTTCAATGAGATTCGAACTAATAAAGCTGAATAACTTCGTTCAAAGTAATATTAAACTCTGTTTAAGACTAATTCTTGTCTTACGCATATTTGCGTTTGGTACCTATGTCGATATTACGTTGTGATCAAAACTATTTCTGATTGTAATATATTGAATTAAGTTTGTGAAGAAACATATTTTATTCAGACTTGTGGGATTAAGTTGTGCAATGACTATCTTGAGATGTCAGAACACCGTTACGCTTTAGAATGCATTCATGTAAATATGCTAGGTAACCTTAGCACCTTTTATCAGTCATGCTCATTCATCTCTAATGCATTTCATATGGTAGTTTTAGATTCCACTAAGTTATGAATTTCTTATGACGTCTTAACACTAACTATTCATTAAATATTTGATTCCTAATTATCGTAACTTCAAATTATAAGAGTGGGTGGTTGATTGTGGGAATACACATCTGGGTTGATTTTCTCCATGATATCATATGGAGTGTCATCTTTGTGTTTCCATAGTTATATTTTCACTTTAAATTTATTGTGGATGTGTATTTATGTCAACAGGTTCATTGGGATGAATATGGGGCTCATCTCGATCCGGAATTGTTTGCTTCGGTTGAACCTATTCCTAACCAGGTACCACTACAGCTTTGCGACGTTAAAAATAAAGGTTAGTTCTTCATCGGAATAACAATATTAATTAATAGTTGGTTTACTATCTTATCTATCTGATCCACCTTCCGTTTCACTTTTTTTATTTCCCGTCATATATGATTTCCGAGGCCCAACTTGTCAACGTTAATATGATTTGCAGAATTTCGAGAATAATGAATCAGTTCACCGAAATATCTGTATTTCATTTGCTTTCTGAGCAGCTCTAGACATCTTGCACATATTCCATGTCCCCATTTTTATTTTTCCTCTTATGCCAAGAAGACATATCGACTGACTGACTTTCCAAAGGCTCTCACCAGTCTGCTTCATTTCATCTCTCCTATTGTACTGAAGAATACGTTCTTTATATTTTGTTTATGCTTTGAAGTTTCTGTGCCGTTCGGTCTTATTTTCCGGGGTACAGTCGTTAGCCCTACTCTCAAACTCCTATTCTTTTCCGTGCTTATGACTGGCTAGTAAACTAGGTGAGGACATTCGCTGAGCAGACTATCGAGTAGCCTACCACACTAGGCAGGACCTCGGGTTGAATCTGAATGGGGAACGACGAGTTGGATATGAATGTGGTGTGAGAAGGAAATTGAAGCTTATAGAAAATTGCGCAACCAGCTGAAAATCACCACGAAAAACAGGATAAAGTGACGTTTCTCTGAAACCCTATGTTCCGTTTGGAATCCAAAGGAATAGAAATAATCATGATATCTGTGTTACTGTAATTATTTGTTTTTATCATCGGTATGCTACTTTCAAAATCTTGAAATGATTAGCCGATTTCTTTGGAAGCATTTATACTGTTCCTTTTCCTTATTCCTGTGTTCATTTTAATTGCTTTCTGTGAAGCCTCAACATTTAAACTAACGCCATTCCTGTTTTTTTTCTGCATGTACATCTTATATACAATTTTTAGTTTTATTATTTACTTTTATTCCTTTGCGTTCCGAATGGCACGTAGGGCTTCAAGCTTTATGCTTTAAAATTTGTAATAATAGTGATGTTGTTTTTCACGGGGGTAGAGTTGCTAGCCTCATGCTCAACCTTTCCCCTCTTTTTCTGACTTACTACCCGCTAGTAAACCAGGTGAGGTTTAGAAGTGCATTGGCCGGGAATCGAACCCCTAGCCACATTGTGTAGTTGGCAGGTATTCTACCCCTGAACCAGCAGCTCACCATAATTTAGTGTGTTGTACAACTGTTACTTAATTACTTACTTAGCAGTGTGAATATAGCATCAACTTAAGTTTCGCTTGGATTATTTACCTTCATATTCATAATATCATATGTTTTGCGAATTACTGGAAGTCAGAATTCATTGGGCATTGATTGGGATCCCAGTGGCTGAATGAATGGTCTACGAACTCGCCTTGTAACCACAGTGTCATCGGTTCGGACCCTGGTTTATGCGTACTGATGAAGAGTCCTAAACTAGGACGGAGGAGCTGTCCAGTACTCCTTTGATTCTCAACGGTTCACTGACTGATGTCAGCTTGGGACCAAATCTGTAACCAATCAAATCCCTGCAATAGCAACACTTGAAAATATTCCTAAAGTGACATTATCTTCTAGAAATATCATTTAAAAAAGTGTCTTCAAGTTGTTCGATTGTACTGTAGAATTGTTGCACTATTTCATAAATCGGTTTTCAACCATAGTAAACTATTTTTTTAATCAGATTTGATTCCTGTACATTTTTTCTCTCAATGGATGATCAAATATTATCAGCGGGTATATGGCTTGTCTACATCTTGAAATTGACGAGTTTCATTAAGATATTTTTACAGTCTACTCACTACTACTGCTGATGGTACTACTACTAGTGTGACATCAGAACGCAAGAGAGGTTGGTAACGGAATGTTTATTTGTAGTTTGATATGCACAGATAGAGAAATTGTGTATACCATATATGAAAATGGTCATTTGCACACTTCTTCGATGTTGTGCCACTTCTGCCTTTCGTATTGTGTTTCTGTGTGACTTATTTTCTTGCCTCCCATGTTTTGCCGCAACACTGCTTCATATTTGCTCTCTTTGACGTTAAATCTATCTCTCAGCTATCAGATACTTCTTCACCAATGAACGTCTCTTTATATACTACTGATAAGTCCCTATGGACAGCACACACCACACTAATACCTAGATTCCAATTTTTTAAAGTTCATAATTTTGGTAAAACGCTATATATATTCGTTACACATGAATCTCGTGTGAATTTATAAGGTGTGGCTCATTGGCCTTCAGTTAACACTTCCCTGTAAACTGTAAGATGCTGCTACAGGACTGGACTACATCAACTCCTAGCTTAGTGATAAGGAGTGAACTGATAGAACATGTTGACCACTTCACCTATTTGGGAAGTTGTATCAGCACCAACGGACTGATTGGCGACGAAATTTCAGCACGGATCCAAAAAGCTCGAGCTGTTTTCGCTGACTTACACCATCTCTGGCGTAGGCGTGATATCCGGCTATCAACCAAGGAACGTGTGTACTGCTCAGCAGTTTGCTTCATCTTTCTCTATGGCTCTAAAACATGGTGAATACGAGTTGAAGATATGAAAAGTTTGACTGTTTTTGATCATAGATGTCTACGATCTCTTTCTCACGTTAGGTGGTATAACAAGGTAAGTAATGTTGACGTTGGGCGTAGAGTGTTGGGCAAACAGGGAAAATCAATCGACGAGGCCATAAATTTACATAGATTGAGATGGCTAGGTCACGTGCTGCGCATGCCTAACCATCGCCTCCCCCGACGGGCATTACTAGCTGATATAGGTGCAGGTTGGAAAAGAGTAAATGGTGGCCAAACAAAAACATGGCCTCATCAATCCATGAAATCCTTGACAGTTAAACTGAGTCAGGTAGGGAGGGAGATGCAGACTTCCGGGTTGGGGCCCTCGGGACTCTAGGAATCAATGGCTGGAGACAACAGGTGACATGGATCAAAATCGTTGTCAATGGCCAGCGCAGATGTATTCAGTCTCTGTAATCTTTCATATTCCCTTCTACCATTACCCATTCTGTTTCACTCTTATACTTGTCAAACTCTATTGATTCTCTTCACTCATCTTCTTGTCTACCTTTGTGTGCTATTTGGAAGGTGGCAACTGGAACTGTTGCATTTCGGTGGCAAGTTCTATGTTGAATCCAGACAGACAGACAGTTAACAGATCACAGATTCGAGTTCCACTCTATTTACTTCAACTTGGTTAACTGGATAGTATCATTAGTTCTCATACAATGAGTGTGGCTTGTATCCCGGTATATGGAAGATCTGTTCTGGATAATTGAGTTCAAATAAGGGGCTTTTTGTCCTTCTTACTTAGTGTAGTGCTAATTACTGAGGCGATAGTTGTTGATGGTAGGTATTATTTAGTTTATATGTTGTTGATTTGTTTTTGAATACTTATCAATCTGTAAATTATATTTTTTCTTATATTCACTTACAGATATAAAAGCAAGTCCAGATTTTATTGCATCGACTTTCAATTCTACATCAATATTAGATTATTTAGTTGCTAAAACACCAAATCTCGATGTATTGGATACGGATACACGTTGTGTAATACACAGTTTAGAAATACCTTTACGTTGTGAAATTATATTTTTGGATTATGAGGTTGGTTGGTGGTTTGTATTTTGATAGGTCATGTTAATGATTCTATTAATTTTTTCAAAAATGAATTATTTCGAGTTTGATCATGGATTAATATTGGTTAGAGAGTCGCTGAAAAACGGAGCACCTGCTCTAAGGCAAGCTCGTAGACCGTTCATTCAGCAACTAGGATCCAATTCAATGATCCATGAATTCTAACTTCTACCAATTCATGATTTTTTCTCTGCCACCAGCAAATGCCGTCAAGTATTTGTCCTCATGTCGCAACCGGGTGGACCCAGTGAATGAATGGTCTACGGGCTCTCCTGTTAACTGGGGGTCCTTGGTTTGAACCCCGATGGGTTCACACCACCGAAGAATCTTACACTAGGACGAAACGGCTGTTTCAGTACTCCGTGGTTTTCAGTGGTTCTCTAACTGATAACTTTTGAAAGTTAATCTGATGCCTGCTGGTGACTGGCTGCAGGGCAAAGTTGCCTGGACTTCTAGGGAATTTCGATCAGCGGGGCCCATCATTTCGGGTGTGACGATAAATACTCGCCGATGACAAGCTACTGATCGTGTTAAAATCACGAACTGGTAGAAGTCAGAATTCATGGACTGTCCAATGAGTTGGGTTGTAGTGGCTGAATAATCTACAAGTTTACCTTGTAACTGGAAGGTGCTGGGTTCGAAGCCCGGCCGGTGAGCGCTAACCGACAAGGAGTCTCAACTGGAACGAAACAACTATCCAGTGCTTCCAGGTTTTCAGTGGTTCACGAACTGATATCAATCTATGGGCAGACCTGAAACTAACGGTTACATAATGTTTCACTTCAATTGAAAACAGAGTTTAGGATTTTCAAGTTCAACAACTACTTAGTGTTTATTTTTAGATATCTTATATTTTCAAATTTTCACAAAATGTTATTGTTATACAAATGACTACAATGTTTTTTCCATTTTCTAATAATAAATTAAGCTTTCTATACTCTGTACCGACATATAATATCAGACCGATAAGTAGATGTAGGTGTTCATGTGTGTCTCTCTGCCTTCTTCTGACAAATACTCTTTAATTTCTCTTACATTTTTTTTCTGTTTCTGTGCCATATTGAATTATACAGTCAGTTAAAGTGTTTTTTTTAAAATTCTCAAGACATCTTTATTTTTGTTTTTCAACATTGTGTTTATCTATCTATCTGTCTATAGTAGAATCTTGTATGTGCACACATTGTCAAATATGAATGACCTATTTGCAAATTTTTTCAGCCAATACTCTTATATACTTTAATACAACCGACTACGTATACATTTTATTTATCTTTTAGTCCTCTGCGTTTCGAGTGGAACATAGGGCTTCAAACTTGAGCTTTTAAGTTTAAGTGGTAGTGGCGTTTAGTTTTTTTTTTTTTTTTGAGATTTACAGCTTGATTCCACACTGTATTTTTGGTACAAGTATGGAATTTTCAGCATGGATATCGGTAGCCCAAATTTCGCAGGCCGACCATAGATATCAGGTGTGCGCCGGCGTGGGCTCGAACCCCGGACCATGTGCATGGTCGGCGAGAGTCCTAACCACTGTGCCACCGACGCACACGGGATAAAAGTGGTTGCCTAGCCTCACACCCCTATCCTTTTCGCTTTACCGGGACTACTACTACTACTACCACTACTACTGTAACTACAGCAGACAAGGGACCAGGCAACAGATCGTTTATTGAGAAAATCAAGAGATATTTATAGATCTTTATGTACATTATCATTAGCGTTATTGTTAGCAGAGAAGCAACGTCTTCTCATTAGTTGTTTTCTTGCTGAAGGTTATTCTATCCTGCCTGTGATTGTTTCTGAGTAAGTTAAGCCATATATCTGCGAATCGCATTTGCACATGCTGAGTTTGCTGTGACTGGTTGTTGAGTTCCTGAAAGTTAGGCTTTGTCATTGTTTTTTCCCATGACCCCGATTCGGGACGTAAACATTGACGCAAATTGTTGTCTACAATTTTAGCTTACAGACAGCTCTCACCACACTCCTGCCGGCTAAGCAAGGTTAGTTAAGAAGTACACCGGTCGTGGATTGAACCCCAGACGATGTGTATCGTTTACGAGTATTTTACCACTGAACTGTCAACGGGAGACAGTACTATCGTAGTGTGGAAAACATTGAAGATAAAGTGTCTTGAAATTTATCCTTAAAAAAAAAACAACATTTATTCTTTTTTATTTTCTTAGGGTCGATCAGATGGTGAAGCTATGAAGCGTATACTAATCGGTTTAAGACCCCAAGAAGTGATTTTAGTTGGCAATAATTCACCAGCTATTGATCATCTTGCTAATTATTGCCGTGGTGTTATGCTGTTAGATTCAAAATTAATACATATTCCTCATTCACTAGAAGTTGTCAATTGTACAAAAGAAGGTGATATTTATCAGGTGGGTTTAATTGAATTCGCTTGATTATTTTAACATTTGCATTAATTGTCAAGTATTGATTTGCAGGGATTGGATTGCTTACATGTTTGGTCATGAGTTGACATCGGTTAGAAAGCTATTGGAAGAAGTTGGAGTACTGGACAACTGTTTCATCCTAGTTTAGTTCTCCTCATCAGTACGCACCCATCGGAGTTTGAATCTAGGACCTTCCGATAACTAATCTAATTCTTGCTGGTGACTGGCTCTATACAGGATGTTATCTGAAGTCCTCCTAGTGAGAAGTCGTGATCATTGGGGGCCAGCAAGTCAGCTAAGAGAACAGTTGGTTGGCGGTTGTTCCGTATATGTAGCAAATTGGAAGAAGTTGTCATTCACAGGCCATTGGACTGGGTCTCACTCTCTGAATGGTCTGCGAGTTCGCCCTGTAACCGGAAGGCCCTGGGTTCAAACCCCTAATGGGTTCGCACAGCTGAAATCTCCCAAACTAGGACGATATAGCCATCCAGTACTCCTAGGTTTTCCAATGGTTTTGTGACTGGTGTCAACTCGTGTTCAAATTCGCATTGATAGTGATGGTATGAACTATTGTTATGGGTTTCCGAGTGGAACAGGGCTTCGGAAGTACAGTGCTCTTTCAACCTGTTCTCTGCATACTTCTTTAACTGGCTCCACAATTGCCTATACGCTTTCAGTTCCTCTTCATCACACGGCATCCTTCAGATCATCTTAAGACCCTATTCTAATTCGTAGTTTCGCATTCGAGCTTCACTCAAGGGTCTAGTGCGTGATAATGTCACTCAGTCGTCTTCTCAGCGTGTGATAATTCATCTCCATTTCATTCTGCGTATTTGTTAGGGCTTACGGCGAGCTGTCATCTGAACTGATGACGACCAGTGGTGTCCGTCAAGGATGCCCATTATCCCCTTTTCTATTCAACTTCATCATAGATGTGTTAATGTACTTAACCCTAGGTGACTTCAGTGACTCAGGAATTGACTTGCTACCAAAGAATAATCTCGTTGACTTAGAATATGCAGACGATATAGTCCTTCTAGGCGAAGACGCTGACGAAATGCAGAGTCTTCTAAACACCTTGAGCCGCAATCTACGAATGTTTGGCATGCGATTCGCTCCCGCCAAATGCAAGATGATGTTACAGGACTGGACTACATCGACGCCTAGTTTAAAAATAGGAAGTGAAGTGGTAGAGCACGTTGACCGCTTCACTTATTTGGGAAGTACCATCAGCCCCAACGGGCTGATCTCTGACGAAATCTCAGCACGAATACAAGGGGCTCGTTTCGCATTTGTTAGTTTACGCCGTCTCTGGCGTAGACGAGATGTTCGACTATCGACCAAAGGGCGGGTGTACTGCTCATCAGTCCGCTCCGTCCTCCTTTATGGCCAGCTGTGAGACCTGGCCACTGAGAGTGGAAGACATGAAAAGACTAGCTGTCTTTGATCATAGGTGCCTGCGTTCTATTTCCCGTGTAAAGTGGCATAATAAGGTGAGCAACATGGAGGTTAGGCGTAGAGTTCTAGGTAAACAGGGGAAATCAATCGACGAAGTCGTGAAGCTACATCGACTGAGATGGTTAGGACATGTGTTACGTATGCCAAGCCATCGCCTCCCTCGACGAGCTATGTTAGCGGATATAGGGTCAGGCTGGAAGAAAGCTAGCGGCGGTCAAACAAAAACTTGGCATCAGTCAATGAAATCCACAACAGTTGGTCTAAGCCACGTAGAAAGGTGTAGACTTCCTGACTGGCTGGGGTCCTCGGGGCGATAAAAATCTATGGTTGGAAACAATTGGTGACATGGCTCAAAATCGTTCTCAGTGGCCAGCGCAGATGCATCCACTCCCTGTGACTTATGATCTTCAATGAAACTGTTTTGTATTTCTTTATTACTCCTTTGTCTCACACCTCTGCTCACTGTTTCTATTATGCTTTTCTTGTACTTTCTTCTCTTGCTTCGCGTGCTACACGGAATGTGGCGACTTGAACTTCCGCACATTTGTGCAAAGTCCTATGTCGAAAACAGACAGACAGACAGTATTTGTTAGGCGCGATAGTTTCTTAATTGGTCCTTTGCACTGTAGAGCTCCTTTTTGGTTATCCATTCCGTCATATAAGATATTCAGTATCAGCGAAGGCTGATTCTGATAAAAGTCTGAAGTCTCCTGTTGGAAATGCTTTTCATAACGCGTACACCACATCTCTAAATCATTCGGAAACACTGATTTGACATTAGCTACTAAATGACATTATTATCATTATGATTAAGTTATAGGATTGAGGCGTGAGTGTAATTATTCTGTTTCACACGAATCAAGTGACTCATTGAATACAATAATTAATTAGTTGAACTTTTAATAATAAACAACGTCATATTTTGAAAAAAAAAGTTAAAATATTAATAAATTGACTCTAAACTCAATTCTAAAAAAACCCCCATCATTTATTCATTGCATGCAATTAGATCCTTTTGATAAACTTATATAATGCAATGTGAGAGAAGCTTTTGTTAGAAAGCAGGGCATGTAAACTATGTTGAGATGTTTCATATTTTACTGTAAAAGTTGTTCTCTTATTGCATTATTCAAATTCTATTGATTTGTTGTACATACATCAGTCTGATGAGTCCTTGATAAAAAAGAAAGATGCGTTATGTTTTCCGCTCGATAAGACATTACTGGAGCCACTTAAGATACCTTTTCCTCGAATTCTGATTCGAGTAGGCTGAAGAATACCTTGAAGAATTGCATGTACAAGATACAATGATGGCTAATGGAAGTTCTTTGGAGAACTCTTCTTTTTTTAACATATGGCTAGCCTATATGTATCATTGTGTTTGAATGTCAACAGATAGGACCGTCTTTATTCATGCAGCCGATACTCTGCCTCAAATATTCACTCTTTCACTTCAGGCTGAAATACTATACTATATTTTGAATTGTGATTGGACGCATATTACGTCATGTTCATTCAGTAGACTGAAGATGTTGTCTAGATAAACAATGGAAGCCTAGAAAACAACCAAATTCCAATTCATCCACCTGAGCTACAAATCTCTAATATTTCAGAATCCCACTTATAGTATTTTTATTTGATCCTTTAAGCATCGAAATCGTCGCCTGTTGCAATAAGATTTTTTGTGAGACAGTCGAAAAAGGCAGCTAGTTATTTATTATCACACTTAAATCAGGCGTGTAAACATTTTTATTTGCGTCGGTATTGGCTAGCAGTGGAATATTCAGAATGCTCATTTCTACCTGTTTGAAACTCGTTATCAGTTGGATGTACCTTCATTCCCAGTGAGCGATGATGATGTTCCGTTAGGAATAAAGGTACATCCAGTTGGTTGCATGAAGGATTTCATCATGAGCTGACATCAGTTAGAGAACCACTGAAAAACCAACTGGGAGTACTGGACAGCTGTTTTGTCAGCCTAGTTTGGGACTCTTCAGCAATACGCACCCACTGCCAAGGTTCCAACACAAGGGGAGCTCGTAGACCATTGGGCCACTGAGACTCGATCCAGTGGTTTTTTGAATTCTAACTTCTGCCAATTCACTACATAGCACGACCATTTCGCAATGCCTTTTTCGACGAGTTACTGCCTCATCTTCGACCTGCTGTACCCTACTGGTCACGGCTTCCCATTAGTTGACGCGTTCCAAATAGGATGTGAAATACACATCCTGGATTCCCATGCTAATCACCATCAACCGAAATAGCTTGACGTTAATCCTTAGACGTTGCCAAAGCAACCGTACTAGGAACCGACGTATTAACAGACGCCAAAGATCTCATTCCAATCAATCGATGGAGAAATCAAAACTGAATGAAAAACATCATTATTGTTTACTTGCTAATCAATATTTACACTGTTAGAGACACTTATCATTGTGTGTAATTAATTCATATTCTCTAATTGTCTTCTCTCTTTGTAGGCACGAATGAAGGATAGTTTAGTATCAAGTTTGAAATTTACAAAAATACGTGATTATGAACTGGCTTGGGTTGAAGCAGTTGTATCACTTGATGATAAATCTAATTATCATATTAAAGAAGAGACAGAAAATGAAGATGAAGAAATGTCCAGTGATAATAATAATAATAATAATAATCAGGATCATAAAGCGGGATCAGAATCTAAAAGTCGTACACCATTAGCTGCTGATGAATTACCAGTTCTTAGTCTTCCAACAGGTCCTGTTGGACGACATGATACTGTCTTTGTAAATGAACCAAAATTATCAGATGTAGGTTTAAATTGTATTCGAATAATAATTTTTACTAGACAACAGTTGCTTCTTCTCTATGTCTCAGTGTGTAGGAGTTTTTCGTTAATGTTGTGTGCAGTATTATAGCCTTATTGAGACTTTTATATTTCTAGCTGTCAAATATTTATTTGACTGTTATCAGACTAATATTGATTTTTTTGATCGGTTTTTTTCCTGGTATTTGTTAGATTTATTGTATACGGGTAGAATACACGACAAGTTAGTGAATTCGTCTTCATTTTAGATCAGTAGGCAACGTTGTATATATGACTCACATGCATAGGCGCATCGTAGTAGTAAAAGCTTAAAATAGTAACAAGACACTTCTGTATAATATAGTTGGAGAGGAATGATAGGCTAGCAATAGTCAGCCTTAGAATTCATTCAAATTAATCAGTCTTTGATTTTTTTTTGGAATTATATACTTACTATTTCATGAATATTAAAAATGAAGAAATAAATGATTGATTTCAGATGATTTTGGATCTCATCAGAGGTATTGTTCGAGAGGTGATTTGGCAACTACTTTGGTACTACGGGGTGCCGCCGACAATTATACATATCCAACAGCTGTACGACAACGCTGCATGCCAAGTAATCCACAACGGGAAACTTACGGAATCCTTCAAAGTGAAGACAGGAGTAAGACAAACTGGCTGCCTACTATCGCCAATGATTTTCCTGATTGCAGTAGATTGGATAATGCGACAGACAGTGGGCAGCGAGGAGACAGGAGACACAAAAAACTTGGAGGGTCTGGACTTCTCCGATGATATATGTCTGATTGCCCACAAACTGGAAGATATGCAAGCGAAAAGCAACAAGTTGGCAGAAGAAGCATCAAAGATAGGACTTCAAGTGAACATAGATAAAACAGAGGTGATGGAGATTCCTGGACAACACCACCACCAACAACAACAGACAACAATCAGCCAGCATAAATGGGAGGAACCTGAAAGAAACAACCTCCTTTACCTACCTGGGAAGTATCGTTTCAACTACAGGCGGAACTAACGAGGATATCAAAGCAAAGATCGGGAAAGCAAGGCAAGCTTTCATTACTTCCAAGTCCATCAACAGCACTACTCAGAATGAAAAACAAGATCCGGATTTTCAACTCCAATCAGGTCAGTGCTACTTTCTATGCGGATCAGAGACTTGGCGCGTCATAAAGAGCATCTCAAACAAACTTCAGACCTTCATTAACAACTGTCTTTACTCAATACTCAAGATCAGATGGCCAGAAAAGATCAGCAACAGGGATCTCTGGTAATGAGTGAACCAACCAGGAACCGATTGTGAAACAAATAGGCAGGAAGAAATGGAGATGGATTGGCCATACTTTGAGGGAACCAGCAAGTGACATCACTAGACAAGCCACTGCTCGAGTGGAACCCGAAAGGGAAGCGGCTAGTTGGTCGTCAGTGCAAGGATGACTTGGAAGAAGTCATGTGAGGAGGAGATGAAAGCTTGTGGGCAGACTTGGAGCGGGGTGAAAAAGTTGGCAGAGAACCGAAGGCAATGGAGACGTGTGGCTGAAGCCCTATGTTCCTCTAGGAATTAAAGGAAAAAAAATAATAAGAGGTATTGTCCAACATCTGTCATTGCTGAACATGGTAGAACTTATTCGTAAAATTCATACTTCGAAAAGGCATACATAGCATTTGGGAAGAAGTAAAATGGAGTTACAGTTGATAAAAGCATACAGAAGAGAGAGTTTAATCAAATGAAGACTAGGGAAGATAATAAGGAATGTGTAAAATGACGTAGACTGATTGACTGACTGACTGAATTTCAGTGCCGTGATTTGCATAGAAATGCAAATAAATAAATAAAAAATCAGTCGCTTTGTGATGCTTGCCAGTTTGTGAAATCCTTGACATAAAAATAAAATTTCGGTACTGTGGTAGAGTATAATTCCCGAATAATTTTATTTGATGAAACGCATAGTATTATTGTTCTCCTTGGGTTCTCAGTGGAACACAAAGCTTCAGCAGCACATCCCAACTTCATCCTTCCCTGTTCAGTATTTTTTTAGTTGGATCCATGCCTTTCCATAAACTTTCATTTCCTCCTCACTTTGTCTCCCCTGTGTGCCAACCTTGGATGCGTGTTCAAGGCGCCGTCTCCTATTCGGTTTCCACTTGAGGGCCTGTTTAGTGTGTGATGTCAATCAGTGTTCTCCTCGGCGTATGTGCAATCCATCTCGATTTCCTTTTGTATGTTTGTGTAGGATAGGTGATAGGTTCTTGGTTGTCTTGTTTGCAGAGTTGCTTTTTGCCTATCTTTTCTGATTGGTCTTCTAATCTCCAGTATCAAAGCAGTGAAGGCGGTTGTTGATGACGTTTCGAGCATAACGTTGTATTGTATGACATACATAGAATCAATGCACTTTCGTACTTATAACCTCGGATATCTTAATGTCACCTCACTTTTTCAATATTGCTGGGCATAATTAATAATTAAATTAGGGAAAAGTGATATATTCAGGCATAAGTATTGGTTTGTAGGGATTTGGTTGATTGGTTACAGGATTTCACCATGAGTTGACGTTGGTTAGAGAACCATTGGAAAACCAGCTGGGAGTACTGGACAGCTGTTTCGTCCTAGTTTGGGACTCTTCATCGGTACACACCCACCGGGGTTCGAATCCAGGACCTCTTGGTTAATGGTATACGAGCTCGCCTTGTAACCAGGAGGTCCTGAGTTCGAACCCCGGTGGGTGCGTGCTGATGAAGAGTCCGAAACAAGGACGAAACAGCTGTCCAGTACCCCCAGTTGGTTTTCCAATGGTTTTCTAACCAATGTCAACTCATGATGAAATCCTGTAACCATAAATTTATTATTTTTTTAAAAATCGCTTTATTTTCCTTTTTCTTTTTATCTGTTAACAGTTGAAACAGCTTTTATTGTCACAAGGTTTAATGGCAGAATTTGTCAGTGGTATATTAGTCGTTGATAATTGTGTATCGATTAAACGTTCAGAAGCAGGTAAATTATTACTAGAAGGCTTATTATGCGGAACTTATTTTGAAGTACGTCGTATCCTGTATCAACAATTCGCTATCTTGTGATGAAATGAAGACAAGAAAAAGATAAATAACAGCATTGTTTTTGTTCTGTACACATATTATTATTGTACGTGTATATATATTTTTTGTGAAATAAATATTGTTTTGCTATTGTTTGCCTGTCTTCTGTTACCTTCTTAGTGTAATTGGTTTCACTGAACTGATATGTTGATGTATTTTTATTTGGTATAATATGTATACTATTTTTTGAGTAGTGGTTTATTGGTTTGGACTGTTCATTTCCTATCAGTGGGTCATGGGTTCGACTTCGGCTTGGCCTACCGATGTATTTCAGCAGTCAAGTAGTATCAAACTAACCCTTACACCATAGGTGTATGGCTTATTGAAAACTGCATAGAATTGCAAGTGTTTGTTGAGTAACATTTCATGCAATTTTTTTTCCATTTTTTCAGTTGTCTGTTTTTGTTGTCATACATATGAAAAGTGACAAACATGTACATTTATGAAACATGATAAAAAGTAGCTGTGTAGAAAGTGACAGTTGATATCGATAGCTCAGCGGTAGAATACTCGCCAACCACCCGCACCACGGTCTGGGGTTCTACCTCCAACCGGTGCACTCGTAAACTTTACCTAACTAGGCGTGAGTCTGATGACCTCACCACTGTTACTGAAAATTCAAAACTCAAGCTTTTAGCCCTATGTTCTACTTAGAATGCAACGAAAACAAAAGGGCTAATCCAAAATTTTCAAGATAATAAGGTTATCGTAAGATAAGGTAAGATAAGATAATAAGGTTGTCATCGGGTCCCAGTGGCTCCAATGGTCTACGAGCTCGCCCTGTAACCAGAAGGTCGTGGGTTCGAACCCCTGTTGTGGGTGCGTACTGCTGAAGAGTCCCAAACTAATTCCATTATAAGTCCCAAACTAGGCTGACGAAACAGCTGTCCAGTACTCCCAGTTGGTTTTCCGGTGGTTCTCTAACTGATGTCAGCTCATGATGAAATCCTCCATGCAATCAAATAAATTATTCTCATAGATTAATAAATGTACTTGTAAACTGTTCAGAATATTAAAAAAATTTTTTGATCTTGACTTACAGAGATCAAACAGAATTACTTATGGAATTGATTTAGATTTTGTAAACAAAAAATCTATCGATATATATTTAAATTGGATCTTACATAACAAAACTGTTTTACAGACGTTTACAGGCGGTTACTTTCATTTCTCAGATTCTTGGTGTACACAAAATGTTTTTCTCTTTGTTGTATTTATATCCAGTGTACATATACAATGTTGTGTTAATGATTGTAGTCCTTAATGTGTATCTCTTTTTACTTAAAAAAAAACACCCATTATAGATTTGACCATCGATGTCGAAGCCAGCTTTCGATAATCTTGTCGATGATGTCCAATTACTTATCTCTCGTATGCGTTCACGTGAAGATGCTGCAGATGCCTTGCGTCAACAGGCATCAAAATTACAAGCACAGTTATTGAGTATGAGACAGGTGATTAACTAGCTCCTATTATTTTTACTCTTCGTTAAATCTTATAATTACTTTTCATTGGTTGTATTATTTTTATATTTCTGTTCAGTAGGTTGCAAAAGTTGTATGTGATATTTAACTGTTTTAATTCAAGAACAAAATACTACTAGTCCGACTGGTCAGTTGGTAGTAACCAATGTCATACGTCTAGCTGTCTTGTTTAGATGCAGACTGACAGTTAGACTTGTAATATTGTTGCCATGTTAAGTAGCACATGACATTGGTTTCTACCTTGTGACTAGTCTAAGTATGCATTATACTACTAAAATAGGTCAATTGCAGGCCCGAACAGCTCAGTGGCATTGACCCTAACTACAGCTCGGGTCGATGCAAGTCCGAATGTCACAGCGGATACAAGTTGTTATGTACTGCTGCTGAATGAGTTATTAGAGTTTTCCCCGTCGCCAGTTATGTTATGTACTCGTCGAGTAGTTAATAGTCCTGACGCAGAAGAGAGGGAAATCAGAAGACCACCAGGTTTACGATGATACTTGTATTTTCCAGACAAGGAAAATAAATGTCACACAAGAGGGTGAGTGAAATGGTACAGAGTGTACGAAAATGTGTGTGAACAAGTATACAGTACAAAAGTATATATGAAAAAGACTAATACACATGAACCAATAAGACAGTCATCTTACAATGATTGGTTGTAATGTCACGTGATAACAAGGTCATACATTGTTTATTTAGTTAGTGGATAGACAAAAGCATAATGTCAGTTATAATAGAATATCGATCCATATACACATAGCAAAATATAACAGACTGTCAAAAACAAAACACACATCATGTGGATACATATCACAATTTCCTTTAATATTGTAGATATACCTTGCTGACGGGTGAGTGCCACGAAGCATGAAACCTAAATCCAGGGCCTTCTGGGGATCGCCTTCAACCATCTAATACTAATGCTACTAATTTGTGTGGAAGTAGTCTTCTATTACTGTTACCTGGATAATCGGTATAGTTTATGTAGTATTTTCTCAGAATGTTTATTTTTAAAAACTAAGGTGACTAGGAGAAATTTATGCTCATTCAAATAAAGTTTTTCAAAAAAATGATGACATTAGTCTTCCTCATTGTCAAGGAACTTAACACTAAGTTCTCATTGATACGAAGATGCTCCGAACAGATAATTACCTTAACTTTCTCGACTTTAACTCCAAAACACGAGTACTTTAAGGAAGTTGTATTGTTTGGCAGTTAAAGTCTGGATAAGTACAAGTCTATAAACCAATGTTTTATACAAAATATAATGTATTTTTATTCTTATTCTTTCGTCTTCTTCGAACCTGTACGCGATTGAACCATTCGCTCCTTCTAGTTGCCCACCAATGGCTACCAGTTCCAATAAACAAAACTTTCAGTGTTCACGTCCATTGACACTCATCTTATTTTAACTGTGTTTACAATTCAGTGTTATGTACGTGGGTTGTTCGCTAACCGCATACGTGATCTGAGGTTCGATTCCCGGCTGACGCACTCCTAAACCTCGCCTAGTGGGGATAGTAGTCTTGTTAAAAAGAGAAGGTTAAGTGTTAGGCCAGGGATCCCACCTCATGAAGAAATCAACACCACTTCTACTGACACTTCAAAGCTGAGGCTTATAGCCCAGTTTCCCACTGGATACGTGAAGGAATGGAAAAATTCAGTTTGCTTACCTAGAGGAGATTCATTATCTCATGTATATACCATTTCACTTTAAACCATTTTTGTAAATAGGTAGAATCACAGTAGGAATCTTTCCTTACTATCTATGAGTCATACAGTAAAACTGATGTGCATCAGCCCTATTAGATTACATTTTAACATACACTTAGTATTTAGTTCACACTTTTATAATGTCTATCGACATGATATCGTTTTCATTTGAGAATACAATACTATTCGGTCATTATTTATCTCATTCTGATATGTATCTACATATATATATATATATATATTTATGTGTGTGTGTGTGTATGTTGGTATCTCTTTCTGTTTGCTCGCTTAGTCTGTGACCTTTTCACTTGTGTGAACTTGTCTCCTTTAATAATGTGTATTCTCCTTATATTATATTATATATAATATGAGTGTTTGTTGACAGTCCGTTGCTTGGTGACATATATCCATATTATATGTGGGGTTGTTGACATGTCTGCTATATATTTTGCTATATATATATTTCGTTCACACAATTTGTGTGACTTACTTTACTTACTTACCACTTTGGTGTGAGACCATTTATTTTCGTCTCCTTGTGTTTGGAAAATAGAAGTATCATCGCAAACCTAGTGGTCTTCTGATTTCCGCCTTCTTGCGTCAGGACTATTAGATTCTCGACCAGTCCATAATAACAATTTAGTGACGAGTACATAACACATTCTGTCTGTCTGGATTCAACATAGAACTTGCCACCGAATTGCAGCAGTTCCAGTTGCCACGTTCCAAATAGCACACAGAGGTAGACAAGAAGATGAGTGAAGAGAATCAATAGAGTTTGACAAGTATAAGAGTGGACAGAATGGGTAATGGTAGAAGGGAATATGAAAGATTACAGAGACTGAATACATCTGCGCTGGCCTTTGACAACGATTTTGAGCCATGTCACCTATTGTCTCCAGCCATTGATTCCTAGAGTCCCGAGGGCCCCAACCCGGAAGTCTGCACCTCCCTCCCTACCTGACTCAGTTTAACTGTCAAGGATTTCATGAATTGATGAGGCCATGTTTTTGTTTGGCCACCATTTACTCTTTTCCAACCTGAACCTATATCAGCTAGTAATGCCCGTCGGGGGAGGCGATGGTTAGGCATGCGCAGCACGTGACCTAGCCATCTCAATCTATGTAAATTTATGGCCTCGTTGATTGATTTTCCCTGTTTGCCCAACACTCTACGCCCAACGTCAACCTTACTTACCTTATTATACCACCTAACGCGAGAAAGAGATCGTAGACATCTATGATCAAAAACAGTCAAACTTTTCATGTCTTCAACTCGTATTGGCCATGTTTCAGAGCCATAGAGAAGGATGAAGCAAACTGCTGAGCAGTACACACGTCCCTTGGTTGACAGCCGGATATCACGCCTACGCCAGAGATGGTGTAAGTCAGCGAAAGCAGCTCGAGCTTTTTGGATCCGTGCTGAAATTTCGTCGCCAATCAGTCCGTTGGTGCTGATACAACTACCCAAATGGTGAAGTGGTCAACATGTTCTATCACTTCACTCCCTATCATTAAGCTGGGAGCGTCGGTGGCCTAGTGGTAGAACACTGGCCAGCTACGCAAGTGCTATGTGGTTCGATCCTCTACCGATGCACTGTTAAACCTCACTTGCCCGGTAGTCAACGGGGTGAAGAGGGAACGTCGGGCTTGAGGCTGGCAACATTATCCCGTAAAAGCACCACTGCTACTGAAACTTTGAAGGGTTAACCTGGAGCCATATGTTCCACTGGGAACTGAAATGAATAAAAAAAATTTATCTCATTGGATTATTATTCTTACTATTTTTATTACTGTAATGGCCAAAACCAAAGTATTCTGGCTTTCACCAGTTCCACGCCATTCTATCTCTCTGATTCCAACGATTATTAGGTTTGTTTTTTAAATTTGTTTTTGTACTTTGAAGTTTCTGCAGCGATTGAATTGATTTTTGAGAGTAGGGCTGCTAGCGCAACACCCAACCTTCCCTCTTTTCCCAGGCTTAGGACCGTCTAGAAAACTCACGACCTGATAAATTAGGCGGGAAGTTTGGTTATTCTGAAAACTAGAAACCGACCGATGTGTTCTTCTCTGTAGCTTGCCGAATTTCGACGAGTCATACACGGTAAAAATTTATATTCCAAGATGATAAAAGCATGGTTTAAGATTGACAGAATTTGTGGTACTATTATGGCGTATGCTGCTGATATGATTCATGAGTGGTATATGAATAGACGTTTATAATCGTAAAAGTATCAAAAAACGGAGAGGTAGATTTGATGTTGCGTCAAGACATGTGAAACACGAAGAGAGGACAAAGAAACACAATACAAAGGGCAGAAGTGGCATAACATGGAAGATCTGTACAAAATGATGATTTACAGATAGGGTGTACGTTATTTCCCTATGTAGAAGTAGCAATTTCTAAATAAACATCCCGTTATCAAGTTCCTTCCACTGTTTCTCTATTGAACAACGATAATAACTGGTTCCTGAATAACAAAACTGGTCTAAAAATCCCGTCTGGTAGCCATACAGTCCAAAAGTTTCCCAGGTTCAAAATTCGTGTAGTGTACAACAACGTTAGTGTAAATCAAACGCAGTCCGAAAAATGGGGGAATATTCCCAACAAGTTTGGGTCAAAACTCTGTCTGCGAGAATCAAATAACAGAACAAAATGCGTTTTCAGCAGACACTCCAGGGTCAAGCAGTCAGTTCACGATGTAACCTTAATTTCGGTTAAATAAGATCGCAATTGTAAAGCGACACACTATTGTCAACAACATCACACAACAACGAATAGAAGCATTAAACTCAGGGTTTAACGAAAAACAAAAACTAATAGGAATTAAGTTAAGAAAAAGAGTTATGCAAATGTTAGTACAATGATTTACTGGTTAGCAGAAAAGGTTGATAATTGCAAAACAAGTTCAAATACTCAAATCAGTTTGAACACGATGAATAGATTGTTCATGAAGGGAATTTCATTCTGATACAACTACTGTCTCTTGTTATTCATCATCTGATCATAATATTAAACTATCTTTTTGTTTGTTTACATTTTTCATTCAGTGTCGAGAAGAAACTCTTGGATTTGATGAATTTTCCAAGTGTGTATCTGGTCATCCAAAAGCTCAATTGCTTATGTGTCTTGCAGCAGAAAATAAACAATTA
This sequence comes from Trichobilharzia regenti, assembly GCA_944472135.2. NCBI lineage: Eukaryota > Metazoa > Platyhelminthes > Trematoda > Strigeidida > Schistosomatidae > Trichobilharzia > Trichobilharzia regenti. The sequence continues at coordinate 133,647,641 of OX235262.1, forward strand.
GAACAATTAAGAATTGAAAATAAAACATTAAGAAATTCTCTAGATGAACATGACACTGCCTTAGATATGATTATGAGTAAATATCGTGGACAGGTGAGTTATAGTGTGAAACAATTTGCGCTATTATTATTGTTATTATTATCAAAGCACAGAAGTTGTATTATTATGGACGTGTGATACGTCACACGAAGTCTCAGTTTGTGCGAGTACTGGGATACTGACCAGACTCCCAGACTTAAGAGGTCAGCTCCTTAACCTTTGACTTGAAGTCTGGTCCATCAAGCAGTAGACCAATGGTTTCCGATGCCGATCTATCCTTTCAGATTCTGGAGCACATGTTCGGAGTCAGGGTTTTCCATTTTTCCTAGATAAACCTGCGTGTCTAAGAGTCCCGTTGTAAACACCAGACTTTCGCATTTAAGCTTTCACTTCTGTGAGGAACACATCCACTGCGAGTAAACAGCATTTCGAGAGGAGGACCGAAGTGTACCGACACTCAGCTGTGCCAGGTCGTTTATACGGCTATTCGTGCAAGAGAGAGACAGGTTTTCATTTTTCAAAAACTTTACCTATCTTAATCAAGTAGGTGAAAATTATAAATAAATGACATTAATTTCTAACGATACAATTTATAAAATAAGAAAAAATCTTGAATGTGAAATCAACGAGAGTTGTAAGATAGCTTAAAAAGACGAAATAATGAGATACTGATGACCATGAAACATGGATACTTCTAAACCATAGCAGTCGTTTTCAGGCTCCATCGCCTGAAGATGTTGCTTACTCACTGATGTAAACACTCAACTTCCAGGGAGCAGGTCCTGGAGTTGAATCCAACTCCACCTACTTCAACCTTAACACAATAAGTGGGGCTCGTAATAGCCTGGTATACGAAGAAATCCGTCTAGGTTTGAGAAGTTCTAACTATTTTTGTTATTCCCTTCTAGCAGCACATTACCATTTCACTTTTTTCTTCTGCAACTTTTTTTAAATCTGATTCCTTAATTGCCCTTAAGCTTTTATTTCCTCTTCACACAATCTCCTCTATATTACCTTTGGACACATGTCCAACATATCGTTTCCCATTCGAGTTCCACTTGAGCTTGGTGCGCGATGTCATTCAACGGTCTATCCAGCGTATGTCCATTTCATCCCTATTTCTTTCTGCACATTTGTTGTAGATTGATTCGTTGCCAGAGATAGTTCCTTGTTGTTTATCCCTTCCGACACATAGTTTTCAGCATCGAGAGAAGGAAGGCGTTGATGAAGCCTGCAAGAGCCGGCTGAAGATGCTTTTGCTAATGCGTTCACCAAGTCTTTGAACCGTGAAGAATCATTAACTTGACATCGGTATTAGAAATTCGTACTGTATTCCTTGTGCTGAGTGAGTGATGTAGATCTCACCACTGATTTTTAGGTAATTATTGGCTGTCTTGCCTTCTTAACCTTGACCAGCTTTAACATTGTCATTCCTGCCGTCTCTGTTTAGAGCGATGATGCCTTGACAAGTGAAGGAAGTGTAACTTCCTACAAATTTCTCCCGGTTATAGTGAGTGATGCTTGTCGTTGTTGTTGGTTGGTTGGTTATCTTCACTATCTCCGTGTTCACTAGAAGTACTGTTTTTACTGCTTCTTCTGGCAGCTTGTTGGTTTTCGTGTACAGATCTTCGAATTTGTGCAACATAAGGCATAAATAATCTGCGAATCTTCTTGTCGGTTTGACATATGCTTGTATTCTTGGTTTCCACGATCTCCCATGTGATTCCGTCGACTACAATCAGGAGGAATATCATAGGTGATAGTAGGTAACCTTATCTTACTCCTGGCTTCACTTCATAGGCTTCGGTAAGTTTTCCTTTGTGAATCACATGGGTATGTGATGTTGTCTTGTAGCTGTTGAATGAGGTTGATAATAGTTTCGTTGGGTTCTCCGTAGTGTTGAAGCAGCTGCCGAATCAACGCACGGGCAACTTTATCGAAGGTCTTTTCAAAGTTGAAGTAGAATGTCGACTGGCAGTATAGGTTCTGTTCGATGATGGTGCTTAACGTTCTAACTAATTAAATGTAAATACCAATTCATAAGTTTTGATTGACTTGCTGATTTCATCTTAGCTGTCGTAACTCCTTGCATAGAAGTATTAGACGATTATATGGATGGGTGGGTGAGAGTTGGTTAATTCTAAAGCTAACTTCATAAACGACTGTTAACCGCTGTATTTATATTTTTTCCATGCCGTTATTTCACAACCATGTGATTATTCAAGTATTGGTTTGTTTGGTTACAGGATTTCATCATCAGTTGACATTGGTTAGAGAACCATTGGAAAACCTGGGAGTACTGGACAGCTGTTTCGTCAGCCTAGTTTGGGACTCTTCATCAGTACTCACCCACCGGGGTTCGAACCAAGGACCTCCTGATTACAAGGCGAGCTCATAGACCATTGAGCCAGCGGGACCCGATCCAATGGCCCATGGGCCTGGGAGTACTGGACAGCTGTTTCGTCCTAGTTTAGTTTGAACCCCGTTGGGTGCATACCGATGGAGAGTCTGAAACTAGAACGAAACAACTGTCTAATACTCCCATCTGGTTGTCCAATGGTTCTCTAACCAATGTCAGCTCATGATGAAATCCTGTAACCAAACAAACCATGTGATTAATTGGTCGAGTTATTCACTCCCATGATTATTGAATCATCGGTTTTCCACTCATTGAATCTCCTCCACATAGAAAAATGCTTTATAATACTTTCATTTGGCTTATTGTAAATGAAGTGATATCTTTACTCTTACTGTTTTGTTCTTTGTATACTCACGTTTCTTTATCTTTTTGTAGATCTCTAAACTGTTAAGAACTAATCAAGTAGAACAATTTGTTCAGTCAATGATGATCCCTAAACCTAGTGACATTACATATCAGAATATTCCTTGCCCAACTAAACCCACTGAATCTCAGTCTGTATCCCATAAATCAAAATCAGTCAAAAGTATTCCTGAAGGATCCTGTAAAGTTGAAGAAAGTAAAGATGCTTTAGTACAATCACTAACAGAACAACTGACTACAGTTGCTTCTATAGTTCGTGAAGTCACTGATCAAGGTGATGCATATGCTGCAGAATTAGAAGAAGAACTGCATCGATTACGATCTGAAAATGCTGGTCTCCGAGAACTATTAATGATCTCTTCTGATCATTGTCCTGACAATAATATCAGTGATTCAGTTCACCTACCACCAGTAAATTTATCATCATCATCGTCAAATAAAGATCCTTTACAACATGAATCAATGCTATCGTATCCAACACGAGGTTATAATTTTCTTAGTGATGATGATTCTAATTCATCAAGGCGTTTAACATGTATTGATGATCATTCATTAAGAGGTGGTGAAATCAATAGAAATTCTTACTTATATGATGATATCTCATGTAGGGATTCTGTTCGAGGTGACAGTAGTTTCATCAATGATCATAACACAGATCATTCAATTATAGATAGTGGCGATGAAGATGTTAGTACAGTATGTAGTGGTAATAACAGTAGTGATGAATCTCAAACGCCATATCCATTGTATTGTCGGGATGAATTGAATAATCCTGATGAGTATACTTGATGTATGATGATGATGATGAATGTAAATCTCTCCTTGAAGTTAATATTATAAATTTATCTGTCTGCCTACCCACCTACTTACCTACTTGATAGATATGCGCATATACACCTATAGTTGTGTATTTAAAATGTAAACTTGAATCTTTTGGTTAGACAATTAGTTTCTGTTTTAAAGGTTAGTGAAGTGAAGTTTTGTATAATCCCCTCAAGCGTAGTGCGTGTGTCTGTGTGTGTGTGTGTCTGTGGTGCTTAGCTCACCATATAGGGTGCTGTATTTTTCCTTACTACTACTAATACTACTAATAATAATAACAGTAGTAACATTTCAACAGGATGAATCCATCTTGCCTTCTATATTCTTTCTTTGAGTTTTTTTCTAATATGTAAAGAAAGAAGAACAAGTATATAATTATTGTTTAAAGTGTTTTTAAATTCAATCTACTTTTCAATCAACTCATGAATTATATTATTATTACTAATATCATTAATATTATTAATATTGTTATTTTAAAATGCTTCAATATATGTCCGGTTATAATTTTTGTTTGGAATTTAAAAGCAACCAATCGATAATTTAGTATTGTTGTGTGACAGACAGATTGAAACACAACTGTTGACTTGTGAGATTGACCAAAGGAAAAGAAAATACAATTAATTATAAAATGTATTTTATGATTACTTAATTTGTGTGTACAACCATTTGTAAGTTGACAAGATGTGTTGAAATGTTGATATGACATAAGACATTTCTGTCTAAATCATTGACAATTACAACTGTATACAATTCTGTTGAGTGAATAAATAAATATATTTATTCAGTTGTGTTTAATTTATATCAACTTCGACCATGGAGTGATATCAGTTAGTGAACCATTAATAACCAGGAAGTCATAGTCCGGGGTTCTTCGGCAGTACTCACCCATCGTCGAATCAGGGGTTGCACCCAGGACGTTCCTGTTAGAAGGCTGGTCGTTAGGCCAATCAGCCACATGGATCTGATTCGATACTCCATGAATTCCAACTTCTAACGATTTGTGGCTTTAGCGCGACTGGCATCAGTCAATAGCATCGGCGAGTATTTGTTCCCCTGCCCTACCTGATGGGTCTCGCTGGTAATAATTTCTCTGTGGAACTTCAGGCAACTTCGACCTGCAACCAGTCATTAGTGAGCGTCACATTAATGACATATAGTGATAACGGTCGCGCTATGTGTACTATTAAGAATTGGTTGAAGTTAGAATTGATAGATCATCGACTTCATCTCAGTGGGTGGATGGGTAATTAGCCTGGCCTGTGTGATACGGGTTCGATGCCTAGTGGTGGGATCTGTTTGACATTCCTGTTCGTTCCAAGTGGAGCAAAAGGGCTTCAAGCTATGACGTTTCAGTGGCAGTAGTGTTTTTTTTACGGGGTAAGGTTGCCAGCTTCACGCTCAACTTTCCCCCTTTGTCGACTTCACAACTGGTTAAGGAAGGTAAAGGTATGTGTGTCGGCTAGACAGTGAACCACGGACCACATGCACGTGCACAAACCACCAGTTCACTATGAGCATCCAACGGGTTTCGAAGCCAGGATCTTAAGGTTACAGGGTGAGCTCGTATAGCATTTTGTGACTGGGACGGAAGTAAATGTCCCATGAATTCCAGCTCCTACCGATTCGTGTTTTTAGTGTGACCACTAACCAATGACATCGGCGAGTATATATATATATTATTATAATATAAATAATAAAGTAAAAATTGCGGATAAAGAAAGGTTGATATTACATTATTAGAAAAATAGGACAAGGGAAGTAGAAAAAATGTTTTCAAACATTCCTAAGATTATGTCCATAAATGCAGGGAAAGAAGGTTGAACATCTGATATTTTTTCTGTACTCAAAATTATCGTTTCTCTAATCAATCACGAAGGCTTTAGGAATATAATGGAGGCAGATATGCACTGACCTTCACTAAGCTTAATTATATCCGTCTGCTACGTTTTGGTAATGTTATAGGATAATGTTCTTGAACTCTTCTGAACAGAAATTGTGTCATTGGACGGATAGGGCTAACTCTCTACGGAAGCAAATTAACTAGCCTACATACATTTTTATCTACGAAGCTTGGCAGATATTTCTTTCTGGTCGAGTGTCACTTTTTCCATTTCAAAGTCTTCGAATATTAACGAGAAGGTAGTGGAAATTCTCTTGCGATGGTAGGATGTTCAGTTGTAGAATTTTACTAGTTGTATACTCCGTGTTAGTTATTTCTCTGAATTGATCTACTCGAGGTTCAATCAATCCAACTTCATGGGTCTACATCAAGAAAATGTTTTGCTGTGTAGGACTAGATGACTACATAAAGTATGATTTATGCTGTTTGTGTCAACAGTGTGCTTGAAGAGCATCAGTTGACAGAAGAACTCAGTTGTTCACATTAAAGGTATCTCATTAAATGCAGGAGTGAAGAAAGTAACATCGTTGTAATGGTGTGAAATATCCCCATATCATGAATTAACAGTCAATCTGAACAAAGAATATTCTTTTCAATAAATTCTCTTGAAGTTCTTATGATTATAAAACATAATATTATTCGTTACAATAATGGTTAATTATGCTACAAATACATTTTTACGTATAATAACATAAGAGTTATATGATGATAAAAAAATCGCTGAACAAAAATAACAACTGTGTTTTTACTTATGAATAAATGGGTATTTTTTGTCAGTGAGTCCCAGGTTCGAACCCTACCCCACCTACTTCAACCTCGGCTACTGAGTAGTATCACCAGCACTCACATAATAAGTGTAGCTCATAACCTGGAACATGTGAAACGCGTTACGGGAACTGAGTTTGAACGATAAACGTATCACGGATCATCATTTAAATTATTAGATTCCTCCATGAACCGATATCAATTAGAGAGAGATCACTGGAAAGCTGTTTCATCCTACTTTGGGACCCACAACTGCAACAGGGTTCCAATCTTGAACCTTCCATTATTCGAATAATAATGGGTTGAAGCTTCAATAAGCGGTTATAACCAGTGGTGTATACCAATTCATGGTAAAATGAGTGCTTATCGAAGGCACTGATTGAGGGTAACGCTATATTCCAAAATGACATAATTTAGAATTCATGGGTCTTTGGGTTCTAGCCATAGTGACTGAATAGTAAACGAACTTGGTAAAGTAACCTGAAAGTCTCTGGTTCGACCCCCTGTTTGGGTTGTGTGTTCGCACTGATGAAGAGTTTCAAATAAGAATGAGATGGCTATCCAATGTTCCCTGGATTTCAGTGATCTCTTCAACTGCTATTGATTCTTGAAGAACATCTAACAACTGAGATTAATTCAAATCCCATGATCTGAATGATCATCATTTAGGTAAACTCAGTTGACAGACCAGTTAGATAGAAGAAATAATCCTTTCTTCATCCTATCCATTAATAAGAATAATAACTTTTTTAAATACTCCTGAGGGAGTATACCAGTTTTATCACTTCTCGACAAACACTGAAGGTAAACAACCCTTAGAATAATGTCCTAAACTCTGAACATTTGTGTTCATTTTCGGAGAGCAACGAAAATTATCACTGAGTATTCTAATTTATTCAGTGGTGTTTCATCTTTATATTCCGGGAATAATAAAACATACTTAACCCTCATTTAGTATTTGCGTATCATATTGCCTGTACATACAGGTCTACTGAAGCTTGAAGATTGTTCTACAGTTTGGATTGTCAAGTGAGATAGTTCACTTTTGCGAGTAAATAATTTTACTAAATTCGCATACGGGTAGGAAATATCGAATTTGCATTTATTATTTTAAGTTTATAATACTATTTGATGTTTTTTATGCATTTTTAATAACTTCCATCACATACTTTAGATTTAGACAAGTCATGAAACCAGATAACATCAGTTCACCACACAGCTCGATAGCTGGTCAACTAGCTTGGTATTGCAAACTTGACTCATAGAATTTAGTCTGCACCAACACCATGGTCTTTAGTGATGACATTGGCTATTCCACTACTGTCCTACAAGAAGTCAATCGTAAGCCCGGATAGCTCAGTAATAACACCCCTAACTGTAACACTGAATGACGCGGGTTCAACTTTTAGAGGGGATATGAGCTCCTTTAAGTATGGAGATATCTCTTGCTGATAAATGCCAACAAGTATAATACCTTGGTCCTAGGCTTCCTACAGATTGCCTCCAACCATTTAACAGATATATCACTCGCTCGACTTCTGAGATGTAGCACGCAGCTAGTAATTTGGAAGACACTGGCTGGAATCCTTACATGATCCACACTTTTGCCTCACCCTTGAATCAGCATTTATTACACTTATTGAATTTACTAAATTCGTTCGCTGGCGTTATTATCTAGTATCATACACTAGATACCATCTACTAGTGGAAGCTTGAATATGTTTGGTATTCAGGGTTTCTTAGTGGAGACAAAAAAACTTTTTCGAGCGAAATTCATACACTAGATATCTAGTCTAAGTTATAATTAGCCTGTTTCATTTGTCAGCTTCCAAAAACACTTTCTGTCAGCATACGCTTATGATAAAATTTGCTTCTGAGTGCGTAGAACTCGTAATATACTTTCCAAGTACGTTAATCTAAAATTAATTCAGTGCAGTCTAGAAATTAAATCATCCTTGGGGTTGTGAATGAGAGTTATGGGGTAGATTGTTATAACTGTAGGGAATTCAAGGAAGACGTTTTCACCTTGTTCTGTCTGCGCCTGAACTAATCTGCCTATCTGCTTGTCGTACCTTCCGATTTAGTAAAGCACGCAAATATCAAAAGACAAAGGCTGGACTGTGACTGTGTATTGAAGTGCAACAACGACAAAGAAAACCATGGTATTTATACATTTTACAACAATATGGACAGCTAACAGCATTTGAAATAATTTATCTTAATAGCCAATAACAAAGTGCGTGAGAGATGATAATATACCATATGTGCGAGATTTGATAGTCAATAACAAAATGTGTGGGAATGATAATATACCATATATACAAATTACAGTCACCAAAATGTGTGGGAATGATAATATACCATATATACAAGATTAGCAGTCACTACCAAAATGTGTGAGAATGATAATATACCATATATACAAGATTAACAGTAAATACCAAAATGTGTGAGAATGATAACATACCATATATGCAAGATTAAACAGTCAATACCAAAATATGTGGGATCCTATCACCTCCCCCCGTAAAGAGTGTAGGACTTGCTTTTTGGATCTATTTGAAAAGGTTTCGGAGCTCTTCTTTGTCGAGTTGACCTTCGCATGGTACTGGATAGAGTGTGATCTGTGTCCCGGGCTTCCGGCTGCGGAAGATTAAATGTATCTACTAATACTTCTAACGTGAGGTCTCGTCTCCCATTGTCAGGTCTATCTGACGCATCTCGTATATGATTCGTGTGTCTGACACATAACTGTCCTTCTACATTCACTTTGTATAAAACCCTTCCTTTCTGCCCCACTATTTGTCCTCGAATCCATCTCGGAGGTGAATAGCGAAAATCTCGTACATAAACTTGCTGATACAATTTGAAAACTCGACGTTTAGCTCCGTGATGGCGATTGAATTGGTTTTCCATTTTTGTATTTCTGCAGCCCTGCTTTACTTGCCTAGGCTTAATTGAGTCGAGGGCAGTTCTGATCTTTCGGCCAAATATAATTTCCGCTGGGGATAACTGATTTGGGGCGGAAGGATTTGGCGTCGTACGATAATGCAGCAAGAATCTATCCAAAATTTCTTCTGTTGTTCCCTCCCCCTTCGCTTTTGCATAAGCACGCTTAAAGGTGTCGACGAAACGTTCAGCCTGTCCATTCGATTGGGGATGATACGGGGGGCTACGAATATGCTGGATGCCAAACAGTTTGCAGAAATCTGAGAACAGTGATGAGGTGAACTGCGATCCATTATCGGACACCAGAACATCAGGCATACCAAAACGACAGAATAGTTGACGTAGGTGGGACACTGTTGCAATTGATGTGGCAGAATGCATAGGAAATATCTCTGGCCATTTGGAAAACGCGTCGACACATATTAAGAAATGCATACTATTGAACGGTCCAGCGAAGTCAACATGAACACGGGACCATGGTTTGTCCGGTCGTGGCCAGGAACATAGTTCTGTCTTGCGTGGACACTTTGATGCTTGAGCACATTTACTACACTTGCGAACGAGGTCTTCGATATGGTCATCGATGTTGGGCCAGTAAACATAACTGCGAGCGATCGCCTTCATTCTCCCAACACCAGGATGTGATATATGAAGCTGCCGAAGCACATGGTCACGAAGATTAGCTGGAACCACAACACGATCAGCAAACATTATGCATTCATTAACGATGGATAGGGATTGGCGTCGCTGGTAAAACTGTTTTAAAACATTTGAATGAACATGTGGAGGCCAGCCAAATCGGATGAACTTTGATACTTGCTGTAAAACTGGATCACGCAGTGTGTGTCTGGCAACCTCAACTGCAGTCACCGGAAGAAGTTGAGTCGCGCCTACCAGAACTCTGTTTACATCATCTTCAACAGAGATGGATGCAATAACAACATCCTCGCTTTCCAACTTCTGATGGCTTAGCAGCCGTGATAATGCATCTACCTGGCCAAATTCAGAGGTAGGTTTGTATTTGATATCAAAATTATATCCCAGTAACATGACAGCCCACCTTTGAAGCCGATTCGCAGTGTACACTGGAACGCCCTTTTTCGAACCAAATATCGATAACAGGGGTTTATGGTCAGTAAATAGGGTGAATTTCCTACCATGAAGCATTTTGTGAAACTTTTTGACTGCGAAGATAAGCGCCAAACCTTCTTTCTCAATTTGGCTATATTTGCGTTCGGTTGTATTCAGTGTTCTAGATGCATGTGCAATAGCTTTCTCCCTTCCGTCAGGAAAACGATGAGATATAACAGCACCAATACCATAGTCGGATGCATCTGCAGCAAGGATGATTTCAAGACTTGGATCATAATAAGTAAGCAGCATGTCTGACTGGAGTAACGATTTTACTTTTTTAAATGCATTTTGACATTCAGGTGACCAATTCCATTTTGCATTTTTCGATAACAGGCGATTCAGTGGAGCACGTATGTGATGAAGCTCTGGTAGAAATGCACTGTAATAGCTGATGAGGCCAAGGAAAGATCGCAGAGTGGCAACATTAGTGGGAGCGGGCATATTCTGAATAGCACGTACATTTTCTGGGTCTGGTCGACGTCCATGTTGATCGAAAATGAACCCAAGATACTTTACTGAATCCATGAAAAATGTACATTTATCCTCTTTAAGGTAGAACCCAAACTCTGACATTTTGGATAGCACAGCGTCAAGTCGATCAAACAATTCAGACTTACTACTCCCTGTGATTATCACATCGTCGAGGTAGACAGCAACACCAGGTTGGTTAGCAAGCATAGTATCCATGATCTGCTGAAAAATTGCGGGTGCTGGTTTCACACCAAATGGTAAGCGAGTAAACTGGTAGAGACCTCTATGAGTGTTGATTGTTAGCAACTCTTGAGACTTTGGTTCAACTTCTATTTGAAGATAAGCATCAGCAAGGTCAATTTTTGCAAAACATTTTCCACCATTAAGTTTGACGAATAAGTCTTCTTGAATTGGTAATGGATAAGCATGGTCCTCTAGAGCATCATTTAACCCAGTTGAGAAATCTGCACACAGGCGAATGGAACCATTTGCTTTGCGTACAACAACTATCGGAGCAGCCCAGGGCGAATACGTTACTGGTTTGATGACACCCAATGCTTCCAGTCTGTCGAGTTCATTCTCAACCAATGTGACAGCAGCATACGGAACTGGACGTTTTGGACGAAAAATTGGCTTCGCGTTTGGCTTTAGAGACAAAACAACTTGGGTAAATTTGCAGCAACCAAGTTTGTCCTGGAAGACAGAAGCGTGCTTTTGACGAAGGCGTTGCAAGAGAGATTGATCAGATACATCTCCGGGAACAACGTTGTGTGGTGAGGACGAAACATTAGAGCATACTGAATTTAATGGTACATTAAAGATATGGAGCTTGTCTAACCAGTCAAGACCAAGCAAATTCAAATCATGGTAGTTTGTAACGTAACATACACCATTGAAGTGATGCTCACCAAACTGAACCTGGCAATTTATCTCACCCACGAGTTTCAGTATATCTCCAGAGGCATTCTTAGCGACATGCTCGGTCGGCAGAATCTGTGGGCACCCAAGTTTGCGCCACGTAGTTCGGGAAATTAAGGTGATATCTGATGCCGTATCCAACTGAAGACGAATATGTTTGCCGTTAATACCTAGTGTAATGTACTTACGTTTGCTGGCGAAATCGACTTTGGAAGTTGTGAAAATGGTCTGTACTCGAGGAGATTGTTTCGGCTTGAAACGACTACTTCTGTTCCTCACCGAAGAATTTTTCTGCGGTGTACAGTAACCCTCCTTATGTCCAAAACGGTGACAATTACGGCATTTATGTTTCTTGAAAGGACAGAACTTGACAAAATGCCACGAACCACAGTGCCAGCACACTGAAGGAGGTTTAGCTGAATTTTGAGACTGACGTTCTGTGTGCTTAACGGTGATCGGAGGACTTTTCACTGTGTTAATCGAACCAAATTCAGACGACTGTCGTTTGCACTCCACCATAGCAGTATCGTGCTTCAAGTTGATTAAACGTAGGCATTCTGCTGTCACCATTTGTAAAGTCATTTTCGGGTCTTGTTCCACGAGTGACAGAAGTCGAGTTCGTATGTCAGTATCTTCTGGGTTCTTCAACCCACAAATAAAAATCAAACACTTGAACTGATCTGATGTCATTTCGTGTGGTTTGAACCTTTCACATTCCTTGTTCACTTTGCCAGCGTAAGTGACATAATCATCGGAAGGCATTTTTGTCAACTGAAAACATTGATACCGAATATTAAACATGGATGACTGTTCACCAAAGATTTGTGATAAAACGGTGACTGTCTCATCGAATGATAACTCACGTGGGTTCTTAGGCAGAATGAAGTTAACATATCTGTTGTGCTCAACAGTACCAAGTTTTCTTAGTAACAATCGGACTTTGGCAGCATCATCAAACATGTAGCATTCAATACGGAAGACGTCTTCGTAACGATTGAACCATGCATCAAATACGAGACCAGATATTGGGTCGTAGTTGAACTCACTGATGGAATTTGAGATGCTTTCATATTTGTCAGAATGAGATGTTGATGGAACTTGAATGGACAGCTTCTGAGTGAGAGCTTCGATTAATTTTAGTTGAGCTGCTTCATTCTGAACTTGCTGCTGCTGCAAGATAGATTTGAGATCGTCCAGAGAGATAGACATTGTAATTGGGTTGTAATTAACACAGTCAAAAATGTTATATAGCTGCGCTGAACAGAATAAAAACTGTCGTCGTTTGCTTGTTATAACTGCAATGAATTAAGGTAAAACCCCGTCGCCAATTTGTTATAACTGTAGGGAATTGAATGAAGACGTTTTCACCTTGTTCTGTCTGCGCCTGAACTAATCTGCCTATCTGCTTGTCGTACCTTCCGATTTAGTAAAGCACGCAAATATCAAAAGACAAAGGCTGGACTGTGACTGTGTATTGAAGTGCAACAACGACAAAGAAAGCCATGGTATTTATACATTTTACAACAATATGGACAGCTAACAGCATTTGAAATAATTTATCTTAATAGCCAATAACAAAGTGCGTGAGAGATGATAATATACCATATGTGCGAGATTGACAGTCAATAACAAAATGTGTGGGAATGATAATATACCATATATACAAGATTAGCAGTCACTACCAAAATGTGTGAGAATGATAACATACCATATATGCAAGATTAAACAGTCAATACCAAAATATGTGGGATCCTATCAAGATAGATAATGGCTCAATGGTCTACGACGTCACTTGCCTCGTAACCAGATGGTCCTGTGTTCGAACCCTTGGCGGTGAGTGCGTACTGCTGAAGAGTCCCAAACTAGGACGAAACAGCTGTCCGGTGCTCCTAGGTTTTCCAGAGGTTCTCTAACTGATGTCAGCTCATGAAATCCTCCAAACAATCAAACATAATCCCTACAAAACCAATACTTGAAGATAAATCTTTAGCGCACAAAATTGCTGGAGTGGAAATCGCCGAAGATAACAAGCTTCATACACATTATTACTTCAGAAGTATTTGAATTCATAAAGGTTAATTTTTTAAATATTGATTTTTGTTTACGGTAATCAATGTGATTCACTGGTGAAGTTTTATAAACTTGCTACTGTGAGGCTTAGTACATCAGCTGTACCTTACTTCTGCTTGTAAAACGTTATCCAGCCTGGCTAGCAAACAGAGAACGGCAATGTGGTTATAGTTCAACGATAAGATATCTTGTGATATTAGGACATTTAGCTCTATTTGAGAAATCCTATAAAATCTTGCATATAATCCTAATAAACTTTTAAAATGGACTGAGATCAAGACACCTAGGCGAAACTGAAGCGTTAGCAGTTAAAAAATTTAAGCCGACACTATAAATCCAAAACTGCGCGTTAAACCTTAGTCTGTATTATGGCTATCTTAAGCTAATAGGAAGCGAATAAAACTGGCTTAAGCTAGCTTAAATCAAAATCAACAAACTGGATTAAACGGAGGGTTTATTGTAATGTGATTAAACAACCTTGTATCCCAACCCTATGCAACTACTCAGATAAGTTATTTACTGGCTTAGCTTTTCGAGGATTTGTAATGTATATATATAATATATTTTTGTCTAATAACTGATCTATTCACCTCGGCTCGGACTATTTTGTATTGTATCTTGTGGACTCATTAAGCTGGGTTGACTGGTAATCAGCACCTGGTATTCGGTCTTTGTTAGAGTTTCCTATAACCTACAGATCAGCAGTATTATCATATCAGAAGACATAAATATTCTATTTTTTCAAGAAAATTATTACCCGATTGTAAGTTCTTTTATCCCAGCTTCCTGCTAATTTTCTTTTATCATAGCTTCTGATCCCTACCAGTAATACGTAACTTCTGTTTGTTATTTATTATACGATGGCCTATGAGCGAAAATGGTCCTAGAACTTTGTTACATAGTAGCGATTGTAAAGCTTCTTTGATGATTTCATCAAAAGGTGACACTTTTCTTCTCTGCGATCATCTTTTATATTTTCCTACAGGCTTAAATTCCTAACTTACAGTTAACTCTGTTTATTTCTTCTAAGTCTGAATCCCATTCTTATGCGTTTGCATTTATAAAACACATCAGAGGAAAGTTATGCGTATTTTGTTTAACTTTGTAAAAGGTTACATATAGCGCCAAAATTTCAAACTGTGGTTTGCTAGAAACTGTAGAAGTTGACATTATTTCTTTAAATATCTTCAGTTAATAAGTGGATAAAGCGCATTTTCACTAAAGGGGAAATAGCCTATAATTTAGATAATTAAATCAACGTAACTATGTAACTTATAAATAAGTATTAACACTTCGAAGTAACTTGTTAGAATGTGCCTAGAAGTAGAATTCAGGAGTCATTAGCTGGACATAATTACCCTCCCCCCTCCAGGGTGATGATGATGTATCCAGTAAGACTTGAACAAATTATCCAGCGCTTCAAATTAAAGTGTTTTATCTGGGTATCGGCGCCATCAGCTCAATTACCGAAAAGGAGATCATAAACATGAGCTCCTATTGGGTGGTCATTACAGAATTGAAGACGAAGATATTTTATGTTTCATCTTTCCTCACTTATGAAAATGATACGCTAATTCGAATACCTACAAATCACCTCAGAATGACATAAATAGTCATGTCTCATGTAGATTATGTACACAGAGAAGTAATTACTAAATAACTAATACTATGTGATGATTGAAAATAAACTGAAAATTGAAGTCACCAAAGTATTCGAACTGGTGGCCTCCAGATTACTAGTCTGGAGCTACGAGACCCAACTGCTAAGCTGGTCATAATTTCACTGCAATCGTTAAGCGTAATGTTGGGATAGATACACGAAGGACCACTATGCCACAATACAGTTTGTATTTGGAGGTATTTATGTGCTATAAATAACTCTAAGAACCGAAATATTTCCAAAATGTTTGAAAAGTAATGGACGATCAAGACGAAATGTAACACATAAATTACACTCAGTAAACAGGTTGTTGGCTGAAAACTCTTTCATTCAATAATTCCAAGCTTTATAGACATATATATTTGCTGTTTTAGTTGAATTTTCCTCTATGTTGGCATTTTTTTAAAGGGAAGCCATATACTACTGATTGACCGAGACAAGTAGTTGTATAATGGAGAAGATTTGTAGCTCAGGTGGATGATTTGCAATTAATAGTGTTCTCTGAGCTGGTTGATTTAGTTGCGGAGCTTTCGTCGTCCTTCTGGACAACATCTTCAGAGCAATTTTCTAGCATAAAGTGAACTGATTTGGATTTTCTATGAGTGATAGAATTGCGTCTCCCGGTAACCATCTGTACATATCTATTGATCCCTTTCTATTGACTTGGATTTTGAACTTTTTCGTCACATGATCTACTTTTTATTAGTTTATATATTTGGTCGATTTTTAACACGTTTGTTAATTGCATATTCGTTTGAGTACCAGGCTTCTACGAATTTTCTGGCACTTCTGGTGTTCCCTCTGGCTAAAGTTTCGACATTATCCCAATCAAACTGATGTCCATAATTACCTATAGGCATTAATATGGAAGAGCATTTATCATGACTTTTCACAGCTAATTTGTGTTCCTGGATTCTGATCCGAAGGAGATGCCCACTTTGACCGATGTAATCTTGGCATCAGTCAATGAAATCCACAACAGTTGGTCTAAGCCACGTAGAAAGATGTAGACTTCCAGGCTGGGGTCCTCGGGACGGTAAAAATCTATGGTTGGAAACAATTGGTGACATGGCTCAAAATCGTTCTCAGTGGCCAGCGCAGATGCATCCACTCCCTGTGACTTATGATCTTCAATGAAACTGTTTTGTATTTCTTTATTACTCCTTTGTCTCACACCTCTGCTCACCGTTTCTATTATGCTTTTCTTGTACTTTCTTCTCTTGCTTCGCATGCTACACGGAATGTGGCGACTTGAACTTCCGCACATTTGTGCAAAGTTCTATGTCGAAAACAGACAGACAGACAGATGTAATCTTTATTGCATTTCATACAATTCTTTTTGTAAATGGTATTAATTTTATCTCCTTTTTCTGTTGGATCTTTCGGTTTACACTATCGAATGAAGTGATTGTGCTGGCTTGTGTGCTATATCTATATCAAACGGTTTCAGTATTATATCTGTTATTTCAGAGATATTTTGCATGTATGGTAGGATGCATTTTCTTGTGTTCTTTGATGATGGTTCCTTGTTGGCGTTGTGATTCGATTTTAAACAATTTTTAATGAAATTTTGAGCATATCCATTCTTTTTGAAGAACGTAAGTAGGTATTTTTCATCCATTCTTTTAACGCTGGAGTGCTACAGTGTATTTGAATTCTTTTAAAAAATTTCTGCACACAGTTTCTTTCGTGAGTAATTAGGTTATTGCTAGCATGTAGCTGAGTATTCAATCTGCGTGCGTTGATTTTCTACATACTTGTGTTTCTAAATTTCCTGTGTTGGTTCTCTTGATTAAGACATCTAAAAATGGGATTTTGTTATCTAACTCTTCTTCTCTTGTGAATTTGATGTCTTTAAATATGTTGTTCACTAATTTGTGGGTGTATTCTAAATCATCACTCACATCAGCCACATGTGCTTACTAAGGATATAGTAGGGATTTTGATGGCCATTTAATATATCAGACGGATCACATATTGTGTGATTATCTGAATAACTTCGATTTCTAAAGTCAACTGAGGTGAAATTTCACCTGGAACTGCCTGGACTGCAAACTAATTTGTAGTTTAACTTAGGGAATTACCCGCACTCCCAAGTAGCCTGCCAGAAGTCGAGTGGTTTAAACTGACTTGGCTCTCTGAAACAAATCAAACCAGTGATGAGCACAGCTCAGCTAATAGAAATAACTACTTCACTATATTAAGCATATCGATCAATACAGCTACCATTATTTTCGAAGATAATTGAAATAATTAGTTTTATTATTATTAAATACTAACTGCCACTATTATTATTATTTTTATGTATATTCACACGCTTTTATCTGTCAGGTAAATGATTAGGTGATGAGTATTCTCATACTTCATTTTATTTTAGAACACAGAAATATTAAATTCAACTATAGTTATTGATTTGACCAAACAGTTTATTTCAAGTTAGAACAAAACAAGAACGAACGTATTTTCATGATACACTGGATTTAATCACAATGACTCAATGGTCAACAGCTTCACCATGTGATCTGAAGGTCCTGGGTTCGATTTCCTTGTGACGGGATGCTTGCTCACCAATCAATGTTCTCAAGCTGGAACAAAACAGCTGTCCACAAGTTTTGGTGTTTTCAGAGTTTTTTAAACTGAAGTCAGCTCAAATCAGTGAAATCCCTGCAAACCAACAGTTTAAAATTCAAGTAGTTTGCCTTATTTTCAGGACGTTTCTTTGTGTCCATTCATGGTTGTTTAAACTAAACTGTCACATTTATGACTCTGTGACTGATATTTTTTTTGTTTTTTCCTTCACATTTCCAGTGGAACATAGGGCCTCAAGCTAGTGGCTTGAAGTTTCTGTAGCAGTGTTTAATTTTTACAGAATGGGGTTGCTAGCCTCATGCCTAACCTTTCCTCTTTACCAGCATTATTTCTGGCTTAGTGAGGTAAAGGAGTGCCTCTGTGGCCGTTGATCGAACCCCGGACCATGTGCATGGTCGGCGAGCGTCCGATGCTAGTTTCTCTATAAATAGATATCATTTATTCAGTGTTTCTTGATTTCAAATTACTCCCATAACTGATATGATCTGTACAGAAATTAATAGTAAACAAATTCTGTAGGGAATATTTTCTTAGACTTTCATATACATGTCTAACTGAGGAAAAATTTGTCTCTCACCAATACAGGGATAATTTCAAAATAATTATTTCTTTTACTGATGTTTATTCCTTAGGCTCAGAGTGGAACAGAGAGAGCTTCAGAGGCACGTTTCTATTGTAATAAGTTCTCTGACGTCGTTTTCAACTGGTTTCACAATTCCTCACCACCTCGCATCTCTTGTTCACATGATTTCCGCCATGTTATTCTTGAAGTGACGTCCAGATAATCACTTCAAATTTGGGCTGTACTCGAGCGATGTCCAGATGTATGATGCCATTCAATTTTCTTCTCCGTGTTTGTCAAATCCATCTTTACTTCAAATCGAAGCATGTGCTGAAGATGCCACCTAGTAGGGCGATGAAAGCTTCGGAAATTAATCATCCAGCTCGAAGAACACAGCCGCATCAAAACCATCTCCATTTTTTCCCATATATTTGTATGGAAAAAAGGTTCTAGGTTGGTTTGTTACCTGAGAGAGTTACTTTGTGATTATTCTTTCTGGCTAGCCACCTGATCTTCAATATCGAGTGGAGTCATTTGCTCATGAGAGTCTGCAGTCTGTTGGAAATGCTTTTCGTGAACCACGTCCTTTGTCCTAGGACGATAAAGAATCACTGACTTCACATGAGTGTTGAAAGTCTAGATCTTGTTCCTTATTCTAACCATAGCAGATGTCTATAGTGACTTAAGTTTAATGAAGTTCTGTCTTGCTTTCTCCTCCTGATCTTGAACCGCTGGCCGGCTTGTTGCTGAAATGATGTTATGTCTTTCAGGTGGGTGAAACAGATTACTTCCTCTAGATCTCTTCCGATGATGGTGATTAATATTTGCTGTTGTTGTTGGTGTTGGCGAGGTATCTTCATCATCTCTTTCTTGTGTATGTTCACTTCAACGAGTATTAAGTCACGACAGTGACTTCCTTTTGATTATCGTTCTGTGTAGTCTAGTCGCGTGCTAGGCAAAAATAATAAAGACACTTGACCGGTAATAATGAACAAATATGATATAATACAGACTGTGTGCTGACGAAAAGTCCCAAACTAAGGCTAAACAACTGTCCAAAACTTCCTGGTTTTCTGATGGTTCTGTAACCCATGTCAACACGTGATCAAATCTTTATCCAATCAAATGCTTGCTAGCAGAGGCCAATCCAATTCGTATAAAACATCCGGAGGTCTCAAAGAAAAAGAAATAGGTCTAGCCACCATTGCTACCCTGGCCTGATGTTGAGCCTATAGATTCCTAAATTCTCTGTTACTTCCCTTAATTCATTTGATATTTGGTACAGTGTTTTATGAATGCATATTATCTTTTACTGGTGCTTTCTAACTGTAATCTTTCGATACTATTGATTCAATGTAATTTAAAATATTAACTATGCTAACAACAATAGTTTTTTTAAAAATTATTATGGTCATATAACTATAGAAGCTGATTAAAATTTACCGATAAGAATATGGTTCAAATACAAGACAATCAAGGTTATTGCAATCACTGGTTTATACTTTCAAGGCTGAAATATACTCTGACTTATTTTCTTTCATTCATTAGTGTTAATTAAATTTCATTGAAATATTTTAGAAATTCGATTACACAGAATGACCATCATTCATCAGATTTAATCACACTGATAGATACTTCCGTTCAAACACATTGAATCATTTGACCTTGTGATCAATCATAAATGATTTGAATAAACAAATTTAATTGGATATATATATATATATATAAGATGTAGTCTTCTTTATAAAAAGACTACAGAAATAAAGGAAATTAGGCAGTGGAATAATTTAAAAAAAATAAAAATCAAATCTATACAATTATTCATAATATATCAATCAGCTGTCAAGCCCACCGGTACTGTTTCCATTTATTTTTGTTGTGCTTATAAAAGGTTTAAATTATTTATTAATCAATAAGGTTTTATTTGTGTATCACTGAAAAGACTTCGTAAACCTGGTTCTCTTGATAAATTTTGATAAGGCGAGAAAGACTAGGTTTGCAGTATAAACTGACATCATTGTATTTTAAAAGGGTGTCATCAGATGCAGGCCACCGGATCAATCTCTTATTGCTTCAATAACTGTTTACATTGATTGTACAGTCATTCATACTATTGATTTCAGCTGGCGGAATTAATTCCAATCTTATAAACTGAAATTTTCTTGAGGTATTATGTAACTTTGTGCGTCGGTAGCTCATTGGTAGAATGCTCGTCAAATACGCTTGTAGTCCAGTTGATGTACTCCCCAAATCTAGCTGCTTAGCTGGTAATAAACCCAGTAAAGAAGGATGGTTTTGAGTGAGGATAGTAACCTCTCCCAGTAAAAATACCAGTCCTATTGAAACTTCAAAGTTGAGGCTGGAAGTCTTATGTTCCACTCGGGATGCAGACGGGATGAAAAACAATTATGTAACTCTTAGTCTAAGGGTGTTTATCATTTTTTCCCTATTTTCTGTTATCACCTCTGCTTTTTTCTACTCTGGAATGTATATAAAATCATGGTGACCCGAACTAAAAAGCTGTGATGTTTACACTTTGGATGCGTTAATTTATACCATTTTCTTTGCTATCAGTCCAAAGCTGAATTACGTTATTTGTTTTTAATTCACATTTGATTTGACTGTTGACTAACTGGACCGAAATCTTTGGCCTCTATTAATATGTTGGCTCCTTATGCAGATGCTTCAACGTTGTCTGAGGGCTACTTTGAAGTAATTTGGTGGATAGTGAGTAGCAGGGGAAACTAGGATGCGTTTTCGCTTTATGTGGGACTCGTCAGATGTATGTACCGAGATGGTTTAGTGAATAACTCTCTGGCTTTTCAAACTCATATCATTTATAGGTACAACGTTTTATTTTTTTCTTTTCCTTTTCTCTCTCTTTTTTTCTATTTTGTTCTGCTTTGTTTCTTTCTTCCACTTACGCCAGTAAATATGCTAGTAGTATCTACTTTTCTAACACCTTCAAACACTGTTCAATTTTGGCTTTGCTACCGACATGCTAATATGTTGTTGTTATAATGAACTGAGATTACCGTTAATCTATGTAGAATTTTATTTATTGTTAATGTACTAACAGGATGGAAGACTGTAGTAAAGTGCTGAGAATTCCATTCTGTATCACAAGTACTGTTTTGGAATAAAGCAAATTATTATTATTATTATTAAAAAAACGATGGGAAAGACAGGCGCTTCCAGCAGACAAGTTCCAAATAGATTTACATTGACTTACCGGATTTCAGTGTTAGTTAGCACTCATCAAATTAACTGAGTTATATTATTCCCGGCTTTTTTAAAATCATTGTGATTTCAGGTAGTCTGCAGCTTATGAGAACCTGTGACATAAAATGATGTCATTCTGTACTGCAAATTTAGTCACTGATAAGGATTTGTAGGCTTTATTCGTCATTTAACTGGAAATAGTTCTAAAAAACTTGTTTTGTTACGAAACTCTTCGATCTATATTCCATTTATTCGTTTGAAGCATTCCCGACTTAAAATTATAATATTCAATATCAACAAAGGGGTTACTAATTTAATTATATACGGTTATGGGTTGACTCAGACGTCAACTTTAAGTGATCAATGGTTATTCAATGTTATATGTAAAGTATGAGTTCTTGTAGAGATGTGGATTAATCTAAATGTAGAAATCATCACGAACCAACATAAATTGGAGAGATCATTGAAAATCAGGCATTTGTGGACTCTTTAGGAGTACGCATTCACGACCTTACCAGGGATCGAGCCAAGGACCTTAAGGTTATAGAGTCAAATCTGCCGGCTGTTCAAAATCTTGGACCAGAATTCAATGTCTCATAGACTTCAACTCTTGTCAAACAATAACTTCGATGAGCATCCACTTGAACTTCACGAAGTGGACGTCACTGGCCATGACTTCTCAGTACAACCTTAGGACATCCATGCATCACGAAATGATAGAAATTAAAATTCGCAGGTCATTGAATTCCAGTCCAAGTGGATGAATAGACAGCGAGCTTGGTACTGTGACATAAAAGTTCGGGGGTCGATCCCTGGAGGAGGAGATATTGGGTGCGGGCAGACGAAGAATCCCAAGCTAGAGTGATCCCTGATTTTCAATGATCTCTCTAACTGACGTTGGTTCGTGACAACATCCATATCGTTTTCTTTAAAAGTTCATTCTCTTGAGGTTTTGTTCTGAATTACACAGAAGAAAATTATCCTTCTTTGCTAATTTGTGAATCAGTTATTTAACAATTTAGAATGCAAGAAGCTTGAAAGACTAAGTTATCGATTTATGTAATGTACTTTTAGAGTATTAAAAGTCTGTTTATTTTAAATTAAATGATTAAATCTATAAGGTTTATCCACTTGATTAGTATTCAGATTGCTAAGGACAAGATATCATTTTGATTCGTTTGCAATGTGGAACTGTTAATTTCTACTATGCTACTAAATGATTGATATATGTAGTTGAATGCTACTCACATCGACCAGTAGTGTTTACTAGCCAGATCGGAAAGCTGTTTCACTTATTTGCAGTCGAAGTGATCAGCGCGGTACCCCACTTAACTCAGTTCAGACAGCCAAATGGGCAAACTCTACTGGTTAATATGAGTGGCATACAACTACTCATCTCGGTCAATCAGTAGTATATAGTTTCATTCAGAAATGATTGCTTTTTTGATTACCATTGATAGTATGAAGCGGATCACATATTGTAGTTTGAATAATTCTGATTTTTAAAGGAAACTATGGAAAAATATCCATATAGAACTGTGTAATTTGTAAACTAATTTGCAAATTTTGTATTTGATAAACTGTCAGCTTCATATGTTCTATATATGGATGAAGGTGTTTCATTTGGAATATAATATTGTAATAATGGAGAAGATTTGTAGCTTAGGTGGATGGCACTGAATAAGTTGTGTTCTCTGAGCTGGTTGATTTAATTGAGAAGCTTCTCAATGTCCTTCTAGACAACATATTCAGAGTAGGTTTTAGTATGAAATAGACTTATTTAAATTCTCCACAAAGGATGTAATTGTATCTCATGGCAACCACTGTCATGACTGGTTGTTGATTTACATCTTTATTGACTTGGAATTCGAACTTTCTTTTCATGTAATTTACTTTTTATTAGCTGACAAATTTGATCTATGTTAGTGTGTTTGTTGGTTGCTAATTCGTTTGAATACCAGGCTTCTAGAAATTTCCTGTCAGTACTTTAGGTGTTTCCTCTATTTAAAATTTCTACACGATCCTAATCAAATTGGTGTCCATAATCACCCACATGCATTGATAAGAAAGAATAAACATCATGTCTTTTTACAGACAATATGTATTCTTGGATTTGGATTCGAAGGGGACGCCCAGTTTGACTGATGTAATGCTTATCGCAGTTTATATAGCTTATTTTGTAAATGGTACTAATTTTATCTCCTTTTTTCTGTTGGATCTTTTGATTTGCACAATACTGAATGAAGTGATTGTGCTGGCTTGTGTGCTATATCTTATTCAAATAGTCTTAATATTCCAGGTGTTATTTGAGAGATATTGTTTATATATAGTAGGATGAATTTTCTTATGGTCCTTTTTATACTAAAACCCGCTCCGACGATGTTGTGTTGTAGGACGAAGAAAGCTTCGCAAATAAATCAACCAGCTCAGAAAACACAAGCAATTCAGTATAATATTGTAATCTTAAGTGATTTCCAGTTACGTATTTATTAAAAGTTTTTTACATGTCATTCATTTTGTTAAAACAAACTCAACTGAGAACAGCTCAGCCATCTGAAATATTATATATATATATATATATATGCATAAATCACATTATGAAATATACACGAGTAACTGAATGACAGCTTAAACTATCACGTTTTGATATTGACAACCACTTCCTGAATAAAACCTTTTAAATACCTACTCCTTTTTATTAATCAATAACATATTTTAGACAAAGATAGTGCATCAGTACTTACAATAGGAGACAATGAAGAGAACACTTAAAGTGCTTACGGTTATTGGAGACTTTGGGAACTCACTTTCTAGCATTACTGTGCTACCTTGTGGATAAGACTTCAGGTTATAGTTTTAGGGAATGGTCTCCAAATACAACTGTCTGTACCATTTTGAGTTGCCAACTGTCTTCTTGCGCAGTAGCTGACATGGCTGTTCTGACATTGTGTAACGTTCAGGCTTGCATTTCGTAGTGCTGGCACTTTGAAGAAAATGAGACAACAGGCAGGTTTTGGGAGAACCTTAGAAAGCTTCGTTGTTTATATATACTGCCTCTGAAAATCCGGCGTTCATGACACCAGTGAATTGCTTCGAACAGCTCTATTGACTAGTGTTTTGGCTGGTTGTTGTATAGCAATAAGCTCTAAAGGTAAAGTCATATTATTCGAATGGATTCCCACCAACAGTCGTTTGTATGCAATCAGTATACAAAGTTACATTGGAGTAAGAAGCAACCAGCTTGAGAAACGTGTTCTCTCGCCATCTCTCAGTACGCACAGACGATTTACAGCTCAGATACAATTAAGAGTGAGTTTTACCATCGTTTATATGGACTTCGTAAGCACGCATCGTTGTGCTAACTGAGGACTTGAATATACGTGTTGAATGTCTAGTCAGGAAACTGGTTAGTTTGATCACGAAAGTATGAGATACCAGGCCATAACTGTGTCTGTCTTGAGAAACAGCTTGCGGAGTGGGAGTGACAGTCATCAGTATATAAGTCTGTAACCAAATGTGTCCAAAATATTGGCTTCTGGTGTGCCTTGCAGGCTTCGCCAAACTCTTGGAAATGGTTCAGTGTGCTGCTGAAAGCGTGGTAGATACCTTTACCTGCAGTTGTCCTTGCAACTTAAACGTTGGAAGCGTTCAGTAAGTATGATTACATAAATAATCAAGTGACCTCTGCAGGAGGTGTGACGGACGAAATTTCATTCACATAGCAGAAGCCAGAAAAGCATGCGCTAGCCTTAGTCACCAGTGATGCCATCGTGACGTTAGTCTTCTTTGTTCTCCTTAAAATCCCATCAACCCTAACATAGAAATGTAGCGTAAAACTTTATCAGAAAGCTGTTTAAATCCTAAAAGTCATTGCATAATACATAATAGCATAGGATCACTAGTCTTATTGAATTAATCGATAGTTTTTCTCTGCATATATGTCTATTGGGCAGACAACTGTAGAGTGCTTATAAGCTGGGAAAAATTAACCTAAAGAGAAAATTTTCATGTCACAACCTATGCAATTCCTATCTTTATTAAAGTTATAACCGATCTAGAAAGTAAATATGACAATGACAAACAAATAATTTGTCGAAATAACTCATACGCCTACTTTTAAAATCTGTGACATTTGGAAAACCGAAGTCTTGATCAGTTGTGTCTACCAAGTCAGGTATAAGGGTGGACACTCACCGATGTTGTTTGCTGGAGGCTGTTCTCTCCACATAATAAATTCAGGTTTTAGAGTAATTCTATGAATTATGACCGTTAATGTTTTGGTGAATGAAATTTAGGAAGAGTTGTGGGGTAAAAGTTCATAAGAGAATAGTTTTATTTGATAAATCTCACAGTGATACATTATAACCGTACTGCATCACTTCAATAGGATTATAAGCAATAAATAGTGCTCAAAATGTCACCGGCAAATACATAAAACCCTATTGCTGTGTCCAATCAAATGAAATCGTTCTTTTATGACTCTCACAATGTGTGAGTGATTATTAAAACAGATTGTCCTCTCCCACTAGCACCACCGTGTAATGTCAGTGGGAAAGTGTCATCATCCTACACTCTGTTTGCCTTCAATTTTTTAAAGAACTTGCAGAGAACTATTCACACTTTCATCAATAATCTTCACTGTATGTATACTTACTTGAAATATATCTGCGGGATTTTACAGCAATTTTCATTATAGAAGCATTCAAATCATCATCATAGAACAGTTTAGCAGTGATACATAACTCTTACTGTCATTCTGAAAAGTTGATCTGCATTTATTTATCTAATCCATAAAAGTAGTCCTCCAAATGAATATCAGAGGAATTCAATAACCAACATTATTATTATTATTATAAGGCCCCTAACTCTAGCCAATTTACGATTTTAGCGAAGTTATTGTCAGTGTCATCAGTGAGTATTTTTTCTCACACCTGACCTGATGAACACCAGTGGTCATTACAACTTTAAGTAAATTCGACACGGAACCAGTCATTAGCGATCATCAGACTCGTTTCATGAGTTAACTTGTAGGGACTGGATTTAGTCTAAGTTTTGAACAAGGGTTGATATCAGTTAGACAACTGGCGAATACTGGACATCTATTTTGTCCTAGTTCAAGACTCACCAGATATGTAACCAAAGACCTTCGGGTCTAACTCTCGAAAATTAGTCTGATATTCGCTAGTTACTGGCCACAGGATGAAGTTTTGGTCAACTCTAGTCAGAAGTCATGGCCAATTATGTCCATCACGTCAAGTATGAGGAGGAATACTCACCGATGACATTGATTGCTGCTTGAGTTAAAATCTCGAATCGATAGAAGTTAGGATTCATGGACTGGAATCGATTCCATAAATGAATCGATGTAGTTCGTTTAACTACCAAATGATTGTTAGAATATATTCAAATATTCAGTATTAAATTGAGCACAAAACTAATTATAATAAAATGGTGATTCAGTGAAGACTATTCAACATCACGTTATAGGATGCATGAATGACACTTAGAAGAATATATCAAAATCAATTAATAATTACACACTAATACTGTGATAAATGCTAAATAGTTCCGTGAGAATTTAAATAATAAATACAGTTCAACTGTTGATGGCCTGGAAGCACTAATTAATGTACAGCTTTCTAGGAATAATATACTACTCACCTTGTTTGTTTAACAGTAGTATGCCAGTATAACTTGCCTGGGTCCTGTTATGTATTTCTGACATACATTTCGAACAGTTTGATCACAGAGAGGGGTCTACCCATATATATATATATATATATATATATATATATATAACATCAATCGATTCCAGATGAAGACTACTGTTGGCCATTGGGCAATGCATGGGTGGGCGTAGGTTTCTTTACGAGACTAAGTTTTCCGGTAAGCACACTAGCATTCAAATACCACGTTGCATTTCAGTGTTAGACGTTAGAAAAATTAGACTAGCACACATCAATCAGGTGTCTAAGTTTTAACATACTTTTCTACGAGTTCTCTCAGTATTCACTAAGAGGTTATGTAAAATCGGACACCTACATTGTTGAGGAAGGGTAAAACGGAATAATATAATCTCGCAGTTCTCTTTGAATTTGGATCAATCTCTCTCTACAGTACGAATTTTCGTCATCAGAATTACAAGTGGCTTAGTCAAGTTTTTATTTGATCAGGGGGGGGGCTTTATAATCAGTTGGCGAATACTTTTGTAGCTGTTGTCACCCTTACGATTTGACAGAACTGTTAAACCTAAAACGTGAAGGATGGTGGTGCTGGTGTGCAAAGTACGAACTGAAAGTTTTTACATGTAAATCAGTAGTCAATAACAACGTCATATCACATGGCTATAATCAATCAAGGGGTTACTAAAAAGACACTTTTGTATTAAAAGTGACATTTACTGCCTGCAAGACATTAAGATCTTACAGTCAATGTGGTAAAAGAATGAAACTCCACTGACAAATATTGGGGAATATAGATTCTGGGATTCATTTACGCACCCCAGATAATTATAGGGTGGGTAAGTCAGTGGTGCAACAGCAGAATGTTCACTAACTGCGTGTGTAGTTGGGGCTAGATCCCCTATTGACGTGA
Organism: Trichobilharzia regenti; assembly: GCA_944472135.2. Classification (NCBI taxonomy): domain Eukaryota; kingdom Metazoa; phylum Platyhelminthes; class Trematoda; order Strigeidida; family Schistosomatidae; genus Trichobilharzia; species Trichobilharzia regenti. Next base: position 133,676,118 of record OX235262.1, read on the forward strand.
CCCTAGACCTCGCTTAACTGATTGTAGGCCTAGCGAAGAGGGAAGCCCTTAAGACTAGCAACCCCAACCAATAGGAATAAAACCTGTGCTACTAAAGCTTTAGAGCTCAAGCTTGAAGCCCGGTGTTCCACTCAGAACGCAAACGAATAAAGTAAATAAATACTTGTAGGATAGACTGAGACAATAAGTGACATTATTTAGTGGGAAGATCTATCTCAGAATCCATCAGTATCTCTTACGGGCAACATTTAGGACCTGCATTTATACCTGAAATAACAGAATATGGTGGTCTTTGGTAATAGCTGGTTTATCCGGCAAAATGTCGTGCAGTTATGTCAAAATACCTAAACCATGCACTGAAATCGCCAATTGCGCAATTATTTTCGTCTAGGTTTCTTTTGTCTTACTTTTACGCTTTCTAGTTTGTTTCGTGAGGAGTTTTCATTTCTCCTTTACCACGATTTAATTCATTGCTCCGCTGTGCAGTACTCTTGCAAGAGACATCACGCGCAATAGGCTAATTGCAGAATTAGTAAGTAGCACAGGCTACATCCGTGACCTCATCAAGATGTCTCCAGCAGGACCGCTTCCATTTTCTATTTACTACTCGTTTTTGTCGCATCTTGGAATCGATCTCTTTATCCTTCTCTATCCAACTCTGAAGTTGGCTGGGGTTAATGCGTTTCTGTTTTTCTCCTGTCTTCATTGTGTAAAGAGTACCATGCCTCTAGGTGGTGGTGTTTGGTCATTCCTATTTTGGAATGAATTTTCGTGTAATTGCTCCAACGCCAATAGTACACTTTCTTTCTTTCTTTTCACTTCAAATGACCTCCACCATAGAATCAACAAATTTTATCAATGAAATTGTACATAATGTCTGGGTGAGATTACACTGACCTTACACTGTAATTAGATCAACAGTTGAGTGTCCATTTATCGAGTGATTCTTAAGCACTATTCAAAATCTCTACATACACTCTCTGCGTGCCTTAGGATTTTCTCATTTAGAAACTAACGTGTCACATATGGATAAGTGTAAGACAGTATCGATTATTGAAGTAGTTTTTCATAGCACGATGCAAAAATAGGTTCTTAGAATAATAGTTATTTTCACTACAATGATCATAGCTTCACAATAATGATCACATATATTTTTAAAACATAGCACAAGTTGACGTGTACGGAACTTTTCAAGGTGTTTTCAAATTTTTAAGTAGACTTTATTTGCAATGTACACCGCAATTCATTCACTAACAGTTGACTGAACAAAACTACTCGTTAGATCACGAACTGACATCAGGTGGACAAACTCTGAAAACTACACAGTACTGTACATCTATCACCTTCAAGTCTGGGATAGTATGCTTCCATGATTCCATCAGGGATTGGACCCAGAACCTTCAGAATACAAGGTGAGTCCACTGACCAACCAGCCACTGGAACAGAATTCCATGACACAGGAACTCTGACTCATGACAGTTTGCGAAATGTAGCACTATCGTCAGTCAGTGTCATCAACGATTATTTCCTGCCTCCCCCCCCACACACACACAACTTGATGGGTCTCACTTTTCACACCTATGCAGCACTCTTTGGTTTCCAGTGGTTCTCTAAGTGAAGTCAACTCTGAATAAAAGACTTTCTTGATAAACAATCTTTTTCCCTAATACGAATTATAAGTAACTATTTTTTTTATGTTTTACGGCTTCTGTTGTCACAAATATTTTACATTTTCTCTTTCAGAAAACAATTGAATATACTTATTGTTATTACAGCAATTAATGACAGTAATACTATTAGTAATATTATTTGGAAATTTATCGACTGGAATACCTTCTTAAACTAGTAAAACAAAACAACAAATTATTTTCTGGCGATGAATACTAATGATTTAAATTGGCCACTTGATTGTATTGGACTACTGTAAGTGAATCGGTTTCTCTCTTATATTACATATTTGTCATGAAAATGATTTGGAATTATCACCTCTAAATTTTTAAGATTGGCAGATAATAACAATATTGGTGTTTTTTAAATATTATCGATTTGTAAAGTATGATCAATGCAATTACAGTTCACTAAAAATACTTAAACTATAATAGTAATAAAGATATAATAGCGAATAGAATATCAACTAAAATTAGGAAAATTCCACAAAAATTCAGGATCATTCAAATCTAGATGGCCAAGGTAAGGACAGCGTCTGAACTAACTTCTTTTGGACGCACAAATTAGTCTTTTTAATATGGATCCCCACAGCCTCAGCAATATTTAGTAGTCGAACTCTTAAGGCGAAATTGAGATTTGTTGGTAACTGCTCCTGTCGAGCCAGTTACATAAGCCGCACAATTAGGCGTGTTTCTCGCCGAATTTCCGAACATCACCCTGCGTGGTTAAGCAAAGGCCAAACAAAATCTATTCGTAGAGCTATTCTGGCACATCTTGTGGATACAGAACATAGGATTGATGTTAACCAGGCTTTTAGAGTTATTTACCGGATACTAACAAATCTCAACTCCGCCTTAAGAGTTCGATTACTAAATATTGCTGAGGCTGTTGGGATCCATATTAACAAGACTAATTTGTGCGTCCAAAAGAAGTTAGTTCAGACGCTGTCCTTACCTTGGCCATCTAGATATGAATGATCCTGAATTTTTGTGGAATTTTCCTAATTTTAGTTGATATTCTATTCGCTATTATATCTTTATTACTATTATAATTTAAGTATTTTTAGTGAACTGTAATTGCATTGATTATACCTCTAAATTTTGTTTTATTTCTTTACGTTCCCAATGGAACATAAGGCTTCAAGCTAGGGGATTGATGTTTTGGTAGCAGTGGTATTTATTTTTACGGGATTGGGGGTTGCTAGCCTCATGCTCAACCTTCCCTTTCCACCAGTCATATTACTGAAAGCTTTTTCGGTAGAGAGTATTTTTCTGATTAAATTCGAGTTCTAAATCACTTGAGGTGCCATTTGACTAAGAGTTCCGTAGAATATCTGTAGGAGTTTAGCCTGTATGTCATTTTAGTCTGCGGTAAAAGATATCTAAACATATTGACTAAGTTCTTCAATCAAAATTAAGTATCTGAAAGACTAGTTAAATGTTGTCTTTAACAGATTTTGATAAACATCATAAAATCTATTAGGTTGTGATTGCAGCTGATATATATAAATCCGTCTTTCATGGTAGGACTCGAGCCAGTGGTGCAGTCAAGTGATCAAATCCAAGACTGTCATGCGTGGATAATTGCATCAATAATTACAAATCTCTTCTCCTCCACATATTTTAATACGACTAGAGGTGGTAGTAGAAGAGCTAGCTGGGCACAGTATGTGTCGAAATAATTGTTTGGAAAATCTCTCCCGAAATATCTTTGTACAATATTGGTACTTATTTGGACGTTCCAGCTAACTTTGTAATTATTGTCTTATTTTCTCCTAGACTGCATATAAGTGTTCTGATGTTCGCGCATCATCTCTCGAATTAATCCTTATTATTTGTCTTCTTTCCCATTTATTCCCTAATTTTAATGCTTCTCTATATAATTATGATGATACTGATAATGTGTTGTTTTACGACTGCGATTTCGTTTGAATGAATCAAGGTTGTCCTGACCTCGGTTTGTCCACTAGAATTGTTTGATGCGTGATTCTTGCTCACAGAGTTTTGATTCCAGCTTGTTGGGAATATTCCTTCTGATTCGTAGGTACTTCACATGGTTGATTTTTGGTTAATTAATTTTTATTCCACAGTAATTGTTCTGTATATGAGAACTGATTCTATCTGTATAGCTGCCTAATGGGATTGTTGAATAGTACCTCAGATTTTATCGGAAATAACTGCCTACTTTTTTTACTGTCTTTGTGGCATTTTGTGACTGCGCGCAACTAAAGCAAGTTCTGATAAGCTATAAAGTAGAACATAATGTATTGGTTTCCTGCATTCAGACCACGACACGCTGGTCTTGGTGACTGCATAAAATTTGGTGATAAACTTAGGGTAACATATTATTCATTTTATTCATCGATAAGTATAATTGTGGTGGTTATGGTCAAATGATGGTTAGTAGCTGAGTATTACATCTCAGTTGGTATAGCACCAACCTTTTAGTCTGGAAGTAATCGATTTCGATCGTGCTATGGTCCAGATTTCCATTTCAAATTTACCCATTACATCACTATTCTTTTGTAAGTCGAAGACTATACCAAATAAACTTGCTATCGAGAGTTGTTTTCAAATTTTAGCATATTCGAGCTATGGTATCAATATGTCCTGTCATCTGATTTGTGTTAATGCAAGTCTGTTGTGGGCTATTGTCACTGTTTTTGTTGAAGCTCACCAGCTCTGAATAGTACACTGAGGGAATGACCTGACATTGGCCTTGTGCTGGAAGTGTTACTGATATGCACATCGACTTCGAAGTAATGAAGGCTTGCCAGTTACGCTTCCCCTTCCAGTCGCGGCTGGCATTGACACCCTCCTCCGTATCACCTATATTTGAAACGATGTTATCGTGGCAAGTGGAAGATATAACTTCTTTTAGTTTTCTCCTATTGGTGGTGACTGGTGCTTTCTGCCTTTGGTTAAGCATGTTTATTATCTCTGTCTTATTCATGTTCACCTGGAGTCATGTCTTCGCTGCCTGCCTCTCCAGTGAAATTCATGGTTTTCTCTCCTAAGTCTTGAAGTAATTGCTACATGAGACATAAATTATCCATGAAGTTCAGATCTTCTATTCATCCCATCCTCTTTTCTCTTGGCATATTTATTATGAAATACGATTTTGACTGGTTTACTACCAGTTAAATAATGATTGTAGTAAAGTTTGAATTACCACATTTTCTTTACTTTTATAAAGATATTTTTGTGTGTAGTATATAGAATATTCGAATGATGGTTTCTAAAGGATATGATCAATTTCACTGAAGATATAACCATGAATACATATCATTTAAAAAGTCACTGAAACTAACTAAGTATTCAATATCTGCTTCATCTTAGTTTGGGATTCATGTGTACATTAATGACTATATGAAAAATTAAAATTAGAACTTTCAGGATATGAGACTAACGCATTTACTACTCAGTAATTGGGTTGAAAGTTAAAAAACTATGAATTCTAACACCTATCACTTTTTAGTGATTGTATGGCTGGTTACTGCAGACGGGTCCCAAAGTGATACGAAACAACACTGTTCTCAATAATTTCGTGACAAAATAAACACTGGAATAATTTTATTTCAGTTGTTAGTTTTCATTACGAAATAACAAAAATCAGAGTGGTCACTGAAAACCGGGAGTACTGGACGACTGTTTCATCCCATTTTAGCGCACTCAAGTAATGCGCACCCACAACCAAACCAGGGATCAAACTGGGAACTTCAGGTTACGAGATTAAGCTTGTTGTTCACTCATACACTTAGGCTGGAATTCAATGACGCCTGAATTCTAACTTTGTCAACTCGTGATATAACGCTTTCCCCACCAGCTCAAGTATCTGAATAGTCAAGGAACTTCATGTCGTAACTTGAAGATCCTGGATTTGAGCCCTGGTTGGGCCTCGGGTTTTAACTACTGAAGAGCCTGAAGTTGGAACGGAACAGCCATTCAGTACTATCTGGTTTTCAATGATCACCCTGGTTTTTATTGGCTCGTGATGAAATCTATTAACTGAAATTAAATCCATCCAAATCGGTATAAATTACATAATGTATACTGAAACAGTTGTTCGTAATTAACTAGATTTACTTTTTCGTTAAATCACTGCATGATAACATTTAACAAAACTCTGAAATATTCAATAATAAAGCAAAATTCGAGATAGATATAATAAATTCAAAGTATAAAATAATCAAAAATAGAAAAAAAAAATAAAGTTCATTCTCTTGTAATCTACGATTTTGTGAAGTTAAAGAACAGTGATCCAAACATGCTACCATATCAGTGAACTTGAAACAGGCAACCAGAGTAACTATGCTAATTGAAGTGAGCAAAATGTAGTTATATAATAAAAACAGGTTTAAAGAATAGTTAGAATACTAAGCAAGTTGCCTATTGTAAAGTAGAGTAAGAGTAAGTCTCAATTCTATATAATAATTATGTCGTTATTCATCCGAATGACTATGGTTTAAGTTCAACAGCTAGACTTGTGATATAGATTTTTGAGATAGGCATATGAATTAGGATTTTAGGAGCATTTTGCATATTTTAATCTACTCTTTAAGTGATGAAAAGTATTTGTTATTAATATTAAACTTGACAACGATGTTATACCTGTATTATTACTGGTGCAAACTTTGGTTAGCCACTCCAAGTTCATTCATGTCATGATCTCCTTAAATCACTGTTTATTAATGTAAACCAATATCTTTAAATATAGAAATGTTAAACGTGCAAATAATTTTTAAATTTGACGGTGAACTATCCTTATATTTTCCCCACCCTGAGAGTATGCTTCAAAACATGACTAAAGAAAACAGTTGTTCAACAAATCTTGAAATATTATTTCCTGTCATATAAATTACGTAATTTGTAGGGATTTGTATTAATTTTAGTTGTATGATTTTCATCATCAATCAGCATCAGTTAGAGTGATCATTGAAAACTAGGGAGGACTGGATGGCAGTTTCGTCCTGCCTCGGGTCTCATCAATCTCCAGATTACTGATGGCTACAGAGTGCATGTCCTGAAGTGAGACAGTGAGAAGTCATGAAGTGAATTATCAGCGAAGGTACTGGTGGATGAAGAGCTGTATCACTCACTGACAAAGATAAAATTCAGGCAGCACTGGTTCCCAGCTCAAGTGATTGAATGGTCAACCAACTTGATCCCGTAACCTGAAGCTGCAGGATTCGGTTCATGATTTGGTTGTATGTACGCACTACTGAAGTGCCCGGAAATCGGACAAAACAGCTCTTCAGTATTCCATGGTGTTCCGTGATCACTCTAACTGATGATGGTTTGTGACCAAGATCAGATGAGCAAAATTATTCTCAGTCATAAAAGTTCTACATTCATATTTTTAATTCAGAGTGTAAAATAAAAACAATTTTTAATATTTTCAAAGACTCGCATTTGACACTCATTAAAAGTTAATATTTACTATAATCAAATTTATAAATGTCTCCTGCACAATGATATCGTATAATTTAATGACTGATATCATACATTCAGGCATCATATGCATGAATTACATTAAGAAGTTCTTTACGATTCCATATTTACAAACATGAGTATCATGACAACTATTCGGCGTTTGTTTTTCTAAACTCTAACCATAATTACTGTATTAGCGATTTGGTTTTGTGTTATATGAATATTAAACTCTCGTGTATGAAAAACTAATCTGTTAATGACTATACCTTGTCACTTCATTGATCTTGTTAGAATTAGAAACTTTCATAATTCGAAACATTAGTTTAAACAATACTCCTGCAATATTATATTACTCCTGATTGCGTAACATTAAGACAATGAATTCTAGTCGGTGGATCATGCACTGACTATCTTTCATGGCTGGTAAAATTCAAGGTATCATAAATTTTAATTTGCTGTTGAGAAGATATGGTTTTAAGTTTAATTTCACCACAAAGTGAAATCAGCCAAAGAAAAATTGAAAACCAGGAAGAATATAAGAGACGTTTAGTCCACGATTAGGATTCTTGAGATTTGAGCACCGTGGCTCCTGTTCCTCGGCGATCGGACTCAAGACTTTAAGTTGCGAGGTAAACACGTTGCCATTAGGTCTCTGTTTAAATACTTAAAGTTCGACGAAGTATAGCGTCTATCACTTGGCGATTTGACACCTCTGCCAAATAATATCATCAGCGGACACCTTCTTCCTCACAGTCGACTTAGTGGATACCCCTGCAAGGCAATAAAACTCCACGAACTCCATTTCGTAATCTATCTTATTATATCATTTAATTATAACATCTATCACAAAATCTATCAAATCACCACAAAACAGACTCTTAAAAATAAATTTTAATTTCATTTTAAGCATACAAACTTTTTAATAATTTGTATCAAAGTTAAATTAACTGTTATCATATCTCATTCTAAATTCAATTTAGTTTACAGTTTATGATTTCTATCAATAGAAGTACAATTTCTTGGTACTTGTAATGTTGAAGAAGAGACTTATGAGGACAGAATTAATGATTATTGGTACAAAATATTAGTAACATGAGAAAGAATCAAAAACCCCCAACTGATTTCACAATTTACGAATAATACCATCGTTCCACTATTTTAGGCGTGTTCAGCTGACATTATTAATATATTATTTCCTTTAATTCCTAGAGGAACATAGAGCTTCAGCCGCGCGTCTCCATTGTGTTCGGTTCTCTGCTAGAGTTTTCGCCTGGCTCCAAGTCTGCCCGCATGCTTTCATCTGCTCTTCACATGACCTCCTCCAAGTCACCCTTGCACTGACGACCAACTCGCCGCTTCCCTTTCGGGTTCCACTCGAGCGATGGCCTGCCGTGTGATGTCACTTGATGGTTTCCTCAGAGTATGGGCAATCTACCCCCAATTTTTTCCTGCTTATTTGTTTTATAGTCGGTTCCTGGTTGGTTCGATCACTGCCATAGATCCCTGTTGCTGATCTTTTCTGGCCGGCCATCTGATCTTGAGAAGTATTGAGCGAAGACAACTGTTAATGAAGGTCTGAAGTTTGTTGGAGATGCTCTTTATGACGCACCAAGTTTCTGATCTGTATAGTAGCACTGACTTCACATTGAAGTTGAAAATCCGGATGTTATTTTTGATGGTGAGTGATGTTGACCTCCACAGAGACTTGAGAGTAATGAAATCTTGTCTTGCTTTCCCGATCCTTGCTTTGATATCCTCGTCAGTTCCATCCGCCTGTAGTTGAAACGATGCCTCCCAGTTGGGTAGGCAGGTGAGGGAGGTTGTTTCTTTCAGGTTCCTCCCATTTATGCTGACTGTTGTCTTACTTATTAGATTCTTCTCAGAGTTAACAGGTTCTTGTCGTATTTCTTTTTTAGTGTCACTTTCGATGACGCGCAAATCATTATTACATCACCCCAGGCGTTACCCAGTATACTATATATGTCTCTTTCTAGGTAGGGCACACAACAGTAGCATAAAAAGGTCTGATGTAGAGGAGAATATGAAACAAAAATATTACCGTAAGGAATATGGCTCTCCAAATAGGATAATAGCTTACCTAAGATGTTCAGCACACAATTTTTGTTACTCATGAGTTTTCTTTTAGCGGGAAAGTATTTATTTCAAAACATTTTCTGAAGGGAACAGAAATTAGCTAAATAATAAATAAAATTCAGGAGGTACTGTTCAATTATTTTTGTTTTATTATATATTATCTGAATAATAAGCACTTAAGCCAGATATAGGAAAATTTTCTCGTTGATGTAATTTGTCAATTTAGATCACAAATAACATGTATTGTAAGACAAGCGTCACGACTGTTATTATTATTCCCGTGGGTTCCACGCGGAACATAGGGCTTTAGCAGCACATCCCTATTTACCCTGTTCTAGGCAGTCATTTTTAGTTGACTGCACGACTGACCGTAAGCTATCAACCTCTCCACCTATGATCTCCTCCTTATCACTCTTGGACCGACACACTACTTGAAATTTCTCATGAGGTCTACATTTGAGGACCTGGTGGGTGGTGTCACTCAACCGTCACCTTAACATGTGGCGAATCCATGTCTGTTTCATTCGGCATATCTTTAAGCATATCGGTTGCTGGTTGGTTCTTTCGCAGAGCCCGTGTGACTTGTCTTTTCTGACTGGCCATCTGATCTTCAGTATAGAGCCAGCAAAGACAAATGTTAATAAAAGTCCGCATTGGCCTATCGGAAATGCTTTTGGTGAGAAGTGTGACAAGTTTCTGAACCATATGGAGACGCTGAATTGACACTGGTGTTGAAAATCTCGTTCTTGTTCTTTATGCTGAGTGCAAAAGATTTCCAAACTGGTTTCAGAGTGTAGATTTGTTTGAACTTTCGGATTCTAGTTTTGACATCCTCATCCATTCTGCATGTACCCGACCGAAAGCTGCTACCTTGACGTGGTGGTCGGGCTTGAACACCGCAATGACCTAATCAAGCTATACTGGCTGAGACTTATGTCTCTTGAGGTTCTACCATGCCAGGCAGGTTGTTTGGATAGCGGTTAAACAAAAAGCAGCTACCTCATCCAATACCATGATCCAAACAAATTCACAAAATTTCATGCCGGATCGGCCGTGGCCCGGATTAACAACGACCGCGCTTCCTGCTGCCGTGTCACAGGGCGGGAGTGATAAGTATGCTACTGAGGCACACCAAACAAAAGAGAACAAACAAAAACAGGCCGCGTGTGACCGGCCTCAAGCAGTTGTCCCCTGGGCTCTGCGGTCACGCAACCAACTTCCACGGTGTGGGCAGCCGGGAAGTAACAATCGCCCTCACAATCCGAAATGCACACAAAACCTCTCTAATCCTCACTTATCTTTGTCTTCATCTCTATTACCTTGCCTTCCCCCCAGTGATGCAACTCCTCTACTTGATGGCTCCTCACTCCCTCTTCACTCTGTGTCCACTAAAAACGACGAAAGCCAAAAAACCACCACGGATAGTCTCCTAAAGCCACGCCACCAATTTCATATAGGAGCATTTAATGTTAGGACACTTTGCCAAATAGGACAACAAGCATCACTAGCTAAGACCCTGGCATCTCGAGCCATTGATGTATGTTGTGTTTCAGAAACACGCATACAAGACCCAAGTGTGGTTATTCACCTAACCCCACCTGGCCAACAGGATGAATCTTCAAAATTCACCTTGAGGGTGTCAGGAGATGCCACAGCTAGTTCACGAGGATTAGCTGGCGTAGGGATAGCTCTGAGTACTAGGGCAGAAAAGACATTGCTTGACTGGATCCCGGTAGATAGCCGAATGTGTGCTGTCCGTCTGAACGGATCAGTAAGAAGGAGAAAGGACTGCACTACTCGCCGATGCCTTTTCGTAATCTCCGCCTACGCCCCCACTGACTGCAGTTCGGATGAAACGAAGGATGAGTTCTACCAAAAGCTGTCTAGTTTGGTGAGAAAGGCTAAACGCTCAGATATAGTCGTTCTAGCTGGTGACTTTAACGCTCAAGTAGGGAAATTGTGTCAATCTGAGAAGGATGTCGGTGGCACCTATGGAGTTCCGTGCCAGCGAACCGACAACGGTGACCGTCTCCTACAGTTCTGTTCAGATAATCATTTGTTTCTTGTAAGCACTAACTTTAAACACAAGGAGAGACACTGTTTAACCTGGCGACCCCCATCATCAAACCAACGCTGGACACAAATAGACCACATAGCAATAAGCTATCGTTGGCGTGGGTCGGTAGGAGATTGTCGCTCCTTCTGGAACACGTGTGTAGATACCGATCACGCACTGGTCCGGGCTCGTGTGTGCTTACGACTGAACGGACGTAGGAAACAGCTGGCGGTAAAACCATCACGTCCCCAGCTCGATCAGGAAACTAAATCCCTATTTGAGGAAGAACTAGCTAAACGCATATCTGAATCCGACAGCTGTGCTCACCCTGGAGAAGCCTGGAAGAATATTCAGTCAGCTATAGATACAGCTGTAAAAGCTGTGAATAAGGCAAATCCAAAGGTGAGTAAAAACCACTGGATTTCGACTGCCTCATCCGAACTGATAGATGCTAGAAGACTTATTCCGGCGAGCTCCGAATTCAATGAGGAGCGAAAGCTGCACAAAAGGAAACTTACTAAAAGTCTCCGCAAGGACCGTGAACAGTGGTGGGTGACAAAGGCGAAAGAGATGGAAAAAGCATTGGCGATAGGCAACACTAGGCAACTCTTTAGACTCATCACAGAATCGGGTGGGAGAAGGCAATTCATAAGTGAGACTATTTCTGAGAAAAATGGCTCCTTAATTAGCTCTCAGGATAGACGCCTTGAACGCTGGAAAGAACACTTTGAGGAACAATTTAACTTGCCTACAGCCACACTGAACCTCCCCGCCATCCACCACGTACCCGAATGGGATATAGACACTGGTCCGCCGTCTGTAGGTGAGGTTACAAAAGCTATCAGTAATTTGAAACGAGGCAAAGCGGTAGGACCTTCGGGACTCTAGGAATCAATGGCTGGAGACAACAGGTGACATGGCTCAAAATCGTTGTCAATGGCGCAGATGTATTCAGTCTCTGTAATCTTTCATATTCCTTTCTACAATTACCCATTCTGTTTCACTCTTATATTTGTCAAACTCTATTGATTCTCTTCACTCGTCTTCTTGTCTACCTCTGTGTGCTATTTGGAACGTGGCAACTCGAACTGGTGCACTTCGGTGGCAAGTTCTATGTTGAATCCAGACAGACAGATTCTGCATGTAGCTGAAACGATCCTTCCTAGATAAGTGAAAGAAGTGATTTTTTCAAATTTCTCGCATTGATAGTGATTAATGCTTGTTGTTGTTGTTGGTTTTTATCTTCATCACCTCTGTCTTCTGCATGTTTTTTCTGCTTTACCTGCCGACGTGTTTCTCACCTGTGAGTCTTTGAGTTTGTGTGACAGTAGACATAAATCATCAGCCACATTCATATATTCTAGTCTTACTACCAGTCCAGTGGCTTCCTATCCTCTTTTCCCCGCAGTGTGTTATATGATTCACTCCACTGAAATCAGGAGTATCATCGATGATGACAGCCCACCCTGTGTAACGAAGTACTCGAAATTATTCTCCTAATAAAAACACGCTAGTTGTGATTCACAAAGTTCGAACTTTCATCTTTCTTAGCGCTACAAGTATGCATAACTAGTGGATCTCAAACTAGCAGTATTCTACAATTCTTAATTTTGAATATTTTTCCCCAACTGATATCCATTCATTAATGGGAATTAACTTCTAATATTTCAAAAGTGTATAGACAGTATTATGCATATCCGATATGCTCTGTACTATTAAGAAACGAGTATGTATTGACTTGAATAGATTTGACATGGCATTTCATTTTTAAGGGATGCATTAACCTATTACAATTAACTAGATAAAGTGTGGGGAATTTACCAGCTGTTTCATTTTTCAGAGAAAATGATTTCGTGTGAAGTCTTCTTCTGTGAAGTAGCCTAATTCATCATCAGGTTTGTCTTAAAATATCTCTTAAGTACACTGAAGAGTTAAGTATTCTGGCCAGTGATTAGGCTACAAAGAACTATCAGCGTATTAACTCAACGGTACGTTCACTTAATATTTATCACAAATAGTTTTAAAATCTCATTGAAAGTTACTTACGGCCATCAGGTTTTTTAAGTGAGCTAATCACTACAGTTAACGTTTCTTTGTACAGAAATTAGTGTCACTAGGTTGTGGGTCCATGTAACTTGACTACAATGCACCTCCAGAACACAATACTATGACAAAATGATCATTTGAAATGATCTTGCGTGCTGAGACAGACATAAAAGTTATACTGGAAAAGAAGGTGACCAGAGTGCCAAAAAGTTTTATTAGATAAAGTACATGTTATCCTATGTGTACAAAACCCTAAGAAATTGATGACGTAAGTAAAACGAATCTGACTGGTTATATGACACAGAAATCCATAAGAAAATTAGGCTATTAATGAACGAATCAAAAGCTTTCCACCAGGGTTATCATGTCAGTACATGCATAAATCACGACTTCATGACTAACAAAGACGTTTATCTGTCTTAATATTGGATAGTTAAGATGAAGGAGAATCTAATATTCATATGATTGTTGATGAAATCGAACGTCTGTAGTTTAGTGGCGAAATGCTCACTGATTTTGCATTATGTCTGTTTCCAACTTCCAGCTAACGGTCTCTCAGACATCGCTCAGTTTATTAGCCGACAGTAAGACCGGAGAAGGAGGAAGATTAGAAGTGAGGCTAGCAATTGACTTGAAGTCCTGAGTTCTACCCCGAGCCCAAGGAATTAATTTCCTGTCGAGGAGGAAAACACTACGATTCAATTTGAGGAATGAGGTATCTTGTATTGTAGCTTTGGTCTAGTATTTTTAGGGACTATTTGCTGAGACCTTGCCACAACCGAAGTTTTCACTCCACTTCTAAAGTCTTCACTTCTTATTGAGCCTATTTTGCAGTTACCAGAGAGAAATTCATAATTTACCCTCGTACTAAGTATTGAATTCATCATAGAAATTGTTTATCTCGTAATTGCCTCATTGAAACTTTGAAAACATCAACAATGAAATATTTACACTACTTAAATATCAGTCAACTAGCTTGTAAATTCTGAAGAAATTTAAGAATTTAAAATTTAAGTTAAATGCGCATATCAATGAGAAGAAAACTAGAGACACATCTTGTCTTTTCATCATATGAATAGTCGATAGGTCACAGTTGGTTGGTTGCACGATGACACAAACAATATGTCTATTCAGTTGAAAGTCACAACACTAAACAATCGATATCAGAGATTTGTGTATCGCAAAATGATTCATCATTTAGCCGAAGAAGTCAAACAAACGTGTAAATGATGTTTTTAGGAGAATGCAGTCTAAATATACATTGTTTATAGAATTAATTTTGAGATGGAGGTTTTTTGTAATATACAGTTATTTGAATACAGTGAAAATGAAAAGAATCACTTGCATAAATTGGTTTTGACCTTATTAAAATCAAAATGACTGAGCAAAGAATTTTTTTCGACACCGTCCTCATATGGATCTATAGTTATAAATACATAATAAAATCAAGAGTAATTTACATGAATGATGTTCCAAAAGTAATTTATTGTTTACAATCCCGTGTGAATTGTTAATATACAACTTTGAATCTTGGTTTTTGTAGTTCTCTCTCTCTTCTTCCATTTGTTGTAAGAATCCTACAACTTTCCAGATGTGCCGCACGGGTATTGAGTCTCTCGTGTAGCACGTATTTTCAGTTGATTCGTTGAATAACGCATCAGTTATCAATCTCTACCTACACCGTGTTATGTCAGATTTGAAGACTGTCATGTTGTCCAATTCTGTTTAATGGTTGTGTACAACCGCAAATAATGCTATAGCTAAGCTATTTTCTAGGTATCTAATCCTATTGATGGCCATTTAATCTACTATTATTTATTATTCACTTCCGTTTCGAGTGGAACATAGGGCTTCAACAACAAATCTTCACTTTGTTCTGTTTTCTGCAGTCCTCTTAAGCTGGGTTCACGATTAGCCAGACTCTCTCATCTCTTCCTCAAATGATTTCCTCCATGTCATCCTAGGACGACCCACTCGTTGCTTCCCATTTGTATCCCACTTTAAAGCCTGGCCGGTGATGTCATTCAACGACCTCCTCGACGCATACCCAATCCATCTCGACTTCCCCCTACATATTTATTGAGGGATAAGCTCTTGTTTGGTTTGCTGCTAGCTAGAGTTTTTGTTACTTATTCTTTCCAGGCATTTGATCTTAAGAATTCAGCTAGCAAAGGCAGATGTTGATGAAAGTTTGCAACCTGTTGGAAATTTTTTTTTGTGACATGCAGTGCAAGTTTCTGACCCATATAAAAGAACCGACTTGACATTGGTGTTGAAAATACGAATCTTGTTCATTATCCTTGTGCTGACTGCGGCAGATTTTCTAACTGGTTTCAGATTGAGGAAGGCCTGTCTTGTCTTTTCGATTCTGACTTTGACGTCTTCGTCCGTTCTGCCTGTAGTTGCAACGATGCTTCCTAGGTAAGTGAAGGAGGCAACCTCTGTCAAATCTGTCACGTTGATGGTGACTGGTGCCAGTTGTTGTTACTCTTGGTTAGTTGGTTGGTTACCTTCATCACCTCCATCTTCTCTATGTTCACCTGCAATCCTGTCTTCGCTAGCAGTCACCGACTTCAACCAGTTTGTTACTTTTTGCCTGCAATTCTTCGAGTTTGTGTGACATTAGACGTAAATCACCAAGGCACGAAATCCAGATCTTCTGGAGTATTCTTATTGGTGGTCCAGCGTACTCTTGCCTTCTCATTCCCTGCCCAAGATCTGACGTATAACCTAGTCCATCACGATTAAGAATATCATCGGTGATAATAGGCAGCCAGCCTAGTCTTACTTCTGTATGCACTTCAAACGCTTCGCCGAGTTTTCCATTGTGGATCATTTGACACGTGGTATTGTCACACAGTCAGCTTTTGAATGGGGTTGATAAAGATTTGGGAACTGCACGCCGTAATGTTGAAGTAGTTTCCAAATTACTATTCGGTCAACGCAGTCTCTCGAAGGCCTTTTTGAAGTCGATGAAGGAACTTAAGGTGGAGGTTTGACTGCCATCGAATGCTTTGTTCTGAGATGACGATGCGTAGAGTTCCAACTTGATCAGCACATGATTTACCTTTCCTGAATCCAGCTTGTTCTGGGCAGAGTTTTGTATGCAGTGCATCTTTTAACCTCTCCAGGATGACACGACTTAGTATCTTACTTGGTGTGAGCAACAGCATTATTCCACGTCAGTTCTTGCACAGGCCTAAGTCGTCCTTCTTTGGCAGTTTGACGAGGTAGCCCTTTTTCCATTTAGTAGGCACCTTTCCTTCTTCCCAAATCTTTCGCGTTAATGGAGTGAGAACATCTACCGTAATCCTTGAGTCCGCTTTCAATGACTTGGGGGGAATGCTGTCTGGCCCTGCTGCGTTTCAGGGCTTCAATAGCTTGATCGTATTCACGATTTCTTCTTTCGTTAATCATTTAATCTAGGTGTCATTAAATCTTTGTTTTCATTTAAACTGAGACTGTTCCACTACTTCAGTCTATGTACTTGACGGCAAAGTCATGGCGGGGTATTAAATAAACTCAATTATTTTGTTAAATGGGCTCCATAGGATTCTTTAACCGACATTATTTGTTTCTAAGTTAGTTTGTGGGTGTGAATGTCAATTTTATTCATGTTTTGTTAAGAATTCTATATATGGTTTCGGAAGAAGCATCACTGATATTTTAAATTTTCTGTCCTATGCATTCTTTTCTTAAATATCTTACTTCCTGTCTCAGACTTTATTCGAGACTATATAGTATTTTGCCCTATCACTCCAACATTTCACTCATCCTATTTTCACTGATATAGGGTCGGCTGAATTGGAACCTAAATAATAATTTGACTGTGTGGATTTTTTTTGTGTAAAAATTAGTGTCTAACTTCCCATTTTGTTAGCGTTCTGTGATACAATGTAACACTGGAAGCTCTCCTTCATGACTTTCCAGTTCATAAGTGAATTGAATTACCTCTACCTTTAAGTTGATGATGATGCCTTCTAGAGGCAATTTGGTTCTAAGTTCAAGTTCTTGGTCAGAAATAGGCCTGTTCCTAGTCGCTTCTATGTCCATATTATCTGGCACTTGTGAATATGAACTAACGATGCAACAGCGGCGCAGAAGACGTATGAAGTACACATATACTCATACTTTCATATTTTTCACCATAAACAGAGTTCAATCACATCGTTTTTATATGAATAAAAAGGTGAGTATCACTGGTAATTCTACATTAAATTATACTTGCCTCACTGTTAGTGAATTAAACACCTCTGTAGGATTAGTTTTGCCTACAGATTTAGTCCGTCCTCAGTACTGACGATACAGAGTCTTGGCTTAACTATAGTTAAAAACAGAGTAACATGATTTAAACTTTATCTGTTTCTAAAACATAAAACAAAGCATAGAATTACACCAAGAAAAGTATAAAACTCGCTGTCACTCAAGAAAAGACAAAAACATACCGAACAGTATTGAAGGAATAGACAAAATGAACAGTAAATTATTTACATATACACACAATAGAGACAGGAAATAAAGAACGTTCAAGGTCACGTCACGTGATGAGAGTTACATTAAATTAGAAAATAATCGCGACAAAGGGTCACATAGTATCGATTAGCTGTCCGTCAAACTATCTATCCATCTATCGTGATTAACACTCCCAGCGAACGATCACCACGTTGACTTGTCGTATCTGGAACCTTCAAATTGTCTGCTTCTTCCAACAAACATACGCTTCTTATATCCCCTTAGACTTCTTGAGTTGCAGTTTTCAAACGCACCGTCCTGACGCGGCCATCTTGGTCATGGGGCACCTGCTTAACTATAGCCTTTGGCAGAGACCTCTTTGTGTCAGTACTGTTAACTAGGACGAGATCACCAGGTTGTAGGTTATGCTTTATATGCAACCATTTAGATCTTATTTGCAGCATCGGAGGATATTCATGTAGCCATCTATGTCAGAATAAATCAGTCAAACGTTGTGGAAGTAGTTGACTGTAGTGTTGGAAGAAAGCACATCCATCTTTAACATTCGCTTTACCTTTGTTATATCGTAATTTTCTTAAGAATTCACCAATTGCTGAACGAGTTACAGTTAAAAGCCTTTTACAACCAAAGAAAATACACAAATCAGGTGCATCGTCCTCAACGACTACTTCATCTGTACGTACCATAGAATCGTCAGCTTCAATAAAAACTCGCAGAATTGCATAAGAAGCACAGTAATATGCTTGACAATATGATCCAATGTTGTCAACATTTTCCGCTGGAGAATAAAATTCCATGGAAGTTACAACTGAAGGAATCATTGACAACCAATTAATATAGACTACATCTGGGACATCGCCTTGAGCACAGTCAATATTCAAACCAAAATGCTCCAGAGCGCGAAGTAAATCAGATAAATAAATTCCAACGCGCTCAGTTCGACACTTATCTATTGCAGAGGAAAGGTTTGAAAACTTGCTGTCATATGTTTCTCCTGGTTCATACCAACCTTTTACAGGATCTCTGTTTATGATATCTTAAGTAGTTTTCGTGTGGGAATTTCGTTTTCCATAACAATTACGCCAAAACAGTTTACCAGAACCATATCCCAACAGTTCATGAAGTCCAACTTGTAATTCAAAAGAACTTTCAGCATGTTTCACGTACATTTGTTTGTCTTCATTACGTAGAAATTCTGTCTTAGGATCCTTGAAAAGAGCTCTGAGTACATTACTCAAAGAAACATTTTTAAATTCACCAATTTGTCGTACGTCATCATAGTTAGGAATATTAGTTCCAACAGGAATGCCAGAAGTTTCAAACGTCACTACATTCAAACTAGTAAAGTCTGGCTGTAAGAAATTAACTTTTTCAAATGTAGAAGGCCATGGTAAATTTGTTAACAACCTTTCAGCATTATTTACAAGTCGTTGGAATTTTGTAGACACTGATCTATTTACAACAGCGACAAATGATCCAAACTTTGCATGAACGCCAAAGGGATCACAATATGACTCTATAAACCCAATATAGTTTTCAACAACAGGGTTCTTATCCTTAACCCATAACCTGGAGGCCTTTTTATGAGTCGCTACTGAGCCAGTAGTGAAGCTTTCAGCATACTGATGCCACATTTCTGATTCGATTTGGTTAAGCGAATGTGCTTTCGAATTTTTACAACAATCGACTAGTAACTTCATCAGCTCACTATAGTCACCATATTCAAGGTGCAAAGATGTGTCCAAGGGAAGGGCATCATAAAATATGGGTTAGACAGATTTCTCAGCTTATTTCACTTATTTGCCAAAGAATTCCTCTAAGTCACTGTTTTGAAACCTCACCGACTTCATTTCAACATTTGAATGCAGATTCAAAATAATAGGTCCATTAGTTTAAGTGTATTGTGATATTCATGTAACCTTGTAGTATGCAATGAGTTACTGAGTAAGTATTATAGGCAAGTCTTGATCGGGAATATGGTAAACTTATAGAGCTATTGCGATTTCGATGGATTTGATTTGGTGTTTTGTGCCACTTGAACATCACCTTGAAATTCGTCTTCTCATTTAAGAGGTCAAAAACCAAAGTCCTTATTTCTTAAAGCCATCATCTTATTTTAAGTCCGATTTTTGGTTTCTAACTTATGTTTTATCGCGCTCTGCGCTGCGATTTCATTGGTAAGTGACAATCATTTCTCTGACAAACCCCCAGAGCAACTTGACAGTAATAATAAGATTTTTTTATCAAATTACTGCATTTCGAATGCAGCGCTTATATTCTAAATTACCATAAAGAATCCCTCACCTAGTTTACCGGCTCGCGAGTTTTCTAACCGGTCTCAAACTCGGGTAAAGAGGAAGGGTTGAGCGTGAGGTTAGCGAATTTACCCCACAAAATCAATTAAACTCCTACGGAAACTTCAACACATAATAAAAATATTAAAAATACAGAAAATTGAAAAAAGCTGAAGTCGGATAGGCGAAATGATATGCGCTGATGAAAGCCTTCGAGAAGCCATTCAGCCAGTGTGTCGTCTGTCGATGAAAGGAAGAAAAAGAATCCGGACGTGGTATATCCTTACAACGTACGAAACTGAGAAGGCTTCCCAGGTAGCCACAGAAATGAGAAGATATAGCATAGAAGTGCTTGCTACCTGCGAGAGCAGATGGAATGCGTGTAGACTGGCCAAATTGTCAACTGCTGAGTTGGTAATTCATTCTGGTCTGGTCACCCAAACGACAATCACGAGCACACTGAGGCAGTGAGTGGCTATCATGGTGTCTCCGGTGGCAACCAAAGCCCTAATGCAGTGGGAACCAATTACATCCGGGATCCTGACAGAAAGACTCAACTCAGAAGGAAGGAAGGATGGTTACAATTATCCAATGCTACGCACGATGCTAAAAACAACCCGGAACAAGAGAAGGAGGAAGATTTTTATAAACAACTCCAAACAGTAGTGGACAACATGCTAAGTGGTGACATCAAAATCCTTGGCGTGTCAAGAAAAGAATCTCCAGCAAGTTAGAGACTTTTGTCAACAGCTGCCTTCTCTGACTCCATACTGATGATCAAATGACCAGAAAAAATTTGGTAACAAGAATCTCTGGGAACAAACCGACCAAGAGCCGATCGCTCAACAAATATATAGGAGAAAATGGAGATAGATCAGGCATGCATTGAGTAGGCTGTCAAATGACATCTCATGCAATTCAGGCTGTTGCTCGAGTCGAATCCAAATGCGAAGCGACGAGTGGGTCGTGGGTGAAATGGAGGAGATCATGTGAGGGAGGGACGAGAGATTATGGGCAGTCATGGACCCACGTAAAGAAGATGGTTGAAAATAGATCAAAGTGGAGATCTGTTGTTGAAGCCCTATGTCTCACTCGGAAGCCAAGGGAAAAATAATAATAAATCCCTGGAACAGAATCTTTCTTAAAATTATACCTAACAACTGATGATAATATTATTTCGGCCAGATATTAAAGGATACTTTTATATGGCTGATTTAAAATTTTTATTTGAAACGGTGTCTATGTCCTACAGTTATCGAATAGCGTAGTATGTTTGTCAATCATAAAGTTTGTAGTATTTTGTTTTTAATTCTAAGCTTTCACAGTGAAAATTGTGGTTCCAGGTCTAGAAGTTTCAGTAACGGTGTTGGTGCGTTCACTGAAATCTCAGCCAACTTTTCTTCTGTGTCAGACTTATTATCGATTGAGCAGGCCTAATGAGTGAACCCGGACCAATATGTCCATACCTTGTGAGCACTTTACTATTCAGGCACCGATGAACTTAGAGTTTGTAGTATAGGTGAAAGTAATTGCAGTAATACAATGACCCTGTCAGTGTCATTGGTTCGCAGCAGTGATATATCATGAATTCAAGGATCACTTAACTGCGTACCAAAGGATGATTTACCGACGATTTTTTCTTTCAAGCTAATGGTCCTGGGCTTGAATCCTTTGAGGCTGATGAGTGAGCACTCCCAATAAATCCCGAAAAATGACTGCATAACTGTGCAGTTCTCCTCACTTTTAAATAATTCTTCAAATAATATTTGTCCGAGACAAAATTTTTGGCGACATTAATCCTAATCATTCGCGAAACCTTTAGCCTGAAAACAAATTTAGGTTAACTGTAAAACTTTTAAATAAACGTCAGTTGTATTTTTCACAAATACTGTATAATTAAAATAAACAGTTGATATTCATTAAGACTTTGAGGGACCGTAAGCCTGGCAAACACATCTCGAATATCGTTCATGTTCATCAATCATCGCTCCTTTCTTAATACCGTTTATTATATATCGATGTAAAGCTCTTTACGTGGAAAATATTCTTATGTTCATGCTACTGACAACTTCATAAGTAGTTAAAATGCGAATTCAAAATTTCTAGTACACATGAAAATTATTTTAACAGATAACGAGGAGATTCTGGGTTCGAACTGGGGTGGATGCGTGCTAAAAAGTATCCACCTAGGAAGAAACAGCTTTTAAGTACTCTGTGTATTTTATCGTTTATCTAATTGACATCAGTGCATGTGCAGACGTGGAGCAAATAAAATCCCTGCAAACAAACTATTGCTGATATAATCTTGTCTGAATTTAACCAAAATTTCATGTCGGATACAATATGCATGATCTCCCATTTGCTGTTCAAAAAAGCTATTTTTGTCCCCATCTATGGGTTGTAAGTGTTCTCGTTTGTTTTATGACATCTGTGTTACGCAATCGATAGAGATTATATATGGACAGATTGTCGTTTGAGTTCTATGGAAACTCGAAGTTAAAAAGAGCTTCATGACTACAGACCTTCAGGGATATATTTCCCTTTCAAGACAGTAAGAGTATTCTGATGAATTTTAGGCATTTT
Organism: Trichobilharzia regenti; assembly: GCA_944472135.2. Classification (NCBI taxonomy): domain Eukaryota; kingdom Metazoa; phylum Platyhelminthes; class Trematoda; order Strigeidida; family Schistosomatidae; genus Trichobilharzia; species Trichobilharzia regenti. Next base: position 133,698,764 of record OX235262.1, read on the forward strand.
TTAGAAAACTTTTTCAGGTGTATTTCATTATCAATTGCACTTGACCCAAAAATTCGTGATATTTTCAAAACCTTGGAAGTTATTCTAGTCAAGGCAAATATAATTTTCAAAATTTTATTAATGACATCTAAAACTGTATGTATAATATCACTGTGGACACCATGCAACTTATAATTGAATTTTACTTATTCATGCTTTGAAATCTCTCATTTCTTTCCAGTTTTACTACCATTTTTCGTTCATTTGATGCTTTCAGGAGTGAAACTGGGTCTATCTAGACATCACTTCTCCATATAATTTTGTTTCTTTACATCACCTTCAACTTGCTTGACAGTTTCTCACAAGCTTTCATCCTCTCGCCATGTAATCTTTTCCTTCTCAAATACGGCAGCCGAACACATCACTTTCCATTCGCTTTAGATTCAATGGCTCTACTGGAATATGATGTTACTTGAAAGAGATAGAGCGGCTTTCTTAAGTTACCATGCTACTCTTAAATTTACATCCATAGGAATGCATAAGCTTTTCTCCATTTCTTTTTGTTTTTAACACCCATTTATGAATTTGGATCGCTACATGAAATCAAGCATATTTTTAGTTTGCTGTCAACTTTTTGTAGAGTGGTCATCAAAGACAATAAGGGAAAAGTATCCTAGACGATTGAATATAACTTCACAGTCACACGATGTACTGTCGAATACTGTTTTATTCCAAAATCCTGTTATGCAGTTTAAATACACCGATAATTCTGTGTTAGGTGCAAACATATTTTCTAGAATACAGCTTTCATTATTGTTATTAAAATTCTCAGCATATGTCACATCCATATATATTTCCTGCTGCTTATTATCACCAATGATATTCCTAATTGTGGTGGACTGGATTATGCATCAGACAGTAAAAAACGAGAAGACAGGAATATCCTGGACCAACGTGAAGAACCTAAAAGACTTGGATTTCGCCCGGCGATGATTTATGTTTGATGTCACACAAAATCGGAGAATTACAAGCGAAAACAGACAAACTGGTTGAAGAGTCAGCTAGTGAAGACAGGACTCCAAGTGAACATAGACAAGACAGAGGTTATGAAAATAACCAACCAACAACAACAACAGCAGCAACATCCAGCCAAAAGCCGATCACCATCAGCGGGAGCAATTTGAAAGAGGTTACTTCATTCACTTATCTAGGGAGCATTGTCTCAACTACAGCCAGTCGGAACGGACGAGGATGTCAAATCTAGCGAGAATCGGGAAGGCGAGAAACACATTCATCAACCTGAACCAACCAATCTGGAAATCTTCGTCACTCAGCATCAACAACTAAATTCGGTAGGATTTCAAATACGAACGTCAAGTCAGTCAGTTTTTCTATACGGATCAGAAACTTGGCGGGCGGGTCACAAAGAATATTTCCAACAACCTGTTGCAGACCAGACCTTTATCAACAACTAACTGTCTTCGCATGATCTATACTGAAGATCAGATGGCCGGGCCGGAAAGAATCACCATCAAGAAACAATGGGCACTAATAAACAAAACAAGAACCAATCACTCAACAAATATGCAGAAGAAAGTGGAGATGGATTGAACACTCGTTGGGGAGGCCACTGGGTGACATCGGGCGCGCGACAGGCCATTGCTCGAGTGGAACCAGGCCGAAAGGGAAGCGGCGAGTGGGACGTCCAAGAGTGACATGGAGGAGATCGTGTGAAGAGGAGTTGAAAGAATATGAACTAACATGGATGCAGGTGAAAAGTACAGCAGAGGACGGAAGCAAGTGGAGACGTGCAGTTGAAGCCCTATGTTCCACTAGGAACCCAAGGGAACAATAATAATAATCTCCTATCTCGTTCTCCTAATTCTCTTGTTAGCTTTACCTTATATCATTGTCAAAAACTGTGGACTTTATTTGAAGGTGAATGCTTGTCAAAACAACAGTATCCATAGCGGAGGTTCAGTTGATATTTAGGAAGCAAAAGAACTGAGTGAAGAAATATTTGCTTTTCAGTTAGATCCTCATCTCTGGCAACACTCAGATTGTGACAGAAAAAGACTTTGGCGATGATAACTTGCGATTACAGATAAAATAGTCATAAGAATAAAATAATCTAGACAATGGTAATGTGTAATTAAAGGTGAAGTAGTCAGAAAAATAGTAAAATCATTTGAACAATTAAAGTTTTCGGAGAAGGCGAGGAGAAGTATTCCAGCTTATACAATCAAGTAACGATCGCCGAGGTATATTGGCTTTTTATTCCTTTACGTTCCAGTTTGAACATAGAGCTTCAAGCTAGACCTTTGAAGTTTTAGTAGCAGTGATTTGATTTTACGGGATGTATAAGATAGCCCTTTGCCCAGACTTCCCTCTTTACCGGCTCAGCAGGGTTGTGGAGTGCATCTGCCGGGGATCAAACCCCGGACCCCATGCGTGGTCGGCGAACATTTTATCGCTGAATTGTCGAATTAAGTAAACTGTATTTTTTCACCAAACACCTAAAAATAAAACAAAATACAAATTATGTGTTATACAATGAACATTTTTTCAAATTAGACTTCATTACGAGAACTACTGGAAACCAGGAAGCATTAAATAGCTGTTTTGTCCCCTCCATGAGATACTTCATTAGTGCACACTCAGAACACACTGCGTATTCATTAAACCACGGACTGACAAAACTGAGAATTAGCAAATCATCAGATTCCAACCTGATGGTTTGTTTCTGAGCCTACGGCCAGCAGTAAAGCAGGTTTGACAAGAGACTAGTAATCCTATTCCGTGAAAAGGAACACCACTGGTATTGGGACTTGTAAGCTCAAGCTTGAAGCGCTTTATTTCACTCAGATTGCAAAAGTAAAAAGAGTAATCATTACACTGAAGTGACCAACACTCTCTCAGACCTGAATTAATGTGCATACTTCTAGTGATCCAATATTAGATTGCATAAAAGTGAATGGAAATACAGAAAGCTTCGAAACACATTTTTTCTAATTTATTAACTTTTATCGCTACAAACAATCTTTATTGTATATTGATAAATCTATTGAAATACTTAGATTTTACTTTATGTGACAAACAATTTTACTAAAACTGTTTCAAGTTGTCATTAGTTGTTTTATGTCTGTTATATTTTTCTGAATAACTATTTCATCAGTCCATTCATTTAATCCGATATATGCAGAATTTTGTTCTTTATAGATCATGTTTATTAACATGATTTACTGAGTATTAAGTATCTTGGTCGTTAAGCATATGTATATGTATTCTATGCATATTTATATATACTGCATAAGTCATGTTCAATTCAAAATTGATTGTCACATTTCAATGTGTTCAATGTTGTTCAATTTGCATTCAAACCAAATCTTAAGTGATTTTAGATCAATCACTTTAAAAATTCACTTACTTTAAGAGATAATATTGACTGTGCGAAGCAATATAGAAAGGAATTCCCTGACTCTTGTATCATCGTTATCCTGCGATATTCATAGAGATGTAGATCATTTTTTTTCTAAATAAATAAACGTTACGATTTGCACAGACACCTTATGCTTCATATATTTTCTACTAATTTTTGCCAAAAGGAAGGAAAGCACCTTTATTTCACATTCTTATAGAACCAGTTTTTACGAACTAAAAATTATTAATAATAATAAGCTGTTATGATAAACTGAAATGAAATAAAGTCTCACTACTGAAGGCAAATAAAGATTATAATTTTCTAATGTACAGAGAGGAAAATTAAATTACGAGCAAAATACTGACTGATTCGCACAATATTTTAAAGGAAGAGGGAGATAAATGCATATATATATTTATATATATCAAATGTCAGATTGTTATCACGAAAAAACCAGTGTGATCCATCATATCAAGGTAAAGTGGATTCCCATAGAAAGCATTGGTGAAGGTAACGCTATATCGCGAGTTAACAAAGTTGGAACTTACGGGTAGCTGAATTCAAATCCAATTGGGTGAATTTTCAATGAGTTTGACCTCATAACCTGAAGGTTCCGAATCTGATGCTAAGGGATGTTGTGGGTGTGAACGGATGAGGAGTCCTCAGATAGGAAAAAACATTCGTCTGATTTTCCCTGGTTTTCAGTGATCTCTGCAGCTGATGTTGGTGAGGGACGGGAATCTGACAAATGAAATAAATCCGAAATTTCCACAAATCTTATAAACCTTATATACATATATATGTATATATTGAGCGCTTGTGCGTCGGTGGCACAGAAGTAGAATGCTCGGCAAACACGCAGATGGTTCTGGGTTGCATCGCACATCGACGCACTCCTTTACCTTGCTAAGCCAGTTATAAGACTGGTAAAGAAGAAAGGTTAGACATGAGGCTATCAACCCCATCCCGTAAAAATAAACACCACTGCTACCAAAACTTCAATCCTCTAGCTTGAAACCCTATGTTCCACTAGGAACGTTAAACGAATAAAAAAATATATTAAAAAAATTATATGATAAGTACCGACTTTTTGTGTAGATCCATAAACAACTTAAAAGCAGTGCTTCCGTTTTTAAAAATTCTGACAGCACAACGAAATCGGATGTAGATTTGTCTGAATCGCTCATTGCATTTGCATAACACAAAATGAATAATCGGACCGCTTATGTACTCGTCATATAAATTGTTCTTGAAAACTTATGTTTGTGTAGTCAGATTGTTTTGAATGTACTGCATAGATACATTACACGATACAAGAAAATTACGTCAATCTACTACTGATAAATAAACACACTGAGTAGTATATTATTCCTAGGAAGCTGTACATTAATTAGTGCTTCCAGGCCATCAACAGTTGAACTGTATTTATTATTTAAATTCTCACGGAACTATTTAGCATTTATTACAGTATTAGTGTGTGATTATTAATTGATTTTGATATATTCTTCTAAGTGTCATTCATGCATCCTATAACGTGATGTTGAATAGTCTTCACTGAATCACCATTTTATCATAATTAGTTTTGTGCTCAATTTAATACTGAATATTTGAATATATTCTAACAATCATTTAGTAGTTAAACGGACTACATCGATTCTTTTATGAAACGATTCGCATTATCCTTTAAAAAGGTTCAATTTTCAGGATTTAGTTTGTAGCGATTATACTTGTTTCAAGTTTGATCACAGACTGATAACAGGTGGAGAATCACTGTAAATCAGGATAAACTGGAAATCTGTTTCGTCATAGTTTGGGACTAACCAGCAGTGCGCGCACATCCACTGGAGATCGGACCCAGTAGCCTCCATTTACAAGGCCAGTTCGTAGACCATTCAGCCATTGGGACCTCTATCAATGGCCAGTCTATGAACTCTAACTTCTATCGATTCGAGATTTTAACTCAAGCAGCAATCAATGTCATCGGTGAGTATTCCTCCTCATACTTGACGTGATGGACATAATTGGCCATGACTTCTGACTAGAATTGACCAAAACTTCATCCTGTAGCCAGTAACTAGCGAATATCAGACTAATTTTCGAGAGTTAGACCCGAAGGTCTTTGGTTACATATCTGGTGAGTCTTGGACTAGGACAAAATAGATACCCAGTACTCCCCGGCTGTCTAACTCATATCAACCCGTGTTCAAAACTTAGAATAAATCCAATCCCTACAAGTTAACCCATGAAATGGGTCTGATGATCGCTAATGACTGGTTCCGTGTCGAATTTACTTAAAGTTCTAATGACCACTGGTGTCCATCAGGTCGGGTGTGAGAAAAAATACTCATTGATGACACTGACCAACAACTTCGCTTAAATCTCAAATTGGCTAGAGTTAGGGGCCTTATAATAATAATAATAATAATGTTGGTTATTGAATTGCTCTGATATTCATTTGGAGGACTACTTTTATGGATTAGATAAATAAATTCAGATCAACTTCTCAGAATGACAGTAAGAGTTATGTATCACTGTCAAACTGTTCTATGATGATGATTTGAATGCTTCTCTAATGAAAATTGCTGTGAAATCCCGTGGATATCTTTCAAGTGACTATGGATACAAAAAAGACTGTTGATGACAATGAGAATAGTCTTCCGGAAGTTCATTCGTGAATTGATGGCAAACGGAGTGTAGGTTGATGAAACTTCCCCACTGACATTACACGTTAGTGGTATTGGGAGGGGACAATTTGTTTTAATAATCAATCGCACACTAAGAGTCATAACAGAATGATTTCATTTGATCAAACACAGCGATAGGGTTTTATGTATTTGATGATAACATTTTGAGCACTATTTATTGCTGTTAATTTTATTGAAGTGATAGAGTATGATTATACTGTACCACTGTACGCTATATCAAATAAATATATTCTCTTATGAACTTTTATCCTACAACTCTTCCTAAATTTCATTCACCAAAACATTAACGGTCATAATTCATAGAATTAATCTAAAACCTGAATATTTTATCCGGCATTTGATTGTAGTTTGCTTTTGAATGAATCTAGTTACCAGTGTTAATAATCTAAATTATGATGGCTTTATTCTGGACAGTGTTTATACAATAAACAGAATTTTTAGCGGAAATTACCACATGATATTTTTCTCTGCATCCACGACCTTCAAATATAATAATCGATCTATCTGATTAATCCACTGTGATGTTTCTTCTTTTACTCCTTTGAGAAATGCTCTGCATTTGATTGAAAGCCAATAATACAAAACAAAAGCTGGATTTCGAAACACAAGGACATAACTCAAGAACAGTTATCTCATATATTGGAATATGTTGCCACTCATAGTTATGCTTTTTCTCAGCTAATCAGTAGACTGTAAATGTTTTGATTTCTGGCGAGAGTAGATAATACCAGTAGAGGTCATATTCTAATCTTTTTATTCCTTTATTTCCCCAGTGGAGCTAGAGGTTTGAATTTTTGGTGGCAGTAGTGTTTATTTTTACGTGATGCATATGCTAGCCGTATGCCTAACCTTCCCTCTTTGCCAGTGTTATTACTGACTTAGTGAAGTGAAGGAGTGTGTCGGCCGGAGTTCGAACCACCGACCGCATGCTTAGTTGGCGAGCATTCTACAGTTGTGCCACTGAAGCACTCATATCTTAATAGACTGGAACAAAGTAAATAAAAGTTATTATATGCAGTATATTAATGGAGTATTTTGGTTCCCCAAATTGTAAAAAGGCCACCAAGATGTTCCACCTTCCGATGTTACCACAACTGTTGATTTCAGTCTACAGATATCACAACCGTTAGACTGAATAAATTATATAACGAATTATTCCAGTAGGACAGATTTGAGGCTATAATTTGTATAATACTCAGAGTACAATAAATAAAGCAAATTTATTTCTTAGTTGATAAAAATTGTTCATTTTTTCGGAAAGAATGTATGAATACCAACAACTTAATCTTCAGTGTAAATGTCATCACGAAATCACATCAATTTGAGAATCACTGAAATCTAGAGAATACTGATTACTTGTTTCTTCCTAGTCAGAGACTTTTAAGCAGTTCGTACCTTTAACTCCCCCCCTCCCCCCCGACTGGGAACCCGACCAAGGACCTTCGTGTGATAAGGTGATCACATCACTATTGAGTCACTGTCAAAGAATCCAATATCCTATGAATTCCTCTCCGCTAATATATAGCTCCAAGGGCAGCAAATATCATCCATAAGTGTCTGTCCTGGTGAGTCGGTGGCATAGCAGTTAGGACACTCGCCGACCATCCACATGGTCCGAGGTTCAATCCCCGGCCACTAGACGCACTCCTTTACCTCGCTGAGCCAGAAATAATGCTGGTAAAGAGGAAAGGTTGGGCATGAGACCAGCAACCCTATCCTGTAAAATTAAACACTGCTACAGAAACTTCAAGCCGCTAGCTTGAAGCCCTATGTTCCACTGGGGAACGTGAAGGAAAAAAGAAAGTGTCTGTCCTCAAACTCGACTTGGTGGACCCTAGCGATCAAAACTTTTGTTTTTTATATCCTATTTTGAACTCTCAAAGTTTTCCATATGGCTAGTAAAGTTTATAATGTTGTAAAATTATTATCCTAGGCAATTATTATCTTTTATCTATAAACTAAGAGAAGTGATGTGACTGATGCAATTAGAGAATAACAGTAAATATTACTTCTTATGCAATTTCATTATCAGGAAGCGTTTGAGAAATACTCTTTTTTAAGACCATCAGAAGAGGTTCATTTAGCTCAGAACACATGTTTAACATCCTTTCTTATAGCCTATAACATTCATCATGCTTTACCAATAGAAGCTGTGTGTATATTCACTATTGAAACATTGTACCAGCTTGTGATTATCATTCAAAAACAAACACAAAACATGCATGCACACACATTCCTTTTTTTTTGCACATACGAGTGAATCATCATCACATGATACTACATGAGTACACAAACGAAAAATACAACAACATGCAATTCCATAATTGATTATTATTCTCTTTCAGAGTCTTATCTGCTAAATATATCGGTTTATCGATTTATTTATTTATTTTGTTGCAAACCACCTGACTACACATTTGATATTTCGCTGTTTACTTTCATTATTTTTGTTATTATTATTTTAATAAATTTTTCGATATGTTTGTTTGCTTAACTGTTGTTTACAATGATTGTCAAATCACATGGCCCGTGAAATAATAATGAATGAACCTTATGATTGATTTCACTTCCTAGATCGAATACTCACAATGTTTATGTTTTAAATTAAGGGAGCTGAGTAGCAGTGGTCGTACTTTTATAATACTGAGAAAAAGAACAACAGAAGACTGAGAATTTAATTATGATAACAATAATAATAAATATAAATAATTTAGGGAGGAAAATAAAAATGAGGCAGCTAATGGAAAACTGAACACAATTTACCTAGTTATCTGGTGAAATATGCGTCAGTGATTCAAGCGTATAATACCTGCCAAGCAAATACGCGGTGTAGAGTTCGATTCCCTGACGAAATTGTCCTAAAGTTCACCTAACTGTTAGGTAGAGTAAGCCCTGAAAAGAGATAGCGGGAGGCTAGTAACCCATTGTCCGTGGAGAAGCAACACTATCTCCACAGAAACTTCAACTCTTGAAATGCTACGTTCTACTCGGAATGGAAGCAGTACAGAAATGGAAATTGTCAAGTGGACCAGTGTGCCATCAAGTAAATAAGGCTTTCATGTGAATAAAATAAAGAAAAGTAGGTATTAAAGGCATCCGACATGTTTCTAGTGGGTCAGCGGCACAGCTGTAGAGTGCTCACCAACTAAGCAGGTGGTTCGGGGTTCGATCCCTGACTGACGCACTCCTTTACCTCGCTAAGCCAGTAGTAAGACTGGTAAAGAGGGAAGGTTAAGCATGAGGCTAGCAACCCCATCCCGTAAAAATAATCACCACTGCTACAGAAATTTAAGGCCTCTAACCTGAAGCCTATGTTACAATTGGAACATAAAGCAACAAAAAGGAAACATGTTTCTGGTCTAGTGTTAATTCATTTCTAATCTTATTTATATAAAAGAGGAAGTGTAAACACCTTCAATCCTTATGTATTTCTAATAGAGTTGCAACTAGCCTCTTCAGCATCAGTGAAAGCATATACTGATATACATTTTAAGTAGTCTATTTCAGCAAAGATTTTATAAATGACATTAGATTATAGCATCAAAACTTATGATCTTCACTAAATTACTGATTAAGGGAAATACGATACTACTGATAAGTACTGTATAGTGTATGAATGTTTGTTGTTAGTTGTGTCACTAGAATTCAAATAACTGACTGTAGGATTAAAAACACTAAATTCAGCTAACACTAACTTAACTGTCTGTTGTACTGGTCGATGGTTTAGTCAAGTGATTACTGTCCAGAGAAAACTGTTTTACTTCCACAGCCTTCCAATGAAGTAATATGAGTGTTATTTTGTCATATTATCTTTACCTTGAGGTCCCGATGGAACATGCAGCTTCAAAAGAACATCCCTACTTCATCTCATTTTCTGCAATCCTCTTTACCTGGCTGTATGACTGCCCACAGGCTGTCATCTCTCTCTGACATGATCTATTCCACGTCACTCTTGGACTCACGCACGATTCATCAGTTTCCATTCTGGTTACATTAGAGGGTCTGTTGCAAAATGTCACCCATTGGTCTTCACATTATTTCCGATTTATCTCCACTGTCTCTGATATATTTGTTGAGCAGTAGGCTCTGCATTGGTTCGTTCCCAGAGTTAGTTGTCGCTTATTCTCTCCACCCGATCATCTGATCCTCAGTATGAGGCAAAGGCAGCTATTGATAAAAGTTAGTAACAGGGTGTTAGAAAGGCTTTCAGTGACTCCTGCGCCAAGTTTCTGACTCAGACAGAAGAACCGGACAACTAAACATTAGTGCCGAAAATCTGAATCTTGTCCTCTGTGGTGAGTGCGGTGGAATTCCAAACTGATTTCAGATTGATGAAGGTTCACCTTGCAATTCAAATCATGGGCAGCTATGATATCCTCATCCGTTTCGCATGCAGTTGAAAGGATGCTTCTTAGATAGGTGAAGAAGGTGACCTCTTTTGAATTTCTGAGGTTGATAATCGTTGATGCTTGCTGTTGTTGATTGGTTATCTTCTTCACCTTTGTCTTTTATGTGTTCACTTGAAGTCTTGTTTTCGCTGAATGCTTCTTTTGCCAGTTTTTTTGGTTTTCACCCGTGAGTTTTCAAGGTTCTGCGACATTAGACATAGATCATCCTCGAAGTATGGAATATGTAGAGTCTTCTAACCGAATCAACATATTCCTGTCTTTTACTAGGTGGGGATTTTGGCCTCATCTCCTCAACCCTTTCTCTTATCAGTGCTTAATATTAGCTAGTAAATGGGGTGACGTACAGGAGTGAGCTAACTGGAAATCGACCTCAGAACACATGTGCGGTCGGCGAGCATTCTAACATCGAATCACTGACACAACTTGGTCAGCGGCAGTATAATCATTCATTGGGAATGTAGGTATATCCAGCTGACGAGTTCAAAATAGGAAGGAAAATGCCACTTGGGTTCCTCTGCTAGCCACCATCAACCTAACTGCATCATGTTAACATTCATATATTGTTTGATTATCCATTCTAGTAGCCGGTGTATCAACTAAGACCAAGCATTTCTGCCCAATTAGAGTCTTTAGGCCGGAAATACAAAATAACATAAATTAACAACTGGCAGCTGGTTATATTTTTTCGGTAAATGTAGTACAACTGCCAGCTATTATCACTGGAGAGTAAATGTCCTCTTCCCAGACCTGGTGGAACCCCCTAGTTATTACTACTATTTAGAACTCCAGATAACTTCCTGTATACGGCCAGTTGCTAGCGAGCATCTGATTAGCTTTCAAGTGTCAGTTTGCAGAGATTTGATTGGTTACAGCTATGAACACGAGTTAACATTAGTTAAAGAACCTCTGGGAAACTAGTTAATACTACAGAACTCCTTCGTCCTACTTTGGGATTCCTCATCGGTGCTCATCCATCGGCAGTGGTGTGAACTCACTGCCTTGGATGAAGTATCCTTTCGGTATTTTATTTTTCTTTACCTTCACAACCACTGTTTCTTTAATTTTCATTCTTCAAGCTACTAAAGTTACAAGTATCACTAAAACGGCAATAGTGAGGAGAGACAGAATCAATGGGAGATGATAATTCTACCAGGACGGTATGTAAATTTACAAATATGAAAATAGCTGAACATTAATCACGAGGAGCATAGTAGCCAAAATTATAGAGACTTGGAACACACCCATTAAGTGTATGAAATAAGATGTAATCAAAGTGTGCACAGGTATAGCGACCAATGACCAATAACCTACCAAACCACCTTAAACAGCCAGTTTGATCAGTGTCACTTACGCTTGTTGTTACGGAGAAGTGATACTACGTTGTGGATTCGTCTAACCTGACTACAGTGCCTCTGCAGAACATGTTACTATAACCAACTGATCACTCGAAATTTTCTTTCACACTATAATAGACATAAATGTCAGATTGGAGAAAAGCGATGACTGGAACAACAAAATCTATGGTATCTTATATTTCCAAAACCTCGAGAAATTTAAGGTACAGATAAAGTAAGTCTGATTGGCTGTATGATATTGAAACCTCTCAGAAAAATAAACCATGAAAAAATGAATCGAAAACTGCTCAGCAAGGTTAAGACCTGTCAGTATATGCTTAAAGCATGACCTCATGGGTAAAAGAGAAGCTTATCCACCCTAACAGTTGTTACTCTTCACAGTCGTGGAAGACGAATGAAATAATGTTACGCAACTGAAGATGAAGAAAAATTTAAGATGTTTGTAAAATAAAGTTTTAAAAAATTCATTTTGGAGATGTAGGGTTGAACGTGCTACTTTTGTAAACATAATTCCATTTTTTTCATGCCTATGCAAATGGTTACTGCTGACGATATGCCATCTTTCTTACGTACGTTTCATTCTTTTCATACTGTTTTTATTCAGTGAAATACATTCAGTATTGAATGAATTATAAAATAAAAATCTACTGAAATATTTAAAAGTGAGTTCTTTATCTTAACAAAGTCATTATAGCAAGTTATACCTTACAACCGATTACCCATTTAATCAATAAACAAAGCAAATAGTTATTTATAAAATTATATTTGTAAAATCTCAGTGAAATTGAAATGATTAATTCCAACGTTTCTTTCGGCAATCTGGTCCGAATTTCTTCACGGAAATTAATCGAAATTAACACTACAGAGGTTTATATATAAAAAGAACATATCTTGTTTTAGTTATTCGTCAGACACACATTCTGCAATGCCATGCAGCATTACAGTAGATGCTACCATTCTTATAGTATTGTTTCCTATAATTCCTCGAGGAACATAGGGCTTCAGTCATACGTATCGACTGAATTCGGTTCTCCGCCAACGTTTTCTTTTGGCTTCACGTCTGCCAACATACTTTCATTTCCTCTTCACATGACCTCCTTCACGTCAACTTCGCACTGACCACCAACTCGCCGCTTCCCATTCGGGTTCCACTCGAGCAGTGGCCTGGCGTATGGTGTCACTTGATGGTTCGTTTTCTCAGAGCATGGCCAATCCATCTCCATTTCTTCCTGCATATTTGTTGCACAATTGGCTTCTGCTGGGTTGGTTCGCTCACCGCCAGAGATCCCTCACTATTTCTGATCTTTTCTAGCCGGCGATCTGATCTTGAGTAGTGTTAAGCGAAGACGGTTGTTGATGAAGGTTTGTAGTTTGTTTGAGGTGCTCTTCATGACGCATCAAGTCTCTGATCCATCACACTGGAGTTGGAAATCCGCATCTTATTTTCATGCTGACTGCTGTTGACCTTCACACAGTTTGAGGGAAATGAAAGCTTGCCTTGCTTTGCCGATTCTAGCTTTGATACCCACGTCAGTTCCGCCTGTAGTTGAAACGATGCTTCCCAGTTAGGCAGGTAGGCGAAGGAGGTTGCTTCTTTCACATTCCCACCATTTATGCTGATTGTTGTCTGTTGTTGTTGCTGCTGTTGGCTAGGAGTCTTCATCACCTCTGTTTTCTCTATGCTCAAATGAAGTCCTATCTTTGATGCTTCTTCTGCCAACTTGTTGCTTTCCACTTGCATATCTTCCAGTTTGTGGAAAATCAGACATATATCATCGGCGAAGCTCAGATCCTCCAAGTTTTTTTGTGTCTCCTGTCTCCTCGCTGCCCGCTGTCTGTCACATTATCCAGTCTACCGCATCAGTAATATCACTACCAAATACAATTATCAAAAGTGCTTTCAAAACCACAGACTGACCGACTTGGGTCAATTTGGGCATATAAATCTAATAATGAATACAGTTATAGATATTAGTTAGTGTTAAACATTCACAAAATGGCAAACAGTTATAGATGCTAATAGTCAATAAGATTATATCCACAGATTCAGTGTTCGCAGGTAAACGAATTAAAATGAATTCCACAATTTACTGGCTAAAAACACCAGAGAAGTGAGTTTCATGTAACTAAGCAAATGTAGCACACTAATCGAAGAGCCAATCTTAACTAGCTATTATCAATGGTTATCATCATCACCATCCTCATCGTTACAGTGCGAACTAACACCCATCCATGTAATGAGTGCTTGATAAGAGTGGAATAAAAATCCAGAGGATGGATTCTATCAAATAAATCAATCCAAGATTATCCTAGTTGGCTTCATTATCAAGTTAACAACCTCTTCCCTTTATTTTTATCTCTCTATAGTTGAAATTGACAGCCTGTGCATTAATTAACATACAGTAATGTATCATTTACACACATGATATTTGGGCGTAAGTTAGAATGACTGCTGTAAAATGACGACTGGGCTAGCAGTCTGTTAGCAAGTAGCTCAGTTTGTAGAGGTATGGACTACAAATCCAGAAGCTACCTGTTATAATCCCACTGTGACCACGATTTTCACCCTACAAATCAATTGTAATATGTCAACTGAAGGCTATCTCAGATGGTCTCATTATCATTAATGTGTCAAGTAGGTGTTTAAAATCTCATCTGATTGACCAGTGCCCATTTTCCTGGTGAACCAGGTTAATCAGTAATATTTAAATAAATAATGCCCATGATCATAATTATAATTAAATTAATTATAAGTGAATAATGATATACACTACTGATTGGTCGATCTGAATAGTTGAACATCGCTCGCATCAACCGATTGGTGCTTACCAGCCAGATGGAAGTGATCTAAGCATCGGAGGGCCGATCTGATCACCCAGGGACGTTTTATGGTGTTTACAGAATCAATCAAGTTCGAGAACCTTTGAATAACCAGAGAGTGTTGGATGGCTGTTTCGTCCTACTTTGGTACTCCTCATCTGTACGCTCTCCTTCGTGTTCTTATCTAGGACCTAAATGTCAAGCTCATCGATCATTCACTCACTAGAACCCAATCCAATGGTCCACGAATTCCAAATTCTAAAAAACTTTGATTAAAACGCGCCTACTAGTCATTGTGATTGGCGACTATTTGTCCTCACACTTGACCTTATGGACACCAGTGGTCATGACTTCTGACTATAACTCCAGGCAGCTGACCTGATGCTCACTAGTGACTGGCTACAGGACGTGTTTTCTTGGAGTTCTGGTGCGAATCTGTGCCTAGTGAAGTTCACCAAGTCGGATATAGGGATAAACAGTCGCCAATCACAAGGGCTGGCATGTGCTTTAAATCAAGAATTGTTAAAATTAAGAATTCGTGGGTTATGGAATCGGATCCCAGTCTCTGAATGGTCTACAAGCTTGCCATGTAACCGGAAGGTTTAGGGTACAAACGCTGATGGGGTGCGTACCAATGACGAGTCCCATGGTACGACGAAACAACCGTTCAGTTTTCCCTAGTTTCCAGTGGTTCTCTAACCGATACCAATCTGTGACCAAACTTTAAACTATGAACGTCATAGATAACGATATCTTTTTCCTTTAATTTCTTTGGACAGAAGATTTAAATGTTTTCATCGTCATTAGAAATTTTTATTGCCCAGTGAATGAAGAGCAGAATGACACTCTCCTCTTTACTGATGTATACCCGTTTATTTCTAACAGTTTTACCAAATTAACATTAAACCAGAATAAATAAACCATATGTAATGACGTAACTTGCTGTTGACTTATGTTAGTAGGTGAAAACCACTCACACCAGTCAGCAGTTTTTATCAGCTAGGTCGAATCCATCTAAATATGGCAGGGCCATTTCTCTGTTTTGCGACTGACCCCATCAGTGACATACGCAGACACAGTTCTCCTGTATGTGATAATATTGCAGGGTTTCTTTTCATAGTATAAAGATTACAAAATTATTAGATTTAATTCCGTTATACAAGGTATTCCTCGCACTATCAGGAACTGATAGCTTATGGACTTTAAATAAACGAAAGCAGTCTGTGAACTAAAACCTACCGTCATAGATATTAACCCTGAAGCTCTGAATGGAGTTGAGTCAAAACACTTTCCAGTACAGTAATGCTGTTGAAAAAATCAGTATTATTGGAAAGCATCAAATAGAGGAAATGCCTTAGTCAAAAATCAATCAAGGGAACTGGGTGTATCCTAGCAGATAAGGAGAAATTCATAAAAATTCCACAAAAATTATTATATGCTTCAAATACTGAGTGAAATAACACAGTGCATGAAATGGCCAGTAAAAAAACACTCAAAGTCTGTTGATGAAAATTCATTAACACTAGATGGTCTAAATTAAGAGTAACAAAGCACATGAAACTAAAGTTCTAGATTTCATGGCTAACCAGTGCCATGACGTTTAACTAGGAAACAGGTCAGGATACAGTTAAGTATAGGTTATCACGTTTAATTATGCAAGTTAACAGTAAGAATTTATTACCAGTAGTAGTTTATTGCCAGCCCAAGTGGTTAGATGGTCAAAGAGCTTTGTCATGTGACTTGAAGGTTCAGGGTGCTCTCCCTAACGGGCTTCTGAATGCACAGTGACGAAGAGTCCCAAAATAGAACTAAACAACTTTCCAGTACTTCCTGGTCTTCACTGGTCTCTCTAGCTGAAGTTGGTTCGTAATTAAGATTTAGCGATTGAAATTAATCCTGAAATCCCCACAAATCCTATAATCGAGTACAAGGAAGTCGCTGTAATCGCCTCCAACTGCTTTTCGAGCTGTAGGACAATAAATGTAGTTATCATGCTATTGATTTCTGAGAAAGCATTACCGCAAGATGGTTTTTGAACTAGGTACATGTAAAGCATAATCTCTTTGTGCATTTACATATTGAAATGAAGTTCTGAATACTAATACAAAAGTAATCCATACTAACAACCCTTATGTACAGTTATTTTCAAAAACACCGTTATGTAGAGGAAGTCACTCACTTTTAAAAATCCTCTGAGGGTTTTCATGATTCCTCTAAGGAAAGGAAAGGTGGGAACTAATCTGCTTGTAACAGCACTCGCTCTTCGTGCTAAGCTGACCGTTTCTTCATATCTTACGTCATTTCATTACTGCATTGTGATTTGCAGTTAGGTATCGGGAAGATTCTGCCCACAACACATTTCACTTCACCTTAATTTCGTGATCACTAGCATTCGTCAACCAGTAGTTTATGAAATCGTGAAATTGATTCTTTCTGTGACTGAAGTTTTTGGCTATTCAAGATACAAAAAGCCCCTTTGTAGGACTACATTGTGTATTTGAATAAATCGGCAGGTGGTAGACAGATGTCTCAAAGTGTCAAGAAATGGCTTCTTCAGTTTACTGTTATTCTATATTCAATGTCATTCTATACAAAACTGGTAATAGCCATAGTAAACCTTGTGGTTTTCAGAATTAATAGTTTTTTGGTCATCGTTTTAAACTCTGGTTTTATTCAAATTCTAGTCATTTCTTCATGACCTTGATATAGACTCATTAAAACAAGGCTGTCGGTAAAATAGTTGAACTTGAATAGTAGTGTACAATAATATTTGACGTTATTTTTTTGCTTGAATATGTTATTAACTATTGAATAATGGTACAAGTATTGTTTTGGTGTTTATAATCCGTTCGACATGACCAGTTCCAATTTTAAAATTATCTCATTCATTTAACTTATGTTATTAGAACTTTCTACATGGCTATGAAATGTAATTAATCGATTTTGTTACACGTAATCAGTATTCGTTTGAAGAATGAATGTTTACGCTTGAATAAAGTAGATTTTAAGTATTGGTTTGTAGGGATTTGGTTGATCGGTTACAGGATTTCATCATTTTATTTTTATTTCATTTTGGATTTACAGCTTGATTCCACACTGTGTTTTTGGTACAAGTATGGAATTTTCAGCATGGATATCGGTAGCCCGAATTTTGCAGGCCGACCATAGATATCAAGTGTGCGTCGGCAAAGGATTGAACCTCGGATCATGTGCATGGTCGGCGAGAGTCCTCACCACTGTGCCACCGACTCACAGAGCTGACACTGATAAGAGAACCATTGGAAAACCTGGGAGTACTGGACAGCTGTTTCGTCAGCCTAGTTTGGGACTCTTCAGCAGTACGAACCCACCGGGGTTTGAACTCAGGACCTTCTGGTTACAAGGCGAGCTCGTATACCATTAAGGTACTGGGACCGGATCTAATGGATCATGAATTCTTACTTCTGCCAATTCACGATATAGCGCAACTACCAGCGAATGTCTTCGACGAGTATTTGTCCTCACACCTGACCTGCTTCACCCTACTGGTCACGACTTCCCACTTTCCAATGGTTCTCTAACCAATATCAGCTCAATGTGAAATCCTGTAACCAAACTGGATTTTAGTTTTTTTCTATTCCTTGTGTATATCTCAAACTAGAATGACTGACCTTACAAATTGCGGTATTCCTAGGAGTGTACAACACAACATAAGCCTTATAAAATAAAGTAAATGGTCAAGAATCGTAGACTTTTCTAGATAATTTTATTGTTCTACGAGATTCTAAATAAAGTAAGAGCAATAGGTTGCGCAAAAATAGAGTGGGACCATCATCTTTTTTGCTGGCATATTTGTAGTATGCCACAATTAAAGTCATACGTCTTATTTACTAGGATTATTCAATGACACCCATAAAAATATTGATTTCACTATGGAATCTGAAAGTGGTGGAAAGTTCCATTTCCTTGATATAGCTATGAAACGCCTAGAAGATGGTACTACCCAGGGTTTAGTTCATCAGTATCTTACACGGAGTGGACAATACTTATACTTCAGTTGTTTTTATCCATATGGCTCAAAGTTTTGTCTTATAGGGCCTAGCGAATATGCTGTACAGAGAAATTAGAGAAAGAATTTCTGATTCTCGAGAAGATGTTGAAAAACAGTGGTTACCCTTAGGAATTCATTATCAATTAAGAGGGAGATATGAAGGTTCAAAAGCTAAGCAAATCACTGTTGGAAAAAAGCTTGTCTTCATTCAAATCTATTTTAAACGTGATAATATTGCAGAAATGGTTAACTAAAGACTGAATGTCTTGCTGTCCTTCAGCCAGGTTGGTTCCTGTTTGTCAGACAACATACTGTTTAGTGCAACCAAAAGGTTACAGATACCCTTCTCATTTTAACTCTTCAAATTTACTTGTATCTGTGGTAGCAAATACTCTGGGAGAATACAAAAAAGGGCACACTACTGATTTTCTGAACATTTACCAAAATGCCTGCGTTTCAAGGGAAGGAATGTTTACAATACTGCTATAGCCAGGAATCTTTTCTATATTAGTCATGAAGTTCTTTAAAATTATTAGTAAGCACTATGGTTCAATCCTCCTCAAGTTTATCGAAATGATCCCTATCAAACGCCTAACACCAAGTTTACTTTACACAAAGGAGCAGTTATCAGCCTTCACTTACCATGAAAACAGGATGTCTTCACATTTTTATTATTTCCTTTAATTCCTAGACAAACATAGGGCTTCAGCCACACGTCTTCATTGCGTCCGGTTCTCCAACAACGTTTTCATTTGGCTTCACGTCTGCCAATTCGCTTTCATATCCTTTTCACATGACCTCCTCCATGTCAGCCTCGCACTGACAACCAACTTGCCGGTTCCCGTTCGGGTTCCACTGGAGCAATGGCTTGTCTAGTTGTGTCATTTGATGGCTCGTTTTCTCAGAATGTGGCCGATCCACCTCCATTTCTTCCTGCCTATTTGTTGCACAGTTGGCTCCTGCTGGGTTCGTTTGAGGTGCTCCTTATGACACTTTAAGTCTGTGATCCTTATAGTAGCACTGACTTCACATTGGAGTTGGAAATCTGGATGTTGTTTTTGACGCTGACTGCTGTTGACCTTCACACAGTTTGAGGGAAATGAAAGCTTGCCTTGCTTTGATATCTTCGTCAGTTCCGTCTGTAGTTGAATCGATGCTTCCCAGGTAGATAAACGAGTTTGTTTCTTCACATAATGTTTCATTTAATTACGTAATCCTTGATTTGAACTTTTCCAGATTTGATATAGTGTAAGTTTGCTTGTCTCTTGTTTCTATGACGTGAGTTGAACTCATCACATTGTTATTTAATATATTAGTTACCCATCATCTTATTTACCTCTTATCTTTATTACGTGACTCCATTGAGATTGTATCCGGGCATTTATTTTTCGTATAAACTTGAACTTTCTGGGTGTAACCTATTTAACTGGGATTACTGAGCAATGTTTATTAAGTTTGAAGTCTGCTGTCAACCGACATTGCATAGCATTTGTTGGTATGGAAAAATTGTTCTCTACATAAACTTAACAATATCTGTAGGCTATACGCAGCTGATGAGAAGCCGAAAAAATAAATGATGGTATCATTTTATTCTGCACAAGCTGTTGTTCATGCTTGATTTAAATTCATAAAGGGGAATAAGTTTATAAAGTATTGTATGAAGGTTATAATATACCAGTAACTTTTCTATAGTTTGATTTCTAAGGGTTAGTTGTGTTTTTACGATGATTCTCAAACTAGGATGAAGCAGCAGCTCTCCAGTACTCCTTGGTTTTCAATGGTTCTTTAACTGATATCAATCCGTGACCAACTCATGAAAACATAACTAACCCTTACAAAAAAAAACTATAGAGAATTAATCTGATGCTCGCTAGCGACTTGCTACAGGATGCAGTTTCCTGGAGTTCTAGTGAGAAGTTGTACCCAATGAGGTCCAATTAGATGTCACGTGTGTGGATGAATGTCCCATCAACGACAATGGTTGGGGTCGCGCTAAAATCACGAATTGGTAGAAGTTAGAATTCATGGACTGGCCACTGAATCGGGTCCCAGTGGCTGAATGGTATACGGGCTTGCCTTGTAACCGGAAGATACTGGGTTCGAATCCCAGTGGATGTGTACTGCCGATGATTTCCAAACTAGGATGAAACAGCTGTCCAGTACTCCGGTGCTGATTTTCAATGGTTCTTTAACTGATATCAATCCGTGACCAACTCATGAAAACATAACTAACCCTTACAAAAAAAAACTATAGAGAATTAATCTGATGCTCGCTAGCGACTTGCTACAGGATGCAGTTTCCTGGAGTTCTAGTGAGAAGTTGTACCCAATGAGGTCCAATTAGATGTCACGTGTGTGGATGAATGTCCCACCAACGACAATGGTTGGGGTCGCGCTAAAATCACGAATTGGTAGAAGTTAGAATTCAGGACTGGCCACTGAATCGGGTCCCAGTGGCTGAATGGTATACGGGCTTGCCTTGTAACCGGAAGATACTGGGTTCGAATCCCAGTGGATGTGTACTGCCGATGATTTCCAAACTAGGATGAAACAGCTGTCCAGTACTCCGGTGCTGATTTTCAATGGTTCTTTAACTGATATCAATCCGTGACCAACTCATGAAAACATAACTAACCCTTACAAAAAAAAACTATAGAGAATTAATCTGATGCTCGCTAGCGACTTGCTACAGGATGCAGTTTCCTGGAGTTCTAGTGAGAAGTTGTACCCAATGAGGTCCAATTAGATGTCACGTGTGTGGTTGGATGTCCCATCAACGACAATGGTTCGAGTCGCGCTAAAATCACGAATTGGTAGAAGTTAGAATTCAGGACTGGCCACTGAATCGGGTCCCAGTGGCTGAATGGTATACGGGCTTGCCTTGTAACCGGAAGATACTGGGTTCGAATCCCAGTGGATGTGTACTGCCGATGATTTCCAAACTAGGATGAAACAGCTGTCCAGTACTCCGGTGCTGATTTTCAATGGTTCTTTAACTGATATCAATCCGTGACCAACTCATGAAAACATAACTAACCCTTACAAAAAAAAACTATAGAGAATTAATCTGATGCTCGCTAGCGACTTGCTACAGGATGCAGTTTCCTGGAGTTCTAGTGAGAAGTTGTACCCAATGAGGTCCAATTAGATGTCACGTGTGTGGATGAATGTCCCATCAACGACAATGGTTGGGGTCGCGCTAAAATCACGAATTGGTAGAAGTTAGAATTCACTGGCCACTGAATCGGGTCCCAGTGGCTGAATGGTATACGGGCTTGCCTTGTAACCGGAAGATACTGGGTTCGAATCCCAGTGGATGTGTACTGCCGATGATTTCCAAACTAGGATGAAACAGCTGTCCAGTACTCCCTGATTTTCAATGGTTCTTTAACTGATATCAATCCGTGACCAACTCATGAAAACATAACTAACCCTTACAAAAAAAAACTATAGAGAATTAATCTGATGCTCGCTAGCGACTTGCTACAGGATGCAGTTTCCTGGAGTTCTAGTGAGAAGTTGTACCCAATGAGGTCCAATTAGATGTCACGTGTGTGGATGAATGTCCCACCAACGACAATGGTTGGGGTCGCGCTAAAATCACGAATTGGTAGAAGTTAGAATTCATGGACTGGCCACTGAATCGGGTCCCAGTGGCTGAATGGTATACGGGCTTGCCTTGTAACCGGAAGATACTGGGTTCGAATCCCAGTGGATGTGTACTGCCGATGATTTCCAAACTAGGATGAAACAGCTGTCCAGTACTCCCTGATTTTCAATGGTTCTTTAACTGATATCAATCCGTGACCAACTCATGAAAACATAACTAACCCTTACAAAAAAAAACTATAGAGAATTAATCTGATGCTCGCTAGCGACTTGCTACAGGATGCAGTTTCCTGGAGTTCTAGTGAGAAGTTGTACCCAATGAGGTCCAATTAGATGTCACGTGTGTGGATGAATGTCCCACCAACGACAATGGTTGGGGTCGCGCTAAAATCACGAATTGGTAGAAGTTAGAATTCATGGACTGGCCACTGAATCGGGTCCCAGTGGCTGAATGGTATACGGGCTTGCCTTGTAACCGGAAGATACTGGGTTCGAATCCCAGTGGATGTGTACTGCCGATGATTTCCAAACTAGGATGAAACAGCTGTCCAGTACTCCGGTGCTGATTTTCAATGGTTCTCTAATTGATATCAATTTGTAATCAACTCGTAAAAAAATACCTATAACTAATAAGCAAGCATTCTTCAGGAATATGTCACACGGTAAATAACATTCTTAATTAATTTATAAACATAAAAACGATAAATTCTTACTTATCATAACAAAATTTATGTAAACACAAGAATATTGTTCATTTTGGTTGAGGTTATACTTCTCATATATGTATGTGTATATTTCGTGCAGAAAAAAACGAATCATACTAAAGATAAGGCCAAATTAACAAGAACAGTCACTTACTATAAACATATTTATACCTTTACCTAATACTGCTTTTCTTACTAACCTGTGTTTACTTCACTAAATAATTTAGAATGGTTAGAAGAATTCAAACGAATAAATTCTTGATTTATTCATCTGTGTATGTATTTTTTTGAATCAAATGATTTGAATCATGTGATATTGGTTATCCCAGTAGAGTCGTCCAAGTCGAGTATAAAGAAAAAAAAACAGTCACTGATGCTGTTGACTGGCAATATTGCTATTTATCATGAAATAGCATAATTTTGTTCCCACTATGACCACGAATTAGTGTTAAATAGGGAACGACTGAAAATCAGGAAATACTGGACACCCACTTCGTTCCATTTCGGGATTCATCAAGAGTACGTATTATTCTGGTTCGAACCCAAGGCAAGATCGTAGACAATTCGGCCACTGAGACAAAATCCATGACCCATGAATTCATTTTTGTACCAATTTGTAGTTTTAGCACGACCCCCAGCTAGTGTAATCGGCAAGTATTTATCTTCACGCCCAATCTGATGAGCCCCAATGGTCACAATATCTGACTTAAACTCCAGGCAAATTAACCTTGTAGCCAGTTACTAACGAGTATAAGATTAATTTGCATTAGTTGGTTCGTATTGATTTGATTTATTTCAGGTATGATCAGGGATCGATATCAGTTCAGGAAGCACTGAAAACCTACAGGGAGTACTGTTTAGTTGTGGTTGCGCCCTGCCGAAGAGTCTCACACAAGGATAGAATAGATATTCAGTTCTCCGTGATTTTTAATGTGACTCTTAAATGATGGCACAGTCGTAGTTACTGGGATAAAATTGGTGTTATCTGGTCTACACACACTCTGATAGAATTCCATGATTCAATTTTATCTAAGAAACTCGCTGTCATGGTGCATTTTTGGCTAATGTTGTATGGTAACATTAATAGATTGGCTGTGTACTGATGTTCCTACAGGATTTTTCTGGACGTCTGAATAACTTAGTATTACTAGCATGGTACAATATAGGTTTGAGTCTCGGATAAGACACTGATTACCTCGATGTTTCAGACAAGTTATACTGATAAGTGTCGATAGGTACGAAACACAGATCTAGAGTTGTCTATCGACTGCTTTCATCCATATAACACTTTAATCTTTATATATTCTCGTCTTATTACTATATAACTCTGCATTCAATGCCATGATCTATTTTTGTTTTCTTCATCGCTGTTCAGTCTACACTTTCAATTATGGAACTTATTCCTAAATAAAGTAAACATTAAGGTTAATTTAAAGAATTATTTTTTTGTAAGGAAATTCGCCTAATTTAAAACAAGTAACAGAATAAATATATAAATATATGCTGTGTGTTTTATTTATAGCGTTCTAATCAATCAATGAATTACATAATTAAGTACAACGGTAATTGTTTCATAAAATCTCTTTTTTTATATTTTTATTGATTACAAGACACTTAATTATCTTTATTTCATTCTTAATAAAAATAGATAGAAAGGAAAACCTTCGTTTAAATAATTTCAATCTTTATCTTTTTGTGTGTCATACAAAAACCCTGACAAATGGATGTTCAAGTGGAATTTCTAAGAACATTCTTGTACCAGTAGAAAAAGAAAATTCAAACGATAAAGTTGTTAAGTTTTAGTTTATACTCACACCTAAATTTGAAGTTTGTGCATGGAACTAAGAAAGTTTGTCTTTAAACAAGAATGAATCTTATAATGTACAGAATTTAAGTTTTTGGTATGCAAATGCATGATACATAGTGGTTAGTATTGAGTGTTATCCATTAGGATTGTATTCCCACCTCATTTTTCTTTTATTCTACAAGTTGTTTTTCCCTTCCTTTGAGTTTTGAGAAGAACACTGGGGCTTCAAGCTTGAGCTTTGAGGTTTTATTAGCGGTGGTGTTGTTGTTTTTGCCAGCCCTTTACTGGATTTACTACTGGCTAGCAAAGGGTTAGTAGCCCGCTGGTCAGGAATCGAACTCGGACCGAGTGGTTGATTGGCGAGCATTCTATCACCGAACCACCAATAAAAAGTTACACTTCTCGATAACTACTTTTGGACATATGCAGCTGTCTACAGAGCTGTTGGTAAGGGTCCGTTAACTTCTTGGGAATCCTTTATATAGTCCGAATTTTGAAGGTTCTGATTACATCTAACCATCAATGGTACAACTACATTGTGGTAGTAATTACTTTTAGTCTAACGGCCATCCAGTCGGTTTATCTAGCCTTTTAAGACCTACAGGAATATTTGTTCAAAAGTAAGAGTTCCCTGAATCATTGAAATGTAAAAGTTTGACCATCACAACTAAGTGTTAACAAGCTGATTGGACTGACTTTCCAGTTTTTAATCAATGCCAGATCAAATTCCCAAATACAATAACTATTTCAGCATAAAATAAGCTGTAATGTACCGTGGAATCACACATGATGATATCCTGTGTGTTAAAATTTTCTAAGACAGTTTGGAATTCGAGCACATGGAATGGTCCAAGTGTTTCTTTAAAACAATAATTTTAAATACTAACTGACCACTCTATACATCTATCTTTATCAAAGGTTACAATGATTCAGATTATGGGTTTCTCGGGCATTTGTCAATTTGTGAAATAGCCCTGAAGGGAAGCTACTGGATTGATGCCCTGAAGTAAAAATTAAAATTGTGGATAGTGGGTGAAGATGAAATGCGTGGTCATAGTTGCCAATGATTAGCGGTAGTGCTGTGTGATGAATTGACAGGAGTTAGAATTTATGCATCACTGAAATGAAGCCCAGCTGGCTGAATGTTCACTTAGCCTAAAGGTTTTGGTATTCAGTCCATGGCGCTATTGCGCCTGCACACTGTGAAGACTCGAAAACTGGGACGTAGTACATTTCAGTGCTTCTTAACTGAAGTTGGCTAGTGAACACACTTACACTGAATAATTATTTAAAGATAATGGGTTTTCTTAAAAACGCATATTATGAAACAAAGAATATTCTTCAGGGTAACTTCCTTTTCATGATCTGTAGTTATAAATTCACTTCGTTTAAATAATATACTCATATATTTTCTTAGTTTACATTGATTTGGTTTATACTAGCGTATATTTAGAATTTATTTAGAACTGTCATCCTATTTATCTTTTATTAAACCAACCTGACATACACATACACAAACGTACACACTTAAATCCCTAACCTTCGTTTTCCTGAGAAAACCCTGTTTATCGGCTGAAGTTGGCAGCTGGTAGCTGAGACCTGTGTGGGCAAGTAATTCGAAGTCTAAAGATTTGAAGTGTACTGCAACAGAGGCTTCTGTTTTATCTCTTCAAATGACATGTTGAGTCATCCTAACTGAGCTTTGATTATGTTTGCATTTATTTACATGAAATTCATAACCTGATTAAACGAGTTTTGTTCAGTTTAGTTTATATTATGAATTCACCTTTCTCCCATTAAATCGAATTGAAATATTTCGCTCTGACAGTGCAATTTTACGCTGAGACTATTGTGAGATACAATATTTACGTGAAGTTGAAAATTGAAGGTATTTTTATTAACACACTACTGTAGTTTCCAAAAATGACGCGCTGTGGTCCAAGCGCTGTAAATCAGTCTTTGAGTTCTACTGTGTAGCTACCTAAAACTTTCTTGAGCTATTCACAGAAATCGGTGGTATTCTACAAGCCGTTAAACAACTATATAGATCTAGGAGCTTCCCAAATATAAGACAAGTACTGACAAGTATTCCAATCAAGGTGGAATCAAGGCTCCGTCAACAGAAATCACACACACCAAAAAATTCCTTCAGATAGATAAGGGTCAAAATCCCGAAGGCCAAACTTGACTTCACTCAAACAAAATCACATTCATAAAAGGACACATTATCAACACAGTCGTGGGACTTTGAAAGAATATAATTTTTACATATGTCTAATTCTCACTTGATGCCCAATTATTGTGGAACAATTTGGTCAAATCTTGAGCATATTTCATATGAATTAGAAAATTAATTTTAATATCCAAATAAGTATCAGTATTGTAATTGGATAATTTAGGAGAGATATTCCAAACATTCATTTTTACGACGAAAACCGACTCGTTGTACAAAAAGCCCAATCTTTGTGTCCTACTGTATAGCTGAAAAAACGTCATTCAGACAAATACAGTTATGAAACGCTCGAAAGACAACGGAAAGATGATTAGTTTTTTTTTACTATAAATTGCTGTTCTGTTAAACAGTGATATCAAAAATTTAAAGTTACATCAAAAGTGCTGTTAGGCAGCTAAACAGTCTGATCTAAGTACAAAAGTGTTACTTAGAATTAATTAGACTGTCCCCAAAAGTGGAGGGATCAAAAAATCTGTCCACAAGGATCATATATCAGACAGTTTCCACAGACAGTCCAAGGTTAGAAATGAACTTGATTCACATAATCCCAAAGAGAAGCATTAAAATTACAGATTAATAAAAAAACAAGTAGAGTAAGGCTCTACGTGTAATGTGCTAACGTCAAAATAAAGATATCCAGTCAAGGAGAAAAACGGATTAGACAACAAATTTAGTTGGAACGTTCCAATAAGGATTAATATTAAGATAAGATTGTCAGGAATACAATACTTGATCCACATTTTTCCCCCAACTTTTGTTAAATCAGTTAAACATTTATAGAATAAGAAAAATGAAGGAAGGAAAAGTGCCTACGAATTAGAAGAAAGGGCAGCTACCTCATCGAGCTATCAAAGAAAGGCGACCTAGTTAGGCCTCTGCAATAACTGGTGTCCAATCATGCTCATGTCCACGCCAAGTAAAATACTAAGTCATGTAATCCTGGACAGAATAAAAGGTTCACTGATTGCAGAACTCCGACCACAGGAACAAGCTGGATTCAGGAAAGATAAAGAGTGTGCTGATCAAATTTGCGACTCTACGCATGGTCATCGAACAGAGCATAGAATCGCATTCAAATCTCTACCTCAACTTCATCGACTTCAAAAAGGCCGTCGACAGACAGCGTTGGCCAAAAAGTAATTTGGAAACTACTTCAACACTACGGCATGCGATGCCCAAATTTTCTGTCAACCGCGTTCAACAGTTGGCTATATGACAATGCCACATGTCAGGTGATCTAAAATGGAAAACGCAGTGAGGTGTTCGAAGTGAATACATGAGTAAGATTAGGCTGGCTGACTATTATATTCTTAATCGTGGTGGACTGCATTATGCGTTAGATTGTGGACAGGGAGTGAGAAGACAGGAGTACGCTGCACCAGCGGTAAGAATACTCCAGAAGATCTGGATTTCGCTGGTAGGTGACTTACGTCTAATGTCACACAAACTCGAAAACTTGCAGGTGAAGAGTGACAAACTGGCTGAAGATGGTGACAGGTAGCGAAGACAGGACTGCAGGTGGACATAGAGAAGACGGAAATCATGAAACTAACCAGCCAGCAACTACAACAACTGGCATCAGCAAACATTATTGGGAGAGATTTGTCAGAGGTTACCCCAGTCGGATTTCACTGATGGAGATACCAACGCTAGCGAGAATTGGAAAGGCAAGATACATCTTCATCATTATGAAATCGGTTTTGAAATTTTCTGCACTGCTCTCACCATAAACCACGAGATTAGAATTTTAAAAACATATGTGAATTCAGTCACTTCTTATATATGGGTTAGAAACTTGCATTACATGTCACGAAAAGCGTTACCAACAAGATAGAGGCTTTCAATAACAGCAGTCATTGCTAGCTCCATACTGACGATCAAATGACTGGTCAAGAGGAATTCGCAACACGAAACTCTGGCTGCTAGCAAACCAACAAAGAACAGATTGCTCAACAAATATGTAAAAGAAAATCGAGATAGATAATGCGTACGTTGGGTAGGCTGTCGAATGATATTGTGCGCCAGCCCCTAGAATGGGACCCCAAAGGAAAATGACAAGGGGGTCATCAGTGCGAGACTGACATGGCGAAGACCGTGCAAGGATGAGATGAGAGACTATGGTCAATCATGCATCCAGCCGAAGAGGACGCCACCAAATAGGACAAAGTATAGATTTTTATTGAAACCCAATTTTTCACTCGGCATCCAAGGGAATAATAATAAATAATAATCGATAATAACTTTGATATCAGGGTAAACCATCCGCCTTCTGATGAAACGAAATTCATTGTTATTTAAAATGGTAGCAACCAAACCTCAAGTATTTCAATCTGAATGTAGAGAACTAATCGGTGCGTTCTGCTAGATGGCTGACCAAACTTTTGCAAGTGACTCATAGTCATAAAATGTTCCAATAGTAGTATAATGATAGTTATATGCGATAAAATCTGTCGAATATCAGACAATAATAACATATCAAATAGTCAAAATTACTTCAACGATTCCGTTAGACAGCTATTTCTTTTCCTTCACGTTCCCAGTGGAACATAGGGCTTCAAACTAGTGGCTTGAAGTTTCTATAGCAGTGGTGATTATTTTTACTGGATAGTGTTGCTAGCCTCATGCCCAATGTTTCCCTCTTTGCCAGCATTATTGCTGGTTTAGCGAGGTAAATGAAGGCGTCAGCCGGGGATCGAACCCTGGACCATGTGCATTGTCAGCGAGCGTCGTAACCGCCGTACCACCGACGCGTTAGACAGTTATACAGTCTAAAATAAGTACCGTACAATAAAAACTAGTCAACTGCATAGCAACCTTCAAAAGTATTTGAGAATCAAAGAGAATAATTCCATCACAGTAGGCTCAAAATTCTGTCAGCGGGAATCAAACACACCAAACACGTTTCCCGTTGATAATGCAACGTTCAATAGTCCCTACAGCATAACCCTGAATTCATTCAAACAAAATCGCAATCGTGAAACTATAACATGTTATCTTCAACAATCCGCTATCACCTAATGGTAAAGTGAAATATCAAGAATAGGAATCAACCACAAACACTGACAAAGAATAAGGATTTAGTCCAAAGAAGTTATGGACGCGTTGGAAAATGATTTATGATTACACAATTAGGTGAAATATTCAATATTGTAGATAAATAGTTCAGCAAGGATTTTCTAGTCAATAGTTCCTCTACAAAAACAGCTGCTAAGGATAAAATCTTTTGACCTTATCTTTTTTTCTTCAATATCTGATGTAGCATACAGTATTACTGCAAACAAATCGTTAAATTACAATATTAATTATATGATTTATTAATAGTGACAAACATTTCTACGGTGTACATACTTTCAAAATTTTAAAAGTAATTACTTGAAAATAAGTGTATCATTTTTAACAAAAAAATAATATAAACACACAACTGTTTTCAATATCTTCCTCTTCATGTATGTCAAAATATACTAGAATCCATATTTCATCTGATATCGATAAATATATAAATCACCCATTGAAACTTATAGATAAAAATATGTGAGCAGGTCATTTAATTGTTTATTCTCATGTTAATGCATGCAAATTCTGTCAACTCTTGTAACTCAAATGGATACAAAAGCTTATTTGTGCATTATTTAAACTAATGACAGTTCACTGGAAAAAAGTCTCCTTGATCGACAAAGTCATATTCAGAGACCGTATAATTAAATTTATATTTTAATTAAAATACATGCCAGTAAGAAGACTCTAGATGATATGGACATCATGGAGGATTTACGTCTAATGTCACACAAACTTAATAGAATCTTTAGGCGTAAACCAAAAGGCTGAGAGAAGAGGGTGACATAAAAGGAAGGACTTCAGATAGAGATGGAGAAGACAGAGGTAATGAAGATAACCAGCTTACAACATTAACAAGCGCCAATCACTATAAACAGGAGAAATTTGAAGGATGTCACTTCCTTCACTTATCTAGGAGGCATAATCCCAGCTACAGTTGACATGGATGGGGGTGTCCAACCGGAATTGGGAAGGTGAAACAGACCTTTAACACTCTGAAATCAGTTTGGAAATTTGCCGCACTCAGAATAAAGAGCAAGATTCAGATTTTCAATACAAACGTCAAGTTAGTCAGAAACTTGGCAGGCGGGCGGGTCACAAAGAATATTTCCAACAGCCTGTTGCAGACCAGACCTTTATCAAGAACTGTCTTTGCTGTATACTAAATATCAGATGGACGGGCCGGAAAGAATCACCAACAAGAAACTATGAAAACAAGAACCAATCGCCCAACAAATATGCAAGAGAAAGTGAAGATGGATTGGACACTCACTCGCTGAGGAGGCCGCTGGGTGACATCGCGCGCACCTCAGGCCATTGCTCAAGTTTAGCCTGAAGGGAAGCGGCGAGTGGTTCGTCGGTGCAAGGGTGACATTGAGGAGATCGTGTGAAGAGGAGTTGAAACAGTATGGACTAAGATGGATGCAGGTGAAAAGTAGAGCAGAAGACAGAAGCAAGTGGAGACGTGTAGTTGAAGCCCTATGTTCCACTAGGAATCCAAGGGAATAATAATAATGGTAAGTCACTTCTTCCGCATGGGTTGGAATCTTAGCACGTGAGGAGATGTATTTCACGCAGCCTACTGCACAATTCTATACACAGCTACCCTGGTTGTCTTCATATAGATACTCAGGAAGCGTTAGCAATAATAAACTCTGTCAGTGAACTAATGAAGAACCTGCAGCTTATGATATATTCCGAAGAAAATGTAGACGGATAAAACACACGCTGAGGAGACCGTTGAGTGACATCACGCTGTCGGTACAACCTCACGTGGGACCAAGTTGGGAAGTGTCGAGTTGTGTGTGATCTGTGGGTGACATGGAGGAGATCACGAGAGTAAAAGATGAGAGATTATAGCTAATCTTGACGCCAGCATAAGGCCATCGCAAAGAACAGGGTGAAATAGAGATATGTTGCTGAAGCTTTTTGTTCCATTTGGAACCCCATGGGAATAAAAGGTCATAGTAAAGTGTATAGCAGTGCATCGGTGAATAATAGCAGAGGAAGAGGGGATATCACTGACCGCCTATTACTTAACAATAAATTGTTTGAGGAAAGTATTAATTCGATCTCATAGCTGTCACTCAAGATGACTTCGTCGATGAAGAGAATTTTCTTCACTGAAGTTTCAATACATTTATATGGGAGTTAGTGGGTACTTTCTGTCCTTGTGTGTAATATTTTTAAAATAAATATATAATATGAAAAGTGTTAGCTGAAACTGTCAAGTAAACCAATGTATAACACTGTTCACATATATTATCATTTTATAATTAAGTAATAATAGAAAATTCAGTCAGATTGTAAGAATGAAATTATTGCTGTTTATTATTAGTGTTATTGTTATTCCCTCAGGTTCCGAGTAGAACACAGGGCTTCAGCAGCGGATTTCCAATGTACTTTCTTCTCTGATATCCTTTTCATCTGGCCCACGATTACTCATAAGCTTTAATTTTTTCCTTACACAAACTCCTCCATATCACCCTCCGTCACTCAACTGACCGTTTCCCATGGGCATGTGATGTTACTCGACGGTCCCCTTAGTGTATTTCCACTTCATCCCTTTTTCCTTCGGTATATTTTCTGAATGGTAGGCTTTTGTCTGATTCGTTGTTGAAGAGAGATCCTTGATTTTTATCCTTTCTGGCCACCAGATCTCTGCTATCAAATGAGAGTAGCTGTTGATAAATTCCTGAAACCTGTTGAAAATTATTTCTCTGACTCGCATACAGAGCCTTTGAACCATGTGGAAACACTGACAGACTGAAGCTAAATGTTGAAAATCCGGTTCTGGCTCCTTATACTGAATGTAGTATATTCTTAAACTTTAAAGTAATAAAGGTCTTGCCCTTGACATTCTCATTCGTGCCGATTGTGATTGAGATGAAATTCTGCCTAAGTAAGTAAAAACAATGATTTTCTTTACATTTCTCCTATTGATGGTGATTAATGTTAATTGTTGTTTTTGGGTGGTTATCAACTCCGTCCTCTCTCTGTCCGAATGAAATCCTGTCTTCCCTGCTCCCTCTTCTGCCAGAACTTGTTGATTGTTGATTGTAACTCTTCAAGTTTGTGTGACGCTAAACATAAATCATTTGCAAAGGTCAAGTCTTCTCAACTTAACTTGTTAGCCCAACTTATTGCAGTCATCTCACTCCTCACCGTGTGTTGCGTGATCCAGTCAATCATCAACAATAAAATTATCGATGACAATAGTAGAGTATTGAACAAAACCTTTCAGAAAAATATAGGACGTAATTTTTTCCTGAGAAAAACTATGTCGAAGAGTACCATGTTTTCATTTGAATAAATATAAAATATTAGTATGCTGCATAGTCGGTGAGCATTCTACCGCTGCACTACCGACGCACTAATTGCTTCACGTTCCTGGTGGAACATAGAGCTACAAGCTAAAGGCTTGAAGTTTTGATTAGCAATGGTGTTTTATTTCTACGGGATGGAGTTACTAGCCTCATGTCCAACCTTCCCTCTTTACCAAACCTATAGCTGGCTTAGTGAGGTAAATGAGTGTGTCGGCCATGGATAGGACCCCGAACCACTGAGTGCGTCTGTGGCACAGCGGTTAGGATGTTCGCCGACCATGCACATGGTCCGGGTTCGATCCCCAGCCGATCCACCTTTTTACAACGCTAAGCCAGAAATAATGCTGGTAAAGAGGAAAGGTTGGGCATGGGCTACCAATCCCATCTTGTAAAACTAAACACTGCTACAGAAACTTCAAGCCACTAGCTTGAAGCCCTATGTTCCACTAGGGAACATGAAGGAAAAAAATATTATGCTTATGAGCAATAAATTGTGCTTGACAAATACTCTTCCAGTTACTGATATTTTGTCACTGATTCTGTTACATCAAATAAAATTATCTAAAAATAGAATTGTTCTTATATGAACTCTGATCATGATTTAACCGAATAGTTCTACAAACGTTGAGGCCAAGTGGTAAGCAAACATAACTAAAAAATTGTGTTCATGTAAATCTCAACGGAATTTAAATAAATAATTCCAAGGTTTCGTTCAGTAAATTGTTTTAAACTTCTACGTAGAAATAATCAAAATTTATGTATCAACGGTGCATATAAAAGGATACATCTTGTCATTTCAAATTCGTATCAAATCCATTTGATTCATAAATAGTCATCAAAATCAAAATAGGAGCACAATGAAATAGATAGAATTTTCACGAGTTGATCACGGATTGATATCAGCTAGAGATCCATTGAAAACTAGGAACTACTGGACAGCTGTTTCATCCTAGTTTGTGAATCATGGGCAGTACCCACCCACTGCTAGGGTTCGAACCCAGGACCTTCCGGTTAAAAGGCTAGCTCGTATACCATTCAGCCATTGGGACCCCAATGGGTGCGTACTGCCGATGATTCCCGAACTAGGATGAGACGGCTGTCCAGTACTCCCTGGTTTTCAATGGTTCTCTAGATGATATCGATCCGTGATCAACTCGTAAAAACAAAACATAACTAACCCTTACAAACCAAACTATAGAAAATGGAGAGAATTGTTTGAAGTGTGATCAATATTTGACTAGAAGACTCCACAAACTTATCCTTGTATATTTATGTCTACCATAGTGGCATAATTCTGGTCCTATGTCATTAAAATAGAACGTTCAAAAGGCTTACAACACTGAAACTTAATAATATTGAATCGATCCTTGTCGCAGTTGCGGTTTTATAATGCTAAATAGTTCAAAGCAACCCTCTAGTGGTCATCGGTTCTCAGTGGTTCTCTTACGGATGTCGACTTGTGGCAAAAATATCTTACAACTCAACAGGTGGAAATGCATTTATAGTTATACACTTTAGCCTAGTTTATGCCACAATTACCTCACAGTGTATAGAAGCTCTCTAGGGTACACTTAATTTGTATTATTTATTTATTTATTATGTGAGTCTTGGTATTTGTTTATTTCCACTAGATGACATCATCAATCTTTAGTGAATTAGTCAGTCTTTGGGATTTATTATTTTTACATTTATTCCATTGTTAATTAAATAATGACATAGATATATATTTATGAACTGTGATCATGAAATAACCAAAATACTTTCATAAACAATGAGCTTCAAGTGAGAAGATATTCGTCATTTTAATTCGACTAACACATGAAGTTCTCTTTAAGCATCCTACTCAACAGCCTGACTACAAACAGTGTCATCTAAAGATTGATGTGTCTTTGTGTGCATTTCCTCACTTCTTAATGTAGCACTTCCACAGCCTAATGGTTAGGATTCCTGACTGTACCCGGAAGCTATCGAAGTCCGACTCCTGACCCAAGAGCGCCTTTTGTATCAGTGGTTCAGGCTCGATTCCTGGCTGATGCACTCACAAAACTCACTGCATAACCAGCAGTAGTAAGCCCCTATAAAGAAAAAAAGGTCAAATGAGAGGTTATCAACTTCAACCCTTAAAGAAACAACTTGTTTTGGTTATTCTTGAAATATTTTAAACTATTATTGATTTAATATTGTGTATATATTGTTTTCCACTTTATCGAAACCAGTATAATCATTCATTATTCACAACTTGAAGATTAAGTCTAACTGAATGACAATAGGTTAAACTTAATACTGCAGATATGCAACACAATTCTTCTACTAAAGTAATAGAAAAACAATGAACTATAGTTTGTGTGATTATTTCATAGTGTATATGAATGTGGGTAGGTATTGTGCATTGATGCATGCTTGTGCGTGTGTGTATATTTGTGTGTGTGCGCATGTAGGTGCTCATCAATTTGCTATCAACTTAAGTATAGTAAACGTGATAAAAATACAGCATGCTTGTTGAATAAAGCACTGGTTTTAAGGTTAGGTTAATTCAATAAAAGAAAACTATTATAATCCTGTAAAAGTTTTGTTTTTCCGATCTCCGAATACAAACAACAAATAATCATGATTATGTAATTAAGTGATTCAGTAGATTGTTAGTTAATATTTAAGTTGTCATTTTTATAAGTAAGTAAGTAAGTAAATAAGCATCAGTTGAAACCTACGCAAGCACGTATACACTCTGAAACGCATCCACTGACACTCACACGCACATACACACACATACAGATCTATATTCACACGATATCAATAATAATAGTAATAATAACATTCGTATTAGTATTAGTACTGGTAGTACTGGTATTAATATATGACCCAATCACTTTACTTCTTTTAGTCATCTCTACGGTTGTACTGACATGAAAGAGGATCTTTAATTAATTCATTGATTCTATTCATCACTGTGACATATAATTAAACCTAACTGATTAAGTTATATTTATATCAATGGATACTAGTAGACGTAATCCTGGCTCATCAGATACACTTGTCGAAGACTTATATTGGGCTCCGTGAGTACTGTACTATTTTTATGTTTTTTTTTAAATGATATTTGGTCTCCAAATAAATGTTTATCGTTTGTTCATAATATTTAAAGCACTCATACAATTCTCATAGTCTCTCATCTCTCACTGTCAATATCTCCTTAATAACACTGCTGGAATGATGTCCAACTTGTCGTTTCACATTCGTATTTACCTCGACGTTGTGCCTTGGGTGCGACGTCACTCTGAAGTCTCCTCGACATCTATCCGATACGCCTACATTTTATTACGAATATTTCATGAGCGACAGGTTCTTGACTGGTTTGCCACGAGAGTTTCTTGTTGCCAACTCTTTCTGAGTATCTGTGCAGAGTCAGAGAAAGCGGCTGTTTATGGAAGTCTGCAATCGCCTGTTGGAAATGCTTATTGTGAAACTCAAGCTAAGTTTCTGACTCATCGAAAAGTGTCTGATTTAAAATCTAGTTTAAAATCCGAATTAGTATTATTATTTCCTTTAATTCCTAGAGGAACATAGAGCTTCAGCTTCACGTCTCCATTACGTTCGACTCTCTGATAAAGTTTTCACTTGGCTCCAGGTCTGCCCACATTCTTTCATCTCCTCTTCACATGACCTCCTCCATCTCAGCCTCGCATTGACGACCAACTCGCCGCTTCCCTTTCTGGTTCCACTCGAGCGATGGCTTGTCTGATGATGTCAATTGATGGTTCGTTTTCTCAGAGTATTGTCAGTCCACCTCCGTTTCTTCCTGCCTATTTGTTTCACAATCGGCTCCTGGTTGGTTCGCCCATTGCCAGAGATAACTGTTGCTGATCTTTTCTGGCCAGCCATCTGATCTTGAGAAGTATTGAGCGAAGACAACTGTTGATGAAGGTCTGAAGTTTGTTTGAGGTGCTCTTTATGACGCGCCAAGTTTCTGATCCGTATAGTAGCACTGACTTCGTATTGGAGTTGAAAATCCAAAATCCGAATCTTGCTCTTTATTCTGAGTGCAGCAGATTTCCAAACTGATTTCACAGTAATGAAGGTCTATTTTGCCTTTCTCTTTCTGGTCTAGACACCCTCATCCGTACCGACTGTAACTGAGACGATGATTCCTAGATAAATGAAGGAATGGATATCTTTCAAACTTCTCCGGTTGATAGTGACTTGTGCTTGTTGTTGTTATAGTTATTTTCATCACTTGCTTCTTTATTTTCAATTTTATAATAAAATATTTTTAATTGGATTCCTTTCTTAACAGCTTTTTTCTACCAGTTTGTTGCTTTTTGCCCAAAGATCTTTGAGTTTATGTGACATTAGGCACAGATCGTCCACAAATCCAAACGTCCTAAAGTTGTCTTATCGGTCCAGTTGATTGAACGAAGCAAGAAAGACAAAGGTACCAGGAGAATAATAACTCATCTTTTATTACATTGAGGATTCCTTTCAACTGGCTAAAGTTTTTCAGAAAACAAAAGAAAATTTGAGCAATGAATATGCTTTCTGATAAATCCTATTTATGACTCTACAGTTATATATAAATGCATATATATATATATATATATATATATATATAATATGCTAGGATGATGGTCACTAAAGGTATTCGGGATTTTTAAACAATATCAGGTTGTTAAGATCATTAAAACTACAGTTCAAAAACATGTGTAATCGATACTAAGGATAAAAAAGTAATACTCAGGTGAATGTTAGATAAAATCAAGAATAAGACTTATGGGACTATTAAGGATTACTGAAACAATGATGGAAAAGCTTCTGAACAAATTTCTTACATTTCTTCCTCTTAATAAATTTGAATAAGGCAAGCACAACAGTTTTTGCAAAATAAAATGGTACCATCATTTGTTTCGTTAGCTTCTCATCAGTTGCTTACAGGCCAAAGTCATTATTAAGTGTATCTACAGAAACAGTTTTAACATACTTGCACAGAGTTCATTTTTAAACAAAAATCAGTCACTTTATTTCGTACGATAACGATCATACATAATGATAACTTTCAATAATACGTAATTAGATGACAGCGAGGGTGAAAGTATCCAGTTACCATGGCCAAGAAAGACTGATAACCTCCTCTTTCTGAACTCATAAATCACGTTTGAGGCGCTTGATGGAGATCGCTTCTGCAAACTTGAGGAAAATTTAACTCTTTTGCCTATTGATAATTTTGAACGATCTTGTGACGTCCACCTGATAACCCATGTCAAGGAGATTCCTGACGACGACACTGTTTACATTATTTGTTTCCCTTAGACATGGAATTTTTGTTACATGTTCAGAAAAGAGTAGGTATGCCCTTCTTTCTAGTCTTTCCTTGTAACTGCTCTCGCAATTACACATAAGCAAGACTCAGTCTAAGTGAATTCTGACGACTTCAGCTTAGACAAGCTGATAAGACGAAATTAAGATTAGTTGGGATGCGGTAGATGACTTTAAAAACCTTGTTAACATCGATTTTTTGTTCTGTATCTATGCAATCAGCTGGAATTGAGCTGCCAATAAATTTTGTCTCTTCCTTGCTCAACAACCCAGGATAATGTTTGGAAATCTGACGATAAAAGTCCCTTATTTCCTGATACACAATAAAACAAGGAAAACTGCGTAGCTTATCCCTAAAGGATGAACTAAAGTTAGGAGTGGAATTCTTAGTAATAATAATGGAAACAAATCAATAGTTATCATTTAACTGTATGATAATTCTGTCTCATCATTCAGTTAGAGAATTTTCGAAGTTGTAGTAATTGATAGCTGTTTCATCCTGGTTTTGGACACCAACGTTGATCCCACCAGTCATTGAACTCTATACCCTTTAGGTTACAAGGCGACCTCATACACCATTCGGCCACTGCGGCTAAATGTAATCAGTTCTTACTTCTATCTATTCGCGATATATAACACACCTCCAGCCGATGTCATAGGTAATTATTTGTCTTCCAGTCCACATTGATGGTGTCCAGTAGAACTTCAGGCAACTTCTTCCAGAAGTTAGTCACTATTGAGCATTAAACTTGTAATCATTCAAATCCTTGCTAACAAATACTTGAAAATTAACCTTGTAGGTATGGCTGGATTTTTATTGTATTCTTCTGTGTATATTTAGTTGGGTGTAAAGCATAGTTGCTAGTTGTTTTTTATCTTAGAATTTGAAGGTCAGTTCTTATTAATCAGACATTTTGTTATTTTATTTTTGTCCTTATTTCACTTTTATTTGCATGCACTGAATTAAGTACACATGTCTGATGAATCATTTCTAGAAATAGCCCCTTCTTAGTTATGTCTGACTGAATGAGACATTTATCGTCTCCGTGTGTCTTGGTATTTGTGTAAACACCTCTTGTTTGGATGGTAATCATAGCAACTAGCCACCTAATCAACTCTACTTTAGTTGATATTTTTCAAACTGAGCATTTCAAGCATCATTTTTTACTGAATGGAGTCACTAGTCTCACGCCCAACCTTCTTTCTGTGACAGGTTTTACACCGATGAAGATAGGTCTAGTAGTATGTCGGCGGGATATCAGAACCCAGACAACTTGAGGCGTGTATGGTGGGCATTCTACCGCCGTATCATCGACGCCATGTATATGTATATATACTCGTGCTTTTTCTGACAGATCATTTCAAAAGATATTGTCTTCCTTGAATAGAATATACTAGTGACTTGGAGGAGGCCATGTGAAGAGGAGATGAAAACATTTGGACAGACTTGAAGCCAGGTGAAAACTCTAGCAGAGAACCAAACACAATGGAGACGCGCTGCTGAAACCCTATGTTCCTCTAGGAATTAAAGGAAATAACAATAAATAATAATATTAGTGATGTATTGATGGTGAATTCATAATTCATAACTCTATAATATATCCTGTAATGCCATCTCATTTAAATGTACTGATAAACAGATTTTACTGATTTTTGTACTGAGAGAAATTCTGAATAATTTAAAAGAAGTGGTCAGTTGAGTAGACACATAGAATACTCGAAATGTATGTTATGTATGCATATATGAGTACCTGGTCTTATAACTAAGGTATAGATTATAAATTATTCACCTTAGTTTCGAAAATTAATCATAATTTCATGGTATTGGTGATAATATTTTTATAAAAATGTATTTTTTTCGGGTACAGCCAAGTTCTTAGCTGATCTATACATTTTTATAAGACTTATTCTAGATATAATTTCAAACTATACGGTACATTTTTGTGTGATATCAGGATTTTCTGTGGAAACGAGTCTATTATAATCGCACTGAGGGGACTAAAATTGAAACTAAGTCTAATGCAAAATACCTCGATCTAGTTCTATCTTTCAACCTTACTTGGTCATATCATATACTAACGACTTCTAAGAAGGTGTTCCATCTAACCTACTACATTAAGAAAGTTAGACTATCTGGAATCACCCCGACCTCTACTTTCACAATTTGTCATCTCTTGTATCTTATCTATTCTGCTTTACTGCTCCCCGTTAGTCTTTCCTGGGCTACTGAAAAAGGACTATACTATCTTGAGAAGGATGTTGAAGGTAGTTAGTAGGACCAGTGGTATAAAACTCAGTCAGCTCGTCATTACATCAGCAGAAAGGCATCTGAATACATGCGACAAATGGTCTAAAACCATACTCTCCGACACCCAACACCTCCCTGTATTCCTAACTTTCTCTTTGTATCTCATCAGGTAGAACCGGAAATCGATATGAAATAATATATGCTCGTACAGCCAAGTACAGGAACTGAACAATACCATATTTGGCCCGTGTTCTAAGCGACAGAGACAATGTTAGGCGCGAAACCTATGGCTTGCTTCGTTGTTGATAACATAATTTTAGGTTCTTTTATTTCTCTCTCTTATTTGCATTCTATAGTGAACCCCTTCTTAAACATACTTATCTACCTAAATTATTAACATTGGCTTACTTTTTTGTGCTTTACTCTATTCCTTTTTTGTGTATTTACTGGTTCCAACTATATTAGCACTATGAGCATTACAAAATTGTCCTGTCATTGACCATCATGTAATATTAGTTTTGTGGTTGTTTTTTGTTCGGCAATATTAACTGTCAATTTTGGTTAAGAACGCCATTATCACCATCTTAAAATTTTGTGTTATGCAGGATTACTCACACTACCATTACAAACACCACATTACAGCTGACAATAAAAACCCTGAAATGTTTATTTTATGATTGTTTAGTGTTGTTCAATCAAATTAACTGATCATCTTGGTGATAAACATTCTTAAATATCATTTCATAACTTCTGATATGACTATAGTATTACTACCACCACGCAGAAACCTATCATAGTTTCCACTACCCAGTACTGAGATATTATTTTATGTTGTTTCTTTTCTTTCCTAGTTCTTGGTATTTTTTTGCATTTTTTTATTATTTTTGTGTTTTTTTGTTTTTGTTGTTGTGGTCTTTATATTCATTTTTGAAATACTCCTTTTAAAAGTTTGATAAAATTAGATGCAATACTGCAGATAAGTGCTGAAAATTCCACATTGTACCACTAGTACTGTTTCTGAAATAAAGCAAAATTATTATTATTATAGGTTTCATCACCTGTTAAGCTTTATTTTTATGATGATTAATTATTCCCTTGAGTTACGGATGGAGCATAGGGTTACCGTAAACAGCATATCTCCATTACACTCAGTTTTCCGCCATCGCATTCCCAGCTGGCTACATGACTTTTCACAAACTTTCGTCTCCTTTTTACACAATTTTCTACTATGTAACCCTCAGAATCCCTATCCGTCACTCCGCATTCAGGTCTTCAGCAGGCTATACTAGTATACTAGTTTTCTGAACCACACAAAAGCACTCATTTAACATTAGTATTAAAAACTTGGATCTCATTTGTTGTGCTGAGTGATGTAGATGTTCACCTTGATCTCAGAATGATGAATACTTGCCATGCTTGCTTTCCATTTCCTGACTAGCTTTGATTTCTTCACCAGTATCATTGTCTATAGTTAAAGTGATGCTATCTAGATTAGGTGAATCAAATAGACGACTTTAATTAGTATTCTCCTATTGACGATGATTAGAGCTTTTTGTAGTTTGTTGGTTATTCGCATCAACTTTGTCTTCTCTGTATTCCTCATAAAAAATGAAGTTAGAATAGACAAATGTGTTGTTTTTATTAAAATTGTGGAGTTTTGCTGAATATTTATTTATTCAGTGATATGAAATCATAAACATTTATTTCTGTTCATTGTCTACTCTTAGGGATAAACATAATATTTAGAAGAGAACGTTTTTAAAATTCCAAATGTTTACCTTCATTCATCTAATGAATGTGAGTCTGTTGGGAGATTTAACTGAGTTTAGAGTGATGCTAGTTAAGAATGGACGACAATCGAATAATAATAATACATCAGACAGTGGTAGACTAATCGGATTATAAACATTTAAAAACAATATCGTAATGAAATCGATAAGATATCATAAATTAAGTCATTGGATAAATGAATTTCTATGATTTCTCAGTTGTTGTTTTTTTGTTACTCTCCCTGAATAAATTTTTCCCCGGTACTTATTTATGTTTTTATAAATGTCAGCATTAAATTTCAAAATTACAGTGTTATAAAATTCAAAAAAAATTTAAAGGCACTAATACATATAATTTAAATTATCACATCGCAAAATGGAACTGATCTGAGTTAATAGCTAGCGGTTGTGCTATGCCGTGAATCGAAAGAAGTCAAATTTCATGCAGTGACCATTGGGTCGGGTCCAAATGGCTTAATGGTCTACAAGCTCACCTTTCAACCATAAGTTCCTGGGTTCGAACCTTGGTGGTGGGTGCGTACTCTGAAGGGTCCCAAACTAGTCCAAAACAGCTGTCCAGTACTCTCAGCTGGTTTTCCAATGGTCCTGTAACCGATATCAGCTCACAATGAAATCCTGTAATCAAAGAAATAGTTGTTAGGAAAATTCCTCGTGAACGTACTAATTACGATGTTGATATTCATTTGGATGTTCCAATTAACTTTGTTCTCTGTTTTCCTATACTATATATCATTTTTAATGATATTTGCATATCATCTGTTAGCCTAATCCATATTATTTATCTTTGTCCCTGTGTGATCTCTGGTTTCATTGTTTCTCTTTCTGGTTGTGTAATGATACTGATCATGTGTTGTTTTATGATATGACTTTGTTTGAGTGAATTAAGGTGATTCTGACCTTAGACTGTTGTGAAAATGTTTTAGTGTGTAATTTTTGCTGACAGGTTTTGGGTCCACCATTTTGAGCATATTCTTCTTTATTCTCAGGTACTTCATACGGTTGACTAACTTGGATCTAATTTGAGCTTCATAATTGCTTAATGATATTGTTAGGGTAAATATGACCATATTTATTATTATTATCATTATTGTATCACAGATTTTATTCTAGAAAGTCTTTGTTAATGTCATCGTGGCATTTCGTAACTGCGTGTAAGTCAATGAATTCTGATTAGTTATAACAAAGAACACATCGACTGGTTTTCTGCATTCATACCACAACACATGGATTTTGGTCGTTACA
Source organism: Trichobilharzia regenti (assembly GCA_944472135.2). Taxonomy (NCBI): domain Eukaryota; kingdom Metazoa; phylum Platyhelminthes; class Trematoda; order Strigeidida; family Schistosomatidae; genus Trichobilharzia; species Trichobilharzia regenti. The sequence continues at coordinate 133,742,803 of OX235262.1, forward strand.
GTCATAAGAATGAAGTAAATGGAGTAAAAAAATACTATTTCAAAACAAGTACATCTTTTGATAAAGTTCTTTCCTTTTGAACCTCCTATAGTGCTCCTGATCACAACGATGACACAGGATAGCAAAAGTTGAGTAGATATCAAAGAAACTTTGAAATTTCTTCTAAATAACCAGCCGAGTAAGAAATATATGAAGAACTCTGTTATTTGGATAGATTTCACACATACAAGGCTTAAAGCCACTCTTATCACATGAGGGTCAATTATACTATCTATCAGGTGGTTTCGGATTGAATTTGAGGTCCTGTAGATGACAGCCAATCTCTTAAGCTAATGAGGCACATCTAAAGATTGATATCTATGATTCACAATCACTTATTACTATTCTTGTGAGTTCCTAGAAGAATACGGGGCTTCAACAATACATCTCCACTTCATCCAGTTCTTTCTTGAGCTGGCTGTACGATTACTCATATGCTTTCATCTCCTCCTTTCAAAATCTGCTCCATTTAACCTTCAGCCTCACACCCATACCTAACCTGTCGTTCCCTACTCAGGCAAACAAGATTAGTGATATCACTTAAGGGTCTTTACATCGTATGTCGAATCCGTCTTCATTTTTTTCGGAATAGTTGTCAAACAACTGGCTTTTGATTGGTTTATACCCAGAATTCGTCGTCGCTAGTTCTTACTGGTCTTCAATACTGAGCAAAGGCAGCCGTTGGCGAAAGCCTGAAACAACCTGTTGGAAATACTTTCCATGACTCACACACCAAGCCTCTGAACCAATACAGAAGAATTGACTGATTTCACGTTGGTACTAAAAATTCACATCGTATTCCTTATGCTGAGCGCAGTAGATTTGCACATTGACTCCAGAGTAATAAAAGTCTATCTCTCTTGCCTTACCTATCCCAATTGACTTTGATATTCTTCTTTGAATTGGCTTCCTTCAAGTTTCTTCTGCCGATGGTGATTCATGCTCATTGTTATTGTTCTTGACTAAGTATTTCCATCACCTGTTTTCTTTATGTTCACTTCAAGTTGTGTCTTCCCTGCTTCTTCAGCCGAATTTCTGATTTTTACTTGTAGTTTTTTGAGTTTGTGTGTCACTAGACACAAATCATCCATAAAGACCAGATCTTCTAGGGTCTTTTGGGTGGTTCAGCGTAGACTTGTGAAAATCGACTGTTCATTTAAGACTTGTATGACATATATTTCAATTTTTTTTAAATGATGATAATGATTTATGCAGAAACATCATGAGATAAAGTGAATAATTGGCATACTCCATTCTTGAATCTTTATAAAATAACTACATTGATGACAGATATTAAATATCGATACATTTCTACTTCCTGGTTATTGATTTTGTCTCCACTTTACCATCATTTGTATTCTTTAACTGTTTGTATGTCTACACTTTTTAAAGATGTAAATGTGTGTGTGTGTTCGCGTGATTGTTGAAATAAAGAGAAAGTTGGCCCATGTGAGTAGCTAACTGCAAATCCTAGAGATCATATTAAAATAGTAACTTTAGCGTTAACGTATACTGATTATACTCAAAACTTATATATCTAATCCTTTCATGAACAGAAGACGTCGATGTTTTCCTCAATGTTCACACTGACAGAAATATTCATACACCGATAGAATGATCTATCCTGAAGTATTTTATTCACTTATAATTCAGTGAGCATACAGTACAAATTATCTATGCTTTAAATAAATTTATTCTATAATAATATAAATAAATCCAGAAATAAATATTGGTGAGTATATACAAGTTATCAAAAGTTATCAGCCTACTTGAATGCAGCGACAAAGTGATGGTCATTTATGATTTGAATTTCTTCCGGATATCTGGTTTTATATCAAATGTTACATTTGCTTATTTTAAAGTAGGTATATTGATTTTTATTTAAACAGCTAGAATATCTATTGTGATATATATGTATCTATCTTCAAGTTTAAACCAGCGCCTAAGCCATTCTACACCGATTTGATGCATTTTAACAAATTTCACTAGTGGACATGGGGGATATACCTTTCATCTATTATTAAAAATGATTTATTTTCTGTGAGCAAAGAACTTGAAGTTACTTATTTTGGTATATTGCATTAATTAATTCGTTTACTTTATCACATAATCAACTAAATTCATCCTGATCATGAATTATCAACTTAGAGAGAAAATAAGAGACATCGGTTTTTATGTATTTTAAGAAGTGATTTATTTCAAGGAATTACGTATAGAATAATTTTCTGATCAATGCCTGATTAGGGTTCTCCTCAACTTCGATAAATTGATCACAAACAGGCTCAGCTGTTTTATCTTTAAAGATATGTAGACCCTAAGTTATTAGGAATCTGTTTTCCTAAGCTTAATATTCATTGATAGGCAGTAATATAGTTATCTTCCTAGTCATTTCGCTTCCGTATTCCTTGGAATAACAGAACTACTGTATCTAGATATAAACGGTTCAGGTATGAAATCAATAAACGACATGATAATGATTGTGTTAATGATAGTATTCTTGATAGTAGTAATGTTTTCAAGAATTGATTTGTAGAGATTTGATTTGTTTTTAAAGCTTGACCACTGGCCAGCTGTTTCATCCTAGTATGGGGCTCATTGACAGTACGCAGTTACTGGATTTCGAAATAAGGACCTTCCAGTTACAAGGCGATCTCGTGGACTATTCATCCACTGAGACGGGTCTCAGTGGCCTATGCATTCTACCTTCTACCGATTTGTGACTTTAGAGGGACCACCAGCCGATGTCATCAGCCAGTATTTGTCTTCACTCTCTACAGGATAGACCCCACTAAGGGAATATTTCTTTAGAATAAAGGATAAGAATCGCAACTCAGATAGGTGTTTTTGGTATAGTTGTGTTGCATGGATTGGATGTTAAAACTGAGGAACTTTCATTGACTTTTTAGACAACATCTTCAATGTCTAATGCAACGCAAATATTTTTTTGTTCACCAATATCTAACAGAATAGCAGGATGCTATATTAATATTCAGTATAAGTTTGCAACTTTTTGAACAATACTCAAATACAAAAACCAAACTTATTTCTTTCAAATGTAAGTGACAGTCTTAAATTCATACATAATTTTGTTCGTCTGTGGTTCACAAGTAGAATGCTGGAGGAGCACGACATGGGGCAAGCTCAACTCCCACACAATGCACTCCTAAAATTAGCCTAGTTTATTCACGGAAAATAAAGCCAGCAAAGAGATAAGGTTTAGCATGAGACTAGCAACCTCACCTCCTTAATGAAACATTACCAACACTGTTCATATTTAAAAGCCTAAAGCTTTATATTTCTCTGTGGAACACAAGGGAGTGAGAAACAAACCTTAACTTTTATTCAGTTACATAATATAATAATATTATATAATTATCATTCATCACGGAAATGATCATCTTTATTTTCGTTTGAATAGAATTTTTGTTCTTCGAATATCATGAGTGATATTTGGATTTGATGAAATCAATAAAAATGTTACTTACTGGTAATAAAAATGAGTAGTGATAATAATAATCGTAGAACTTTGATGATCAATGTTCAATGTGATCAAAGTGTGTGATGAGAATATACTGTAACAGAGCTGAAAACACTTATTTTTAAGTTTAAAAATTCTATAATTGTCACTTTTATGCGTTAATTATTAAGGTATAATTAATAATGAAATGAAAATATATCAGGTGAATGCTCATTTTATTGAGTAGGTGAAAAAAAACCAGATTTAACAACTGATCAGCGCGATATGTTATACTGAAGTCTGGATGACAGAAACCATAGAAACTGGTGATCATTAATGCTTCCCTTTTACATAAACTAAGCAGATCCTTTTGACTACTATTTTATGTATATTTGATACACTTCAATCAAATAGAAAAGTATAACTGTTTAGGGTTATGAGACTGTAAAGACTGTGAAAGTATTAGATTGAGTGAAGAAAGAACAAACGTATTTGTCAGATAATATGAGCTCATTTTATTCTATGGATTCTCTTCAACCGCATACATCTTTTTCAGGGGGACTTAGAGTTACAGATAGAAAGTATAATCAACATAATTCCAAAAATGATTTAAGTAAACGAATTACTCAGTTTTAAAAGAGGAACTGTTTTTAGTATAATTTGACAAGGGGGGTGGGTAGAGTTCAGGCTTCGCTTGAAAACAAGAAAGGATTAGAGATACAAGACAATATATAACAACCCAGTGAATTTATACATATTATAATGAAGAGTTCAACAGGGTGGGAGTAAATAGTAAAGTAAAGTAAGGCAGATTTAGAAATTCAATAATGAGTTCAACTCAGTAAGTGAAAACAAAAAATCAAGCAGAGTGTTGTACAACACAATAAAGCACAAGTACACATGAACAAAACAATTATGGAGACCACGGTAGTCAGAGATTAGTCATGCTATCTTTCTGTATACAGAGGTTGGATTGATGTTCTTATGGCTTCTACTAACCGAAGTAACCATAGTTTTCTTTGTCTGTTGATTGTGTTGAAAGCCTGATTAATTTCCACTGTATGTCTCGTGTCAATTAGGTGTCTGGCAGCTGCACTTGTGAACGCTTTTCTGCCTTTCATAAGAAGATTTTTAGGGATGTGGTCAAAAGAATCTGGTAGACGCTCTCCTCTTAATTCTTCCTGTGTACTTGTTGCGGCAAGTGCAAGTGAATTGGTAAATACAGTTGAATAGATATGAATAGGACACTTATCTATTTTTGACTAAGTTAACTAGCATACCATGTCGTAAAGTGGAATGCGTCCGGCTGCATCCTTCATTATTATTCTTGGTTCTTGTGGATATTTCTTCCCTTTTTTACGCCAGACAGATAAAACTGGTTTCGTTTTTACTATTTTTGCTTTTGGTCTAGGTGTTGTATAAAAGTATTAGTGTTTAACTACTAGAAATTAAGGCATTTATGTAATAAGCAATGAATGAAGGCGAAACGAACATCGACTCGTCATGGTGTTTCAACTAGCTAGTAATCACTCATTGCATTGGTAACAATTCACCACACTAAGGCTTATCAATATCCTATCCCTCTATTTTTTGAAAACCTGATACATTTTAACTGGAAAAAATATTGACAAATTTTAAAATAGATAAAAGAAATATGAAAATATCTTATTGAATTGACAATATGAGCTTTCATACTCAATAATATAAAAGTAACTATATTGTACTGTAAATTTAATTTGTTGTTTAAACTTATGATGTTATTTAGTTCACTGTTTTAATATGGCGCCTAAGGGTACTTGTTAAAGATTTAAACATTGAATTCAAACATTCAATATCAATTAACTTGAAAACATGTTAAATCCTATTGAATGATGTATGATTTTTCTTTTTATAGTATTTTAAAATCTAAAGACAATATCAGTCGATGAAAATAAGTCTTTTTTAAAGTTTTCTTTGCAGTCTTTTCCCTTATTCTGAACATAAGCAGATTATTGCTGTTTCCTCGGGTGGAAAGTAAGGCTTTTACGGTACATCTCCATTTCATTCGGTTATTTGCTTTTTTCTTAGCTTTCATTTTCTCACACGATTCCTTCCAAATCACCTTCGAGCCTACACCGGAATATTTGTTTCCCATCTTTATTTCATTCAAGCAACGGTTAGCGCGTGATTTCATTCAACATTTACCTTGGTTGATTTGCTTCCAGATAGAGTCCCTTCCCAACTAGCCATCTAGTATTCGGTATAGATTGAAGGTATCAGATAGGTATAAACCCCATATAAGGGCAGAGTTTGGACACTGTGATGGAATATTATTCTTTAATAGAATAGAATTGCAAATTAATCACACAGTAATTCAGTATTACTTACTGATGATATTCTATGCACAGCTTTCTGTCTGTAATTATGTTAGTGAACTAAACTTACAAACTTTGTTCAGATAGGTACTTCTATTTCTAATATCTTAATTTTATCGGTAATAACAATTTCCAAATTTATAATAAAAGGTTTTATTCAGCATAAATGTTCAGACAAACGAACAGTCTCTGAAAGTCTTCTGGTCATAGCTATGGGCTAAGGGCAATAGATATTCAAAGTTTTAAAACAATCTGGATAATCTCCGTCTTCTAAAAACATTATCCAATGAATATTCCACAAACTGTCGTCATTTTTTCATTTCTCTGAGTTCTGAGTCGAACACAGGGCTTCAGTCAATGAACTTTGAAGTTTCAGTAGTGGTATGTTTATTTTCGTTTACATAGTTGTGTTGTTTGTCTGATGCCCAACCTTCCCACTTTTCCGTGATTACTATCTGCCGGCAGTAAATTAGACGAAGTTCAGGAGTACATCGGCCGGGAATCGAGCCTGAACCACGTGTGTGACTGGCGAACACTTTACAACTGGACCACTGACCTAATAATTGGTAACTAATACTCTAACACTTTGAGTTATATCAAACAAAAACGATTGTACTATGGAAGATATATGCTTATTTAAGTAATATCATAGTTTAAACAGGATAAATAGTATAATCTCCTAGATTAATAACCTTTTCTGATTTTTTGGAATTCTCTAAGTTATTTTCACTGTTAATAGCAATAGCCCAATTAAGCTGTTTACTGTTTATGAAGGTGGAGACAGTAACCAGACATAACCATACTTTAAATGGTCACCGTGATTAACTTATCAGTTTAAAAAGTGTACATAAATTATGTATATATTTTGGAATTGCTTTAAATTACAAAATTCCGAAGAAAGTTATAACTAAACTGTTTATTTGTCTATATCTGAGTTGTAATATTAATAGATATGCTTTAATTTATATATTTCTTCTAAGGGTTAAAGTTTCTCTAGTGAGTGAGCTGACTCCCAGATTAGGGGTGCTAGTGCCACGCCCAACCTTCTCTCTCTCTCTCTGGATTTAGGACCGGCTAATAGATTAGATGGGTTATTCTATATGGTTCAGACACTTGACAAGTCACTAAAAGTATTTTGAACAAGCTGTTGCAGATACTTATCAACAGCTAACTTTGCTTCATACTGAAGACCAGATAGCCAGAAAAGATTAACGCTAAGAAACTCCCTCTGGAAACAAACCGATCAAGAACCTACTGCTTAATAAAAATGCCAAAGCAAATAGAGATAGATCTGGCACACACTAGGAAATCTTCTGGGTGCCATCCGTCCTCATACCTTTGAATGGAACCACAATCGGTAAGTGATGACTCGGTCGTCCGATGATAACACGGACCATTTGATGAGGAAATGAAAGCCTAAGGAAAGCTGAGGAGCCAACTAAGGAGGATTGTAGAGAGCAGGCTGAAATTGAGGTATACTGTGGAAGCCATTTGTTCCACTGGGATTTATACATATGTATAAACTTGCTCTATATTTTTTTATTTACAGCTTGATTCCACACTCTATTTTGGTACAAGTATGAAATTTTCAGCATGGATATCGGTAGCTTGAATTTCGCTGGCTGACTATAGATATCTGGTGTGCGTCGGCAGGGGATCGAACCTCAGATCATGTGTATAGTCGGCGAGAATCCTAACCACTGTGCCACCGACGCACATAGCATGTGTTCTCCAAAGAATGAGCAATCTATGTGGGGAGTGTTAGTAAAAATAAAACAAGTGTATTTATAGTTTGATTCCACATAACTATGTATAATAAATTACTCATGGTAACCTGTTTTTAAGATTATTTTGCCTTGGATGTAGTAACTTCTCCTTCACTACCTACCGTTTAGATAACAATTGAAATCATAATAATGAGTTGAAGATTTTCGTCATGAGGAATCAGGTGCGTAATTATAAAGTAATGTTTCCATTAGAAACAACTGAAGAATAAAGTCAATAAGATCTCGTTTGTTCAGTGACCGGACTATAAATTCAAGTCATACTTCTTTGTAGACATTGTATATGAAAACTTTTGTATATGGTTTAATTCAGATTCTAAATGTTTCAGTTTTTATGTGATTTAAATTTATTTTAGTTTTAATCTGGATAGTACAGTATATTACATATGAACATAAAATAGTGAGTCTATGGATCATGGATAGAATGCTCTCCAGTAGTGCAAGTATTCAGGGTTCGTTTCTTGTCTGGCACATTCCAAAACCTAACTGCTTAGCCGGTAGATAGCCGGCGGAAAAAGAGGGCAGGTTAGGGCCAGACTAGCAATGCCATCCCGTATACAAACAACACAAACGCTACTAGGGCATTCAAGCCCAAAGCATGAACCTCTATGTTCCACTTGGAGAGCATGTGGATGAAAAATTTAGCAACAGATCGATTCAAAACAATTTTTAGGTAGACAGTAAGCAAGAAAATAATAAATATGTTTAAATCCGAGAAAGATTTGTTTTTAAGAATCTCCAGCAATATCCGTGTGATAATGTGCCTCATATGTATAATATAACAATATTAGGATGACATAATTATTTCTTAGGGTTCTAAGTGGAACATAGAACTTCAACAGCACATCTCCACTTCATCTTGTTCCTTGAAATCCTCCTCACCGGCTTTCTGAACCCCCATAAACTTTCACCTCCACCACAAATAGTTTCAGTGTAGCACCCACACATGCGCTCAGCTTATCGTTTCCTATTCGGATTCCATTCGAGAGCCACCAAAACGCATAATGTCACTCAACGGTTTTATCAGATTTTGTCTGATCTATCCCCATTTCGGTTATATTTGTTGGGGGATAGATTCCTGGTTGATTCATTACCGGAAAGAGTTCCTTGTCGTTTATTCATTCACTGTAGAACAAAGACAGCTTTTGATAAAAGTCTGAAGCAGGTTGTTGGAAATAATTTTCCTGGCATGTCTTACGAGACTATGAACAATATAGAAGAATTGATGAACTTCACATTAGTGTTGTTTTGTCTGAGTGCTGTAAATTGCTACATTGATTTTAGACTGATGAAGATTTGTTTTGCTTTTTCCATGCTGAATGGCTTCGGATTCTTCATCTGTGCCGCCTGTATTTAAAGCAATTCTGACTAGATGATTGAAAGATGGGACTGCATTCAAATATCTCCCATTGATGGTTTTTGGTGCTTGTCACTGCTGTTGTTAGTGCCGCATCATCTCTGTCTTCTCTATGTTCACTGGAAGTCCTGTCTTTGCTGTAGGATAATAGCTTTACTCCAACCTATTCATTGAAAACCACTATCTGCTTTATTCATTCACTAATCTCAATAAACAATGTCAATGCCCTATTCAGATAGGTAGAGTTCTAGTGAGAAGTCATGACCAGTAGGGTGCAGCAGATCGGGTGTGAGGACAAATACCTGCCGGAGATATTGGCTTGGGGTTGCGATATGTCATGAACTGGCAGAAGTTAGAATTCATGGGCCATTGGATCAGGTCCCAGTGACATAATCGTATACGAGCTCGCCTTGTAACCAGAAGGTCCTGGTTCGAACCCCGGTGAGTGCGTACTGCAGGAGAGTCTTAAACTGGGAAAAAACAACTGTCCAGTACTCCAGGTTTTCCAATTGTTCTCTAACCAATGTCAGCTCATGATGAAATCCTGTAACCAACCAAATCCCCACAGACCAACACTTAAATAATATTTTTGTGTTGCTTCAATGAAAATTTCTGCAGTTTTATTTTTTTAAATTCTCATCAAAGATTAAGAGTCACATATCACTTTAACGCCTTGATATTATCTTATATACCGTGTTGTTGTTGTTTTTATTATCCCATGACATTTATGTTTGCAGTTTAAAATATTCATGTACCTTGAATTTTTAAAACAACCAGGTGACTAGTATTTACTTTTACTGGATACTTATAGAGCTACTGTTATCTATCTCCAAAACTTTTTTGTTTTTGAAGGAACGTACTTTATTCTAAAAAAGCAACCCTGGTCTCACTATCTTCAATATGTTTGACAGAGTAATGTGAAAATGAACCAATTCTAACACAATCTCCTTCCTTATTCACTAGTATGAAACTAGTAAAGTAGTATCTGTGTGATTCCCGCTGTTACTGATTTCCAGTACAGAAGAGTTTCGTCTGTCTTTAACTATTCACCAGTTCACATACTCTGTAGGTTGTTTTTTGTGTTTCTTGCTGCATACCGAAATCCCTGGCTAACCTGAATTTGCATCCAACATAATGCATCAAATTTTGTCAAATTCTCTCTTGTTTTCATCATTCGATTATATCCTTGGGTTGCGAAATGTCCTTATGCATAATACTTTTAACTAGCCTTCCAACCTTTTGTTGTGGATTTATCGAGTTTAGCTGAGGGAAAAACATTATAGAGGATTGATTTTACGCATCCGTCAATGATGCTCACTATCCCGATTCCTGTTTAATTTCATCATAGATGTGCAAATGGAACTGACTCTAACTGACCTCAGTGACTTAAGGATTGACTTATTACCAGGAAGAAGTCCTGTTAACTCAGAACATGCGGGACTTATAATCCTCCTAGGTGAAGACATTGACCGGCAATCTTAGAATGTTCAATATGCTATTTAATCCTGTCAGGCATAAGATGATGCATCCTATCTCCTGTGATAAGTGTCAGAGTATGGTGAGTAGCATTGACGTTAGGTGTAGATTGTTAGGTAATGAGAGGAATTCAATTGATAAGGCTGTGAATCTACGTTGATTAAGATGGCTAAGAGATCTGCTAGGCATTTCAAGGCATCATCTTCTTCATCCACTAATGTTAGCCGCTTTAAAATTAAGTTGGGAAAGAGGTAAGGATGACTTAACTGAATGCAGCACCATTCCATAAAGTCTCTGACAGTAAATTTAAGCCCTTTAGGCCTTCTGGTAGAGCTTTTTGGAATACTGAGATCCAGTGGATACAGGAGATTGGTGAAATAGCTTGAAATCACTCTCATTGGAGCAGATGCATTCATTCCTTGTGTTCTGCTATATCCAATAAAACCCTATTCTGTCTCTCGCACATTTCTACTTAATACTGTTCTTTTCAATCTCTTTTTTCTTCTCTTTTATCTTCTTTCTTGTGATACCTGAAGTGTGGCAACTGTAACTGATTCACTTCTCTGCAAAGTTCCATTTTAAATCCAGTCAGACAGATAGATAGGCAGAGCATCATTGCGTCATGCGATGTACTGCAGATCACTATTTTAACTGAAGATCCTAAACGAAGAGTAAATATTATAAAACAAAATGATTTTTAAAATACGCTGAGACATATGTACACTAAGTAAATATTTTCTCCAAAATAAAGCTGATATTATTATTATTTTGATTTCTAAATTTCAATAGCATTTCGACTGAATATGGTTTCTTGATTTATTCGGAAGATATATATTTGAAAATAGATTTGCCATCTTTAAATTATTTCAAATTTGAAGGATTAACATCATATTACTTGGTAAACATATTTAGGCTTTCAGTTTCTGAAGAGATGACCAGTTTTCATGTAGGTCTTATAACAGAACAGCCTTAACTAGATGTCATGAAAAAGCAGACGTTTCAGTCAAATGCCTAGTTTTCGCAGTGGATCACGTGAAACTTTGGTAGGAAATGATGATTAGTGAGGTTCAGTAAATCATGTATGAACTGATCACATATCGATGACATTAGCTGCTGGTAGAATCAGTTAAACTTCATATTGACAGAAGGTAGAATTCGTATTCCATTTAATTTTATTACCTGGACTGATTGATAAACGTTTTTGACTTAATATCTGAAAGTTCTGCATTCGATCTCTATTTGGGTTATATGTCGTCAGTTTTAAATGTAACGAAATTAGGATGAAACTCTTTTGTTTCCCGGCTTTTTCCTACGGATTCTTTAACTTATCTCAATACATGACCAAATCTACGATGAGAATATCCAAGTTATAGTTTACAGGGATTTTATTGATTTTAAGTGTAACTATGAATTGACTTCAGCTAGGTAACTATTTAGTGCGTCGGTGGCACAGTGTTGAGGACTCTTGCCGACTATGCACATGGTCCAAGGTTCGATCCCCTGCCGACGCACACCTGATATCTATGGTGGGCCTACAAATTTGGGCTACCGAAATCCATGCTGAAAATTCCATACTTGTACCAAAAATACAGTGTGGAATCAAGCTGTAATCAAAAATATAAAATATAAATATAAAAACTAGAATGTGCTGTTAAATCCCTGAAAATAAAACTTGAAAATAAATCCACTGGACACTAGTGATTACTTATAGAATGAAGTTTCCTAAAGTCCTGTTGAGAAGTCTTGACTAGCTCAGTTCACGAAGTTGGGTGTGAGGACATATTTTCGCTAATGGCACTGACTGGCGGTCGTGGTATATCCCGTGAATTAGTGGAACATGGAATGCATGGGTCGTTGTATTTTGCCACAGTGGCTGAATCACCAACAAGTTATAACCGCAGTTGGATCATTACTACGTTCCTATGAAAAATCTGGACTAGGATGAAACAGCTGGCCATTACTACTTAGTCTCAGCGGTTCTCAAACTGAAGTTAGTTCACTGTCAAAGTTATTATGAGATTAATTTTCTTAAGGGAAACATTTTCAGGAAAATCCGGTGTTTTGTTGAACAGGTGGACAGTAAGGCTTTGCCATAGATATAAGCAGCTTGAAATTATTCTGGAATTACAATGTTATGAATTGGCAGAAGTTAGAATTCATAGGCCGTTGAATCGAGTCTAATTGGCTTAATGGTTTACGAGTTCGCTGGCCTTGTAACCAGAAGATCCTGGGTTTGAACCCTTTCGGTGGGTACATACTACTGAAGAGTCCCAAAACCTGGACGAAACAGCTGTCCGGTGCTATCAGTTTTTCCATTCGTTCTCTAACCGATGCTAGTTTATGATGAAATCCTCTAACCAATCATCTCACTTAAATTTCGAATTGTTCTTTTGGATTAACTGATCTCAATGTGGTTTATGCATCAGCTTGTCTTATGAACATTTTATTCTAACAGTAGATTGTTCACTGCTTCAATCTTTCATGCATTCAGTATCTGATTATTATTGAATATAACTCATCGATTAAAAAGTTTTCTGGATTTTATTTAATATTGACGAAGTATGCTTTCATAACCAATAGAACGGTGTAATATTGAAATCTTTGTAACTCGACTGAAGACAGGTCATTTGTAAGAGTCGTTTGTTTCTCATTTTGCGATTCTAAGTCTGTAATTTTCCTAAAAAAGGTGAAATTTTATTTGGAAGTCGCATACTGTAAATTATTTCTCGAGTATAAAAGAGAGAAATGGAACCCGTGTTTAGACATTTTTCTTCTGACGTGAGTAGTACACACCTGCTCATCTCAACCACTCAGTAGTGTATAGTCTCACACATATTATGGTTGATAGTAGGTGGTCCTGTCTTACTACTGTCTTTACTGAAAAGTATTTAGTGAGTTGTTTTCCCTGTGAATCACTTGACATGTTGCATCATCATACAATTTCTGAATGAGTTTGATAACAACTTCTAGCATTGCCTATTGCTGAAATGATGTCCACATTAATTTGCAGTCAACTCTGTTGAAGGCCTTTTCAAAATTGATGAAGCCGTGCTGGAGTTCAACGATGTCACGTAGAGTTGCAATTTGATCTACTGATTCCAGGTTGTTTGTGGTGGAGTTCCGCATTCACTGCATGTTTTAATCTCTCCAAGAATAACTTTCAGTTTTGTCAATGTAATTATTAGTCAGTAATCGGAAGGAGAACTACAGTTATAATATTTATTTTGTAAAGTAATTCACTGATTTCAGCAGAAAAGGAAACGAAAATATGCTTGCAGTAATACAATCTTTTGCAATCAGGGTGTACGTAAAACGATAGGAATTTTCACTCTGTTATTGTTGTTATATTTAATTCCACTTATTATTATTATTTGTATCCTAATTATTATCATTATTCACTTTTCAATTTCTAAACTTTTCAGTTATATTTTGCAAAAACAACTTTTTGTTATGCTTACGTAAATGAAATCTAACCTACTGTTGTCGTTATCAACTATAGTTACATATCATCTTATTTATTTCTCAGAGAATATATGTATGGCTTTGAATATGGGCTACTTATTTGAGGAATTCTTCCGATATTTGATGTATTCATTAAATCCTGCTTTATTAATATTTCATATGTTCATTTCCTCTAATGAATTTGAACAAAGCGGTAAAAACAAGTATAGAAGGACAAAACGGATACGATTTTTATCGTCGGTATATTATCAACTTTTTGTAGAATTTTTATAATAATTTCAGCGTTCAACGAAAGTATAAGGCAAAGTAATAATTAGAAACGGTTGTTATGTGGATGAATTGAATTTTTAACTAAGTAAAACAAAATTATTTCTAGACCTATACATGCAATATAATCAGAGTTTCTTGAATACATTAAAAAGTGGGGGCGGCAAGGGTAACACCTGTAGTTTATATTTGTATCAGGAGAAAAACATTTCCATTTGTGCCTTAAATTGATGTTGGGTGATTGAAAACTATTGGTAGGAGGTCCTGAACCCATAGTTTGTTTTTGTTGCCACTCACTGACAGGAGACATCTGAAAACTCAAAGAAATTATGTCTTCTCTGAGTTTGGAAATCATTTCACTCAGTGTCACAGTTAGGGTTATTACTCTTGAGCTGTTCAGACTCATGACTGACCTCCTAGAAGACTATAAAGAAGAAATTGATCGGTCACTAAGGGACAGCCATTGTCATGTGTCTAGTCCTTCTTGTCACTGCGGACTGAAATCTACCAGTCGACTGTGCATTGTGATCACCAACGTACGTCCTCAACTGACAGATTTAAAACTAAACGATTTAAGATTCTTATCAATAAACTTTATGAGCAATTAAAACTATTCAAAATATTATATTCAATTGAGTTAACGTGTTCTATGAAGCTAGGGATAACGAAATCTTTTAGACGACGAATAAAAATATCAAGATTGAAACATTTTTGGAGAAAATTACATTGAGGAAATTTATTCTGTTGATCTGGCACTTCATCAACATGATAGTCTCACACATAACATTTCCGTCTTTCGAAATTTTTGCTAACTTCCGTACTTCCCTTAGAGAACTAAAATATAATTAACCTCATATTACATGCAATGAAATGCTTTTAAAAAACTTACCATATGTACATTTCCATAATTTGATTGCCTTGATGAGTACGATATTCTTCTACAAAGCATACTCATTATACCGTAAGAATAAGGAATCCATTAAATCATTTTAGACGTAACCTACTTCCTAAATATTTACAAACCAATTACATTTCCTTTTTATGACATGAGTGAGTATACGCCAACCACTGATTTCTTTGTATATTATTCTTTCTTTACGTCGAGAATGTCATTATCTTGCAGTTAAAGATATAAATCAATAATGCTCAAAACTCTGTATTACTGAGTGATTGGGATGAGTCTTTGAATACTACTCACTTCAGTCAGTATTGCTTCCTAGGCAGATAGAAGTAATATAAACACTGGACTACCGTTTCACTCATTTCAGGTAGAGCTCACCAGCGGTATGCCTGATTATACTCAGCCCAGTTATCTGAATAATTCCAATTCACCTGAATTCTGAGCAGCTACCCAGGCGAACCAGTAACGACTTGAATCGAGATAAATGGCCGTCCAGTATTTAGATCATTTTGATCTGAATAGCAAGCGATACTGATTGATTAGTAAACAACTACTCATTCCTGTCAATGTAGTTCCATACAGTCAAGCAACTGAACTCATCGACTTCTAATCTCTACCTTAACTTCATAGACTACAAAAAGACCTTCGAGAGACAGCGTTGACCGAGAAATCATTTGCATACTACTTCAACACTACGGCCTGCACTGCCCAAGTCGTTATCAACCCCATTCAACAATTGACTACGTGACAGTGCCAAGTATCAGGTGAACCACAACGGAAAACTCATCGACGCGTTCGAACTGATTACAGGAGTAAGACAAACTGGCCGCCTACTATCATCAATGATATTCCTGATTGTGGTGGACTGGATTATACCTCAGACTGTGGACAGGAAGTGAGAAGACAGAAATACGCTGGCCCGTTAAAAAAGAAAGATTCTAGAAGGTCTGGGTTCCTCGCTTGAGCGATTTACGTCTAATGTCACACAAACTCGAGGACTTGAAGATGAAAACCAACAAACTGGTTGGTAAGACGGGACAGGCAGTGAGGACAGGACTCCAGGTGAACATAGAGAAGATGGAGGTGACGAAGATAACCGACCAACAGCAACAACAACCAGCACCAATCATCATCGTCAAAGGGAGAGATTTAACAGAGGTTAGCTCCTTCATTTATCTGTCAAGGAAGTATGCTTTCAAACACAAGCGGATGGCACGATGAAGATGTCAAGGGTAGCCAAAATGGGAAAGGCAAGACACACCTTCATCAACCTGAAATTTGTTTGAGAATCTTCGCACTGCTCACAGAATGAACACCAAGATTCGGATTTTCAACACAAATGTGAAATCAGTCAGTCAGTTCTTCTGTACAGGCCAAAAACTGGCACTGCGTGTCACGAAAAGGAGTACCAACAAGCCACAGACTTTATCAACAGATGCCTTCTCTGGCTCCAAACTGAAAATCAAACGCCAGTCAGGAAAAGTTCACAACAATAAAGTCTGGCTGCGAACAAACCAAACAAAAGCTGACTGCTCAACAAATATGTAAAAGAAAACGGAGATGAATTGGGTTAACATCGAGGAGGACTTTAAATGACATCGCTTGGAAAGTCATTGCTCTAGTGGAATCTAAATAAGTGATGAGTGGGTTGTTGTTGCAAGGGTGACATGGAGGAGATTTTGCGAGCAGAAGATGAGTGATTGATTATGGGCAATCGTGAACTCAGATGGAAGAGGACTGCAGACAATAGAACAAAATGGAGATATGTTGTTGGAGTCCTATGTTTCACGTGGAACCCAAGAGAAAAATGATAATATTATAATAATGCTTGGTGTGTTCACCCGACTTATAGTGTCAACTAGAACACATTCTGTGGTCTAAATAATTTCCGTTTTCCCAAGAAACTACGTAAAATTCAAATCGCGAATTCGATATTATGAGTCATAAAGTGCATTAAACACAATTGACAGTAAGATAGAGTTCACGTGTGGTTTATTTTGGTTAAAGGATTTTAATAATAATTATAATAAATAATTTTTCCTTCACGTTTCCCAGTGGAACATAGGGCTTCAAGCTAGTGGCTTGAAGTTTCTGTAGCAGTGATTATTTTACAGGATGGGGTTGCTAGCCTCATGCCAACCTTTCCTCTTTACCAGCATTATTTCTGGCTTAACGAGGTAAAGGAGTGCGTTGGCGGCCGGGGATCGAATCCCGGACCATGTGCATGGTTGGCGAGCGTCCTAACCGCCATACCGCCGACGCATTAAGGATTTTAAACGCCCGTCTTATTTGAGATTACACTGAAAATCACCATCTACCAAATTTTAAAATCACAAGGTAACCTTAAGACATTGTTAAGGCGTATGTAAGTACTGGGTACTGATATGTCAATAGAGGATGAGCCTTTCTGTCCAACATAATCAATCAACGGTAAATGTAAATCATTCTGTAAAACGAAAGTAAAATTTACGTAGACAAGTGCATATACAGAAAAGAAGGAGATTATTTACAAATAAACATACCATTACCACATATTCAACAGATAAGTGATTTTACTCATTTGTATTCCAAGTCGAACATAGTGTAACGGGATAATTATTTGGAAAACCCCTCCTAAACGGTCTAATTACAATATTGATACTCATCTGGGTGATTCAAATAAACTTGTAATTACCATCCATTTTTCTCCTAGATCTTATATCACTGTCCTGACATTTGCACATCATATGTTGATTTCATCCTTATTATTTTATTTTTGTCATTGTTTAATCTCGAAAAATACCCATTTATTCATAAGTAAAAACACAGTTGTTATTTTTGTTCAACGAAGAAATTTCTTTTCAATGACTTCATTTTCAATCTGTATAGTCGTATTTATATTACAGGAAAAGGTTATTAAGTGGCACTAAATAATTTCTCAGTCAAGGTACGTATAAAAGTCAATCTGAACGAAGAATATTCTTTTCAATAATTTCTCTTCAGGTTCTTACAATTATAAAATATAATATTTGTGGTCGTTACAATAAAGATAGCCAGGTATGCGGCGGATACATTTTTTAACGTAGAATAACAGATTAGTTATGGGGTGTCAAAATAAATAGTCATATTTGTGTGACAAACGTGCTAGGCTGAAATCGATTAGAAATATTGTAAAACGGGAGACAATAGTGGTGGTTAATCATAATGGAATTGTAGAGTGTGGGGTAGGAAAATTGACAAATCAGTTCAAGGTTATAAAAGGTGTCAGGTGAGTGGCTAGTACAAAGTGGTCTGAGTTAAGCAGGATATAGTAAGACTGGAATGAGAGGTTCATAGTGAGATAACGAATATATTAAATGAAACAGGTGGAGGCATATATTGAGAAAACAGATAATATCACTATTAGTAAGTCCGTACAAATGAAAATTCGATAGTATTGAGGGAATGTTTGCATAAAGGGCATAAATTATGACGAATAATAATAACTGTAATAATAATATTTATAATAATAAGCAAATTAAAAAAAAAACCAAGAGGCTTAAGGGGAAGGAGTACTCTTGGTGAGAAG
The DNA here is from genome assembly GCA_944472135.2 of Trichobilharzia regenti. Taxonomy (NCBI): domain Eukaryota; kingdom Metazoa; phylum Platyhelminthes; class Trematoda; order Strigeidida; family Schistosomatidae; genus Trichobilharzia; species Trichobilharzia regenti. The sequence continues at coordinate 133,761,447 of OX235262.1, forward strand.
GAAAATCTTCAATCCAAGGTTGGCCACGGTAGGAACAGCGTCTGGACGTGTTCCTTTTGGATACACAGTTCCGGTTTAGTCGATCTTATTGCAACAGCTTCAGCTATGTGTAGGAGACGTAAGCGAACTGTACGTGATAACGACTTCGGAATTCGGTATATAACTCTGAAAGCTGTGTTGACATCGATGCGATGTCCAGTATCGACCAGGTGTGACAGGATCGAGCTTTTTATGCACTTAATTTCCCCCCTGCTGAACCAAGCTGGTAAGTGTTCTCGAACCCGTAGACGAACCTGCCTAATCGTGCGCCCTATATAACTTGAACCACAGGAACAGTTGAAATGGTATATGCATGAAGAAGAGCTAAGGTTAGGTAAGGCATCTTTGAGTTGCTGGGTGAACATTGGACGGCTAGTGAAGGATAGACACAGACGTGCAGAATAGAAAGTTTTCTTGATCGCCCTGGTTAAACGTTGGGATAGAATCTCCGCAGGAGTATCTCCCTTGAATTGGAGACGTAAAAACAGAGGCTTTTTCTCCACAGTTGTCAGTTCATGTTTACGGCTATTATAACCTATGTTGGCTTTAATGAACTTCTCTGGATATCCGTTCTCGCTTAGAATGTCTCGGATGATCTGGAGTTCTTTCTCTACGCACTCTTCAGAACAAATAGACCTCGCTCTAAATGCTAAGCACCTGATTAGATTACGTTTGTATTTCATCGGTACGAAGCTAAGGAAATGTGTATTGTCTCCCGTTTTACAATATTTCTAATCGATTTCAGCCTAGCACGTTTGTCACACAAATATGACTATTTATTTTGACACCCCATAACTAATCTGTTATTCTACGTTAAAAAATGTATCCGCCGCATACCTGGCTATCTTTATTGTAACGACCACAAATATTATATTTTATAATTGTAAGAACCTGAAGAGAAATTATTGACAAGAATATTCTTCGTTCAGATTGACTTTTAATTCATAATATGGGAATATTTCACACTATCAAGGTACGTATATATGTGATAAGAATAACGATAATTACAATGTTATAAGGGGTACAGTTGAAGTGGATAAATTACGAAATTATTAAAGATTGTTTAATGAGTGAATTGATACCAAAAATATTTTTAAAAGAAAAATGTTCAGCGTTGACTAAAAATTTTAAATAGTATGAGTACGATGACGATAAGAATAAAGATGTGAAGTGAAGTGTAATGAATTCAAGTGGCAAAATAAAAATTCGGAGATTACGCTTACGAAAACGTGTAGCTGAACATTATCCGATTTGGTTAATGAAAGGCGAACGTAGAACTGCAAAGTCATCTATTTGTGATCACCTGTTAGAGTCTGGTCATTTAGCCCCACGTGACTCACCTTTCAGTCGAACTAATCCAAAAGTTTACTGTTTCTTCATTTATGCATAGCCGAAGCTTTAGCTATACATGAACAAAAACCTAAATTATGTGTTCAAAAACGTTTTGTCAAACCCCTTTCTTTACCTTGGTCATAGTAACGTTCTTTCTAGTTTTTATTTTATTTTTACCACTTGAATTCATTACACTTCACTTCACATCTTTATTCTTATCGTCATCGTACTCATACTATTTAAAATTTTTAGTCAACGCTGAACATTTTTCTTTTAAAAATATTTTTGGTATCAATTCACTCATTAAACAATCTTTAATAATTTCGTAATTTATCCACTTCAACTGTACCCCTTATAACATTGTAATTATCGTTATTCTTATCATATATATACGTACCTTGACTGAGAAATTATTTAGTGCCACTTAATAACCTTTTCCTGTAATATAAATACGACTATACAGATTGAAAATGAAGTCATTGAAAAGAAATTTCTTCGCTGAACAAAAAAATTTGTTTAATCTCTAGTTTTAATGCATCTCTTTGTGGTTCTGCAATACATTAAAGATGCGTTTTATTATGACGTGATTTTGTTTGAGTGAATCAAGTCATTCTGGCATTGGACTGTCTGCAAGAACTGTTTGGTGTGTGATTCTTGTGGACAGAATGTTTGATCTCACCTCATTGAGACGTATTCCTTACGGTTGAATGTCGGCTAACTAATTTTGTCCCGCAGTACTTGTTTTATAATCAGAAACATATCTAGCCTGTACAGTTGCCTGACTGCACTCTTGAGGCAAGTTTTCGCATGTTATTGGAGTTATACAGAGCCACATAGATTTATCGACAAACAATCGCCTTTTTTCGCTATCTTTGGAGGGTTTCATGAATTTGCTTGTCTCAAGGATGTTTTAATTAGCTACACAGTAGGGCGTATAGATCGGTCTCCTGCCTTCAGATAAGAACAAGTCGGTTTTGGTAGTTACATATACGAATTCAAGCCACAGTTTTGAAATTTAAATAGCAGCTGTGTTTATTTTATAAAGGGTTACATTTCTGGACTCACGCCTAGCCTTTCCTCTTTTACAGGCTTACTGTCAGCTAAATAGAGAGTTCCACGATTATGTCGGTTAGGCATAGAACTCTGAACAACATAGAATTTGGTTGACGATTATTCTATTATTAAGCCATTGACCCACCAACAGTTAAATACTAAAACGTATATACTTCTAGAATTATCAATTAATATTAAGCTGTAATTTGATTGGTTTATTTATGCCATCATTAAATTTTTTTAAATACGGAATATAATCAACACATAAATAAATATAAAAAACTATAGACCTATAGGAATTCAGACGATTATGATCTCACTTGTTCTATAAATATACATACTATTTTTTCCAACCCATCTTAAGAACCGTTATTATTATCGTTATTATTATTACTTCACAAAACGTGTGGATTGGTTTTTTTTTTCATTTGTAAACGATTCTAACATGTACAGACTATTCAATCAGAGTCAAGTACTCATATACACAGAGAATTACATACATACAACGTCACTCCACCAATATTTTGATGTTTAATGTATAACAAATCATCTAAGTGGATATGAAATTGACAAGGCTTACTTCCTTTAATCTACTAAAACTTTTAACTGTGCAATATACACATTACTAATCGAATTTTATTGAGGAAGATAGGAGAGAAAAGTCAAGTTGTTGGTTATTGTTGTTGTGTGAATGACACACGAACAAATAATAAAACAAATCTATTTGTTATATGTATATATAAAGGAATTGTTCTCATGATATCATACTGGTATGAACTAATGATTTAATTAATTATTTGTTTATTTATTTAATTTTGCGTTTGTTTAAATATTATGTCATTAGGTTTCTTTGTGTTTATATGTATCCACGCACTCACGACCATCCCCTCAATCCCACTCCTTCACATACAAAGATGCACACATGGAGTTTCATGCGGACCTTCAATGACGTGTGATTTTTGTAATGTAACTATTATTGGATTAAACGTTACATTTCATTTGTTGGATTTCGTCGCGAATCAACAATATTTGCAGCAACCATTGAAATCCAAGTAGAACAAGATTGCTCTTATTTTCTTTTATTTATGGAAACTCAATTAGTGCATACCCTTGATCCCACCAGGGATTGTTCAGTTTCGTTGGCCATTCAGACACTTGGGCCAGAATTCAGTAACGCATGAACGCTAACTTATTTATGAGTGATACAGTGCTACTGTCAACAAATGCCTACGATAAGCATAGATTTTACCTTGATATGATTGACTTTACTGGTCAAGACTTTTCATTACAGATTCTGGACATCCATAGAATTGGCAACAATGAGCTGTCGATCGATATTTAATTTATGGAGTTTTTGAGGATTTGAATTAATTTCGATTGTTGAGGGTATCTCTATGTCACGGGTCAGAGGATTTCAGACTAAGTGTCGTAATGGTCAATGAAATTGTCCTCATAACCTGAAGGTCCTAGGTATAATCCCTTTATGAGTCGTGGGTGCGCATAACTGGACAGTCCAGTACTTCCTGGTTCACGACTATATTTAACAGCTGAAATGGATTTCATTCAAATCCCCATAAATCTCATAACCTAAATATTATATATTATTCTTGAGTATATAAACAAAAACACTTGGTTTGAGTAAGCCTAACATCTCGTTTTTTCTGCCTAAAATAACTATCTAATATATGTAGACTTCGCTGAATATTCTCATGCTTCATAATATCTGAAGTAATTTGACTTTTTTAACCAAGCAAAAGTATATATTTCTCTGTGTAAGAAAAAAGAAGCTTTATACCTACTAGTGAAATGAATATCGTGTGCACAGATATTTGTAGATAGATAATTTTTTTAAGTTAATGTTCAGTCTTTGTTGATATGATGGCTTCCCTTAACGCACACTTCATGATGTTATTTAGATTGATGGTGACTGTTGTTCACTAGGAATATAGGTGTGTTCAGTTGATAATTTCCAAAGGGGGGGGGGAAATGTGCATCGTACATTCTACTGGTAGTCCCCATTCATCAAATAACTTCAAAGAAGCATCTTGATAATCCTGACCAGATGAAACATGAAACACAAACTGACAACACAAGTAATGCTGGTTGTTAATAATTAAACATATTTTCTAGTACATATTTAAATAGTGCTAATGAATAACTCTTTCGCACAGTAAAACAAGTTTTTTTTTCAACCTCAAAACAATGATTTCAATGTTACACATACTCACACATATTTCGAAACATTAGAAAATATTTACGCCCTAGATTTAGTATTTGACCATAGATATTTATTCTATCCCACCTTTAACTTTCACTTTATTAATCAGAATGCAGTTCAGCGTGCTTATGAACAATTATGATTACTGCAAGAAAAGTTTGTGTATGTGTTTGTATGTGTGGTAAAGGCCTTATTCTGTCCAACAGCACTACAGTTTCGGTATACATGTTTTTGTTCGGAAAAGATCTGACAAAATGCCTAGCACCACAACGTTAGTAAGATAATGGTGGTTTCTCTTTGAGCATCAATTGCTAATTGGATCGATGGACGGAAAAAGTAGGTCGAAGGGAGTTCTGGCCAGAAGTTAGTGTAAAAGTAGCTGATTTTTGGGGAACCAGGTGTACTTTATGACTACGATGGCATCAAGGTTGGAATGAAATCCTTCAATATTGCAGGTTGGTCAGTCATTGATACTAAGAAGACTTTTCTTTAAGTATAACTGTCGGATTTTGTTCCAAAAGGTTCAGAAACTTCATTCTGATGTCAGTAAGCTTAGGTGACTGTAGTCTGCAAATTGATAATATTACTTTTAATTGAATGTATTTCAGAGATTTCCGTTCCAATCGTTGACATTCACGGTTGATGAAACCAATGTGTGTGAGAAAGTCATCATTAGCTTGAAACGGCGTTATCGAAGATTGAATTGTTATGCGTTTCACTTAAATGTTGTCTTAATATCTGCAGTGCGACGTCAAAGGTGCGATTGCACAGGTTCTGAGGGAAAAATTTATTGCAATATAGACAACATTCGGATGAACCTAGTTTTCGAAGTTAAAGACTCACTTTACAGGAATCATCACTAGCAAAACTACTTTGAAATTACTTTCATGTTTCCCTGAATCAAGTACCAAATGTAACACTGCTATCGGGATTATAGTGGAATTCAGTAATGTTACTAGGAATTTCATCTAGTGAAGGAGTTACTACAGCTGGAGTAGCTGAGATGATTCGACACTATATATTTTTTTGATTGCTTGAGTAATTCTATAACTTTCATTTGTTTTTCGAAGAATCTGTCGAACTTCGATGAATCTTGCATACCAGCTTCATCTAAAATCATTTATCAGTAATGAGAATACAAGTTGTAGAATTGTTCACTAACTGTATTATAAATACAGTTTTACTTGACCAACTTTCATAAGTGTGGACGAGATATGTAGGTTTTATCAATCTTAAATTAAACATAATTTAACATCTGTTTATCGATCTTACTCTAAAAATGCTGAATAAAAATGTCTGTTGCCAATTAATTCGAATAAAAAATATAGAATATTGAACTTTAAATTAATATGGTTTATCTTAAATTGAATTTTGTGTGATTACTATTATTCACTTGGGTCCCAAGTGGAACAAACGGTTTCAACAGCGCATCTCTACTTTATCCAGGTTTGCTGCTGTCCTTTTCGGCTATTTCCATGACTGCCTATAAGTTCTTATCTCCTCCTCAAACAAGATCTACTTCGTGTCACTCTTGGACTCACACTCGACTCGTCCTTTCCAATTTGGGTTCTAATCGAGGTCCCCCTTGCTCGTGGTGCCACCAGACGGTCTCCATGGTGTGTCTTATCTGTCTCCATTTCCTTAGACATATTTCTTCAGCGATTTATTCTTGTTTGATTCTTTCCTAGCGTTCTTTATCACTACTTCTTTCTGATCGTCCATCTGGTCTTCCATATGGAGCCAGAGAAGACGAATGTTGATAAAAGTCTACAGTCTGTTGGAAATAGTTTTCGTGACTTCTAAGCCGAGTTTATGACTATGTAGTAACACTGATTCACTTATCATTGGTACTGAAGATCCGAATTTTGTTGTTTATACTGAATGCAGTAAACTTCCGCACTGATTTAAAGAAAAATGGAGGTATATCTTACTTTTTCAGTCGTGACTGGTTTTGACATCCTCATCCTTGTCGCTTGCCTAATGATTCTGACTAGATAAGTGAAGAAAGTATCCTCCTTAAATTTCTCCCTCTGATAGTGAATAATGCTTGTTGCTTTTTGGATGGTTATCTTGATTATCTGTGTCTTCTCTATAGTCACTTGGAATCGTGTCTTCGCTACCACCCTCATCCGCCAACTTGTTGGTTCGCAGATCTTTGAGTTTGTATGAAACAAGGACGTAAAACGTCTTTCAAGTCCAGATCTCCTGGAAACTTCGTATTAGTCAACGTATTCCTGTCTTCTCGCTCCCCAAGTACGGTGTTCTTCATAATCTACTTCGGCAAAATTGGAAAGATCAGTGATGACAGTATGCAGTTTGGCATACTTCTATCTTCACTTCAAAGTCTTCTCTGAGATTTCCGATGCTGATCACTTGAAATGCGGCATTTTCATTCGGGCGTTTGTATAAATACACAAATACTGGGCCGATGTAAGTGTATGACATGAAGTGATGATTCAGGCTAAAAATGACGTCAAATGAAATAATCTGTGAATCTCTTTAATGCGTGGCTGACATATCTGACAAGCTGTTGACGTATTAAGACTAACTTACAGTTTGAAGATTACTTTACATGTCCACGCAAGTAGCTAGTCTGAAATTGAGTTGTTTAATGATTCGAATCTCCTGGATTGGTCAAACCGGGCACACCTCTGATGAGGTCAGCTTGAAATGACCAAAGTGGCCTCTGGTATTTGGTTCCTTTCGATCAGGTTTAGAAGCACTACTGGTTAATGTGAGTGTTATGCAACTACTCAAATCAACCAGCCAGTAGTGTATAGCATCTTTACGGTCTATCATATCTCATTATTTTTCATTTGATGATCGAAAAATTGTGTTCACCAACAAAAACTGAAAGCTGTTGACTGCACGACCCCTTTCTTTCTTCTGGAAACTTATAAATGTTACCCATAGATTAGCATGTTATGCATGATTTAATGAAATTATCCTGTATAAATAAGTTAAGCCAAATATCTTTATATTAGATACTACTTAATATATTCAGTAAAACAGTTAGTGACCATTCAGATGTTGAAAACTCGTACAAAGTTCAGTCGGTGATAAATAAAAGCCTTATGACTAAAAATGACTTTATGGGGCTTCTAAAGTCTAACTGTGTTGTCTGTTTAATCTTCCCTCAGTACCAGTACAAGTATTATACCTTAATAAAACTATTAGTGATGACAATTTGATTGCTCTTTGAAGGGGAAAATAAATCTTGATGAATTTAAGTAAAGCATGAATAACAGTTTGCGCAGAATACGATGATACAGTCATTTATTTCATTGGCTTCTCATCATCTGCGTACAGCCTAAATAAATTCCTACGTTTATGTACAGAACAATTTTTCCATACCAACAAATGTTACATAACGTCAGTTCATAGGAGACTGCAGACATAATAAAAAGTGCTCAGAAATTACACTTGCCTGGATTCAATATCATTAGAGTTACGTAATAAAGGTAAGAGGTGAATAAGATGATATGTAGTCTCTTGTCTTTATGACTCAACTGTTTTGCCATTGTTACAAGCCTTTATTTTCGGTGTAAACATGAACTTTCTGGGTGTAAACTATATAAGTGTACTTTCAGAGAACTGTTGATTAAGTTTGGAGACTTCTGCCAATCGACATTATATAACATTTGTAATTATGTTAAAACTCTTCTATATAATAAGGCTCTACCTTTAGCTAGTCACAATACAATTTACTGAAATTGAAATCAAATTAAGCATTATTCATGTAATACATCAATATTTAGTTTTCAAAAGAACACTTAGGAAGTAAATTAACCATAATCTATGATTGCCTATTAGTCAGCCTCTGTAAATTGTGGCTAGAGGTAATACATAAAGAAATTTAGATAAAGCGACACCATATTTAAGGAGCATTGTAAGGTTTACTCCTTTTCTTAGTTTAAAGCGAATTCTACGTTACTATATGCAATCAGAATGTTTAAAAATGATATAAGCGTAATTCTTCTTAATTACTAACTCTAAAAATGTATTTATCAGGAACAGAAGAATTTCTACAAGGCTTTTCATTATGTAAAGCTAACATATCAATTCTAAGTATTGACGTTGCTAAAATTACGATAAAAAGAAAAGATTTGATCTTTTAATTTTTTCATTTAAATGAACTTGTCATTGTAGACTTTCATGATATATTTATATTAACCCTTCTTAAAATTTCATTTTGGTCTTTAATGCATTATATTAACAGTCGTTTGACTAAAGTGATTCACTATGAATTCTATTTTATTTCCCCGGATACATTGTACTATGTGGGCTGTTGAGTAATGTAAGGGTGAAAGAGCAGCAGCATGAATGCTGCTTCACAACTGAGTCTGGCAGGCAACTTTGTGAGGCGGATCATACGTACATGGATGGTTTATGTTGATTTTCTGAGTTGTATCCGTATGAAATATTAACAACCAGCAAGAAACCAAGGTTAGTCTTTACTACACCCTCTCAATCCAGAGTGTAGAGGTAACATGGCTAGCTTGCTGCTGGTCTATGGAAAACACCTTACTGCTGTTACATCAAAATTCGTCAGTAGTGCAGCTTCGCCCTCGGACCTTTAAATTATTATGACCCACTTACACTATGGTGGTAACTGCTATCCAGACAAGGTTTCTGATGCAGTAAGATCTGCAGGAATGTTCGTTACACGTAGTGTAGTTTATTGGGTCATTGAGATGAGCGACTCAGATCACCATGCCTAGTTAGCGGCTATCAATAAATACTGTCGTATCTTCTTAGCACTTTCCTTTACTATTGCAATTTTTATTGAAGAAATGATTATTTATTTTGAATATATTCAAAAGTTTCGAGGTAAATTAAAATATAAGGATGTTTGATTTTTTCTGACGACCATTTTTTTCAGCATATGTATCATATTTAGTCTTAGTCTAGAAGTGCTCAGGGGTCGTAATAATAATAAAATCAATAATAATATCACAATTATGTTGTAAAAGATGTTCTAAATTACAAGGAAATTAACGAAAGCCAAATAAAATATTCATTTAGTCTTACCAAAACGGAATCCAACTGTCAATATTTGAAATTAATTATTCTCACAAAGTCATATTCAAAATGAGTTGGTAGTTGAGTCGTAAAATACTCTTCAACCACGCCTCATGTGGTCTGGAGTTCGATCCCCGATAGATGAACTCCTTAACTTCACTTCTTAGCTATTATTAAGCCCGATAAAGATGGAAAGTTTGGCGTTAGACTAACAATCTCTCTCCATTAAAAGAAAACAGCAATGCTAGTGAAACCTTAAAGCTTGCTGCCTGAAGCCCTGTTTTCCATTTGGAAGGTAAACGACTGAAAGAACCTGATTCACAACAGAGATTTATGAATTTTAATGTTGAACAAGATTTTGCACTACATTATGTAGTTAATCTGAAACATGACATAGAAATCGACATTGACTCATAATTGTGAACACGATGAATTACATAGGTGAGTTTCAGTTGGAAGTGACATGCAAAGAATGAATATTGAACAATATAGCTTAGTTATTTTGTGCATTCTCGATGTCCTCAGTGTAAAATACGTGCACATCCATTTCAGCTTGTGTCACTACTGAATATTTAATATCAATTCTTGTTAACTTTCCTCAACAAAAATGTTTTAAACTCTAAGGTATGTTCATTGTTGTTTCAGATAATTTGCACCTCCAATAGATACATACATGTATGTATATATATTGAGCTGAAATTCTCGGTCTTTATTGACAAATCAATTCCTAGTAAGGACACTTCGACAATGTCCAAAGATTAATATGATGTTATTTCGATTGATTGTGTGAATGAAATCCAATATGCTCACATGGTAGTATCTAAAATTCACCATCTGGATGTTTTGTGGATAACACTTTGATGTTTGGACTTAATGTGCAAGTCACCAGTGTATCTGTTCTTTTTCTTTGTTTCGTTCCAAGTGGTGCACAAAGTTTCAAGCTGTTGAAGTTTCAGAAGTAGAAGTGTTGTTTTTTATACATGTGTAGTTGATAATCTCATGGACAGTCTTCCATCTTTTTTGAACTTATTATCGACCGATAAAGTAGATGCCGGTTGGGAATCGAACCCAAACCATCTGTAGTTGAACCACCTGTGGTGAACGAAGCCAATTATTATGCTGCGAATGCAGAAAACCGATTTTTGCGTTCTACTGCATAGCTAATGTGACTGAGTATTTCATGAGTGAGGTATAGTCATAAAACGCTCCAGAGATAGTAAAGTAGACGATTAACGTCTTCAAAATCTGTAGTTCTATTCAACAATAACAACAACAAATATTTAAAGTTACAGGCTAGCCAAGTTTCTAAGTACAAAACAAGTAATGTAGGAAGAAATTAGCTAACCAAACTTCAACCATAAAAAGTGACTGAGTATTGAGTGGAATATTCCCAACAAGATGTGATCAAATACTCTACCAGCAAGAATCACGCACCAACGCCTCCTGTTGGCAGTCCAGTATCATAGTCACTTTGATTCACTCAAACAAGATCACATTATAAAACAGAAAATTATCAATCTATCATACGACTATAAAGAGAAGCTCAGGTTGACATTTCGGCTTCTTGTGCAGATGCTTCGACGACGTCTGGGCATTTAAATTGGAATTTAAATGATGGATGCCCAGACATCGTCGAAGCATCTGCACAAAAAGCCGACATGCCAAACTGAGACCGAGCACTTCGGTTCAGTCAATCGATGGGAAAATCTAGAATTGAATTAAATAATTAATAAGACCCGTTGCACAAGAGGTGGCTTTCGTGGCCCGGGTGGTTTAGTGGATAAGGCTTTGGCGTTTGAAACTATAGGCACTGGGTTCGAGCCTCGGTGGGAACATCATCACTCTTTGGGTAATGCAGGTACATTTAGATGACGAGTCCCAAATAGGACCAAAATGCACATCCTGGATTCCACTGCTAGTCACCATCCACCAATTAAATACAAAGAGAAGCATTAAAATTTGAGATTGAACCGGAAAAAGGCAATATAATAAAGATCAGTTGAATATGTGACATTCAAACAGTTTAGGAGAAAAACGAATGATAGCGACAAGTTTGGCTGAAAAATTCAAATAAGTGTCAGTAATGTACGTAGATCGTCCAGGAGGGATTTTCCAAACTGTTATTCCAGTTACACCACCAACACGCAAAAAAATATACACGTTTTTATATAAAAGCTTTTTTATCAAAGATCTTTTAAACTGAATTCTTGTTCAATTTAATAGTTGTGGAAAACAAATTATTTTTTTCAACTGCAAATTTGCCTGAAATTTCCTGTCCTTAGGATAATAATGAAAGTTTTTTTGTTTGTTTTTTTAAACACAAAGTGGCCTGTGTTAAAGTTTATTTTCATAACAGAGATAGCAGACAATAAGTTATTTGTTACTATTACAGTATACATGAATATTTGTAATAGTTAACTCTCTTACTTTCTGCAGAAGAGACTTCACTATTTTCTGAAGAAATGTTTAAAACACTGCAGACTGTGTGTACTATAAAACGTTATGCACTAATACAGAATTATTTACTGGATGACTTTTCGAACACAGGTTTATTATTTACAATCCCCATCAAAATGCTACTTCACAACGGCGAAGCTTGATATTTAACTAACTGACAAGTAGATAGTAGATATTTATGTTGTAAATTGAAGTCGAAAACCATTCTTAAAGCATGTATTATTGTATGTACTACTGGCTGGCTTATATGAGTAGTTGGACACCATCTTTGTCGACCAGTAGTGATTGCTAGCCAATTTCTACCTGCTTGAAGTGATTTAAACAATGGATGACCTTTTCAGTGGTATACCACTGAGCTGATATGACTCTGCTCAGACAGCTGAATCAGTTCAAACCACTCAAGTTCTGACTAGCAGCTTAGGCAAACTGATAACACGATTAAATCATCAAATTAGTAATTTGAAGTTTACACACTTCGAGGAGGTGAAATTCCGTCAGAATTTACTTTGGAAACTGACACAATTTGGATTTAAATGTGTTATCCTCTTGGTGTCAAAAATGGCAATCATAAGAGCAAGCATAAATGTATGATATGTTTTATACTACTAGCTGGTCCATATGAGTAGTTTAATACCATTTCAAATTAGCCAGTAGTGTTTGCCATCCGGTTGGAATCAATCTAGACGGAGAATAGACACTACACTTGTTTTGTGGCCAAGCGCATTAGAGGCGCATCTCATTTGATGAAGTCTGGACACCTGATTGGTTTAAAACCGTCAGAATTTACAAACTGTGAATTCTACACAATCTACGAAATCCTTCACTTTTCTACAGGTCACTGTGTTTCCGAAAGTTCTAAAATAACTTCCTCGTATTTGTAGTCCTTATTTTTTGTCTGAGTGATATCGATTTTTAACAAAAGTTTAATTTTAACTCCTACTTTTCGGACTAGTGAGTAGGTCTTTCTGAATGTGTACTGAGTGATATAAATATAATACTGTAGAAAGAAACAAATGTCTAACGACAAAAGAGATATCTGTAAGTGTACTACCACAACTCTAAAATCCTGTGTGGATTAAATTACACTTTTCAATATAAGAAACTATTATTTTGCGTAGAGGCCAACTGAATATTTTTAAGATTCTTTGTAATTGTCAAGTTTTGTCTCATGTAGATTTGAAAGAAAATGCAGTAGGTTTCTGCAAGAACAGGCATCATTTAAAAAACAGCTGAAACCAGGATAGTCATCCCCTCCACTGGTTTGAATCACTTCGGAAGCGCTTAAGAGATCAACCTATGATCTTAGGGATTTAAGACGAGTTTGTCGCATATTTCAACAGTAGGTTGAAGCCAAATGACTACAGAATTATAACTTCTCTTAATCTGCGTGGTATTATACTCTTACTATCCAGTGGTGTCATCGATTACAGGTTCTCGTACTTGATATGGTGGACCCAACTAATCATCACTTCTCACTAAAACTGCATTCAATTCATCCCATCGTCAGTCAGTTATAAACAGTGCAGTAATGCTGAAGTGGTGGAAAGAATGTATGTGATTTATTTCAATGTAGGCTCTTTCAAGAACCGACATTAGTTAGAGGACCATTTCTGACTTTCCTATATGTACACACTTCTGATCATCACACAAGAAACGGCATATCACAATCCTTTATTATATAATCAGTGTAAATAAGTGAATTTTCATTAATTTGTGAAACTAAAAGTGTCAATAGCAATCATAGTTTGTTATTCAAATATACTCTGAAATCAACCATTACTACAGTCAAAATTAGGACTCCATTATGGGTAAATTTTGTTTTGATAAAGTCTCAGTGTTATACAGTAATGTTTATTGATGACGTTTCGAGCACAATTTATTGCTCATAATCATATCAAGGTAATCACACGACTTCCTAAATTCATTTATATAGTTCCATTGTTTTTCTCTTGATTTTCACTTGATTTGATTGGTAATAGTATTTTCCATATTTCAGGTATGAGTGACGAGTCATTCCTATTACATGTGTTGGGTGTAGACTCGATGAACAAAGATTCAGTAATCAATCTCTCTCTCCACCTACCTAGATTACTTTTTAGAATTTTAACCCTCTCCCACCCTATTGTGTGGTTGTGTGTTAGCATATGCATTGCAGTTGCAAGGTAGGTGAAGAGAGAGATTGATTACTGAATCCTTGTTCATCGAGTCTACACCCAACACATGTAATAGAATGACTCGTCACTCATACCTGAAATATGGAAAATACTATTACCAATCAAATCAAGTGAAAATCAAGAGAAAAACAATGGAACTATATAAATGAATTTAGGAAGTCGTGTGATTACCTTGATATGATTATGAGCAATAAATTGTGCTCGAAACGTCATCAATAAACATTACTGTATAACACTGAGACTTTATCAAAACAAAGTTTACCCATAATGGAATTACACTCTACCACAGTGCACAAGTTTTATTCTTATATCAAAATTAAGACTGATAAATGTATTTTATCATCCTGAAAATTATTATCAATTTAGCATTCTGTGTTAATCATATTTACAGCATTATTAATAAACAAACAGTATTAAATCACCAATATGTAAATAAATGAAGATCCCTGTCTTAGGCACTCGACTTTCAGACAGTTGTTCCTTTGTTTGAACCCCACTCCACTTAATTCACCACCAACATATAGTGATACAGTGATATGGCTTTTGAAGTTAAATCCTTACCAGTGACAGGAATCGAAACTGGCAGCTTCTTGTTTTCCAACTACCTGACGTTGATTATGTTTTTAATTCAGTTATGATATTTTCACTGGTTGACTGGAGTGAATTTTTAGGCCTCTGGTAATATGTCAGCCACTTTTATAGACGCTTCAAAAATGTCTGAGAATTAACCTGAAGTAATTTGGTGAAAAAAGTGCATCGGCTGCATAGCGGTTAGGACGCTCACCGATCCCCGGCCACCGACACACTCCTTCACCTCGCTGAGCCAGAAATAATGCTGGTAAAGAGGAAAGGTTGGACATGAGGCTAGCAAATCCATCCTGTAAAATAAACACTGGTACAGAAATCTCAAGCCACTAGCTTGAAGGCCTATGTTCCGATTGGGAACGTGAAGAAAAAGACAATTTGGTGGATGGTGACTAGCAATGCAACCCAAGATGCCCACTTCGTCCTTTGTAGGGCTCATCATCCGTATGTACCCATACCCATGATGTTGTTCCCAATGACACTCAAATCCAATATCGATTGTTTTAAATGCCACTGGATCATTCGGGTCACAGATAACGCTTTGCTATTTGAAATGACACGTACTGGATTTGAATTTCAATGAGAACACCATCACTCACTCGGAAAGCAGCTACATCCAGGTGACAAGTCCTAAATAAGATGAAATGTGAACCAGGGATTCCATTATCAGACAGCATCTACCAAACTACTCTAAGTAACATTTATTTTTAAAATTTAACAAAGCACTTTTACACCTGCACCTATTTTATTTATAGCCGAAGAGAAAAATCAAATATTAGTTAATAATGAGTGAATAAATACTCTGAATTATTTAGTGTTACTTGTTTGCTTTTCCTAGGTTTACCAACAGTAGTCACATGACAAGTATTATGATCAAATTTTTTTTTCACCGATTACATCATCTATTTATCTATCTTTCTATCCAATAAAAGATGATAACACTGTAATCATGAGTTAACACGTTTCCTAAAATTTTATTCAATATGTTTTAACATGATCCAGATCATAAAGAATCGATATTTTTTAGTTATATCATCCTGTTATTTGGTTGGTGTCACTGTTACATTTACTATGATTGCTTAGTTTTTGTGGTGAATAAAGATTGGAATGTAATTTATTATATTTAAATAATATTGGTCATATTATTGTTGGTAATATTCACTAGACTAACTGTTCAGCTGACATTTATAAGTGACACTGACTTGTAGTTGTTTATTCCTTGTTTATTAGTCAACTGAAGGTTAGGCTTATCAGCATTACTTAGAACAACAGAACGAAAAAAAGCAAGTCGAGAAGTGTAAGCTCATCTCCAGAATTAGTAGTGTAGCAGTAGTAACAATCTTCAATGAAATAGATTAGCAAACGTAATTGGACTACGAACATTATGCATGAAACAGTTGAATATCTGTAAGTTATTTATTTACTTTAGCCGTTTGTAATACCGTTTTTACCATTATTATGTCTTGATGTTAATCTTTATTGATGGTGAGACTTTCTGAAGTTGGTGATGGGTTGCAAGTCAGTTAAAAGTGCTTGTTGTGACGTGCACTATGGAAGAACGGACTAAACCTTGGTGTTGAAAATCTGAAATTGTCCCTTCTGATGAAGGGAGTAGATTTCCTAAGTGATTTCAGAGTAGCAAATGTCTGTCCGATTACTTTTCCGATTCTGGTTTTTCCATCCTCATCTATTCCACTCGCCCGTAGTTTAAATATTGATGCGTATTTAGGTAAAAGAATAGACCTTATTCAAAATTCACCCAATAGTGGTGCTTCTCATTGTAGCCTGCCTCCTCTGCCAACTTGTTGGTTTCCACCTGTAAATGTTTAAATTTATGTGACATTTGATAGAAATTGTATGTCAACTCCAAAATCATCTAGATTCTTCCTATCAGTACAACATATTCCTGTCTTCTCCTTCATTAAACACTCCTATAATATCCAGTCCACTACGATTAGGAATATCATCGGTCATTTAACGGGAATATAATTACGGCTTATTGGTTTATGCAAAAGAAAAATCTATGTAAAATCCCTAAAGCACAACTAACAGAGGGTCATAACTTCAAATCAAAGGGTCTTCAAATGAAGTATTCTTCTTCAGTCCTTTGCTTATTGTTGAAGTTGTCGTCTATTATCTTACTAAACGCACACAATTTCGACTTAAGTCGCTAGAACAAATTCTGTCGGCATTTTTTTACTTTCCAAGTAAAACACAAGGCCTAACGTCTTTTTTGAAGTTTCAATAGCCGCCATCCTGTTCTCAATAACAATAATTATTATTATAGCTCTATCCTGCATACAATGTCTGTAAATTGCACTGAATTCTCAGCGTAATCTATTGCATAATATTTTATGCTCATCAAGGGTTTTCAGGCAAAATATGAATCTCTACTAATATTTCAATTGACATTGTGCTGTTCAATCTAAAGTATTGACTAATTCCCTTTTCCTTCATTTGCGAATAATGCGGACCGGTAGTTTGAAGGATAATTATACAGGTGCGTCAGTACATTCTGCGATTCATAGATATAACTAAATGGTTAAAAACCAAGATTAAGATAAAATAAAGAGTGATTAGGGGGGTTCTACTCCTTTTTGGTTAAAGATTTGTTCGCAATCGAACTTTGACCCTACGCTTGACTTCTGAGCGTTCTTCCACTGACCTTTATTTCTTTCCTTCACGTTCCCCAGTGGAACATGGGGCTTCGAGCTAGTGGCTTGAAGTTTGTGTAGCAGTGTTTATTTTACAGGATGGGGGTTGCTAGCCTCATGCCCAACCTTTCCTCTTTACCAGCATTATCTCTGGCTGGGCGAGGTGAAGGAGTGTGTCGGTGGCTGGGGATCGAACCCCGGACCATGTGCATGGTCGGCGAGCATCCTAACCGCTTTACCACCAACGCACTGCACTGACCTTATTAAGAACTAATTCAGTGCACTATGATTCAATGAATATACAGTTTATTAATCACATAGATGATGAGTCGTTTTACACGATTAGTTTGTCCAGTCATACAAATCAAATATCAGCTCCATATAAAACATCAAATAAGCGAGTGAGAATATCTTAGGGCATTCGGTTTCCCGTGAAATCATAGAAATTTCGTCCATCCAAATACCGAAAATCTAACTTCAGTGTTTCTTGTTGAAAAGAATTCAGATTATTTCTTCAATATGATTCTAATTTAAAACAAATGTATGTTTTTTAGTTTATGCATAACTAACTAGCTAGATGTATGAATTCATTGTGGTGCCATAGCTTTTTCTTTTCTACCTGATGCATTCAATTAATTTCTATGATCAAAAGAATATTCCAGTATAATCTGTATGTATGATTATGCCTTTTACATTCACTTAACCTACTATTGGTATCGTAAAAAAGAAATTTTGTATTACACTTACATACACTTATGATCGGTTAAAATAGTGATCAGTGTACTTTTAACCGGTAGATCATAACTTTATATCTCAATCGATTTTGATGAAATTCGGATTACTAAGTGGTAAAGTGCATTCCACATACACTAAGGTACACGTCAAAAGCAAAACTTACATTCTGAAAATTAGTTAGCAATTCTTAGTGTACACAGCTCGAGGGGTGAAATTCCACCACAGTAGCCCTTGAAAACCAATGGTTCTCTAACTGATATCAATCCGTGATCAACTTGTAAAAACAGAACTAATCCCTACAAACCAACTATAGAAAATTAATCTGATGCTCGCTAGTGACTTGTTACAGGATAGAGTTTCCTGGAGTTCTAGTGAGAAGTCGTGACCAGTGAGGTTCATCCAGTCACGTGTGAGGATGCATGTCCCACCGACGACATTGGTTGGGGTCACACTAAATCCCGAATTGGTAGAGATTAGAACTAATGGACTGGCCGTTGAGTCGGATCCCAGTGGCTAAATGATATACGAGCTTGCCTTGTAACCTGAAGGTCCTGGGTTCAGGTCTTAGTGGAAGCGTACTGCCGACGATTCTCACACTAGGATGAAACAGCTGTCAGGTACTCCCTGGTTTTCAATAGTCCTCTAACTGATATCGATCCGTGATCATCTCGTAAAAACAAAACTAATTCCAAACAAACGAACTATAGAAGACCAAAATTATTCAGATCACATACTATGATCTGACTGATACCATTATATATGGTTATCGACAGAGCAAGCGGATGTGCTTAAAACTACATATAACTGATCGATTGAGATGAGTGGGTGTAGATCACTCTTATCAACCGGTAGTGCTTACCAGCCAGGTAGAGGTGATCTAAACAGTGAACAGCCATTTCAGTCACGTAAACCCTACCTGATAAATACTGTACCCTGTTTGACAAAACCCAGAGCGATGAATCAGTTCAAACCAATCGATTTATAGGCATATAATCTAGTGACTTTTGGAGTATCTTAAATGGTATTAAGTCAGCAGACTTTAGTGTAATGAATGGTGACGGAAAGTAATGTGAAAACCTGGGTCATGGTAGGGTTTAAATCAGTCACCTTTGAACCATTAGGTGTGATTATAACACATCCACAGCTAAGTGTCACTAACTCATGCTCAAAAAGCATGGATGTGGGCCGAGTTTCGATTCCCAGCCAACGTCCGGTTTGCTAGCCAATAGCAAAACACAGAGAAGACGGAATGTTGGTTGTAAGGCTAGCAACCACACCTCAGTGAAAACATTACCATAGCTGTTGAAACTTCAAGGATGCCTGTCTGCGGGCTCTAGGTTTCACTCAGAGCCCAAAGAATGCATGGAATTGAAATTATCTACGATACACTTTGTTTAGTGTATAAAATCTTTAATGATCGTGACTAATCAAACTTAATCTATAACTAGCTCATGCTGCATTGTTTGTAGACATTGGGATCTTCAAATCAAAGCTCACTCAAAGGAACTCTATCACTGGTCAAACTCTCTTCGTACCTTTCAAACAAACAATAACAATAATAGATTTCTTCTAGGTTGTATGTTTGCACATTGCGCAGAATTTTCAGCGTATTATAACTTGGAAAACATTTACGAGTTGATCACGGATTGATATCAGTTAGAGAACCATTGAAAACCATGGAGTACTGGATAGCCGCAGTTTCATCCTAGTTCGGGAATAATCGGCAGTACGCACCCACTGGAATTCGAGCCTAGGGCCTGCCGGTTACAAGACCAGCGAGCTCGTATACCATTTAGCCACTTGGGCCCAACTCACTGGCCAGTCCATGAATTGTCACTTCTACTAATTCGTGATTTAGCGCGACCCCAACCAATGTCGTTGGTGAGACATCCATTCCCACCCGTGGCTGGATGAACCTCACTGATCACGACTTCTCATTTTGTACAGGATCTCCAAATTAAACAGTATTCGGCAGAATATCACGTGACTGTGTTTTTCCCTCTGAAGAAATGCCCAACAATATGGTTAAGAAATAAACACTTTGCTCTCCAGCCATGCCTCACATGGTCCCAGGCTTGATCCCTAACCTAGACACTTAAACCTCGCTGCTTAAACGGTAGTAAGCTCGGCGAAAAGGGAGGTTAGGTGTTAAACTAGCTATTCCACCGAGTAAAAATGAAACCACTGGTAGTGAAACTTCAAGGCTCAAGTTTGAAGCTCTTTGTTCCACTAAGAACGCAAAGGGATAAAACAAATTTTAAAAGTGATGAGTAATGCCTGGATGAAAAACCTCGACCGGAACAGGCCGGATTCAGGAGAAACAAGTCATGTATTGATCAAATCGCCACTCTACGGATCATCATTGAACAAAGCTTAGAATAGCAGTCACCTCTCTATCTCAACTTCACGACTTTCAAAAGGCCTTCGACAGCGTCGATCGAGAGGTGATTTGTCAACTACTTAGCTACTACGGGGTCCCATCGACAATGATACATCTCATCCAAAAGTTATACGACAATGGTGCATGCCAAGTAATCCACAACGGGAAACTTACGGAAGCCTTCGAAGTGAGGACGGGAGTGAAGCAAGCTGGCTGTCTTCTATTACCAATGATCTTCCTGATTGCAGTAGATTGGATAATGCGAGAGACAACGGGCAATGAGGAAACAGGCATAAAATGAACTCATACAAAAACTTGGAGGATCTGGACTTCGTCGATGCGATGCATATGTCTGATTTCCCACAAACTAGAAGATATGCAAGTGAAAAGCAACAAATCGGCGAAAGAAGCATCGAAGATAGGACTTCAAGTGAACATAGAGAAAACAGCGGTAGGTGATGAAGATTCCTGACCAACACCACCAGCAACAACAACAACAGACAACAATCAGCCAGCATAAATGGGAGGTACCTGAAAGAATCAGCCTCCTTCACCTACCTAGGAAGCATCGTTTCAACTACAGGCGGACGGAACTGACGAGGATATCAAAGCTAGAGTCGGAAGAGCAAGACAAGCTTTCATTACTCTCAAGTATGTGTAGAGGTCAACAGCACTTACCATCAAAAATAAGATCCGGATTTTCAACTCCAATGTGAAGTCATTCAGTGCTACTATACGGATCAGAGACTTGCACTGCGCGTCATAAAGAGCATCTCAAACAAGCTACAGACCTTCATTAACAGTTGTCTTCGCTCAGTACCACTCAAGATCAGATGGTCGGCGAGAAAAGATCAGTGACAGGGATCTCTGGAAATGAGCGAACCAACCAGGAACCAATTGTGCGACAAATAGGCAGGAAGAAATGAAGATGGATTGGCTGGCCATACTCTAAGGAAACCATCAAGTGACATCACTAGACAATCCATTGCTCGAGTGAAACCCGAAAGGGAAGCGGCGAGTTGGTCGTCATCGCAAGGGTTACTTGGAGGAGGTCATGTGAAGAGGAGAATGAGAGCATGTGGGCAGACTTGGAGTGGGGTGAAGAAGTTAGCAGGAAACCGAACGCAACAGAGACGCGCGGCTGAAGCCCTATGTTCCTCTAGGAATTAAATGATATAACAATAATAATGCTCAGTCAGTAGATTACATGAAAAATAAGAAATGGGTAGACAGACTTTTATCAATAAAATCACAACCTATTTAACTTAAAGTTCAAGTCACGTAAATTTACATGTATAAGCAAAATTGAATCAATGTGTATACATCTATGTACCTATGTTTGTTATGTATGTTTGTGTTTCTTTGTATGAGTTGATTACAGATTGAAGTGTGTATATACCTTATTTCTGAAATTTTCAAATTTCATTATTAATATACATATCTATGATTGAAATTGTAAAATGTTGAATGATTTAGGTCATAAAGACAATAGTGATATGAAAGTCAGATTTTATACATCATTCATCGTCTATGTAAAATCAAAGACAACTTTTGTTATAAGGTCAGTAGATAATGCTACTTCAATTTATGTACAAGTGTACATTTATGTGCTAAATAGAATTAATGCAGAGATTAAAAGTTTCAAATTTATCTTAACTCTTTTAATGATTCTTCTGTAAGTTAGATTTTTATTTTAGCAATGTGATGAACTGAACTTAAAAAGCACAATCGTCACACGTACATTGCTTTCAGTGTTATTGTAATCGTTGTTATCATTTCTGGTGTATATAGCTGGTACATTTTTAATTGCCGTCTTTTTTAAATAGTATTATTATTGTTCCTTTGGATTCCGTGTGGAGCATAGGGCTTTGACAGAACAT
Organism: Trichobilharzia regenti; assembly: GCA_944472135.2. Classification (NCBI taxonomy): domain Eukaryota; kingdom Metazoa; phylum Platyhelminthes; class Trematoda; order Strigeidida; family Schistosomatidae; genus Trichobilharzia; species Trichobilharzia regenti. Next base: position 133,783,976 of record OX235262.1, read on the forward strand.
TTATATTTTCTCCTGTTCTCAACAGTCCTGTTTGGCTACTCCCAGGCTTGCCTGTAGGCTCTCATTTCTTCCGTGTCACCATTAGACTGTCATCTAGCTCATCATTTCCTCCTTGGGCTCCATTAGGGGGTGCGCCTCATAGGCGATATCACTCAACGGTCTCTTCAGTGTGTGTCTAATTCATCTGCATTTCCTTCAATATGTTTGTTGGGCAATACGTTCTTGGTTGGTCTGTTCCCTGAGTTCAATTGTTGCCAGTCCTTTCTGGCTGGCCACTTGCTCTTCATCAGAATCAACCAAAGATAGTTGTTGATGAAAGTCTGCTGTGGCCTGTTTGGAATGCTTGTACTAACACTATAAATCTCTGAACCATGTGAGGGAACTCGAAGATTTGATAATTACGTTGAAAATCCGAATTTTGGTCTTTATTTCAGATCGCAGTAAATTTCCAAACTAATTTCAGAGTAATGAATGTCTGTCTTGTCTTTCCAATCCTATTCAAGTTTGACATCCGTACAACGTCTACTTGAAAAGATACTGTCTAGGTAATTAGAAGAAGTGACTGCCTTTCATTTTCTCCCGTTGATAGTGATCGGTGCTACTTGTTGTTGGATAGTTATCTTCATCACCTCTGCCTACTCTCTTTGCACTTGAAGTCATGAGTTTATGCTAAATTCAACACAAATCTTCTTCCATGTCCATATATTCAAGATTCTTATTGTCGTTACGAGGAATGTCTCTTCTTTCTCCCCACAATCTGCCACATGACTCGATCCAGCACAACCGGAGATATTACCGGTGATCATGGTGTGTCATGCATCGAGTCCTTTAGTTGTTGCAGACTGAGTTTTATCAATCAAGTTTGCAATGTGGCCACCATGCTAGGTGGCTTACCATCATGGCACGTTCAGAAGTGTTGTTGTTAACCTTGAGCTATTTGGCTCGAATATTTCAGTGGCAGCGACTCTGATTGTAGCAGTGGGCGACACGGTTCGAATCTCATGAGAAACATCAGTCCTTTCAAAGCCGTAGATATGCCTTGCTGACTGGTGAGTGCCAGCAAGCACGACACCTAGGTCCAAGGCTTCCTCCCGACTGCCTCTGACCCCCTGATATGTATATATTTCATTCTTTGCGTTTTCAGAAGAGCACAGGGTCTCAAACTTTGAAATTTAAGCAGAAGTGGTGTTGTTCTTAGAGTGTAGGGTTGTTAGTCTTACGCTCAACCCTCTCTTTTTCTCCTACTAGATGCGCTTTATGTGTGAGTCAACCAGGAGTCGAACCAGAGGCCGCTCGCGTGACTGGCTAAGACTTTACCTTTAAGTTATATTTATATGTTCTAGAAGTCTGAAATGTGTCATTTTATTTAAATAATTAGTTCAGTATGACAAAAGAAGTAAGAATCAAAATATCATTCACGTCGCAAAATAAACAACAAAAAATAAACTTCCAAACAGTTAGTATTGATCAAAATGTATCAAAATATCTATAAAAACTAATAAGTTTTTACCAGCGGTTGCGTAATAATAGTGAATTATTGCGGAATTCATATGTAACAATAAAAAGCATAAAAATAAGGGTGGATGAATATCATGAGAGAGATGGGTAAAACAGTAATTCCAGTTATACTGAACAAATTTAAAATAAAATTATCTAATGTGAAATACTGAGTAAATGTTAAATGAAAACTGAAACTAATAACGAGACAGGGTGATTGACGAGACTAGTTTCATTTATGTAGACATTTAGGCTATGTTTATATGAATGCCAAAGGTTTTTGCAATGCTCAAGAATACAGATGTGTATCATCTTTACTAGACTTCTGTTTACTTCAAAAATACCTTTCAATAGATTGACCCTTGAGACTAGGTGTTGTAAAGACCTAATTTCTCCGAAATAATACGTTTATCTTTACTGTGTTGTTTGTATTTTCCCCTACTTATGACCTTGGAACCGTATTGGTTGTTGACTTTTTCAACTTATCAGTGCAATAAGTGTCTATAAAGTCCATTTAAAGCATATATTTATACGCAGTTGCTGCCATCTCTTTTCGCTGTTGATTCGGGAGAGTAAAAGCTCGGTACGTCAAAGGTTTGTCTTGTCATCTTGAGTCGCAGGTTCAGTGGTATCGTATTGTGATGTTGTTGCTAATAGTGATTAGAACAGTAAGCTCGTGAGCGGACTAAGTAGGCATTTCTTTAGCGCAAACTACCAAGTGTATTAACGGTCATAACACATGATGACACCTTCACTCACAATGCGACTTGCAGAAACTTTGCTACACATCTGTAAGAAAGTATGATATTGTTTATAAATTTTCTTGAACGAAATCAGCCCTAAACGATCCATATTTTCAGCTTCAAAGGAACAGATGAATTGGCAGACATATACATAAGTAGTTAAGGCTGAAAGTTTATCTTTTAAGTTGTCAGAGAACATTTTGAGTTAATAGAATGACAATCTCAGAATTTGTGCGATAAAACAAACTCTATTCCCCTTGCTTAGAGTGTTAGCATGTGAATTATCCATGATGTCTACTTTTATTTACAGTAGTTTCTTGACTATGGAGACGAGGGTCAGTTTATCAGGTTTCCATCTTAGATGTTTATTTATGAAGCTTGAGGGATAACTATTTTTTTTAAATTAAGACTTACTCCAAATGAAAAATCTCATTGCCTGGTACACTTATCAGCGAGTTCTTTTAAGGTGAATGGTAAGAGACTAAATTAGAAGTTTTGTTATTTATGGATATCAAAGTGAAAATTTTCGAGTCAACAGTTATTCACCATATATTGACAGGATTTAAGCATGAACTCACTGTCTTTGCGATAACATTAAAAGAAGTCTTCATGGACTGAACTTAGTTATTTCATTTTTTAAGCTTTCCCTCCTCATTTTATCTATTGGATCTCTTACTAACCAACGTCTTAATTGTGTTGTCCATCCTACGTAATTCTTCAAAATAGAATTTGTTTATGAGTACCTGATGCACTGTAAGTGATTGTAAATTATTACAATGCATTGACTGACAGAGAGATTTCAGGTTGTACTCTGTATTTGGTTTGACATTCATCAACAGGATATATGTACACAAATTCTAATGGAATCATGTTCCCTTCATGAATGCAGCCCACATCATCTAGACATTTTAGATCTAAGGATTTTGAAATCAAGTTACTTTGCATCACGGTACACAGTGATTTTATGTTTTGAATATTTGCAATCGGTTAATATTTTACTGTGACATTTCATATGACACGTATTCCAGAAGACGACTCTTTTGACAATTTGTTCACCTCCTATCAAAAGACTTGGCTTTGTCTCTGTTGCTGTCCTTTATATGGCAGTATTGTCTACTGTCTTGATAATATGTATCCTTTAAATAGGTTGTAGTAAATGAATAGTTTAGGAAAAAATTATGTGTGGTGAATGCTTTCTTTATTGTTTCTACTCACATTTGTGTAGAATGCTTTTTAGACCTTAAGGGGTGTGAACTCACAAACGAACAGATTTATTACAACCTGATATTTAATGAAAATCATTGTGTAATATTTAAACGGATGAATTCAGTATACATACAGGGAAGAAATTGATTTTATTTAAAGCCAGTTATTTAAGTCAATTATTTTTCAGAAGTTATTTTACTGGAATTTGATTCAAGTTTGACCATGGACTGATATCAGTTAGAGAACCATTGAAATTCTGTACAGCTGTTTCATCGTAGTTTGGGACTTAACGGAAACTTACACCCACTGAAGTTCGAACCTAGGATGGATGGAAATTAGTTTAGTGCTTAATAGTGATTGCCTACAGCACTTGGCTGACTAGAGTTCTAGTGGGAAGTCGTGACCATTTGGTGCAGCAGGTTGAAATTGAGGACAATTGCTCGCAGATAACATTGGCGTGGGTCGGTCACGCTAGAATCATGAAGTGGTAGAAGTTAGAATTCATGAACTATTGAGCCATGTCCTAGTGGGTGAATGGTCTACGAGCTCACCTTATAGCTGGAAGGTCAAGAGTTCGGACTGTTATGGGTGTATACTGTGGATGAGTCCCAAACTGGGACGAAAGGGCCGTCCGATACTCCTTAGTTTCTAATGGTTCTCTAAGTGACGTCATTCCATGGTTAAAGTTAAAATTATTATTTTCTTCAGAACGTAATTTGCCTATGCGTCGGTGGCACAGTGGTGAGGACTCTCGTCGACCATGCATATGGTCCGAGGTTCGACACCCGGCCGACGCGCTCCTTTACCTCGCTGAGCCAGAAATAATCCTGGTAAGGAGGAAAGGTTGGGCATGAGGCCAGCAACCCCATCCTGTAAAAATATGCACTGCTATAGAAACTCCAAGCCTCTAGCTTGGAGCCCTATGTTCCACTGGGGAACGTGAAGGAAGAAAAAGTAGTGTGTCGCATGGTACTGACAAGAACTTTTCAGTAGTGTATTCGCGATATCTTTTGTACAGTATGTCGAATAGCGAAGCGATAGATCAAATAGCATACTGAAGAAATGTGGGCATTAATTAAGCGATACATCAAACATGAAAGGATGAGAAAAAGGCCAAATACAAATCATTCTTGCAAAGAAACAGATTTCAGTATAAGGTGTTTTTTTTATATCTTGCCCTCACTGTACAGCATTTTGTAAAATACGAGTGGTTTTAGAACACACTACACAAAGCAGGCCAACTCGGATGAGCACGATTAGGATATTAGTGAAACTGAAGCATTTCTGAAGCAATATGCCACATGTGCTAGCGTGAAACAGTGAGGATGCAATTACATATGTCTAACACAGAAGCCTGTCACCTGGATATGATTATCTAACGACGGTGTTCGTCGGAATAGATGAATTTAGGAGTATGCCTTAACATCACTCCCAAATACCACTGTTCTCTGTCGTTATAACAATGATATAACCAAAAATTTGAATAATCTTGACTCAAATGAAGTGAGAAATATCAGATGGTTAATTTAGATCAATAATTTGATCAGTCCGCTCTACCCTCCCTATTTTCAACCACTTTACTTTAAGTAAATATAACCATTTGAGAAGTTCGGTGGGTAAATTTTGTTAGTAACCGAAGTGAATTGAGACTGGTAGTGGTTGCCTTATACTTACCGCATAACTATAGGTTAGTAGATTTCTCAATAAATTTCGCTTAATCTATCTTCTAAAAACTTTTTACAGGCTAGGAAATTATTGGTTTATAGTTAGTTATTCAAATTTTATTAGAGAGGAATTCAGGCAATTTTAGACATAATGGTCTCTATAAGGAAATTCCTAAATTATATACTATACATCTTATCGATCTGTTAGATTCTCAAGCCAATAAAGTTTGTCTCTGAGTGAGTTGGTTAGTTAACATGTTAGCCTAACTCGAGGCTTATTAAGAATCCTGCGTAAAGCCTCTAATGTTGCTTCTTTAGATATCGATACTATCGAGGCTTCAAACTCATAATCATTCATGTTATTCTCATTATTTACTACTATTTTCCTTATGTGTCTTAATATCTGAGTGAAGCTACCGATATTTCCCTTATATGTTTGATTTTATTTAAATCTGTTAATTTACCAGTCAGTATCTCGTCTGGGTTGCCATAATATCTAATTAAGTCTACCTTTAATGACTTTGGATGGCATGACTCAAGGGCAAAATATCTATCAAATACCGAGCTAAGAAAAGCGAGGCAGGCATTCATTACCCTGAAATCAGTTCAGCAATTTGTTGCACCCAACATAAGGAACAAAGTGCAGGTCTTCAATGCTAATGTCAAGTTAGTACTTCTATGTGGTTAACAAACTTGGCGATTAACAACAAGCATTTACAACAGCCTGCTTCAAACTTTTATCAACAGCTGTCTTCGCTTCATAGTTAATATCAGATGACTAAAAAGGATTAGTAACAATGAAACTCTGGGAAAGAGCTAATCAAAGATCTTTGCCTAAAAAATATGCCTAAGGAGCTGGAGATGGGTTGGATAGACGCTAAGGAGATCGTTGAGTAACATCACAAGTTAGGCGGGCTGTTGAGTGTAACCTTCCTGGGAAACGACGAGTCGAACATGTGTGTGAGAGTGACTTGGAGCAGGAGGTGAAGGCTTATGGGCAATCAACGAGCTAGCTCAAAAAGGGTGTGGAGAATGCAGTTAGTTGGAGATGTGTTACTTAGGCTCTATATATTCTAAATGCATCTGTGAAACAGATGGCTGGCAAAATACCACTGCTGTGATGCGAGATGACTGAAGATCAGATGAAGAGCTGGTCTTCAAATAAGTAGTCTGATGGACCACTGGATGAGCTCAGGGACCAGTAAACATGTTCACGAAATTACAGGCTGATTAGCAGCTGAGTCTCGTAGTTCGCCAAATCAAATACGGGCCTACTGTGGTGAGAGGTGGCCGTGAGAAAATATAAGCAAGGCTGATTCAGCAACCAATCACAGAAGACTTAACGTGGCAAAATATAATTCGCAGATAGAAAACTCTATTTTTCGAGGAATCCCGAAGCAATCAATCAAAAGCCTGCGTTTGTCTGCTTAACTTCTGATAAACAACCAATCAGAAGACTGCGCTTGTCTACTTGCATGAGCTATAATAATGTATGTGAAATAGATATAAATACGTGTTGATTTTCGTAATAAAACGATCTGTTGCCTGGCCCTTGTCTTCTGTTGTTACATTTAGTGTCGCTGCCTACCGACAAATGGAAAGCCTATGCCCTGCTGTTTTTGATGGAGACATATGGATCTTCGGGCAGGACTTCAAGGCTTCTGAGCAGTTGAATGGCGTTCAAGATCTGTCAGTGATGGAGCTGCTACTTGGGACGCTGCTGGGAGGTTGGGCGAAAGCAGCATACGAAAGTGTGAGCCGAAATACTGACGAATGTTCGACAGGGTCAGGCAAACAGTTTCCAAAGTGGGAAGGACCACATATGGTCACTTCGAGATGGGGTTACGCAGACACAGTCGCAATGGCGAACAATGAGAAGCGCGTGAACGTCAGCGAGCTCCAGGAATGGATACAGCGAAACAAGCCAACGATGACGCCTGCACCAAGAAGATCAAGCCGACTTCAGTCGCACGTATTTGATGGGGGGACGAGTGTGGTGAGAGGTGGCCGTGAGAAAATATGAGGAAGGCTGATTCAGCAACCAATCACAGAAGACTTAACGTGGCAAAATATAATTCGCAGATAGAAAACTCTATTTTTCGAGGAATCCCGAAGCAACCAATCAGAAGCCTGGCCCTTGTCTTCTGTTGTTACACTACTATTCAGAGGCTGTTGGTTAAAACTCCAGTTATAACGGAAAATTTTACCTCCAATAGTTACCCAGTAAATCATGGAAACAAAGTGACTAGGACAATATGATATTCCGTTTCATTAGTATAATGATAGCAAAACAATAGAAACATTTCCAGAAGATATAATTCTAAGCCGTTTATTAGTTATTTGCAGCTTAGCAACCTGGAATTCAGACCGACACTATTGACAGATATTACTTCTAGTAATTATTTCCACTTCTTTCAGTTTCGAGTGAAACATAAAGCTTTAAGCTGAAGCTTTAACGTTTCAGTAACGTTGGGGTTCTGTTACAGATATGGGTTGTTGGCTTCAAGCCCAATATCCCCTTTTCACTTGGCTAACTACCGGCTAGGCGAGGCTGAAAAGCGCGTTGGTCAGGAATCGAACCCAAGACCATACTCACTCATGGTTGAACAGTAGTCTACTATTGAACCACCAACGCACTTTTATTAAATATTAACATAAATGTATTCACACGTCTATAAAGCACTCTGTATAACAGATATTTTACAACTATATTTCATTACGATTACTTTGCATTAAGTCGCATACCGTTTTAAATGTTAAGAATTTCATTGCTCCTGTTAAGTGAACAGAAGAATACGCCAACTGAAGCTTCTTCGTATATGGTGGATACTTGGAGAGTTGTATCATAACGATGTGTTACTTATGGCTAACCCACACTGTGCGTCGGCAGCATAGCGGTTAGGACGCTCGCCGACCATGCACATGATCCGGGATTCGATCCCCGGCCGCCAACGCACTCCTTTACCTCGCTAAGCCAGAAATAATGCTGTTAAAGAGGAAAGGTTAGGCATGAGGCTAGCAACCCCGTCCTGTAAAATTAAACACTGCTACAGAAACTTCAAGCCACTGGCTTGAAGCCCTATGTTCCACTGGGGAACGTGAAGGAAACAAGAAAAAACACTGATGAATATGTTCTTTTTGATAGAATTAGGCTTAAATGATACCACCACGTACATACTATCCTATTCAATATCTCTTTATTTTGCGAGTCGGTAAATATCAAACTCTGACTGCCAAACACAAACCTTAAAGTCATTCTTTCTCTTCACTTAAGTTTACTTTATCAATAAGGTTATAACTGATTGTTACTACTGAATTTTATGCAGAAGTGTATTCCTGAAACATTAGATATCCAGTTTCAGTCTTGTCAAAGTAAATTCATTTTCCACTGATTTACTTTTTGTAGAAGAAAGGAAATCATTTAATCTTTAAATGCTGTAAAAACAAACTAAATTCTGTTTCTAATTATTTTTTAAACAGACTTAATGAAAGAGCATGTGAAAAACCTGTCTCTTTTTATACAATACAATAATTGAAAATAGGCATGATTAATCACCGACTCTTACTCAAACAGAAGTTTTACACTGTCTTTGTGTAAATTAAAAAAGTTATTCATTATTCAATATTATACATGATCATTATTCACAAGATCATCAACTGTTTCCTGTAGTTTTCTCAAGTGCCAATGTAATCAGTGATTAGATCGGTAATCCGTTGTATGAGAAAAACGCATACAATATACTTATTTGTAAATTGTAACAGAAATAATTATAGGATCAGTTTTTGTATATTATTATTATACTATTATTGCTCCCTTGGGTTCATAATGGAGCATAAGGCTTAAACTGCACGTCTCCATTTGCTTCTGTCTTCTGCTGTACTTTTCACCTGCATCCATGTTAACCATATTCTTTCAACTCCTCTTCACACGATCTCCTCCATGTCACTTTTGCACTGACGTCCCACTCCCCGCTTCCCTTTCGGCCTGGTTCCATTCGAGCAATGGCCTGACGCGCGATGTCACCCAGCGGTCTCCTCAGCGAGTGTCCAATCCATCTCCACTTTCTCCTGAATATTTGTTGGGCAACTGGTTCTTGTTTTGTTTGTTCCCATAGTTCTATGTTGGTGATTCTTTCCGGCCCGTCATCTGATCTTCAGTATAGAGCGATGACAGTTAGTTGTTGATAAAGGTCTGGTCTGCAACAGGCTGTTGGAAATATTCTTTGTGACCCGCCCGCCTGCCAAGTTTCTGATCCGCATAGAAGAACTAACTGACTTTACGTTTGTATTGGAAACCCGAATTTTGTTGTTGATGCTGGCTGAGTGACGAAGATTTCCAGATTGATTTCAGGTTGATGAATGTGTTTATCGCCTTCCCGATTCTTGCTCGATTTGACATCCTCGTCCGTAAAGTTATATAAAGTTATATCAATGAGTATTCAAAGATGAGTAAAGCTCTTTGTCACCCAGATATATTTCAGATAAATAATCCAGACATTACGTAAACGCTGTGATACTGTAACGAAAGAATTTTTTAAAGGACGTTTTTTGATGTGGTTGTGTTCTCTAGACATATAACCATATAACCTATTTATGAACACCTTATCTTCAATATACCATTTGCACAAATCTTCCATGTTGTGCTACTTCTGTCCTTCATACTGTGTTTCTTTATGTTCCTTTCACGTCTCCCATGTACCTCCAATAATCTTTATCATTTGCCGTCTCTTACATTAAATGTATCTCCTTGATATTTGATGTTTTTATGCCAGTGAACATATCTGTATATATTACTGATAAATATCATTAGTAGTACTTGCCACAATAGTACTTGTAGTGGCTTCATTACAATATGGTCATGTGGTATTTACCAGTTGTTTTTTATAAAATTTGGTCTTAACAGTCTTATGCTTAAATTTCTGATAATAGATTTGTACAACAAGTTTTTCGCACTACCAACATATAATGTTATTACTGAATAAAATGAATATAAGAACTGTTCCAATTACTTAAATGTGTAGCTTTTTGGTTGTTGATGGGCTGACACTGGAGTCCAACACACGCATTTCGTCCTATTTTGAACTCTTCATATTTCTATTTAATTTTGTTACTGATTTCAGTTGTTGAACTGTAGTCACTATCCAACATCAGCTAGATAGATCTTTGAAAAGCAGAGAATAGTGGACAGCCTTTTCGTTTTAGTCTTTTGCTGTGTATTGGTGCGCAGTCACGGACCCACGAGAGATTGACCCCGAGATCTTCAGGTAACAAAGCCAACCTCGTTAACCATTCAGCCATTTAGGTCGGAATTCAATGGCCTATAAACTGTAACTTTATCAGTTCATGATAGTGTCAGCCCAGACCAGTGCCTTCAATTAGTGTACACTTTACCTTGACATGCTGGATGCTTTTGGTCACGATCTCCAGCTGCAACTTCCGAAAATCCGTCCAACGGCCATCAATAAACTGGTGATTGATACTCCGATTAGGATGCATTTCAATTGTTAGATTCGAATCACGAAGCAGCATTACATACAGAGACTATTGAAAACCAGGAGGCACTCGAGAGCTGTTTCGTCCTATTTTGGGACTCTACAGCAAAGATTATCCATCGTTCTGCTGTGGACCTTTTCCATAATCTTCACAGATTATAAAGTCAGTGGTTGTTGACAGCATTATACTACAAACTGACTGAAGCTGTAATTCATACGTTATTGAATTCTAACTCAACCATTGAATGATCAGTAGGCTTTCTCTTTCTCCTTGGTTTTCAATGCTTCTCTGATTGAATTCAACTCATAGTGAAATTTGACTATAAAAACCCAAGACTTAGTACACTTCCTTTATTAGTTTTATAACGTATTAGAATTATAACTTGTTCAATTTTTTTACCACTGACGGTATTAGTCATATCTATCTACGTTTTTTAAACTAGTTCTTTTTCTTCGATATAAGCAAGTCAAAAATGTATTGTTGTTAATTATTATCGTTGCTAGGAGGTAACTTCATTTCTTGGCATATTATAAAATAATATATGTGTACATTTGAGGATAATTTCATTTTCGGTTGCTTAGCGATAAGAAGCGGTGGTTATTTAAAATAAAAAAATCAATGAAGAAAGTAATGAATAATGTATCTTGTCAATTATCTTTTCTAAAAGTCTTTTGACTACTTGGTATTGAGGCATTCAGTTTAAATTTATCCTCAAAAGTTGACGTCTAGATAGAAAATGCGAAAAATAAGCAAATTCAAAAGACTGATTATTGAACAAAGAACATCCTTTTCGATAAATTTGTCATCAGCTTCTACAGGTACATAATCACAATAATAATTGTTATTAACAACATTATTGTTGTAAATTACATTAAAATGAATAGTATTTATAAATTAAATTAAATTAAGGGAAGTAGCAGAGGATTCATGCATTTATAGGTTTCTCAGCAGGCCAGAAGAGCGGTAGCCTCTAGATCTGTTTCTTCTATATGCAGTGCTCTGGTTGATTAAAGCTAATTGAAACAGCCTCTGTTTTTTGCAGTGCTTGGTATCTAGAAGCCTTTTGGTTATTTTATCAGGTACCAGATAAATGATAGTAAAAGATCCTTCAATGTGGCCAGCTTTGTGTCCGGTTCGAACAAGGCGATCTAATAGAGAACTGTTGATGATTTCAACAAACTTTTATTTAGCCACACTGGTAGATGTCCTCGAGCAAGTGAAGTCAAGTTTGTAGAACAAGGGCCAATACAACTGGCTCCACAGCAACAGTTGAACTAACAGATACAATTAGAGGTGGCTAGACTGATATGCAGTTTAGTGTTATGTTGGAGCATATTACCACTTACAGATCCTTTTGAAATGTAATCAATCGATATTATTGATTCAATGTGATTTACAACATTAGTGTTGTTAATAATAATAATTCTCTAATTATTATGATTATATATCTGTAGAAGCTGATGACGAATTTATCGGAAAGAGTATTCTTTGTTCAATAATTAATCTCTTACATTTTTAAGGAATAATTAATTCCAGCATTTCATTAGTTAAAGAGGATTCACTGGCTTCAGAACATTAAGGAAAAATAAAATTGCCCCTAGAAATAATGCTGATAAGAAGTAAAAAGGTTGGGCATGGGGCTAGCAACCCCATGCTGTAAAATAAACACTTACAGAGACTTCGTTCGTCGGTGGCATAACGGTTAGGACGCTCACCGACCATGCACATGGTCCGGGGTTCGATCCCCGGCTGGCCGACGCACTCCTTTACCTTGTTAACCCAGAAATAATCCACTGCCTTGAAGCCCTATGTTCCACTGGCAAATAAAATACAATGATGGCGAAATTTAGGAAACATCATGATAGAATTTTCATTTGCACAAGTTTTTCGGATTCATCTTTCTTTAATCTTCATTTTTTTCAGTCTATATTTTTTCGTATCTTTCATTTCTTCTATATGCAACTTAATCTACTTCCGCGCTGTTGAAAATTTCTTGTAGAAGACATCACTCACAATAACGAATTAATTCCAATCACCCTCCCAGAATACCAATGAGCTTCAAGCCTGAGCTTTGAAGTTTTGACAACATCTTGTATTATTTTTACGGGGTGAAGTTGCTAGACTCACTGCCAACCTTCCTTTTTTACTATGGGTGCTTCAAGTTAGAGGAGTGCGTTGACGTGGAGTCGCACTCTGAGCCACATGAATGATTGTCGAGCATTCTACCGTGGCACCATCATCACGCACAATATATTACTTATAAATTCTTGTTAGTAGTAAACATTAGAGGTATATTCTCATAGGATGTTATATCCTATCTTTAATTTCTTTTCAAAATATTATCCAAACCATGAATTATATTTGAAAAACGAAAATAATAATATCATATTGGGGAAATATTTTATCAGTTCTTACAAGTAACTGAATTAGTCAATCCAAGTAGGAGAGAAACATTAACTTAAAAATCAAATCTTATAAAAAGTTCATATATGTGTGTAATATCTATGAGTATTCGTCATAGTTTTAAACAATGTTGAGTTATGAAGATCAGCGGAATTACGGTTCCAAAACATGCGTTAATGATAAGCATAAAAAATGTAAAACTGAATAGAGTATCAGATAAAATTAAGAAAATTTATGTAACAATGTAAAGATAGTTACAACATTGATGCCAAAGGTAAGCAAAGCATCTGAACACATAAGTTAAGTTTCTTAGGGTGAATTACAACGACTTGAGCTAAACATAAAAGAAGAACTCGTAAGGAAGAACTTTTATTAGTCGGGATATGGTAGATAGCTTTAAAAACCTTATTAATATCAATTCTTTATTCAGTATCCATGAGATATGCAGAGTTAGAACTGAGAATAGACCTTGTCAGTCGCTTGCTCAGGGACTCAGGATGATGTCTAGATGAACATGTCTTATTGTATGCTTAATATAACTGACTCCACAGTGGCAGTCAAACTCATACATACACAAAGAGGAGGCAAAATTAGGAAGTGATTGTGAAGACACAATGAACTTATGTGTCAGTGAATAGTCTTGTTACTGCAAGTCTTAAGCCTTGTGTTATCATTTCACCCATGTTATCAGCGAGGAACTGCTTCTTTATGATCTCTGAAGAAATGAGTGATGCATTCGGCTGTCTCTCTTCCTCTTAGTCCATAGATTCACTCATTGAGATGAAATTATATGCAGCGGACAAGACCTGAAAATAATGGATCGATAGATCTGGATTCAACTGGCATTGACCATCTTTTAATTAATTATAGGGAGCCGTTTAAATTGAGAAATTCAATTAGTTCGATTACATTGCAGATTACTAAACGATGAGCCTTATAAAATAACTAATCCCCACCGCAATACATTTTTACAGTTTTTCTTTTGTTTTCTCTTTTTTCTCACTATTCTTTATTTTTGGAAAATAACCTAAATTTTTTAAAGAAATATGCGGTCATAAACTAGTCTAATAATATGTTGACATCATCTATAGGAAACTCATAGACACTTAGCGCCATTCCCCTGTTTTCGGCACCTTTAAGTATTTATCAGTAGGGCGCACACGCGTAGTATACAAATCCAGACAAATATGTCTCACAGCATATAGCCTATTTTCAATAACTTCACAGTATGATATAAGATGGTTGGAGGTAGTCGGTAGGAAACCTTGGACCTGGGTTTCATGCTAGTTGGCACTCATCAGCAAGGTGTATCTGCAACCCTGAAGGAACTCATGCCCCTTCTCAGGGTGACCACGTTGAAAACCTGTCTGATAGAATTCAGTCTGCACGAAAGAAAGGATTAGACACATCACATTAGTTACTAGTGTCCAGTCGAAACTTCACAGTATATTTTGAGCCTGAACAAACCATTAGGACTGTTTTTATTATTATTATTATTCCTTCGGCTTCAGCAGCGCAGTACCATTTCACACACTATTCCATGCAGTCTTTTCAATTGGTTCCACGACTGCTCGTTGGCTTTCATTTCCTCCTTACATAACATCTTCTGTATCATTCTTTGTTGTCCACTGTAGGATCAGATGCGTTACGTTTCTAGTTGGATATTTCCAAGTTTATTGTAAATGTCTCAAACTTAATACGGCAGTCGTGCATTATTTTTGGATTAAGTCTATAACTAAGGCGGCCTGCTTGAAACTTGGGCTACCGAAAACCTCCATCAATATATTGCACAAAGGTTCTCTTAGTCAGTTTGTTTAAATCTAATAAAATTTGACCTCTAATAGTGTTGTTTACTCTGGCGAGTATTTAAAACACTGACAAACTGCTGATTCACAAATTTCTATTTAAAAATGAGAAGAAGCATTATCCTTGTTGGCAGCTTATCCCTATACATGATATAACCGTTTCTGTGTGGCATCCTTGCTTCACAGAATGTACTCCTGGCATTAAAAATAAATATCATGTATTTCTCTAAGGGTACAATGAAGCGAAATCATAATGGATTGATTTGAGCTTCAGGTCAGATAAAACTGTGTCTCACGATCTACTATCACTCAGTTAATGTTTGATTTCAAGATACTGGAGGAAGAGTAAATATAATGCAATAAACTCCGTTGAAAACTCTATACAATGTTCAACATTGTTCAGAATAAAGCTTTGATTATTACTATTATTATAAACTTAGAAAATAAATTAAGACAAGATAAGTTGTGAAACTGAATTGTTGCAAATGTTTGTAGGAAAATTATTTTTTGCTGGAATTTTTCACTTAACTGTCGTTTAGAAATATAAAAAATGACAACAAAACTAGAAAGACGAAAATCACTTCCTAAAATCTTACACAATAACACTAACAACCATCAGTTACGGTAAAATGGAAAAGTCCTACATTTCATATTTACATAATAAAAACTTGTTCTATTCTTATTCTTAAGACAAGCAACATTTGATGTTTTTGAATTATTAAACTGATTTTTCAGATCATGGAAAAATTAGTTTACTTCCTTGTCAAAAAATCTTTTAAATCGTAGTTGAATTCATCCGTTGAGTGGTTTTTGACATTTCACAGTAATATCTTGATGTTTTATGGATTACGTTCTTAATGCAAGCAACTGAACACCATGATTTTTGTGGAATAGTTGGAGTTGACGGTCATCAAACTCGTGAATTAGGTTTCCTACTTATTGTTTCGTCTTGAGACGTGAACTGTTATCACTTAGTTTTCCAAATAAAGTCGTAGGCTGAAATGATATAGGCTATTAAATGAAACTTTTTATTTCTATGCTCTAGAAACACTTCTCACATCCCTCTCGCTTTTAATAATTTCTGCCTAAGATTCCATATTAGTTTGTTTATTAGATGTATCATACAGTGAAACAGTATTATTTACCGGATAACGAGATTTCGCACAAAATTTATTTTTCATAATCATATCAATTGTAATCACATGACTTGGGAACTTTAGTTTTATAGTTTTCTTTGTCCTCTCCTATTTGTCGTATGGGTAGTAGAATTTTCCAGATATCCAACTGGACAGGTGTTGAATCATTCCTATTACACGTATTCTCCTCATTTGATTCGATAAACAAAGCTTCTGTTAGCTGTACTCCTAGCAGGTATGCCTGATTTCCACAGTATTTAAATTTCAAGGGAAAATATACAAACAAACTGAGGGAGTTGCCATGCGATCACCAATATCCCCGGCTGTAGCAGATACATCCATTGATAGGTAAGAAAAGATAGCGATTGAAACGTTCACCTCAACCCGAAAAGTATGGTGGAAGTATGCAGATGACACATTCATTGTACATAGAACACAAGATATAGACATATTTTCCAAACACATCAAATCGAAGGTAGAGGCAATTCAATTCACTTATGAATTGAAAAATCAAGAAGGGGAGCTCCCAATGTTAGATTGCAACGTAAAAAGGAAAGAAGGTGGGAAGTTAAACACTAGTGTTTACAGGAAACCCACACATTCAAACAGATATTTGGACTTCCGATCATCCCATCCTATGTCAGTAAAAAAAAGGATTGGTGAGATGTTTAAGTCACTATAGGGCACAAAAGTAAGTAGTGCCAAGGAAATCTAGGACAGGATGTGAGGCATATAAGAGAAGCTTTGAAACTTAATAATTACCCTGATGAATTAGTCAGAAAGTATGTAGGGTAATATAAAAATAAAATAAATAATGATAGCAATGAAAGTGGTAACAATAATAATGACAACAATAACAGTGATAATAATAATATTAATGACGACACCAACAATAGGGAATCTAAATCATCAGTAGTAATTCCATACAAGGAAGGAACTTCTGAAACCTGACGTAGAATTCTTAACAAGGGAGGAATAAAAGTGGCATTCAAACCCACAAACTCAATTAGAAACAAGCTTTGTCGGTTAAACATCCTGTGTAGCTAATTGAACGAAACAATTAGGTTTATCTAATACCCTGCTTGAAGGACTGCCAGGTCAAACATATAGGTAAAAATAGTAGAACAGGGGCAGTCAGACTAGACGAACATAATAAACTACCAAAATCTAGACTTGTTGGCCCGAATAAGATGAGAAATCTAGAGAATAGTTTAGCTATAGCACTACATGCAAACACAATAGGATGGGATAGAATGACAGTTTTACAATCTAATGTTACAGAGTGGAGGGAGAGATTGATAACAGTAGCTTTGTTTATCGAATCAAATGAGGAGAATACGTATAATAGGAATGATTCAACACCTGTCCAGTTGGATATCTAGAAAATTCTACTACCCATACGACAAATAGGAGAGGACAAAGAAAACTATAAAACTAAAGTTCCCAAGTCATGTGATTACAATTGATATGATTATGAAAAGTAAATTTTGTGCGAAATCTCGTTATCCGGTAAATAATACTGTTTCACTGTGTGATACATCTGATAAACAAACCAATATGGAATTACTTACTACCACAGTGCCCAAGTTTTACACATATATTATTCTGCCTAAGATTGATCAGGAATTAACTTAAGTTAGAGTGCTACTGGAAACTTGCGAGCACTGAATAGTTGTTTCTTCCTAGTTTTCGACTATACAATAGACCATCAAGTACCCGGGATAGAGTCTAGTGGCGTACTAAATCTAACTTCAGAGAATTCGTGATGTATTTTTCCTCACAGCCAGTTTGGTGGAGCCCATTGTTCATGTCTTGTCATTAGAGCTTCAGCCAACTTCATCCCGTAGTCAGTCGCTAATAAGAACTAGACTGATCTTCAAGTGTTTGCTTTTCAGGGATTTGATTGACTTCAAGACTGACCATGAATTGTTAAAAGTCAGAATTGGTGGACTATCTGATTGCGTTTGAGTGGCTGAATAGTTATTGGTTTCACATGAAGACCTTGGGCTCAACTCCTCCGAATGACAGGGAAGGAGTGTCAAAAGTGCATACTGTTTAGGAGTCCTGAATAAAGGCAAGGCAGCTAGCTCCCTAGTACTTCCTAGTTTCCAGTGGTTTTCAGTCAAATCTTGTATACCAATGCTTGGAAATTTCTCCCGACTTTGACAAATTCAGTGATGTTAAAAAAGCATTGACCAACTTTAGTGAGAATTCTCTAGTGTCTATATCTTTCATACACTGGTAGGTTAGTTAGATGTCAGCAGTTAATAGGTTGTTGCATATTCTTCCAATGACATATCCCATGTGTTTTATTATAAAGTTATAGTTGGTGCCAGTTTGATTTTGTAATCAATATTCTTTCACTCTTTTTACCCATGCACTTTAGAAATAAAATCTGATGACTATTTAGTTAAAGTACTGAAGCCTGTTTCAGCTGAATTTTATCTCTTTAGGTGCAGAATGATTCCCTACTGCATTATTTGAAAAAAATATTTAGCTTAAAAACCTTCTATTCACCTTTCTAACTTGAAAATAGTCCATTTAGATCGGGTAATTCAGCACTTATCTACTTGACTCTTTCTAGACTTCCTTCATTATGAAAAAAATGAATGAAAAAGGATGACTTTTTTATCTGTGAATTTAAGTGATTGAGGAATCCCACCATTATTGTTCATGTTATTTGGGATGTCGTAACTGATAATTGTAACGACATTTTGAAATATCTGATCCTTCTACTGATTCTTAGTGAGTAGTATGAAAGCTTTTGTGTTCTTTTTCATATACTTCCTTTATAGTTCACCAAATCAGTTTGTTAGATAGTTCCTCTTATTCTCAGTTGGCAGATTAATTAGTGATTTCCAATCTACACAGTTCAGAGGAGATGAAATTTCATCACGATTTCATTGGGAAACCAGAATTATTTAGATCACAGAATGTGATGCACTTGATACCATAAATGTGAATCAAACCAGCAAGCATAAATGCGTCATGCCTTCTGGTGTTAAGATTAACTGAATCTGGCTAGCAAGCACTGCTGGTTAGTGTGAGTGGTATCTAACTACTCATCCCAACCAATCAGTAGTAACATGTGGTTTTAGGCAAATATGCCTACGTTCTTGATTACCATTTATAATATATATATTATATTATATTATAATTTATAATAACCTTTAACTTCCTTGAACTTTTAACTGCAACTTGCAAATGTAACTTACGGTGTTGTTTGTTCATGCGAGTGTAACTAGTCAGAATCGAGTAATCTGAACTGATTCGTCTGTCTGAGTTGAGTTACAAACTGAGTACACCCTGATGAGCTCAGTGCTATACGCGTGAAACTACCATCATGAGTCCAAGTCATTTTTTTTCTGGCTAGTGAGATCTACTGGTTGATATGACTGATATACAACAATTCACTCATCTCAGTTAATCGGTAGTACACAGTCACTGACATTGTTATTCATCAACACTTTTCAACGACAAAATTTTCTCAGCGATGAAAAGATGATTAAAACTGACAGCTTTTCATGACTGAGCATTCAACTCTATAGATTTCATCATTTCGTCATCAGTTTGAATGTACCTCTCTGAGAGGCAGTAAAGTTAGTAGTTTTAAAAATAAAAATATCACACTGATATTATGTTAATTAATGTCACATTTATCTTTATGTAATGCAGGAGACAAAAATCAACAGATATATGTCTCTCGAACACGATCCAATGGTCCTTGAATTCTGACTTCTGCCAATTCACGTGAAATCCTCCATGCAATTAAACAAAATCCCTACAAAAACCAATACTTGAAAATTAACCTGATGCTCACTAGTGACTGGCCCTATTCAGGCAGTTAATCTGGGGTTCTAGTGGAAAGCCGTGACCAGTAGGGTACAGCAGGTCGAAGATGAGCCAGTAACTCATCAAAGAAGATATTGCGAAGTGGTAGCACTATGTCGTGAATTGGCAGAAGTTAGAAGTCAAGGACCATTGGATCGAGTCCCAGTGGCTCAATGGTCTACGAACTCGCCTTGTAACCAGAAAGTCCGGGTTCGAACACTGGCGGTGGGTGAGTACTGCTGAAGGGCATCAAACTAGGCTGACGAAACAGCTGTCCAGTACTCCCAGGTTTTCCAGTGGTTCTGTAACTGATGTCAGCCTATGGTGAAAACCTCCATGCAATTAAACAAAATCCCTACAAAACCAATACTTGAAGATATGTGTATGTTTTGATTTTGTAATAATAATAAAAAAGGACTCTTCAAAATGGAATGCGTCTTTCTTATTTAAAGACTCCTCAGTAGTTTATCATAAATTATTTCTCACGATTTGCTAACAGTGAAAGGTTGTTTCATCACATAAGAGAAATTTCTTTTTGAATTTAACAGTAAAATGTCGTCATTGTGAGAAGTGTTAACCAATGAATTCAACCAGTGATAACAACGATAAGACTGTGAAGTAGATGAAACACTTTTCATTAGTTTTTAGGTTAATTTACATTTTCTGTTGATTAATTATATTGCTTGGTCTATGCTGACATCTTGGCTCTTAATAAGGGCGCTTCGACGATGTCTAGGAATTAATGTGGCACAGATCTTGCATTTCACTGTAAGTCAGCATCAACGAAAATTTGAAAAAAAAAACATTTCCACACACTTGACTCCTTTGATAAACTTTGATAAAGTAAGAAAGTAGCTTGAAAATCCCCACTGAGTCATAAGAAAAAGAGAAGACGTTCAGTGAAGAGACTCTTTTCGGCGAATTCATTCACATAGCTGTACAATCGCATTTATATAATTATTTGTGTGTGTGTACATGAGGTTTGTCAAGTTTAGATAATTGATAGCGCACACTCAAGAAGACTTTCTTCACAGCTGAACTACGACTAACTTTCTCCACAAAACCTATGATTCATGTGAACGTGATGGATAAGCTACCACTGCTGGCCACCTCATCAATGTGTATTTATCAATACACCTGCTTGTGTGGAGCCAGGTATGTTGGCCGTTACCAGCGTTCGCTTTCCAAGCGTATCACCGAACACTTACCAACATCGTTTTACAAAGAAGAAAATTGATGCCCCCACAGCTCCATCTTAGAACATCTGATAGAATTCGGACACCAAGCTGCACCCCAAACAAAATTCAAAGTAGTCTACAGAGTTAGAAGTAGTTTTCCTAAAGGTCTACAAATCAGACTTTTTCAAACTGCATAAGCAATGGCGATTCACTTGCTAAGCCCTGAACTCTGCACACAGAAGAAGTTCGTTCAATCACTACACTTACAATGGACTTAATCTATCTTATTACCCGACAAGTAAATTATACCCAATCTTTTTTTCTGTCTTTCATTAGTATTATTTTGTCTTCTCAATTGTAATGTTTTGTATTTTCATCTTTACTGTTCTCTACCCCACCCGATTTAATTTCTACACCTCACTACCACTGTTATTGACTTGACCAACGCTCAATTTCTAGTCACTTATGTTACGTCATCCAACTTAATTGCTCAGTTTCAGTTCTAATTTAAATGGTATTATTATCTACTCCACTTCTACTTAGTCTCTACCTGTAATTACCTCTGTTGCTATCCTGACCTAAGCTGAAACATTTCAGTTAATTATATTACGTCATCTAACTCAATCTCACTTTTATTGCTGTCCAATTAACCTTGTTTCTCTATTAGATCATTCTTTTATTACCTGATCAATTACCTAAACTTGACAAACCTCATGTACACACACACAAATAATTACATATAAATGCGATTGTACAGCTATGTGAATGAATTCGCCGTAAAGAGTCTCTTCGCTGAACGTCTTCTCTTTTTCAAAGTAAGAAAGAACAAATTATGCGGTTAAAAATCAAATCACTCCACTAAAAACTCTTTAATGGAATGATTTGATATGGATCTCATCATCTGTAAACTACTTGAAACTAAAATGGTTATAAACGAATGAAAATAGCACACTTCGTTATTTAAAACAGTAGTAGAGAAAATGCTCTCAGAATTAATGCATCTGAAATATAAGTATTATAATATTCAGTAGCCTGCTGATGTCACCTCAAATTGCGTTTGTAAATTTTACTTCAACTAGCTATCGCAAGTACACTGGAAGGATAGAATGAGGGACTTCTCTCCGGTACTCTGAGTTTATCCAAGAAACTTAAGTCTAAAAGGAAGCAGATATTCACAAAATGTAGTTACCAGACACCTTGTAATTACGAGATTTCCGAACCATTCAAAATATTAAATACATAAAAGACAACAGATTTACTACGACTTGCTGAAGCAATCGCAATCAAACGTTTAAAATCAGATAGATGGTGTGATCTATCCCTCACTATCCTAGTAACTTGATTTTGGTTACATCGACTGGCCATCTATAGGAGCAAGTTTTCAATCTTATGAACTATTAGCTTCTTGACATGCTGTGTGAACCTGTAAGTTATCACTGTCTTTTAGATTTTTCTGCTTTCTATCTTGTTTTCTCCCCTTGCTCCTTTTCTAATTTGAATTCCTTTAAACTGATGGTAACTTAAACTAAAAATTGCACTGTTGACATTTTCTCTCCCACCATTCAAACGTTGAAGCATGTTATCATCACTCTGTATAGCTACTGTAATTTCAGGTAGTTTGCAGCTGATGAAGACCTGTAGAATGTACTGCAAATATGATCTTTATTGCTTTATCAAAACACTTTACAATTATAAGATACATCTAATCAGAAATTTGAAATACCGAGTCAGTTAAATTTTAGTCATTAATTTTTACAAAATATTACCGTGAGATAATTAATCAAAAATATTGATTGCATTTCTACAACATAGTTTGATAATTCGGTTTCCACATCTACTTGCCATACACATTTGCGAAAGGGTTAACAGACAATAAAGGTTTCATAGTTAAGTCATTAGGAGTCATAATGAATGTTCAGAGGTCAAAACAATCGATGAAGAGAAAATCGATTACGCAAATAACCGCTAATTTTTAATATGCAACAAATAGTTCATGAAAGTATGAAATACGTTTGAACTTTTTATTATCAGGCCTTCAACAAACACCATACTGGCTTAGAAGCGTCGATAAAGTACGATTTGTGACCCACTTCACTGGCATTTTTTTTTAGAAAGACTAGGCTGGAATTATCTGTGTAAAATACTGGTATATGCGTTGAAGGAGCAAGCTGAAGAGATGGATGCGCCCTTCATACTTTATAGGGAAGTCATGTAAGTATAAAAGTGAAAAGAATAGCTATATTATGTCAGAGATCGTCTTACATATGATTTCATTATCTCCTAATCCTCATCTTTTTGTAGTGAAAATTTATCACTAGAATATTCAGCTAAAACAAAAAGTTTGGTTTATTTTCATGTTTAGATGATTTATCATTTGTCATTTGTCTTGACAAGAAATCTGGTTGGTTTTTGACTCATTTCCGTCGAACAAATGCTTTAAATAGTGCCATCACCAGGCATCTTCTCGACACGGATCATGAGGTGGACGTTGAAAAGTCGTTCAAAATTATCAATAAGCAAAATAGCTCAATTCTCCTTAAGTTTGCTGAAGCCATTTCCATCAAGCGCCTGAAACCTGATTTATGCGTCCAGAAAGAAGCGGTTATCAGTCT
Organism: Trichobilharzia regenti; assembly: GCA_944472135.2. Taxonomy (NCBI): domain Eukaryota; kingdom Metazoa; phylum Platyhelminthes; class Trematoda; order Strigeidida; family Schistosomatidae; genus Trichobilharzia; species Trichobilharzia regenti. The sequence goes on from OX235262.1 coordinate 133,807,544, forward strand.
TTCATTGCCCTGGTAACTGGATAATTTCACCTCTCTTTCCTCCGAATGTGAAATGCTAAACGTTTCCATTGTGTTTGATTATTATTGTTCGGAATAGTGGTTAACATTGCATATTTATATATGTATATATTTTAAGTGTATGAGTATATTGATCGATTGATTTTTGTTTAAACTGAACTCAGTGCAAGTATGTTAAAATTGTTGTTGTAGATATATTTAATAATGTCTTTGCCATGTAAGCAGCTGAAGAGAAGGCAACGAAATTAAAGATGGCACCATTTTTTTCTGCTAAAACTGTAGTTCTTGCTTTGCTCAAATTCATTAAGGGGAATAAATGTATGGAACATTATTCACATACACGTTTTTAAAAGTTGGGAACTAAGTTGAAACATTTGCCCCATATTTATGGCTTTTAAAGAGCATTTATTTTATGTCACTTGATGTTAGAATACAATCAGCAACTTACGGCATATTCATACTCGTCAGAATAAAAAATAAAAGCTATTTCCAGCCAGTTGAGGTCTGTCGGGACATTTTTACTTATTTATTTTTATTTCGATTACAGCTTGATTCCACACCGTAGTTTTGGTACAAGTATGGAATTTTCAGCATGGTTATAGGTAGCCCAGATTTTGCAGGCCGACCATAGATATCAGGTGTGCGTCGGCAGGGGATCGAACCTCGGACCATATGCATGGTCGACGGGAGTCCTAACCACTGTGCCACCGACGCACAGTCTATCGGAACATACCTTTATAAACACGTAAATTGCGGTTAGATGGTTGGACACTATAGCCAGCAAAGCAAGTTTAGTACCTACTGGCATTTGTCGGTAAGGTATACATAAAATCTCCAGAAAATCAATATCCTCTTCGAGATTCTAACCCACATCACGTAGGGCTGCAGCTGGAGGTGTCACTACTCAGTTTTCCGAACTCACAGATGAGCTCTTATAGGACTATAATAGGTACATAGACAGGTCAGCGGGAAGTAATCAGTATCATACGTCTATTCTTTGATTTCGGTGCTGACAGAAGTCTGTCAGCCAAGTTGGCAACATAGCCACGAATCTAGGTGCCTCACTATTACGTACTGATTACTCTTACTTTTGACTTCATCACTTCATTGCGGTACTCATTCCTTACGTTACACAACGTTTTTTTTAAGGTCATTCTTCTTGAGCTGACATCAGATAAAGGGCTGGCGGAAAACCAGGGAGCACTGAACAGCTGTCTCATTCTAGTTTGGGACTCTTCACCTACTGACTGGAGTTTGAATCCAAGGCTTCATGGTTACAATGCAAGCTCACAGACCAATAAATCACTGGTACCTAATCCGACATTCCATGTATTTCAACTTCTACCATTTCATGAAACTTTGCGCAGTCTTCAGCTAGTGTCATAGGCGTGTAACTGTTCTTTTACCTGACTTAATTTCAAATATCTGGACTACGCTTCACTTTTCTAGCACTTAACTTTCATCTTAAAGTTTTTCTTCTATTTTAAATATGTCTACAAACCTTGACATTTGAATAAATTGAACAATACAAAATGTGGAACAACATTTATAAATTACAACATTTATTTGTCACTAGCCAAAATCAGTCAGGGAATCATCGGTGACCGGATAGTACAGGAAAGCTGTCTTTTCCTAGTCTCGAATCCATCATCAGGGAGTACTCATGAGCATACCAAGGATAGAACCCTTCGACATCCTGGTTAAGAGGTCAGCTCACTGAATTTTTAGCCTCTGGGAGCAGAGTTCACTGAAACATGATTTCTAGCTTTGTCATTTAGTGATACAGTGCCGTCCCGGTGTAACAACAGAAGACAAGGGCTGGCAACAGATCGTTTTATTACGAAAACCAACACGTATTTATATATATTTTATGTGCATTAATAAGGCTTATGCAAGCAGAAAAAGGCAGTCTTCTGATTGGTTGTTTCTCGGAAATCAAGCAGACAAACACAGTCTTATGATTGGTTGTTTTCGATATTTCTCGGAAAGTAGAGTCATCTATCTGCGAATCATATTTGTCCACATTTAAGTTTGCTGTGATTGGTTGTTGAAACAGCCTTGTTCATATTTTCTCACGGCCCATATTAGTGACCTAGACATTAACGTAGATTAGTGTCAACCAATCGGCTAGCAGCCTGCTCTCACCACACCGGGTATGCAGTGATGAAGCATCCTTAACTAGAACGCAACAACTGTCCAGCAACCCAGTAATCACTCGCTGACCGATGTCAATTCTCAATAAAGTCGATACTGAGAATAATCGAAATCCTTACAAAACTCATAATCAAATAATCTTAAGAGTTTAATTTTTACTGGTTTATTATATTCAATCATTGTTTTTTTCATTGGCTTAAGAAAATATTGCTTGAGCCTGGTGATTTCGAATTTCCCTCCAGAACAGCAATTCAAATATACTGGACATTTTAATGAACAATATTTAAATTCAAACAAAAATTATAACCTTCAAAATAATACCTAGTTCGTCAATCATAAATATGTGTTAAATAGTGTATAATCAAGTCACTATGAATTGTGAAATGTGACTCATGAAGTTTACAACATACTACAATCTTTTTTATAGTATTTTAACAGCAGAACACACGAATATTTGACGATATGATGTACAGATATAGTCTAAAAAGACGTCTACAATATTTTAGAATCTCAACTTTCACATATCTTGGGTACTGTGCCCCCTTTGTCTCTATTTCATGGTTTTCATGTTGCTTCACATGCATCGTTCGTTTCTTCTTTCCGCCATTAAACTGATCTGTCCGCTAATCGATATTCTTGCAGGTTACATATAAATATTTATACGTGATTCTATATATTACTCACAAATCTTACCAGTAGTGTAAGCTACAATGTGATATTTTTATTTCACCTTCTTGGTTGTAATCAAGTAATTTTAAGTCTTTAATATGTTCTCTGCTAACAAAATGGAAAATAGTCTCAACACTGAAGCCACATTATTTAGTCGATTAGAAGTAATCCGTTAGTATCAACAACTGACAAGCTGCACAAAAGTATCTAGTTCCAGAGCTATTTATTGACTGTGGACCACATATATGGTCTGGCTTTCAGTTCCCTACTAACTCACTCTTAAATGTCGTCTACTTTGCTAGCCTGCAGTACCCTCAGAAAAGTGGAATGGTTTGGCTTGGTACTAGCGACCCCTGCTCGTAAAAACAACAGGAAACAATAACTAAGGTTTCAGAGAGAGGGCCAGTCACTAGTGAGCATCACATTGATATTCGAGTATTGGTTTGCAAGAATTTCATTGATTTCAGGATTTTATCGTGAGCTGACATCGGTTAGACGACCATTGGAAAACCTGGGAGTACTGGACAGCTGTATCCTCCTGGCTTTGGACTATTCACCAATGCGCGTCCGTCGTGTGCAGGGATTGATGAAGTGTTTAGAAATAGGACGAAACAGCTATCTAATACTCCCTGGTTTTCAGTGATCTTCTAATGTTGTTGGTTCGTGACGAAATCTGCACTTGCATTAAATAAAATTCTTACAAAAACCAAGAATTTGGATATTAAACTGATAAATAATTGAACCTTTGAATGTGAGGAAGAAAGTTTTAATGAATCAATTTAAATTTTTATATACTATGGTAATCATGTAATAAAAAGACAGAAAATGATAGAAATATGATACTGAACAAAAATCTATGATACCTTAGAATAACATCTGTAAAGTTTCTAGTTATGCATCACCGATTTTCGGCTTTTCCGGGGCATTGGGTACAAACTTTATCAGTATCTGTCATAACAGTTTATATGCAGTTTATACGCCTTCTAAGAAACAATTCAGAATGACTTGCTGATAATCTTATGTACGAAAATTATTGATTCTCATCCTCGATTTCTAATTCGCGTATATTTTATCTCAGTCAATAAAAACGTTTAATAGACAAGTTCTACAAAAGGCTTTTATGATCATAATGATAATTCTAACGTGATAACGAACTTTGAATAGGCTTTTAGTTTTAACAATTTAAACCCTTCATATTAGGTTGCTCAGACGTAGAGGTAATAACGAGAGAAATGGCTATCAGAAATGCAGTAGTATCTTACAGTATGATATCCTTTCTGGGAAAAAGCCACTCACGTTTAACATACATAATAAATGTTAAATTCTATTATTGTTAGTGTATTCATGTAGGGCGCGTGATTTGTCATAAAAGTCTTAGAGATTTAATCATCCAATGCTTTATTTTCCGTTTTTTTTCAATTTCATTTTTCTCCTGTTTAGGGCCACTGGTGCTACTTTAGGTGTGTTGGCTATATTACTTGTTTTATTCCTTCTTATATTATGTCTTCCATGGCAAAAGTGTGATCGATATTGTGCCTGTTGTCGATGTTGGCTTCTTGGATCTGAAGAAAATTATAATGGTCAATCAGATGATGCATTTCGTGCAGGAAGAATGCCTGGAGAATTTCGTAAGTTTCTGCTTCATTTTTATTTTGATCGTCTCATTATCTGATTATCTATTTTATTCTATTAACATTATGTAAATCATGAAAAAAAGACAGAGGATGATGGTAAATACTAGATTATACATTCAATGACACGTACTCAATAAGAGAAGAATTCGATATTAAACTCTAAAGATCACCGAGCACTTCGATCCAATTAATCGACGGGAAAATCTGAAATTCAATTAAATTAATACGACCCGTTGCACAAGAGGTGGATGTCGTGGCCCAAGTGGTCTATTGGATAACGCTTTGGCGTTGGAAACTATGGGCACTGGGTTCGAGAGTCGTTGGGAACATAATCACTGGCTTGCAGGTACATCCAGTTGACCAGTCCCGAATAGGACGAAATGAGCATCATGGATTCCACTGCTAGTCACCATCCACCAACTAAATACTTGTCAAATGCCCAGACATCGTCGAAGCATCTGCACAAGAAGCCGACACGTCAACCTGAGACCGAGCGCTTCGGTCAAATCAATCGACAGGAAATTCTGAAATTCAATTAAATCTAAAGATCACCGTTTATATTATTCGTCTTTCTGGTTGAGTGTGGAATACCGAGCATCAGTGGTGTATTTCCATTCCACTCCGTTCTCTGAAGTTTTTTCCACCTGGCGCCACGGATGTCCATAGGCTTTCATTTCCAATTTACACAATCTTCTACATGTCACCTTGTAACGCCAAATCTATTAAATAAAGTATAATTATATTCCAATAGTTTACACACAATGATAAGTTTGGTTATTGGTAATTTTGCTCGAAATATTACCAATAACCAAACTTTTCATTGTGTGTAAACTATTGAAATATAATTATACCTTATTTAATCTAATCCACAATGCTCAAACTTTTTACTGATATTAAGCCAAATCTATTGTTTTTTTATTCCTGTTTCACGAGAGCGTCTGCCATATGTTGTCACTAAACGATTTCCTCAGCGTGTTTCCAATCCATCTTCATTTCCATCTGAATGTTTGTTGAATAACACGTTCTTAGTTTAACTCGTCGCTATAGAGATTTCCTTATTGGCATTCCTTTCAGCACCGTTACCTGATCTTCATCATAGAGTGAAAACAAATGTTAATGGATGTTTGCAGCACGATTTAGGCAATGCCAAGTCTCTGAGTTATACAGAATCATTCACTTGATATTAGTGTCAAAAATTTGGATCCCAGTCCTTATTGCAAGCAGTGTACACCTCAGTATTAATTTCAGAGTCTTTCTATCATCATCCAATATTGACTTTTTCTGCTTGCAGTTGAAACGATGTTTCCCAATTTGTGTTAGTGAAAGAGACAACTTCTTGTACATCTATCCCTGATAGTGATTGTTGCCAATTTTTGTTAGTAAGGTTTCATCATCACCTCTACCTTCTATGTGGTCACTTGAAGTCGTCTGTTCGCTGCTTATTGTGCCAAACTTGTTTGTGTAGATTTTTGAATTTGTCAGACATTAGACACATATAATCCAAGAATTTCAGAAAGTTAACTTAATTGTAGATTTAAAATAAACAGGGAAGTAATCAACTACAAAAGTGAAATGTATCTGCTTGAAAGCAAAAAATTCTGCAGTGATAGGCAAGATAAATAAAAGATACAGCATTCTACAATCTTTCTAGTTTTTGCGAGAAATACCAAAGAGACATATCCACTTGTAATACTTTGAAGTGATCAAAAAGACTGATGGCTTAGGTGAATGATTTTCGTATATATCCACAAAGGAGCTATTCAGCTCAAAAACTCGACAGCACCAAAAAAAACATGCACACTGATGATATTCTGTAAATAGTGACTTGAATTATATTTAGCACTTGCAAACTGCACAGTTTAAGGTGAGAATTCACCACTATCCCGTTTGAAGACCAGAAACATTTGATTCACACCATAGATAAGATTGAAGAGTGTGAAATATCGTCATATCGTGAATTTAAAATCAATCTAAACGAAGAATATTCTTCCCAGTATGTGGCCTTTAGGTACTTGTGTGGTGAGAGCAGGCTGCTAGCCGATTGGTTGACACTAATCTACGTTAATGTCTAGGTCACTAATATGGGCCGTGAGAAAATATGAACAAGGCTGTTTCAACAACCAATCACAGCAAACTTAAATGTGGACAAATATGATTCGCAGATAGATGGCTCTACTTTCCGAGAAATATCGAAAATGACCAATCATAAGACTGTGTTTGTCTGCTTAACTTCCGAGAAACAACCAATCAGAAGACTGCCTTTTTCTGCTTGCATAAGCCTTATTAATGCACATAAAATATATATAAATACGTGTTGATTTTCGTAATAAAACGATCTGTTGCCAGCCCTTGTCTTCTGTTGTTACACTTGCAATCATATAATATAATATTTATGCGGCAGATACATTTTTACATATAACAACACAATAGTTATAGGGCTAACAAAATAAACAGTATTTGTGTGACACACAGTTACAATGTAGGGAAGGCAAATGTGTGTATCAGATCAAGATTATCAGCCTCATTCAACAGATATATGACAATGCCATGTGTCAAGTGATCTACAACAGGAAACTCAACGATGCCTTTGAAGTGAAGAGAAGAGTAGGACAAGGCTGCATACTATTACCAGTGATAATTCCTATCTTGATGGAGTGCATTATGTGGCCCACAACAAGTGGAGAGTGAAAAAAAACCAAGGAATAATGTGGCCCGATTAGAATATTGCAGAAAATCTGGACTTCGTGGGCGATTTATTTTTAATGTCACGTATACTTGAAGACTTACAGACGAGAACAAACATGTTAGCTGAAGAGGTTGGCAAAGAATACAGGAATTTGTGTGAACATGGAAAAGACGAAGGTGACGAAAGTAATTAAACATCAGCAAACATCAATCACTATGGATGGAATAAATTTCAAAGAGGTCACTTCATTCACTTATCTATGCAGCACCGTTTTACCTATAGGTAGAACGAGTAAGGATTTCGGAACGAGAATTGGAAACGCAGGGCTGACCTTTATCACTGTGCAATCAGTCTGGAAGTTTTCTGTACTCTTCGTCTAAAAATTAAATTCTGATTTTCAATTCTTCTACATGAGTCACGAAAGGCATTTCAAACAGGCTTCATACTCTTAACCAACAGTTGCCTTCGACGAATACTGAAGATCAGGTGAACTGTCAGAAGGGGTTAAGCAACAGAGAACTCTGGTAACGAACCGATCAAGAACCTATTGCTTAACAAATATGCAGAGGGAAATAGAGGTGGATAGGACACAATCCGAGAAAACTGTCAAGTTTAACCGAAAACCTAGCCCTACCGGAATGGGAAACGGCGAGTTGGGCTTTGGTCTAAGGGTGACATGGAATAGGTCATGTTAGGAGGAAATGAGACCTTATAGGCAATCATGAGGCCAGCTAAAGACGACCGTAGGGAACAGGTCCATTCGGATATGTGCTGCTGAAGACCTATATTTCACCTGGAACCCAAAAGAATAATGACAGTAATGAAACCAAATTAATAGAAGGCGTCAGGTGGGTGATTAGTAAAAAACAGTTTGCATTAAAGTGAATATAGTAAGACTGCGATGAATAATTTGTCGTGAGATAATCAAAACGTGAAAGCAATGGGGTGGAGCCGTATATTAAGAAAAGAGATAATATCACTTTTGCTAAATCTGAATATTAATAAATGGAAAATTGTTTAGCGTTGGAAGGATGCTAGAATGAAGGCTATAAGTTATAGAACACTGTGACTAAGAATGCTGGGTAGAAGAGGAAACATTTGAGGGAAGACAATGAGGGAAAGTGATCCATGGTGCAAAACACTTTTAATACAAGTTTGGACATATTAGAAGCGGCGCCTGAGCAAGTTCTTTGGGAACACAAAGTTCTGATTTAGTCAATCTTATCACAGTGACCTCAGCTGCATGTAGAAAACGTAGATGAAATGTACGTTGGGATTTGATGCTTAACGCTGAAGGCTATGTTAGAGCCAACGCCATGTTTTGTACCTACCAAGTTTGATAGAATTGAACTTTTTATGTATTCTATTCCACCTTCTTTGAACCAAACTGGCAAATGTTCTCGGATCCGCATACAAACGTGCTTGAATGTATTTCCTATACAACCTGAACATCAGGAACATTTGAAATGGTATATGCATGAGAAAGAGCTAAGTTTAAATAAGATATCTTCCAGTTTCTAGATGAAAACTGAACGGCTACTGGAGGATAGAAACAGATGTCCAGAGGAGGAAGTCTTCTCTATCATTTTGGTTAGATGTTGGGATGGAATCTGTGTAGGAGTGTCTGCCTTGAATTCTAAATTCAGAAATTACGGCTTTTTCTTCACCATTTTCAGTTCATGGTTTCGACTGTTATAACCCATGTTGGTTATTATAAACTTCTTAAGATATCCACTGTCATATAGAATATCCCGGTTGACGTGGAGTCCTTTCCCTACCTGGCTCTAGACGCTAACCAACTAATCAAATTATGTTTATATTTCATGCGTACGAAGCTGAGGAAATGTGTATTGAGCTTTAATCTCTAGCATCTTTTAATGGATTTATTCTCTCTCCTTTTTGATGAGACTCATGGAAAGCGCAAAGAGATCTTGTTTTCCTGAGTGTAGTTAAGATGGACATCTGGGTGAGCACTATTGCAGTGGCTGGAAAATTGTAAGGACCTGAAGAGAATTTCTTGAAAAGACTAGTCTGATGTTTAATTTACACCATAAATGGTTTGTCCGATATAATTGTTATTCAAAAAACGAACAATAGTGTGTCCTTCCTACTAGGTTGTCAGAATTCGAGTGGCTTGAATTTATTTGGCTCTGTGAAGATGACTGTACCCAGCCTGACAGCTTATGAGCTCGGCTCCGAGTAGAAGAGATGACGGTTGAACTTTAAGATCATTTTAGTCCGGCTTGCAGCCACCACCGACTGACATAAGCGGTTTATAACTGTTCATGTACACCTAAGTGAATCTATTGTTTTAAATTTTTAAATATTCGTCAGTAAATTTTCATTCAGTTATGAATGAAATAATGTGTAATAAATCATCTCTTTTGTTTCATATTCTTTTCCTTTTTTTTAGCTATGCCAATGTTTGACTTTATCCCCCCGTGTGCACTACCTAAATTGCCTAATTATGAAGAATGCTTGAATACTGGTCCACCAGCTAATGATGAAGCTCCGCCTCCTCCAACTCCTCTACCATTCCAAACTGTTTCTGCCAGCGATCAAAATTTCTCACGATTAGTTGTCCATAGTCGTCCAGACCTACGTCATAATAGTGATGATACTCAAACACTGCCTAGTCCTGCATCAACACCCCCACCTACATATTCTTCAACATGGTTGAATAGACCATCAACAACAACAAGTCGAACAACAGAACAAGATCAGCCAAGATCACGTGAAAATTCAGCCCCTATCATATCACGACAATCATCAGCAAATCTTTAAAAAAAAGTAAGCAACAACACACTAAAACCCAAAGATTTTCTATGCTTCGTATCAGAACATTCAACAATATGAAATCCAAAAGAAAAAAAAGTATGATAGCAATAGTAAAATTACTGTTTTGCATTGAGTTCTACTAGTCAGCTAGTCAGAAGGATGTTTAAGCTTTCTTTTTGCTGTTTTTCTTCTGAACACAAACTGGAAACATTGTTCATAAAGCATCTGTCCTTGTAATCCTTTTTCTAATATTTCAAAAGCTAAACTAGTGAAGCCTGTGATAAACAAACGCACGGATAGATACATATATATATATATATTACTTCACAATTGACTGTTTCTTATAATGATGACATATGAAAGCCAGTGTATATTAAATGCAATGAAGCCTATTCTCCGTTTCTACTCTGTGTGTAAACATTTAAGATTATGTCAACTATCCCTCACTGTCAGTTTTTCTATTTCGATGGAAATCTTACTATTTCTAATTTCTTTTATCCTGCTTTTTAATATGCGATGGTATTTTTTACTACAAGAAACCAAATGTTTATATGAAATAAATTATTTTTTAACTTTTTACAATGTTTTACAGTATTTACACTAGAGAAAAAGGCTCAGATATCTTAAAAATGTTGTTTCTCACTTATCCCTTTCTTTCACACTTATCTTTAATTGATTTTTTCTTATTTCCCTCCTCAAATGATGGTTAATCGAAGAGAGAAAAGCAAAAAAGAAAAAGAAAGGGAACTTGTCTTTACCTTGTATCTTTTCACTGACAAGTTTCACAATCAAAACTGGTGTCATACTGTTTGCGTTTTGACGACTTTTTTATTCGAAGAAAACAAGTGCTTCCTCTTTGAAAAAGCAAAGCTGAATAAATAACAAGTTATGCTTTTCAATGGTAAATCTGTATGTGTGTGTGTGTGTGTATCATGCATGCAATACTATTAGTCTTATCATTATAGAGTTTTGGTGATTGAATGGGTATTAAAATTTTTCAACAAAACTTTCCTGATCAATTATGAATGTATGTATGTATGCATAGATTTTTACGTATAAATTTTTTTATATATTTTATTGAATATGAAATCTAATAGAAATGTGAAAAAGACTTACATTACTGGTTTATATTCAGGAGACACTGCAACAACTTGACGGTGAACAATTTAAGTTGTGGTACTTTATGCAAGTGACAGAAACTAATTGTTATACTGCCAAAATGAAGGAAGTTACAGGATTTCATCATGAGCTGACATTAGTTAGAGAACCATTGGAAAACCTGATAGTACTGGACAGCTGTTTCGTCCAAGTTTGGGACTCTTGATCAGTACGCAACCACCTCCAGGGTTTAAACCAGGAACTTCTGGTTACAAGGCGAGCTCGCAGACCATTAAGCCACTGGGACCCGATCCAAAGGCCTATGAATTTTGACATGTCGTGAATTGGCAGGAGTAAGAGTTCATGAGGTAACGTGGAGAGGAAATGAAAGCATGTAGGCAGACCTGGAGCGGAGTGAAACAGTTGGCGGGAAAGAGAAGGCAATGGAGACGCGCAGATGAAGCCCTATGTTCCTCTAGCAATTAAAGGATATAGTAATAATAATTCATTAGCCATCGGATTGGGTCCCAGTGACTTAATAGTCTACAGGTTTGCCTTGTAACCAGAAGTTCCTGGTTTAAACCCTGGAGGTGGTTGCGTACTGATCATGAGTCCCAAACTAGGACGAAACAGCTGTCCAGTACTATCAGGTTTTCCAATGGTTCTCTAACTAATGTCAGCCCATGATGAAATCTTGTAACCAATCAGATCCCTACAAACCAACACTTGACTAACGAAGAAAGGGTTGGATGAATGTATCGCCCTATCTCTTAATTTTAAATCACTATGTAATGTCAACACCTTAATGATCGCGTCTTGTGGTTTACAGAGCACGAATCTTCTACTAAACTGGGACTTGATTTTCAGAGATGCTCAAATTCTGTTAATCTTTCACGTAATAGTAATTATGATAAGAAAGCGTTATTTCAAACAGGATGTGAAGACACATTACAAAAATCTTCATCCTACTTAGTTTCAAAATATTTTCTCTCCATACAGGATTTAAGTGTGAAGTATATCATGTGACGCAGTGTTGCTTCAGACGAAGAGAGAAACAATTTCGCCTTCGAAAAATTACACAAGATCCAGTTAGAAGCTCCCTAAATAAAAGCGGCAGTTCAAATAGGGATCATCTGACATAACTGCTTGACTGAAACCATAAGAAATGCAGAGGAGTTCCAGCATTTTGACGGATGGAACTTCTAATAAAGCGGTGATTTAAGTAGTCCGCCAATAATAACTGTATTCCACAAACTGCGTTAATATATATTGTAGAACTTTAAAAATGGCCTACCTTAAGTATTTGTTAAAAGTATGAAAAATTCTAATTTCATATAACTTACAATACATAAATCAACAAAATGATCTCGTTTTGGAATTTCTTTTCAAAGCTGCATGGTTATTTGTGGAGGCTATTGTAATGTACTGCTGCTGAGTGGTTAATCGTAGTTTTCCCCGTCGCCAGTTATGTAAGGTACTCGTCGAGTAGTTAATAATCCTGGCGCGGAAAGAGGGAAATCAGAAGACCATCAGGTTTAGGATGATACTTGTATTTTCCAGACAAGGAAAATAAATGTCACACAAGAGTGTGAGTGAAATGGTACGTAGTGTACGAAACGTGGGAACAAGTGTGAACAAGTATACAGTACAAAAGTATATATGAAAATGACTAATACACATGAACCAATAAATAGACAGTCTTAACATGATTGGTTGTAATGTCATATGACAACAAGGTCATACATGTTTATTTAGTTAGTGGACAGACTAAAGCATATTGTCAGTTGTAATAGAATATCGATCCATATACACATAGCAAAATATAACAGACTGTCAAAAACAAAACACACATCATGTGGATACGTATCAGTTATATATCCAATGTAGATTTACAGTAGAAGTCAAAGGTTATCGTCACTTATTAACAAAGTAGTTCAAAGTGTATGAGTAATAACTATGTTAGAAACATTGGGAATAGTCTTATTTAATCAAGAGGGTTGATAACTAATTAGTAGAGCATGAATAATCGTTTGGAAATATTTGATAAAGAACATTAGAACGAATAATTGAAAATGAGTTGCAAAATCATATAACGAACTACACAGAGCTTATCCTATAGTTGTTAAAGTAGATGAAAAAGGAAGAAGAATTTAGTACTAAATCTGTGGCAGTAAAACAGTTCTTGTAAAACGTTTTTGGACGCAAAGTTCAAGTTTCTACTTATGGATTGCTATGGATTCGCCCGTATAAAGAAGATGTAGGCGAAATCCTTTCAGACGACTTGGTTGTTCTTTATATATGACTCTGAAAGGAGTGTCTGCTGATGATGTGTGGCCAGAAGTATTACTATGCTCCAGAGTTCACCTGTTGACTGATTTGACTTCGCCTTTTAAAAGCATACCGGGAAATGTTTGTGGGCACGTCCAGACAATCACTTGCTGCTACGGCCTATGTACTTAATTTCACAAAAGCAGGTGGACTGGTGAATGACAGAGTATTTACTCCTTTTCTGTTATCTTCAAGGAATTTAACAGTCGACAATATATTATTTGAAGCAATACTGTTCTATCCAAGGCGCTCTGTAATAGCCTGATATGTCTATTCTTCATTTCCGTTGAAGAATCCATTCTGGTAGGTTGAGACCAATTTAAAAATAGGCATGAGTACAGAGTACAAATCAAAAATTTAGTTAGATAATTAAAACAGTATAAAACAGAGCACATAAGATACATTTTGATGGATGAAACACTACGTATCACATCGTCAGATATAGCGTGTTCGTTATTAAACGCCTCTACTGAACCACTATCTACATTACAACCAGTTTTTTTTGACATAATTATTAAAAACTTCTAGCCAGTGACGTAATCATTAAATATATTCTTCAGCAGAATTTTATCTGTCCATCTAGCAATTTATTTTAACCGAAAGCCATTCAGATCCATGACACACACGATACACAATATCCCTAGTTAATCTGTGACACAAGCTTAAGTTGTAAAATACTAACCACACACAAGGTCAGGAGTTCCACGGCTGAACAACTGACTCCCAAACTCTGCTTGCTAGCTGGTTCTAAGCCCTATACATAGGAGGCATTGTGCGTGAGGCTTGTGACCCCATTCAGTAAAAAAAAAATGCATTGCTATTGAAACTTCAAAGCTCAAGCTGGGAACGCATAGGATTAAAATTAATAAATAACAATCTGTGACATTAAAATTATTTTTTTCACAACCTAATTGTCATAAATCCATTACCATGAGTCTTGGAAGTAATTTGTCATTACCGAAGATTGTTGAACTACGATGGAACAACTACCACTGACCCTTGCTGACATTATGAAATTTCGACCCTCACAATAAATTTAACCATTGTAGTTCACCTACTCGTGAGTAGTATAAATATTTCAACGGATTTAAAATGCCTATTAAAATACAAATGGTATAAATATCCATGAAAATGGGATTTATTTTAGCCTTGTAGATCGACTGCGTTTGCTGGTAGTTGCAGCTTAATACCTACACTGCAAAGTGTTCTCCTGGTTTCTAAAGTGATTGTTATACTTTTGTGATACCCATTTAATAAGCGATAATATTTGTTTTCATGAGTTAGTTCATAGGGATTCAATTTGTTTCAAATTTGATCACGGACTGGTGTCATTAAGGGAACCTTCGGAAGGAACAGAATGCTTGACACCTGTTTCTCTAGCTTTTGTCCCCACACCTGCCCTGGTAAACCACCCTGAACACCGCTTCTTCCCAGGAATCTAATCAACTTCGTCCTCCAGCCAATCACTAGCTTGAACGCCGTCGGATGCATACTCATGAGGTGTCCCATACTGGAACAGAACAGCTGTTCAGTACTTCCTGGTCGCCGGTAGTACTATAAATGATAATGATCCGTGATGAAGCATGAAAGAAACCATATTCCTGCAAAACAACTCATGAGTAATAATGTGATGCCTGCTAGTGAATGGTTACAGCAAGTCGACTAGTGTTCTAGTGAGGTGGGGTCCAGGCAGCCGGGAGTGAGAACAAATACTGTTTAATATAAATTGGTTGCCAGTCGTATTGAAATCATGAGTTTCTGGGAGTTAGGATTCATGGACTACTGGTTCGGTTTCCAGTGGGTGAACAGTGTGTGAGCTTGCCTTGTAACCTGAACGTCCTAGATTCTAACCCTGTTGGCGGGTGACTACTTTTGAATAGTATCGGACTAGGAATATCAGCCGTCTAGTATGCTCTGCTCTTCAGCGGCTCTCTAAATGGCATCAATCCCTGGAAAAACGTGAAATCAGTGTGTTAGTATTCATCAGGACTGTCACGGTTGTTATCTTCTAGTCGTTGTAAACACACCGATTCTGTGTGAAGTTGTTTCATCAGTTTCATACAAAAGGCACTCTCATTTGTTCAGACCTAATATTTAAAACCAATTTAAGGTTATAGTTTGTCAACTGTAATCAATTCATACACTAATGTTTATCCTAGGCTCAACAATTTTTTCGCAGCTGAGTAAACTCCAAGTTATAAGTCACCAGTTTTCCTTCCTGGAGATAATTTTCAATGTTAAATCAGTATTATCACAAAAAACTAATTAGCTTGACTATGAAACTATAAGTCTGTTTAATAAGCTTTGATCAGGCAAAGGACTAAAACACTATTGTAGTATGAACTGTTTGTCCCATTTGCACGCTTAGTTCAGTCTTTAATTGATTTAGAGGATTGAGGGTAATCGTCAGAAAGCATTTCGCCTAGATTTTGAGCCTATTGCCGTCCGTTAGTTTTGAATGTGGTTGTATACAATATTAGTAGCTTTTTGGTAAACTTTATGACATTAATATTAATTGATGACGAATCTCTAAATATCACAGAATGACCAAACTACTTGATATCAGAAAGTCGATTAATTTATGAAATTTATGGAACAAATTTTGATACTGGTGTTTAGCAATCATAATCAAATATAGTTATTAACTCCCAAAAAAAAGATAAAACCAGATCTCTAAGAGGTTGATAAGAAATGATTCGTACAATTATTTATTGAAAATTACTATTTGTTGTCCAAGCACAATGTAAACCCTTGTACACTTTGTCCTGTAACACGTCAATCTACAAAAGAAATTCGTGCCCACTGAAATCTAAACTTTTAAACACTTTTCTTCATTCATTATTTGTTTAGTTTAAAAACTTAGCAGAGACGTGATGAACGTCACAGTATTTTTTTTATCTACAGGGATTTAGAAGTATACCAACAAAAACCTCTAAATCATTTTCACGTATAAGTATGTGACACTTCAGGAAACAGAAAATTTGAAGAAATTTCTAAGCCATAATTTTGATGTAGGATGTCAACATGGTTTTCACACAGCTCTAGAGATATTCAGATGATCCATTCAACACCACAAGTGTTAGCTGATACAAAGACCAGTTGTAACTGTTTGGTTCAACTAACAGAGTAAAATTAACCTAACAAAGAGGACTTTAGCAGCTGACCGTCATTTTACTTACTTGTCAATAAGCTCACCGGCCAAGATGGTTAAGACTAAGCTAACTAAATGTTGTCTAGCATAACAAGTGCATTTATCACATGCGAAAGTTAGTCAGATGATTTTAGATTACACTGCTGGTGAATTTGGCTACAAACAAACAAAAAATGTCTGTAGCGACCAAAACCCATATGATTTTGTCCTCTGAGCACATAGAATCAACCTTCGCGTTCTACTATAAAGCTAACAAAAACTTATTTAAAGTAACACCCAATCGCAACGTGCCCATGACGACAGCAAAGAGACAGTTGTTTGCGATAAAATCCATTTTAACAATAATTACATTTTAACTGATTGAAATTGCCCATTCAAATTTTCAAAAAAATGGATACTGAACAAAGAGTACTCTTTTCGATAACCCCTTCATCATCAGGCTCTACAGTTATACATACATTATAGTGAATGAATGAATTAGTGTTATGAACGACATTAATGTTTAAATAACATCAATTCAGTAATATTGATAGATTACAGCTGAATCGCATCAACACAAAATAAGCTGAATGTCAGAAGAATTAGGAAGGATAATATTACAAATTCATGAGTTTATAGTTTCTACTGAAGTCCAGGGCAATAGTAGGGGCTGGACTTGCTTCTTTTGAACACAGAGCACTGGTTGTTTGAGGCGAATTGCAATAGCCTCTACTGTTTGGAGCATGCGGTGCTTCACAGCTTCGTTCCTATCAAGTTCAAAAGAAATTTAGTGAAGACCCTCAGCCACAGAGTTAGAGCCATATGCTCAGAAGAAGTAATTGAAGATGAATTAAGCATTGTATATGATACTTTGATGGAAAATTGCTATCCAAAAAAATTTATCAAGAAACATATGACAAAGAAAAAGGAAAAGGACTACTCACTATCTGTAAACAAGAAGCCTCTTTATACATACGACTGCAATTCAAGGGCGATACACCGAGTGAGATAATTACGGGGAAATTAAGAAAATCACCTCAAAGAACTTTTAATGCTGGCGAACTACACGTCTTATTCTCTACACGACGGATGATGCCACCTCAACTGAAAGATGAAGTATCTAGACTAGCCACTTCAAATTGTATCTACCAGATCAGCTGCGCTGACGATAGAGTGAGTTATACCGGGCGTTGCTCTAGGTAATTAATTTTTCGTGCTCACTCGAAAACATATCGCACTATGGCTAAGTAAAGTTGTAGTTAAAACCATTAACAGTTCGATATTGGATCATCTGGTGCAAACCAGCCACAAAGCCAACGTGGCTGGTTTGTGCCTAATAAATTGTCAAAACCATCGAAGTACCGCATGCTCCAAACAGCAGAGGCTATTGCAATTCGCCTCAAACAACCAGTGCTCTGTGTTCAAAAGAAGCAAGTCCAGCCCCTACTATTGCCCTGGACTTCAGTAGAAACTATAAACTCATGAATTTGTAATATTATCCTTCCTAATTCTTCTGACATTCAGCTTATTTTGTGTTGATGCGATTCAGCTGTAATCTATCAATATTACTGAATTGATGTTATTTAAACATTGATGTCGTTCATAACACTAATTCATTCATTCACTATAATGTATGTATAACTGTAGAGCCTGATGATGAAGGGGTTATCGAAAAGAGTACTCTTTGTTCAGTATCCATTTTTTTGAAAATAATTACATTTTAAAACTCAAAATTACCTCAACAATGCCGTTAGGCAGCTACACAGATCCAGTTCCTTCTCAGTTACAAACTAATTACTGTACCACAAAATTAGTTAATCAAAATCAACATTATGAAGTACTTAAGAATCAAGAAGAATATCCTTAACCAGGTAGGATGAAATTTATGTCATTAGGAATCACACAACCAATAATTCCGGCTTTCCATTCAAGGTGGGGTAACCTTGGCTCACTCAAATGAACTCTCAGTCGTGAATAACACATTATCAATACTACCACACAGCAGCAACTGGATTTATTAAAATTAGGAATAAGACAAGAACATGTACAAATATTAAAGATTAAGTCAACAGACATGACTCCACGTCACACCTAGTTTTTCAAGTGCTACAATTATGAGTGCATCTGTATCACAATGTTAAATTTTCAGGGTCTATTTTAATTTTCCAATGCTAACAAATTACTAACATTGTTTAAATTACATTAGAGTATAACTTGTTTTTTTTAAACAGTTATGTAGCTTGTGATAACGTACGGAAACAAAACTTTGAAATTAAGCCACTATTTATCTTGATCTAATTTATATACAAACATAACAGTTGACTATTTTGTGTCACTGTAACATGCAAATGTTCTTTGCAAAAACACTTAAATAAATAATTTTGACAAATCAGAATTTTTAACTTAAGTTTCTCTGAGATTTGTTAGCACCTTGTCATTGTTAATTACGAATATAAATAATTTTGAAGCATATCACGTATAGAAGGCGTCAGTGGTAGATTGTTAGTGGTAGGTCCACTAACCCCGCCTGTGGTTTGGGGATCGATTCCCGACTAATACAGTCCTAAACCTCACCAAGATTACTAGCCGATAACAAGCTCTGAAGAGAAGGAAGGTTGGGCGTTAGCCCAACAACTCCACCTCATGAAGGCAATACTACGTCAACTCAAGCTTCATATCATATCAAAATACTTATCATTGCCTTTAATAGTCTATTTAGAGTATCATAAGATTTCATAGAAAGAAATTTGTTTTAAATTAGTTTTAATTTGTTTTAATCGATAAATTACTGCGACAATCATATCCGGTAGCCTACTTAGCACTTGGACTAACAAAAACCTCTATTTTTAAACTGCATCCTGTTTCTTGTGTTTATACTGTTTTGATCTATAAAAGTATGACCTCAGTGGTGTTATTTACAGCCTGTTGATTCCCAAGGTTCTACTTAAATTGAGAAAGAGCCTAAGCGTTGGTGGCAGCGTATCCGAATGCATGAGATGACTGTTCCTGAGATTTATAGTGCAAACCGGAATTAAACTAACTGTCTACAGTCTTTAATCGGTCAGTTATGACCTTGTGCCGCAAAATGTATTTGTGGACAGTTTTAAACATTAATTTTCAATAGTAAGTCGTGCACTTCTTGAAGAAAAGAATAAAAAATATCCAAAGGGATTGGTTTGTGCTTCAGGTCAGATGGTATTGCATCATGCTGTCTACTGTCACTTACTACTTTACTTGATGATGTGAAACAGAGAGAAAATATTAAGCAGTCGATTTCACTGAGAAATCTGTACATTTCATAAACACCCTCAGAATAAAACTACTATTATTACGGTTTGTTGGCAACTAATTTGACGTAAAAGCTGAATTACCTATTAACTCAAAATCAGATGGCCAAAAGAGATCACCAACAGGGATCTCTGGGAGCAAACCAACCCAGCAGGAACCAATTGTGCAACAAATATGCAGGAAGAAATGGAGATGGATTGGCTGGCCATACTCTGAGAAAACCAAACATCAAGTGACATCATATGCCAGGCCATTGCTCGAGTGGAACCTGAATAGGAAGCGACGGGTTGGTCGTCCGTTCAAGGGTAACGTGGAGGAGGTCATGTGAAGAAGAGATGAAAGCATGTGGGTAGACGTGGAGCCAGGTGAAAACGTTGGCAGAGAACGTAACGCAATCGAGATGTATGCATGAAGCCCTATGTTCCTCTAGGAACTAAATGAAATAATAATAATACCTATTAAATGCAGGTAGAATATTTGTAGGATTTCCTTTTAAAAGTATCATTACGACCTATGACATAAGTTAAATTTACCAGTTATGAAACATGGTGATATTTAGGAATCATTTTAAGAAGCCAATATATCCAGAAGAAAGTAAAGAAGGTAAAACGGATCTTCATTACCTAAAAACCAATTTGGAAATCTTTTATTTTTTTATTTTTTTTGATTACAGCTTGATGCAACACCGTATTTTTGATACAAGTATGGAATTTTCACCATGTGATATCGGTATCCCAAATTTTGCAGGCCGACCATATATATCAGGTGTGTGTCGGCAGGGGATCGAACCCCGGGACCATGTGCATGGCCGACGGGAGTCCTAACCACTGTGCCACCGACGCACAGCATAGGTAACACGATCTGAATTTTAAACGCTAATGTCAGGTCAGGGATTCTGTATGATGAAGAGATGTAGAGAGCGACGAAAGCATTTCAAAATGTCTCAGATTTTTATCAAATTTGCCTTCAGTCGGTACTGAAGACTCAGTAACCGACTGGAAAGGATCGGCTACAAGGAACGCTTGCAGTGCAACGAACCATCTAAGGACTTACTGTCCTACAAACATGCAGAAAAATTGGTAATTCACTGAATATACTTTGAAGAGACCACTGAGTAACGTCAAGTCTTTGAGTGGGATCCGATTGATAGACTGCGAGTTGGATGTGGTTATGATGTCAACCTGGAAAAGACCTTTTAAGAAGGAGATGAAACCGTGGAGACGGCTGGAAAAGACATCAGAGAACAGAGTGCAACGGCGATGTGACATAAGAGCCTCATGTTCTACTAGGAGGCCAAAGAAATAATAATAATGTACCAAGATGAAGATGAAGAATTTCAGTCACATACATCAATTGAGAATTAATTTCAAATCATACTGTTAGCAAAAAATGCGGCTCTCGTGGTTCAGCGGCACAGTGAGTAGTGATTCTGCATATGAAGCGTAGGGTGATGGGTGTGAGTCTGAATCAGAATTTCATCACCCACAGAGGAGCAGCTACACTCAGCTTACCAGTACCAAATGGAACGAGACCTGAATCCTGGAGTCTACCTTTATCCGCTAACAAGCAAATAACGTCAGGTTATTGTTTATTCATATTACAAGTGGAAAAGTGCGCCAGTGGTTCAGCACGCCAACCACGAATATGGTTTGGAGTTCGACTCCCGGTCGATGCACACGCCAAGTTTCGATAGTACTCCTAGTAAAGAGGAAAGGTTTGGCGCTAGGCCAAGGAACCCAACCCGTGAAAAGAAACACCATTATTCCGTAAATTTCAAAGCTCAAGCTTAAAGCCTGGTGTTCAACTGTGAACGCAGAGGAACAAAATAAACAAATAATATTACAGGGAGAAGAAAAGTATTACAGATTAAATCAAGCCTTACTAAAAATCATGTAAATGTTGACAAAGACAGTTCTACTGATATAGAAAATAGAATTAACAGAAGAGTAAAATGAAGCTGTCAATACACAAAACATAAAAAGGCATCAAAATTAAATTATTAAACGTCATCAACATCATATACAAAAGTAATTTAAGATTTACTACAGTCAGTAATATAACGTAACCAAAAGTATGATGTTAGCTTTTTAATTGATCAACTCAATGTGAATAGACCAACTGAAACTTTTTATTCGGTCAAACTCACTAATTTTTTAGAAAGTTTTCGTAAAACATTGATAATTTCAATCTAATTTTTTTTAGATGTAGGTAATAAATATTTGTAATATATTTCATTAAGTCTATTTCTAAAAGCCCCAATCATTCATTTACCTATCATATTCTTGAGAGCATATATTTGGCCTCGTTTACACTTATCTATTTTTTCAGAATTGATTTCAATTACGGAAACATTGGAAAACCAAGGAGTACTGGGCAGCTGTTTGGTCCTAGTCTGAAACTCTTCAGGAGTACGCACCCACCGGCATTCTGATCCAGTACCTTCCGGTTACAAAGCGAACTCGTTGACCACTGTCACCCGATCCAGTGACCCATAAATTACAATTTCTCCCAATTCATGATTTAGGGGTGACCACCAGACAGTATTACCGGTGAATAATTACCCTCACAACCGGCCTGGTGAACCATACTGGCTACAGGACGAAGTTGCCTGGAATTTTCATGCGAACTTGTGACCCATAGGATTCACTAGGTTGTGTGTAAGAATAAATACTCGCCGATGACGTTGGACAGTATAATTTCACCAGTCACTGCATTGCGTCCCGTTATCTAAATGGCCTAATAGCTCGCCTTGTGAGTGGAAGATGGTGGGTTACCACCGTAGTAGTGAGTACTTTTGAACATTCGTAAACTAGGACGATTTCCTAGTGCTCTCCGGTTTTTAATGGTCTTCTAATTGACAACAATCCTTGATCATACTTGAAACAAACCGAATCCCTGCAAACTAACTCATGAAAACTTGCCTATTTTCTAAATTTAAGAAAATTTACTGAATAATGAAAGTACTAAGTAAATAAAAATCATTTTTTAAACAGTGAAGTTTTAATTCAATGTTAAAAACTTTAAAAAAGTAGTAGATACAGAACATGTGCCTTCTTATTGCATATAAATACTTGCACAGATTCAAAAATTCACATAATTTATGTTTGTTTAATTCGTAACTGAATATAAGAAGCTGTGTGTTTGAAAGCATAATAAAATACAGACTATGTTTATTGAAATATGCCTATGCATAAATTACAAACGTCTCCTTTTGTACTCTCAGGTAATTTCAAAGACACTTCGAGGTTATACGAAGTAATATCCCAAGGAATGATTCAAATGGTATGGAAAGACCAACTACTTAAGACAATATGACATCCTAAGTAAAGTATCAGATCTTGAGTTAGCCGGGTGAACACCTGATTTGTGTACTCTTAGTCACAAATAGCCTGACAAATGACTATAAGTGAATTATTAGTTGAATTCTTGACTGATATCAGTATATTCCCTGAATTTGTGAGTGAGAAATAATGCTTCAGCAGAACATCGTTATTTTACTCTTTTCTTTTCAGTCTTTTTTCAGCTGGCTTCACAACTGCTTATCGATTCTCATTTTCCCATCACACAGTCTCCTTAATGTAACTCTCGAAGCGATGCCCAACTCGCCGTTTCCCATAAGGGTTCCATCAGATGGTCTAGCGTGTAATGTTACTCAATGGTGTTCCAAGGGTATGTCCAATAAATCTCCATCTCATCCTGCTGTCCTCTTAGGCAGTAGGCTCCTGGTTGATTTATTGACAGTATTCCTTGTTACTGATCCTTTCTGGCTGACCATCTGATCTTAAGTATCAAGCGAAGGCAGCTACTGACAAAAATCTAAAATCTATCGAAGATCCTTTGTGTGACACCAGTGGCCAGTCTCTGAACAATATACAAGCACTAATCTGACACTTATATTGAAAATTCGGATTTGTTTCTGATTTGGAGTTCAAAGGACAATAATAGGAGATAATTATCAACATAAAAAGCATATTATTTATACAGACATTTAACAACTAAACCTTTGACCTAAATGGCATACTTAGTTTCACACGTTATACAGGAATCTTCACAAATTTAAACCTGTGACTTTAATTAACGTAAAAGTAAAATATGAAATGACATATTTTTGCATAAGGAACCTGCCTGAAAGTGTCGAAAGTAACACATTTACTAATCAAATTCTTTGAAGAATGCTACAAGTACACATTCGTTTTCAAAAATATAAATCACTCGATTTGACTGACTGTGGTTAGCAGTGGGCTTATTAACTTCTGCTTCATCCTATTTAAGACATGTCAGCTGGGTGTACCAGTATTCCAGTGAACGATGGTATTTCTTTCAAGAATTGAACACGACAGAGTCTGGGAAAATGAACAGTAAGTACCATCTTTTGTACAAAATACTCCGTTATTATTCCAAATGCAGCATAGTTAACTTAATTTATAGCCTCTTTCAAAACTGTTAATTTAATGAAGATCTTTCATCTGTTATTTAAACATTTCGATATTGCTTAGACTGTGGGTGATTGAATACAGTCTGTGAAATAAATATGCTATTCATTATATTCATCTTGTAGTGAAGCTTCATATCTTTTATTGTGAGTAGATTAAAGCATTTTTAGGAGATTAAAGATGTTATCCATTACACTAGATATGCCTTATACAAACCCAGTTATTCATCCTGCAACTCACAAAGTGCTCGTTCTACTGAGACAAGAGATAAGTTGAAATAGCATATTCATAGTCTAAAGTATGAAATATCTTTCACAATCAGAAACGTAGAGCGAGGATGATTGTTTAACCAGCTAGTTTGTGTACACAAATAACTAAACGTAACATGACAATGTGCCGAATTGCCTGAATGCTCAAAATGTGTATCTCTAACTTAATTAAGTTAAGTGAAATAGTAAAGGTCATCATCGAGTATTGAATGAAGAATTGGAGAATTATTTACCGCTAAGCATTTTATTAGTACATCTGGAAGACTAATTCTGTTCCTATTTAAATTGTACTAGAGTAGGATTCATTCATTGTATAATCGAAGCTATCTGACATGTTATTGAACTATTTCAATAAGGTGGTATAAATTTGTTGAAATTGTAGTTCTTCTGTAAATTTGTGAATAGCCCTAAATAACCTAAGAAGATTCTGGAAAGCATCAGTAGAATTCTCACTCCACACAATCAACCTAAATTCAAAGCCACCTAAAATACAAAAAAAACACTGAAGGCTTGAGTTTTAGAAAGTTAAAATTATTTATTTGAAAGGAATTCTACATCTTTGAGTAGCTCCAATCTTAAAATACATTTCAATGCTTCGTTTGTAATTGTTTTTATTATCATCATTAATAAATGTTAGTTAATTACTCAAAGTGTTTTATTTTTTTATTTTATTTTTGACTACAGCTTGATGCAAAACCGTATTTTTGGTACAAGTATGGAATTTTCACCATGCGATATCGGTAGCCTAAATTATGCAGGCCGACCATGTATATCAGGTGTGCGTCGGCAGGAGATTGAACTCCGGACCATGTGCATGGCCGACGAGAGTCATAACCGCTGTGATGAGAATCCCTTGCTCTAAGGTCGATGGTTGATTAGCATGTACATATATATATATATATACCCATGAACAAGTCTTTGATACATTTGCACAGTTAGCTGCTGCATTACATATTTCGCGTCAAGCTGTTTTGATTTTTGCTTTAGTGATAGCTACCCACCTAAATCTTTAAGTTTCCTCATTTTCTACACAACACAATGTGTCAAATTTTCACCTAGTTATACTTTGTTTTCACCACCATTCTAACCTTTCTGAAGAACAGTCTGTATTGACGTGCATTTTTAGATGACTTGCAACCAACGACTTGATCTTCTTTGAAGAGACAAATAAGTCTGGACTTAGAGCCAATAGCAGACAGAACAAATTCCTGAGAGATGATTTACTGTATATTGAGTTGATAAAACTAAAGGCAAAATTCTGTATTGTATATAAACTTATTATTATTGCTAAAATGGTAGGATGACTGGGACATAAATCATTGAATCCAATACCAGATTACTTTAATAGGCGTTACATTGTCATGTCTAGTTGGTAAAGAGGATGAAATCCATTCTATTATTATCATCATTATTATTATCTATCTCATATGAATGTGCAAAACAGAGACTGTTTTCTATTATATGAATTAATCTCACATGATCTCGAATTCAATAGAAAATGTCTTATATGCCGACACAGGCATGATTTATTTTGTTGATAGAATTCACTACTAAATATGATATAATTCAAATACGTGATTTAATAAGCCGAAAATATAGTACGCATTCACTACTGTTTCAGAATTATTTTGACTTAAAAAAGAGATTATCGATTCCTGTCGTTATTGTTATCAATAATTGTTTATTATGTTGTACCATATCAATCTAGTTTTATATTTTATTGTTACAGTAATTGAATTAAGAAGAAAAGTACAGTACTCTGAAGTCATAAAGCAATCAGTCGATAAAACTGAAATTACCGAATAATTCAGTACCATCTTCCACATCAAGAGTGAAATTCTGAAGTCCTTTGTAGAATCCTTAACAGAGCAGAAATGACACTAGCATTGCTGTCACTTAGAAACAAATTATGTTGGTGAAGTGATCCCACGGAGCCCGGTGTCACAAAAACTTAACGAAATACAGATCATATGAGCTTGATTAAGATAAGAAATCTCGATAACCACTGAGCTGTAGCACTACATGCAATTACTGACAACCAAAGAATAGGTTGGGACAAAGTGATATTCTTAAAATCTAATATAACAGATTGGAAGAAAAGACTGATAACTGAAGCGCTGTTTATCAAATTAACTGAGAATACGTAAGGTAGGAACGATACAGTAACTATCTTGAACATCTGGAAAATTCTACTACCTTTACAACAAATGAAACGGAAAAGAGTGAACTATAAAAGTCAAGTTTATTTTATTTTTTATTCCCAATTGATATGACTATGGACTTTAATAGGCTGCTGACTTTCATCAACAACTCTTATCGCTCGATAATGAAGATCTGCTGGTCAGAGAGGGCAAGCAACAGAGAATCCTCGGAAAGAACCAACCAAGAACCTATTGCCCAGTAAATATATTAAAGAAAATAGAAGTGGACCAGACACACTGAAAAGATTGTTGAATGAAATGATGCACGAATCCCAATGGGAAATGACAAATGGGACTTCCACATATGACCTGAAGGAGACCGAATGAGGATAGAATAAGAGCTTGTGGAAGTTGTGAAGTCATTTCAAGAGGACTGCAGAGAATAGGATGAAATAGAGATGTGCTGTTGAAGCCTTAAGTTCCCCTTGAAATCCAAAGGAATAATATTAAATGAACAATGAATTGTATTCATTTTCGTGATATAGCCAGTGATCAACATTCGAATATGCATTAATCATTCTCTATATACTTTATCAGCAAGAGAAAGGAAGCATATCTCAAAAACAGAAAAAAAGGCACGTGGTTTGCATTAAATTTTTATTAGTTCTGGAAAAAAAATAAGATATATCTTATGTTATGCTTTTATTATAGATAGATACTTCATTTTTTAAAAACTCATTTTATGCAAAAGGTTATATCTTATCGATTACATAGTCAAAAAGGGTTATACGAATCTTCTAACTTACTAACTAACTACTTGACTAACTCTTGGAAAGTGTCGTAAAATCGGGAGTGGTCCAAGCTGCAGACTAAGATTTCTGGCGTATTTTATTGGAAATAACCATAGAAATATGTTTAACCAAACTAAACTTCGCAAAACTCTATTGATTTTATATAATCAAGCTACTTAGCCCTGCATTTGAATCTCCAAAGTGTTACTTAGTACTTCTTAACATAATTTTGAAACTTATATAGAATGACATTGAAGCAAATATGCATTCTGAATAGTATTATGTTTACGATGAGAAGTTCATTCATCTCAACCTTCTAATCACTAGTGATGAATAAGTCAAAATACTTCGTTAATGATGTAAATACCCTGAAAAACGGAGATTCATTGAAATACTGACTCTTTATATGTACTGTCAAGATTCTAATGTGTATTCGTGATCAAATAACACTCTTCAAGATCAGATGAACCTAAGTAATAATGTAGTCGATCCAGTAACGGGGCCACCTGATTTACATTAAGGTTTATTAGCAGAATGAATCACTTTCCATGTTTATTTATGCGATGTCATGACCATGATGACAAAGATAATATAAACAATAATAATGTCTCTAATATCAGTATCATTTCTATCATTATTATTCTCTTAGGTTACAAGCAGAAGACAGGGCTTCTGAAGTACATCTACCTCCCACTTTGTTTTCTGAAATCATTCTTAGCTGGCTGCATGATTGTTCACAAGCTCTCATTTCCGTCTCACAGTATCTCCTTCATGTCACACTTCAGTGCCCAACTTATCGCTTTCCAGTTGAGACTCCACTTGAGGGCCTGAAGCACGATGCTAATCAGCGTTCACGTCAACGTGTCATCTCTATCACATCTCAATTTCCTTCTGCATATTTATTGGGCAATACGTCCTTGGTAGATTCATTTCTAGAGTTACTTGTTTCTAATCCTTTCTGGTGATCTGTTTCAACAATAGCAGATTAGTGTATTAGACTCATTATTATTTTAGTGAAGAAAGTAGAACTTCAAGTACTCTGGAGAAAAATAAAATTGCTGAATAAGATACAAAGAATTCTTTGTATTTCGTTGTTCTACTTTCGTCAGCTATACAAAACAAGGTACTGAAGGCTAAATATTCACAAAGAAATGAAAAAAAGAAGCTGAATTCAATAGAAATTAGTCATCACATAGCGGAAAGTAAATTATGATAGTTGAACTAAAATATAATAAAGTACAATATGATTAGAATTAGGTTTCTATTTTTGGAACTACCCAGAAAAAAGATGTTTGATTGTAATGGACAATTATCAATCAAACGAAGAAGATGTATTTATGCTGGAGTAGAAAATTGATATTGCCAAATTACTGAAGTTAGACTGATGGGAATGGATGAGAAGCGATAACCTGTGTCTTTCAATTTTATTATCTTTTGATTACTACAGTCTTCTAAGATTCATTTCATGTTCCTATTTGGTGACTGATGAACAGTCAAAGGATTAGTAATAGCTGATAATTTGAAAGGAAGTCAATATGTTTCTCTCTTTCTTATCGAGTTCATGTGGATTTATTGAAGGGCTGGATTATACTCCGTATATCTGCCTGTGCATTTTTCTGCCCTTTGAAAACTGGATTTGACTGGTGACAGATTTGATCACGAGTTGATATTAGTCCTGGGTTCGAAACCCAGTGATTGCATACTAAACAGTAGTCCCACACTAGGAGGAAACAGCTATCCAGTATTTCCAGGTGTTCTGATGTTGGCTTGTGGTCGAACCTGTAATTGATTTTAAAAATTTCTCTTGAGCATTAGTGTGATTCAGCTTAGCCATTTGGGAATTTGGTGTGATTTCGCCACAGTACCCTTTGTAAACCGAAATTATTCAGGCCACAATATGTAATATGCTTGATGTCACAAATGCTAACCAAGAAAGCAAGTCGTATGGGACTATAAAGTACTGATTGATTGAAATAAGTAGTTGAATACTACTCATAGCACCCTCAGGTGGTGGCTGGCAAGCTTGATCGAAATGGTCTAAACACCAGATAGCCTTTCCGTTCGTTTGGGGCCGAGCTTGTCGGTGGTTTACGTGGTTTAACTCAGCTTGGAGAGTTGAACAAGTGTAAGGCGCCAAATCAAATACCACCGGTTGGTGTCAGTAGTATACAACTACTCATCTCAATCTATCAGTAGTATATAGTTTCATACAGTTATGCACACTTTCTTGATTGCTATTTGTGTTGTCAAGCAGAACACATACTGTGATCCAAATAAATTGGTTTCCCAAGTAAACTGTGTTGAAATTCAACCTTCTAGAACTGCGTCAATAACAAATTAATACGAGAATTGCAAATATGGTGTCGCACATAAGTAGCTAGCCAGAAATTGGGTGGTTCGAACTGATTTAGCCCTCTCACCTGAGTCAAAGTGGACACACCGTTTATGAGCTTGGGACGAAACGATCGAAGAAACTGTCTGGTATACAGATCATCTTGGTCTGCCTAGCAAGCCCTTTTGGTTGATGTCAGTTGTATACGTTCACTCATCTCAAGAAATCTTTAGGTACTAAAAATGAAAATTAATTATTTTAGGAAACTTTCTTTAAAACAAATTTATTACTATTCTCATAGTGATTTTCTTGACCTTGTCTTAATCACTCTACCTTAAAGCGTATTGATTTAAAGCTGTGATAGTTGTGTTAGCAAGTATATGAGGATATTGTTGTAGTAAACAAATATTTGACGCACCCTTCTTCCTGCATGTGACATTCAAGCGTTAAAACGTGAAAGACGTCATTAGCTTCTGTTTTTTTCCCATTGTCAAATGATTATTTTTAGTGAACAATGTGATATATGTCACTAAATGCAACAAATAACACTTCCTCTTGCCTTACAGTACAAACTTACTTGCCATTTTCTTATTTATAGGAAGAATAACAAATGTTGGTCTAAACTAATTATCTCCCCGTCTTTAACTGCACAGAATGTATTTTTAAAATAAAAGTGAACATAAATGTCACAAATGAAATTCGATTACCTTTAGGCTTCTACTAATAATGAATGATTTAAACACAAGTTATGACTAACTGCCTATAGAATATGCCTATATGAATAACTATAGCTTTTTATGGCATAAACAGTTAGCGACCTTTCCTTTGAATCAAATAGTTTAGCCCATCTTAGCTATTTCATTGTTGGATCTTAGGTGACTCTTACTATTATTATTATTATTATCTACTGCCTAAGTTCCAAGGGGAATATAGGCCATTAGAGGTACATTTCAGTCGTACTCGGTTTTCGATCACCGCTTAAAAATGGCTTTACAATCACCCATAAATTTTTATTTTCTCTCCACATGGTCTTTTCCATTTTGTGTCAAAACTATCTCAAATAAATCTTCATTTAAAATTATTAAAAGTAGTGGACTGTGTAAGTCTTCTAATAATCATCTTTTATGTTTCTGTGTCTGCAGATATAACGATATTAGTCATATTACTCCTTTGGGTTACAAGTGGAACGTAAGGCTTCAGCGGCATATCTCCATCTTATCTTGTTGTTTGAAGTCTTCTTTATTCAGCTGCATGATCATCCAAGGACTGTCATCTTCTCCATACGATCCTCTCACTCATTTCTTCTTTTTCAATTTCTTATTCGGGTTAGACTGGAGCGATAGACTACTGAGCGATGTGAATCAACGGTCTTCTCAGCGTGTGTCCGACACATTGCCATTTTTTATGCCCATTTTTTAGCAATGGGTTCTTGGTTGGTTTGTTTACAAGGAGAGATCCATGTTTCTTATCGATTATGGTTGGCTATTTGATCTTCAGTATTGAAGTAGCTAACATATGTGTAAAACTTGGGCACTGTGGTGGTAAGTAATTCCATATTAGTATGTTTATTAGATGTATCACACAGTCAGTGAAACAGTAATTCCATTCAACGATGTAGCTGGTTTTCTTCTAGATTTTTTTTATCTTATTTGGGTCAACTGATCTAGACTTTGCCAGGTCTTATGCCCGGATAGTCTGACTGCCCCTGTTCTACTATTCTGACCTGTGTGTTCGACCCGACACATTAAAGCAGGGTATTATATAAACTAAATTGTTTTGTTTTAAAGGCTCCACAGGATCCTTTAACCGACAAAGCTGGTATCTAATTGAGTTTGTGGGTTTGAATGCCAACCACTTTTATTCCTGCCTTGTTAAGAATTCAGCGTAAGGTTTCCGAGGTTCCTTCCTGGTATGGAAGGAATTTCTACTGATGAAGTCGTGTGATTATAATTGATATGATTACGAACAATAAATTTTGTTCGAAACGTCACGCTGTAAATAATACTGTTTCACTGTGTGATATATCTAATAAACAAACGAATATGGAATTATTAAAGTAGCTGTTGATAAAAGTCTAAAATCTGCTTTAAATGCTTTCGGTTACGCGCCAATTCTCGGAAACAAAAATAAAGTACCAACTTGGCAATATTGCTTGGAATACCATTTATATTCTTTATGTTTAGCGCAGAAAATTTCCAGACGGATTTCATAGTAATGATTGTCTATCTTGCCTATCGGACTTCAGTTTTGACATCCTTATACGTGCCATCACCCATAATTTAAGCGATGCTTTCTAGATAATTAAAAGAAGTGACTTCCTTCAAAATTCTCCCGTTGATGATGATTAGTGCTTGTTATCTTGTTGTCTTCCTCTCTTCTGTCTTCTCTATCTTCACTGAAATCCTGTGTTTGCTGCCTGCTCTCCTGCTTGCAGAGCTTCGAGTTTCTGTGACATTAGACATAGATCGTTCACGAAGTCTGAGTCTTCTAGAGTCTTCTTGTCAGTTCAATGTATTTCTGAATAAGGCATTAAGAAGACAAATTTGGCGAGGTGATATCATTTCGTAGTTTCTTTACAACCACTTTACAACAAACATGGTTAACAATAATAAAATAAAGTTCATGAAAATTACTCAGTTAAATAAAAAAACAAAAGTACATACTAATGACCAGTCATATTTAAACAGGTCATGTTGTCCATGGTAGGCGAAGACTGAAGTCTATTGTTTTCTGTACACACAGTTTAGTCTGTATGTGATTAATCCAAAGTGTTTCCATCACCTTCAATAACCTTGAATTAGAGTTATGTGAAATAATTGTGAAACAGTCATGAATATTGATTTTATGACCTGACATTAATAGGTGTTTTGAAGTGGATGATGCTGGATTTCCATTCAGAATATTCGCATTGGGATTTTGTATATGATTTAGTAGCCATTTTGAAACATGTTCTTTTCGACCGCGACATTGGAACATTCTGTTGGTTCTACCTATTTAGGTGTCACCGCAGCTGCAGATGAACTTGTAGATTCAGTTTGAAGTAGAGTCCACAGAATTTCTTCCTTTAATCGTAGGTACAGAGGTTGAAAATGTTCGGCAAATGTATTTCTGTCTCCTCTTATCCCATAGCCTGCTACATGATCCAATCTACTATAATCACGAATAACATTGGTGATAGCAGACAGCTTTGTCTTATTTCCATCTTCACTACAAAGGCTTTTCTAAGTTTCCTGGTATGAATCACTTGACATGAAGCACGAGTCTGATATGCTAAAAGAATCTAATTCAATACAAAGCAAATCCATAAATAATGTTTCGAACGATATAAAAACATTCCACTTATCCTTTGTTTCCATCATACTATATTCACATATTCACATTTCCCGATGTACTTTATTTTTCTATCATCTTTTTTCATAATAAAATAAAACGCATGACAATTACTCAGTTATAAAAAACAAAAGTGCATACTAACGACCAGTCATATTTAAATAGGTAAAGTAGTCCATGGTAGGCGAAGGTTGAAATCTATTGTTTTTTGCACATATAGTTTAGGATGTATGTGATTAATCCAGTGTTTCTATCACCTTTACTAACCAGCCTTGAATTAGAGCTACATGGAATAATTGTGAAACAGTCATTAATATCGATTTCGTGACCTGACATTAATATGTGCTTTGCAATGGATGATGACTGATTTCTATTCAGAGTGATTGCGATAAGATTTTCTATGTGTCTTAATATCCATTTTGGAACATGTTATTTACGACGACATTGGTTCCACTTCTATAAATGTCACAGCAACTACTGGTGAACTTCTTGATACGGTTTGAAGTAGAGTCTACGGAATTTCGTTCCTTAATCGTTGGTACAGGGATCAAAAATGTTCAAGATGTGAGGGAATGAGATACGGCGTAGAATGTGCGCTTGACAGCTGACCGAAGTCTTTTACTTGTCTACTAAATAATTTGATCACTCTTGAACGGTAAATTAGTGAAGACAGCTTTCTTTGGTACAGAAGCTGTCTTTTCCAGATGTGAAATACCCTTATTGTGACAAGTGATAAAGTTTTCTGGATAACAGTTAGCTAATAAAACTGAGTGTAGGTGTCGAAGTTCATCCATCAGTGTGTCGCTCGTGCATATTTTGTATGCCCTTGAAAACAAACATTTCACTGGGAACTTTTATACTGGATAGGAACAAGAATGGTGAAATGAAGATATTGTCCACTTCATGTCTGCTTACAAAATATAGATAGCTTGATCGCTCCATCGTTTCTCCTAGTCACTGAAATATCCAAGAAACCAAGTTTGTTATTCAATTCGAATTCGAAAGTTACTCGGATATTTGGATGAATACGATTAAATAGAGTAATAAATTTTTCGATAGTTTTACTATAATTACCAATGATGGGAGCATCATCCGTATGAAGTTTATGCAGCAAAAGGTTTCCTAGCATATGTTGCATTTATTTCTCCAATACAGACATGGATGTATCTGCTAACAGTGGCCCAAAAAACCTCCTCATCGCAACACCATCGATTTGTTTGCATGCCTTTTCTTGGAAAGTAACTCCGATATTTTCTGTACATTTTGACAAGAATGAAAATAACGAATCTACCAAATAGAATGACTGATATTTGAACAAAAATAAAACCAAAGACTCCAGCACAATTTGGGAGCAGGTCAATTTTTTAGCCAGCTGTATGCTTCATACAATTGATTTCACCACAATAACTTGACAAGACTACATCATAATGTCACACTGATTGATTATGACTAGCAATGGAATCCATTCAGGACGCGGATTTCGTCCTACTGGGGACTCATTATATGGATGTTCCAGCATTACCAGTGAATGATGATATTCCCACTGTGACTAGTGATTTGAAAGCCAAGGCATCATTTACTGAGTAATTAGTGTCACTTGAGCCACTTCTTGAGCAACGGCTATCAGTCAGTATTTGTTTCGCGGGTAATCATTTGGCGTTTGCTGTGACAAGTGTGAGATTCAAGTTTTAGAAGGAACACTATCACCCACTGAGGGTTACATTTACAACCAGATGACGAGTCTTAGACAGGACGAAAAGTGCATCCTGAATGGACTCGACTGATAGTCACTATCAATCAGAATAGAATCACATAAATCTTTGGACATCTTTGAAGCACCCGTACTAAGAATAATGATCTACTTCATTCCAAAAACAGTACTTATAATACAGAATGGAATTCTCAGCATTTGTCACAATATTGCATCTAATTTACTTAAAATATAAATAAAATTTAAGATTAAAACAAAAATAACCAGAGGAATTTGTCCACGTTTACTATATAAAGTCAAAAATATTCGAAGCACGAATTGAGAATATTAAATATAATGATAATAATAACAGTGAGTTTGTTTCAAACAGTATTGTCGATTCTGTTTGGAAATTTTAGCATGTTATATATTATTGAATCTAATGTTCTGCTGATATAGTATAGTGAGGGGAAATGCAAAATTAACAGCTTAAATGATGTTCACAATTATGAAAAAATAAACAAAAACAAAAAATTGAGAGAATTATAAATATAAGAAATACAATAATAATAAAGTTTCATGTTGTAAGGGTTTATTTAGTAGTACAAAAAAGATTAGTTAGTTCATGCCTAATACTATTTTCATCACGTAAAGTACGTGCCAAATATAGTATAGTGGAATTTTTATACTTAGACGTACTAGCATAAAGTCTTCTGAAAAGACTTCTTGTTTTACCTGAGGAGACACAAGGTTGGAGATGTGGGTTGAGTGGGTGCTCAGAGTCTGACAAAATTCTTTTAGCAAATCGGCTGCATGACATCAAGTGCCTATCAATGACGATTTCAACGGTATGGCCCAAAGGGAGACAACTTGCCCTACTAACAGCCAGTCTTCAGAGTTCTACGAAGTATGACATAGTCTTTTTTGAGCAATCCAGGTGAGGATAAGGGTGAACAGTAAAGAATAATAGGTAAGATGCACGAGTTGACAAACTGTAATAGGAGGAGGGGTTGAGTTATGCCTGAGTGCCTTAACTTCTTGATGTAAAACGTCAGACAAAATATTCTTTTAAAAAATCACTAAGACATAGGAAGACCAGGATAGGTCAGAAGAAAGAATTAATCCAAGATACTTAACTACATACTTGATTTCTATATCACTATCACCAATTTCGCAAGGATCATAGGAACCAACGGCTTCATTTAACTTTTGTTTACATCGGAAACTGATATTAACAGTCTGATATTTGGAAGGATTTAGTTTAAGGCCTTTAGATGAAGATCATTTGCTAATTCCTGATAGAAAGTTATTCATCTTAGTACAGTCTAGCTAGGAGTTAACAGACATTGAAACAGTTAGATCATGGGCACACTTAACAAAGTTCATTTCATCAGAATGAGGAACTGACACTTCAATAGAGACCAAGTCTTTCTGTCTAACATAACCAATCAGTGAGAAATGCAAATTAATCTGAATACAAGTAAAGAAAACATCACTATGAAGTTTTATCTCATTTCTGATCTCACACATTATTAGATTTACATATCAGAAGTTCCGTTTACTTCTAAAATTTAGTATACATTGCATACATTTATTGTCACTGACATAATTCAAAGAAAGTTCACTTACTGTGAATAGTGAAATTATCAGAATTGTTTGATCTTAATTTTTTCAGCATTTTGTATAAGTGCACAATTACCATGAAAGGAATTTTGCGCTAGTTTGTTCACTTTTAAAATAGGACATTATATGTTCAATGGTGATAACAAAGAAATAAGCGTAAAACCAGTGGCAAAACAAAATTAATTAAATTATCAGTAGTATGTCGTCACTGAAAAAAGAACTGAACAAACAAGATTTTCTTTTGATATTTAACAGTTTTCGTTACTATTTTAAACTGAACAGTTTTAAATTATTTGCATAAAGTATTTACACTCAGCGTAATTCAACATGATTACTGGTAAGTTTATGAACAATGATTTGAACGGAATTTTAAATAAAATAAAATGATTACGTCTAAGACTTACAAACTAAATTTTTGTGTCGTTCACAGAACATGTTTTTATTGAATAAAAAATGATATTTTTAAAAGTGCGCAGTATGATACTATTTAAATAGAATAATTTTTAAAGTGTCAGTTAGAAGGTAATTCACAAGCAATACTGGCTGGACTTCACTTATTGCTTTTTGGTAAATCTTTAAGAGATAATCTGTAGGAATTTGATTTGTTTCAAGTTTGATCATGGATTAATGCCAAGCAGAGTGATGAATATCAATTTCATCCTACTTTGTAGCTCTTCATCAGTTCGAATCCACCGACCTAGTTTCGAACCCAGGGTGTTGTGTTTACTAGGCGAGCTTGCATACCATTCAGCCACTGCGACCCTATTGAGTGGTCTATGAATTCCAACTTCAACTAATTCGTCATTTTTGGCGCGACCGTCAGCCCATCTTATAAGTGTTGTATCCATTCTTATGCTAGACTTGGTGGACCCCACTGGTGGCAGTTTTCCACTGGAACTCCGGGCGAATTTTTCTTCTAGCCAGTTACTAGCGAGCGTCAAAACTATTTTCAAGAGTTAGTCGGTTCTTTCAAGTACTACTCGCGGACAGTGGTTGGTGGTCGCGCTAATATCATGAATTAGTAGAAGTTGGAATTCTTAGAGCACTGAATTAAATCTAAGTGGCTTAACGGTATATCAGCTTATCTTGTAACCACAACGTCCTGGGTTTGAAAACTGATCAGTGAGTACGTGCTGATGCACAGTCCCAAACTTAGACGAAACAGCTATCCAGAACCCCACGGTTTTCAGTGATTCTCCAACTAGTATTAATCCATGACTAAACTTGAACTTAGGAGACTTGTGCCTCTTGTGAAACTCACTTATATGTCACCCAGGAAATAAGCTCTGAACTTCCTTAATTTATAATGACTTATTGTAAAACTACTGAAATGAATTCTGATCAAGATTTTGCTAAATAATTTCACAAATGTTGGGTGTCTTATGAAAAGTAGACATATGTAGATATTACATCTCAACAAAATTTCAGAAAAAAATGATATCGCTTTGTTTATATTTTGTTTTTGTGGATATTCAGGGGCCAGACGTCATTAGAAAAGGAATTTAAAGGTAAAGCGTTCTTTTCTATTTGTATTGTTTTAATATTTTAATTTCGATTATTCCCCTCAAGAAATTCAGACAGCTTTCAACATTACTTGTAAAACATAACTCGGAGCACTGACTGAAAAACGTAGAGGTATTAGCTATTCATAAACTCACCTGTCTACCATCGGTGTTCAATACAAATTATTATTACTCCTAACCTATCTTGGTAATATTTACTTTATTGTGTAATCAAAAGAATTGTTAATTATTATAATTCTTAAATCCCTTGTTAAATTTTTTTTATTTCAATGAGCCTTTTATTTTTCATGTAAACTGACTTGAAAAGTCAATGTGTCATCGGATTGTTCAAAATGTTTTGTGCAAATATATCTCAGTTTGCAGATAATCTCCGTCTTCTAAGAACACTACACGAACTTTGGAAAAGTTTAAGTGAAACGATGAAATTATTTATTTCGGGTTCTATGCAACTTATATAAATATGATTTAAAGATCTAAGCCAAACTGACTTCGGTTAAAGAACCATTGAAAATCTGGAATTACTCACTGGATAGCCGTTTCGTCTTAGCCTAAGACTCTTCATCAGTACACGGACACGACTCCACCACGAATCATACCCAGGGACCTCAGGTTAAGAAGCAAACAGATTGTCATTTTATCCACTAGGATCCAATACGATAGCCATCAATTCTAACTTCTGCGGATTCGCAAAATGTAGCCGGGTCACTAGTCAATCTCATCGTTGATTATTTCTGCTCACACGCGACTTGGTGGATTCTGTTGATCACTTCTCACTCGAACTTCAGTTGAATCCACCCAGTAGTCAGTCACTAGTGAGCATTTCATTAATTTCCAAGTTTCGGTCTACAAAGAATTGATTGATTTCACTATTGAACACGAACCGATTTTATTTTGAGAATTAGTACTCCCTTGTTTCCAATGGTTCAGTTCTTAATCAGAAGTGAAATCAGTCAGTTTCAACAAATTAAAACTTGAAAACAAATATAATTTTTACATATATTTTAAACCAAGATTAGATTAAATATATAAATAGTTCTCTAGACAGTAATCATTTTATTTGTCTGGTCTTATTTGATAATCTATTGACTAAATACACGATCCAGTGATCAAGTTAATTGGAAGATAATGTACTTTAGTGAACTTTTTTACGACTGATAGAATTTACA
This sequence comes from Trichobilharzia regenti, assembly GCA_944472135.2. Taxonomy (NCBI): domain Eukaryota; kingdom Metazoa; phylum Platyhelminthes; class Trematoda; order Strigeidida; family Schistosomatidae; genus Trichobilharzia; species Trichobilharzia regenti. Next base: position 133,846,625 of record OX235262.1, read on the forward strand.
ATGTTATAACCATAATAATATTATTGTTTTGAAGTTAAACATGTACATAAATTATAATTGGTCAAGTGCATTTATAATTTGCACAAGAGTAGGAAATATCATTTATAAAAGTAAACGATGACAACATTAGAAGTAGAATGTCAAGAAAGATCTAAGTACAACTAAGTTTGGCATTTACTCAAAGCAGTGTTTACGAATGTATCATTTGAAGGAGGGTCTAGGAAGAAAAATATCTAAAAATGAAGGCAAAATAGTCATCTTATATTTAGTTTGCTATTCGTAAAAATAAATCTCAATTTGTGTTATTGATAAGTGGATAACGACCGATTACAATTGATTGTGTATGTTCTCTATCCTGAATTTTTTGCTTTACAAGAATTATGTTATTTGTGAGACTACTTAATTGCGTTATTTCATTATTGGCATTCATTCCTTGCTTTTCAAGTGGGTCAGTACACCTTCATCCAATTCGGTTCTCTGTCATCACTTTCAGCAGGCTATCCAAATGTTCACAAACTTTCATCTCATTCTCATATGATCTTCATATCAGTCCTGGATCACAAACTCACAGATGTCTGAAATCAACTTCTTCACGAGTTGATTTTCAGATGGTGTTTCTCTGGTCTATCTCAAAGGGACATAACAATCGTCGTAAGAAAGTCACACAATGCACAACCCTGTTGCGTGTCACTATTACCCTTGAGGATGGTTCCTGAAACAGGCCTATCGAGAGTACCTGAAATGCATACAATCCTCCTCAAGAGGCTTCCTCCACGTCAACCAGACGAGTGGTTCATGAACATTGGTTCACACTCGAGTTACCAGTTTCCCAAATTCTTCCTACTGTAGAGACAATGATCACATACACCGTTTCAGGATGAAAGTATATAAGTGACCAGTAGGCATTCAGTGTCTAGGTATATTCGGACCAAAGGCTGCCACATCCAAAAGCTGAGATGTTTTCAGTGAATCTAGAGCAGAACCCTGATACTTGCGTGACCACACAACTGGAGACTATGCCATTAAACTTGAGTTTATTGACCTCGCTCGACGGTTTTAAAGATCCCGAACAAATTAGGAGACACCCCGTTAAATAGTAGTCACTAGGAAATGCAACCCATAGTAGACTACAATCTGGCAACGACTCAAAAGCCACCGTCCTTGGGAAGCTAGCCTCACCCACAATCCCCTCACAGACTATCCAGAAGGTTCGAATCACTGAACTTAGATTAGTAATAAGAATGTTGACCTTGTTCCTAGTTCTGTATGGGTGTTGTAGATCTTCCCGCTGACTTTATGGCAGTGACCACTTGTCGTGTTTCCTCGATCTGTTCTTCTCTGGTTGGTTTTAATATTCTCACTGATGTAACCTGTAACCTGAACAGTGTTTCACAGGTAATTAAAAGAGACAAATTCATTTACATTCCTCCAATTCTTGGTGATTAGTATTTATATTGTTGTTGTTCCGATGTCTTCATCCTTACTGACTTGACCCCTTCTCCTTTGTTATTTTTCTGTGAATTAAAAAAACACCTGATTAAAGCCAAACTAAACGCTTTTATGGGAAACAGAATAATCACACTGCGACATAAAATTACGCCAACAAGCAGAAAACCCTCCAAAAGTAATACGACCCGCAATTCAAAATGGAAAATTTAGGTTTGATAAACTATACCATTGCTACTTAAATTGGATGTAAATTGATGACACATAAGTCCCTTCTAATGAATTCGCTATTCTAGATTCAGTCTTCTACAGTGATTAACATTTAAATAAGAATTAAAGTTGAAGAAAATTACATTTTTGCTAATAATCAGTGTAGTTAATATTTCTTACTCAAAGAAGAAAGCTTAATCCATATTAGATAAGTTTATTTGACACTTGGAGACTACGAGAAGAGAAAAGAGTGGTGAAGCAAACGATTATCTAGTGCATCAATGAGCAACAAAAACAAAATTTGAATGCAAGCTTCGATACAATGAACAAAATAGTAAAGAAGAGTGCTAGGGAAGACAAAAGAGAATATTATGAAACCAAAGCAGGACAAGCTGCAGGCAAAGGAGGCCTGGCCACACTCTACCAAACAACTAGATACCTTTCGGGGAAAAGGTCGACACAAATTAGCCCACCGAAGGATGAAAATGGAAAGTCAATCACCAAGGAGGTGGAGCAAAGGAAACACTGGGCCGAACTATTCAAAGACTTCTAAATCGACCACCAACTACAACGCGCCCAACAATACCAACAACGGAAGCAGAACTACCAATGAATATCAACTCCCTGACGAGAACAGAAGTCCTGAATGCAATCAAGATGCTAAAAGCTAGAAAAGCAGCAGGACCAGATTGGATCCCAGCAGAAGCATTGAAAATAGACCCAGAGACAACAGCGAACTTGATGACACCACTACTGGAGAAGGTGTGGAAAGAGGGCAAGGTACCTGAGGATTGGAAGAAAGGATACTTATTCAAACTACCAAAGAAAGGAGACTTAAGTCAATGCAAAAACTGGCGCGGAATTATGCTCCTGTCCATTCCAAGCAAAATACTAAGCCGCATCATCCTGGAGAGAATCAAACAAGCCCCAGATGAAAAATTTCGACCGGAACAGGCCGGATTCAGCAGAAACAAATCATGTATTGATCAAATCGCCACTCTACGGATCATCATTGAACAAAGCTTGGAATGGCAGTCACCTCTCTATCTCAACTTCATCGACTTTGAAAAGGCCTTCGACAGCGTCGATCGAGAGGTCACTTGGAAACTACTTCGCTACTACGTGGTGCCACCGAGAATTATACATCTCATCCAACAGTTATACGACAATGCTGCATGCCAAATAATCCACAACGGGAAACTTACGGAATCTTTCAAAGTGAAGATGGGAGTCAGAAAAGGCTGCCTACTATCTCCAGTTATTTTCCTGATTGCGGTAGGTCGGACTGACAGCTGGTCGAGCAACCACGACACAGGCATAAAATGGACCCTCACAAAAAAATTTGTGGATCTGGACTTCGCCGATGACATATGTCTGATTTCCCACAAACTAGAAGATATGCAAGAGAAAAGCAACAAGTTGGCGATAGAAGAAGCATCAAAGGTAAGACTCCAAGTGAACATAGAGAAAACAGAATTGATGAAGATTCCTGGCTAACAGCAACAACAACAACAGACAAAAATCAGCAGAAATGGGAGGATCCTGAAAGAAACAACCTTCTTTACCTTCCTGGGAAGCATTGTTTTAAACTACAGTCGGAATTGACGAGGATATCAAAGCAAGAATCGGTAAAGCAAGACAAGCTTTCATTATTCTCAAGTCTGTGTGGAGGTCAACAGCACTCATCGTCAAAAATAAGATCCGGATTTCCAACTCCAGTATGAAGTCAGTGCAACTTACTATGTGGATCAGAGGCTTGGCGAGTCATAAAGAGCATCTCAAACAAACTTCAGACCTTCATTAACAGCTGTCTTCGCTCAATACTACTCAAGATCAGATGGCCACAAAAGATCAACAGCAGGGATCTCTGGGAGTGAACCAACCAGGAACCGATTGTGCAACAAATAAGCAGAAAAAATGGAGGTAGATTGGTCATAATCTGAGGAAACCAACCATCAAGTGGCATTACTAGACAAGCCATTGTTCGAGTGGAACCCGAAAGGGAAGCGGCGAGTTGGTCGTCCAAGTGTGACTTGGAGGAGGTCATGTGAAGAGGAGATGAAGGAATGTGGGCAGACTTGCAGTGGGGTGAAAACGTTGGCAGAAAACCGAACGCAATGGAGACGCGCGGCTGAAGCCCCATGTTCCTCTAGGAACCAAAGGAAACAATAATAATATAACTCATAGTTACACATTAATAATAAGTGAATGAAATCTGTAATATGATTTTGATAAATAAACTTATTATTAGCCTGCACCATTCGTGAGAAATACTCTATGGATCTAAATGAATGCTCGGTGTAACGACCGAAACCTATTTGTCTTGGTCTGAACGCTCGAAATCTATCTTTGTTTTCAACCGTTTAGCTGATCAAAACCTTTTTGAGTCACGTTCACTCTCAAAGTGCTGGACAACAGCAAAAAGACAGTTATTCGCAATAAAATCTGCAGTAATATTTTGATTGAATACTAGTCAGTGATCAGTGTAGTGTGTCTAGTCCTTTGTTTGGTGCAGACTGAACTGCATCAGTCAGGTTTACAATGTGTCAACCATGCTAGATGACTCGCTATCGTATGGCACTCAGAAACGTTCTTATTAGATAGTCGGAGGCAATTGGTAGGAAGCCTTGGAACTAGGTTTGGTTCTATTTGGCACTCTACAGTCAGGGAGGCGTATCTGCAACCTTGAACGAACTCATGTCCCTTCTCAGATTGGAACCTGCGTCACCGAGTGATACAGCTCAACTCAAAGGGCACGGTAATGGTCAGCCACCAAGAATGCTGGTCCCATTTCAAACTTGACTTATATAATTCACTCTGCACCAAACTAAGCACTTGATACATAATACTAGTCAACGACTAGTGTCCAATGAAGATATGCAATAAAGTCCGACAGGAGGTCAAACGCAAGTCAGAATCACTCAGTGGCAACGTCTCTGACTGCAGCACCGAATGACAGGTTGCGGATCCGCCTCACTGACCGGAGAGTGCCAGCTGGAACGAAACCTAGGTCCAAGGCATCCTCTCGATCGCCTCCAACATTCTATATTACAAACATGTACATTTCTCCTAGTTGCTCTCCATCTGATCTATCTAATTTTGCTGATGAATTCACCATGTTTGCTGCTGCCAACTTCGACAACTCTCTATCCGTTATTACTGGAGACTTCAACACATCGGATTGTTCCTTTCTTGAAGCTCTTGGTCACACAAACATAGTCAAATTTCCCACTCGACTTGACAAAACACTCGACCTCGTTTTTACTAATGACGAAGGAGTATATGAAACACGTAGACGTTCACCGATACATAACTCCGATCACTGCATTGTCCGCGTTTTGCCAAAAATATACAGCAAAACACATATTAAAATCTTCTCACACCTGTCTACGAGAGCACAAGAAAGATGCTACACATCTGACAACTTACTCAATCTAAGATGCATGTTAAAAGATACCAACTGGGATCTATTCTATGAAAGTACATTAGATGACTCAATCACCAATATAATGGATTATCTTAAGTTCTGCCTCGACATATGCTGTCCCAAACAAACACTGTTCAAACGCCTCGACCGCTTCTCGTCTCCCCGTCTCAAACAACTTCGCAGGCAAAAAGAAATGTTATATAAATGCAAAGACAAGTTAGGTCTTAAAAAGATTAATGCTCAAATCAAATCTGAAATCAAAAATCTTAATGCTATCTATAACCAAACACTTTTATCATGCAAATCTCCTAACAGCATGTGGAAACTTTTCAATGAAATTACTGGCAAAAGTAAGCGATGTAATGTTTTTCCCTCTTGTGATGTTAATGCTCTTAATCTGTCTTTTATACGCTCTCCTTCTACTATAACCACTTCTAACGTTACCAATCTTGTAGCTGATAACTTCCAGGACTTCAATACTCTCGATGTTTTGAAATGTCTTAAAACTCTTAAGCCCTCACATAGTCTTGGCCCTGATAGCATACCTGCATATGTTCTAAAACAATGTGCAGATGCTTTATGTTTTCCTCTAACTAATATCCTAAATGCTTCTTTCTCCGAAAACGTTGTACCTGTTCCATGGAAAGACATTAAAATAGTCCCTGTCCCTAAACCTGGCAATAGCAAGAACGTAAAGTTCAGACCCATCGCCATCACTTCCCCGTTTCTAAAGCTCATGGAAAAACTAGTACTTCTTAAACTCGAACCCTCCCTTAAAAGCTTCGAAGACCCCAAACAATTTGCCTACAGACAGGGTAGGAGTACTTTAGACGCTGCAGCCGTCTTACACAACAGTATTATCTCATCATTAGACAAAGGTGCCAAATATGTCCGCTGCACGTTTCTTGACTTTACTTCTGCTTTCGACTCTGTACCTAGAAGTCTCTTGCTAAATAAGCTCTCCATGACACAAACCGAGTCCTGGGTCACTAACTGGTTGCATTCCTACTTTTCAAACAGAATGCAGTACACCGTATACAAAGGCCAATCCTCCTCTGCTGTGCTCACAGAAGCTGGTGTCCCCCAAGGTGCTGTACTCTCCCCACTTCTCTTTTCTTTCTTTCTACATGACCTACCGTCTTCAAATGACATTAACTTTGTCAAATATGCTGATGACCTAACTGTATCTTTACCTGTCAAATGTCAAAGTGACTGCTCTAAACTAAATGGCTTCTTATCGGAAATTAGCCAATGGTCCAAGGAAAACGGTCTAACCTTAAACCCCTCCAAATGCCAAACAGTTAATTTCACCCTTAGGCATAAATCTGACCTAAACAAACTGGTTAGCACTCACGAGGTGTGCAACATAGATGGCAGTGAAATAGAAACCAAGTCGGAAATTAAATACCTAGGCGTCACTCTATCTTCTGATCTTTCCTGGTCGTCTCATATCTTGACGATTTCCAAGAAAATATACCGTCTTACCTTCTACATCAAGAAGTTAAGACATTCTGGTGTAACCCAACCCTTACTCCTACAATTTGTTAACTCCCGTATTCTGCCTATTATTCTCTATTGCTCCCCCTTAGTCTTTCCTGGGCTATTGAAGAAAGACTATACCTTATTACGTAGGATGTTAAAGGTTGTCAGCAGGGTAAGCAAGTTGCCACTTAGCCAGCTAGTTAATATTCTGGTGGACAGGCATATGGACTCATGTGAAAAATGGGCGAAATCCATTTTATCTGACTCACAACACCCTCTACATTCACAACTCTCCCCATGTATCTCTTCAGGGAAAACAAGAAGCCTATATAGGAAACTATATGCCCGCACTAGTAAGTACAAAAACTCATCCATACCCTACCTAGCTCGTGTTCTGTGCGATAAAGAATGCATCAGGCATGAAACCTTTAACTTATTAAATAGTCAGTAGAACCAATGGATCTCGTCTTTCCAACTCACATCATTTATAGGTACAACGTTTTCTCCCTCTTTTTTTTTCATTCTGTATTTATTTTTGTTATGTGCTGTTTTGTTTCTCTCTTCCTTGCAAACTCTACTTAAAACATTCTTGTTCGTTCTTTCACACTCTGTACATCTCGACCATTTTGCTATCGCTTACGCCAGTAAATATGCTAGTAGTATCTACTTTTCTAACACCTTCAAACACTTTAATTTTGGCTTTGCTACCGACATACTAATATGTTGTTGAGATAACTTTAAACTATGTAGAACTTTATTTATTGTTAATGTAAAAAACTGGATGCAATATTGTAGTAAAATGCTGAGAATTCCATTCTGTATCACAAGTACTGATTTGGAATAAAGCTTATGTTATGTTATGTTAACCATCTGATATCAAATCTGCGGAAATACTTATCAATAATAACATACCAAATGCTCAAACTTACCTTGCCAATATCGTTGGGTAGCTATAATACTAAAATTAGTCCCCAGTTACAAAACAAGTATTGTAAAATGATATTAGTTGACCAAAAGTCAACCATATGAAGTACCTTAAAATCAAGAAGAATATTTTTAACATGGTGGGATCAAAACACTGTCAGCAAGGATTATTCACCAAACAATTCCCACAAATAGTCTAGGGTCAGAATGACCATGGTTAACTCAGGAGAAGTTGTATTCACAAAACACACAAAAGAAGCGTTAAATTTAGAGATTAAACAGGAACAAAGACAAATAATAAGGACTAACTCAACAGATGATTTGCAAGCATCAGAACAGCAATATACAGTTTAGGAGAAAATAGGATAATAATTATAATTATATTTTAATAGTTTACACACAATGATAAGTTTTGTTATTGGTAATATTTCGAGCAAAATTACTGCCCGTGTTCACACCACTGTTGGAATTGTTTTATTCACACATTTATGATTTGTACTCATATATATAGTTCATTATTATTATTATTATTTTTTTGTTCATTCATGTTTTGTGTGTGCATATGTGTGTTCAGAATTATACTCCACATTCATTCATGTGTTTGTATTTAGAATTATATTCCAAGTTGTTGATAGTTGTACTGAGTCACCCTTGTTACATGTATCCGGTGTGACTTTAATGAATATCGATTCTGTTATGAGTCTTTCTTTCCATTTGTTCATGTTTGTTTTATCATTGTGTGTAAACTATTAAAATATAATTATACTTTATTTGATCTAATCCACAATGCTCAAACTTTTTAAGGATAATAAGTACAAAGGTAAATGAAATATCCTAATAAGTATCGTTATTTTGATTAGATCGTTCAGGATGAATTTTCTAAACAATTATTACTGTAGTCCTCTAACTGATGTCAGCTCATGCAATCAAACAAAATCCCTACAAAACCAATACCTAAAATATATGTTGGGTGTCTGTATATCAAATTATTCTGACTGTAACATTGTGAATACAATATTTAGCGAAGAGACTCTATTATCGATTTTTTATGTAGCTACACGATTGTACACATATGATTTTAAAAAAATTATACCTCATGAGGAAATTAAAACCAAAGGTGTGAGTTGTGAAGAAAATATTTGTAATCTTACAGGTCAATATCAAGCAATAAAACAAATTATGTAACATGTAAAATCGTTCATAAACTGTATCGATCTTGGGAAGCAGCGTAAACTAATGGCGCCGATAGGATAAGTATGCAGACAAAAGTTTACAGCGAAGAAAATGCAGTGAGTAAAATATGAATCACATAGATGATCTTAAAATCATTGCAAATGTTGATTAAGTGACAGAGGCCAGTCAAGTATTTTAGGATAGAGCTTCTCACATTCTTTGTTTCGACCGTGTGAAATTAAACTCCAGTGTATTGTCGTATCTTTTACTGGAAGTAGATACCAAACTATATAAATTACTTAATTGTCCATTCCATATATATATTTACAGCGGATGGGTCATTTAAGTGAACCGTCATTACGTCCTTTGAGGGTAAACATCAAAAAGAAGAATGCCTAGTTCAAATTCATTTTCTGGGATAAATTTTAAAGATGGATGGCAGTTTTTAAACAGGAGAAAAACATCAAATACTAGATACACATCGCAGATAACGAAAGTACCAATTACATATCTCCTGAAGAAATCAAAGCAACCAATAGTTTTAATAAGCTGAATGCTTCCAAGCGTTGACACAAAACATTCAGTCAGCAGTGGACCCTGTAGTCATCCTTTCGTGGTATTATCCTTCTATTTATTTATTTAATTAAACGTTGATTGTATACTTCAGTAAGAGCCGTTTATTGTAGGATACTGTCAGTCCTGCGTCTAAATTATGTATGCAGTGGCCCGTATAGCAGACGGGTTCTATGACAGATGCTTAAGTAAACAATGAGGTCACACCTAACCAAATTATACCTTTTCCTGAGGAATTAAACCCTTTAATACCCTTGACAAACTGAAATGCAACATCAGTGGAAAAATTAGATACCTTCCTTCCAAATGATTCCAGTAATTCAACTAGACTTCAGTGTTCGATATTTACATATGTATTCTATTGCTCAAGTCTTTGACTTTTTCACTCATTTCAGAGTTCAAATTATGCCCCACATTCTTCAGTCTGATTCACTAGATAATATGATCAGCCTTCAAGCAACAGGTAAGGCTTACATCGCTGTAATACAAAAGATCCATTTTGCATGGCTGAATCCAAAGAAGTCAAAATATTGTACACATTAATGAAAATTTACAGTGGTACTTATGAGTACGATTTTCGAAAAAAGCACTATCCATGTATGATACTTGCAGATAATGAAACAGGATAGATAGTGAGAAATAAATGATCGTATTTAAATAACAGTTGAATAGCATTCATAAATAGAAAATTTAGTGTAAAACTTTGTACTAAATTGTGGTTTTGAATATATTTATTTTCGTAAGTAAACGTCGCATACTACTGGAGAACCTAGGACACATGAATAGTCATATCATTCTTGTTAAGCATTCTTCCCTACCACTCCATGTTAAATATGAATTGCTCTTCATTTTTCCTAAATTAGGCATTATGCAATCCGCGTGTTGTAACCATTTCCACCTTTTAATTACACGTATTAATTTTTCTTCGTTAATTACCACCCCATTGACATTTTGACACTGACTAATTATTGTTAACAAACAAATCGCCACTTGATTGGTAAACTGTTGTATATTGTAATTAAAATGGTATATATATTAGAGTAGAGCCAGAGATGAGGATCTAATTGAAAAGTAAATATTTCTTCGCTCAATCTTTCTCTTTTCTAAATATGAATCCATTCAGTATGTTAAAATAAAGGTTATTAATGCTAAATTTCAATCTCATTATTTTAACAGATTGTGCTACACGCATAATTCAAGTTTCTTACGCAAATTAGATTGACTTTACGAATTTTCACAATGGTTTTATTCTCCGAAGTACTTGAGAATTCATATTATTATTGTTCCCTTGGGTTCTTAGTGGAACATAGGGCTTCAACTGCACGTCTCCACTTGCTTCTGTCTTCCTTCTGCTGTACTTTCCACCTGCATCCATGTTAGTCCATACTGTTTCAACTCCTCTTCACATGATCGCCCCCATGTCACATTTGGACGTCCCACTCGCGCTTCCCTCTCGGGTTCCACTCAAGCAATGGCCTGATGCGCGCCGATGTCACCCTTCGGCGGCCTCCTCAGAGAGTTTCCAATCCATCTTCACTTTCTCCTGCACATTTGTTAGGCGATTGCTCCTTGTTTTGTTTGTTAGTGCCCATATTTTCTTGTTGGTGGTTCTTTCCGGCCCGGCCATCTGATCTTCAGTGTAGAGCCAGCGAAGACAGTTGTTGATGAAGGTCTGCAACAGGCTGTTAGAAATATTCTTTGTGACCCTCCAAGTTTCTGATTTCTATAGGAGAACTGATTGACTTGACGTTTGTATTGAAAATCCGACCGAATTTTGTTGTTAATGCTGGCTGAGTGACGAAGATTTCCAGATTGGTTTCAGGTTGATGATGTTGATGTGTTTCTCGCCTTCCCGATTCTCGCTCGATTTGACATCCTCGTCCGTTCCGACTGCCTGTAATTGAAACAATGCTCCCTAGATTAGTGAATGAAGAAACCTCTTTTAAATCCCTACCATTGATGGTAATTGGCGCTGGATGTTGCTGCTGTTGTTGTTGTTTGGGTATTTTCATGACCTCCGTCTTGTATATGTTCACTTGAAGTCCTGTCTTCACTGGCTGCTTCTTCGACCAGTTTGTCGGTTTTCGCTTGTAAGTCTTCGATTTTGTGTGACATCAGACATAAATCATCCACGCGCGAAATCCAGGTCTTCTAGATTCTTCATATCGGTCCAGGTTATCCCTGTCTTTTCGTTTCCCACTCATTGTCTGACGCATAATCCAGTTAGTCCCCCACAATTAGGAATATCATTGGTGACAGTTGATAAGCACCCTTGTCTGACTCCTGTGTTTACTCTAAACGGCTCGCTGAGTTTTCTGTTGTGGATCACTTGACATATGTCGTTATGTCGTACAGCTGTTGAATAAGGTTGATAAATATTTGGGGTACGCCGTAGTACTCGAGTAGTTTCCACGTGAGAATTAACACCTGGAATTAGTCACAATTCATCCATAGTAAAACTGAATAGCACTGAGCAATAAATGGTTGTTTCATTATAGTGAGGGAGACTCTAACAGTGCCTCACAATCATTCACAGAACCATCACACTATAAAACAGTTTAGAGTTAAGTAGCTCATAAAATACTTCTAACTTTTCCGGATATACTGACTTAAGACATGCATATACACTTTTCTATCATAAAACTGTCGGTTATTTCTTTCCACTAGTTTGCGTTACTTTCAGTGTGACCTTGATATCCTGATGTGTAGCATTCTCAGCATTTAGTACAGTACTACATCTAATTGTAAATGCATTAGATGATATAGAGAAATGTCATTATCATGACATTTACATTCATGTTAATGTCAATAAAAATATAAGTATAAAAGTAAAGTTAAAGATTATAAGAAATATTGATAACGGTATATCAGTGGAAGTAAAAAATAAAAGTGCCATTTATTTGCCGTTTCGCCACTAGTAATCAGTTCGATGTCTACAAATGCGCGCCATATGCGGAATCATTGACTTTCTCCATTCATTCATCCAAGTATCGTCTTCTACTAGCTACTTCTGTTCCCACCTGATGATGTACAAGGACAGAGTTGTGTATGGAAAGGGTGTTCAGAGTCCACCAAGATGATATTTAAGTGTCTGTCTACACAAGCAATAACGAGTTGGCCTAAGGCACCCCACTTGCGCTACCGACAGCTTTCAGTGCCTTTCCCAATGTATAAGAGTCTTTATAAAGTAGCTCACGAAAGGTTGAGGGGGAACCACAATTAAGAATAAGTAGAATACAGGTGTTAAAAGAACTGTGAAAATAGAAACTGAGTGATACCAAATCGCCTTAGCTTCCTTCCGTAGACGAAACATTTTCCTAGAAACTAACATGATATGGGAAGACAAGGAAAAATCAGAGGAAAGACGTAATCCAAGTTATTTAACATTCAACTAAGTTTGACTGTCAGTGCTTTTTATGGTACGAAAATGCTTGAAAGGTATATTTTCACACAAACCACCTTTATAACAGAAAGTGAAACGTTCAACAAACGCTTTTATTACGTTTTATTATTAAAATTATTTATTAGTTATTTCTAAGATGACTGAAAGTAAATACATTTTTCTTAATTTAATGAATTATAAGTTGATAAATATTGTACGAAATGATTATGCACATGTGACGACATTGAAGTCTAATGAATGCCTTTCAGTTTAACCAATTTTTGTTAAATAAAACATCCAAAGTATTTATTTCATGTAATGATTTGAGAATGAACGTAAAACTTGAAATTGAATTAGATAATTATTTTGGTTGATATTTAATTCAATTTTAGATTTTCCCCATCGATTGATTGGACTGAAGTGCTTGGTATCAGGTTGACATATCGGTTTCTTGTGGAGATGCTTCGACGATGTGTGGGCATGTAAATAGAAGTTAGGTGTTGGATGGTGACTAGCACAAGAAACCAATATGTTAACCTTAGACCGAGCACTTCGGTCCAGTCAATCTACGCGAAAATCTAAAGTCGAATTATATAATTAATATGACCGGTTGCACGAGAAGTGGTTCTCGTGGCCCAAGTAGTCTAGTGGATAACGCTTTGGCGTTTTCAACTAGGAGCACTGGTTTCCAGCCCCAGTGGGAACATCGTCACTTACTGCGGAGTGTAAGTGCATCCGAGTGACAAGTCCCAAATAGGACGAAATACGGATCCTGGATTCCACTGCTAGTCACCATCCACCAATTAACTTCTAATTTTTAATGATAGTTGTAAACTACTAATTCGGATCATTAGTGAATTTAATTTCACGAAAATCAATATTTAATATTTATTGTCACCCTCATCAGTATTAACACTGAAACAAGCAATGTCGCGACATAAAGGTGTACTGCCCAGTTTTCTGTCAAACTTCACTCTTATTAGTACATATATAGACTTCATATGCAGATTTTCCAGTTATCAACGAAAAGCTAACCTATGTAAAAATATTTTTTCACATACCCACTGATACTTTTTTCCGAGTGCAAAATGCAGCTTTAACAACACGCTGTCGTTTTACTGTGTTCTCTGGAGTCCTTTTAAGCTAGCTAGCTCCACGATAGCCTACGAGTTTTCGTTCTCTCCTCACATGATCTCCAAAATGTCACACTTGGGGACATTTCAATCTTGTCTTTTCACGCTCGAGCTCCACTCGAGGGCCTTGAGTGTAATGTCGCTCAAAGGCTCAATACTTAAAAGGTGAGCTATAAAAATACTGTGTCATCATATTCCATGTAATTTCTCTTGCTCAGTTTGACTTAATCAACTGAAATACAACTTCTAAAATACAACTTCTCACGAGTGTTTATGTCTACAACCAGCTGATTCAGAAGTCTCTACCAAAGATGAGGGAAAGAAAAATTGTGGGTGGTAACGTATCTAAATACATGAGATATCTGTTCCTAAGACTTTTAATACAAGCTGCCTCTGTCTGAGAAATAAAACTAATTACCTTCAGTTTCTATTTGTTCAGTTATAATAATGTCCTTGGGTCAAAATTATGTACCCCTACACCTTTTTAATTGGTCTTTAACCAAATGTTGTGAGTTTCCCGAAGGAGGTAAAGAAAAAATATCAAAAAGGAGTGGTTCCCACTCCAGACGAGACAGTGGTGTATCATGCGATTTGATTGAAGATTCTGGAAGAAGAGAAAATAGTATGCAATAAATTCTGCTGGAAATTCTCTACATTATATGAACGCTTTTCAGAATAAAACGAATATTTCTTGTCCATCTCCATTTCTTTCAACACATTTTTGGGATTATAGGTTCATGGTTTGCTCCTTGGAAGAGTTCCTATTTGTCTCTCCTGCGTGATCATTAGATTTGCAGTATCAGTCGGTAGCAGGTGTTTTAAAAATTCTCTAGAATGCTATTAGAAATGCTCTTCATGACGTAACGAGTCTGTGGACCAAATAGAAGCGTCCAATTAATGTTGGCTTCAAAGATTCCGATCTTAATAATAATATTAATGATGACATGCATGTTAAACATGCACAGGATAAAGAAAACATCAACAATAGGGAACTGAAATCATCAACAGTACTTCCATACAAAGAAGGAACCTCGGAAACCTTACGCGGAATTCTTAACAAGGCAGGAATAGACGGGGCACTCAAAATCACAAACTCAATCAGAAGCAAGCTTTGTTGGTTAAGGGATCCTGTGGAGTCAAGTAAACGAAGCAATCTATTTTATCTCATATCCTGCTTGAATGATTGTCAGGTCAAATAGATAGGTAAAAGTTGTAAAACAGGGTCAGTCAGACTAGCCGGGCATAAAAATCTAGCAAAATGTAGATTATCAAAAGAATGGATACTGAACAAAGAGTACTCTTTTCGATAACCCCTTCATCATCAGGCTCTACAGTTATACATACATTATAGTGAATGAATGAGTTAGTGTTATGAACGATATTAATGTTTAAATAACATCAATTCAGTAATATTGATAGATTACAGCTGAATCGCATCAACACAAAATAAGCTGAATGTCAGAAGAATTAGGAAGGATAATATTACAAATTCATGAGTTTATAGTTTCTACTGAAGGCCAGGGCAATAGTAGGGGATGGACTTGCTTCTTTTGAACACAGAGCACTGGTTGTTCGAGGCGAATTGCAATAGCCTCTGCTGCTTGAAGCCTGCGGTACTTCGTTGTTTTTGATAATTTATTTGGCACCCAGTATAATATAGATAAGGATTCATCTGCTCTGGCTTTGTGGCCTGTTTGCACCAGATGTTCCAATATCCAGCTGTTAATATTTTTCACTACACCTTTACTTACCCATAATGGGATATGTTCTCGAGTGAGCACGAAAAATTAAGTTCCTAGAGCAACGGCCGATATAACTCGCTCTACCGTCAGCGCAGCTGAATTGGTCGATACAATTTGAAGTGGCTAGTCTAGGTACTTCATCTTTCAGTTGAGGTGGCATCATCGGTCGTGTGGAGAATTATACGTGTAGCTCGCCAGCATTAAAAGTTCTTTGAACTGATTTTATTAATCTCCTCGTAATTATCTCAATTGGTATATCTTTCTTGAATTGTAGTTGTATATAAAGTGGCTTCTTGTTTACAGATAGTGAGTAGTCCTTTTCCGTTTTCTTTGTTATGTGTTTCTTGATAAATTTTTTTGGATAGCTATTTTCCATCAAAGTATCATATACAATGCTTAAATCATCTTCAATTACTTCTTCTGAGCATATAGCTCTAACTTTGTGGCTGAGGGTATTCACTAAATTTCTTTTATACTTGTTAGGAACGAAGCTGTGAAAATGTGTATATTGTCCGGGCCAAGTGCTTTTTCCATGCAAATTTCTTTTTATGCTACCATCTGGTTTTCTTGTAAGTAGGACATCCAGGAAGGCAATTCTGTCATGGGATTCCTCCTCGCATGCGAATTTCATAGCCGAATGCACTTCATTGAATTTAGTAATTATTGTACTCTTATCAGAACCATTATCACAAAGAATAAAGGTATCATCCATATATCGGCAATGAAATGAGAGCTTACTGATAAGGTTGTTCAGAGGTCCATTTTCTAGCTTACTTAGAAATAAATCAGCCAGAATGGGACCCGATGGGGAGCCCATCGCCACCCCGTTCACTTGTCTGTAAAGCGTGCCATTAAATTTGAAATTTACATTCATGGTACATCTTAATATCAGTTCTTTTAGGATATCAGTATGTAAACCCCTACGACAAATAGGAGAGAACAAAGAAAACTATAAAACTTAAGTTTCGAAGTCGTGTGATTATAACTGACATAGTTATGAGCAATAAATTTGGTTCGAAACGTCATCCAGTATATAGTGCTGTTTCACTGTGTGTGATACGTCTGATCAACAAACTAATATAGAATTAGTTACTTCCACAGTGCCCAAGTTTTACACACATATTAGGATTCCGATCTTGTTCTTCTTATGTGCTCGCATTTCTTTCACAGTCTGAGAAATGCTTCCAGCTTCAAACGCCGCGCGATCACTTCATGTCTCTAAGCTTATACTCGCTTTATTTCAAAGAAGATACTAGCTAACTTGTCTCTCGAATTATTTCATCGACTGGCGTCTCTTTATCTTTCCGTTTTCAGAAAAAACGAGTTTATCATTTAATACTTTTTGTGTGCTTCGAAGTTTCTGCGGCGATTCCATTGATTTTCTAGGGTAAGGCTGTTAGCACCACTCCAAACCTTTCAATTTTTTACGTGCTTAAGACAGGCCTGTAAAATAGGTGAGAATCCTTCTACCTGATTTCATAAGGTTTCATCGGGTTTACATACATGATGATGAAACATGACTTCCATTTGACTGTCCACTTTTCTTTGTTTATTTCTAAACTCATACTAACTACTGGCAAAATATACTAAGTATTCTTAACTTATGATAATTATTTCCCCTAATGGCCTCATTTATTGGCCTATTTATTTATTATTATTATTATTGCTTTGTGATGCACAAAAAGTACAGATGTATGTAAAAAATATACACACTGACCAATCACCAGTCCAAAGCTTATGTCTGCTGCTTTAATCTGATAAAACTTGTACATAAAAAGGAGCTTTTTCCGGACAGCGTGTCTTCAAAGTAAAACCCCAATTTTATGAAAGATACATATGAAGTTTCCCAGTGTGATGGTTGCAGGAATAGTGTATGTATTGTCATTACTATTACATATGCATCAACTGGCATAACATGTTTCATCACAAGAAACAAAAACAGTATTAGTCATAATTAAGGTAACAAATGTACCTTCATTTCATACTTGGTATTATCATTAAAATATGCAAATCATCCTTAATCTTACAAGAAGGAAGTAGTTTTATAGTTACAGGTATTTAACGTTAGTTAGAGTATTTAATGTATTCAAGAGAAATGAGAGTATCTTAATACTAACTTTATCAAGTTTACATCTATCAGTATTACAAATGCATTTGCTTCATTTTGTATTATTTCATGTCATTAAAATGGTCTACTTGTTTTGAAAACTCAGTGCAAGAATAAAGCACTTAGTCAGAAATCAGGTGGTTAGAACTGACTTGTCGTTTTGAGCCGAATCAAACCAAGTAGACTATTGGTGAGCTCAGCCTAAAAAGAAAGAAGCCATCGCGTAGTGTTCAACTCACTTAGGTCTGGCTATCCAGTAACCACCACTGGTTAGTGTGGGTGTGCACAACTACTCATTTCAGTTGGTCAATAGTTTATATTCTCATACAATTATATCCTCTTTCACGATTACCATTTGTGATATCAGGCATATGACTTGTTGTGATTTGAATAATTCTGATTTTCAAAGGGCGATTGTACTTAAATCTCGCCCCAT
Organism: Trichobilharzia regenti; assembly: GCA_944472135.2. Taxonomy (NCBI): domain Eukaryota; kingdom Metazoa; phylum Platyhelminthes; class Trematoda; order Strigeidida; family Schistosomatidae; genus Trichobilharzia; species Trichobilharzia regenti. The sequence continues at coordinate 133,864,660 of OX235262.1, forward strand.
GGAACTATGTAAATTGTAAATTAATTTCCAAATAGTGAACCTGATTCAAAGATAAAACATTACAGGTGTTTCAAATCCTGGATTCAGATAAAGTAAATCTTCACGTTATTCTATACTGAAAATCAAATGGTTAAAACGAATCAGCAACAATAAGCCCTGAGAACTAACCAGCCAAGAAACTTTTGCTCCACAAATATACCAGTGGAAATTGAGACAGACAGGACATACGCTAAAAAGATAGTTGACTGGCATCGTGTGTCAGGCTGAAGATCGGTACCCAAATGGGAGACGGTGAGTTCGGCGTCTGAGGAGGACATAGAGGGAATCGTTTAAGGAGAAGGTTAAAGCTTTAATGTAAGTGTAGAACTCGGGCACTGTGGTACAATGCAATTCCATATTAGATGAGTTTATTTTAATAATCACACAGTGATACAGTATTAACAAGTGGATGACGTTTCGAGCACAATCTATTATTCATAATCATATCAATTTATTCACATGGTTTCACAATTTGTCTTTATATATATATATATTCTCTCTCTTTATCTCTCGAACTTCCCTTTGTTGTTCGTTGCTAATTTCCATATCTTCGGTATAGGTGCTGCGTCATTCTGATTGCATGTGTGCTGTGTCGAATCGATAAACAAAGCTTCTGTGATTAACCTTTCTCTCCACCTAACTGTATTACTTGTAATACTCTCACCCTGTCCCACGCTATTTCGTGATTACATGCAAGTGTATGCAGTGCAATGAATGAGCTTTCTTCAGGTTATTTAACTTAGCAAGGTCTATTATTCTATGTATAGCTTAAATTTTATGTTCCAATAATCTAGTTGACCCTAATCTACTAGTTTGACTTATGTAATTGACGTCACAATCATTACATAGTATTTGGTAAATTAAATTATTTTTCCTAATTAGATCTATTGGGTCATTACGCCGACAAAGTTTGTATCTGAGAGAGTTGTTTGGTTTAAATGCCAACCTAATTCAATCGTCATTAAGCATTCTACCTAGGGCCTATGACATCGCTTCTTTATACGTCAGTGTTACAAAGGCTTTGAATTCTATATTATTTTCATCATTCTCACTACTATTCTGAGTTTTTCTATGGTTCTTCATATGTTTTAAAATAAACTCTGGTGGGTAGCTATTTACTGGTGTAACGGTAGACGACGAGGGTCAGACAACAGATCGTTTATTGAGAAAATCAAGGGATATTTATAGATTTTTATATGCATTATTATTCGTTATTGTTAGCAGAGAAGCGACGTCTTCTGATTAGTTGTTTTCTTGATGGAGGTCACTCTGTCATCTCTTTTTGGCCGTTTCTGAGGCAGTTTGGCCATATATCTGAGAATCGTATTTGAACACGTTGAGTCTGCTGTGATTGGCTGTTGATTTCCTCAAGGTTAAGCTTTGTTGTTGTTTTTTTCATGACCCCGGTTTGGGACTTAAACACTGACGTAAACTGTTGTCTACAATTGTGTCTGGCAGACAGCTCTCTACACACTGATGATACCTCCTTTATTTGTTTAATTTCGTTATTTAAATCTTCTGGCCTACTAGTTAGGCCCTTGGCCCATTTATAAAGACGTCTAACTAAACCTTTCTTTACCGATTCTGAATGAGTTTAATTAAAGTCTTAGTATTTATTAGAGTGTGCCGGTTTCCAATAGATGCTAGTATCTAGCCCACCATCTTCTTTTCGTTTCATTATACGGTCTACCATAGCCAACCAACCAGGAACTGATTGTGAAACAAATAGGCAGGAAGAAATGGAGATGGATTGGCTGGCCATACTCTGAGGAAACCATCAAGTGACATCACTAGACAAGCCATTGCTCGAGTGGAACCCGAAAGGGAAGCGGCAAGTTTGTCGTCAGTGCGAGAGTGGAGTGACTTGGAGGAGGTCATGTGAAGAGGAGATGAAAACATGTGGGCAGACTTGGAGCGGGGTGAAAAAGTTGGCAGAAAACCGAAGGCAATGGAGACACGCAGCTGAAGCCCTATGTTCCTCTAGGAATTAAAGGATACAATATATATATATATATATATATACATAGCCAACTTACCCTGTTCATTTTCTAACTCAAAAGTGATTCTGATTCCATCTTCTACTGAGTTTATATGTGTGAGGAATTAGGGGATATGTTCAGACTTCAACAATGTGAATGTGTCATCCACATATCTTCACTATAACCTAGGAGGAGGATTAAGCATTCTAATAGCCTTAGGTTCTCAACTATATTCATAAATATGTTTGCCACCATTGCGGCCAGCTAAAGAGGATTGCGAAGAATAGGATGAACTGGAGATATTCCTTTGAAGCCCCATTTTCTATTCCATACATGTACCAAAAATACAGTGTGGAATCAAGCTGTAAATCTAAAAAAAAATCTAAAAAATATAATATCTTCTGCTTACAGAGATTATTATTATTTATTATTGTATCCTTTAGTTCCTAGAGGAACATAGGGCTTCAGCTGCGCACCTCCATTGACTTCGGTTTTCTGACAAATTTTTCACCCTGCTCCAGGTCTGTCCACATGCTTTCATCTCCTCCTCGCATGACCTCCTCCAAGTCACCCTTGGACGACGACAGAGATAAATTTACTAAATTAAGATTCATTTTCTCGAGATTATTCACTGTCGGATAATTCAGGGCAATGATGGAAGATAAAGCAAAGGAAATTTCCTTTTCAAACTTGAGGTAGCACAGCGACTAGGACTCTCGTCAACCATGCATATAGTCCGGGGATCGATCCCCTACCGACGCACAATTAATACCAATGGTTGGTCTGCAAAATTTAGGCTACCAGTATCACATGCTGAAAATTCCGTACCTGTACCTAAAATACTGTGTGAAATCAAGCTATAATCAAAAGAAATTACAAGTAGTCTAAAGAGAAGACTTCCTTCTGGGCAAGTTCATTTACTTCCCTGTATAATATAATGCAACGTACTGGTAGGCATATAAAAATATATGAGCTGGACCGGTTAATCGGTAAAGGTAATAAACATAAAAATACATCGAAATTTCATTTTTATCATAAAATAATCAAAATCATAATGAAACTTGTGAATGGTAGTGAACATTTGTCAAAATCTAGTAGGAAATGCATGGAAGTTATTAAGTTTTTATCAATAAATGAAGAACTTCTAAGAAAATTAGATTTAATCATGGTGATAGAGAAAGAAAAGACGAATGAATATCTGAGTTGAGTTGACAAAACTAAGTGAAACTTAATTATTTATGACAGGTGTTTCATAAAACTAACTAGCAAACATAAAAAAAAACACAAAACTTGAAATAAAGACAAGGCAGAAGAAGTGGTTGTACTTAGGTTCTTTAATGAGCATGGTATTGACTTGTGCATTAAAACGACTAGTGTTTCTGCAAACAAAGAATCCAAATTCAAACTCAAATATATGGTGAATAATGATTATAGAATCCTATCTATAAGAATGAGAATGTCTATCATCTTGTGAAGACTTGTTTTTACTCTGGGTATGATCACTAATGCAATGTCTCTTGAGACTGAGTAGAAGATATCGATAATGTAGAAGAAAATTCCCCAGCAAGGCATTTAGAAGACAAAAGAATTGAGAAAAGAAACATTTACTCTTGAATTAGACCATAGTTAACAAACTTATCACCACTAGACTGGTAAATGTTTCGTATTGTATTCAAAATACTACATATGTTTTAGAGTAGAGCCATAGACAATGACCTAACTGAAAAGTCAGTATTTCTTTGCAGAATCTTTTTGTATTTATTTATTGAGATTCTAAGCGACACACTCTTTCTGCTAAAAAACCACATAGGACAGCGTTTGTTAATCTTTTCCGGCAAAGCTCACATCTAACGACCTAAATACCCTGTTACAAAAAAGTTATTTAATCCACAAATACATATGGAATCCGTCAGATGCAGGAGTTCACCCCTCTAGGTCTTCGAGAAAATAAACCGGCAAGTGAACACTAACTCAAATGTTAGTAAGAAACGTGTTTTCGTAAGAAAAGCTAATTAATATTCTCCTAATTATGATATCAGCCAGTGGTTCGTGTTTTGAAATCTACATTGATTTGCAGTATCTTTTGGTTAGTAGGTGAGAATTTCTCTGTCCAGTTAGGGAAATATATATTGTTGGCCGTAAAATGTGCAACATAGATAAATTTAATGAAGGTTCTCCTTTTAAAAAGGAGATCTCATCGTTCAAAACATCTGAATTACAGACACTTTTGATAATCTCTATCAACAAGAGATGGAATGAAGATTTATTGACATGTGGACAATCAGTAAACGACTTGTAGATTGATGGTAGAGACGTTCTCTAATTAATTGGCGTATCTTAACTGTGCGAGTTGAGTTATTTGCTCCTCATTTCAGAGACCATGAACATCTGACTTTATAGTAATTTCTTGTTGGCAGAACTCACTTATGGTTGATATATGTGTAAAACTTGGACACTGTGTTATTAAGTAACTCCATATTAGTTTGTTTATTAGGTGTATCACACAGTAAAGCAGTATTATTTACTGGATGACGTGGATTTGAACACAGTTTATTCTTCATGAGCATATCAGTTATAATCACAAAACTTCGAAATTTGAGTTCTATGGTTTTTTTCCTCTCTCATTTGTCGTAGGGGTAGTAGAATTTTTCAGATATCTGGGACAGATGTTGAATCACCTACATGCACTTGATTCGATAAACAAAGCTTCTGTTATCAATCTCTCCCTCCACCCTGTTACAGTAGATTTTAAGACTCTCATTTCATACCATCCTATTGTATGGTTGTGTGTAATTGCATGTAGTGAGTGGTATGGCTGAACTATTCTATAAATTTCTTATCTTAATATGGTCAACTAATGTAGATTTGCTAGGTTTTAATGCCCGGCTAGTCTGACTCAGGCTGTTCTACTACTTTGACCTATGTATTTGACCAAACAACCATTCAATCAGGGTGTTAGATAAACTTAACTGTTTTGTTTGGAAAGCTCCACAGGATCCTTTATTCAACAAAGCTTGTTTATTCTATTCCTGCATAGTTAAGAATTTTGCGTAAGGTTTCCGAGGTTCCTTCCTCGTGTGGAATTACTAGTGATGAAGTCGTTTGATTATAATTGTTATGATTATGAACAATAAATTGTGCTCGGAACCGCATCATCCAATAAATAATGCTGTTTCACTGTGTGATTAATCTAATAAACACACTAATATGGAATCACTTATGGTTGATTCAACAATTTTTAACTTTCCTTCGCAAATAAGGGTAAGATCTAAGACTGGCTGATCAAATTTTTGAATTTCTCACATTTAGAAAATCTGTTGCTGCAAAGGGCAGCGAATCAATGAAAATAAATATTTCGGAATCATCAAAGAACTTATGTTGAACTTAGGTTGCTTTGAGGATAATCGATAAAGTTCGTTTGTACATTTTCAGTGTACATTCACTGATATCTGTTATGAAATAATCTATGAACATTTATCCTACATGAGATGACACAGATCACTATGATCCTCCACTATGTTTGCATTGTCTTGAATTCACTCTCTTCCTTAAATATTATCAAACAAATTTGAAGGTTATTTTGTTCTGTCTCTCCGTTTGTATCGTAATAGTATTTTATTGAATTGAATTTTTGATTTTCCCGTCGATTGATTGGACCGAAGTGCTCGGTCTCAGGTTGACATGTCGGCTTCTTGTGCAGATGCTTCGACGATGTCCGGGCATTTAGTTAGTATACAATTGGTGGATGGTGGCTAGCAGTGGAATCCAGGATGCGCATTTCGTCCTATTTGGGACTCGTCATCTGGATGTACCTGCATTTCTCAGTGAGTGATGATGTTCCCACCGAGGCTCGAACCCAGTACCCATAGTTTCAAACGCCAAAGCGTTATCCACTAGACCACTTGGGCCACGAGGACCATCTCTTGTGCAACGGGTCATATTAATTATTGAATTGAATTTTTGATTTTCCCGTCGACTGATTGGATTCCACTGCTAGTCACCATCCACCAATTAAATATTCTACTTGATTCTCAGGTTCTTCTTCTGGTTGATTTTGGTCAGATCATTTTGTCGCACAGTACTTGTTTTATAGCTGGGAAATCACCAGATCTTTATAGCTATCTAACCGTACGGTTGATGCAATTTTGAGTTTTGCCGTGTTATTATTTTTACATGTTAACACAGACTCTGTTCAAAATAACAATGTTCTCGCTGTCGTCGGAGCACTTTGTGACTGTGCGTAACTCATGGAAGTTTTGGTTTACTACACAGAAGAATGCGAAGATTGGTATTTAAGGTTCACACAAAAACACTTCAGTCTGATCGCTATACATGTGTATATTAAGTATGCATAAAAACTATCTGAAACTTAGTTGTGTGTTTTATCCATTGTGAAAAATACCACTTTCAGATGTTCACACGCCAGTTGAGCACTCTGATGATAACAACAACATTTTTCAGAGTCATATTCACATTTCGCAACATTTGTCACACGTATTGAAATTCTGACAACAAGAAATTATGCGCAGATTCCTACTGCAAATAACGCCACTGTCAGTCTGTGTTTTTACGTGGTTAAAATCACACTGTTGGGAGCTACTTTTAAGGTATTAATTTCATATCACACTTACTGGATATCTATGGTCCTTCAGAAACTACTTGGTCGAAAATCCAAGATAATTATAATAAAATTCAATGATTGATTTCTGTATGGTATTTCATCTTGTACTCATCACATGGAACTGGTTTCAAAATCTTTGAAATTAGTAGGCATGCATAACTGTTAGGGTAAATCTTATCCATCTTGAGCTCATCATCTTGGAAACTCCCTGAAGAGCTTTGACTGAGAAGTGATACAGAGACTGCTCCAATGGTATTAAGTACCCTAAATTTTTATCACCTCCATTCAACAGGCATATTATGATGAGAAATGTCAGTTTACTCACACAGGTTTTACATGTAGACACGGGTAGGACAAGGCAACCTACTACAATTGATCGTATTCCTGATCATGGCCTATTGGATCAGTGAGCGAACAGAGTGAAATATGTCTAATCGACAAAAGACCTTAGAAGACTTGAATTTTGCAGGTAAGCTATGTCTCATGTTAAACAGACTTTGTGCTTTGTAGAAGAGAAGAGGCTCCGGAGAGGAGGAGACTTCAAGTGAACATAAGGAAGACAGAGGTGATGAAGATAACCTGTAAACAACAACAGTCACCAGCTGGAAACATTTTAAGGAAGTGACCTCCTTCACTTGTTAGGGAGGCATCTTCCCAACTACAGGTGGCAACGAAGGGGATGTTTAGGCCAACCAAAACAGGAAAGGCAGAACGCACACTTACCAATCTTAAATCAGTTTGGAAATCTACTGAAATAGCATGAAGACCAAAGCTTGGATTTTTAATACTAAAGTCAAGTCAAAGCTTCAGTATTGTTCAGAGACTTGGCTTACCGCGAAAAAGTTTCTAACAGCTCTGACTCCCATTGAAACATTGTCCTTCCATCAATATTAATCAGATGGTCAGATAAGTGTCAGCAACAGGGAACCCTCGAAACGAACTAATCAAGCCCCTACTATCTGAAAAAAATGTCTACAAAATATGCAGATGGATTAGGTAAACTCTAAGGCGACCGTTGAGTAACGTCGCTGTCCCATGCCCTCTAGTGCAACCCAAATGAGAAACGATGAAATGGGTGGCATGGAGGAGATTGCATGAAGAGGAGCTGAAGGGAACTGTAAAGAAGTGGACGGAATGGAACTCAAAGGAATAATAATGATAATTTTGAGTTCTAGCATCCTATATAACCCAATATCTTCTCATATGGCCTCTATAGGTATTCTCACTTGTCACTTCTTGTTTATTCAGTTGGTCAGAAGAAAAGGAAAATTTCCTATATGCTACTTTATTAACTGAGATTATACATAAAACAGAATCCAGCAGATAATGTCAAGAATACGACACGTCTAGAAATTCAGGACAGAAACTAGAATGAAAATATAACATTGTGAAAACATTGTATTATGACAAGAAAAGCTTTTAGAATTGAATCAAATACTGAAGTGCATAGAGAACCGTACATATAACTATACCATTACACTTAAGAACTGTAAACAGTAACATAACAGAGGTAGCCGAGAAAACCACACACACACACACAGTGGACAAATTTGTTTTCTTACTAATGAAATAATATCCGTATATTTAGACACTAAAATACTTAATAACAAATAGCATACTTACACCTATGTTACTTCTGTGAATGTCATACTAAGTCGTATAAGTGAATTCACAATATGAGAATGCTTCATCACCAAATGTTTACCTAAATCTCTAGGCTGACTAATTTCCCAACTGGAAACAATGCACAATATTTACTCTATTTGATGTTATTTTAATCATCTAATTACGTCCTTGAATAGCAATCTGCATTCAAGCTCATTTTTAAATGGTTTTTAATTTGTAGTTATCCATGATATTTTTTGAAAGAAATAAAGAAATAATATCACTACGGATCTGAATATTCTTTGGACAGAATGGTGTCGCTTCAAATAATATATTAACGATTATTACTGTACTTTAAGATGCTGTACATGGAGTAAATATTCTGCACTAAGGCACACAATAAGAATTAGTGCTGTATAAATATACATTTTGCAGGAATAAATTATTCTTGTGAAGTATAGGACTGTCCAGGAACCCTGCTAATTATCTTTACTTTCACTTATTATTTCACCCTTAAAGATTAGCATCAACATTTGTTTTGGTACCAAGTGGTTGGAAAAGGGATCGCACTAGTAAGACAACCTTCCAGAAATGAAGAGAACTTAAATATCTCCATAATGTATTCAGAAGAAGAATACGTTCTCCTTCAAGCTTTGTGGAAGACTCATGAGTGTTCGAAAACAATAGCCAGTAAAGGCAAGTTGTAAACTGTATTTGGGTGCAATTACTAGATGGAATAGTAGTAGATTAATTTTGATTTTTTTTTTTGGAATGTATTAAAAATGTACATCAGTTAAGGAGGTAAGGTAAAATGAGACTACAGGTTTGATCACGATTTGACATTGGTTAGAGAACCGCTGGAAAACCTGGGAGTACTGGACAACTGTATCATCCAAGTCTGGGACTCTTCATCAGTACACACCTACTGACAGGGGTCTGAACTCAGAACCTTCTTGTCACAAGGCGAACTTGTATACCGATCACTGAGACTCGATTGAATGGCCTATGAATTCTAATGGCCAAGTCGCCATATATACAGCGCAACCACCAGCCACTGTCGCAAATATATATATAATAAATAAACAAACAGGTCACTTGGTTCCTTACTTTACTTTATTATTGACTGTAAATTCACATATATATATATATATATATATATATATATATATATATATATATATATATATATATATAATGTTTCTCTCCAACTTACATTCAGAGAATCTAATTTGTTTGTTTATATTTTCTAGTATTCATATTTAGTCTTACATCACTGAATATAAGTCATCCATTGAAACTTATATTTTTGTTGATTATAGTAAACACATAGGCAGCTCACTTAATTGTTTAATGTCTCATTTTATCTTATGCTCTTATTGTGCGTGGATTTTTTTGTCTACATTTAAATAATAATCAAGATTATCAGACTGTTACTTCACCTTACATCTGTACTCTAATGTATTTTCTGATTTACTTTAACTGACTATATTTATGAGATAATAACTGTAAAGCCCCAAGAAGAAGTTACTGAAAATAATTATTCACTCATATTATTTTTGTTCTGAATAAAAGTTAAAATAATCACAGTTTCTTGTTCAATTCACTTGGGATAATTAAACGTTACATAGCATAGAATGATAGTCAAATCTTTGTATCGACTTCGTAGACTTTGAAAAGACCTTCGGCAACTTTGAGCATGAAGTAATTTGGAAATTACTTCAATACTATGGAATGCCTCGAATCTATATCAATTTCATCGCATAGCTATATGGCAATGGCACGTGTTAAGTGATCCATAACGAAAAACTCAGTGAAACCCCTGAAGCGAATACAGGAGTGAGAAAAGGCCACATAATATCACTATGCCTCGGAACTGTGAAGATAAGAATACTCTAGGTCGACTAGAAGACTGTAGAACATCTGGACTTCGCGGACGGTTTATGTGTAATATGACATATATTCGATGACTTACAGGCGAGAACAAACAAGTTGGTAGAAGAGACTGGCAGGTAAGACAGGACTTCAAGTGAATATGGAGGAGATTGAGGGGATAAAAGCAACTAAAGAAAAACAATGAGCACTAGTCACTATCGTCGGTGGAAATTTGAAAGAGGTCACTTTCTTCACCTATCTAGGTAGCACCATTTTAATCAAAGAGGGAAAGGGTGAGGATGTCAAAATCGCAGCCAGAAAGTCAAGGCACACCTTCATCATTCTGAATTCAGCATAAAGAACAAAACGAGTATTCTCAACACTAATGTCAAACCACTCATGCTTTGTGTTTCAGAGACTTGGAAGCATTTCCAACTGATCACTGAGTGCTTCCACTAGCATATGCCTTTTCTCTGTATTGAAGGTCAAATGGCCGGTTTGAAAGACTCAGCAACAGGAAACTCTGATAAAAAACCAATCAGTAATTTACTGGTGAACAATATTCAGCAGAAAATGATGACGGATTAGACACACGCTTGGGAGACCACTGATTGAAATCGCGCACCAGGCAGAAATTCGAGTGGAATCGGAGTGAGAAACGACGAGTTGTGTGTAGGTTCTAGGGTGGCATAAAGGAAATTGTGCAAAGAGGAGATGAGAGTCTATGGGGATTTGTTGAACGAGGTTAAGAGGATTTCGCAGAACAAAACTAAGTGGAAATGTTCTGTTGGGGCCCTCTGCTCCACTCGGAAACCAAGGGAATAATAATAATAATAAAAAACAAACATTACAGAATTACTGTATACAAGTCCAAAGCTTCATTCAAAGCATGATAATAGCAGTAATCCTTTTGAAGTAAAAAGTGTCCCTTCCGTGTTCTAAATACATTAACAGCATTGATAAAATTTTGAATAAATGATTTTAAATAATTTTTTAAAACATGCTTTATGAGCTTGCTAAACTCTAGCATTACAGGCTGTAAAGAAAGCAGAAAAAGGATCCCGAATTTGAGAATAAATAATATTTAAAACCTACCTGCTGGTCCTAAATCAGCAAAGACTTTGGGGAAAAACTGAAAGACTTATGAAGTCGTTCATTTCTTTAGATGGTATTGATGAAGCGCCTACAGCATTGCTGGAAATAGTTACTCTGCAAATTCATCATGTGTCAATTTTCCAGAAAATTATGATGGCTATTGAAATCGGTGTTCAGTTAGCTCGTGAACATATCATGTCTTTATTAAGCGAACTGTGCTCTTCAGTAGTTTTGACAATCGATCAATTAACTTTGGGTATCAGGAATGTCTGTGCTGAATTACCAGATTTTCAATTAAATGTACCTGTTGCCTATATACTAACGGAATCAATTATGAATAAGGTTTTTAAAGAGGGTTTTTGGCCTTAAAAAACTGTCTAACGGGTTCGCTGTTAAACATCAAAAACGTTTTATTTCGGAAATGTATGCGGTTCATAGAATAGTGAAACACAACCTTGTTGACAGAGACGTTTTCGGCAGGCACATTATGAAGATCTCCGTTGATTGTTCCTGTTGTTACTTAGTCTAAGTATTTAGTCTGCCTTCAGCTAGAAAGGTTTTTTGTTTTGATAATTATTATTGTTGTTACAATGACTTCAGACATGTTTTCGCCCCACACATATATTTTTCACACCAGTTGTATATTCAGTGATTTCGGTGTGCATGTTGAAGAGACATGGACCGGTTGATGTTTCGGCTCCTGATGGTCAAGATCTTATCGAAATTCATTTTCTTTTTGTACTTTCGGTGTAAACACTAGAGAATGGTTCTTGAGTTTATTTTTTGACTTACCTTTGGTGTTCTGTGCAGCGAAATGAGCACAAACGTTTCTCAGTGTGGTGTGTTTAATTTTTGTTTTCCTCTGCCGTCATTATTATCATTATTTTGCTCTCTTAGTGAATTTCTTTTTGATAATTTGTTGGTTATTTTCAATTCTAATCATATCAACACTTATTAGATGGTTGGAGGCGATGGGTAGATAGCCCTGGACCTAAGTTTCGTATTTTATGGCACTCACCAATCAGAAAGACGTATCTGTGATTTGAAGGAAGTTATCTACCCTCTGGGATTCAAAACCGTGTCACTCAATGCTGCAGTCAGAGACATTATCACTGGACTATTCGAACTTGAGATTAAACTCGTTTAGACTGTAATAGGTACTCTGACCGCACATAAGGTAGTAACTAGTGTCGTGTGACCATTGCTTTGTTTGGTGCAGAGTGGATTCTATCAGCCAGTTTCGCAATTCGGCCGTCTATCTTAACATTTCTTCTTCGTGCCTAAGTACAAGATTAACAGACGGGGATAAGTTCTCCCAGCAGATGATTTTGCAGTATTTCCAACACTATTTTGGTTTCTAAATCAAATCTATTAAGAACTATTCGGTTTTGATTTGGATTTTGAACTGAATAGTGCAAAGGTCGTATCTCCGTTAAAAATTATCCTTACAGTGGCTACAATATAAAAAACACGTTATTATTCCCTTGGGTTCTTAATGGAATTTAAAGCTTCAATAGAACGTTTCAATTTTTTTCCTGTTCTCTACAGTCCTCTTTAGCTGACTGTACGATTGCCCATAAGGTTTCGTCTCCCTATATGATCATGTCCATGTCACTCCCTCAAGCCCAACTCGTCGTTTCTCAATGGGGCCGAACTCGAGGGCCTGGCGCATGATGTCAGTCAGTGGACTTAGCAGCATGTATTCACTCTATTTCCACCTTTTCCAGCATATTTGTTGGGTGGTAGGTTCTTGATTGTTTTGTTCCCAGAATTTCTTGTTGCTAATTCTTTCTGCCCTGCCAACTGATATTCACTATGAGGCCAGCAAAGGCATCTGTTGATGAACGTCTCCATGTTGGAAGTATTTTTCATGACGCATACAGAAGAACTGACTGACTTAACATCGTTATTAAAAATCAGAATTCTATTCTTTGGGCTGAATGCGGTAGATCTCTAAACTGGCTTTAGAGTAATGAAGGTTCACTACTTCAGTAGTTTTATGATCATTCTCAATCCTGGGAAAAGAGGAAATGTTAAGCACAAAGCTAACAACACTACTTGGGAAGATCAATCCAATCTCTGTGGAAACTTCAAAAAGCTGTAGGTTTTACTATGAAAGTTCGAATATTAGTTTCATCACATGATAATTCATTTACTTTGACTTCCATGCTTCGAAACAGCTATTTTGAATTTTTCGTCTACTTTCTGAACTTTCCAACCTTATTTGTTGTCAACATTGATTTATTTTTTCACTCCTCTTTTCCGAAAGGGAACAGAGAGCTTCAATTAATGATAGAACTTTAAGTTTCAGTAGCGGTGGCATTATTCCTTGTGTTTACAGTGTGATGTTTCTGGCCTCACGTTTAATCTTCCCTAATTTCTGGGCCTACTACTAGTAAATCAACTAGGCAAGGCCCAATATTACACTAGCTGGGTGTCGAACTTAGAAATTTCTTATGAGTAGTGAGTGTTGAACCACTAAACTACCATCTCAAATTTTACCAATTTTAATTAGAAAGGGGTAAAAATAACCCAAAACTATTCTATAATGCTTTAAATGTACAACGATTTTAGATGGAAATTATACTTTGAAGTAATAAAACGCTGTGAATTTTCAAGATCGACATTTTAGCTCCTAGTGGTAGATAATTCCCTACAGTTACTAACCTACAGCATCTGTCACCCAACAGCTGATGCTCACCTTCACTATTCTGAGTTGATCTGTGAAGCTAAAGGTAGGCTGTCAAAAATCAGGGCCATTTGGCACGCTGTCGTGTTACGTTCGTTCGTCCATTTATTCGTGCGCAATCTCTAGCTAGGTAAGTAACCACCATCGCAGTACAACTTTGATCATGAAATATATTTTGTATTTTGGATGATCAATTTTGTGTTTTGATTTGCCTTCAGTCTAAGCAGATGAAACACTATGAGAGTTGGGGGATAAAAAACTTGCCTTTGTATATACGTTGTAATTTGCGTAAATGCCAACATCCCTTCACCTCCTAAATGATGTTAAACATTGTCTATTTGTCTGTTTTAAGTACAAATTATACAGGGATCACTTCATGTGAAATGATACGTGTGACAAACTGAAGTAATTTTTATTTTTCGTAAATTTTAAAACAACAAACTTTGTCTAATCACTTGTTTTCTACTTTCTACATGTCTCCATGGGGATTTTCTGTAATATAGTCTTCATTTATTCGAGTGATTCATGGAAATGATGTAAATAACAAAGTCCTTAAAATCAAAGTCTAACATGTATAATATTTACATGCTTAGATGAAAACAACAAATACTGCTGTCTGGTTAGTGAATTGTAATCATTCATATGTATGCTGATTGTCTGATTCTCTAATTTTTTGTTTTCGGTACGCGTGATTTATGAAAATTCAATGGTTTATAAATACGAGACAAAGTGGTCAAAATAACTTTAAGCAGATGAATTTTTAAAGATGAAATTTAGATGAGTATTTAAAATCTGTAAGGATGAAAATGTTAGAAAATATGGAAATACAGAGAAAGCGATACACCAACAGCGGTTCTGTTAGCTCTAAGTTTGTTCACAAATATACACGTATCCGCGGTTGTACTTACATTAGGAGAGTAAAAGGAAGGACGAACCTCTGGTTTTCTGAACATATACCAAAATTGTACATCTGAAAGGAACCACCCGTTATAATAATGCCATTGCTACTCATCTCGTTGAAACAAATCATGAAATTCCGCAAAACTACCAACAGATATGATAGTTCAGTGCTCCTCAGGTTTGCCGAGATAACTGCTTTCAGACGCTTGAAACCCCATTGATGTGTTGAAAAGAAAGAAGTTATTAGTTTTTCCATACCATGATAACCGGATGTCTTTGCTCCCTTCTTTGTTAGATTACGTAGTCTTTGGCTTGTCTATTGTTTCTACATTTTGGGTTGAGATTATTTATTATTCTCTTCTGATTTGACCGATAGCAATAATAACTTCCATATTTCTGATATTTGCATTGAGTCATTTCTTCTGCATATGCTGGGTGTAGACTCAATGAACCAGGATTCAGTAATCAATCTCTCTCTCCACCTACATAAATTACTTCTCAGAATCTTAACCCTGTCCCACTCTAATTTGTGGTTGTGTGTAGTGCAATGTAGTACAATTGCTGAGCTTTTTTCTTATCTTTTTACTTATCTTCTCGGGGTCAACCATTCTTACCTTAGCTAAATTCTTATGTTCTTATAATCTCAATACTCCTGATCTACTAGTTTGTCCTATGTAGTTGACTAAATGCACAGTCAGTGAAGGGTATTTTGTGAATAATATTATTTTATCCAGCTGGGTCTTTTAACCTACAGTGCTTATCCCTGAGTGACTTGTAGGTTTGAATGCCAGCCTAATTCCTGCTTCATTAGGAATCCTATGTAGGGTCTCAGATGTTCCCTCCTTATATGGTATAACAGTAGATGACTTAAATTCTTTCTTATTTGCGTTATCATTATTAGTTTTACAATTATTTTTATTTTGCTTTTGACCTTTTCTGGGCTTCCTAATGAATTTTACAGGATAGTTATTTAACACCAACGCTTCTTCTATCTGTTTCATTTCGTCATTTAGGTCTTTTCTTGTGCTACTTAGTGCTACTGCTCGGTTTGTTAAACACTGAACTAAGCCTGCCTTATCCGTTAACGGATGAGATGAATTAAAGTCTAAATATCCATTAGAATGCGTTGGTTTTTTATAAACACTAGTGTTCGCTTTACCTTCTTCTATTCGTTTTATTTTACAATCTAACATAGCTAATTCTCCTTGTTCATTTTCCGATTCAAATGTGAATTTTATTTTCTCTAATAGTGGGTTTATATGTGTCAAGAAGCTAGAGATATGCTCTGTTTTTAACACTGTGAAAGTGTCATCCACATAGCTTCAACATATTTTTGGAGTAGGATTAAATGTATTTAGAGCAATATTTTCCCAGCTATCCATAAAAATACTGCCTACGATAGGGGATATCGGTGATCCCGTTGCTACACCTTCTGTTTGTCTATATATTTTGCTTTGGAATTTAAAGATAGTAGATGTGAGGCATAACTGAATCCCTAAAATAACTTCTTCAATGGGCAGCTTCGGCCTATGAGTGAGTTCAGGATCTGCATATTGATTGGTATATTTGTATAAAGACTAGTTATATAAAAACTAACCATTGTTTCATCATTTTCTAGTTGAATGTGATTTAGTTTATTTTTCATCTCAAATAAATTAGTTAGTCGAGAGTTTGACCGATTTCTAATGAGGCTTAATATTAGAGCTAAGTGTTTTGATAATTCATTATTAGTAGTATTTCTGAAATCTACTAATTGTCGTACGGGGTAACCTGGCTTATTTAGTTTATTCATGAGTATAAGAGTCATGCTAAAAAGAAAAATGTTCTCAATTGAAACAGACCAAACATCATTTATCATCTCCTTATTATTAGTGACCACCTTCAACGTGAGCGCTGATAAGAAAAGATGTCTGCTATATAACAATTACGAAATAGAAAGCTTTCTCTTGCGTGCTTTAAAATTAGTCTTCATTGTATTGGTAGGTATAGGTAATATTTTAACTTCCAAAACGTATACTACTCACCTGCTTAAATTCTTCCGTTTATTTGTAAAGTTTTATTTCTCCAACAATCTACAGTATGTTAAATTTTTAATAAAATTATCTCCTTCCTCCACCTAGACTACAAGTGGTTGATGATGCAGTGATGAAACGAAATGGATCCATTTTATCCTAATGCTTTTGGTATTATTACTTCGTTCAAGTTCATTAAAGAAATTTTATACATAAAAATGTTTAGATATCATAAATGTCAGTACTTGACATATTCTGTCAAGAGTCCGTATCACGTGAAAGAATCAGCAAAACGTATAAACTGTTAGACGCCTATTTTTAAATCACGAAAAATACCCATCCAGACATGGAAACACCTTGTCAATAGTTACTGGAGACTTCAATTCTTGTGATCACAGTTTCCTCATGTCGTAAGGTCATGAAAATATGGTCAAATTCTTAACACGACCAGAAAATACCCTTCATTTAAGTGTCTACAAATGACTTCACCATACTGGAATCTCGGAAAACAGCCCACTATTTAATTCTGATCATTGTAACTTACGTGTATTGCCCAAAATATATAGAAAGCTGCACAAAAGGGCATTTCTGAACCATGGCAAGAAAACACAACATAGATGTTACTCCCATGCCAATTCACAGAATCTAAGAAACATGCTAAAGGATACAAATTAGGACTTATTCACTGAACAAGTTCTGGATGACACAATTACAAACATAACATCTTATCTCAAATTCTGTATTGGTGTTTGTTGTCCGAAAGAGACACTCCTCTTAAGATTTTTCCGCTTCTCCTTTTCTCAGCTTAACAAGCTTTACCGAGAAGAATTGAGGACAATCCTGGTGTTAAGAGACTGAATATCTTAATTAAAGCATAAATACAGAGAGTAAATACAACCTATAACCAAAAGTTCTTATCATTCGAAACCTCATCAAATATGTGGAAGCCATTTAAAGAAATCACCAAGGTTGAGCAAGTAAATAATGAACCTTCTTCAGTTGATACCGACACTCTTCATGAGTCCTTCATATGTCGTCCAGCTGGTGTTATGTTGTCAAATGTTACAAGTGCAAACAATGACCTCTTCTCTCGTTTTAATTCAAACGATGTCGTCAAGTGTCTTGAATCCCTGAAACGTATCGAGTCCCGTGGTCCAGATGGTGTACTAGCTGTTATCCTCGATAAATGTGCTGACATTTTATGCCATCCTCTCACTAGTATCTAATAAATCATTTTCCAGTAACACCATGCCTACTTCTTGGAAGGACATTAAAGTTATTCTTGTGTCAAAAAAATCAAGTAGACCAACTGTTAAGTTCATACCTATTGCCATTACTTTGCCTTTTTTAAAAATAGTGGAAAGATTGCTTTTATTTACCCTTGGACATTCATTGAATGTTTTTAACGACCTTAATCAATTTTCTTATAAATAAAGTAGGTGTGTGTACTTTAGATGCCACTGTACTCTTACATCCTGATATTTTCTCTTGTTTAGATACAGGTACCAAACATTTTCGATGTGCCGTCCTAGATTACACAAGTGACTCTGAACCAAGTCCTATTTGGTTAAACAAGCTTGCTGCGTCACAAGCACAGTACTGGACTACCAATTGGTTTCATTTCTATTTTTCTGATACGAAGCTGTTTACAATGGGAATTCCTCAACTGTTCACTTACTCCCGCCGGTGTTCTTCAACGAGCTGTTTTTTCTCCTTTTCCGTTTTCTTCCTTTTTACATAACTTACTTGCCCCATTCTGATGGACTTAATTTTGATAATGTCTAACGATGATCTGACTGTTTCCATGCCTGTTACTTCTCAGTCAGACTGTTCCAAAGTGAATAAAATTGTATCAGAAGTTAGTCAGTCGTCTTCTTCAAATTGTCTTAAGCTTAATCCCTTCTAATTTCAGCGGGTTAATTTTTCTTTCATATGCAAGTGCGAATTACATGGACTGGTAAGTTCTCATGGTTCCACTTCCATAGATTCCACAGAAGTTGAAACTACCTTGTACTGTGTATTTCCTCTGATCTTTCCTGGTCTTTTTACATCTTGTTAGTGTTCATAAAGATATTTCTTTTGACATTCTATGTAAGGAAGTTAGGACGATCTGGTGTCATTCCGTCTCTACTGTTACCGTTTGTTATTTCTTGTAATCTGCCTAAACATCTTTACTGTTCCTCCTTCATCTTTCCCGGGCTACTTAAGAAAGACTTTGTTATACTGCAAAGGGCATTAAAAGCCATTAGTAGGGCGAGTGGGGTGTTGTTAAACCAACTGATTAATACTATTGTAGATAGACACTCGGAAATTAGTAAATATTATCCTATCAGACTCTGAACATCCTCTCCACACATAATTCTCCCGTTGAGTTTCATCAGGTAGAATTAGAAGCAACTATAGAAGACTCTCTGCTTGGGCAACTAAGTACAGAAACTCTGTGACACCTTATTTAGCACACATTTCATGTGATGATGAAAGTGTAAGATAGGAAATTACTAACTGACTGAGTAACTCTAAGTAAACTGCATTTTTTGTCCTCATTGTTACATTTTCGTTCTTTTCTTTTTGAATAATATTACTAACGTAACTTAATATTATGAATGTGAATGCCCTGTTTTCAGTATTACCCATGTAATGAGAAAATTAGATGCAATATTGTATTACATGCTGAAAATTCCAAAATTTGTACCAAAAGTACTTTGTGGAACAAAACTATTACTATTATTATAAGAACAAATAGTCGAGCGAAGAGTCTGTTTACGGCGAATTCATTCATTCATCTGTACAATCGCAACTGTATATAATTATTTTTGCATGTGTGTGTACATTAGATTTTTAATTATCCAGACCGTAGATGTTACGAATTTCCTGGAATAATTTGAATTCCGAGTCAGATCAAATCATTGTGAATTATTTAAAATAATGCCAGAGTGTTTAAAAGAAAATTAAAACAAGATTATACTGAATAATTCTGATGAAGAAGCTTTGGCTTACACAGAGAAACACTCTGAAAAACCTTGTATTGATTTCCTCTTAAACATGCTAGGATTATTTTAAACAATTTATTAGGAGAATAAAAATTAGTCTGGATTATAACTTATGTCATCAAAATATTTCAAAGTAAGATGAATAATCAAACTTGTAACTGGTGAGGGTGAAGATTAGCGAATTTAGAGTAGGATCACGGAATAAGAAAACGTTCAGAAAAATTAAATTTCAACGAAAAAGCACAGAGACAAGTATAAAAAAACTCTGCAGCAGATAAAAGAGTAAATAGAAGGTTAGTTAAGGCTTGGCATGAAAGTATCTACGAGTAGTGAACCCAAAAGTGATCCTATAGCTACATCATCTTAACATATGTTTAACCCTAGCGTAGGACTTCTAAGTATTGTGCTTCTCAGGTAAATGAGTTAGGATTCTAATGACACGTCATCATTTATTCACTGTTTTTAGACCAGATGTCTCTTGATCCTCAACTTCTGTAAATCTACATTATGGATACCCTGAGATCTAAAAGCATGGATAAATAACTGTCCCCCAAAATAAACTGCTGAAATTCACTTGTCACATTCCGTCGTTATACCTTAATGATAAAAATCTAAAGGATATCATCCGTTTATCAGTATTATTCGTTAAGCAATCAGTTTTGAAATGTAATTTTATTAAATTTGATCTAAGAATTTATTGAAGATATTGATAATTGAACATGTGTAATCGTTTAGAGTTATGGGGTCTAACTATTTCTTACGTGGGTGTAGAAATACTCCCTCGGTGAGTTGATTACAAACGTTCTTCACGTTGTAAGAGGTGATGAAATCAACTTGAAAGAACAGAATTAGACAGTATGTGATTTATTTCTGCGTATAAAGCAATACGCTTTCGTTTTCTTTGCACTGGTGAATCTCTAGATATTCAGATAGAGAAAATAGAGAATGCATATAAAAAACAATAACCATAATAACAATTTTGCTTTATTCCAGAAACAGTACTTGTGGTACAGTGTGGAATTTTCAGCACATATCTACAATATTGCATCTAATTTCATCGTACATTTAAAAGGAGTATTATAAAAAAAAATAAAATAATTAAAAAAAACAAAAAAAAACAACAACAACAAAAAACCAAAAAAGAAACACAGAAATAACAAAAAAATGCAATAAAAATACCAAGTAAAAAGGAAGATAAACACAAATAATGAAAAAATATTTCAGTATTGGTTAGTGGAAGCTACGATATGAGTATGCGTGGTGAACAGTAACAGCTATAATCATACGGGAAATTATGAGATGTTCTTAAAAAAATGTTTATAGCTAAGATGATCAGTTAATTTGATTGAACAACACTAAGCAATCATAAGATAAACATTTCAGGTTGTGTTTTTTTATTGTCAGCACTAATGCGGTTGTTTGTAGTGGTAGTGTGAGGAATCATGCATAATACAAAATTTTTAAGATGGTGATAGTGGCAATAACAAACAAGATTGTCAGTTAAATAGTGCCGAACAAAGAACAACCACAAAACTAATGTTACATGATGGTTAATGACGGGACAATTTTTAATAACCATAGTGATAATATATTCGGCCCCAGTAGATGTATAAAGAAGGAATAGAATGAAGAATAAAAATGTAAGCCAGTGATAATAATTTTAAGCAGCTAAGTATGTTTAAGAAGGTTGTTCACTATAGAGTACAAATAAGAGAGTGTAAGGGGGAAATAACAAGGGCCAAAATTATGTTATTAACAACAAAGCAAGTCATAGGTTTCACGCCTAACATTGTCTCTGTCACTTAGAACACGGGCCAAATATGGTATCGTTGAGTTCCTATACTTGGTTGTACGAGCATATATTATTTTGTACTGATTTCTGGTTCTACCTGATGAGATGCAAGCTTGTTGGTTTCTAATAACTTGATTCTATTTCTTTTTCAACTCTTTAACTCCAGGTTATCCGCCAGAATAAGGAAAGTAGCTAGTGAGTGTCAGATTAATTTTTAAGTATTGATTTTGCGGAGATTGTGTTTGATGGATTGGAGGGTTTCATCATGAGCTGATATCAGTTAGAGGCAGTAGCTGATCAAAGAAGACATTGGCTAGTGGTCACACTGTGTCATGAATTGACAGAAGTTAGAATTCATGGGCCATTGGATCGGGTCCCAGTGGTTTAATGGTTCTAGTTTCGAACCCTGTCGATGGGTGCGTACTGACGAATGGTCCCAAACTAAGACGAAACAGAGGTCAAGAACTCCCAAGTTTTCCGATGGCTCTCTAGCTGATATCAGCTGATAATAAAACTCTCCAATCAGTTATTGTATTAAATTAGAACTATTACGTAACCCCATATTTTCCTTCCTTTCTGTGTGCATCCTGATTTTATTATTTATTTATTATTTATTAAGTTATTCCTCTTATTGATAACTCCAACACACCTATTCAGCTACTCTTATGTACTGCCTAATATTACTGACTATGATTGTCACAGTCCATCACTTTTACTGCTAGACTCTTTTATGGCAATTGTGTATAAATGCGATTGTACAAATGAAGAAAATGAAATCGGTACAAACAGCCTCTTCAGTGGACTACCTGTTTTGTTTTCATCAGTGTTTGGATGGGGATTATTGATGAAAATCCTAAATAGTACAAACTCTGCAGACTTCTTTCGCTTTTTATACCCTTAGGTGACATCCCTCTCAGCTGACATAATTAACCCTACATATGCCAATAAACTTAGAGTGACACACCACCTCAACAGTGCTGTCTGGCAGCTACAGACTTCAAAAGTTGATAAAGTACAAAACACATACTGTGTAACAGAATTAGTTAGCCAAACACAACCTCAAAATACTTGATAATTAAGTATTGGTTTGTAGGGATTTGATTGATTGGTTACAGGATTTCATCATGAGCTGACATTGGTTAGAGAACCACTGGAAAACCAGCTGGGAGTACTAGACAGCTGTTTCGTCCTAATTTAAGACTCTTAAGATTTAAGCAGAATATTCCTAACAAGATAGGATCGAAAATCCGTCTACAAGAATCAAACAGAACAAAACACGTTTCCCGTATATAGTAAAAGGCTAAGTTGGCGTTACGTTAAAATGACATGTTTTTAACAGTCAACCATCACACAACAGCCTTAAAATAGGAATTTAAAAAAAGCAAAGCTTAGTGAATAAGGACTAAGTGAAAAGAAGAGATGCAGATGTTAGAACAATGGCATACAAGTCAGGAGAATAGTGAAGGAATTATGGAATTAGCTGAAGTTTCCAAACACGTATCAGCATTGGAAACTGATCATTCGTGAGAAGATATTCAAATCAATTATTCTGCTACAAAGGCCACTCGAGCAGAAGAGTCAGTACCTCAGAAAAAATCATCAATAACCGTGACAAAAGGCAGTCAACCTTCAAGGTTTACAATATTGTTGGATTTAAAGTCAAACAATTTTATTTTGATATAACAGTGACACAGTATTGTTTACTGAATTACGGCATTTCCAGAATAAATTATTACACATGATTATATCAAGGATTACATAATAATTCATAATTATTGAAATCCATCAATGACAATTAACAATAATAAGTTAAAATCTTTAATGCAAGGCCCTCTTTCAACCCCTATGTCACTGAATAATGTTTCTTGTATAACTAACCATAACTGAGATTGTCACTGATCGATAATCATTTAAAAAGTAAATACATAAAACTATATACTACTGAATGACAAAGACGAGCAAGTGTATACCACTCACATCAACCAGCAGTAATTGTCAGGTCGACCGAAGTGATCTAAACAATGGATAGCATTTTCTCACGTTCTGGGAGGAAGGGATTGGTTTGCTGGGTAAATATCTCCAGTTCCATTATTTCATTATAACCATTCTAAATGTATCGAACAAAATCAGTAACACGAAGTATGATAATAGAACAAAAAGATCCACTTCCATAAACATGTTTATGAGAAATATACACGTGATTCGAAACTGTTTCACATGTTAAATGTTGTGAACGAAATCGATTACTGTTTATTTCGTGACTTTTATAAAGGGAATAAGGAAATCAGAAGGTTTCTGTACTGAAGGGTTATTTCTTTTTCAAAACCTTTCTTTTCAAGTTGTTCAGATATACATGTATAGCATAAAAAGGATAATTTGTTGCACACAGAATGTTGAGTCAACAGACACAAATGGTAAAATCTAAAATGATTTTAAGCAACCGGTAGGAAGTCTTGAACCTAGTTTTCGTGCTTTCCGACGCCTAACAGTAAGATATATCAGAGACGTTAGAGGAAATGATCTTTTCCCCTTAGAGATCCGAATTTTTCTTACTTCTGTGCAACTAAATTAGAATAACTCAATGGTAACCTGTCTCATTACAGCACAGGGTGATGCCGGTTCAAATCTCTCAGAGGATATCATTTCCCTTAGTGTTTCAGATGTCTCTTGCTGATGACTGCCACTAGGCATGAAATCTAACCCAATGCTTTCCTACCTATTGCTTTTAGTCACCTAAAGCCAATTCGTCAAAGTGCACCACGAAGCCGAGTCACCAAGCTCGGTGACGCATTACAAATAAGACTAAAGACTACACATATCAGTTTGTCTACTTCCTGACAACCACCCAAATATGAATGTGCTTTCCCGGCAGAAGGGTGGAGACGAAGTTGAAGAAGCGAATTACAGAAAGGATTGTTAAAGAAGTGAATCAATATTAAGAGGTCTTAAGTGTCTGAAGTACTGTGGAAACATGTGAAATAATAACATTAATAAAAACAAAGAGGAGCGGTATCAACTGGAAAAAAACATAACTACAGCTAAGGTAAAAAAAGAGGTTCTAGGAAACGTTTGTGAATGCAGAATTTAGGTTTCCGTTCATGTTTAGGCAGTGCTTCAGATGAATACAGACAGGATCTTACCCCTTAGATAACATTAAATGACGTCAGCGCAAAAATATTTTCAGAAATAGATTTCCAGTCTTCTGTCCCCGAAGAACCTGTTTACAACATCCAATATAATCAGTTCTAAAGAAGCAGAAGTAATAGTGGACATGCGCAGCAGTGAGCATAAGCGGTAGTTTATCTGTTACATATTGTCGAACTGTGCTGTGGTTAGAGTATACCAGGCGTAAGTTAGCAGCTTAGAAGTTGTCTCCAATACTCTTAGATAAACGGCTGTTCAACTCCATTGAGAAGATATCACCTATAAATCTCAAGTTCACAATTAATTTCTACCTCTCACACATAATTTGTTTCTTAATGCTTCTATCTAAAACCATCGAGAGTAACCACTATTTAAAAGTTTTAATGAAAGATACCTGAGTTCATTGTCTATTATACCCTCATAACATACTTTTGAAAATGTAGAGCATACAAAATTGAATAATATTTCTCTTTCTACCTAAACATAACAAAGTGTCAGCTTTATTGAAGTGTCATGTAGAGATAAGTTTTCTACATATCTGTCGCTGTAATCAGTCATTATCTTTCCTCTAGCGTAACATTTAACAAATGAAACTTAGAGTTCAACTTTTCTTCAGCAGTAAAAATACAGACGGTTGACCACAGGTGAATCGATTGAGAAGTTCAACAAGCAGAACATTTTTCATCACAGATGGTAAAATTCTAAGCATCTTTGTAACAAATTTCGCGAGATGATATCATTTCGTAGTTTCTTTACAACCGCTTTACAACTAACATGGTTAACAATGATAAAATAAAGTTCATGAAAATTACTGTGTATACAAAAATCAATAAACTTCTATCTTCGCCTACCCTGGACTACATGACCTATCTAAATATGATTGGTCATTAGTATGCACTTTTGTTCTTATTTAGCTGAGTAATTGTCATGAACTTTATTTTATTATTGTTAACCATGTTAGTTGTAAAGCGGTTGTAAAGAAACTACGAAATGATATCATCTCGCGAAATTTGTCTTCTTAATGCCTTATTCAAATTTATCAAAGGGACTAATTGTTTTAATCTTTGTAACAATAAGTG
Source organism: Trichobilharzia regenti (assembly GCA_944472135.2). NCBI lineage: Eukaryota > Metazoa > Platyhelminthes > Trematoda > Strigeidida > Schistosomatidae > Trichobilharzia > Trichobilharzia regenti. The sequence continues at coordinate 133,890,477 of OX235262.1, forward strand.
CTCTGTCGGTACTAAGCTGAATGAATTAACTTGTAACGGAAAAAGATTAGGAAGAAGTTCTTTGAGAACAGACCTTTATAAAGGAAAAACACATCATTCTTAGCCACAATAAGATTACACTGCGTCAAAAGAGGACAAATCGTTCTGATTGGTTGGCATCTGGCCCAAGGTCAAACCGGTCGTCCCATGAGTTTATTTCATGTACACAACGTAAATTAAATCTAGATTTTAGGAATAAACGCTTCTGCCTCTGTAGTCACTGACTTAAAATCTTGATTTCAGTTTAGACTGCTGCCTCTCAGTCTTCATCAGGTCACAGATTCAGAAATCTGTTATTCATTTCAAAAAAAAGTGAAACAAAGCAGTCCACAATCATGTCTGTTTGCTCTGTGTCCCTACTCAATGTATTACTTAATTTAAAAATTGTCGAATACCTGTTTTTTCTTCAAAAAACCTTACAAATCTATTTCACATTGAGCACCATATATTTGTAGCAAATCAACTTCTCTGCTAACACTATTATACTCTGTTAACTATAGAACTTCTATTTACCTATCTGCCTAATTAAATATTGGTTGTTCTGGTTAACTAGCATTGAAAGCTTATTTGAAAGAAGTTTCTTTGTTGGTTTCCTTACTTGGAAATACTGTTTAAGTAGGACTAGTATTGACTGAAGATGCCCATTAGAAATTTCAAAACACTGATTTATAAACAAAGAAAATACTTTCCCATAAATTCGTCAACAGGTTCTATATTTATTTATGTTTTTATTTTATTTTTGATTACAGCTTGATTCCACACTGTATTTTTCGTACAAGTATGGAATTTTCAGCATGGATATCGGTAGCCCAAATTTTGCAGGCCGACCATAGATATCAGGTGTGCGTCGGCGTGGGCTCGAACTCCGAACCATGTGCATGGTCGGCGAGAGTCCTAACCACTGTGCCACCGACGCACAAAAAAGCGCTCCCGCGCCGGGAGTCGAACCCGGGCCGCAATGATTAAAACAATGATTAAAACGTTATGGTTGTTAACAAAAAATAATGCTTTAAATTACATTTATTCAATAATATCAATAGATTACATTACAAAAGCAGCAGTAAAAGAGAAATAATATGCATTTATATAACACCAAACTGAATATCAGATAAATAAAGGGAAATAATACAGAATATATGGATTTATAGGTTTCACGATAGGACAAGGTAGCAATGGTGACTAAACCTGTTTCTATTCCACACATAGCTCCGGTTGATTTAAGTGAATCAGGATGGCCACTGCCGTTTGGAATGTTCAGTATCTACATGCATTTGGTAATTTACTCGATAGAGGATGGATGATAGACAAAGACCGTTCAATGCTAGATTTTTGGCCTGTTTGGACGAAGTGGTGTAATATAGAATTTAGAACAACACATTCAAGCAAACAATATTGTTTTGAATTAGATCTCATCAGGCTTAACTCTAATATACATAACTTTACGAATAAAAATACAAATGTAAACCAATCATGGTGTTTTGTCTATAGGATAATAAGATGGTGAATATAAATTGTGCACTTAGACATAATCGTAGTAATCATAATAATAATGGTTTTATCAGTAATAAGGATGAAAAAGTAGGGCAATCTGGGATAACACGAATGAAAAAACAGCATGATTAAACAAACAAATGTTCAGGTGGAAGTAGTCGATAAAGGCCATTAAAAACAAATGAACCGATTAAGTAAAGCTAGATTGTAAGGGATGTAAAGGAAACACGTTTTTAATGAAGATGTGATAAGATTAAGGGATGATAGGAGAGGGGTTGAACATATAAGGGTACTCAACAGTTGGTTATGTCTTAATAAGTCATGGGAAAGATAATGGCTGTACGAACTTCTTTTGAATGCATAGTTTAGGTTAAATGGTTCGAATGCATATAGCCTCAGCTGTATGCAGTAGACGAATACGAAGTCTATTGGAAAACTTCGGTGGGATACGATGAATTACTTTGAAAGCTCTCGTTTTCCCCATTACATGATCACTATCGATTAAATGTGACAGAGTTGATCTACGAATTGTTTTTATCTTTCCTTATTGGTTTAAAAACACTTTTATGTATCCACAATGCTAGGTGTTCCTAAGCACAAAAAAACTTAGTCGCTAGAGTAACAGCCAGTATAAGTGACTCCACAGGAGAATGTGAACAGCTAGATACAATTGAAGAAGGCTAGTCTGAGTACTTAGTTCTTCATTTCAAGAATCAAGACCGGTTGTGTGAAAAATATAAGCTGTAGCCTGACAGTATTAAAAGTTTTTGGATTTCATTTTCTCAACTTGCTGGTTACTATTTCACTTGGCATATCACTTATGAATTGAGGTTTAATGTAAATAGATACAGAAGAACTCTTTCCGACTTCTTTTACCATGTGTTTACTGATGAACTTTGCAGGGTGGCTGTATTCAATTAACGTGTTGAATACAACCTTAAGTTCGTCTTCAGTCGTATCTTCTGAAAAAGCAGCTCTGATCCTATAACTGAGGCTCTATACCAAATATCTTTTATAGTGGAGAGTAACAAAGCTGTGAAAACGTGTATACTGTATTGCCAAAGTACTTTTCATTCTTAAATTACCAATAAAATGTGATCAAGCTCTTTGGAAATTGTTAATTTTGATGAAATTTGGAAGTACACCTTTGCATTCACATCTCACTTAGCCAAATAATTACTGATAAAAAAGTTCAGATGATTTGTTAACTAACTAGATAGAAAATTCTCTTAAAAATCAGAAGATAAAACAAGTAATTACATTTGAAAAATATTCGTTGCCTAGAAACTAAGTTTCTTTTTCTCATGATTAGATTTTCCAATTAGATTATTAAATAACAGTGTATAATGGAAACAGATAGAATATGAATGGAAGAAATAAACTATTACGAATAGTTCTGTGGTTTAGTGTTATTTTTTGTGTTATGACATTAAAAAAACTAGCTGACTGATTTCTGATAACTGCTCGCAAGAGATATGTTCAATTCTGTTTAGTGTATTATTGATAGAAGTATAAAACTTGGGCACTGTGGTACAGTAGAACTCCATTATGGATAAGAATTTATTTTGATAAATCACACAGTGTTATACAGTAATATTAACTGATGAAAACGTCTCGAGCGTAAATTATTGCCGCTCATAATCATATCAAGTCATTCACATAACTTTTTGCTTCATTTATACACATGATTAGACATTTGAATAAAATCAGTATGAGATGAAGTAAATTCAGAAATAATATTAGTGATTTCAATAAAATACAATCAAATAGGAAAGAAGATGTTTTTATAGTCGAAATAATTAACTTGTTGGAATGTCATAATGTGTATTGAATACATTTTAACATCATTTATTATTCCCGATTTGACCGGCAATAATATTTTGCATATCTCTGGTGTTTGCATTGAGTCATTTCTCTTGCATTTGCTGGGTGAAGACTCAATGAACCAGGAATCAGCAACCAATCTCTTTCTACGGCTACATATATTCCTGTTTAGAATTTGGACCCTGTGTCACCCTATTGTGTGGTTGTGTGTTAGTGCGATTGATGAGTTTTTTCTAAATTACTTATCTTTGTGGGATCAATTACTCTAACGTTAGCCAAATTCTTATGTTCTGATCACCTCAATACTCCTGATCTACTGGTTTCACCTATGTAGTTGACTAAATGCACATTCATTGAAGGGTATTTTGTGAATTACATTATTTTGTCTAATTGGGTCAACTGGGTCCTTTAGCCTACAGAGCTTGCCCTACTTAAGTGAGTTTGTCGGTTCGAATGCCAGCCTAATTCCTGCTTTATTAAGAATCCTATGTAGGACCTCAGATGTCCCCTTCTTATATGGCAGAACTGTAGATGCTTTATATCTTCCTTTATTTATGTTTTCATAATTAGTCTCACCGTTATTTTATTTTGCTTTTGACATTTTCTGGGCTTCCTAATGAATTTTACAGGATAGTTATTCAACACCAATGTCTCTTCTATCTGTTTCATTTCATCATTTAGGTCTTTTTTGTGCTACTTAGTGCTACTGCTCGGTTTGTTAAACACTGAACTAAGCCTGCCTTAACCGTTAACGGATGAGATGAATTAAAATCTAAATATCCATTAGAATGCGTTGGTTTTCTATAAACACTAGTGTTCGCTTTACCTTCTTCTATTCGTTTTATTTTACAATCTAACATAGCTAATTCTCCTTGTTCATTTTCCGATTCAAATGTGAATTTTATTTTCTCTAATAGTGGGTTTATATGCGTCAAGAAGCGAGAGATGCGTTCTGTTTTTAACACTGTGAAAGTGTCATCCACATATCTTCAACATATTTTTGGAGTAGGATTAAATGTATTTAGAGCAATATTTTCCCAGCTGTCCGTGAAGATATTGGTGATCCCATTGATACACCGTATGTTTGTTTATACATAGTAAATATAAGGCATAAGTGAATACCTAAGATGGTTTTCTCGATGGTCAGCTTTATCCTATGACTAAGTTCGGGATCAGAAATTAGTTCCCTTTTGTAACTTCTCGAAACGTCAGCAGTAAATACTACTGTACAACACTGTATGGTCTATCAAAATAAAATCTATTTAATGTAATCTGAATCCTCGACATAATTTAAGATGTCATCGTCAAATGGAACGCTAAGGAGTGCCACAAATCTTTATCACCCTCATTCACCAACTATATGATGGTACCAAATGCCAAGTAGTTTACAAAAAGAAGCTCACTGAAGAGTTTGCAGTGAAGACTTTAGTAAGACAAGGAAGTTTGCCAACTATCATTGATGATATTCCTAATGGCGGTGGACTGGATTATGCAAAAGACCATGGGAAACAAGAAGGTGGTCATACATTGGACAGATGAAAAGACATTAGGAGACTTGGATTTTCTAGGGTTTTTTGTCCCATAGTGAAAAAATTTGGGGCTTTACACGTGAGATGTAACAAACTGACAAAAGAGGCTGGTCTCAAAGAAAGAAATACAAATGAATATGCAGAAGACAGGAGAGATGAAAATAACCAACCAACAACAACGTTTGCGAGTCACTGTCAATGGGAAATATTCGAAAGGACTTGTTTGTTTGACTTATTTGGGTGGCATCGTCTCAACTACAGGCAATGGCACGGATGAGGATATCAAAGTCAACCCGGGTTGGAAAAGCATGACGGACATTCAATAATCTGTATTCAGTTTGGAAATTGCCTAAACTCAGCATAATTATTAAGATCAAAATTTTCAACAACAGTGTCAACTTACTGCTTCTATATTGTTCAGAGACTTGGCTAGCGCGTTGCGAACAGCATTTCAAACGGATTACTGTAGACTCTTATCACCAGATGCATTTACTCGCTAATGAAGATTTGATGGCTAGACAGATGAAATTTACAACAAGGAACTCTTGGAACGAAACAACCAAGAACCTATTGCCTCGCCTGGAAATATCCAGAAGGTAATGGACATGGATCAGGCACACGCTTAGGAGACTTTTGGGTGACACTGCGTGCTAGGCGCACCCTCTAGTGGAACTCGAGTGGAAAGTGACAAGTTTTGCTTTCGGGTGGTGATACTGAGGAGGTTATGCGAAGAGGAAGTGAAAGTTTTCAGGCAATCGTCAAACTAGCTAAAAGAGACTGCTGAGAACAGAGTGAAATGGCACTGTGTTGCTGAAGTCATATGTTCCACTTAGAATCCAAGGTACACATAATAATAGCTATCAAAGGCAAGTAATTTGATGTAGTTTAGTGGTATGATCAATACGAAATAAGTATTGTATCATATCTACACAATAACAAATATGTGGCAAAAAGGATATAGCCCAGGACTTGATTACTTACTACAGACAAAGTTAAAAATCATTCCTAATGTGATAAATTGATCCAGACAAAGCGAAATAATAATAATTTGACATAATAATGCTAAGATCAGTAAATATTACTGTATAACACTGTGAGACTTCATCAAAATAAATTTTACCCACAATCGAATGGTAAGACATGAGTAGATTCAGTGTGGTAGAGAAGGCAGTAAGGATATGATACCTTGAATTATTAAAGTGAACACAAATTTTCAAACGGGAATTTATGTGAAAGATTTTGGGCGCATCAAATGGACCTGAATTCAGTTAACATCCAATAAAATCTGTAAAGTCTATGAAGGGAATTAACTGTGTGGAATCTGAGAGAAATTAAACACTGATAAAAGTGAATCACCAATTGATTTGACTTGGAGAACCAATAGGAACTAGGGAGTACTAATAACTAGTTTTGTCCAAGTTTGGGACGATTGTACTACATATCACAAATTGGTAGAAGTTAGAACTGATAGGCCATTAGGTTTCACTCCAATAACTGAATTGTCAATGAGCTTGCCTTATAACCCAAGGATTCTGAGATCGACTTGTGATGGGGTCATGGTATGCATTCCTGTATAACCTGGAATTATGACGAAATAGATATTCAATGGTGCTCTAACTGAAGTTAGTTACCGATCAAAACTGAAATCAACCAAATCCCTATAAATCAACATTTGATTCATATTTGTACGCTTCAAAGCTCTTTGCCTTCCTCTACGATATTTTCTCTCTCTTTCTGTCTGATTTAGGGGGAATGGGAATAATGATAGTTTGAAATGTTTCCTTTTCCAAATGACAGAAAATAATATGATTTTGAGAATATCCTTCGTTATGTAAAATAAGGTCAATAGAATTACAGTTCATTAAAGATACTTAAATTAAAATTACCGCATACCAACAAATCTTAACTTCGCATTAAGAGTTCGATTACTAGATATTGCTGAGGCTGTTGAGATTCACATTAAGAAGCCTAATTCAGACATTATCCTTGCCTTGGCCATCTAGGTTTGAATGACCCCCAATTTTTGTGGAAATTTCTCTAATTTTAGTTGATATTCTATTTGCTATAATATCCTTTCTTAGTTGAAAGAAAAACAAGAGGAGTGTAAATCGAAGTAATACGTGCCTGAGAAAAGATGAGATTTCGGTATCCTGAAGGTCACCAGCTTCTCTATTGATGCATTCACTTATTTCGATAAAAGTAGCCCACTATATACAGATTTGTGTTTTCCAGGAAAGGTTACGGGTTGACCAGTACACCTATTTCAGGTCGTTGATTCCTTTTGTATACAAACAAAGTCTCATCAGTGTCGTGATGTTCTGTGCTGGGAAATTCTTTACAGCTGACACTCTTGACGATGAAATAAGGAATATAGAAAACATATTATACGAGAATGGATATCCAGGAAAATTTGTTAAAGTCTCTGTGATGAGAAAAGATAGAGGTAAATTACTGTAAACCTTGCAGATAAGACGTATATATATTTACCGTTCAAAAGGGGCACAAACACTGAATTACTAGCAACGAAACCCCGAAAAATAATAGCCAAAACATACCTTACCTCAACACTGTGTTTAAATTCCACCACTTGTTGTGTAATTCCAATGCAGGTGAAGTATAAGCTACCAAGTCTGGCCATCTCAATTATAAATTCATTAGTTTAACCATTCTAGTGGAGACAGTTACATAGTCAGAACGACTCAGAAAGGCTAGCGTCTCCTCCTTGAGCATTGTTCAACGTGTTTAGATAAAGGAGTTGCAAAGTCATTCAGGAGCTCCGTATCGACACACCTTGTGGATATTGACAACAAGATTCAAAAAAATTAAGCCTTTACAATTCTACACAGGGTGCTACCTCAATTCCTTAAGTGTGTACGCCTTCGATTGCTAAGCATATACCAGGCAGCTGTCATACAAAATTTTCAGCCTACTCTTCGTATTCATAAAAAGTTTGTTTAACCCCCCTCCCTCCCATGACTTTCAGCCCCAACCTAGAATAGTTTTCTCAGCGACAACAGAAAACTGTAGATATTATTTTTATCTGTACCGCTTACTTCAATTTCAATATCATACTGTGATACAGTTGTTTATTTTTCATCTTATTTTCACAGTTTATTACTATTATCCTACTCACATTCTCCCTGACTACATTTGGATCTGTTGATTCCTGTTATTTTCCAGATGTCTGTGACTGATATGAATTCGCAAGCTGAATCACACCTATTCTGGGCAATATCTTCATGTGCTATCTCAAAACAGATAGAACTTGGTTCAGCTACTAATTAAACAACCTACTATCGCCTATATGCTGATGATACATTTGCTGTTTCTAACAGCATGAATCACGAATCTGTATCATTAGATCGTTTAAATGAGATTTAAACAAGCATAAAATGCACCATGAAATATGAACGTAACACTGAGTTCAATTTTCTGACCTCAATGTAAGAAGAATTAACAGTGGTACAGTTGGAAAATTTATCTACAGAAAATAAACCTGCACTGGACAATATCCTCACTATAACAGCTTCTCTTTTACAACGTGTAAGTGAGGATTACTGAGGACACTGCATAACAGAGCCAAGAAGCTACGTTCTCACATCAAGGTGGAAGATGAATTAGGCTTTGGTGGATAATACCGAAAAGGAAATAGGTACCCAAATGAATTCATTCAAAGTTACATCAAAGAAAAGGACAATCCAATGATGGAAAGGGAGAAAGTGTTCACTTGTCCTCCATTCAAAGGAGAAGTAGTATCACAAAAGATTGATGGAGTTCTCTGAGTATATCTCAGGAAAAGTATGCTTAAATGCAAGCACATATTCGCAAAGTACAATTACTAAACAACTTGTGGATAAGGGTCATTTCATCAATATTTCAAAATCCTTCGAAATTTTCAGTATAAAAAGGAAACTTTGATTCGTTGAAGAAACTCCGAACAAATGTTTCAAACCGAATTTATGCACACAGAAAGAGAGTGTAGTCGACCTCTCACTACCTTGGTAACTACATCTCAATTACATTGATTATTCACCTATTAGTGATGTTGGCTCAATAGGCAAGTTTAGATCATAGGAACTGTAACCTTCTTGAGTTGCCAGGTGAACTTATGAGCTAACACACAATTAGATTTCTCTTTACTTTGTTTTCGTGCCTCCTTCTCACCCCTTCTTTTCTACTATGAAAGAATATAAATTGATAGTAACTTAAACTAGGAATTGTAATGCTCACATTTTGGATGCATTAATCTTTATAACATTTTCTCTACGACCATTTAATCAATGAAGCATGTTATTTTCATCCTTTTATAACCACTGTAACTCCAGGTAGTTTGCAGCTGATGAGAACCTGTGAAAGAGAATGATACCATTTTAAACTGCGAATCTGTTCTTTCTTTAACATAATATTTAATTATTAAACCTTTAAAATATCTCATGAGCTCGCAATTAGGTTGACGTTTTTACTACAAAATCAGCTGAACACTTTGTTTATGTTCAGAAAGACAGTCATACCACATACATTTGAACAAATACTATACTTCCGATTACACACTCATATTTTGTTTTTTTTTCGGTGAAGAGGGGGTTTCTTTACATCATTTTTATGCCAAAGTATAAATTTAACCCTGATATTCTCCGTTTTCCTCTGTCACTTTGACAACATCTTAAAACTCTGTTAAACTTCTGGAATAGACTGACCAACATGACTCACCATGATTGACTCTAACAAAAATATTTGGAATGCGATTCAAATACTGGGAAATGTCTTTATTATAATCCTTCTAATGTGCTATGCACCAGCGTGGCCAAAAACAAATCTTGAACATAAATGAAAGTGATGTAAACAGAACAATATTCCACTTTACGTTGTCCATTGATATTGCATACTGCGCACAAGTTATGTAGCTGTTTAGCCTTCTCCATCGATTCTGTCAGTTATTCTGTCTCTTCTGAAACAAAGATAAATGAAGTACTTTTTCTAGTATCTCAGTATTTTTTCAAAAACAAGAAAGGTGAACTAGTTTTATCTGGAGAACAGAAATTGAAAATCAACTTTTGTAGAAGTTTAATGGCTTAATTTAAAGTTCAATGAATAGAATGTTTTGCAGACCCCTCAAACTCCTTTCAATTAGCTATCACATTTGTATAGCCCTGTATTTTTCTCCATCTGTACTGAACACCTGAAGTCTGCTTCCTCACTTTTTTCTGTTAAAGTCTTATTATATTCAGATTCATGTGACATTTCATATGACAGTCATAAGATTAGTAAATGTGACTGTATTCTAAAAGTCATTCTCTTTTCACGGATCATATTAGAAACGTATATTAAACAATACAATCACCCAGCATATGATGTTTAACAGGTGATCTTTGTCTTATTCCTTCTATTCTGACTGAAACATAGGGCTTTAGACTTTTCGCAGTTTATTAACTATGGAGTATAAATGCTGGCCTCACGGCCAAGTTTTCCTCTTTTCTAGGATTGCTGTCATCTAGGCGACGTTTAAGAGTGCACCAGCAGGAAATCAAACTTGAGCCTCACATGCGTCTGATAAACATTCTATCACAGAACTACTGGCACTTTGAACAGTGATATTAAAGTGACATAAGTTTCCGTACTTTATGTGCCTGTTTAAGTGCTACGCCTTGCACACAGATCAAAGGAGTATTATGTTGAAGCTGGGGTTTTAAAACCAATAGTCGGTTAAGGGGTGAAACCAGTAAACGTCCACCAGATTGGGCGTTTGGATCGATACTGTCTGTTGACATTGACTAGTGGTCGCGCTAAAATCACCTATTGGTAGAGGTTGGACGAGGATATCAAAGCCAGAATCAGAAAAGCTAGACAAGCTTTCAATACTCTCAAGTCTGTGTGGAGGTCAACAGCACTGAGCACGAAAAATAAGATCCGGATTTTCAATTCCAATGTGAAGTCAGTCAGTGCTACTATATGGATCAGAGACTTGCTGCGTCATAAAGAGCACCTCAAACAAACTTACGATCTTAATTAACAGTTGTCTTCGCTCAATACTCAAGATCAGATAGCCGGTCAGAAAAGATCAGAAACAGGGATCTCTGAGAGCGAACAAGCCATCGCTCGAATGGAACCCGAAAGAGAAGCGCCGACTTGGTCGTCAGTGTGAGGGTGACTTGGAGGAGGTCGTGTGAAGAGGAGATGAAAGCATGTGGGTAGACTTGGAGCGAGGTGAAAAAGTTGGCAGGAATCCGAAGGTAATGGAGGTGCGCAGCTGAAGCCCCACGTTCCTCTAGGAATTAAAGAGTATAATAATAATAATAATAGAGGTTGGAAGTGATAGGCCAGTGAATCGGTTCTAAGTGGCTAAATGGTCTATAAACGTTTCTCATAACCGGAAGCTTCTGGGTTCGAAATTCGGTCGGTGAATAAGTACCGGAGAAGAGTCCCAAACTGGTGCAAAACAGCCGTCTAGTTATTTCTTCTTTTCCAGCGGTTCCCTAAATAACTCCAGCTCAAAGTCAAGCTTGAAACAAACCAAATCCCTGTGCAATAATTGTTAAGTATCCAACAAAATAATTTTCTGAAATGAATGGTGATAAACATATTGAACCCAGCCAATAAACATATGAGCAGATACTGATGCGAAACGAGAGTGAATATTTGTATTTGCTTATATTCGCTTATCAGTTATTAATCTAGTCTTTCACACTAAAGCATTTCACCATAACAATCTACAGATTTTTCTTACCAATATAATTCTCAGTACGTATCTAGATTTCAGTGAATTCACCACTTTTGTAATTATTTTCCCTACTGTCTAAATTGTTATGTAAAGTCTCACATATCTAAGCATCAGTGTCATTCTCCTCAGCATAAACACTTTAGTGACGTAAACCAAAAGATGGACTGAGTAATCAGCGTGCCAGCTGTAATTTAAGTGGCTGAAGATGTTAAGTGGAGACTCGAAAAAGTAAAACGCACCTTTGTTTCCCCTAAATCACTGTGGAAATCGGCTGCGCCTTCAAAGCACAGAACAAGAATCGGATTTTCAATACTAAAGTTGAATCAGTCTGTACTTCTATTTAGTTCAAAGACGTCATACATACGACGTTCATATGACGTAGTGAGTCATGGAAAACATTTCCAAAAAGTTGAAGACTTTCATTACCAGATGCTTCCTTCTCTCCATAATGAATACTAGACAGACAGCCGGAAAGGATGGGTGACAAGAGACACTATTAGCAGGCAAACCAAGCACCTATCACCCAATGAATATGTAGAAATAAACAGTGATACGTAGGACAAACAATGAAGAGGTTTTTCAGTGACATCACGCGCCAGATACTCAAGCTGAACACAAAGAGAAAGTAATAAGTTGAGCGTGGGTAGCAAGAGAGAGGTCGTATGAAGAGAAAATAAAAGCTTATTGGTAATTATGGAACCCGTTGAAAAAGAATGTAAAGAACAGAGTAAAATAGAGATATTGAAACCTAAATCAATAATGGTAATATAGCTGCATATATATATGTAATGATATAAGTTTAACAAATGAATTTTCTCCACAACGACATTCTTCTTTTAGCAATACAATCCGTTGTCGTACAGCTCAATGTCTGTACGAACTTTATAGACTTTGACAAGGCCTTCAACAGACAGAATTGACCGCCAAGTAATTTGGAAACTTCTCGAGTACTACGGCGTACCCCAAATATTCATCAACCTTATTCAACAGCTGTACGACAACAATGGCACATGTCAAGTGATCCACAACGGAAAACTCAGCGAGGCGTTTCGAGTAAACACAGGAGTCAGACAAGGGTGCCTATTATCTATCACCAATGATATTCCTAATTGTCGTGGATTGGCTGGATTATGCGTCAGACAGTGGGAAACGAGAAACGGGACAGGGATATCCTGGACCGACGTGAAGAACCAAGAAGACCTGGATTTCGTGCGTGGATGATTTATGTTTGATGTCACACAAAATCGAAGACTTACAAGCGAAAACCAACAAACTGGTCAATAAGGCAGCAATGAAAGGACTTCAGGTGAAAATAGACAAGACGAAGGTTATGAAAATAACCAACCAAGAAGTGACATAAATGACACTGACTGAAATTTCAGGAATGAGACGAATTTTTCTGAGGTAAGACAGAAACTAGTATTGGTACCGTGTGACCTGATTTAATCATGAAATGGTAAAGGCAGTAGTCATCTTAGGTCGTCGCTCTATACAGAAGATCATATGGCCGAGCCGAAAAGAATCACCAACAAGAAACTATGGGAAGGAACAAAAAAACAAGAATCAATCGCCAACCAACAAATATGCAGGAGAAAGTGGAGATGGATTGGACACTCGCTGAGGAGGACGCTGGGTGACATCGCGCGTCAGGCCATTGCTCGAGTGGAACCCGAGAGGGAAGCGGCGAGTGGGACGTCAGTGCAAGTGTGACATGGAGGAGATCGTGTGAAGAGGAGTTGAAACAGTATGTACTAACATGGATGCAGGTGAGAAGTACAGCAGAAGGAAGACAGAAGTGGCAAGTGGAGACGTGCAGTTGAAGCCCGATGTTCCACTAGGGACCCAAGGGAACAATAATAAATAACAATAGTAATATAAGGGTAAAAGGCAGTGAAGTAGCCTGTTATGATTTTATCTCCACTGTCCGTTGTCTCTAGCGTCTTATCTAACCTATCCAAACAGTCAATCGTCTAAAATGTTACAGATACGGTCTATGCCCAATCAGAATAATACAATTCTTATTATAACCAATATAAAATAAAATGAATGGAATTTCTTTTTGAAAAAAAACACCTCTAGAATGTATATCTCATTATAGTAAATCACAATTATGCTGAACGAAACATGCGTATATATATATATATATATATATATATATATATGGCGCCTCCATAAATATATGCGTATACACACATATACCAAGAGTATTGACTGTACTACAATTAATACCTTGAAATGACACCATTTAATTGATACGTAAAGTCGCGTGTCTTGAAGAAAGAATGCTTCACTGCATTTCTCATCATATATTTCAGCAATACCTTCTTTAATTATCATTATTATAAGTAAATCGAATGAGAAAACTAAATTTCTCATGATATTTAAGACGAAAAGTGTTTTTCACTACCTAATTAAGTTTACAAAATCATAATCATAATGATCCAACACATTACAAATGTCAAAACAAGAATAATTTTTCTATCTACATTTACTCCTCAGACAAAAAATTTAGTGTTTTTGCATGTTAAGAAAGAAACAAAATCATCCGATGTAGTGGAAAGACATTCAGTGACTTGACTACTCCTTACGTGGACGTCAATTGTAGCTATATTAAATTGTTAGAAATATTCACTAATCACTAAATGGAATTAAACATGCTGGAAAGTGATTGAAATGACTATAAATATGAAAAGTGTGTCGACGGCACAGTAGTAGAATGCTCGCCGACCACGCACGTGCTTCGGGATTCGATTCCCGGCCGCTGCACTCCTTCACCTCGCTAAGCCAGTAATAAGACTAGTAAGAGGGAAGGTTGCGTGTGAGACTAGCAACCTTATACCGTAAAAATAATCACCACTGCTACAGAAACTTAAGGCCCCTAAATTGAATCCCTATGTTCCACTGGAAGCGTAAAAGAATAAAAAAAAATACTAAATGTGAAAAAGGCAAACTGTCTTTACTTTGATTAGTCGCTAGATAGTAATTAGAGTGTTACATCCAGTATTCGGGTTGATGCAGACTGAATTATATCACAGTTAAGTTTGCAATGTGGTCACATTGCTAATTGACTTGTTATTTCAGAGCACACTGAATTATTGCTATTAGATAGTTGGAGGCAATCGGTAGGAAGCCCTCCCTCACTTGGGTTTCATGTTTGTTAGCACTCACTAACCTACAAGCGTATCTGTAATCTTCAAGGAACTCACATTCCCCTCTGAGATTCGAACATAGAGACTAGACGCACGAATTGGTTGCTACTTATTGACTATTCAAATGATTCATTGTAATCGTTAATGGTAACGTCCCTGACTGCAGCACTGGGTAAACCAGGTTCGAATTTCAGATTTCCTTCAAGACTGCAAATATAGCTTGCTGACGAATGCCAACAAGCACGAAACTCAGGTCTAGGTTTTACATCCAACTGCCTCCGACCATCTAACATGACTACTGTCTTTATCATTTCATGATCAGATCAGGTCAGACGCTACCAGTACTAGTTCCTGTCCCTCCCCAAGAAAATTCGTCTCATTCCTGAAATTTTAAACAGTGTCATGTATACCACTAAAAGAAAGAAATAATTATATATATATATATATATATATATATATATATATAACATATGTGTATTCATATGCTTTTACTCAATGGATGGTGATTACCGATGGAATCTACAATGCGCACCTCGTCCTATCTGGGACTTCTGTGCTGGATGCGCCCACATTCAAAGAGAGTGATTGTATCCCTGCTGAGACTTGGGCCATTACTCATCGTTTCAAACCACCAAAGGATTAACCAACACACAACTTAGACCAAGATAGTCATTACTTGTACGACGGGTTTTAGTTATTATTTGTTATAGGTTAATTTTGTATTTCCCGGAAACTTCTGTCCAATATGAACGAAACAATAGGGATACAACGTTAATTTAAACAAAATAATGATACGCTTTCTTTTCCCTTTAATTTTCTACTTAAAATATTTACTAAATAATTCAATTAATTTCTCAATGCTTATTAATACTATTTTCAAATTCTCGGTTTCTCTTAAACGCATTGAATATTTCGTAAACTATCTCTAAGCCTATATAGTATTGTATGACATTGTGAAATACCTAGAAGTGGATCTCTGAGGTGCTCTATTTGCAGTGTAAAAGAGAATATATTAATAAGGTTTATTATATATCATTGCATTGGGCTGCTAACAGAACATAAGCCTTCAGTAGAATGTAGACATTTCATTATTTTCTCTGCAGTCCTCTTTATCTAGCTTCATGACTGTTCATAAGCTTCCATCTCCTCCCCTTAGGATATCCTGCATATCATTCTTGGATGCCGGTCCACTTGAGGTTTTTCCTGGAGTGTAATGTCACCCAAGAGTCCCCTTAGCATGTGTCCAAATTAACACCAATTCCTTCAGCATATTTGTTGAGTGATAAGTTCTTCGTTAATTGCTTCCCAGAGTATCTTGTTACTCATCCTCTCAGACTTGCCATCTAATCGCCATCATCAAGCCAATGCACTTGTTGATGAAAGTCTGAATCCTACCGGAAATACTTTTCAGGATGTGCTAACTCCCTTAACCAAATAGAAGCACTCATTGACTTGATATTAGTGTTGTAAATCAGAATCTTGCTCTTTACAGTGAGTGCAGACAATTTTCACAATGGTCTATTGAAAGTCCACTTTACCTTTCTGATTCTGACTTTGACACCTTCATCTGTGCTATCACCTGTAGGTGAAGTGGTGCTGCCTGACCAAGTGGATAAAAGAGGTTGCTTCGTTTCGGGCTTTTTCCATTGAAAGTGATTGGTACTTCTTGTTGTTGGTTGGTTATCTTCGTCATCTTTGCTTTCTCTACCTTCATTCGAAGTCTCGCCTTCTCTCGGAACCATTCTTTTTAAGTTGTTGGTTTTCACCTGTAGTTGTATGAGCTTGTATGATATTAAACTTAAATTATTTAAGAAAATGTAGTACAAAGCCTACACAAAATGAACCACAATCTTGTAAAAACAACAGGAATATTTGTCTGTAGCAAGTTATAAACCACACACGTATTTTGTGAAGATTTTTTATACAACTCCCTTATCTAGGGTGAGGGAGATGCAGAGGGATCCAAACCAGAGTCTACAGGTTGAGCAGTAACAATAAAGGAAACCTGTAAATATTTCAGTATAAATGAGCACTACTTGAATACAGAAGTAAAAATGAAGCATTCCACACAAAACGGGTTCAATATAGGAGTAAAAGATCACGAAAATACAGTTTTATATTTGAGCCTTTGAAACCTGAAGCCTAGATATGACTGCAAAGCGACATATACTGTAGCAGAATAAACAAGAACTTTGGAGCCATTTAACTCAATATTTTACAAGAATTCTTTCAATACCTAATTTAATGTCAAATATCTAAATAAAAAATATTACTTACGTCATTCCACAAACAATAGCAATCGAATAAGTCGCTACAATTAGCGTCGTTAGTAGATTGTGCTATAAAAAACATACACCTGAATAAATGTTGAGTGCTTTAGTCAACAAGCTACTAATTGTGTTAAGCTGCAATGAACTGTAATAAAGAAAATGTTTCACAAGTGAGAAATGAACACACTTAACTTCAATCTAAGTTCGGTCCCCTTTTACCGGAGGCTCTTTGGTACATGTTCGCAGAATCTGAAGTAGGCCCTCCTCTCTATTCTTTCAATGTAACTGCTCCCGCAGATACATGGGAATTGGTATACACAGTTGGAGGTAACATGTGAGGGGTACTTGTCAATATTCGACTGCACCAGTGAGGAGGTTGTTCAGCGTAGAGAGACTAATAATGCTGCAGGATACGTCCTAGACAGGGCTGTGCTTAAACTTTTATTAACCATTCTCATAATGTCGTTGCTCTTGTAGTTGAGTTTGATAAAAAATAAAGGCTTCTTGAGTTCATTCTTGCCATATCTGTTAATGAAACTTTGTGGGTAACCATTTTCTTTCAAGCATTTTTCAAGAAGTATTAGTTCACTGTCTTGATTGTTTGGTGAACATTTTTTTTTATTTTCAGCTTGATTCCACACTGTATTTTTGGTACAAGTATGGAATTTTCAGCATAGATATCGGTAGCCCAAATTTTGCAGGCCGACCATAGATATCAGGTGTGCGTCGGCGTGGGCTCGAACCTCGGACCATGTGCATGGTCGGCGAGAGTCCTAACCACTGTGCCACCGACGCACATATTCTCTTTGCTCTGAAGAAAAGCAATTTTACCAGCGTTCGTTTGTATCTCAATGGGCAGAAGCTATTAAAATTCAAGTAAAGACCACTCCATGTGTCTTTACGATATACAGATCTTTCGAGTGTCCCGCCGTATTTTTTCTCCAACGTTACGTCCGAAAAAATGGAATTTTTCATCATCTTCATGCTCCATCGTGAAAGTGATGCTTTTGTGTACACTGTTGAAAGAATATAAATAGTTGGTAAAAAAAATTGGTACTATACTTAGTTAAGAAATAACCTTTTAATTGTTAACTGTGTATTACAACTTGCTGAGGAGTTGAAACTGATAATTTACAAACATCTACTTTCAAAACTAATTTCGCTTCTTAAGCTGAGCAATACAACACTCTAGTCCAATGGACATGTGTGTCAGATAGGTTTTGTGTTATATCAGGTACCTCATGTCAATGAACTTCACTAAATAATGCAGTTACAAAGAAGTTTATTTGTGAGATTAAATTCTCTTTCACTATTGAAATATTAGGCGTTAAATATTCAAAGAAATATGAGATATCTAAAGGCTTTGAATCTTTTGGTGCAAAGAGGTTCATCGTGCTGAAGTTTCTGTAGCAACTTTGTTTACAGGGTGGGGTTGCTAGTCTCATGCCTGAGAAAGAATGGTTACATAAGATGAAGTTTAGACAGAAGCGACCTTTCGGGTTGTTCCCCTAAAATCAGATAACAAGGGATAAAACAATCAGAACAACACCAACAAAAGGAAAACAATTCACAGCAAAAAGGGCAAAAAGCGATAACCACGATACAATAAAACAACATGCAATATAGTTCAGCACAGTTAACTAAAATGATACCGAAATATTGGACTCACTGACTTGGGCCAACTTAAACATATAAATCCAATAATATATACAATTTTACATATGAGTTTTTGTTAAAAGATACAAATGTCCACAAACTTTGTTATAGGTATTAGTAGTCAATAATAGTAAATTTAGAGTTTAAGCGTTCGAAAGTTAACAGAATTCAATAATTTCCAGAACTTCGTGGTGAACAATAGCAAAGAAGTGAGAGTTTTATAAATTACAGCAAAAAGTAATGCACTGATCCTCCAGGAATTAAAGGATATAATAATAATATAATAAAGGCTTTGAATACATTTAACTATAAAATACGAAGGGGAAAGAAATGTTTGGGATGAGTAATGTCTAAGTCGACTAAATTTTCCGCTTAAAATCAGAGTGAGAATAATTTTATGTATGGAAACTTTTGAACTATAGGACAACACATGACAAATCATTCTTGTAAAGATAATAACTGTGAACTATCTAGGGATCATATGACGGACGCCGAAGAGCGAGAAGATGGGCTTAAGTTGGGTCAGCAAGTAGACGCGAGAAGATTTGAGCTTCCAGGACGATTTATACCTGATATCACGAAACCTCGAAGAATTGCAGGAGAAAACCAACAAGTTGTCAGAAGAGGTTGGCACAGAAAACAGGAATTCACTTGAGTATAGAGTAGATGAAAGTGACTCAGATAACCAACCAACAACAAGCACCGATCGCTATCAACGGGAGAAATTAGAACGAAGTCGCCTGTTTTAGTTATCTAGGCCGCATTGTTTCAACTCAAGAAGGCATGGGAGATGTCAAAGTCAGGATCAGAAAGTCAAGACTCACATTCATCAACCTGAAATCAGTGAGGAAATCTACTTCAATCAGCATTGTGAACCAGATCACAATTTTCAGCGATAGCGTCAAATTAATGCTTCTATATGCTTCAGATGACTCGGTTAGCGCCTCATGGAAGGCACTCTAAACAAGTTTTAGTATTCCATCAGCATACGCCTTTGCTCAATACTGAAGGTGACAGTATCACTCGAAAAGGATGAGCCCCAACTTTTTCAGTGAACAAATGGAGAACTTTCTGCCAAACAAATGTGCCGAATGAAATGAAGTTCAAATGGATATGCACTGAGAAGATTTTTGAGTGGCACTGCAAGCCACGGTCTTGAGGGGGACCTGAATGAAAAACGACGATGTGAGTATCACTTCGAAGGTGAAATGGAGGAGATTGTGTAAGAAGGAGCTGAAAGTTTATTGGCAGTAGTAGAGTTAGCCAGAGACAACTAGAGAAAACAGAGTGGTATGGCGATGTGATGTTGAAATCCTATATTTCACTTCGAAACTAAGGGAGTAATAACCATAAATAAGTTAGACATTATCTTAAATCACAAATGTCTATTATTCGTTTGTAACATGGTGACAATTTCTAATAGGTTAGGAGAGAAATGTACACAGAATGTCTAAGAAGATATCAATAAATCAGCTGATAATCGAGTCTTTTTCAATTTACGAAACCAACCGGACGCAACATTATATTTTGCGTATTCAAAATATTCTATTTTCTAAATAATTCAGGATTTTGTATGGGGTGTCGAAATGAAATAATAAATACAGCAAGCACAAATAAGCACAAATTGTGCGTCGGTGGCACAGTGGTTAGGACTCTCGCCGACCATGCACATGGTCCGAGGTTCGAGCCCACGCCGACGCACACCTGATATCTATGGTCGGCCTGCAAAATTTGGGCTACCGATATCCATGCTGAAAATTCCATACTTGTACCAAAAATACAGTGTGGAATCAAGCTGTAATCAAAAATTTAAAAAAAATAAATAAAAATAATGATGTTACTTAATTCCATTTTATTACTCCTTATTCACTCAATGATACACATTCATCTGGACGACTATTCACGCTGTATGATCATTAATAAACCCAGTGTGACTAAAATGGTCCGGGATTGACTTCACTTAGCTGGTAGTAGACCCGAAAAAGGTGAAAGGTTAAGAGTGATGCTAGCAGCCCTACCCCTTAAAAATGTCACCGCTACAGAAATTTCAAAAGCTTGAGGCTTTGTATTCCGGTTAGAATGCAAGGAATGAGGAAAAAATAGAAATTGCCTTGAAAGCACAACTACGAAAAGTATTAACACTTGAAAATTGCGCTAACGTAAAGGGATTCAGTTTTATTCGATAGCTGGTGGCAATCGACAGAAAGCTTTATCTCACCTAGGTTTCGTGTTTGTCGATACCTGTTAGCAGAACGTATCTGCAGTCTTGAAAGATCTCATGTCCCTACTGAGATTCACCCAATGCTGCAGTCAATATTGCAAACACGTCTTGCTGACGAGTGCCAACAAGCACGAAACGTAAGTTAGGTAGGTCTTCTTGCCTATCGCCTTCAGCCATCTAATAACAACACTCCTGAGTATACGGTGACGGCGAGCTACCTAATATATTGGCCACACTTCAAACTTGACTGATAAAATTCAGTCTGCAGTAAAACAAAAGGACTAGACACAAGACATCAGTTAGTGTCCAATCAAAAGAAATGGGATTGTGTTCAAACAGAAAATTGCCTGTAAAATAAATCTTTCATAGAAGCCTGTTTTTAAGTTTTCTTAAGCTGAGAAACACTGGCTTTTCTAATTATAATTATTCACTTTAAAAGAATAGAAACAGTCGATTCAGTAATTGCCGCTTTAATTTTATGCATATTTTAATACGCGACTCTCATTGACGTCCATCTGTATTTAAACTCTTCTTTTCTGAATGTGTTTTTAACTCTGCATCTGTTTATTACAATGGGTCAATAACACTCGTACTATTATATCTGAATGGACATTATCTCACAATGATTTTTAATCCAATATCTAATTGATTCCATAATATATAATATATAAATGAAAGAAAAAAGTTGTGTGAGTTACTTGATATGATTATGAGCAATAGTTTGTCCTCAAAACGTCATCAGTTAATATAACTGTGTAACACTGTGTGACTTATCAAAATAAAACCTTATCCATAATTGAAATAACTGAAAACAAAAGTGTCATGTCCATTGTTAAGATAGATTGGTCAGTTGTAGATTAAGTGATTAAACAAGCTTTTGTATGCAGAACCTTGGGATTTAATCTGTGATTACCATTACTTTTTTCCGTTTGAAGAAGTTTGATTCGTACTATTTTATTATGATTCCTGCATATTTTGTAGATGACTTTGAATTTGGTTTGCGCGTTAGTCTGGTGTCCAGATTTGACCAGATAGATATTCCAGGTTAGAGCTGCGAAAGACCTTTTTTCTGCATGGATTATTCACTCATCTCAGCGATATCATCCTCAGGTTGAATAATTAAATTGCGTGACATCACGTAATTGACGAGAACGAGTAGAACTCAGCTTAAATCAGAAAGACAGTTAAAAAGAGTAAAAACACCGATTAGAAATGTGAAAACGGGAAGAGGGGACATATTAAGTAAGTTTTAGGTTCAGTGACTAAACAGAATTCTCCTGTATACAGAGTTTGCGATCTAACATATGGATTGCCGTGGTTTCTATGGTCTGGGGAGGATTTACGTGTATTCTGTAAATGGCTTTGAATTTTGTTTGAGTGTTAACGTGGCGTCCAGATTCGATCAGGTGTTGCAGTACAAAGCTGAAGGGGAATCTTTTTCTTCCCTTAAAACCATGAGGATGAATGTTTCACTATACGTCCGGATAACAAACGCTAGGTACAGCCGACTTACCTAGCAACACACTAACAGATGCACTGACAGATGCACACTGATGACGCCAGCGGTGGTTGATTATCCTTCACGTTAATGTGAATCATTGGTTTGTGGAGAAATTAGGTTGAAGTTCGGCTGCGAAGAACGTTTTCTTCAACGCGTGAGACAAGCAGTTACTCAGTAATTCTCCGTATAAGTGTCCATTAAATTGTAGATTCAGAAAGGGGAATAATTCTGGAACAGAAAGTATGTGGGGTTTTAATAGTGTAGGCTTCATGGATTTTGTAATTAAAAGTTCTGGGTAGCGATTTTCAACAGATACATACCAGTGTACAGCTTAAGAACGATATTACTGATAAGAGTAATTCTTCACTGAATATCCTCTTTTTCATATGGAAATGATGAAATCTTGTGTTTCATCTGAAACTCAAAGAATGATGAAGAAGCAAAGACTGAATAACTCATTTTTGAAGAGTGTCAAAACGCACTCTTAGGTCTCTCAACAACCAACTCTATGCATCTATCAATAAAACACAACGTCTACTTCATTGTAAAATAGTGTATTCCCACTTAGCTTAAGATAAGATTTTATGAAATATTTTTCGTGTATATTTTAATCAATCACTTCATTGGTTTCTGTGATCAGAAATGCAGTAAACTTATATTTAAATTTTATTAAGTTAATCTTTACTTTAGTGCATACAAAATACTTCAGTCTAGATAAGGGAAAATCTAGTTAAGTAAAGAATCCTAAAGCTGGAGAAATAGTTTTTTTCTTTTTCAACGTCTAGGTCACTTTTTAATTGAAAATAAGTTTACTTTTTAAAACTTGTTAAGTGCATACGTCTTTCTATAGAAAATACATAAATTTCATTAAATGGAATCATTCCGTCTTTAGAAATAATTCACACAGAAAATAAGCACTGAGGAAAAAATACATACTTAAAACTCTACTTGCGTAATATTGAAATTTTATGCATTTATCAACTAAATAACTATTGGCTAACAAATTTGACATAATACCTTGTATATTGAACAATGAATGATATTTCGAATACAGACATATAAACTCGAGCTTATTGAACATTGATAATGCCTAATATAATGCAAGTAGATTACACTTTTCTTCTTCACGTTTACAAAAGATCGATATGTATAAAAATCATTCTTCCCTAACTGAATCAAATTTTGGTAGAAGACTAAATATTGACATATGCGTATTCAACTGTACAGTAGGATCGTTTATTTTCTGAGTGTAGTTAAACAAAACGATTTGGTAGATGAATAAAGAAAGAAAGAGGGAAAAAAATTAAATTCAAATTAACAGATAAGTTGAAATCAAAAGCATTAGAAAAATTAACTGTTGAAAAGATTCAGTTTTCTTGAAAGTTGAACTCCTTGGATAACTTCGATTCATTGAAATGGAATATCAGTTAAAATGACACTTGAAAATTGATTAAGCGCTCACTAGTGATTGACCAGACATGGAGCTTGCTTAGAATTCTAGTGAAAACTCATATCCATTAGTGTGATGACAAATGCTCACCTTTGGTATTAACATTCAGTTGCGCTATATATTGCGAGTTGGTAGAAGTTGGAATTGACGGGCTATCGGGTTCCCTGTCAGTAGCTGAATGGTTAATAAGCACGTCTTGTAACCTGAAGGTCCTGGATTCGATTCCAGGCACGGCTATGGATACTTCCTGTCGAAGAGTAGTGGGCGATGCGAAACACCTGTCTATTACTCTTTGGTTTCACCTAGTTCTCTGACTAAAGTCAATTCGTGACCAAAATTGAAATCGATCTAATCCCTGTTAGCCATCACTTGAAAATAATTCTAGTGTTTACTGGTGGCTCACCACAGGATAAAGTTGCCAGTGATTCTAGTGAGAAGTTGTACCCAGCGGCGTCTGCCAAGTTGGGTTTAGGGGCAAGTAGTCGCCAGTTACACTGGTTGGTGGTTACTCTTTGTCAAGAGTCGGCAGAAGTTCTCTAACCGAAGTTAGTTTCTCAATCACGTCCCTCCAAACCAAAACTCAGGGATGACACTGATTTGTTAAATAAAAAATAAATAAGTCAAATACAATTAATTATTTTTATTTTTATTCTGGTACTGAATAAATGTATTCTTTATAATCATTTTTTATTTTATCTCATTAGAAGCTTTTATTTGTTTGTTTGAGTCTGTGTGGGGAAGACCGTGCTACGCCTACCTGGCGAGTCCTGAATATGCCGGAACTCACATCTTGAATCCCACCACCTGGTATCATAGAACCAATATCAACAAAGTACTTTACCTTATCATCTTTTATTATGTCGAAGACTCTATCCAACTGACTACAACCTGGACAATACAAATGACATCAATTACGATAAAGATTTGAAAATACTTCTTTCTTGATGACAAGGAGTAAGTGATAGGAGCTACGCGTAACGGAAGTTCGGAGGACCAATTTTTTGAGACAGTCAAAAGTGGGCAAACCTCATGTTACCCTCATCTTTGTCTATCAGTTAACACGCACTTGACAAATCATATACATTGGAAGAACAGAAAGAATGCTTATTGTCTGGATTTCTGAAAACATACCAAAGAACCTGAGACTAAAGATTTCACAGGTGCGATTCTTCGCCATCTGCTGGATAGAAGTCATATTGCGGATAGCTTGAATGCGTTCATAATAATCAACAGGCAAAAGAAACGTAGATCACTAGGTTTCGTTTAAGTGATCACAATCAAATGATTAAAACTAAATCTATGTACGCAGAAAGAGACAGTCGTGAATCTCGCACCACCTTGGGGATTAGACTTACATAACAAATTACACAATTTTATTACGTCATCTACTATTCTATATATTCTGTTTTGTTTAGAAAATCTTATTACTTCATCTTAACCTTACTTACCTGCCCCTTTCTGGTACTTTATAAAAAATATTTTCTGTAGTTACGTAACCTATTATACTGTTATACTCTTTCTAGTTAAACTGTGTTTCTACTCAAAGCATTTGAACTCCGTTCTCAAGAGTATTGGTCTAATTATCCGACAGGTAATTGATCCCTCCGACTCTTAATAATTTAAAAACTTACATCATTCCGAACATATCTTACTTTTAGCTCCTATCAATTACTCCTTGTCATCGAGAAATAAGTATGTCCAAATCCTTAATGTAATTGATATCTTTTGTATTGTTTAGGTTGTCTTCAGTTGAGAAGAATCTTCGAAATAATAAAAATTGTTCTCGCATTATCTTGTTCCATTTATCGTTTTTGCCTCATTCAAGTTTGTTAATGGGAAGAATTAAAATACGTAAACCTGAATTCTAGACATGTAAAATTCGCCCAACCATGGTTGATTACTATTTTAAAAACTTTTACATGAACAGCTGGTGAAATATAGTGTAAGAGATATGCTTGAATTCATAAACTGAATTAACGATGTTAACACGAAAGGGAGAACTATGATATCGCTGTACGTAACAGTTCCAATATTCCCATATGTATCTCCGACTGAAGCGGTTAATTACATATGAACAAATGAATATTTAGATCCCAAGAGAAATCCTTAAAGAATTGATGTTAAAGTGTGCCATGATTCTAAACTTTCAATTTAATGATGAACTCAACCGACATGTGGATGGAGGGACAATGGGCTCCTCAATGTGTCCAGTGCTAGCAGATTTCTTTCTGAGTAAACCAGAAATTAGTCTTTCAAACAACCTTATCTAAAAAATTCTCATTTTAATACAGATTTATAGATAATAAGCTCATCCTTTTGTGAAACTAATTTAGACTGGTGTACTATAATAGCTCACTTCAGTGACGTGCATTCAGCTATCAGATTCACGTTTGAAGCATTCCAATGTAAAGTTACCTTCTTATATGTGCATAAGAAAAGTACATAGATGGGACAATTAACACATTTCCGAAACCTTGTTTCTCTCCAGTACCAAAAACAAATTGGTTAACACCGTAAGCTACTGCATTACAGCTGTTTGTTTAAAATGTTCAATTGATAACCTCAAGAACGTTTGTGAAATTAACTGAAAAATATCTACGCATAAAAGTTCGTCATGCAACACATGACCAAGTAAATCGAAAAGAATTCTACTGTATCTGCTGTCAAGGAGACTGTAATTCAAGGGTGACGTACCAAGCGAAACAATAACCAGCTAGTTAAGAAAATTTGTACGAATACCATTTAAGCTGCGACCCATAACTTTCATCCAAAAGGTTAGGACTCGTCAAACGAAAGATGAAGTACTTAGACTAACCACTTGGTCTTATACCTATCGATTCAACTACTCCTATGGAGCCATTACACCAAGAATTTAGTTTTCCATTTCGGAGAACATCTGCTGGTATGGCTGCATAAGTATGTAGTGAAATCTGCCAACAATACTGTACTAGACCACTTCATCCACACAGACCATAAAACCATCATTGAAGGAGCTTTTTCTGTCATGTTTTGGTTACTGAATAAATTACCACGGGCCTCTATGTAGTAAATACTGCAGACAGCATATGCTATCAGGATTCGCCTAAAACGACCTGACCTTTGAGTTCGAACATGTCCAACCACAGTTGCTACCCTGGCCTATTGTGAAATCTATGTATTCATAATTCTGTATTTGATTGACTGAAGATGCCCATCAAAAGTTTAAAAGACTCAGTAATAAAAAAGGAATGTTCTTTTCGACAAATTTGCCATTGGGTTCAAAATCGATATGGTTATAATAATCCAAGAATTATTGTTAATAACAATATTAATTACCTCACCTAGTTTATTAGCTCGCTAGTTATCTGGTGGGTCCCAAGTCCAGGAAAAAAGGGAAGATTAGCCATGAGGCCAGCCACTTTACCCCTGAAAATCAATCATACTGCTATGGAAACTGTAGTGCACAAGAAGAATATTAAATATATAAAACGAAATGATTCGGGCTGGTGAAAGCCTTCAGGAAGCCAGTCAACCGACGTGTCTTCTTTCCATAAATGCAAAAATAAGATAGAGGACGTGGAATGTTTGTACAATATACGGAACTCACAAGGTTGTCCAGATTTTCAGAAACCTTGAGATAAGACGGTATGAAAGTGATCTGGATTTGTGTAAGCAGATGGAGAGTCAGTTATCTAATTTGGTCAGTCAGACGACAACCATGATCACACTGAGCTAGTGAGTGGCTATCATGATGTCACCGACAGTAGCCAAAGCTCTTATGAAGTGACAACCAACCTCCTTCAGGATTATGACAACAAGGCTCAACTCAAAACGGACGAACAGTACCATCATCCAACGCCAAATACAATGCTACAAACAACACGGAAGAAGAGAAAAAGGAAGATTTCTATAGGCAGTTGAGAAAAGTAACGGGTAAAATCCCAAATGGAGACATCAAAATCCTTATGGGCAATAAGAATGCCAGATAAACTTTGGGCAGACAAATCAGGAAGAGTATTCATCATGGGTTGAGAGGCTCTAGGAGAAATGAATTGGAACAGAGAAGCTGAGTTCAATGCACACTGCAGTGAATAAAGCAGTGAAGAGGAGCGCTAGGAGAGGCAAAAGATAATTCTACGACACACTGGCAGCTGAAGCAGAACAGGCGCAAGCACGAGAGACCTTAGAACATTATATCAGATAACCTGGTCACTCGCTATCCATGGAAAGATCAACTCTGGGGAAACCTATAAAGGATGGTCAAGTGAACCCGATTCCCAAGGAGCAAAGACAAATAAAAGAATAGGCTGGTTACTTCAAAAGACTAATGAATCGACCATCGCCGGTAACTCGCCAACAAATACCATCGCCACCAACAGCACGCAGAGAACCGCCAGTGGACACCAATCCCCCAACGAAAGCAGAAATATTGAATGAGATCAATCTACTTAAGTTCAAGAAGGCAGCAAGGCCAGACGGATTTGACCCGAAGCACTGAAAATGGATCCGAATACTGCAGCAGATGTGTTCACGCCATTATAGCAAAACCCTTTGGAAGGAAGGAAAGGTGACTATCGATTAGAAAAAGACCAGCTACTTTGTCAAGCTGCCAAAGAATGGTGACCTAATTATGCCTCTGCAAGAACTGTCGTGGAATAATGCTCTTGTCTCTTCGCCAAGTAAAATACTAAGTTGCATCATTCTAAAGAGAATAACAGATGCACTGGATACAGAACTCCGTCAGCCTAGAACAAGCTGGATTCAGGAAAGGCAAACCATGTGTTGATCGAATCGCAACTATACGCATAGTCATCGCAAAACAAAGCATAGAATGCCAGTCAAACCTCAACTTCATCAACTTCCAAAAGGCCTTCGACAGACAGTGTTGACCGCAAAGCAATTTAGGAACTACCTCCTCACTATGGTCTGTCTCAAATCTCATTCAATAGCCATACGACCATAGCACATGTCAGGTGGTCTGCAACAAAAAGCCCAGAGAAGCGTTCTAAGCAAAGACGGGAGCAAGACAAGGCTGTCTTCTATCACCGATGATATTCTTAATCGTGGTGGACTGTATTATGTATCAGACTGTTGGGAGTGAGGAGACAGGAATACGCTGGACCAACGATAAGAAGACCGTAGAAGATCTGGATTTTGCAGATGATGTATATCTACTGTCACACAAACTCAAGGACTCACAGGTGGAAACTAATAAGCTCAATGAAGAAGCTAGCAGCGAAGACAGGACAGGGAAAACGGAGTTAATAAACTAACAAACAGCAACCAGCACCAATCACCATCAACAGGAGAGATTTGATAGAGGCTACCTCCTTCACTTATCTAGGAAGCAATGTCTAAACTTCAAATGAAAAGGATGGAGATGTCGAAGCTAGTCAGAATCAGAAAGGTAAGACACACCTTCATCACACTGAAATTGTTATGGAAATCTTCAGCACTGCACACAGCATAAAGAACGAGATTCGGATTTTCAACATCAATAAGAAGTCAGTTCTTTTTTATGAGTCAGAAACTAAAAGAAACGCTTCATGGAAAGCAACAGGTTGCAGAATTTTATCAACGGCTGCCTTCACTCCAAATTGAAAACCAAATGGTTGGTCAGCAAGAAGAAACTCTAAGGACAAATCAACCAATAGCTAATTGCTCAACAAATACATAGAAGAAAATAGAGATGGACTGGACACATTCTGAGGAAACCATCGGCTGACATCGCGTTCTAGATCATCATTCGAGTTTAACCCGAATGGGAAATGACGAGTCGGGCGTCCGAGAGTGACATGGAGGAGATTAGAGACCAAGGGCAATCAGAAAAAGCTGACCGGACTAACTGGAGACGTACTTTTGAAGCCGTATATTCCACTCGGAACGTAAGGGAATGACAATAATAATAACAATATTAATGTGTTTAACTACTTTGAACCTATAATCTCGACAGACTACATTTCAAAAACATCAGTAAAAGATGGTACGCATTAATATAACACTAAAACGAATATCAGATAAATAAAGGGAAATATTACATAATATATAGATTTATAGGTTTCACAATAGGCCAAAGTAGCAATGGTGACTGAACCTGTTTCTTTTCCCACAGAAATCCGGTTGATATAAATCAATTGGGATGGCCTCTGTTGTTTGGAATGTTCAGTACCTACAAGCATTTGGTAATTTATTCGACAGAGGATGGATTATAGACAAAGACTGTTCAATGCTAGATTTGTGGCCTATTGGGACGAGGTGAGCTAATACAGAATTGTTGATGGTTTCAATCACACTTTTATGTAGCCACAATGTTAGCTGTTCTTGAGCACGAAAAACAAAGTTTCTAGAGTAACAGCTAATATAACTGACTCCATGGGATCAGCTGATATAGTAAATGCAATATGAAGCATCTATCCTAGTAACTTCGATTTTCGGTTTTGGAATCAACTTTCGAACAACCTTATCAGGAAATTCTCATTTAGTTGACAGTATAGGAATGTTAGATTCATCATTTATAAACACGATTTAGACAGAAACACAATAACATCTCGATTCACTGAAGTCTATTCAGCCACTAAATTCACATGTAAAGAAGAATAGTAGAATAAAATTGCCCTTTTATAGGTCTCACTGACAATGACATCAGATAGTGGTATAAAAAGGCATTTACAAAGAAAAATGCTTGGACTAGTCAATATACACATCTTCACAGCTTTGTTCCATCCCAGTATAAAAGAAATTTGGTAATAATTCTCAGTTTTAGGGTCATAACTGCCTCACTGAATCTAGTCGACAGGCTTTTTGGCTTATTAGCCCCTTTTTGTAGAGATTCACTGTTTCGACATAGATTTTGCATTTCCCCATAATGCTTCTGCCTACCTAGAACTCTTTAAGTGCGTACAGTTGTGAGTTTCACTAACCACTGCCATCCTAACTCAGACTTGATTCCAGTCGGATTAAAATATAAAACTGAAACAACATAATCAACAAATAATAACCTCGACATAAAGGAAGGTCTAAGTGACTACACCAAGCAGGTGAAATTTGAATATTCAAATAAAAATAATTTCTTTTTCAGTGCCTGTAGGATCCAGACGTATCCATCTGGCAAGACACTAAGAAAATAAAGTATTCTTGCTTAGTCTCCCTTATTGCCATCATTGAACAAATATTATCTAAGTGTCATTTATCTCTATATATAACTGTTTGATGTTACGATCTGGAATAATCTACGATATGTGTATTTCTGTCCAAAATATCAGCGTAGAGTAAAACAAATAACAAGGCATTTGAACTTCATACATTCATTTCACGTTCTATCACAAAGTGATGTCACTTAGAGAACTATTGAAAACCAGGAAGAATTGGATAGCTATTTCGCCCTAGTTCGGGACTCTCCAACAGTACGCACCCACCAGGGTTTGAACCAATGACACTCCAGTTACAAGACAAGCTCGTTATTCCTGATCTTTAATGGTTCTCTGACTGATGTCAATCCGTTGTCAAACTTGAAACAAATCTAATCCCTACAACTTAACTCTTGAAAATATTTATTTCTGTCCTACATGGAGACCTCAATGACTAAAATACATTAGTGCTGACATCTCTAGCTGCAACATTGGCTGACAAAGATTTGAATCTTCAAAAGGACATCAGTCACTTAGAGGTTACAGATATACTTTGCTTACAATCTGTCAGAGTTTGCTGCCAACTACATCCAACCAACTGACATTAGTTTCAAAGTACATTTCACCGAGCTAGGTTACCGAATTGTGAAATCCACCAACAGAACTAATTTAACACAGATAACTTAAGTGAGTCTCCAGTGGCCAGTCAACTATTTAATGCGCGGTTAAAATAACACGTTCTCCTTAAATATTTCTTATAGCTTAAGAGTGACACTAAGCTCTACCTTTAAAAGGCTCAAATTGAACCCATTTATACAATATTATTATTTGCATGAAGTACCATTTCGACAATATATCCTACGGCATTGTGTTTCCATTTATGCATTTTCACAGCATATTTGAATTTTTGTTCCAGTTAAAAATAAATATCTGCTTGAGTTCTTGTCAATCCTGATAATGAAAATCAATAATTATCACTATAAATCCCAGAATAGTACTCGCCCAAAATACATAGCATATATTTACTTAATATCATACCTGTGTTTATTCAGTCATGCATAGGATATAATTTCCTGTTATCAACTTGAAAGAATCAACTCACCAATATTTATAATTTATTATAAGAGTCTTTGAAAACGGCAAATTAGAAACAACATACTGACCTGATTGTATTTGGTATTTTTGATAAACTGACAGGTAGAAAAATTAACAAAAGTTTCTACTACCATCCAACTCACTCCTAAACCTTCTCTAAACTTTAGTAAACACTTATTCAACTAAAACCTACAGCGCAAGCTTGAAGTACTCACTATTTTCACTCAAAATTCAAAGAAACGAATAAATAAATTAATAAGTGTCTAAATTTCAAACAGTTCGTAAGGTAAACATATGCCTGAAACATCTGAACACAGCAAGAACGAATATATTTCCAGGACCCAAAAGGAGTTCATGTTTATTTTTATTTTACAGCTTTCAATCAGCTGCTAACAACTTACAAAATGACATTCTTCATTATTTTTATAAAACTTGAAAAATTATTTTAACTCAAAGGGTATAGTTGTGAAACAAGTAATACGAATACAGGACAATTACCTCATACACTGATTCTCCTTTATGAATTTGAGTAAAGTATAAACAACAGTTTGTATAGAGTAAGATGGAACCATCGTTAATTTCTATGGCTTTTCATTAGTTGCTTACAGCCTAAAGAAATCATCAAGTTTGTGTACAGAGCAACTTTAACTTACTTACGAATGTTACGCGATGTCAGTTGATAAGAGACTGTAAATTTATTAAACACTGCTCAGAAATTTACGAGTTGATCACGGATTGATATCAGTTAGAGAACCATTGAAAACCAGGGAGTACTGGACAGCCGCTGTTTCATCCTAGTTTGGGAATCCTCGGCAGTACGCACCCACCACCAGGGGTCAAACCCAGGACCTTCCGGTTACAAGGCGATGTCGTATGCCATTCAGCCGCTGGGACCCGATTCAACGGCCACCTCATAAATTCTAACTTCTACCAATCCGTGATTTAACGCGACACAAACCATTGTCATTGATAGGACATCGATCCACACACGTGACATCTATTTGGACCTTATTGATCACAACTTCTCACTAGAACTCCAGGAAACTCCATCCTGTAGCAAGTCACTAGAGAGCATCAGATTATTTTCCCATAGTTTGGTTTGTAAGGGTTAGTTAGGTTTTTATGAGTTGATCACCGATTGATATTACGTGCGTCGGTGGCACAGTGGTTAGGACTCTCGCCGACCATGCACATGGTCCGAGGTTCGATCCCCTGCCGACGCACACTTGATATCTATGGTAGGCCTGTGAAATTTGGGCTACAGATATCACAAGCTGAAAATTCCATACCTGTACCTGTGGAGTCAAGCTGTAATCAAAAAAACACATAAAAGTTCCAAATTTAAACGAGAAAATAAAAGTCTGGTTATAATATCAAAGAAGTTGAGTAACATAGATAAGAATTGAGTAAAATTGTGTGTAACTGATATGTTGAGTGACAGTGTGATGAGTCCACCTCAAAAATAAAGATGAGAGATAAGCAAAGTGACACCATGACGAAGTGGAAGAAGTCACGGCCAAAGATTATGTAATCCAATAAAAGAGAGAGTAGAGACACCGAATTGTCAAGGCAAGGGAATACTTCTCTTGGAACAAATAAATCGGGTTCCAGTCTTTCGATGGCAGTCACTTCAGCAAACTTGAGGAGAACTAAACTACCTTGTCTATTGATAATCCTAAAGGATTTCTTGATGTCCTGTTGATGACGCGTACTGATTAGATTCCTGACAATGGTACTATTGTAAGCATCTGTTCCATTGAGACACATAACTTTTAATACATGTTGAGAAAATCGAAGGTGTGCCCATCTTTCCGTTCTTCCAATGTAAATTTGTATGCATATTTAGAGTTAACATGAGAAGGGTATCTGTCAACCTTTGATTGCACCGAAGAGCATGTTGTCTGATAAACGAGAACTAACTTATCTGCAGGATAGGTTCTCGATAGTGAGACATTTAATCTTCTGTTAACTATTCCTACAATATTCTCACCTTTGAAATAGAGTTGAATGAAGACAGTCCTTCTTCCAACTGTGATTTGTTTAGCTTTTGAACCTTCAAATCTCCCTCTTAATTGTTAATGGATTTCTGAGGGTAACCACTGTTTTTCAGCATCTTTTCAAGAATCAGAAATTTTTTCTCTAAGTTCTACTTACAGCGCGTTCTGCTAGCCCTATTAAACAGAATTTCGACCAGTAATCGTTTATAGTTATTTGAACAAAAATGATTTAAAATTCAGGCTCTGTCCATTCCACGCAAGTTTTCAGTGAGGTGATCTTAAGAGATACAACCACATTCCAAGAATTGTTAATGATCTAACAGCCAAAGTTTACTCATACGCAATGTTATGGAGTGTTCAGGAAGATAGGATGAGAGTGAAAATGAGCAATAATCAAAATTAAATTTAGAAGATTATGATTTCAGCTAAGTGAATTAGAATCGCTATGGCAAGTTTGACAGAAAACTTAAGAAACGTATCAAGTTCCTTCACTGTCACAGGGTTCTTGCTCTGCTTCAAATCACCGAAAATACCCGTTGAGTCATGAAGAAAACAAAAGACAAATTCAGCGAAGAAAATTTTCTTTATCGACGAAATCATCTTCAGAGGCTGTACAGTCGTATTAATGGGCTAGCCATTCCTTCACGTTCCCACTGCAACATAGGGCTCCAAGATAGAGGCTTGAAGTTTCTGTAGCAGTGTTTAGTTTTTACAGGATGGGGTTGTTAGCCCCATGTCCAACCTTTCCTCCTTACCAAGATTATTTCCGGTTTAGCGAGGTAAAGGAGTGTGTCGGTGGTTGGGGGTCGAACCCCGGACCATGTACATGATCTGCGAGCGTCCTAACCGCTGTGCCACCAACGCACAGCGTATTAATACTTACAAAAATATTTAGTGGTCTAGTATTGAGTAATAGGGGGTGACGTAATTGGCCGCCCAAAGCGCACGCTTTCTAAATGCATCTCTGAACATTACCCGGCATGGTTAGCAAAAGGACAATGCAAGACAATTACTGGTCCAATTCTCAAGCATTTGGTGAACTCACGCCACGTAGCTTCACCAGAGTCGTGTTTCAAGATTATCTACAAGTGAAGCCAAATGGTACAGAGGGCGTCAGGTTTCGTCTTTTGTGTATGGCGGATGCGCTGGCTATTCGTCAATACAACCCTGAATTCTGTGTACAGAAAAAGTCTGTCCAGTCTCTTATTCTACCTTGGTCTTAACCTCTTCACTAATCGTTCCCTGTAAAAACTTTTGAATTTTTCTTTCCTTTTTTAATTTTTCATTTTACCTTTAGTTTGCTTTTGCTTAAATAATTAATTTACTATTATCACTCTCATATGCTCCTTCTGTACATTTCACACCCTCTTCACACTTGTTAAATTAACATTCAAATACCTTTATTCTCACTCATTAGCAATCTTAACCTTATCAAATTTCTGTCTTTGTGCCGTTGAGTACTATGTGTAATTTGCAACTTTTAATTTTCACTTCTAAAGCCACTTCCGAGTAATTATATCAATTATGTCACCCCCTATTACAGAGTAATAGACCACTATATATTGTTGTAAGTATAAATACGACTGTACAACCTCTGAAGATGATTTCGTCGATAAAGAAAATTTTCTTCGCTGAATTTATCTTTTATTTTTTTTCATGACTCAATGGGTATTTTTGGTGAATTAGAATCCATAACAAAATTGTGATAAAGCAAGAAAGAAGAAATTTGCAGTATAAAACGATATCATTCTACTTCACAGGTTCTCATCAGCCGCAAACTACCTGAAATTACAACGGTTATAAACGGATGAAAATAAGTTGTTTCATTGATTGAATCCTAAATGCAAGCACGACAGTTCTTAGTTTAAGTTACCATCAATTTATATGCTTCCGTAGTAGAAAAGGTGGTTTGGGGAGGAGAGGCAAAGATAGAGTACAGAGAAATCCAATCAAGTGTTAGTTCTTAAATTCACCTGGCAACTCAAGAAGGTTACAGTTCATTTGATCAAAATTTGCCTATTTAGCCAACATCAATAATATGGATGGATAGTCAATGTAATCGAGATGCAATTACCAAGACAGTGAGAAATCGATCACACTCTCATTCTCTACGCATAAAATAGGCTTCAAACGTGTGATTGTGCGTCGGTGGTACAGTGGTTAGGATTCTCGCCGACCATGCACATGGTCCGAGGTTCGAGCCCACGCCGACGCACACCTGATATCTATGGTCGGCCTGCAAAATTTGGGCTACCGATATCACATGCTGAAAATTCCATACTTGTACCAAAAATACAGTGTGGAATCAAGCTGTAATCAAAAATAAAAAAAATAAAAAAATAATAGTTACCTCAGGGGTTCGTAGTGAATTTGCTATCGTTTGTATATTGAATATTTTGAAGAATTTCGAAATCTCGATGAAATAACCTTTTTCCACAAGATGTCTAATAATTGCACTTTGCGAATATACGCTTCAATTTGGGCATAAGTTACTTGAGATTTATTCAGGGAACCTTCTATTGTACTTTACGTCGCAAATGCACGTAAACTTATCAAAATTAATTACAGATGACATCAGGAAGTTACTTATTAAGTTTAGATTGACATACAGAGAATGAGGTGTTGTACAGTATTACCAGCTTGGCTTCAGGGGAGCATCTTTTATTGCTTCTTTCATTCCTTGGTCAGTTCTTTTTGATTCCACTAAATGTCGTTTTATACTGCAAATGTATTCTTCCTTGCTTTATCAAAATTTACCAAGGGAATCAGCTGTATGAAAAAATAACTTGTGGCACAGAAAAAACCACAAACAGAATATTGACATCTGGTTACCAGCGTCTTGTACCTTCGCTAAATCTTTAATGACCCTAAACAATTTGCCTATAAGCACAGTAGAAGCACTTTAGATGTGGCTGCCGTCTTATATCATAACACTGCTTCCAGTCTATACAAGGGGGCTAGATTTGTTCGTTGTGCCTTCCTAGACTATACATCTGCTTTTGACTCGGTCCCTAGAGACATCTTATTAAATAAACGCTGCAAGTCAGACTGAATGTTGGGCTGTTAACTGGTTAAATTCCTATTCCTCAGAAAGCAGGCAGTACACCGTGTATAAAGGGAAGTCTTCCACTTATTTGCCTACTGAAGCTGGTGTCCCTCAAGGCGCTGTCTTTCTCTTTTTCTTTCTTCTTGTATGACTTGCCTCACTCTGATGAAATAATCTTTGTGAAGTACGTTGGTGATCTGACGGTTTCAATGGCTGTTAACTCTCAGGTATATTGTACCAAAATAAATAGCTTTCTGTCAGGAGTAAGTAAATGGTTTGATTCTAACGGTCTTAAACTGAATCCTTCTTAATGTCAAACTGCTAATTTCAGCTGAAGATGTAAAATACAGTTAAAAGAAGTCATCGATTCTCATGACAGTTGTAAAATTGACGACAATGATATAGGAATCAAATCAGAAATTAAGTATCTTGAACTTATTCTCTCTTCTGATCTCTCCTGGTCTTCTCATGTCTTAGCGATCTCCAGTAAAATATTCCGCCTGACATTTTACATTAAGAAGTTAAGACACTCAGGTATAACTCAACCCCTCTTCCTACAGTTGATAAACTCTGGCATCCTACCTACTCTTCTTTATTGTTCACCCTTATTCTTTCCTGGTTTGCTTAAAAAGGACTATGTCACAATTCGTAGAATGCTGAAGACGGTCAGTAGGGTGAGTGGTGTCCCAGTGGACCACATAGTTAGTGTTGTTGTCGACAGGCACTTGACTTCGTGCATTAAATTTGCTATAGGGATTTTGTCTGACTTGGAGCATCCAATTTACCCTCAGCTTTCACCTTGCATCTCCTCAGGTGGAACGAGAAGTAACTTCAGGTAACTGTCTGCTCGCACGTCTAAGTATAAAAATTCTATGATACCATACTTGGCACGTGTTTTTTATGTGATGAAAACAGAGTCAGGCAAGAATTAACTAACCTTTTTTCATCTAGTAAACAAACAATTTCCTCCATCCATCCTTATACACTTTCAAGCTTTACTTTTATTATTTCTATTATATTTATGGTCCTGTCGCTTCCTGTTTTACTCTCATAATTGCAAACACCAACTTATCTCCATGACGGCTGTAATCTTTGTTTTTCCCCTCACCATATCATGCAAAGAGAACATTACATTCAATATTTTTAAACATGCTAGGATTTCTATACCGCATATAACGACAATACTGTGTGAAGTAAGCCCACGGCAATTTTTACTTGTATTATTATTATTACCCTAGCTGTTATCATTATT
Organism: Trichobilharzia regenti; assembly: GCA_944472135.2. NCBI lineage: Eukaryota > Metazoa > Platyhelminthes > Trematoda > Strigeidida > Schistosomatidae > Trichobilharzia > Trichobilharzia regenti. Next base: position 133,928,821 of record OX235262.1, read on the forward strand.
ATTATTATTTCCATTTTATATGCTGCATGTTCCTGACATTACCTCTATTGTAAATGTGGAAAATTTTCTGTGTGATCAATTTTTATTTATAATTTAAGGAAATTAGATGCAGTATTGTGATTAATGCTGAAAATTCCATTCTGTATCACAAGTACTGTTTTTTGAATAAAGTAAATCATTGTTGTTATTATTATTAGTGCTAAATTTCTTAATCTGTTGTCAGCTGAAGAAAATCCATGAAATGAAAAGAATATGAGCTATTTTTTCTCCAGGGAATTGTGTGCATGAAATTACTTAAATATTGTTAAACATTAACAAAAAATAAAGTCAACAAAAAGTGAAAATTATCTATTTTGTAATTCAATAGTATCGGATTTATGTGAATAGGAAAGCTATATGATTGGTTTCAGATGTGAACAGTCTGCTATTATTATTATAAAGCATTTAACCTAGATTTCATGACATTTTAGTCTGCTCAGTATCAGTAGCTTTATCACATCAAGCTTATTAGGATACATGACAGATAGCCCGCGAAACTTCAATTTTATACGAAGTGATCAATTAAAACCAATCGGAATCTATCAGTAGAAATCGAATTACTTCATATATAAACGAATTGAGTGAATACATAGGCATATATTGATTTATCATTTCGAAAATCTGTAAATCATATGAATAAAAAAATTAAGTGAATAGGAGATATGATCACCAGTTCACATGACTTACAGTAGAAATACACAAATGTACTTAATAAGCTTGTCAGGTGATTTACAAGGGTTGATTGCAGAATGATATGGAAGCAATTAAAAACATTATCATTCTGTTGCTATTCTCTGCTCGCGTTACGAGTGAAGTATAAGGCTATAGCAGTACATCATTATTTCAATCTGCCCTCTGCAGTCCTCTTCAGATGCCCTCACTATCTTATCCATATCACCTTCATACCAACATCGAACTTATCATTTCCCACTCAGGTTACACTCGAGGGTCTGGTAGGTGTTTGATATCACCCAATAGTCTCCTAAGCATGTGTTGGATCCATCTCCAATTTTTTCCGCATTTTTGTCCAGAGATAGATTCTTGGTTATCCCGCTGACAGAGAGTTCTTTGTTGCCTTTCCTCAGTATCGAGAAAAAGAGACATTTGATGCTGAAATTCTTCATCAGCCCGTTAAAAATGCTTTTTGTGACACTCCAAGTCTCTGAACCGTATTAGTTTTAAGGATTAAGTTGTTGTTCCTTACGCTGAGTGCAGCAGCTTCCTACATGTGACAAAGCAACATTCATTTCAATCAGATCTTCGTCAAGCTTCACTTTAGTATTCCAGTACAGAATGATTTTATTTGATAAAAGAATACAGTGATACAGTATTACTTACTGATGACTTTTCAATTACGATTCACAATTGTAATGCACATTTTTAAATTAGTGAACTTAAATTGATAGTAGCTTGTTTGAAACCTGGGGTACCAAAATACTCCGTCATTATATGGCATATAATTCCTAAAAATCGTGGGTGGAGACGTATCCAAGTACATGAGATAACTGTGCCTCAGCCTGAGAAATTACCTAATTACCTACAGACTTCAATTACTCAGCTATTATTATATCCTTGGGTCAAAATGGTGTACTCCTGCACCTTTTTTAATTGGCCTTATACCAAATGTTGTGAGTTTTCTGAAGGAGGTAAAGAAGAAATATCATAAGAGACGGGTTTTCGCTTCATGTGGGCCAGAATTATATCACGCGATTTACTTGAAGATTCCTGAAAGAAGAGAAAATAGTATCCAGTTAATTCTGCTGAGAATTCTGTAGATTATATAAACAATGTTAAGAGTCAAGCTATAATTATTAGAAAATCTGTGAACGAAATGTAAGTTGTTAATGACAACAATTATAAGAATATTGAAATATGCGATAATAAGATCAATGAGAACAAAAGTACAAGCGCTTGACGCAGATGGTGATAAGAATATTGAAGATAGCGTGACATTAGCGTAACATTCCAATAATAAAATAAGGTCAAATTCTTGTAAAACTAAAAGTTACGCAATATTTTGAAGATGAAATGGATAGATAAGCAGAGTTGAAATAAACACGATAAATTTATGAAAGGAGTGAAGAATAAGAAAGTATGAGAAGTTTTAATTACTCGACCAGATTTATCTAGTCCTGTAGAGAGAGACAGATACAAAGGTAGAACAAACTTCTTTTGTATACAAAGACTAAGACTATTCTCCCGACTTCCTTTGTGTTCGGCTATATGTAGAAGGAGAATTCAAACTCCTTTCGAAAGGTTCTATAGAGTGTCATGCATAACCATGAAAATACTTCTTTCGTCCACTTAATGACCACTGTGTGCGTCGGTGGCACAACGGTTAGGACGCTAACCGACCATCCACATGGTCCGGGGTTTGATTCCCGGCCACCGACGCACTCCTTTACCTTGCTAAGCCAGAAATAATCCTGGTAAAGAGGAAAGGTTGGGCATGAGGCTAGCAAACCCATCCTATAAAAATAAACACTGCTACAGAAACTTCAAGCCACTAGCTTGAAGCCCTATGTTCCACTAGGAACGTGAAGGATAAAAAAAATTACCACTACCAACAAAATAATTCATAAATGCAAGCAACAGTAATAACTGGCAAAGTAGAAGATTTCCAGTAATCATTGACAAAGGAAAATTGAAACTATATTGTACACCATTGGATAATTAGACGTTTTCCTATTCAGCATTGTTACAACCCAATTTCAAACATTAAATATTTTATTTTACACATCAGCTTTGTTGAATATTCTCATTTTCAAGTTGAACCACGAAGTGACGCGTCAGTTGGAGGACTTTTGAAGACTGAGGATTACTGGACTGAGACTATTCAGCGGTAGTCATTGAACTTTCGACTGACCTGCACTCCAAAATGAATCTATTGTACAATAGCGACTAACCACAGGATGACGTTGCTTAGAGTTCTAGTGAGAAATTGTATAGTGACAAATAGCCGCCGATGACACTGTTTTGACATTGTGCTCTATATCATGAATAGGCTGAAGGTATAAACTCCTGGCAAGTGAATTCCTTCACAGTGGTTGAATTGTCAAGAGGTTGGTCCTACAACCCGAAGGTTGCGTAAAAATAATATCGTCGCTACTGCATCCTCAAAATTGAAAAGCCCTATATTCCACTTAAAACACAAAGAATGACAAAAAGGCAAAAAAGAATAAGATTGAGTAAGTGATATTTGAATTCAGTGCCTCAAGATTTTTTTCAGTACTGTAGATTAATTCCAGAAACAGTACTTATAATACAGAATAAAATTCCCAGCATCTGTCACAATATTGCATCTGATTTACTTAAAATATAAATAAAATTTAAAATTAAAACAAAATTAACCACAGGAATTTGTCCATGATTACGATATAAAGTCAAAAATATTCTAAGCACGAATTGAGATCATTAAATATAATAATAATAACAATGAGTTTATTTCAAACAGTATCGTCGATTCAGTTTGGAAATTTTAGCATGTTATTATAGAGTATTGATCTAATGTTCTGTTGCAAGAAGAAAAAAACAGAAAAGGAGAAAGGACAGCGCCTTGAGGGACACCAGCCTCAGTAAGCAACAAAGTGGACGACTTTCCCTGGCATACAGTGTACTGCTTTCTTCCTGAGAAATAAGAATGCAGCCATTTGACAACCCAACAGTCAGTTTGAGTTTCAGCAAGCTTGTTTAAGATGTCTCTAGGTACTGAGTTGAAAGCAGATGTGTAATCTAGGGAGGTGCAGCGAACAAAATTACCCCCCTTGTCTAAGCTGGAGACAATGTTATGGCACAAGACTGCAACTGCATCGAAAGTACTTCTACTGTGTTTATAAGCGAATTGTTTGGGATCGTTGAAGGCTGACGATTAAGTAAGAGTAACTTTTTCGTAGCTTTTAGAAAAGGAGACGTAATAGCGATAGGTCTAAATTTAAAACATGTTTCAGTAGACGACTTAGGGATAGGTACAATTTTGATGTTCTTCCAAACGGCTGGGACGACATTTATAGAAACAGATTCATTAAATATGTCCATGAGAGGATAACACAGGATATCTGCACACTTTTTAAGAATAACACTAGGCAAACCATCTGAGCCTAGGCTACAAGAAAGGTTCAGAGACTGGAGACATTTTTGAATACCATGTGTATTGAAACCAGGGAAGCAGGTTTTATTAACAATTGTAACACTAGAAAGTTTGGCATTTGTGGGAGAATATATGAAAGACTTGTTTAGTGTGCAAACATCAAAGGAATAAGGAATACTATTCATCTGCTTACCACCAGTAATTTGTTTGAAAAGTTTCCGTATATTAGACGCATTTTTACAGGATATAAACTTTTGGTTGTAAATTGAATTCAATCTGTGGATTTCAGACTTTATTAGGATGTTAATTCTTTTCAAACCAGTATTACCCTTGATTTTATATCTTTGAATCTTTCTGATGAATGCCGAAAAGTAAGCAATGTTTATCCTAGACATCTCAACGACTGACTCAATATATCTATCACTAAAAAAAAGGTCGACTTCATTGAACAACAGTATATTCCCATTTAGCTCGATGACTTAAATTAGATACTTGACTGACCGGTTTTAACCACCACACTTGAAATGTCTAAGGTATGAAATTAGTTTTCTATATGGCATAACTTTTTGTACATCTTCAATTTAATCTTTCCGAAAGCCTTAACTCTAATGTTTTGTACTTTATAATAGGTAGGTGTGAAGTTTTCAAGATTTTCACGCATCATTTTCCCTGAGAAGATTACAAAGCCTCAAACTGAATAAACAGTGCTTAGAAATTACACTTATATAGTCCCGTACTCTTCAGGTATAAATCAGTACAGTACAGAATATCTTGAGTAGATTCTAATGCTAATTTAAAGTTTAGAACCCATGTGACTCATTGACAAATAATAAAGTTGACAGATTTAAAATAACATTACACAGATACTTAAGAAAATATGAATTGTATGAGAATAGGCCAACAGTGAATGAATAACGTTTACACTACAGATGCTTAAGTCTTGAGAAACCGTACATTTGTTGGATCCATAATTATCAATATTTCATTGAACTGTGATTGAAAGAGATTACTACCATTGAGAAGGAATTTTGACTGCATATCTGAGCAAAATCTGAAGAAAATTGGTCTGAAAGGTGCAGAAATGCTCAGTAGTGGGATTGCTCTCCACCTGTTAGATACCGGTCATGAAGTTGATGCATTAGAGTTGAAGACTGCTCAAGGTTTTCACGTTTCAGTGAAACGACTGCGATTAAAACAAAATTTATGCATCCCGAAGGAAACCGTTGTAAATTTTGATTTACCTTGGTAAATACAGTTTATATTAGTTAATTATTTTCTGTTGATCTTCGTACTTTAACATTTTGTTATGACCATAAAATTTGTTACCTTATTTCCTGTTTACCTACATTCTTGACTAGATGATTAGAGGCAGTCAGAAGGAAGCCTTCGACCTAGGTTTGGTTCTAGTTGGCACTCTCCAGTCAGCCAGGCGCATCTGTAACCTTGAAGGAACTCATGTCCTTCCTGAAATTCGAACCAGTGTCATTCAATGTTGTAGTCACAGATGTTACCATTGAGCTATTCAGGCTCGCATTTGACGTCCTGTAGGACTGTATTGGATAGCTTGATTGGACACTAGTCATTAACTAGTATAGTGTAGTGTGTGCAGTCCATAGTGTTGGTGCAGACTGTTTACGTTGTAACCACTTTGCTAGGTGTACAGCCATCACGGCGTGCCCTGCACTACTGTTATTATTATAAGTAGTGATGTCTTTGACTGCAGTATTGTGTGATCTGGCTTCGAATCGCTGAAGGGACATGAATTCCTTCAGATTTGCAGATATGCCTAACTGACAGGTGCCAACTAGAACAAAAACTAGGTCTAAGGCATCCTTCCGATTGCCTCCAGTCATCTAATAACAGCAGTTCAAAGCGCACTGTAATGGTTAGTCAACTAACATGGTGGCCATATTGCAAACTTGGCTGATATAATTCAGTCTGCAACAATACCAGGAGCTAGACACATTATACTAGTTGCTAACCGATGTCCAATCAAAGTATTCTTGACTGGACTATTTTTAACCTCTGTCCAACTAAATTATTTGACACTTATATTAGTATATTGCTGAATTTACGTCTCTATTCAATTTTTAGCATTCCTTCATATTTCTAGAATATTTCTAACGATCTTAAAAACGGCTTTTATTTCGTTTCATTATGCGACTGAATGACCTAGTATCCATCTTTTAAATATTGTATATATATATATATATATTGACGTCACATTTTTTATCGTTTTACGCAACTGACAAGAACCAACGAAATGAAATGACGCCATATTGTTCTGCACAGTATGTTTTTCTAACTCTGTTCAAATTATTATCATTTAATCAGTTATGTGACTACATACAAAGTACACCTTTGCTATTTCAAAAACGACTGATTTATCAAAACCATCGACTTAAATACAAAAACGGATGGCGTAAGTAACTTGTACTTTAGTTTAGAAAACCAGATCTACAAGTACATATGCTTTCCTATGAAATATTTAATATAACTTTCTTTTGTATTAGTCTGATTTAGATGGTATTAGTTTGCATACTACGTGGAAACAATAAGCTGATGGGATAAGACGTAAACCCCAATCTCTCCAACCAATGATCTGTTGATCACAGACTCACAGTTCTACAATCCGAATTTTGTCATGATAAAGGCTGTCTCCGTTTCAAGTAATCTGAAAATAATTGATATAAATAACTCTCTGCAATTGGATAGTTATCATATTCTGGAAGCACTCAGTGCACCAGAATTGTTATTGTCTGTTGGTTTCCCAGTAGATACTGAGGCTTCAAAACACATCTACATTTTATTTTGAAGGATTTTTCGAATAGCACTGAATGTCCAGAATTGACCAGATGTTCTGTCACTGAACTATATACACATTTTCGTTTTCCTTTTACTAGCCAGGTTGGATAGTGTTCATGAGCGCGTTTTTCAGGTTAACGCATGGAATGACCGATGTACTCAGATCCGTACGAGCACGTAAGCTGGTATATGCATGTGAAAGTGGCCCAATGCGACAGCTTGCCTTTCGTGTTCTGGTTGAACAGTTTCTCGCAGAAAAACGTCAGTTGTAGGCTTGCGACTAGGTATGTTTTCCTCGGAGATTCGCAGAGGCGTTTACGAAGGATTTCTGTTTCAGTGTCACCTTTGAATTCTAGATTAAACGGAAGTGTCTTCTTTGGGACAAATCCTTGTCTATGAACCTAAGCGGAAAACCGTTTTCTATCTGCGTTTCATCCTGTCATCTATATTTCTCTTTCGCTCCCCTCACAATTGGAAATAAGTTCTCATATTTTCCTCATAAGATCTCCTCTATGTCATCCTTGGATGCCCAACTCAGCATTTCCTATTCGGGTTCTCCTCGACAGCCTTTCTTCGACGTGCTGTCACTGAGTGGTCTCTTCCCGCTAGCCCACAAATAATGAACTATTCCTACTTTGTAAACAGACATCTGAATTACTTTTACAATAAATTTTTTTAAATATGTGCTACTTACTAAGTCATACATATTTACCAGTTAACTTAAACAATTCACTGGCTAGACTTAACATTCTACATATTAAGTGAATCCAACGTGTTTTCAACGCACTGACAAGTTTTATCGCGTGATGAGTCAATACAAAAATATCTCATTGATTACAACAATTCACAAAAAACTCCTTATTCTTCACTGTCAACTTTAAAGTAGAAAAGAAATGGATTATAACGTGGACATAATTTTCTTTCTTTCTTTTATAAACTAAAAAGTCGCTTGTATTTTCATCTTTAAATAACTAACCTGAACAAATCAAAATTAACTGGTGAAAACATTTATTTCCCGAAATGAATTTTTTAAAAACAGAAATAAATGTTGTTAATAGAGTGGGATCTAATGAATTCATCAACTTCCGGTAGAACTCCTCAGTTGAATGCTCAGCGAAGTTGAACCTTAGACACTTGACTAACCACATTCCTCATGTGAGTTCAAGCTATGATTCCACTCTATTCAAGTCAAATGCTTATTATTATTGTTGCCTTGGGTTCCTAGTGGAACACAGGGCTTCAACTGCACAACTCTACTTGCTTCTGCCTTCCTTCTGCTCTACTTTTTACCTGCATCCATGATAGTCCATACTGTTTCAACCCCTCTTCACACGATCTCCTCCATGTCGCCCTTGTACTGACGACCCACTCGCCGCTTCCCTTTCAGGTTCCACTCGAGCAATGGCTTGACGCGCGATGTCATCCAGTGGCCTCCTCAGCGAGTGTCCAATCCATCTCCACTTTCTCCTGCATATTTGTTGGTTGGCGATTGGTTCTTGTTTTGTTTGTTGGCATAGTTTCTTATTGGTGATTCTTTCCGGCCCGGCCATCTGATCTTCAGTATAGAGCGAAGACAGTTAGTTGTTGGTAAAGGTCTGCAACAGGCTGTTGGAAATATTCTTTGTGACCTGCCAAGTTTCTGATCCATATTGAAGAACTGACTGACTTGACGTTTGTATTGAAAATCCGACTGAATTTTGTAGTTGATGCTGGCTGAGTAACGAAGATTTCCAGATTGGTTTCAGGTTGATGATGTTGATGTGTTTCTCGCCTTCTCGATTCTCGCTCGATTTGACATCCCCGTCCGTTCCGACAGCCTGTAGTTGAGACAATGCTCCCTAGATAAGTGAGTGAATGAAGTAACCTCTTTCAGATCCCTCCCGATGATGGTGATTGGCGTTGGATGTTGTTGCTACTGCTGTTGTTGTCGGTTGATTGGTTATTTTCATAATCTCCGTCTTGTCTATGTTCACCTGGAGTCCTGTCTTCACTACCTGCTTCTTCGACCAGTTTGTCGGTTTTCGCTTGTAAGTCTTCGATTTTGTGTGACATCAAACATAAATCATCCACGCGCGAAATCCAGGTCTTCTAGGTTCTTCACGTTGCTTACATTACTAGCTCGCTAGTTTTCTATCCAATCCCAAGCCCGGATCAAGAGGGAGGGTTGGGGCGTGGTGATGGCAACTCCACCCCCAAAACTTAACCAAATTGCTACAGAAACTTCAACGCATAAATATTATAAAAATACTAAAGTCAAATGCTTGCTATTATGGATTTACGGCCTAAATTTGGTGTTGACGATTGACCGCAAGTAGAATTTGTTCCTGTGTAGGTTTTATGAACATAGAAAGCTTCAGACGAACTGTTGATGGGAACGCTTTGCGTTGTAAAGTTGGCCAGAGAGACAGTGGTGTGAAAATTTATCGAAAGAACATCAGATATGTAGTCTACTAATATCCAATACTATTAGACTGGTAAGAACTGGATCTCTAACGCACACACATGAATGACAAAGACACAATTCATTGTCACCCCTTGATTATATTGACCACAGAGTGAATCATTCCAACGATTGTGTGGACCCTACTAAAGGTACCCACACTCATTATACTGCAGAAGACTGGAGAATAGGATTACAGCAATTAATGGATCTCATAAGTGCGTCATCCGCAGCCGTCTAGATCAGTTCACGCATATACAGAATGTGGTATAATTTATTTATTGTCATTCCTATATGAAACTGAGAGTTTTTTCGTTACGTGTGAGAGAAACGTATCCTGTCTAACACTTTCATGCATTTATTATTCATTATTTTCATGAATATATGTATTCTTTCTTACCTAGAATACGTCTTCTTCATATGACTGGCACGTTCGCACTCCATAGGTGCCTAAAGTTTAACTTGGCTGAATACTCTACATACAATGATATATATCTACAAGCAGAAAAACGTTGGGAGGTAAATAACTGATAAATAAGTAAACTATAATGAATCCATCATGCAAAACGACAAGTGAGAACTATTTACACGTCTGCTTCAGATAGATAAAACATGATGGGTATGAGAGATTGAAATTAAGATTTTAATTCAATTACGGTTCAGTTACATCATTATAATAAAAAGTTAAGGGTAATCAGAGAATGATCTTGGTAATGTCAAGAAATGCAAACTAAGTAGTAATAATATTTTTATTTTTTTTATTTTTATTTTTATTTTTTTTTGATTTACAGCTTGATTCCACACCGTATTTTTGGTACAAGTATGGAATTTTCAGCATGGATATCGGTAGCCCAAACTTTGCAGGCCGACCATAGATATCAGGTGTGCGCCGGCGTGGGCTGGAACCCCGGACCATGTGCATGGTCGGCGAGAGTCCTAACCACTGTGCCGCGGACGCACAGGCATGAAACTAAGGTACAATCTTGTATGTGTGAAAGACCAAGCTCTAAAGGATTAGCGATCTGTGTTCACAAAATGAAATGCTTAGAGTGTGTTGCAACGGACATCGGATAAACCTCACGAGGAATCAAGATCAGAAGAAATGAACACCGTAGAGCATCTCTGCGACCACCGGAGAATACAGTTGAACTAGAAAACCTTGAAAAATCATCAGCCATAAATCTACACACTATAGAAACACGCCACAAAATTGATTTTGACAGTATTGAAATCATCCAGAAAGATCTAAGAAATCACAAAGAAGGTCTCATATCAGAAACACTTTATTTTAAACGGGACCTGAACTGTTTGAATAGGAATGATGGGCTAAGACAGAATTTAAAGTGGATCCAACAACCCCTCAACTGCCGCCTATGAAGTGACAGAATCTATACAAATATGATAAGCGATTTCATTATGTAAACACACGCTGCTTTTATAATTTAATAGGCTTATCAAACGCAACAATCCACAAACAGTTTTGTTATCTTTACCAATTGATCAACTTGACAACGTTAAAATTACCTTATGCTGAAGGACTGTAATTAAATTACTGTATCCAAGCTGATATTTTGTGAACTCTAGTTTAATTTTACCTTGATAAAGCTATTAAAATTAAATAGCGAAACATCAGTAAAACAATATCGTTTTGAAGTATTGGTTTGTAGGGATTTGGTTGGTTTTAAGATTTCATCGTGAGCTGAAATCGGTTAGAGAATAATAATAATAGCTTTATTCCAAATACAGTACTCATGATACAGCAAGGAAAATTAAAAATACCCATTACATAATAGTAATAAAACGATTGTTATAGCAGCTACGTAGCAAAATACTGTGTGCCATACGGAGAAAAATATGTATAAAGTACAAAATTGTAGTAATAATAGTAATACCAACTAAAATAAAATAGCAGAGTAACGATTTAAACGATAGAAAGTGTGACACCATAAAATACAGAAAGATGAACGATAAAAGGGTCGATTCACTGTGCTAATTACATAGTAACTTGTAAGTTTCACGTCTAACAGAGTCTTCGTCACATAAAGTACGCGCTAAATAGGGTATTGTAGAATTTCTATACTTAGTAGTACGAGCATATATCTTTTTATATTGACTTCTCGTCCTACCTGATGAGATACAAGGGGACAGGTGTGAATAAAGGGGGTGCAGAGGGTCTGACATTATAGCCTTTGCCCATTTCGTACAGGAATTTATATGCCTCTCGACTATAGTATTAGCGAGCTCATGCAGTGGCAGACCACAAGCTCTACTCACAGCATTTAATACTCTTCGTAATATGATATAATCTTTTTTGAGAAGCCCAGGAAAGATTAATGGAGAGCAATAGAGTACAATAGGTAAAATACAGGAGTTTAAAAATTGCAAAACTAAAGGTTGGTTGATACCTGATTGTCTTAACTTTTTAATGTAGAAGGTAAGACGAAACATTTTCTTAGAGATAGATAAGATATGGGATGACCATGAAAGGTCAGAGGAAAAAACTAATCCAAGGTATTTAATGCTTGATTTGGTTTCAATTTCCGTGCCATCTATGCTACAGGGATCATGCGAGTTAACTAGTTCAAGTAAGTCACGTCGATGCTTGAAAGTAAAGTCAAGCGCCTGACATTTGGAAGGATTTAATATAAGACCATTTGACTTGGACCAGTTGTTGATGTCCAACAGAAAGCTATTAAGTTTGGAGCTGTCAGACTCGGAAGTGATAGGCAGTGATACAGTCAGATCATCTGCATATTTGACAAAGTTAGTTTCGTTTGAATGAGGCAGGTCATGTAGGAAGAAAGAAAAAAGAAAAGGAGAGAGGACAGCACCTTGTGGAACACCGGATTTTGTAAGCGAGGTAGAAGAAGATTTGCCGTTATATACAGTATACTGCATTCTATCAGAAAAATAGGAATGCAACCAACTCTTAGCCCAGGATCCTGTTTGTGTCAACGATAGCTTATTTAACAAAAGGCCCCTAGGTACAGAGTCAAAAGCAGATGTGTAGTCTAAGAAAGCACTACGAACATATTTAGCACCTTTGTCTAAACAAGAGACAACATTGTGATATAAGACAACCGCAGCATCCAAGGTACTTCTACCATGTTTGTATGCAAATTGTTTAGGATCATTAAAAGGTTTCAAAGCGGGTTCAAGACGAAGTAAAAGTAATTTTTCCATCAATTTTAAAAAGGGGGAAGTAATTGCAATAGGCCGAAATTTAATATCAGAACCAGAAGATGGTTTTGGTATAGGGATAATTTTAATGTTTTTCCATGCAAAAGGTAGAACGTTACCGGAAAAAGAAGCATTAAAAATGTTAGTAAGAGGATAACACAAAATATCAGCACAATTCCTGAGGACAATGGCAGGTATGCCGTCAGGACCAAGGCTTTGAGAAGGCTTAAGAGACCGGAGACATTTAAGCACATCAAGGGTATTAAAACCACTAAAGTTATTGTCAATATGATTTGTATCATTTGGAAGGGTATCAACAGAAGAGCGTATGAAAGATTTATTAAGAGTGTCAACATTAAGAGATGGAACAGAAATACATCGCTTACCGTTAGTAATTTCTTTGAAAAGTTTCCATAAATTAGAAGGGGTTTTACATGACAAAAATCTTTGATTATATAAAACACTTAGTCTTTTTATTTCCAGTTTTATCAGAATGTTTAACTTTTTTACACCAGGCTTATCATTTGTTTTGAACAACAGTTCTTTATTTCTACGTAGCTTTTTGAGATATGGCGAAGATAAGCGATCAAATCGAATGAATAATGTTTCTTTAGGACAACATATTTCGAAACAGAATTTAAGATAATCGGTAGTGTTTGTGATTGTTTCATCTAATGTTTGTTCTGTAAATAAGTCCCAGTTAGTGTCTTTCAACATGCATCTGAGCTTGTCTAGGTTGTCTTTTGAGTAGCATCTTCGTTGAACTATACTGTAGAGGTGAGAAAGGACACCATTCGAAAACCTGCCGGAAGTACCGGACAGCAGTTTCGTCCTAGTTTGGGACTCTTCATCAGTATGCACCCACCACCCAGGTTCGAACCCAGAACCTTCTGGTTACAAGGCGCGCTCGTATACCATTAAGCCACTGGGACCCGATCCAATGGCCCATGAATTCTAACTTCTGCCAATTCACGAAAGAGCGCAACAGCTAGCCAATATCTTCGGTGCATATTTCTCCTCCCACCCGATCTGCTGCACCCTACTGGTCACGACTTCCCACTGGAACCCCAGGTAACTAACTATCTGAATAGGGCTAGTGAACCCGGTGGGTGCGTACTGATGAAGAGTCCCAAACTAGGACGAAACAGCTGTCCAGTACTCCCAGGTTTTCTAGTGGTTCTCTAACCGATGTCAGCTCATGATGAAATCCTATAAAGAAATCACGTAGTTGAGCGAAGAGACTCTTTGCAGTGAATTCATCCTCGTCAGCTGTACAACCTCATTTAAAAACAATGTTTTCATCAAAGAGGGTAGTAACAGAAGTATTAAGTTGTCACAAATCTAGTTTTTCATATTGATCAGTGCATACGAGGAGTTGAATAAGTGTATTAGAGTTAGGCAGTAAGACGAATTACAACTCATTCGTTAAAATTATTTTTAACGAATGAGTTGTAATCAAATTTCATTTTTGTTCAACAGGCACCCGACAGTAGAAATTTGTTAGTTGGCCATTCCAAGTTGGTTGAAGAACAATTCAAAAACTCACTTTCTTGATGTGAAACTAACAAGAAGACCCAACGGAATTTTAAGGAGTTTAGTCTATAGGTAGGTATTGGTCGTTCAACACGTATCCTCTCTAAAAAGAATCAATAAAACTATCCCAAATGATTTCAGAAGATCAAACGTAGCTCTATAAGGAATGCAATCAATGGACACCTTGTCAACACTGGTCATTCCATCTCAACAAACTTCTCTTTTATAGTGATCTATAAAGTGAAGAACAACCACCCAAAGATAATATACCGGCATTTCGTCTACGATGCTAAAGCTCTGGAGCTCTACATACAAAAACACAATTATTCAATCACTTCTACAGTTATTTTAACAACCTAGTTGGTTTCTGCTAACTTAATTTTTGTTCTATTATAGATAACATTTTATTCTGATAAATCACTCAGTGTTATACAGGAATATTAACTGATGGCGTTTCGAGCACAAACTATTGCTCATAATCATATCAAGTTACTCACACAACTTTTTTTACTTCATTTTTATACATGAGTGAAATTGATTCGACATTTGAATACAAATCAATATAGGATAACGTACATTCAGAAATAATAATATGAGTGTTATCAATAAAATACAATAAAATGGGAAATAAGACGTTTTACTGTCAAAATAAGTAACTTGTTAGAATGTCATAATGTGAATTGAATATATTTTAACATTATTTATTACTCTCCGACTTGACCGACAATAATATCTTCCATATCTCTGGTATCTGCATTGAGTCATTTCTGTTGCATGTGTTGGGTGTAGACTCAATGAACCAGGATTCAGTAATCAATCTCTCTTCACAGCTACTTATATCTTATTTCCCATCTGATTGTATTTGATCAATAACACTCATATTATTATTTTTCTGAATGTAAATTATCCTATATTGATTTTTATTCAAATATATATATATATATATATATATATATATATATACAAGTGAAGTGGTGCGTTGGTGGCACAGCGGTTAAGACGCTAGCCGACCATGCACATGGTCCGGGGTTCGATCTCCGGCAGACGCACTCCTTTAACTCGCTAAACCAGTAATGAGACTGGTAAAGAGGAGAGGTTGGGCATCCTGTAAAAATTAAACACTGCCACAGAAACTTCAAGCCACTAGCTTGAGGCCCAATGTTCCACTGGGAACGTGAAGTAAAAAAGTTGTGTGAGTAACTTGATATTATTATGAACAATAGTTTGTGCTCGAAGCGACATCAGTTAATATAAATGTACAACACTGTGTGATTTATAAAAATAAAATCTTATCTATAATGGGGCTATACTCCACCACAGTGCCCAAGTTTTATACTTATATCATTAATTTTTATTCGTTTGTTTCTAACTCCACATAACTCTGCATTTCTTTAGATCTCTTACGCAATTCCATATTTTTTTTTCATTTGAATATGCATCCTGATTATAACTCATTCGCGAAAATTATTCATCTTACTACCTAACTCTAATACATTTATTCAACTCCTCTTATACATAGATCAATATGCAAAACTAGATTTCTCACAATTCAACACTATTGTTACTACCCTCTTTTTGATGAAAGAATTGTTGTAAAATGAGGTTGTACTGCTAACGAGGATAAATTCACTGAAAAAAGAGCCTCTTTTTTGAAGTATGTGTTTTGTTTTCATTAAAAATAAGGCAGAATTTCAAGACAAGTTAAGAAAAAACAACCTTTCATGAACAGTTTTCTATCTAAACACACATGTTACCCAACCAACTGACATTGTTTTGTGACTATATTTAAAAATTAGCTTTCAACTGTCATAAAGTAATAATCACAGTAAGCTTTTTTCTAGTTTATGACAGATTTTATAAACCTAATTTTAGTAGATATCACACAAACTTCTCTCAGACAGTGCGTTCCCTTGATTGTCAAAGGAAGAAAAATAAAATCTTCAGTAAAAATCTACGCACAACACTTTTTCCGAATCTTCTCGTCATCTACAAACAGCTTAAAATATCAACACAGTATCTATAAAAATAAGAACATATATTTTTTTTATATATGTCCAAACCAAGTTCCTTTTTAACGGTTTGAAAAAATTTGTGCATTGGGTATATGATATTCATTACAATAAAGGTTTTTGTATTTCACAACGAATGAAAAACAAAACGATATTGTTTTTATTAATAAATTCGAGGATAACATCTTTTCAAGTATACTCACTCCTAAAATATGGTTAAGATATGTGGATGATACTTATGTAGTACTAAAACGAGATCTACACAATTCATTCCTGGAGAAAATAAACTGTATATCTCCCAGAATCCAGTTCACTTCAGAAGGAGAATCAGACATCGGTGAACTACCATTTCTAAACTGCCTAGTTAAGAGAAAGGAAAACGGACATTTTAGTATATCCATATTCAGGAAGAAAACGCACTCCAATAAATATTTAGACTTCAAATCATCACACCCCATCAGCTCAAAGATTTCAGTTGTTTCAGGTCTTCTTAGACGATCACACCCTCTGATAACGGATGAGAAAGAAAAAGAAGAAGAAATATCAAACATTACTGAGACTTTCAAGAAAAACAATTACCCAAAAAACTTCGTCAACAAAATCAACACAGACATTAAGTATGGCTGAAAACACATTCCGAAAACATGGACATCAACAGTCGTCATTCCACATAGAGCAGAGACGTAAGACGATATCAGAAGAGTACTCAACCAGCTCAACATTAGTTTTCTTCAAAACATCAAACACACTTCAAATCAACCTTGTCCATATAAGACCAAATCCCCAAAGATTCTCTACCTAATTGTGTTTATAAAATAAAATGCTTGGAATGTGATACAATCTACATCGGACAAACATCTCGCGAAATCAAGGTGATCAGAAGAAATGAACACCGTAGAGCATCTCTTCGACCACCAAGAAATCCAATTGAACTAGAAAAACTTGAAAAATCATCAGTCATAAGTTCACATGCTATAGAATCAGGCCACAAAATTGATTTTGACAATATTCAAATAATCCAGAAAAACTTCAGAAACCACAAAGAAAGTCTAATATCAGAAGCACTTCATATCAAGTGGAATCCCAATTGTCTGAATGAGAATAATGGACTAAAACAGAATCTGACCTGGTTACAACACCTTCCTCCCCCATGAAGTGACAAAATCAACACAAATGTGATAAGCAAGTTTACTGTGTAAACACACACTACTTTTATAATTTTACACACTGATCAAATCCAACAATCTACACTTGGTTTTGTTATCTTTACCAACTGACCAACTTGACAACGAAAAATGACCCCAGACTAACGAACGATGATCAAGTTAATAAACTTTGTTTTGATATCATAACAGATGTACTATTACCTTTGATATTTAGTTTAGTAATCTTCATTGTTATTTTGACTTTCAGTATATCCTTTTAAGTTGACCTAAGTCTATTTTTTCACCCCTTAACTCTTTGTTATATATATATATATATATATATATACTGAGATCTTGTAAATTCCGGTTTAATAATACTTTGATAAAGCTATTAGCATTAAATAGCGAAATGTCAGTAAAAACAACATCGTTTTGTTTTTCATTCATTGCGAAATACAAAACCTTTATTATAATGAACATATATTTTTGTTTAATTCTATTCAGAAGAAGCTGGGCATCAGGATAGGAGTGTGCAGAAACAATAATCGGTGAAATGTAATGATATCATCCGTTACCAAAAACACAATAAATAAAATAACTATTTATCATAAGTTTGTAAAATTTATAAAAAAAATTTATGTGATCGGCTTAAGAACAAAAACATCGATCGATCAGCGACATAATACGGAAAGAAATTAAGTAATAATACACAGGTAAGCATTTAGAAATGATGTGAAATCACTTGAGTTAAGATCAGTACATCAGAAAGATGATCCTAATAATAATAATTGGCAGAAATTGGAATACATGAGCCATTTGATCGAGTCTCAGCGACTGAATGGTCTACCAGCTCGCCTTGTAACCATAAGATCCTGGCTTTGAACCCCGCCGGTTGCATACTGATGAAGAGCCTCCAGCAGAGACGAAACTGCCGTCCAATATTCCCCGGTTTTCCAGTGGTTTTCTAACTGATGTCAATTGGTGATCAGACCTGTAACCAACCGAATTCCCGTAGACTAACACCTGATAAATAATAATAGTAAAAATTCTTCACAACAGTACATAATTAATTAACTTCTACGTAAAATCGGAGTAATTCGGTGGCTGGTCACTAGCTGTGGAATCCAGGCTGAGCACTTCGTCCTGTTTGTAGATCATCATCGGCTATATTTGCTTCCATTCTCAGCGAGTGATGGTGTTCCCAATGTGACTCTCTTAACGGGTTTAATAGATACCTCTTTGGCGTATGAAATGATGGGTACTGGGTTCACTTCTCAGTGAGAATACAGGTACATCTAGCTGACGACGAGTCCCAAGTAGGACGTAATGTTCACCCTGGATTCAACGCCTAGTCATCATCAACCAAATTGCCTCAAGTTCATTCATTCCCAAACATCGTAGAAATGTCCGTACTAAGAGCCGACATATTAACATAGGCTGAACACTACGGTCCAATTAATCAACGGGAAAATCAAAATTGAATTAGAAACAAATGGTGAAATTAGAATGTTAACTTAAAATAATAGACCATTACATCTTGTTTATTTACTTCTAGATGTACAATAACATTTTATAATCATTACGTATTATTACACTATTATCTATATGCATATTTACATTGCTTTCCATATTATTTAATAGCACTTTACTTTGCAGAAGTTGTGATGAAAGTTAATTCACTTTAATGGTACAAAAGAATCAAATTGTTTGCCTAAGTTGTTGTTTACTTTATACGAAAATGCATATAAAACTATAACCCACTAATATATGAAAGACTAATCAATACTGCTTCATTATAAGAGACTTTTATTATGAAATAATTGTTCTATAGATTCATTTTTTTAATTGATTAATTAACTGTAGGGTGCTTATGGCGAAGTGACACTGAGTTGTGGGTTCGTATAACTTGACTAAGATGTACCTCCAGAACACAACACTATAACTAACTGATCACAACCTTTATTATACAAAATACATGGTATATTATATTTACAATGCCCTCAGAACATATCTGACTGATTTCATGACACTGAAGTCCCTCAGAAAGTTAAGCCATAAATCAACGAATCAAAACTCTCCAGTAAGATTATCATGTCACTACGTACATAAACAACGACTTCACAGCTGGAAAAGAAGCTTCGTCGCCTTAACAATTCCCCTGGAGGATCGCTGCAAGATACTTTGTAGGTTTCTGTACCCTCCATCCATACACTTAGGTGGAATTCACTGTGGTTACCAAGACAAAATACTTTATAGACTGTAGAATTATTATTACTACTTCCTTTAATTCCTAGAGGAACATAGGGCTTCAGCTGCGCATCTCCACTGCCTTCGGTTTTCTGCCAACTTTTTCACCCCACTCCAAGTCTACCCACATGCTTTCATCTCCTCCTCACATGACCTCCTCCAAGTCACTCCACCCTCGCACTGACGACCAACTTGCCGCTTCCCTTTCGGGTTCCACTCAAGCAATGGCTTGTCTAGTGATGCCACTTGGTGGTTTCCTCAGAGTATGGCCAGCCAATCCATCTCCATTTCTTCCTGCCTATTTGTTTCACAGTCGGTTCCTGGTTGGTTCGCTCCCAGAGATACCTGTTGCTGATCTTTTCTGGCCATTTGATCTTGAGTACTATTGAACGAAGACAGCTGTTGATGCAGGTCTGTAGTTTTTTTGAGGTGCTTATTATGACGCGCTGGCCAAGTCTCTGATCCGTTAAGTAGTACTGACTTCACATTGGAGTTGAAAATCCGGATATTATTTTTGACGCTGAGTGTTGTTGACCTCCACACAGACTTGAGAGTAATGAAAGCTTGTCTTGCTTTCTAGGTTCCTCCCATTGTAACAACAGAAGACAAGGGCTGGCAACAGATCGTTTTATTACGAAAATCAACACGTATTTATATATATTTTATATGCATTAATAAGGCTTATGCAAGCAGAAAAAGGCAGTCTTCTGATTGGTTGTTTCTCGGAAGTTAAGCAGACAAACACAGTCTTATGATTGGTTGTGTTCGATATTTCTCGGAAAGTAGAGCCATCTATCTGCGAATCATATTTGTCCACATTTAGGTTTGCTGTGATTGGTTGTTGAAACAGCCTTGTTCACGGCCAATATTAGTGACCTAGACATTAACGTAGATTAGTGCCAACCAATCGGCTAGCAGCCTGCTCTCACCACACTCGTCCCCCCGTCAAATAGCTTTGTGCGCAGACGTTCCGACCTTCTGGGTGCTACATCCTCTAGTTGAGGATTGTTACTGACCGGCTTGTCCCACTGTACCCATCTTTGTAGCTGACTGGCGTTAACTCGTTTCTGTTTATCACCTCTTCGGATGGTATATACTTGACCCCGTCTTTTTGTGATTGTGTATGGTCCTTCCCACTTTGGAAGGAGTTTCCGTGAACCTAGCCCGCCTCCAACTGTATATCTCCTGTCTCTACACTTCACTTGGTCCCCGACTGCAAAAGTAATGCACTGCGTCCTTTCTTTCATCTGAGACTTCGTGACATCACTGCGCTGCTTCCGTATTACATTCTTGACTGCCTCTTTCCTCTCTGCTTTTAATTTCGTCGTACTCCACTTTTGGTGCATGGGCCAGGTCTCATTGTGTACCGGTAATCGTGGTTTTCTACCATACATCAGTTGGAAGGGTGACTTCTTCGTTGTTTCCTGAGTGGTAGCCCGATGTGTTAGTAAAATCAGTGGAAGCTCCGTTTCCCAGTTCCCGCCCTTCGAAGCCAGCCACTCTTTCAGTGTACGGTTGTTTCTCTCCGTTAGGCCATTCGTTTGTGGATGGTATGGGGTCGTTCTGATCCTCTTGATGCCCAGCTGTTGCAAACGGGAAGTAAACTCTTCACTCTCGAAACAGGGACCTTGGTCTGTCAGTATTGTCTTCGGTACGCCGTGGTCTGCAACAATGTGTCTAACTACTGCATCTGTCACGGTTCTTGCACGTTGGTCTGGGATTGCTACGGCGTCTACCCATCGTGTCGCGTGTTCCGTCATCACCAAGAGGTACTGATTACCATTGGATGTCTGAGGAAATGGACCCATGACATCTACGGACCACAAGTCACCTATCGCGGTAACTGGAATCGACTGAAGTGGTGGTCGTATATACCGGTCACCTTTCATCAGCTGGCACCGTGGACATCCAAGTACGTATCTTGCTACGTCTTCTCTCATACCTGGCCAGTACATACTTTGTCTTAGGAGGTCGGTCGTTCTGGCCACGCCTGTATGCGCTAGCTGGTGACATTCTTCTATCATGTCGTGGCGCGACGATTGAGGTATGACAGCCAGCCAGCTTCCGTCGTTCTCTCGCCAGGTCAGAGTCCCGTAGGCATTCACTCTGAGTCGATCCCTCTGTCTGAGTAGTGTGGTTAGCTCCTTACTCGCCGTAGTTTGATCCACTTCTATTCCGTTGGTGATCACCTGTATTACTGTATTCAGCGTATCGTCCAACCTCTGCCTACGTGCAAGTCTTAGTGGGTCTTGTTCTACTGCATGCACTCCGTAAGCGACCTCGGGCAACTCAGACTCATCTTCTGGTCTCGATAACAAATCTGCCAAGACATTTTCACTTCCAGGAACGTGTGAGATCGTAAAATCGTACTCCTGAAGACGCAACATCCACCGTGACAACTTCCCCCGTGGGTCTCTCGCTGTCTTCAAAAATTGTAGCGGCTTATGATCAGTTTCGATGTGGAACCGCCGGCCGAGTAAATAAGGTCTCCATTTGTCGACTGCCCATACCATTGCTAAACATTCTTTCTCTATCGTTGAATACTTTCTCTCTGTGAGGGTCAAAACCCTACTGGCATACTCAACGATTCCCTCGTCCTGTCTTAGGACCGCACCTATAGCGTAGTCACTGGCATCTGTGCACACTGTGAACTGTCTTCCTGGCACAGGTAGTTTTAGCGTCATTTGTTGGTGGTCGAGCAGCTGTTTAATTCTGTCGAATGTCCTCTGCGATTCTTCCGACCAAACAAACTTTGGCTCACCTAGTAGCCTGTATAGAGGGGCTGCTATCTCATTGAAGTTCTTCACGAAGCGACTATAAAACGCTGCTCTACCCAAGAATTGTCTCAGTTTTCTCTTTGAATTCGGGGCTGGAATCGTTTTAATCGTCAAAATTTTCTCCGGCAGTGGTTTAATCTCACCATTTCCCACTTTATGTCCCAACAGAGTAACATTCTTTTTGGCTATCTGAGACTTGGTTTTGTTGACGCGTAGTCCAAACTCTTCGATGCGTCGCAGCACGGCTTCTACATGGTTGACGTGATCGTTTTCGTTTGACTGTATATGACGAGATCATCACCATAAACCTCCACGTTTTTCAAGTTCTTAAGTAATAGCTTCATCAGTCGTCTGAACGTAAACGGTGCACCTGCTAGTCCAAACGGCATGCGTTTAAATCGATATTGTGTCTGACCCACGATGAAAGCCGTCTTATCTCTGTCACTTTGTTTTATCGGTATCTGCCAGTATCCTGAGCGAAGATCGAGAACCGAAAACACATTCGCACCTTGTAGGCGATCTAAGGTTTCTATCACTGTTGGCATGGCACACGGTCTTAACTCTGTCATACTGTTTAACTGTCGGAAATCAACACAGAATCTATATTTCCCATTCGCTTTTTTTACTAACAGCACTGGAGAGTTGTATGGGCTATCAGCTTCCTCAATAATATCATCTTTTAACATCTCTTGCACTTGTCGCTCCACTTCGCCTTCCAGATGACATGGAACTCTTCGCGTTAAAAATGACCTTACTTTAGGATCACTTAACGGAATTTCATGATTCACCTTATCGCAATAACCGTATGGGTCCCATCTCCAGTGAACAGATGATCGTATTTATTAATTAACTCTGTCACATTGTGTACCGTCGACAGCTTAATCGCTGCTATCTCGCTGGTCTCATACATGTTGATATGCCCGTATTTCGTGATCACCACGTTCGCTTGCGTGTCGATTATGGCACCAATCTCACGCAGAAAATCCGCTCCTAATATCGTTCGCTGTAGTTCGGGTACAACAATGAAAGGAAACGTCACCTCGCAGCCACCAACAACGACCGTACAGTTCGATCTACCCGTGATACGCAACACATACCCGCCTACTGTTTGTACTGTCAATGAACACGGACTAACACTCTTACATAAATTCTTATCTATTAACGACACGGCCGCTCCTGTATCTATCAAACATACTACTTCTCGATCATTCACTCGCAACTTCGAATACAGAGCGCCTTTCTCAATAGCCCCCACTAAATCTAGGTTCATACGAAAGAAAGAACAAGCATTATACCGTCTGAAATTTTTTCTTTTTCGCCTTTCTGGGCAGTATCTTCTCCAGTGTCCCGGCTTACCGCATTCAAAACACCGGTCTTTTCTATCAGCCAACTTTAACGCCGCCACTTCCCGCTGCAATGCTTCAATTTTTGCTCATATTCGTTTGGTTTTGGTTGGTCTATAGCGGCTACCGTTGTGCTCAGCAGCTGTCTGGTCACCTTCGCCAGCTCACTAATATCCATCGGCTGCGTTGCGTTAACCAGTTTTAATCGCTGAGAAATGTGGTCGGGGACACTCTCGATGAATTGGGAAGACAGTAACTGCGCTTCTGATTCTTCATCTAAAGTGGGAAGCGCGCGTCGAAGTAGATTAGTCAGTTTCACCGCCAACACTAGCGGGTCTCCATCAGGTCCAAGCTTCATTGACCGGAACTGCTGCATTGCTAGCTGTCTGTCTGTTTCGCTGTCAAACTCGGACACTAGTCGTTCAACCAATTTCTTCCAAGACGCTGTGCCATTTGACCTGTCTACGCTGTCATATGCAGCCTTCGCTCGGCCTCTCAACAGCGTCCCCAGGACAACTGCCTTCGCCGCCTGCTCCTTGACACCCACCAGCTCAGCAACGGCCTCGAAGTCACGTAAGAAGCTCCGTATGTCACCTTCTTCAAACGCAGCTGGCCACGGGATCTTCATCTTCTTGGAGGCAGCGACACCAAATGTAACAACAGAAGACAAGGGCTGGCAACAGATCGTTTTATTACGAAAATCAACACGTATTTATATATATTTTATATGCATTAATAAGGCTTATGCAAGCAGAAAAAGGCAGTCTTCTGATTGGTTGTTTCTCGGAAGTTAAGCAGACAAACACAGTCTTATGATTGGTTGTGTTCGATATTTCTCGGAAAGTAGAGCCATCTATCTGCGAATCATATTTGTCCACATTTAGGTTTGCTGTGATTGGTTGTTGAAACAGCCTTGTTCACGGTCAATATTAGTGACCTAGACATTAACGTAGATTAGTGCCAACCAATCGGCTAGCAGCCTGCTCTCACCACACCATTTATGCCGGCTGATTGTTGTCTCCTGTTGTTGTTGCTGGTGGTGTTGGTCAGGAATCATCATCACCTCTGTTTTCTCTTTGTTCAACTGAAGGCCTATCTTTGATGCTTCTTCTGCCAACTTGTTGCTTTTCACTTGCATATCTTCCAGTGTTCTGTGGGAAATCAGACATATATCATCGGCGAAGTCCAGATCCTACAAGTTTTTTGTATGAGTTCATTTTATGCCTGTTTCCTCATTGCCCGTTGTCTCTCGCATTATCCAATCTACTGCAATCAGGAAGATCATTGGTGATATTAGACAGCCCTGTCTCACTCCCGTCCTCACTTCGAAGAATTCCGTAAGTTTCCCGTTGTGGATTATTCGGAATGCAGCATTGTCGTATAACTGTTGGATGAGATGTATCATTGTTGATGGAACCCCGTAGTAGCGAAGTAATTGCCAAATCACCTCTCGATCGATGCTGTCGAAGGCCTTTTCAAAGTCGATGAAGTTGAGATAGAGAGGTGACTGCTATTCTAAGCTTTGTTCAATGATGATCCGTAGAGTGGCGATTTGATCAATACATGACTTGTTTCTCCTGAATCCAGCTTGTCCCGGTCGAAGTTTTTCATCCAGGTTGGCTTGTTTGATTCTCTCCAGGATGATGCGGCTTAGTGTTTTGCTTGAGATGGACAGGAACATAATGCCGCGCCAGTTCTTACGAATAATAACATGATTAACATGAGATATTCCTGAGTTTAAACAAAAACACTTCCCGATTCTCCTTTAACTTTCAACATCTCATCAAGTGATATCGATTCGTAGTATGCGAAAAGACTTTCAACAGAAAAACTGTATACTGATAACCATAGTAAACCAGATTTTTTATTTGAGAGATTGAGTTCCGCTTACTCCATTTTTATTAATAGGCTATATGTCACTAGCCCAAAAGATTTTACTTGAAATCTTATGTTATTGATTTTGATACATGATGTATCAAAATACTAAATACCTTCTCAGAAGTATTTCGATCAATCTGTTTCAAAAGTAACGTTTTATTATTGGTTTAAACAAAAACTAATTGTCAATTTTACCAAAACTAGAAACCGCGCAGAACGCTATTAATAAGGCCTTCGACAGTGTTGGCCGTAAAGTAATTTGTCAGTTGCTTGACTACTATGCAATACAGTACCACAAGCATTTAGGGACTTCGTTCAGCAGCTATACAATGATGCGATATACTGAATGATTCACAATGTAAAGCTCAATGTAGTGTTCAGAGTGAAGACAGGAATAAACCAAGGCCACCTACTATCAACAGTTATCTTTTTCGTAGTAGTGGAGTGAATCATGCACCACACAGTAGAGAGTGAGAAGACAGGAACATGTTGGACTGATAAAAGGACCCTAGAAGACCTGAACTTCACGGATGATATGTATTTCACAAACTTGAAGATTTACAAGCACAAAACCCACAAGTTGGCAGAAGACTCAGTGAAGACATGACAGAGATAACAGCAAGCTCCAATCACCAGCAACGGGGAGAAATCAAGAGGAAGTCGTCTCTTTCACTTACCTGACTTAGGCACTACTGTTTCAACTGAGGGCAACAGGAAGGATGAGAATATCAAACCCATCAGCCAAGACTGGAAAAGCAAGACTATCAGGCGTTCATTATTGTGAAATCAATGTGGAGATCTACAACAATAAGTCATCACCAGGAACAAGATCTGAATTGTCGACACTCATGTCCAATCAACCCTTCTATATAGTTTATAGATTTGTCACGCTGACCATCACAAGAATTTCTAACAGACTGCTGAAAACTTTCATCAACATCTTCCTTCGGTCGATACTGAAGGTCAAATGATTGGCTGGAAGAGATGAACACCGAGAAACCTAGGCAACGAACCTATTTCCCAGTAAAGGTGAAGAAGATAATTGGAGATGGATTGGACACACGTTGAGGATATCATTGAGTGACAGGCCATCGAGTGCAAACAAAACGGGAAACAACGCACTGAGTGTCTGAGTGTGAAATGGAGACGAGACGAAAGCTTATGGACAATAGTAGAGTCATCTAAAAAATAGCAGATAACAGGGCCTTGTGTGGGAGAGAAAGAATATTAACGTGGGGAATCATGAGGATTTAGTGCGTCTAGGTGATTACAACCTGAGTCGGTAGCACATCAGTAGAATGCTCGCGGACCACACAGGTGGTCCTAGATTCGATTCCCGGCCGACGAATTCCTTTACCTCGTTAAACCAGTAATAAGAGGGGAGGTTGGGCATAAGACTAGCGACCCCATCCCGTAAAAATAAACACAACTGCTACTGAAACTTCAAGCCCCTAGATTGAAGCCATATATTCCACTCGGAACGTAAAAGGAATAAATAAAAAAAGAGTGTAGTGGACATATACTATTGAAACTCCATCCTGTACTTGGAACTAAAGGGGTGAATAATAAAATAATAAAAATTCTTAATCACTGGTATGCAGCATTAAAAGTAGGTAATTGCATACAGGTTGATGTAGCATATTATAATCTACAGTTTAATAAGCACTGGCAATACTATCAGTAGACAAGATATCCGTTAAGACCTGAGTGAACCACCTGAAAGTTAAGTAGGTAAACTAACGAGCTAAGGGTTGTAATTGTTAGTGATAAAAGTTTCGTAATCACATTACTGAACTCCCTTAACAATATCTACTTACATATCAAGCTTGTAAATTGGATTTTTCCAAAACACGCCAATATTTTTATTACCAGAGTATAGAGTGACACACAAGGTTTACAATAAAACCCGATTAGATATGATGGAAAAGATTATACCGCAATCCACACACAAATGTTAAAAGATTTAAAATTTAAAAAAAACACTGGTCTCAACATGTCCGAAACTGATAATTCTTTCCCGTCATCTTCCCTAGGTAGGATAGCAACGCAGCACAATCAATCAATTTAATCCAGTACTCGTATTGGATAATACATTTAAACCTCTACTAATAATAATAATAATAATAATAATAATATTCACTTTATTCCAAACAACAATAATAATTCTATAGAATGGTACTTTCAGCGTTTTTCTTCATATTGCAGCACTTTACCTCCTTTTATAAATGTGTACATAGAACAAATTTAAAATAATAATATAAATGGTAAAACCACAATAAACAGAATGTTGATGGAAACATAATGAAGTATAATTAAATAGCATTACAGATAATATATGTAATAATGATATTTGCTTATACTTTGCAGTTCAGATTACTGATTTAAAAAGTTTACAAGTTCTTTTCTGACATCTGACTCTGTCTCTTCACAAAAATCCATGCTAAATATGGTATGGCTAGCTTAGAAAACAACCCCTTATCACCAACTATCAACGACCTCCATTTCTACAAGAGACACATCGATGATACTTTCCTTATTTGTGATGAGAATTGTGATTTAAAAAACCTACTTCAAATCTTCAATAACGCCCACCCAAACATCAACTTTACACTTGAGACTGAATCCGATGGAATGTGTCCACTTCCTCGACGTCCATCTGACAAGAAATGCCGACAACTCTCTGAAAAGGTCCATATACAAAAAGCCTACATGGAATGGACAATTTGTCAACTTTCAAAGCTTCGTGCCCCCAAGCAGAAAGAGGAACCTGATGTACGCTCTCTCCTCGAGGATTCGGAAGATATGCAGCGAGGAAGTGGTTGAAGAAGAACTGTGTAATCTCCGAAAAACCCTGATGGAAAACGGTTTCCCACCCAGGTTTATAGACAAGAATCTCAAATCTAAGAAGACTTCCGAACAAGTCCAATCCGTCCCAAAAAAATACTTCTGCTTAATCTAGAATTCAAAGGTGATATTGAAGCAGAAATCCTTCGCAAACGCCTCTCCAAATCGCTGAGGGAAACATACTTCGCCGCGAGCCTACGACTGACGTTTTTCTGCAAGAAACTGTTCAGCCAGAACGCGAAAGACAAGCTGTTGCATTGGGCCACTTCAACACACATATACCAGTTTACTTGCTCGTGTGGATCTGAGTACATCGGCCGTATCATGCGCCGACTTGAAAAACGCGCTCGTGAACACTTTCCAGCCTGGTTAGTAAAAGGAGACCAAAGAGTGTATACAGCTCAGTGACAGAACATCTGGTTAATTCAGGACATTCAGCGCCTTTCAAAAAATCCTTCAAAATAATATACAAGATTCAATCAAACCTATCAAAGGGAGTGAAATCAAGACATCTGGGCATAGCCGAGGCGCCAGCTATCCAAAAGCTCAAACCCACGCTTTGTATTCAAAAGAAATACGTCCAACCCCTGTCCCTGCCATGGCCATCATAAACAGGTATTTGTATTAGCAATGACCCTCTCATTGCCTTTCTTATCCAAACTTCCTGTTTATTCATGTTATTCTTTAAGTTTTTCTTAGTCCCTGTTTAAACTACCATATTCTCATACCCGAACTTCGTGTTTATTTTGTCATTTTACTATTTCTACATATTTAATCCCTAACTGCATAAACAATTATTCATCACACTAGTTTTTTTTATCCAAACATCCTGTCTATTTTGTTATTTCTACATTTCTAACTCCTAATTGCACAATGTCAGTCTTCTTAGTTATTATGATGCTACTTTGTTTGCTTTATCCATCCCACTGTTTATTATGGCATTCTAATTCCTAATTGTAATTTTTATTAATTTGACCCTTTAACCGGAAATCATTATTCTGGAACTTTCCCATCCATTTGATATAAATACACAAATGTACAGCCTAGATGATGATTTCGTCGAAAAGAAAATTTTCTTCGCTGCAATTGTCTTCTTAATAACTCCTATGACCCAATATGTATATTCCGTGTTTATATTTAGTTGTACGAGATTAAATTCTTCTGAAGAGATACAAGGAAAAAGTTGCGGATAAAAGGATGTTCCGTATCAGACAAGACAACTTTAGTCAACTTCTCGCATGAATTCAGACACCTATTGACAATAATGTCACTTAGCTGAGTCAAAGGCACCCCACTAACTCTACTTACAGCCTTCAGTGTTCTATGTAATGTAAAATAGTCTTTTTTTGATAAGTCCAGGGAAGAATAATGGTGAACAATAAAGAAGAATGGGTAGAATACATGAGAGGAGATGCTGATTTATTCCAAAAAGTTTCAACTTTATGTAATAAGTCGAAGGAAAAATTTTCTTAGAAATCAACAGGATACGAGACAGCCAACAGAGATTCGAGGAGAAACTGATGTCGAGATGAGAGATATCCGATTTACTCCATATCACAGTGTCGTCAACATTACAGGAATCATCCGACTGAATCAGTTCATGCGATTCTTGTTCGTACCTGAAACTAAAACCAACAATATGACATTTAGATGGATTTAATTTCAGACTATTTAAGTGAGACCATTTGTTAACTTCAGACAAGAATTTATTCATATAAAAACAATCTAAAACAGAAACTACTGGGACAGAAATGGTTAGACCATCGGCATATTTAGTGAAATTAGCTTTGGAAGAATATGGAAGGTCATGCAAAAAGACAGCCACCTTGTGACGCAGGAATCAGTGTGAGCTGAAATCACCTTGCTTGGTAAAAGTGCCTTAGAAACAGAGTCAAAAGTAGCAGTGTAGTATAAAAAAGAGGCTGAAAAAAATGTGCGCCTTTATCAGGACTTATACCACCAACGCACAGAGGTTAAGACGTCCACCGACCATGTACAAGATCCGGGGTTCGATCCCCTTCCGACGCACACTTGATATCAATGGTCAGCCTAAAAAATTTGGGCTAACGATATCACATGCTGAAAATTCCATACTTCTACCAAAAGTCCTGTGTGGAATCAACCTGTAATCAAAAAAAAACTTTTAAAAAACAATCTTGTGGTGAAGTAAAACTACAGGCTTAACTTAATGTACGACGATAACAACAAAAGCTGTAAGGAATACCTAAATCACAGAAGTATTGAAGACATCGATTTAATGAGGCATGGACAGATTCAGTGAATAGTTTTTTAAGTACTGATAAAGTAGTGGTAGTAGAAAGGCTACATTCATAACTGTAATTTTTCAGTGCCTTAAATAACCAAACTACGTTACACGATACCTAGACGTACGATGAAATATAAACGAGACACATGCACGCCTCATAACGTATATTTGAATATTCTCCAAAAGATATATACGACCTTATTCTGTTTATTATACATAAAAAATCAGGTTGTAAAATAACTTTCCTGAATGTTACTTTCGCTTTTGTTTAAATACAGAAAAAGAATATACAGTGTTAGATTACACTGTGTTATCAGTAGCAAACTTCAAAAATACTTGACCTGTATTCATTAGAGACAAAAAAAAGAACAAACTCAATAGTGTTTATCTTTCAAAACATCTGAGAAAATTTAACAGAAGTTGTAGTAAACTTTCCCTAATTAATTAATGTCTGTCCTATTAATGATCATAACAACGAAACTACTGATTTCAATGACTTCATTTGACAGAGTGAAACTATTAATTAGTCGTGAGCAAGTATACCTAGATCATTACAGATGTTTCTTTAAATCACTGAATTACTGCAATTTCGTGTTGTTTTAATCGTTCATTTACGACGTCCTTGAACCGCTATCTCTACGAATGCTCATTTCTTTTAAATAGTTTTCAATTTACTATGAATTATTCGGTGGAAATAGAGAAAAAAATATTGCGGAGAATCGCATCAAATGATATATCATTGATATAAGAATAAAACTTGTGCACTGTGATAGAGTGTAATTCCATTATGGGTAAATTTTTGTTTTGATAAGGTCTCACAGTGTTATACAGTAATGTTTACTGATGACGTTTCGAGCACAATTTATTGCTCATAATCAGATCAAGGTAATCATACGACTTCCTAACTTCATTTATATAGTTCCATTGTTTTCCGCTTGATTGGTAATAGTATTTTCCATATTTCAGGTATGAGTGATGAATCATTCCTATTGCATGTGTTGGGTGTAGACTCGATGAACAAGGATTCAGTAATCAACCTCTCTCCAATTATCTAGATTACTTTTTAGAATTTTAACCCTCTCCCAACCTATTGTGTGGTTGTGTGTTAGCGCATGCATTGCAATTGCTGAGCTTTTTTCTAAATTATTTATCTTCTCGGGGTCAACCATTCTTACCTTAGCTAAATTTTTATGCTCTGACAATCTGACTACCCCTGACCTACTAGTTTGACCTATGTAGTTGACCTCACAGTCATTGCATGGTATTTTGTAAATAATATTATTTTGTCTAATTGGGTCAACTGGGTCCTTTAACCTACAGAGCTTGTCCCTGAGTGAGTTTGTAGGTTTAAATGCCACCCTAATTCCTATTTTATTCAGAATCCTACGTAGTGTCTCAGATGTCCCCTCTTTATATGGTATAACTGTGGATGACTTATATTCTTTCTTATTTATGTTATTATTACTAGTTTCACAATTATTTTTATTTTGTTTTTGGCCTTTAATGATCTTCCTAATGAATTTTATAGGATAGTTATTCAACACCAACGCTTCTTCTATCTGTTTTAATTCATCATTTAGATCTTTTTTTGTGCTACTTAGTGCCACTGCTCGGTTTGTTAAACATTTAACTAAGCCTGCCTTAACAGTTAAAGGATGAGACGAATTAAAGTCTAAATATCTATTAGAATGCGTTGGTTTTCTATAAACACTAATGTGTAGTTTGCCTTCTATTCTTTTTATCTTACAATCTAACATAGCTAATTCTCCTTGTTCATTTTCTGATTCAAATGTGAATTTTATTCCCCCTACTTGTGAGTTGATATGTGTCAAGAATTATTTTAGGAAAAAATGAGTTGGGAGTTCGAGGTGTATATGGACAAGGTGGTGTGAAAATGGAGTGAAATTATGCAGACAGCTAAAGAATACTGCAGCAAAAAGAGAGTAACGCTCCTGAAGCTCTATGTTCCACTCGTACCCTAACGGAATAATAATAATAACAAATAAATATTCTATAGTTGGTTTGTAAGGATTAGATTTGTTTATACGAGTATGACCACGGATTGATATTAGTTAGAGAACCACTGCAAAACCAGTTAGTACTGGACATCTGTTTCATCCTACTTTGGGAACCCACTGCCAGGGTTCGACTTAGGACCTTCCAGTTACAAGTCAAGCTGGAATACCATTCAGCCAGTGGGACCCGATTCAATGGACACCTTATAATTCTAACTTCTACCAATTCATGATCTAGCGCGACCCCAACCAATGTCATCGGTGGAACATCCATTCTCACACTTGACTGGATGGACCTCACGAGTGGTAGAAGTTAAAATTCATGAGGTAGGCAATGAATCGGATCCCAGTGGCTGAATGGTATACAACCTTGCCTTGTAACCGGAAGGTCCTGGGTTCGAACCCTGGCGGTGGGTGCATACTGCTGATGATTCCCAAACTAGGATGAAACTGCTGTCCAGTACTCCAGTGCTGGTTTTCAATGCTTCTCTAACTGATATCAATCAGTGATCAACTCGTAAAAAAAATAATATGAATTGCGTTGGGAAGTATTCAGCGCTGTGCAGATTTATTATTAAAACACACAGATGGTAAATTAGGGTCACTAAGAGATGCACCACAAAAAACCTGAGTTTGGGCGAGGGCAGAGATATAGCCCAGACACCTCAACTGAAGCAGGTGGCTTTTATAAGGACCCATCCCTCTCCTGAATCTTAAACTTGAAATCCGATCCACAAAGTAGTATAAGAAGCCACGTTCCCCTAGTTGCCAGCAAACTGAACAGGTTTTTACGTCATTCAATCCTTCCGAATTCTCGAACCCATGTACACCATAAGTTTGAAATCAGGGTTCTCCAGCTCCTCTAGGTAGACTTTCATATCCACCAGTCCGGTTGCGAGAGTCAGATGATCATATTACCCCTTCCTCCACTTTTGTGATGAGCATCCCCGCCTTGTGAAGGCGATGGACAGGGCTTATCTAATAGAAGCAGTGAACGTGAGACCACATCAGAGCATTTCGAGAGAAAGACTGGATTCTACTCAATCCTCGGCTGTACCGTGTCGTTTATAGGAAATCCTTTTTTCTTGAAAGTTTTAACTACACAAACAGGTTGGCGGCCTATAACCACATTCTGTCCAGTCAGAATGATTTTGATGAGAAACGCTAAAACACAAGTAAAGCGTAAAATGGTAAAAATTACTACTGTACTTGAAAAATATTACGATATCAAATGACTTTAGGAGAAGTATTCAAGTCAGCACTTACATGGTAAGCTCAAAACTTATCTAAAATTGGATTTTTAACCGTTGGTTATCAGATTCGAAATCACCTCCTCCCCATTTACTTCAACCTATACTACCCAGTAATACAATAATTCACTTCATATCAGTTAATAAGAAGACAATTGCAGCGAAGAAAATTTTCAAGTATTGGTTTTTGTAGGGATTTTGTTTAATTGCATGGAGGATTTAATCATGAGCTGACATCAGTTAGAGAACCACTGGAAAACCTGGGAGTACTGGACAGCCGTTTCGTCCTAGTCCGGGACTCCTCAGCAGTACGCACCCACCGGGATTCGAACCCAGGACCTTCTGGTTACAAGGCGAGCTCGTAGACCATTGAGCCACTGGGACCCGATCCAATGGTCCTTGAATTCTAACTTCTGCCAGTTCACGACATAGCGCGACCACTTCGCAATGTCTTCTTCGATGAGTTACTGCCTCATCTTCGACCTGCTGTACCCTACTGGTCACGGATTCCCACTAGAACCCCAGGTTAACTGCCTGAATAGGGCCAGTCACTAGTGAGCATCAGATGAATTTTCAAGTATTGGTTTTTGTAGGGATTTTGTTTGATTTCATGGAGGATTTAATCATGAGCTGACATCAGTTAGAGAACCACTTGAAAACCTGGGAGTACTGGACAGCCGTTTCGTCCTAGTCCGGGACTCCTCAGCAGTACGCACCCACCGGGATTCGAACCCAGGACCTTCTGGTTACAAGGCGAGCTCGTAGACCATTGAGCCACTGGGACCCGATCCAATGGTCCTTGAATTCTTAGGCATTCTAATTCCTAATTGTAATTTTTATTAATTTGACCCTTGACCGGATATTATTCTGGAACTTTCCCATCCATTTGATATAAATACACGAATGTACAGCTTAGATGATGACTTCATCGAAAAGAAAATTTTCTTCACTTTATATCAATTGAATCAGACAGTAGAGATTCAGCTAATTGGATCAAATTCCACTCCTACCCATTTCAACCTAGGAAGTATCATGAACTCTTACAAAATAAGCATGTGGCCTGGTAAATGAAAAAGAACCGGTTCAGATAACTGAGTTCAGCTAAGAAAGTCTGAGAGCCTAGTACATGAAACAAAAGTAAGTGGCATAATTGAATTCATCATATACAGACAGATAGACAACCTACTGTTATGATTGTCTTATAAGATTAAACCCACAGACTGGTAGATATAAACAAACTGATTTAAGCCAGTGTAATTTGCGTTGATTGATTATGCTGGAGCGAAATGTTCGGCTTCTGTTGACATGTCAACTCTTATTATGGACTCCTGTGTGATATCTCAGGAATAATGTGAAGTAATCTGGTGGATGATGACTTGTAAGTGGAATCCAGAGAATGAGTATTTCATCCTACTGGAGACTCATCAGTTGAGTGTACCTGTTATCCTCTGTGAGTAAGGCGAAGTTAAAGTATCATAGCCAAAGTCAAGATTTGTCAAAAGTTGACCTTCAAGAACCAATCAGATCCAAGGAACGCTACGAATAGTCATTCCAAATCAAATCATGCCTACCTTTATGGATGAGTTCCACGAAAATCGAGTATGTGACTACTGTGTCAGAAAAAAAATTAATTGTGTGGGGGTAGGGGGAGAAGCATGACAATAAGGCAATACAACCTTGTGTTGGATAAATATTGTTACAGATGTAATTCATGTTATAAGAAGAATGCTGCTTGTGAGGGTAAGTACAGGTACATTTTACGCAAATATTTAGGGTTAAGATTAGGGGTAGGTTATAAAATGGAGTCAGTAATATCAATAGGCCCCAAAGTACCACAACTTACAGTCACTCATAGGGTGATTTATCTATGTATTATCCTTTTAAAAATACATTTTCGAACCATTATGAGAATCTTTTTAGTATCTAAATTCTGATTAGTTGTCCCAAATCATTGTGGTTTTGGCTGGCTGTCTGTCTGTTTTCGACATAGAACTCTGCACATATGTGCGGCAGTTCAAGTCGCCACACTCCATGCAGCACACAAAGCAACAGAAGAAATGCATAAAAGAGACAGTAAACAGAGGTGTGAGACAAAGGAATAGTAATAACGAAGAACAATATAGTTTCATTGCAAATCATAAATCACAAGGAGTGGATGCATCTGGGCCATTGAGAACGATTTTGAGCCATATCACCAATTGTTTCCAGCCATTGGTTTATGTCGTCCCGAGGACCCCAACCAGGAAGTCTACATCTGCCTACGTTGTGGATTTCATTGACTCGTGAAAGCCATGTTTCGGTTTGACCGCCGCTAGCTTTTTTCCAGCCTGGCCCTATATCAGCTAACATTGCATACTGTCGAGGAAGGCGCTGACTAGGCATACGTAACCCATGTCTTAACCATCTCAGTCGATGTAATTTCACAGCCTCGTCGTTTTGGCTATGATGCTGTAACTTTTCAGGAAGTGATGGTATTCCCCCACTACGACTCGGACAAAGCACGTATTGTCTAGAACTCCAAAGCGTTGGACCATGAAGGTCACACCTTTTGTACAACAGATTCGAGTTTCAGTGGGAACATCACCATTCATTAGGGAACTACGAGTACATCTAGCTGAGGAGCCTCAAAATGGGACGAAATAAGCATAACCTGGATTCCACTCGGTAGTCATCATCCGTCCCCCCCCCCGCACACCCAAATAATACACATACTTGACCGACAACTCCTATTCCAATCACTCAAGCTGTTGACTGACAAACAACAAATAGAGTGAAAACAAATAAATTAAAGTTCTTCATTATTTATTTATAACACTCCTTCTCCAATTCCTATACACAAAGTTTAAGATCAAATGAATGAAACAATTACTTGAAGAATGTTCCATAATAGATTTCAATAATAATATAAACAAAAAGAAGGGGACAAAAAAAGGCTCATTCATACATAAATATCTTCTGATAAAGGTAAATAAAAGTTAAAGAATCAACAGCCAAACAAGATAAATAAGTATACGCTCACTCAATCACTCACACACACACACAAAGAAAAAAACAAATAAAATGCAACATATTGCCAAAACAATAAACGCATATATATATATATATATATATATATATATAAATGAACGAAGCAAAACAGAAAGACATCACTCCTGATGTAATTTAAAAAAAAGGTGATCATGCAATCATATGCACGCAATAATAGGGATATCACACATTAGTATATCGTAGATCAGAATAGTTTATATTAGTAAATAGTAAATGCGTTAACTTCCTTTATTTCATCATAATACAATAACAATCGCCTATGAATAAGGCACACACAGGCACGACACACACACACACACACACACACACAAAAAGGGGGAAGATCAATAAATAAAAGAAAACTTCTCCTCCGCCTTCTCGCCACCGCCAAGAGGTTGATAATGTAGGGGAAATAGACAAATAAAAGGATAAATGGATGGATAAAATATGGGTAAAAAGAAAAGGGTTAAACACATTATACGTATCTAAATCACTATTATATATTCTGAGAATCTTTCCTGATCGATAGTAGTCTCTAAAGAATCAAAGGTAGAAGGGATTATGAGTGAGTAAAGAAAGAGTAATACCTAATTCCTGTACACACACACACACACAGAGAGAGAGAGAGAAAGGCTTCTATACACCTGTCAAAGAAGATGCGAATGAAGGACTAAAACAAAAAGAGTTATATTCTCGGGATTTTTTCCATACACATAAGAATTAACTGTTATATAAGAACGATATATATGTATATATGAAATGCAAGCAATAATTACTTTTGAACAAATATCACAATAATTATAAGAGAGATACATCTGATGAAAGGCTGACGATTATGATTACATATATATATATATATATATATATATATAGAGAGAGAGAGGGAGAGAGAGCCTGACTACTTATAACTGTTGTCAAGAGAGGAAAACACGATAAACACAAAAATGTGTCCAGCTAGTTAGGTGGGTTTTATTCTGTGTACACAATTTTTCTCTGATAAAAAAACAACAAAAAGGCAACGGTAAAATGATGATTAGTAGTATCTCTCTCTCTCTCTCTCATGTGAAATGTCAGACAGAGACAGACACAGACAAAATCTGAAAACATACTGATGAACATACATTTTTCAGTAAAATAAATGAAAAGATTGTGTACAACAAGATTTCACTTTTCAAAACAAAAACAAACAGGTTTGAAGTTAATTAATTAAAGAACTTTAAAATCATTTAAATGAACAAAAGAGTAAACAGAAAGGGATAAAAAGAAAGAAAGAACAGTGAGTAAAATAAACCCTTGTGAATATACAACAACGATATCGTTTTTTTCTTTTTGCGTTCCGAGTGGAATGCAGAGCTTTAAGCTTGTGATGGGGTCGTTATCCTCACGCATCCCACACACACACACACACACACACACGCACGCACACGCAAATTTAATTACAATAATCACCATTAAACGAATAATTAAACAAATCAACAAAGAATACAGCATTTTTAGCTCAACAACTAACTCTAAGTCTGTTTTTGCAGGAGGCATTATGGTTGGCATATTTCTTTTTCAAACTTAACGCCTTTTTGTCCAACGATACATGATTAATAAACCTGCAAAGGAGGGGAAAAAATTGAACAATGAATATCATAACAAAAATCTAATTTACATACTTAAGACAATCTTTTTTCGCATTCCTTCTCCCCCTCACCCCCCCACTATCGGAGCATAGGGCTTCACAAGATTTAGTCTTTGAATTTCTGGTACCGGTAGCGTTGTTTCTCTTACAAGATGGCGTTGCTAGCCTCACATACAACCTTACCTCTTTACCGAATTCATTAACGGATACGTGAAATACAGAAGTATACTGGCCAGAAATAGAACCCTGTTAATATGCCAAACATTCTAACACGTTGCATTACAGGATATGTCTAGAGGACATATTGGTCTACCTAACAGAGCTGGAAAACCCAGATTCCAAATCTATGGTGTACATGGGCTCCAGAATCCAAAAGGATGAAATAGCATATAGACCGCTTTCGGTGACTATAAACCGAAGAAACGCAGCTTCTGGTTACTCATAGAGAATCTAGCAAGAGGATTAGGTTAAGAAGCAGCAACTAAAATAATTTCTCTTAAAACACTGAGGTCACACAATCTACTTTATTCTGTAGATACCATGGAGCTACTTAAATGATGTAGTCCTACCAGACGTTAGAAGTGAAGAGATCAAAATATTTGTGGCGTGTAAAATGAGCGTAACGATCGACAGAAGGTTTGGTGAAGCTGATGAACCCGACCGAAAGCTGCTACCTTGACGTGGTGGTCGGGCTTGAACACTGCAATGACCTAATCAAGCTATACTGGCTGAGACTTATGTCTCTTGAGGTTCTACCATGCCAGGCAGGTTGTTTGGATAGCGGTTAAACAAAAAGCAGCTACCCAATCCAACATCATATCCAATACAAAATTACAAAATTTCATGCCGGATCGGCCGTGGCCCGGATTAACAACGACCGCGCTTCCTGCTGCCGTGTCACAGGGCGGGAGTGATAAATCTGCTACTGAGACACACCAAACAAAAAAGAACGAACAAAAACAGGCCGCGTGTGACCGGCCTCAAGCAGTTGTCCCCTGGGCTCTGCGGTCACGCAACCAACTTCCACGGTGTGGGCAGCCGGGAAGTAACAATCGCCCTCACAATCCGAAATGCACACGAAACCTCCAATCCGATGAACTTTGCGCCATAAAAGTTTCAGAGTGAACATTACGTCTACCATATAGTAAGACACTTGGAGGAATTAATATGATGAATTATACCCCATCCATAGGAAAAATAAAGGCTGTGTTCGAACAGTTTTAGGACTCTGCATAACAATACGTTACTTAAAAATACCACACTTCTCGGTAACACAAAAAGAAATAGACAGGCGAAGAATGACACCAGGGTAAACGAAAAGGATATCACAAGAATAGAAATTTTAAAAAGTCCAGACAAGTGAGACGCTTAACAATCTGATGATAAAAGGTCAACATTTGTGTTACGTATGCCTAGTCAGCGCCTTCCTCGACAGTATGCAATGTTAGCTGATATAGGGTCAGGCTGGAAAAGAGCTAGCGGCGGTCAAACAAAAACATGACAGCAGTCAATGAAATCCACAACGTAGGCAGATGTAGACTTCCTGGTTGGGGTCCTCGGGACGACATAAACCAATGGCTGGAAACAATTGGTGATATGGCTCAAAATCGTTCTCAATGGCCCAGATGCATCCACTCCTTGTGATTTATGATTTGCAATGAAACTATATTGTTCTTCGTTATTACTATTCCTTTGTCTCACACCTCTGTTTACTGTCTCTTTTATGCATTTCTTCTGTTGCTTTGTGTGCTACATGGAGTGTGGCGACTTGAACTGCCGCACATCGGTGCAGAGTTCT
Source organism: Trichobilharzia regenti (assembly GCA_944472135.2). Lineage (NCBI taxonomy): Eukaryota > Metazoa > Platyhelminthes > Trematoda > Strigeidida > Schistosomatidae > Trichobilharzia > Trichobilharzia regenti. The sequence continues at coordinate 133,969,131 of OX235262.1, forward strand.
ATGTCGAAAACAGACAAACAGACAGACAACATTTGTGTCTCTGTGATTGATTTGCAATCATATCACTTAGTCTCCAGTTACTCAGTTTTAACATGTCGAGGAATGAAGCAAAGCAACTTGCAATTATGTATACAATTCACCTTGATAATTAGAGAATTCACAGACTAGTGCTGTCTTTCTATGACTACCATTAACCTTTAAATTAATTCTTCTATAGCCGGTATTGCTAACTGGTGAAGGTTGTAGATCATCACATACAGAATATAACTCATTTCAGTCAGTGGAGATTCTTAACACAATCGGTAAATGGACTTCTTTTTAACACGTCCTACATCTGATCATAACATTACTCACTGTGTACTTTCACTACATGTGAGCGATACTAAGAAGACATCTTGGTACTAATGGATATTTAATATCTCACAAAAGTGAAAGGGCGAGCACGAACATCTAACGCTTACCACCGTACTTGGTGGACATGCTGGTTTACCTGGAAGGGAGAGGAGACTGGAAAACCCTTATTATAAACTTATAGTGTACATGACCTACAGAACCCGAACAGATCGAATGACGTATGTACCTGTCTTGTTCATGGGAAACCTGACGCCATTCCAATACCTCATGGATCAGACTTCAAGTCGACGGCTCAACGTGTAGTCCCATAAGACAACCACCTGCTTCGGTCTCGGACACCCAGGCAGTATCGCAGCCCTCGTAAAAACTATGAGATCCCGTGTGGCGCACTTCTATGGTTCAATTAATGTACGAAGTTTGACTTCTAATAGAACAATATATCCTAAGATCATTCTAACGAATTTACTGATTTTCCACAAAAAAATAATAAGAAATTTTAAAATCGAATTCCAACCTTCTACGTTGCTTTTATCAAAACGATGTATGAAAAAATCAAAATAGCCCACGTGAGCATATTTCAGTTAATTTGATTAAAAATCAGCAAACAAAACAAGCTGGTGAATGTGTTACAAAATATCGCCTAAAGGATATAATCTCAGTCACTCTTAACTCTAGTTAAACTTTAGCAGCTTCATGCATTTTTTCAAGTCCGCTATTCAGATCAAAACTACAATCAGTAGTTGTGACAACTAACAGACAATGCCGGTCTTTAATTTTGAAGAAAATAATTGGTGAGTAGGCGTGAATAAAGTGAATAAATTGCCTACAATTATATATAATTAGATCAAATATCAACAAAATTTTGAAAAAGGTTAGCAGAAATGTTCTTCTTCTTTGAAGCAAAAAAATAATACATACCGAGACAAAACCATGACATATTGGCAATTGCAACTGATGGATCCAAAGCAATCAATGCTTTGCAAATACTATGAAAAGCTGCTTTAAACGCAACAAAAGCCAAATGAGTCTGACGATTGAATTCATCCTTTGATAGATTATCACCTGCAGGACATTCTGTAGTAGTCGATGAATATGTAGCATCATTGCTAGGCGTTTGTTTATAAAACTTTGCATAACTATAGGCTTTTTGCGCATGATACGGAAATGCTAGTGAATTAGGCATACTGGCAGGATAATCTGATTTTGGTGATTCACGTAGAATTTTTGACAACAACCATAATTTACTATCATACGGAAGAAATGGTAGTAATATGCCAAATAAACAAACTAACAAACTTAATAGAAATAAAAAACTGTAAAATAGATCATATAGGAGTAAAACGCCAGTTTTACTGTTTGCTGTTTCACTAGCATTATTGACATGGCCAATTTTTAGCGTATCTGAAAAATATAATTTAAAAAAAGACTTTTGAAAAATTTAAACTAAATATTACGGCGGATAACACAATTATTTACTATTGTAATTAATTCCCTATGACGCTTACACTCAAAAAACACTCATATTTATTTATTTAAACGCATAAAAACTTGGTACAATATGGCACTAAGAAAGACGCGCCACACAATAATAATAAAACAACATAGATCAAAAGAAAAAAAGAAAGAAAAGAAAAAATATATAAGTAGAGAACGGATAGAGAACTCCATCTGGAAGGAAAACAGTCATGCTTAACAAGTTCAAACAGTATTCGTTAAGTATCATCGGGAAGGGAAGAAAGAAGGAAATTGCAACACGTACGCCATTGATTACGATTCTTGGCCGTATCCGATAACGTTTCGACCTATCGATTTAAGCTGTCTCTCGGACCCCAACCAGGGAGTCGTGACACACCAACCGATGCTAATCTAGCACAAAAATCCTTCATCTCACGACGCCACGTAATGGACTGACCACCCCTCTGCCTCTTCCATCCCGTCCCAGGGCTAGTGAACAGAGAGCTGTACGGAAGCCTCTGGGATGACATTGTAGCACATTTCCAAGCCACAGAAGCCGGTGTTTCCAGATGACGACATTCAGTGAATGATCTCCAGTGTTCAAATACGCCGCCGAACCTCAGAATTACTCACGCCATCGAACGCAAGAAATCCTGCGGATACAGCGATGATCGAACACGCAGAGTCACCGCACATCCTCAGCTCGGAGAGGCCAGGTTTCACAGGCGTAGAGCAGGGCAGTCCGCACCGAAGCATTGTATACCCGACCTTTGACAGCCAGGTTAACATCGCGACGGCGCCATAGGTGGCTCAAGTTGATGTATGCCACCTTAGCCTTCATTATATAATTGGAAATCTCATCCGTTATCCCTCCGCCAGCACTCACACAACTACCCACGTATACAAACTTATCAACAACTTCAAGTGGTTCATCCGCAAGAGTCAGTGCAGGTACAGGCTCCTGCCAATCTTGTAACAGTGCTTTGCACTTAGACGGCCCAAAGCATATACCATACTTACAGAAACATTCATATATGAGAATAGGACTCATTTTACAAGCCAGTGTGACAGACATAAATATAAGAATAAAACTTGTGCACTGTGGTAGAGTGTAATTCCATTATGGGTAAATTTATAACAGTGTGACAGACGTTATGTAGACATAATAATCTCGATGAAACACTGAAACTATTTGATTGTGAGAGGAAGGCACTGGAATCCAGAACGCGTCTTTCGGCCTATTTCGGACTCGTTACCTAAGTGAGTGATGGTGTTCCCATTGAGGACCGAACTCAGAACTAAACACTCCAAATCAGAAGGCACTGACCTTTACTGTACTGACGATATCTGTAAATCATCTGTCAAGAAGTGAAATTGACAAGAATGTTTTACCTATACACAAATAGACGATTAGACTACCCCTCTACAATTAAACTCGTGATGCAAAAGTCATAAATATACCCAGAGTAAAAATATTTTAAAATAATTGGTTTGGTGAGTTAAGTTTATAAATAAAACACATAAATACGATTGCGTTACACAGAACTAGTCACTGAATTTAAAAAACATTTAATATGTCTACAAGGGTTAAAAAATTTAATCCAAAATCAATTGTATAATGGCGATTTTTACACAATACACTAAGTTTGCATCAGACTTAAGTGATCCGCTAACTAACATCATCTGAAGCCAAGTTAACGAAAATACTTCACCAAAGACTGTCTTCAAAATCTTAGATGAAAGCTATAAATTCTTTGGACAAAATAATGAAAGAATGTTAAGTCGTATAATTATTGCAGATAACTGGAGCACTTATTTCCACGTAAAGAATCAGAATTCTAATTACACGTTCAGTAGTGATGGAATACAAGTCGAAATAAAAAAAGGTGAGAAGTATCAGTATTTCAAGGAATGCTCTAAAATCACAACTACACGATACGAACTTGGATGACACCTTACAAACATTTAAATTTAGCTGCAACAATTCTAGTCTGTGTATTTATTGTAAAATATCATTTGATCAAGCTGAAACATTGATTATTTAAAATAATACTCACTCGGATTTGTTATGGTTTTCTGTACCTTCATCGTGGATGAAAAGTTTGGAAAAACCAAACTTTTTGCACGATCCACTGACAAATAGGCCTTTGAATTCACTGAGTGCTTTTCAGACCCAACTAAATCTCCAATTGCGCGTGATAAAGACGCTGCACGCAGACTGGCAACAGACAATCCCACATCATGGTAACGACTTGGCCAAGTGCTGCACGAATCTGAATCACGACTGGTAACATTTTGAGATGGATTACGTGAAATGGTTGAACATATGTAGTGTTCACCTAATTTAATGAATTTAGAAACGGAACTGTAATAAATGCGAATGCTTATGAGAATAATAAAATGGTATGACATTTTAACTCCGAAACGACATCAAAGAAGAGAGTTAAGCGAAGACTTCTGCGTCGAGGAAGTCATTTTTCTAAAACTGTATGAGTGCTTTTATACTTACGGAAAATGTATAACAACCCATAAGTGTTGAGCGGAATGGGGTGATGATTAATTTATTTTGCTACGTGTGTAGGATAGTACTGAAGGACTGGTCTTTTGGAGCCAACACAAACAGCTTCACAAAACCAAGTAAATTTACGAACACAATGAACAGGCCAAAGCGTCAGTGATCCTGATCATATCATTCTCCCTCCTTTTCACATTCATATATGTTTGTTGTTTCGTGTGTAGGCCCGAGATGATTTGTACAGTTATATGTTGGACTTCACATTTCGCCTTATATGTACCGTTTCCTAGATCATCTGCGTGTGAAAAATTATTGTGAATATGATTTCATCACAAATGAAAACTAATAATAGTTGTACCAGCCGAATGTATTGCACTTTTCTTAAATGAAAGTAGCAAAACTTTCTAATTTATTTAAACTAAGACGTTGTCCCAATAGTTTTTATTCACTTAACTGATTGTTATCGTCTGTTGTAGGAACCATGCACCATTTGATAAATGCGGGCATTCCTGCCTATTCAAAGCTGTAACAGCGACGAAATTAACATATGACGTACGAAATCTCAGGAAATTAGAAAGCAGAAATACAGATACACGCGGAAATTAGTTGAAGTCGCCACACTATAAGAGCAGTGTGAAAATTAAGATCACGATCAATCAAGTGAATAATAACTACCAGTAACTTCCAGAGAATGAGGAATGGAACTTAGGTAGTGTGGCAGAATATAAATATATAATATAATGATTTCATTTGATAGAACACACAGTAATGGTGATGACGTCTTCAGCACAATTTATTGCTTATAAACATATCCTATGTTTATGAGTAATAAATAAAATTATTCTCTTATGAAACAGAATTAGGATGAAAATGCAAAATCAAAGTGTAAAATAAGATACACTATTGTAGCCACATAAGTAGCGCTTTTGGAAACTAGTAAACTTGTATATTCATGAAACAATTTCAGTAACACCTCTGAAAAACTCCAAATAAAAACATCAGTGACAACCATATTGTTATCACTCATTGCGCATGTTGCAGAAGAAACTTAGAATCGCACTGTCAAACTGCAATCCATTAACAGCTTGGTAGATTTCAACTGAAAAGCAGCTTAAATAGACTTAGTGGACGCCATTCAAATCCTGAGACGTCTTTAGCTTCTATCTCAGTAAATTTACCACACAGATGCATAACCTCAGCTACTAAAGTCGATGAATACCTGGCTCATTCGGCGGACATATTTCGGGACTATATAAGAATGCAGGATTTTATAATTGAACAAATTATTATTCCACAGCACAAAATGTAATCAAAATAAGCCCATTTTCTCGACGATCTCTTGCACAACACAATGTTTTGCTTAACATCCCTATATTAAACGATACTTCCAATGATCAGCATACATCTACATCCAAATAATTTGATGAGCTTAATAACTCTAGTTGCTGTAAGTTACAAGGGCATCACTGTAGTATGTATGTAGATAAACTGCATTTCTGCTAAGGCTCCACCATCTACACTAAGTTAGTATATAAGATGAACGATCCTTAGTAGATGAAGACAACAAATGCAAGGAAAGAAATATCAGAAAAAGGAGAGAATACCAAATCAACTGAAGTGAAATGAAGAAAAGACCCGAAACAAACAGATAAAAAGGTAATAGAGCAGTGTAAATTACGAATCAAATTACTTACAAAAGGCGGAACCGTCAATGGAGTCGAAGAACTGAACCTTGAAAAAATCCTTGGCAACGTCATCATTCACTGGGATTCTCGAGACCGAAATATCCCTAACAGAGAATTAACACGACTGATACACTTACGTCTTGACAAACTCCCCAGATTTTAGTAAGCCCTTACAAGTTGACAGTGTGTATCTGGACCGAGCAGTAGACAAAACTATTCAAGTTTTAGGATAACAAGTATAGTTATTCTACCTTTAAAACGCAGTGTTCGAGCCGATTTGTTCACTATTAAAACCTCGCATGTGTTGAAATTCCCCTTATCAGATCGATGAAAAAATACATTGGATGGTTTGACAAGTACTTCTCTGCTTGAATCAAGCGTCATTGTAGTCTTCGCAACTCATGTATGTTACTAATCCTGGTTACATCGTAGATTGAGTACTGCTGGTAACGCATATCTTTGTAAAATTGACATTAGTTGAATTTTCCAATATTTCATACTCTATTCAATTGTGGCTCGCTACGTCGCTATTAAGTATTTCTGGGTTCACTTGACCCATTTTACGTATCACTGCAAAAGATTTGACTAGTTTACGGAATTTTCATATAACAGCTTTGTATAAATACAACTAACTTGTGGCAGGCTGTGTCCCTGCTGTTTAAAGGTTTCAACATGATCACTCCTCCTATCTCTTGGTGAACTCTGAGGACGAAGGAGAGGTGGTCAAATCCGAATAGCAAAGAATGACTGGAGGGTGAAACTGAATCTCTGGCGTTATAGCAGTTAGTTCACACACTAGTTGATCTTTAGACATCTCCAAAGAGGACGAGTCATAGATTAGAAATATAATAGCGGAACAACGGCTTCGAATCAGGTACATCTTTAAATAAGTAAAATAATGACTAGGCAACGAATAGGAGTTTGACGGTGATACTATCTTCAAGAAAAGTGTATTAGTTTAGTGAAGGTCACAACGTTGATACAGAGATCACATCCCAAATTGGCAGTTATTTAGACCTGGTCCCTATGTTACTCATGTTGGCGTCTTGTACTTGATGTGGTGGTATTTATTCTGTATTCTGATTCAACTTTTATTAAGTGCCACTGACTATATTTGCCATTATTACAACTACTATAACTATTATGTTCCAGGCTAGGCTTCCAAAATTTTAAGTCATTATGATGCTCAAACTCTTCATTATTTCTTAGAGTTTTATCCCTGGAATCGTATCCACTGATCATCACATGGGCTCGTGCAGATTTTTTATTAGTTTTCAACAAGGTTGTGTACACTTCTAGAGGGAAATAAAGTGCAAACTGCGAGTAGAGCTTGGGTCTTTGCTCATTTGTGTTTTGATTCGCAACCATTAATTGCTATTACTATAATATTTTAACGCTCCTGCTGGAACGTATGACTCCAGATCAGAGCTTTGAAGTTTCGGTAGTAGTCGTTTTTCACGGAATCGGTTAGCTAGACTCACGCCGAGCCCCTCCTCTCTACCAGGCTTGCTACCACCTAACCGAGTTGAAGGGAATGCGTCGACCGGTGATCGAATCGGGACCTGGTTGTCCATAATTTTACCATTTGACCACCGACGCATAACCATTAAGTAGGCATGAACAGAATGTACGCAAAAAATTTGCATTTGAAACGGTAGATAATCGTTTGTTTAGGACAATAGCAATCCATTGAGCCGATTCACCCTTAAACATTTTGTTTTCAGTCTAGAAAACTTTCATGGTAGTTCGTCTTTAGAATGACAAGGCCGTAATATTTACACTTTGTGGTGTATTCCCGTGATTTCTCAGCATTACATTAAACTCAACGCATTTCCGGAGTTACCTAAGCTTATCGGTCTTCCTCCATTAGTTGTCCTCCGATTTTCCGTCACGTCGGGCTTGCTAATTAGACAGGTCTTTTGCTAAGGTGCCGATCTATTGCAGCTGGTGACAATGAAGACACCAGCCTTCCGTCCGTTTTAAGGCTAAGACTCAAACAAGATGGAAAACCTCTAGAAATGTTAGCAATTAAATTTCTGTAACTGGTGAGCCAAATGTGATGGAAACTGATCCAATCCTCCTCTTAAACAGGCTTCTAAAGCCTGGTATTTCAGTGAATCTTCAATCAATAGATACATCGAGACAGACAAAATTTGCCAACCGATAAGAAAGAAATCTCATACACAAGGGGTTACAGCTCAAGTCAAGGAGCTTCAAATCTTCTCTATAATATCTAAATTAAACATCGTCGTGATCGGATACGCAGAGACATCTGAGGTAAGCGTCACTTTGTCCTTTCATTGAGTTCGCTTTCATAGATTTCCGGCTTCTCGCTATTATCCTGAAGCTACATTATGTGCGTTTGTACAACGGCAGGACTCTCTTGAAGCCATGCAGGCGTAGTATCTGACATTCACGTAAATTTATATGTTTATATGAAAATATACATTATTATTATCTATTAAGCTATGGACGTTGCTATATCCACTTAGGGGAGACTCATCGATCTCTACAAGTAAGAGCTTCACAGCATATTCCTAAATGGCTTCAGGAGAAAATGGAATCTCCAGAACCCATAAATGACGACAACAGGAGACCTAGCTTCTCTATTGCCAAACATATTATAGAACGGGGCATAAAATCTGCGTTAACCCATGTTTTAAACCTATCTATAAAACGTGCTTGGGAGTATCCTAAAGTTTGCAGAAACCCTAGCTGGCAATTAGGAAGTTTAAAGCACTTTTATGAGTTCATCAACAACAGTTTGCCATCACGATAAACCTTCCCCGGTATACTTTGTTTTGATACCAAGATAGGTGTACTGCTACCACTGCTATTTGGTTTAGTGATCTTATATGTTATTTCCACCTTCAATATGCCCTCTAAACTTGACCGGTTCCCTTTATTAATTTGGAGTGAGAAAGAACCACCATGTTTGCAGGATGATACGGGCTCGTTTTATTTAATTTGAATTTATTTTATCAATTATTCACTCTTTACTTATTTCATACATATTCCTATGACAAGTCTGTGTGCGATCAGATTGTTTGAAATGTGTTGCGCAAATACATCAAAAGGTTTATTATGGATAAGATTTTATTTTGATAAATCACACAGTGTTGTACAGTTATATTAACTGATGACGCTTCGAGCACAAACTATTGCTCATAAGCATACCAACTTACACAAACCTTTTCTTTCATTTATATATATGTGTGGAACCGATTAGATATTGGATTAAAAATCAATGTGAGATAATGTACATACAGAAAAAAGCTCAGCTATTGCACTTCACGCATCAACGAACAACCATACAATAGGGCGGGATAGGGTTAAAATTCTACAAAGTAATATAGGTAGGTGGAGAGAGAGGTTGATTATGGAATTCTTATTCATCGAGTCTACACCCACCACGTACAACAGAAATGACTCAATGGAAATACCAGAAATATGGAAGATATTATTACCTCCGGTCAAATCAGAAGAGAAAAATGAATAATCTTAAATTCTATTTCAATTCGAACACATCGCAACATTCTAGCAAATAACTTATTATGACTATTAAAACCCTCGTCGTATATGCCATCTGCCAATGTCAAGGCCTAACTACACTGGACTTCACACTGTCCTTGGAAGACTCAGGAATTATGCGTAATAACCAACGCAGAAAACCAGAACACAAATCGATTACTCAAGAATCCTTTATTCTTGCACCAATACAGAGCCAACCATTAGACTGTTGTACACAAAGTCTAAGAATAAATGTCATAACAATAAATCACAATGATACTTCCGATAGTTTTCCTCTGTCCTCCTACGAACAGCGAACAATGAAACGATGACTGCCGTACTGATGACTCCCGAGAAAAATACGGAGTTGGGTTTGAGCAGACAACCATGAGTTGATCATTCAATCTTCAACTACATTGACACTCCCCGGCAAAAAACGGATCCATCCCTTTTTTCCATCACGACCAGTACACGCTGACTTGGATGCCATTGCGAGAACCTGGGCCACACGGACAAAGCTGAAATGGAAAACAAACAGAAAAGCCAACACACCACAGGCATACCCACAGCACAATCTCACACATCGAGGACGACCTACATCTTCGAATTAAAGGTGTCCTCTTGACATCTTGCAACACAATTGCCACTTGCTAGAATAACTCTTGCAGAACGCAGCGTGACCATAGCAGCACCCTCTTCACACATCCTCTCGTCTATTCACTACCAATTACCACTGTGATCGCTTGTCACTCATTCTGCCTCAGTTCTAGTAACGGTGACGTATGCAGGCCTCAGTCGTCTACACTCCCGCTCCCCAGCGGGTGGGTACACAGCTAATCATTATCTCCATGTGCATGTAACTCTCAGAACTAGCCTCCCCGGAGTATACGACCCATCTGCTATCTTTAACAGCAATCAATTCATTCACGGGTGTAGAAGACTCAAAACAACTTCAGAAGTAATCACGACGAAAATTTTAACAAAATTATGCAAAACAACAAGATAAGAAAACAACAAGTAAACACAATTAATCCAAAAACATCAATTGATATGACACACCACACATATATACAAACAGCACACATAACATCGCAGATCACGTCTTGATAGAATCCCTTCGAAGAATCGCAGGACTTACACCAGTACGCCTGCAACCTTTCTCAGTTTGACGATTGTGTTGAAGAATGTCCGGACACAAACAAGATTAACCAACAATTACATTAATTGGAACCCACTCAATTACTTAACACAAACATATGTACAATCAATGCATCAAATGTTGTGGATTCTACCCTGACGAGCTACCCTTGAAAACTGTAGGACTTACAGCAGTACGTCTACATTCCTTCTCAGGTTGATGATACAAGTGGAAAGACGTCCGGACACAAACAAAATTAGCCGACAGATAAACGAAAGATGACACCGATTCAGTAAATACAACATGAACATATGTACAAAGCAACACTGAGCACGTTGGGCTGCTCACCGATACACTACCCCTTGAAGAATCGTAGGACTTACAGCAGTACGCCTACAACCCTTCTCAGGTTGAGGCCCTAGGTTGGAAATTCGTTGCAGAGTTTATTTGGTGGCCTTCTACCACCATCTATATCCTCAGCCCTGAACAGTGACACGCCCATGTCATTGTGTCGTAGAATATAGATGACTAACAAACACGACGTATCTTACCAACCAAGCATAGGCACATAGCAACTTACACCAACGATAATAACATTCAAATAGTAACTTGAAACTTGTAAGGCCTTTATTCGCGCAAGCCAGTTTAACAATTACACTGTCATACACAGTCGGCTTATCCGCACTAAACTGACCATTGACATTCGTACTTTCAAACAGACCTATACTAGCATAGTCATAGCACAAAACTCTTGAGTTCACGGACATCCCTTTCACTGTGGATTACAACACCAACGACGGCTGAGAGATACAAGTTGACGAACTTAGTGGTGCATCAGAAGCTGTCGTTGTTCGGCTTTTAGAAGTTTGTCTAACTGCGAGATTACCACCACTGCTGTTTTTTACTATTAGCGCCAGTTCAGCATTAACATCTGTCGATAGGTGGGCTACACGGTAATCAATTACACTGACAGCCTAGCGAGTATCCATACTATATGCCCGCACTAGTAAGTACAAAAACTCATCCATACCCTACTTAGCTCGTGTTCTGTGCGATAAAGAAAGCATTAGGCGTGAAACCTATAATTTATTAAATAGTAGAACAAATTTTTTTGAACTCTTGCGCTACAGGTGTTCAGTTTCTGCGTGAATCATTTTTCCTTAATATTTTGGAAATTAGCCGCTTTCCTCACATTATCCAGTTATCCATGGTCAACAAGGATTGTATTGTATCAACTGGAACAACATATAGCATTCACTCGTGAAATCTACGTCAAGAATCTTCGGATACCCTATCTAACCAAGTGGAACTCAGGACTTTATCCACAGCAAACTGTAAAGGAAAGTCTGACTTTTTATTTTTGCAATACACATCTGTTTATCGTTGTTGTTTTGACAGTGCGTCGGTGGCAGAGTGGTTAGGATTTTCGCCGACCATGCACATGGACTGAGACACACCAAACAAAAAAGAACGAACAAAAACAGGCCGCGTGTGACCGGCCTCAAGCAGTTGTCCCCTGGGCTCTGCGGTCACGCAACCAACTTCCACGGTGTGGGCAGCCGGGAAGTAACAATCGCCCTCACAATCCGAAATGCACACGAAACCTCCAATCCGATGAACTTTGCGCCATAAAAGTTTCAGAGTGAACATTACGTCTACCATATAGTAAGACACTTGGAGGAATTAATATGATGAATTATACCCCATCCATAGGAAAAATAAAGGCTGTGTTCGAACAGTTTTAGGACTCTGCATAACAATACGTTACTTAAAAATACCACACTTCTCGGTAACACAAAAAGAAATAGACAGGCGAAGAATGACACCAGGGTAAACGAAAAGGATATCACAAGAATAGAAATTTTAAAAAGTCCAGACAAGTGAGACGCTTAACAATCTGATGATAAAAGGTCAACATTTGTGTTACGTATGCCTAGTCAGCGCCTTCCTCGACAGTATGCAATGTTAGCTGATATAGGGTCAGGCTGGAAAAGAGCTAGCGGCGGTCAAACAAAAACATGACAGCAGTCAATGAAATCCACAACGTAGGCAGATGTAGACTTCCTGGTTGGGGTCCTCGGGACGACATAAACCAATGGCTGGAAACAATTGGTGATATGGCTCAAAATCGTTCTCAATGGCCCAGATGCATCCACTCCTTGTGATTTATGATTTGCAATGAAACTATATTGTTCTTCGTTATTACTATTCCTTTGTCTCACACCTCTGTTTACTGTCTCTTTTATGCATTTCTTCTGTTGCTTTGTGTGCTACATGGAGTGTGGCGACTTGAACTGCCGCACATCGGTGCAGAGTTCTATGTCGAAAACAGACAAACAGACAGACAACATTTGTGTCTCTGTGATTGATTTGCAATCATATCACTTAGTCTCCAGTTACTCAGTTTTAACATGTCGAGGAATGAAGCAAAGCAACTTGCAATTATGTATACAATTCACCTTGATAATTAGAGAATTCACAGACTAGTGCTGTCTTTCTATGACTACCATTAACCTTTAAATTAATTCTTCTATAGCCGGTATTGCTAACTGGTGAAGGTTGTAGATCATCACATACAGAATATAACTCATTTCAGTCAGTGGAGATTCTTAACACAATCGGTAAATGGACTTCTTTTTAACACGTCCTACATCTGATCATAACATTACTCACTGTGTACTTTCACTACATGTGAGCGATACTAAGAAGACATCTTGGTACTAATGGATATTTAATATCTCACAAAAGTGAAAGGGCGAGCACGAACATCTAACGCTTACCACCGTACTTGGTGGACATGCTGGTTTACCTGGAAGGGAGAGGAGACTGGAAAACCCTTATTATAAACTTATAGTGTACATGACCTACAGAACCCGAACAGATCGAATGACGTATGTACCTGTCTTGTTCATGGGAAACCTGACGCCATTCCAATACCTCATGGATCAGACTTCAAGTCGACGGCTCAACGTGTAGTCCCATAAGACAACCACCTGCTTCGGTCTCGGACACCCAGGCAGTATCGCAGCCCTCGTAAAAACTATGAGATCCCGTGTGGCGCACTTCTATGGTTCAATTAATGTACGAAGTTTGACTTCTAATAGAACAATATATCCTAAGATCATTCTAACGAATTTACTGATTTTCCACAAAAAAATAATAAGAAATTTTAAAATCGAATTCCAACCTTCTACGTTGCTTTTATCAAAACGATGTATGAAAAAATCAAAATAGCCCACGTGAGCATATTTCAGTTAATTTGATTAAAAATCAGCAAACAAAACAAGCTGGTGAATGTGTTACAAAATATCGCCTAAAGGATATAATCTCAGTCACTCTTAACTCTAGTTAAACTTTAGCAGCTTCATGCATTTTTTCAAGTCCGCTATTCAGATCAAAACTACAATCAGTAGTTGTGACAACTAACAGACAATGCCGGTCTTTAATTTTGAAGAAAATAATTGGTGAGTAGGCGTGAATAAAGTGAATAAATTGCCTACAATTATATATAATTAGATCAAATATCAACAAAATTTTGAAAAAGGTTAGCAGAAATGTTCTTCTTCTTTGAAGCAAAAAAATAATACATACCGAGACAAAACCATGACATATTGGCAATTGCAACTGATGGATCCAAAGCAATCAATGCTTTGCAAATACTATGAAAAGCTGCTTTAAACGCAACAAAAGCCAAATGAGTCTGACGATTGAATTCATCCTTTGATAGATTATCACCTGCAGGACATTCTGTAGTAGTCGATGAATATGTAGCATCATTGCTAGGCGTTTGTTTATAAAACTTTGCATAACTATAGGCTTTTTGCGCATGATACGGAAATGCTAGTGAATTAGGCATACTGGCAGGATAATCTGATTTTGGTGATTCACGTAGAATTTTTGACAACAACCATAATTTACTATCATACGGAAGAAATGGTAGTAATATGCCAAATAAACAAACTAACAAACTTAATAGAAATAAAAAACTGTAAAATAGATCATATAGGAGTAAAACGCCAGTTTTACTGTTTGCTGTTTCACTAGCATTATTGACATGGCCAATTTTTAGCGTATCTGAAAAATATAATTTAAAAAAAGACTTTTGAAAAATTTAAACTAAATATTACGGCGGATAACACAATTATTTACTATTGTAATTAATTCCCTATGACGCTTACACTCAAAAAACACTCATATTTATTTATTTAAACGCATAAAAACTTGGTACAATATGGCACTAAGAAAGACGCGCCACACAATAATAATAAAACAACATAGATCAAAAGAAAAAAAGAAAGAAAAGAAAAAATATATAAGTAGAGAACGGATAGAGAACTCCATCTGGAAGGAAAACAGTCATGCTTAACAAGTTCAAACAGTATTCGTTAAGTATCATCGGGAAGGGAAGAAAGAAGGAAATTGCAACACGTACGCCATTGATTACGATTCTTGGCCGTATCCGATAACGTTTCGACCTATCGATTTAAGCTGTCTCTCGGACCCCAACCAGGGAGTCGTGACACACCAACCGATGCTAATCTAGCACAAAAATCCTTCATCTCACGACGCCACGTAATGGACTGACCACCCTTCTGCCTCTTCCATCCCGTCCCAGGGCTAGTGAACAGAGAGCTGTACGGAAGCCTCTGGGATGACATTGTAGCACATTTCCAAGCCACAGAAGCCGGTGTTTCCAGATGACGACATTCAGTGAATGATCTCCAGTGTTCAAATACGCCGCCGAACCTCAGAATTACTCACGCCATCGAACGCAAGAAATCCTGCGGATACAGCGATGATCGAACACGCAGAGTCACCGCACATCCTCAGCTCGGAGAGGCCAGGTTTCACAGGCGTAGAGCAGGGCAGTCCGCACCGAAGCATTGTATACCCGACCTTTGACAGCCAGGTTAACATCGCGACGGCGCCATAGGTGGCTCAAGTTGATGTATGCCACCTTAGCCTTCATTATATAATTGGAAATCTCATCCGTTATCCCTCCGCCAGCACTCACACAACTACCCACGTATACAAACTTATCAACAACTTCAAGTGGTTCATCCGCAAGAGTCAGTGCAGGTACAGGCTCCTGCCAATCTTGTAACAGTGCTTTGCACTTAGACGGCCCAAAGCATATACCATACTTACAGAAACATTCATATATGAGAATAGGACTCATTTTACAAGCCAGTGTGACAGACATAAATATAAGAATAAAACTTGTGCACTGTGGTAGAGTGTAATTCCATTATGGGTAAATTTATAACAGTGTGACAGACGTTATGTAGACATAATAATCTCGATGAAACACTGAAACTATTTGATTGTGAGAGGAAGGCACTGGAATCCAGAACGCGTCTTTCGGCCTATTTCGGACTCGTTACCTAAGTGAATGATGGTGTTCCCATTGAGGACCGAACTCAGAACTAAACACTCCAAATCAGAAGGCACTGACCTTTACTGTACTGACGATATCTGTAAATCATCTGTCAAGAAGTGAAATTGACAAGAATGTTTTACCTATACACAAATAGACGATTAGACTACCCCTCTACAATTAAACTCGTGATGCAAAAGTCATAAATATACCCAGAGTAAAAATATTTTAAAATAATTGGTTTGGTGAGTTAAGTTTATAAATAAAACACATAAATACGATTGCGTTACACAGAACTAGTCACTGAATTTAAAAAACATTTAATATGTCTACAAGGGTTAAAAAATTTAATCCAAAATCAATTGTATAATGGCGATTTTTACACAATACACTAAGTTTGCATCAGACTTAAGTGATCCGCTAACTAACATCATCTGAAGCCAAGTTAACGAAAATACTTCACCAAAGACTGTCTTCAAAATCTTAGATGAAAGCTATAAATTCTTTGGACAAAATAATGAAAGAATGTTAAGTCGTATAATTATTGCAGATAACTGGAGCACTTATTTCCACGTAAAGAATCAGAATTCTAATTACACGTTCAGTAGTGATGGAATACAAGTCGAAATAAAAAAAGGCGAGAAGTATCAGTATTTCAAGGAATGCTCTAAAATCACAACTACACGATACGAACTTGGATGACACCTTACAAACATTTAAATTTAGCTGCAACAATTCTAGTCTGTGTATTTATTGTAAAATATCATTTGATCAAGCTGAAACATTGATTATTTAAAATAATACTCACTCGGATTTGTTATGGTTTTCTGTACCTTCATCGTGGATGAAAAGTTTGGAAAAACCAAACTTTTTGCACGATCCACTGACAAATAGGCCTTTGAATTCACTGAGTGCTTTTCAGACCCAACTAAATCTCCAATTGCGCGTGATAAAGACGCTGCACGCAGACTGGCAACAGACAATCCCACATCATGGTAACGACTTGGCCAAGTGCTGCACGAATCTGAATCACGACTGGTAATATTTTGAGATGGATTACGTGAAATGGTTGAACATATGTAGTGTTCACCTAATTTAATGAATTTAGAAACGGAACTGTAATAAATGCGAATGCTTATGAGAATAATAAAATGGTATGACATTTTAACTCCGAAACGACATCAAAGAAGAGAGTTAAGCGAAGACTTCTGCGTCGAGGAAGTCATTTTTCTAAAACTGTATGAGTGCTTTTATACTTACGGAAAATGTATAACAACCCATAAGTGTTGAGCAGAATGGGGTGATGATTAATTTATTTTGCTACGTGTGTAGGATAGTACTGAAGGACTGGTCTTTTGGAGCCAACACAAACAGCTTCACAAAACCAAGTAAATTTACGAACACAATGAACAGGCCAAAGCGTCAGTGATCCTGATCATATCATTCTCCCTCCTTTTCACATTCATATATGTTTGTTGTTTCGTGTGTAGGCCCGAGATGATTTGTACAGTTATATGTTGGACTTCACATTTCGCCTTATATGTACCGTTTCCTAGATCATCTGCGTGTGAAAAATTATTGTGAATATGATTTCATCACAAAGGAAAACTAATAATAGTTGTACCAGCCGAATGTATTGCACTTTTCTTAAATGAAAGTAGCAAAACTTTCTAATTTATTTAAACTAAGACGTTGTCCCAATAGTTTTTATTCACTTAACTGATTGTTATCGTCTGTTGTAGGAACCATGCACCATTTGATAAATGCGGGCATTCCTGCCTATTCAAAGCTGTAACAGCGACGAAATTAACATATGACGTACGAAATCTCAGGAAATTAGAAAGCAGAAATACAGATACACGCGGAAATTAGTTGAAGTCGCCACACTATAAGAGCAGTGTGAAAATTAAGATCACGATCAATCAAGTGAATAATAACTACCAGTAACTTCCAGAGAATGAGGAATGGAACTTAGGTAGTGTGGCAGAATATAAATATATAATATAATGATTTCATTTGATAGAACACACAGTAATGGTGATGACGTCTTCAGCACAACTTATTGCTTATAAACATATCCTATGTTTATGAGTAATAAATAAAATTATTCTCTTATGAAACAGAATTAGGATGAAAATGCAAAATCAAAGTGTAAAATAAGATACACTATTGTAGCCACATAAGTAGCGCTTTTGGAAACTAGTAAACTTGTATATTCATGAAACAATTTCAGTAACACCTCTGAAAAACTCCAAATAAAAACATCAGTGACAACCATATTGTTATCACTCATTGCGCATGTTGCAGAAGAAACTTAGAATCGCACTGTCAAACTGCAATCCATTAACAGCTTGGTAGATTTCAACTGAAAAGCAGCTTAAATAGACTTAGTGGACGCCATTCAAATCCTGAGACGTCTTTAGCTTCTATCTCAGTAAATTTACCACACAGATGCATAACCTCAGCTACTAAAGTCGATGAATACCTGGCTCATTCGGCGGACATATTTCGGGACTATATAAGAATGCAGGATTTTATAATTGAACAAATTATTATTCCACAGCACAAAATGTAATCAAAATAAGCCCATTTTCTCGACGATCTCTTGCACAACACAATGTTTTGCTTAACATCCCTATATTAAACGATACTTCCAATGATCAGCATACATCTACATCCAAATAATTTGATGAGCTTAATAACTCTAGTTGCTGTAAGTTACAAGGGCATCACTGTAGTATGTATGTAGATAAACTGCATTTCTGCTAAGGCTCCACCATCTACACTAAGTTAGTATATAAGATGAACGATCCTTAGTAGATGAAGACAACAAATGCAAGGAAAGAAATATCAGAAAAAGGAGAGAATACCAAATCAACTGAAGTGAAATGAAGAAAAGACCCGAAACAAACAGATAAAAAGGTAATAGAGCAGTGTAAATTACGAATCAAATTACTTACAAAAGGCGGAACCGTCAATGGAGTCGAAGAACTGAACCTTGAAAAAATCCTTGGCAACGTCATCATTCACTGGGATTCTCGAGACCGAAATATCCCTAACAGAGAATTAACACGACTGATACACTTACGTCTTGACAAACTCCCCAGATTTTAGTAAGCCCTTACAAGTTGACAGTGTGTATCTGGACCGAGCAGTAGACAAAACTATTCAAGTTTTAGGATAACAAGTATAGTTATTCTACCTTTAAAACGCAGTGTTCGAGCCGATTTGTTCACTATTAAAACCTCGCATGTGTTGAAATTCCCCTTATCAGATCGATGAAAAAATACATTGGATGGTTTGACAAGTACTTCTCTGCTTGAATCAAGCGTCATTGTAGTCTTCGCAACTCATGTATGTTACTAATCCTGGTTACATCGTAGATTGAGTACTGCTGGTAACGCATATCTTTGTAAAATTGACATTAGTTGAATTTTCCAATATTTCATACTCTATTCAATTGTGGCTCGCTACGTCGCTATTAAGTATTTCTGGGTTCACTTGACCCATTTTACGTATCACTGCAAAAGATTTGACTAGTTTACGGAATTTTCATATAACAGCTTTGTATAAATACAACTAACTTGTGGCAGGCTGTGTCCCTGCTGTTTAAAGGTTTCAACATGATCACTCCTCCTATCTCTTGGTGAACTCTGAGGACGAAGGAGAGGTGGTCAAATCCGAATAGCAAAGAATGACTGGAGGGTGAAACTGAATCTCTGGCGTTATAGCAGTTAGTTCACACACTAGTTGATCTTTAGACATCTCCAAAGAGGACGAGTCATAGATTAGAAATATAATAGCGGAACAACGGCTTCGAATCAGGTACATCTTTAAATAAGTAAAATAATGACTAGGCAACGAATAGGAGTTTGACGGTGATACTATCTTCAAGAAAAGTGTATTAGTTTAGTGAAGGTCACAACGTTGATACAGAGATCACATCCCAAATTGGCAGTTATTTAGACCTGGTCCCTATGTTACTCATGTTGGCGTCTTGTACTTGATGTGGTGGTATTTATTCTGTATTCTGATTCAACTTTTATTAAGTGCCACTGACTATATTTGCCATTATTACAACTACTATAACTATTATGTTCCAGGCTAGGCTTCCAAAATTTTAAGTCATTATGATGCTCAAACTCTTCATTATTTCTTAGAGTTTTATCCCTGGAATCGTATCCACTGATCATCACATGGGCTCGTGCAGATTTTTTATTAGTTTTCAACAAGGTTGTGTACACTTCTAGAGGGAAATAAAGTGCAAACTGCGAGTAGAGCTTGGGTCTTTGCTCATTTGTGTTTTGATTCGCAACCATTAATTGCTATTACTATAATATTTTAACGCTCCTGCTGGAACGTATGACTCCAGATCAGAGCTTTGAAGTTTCGGTAGTAGTCGTTTTTCACGGAATCGGTTAGCTAGACTCACGCCGAGCCCCTCCTCTCTACCAGGCTTGCTACCACCTAACCGAGTTGAAGGGAATGCGTCGACCGGTGATCGAATCGGGACCTGGTTGTCCATAATTTTACCATTTGACCACCGACGCATAACCATTAAGTAGGCATGAACAGAATGTACGCAAAAAATTTGCATTTGAAACGGTAGATAATCGTTTGTTTAGGACAATAGCAATCCATTGAGCCGATTCACCCTTAAACATTTTGTTTTCAGTCTAGAAAACTTTCATGGTAGTTCGTCTTTAGAATGACAAGGCCGTAATATTTACACTTTGTGGTGTATTCCCGTGATTTCTCAGCATTACATTAAACTCAACGCATTTCCGGAGTTACCTAAGCTTATCGGTCTTCCTCCATTAGTTGTCCTCCGATTTTCCGTCACGTCGGGCTTGCTAATTAGACAGGTCTTTTGCTAAGGTGCCGATCTATTGCAGCTGGTGACAATGAAGACACCAGCCTTCCGTCCGTTTTAAGGCTAAGACTCAAACAAGATGGAAAACCTCTAGAAATGTTAGCAATTAAATTTCTGTAACTGGTGAGCCAAATGTGATGGAAACTGATCCAATCCTCCTCTTAAACAGGCTTCTAAAGCCTGGTATTTCAGTGAATCTTCAATCAATAGATACATCGAGACAGACAAAATTTGCCAACCGATAAGAAAGAAATCTCATACACAAGGGGTTACAGCTCAAGTCAAGGAGCTTCAAATCTTCTCTATAATATCTAAATTAAACATCGTCGTGATCGGATACGCAGAGACATCTGAGGTAAGCGTCACTTTGTCCTTTCATTGAGTTCGCTTTCATAGATTTCCGGCTTCTCGCTATTATCCTGAAGCTACATTATGTGCGTTTGTACAACGGCAGGACTCTCTTGAAGCCATGCAGGCGTAGTATCTGACATTCACGTAAATTTATATGTTTATATGAAAATATACATTATTATTATCTATTAAGCTATGGACGTTGCTATATCCACTTAGGGGAGACTCATCGATCTCTACAAGTAAGAGCTTCACAGCATATTCCTAAATGGCTTCAGGAGAAAATGGAATCTCCAGAACCCATAAATGACGACAACAGGAGACCTAGCTTCTCTATTGCCAAACATATTATAGAACGGGGCATAAAATCTGCGTTAACCCATGTTTTAAACCTATCTATAAAACGTGCTTGGGAGTATCCTAAAGTTTGCAGAAACCCTAGCTGGCAATTAGGAAGTTTAAAGCACTTTTATGAGTTCATCAACAACAGTTTGCCATCACGATAAACCTTCCCCGGTATACTTTGTTTTGATACCAAGATAGGTGTACTGCTACCACTGCTATTTGGTTTAGTGATCTTATATGTTATTTCCACCTTCAATATGCCCTCTAAACTTGACCGGTTCCCTTTATTAATTTGGAGTGAGAAAGAACCACCATGTTTGCAGGATGATACGGGCTCGTTTTATTTAATTTGAATTTATTTTATCAATTATTCACTCTTTACTTATTTCATACATATTCCTATGACAAGTCTGTGTGCGATCAGATTGTTTGAAATGTGTTGCGCAAATACATCAAAAGGTTTATTATGGATAAGATTTTATTTTGATAAATCACACAGTGTTGTACAGTTATATTAACTGATGACGCTTCGAGCACAAACTATTGCTCATAAGCATACCAACTTACACAAACCTTTTCTTTCATTTATATATATGTGTGGAACCGATTAGATATTGGATTAAAAATCAATGTGAGATAATGTACATACAGAAAAAAGCTCAGCTATTGCACTTCACGCATCAACGAACAACCATACAATAGGGCGGGATAGGGTTAAAATTCTACAAAGTAATATAGGTAGGTGGAGAGAGAGGTTGATTATGGAATTCTTATTCATCGAGTCTACACCCACCACGTACAACAGAAATGACTCAATGGAAATACCAGAAATATGGAAGATATTATTACCTCCGGTCAAATCAGAAGAGAAAAATGAATAATCTTAAATTCTATTTCAATTCGAACACATCGCAACATTCTAGCAAATAACTTATTATGACTATTAAAACCCTCGTCGTATATGCCATCTGCCAATGTCAAGGCCTAACTACACTGGACTTCACACTGTCCTTGGAAGACTCAGGAATTATGCGTAATAACCAACGCAGAAAACCAGAACACAAATCGATTACTCAAGAATCCTTTATTCTTGCACCAATACAGAGCCAACCATTAGACTGTTGTACACAAAGTCTAAGAATAAATGTCATAACAATAAATCACAATGATACTTCCGATAGTTTTCCTCTGTCCTCCTACGAACAGCGAACAATGAAACGATGACTGCCGTACTGATGACTCCCGAGAAAAATACGGAGTTGGGTTTGAGCAGACAACCATGAGTTGATCATTCAATCTTCAACTACATTGACACTCCCCGGCAAAAAACGGATCCATCCCTTTTTTCCATCACGACCAGTACACGCTGACTTGGATGCCATTGCGAGAACCTGGGCCACACGGACAAAGCTGAAATGGAAAACAAACAGAAAAGCCAACACACCACAGGCATACCCACAGCACAATCTCACACATCGAGGACGACCTACATCTTCGAATTAAAGGTGTCCTCTTGACATCTTGCAACACAATTGCCACTTGCTAGAATAACTCTTGCAGAACGCAGCGTGACCATAGCAGCACCCTCTTCACACATCCTCTCGTCTATTCACTACCAATTACCACTGTGATCGCTTGTCACTCATTCTGCCTCAGTTCTAGTAACGGTGACGTATGCAGGCCTCAGTCGTCTACACTCCCGCTCCCCAGCGGGTGGGTACACAGCTAATCATTATCTCCATGTGCATGTAACTCTCAGAACTAGCCTCCCCGGAGTATACGACCCATCTGCTATCTTTAACAGCAATCAATTCATTCACGGGTGTAGAAGACTCAAAACAACTTCAGAAGTAATCACGACGAAAATTTTAACAAAATTATGCAAAACAACAAGATAAGAAAACAACAAGTAAACACAATTAATCCAAAAACATCAATTGATATGACACACCACACATATATACAAACAGCACACATAACATCGCAGATCACGTCTTGATAGAATCCCTTCGAAGAATCGCAGGACTTACACCAGTACGCCTGCAACCTTTCTCAGTTTGACGATTGTGTTGAAGAATGTCCGGACACAAACAAGATTAACCAACAATTACATTAATTGGAACCCACTCAATTACTTAACACAAACATATGTACAATCAATGCATCAAATGTTGTGGATTCTACCCTGACGAGCTACCCTTGAAAACTGTAGGACTTACAGCAGTACGTCTACATTCCTTCTCAGGTTGATGATACAAGTGGAAAGACGTCCGGACACAAACAAAATTAGCCGACAGATAAACGAAAGATGACACCGATTCAGTAAATACAACATGAACATATGTACAAAGCAACACTGAGCACGTTGGGCTGCTCACCGATACACTACCCCTTGAAGAATCGTAGGACTTACAGCAGTACGCCTACAACCCTTCTCAGGTTGAGGCCCTAGGTTGGAAATTCGTTGCAGAGTTTATTTGGTGGCCTTCTACCACCATCTATATCCTCAGCCCTGAACAGTGACACGCCCATGTCATTGTGTCGTAGAATATAGATGACTAACAAACACGACGTATCTTACCAACCAAGCATAGGCACATAGCAACTTACACCAACGATAATAACATTCAAATAGTAACTTGAAACTTGTAAGGCCTTTATTCGCGCAAGCCAGTTTAACAATTACACTGTCATACACAGTCGGCTTATCCGCACTAAACTGACCATTGACATTCGTACTTTCAAACAGACCTATACTAGCATAGTCATAGCACAAAACTCTTGAGTTCACGGACATCCCTTTCACTGTGGATTACAACACCAACGACGGCTGAGAGATACAAGTTGACGAACTTAGTGGTGCATCAGAAGCTGTCGTTGTTCGGCTTTTAGAAGTTTGTCTAACTGCGAGATTACCACCACTGCTGTTTTTTACTATTAGCGCCAGTTCAGCATTAACATCTGTCGATAGGTGGGCTACACGGTAATCAATTACACTGACAGCCTAGCGAGTATCCATACTATATGCCCGCACTAGTAAGTACAAAAACTCATCCATACCCTACTTAGCTCGTGTTCTGTGCGATAAAGAAAGCATTAGGCGTGAAACCTATAATTTATTAAATAGTAGAACAAATTTTTTTGAACTCTTGCGCTACAGGTGTTCAGTTTCTGCGTGAATCATTTTTCC
This sequence comes from Trichobilharzia regenti, assembly GCA_944472135.2. NCBI lineage: Eukaryota > Metazoa > Platyhelminthes > Trematoda > Strigeidida > Schistosomatidae > Trichobilharzia > Trichobilharzia regenti. The sequence goes on from OX235262.1 coordinate 133,993,924, forward strand.
TTAATATTTTGGAAATTAGCCGCTTTCCTCACATTATCCAGTTATCCATGGTCAACAAGGATTGTATTGTATCAACTGGAACAACATATAGCATTCACTCGTGAAATCTACGTCAAGAATCTTCGGATACCCTATCTAACCAAGTGGAACTCAGGACTTTATCCACAGCAAACTGTAAAGGAAAGTCTGACTTTTTATTTTTGCAATACACATCTGTTTATCGTTGTTGTTTTGACAGTGCGTCGGTGGCAGAGTGGTTAGGATTTTCGCCGACCATGCACATGGACTGAGACACACCAAACAAAAAAGAACGAACAAAAACAGGCCGCGTGTGACCGGCCTCAAGCAGTTGTCCCCTGGGCTCTGCGGTCACGCAACCAACTTCCACGGTGTGGGCAGCCGGGAAGTAACAATCGCCCTCACAATCCGAAATGCACACGAAACCTCCAATCCGATGAACTTTGCGCCATAAAAGTTTCAGAGTGAACATTACGTCTACCATATAGTAAGACACTTGGAGGAATTAATATGATGAATTATACCCCATCCATAGGAAAAATAAAGGCTGTGTTCGAACAGTTTTAGGACTCTGCATAACAATACGTTACTTAAAAATACCACACTTCTCGGTAACACAAAAAGAAATAGACAGGCGAAGAATGACACCAGGGTAAACGAAAAGGATATCACAAGAATAGAAATTTTAAAAAGTCCAGACAAGTGAGACGCTTAACAATCTGATGATAAAAGGTCAACATTTGTGTTACGTATGCCTAGTCAGCGCCTTCCTCGACAGTATGCAATGTTAGCTGATATAGGGTCAGGCTGGAAAAGAGCTAGCGGCGGTCAAACAAAAACATGACAGCAGTCAATGAAATCCACAACGTAGGCAGATGTAGACTTCCTGGTTGGGGTCCTCGGGACGACATAAACCAATGGCTGGAAACAATTGGTGATATGGCTCAAAATCGTTCTCAATGGCCCAGATGCATCCACTCCTTGTGATTTATGATTTGCAATGAAACTATATTGTTCTTCGTTATTACTATTCCTTTGTCTCACACCTCTGTTTACTGTCTCTTTTATGCATTTCTTCTGTTGCTTTGTGTGCTACATGGAGTGTGGCGACTTGAACTGCCGCACATCGGTGCAGAGTTCTATGTCGAAAACAGACAAACAGACAGACAACATTTGTGTCTCTGTGATTGATTTGCAATCATATCACTTAGTCTCCAGTTACTCAGTTTTAACATGTCGAGGAATGAAGCAAAGCAACTTGCAATTATGTATACAATTCACCTTGATAATTAGAGAATTCACAGACTAGTGCTGTCTTTCTATGACTACCATTAACCTTTAAATTAATTCTTCTATAGCCGGTATTGCTAACTGGTGAAGGTTGTAGATCATCACATACAGAATATAACTCATTTCAGTCAGTGGAGATTCTTAACACAATCGGTAAATGGACTTCTTTTTAACACGTCCTACATCTGATCATAACATTACTCACTGTGTACTTTCACTACATGTGAGCGATACTAAGAAGACATCTTGGTACTAATGGATATTTAATATCTCACAAAAGTGAAAGGGCGAGCACGAACATCTAACGCTTACCACCGTACTTGGTGGACATGCTGGTTTACCTGGAAGGGAGAGGAGACTGGAAAACCCTTATTATAAACTTATAGTGTACATGACCTACAGAACCCGAACAGATCGAATGACGTATGTACCTGTCTTGTTCATGGGAAACCTGACGCCATTCCAATACCTCATGGATCAGACTTCAAGTCGACGGCTCAACGTGTAGTCCCATAAGACAACCACCTGCTTCGGTCTCGGACACCCAGGCAGTATCGCAGCCCTCGTAAAAACTATGAGATCCCGTGTGGCGCACTTCTATGGTTCAATTAATGTACGAAGTTTGACTTCTAATAGAACAATATATCCTAAGATCATTCTAACGAATTTACTGATTTTCCACAAAAAAATAATAAGAAATTTTAAAATCGAATTCCAATCTTCTACGTTGCTTTTATCAAAACGATGTATGAAAAAATCAAAATAGCCCACGTGAGCATATTTCAGTTAATTTGATTAAAAATCAGCAAACAAAACAAGCTGGTGAATGTGTTACAAAATATCGCCTAAAGGATATAATCTCAGTCACTCTTAACTCTAGTTAAACTTTAGCAGCTTCATGCATTTTTTCAAGTCCGCTATTCAGATCAAAACTACAATCAGTAGTTGTGACAACTAACAGACAATGCCGGTCTTTAATTTTGAAGAAAATAATTGGTGAGTAGGCGTGAATAAAGTGAATAAATTGCCTACAATTATATATAATTAGATCAAATATCAACAAAATTTTGAAAAAGGTTAGCAGAAATGTTCTTCTTCTTTGAAGCAAAAAAATAATACATACCGAGACAAAACCATGACATATTGGCAATTGCAACTGATGGATCCAAAGCAATCAATGCTTTGCAAATACTATGAAAAGCTGCTTTAAACGCAACAAAAGCCAAATGAGTCTGACGATTGAATTCATCCTTTGATAGATTATCACCTGCAGGACATTCTGTAGTAGTCGATGAATATGTAGCATCATTGCTAGGCGTTTGTTTATAAAACTTTGCATAACTATAGGCTTTTTGCGCATGATACGGAAATGCTAGTGAATTAGGCATACTGGCAGGATAATCTGATTTTGGTGATTCACGTAGAATTTTTGACAACAACCATAATTTACTATCATACGGAAGAAATGGTAGTAATATGCCAAATAAACAAACTAACAAACTTAATAGAAATAAAAAACTGTAAAATAGATCATATAGGAGTAAAACGCCAGTTTTACTGTTTGCTGTTTCACTAGCATTATTGACATGGCCAATTTTTAGCGTATCTGAAAAATATAATTTAAAAAAAGACTTTTGAAAAATTTAAACTAAATATTACGGCGGATAACACAATTATTTACTATTGTAATTAATTCCCTATGACGCTTACACTCAAAAAACACTCATATTTATTTATTTAAACGCATAAAAACTTGGTACAATATGGCACTAAGAAAGACGCGCCACACAATAATAATAAAACAACATAGATCAAAAGAAAAAAAGAAAGAAAAGAAAAAATATATAAGTAGAGAACGGATAGAGAACTCCATCTGGAAGGAAAACAGTCATGCTTAACAAGTTCAAACAGTATTCGTTAAGTATCATCGGGAAGGGAAGAAAGAAGGAAATTGCAACACGTACGCCATTGATTACGATTCTTGGCCGTATCCGATAACGTTTCGACCTATCGATTTAAGCTGTCTCTCGGACCCCAACCAGGGAGTCGTGACACACCAACCGATGCTAATCTAGCACAAAAATCCTTCATCTCACGACGCCACGTAATGGACTGACCACCCTTCTGCCTCTTCCATCCCGTCCCAGGGCTAGTGAACAGAGAGCTGTACGGAAGCCTCTGGGATGACATTGTAGCACATTTCCAAGCCACAGAAGCCGGTGTTTCCAGATGACGACATTCAGTGAATGATCTCCAGTGTTCAAATACGCCGCCGAACCTCAGAATTACTCACGCCATCGAACGCAAGAAATCCTGCGGATACAGCGATGATCGAACACGCAGAGTCACCGCACATCCTCAGCTCGGAGAGGCCAGGTTTCACAGGCGTAGAGCAGGGCAGTCCGCACCGAAGCATTGTATACCCGACCTTTGACAGCCAGGTTAACATCGCGACGGCGCCATAGGTGGCTCAAGTTGATGTATGCCACCTTAGCCTTCATTATATAATTGGAAATCTCATCCGTTATCCCTCCGCCAGCACTCACACAACTACCCACGTATACAAACTTATCAACAACTTCAAGTGGTTCATCCGCAAGAGTCAGTGCAGGTACAGGCTCCTGCCAATCTTGTAACAGTGCTTTGCACTTAGACGGCCCAAAGCATATACCATACTTACAGAAACATTCATATATGAGAATAGGACTCATTTTACAAGCCAGTGTGACAGACATAAATATAAGAATAAAACTTGTGCACTGTGGTAGAGTGTAATTCCATTATGGGTAAATTTATAACAGTGTGACAGACGTTATGTAGACATAATAATCTCGATGAAACACTGAAACTATTTGATTGTGAGAGGAAGGCACTGGAATCCAGAACGCGTCTTTCGGCCTATTTCGGACTCGTTACCTAAGTGAGTGATGGTGTTCCCATTGAGGACCGAACTCAGAACTAAACACTCCAAATCAGAAGGCACTGACCTTTACTGTACTGACGATATCTGTAAATCATCTGTCAAGAAGTGAAATTGACAAGAATGTTTTACCTATACACAAATAGACGATTAGACTACCCCTCTACAATTAAACTCGTGATGCAAAAGTCATAAATATACCCAGAGTAAAAATATTTTAAAATAATTGGTTTGGTGAGTTAAGTTTATAAATAAAACACATAAATACGATTGCGTTACACAGAACTAGTCACTGAATTTAAAAAACATTTAATATGTCTACAAGGGTTAAAAAATTTAATCCAAAATCAATTGTATAATGGCGATTTTTACACAATACACTAAGTTTGCATCAGACTTAAGTGATCCGCTAACTAACATCATCTGAAGCCAAGTTAACGAAAATACTTCACCAAAGACTGTCTTCAAAATCTTAGATGAAAGCTATAAATTCTTTGGACAAAATAATGAAAGAATGTTAAGTCGTATAATTATTGCAGATAACTGGAGCACTTATTTCCACGTAAAGAATCAGAATTCTAATTACACGTTCAGTAGTGATGGAATACAAGTCGAAATAAAAAAAGGTGAGAAGTATCAGTATTTCAAGGAATGCTCTAAAATCACAACTACACGATACGAACTTGGATGACACCTTACAAACATTTAAATTTAGCTGCAACAATTCTAGTCTGTGTATTTATTGTAAAATATCATTTGATCAAGCTGAAACATTGATTATTTAAAATAATACTCACTCGGATTTGTTATGGTTTTCTGTACCTTCATCGTGGATGAAAAGTTTGGAAAAACCAAACTTTTTGCACGATCCACTGACAAATAGGCCTTTGAATTCACTGAGTGCTTTTCAGACCCAACTAAATCTCCAATTGCGCGTGATAAAGACGCTGCACGCAGACTGGCAACAGACAATCCCACATCATGGTAACGACTTGGCCAAGTGCTGCACGAATCTGAATCACGACTGGTAACATTTTGAGATGGATTACGTGAAATGGTTGAACATATGTAGTGTTCACCTAATTTAATGAATTTAGAAACGGAACTGTAATAAATGCGAATGCTTATGAGAATAATAAAATGGTATGACATTTTAACTCCGAAACGACATCAAAGAAGAGAGTTAAGCGAAGACTTCTGCGTCGAGGAAGTCATTTTTCTAAAACTGTATGAGTGCTTTTATACTTACGGAAAATGTATAACAACCCATAAGTGTTGAGCGGAATGGGGTGATGATTAATTTATTTTGCTACGTGTGTAGGATAGTACTGAAGGACTGGTCTTTTGGAGCCAACACAAACAGCTTCACAAAACCAAGTAAATTTACGAACACAATGAACAGGCCAAAGCGTCAGTGATCCTGATCATATCATTCTCCCTCCTTTTCACATTCATATATGTTTGTTGTTTCGTGTGTAGGCCCGAGATGATTTGTACAGTTATATGTTGGACTTCACATTTCGCCTTATATGTACCGTTTCCTAGATCATCTGCGTGTGAAAAATTATTGTGAATATGATTTCATCACAAATGAAAACTAATAATAGTTGTACCAGCCGAATGTATTGCACTTTTCTTAAATGAAAGTAGCAAAACTTTCTAATTTATTTAAACTAAGACGTTGTCCCAATAGTTTTTATTCACTTAACTGATTGTTATCGTCTGTTGTAGGAACCATGCACCATTTGATAAATGCGGGCATTCCTGCCTATTCAAAGCTGTAACAGCGACGAAATTAACATATGACGTACGAAATCTCAGGAAATTAGAAAGCAGAAATACAGATACACGCGGAAATTAGTTGAAGTCGCCACACTATAAGAGCAGTGTGAAAATTAAGATCACGATCAATCAAGTGAATAATAACTACCAGTAACTTCCAGAGAATGAGGAATGGAACTTAGGTAGTGTGGCAGAATATAAATATATAATATAATGATTTCATTTGATAGAACACAGTAATGGTGATGACGTCTTCAGCACAATTTATTGCTTATAAACATATCCTATGTTTATGAGTAATAAATAAAATTATTCTCTTATGAAACAGAATTAGGATGAAAATGCAAAATCAAAGTGTAAAATAAGATACACTATTGTAGCCACATAAGTAGCGCTTTTGGAAACTAGTAAACTTGTATATTCATGAAACAATTTCAGTAACACCTCTGAAAAACTCCAAATAAAAACATCAGTGACAACCATATTGTTATCACTCATTGCGCATGTTGCAGAAGAAACTTAGAATCGCACTGTCAAACTGCAATCCATTAACAGCTTGGTAGATTTCAACTGAAAAGCAGCTTAAATAGACTTAGTGGACGCCATTCAAATCCTGAGACGTCTTTAGCTTCTATCTCAGTAAATTTACCACACAGATGCATAACCTCAGCTACTAAAGTCGATGAATACCTGGCTCATTCGGCGGACATATTTCGGGACTATATAAGAATGCAGGATTTTATAATTGAACAAATTATTATTCCACAGCACAAAATGTAATCAAAATAAGCCCATTTTCTCGACGATCTCTTGCACAACACAATGTTTTGCTTAACATCCCTATATTAAACGATACTTCCAATGATCAGCATACATCTACATCCAAATAATTTGATGAGCTTAATAACTCTAGTTGCTGTAAGTTACAAGGGCATCACTGTAGTATGTATGTAGATAAACTGCATTTCTGCTAAGGCTCCACCATCTACACTAAGTTAGTATATAAGATGAACGATCCTTAGTAGATGAAGACAACAAATGCAAGGAAAGAAATATCAGAAAAAGGAGAGAATACCAAATCAACTGAAGTGAAATGAAGAAAAGACCCGAAACAAACAGATAAAAAGGTAATAGAGCAGTGTAAATTACGAATCAAATTACTTACAAAAGGCGGAACCGTCAATGGAGTCGAAGAACTGAACCTTGAAAAAATCCTTGGCAACGTCATCATTCACTGGGATTCTCGAGACCGAAATATCCCTAACAGAGAATTAACACGACTGATACACTTACGTCTTGACAAACTCCCCAGATTTTAGTAAGCCCTTACAAGTTGACAGTGTGTATCTGGACCGAGCAGTAGACAAAACTATTCAAGTTTTAGGATAACAAGTATAGTTATTCTACCTTTAAAACGCAGTGTTCGAGCCGATTTGTTCACTATTAAAACCTCGCATGTGTTGAAATTCCCCTTATCAGATCGATGAAAAAATACATTGGATGGTTTGACAAGTACTTCTCTGCTTGAATCAAGCGTCATTGTAGTCTTCGCAACTCATGTATGTTACTAATCCTGGTTACATCGTAGATTGAGTACTGCTGGTAACGCATATCTTTGTAAAATTGACATTAGTTGAATTTTCCAATATTTCATACTCTATTCAATTGTGGCTCGCTACGTCGCTATTAAGTATTTCTGGGTTCACTTGACCCATTTTACGTATCACTGCAAAAGATTTGACTAGTTTACGGAATTTTCATATAACAGCTTTGTATAAATACAACTAACTTGTGGCAGGCTGTGTCCCTGCTGTTTAAAGGTTTCAACATGATCACTCCTCCTATCTCTTGGTGAACTCTGAGGACGAAGGAGAGGTGGTCAAATCCGAATAGCAAAGAATGACTGGAGGGTGAAACTGAATCTCTGGCGTTATAGCAGTTAGTTCACACACTAGTTGATCTTTAGACATCTCCAAAGAGGACGAGTCATAGATTAGAAATATAATAGCGGAACAACGGCTTCGAATCAGGTACATCTTTAAATAAGTAAAATAATGACTAGGCAACGAATAGGAGTTTGACGGTGATACTATCTTCAAGAAAAGTGTATTAGTTTAGTGAAGGTCACAACGTTGATACAGAGATCACATCCCAAATTGGCAGTTATTTAGACCTGGTCCCTATGTTACTCATGTTGGCGTCTTGTACTTGATGTGGTGGTATTTATTCTGTATTCTGATTCAACTTTTATTAAGTGCCACTGACTATATTTGCCATTATTACAACTACTATAACTATTATGTTCCAGGCTAGGCTTCCAAAATTTTAAGTCATTATGATGCTCAAACTCTTCATTATTTCTTAGAGTTTTATCCCTGGAATCGTATCCACTGATCATCACATGGGCTCGTGCAGATTTTTTATTAGTTTTCAACAAGGTTGTGTACACTTCTAGAGGGAAATAAAGTGCAAACTGCGAGTAGAGCTTGGGTCTTTGCTCATTTGTGTTTTGATTCGCAACCATTAATTGCTATTACTATAATATTTTAACGCTCCTGCTGGAACGTATGACTCCAGATCAGAGCTTTGAAGTTTCGGTAGTAGTCGTTTTTCACGGAATCGGTTAGCTAGACTCACGCCGAGCCCCTCCTCTCTACCAGGCTTGCTACCACCTAACCGAGTTGAAGGGAATGCGTCGACCGGTGATCGAATCGGGACCTGGTTGTCCATAATTTTACCATTTGACCACCGACGCATAACCATTAAGTAGGCATGAACAGAATGTACGCAAAAAATTTGCATTTGAAACGGTAGATAATCGTTTGTTTAGGACAATAGCAATCCATTGAGCCGATTCACCCTTAAACATTTTGTTTTCAGTCTAGAAAACTTTCATGGTAGTTCGTCTTTAGAATGACAAGGCCGTAATATTTACACTTTGTGGTGTATTCCCGTGATTTCTCAGCATTACATTAAACTCAACGCATTTCCGGAGTTACCTAAGCTTATCGGTCTTCCTCCATTAGTTGTCCTCCGATTTTCCGTCACGTCGGGCTTGCTAATTAGACAGGTCTTTTGCTAAGGTGCCGATCTATTGCAGCTGGTGACAATGAAGACACCAGCCTTCCGTCCGTTTTAAGGCTAAGACTCAAACAAGATGGAAAACCTCTAGAAATGTTAGCAATTAAATTTCTGTAACTGGTGAGCCAAATGTGATGGAAACTGATCCAATCCTCCTCTTAAACAGGCTTCTAAAGCCTGGTATTTCAGTGAATCTTCAATCAATAGATACATCGAGACAGACAAAATTTGCCAACCGATAAGAAAGAAATCTCATACACAAGGGGTTACAGCTCAAGTCAAGGAGCTTCAAATCTTCTCTATAATATCTAAATTAAACATCGTCGTGATCGGATACGCAGAGACATCTGAGGTAAGCGTCACTTTGTCCTTTCATTGAGTTCGCTTTCATAGATTTCCGGCTTCTCGCTATTATCCTGAAGCTACATTATGTGCGTTTGTACAACGGCAGGACTCTCTTGAAGCCATGCAGGCGTAGTATCTGACATTCACGTAAATTTATATGTTTATATGAAAATATACATTATTATTATCTATTAAGCTATGGACGTTGCTATATCCACTTAGGGGAGACTCATCGATCTCTACAAGTAAGAGCTTCACAGCATATTCCACAATAAATCACAATGATACTTCCGATAGTTTTCCTCTGTCCTCCTACGAACAGCGAACAATGAAACGATGACTGCCGTACTGATGACTCCCGAGAAAAATACGGAGTTGGGTTTGAGCAGACAACCATGAGTTGATCATTCAATCTTCAACTACATTGACACTCCCCGGCAAAAAACGGATCCATCCCTTTTTTCCATCACGACCAGTACACGCTGACTTGGATGCCATTGCGAGAACCTGGGCCACACGGACAAAGCTGAAATGGAAAACAAACAGAAAAGCCAACACACCACAGGCATACCCACAGCACAATCTCACACATCGAGGACGACCTACATCTTCGAATTAAAGGTGTCCTCTTGACATCTTGCAACACAATTGCCACTTGCTAGAATAACTCTTGCAGAACGCAGCGTGACCATAGCAGCACCCTCTTCACACATCCTCTCGTCTATTCACTACCAATTACCACTGTGATCGCTTGTCACTCATTCTGCCTCAGTTCTAGTAACGGTGACGTATGCAGGCCTCAGTCGTCTACACTCCCGCTCCCCAGCGGGTGGGTACACAGCTAATCATTATCTCCATGTGCATGTAACTCTCAGAACTAGCCTCCCCGGAGTATACGACCCATCTGCTATCTTTAACAGCAATCAATTCATTCACGGGTGTAGAAGACTCAAAACAACTTCAGAAGTAATCACGACGAAAATTTTAACAAAATTATGCAAAACAACAAGATAAGAAAACAACAAGTAAACACAATTAATCCAAAAACATCAATTGATATGACACACCACACATATATACAAACAGCACACATAACATCGCAGATCACGTCTTGATAGAATCCCTTCGAAGAATCGCAGGACTTACACCAGTACGCCTGCAACCTTTCTCAGTTTGACGATTGTGTTGAAGAATGTCCGGACACAAACAAGATTAACCAACAATTACATTAATTGGAACCCACTCAATTACTTAACACAAACATATGTACAATCAATGCATCAAATGTTGTGGATTCTACCCTGACGAGCTACCCTTGAAAACTGTAGGACTTACAGCAGTACGTCTACATTCCTTCTCAGGTTGATGATACAAGTGGAAAGACGTCCGGACACAAACAAAATTAGCCGACAGATAAACGAAAGATGACACCGATTCAGTAAATACAACATGAACATATGTACAAAGCAACACTGAGCACGTTGGGCTGCTCACCGATACACTACCCCTTGAAGAATCGTAGGACTTACAGCAGTACGCCTACAACCCTTCTCAGGTTGAGGCCCTAGGTTGGAAATTCGTTGCAGAGTTTATTTGGTGGCCTTCTACCACCATCTATATCCTCAGCCCTGAACAGTGACACGCCCATGTCATTGTGTCGTAGAATATAGATGACTAACAAACACGACGTATCTGACCAACCAAGCATAGGCACATAGCAACTTACACCAACGATAATAACATTCAAATAGTAACTTGAAACTTGTAAGGCCTTTATTCGCGCAAGCCAGTTTAACAATTACACTGTCATACACAGTCGGCTTATCCGCACTAAACTGACCATTGACATTCGTACTTTCAAACAGACCTATACTAGCATAGTCATAGCACAAAACTCTTGAGTTCACGGACATCCCTTTCACTGTGGATTACAACACCAACGACGGCTGAGAGATACAAGTTGACGAACTTAGTGGTGCATCAGAAGCTGTCGTTGTTCGGCTTTTAGAAGTTTGTCTAACTGCGAGATTACCACCACTGCTGTTTTTTACTATTAGCGCCAGTTCAGCATTAACATCTGTCGATAGGTGGGCTACACGGTAATCAATTACACTGACAGCCTAGCGAGTATCCATACTATATGCCCGCACTAGTAAGTACAAAAACTCATCCATACCCTACTTAGCTCGTGTTCTGTGCGATAAAGAAAGCATTAGGCGTGAAACCTATAATTTATTAAATAGTAGAACAAATTTTTTTGAACTCTTGCGCTACAGGTGTTCAGTTTCTGCGTGAATCATTTTTCCTTAATATTTTGGAAATTAGCCGCTTTCCTCACATTATCCAGTTATCCATGGTCAACAAGGATTGTATTGTATCAACTGGAACAACATATAGCATTCACTCGTGAAATCTACGTCAAGAATCTTCGGATACCCTATCTAACCAAGTGGAACTCAGGACTTTATCCACAGCAAACTGTAAAGGAAAGTCTGACTTTTTATTTTTGCAATACACATCTGTTTATCGTTGTTGTTTTGACAGTGCGTCGGTGGCAGAGTGGTTAGGATTTTCGCCGACCATGCACATGGACCGAGGTTCGAACCCCCGCCGAAGCACACCTGATATCTATGGTCGGCCTGTAAAATTTGGGCTACCGATATCCATGCTGAAAATTCCATACTTGTACCAAAAATACAGTGTGGAATCAAGCTGTAAATCAAAAAAATACTTCGATAATACAGCTATCTTATTTTTATATCCTCAAGACTTTTTTTCCGGAAATTGTGAAGTTTCTTATTTCTGTATTGGTTAAGCCTATCAAACGTGTAAGTACCGTTAAGAGACTGAGATCTAATACTAGTCAGCCATCTGAAGGCCTCAGCTCCGTTGAAAATCCTACACCTTTTACACCAGCCACACCCAGAGTTGTGGTATCTGATATCATGGAGGAATTGACAGAGAATGCGGCTTGTAGCAAAAATGATTTACTGACACTTCAGAAGTCAATAGCAGAACTACAGAGCAAGTTTGACAGCATTATGCCTCTCACGCAACTGTGTGAACCATCACAAAACATCTGTTTTGAATCACTAATCAAATCCGAGCGCATAATTGACTATTTGGCTGAAGAAGCTGTTAAGAGGATTATGTCTTCACATAACGTCTTGGCCTATAACATTCCAGACAGAGAGCCGATTGCCAAACTTAAGAATTCGTGTCTAAAGGCTTGTAATATGTCGTTGACAGAATGTCAGGTTGTGTCTTCGTAAGAAATCTGCAAACCACCCGTGTCCTGTGCTTTTCAAGTTTAGGTCTACTGAAGAAGCCAGGAATTTTCTGAAATCGGGTAAGACAATAGGCTCTTCAACACCATACACTAACATTAGGGTTGCACCTGATTTAACACCATGCCAAAGGCGATGCCGCTCAGGAACAGTGAACCCTGATAACTCTAATAGGATAACTGTAGATGATGTTCCGTGCGTTATTCCGTCTATTGAAATATCTGATCACGGCATGCAACAGACATTTTCGCAGGCACTGGCTAATGTTAGCCAAGCATTATACAACGATATTGATGCTGACACTGAAATGGTGGACATAGATGAGTCAACGGGAAATAATGTTGAAATACATCGTTTTCACACTGACGCAAAAGTCAAGACACCGAAACCATCAAAACCCATCCCACTGGTGGTCCAACCATTGCCTTATAAGTCAGTTACTCCTCAGTCTGACAATCCACACTCTGTGAATCACCAGTCGAATGTAGCTACCCAAGTTGGCAAGTTTTCTAGGCGTTATGACAAACGTCCCATTTCCATTAAGAAAACTAAAGCTCATGAGGTGTTCAAGCCACAGAAACCCTACATAGCATGTGTTGGCTGCCCTGTTAGCCATCATCAGCCAGTTGATCATAAGATTAGGGAAAAAGAAGTAAATAAATTAAATACTAGACCCGGGGCAAGAAAGCCTTTGATAAGAAAGAGACGAAAGCACCTCTAGGCCTTCTTTGTAAGAGAAAGTCAAATATGGTAGACGAAGCTCCTAGGGGTAGGCCTAATTGGTGTCAAGTGGAAAGCCAACTATATCCAACCCCTAATTCTAGACAAACAGTACAGCAAGGCAGTAGGTATTATTCTGCGCATCCACTACGTAAACAGTTTGTAAACCAGCCCACTTCTAATATTTTGTCGACTGAAAGTTATAGAAAATACCCCAAACATCGGCCACAGGCCAACAGAACCCATTCATACATCTTATAATAATAATAATAATTTATTTTCATATAAACATAAATTTACATGAAAATGCATGCCATTTTTACAGGCACGATCAAGGATGATATAATGTCAAATCTTAAATTGTCTACAAGTTAATAATGTTTCAACAGTTAAATATTTGATATATATATAAATACACATTGTCTGAACTAGGCTGTATAGTTATTGAATTGTACAATTGTCCTCCAGGTTGAGCGGGAAAATCGACTTCGTTTCGTTTTCATCCCGTGGTTGTAGGCATACGATAATCAACCAATATTGAGGTAAGTACAACGTTTACAAGGAATTGGAAGCTTTTTTAGAAAAATTAAAGTGCTGTGGTGTAACATTAAAGTGTAATAGATTAAGTGAGTGAAATATATCATTAATAAACACATTTATATAGAAAACAGAATGGGGAAGTAATTAATCCTTAGGCCGACAACGTTCATTTGCAATGTATAATGAAACCAATATATTTTATACTATCATGCGTTCACTTTTGGCTTTAATACAATTATTTTCAAGCCAGTTGTCTTTATTTCATGTCTTTTTTTCTATTTGGTGCACAACCGTACCCTCCAGAGAATAGGAATAGAATAAGTCGAATCAAATTCATAAAGAGCTATAAAATGTTAGGTTTAATGGAATATAATGAGAATCAAGTAAAGACGTTATTAGAAAATAAGTGAGACAAGATATTGTGAAGTGGTATTTAAAGATCTGACAATGGATAGCAAGTTAATTCATAAGATGCCCCATAAATCTGTGCAGATCCCACGTGGTCGCATCTCAACAATAGGCTGAGCGAATGGTATATATTTAAAGGTAGAAGCATTATCTGTCAAGGCGTTCACTATTATCTTTTTCAAGATAAAGATCTAAGCCCTCATAAAAATCAGAAATATCTCGAGCCTTTAATTTGTATATTGCTGTTCCTGCAGAATGGGGCGATTCACCTTAGTGACCACCACCATATCTACTGATCAGCTAACGCCACCCTCCCTCCTTTTTTGATGTTAGGCTCTGAGACTATGATTATTATGGCTACCGCAAATATATTGCTTGGTACCAGACATGTTCGTACCCCATATTCCATCTCCCTAGCTTTCTTAATGAGTGCTTCCAATAGGTCTCCACGTACATCTTTACGAACATATTATATATGTGTGCATGCATCCTGATGAACAGATTACTTTATAAGAAGTTAAAACCTTAAAGAGTAAAACGAATAGGTATTGTGAATAGTGGAGCAAGATTTAGCAGAATACTATAGTTAAGGTTCAATTTAGGTAGTATGGACTGAAGGTAAGGTCGGTTGGCAGGACTTAGTGTACTAAATTTTCATGACAGTCTTATATATAGTAAACATCTGACATTGCAAAGTAACGTGTCTAGACATATTATAAAAAGATATTAACACAGAACCAACGAAATTTTGGCGTTTTTTAACAATACTGCAGTGTGTGTATACTGAAGAATGGTGGTTAGTCTACAGGGAGCCGTAGAGTAAATCAAACCATATATGATAAGAGTATAATCAATAATATAGTTCGTATATCAAATATTACACTAGGTTCAATAATTGAGTGTTATAAGGGAAACAAGCGTGGTAAAGCAAGAGAACATTTGATGCATAAATATTTTAAGTATTTTAATATCCATCTAATTTAAGAGTTGAACATGCATGATTAATAAGTATTGTTATATTAGTATATACATATGTAAAACGTTAAAAGGTGTGGATGCTATTACAATTATTTCCAGTGTTACTTTCACCAACACAACTTAGTGAAAATTATAGAGAATAGAAATCAGTAAATTAGTTAACGTTCGCTGCGTGAGTATTAGAGTCGAGATATACGTATGTGACTATACTGAAGACTGGACTGGCCTTCAATTTCCGTTCTACCAACAGTTGTGGTCTTTTAGACGAGCTAGGGTGGACATGTTAAAGTGTCTTTCTAGGCTCCGTTTGAACCCATCAGGGTTTTCACAACATCTTATTTCAGGTGGTAGTTGGTTCCAAAGAGTGCAATATTTTATGGTGAAAAAGTTTGCCCTAATGGATTTTCTGTGGGTAGCCACCTTGACAAGGTAGTCGTGGTTTCGCAGCTGATATGATTTAATATTTTCCCAAGTTATGGATGAGTTACTGTAGCAGTGTTTCCTAATGACTTTGAAGAGTAGAAATAGGTTGCACTTCACTCTCCTTAACCACAGAGGCTCTAATTTCAGACGTACACACCTGTCAACATATTCCACTTGTTGGTCGAACCCTATTATGCGTTTCGTGAGGAATCTCTGGACACTTTCGATTTTTTTTCTGTCTACAGTCCTGAGGTTACTAAATAGGAGAGCACAATATTCAAGTTTGGGACGGATACATGTCCTATATATAGCTAATCTTGCTTCTTGGGTGTAGAAGTTACGCAGTACAAAGCCAGTAAGTCGTTTACAGTCAGATACAACCTTATTTGCGTGATCGGAAAAGGATAAATCTGAGTATGTTATCCCGAGGTCTGTGACTGTGTTCAGTTTTGACAGGAGCTTCCCGTACATGTATAGGCACATTATCGGTTTCCAGCGTCCAAGGTGGGTTATACCGCACTTGTCTGGGTTGAAAGTCAGTTGCCACTTTTCGCTCCAATCGCCTAGATCATTTAAGTCTTGTTGGATCTTGCTTTCGACGCTCATATCACCGTACCCATAATCATATACTATCTTGAGATCATCTGCAAAAAGGTATGGCTTGCCATACTTGATTACAGAGACTATGTCATTTATAAATAAGAGGAATAGAATAGGGCCAAGAACACTACCTTGTATTACACCACTGGTTATCGGCTTTGAGGAAGACAACTGGTGGTTGATTTTGACTAATTGCTCTCTTTCTGTGAGAAAAGAACTTATCCATTTGTGAAGATTTCCGGTTATTCCGTAGGATTGGAGTTTTATTAGGAGTCTGATATGTGGGACTTTATCAAAGGCCTTGCTAACGTCAAGAAACAATGTTGTTACCGAACGCCCATTATCAATGCTTTGTGTGATGTAGTCAAAATAATCTAAGTGGCAAGTAATGCACGACCTTCTACTTAAGAAACCGTATTGGGATGGGGATAGTAGGTCATTTGACAGCAAGTACTGAATGATTTGAGTCTTAACTATCTTTTCCATTACACGTGAAACTACAGACGTGATGTTGATGGGGCGGTAGTTGTTGATATCAGCTATAGGCCCGTATTTATGGATGGGTACAATATAAGACTTCTTCCAGCAGTTAGGGTATGTCCCATCGCTTAATGAAATTGAGTATAACTTGAGTAAGAGTAAACTCATGTCATTACCACCTTTTTTCAGCAGAACGGAAGATATACCGTCTGGGCCAGTAGTGTTACTAAGCTTAAGATTTGCGACAGCTTTATCGATCTCATGTGTGGTGAAAATTATGTCACTTAAACATTCGTCTGTTTTACGTGGGAAATCCACGACTTCATCGTTCTCTAAGGTGTATAATCTGGCGAAGTGCTTGCTAAACAGTTCACATATCGCCTCATTATTTTCGTAAGCAATGCCGTCTAAGTATATTATTTTCGGATAGGGTGTTTTGGAGTTCATCAACCTACTTTTAAAAAGTTTGGCTATTTCTCCTGAGTTATGCGGTGCATGAATGGCCTGCATTTCTTTGTTTCTGAGGCCTATATTTCTCAACTCTTCAATTCTACTGAGAAGGGACATTATGGCAATTAATGACGATAAGTCATGATACCTGTAGTATTTTATTGAGTGCTTACGTAGACTTCTTCTAAACGATGTCGGAATATAATCACTTTGGGGGAATCTGAAGTTAAGAATCTTCTCGGGTGCAATGACGTCGTGAATTGAGTTAATATTCTGATAGAAGTTGTTAAGAATTGCATCTAAGGACTGGTTCGAAAAGTACGAGTCCCAATTAGAACATCTAATTAGGTGCTGATACAAGTCCCAGTCAGCATGTGTGTACAATCTCATAGGTATCTGGCCAGCTTCATCTCTGCCTTTTGTTTCAGGAAAGATGTCAAAAGAACAAACTACTATTCTATGGTCACTACCTGGAAATTCATGTCCAACATGTACGGTAGATGGCGTTATGTTGTTCGTGAAAATAATGTCTAGGATATTTGCGGATCTAGTGGGTGAATTTATGTGTTGTGTCCACCCTCCTGTGACGATGGAATTTATGAGATTATCGTACCTTTGGGGTCCTCGGAGTGAAGACCAAGATACTTCTGGCAAGTTGAAATCGCCTCCGATAATTTTATAACTGAAAGGAAGATTGGCTGTAACATTAAAGATATTGCTAAGCATATTATCATATTCCCTGCTGGATGAAGGGGGCCGGTACACACAACCCACAAGTATAGGTTTACTTCTGACAACTTTTATTTCGACCCAGATCGAGTCATTGAGTTGTGACAGAATTGGGTTACTAAACTGGGTTGCACACATGGATTGTTCACAGTAAATTAGTGTTCCACCCCCACGACCTGTCCGTCTGTCCCCGCGAAAAAGGTTGTATTTATCAATCCTTAGGCTGTCATTGGAGATTTCACTTGTGCACCAGGCTTCGGTGATCATAATCAATGACGGTCTGCATATAGAAGCTATTGTACTTAGTGCTAAATGTTTGCTTAGAACTGATCTCGTATTTACTAGGATAATAGATAAACACTGGCTATGTGGTTTCAGTGAGCGGACAACATCTTGGTAAAATAATCCGTGAGTATCCTCTATATACATGTTATCAGACTCATTTACCAATATCTTTGGATCGTAGGAAGACTTCAGGTAGATTTTTGAGGTGGTAGTCAGGGATGGGCTTACGTTTGGATATGGTATGCAGTGAGAGACACCTGTGTGACAATCAGATATTAATATTTTAGAGATATTAGTATCCGCGTTTGGTGTCGACACTGTGTCAGCTATCTCCCGGGAAATATGCCTTGCCCTAGCTGTAGACTGTTCGCTATGCCAGCAAGGAATTGATCCGATATCATGCGTGCTATATGCATGATTCCAGGTGTTTCTGTTAACTGACGCTGGTGAAAATCCTGCCCTAAGGTATAACCGATATGTGTATTCGGTAATTTGTTGCCAGTATAAGAATGAAGTGTTGGTATCTGTTTCTGGTATTCATCAGACCATGGCAAGTTTTGTGCAGAAATCGGCACATGCTCCCCACTAGACACATAAGATATATGAATGGGTTCTGTTGGCTTGCTAAATGTGGTCTGTGGCCGATGTTTGGGGTATTTTCTATAACTTTCAGTAGACAGAATATTAGAAGTGGGCTGGTTGACAAGGGGTTTACGTAGTGGATGTGCAGAACAATACCTACTACTTTGCTGTGCTGTTTGTCTAGAATTAGGGATTCGATAAAATTGGCTTTCCACTTGGCACCAATTAGGCCTACCCCTAGGAGCTTCGTCTACCATATTTGACTTTCTCTTACAAAGAAGGCCTACAGGTGCTTTCGTCTCTTTCTTATCAAAGAGCTTTCTTGCTCCGGGTTTAGTATTTAATTTATTTACTTCTTTTTCCCCTATCTTATGATTATCTGGCTGATGATGGCTAACAGGGCAGTCAGCACATGCTATGTAGGGTTTCTGTGGCTTGAACACCTCATGAGCTTTAGTTTTCTTAATGGAAATGGGACGTTTGTCATAACGCCTAGAAAACTTGCCAACTTGGGTGGCTACATTCGACTGGTGCTTTACAGAGTGTGGATTGTCAGACAGAGGAGTAACTGACTTATAAGGCAATGGTTGGACCACCAGTGGGATGGGTTTTGATGGTTTCGGTGTCTTGACTTTTGCGTCAGTGTGAAAACGATGTATTTCAACATTATTTCCCGTTGACTCATCTATGTCCACCATTTCAGTGTCTGCATCAATATCGTTATATAATGCTTGGCTAACATTAGCCACTACCTGCGAAAATGTCTGTTGCATGCCGTGATCAGATATTTCAATAGACGGAATAACGCACGGAACATCATCTACAGTTATCCTATTAGAGTTATCAGGGTTCACTGTTCCTGAGCGGCATCGCCTTTGGCATGGTGTTAAATCAGGTGCAACCCTAATGTTAGTGTATGGTGTTGAAGAGCCTATTTTCTTACCCGATTTCAGAAAATTCCTGGCTTCTTCGGTAGACCTAAACTTGAAAAGCACAGGACACGGGTGGTTTGCAGATTTCTTACGAAGACGCAAGACCTGACATTCTGTCAACGACATATTACAAGCCTTTAGACACGAATTCTTAAGTTTGGCAATCGGCTCTCTGTCTGGAATGTTATAGGCCAAGACGTTATGTGAAGACATAATCCTCTTAACAGCTTCTTCAGCCAAATAGTCAATTATGCGCTCGGATTTGATTAGTGATTCAAAACAGATGTTTTGTGGTGGGTCACACAGTTGCGTGAGAGGCATAATGCTGTCAAACTTGCTCTGTAGTTCTGCTATTGACTTCTGAAGTGTCAGTAAATCATTTTTGCTACAAGCCGCATTCTCTGCTAATTCCTCCATGATATCAGATACCATAACTCTGGGTATGGCTGGTGTAAACAGTGTAGAATTGTCAACGGAGCTGAGGCCTTCAGATGGCTGACTAGTATTAGATCTCAGTCTCTTAACGGTACTTACACGTTTGATAGACTTAACCATTACAGAAATAAGAAACTTCACAATTTCCGGAAAAAAAGTCTTGAGGATATGAAAATAAGATAGCTGTATTATCGAAGTATCAAAACAACAACGATAAACAGATTTATATTGCAAAAATAAAAAGTCAGACTTTCCTTTACAGAGTTTGCTGTGGATAAAGTCCTGAGTTCCACGTAGTTAGATATGGTATCCGAGGATTCTTGACGTAGATTTCACGAGTGAATGCTATATGTTGTTCCAGTTGATACAATACAATCCTTGTTGACTATGGATAACTGGATAATGTGATGAAAGCGGCTAATTTCCAAAATATTAAGGAAAGATGATTCACGCAGAAACTGTATCTAGTGGGGAGCATGTGCCGATTTCTGCACAAAACTTGCCATGGTCTGATGAATACCAGAAACAGATACCAACACTTCATTCTTATACTGGCAACAAATTACCGAATACACATATCGGTTATACCTTAGGGCAGGATTTTCACCAGCGTCAGTTAACAGAAACACCTGGAATCATGCATATAGCACGCATGATATCGGATCAATTCCTTGCTGGCATAGCGAACAGTCTACAGCTAGGGCAAGGCATATTTCCCGGGAGATAGCTGACACAGTGTCGACACCAAACGCGGATACTAATATCTCTAAAATATTAATATCTGATTATCACACAGGTGTCTCTCACTGCATACCATATCCAAACGTAAGCCCATCCCTGACTACCACCTCAAAAATCTACCTGAAGTCTTCCTACGATCCAAAGATATTGGTAAATGAGTCTGATAACATGTATATAGAGGATACTCACGGATTATTTTACCAAGATGTTGTCCGCTCACTGAAACCACATAGCCAGTGTTTATCTATTATCCTAGTAAATACGAGATCAGTTCTAAGCAAACATTTAGCACTAAGTACAATAGCTTCTATATGCAGACCGTCATTGATTATGATCACCGAAGCCTGGTGCACAAGTGAAATCTCCAATGACAGCCTAAGGATTGAGAAATACAACCTTTTTCGAGGGGACAGATAGACAGGTCGTGGGGGTGGAACACTAATTTACTGTGAACAATCCATGTGTGCAACCCAGTTTAGTAACCCAATTCTGTCACAACTCAATGACTCGATCTGGGTCGAAATAAAAGTTGTCAGAAGTAAACCTATACTTGTGGGTTGTGTGTACCGGCCCCCTTCATCCAGCAGGGAATATGATAATATGCTTAGCAATATCTTTAATGTTACAGCCAATCTTTCTTTCAGTTATAAAATTATCGGAGGCGATTTCAACTTGCCAGAAGTATCATGGTCTTCACTCCGAGGACCCCAAAGGTACGATAATCTCATAAATTCCATCGTCACAATGGGTTGACACAACACACAAATTCATCCACTAGATTCGCAAATATCCTAGACCTTACTGTCACGAACAACATGACGCCATCTACAGTACATGTGGGACATGAATTTCCAGGTAGTGACCACAGAATAGTAGTTTGTTCTTTTGACATCTTTCCTGAAAGAAAACGCAGAGATGAAGCTGTCCAGATACATATGAGATTGTACACACATGCTGACTGGGACTTGTATCAGCACCTAATTAGATGTTCTAATTGGGACTCATACTTTTCGAACCAGTCCTTAGATGCAATTCTTAACAACTTCTATCAGAATATTAACTCAATTCACGACGTCATTGCACCCGAGAAGATTCTTAACTTCAGATTCCCCCAAAGTGATTATGTTCCGACGTCGTTTAGAAGAAGCCTACGAAAGCACTCAATAAAATACTACAGATATCATGACTTATCGTCATTAATTGCCATTACGTCCCTTCTCAGTAGAATTGAAGAGTTGAGAAATATAGGCCTCAGAAACAAAGAAATGCAGGCCATTCATGCACCGCATAACTCAGGAGAAATAGCCAAACTTTTTAAAAGTAGGTTGACGAACTCCAAAACACCCTATCCGAAAATGATATACTTAGACGGCATTGCTTACGAAAATAATGAGGCGATATGTGAACTGTTTAGCAAGCACTTCGCCAGATTATACACCTTAGAGAACGATGAGGTCGTGGATTTCCCACGTAAAACAGACGAATGTTTAAGTGACATAATTTTCACCACACATGAGATCGATAAAGCTGTCGCAAGTCTTAAGCTTAGTAACACTACTGGTCCAGACGGTATATCTTCCGTTCTGCTGAAGAAAGGTGGTAATGGCATGAGTTTACTCTTACTCGAGTTATACTCAATTTCAGTATGCAGTCCGTCATGCAGACACAAATGGAGCAAATGGAGAATTCTGGAACCGACCTCAGCACCATTTGATGCAGTAAAACAACTTCACATGACCTCATCTAGTTTTCGCATCCACGATCAAATTTCTTTCCTGTTATAAAACTACGATAAGACTACTGAAAAAATGGAATAAATATATCACTGATCTCAACATAATACATCAATAAACTTTAAGCCGAGGGTGCTGTTCACAACAAAGTTATGTAAGAGGAATGACTTCAAGCTTTTTTTCCCAGAATCCGCATTACATTCATCTGATGTCTGGGTTTTTTTTAATGCGAAGACAATATCTCTATATCTCTTTATGTGCTACACAAACAGACTTTATAGCAGACTGTTCCGACTGACTTTGATGTCAGAAAGAACAACCAAACTGTAAATTCATCATACATCAATTTGTGTAATTTATATAACAACTTATCCATGCCTGTACAATTGGTATGTTCCTGCATAAACAGGAAGAAATATATTATTATTATTATCAAGCGATGGGACAAACCCTAACTGCTGGAAGAAGCCTTATATTGTACCTATCCATAAATACGGGCCTATAGATGATATCAACAACTACCGCCCCATCAACATCGCGTCTGTAGTTTCACGTGTAATGGAAAAGATAGTTAAGACTCAAATCATTCAGTACTTGCTGTCAAATGACCTACTATCCCCATCCCAATACGGTTTCTTAAGTAGAAGGTCGTGCATAACTTGCCACTTAGATTATTTTGACTACAATACACAAAGCATTGATAATGGGCGTTCGGTAACAACATTGTTTCTCGACGTTAGCAAGGCCTTCGATAAAGTCCCACATATCAGACTCCTAACAAAACTCCAATCCTACGGAATAACCGGAAAGCTTCACAAATGGATAAGTTCTTTTCTCACAGAAAGACAGCAATTAGTCAAAATCAACCACCAGTTGTCTTCCTCAAAGCCGATAACCAGTGGTGTAATACAAGGTAGTGTTCTTGGCCCTATTCTGTTCCTCTTATTTATAAATGACATAGTCTCTGTAATCAAGTATGGCAAGCCATACCTTTTTGCAGATGATCTCAAGATAGTATATGATTATGGGTACGGTGATATGAGCGTCGAAAGCAAGATCCAACAAGACTTAAATGATCTAGGCGATTGGAGCGAAAAGTGGCAACTGACTTTCAACCCAGACAAGTGCGGTATAACCCACCTTGGACGCTGGAAACCGATAATGTGCCTATATATGTACGGTAAGCTCCTCTCAAAACTGAACACAGTCACAGACCTCGGGATAACATACTCAGATTTATCCTTTTCCGATCATGCAAACAAGGTTGTATCTGACTGTAAACGACTTACTGGCTTTGTACTGCGTAACTTCTACACCCAAGAAGCAAGATTAGC
This sequence comes from Trichobilharzia regenti, assembly GCA_944472135.2. Lineage (NCBI taxonomy): Eukaryota > Metazoa > Platyhelminthes > Trematoda > Strigeidida > Schistosomatidae > Trichobilharzia > Trichobilharzia regenti. The sequence goes on from OX235262.1 coordinate 134,018,017, forward strand.
TATATATAGGACATGTATCCGTCCCAAACTTGAATATTGTGCTCTCCTATTTAGTAACCTCAGGACTGTAGACAGAAAAAAAATCGAAAGTGTCCAGAGATTCCTCACGAAACGCATAATAGGGTTCGACCAACAAGTGGAATATGTTGACAGGTGTGTACGTCTGAAATTAGAGCCTCTGTGGTTAAGGAGAGTGAAGTGCAACCTATTTCTACTCTTCAAAGTCATTAGGAAACACTGCTACAGTAACTCATCCATAACTTGGGAAAATATTAAATCATATCAGCTGCGAAACCACGACTACCTTGTCAAGGTGGCTACCCACAGAAAATCCATTAGGGCAAACTTTTTCACCATAAAATATTGCACTCTTTGGAACCAACTACCACCTGAAATAAGATGTTGTGAAAACCCTGATGGGTTCAAACGGAGCCTAGAAAGACACTTTAACATGTCCACCCTAGCTCGTCTAAAAGACCACAACTGTTGGTAGAACGGAAATTGAAGGCCAGTCCAGTCTTCAGTATAGTCACATACGTATATCTCGACTCTAATACTCACGCAGCGAACGTTAACTAATTTACTGATTTCTATTCTCTATAATTTTCACTAAGTTGTGTTGGTAAAAGTAACACTGGAAATAATTGTAATAGCATCCACACCTTTTAACGTTTTACATATGTATATACTAATATAATAATACTTATTAATCATGCATGTTCAATTCTTAAATTAGATGGTTATTAAAATACTTAAAATATTTATGCATCAAATGTTCTCTTGCTTTACCACGCTTGTTTCCCTTATAACACTCAATTATTGAGCCTAGTGTAATATTTGATATACGAACTATATTATTGATTATACTCTTATCATATATGGTTTGATTTACTCTACGGCTCCCTGTAGACTAACTACCATTCTTCAGTATACACACACTGCAGTATTGTTAACCAAATGCCAAAATTTTGTTGGTTCTGTGTTAATATCTTTTTATAATATGTCTAGACACGTTACTTTGCAATGTCAGATGTTTACTATATATAAGTACACTAAGTCCTGCCAACCGACCTTACCTTCAGTCCATACTACCTAAATTGAACCTTAACTATAGTGTTCTGCTAAATCTTGCTCCACTATTCACAATACCTATTCGTTTTACTCTTTAGGGTTTTAACTTCTTATAAAGTAATCTGTTCATCAGGATGCATGCACACATATATAATATGTTCGTAAAGATGTACGTGGAGACCTATTGGAAGCACTCATTAAGAAAGCTAGGGAGATGGAATATGGGGTACGAACATGTCTGGTACCAAGCAATATATTTGCGGTAGCCATAATAATCATAGTCTCAGAGCCTAACATCAAAAAAGGAGGGAGGGTGGCGCTAGCTGATCAGTAGATATGGTGGTGGTCACTAAGGTGAATCGCCCCATTCTGCAGGAACAGCAATATACAAATTAAAGGCTCGAGATATTTCTGATTTTTATGAGGGCTTAGATCTTTATCTTGAAAAAGATAATAGTGAACGCCTTGACAGATAATGCTTCTACCTTTAAATATATACCATTCGCTCAGCCTATTGTTGAGATGCGACCACGTGGGATCTGCACAGATTTATGGGGCATCTTATAAATTAACTTGCTATCCATTGTCAGATCTTTAAATACCACTTCACAATATCTTGTCTCACTTATTTTCTAATAACGTCTTTACTTGATCCTCATTATATTCCATTAAACCTAACATTTTATAGCTCTTTATGAATTTGATTCGACTTATTCTATTCCTATTCTCTGGAGGGTACGGTTGTGCACCAAATAGACAAAAAAGCATGAAATAAAAACAACTGGCTTGAAAATAATTGTATTAAAGCCAAAAGTGGACATCATGATAGTACGAAATATATTGGTTTTATTATACATTGCAAATGAACGTTGTCGGCCTAAGGATTAATTACTTCCCCATTCTGTTTTCTATATAAATGTGTTTATTAATGATATATTTCACTCACTTAATCTATTACACTTTAATGTTTCACCTTAGCACTTTAACTTTTCTAAAACAGCTTCCAATCCCTTGTAAACGTTGTACTTACCTCAATATTGGTTGGTTATCGTATGCCTACAACCACGGGATGAAAACGAAACGAAGTCGATTTTCCCGCTCAACCTGGAGGACAACTGTACAATTCAATAACTATACGGCCTGGTTCAGACAATGAGTGTAATTATATATATGTATCAAATATTTAACTGTTGAAACATTATTAACTTGTAGACAATTTAAGATTTGACATTATAACATACTTGATCGTGCCTGTAAAAATGGCATGCATTTTCATGTAAATTTATGTTTATATGAAAATAAAATTATTATTATTATAAATGGATCTCGTCTTTCCAACTCACATCATTTACAGGTACAACGTTTTCTCTCTACTTTTTTCTTTTTTTCTGTATTTATTTTTGTTACGTGCTGTTTTGTTTCTCTCTTCCTTACAAACTCTACTTAAAACATTCTTGTTCGTTCTTTCACACCCTGTATATCTCGAACATTTTGCTATCGCTTACGCCAGTAAATATGCTAGTAGTATCTACTTTTCTAACACCTTCAAACACTGTTTAATTTTGGCTTCACTACCGACATGCTAATATGTTGTTTTCAAAACTGACTGAGATAACTTTAATCTATGTAGAACTATATTTATTGTTGATGTACTAACTGGATGCAATATTGTAGTAAAATGCAGAGAATTCCATTCTGTATCACAAGTACTGTTTTGGAATAAAGCTATTATCTTATCTTATCTTACCTTCTGCAACCGCATATGAATTTAAGTCTACTTCCCGTTCAAGCTCTACAGAACCTTTGTTCAACCCAGTAGTAGTAGGCACTCCGCTCATCTCATCATGGTCAGCCAAAGACAAATGTGCACTATCATGATCATTGTCAAAAATATCCACTTTACCGCCCTTTCTTTGTTCGACTTCATCATTTTTAAACTCTTAAACAACAGTACACGACTAGGGTTCTTCCTCACAAATCCGTAAAGGTTTTCTACCTTTACCCTGACTAGTCATACCTTGTAAACTTGTGGAGTAAGAACTGGACTCTGAAACTGTAACTCTCTTCTTCTGCACAAAGTGAGGTGTCGTCTTTGACACTCTATTCAACAATGGCTTACCACTTGCAACTACAGGCTTCTTCACTGCACCATTATCGTCACAAAATTTTTAGTCAGGCCTTGATGACGCTAATTTCACATTTAGCTTACCGCTAATCTTGCTCACTTCTTCACAGTTCGCCTTTGTATGCACTTCCTGCAAACGTGTAAAACACGACTGCATTTGTCTCGCAACTTGTAACCTATCTGTTGGGGACGTCCCACGAAAGTTGTTACACTCACTAAGTTTATACGGGTTACTAGAGAACATAAAGCTTTCTGGATATCCACTTCTCTCAAACCATTTCGTCATAAATGATTGCGTTTCGCCCTCTATCTTCTGCATTCCAGAGGTGGGATGCAATATACTGGCAAACTTGCTCATAGCTTGGTTGACACTATCTTTTACCAGTTTCAGAATATCACCAAACTTTGGCTCAATACCTTCATCCTCTATACGAGAGCATATCTTCACCCACTTTTTTTGCAGTCGAGTAGGTAGGCGTCTCGCTATTACATTCAGGACTGAACTTGAGTTCAGATCGCTCATTCAATTAATCGAAATCAACTTATTCTTGCAAGTCATCAGATTATCCAGAAACTCAGGGAGTGCCTTGGAGTCATCTCGTAGTTGAATACCATTACCTTTAACAGCCTCAAATACATTCCTTACAATCATCGAAGGTCTTCCAAACCTTTGACGTAGGATACGCATCGCCTCAGTATATCCTTCTTTTGAGGGCACAGATTGACACCACTATATAGCTCTTACAACAACACCAGTAAAGTACCTCAACAGATACATCAACTTCATTTTGGTCATTTATTGCAAACACACTCAACATGTCTTCAAACACCTTTACAAACTGTGGATAGTCAGCTGGGTTTCCGTCGGAACATCGAGGCTCAAATTTAGAAATTTTAAAATCTCTATTATCCTTAGACGGCGAAAAATGGACATCAATCTTATCACGCATAGCATCACAGACATCATTATGTATAACAGGCAACTCATCATTACTTACTTTCCTATCTGCTTCCGAAACGCTTTGTTCGTCCTTTGACCCAGGCCTTATTGAACTTGACCGAAAAATCCAGAAAAGTTCCAAATAACACTTGTCCAAAGAAGACTTGCAGACGCGAGGAAAGACGAATTGACAACAAATAAAACGAATAATTCCAGGAGAATTATGAGAAAATGTCAGTGTCCGGATCTAACTACACTGGACTTCACACTGTTGATCATTCATTCTTCAACTACACTGACAGGAGAGATGGCCGAAAAGTTCTTCCTGCGTATGCGGTGCATTGAGTGAATATTGCTTATGTGGTCTGAAGTTGGGCATTGTTGTTCTCTTTCATCAATCTACTTTAAAAAAGCGCCCATTAATTGTTTTTATAGAAATGATAATGTTACTATGTCTGCAGCGTTTATTTTCATTCGCCACCTATAAACTAGGGCTAATTTGACAAGAAAGGCAGGAATTGAGTTGCCGTCGACCGCGAACCACTCATCTACTGGATAAGTGGAAAAGTGACAAGAGCGTGTAATCCTTCCGCTCTACGAAAAAGGGAAAGTTTACATCGTCAAAACGATGTCGGTAGCCTAGTCCAATGATAATCCAGAAACCCTCCACTACTGAATAATAGTCCCTGTAATCTATATACAACGACACGATCAAATTCATTCGTGTAGTCGATTAAAAAATCAGGGCGTTTCATGCAAATCGCAGCTGATTGCAAACACCTGCACTGTCATCCGTTATACTGGAAATATCCTCATTAGAACAAATCCTATGTACAGTCGGCGAGCGATGAACAGGAACAAGAAATAAACCAGGTTTTCAATTATTTTGCTTTGCATCTGTGACCAGAAAGTTCAAATTATTTTGTTCTCTGAATTCGCCGATTCAGTCGAGAAGTTTGCTTCTTCCTACTGGGCAAAATCTACAGCACAGAACTCAACATAAAATGGACTTATTTGAATACTCTTTGGGTTCCCAGAAGCCTAGAACTCAGGTGAATTGGAAGTTAACAAACACACTATTATAGATCATATTTATCAGCCAATAGTCATTAAAAAAAGTATGTAGTGTTGAGGAAGCTAGATCTTTCGGCGGGAAGACCTCCATGAAATTTACTTTTCGTGCTTGACAACTCCATAAACTCTGCATAACTAAATCAGCTGAACTAAAAAGTTTAAAATTATGTAGGTTTACTGTATTTGGAGTCAAGAGTCACATATAAACACTTAAAGACGATATGTAGCTTCATCAGGGGAACTGTTCTCCATCAAGATAACATGAACACAAAGGAAACACGTAAAAAAAATAAAGGTTTTCAGGAAAGCGGATAATACTCTGCAGATAGAGGAGTTAAAGTATGTTCAGAGTGAGCCTTACACATCATACACCATCTATTTTTGAGCTGTCGGAAAACATTGGTTCCGTATCTGTAACTATCTTAGCAACATGAAATATCACTAATGGAACTGTTATCACCGCATGTTTAGGAGAGTGAATATCCAAGTCAAATTTCGGACTTGCAGATTCTTAGGTTTGATTGTTAACCTCTTTATTTTACACACCAGTGTCATCCTTTAACCTACAAATAAGAAGTTTAACAGCTCGTGGTTTGCTATATCAGTCACACAAACTTTGAATTAAAGGTGTGTTTGTAGATCCTATTGTTTGTGTTGATATGAACTCATGGTATACGTTGGCCTGAGGAACAAAAAGGCGGTAATCCGAATACACCCTAGATCTCAAATAAGATTAGTCAGATGATTGACTGAAAGCCATACGAAAATATCCTGATGAAGAAGCTTGACAGAAGATTGTAAGCCTTTGAAATCATGCTGATTGCCTGTTAAGTGATACTGTAAAACAACGGGAAGAAAATAAATTACTAGAGACAGAAAACAGAGAAATAGAGGAAAGGTTGAAACTACTAAAGTCCACGCTGTATGCAGAAATATCTAAAAGAAATAAATCAAGGTAATGTTGCGCACAACAAGAAGTATTAGTATAGCAGTTCTGAATCAATCTGGGATAGTAACCGCTCGCCATCTACGACACATAAACCGAGGTCGGATGCTTTGATCGATGTATGAAGATATTTTACTATATGGCTAATCGTTTTATGTAGGTGAGCAAACTAAGATTTAAAACTCTGAAACCCATCTCAGCTCCCAAAAGTAGCTTATTATTTTGATATAATATTTTGAAAGATAAACCCGCAGATATCCATAGCGATGTAATACAAAAATTAGTTGATTCATACAAAAGTCCATCCAGAAATTCCGTCAATAAACACCGGAAAAAGTGTGGCCAGTGTGAGGACAGAATAGCAGTCGTCGTAGGTTATAATATTTTAACGGTTTTGTAAAGTCATGTCAAGAATGCAGTGAATACTACTGTGCTAAATGCTTCGCAACTTTCCACATGAAAGGAGCCCTTAGGCGACATCATTCCGTACCCATATCAGTAAGCACATTAGTTTTTTCAGTATTTTAGACTCCCACTTCACGATTTGATTCATCCCAGCCTAAGGAGGTCGGTGAAATAAAACTATCAACAAGATCTACTCATTCGGTGAGCACTGTAAGTTTTTCAATTAACAGTGTCGATATCGTGCTATTTTGACACCATATTCTTGTAGTTACTCGGCTTAAAAATCCAAAATAAAGAACTCATCATTTTTATATTCTATATAATCAAGACAACCCTAAGCAGTCTCAGTTGCACTTAAGAATGTTTTTAATGACTTCACTAAGGTAATCTCAGGTAGGTAATGCTATTTTACAGGTTAGCTTGTTCTACGTGCTAAAATTCTAGATAAACTGTGGTATATGTGAATAGAGTTAACAGTCACCAGCTATTGAATAATTCTTTCTAAACTCTAATCATATAAACAGAATAAAACCCAGGGACGAAGCAATTTAGTGAGACTAAAAACAGAGATGACACCTCAGTACTAACAAATAACAAAGTAAGAATGACGGTGGTTATAGAGAAAGCAGACTACAGAACGAAATTTGAGTTGTTGAAAGACAGTAATGTATACCAACAACTCGAGACAGTGTCTATCCAAACACTGAACTACTGAATGAAAACCGCAAGTAAATTCATTAAATCATGGAAAACAAAAAACAGATATAGATGGTAAATTAGGGAAAGCTGACAGATTCCTTATTGCTTTTATGATAGGCCCAAATTACATCCATCAGTCGTTCTTCTTTGATGGTGGCTTCAACAGATTTATGTGACCATTAAATCAATTGCTAACCCAGTTTCTGGAGAAAGCCGAATAAATCCAAATAGGTAAAATGCCGTTAAGATATTCTTTTATTTTCGTGGACAAAACGGTTGAATGCAACCATGAGGTAGCGATTAACCAATGACAACTATACACGAAGACACAAAAGACCCGCATTGTTCAAATATTGAGAAGCTAAAGGATCTATGTTCTGCAACATACCTTCAGCACGACGGTCAGTTACATGAACGGTTAAAAAACAACCACGAAAACACCCATATTAGAAGTAACCGGCGAAGCTAATATACAACGGCTAGAAAACATAGTTTGACCGACATTCAGGCCAAAAATTGAAATGCATCAGGTAAATGACGCATTCATGACACGTAGGAGAAGTTATTATAAAAATTCTATCTTCACCTTCCTAAACAGCTCAGATGACCAGTCAAGAATTTTATGAAGTGAGATGTATAGTGAACAACTATCATCGGATATTTCCGTCACCTATGATTTCTAACGTTTTCATTCTAGACATTAATTCAGAAACAATACACGTTTCGCGTGGTTTTCAACCATCTTATTAGGAATTTTTGAGATTGTAATGCTTCAAAAAATAGTTGTAGGCAGTTGTTTAGACAGAATAAATTCCTCACCAAACTGGGCACTGAACGCATTGTTTTAGTTAATACTTGGTGTCCAATCAAAGATTTCTAACTTCACCCTAGAAGTCTCATTGTTAAAACAATCTACAGTCTAATTCAGTCTTCATTCTGTTAGGAATAGCAAAGGTTTTCAGGATACGGTAAATAGAAAATGAAGTTTCCCTAGAAGTGCAGAACAGCAACGGTAAACCAAGTACAAAGATATTTTGCTAAAAGCTTCATTAAGACAGGATCACATTTTGGTCATTATCTATTCGGATGTTTTTTTAGTCTTACAGAACAGCATATGTCAAGGCCAAGTAATTGACTAGAAGAACAACACAAATTAGACTTTTCTTTGTCTTCATAGTCTTGCCAGTTTAGTACTCCAGTTCTTAAAGGTGCAAACCAACTACATGGTTGTTTCATGGATTCTCTAGTTAAAATCTCATCGATGATACGCTTGGTATTTAAAAAATCATCTCAAAAGCATCAACATCCATTCAATGATTTACACGCAGCTGTGCGATATGTCTAAAATAAACATCGTAATTGTTGAGCAAGTTCAGGTAAAGATTACTTTTAAATCTAGTGATTAAATATTGTAAAGATTTAAGGTCTGAACACCATTCAAGCGGCCAAAGAAGCATTTATTTGGCAATCTTTACTTTTCGAATATAATGTAACTGATGTCAATATGTGGTAGAAATTCCAAGCAAATTCTAAATATTTGGTAAGATGATGCATTTTATAGAAACCAGGCCAAAGTTTTGATTTAATTAAAACTACTTAAATTTTTATCCATAGGGTTGTCAAAGTTCCCTTGATGTTACAAGTAAATCAAGCTCAGCACTACAAACGGAAGATATAGACGGCTTAGAGATAAATCAGTGCTTTGACAATAAACGATTTCAAGAGGAATCGAAAAAACCTTCAACAGTAATACCTGGCCGTAATGTTTCAACCTTGTGCAAATCGCCTACTCCTATAGAAATACACTTTACGCCGAGTATAAGTTATGCGGAGAAATTACTGTTACATCTGCATCGTAACTCCAAACTTCAACACACAGGAAATGAAAGCAGTACACATCGTCAAATTATATCCGGAGAAACTATTTCAGCAAACTCTGTGGATGGTAGGTTATATCTCAGAATGAATATGTGAATACAGTAATGTCATCAGCTTTAATTTCACTGAGTTGTTCTGAAGTTATTTCGTCAAATCAAAACGTAGCTGAGGATAAAATACCTAGCGAAAAAGTGCCGTCACAAAGCGTCCACTTTACATCTGTACGACAGCAATTACAGGACAGTTATGGCCGCATTAGTCGAGTGAAACAGAGCACCGCTCCGTCTATCCATGAGATGGGATTAGTGTCATCCACACATTACCAGAATCCATTCCTTGAATTCTTGTCAAACGGCACTCACAATAAGGAAACAACTACTTACTGACGTTAAAACTCACTATATGAGCGGCAGTTAACTATTTGTTGCCCTTCTCTAAAACAGAAAGATAAGAACATGTTGTGAGAAGACTTGTCTTGCCAATGTCTGCAGTGATGGTGAACACAGGTATTTATAATCCATATAACATTCGATAACAACTTTGTGGAGGTTGAATACAATCAAAACATGGCCTATTTATGAGTCGTTTAACTCAGTTTGTCGAATACCGGAAAGATAAACTGTAGACTTATGATATGCAAGGCCTTTTGTACATGATGTAACTATTCTACTTCAATTATTACCTCATAAAACTACTCATTTAGACAATGAAATTTACTTATTTCTAAAATATTGATGTGTTTTAGTGAAAATACTAACCACAACAGGTTGCCGTAATTTTATAAGCACACCCTGTGTACTGAATAGTTTCATTTTGAAACCTTCACTGAAACTGTAAACACGATGTTCAAGACACACATGAGGAAGAAATAAAGACTATAAAATGATTCAGATGAAAATAAGACACGAATTGCTCAGTGTTTGTTGGGAATAAACTTCTCGATCTTTTTCACTTACAGATTCAGTAAGCAATTTCAAAAAAATATAGCTCCATTATTTACAGTTTATTTTTCAGGTAATAAATTAGATTTTGGGTTTTTGTAGGGATTAAGGTTAGTTGCCATGTCGATTTCGTCACGAATTAACAAGAACCACAGATAATTGAAAACCAAAAAAACATTGAGCAGCTGCTTGGTTCTACACTGAGAAATTTCGGTAGCGAACACACAAGTCAATGCAAAAACTGGCGTGGAATTATGCTCCTGTCCATCACAAGCGAAACACTAAGCCGCATCATCTTGGAAAGAATCAAACAGGGCCTAGATGAAAACTTCGACCGGAACAAGCTGGATTCAGGAGAAACAAGTAATGTATTGATCAAATCGATACACTACGGATCATCTTTGAACAAAGCTTGGAACGGCAGTCACCTCTCTATCTCAACTTCATCGACTTTGAAAAGGCCTTCGACAGCGTCGATCGATAGGTCATTTGGCAACTACTTCGCTATTACGGGGTGTGGCCGACAATTATGCTTCTCATCCAACAGCTGTACGAGAATGCTGCATGTCAAGTAATCCAAAACGGGAAACTTACGGAATTCTTCAAAGTGAGGACGGGAGTGAGACAGAGCTGTCTAATATCGCCAATGATCTTCCTGATTGCAGTAGATTGGATAATGCGAGAGACAACGGGCAATGAGGAAACAGGCATAAAATGAACTCACACAAAAAACTTGGAGGATCTGGACTTCGCCGATGATATATGTCTGATTTCCCATAAACTGGAAGATATGCAAGTGAAAAGCAACAAGTTGGCAGAAGAAGCATCAAAGATAGGCCTTCAGTTGAACATAGAGAAAACAGAGGTGATGAAGATTCCTGACCAACACCACCAGCAACAACAACAGGAGACAACAATAAGCCGGTATAAATGGAAGGAACCTGAAAGAAACAACCTCCTCTATCTACCTAGAAAGCAAGACAAGCTTTCATTACTATCAAGTCTGTGTGGAGGTCAACAACACTCAGCGTCAAAAATAAGATCGGGATTTTCAACTCCAATGTGAAGTCAGTGCAACTTTACGGATCAGAGACTTGGCCAGTGCGTCATAATGAGCATCTCAAACAAACTTCAGACCTTCATTAACAGTTGTCTTCGCTCAAAACTCAAGATCAGATGGCCAGCCAGAAAAGATCAGCAACAGGGATCTCTGGAAATGAGCGAACCAACCAGGAACCGATTGTGAAACAAATAGGCAGGAAGAAATGGAGATGGATTGGCTGGCCATACTCTGAGGAAACCATCAAGTGACATCACTAGACAAGCCATTGCTCAAGTGGAACCCGAAAGGGAAGCGGCGAGTTGGTCGTCATCGCAAGGTTGACTTGGAGGAGGTCATGTGAAGAGGAGATGAAAGCATGTGGGCAAACTTGGAGTGGGGTGAAAAAGTTGGCAGAAAACAGAAGGCAATGGAGATGTGCAGCTGAAGTCATGTGTTCCTCTAGGAATTAAAAGAAGTAGTAATAATAATTCTACAGTCTATAAAGTATTTTGTCTTGGTAACCACAGTGAATTCCACCTAAGTGTATGGATGGAGGGTACAGAAACCCATATGGGATCAAACCCACAGCTTTCAGATTATGAGATCAGGCTTGTTGATAGCTGCTGACAATTGTTGAAGTCTTTTTTTATTACGGCTTGATTCCACGCCGTATTTTTTGGTACAGGTATGGAATTTTCAGCACTCGATATCGGTAGGCCAAATTTGCAGGCCGGCCATAGATATCAGGTGTGCACCGGCAGGGGATCGAACCCCGGATCATGTGCATGGTCAGCGAGATTCCTAACCACTGTGCTACCAACGCACCGACGCAAACCTAAGACGAAATTTTTGTTCAGTGTTTCCTAATTTTGAATGACCTCCAACTGACGTTGTTCCGTGACGACATCTTCACTGAAATTAGGCAGTTATTTTTAATTAAAACAAGATTTTTTAGTAATAATGGATAAAGTGAGCCAAATAAAAAATAGTTATTGTATATTCATCTTAGCAGATAGATTGAATTGCGTAATTAAAGGTCTTTGATCAACACTAATAATTCGGATATTTCTGAATTGTTAACTAACAAGTGTTGACGTTTATTACCATTAATGTTTTTTTGAGTTCGGAATGATGCAGCACACCATCATTCCATTTCGCTGTCTGTGGTAGTTATTAGCCTATTCCATGACTGCCCATAAGCTTCCATTTTCCATTTACATGAGCTCTTCCATGTTATCATAGGACACGTGTCCAACTTGTTGTTTTCTAGTCAGGTTCAGCTCAGCAGCCTAACAGGTTTACGACAACATTCAGCGGTCTCTTCAGTCTATGTTCAATTCACCTCTGTTTCCTTACGCATAAATGTTAACTATTATATAAGAATAATGTTGACTTTGAATAAAAACTTAACTTGCATTCTCTTTTTATCATTTTGCAATTATTGAATTGATAAGAAACTCAAAAACAGAAGGAGGAAAACAACGAAAAAGAACGTATTTTGCAAGATTTTCAACTTAATAGAATTTCTTTCGATGAATTACATCAGTTGGCTACTATGGAAGTGCAGCTCAATGATACTTTGGCTCTTTATCCTGTAGAAGACTTGGAACCAGTATCCTTCGAAAGAAATGAGGTACTTTTAATGACTTATTCTTGCAATGCTTAGCTTACTGGTATATTATTTATAAAAAAATCATAAGTAGTTTTTTATGTGTTTTAGATTATGAACACTAAAAATGATGATAAACTCGGAGAAAATAACTTCGATGGAAAACTGCTGATTAGTGAAACCTTTTCTTCTGAGGATAATTTAAGTGAAGTTAATGAGGCCTTTAAAGCAGAACAATATCCTAAGTGAGTTTTGTGATATGCTGTTAATAACATATTATTAAATCTATGGCCTAATGCATACAGATTAGGCGTATTTGGTGATGATTCCAATCAAAATGTTCATAGTTTCTTAATTTGCAATGAAACTCAATCATTAATTGATTCGAATAACTTTTACTTTTTGGTAAATAAGAGTGTGTGCTAAGTGTGTTCAAATCATTGAATATTGAGTCCAAATGCAGCAGATAAACGCCATAATCAGTTGACAAGTTCCGATATCCGCCAACTGAAATCTATTAATGAGATAATGCGTAATTTGCCCACACTAGATCACTGGCCTGACGCCTATACGCCTGTTGTCAGTTGGTATATTTTTTGATTGGTAGATTTCAATTGGCTGACATCACAGCCAGTCAGCTGATCAGTACCTTCATTCTCTGTCCTACTTGAATGAAGGTGCATTTAAATTTAAAAGTTTGATTTCAAGAAAATTCTACACAAATCCATAGTTTAGTTGTAGTTAGAGCTGTCTGCTAGCCAAAATTGGTAGACAGAGATTTACGTGAATGTTTATTTCCTAAATCAGGGTCATGAAAAAACTAGAACCAAGCCTAACCTTGAGGAACTCAACGACCAATCACAGCGGACCTAGCGTGGGCGGATACTATTCTCTGATATATCGCCGGATTGTCTAAGAAGCAGCCACAAAGAGATGACACAATAAACTTCAGCAGGGAAACAACCAATCAGAAGACGCTGCTTCTCTGTTAGCAGTAACGGATGATAATGTACGCAAAAATCTATAAATATCTGTTGATTTTCTCGGTAAAAGACCTGTTGCTTGGCCCTTGTCTTCTGTCATTGCATAGTAATATTATGAATAGTGAATGCTGTTTCACTATTTTATTGTTTCGTAAAAGTATTCACGTAGGAAGTTTGAATTTTCGAATTCCTTGCATGGATGCCTTACTCAATTCGTCATCTTGAATAGTTGTCAAGCGGCAGAGTTAGTTGTTTTTGTTGAAGAAACTGATACAAATGTAGACGGGTAAATAGTAATTCTGGTCTAAAGCAGTATTATAGCGATAAATCGTATTAAGGGTTTTCAAATTAATTCTCAATTTATGCAGTTCAAGGTGATTATGTCACCAAAGTTTCTTTTAGAAACCGAGATTATTTAGATCAAAATATGTGATCTGCACGAAATTGTAAATGGCAATCAAGAAAACAAGCATAAACACATGATACTGCATAATTCTCATTGATTGGAATCAGTTGTTGGATCTCAAACAAATCAACCAGTAGTGTTTGTGACCCAGATCTACATGATCTAAACACCAGACAGCCGTTTCACTCCTTCTAGGCTGACCTCTTCAGTTGACTCAACTGAGAGAGCTGAATCAAATTCAAACCATCTGATTTTCATCTGGCTATTTGGGTAAACTAGTTGATGTGAGTGGTATAAAACTGGGTCTAACCGGATACATCAATGATTAGCTCGGTCTCAGAGAAGCGAAACGACTTTCCGGTGTTTAAATCCCTTAGTTATGGCTAGCATACTCTACTGGTTGATCTGAGTGGTATGCAACTACTCATCTCACTTAATCAGTAGTATATATTTTTAAGTATTACAGCTAGTCACTAAACCGTTCAGGTTTGCAATAGGGATTTAAAATATTGACTATCATACTTTTAAACAAAAGAACTGTTTGAATTTTAATGGACTTTTGATTAAGCTTATATTAGTCCTTATGAAAAGCATTTCATCTAAGTTTAAGACATTGGGTTGAGTAAATTGTTGCAGTCAACCTCAGTTCATAACCAATATCAACAAGCGGGAATCATCCGTTACTGGGAATAAACTATTCATAAGAATATGTGATTAAAGGCTCTATAAAAGGCTATTTAAATCTTTCAAATACGACAAATTGATCATAGTAGTTTTTATATGATCCAGAAGGTATATTTCATCCTATTCAAGACTTATCAGCCGAATGTACTCTTATTGGGATTAAAAAAGGCACTGCTGGCCAACATCTGACAAGTATTATCAAAAATGACAAAATGGATTACAACACTCAAGCTACTGAAAAAGATGCTGATATGTTAGTAGAGCCTTATTTACATTTTTTTTTCAAACTACAAGTGTAGGCTTAAATGCGAACTATCGGCATGCAACAATTTTGAAGTGAAACATTTGACAGCTGTCAAAAGAGACAGGGAAGACAAGTTCAACAATGTATACTGTAAAGTAAAAACTGTATAAAGTCGATGATCTTTGTGATATTTTGAATAATGATAATAATCAATATTTCTTATCCCTTTGTTTTGTAAATACAACATAGGCTTTCAAGCTTTTACTTTGAAGTTTCAGGAGCAGTGACAATTGTTTTACAAGGTAGGATTGTTAGCTTTACACCCAGCCTTCGCTCTTCACCGGGCCTAATACCGGTTATTCGAGGCTAAGGAGTGTGTCAGGCATGAATTGAACCTGAACCACATATGGAATGGTTGATAAATATTCTAACATCGAACAACTGATGCGCTAAGCAATATCCACTAGGCTACAAGAACTCTGTCAATGAGTTCATTTCTTTCAGGATAATATCTATCTAAACTGTTCGAAAAAAGATAGCATGATTTCCTAATCTATATATTACGTGATTACTCTTCGTGAAATATATGGAGATTCGATTAACTGGCTGATGCATACAGCTTTCAGCTAATGGGCCATGAGTTCGAATTCCTCCTTGTCTACTTCAGCTTTGCTAACCAGGTAGTAATTGTGTGGCTCGTAGACTGGTATGTGGAAAATCAACTCCAGGGAAACTGTATTCAAAACGAGTTCCATAACGTTTGAAGTTCAATGAGATGTAGTGAACTGAACGTTCAAAATGCTTCACAGTTTTTGGATTGATTTTAATTCTTTACAGAGCCAAGTCTGCAGAAGAAGATGAAGAAATAGAAAAAGAAGTAGTAGTAGTGAACAGAAATGAGGAAGCAAGTAAGTCTGTTTCTAAAACGCTTTAAATGTCTACATTAATCATTGAAATCATAAGATAATCATAAATAAAAAAGCAAAATAATTTTTGCCTAAAAAATGAAAGATTTGTATAAAAAAAGTCGACCTGCTATCATAGCTACTGAAGATTTTGAAAAGATTCACATATGCAATAAACAGTGTAGATGCTTAATAAAGCGGCTGGGTCATTCATGAAGCTAATTTCAAACACGTCTAAATCATTGAAAGAATGCTAACCTAATCACATAGGAAGTTTCCTTTTCTAAACAACTTTTTCTCGTCAATAAACCAGGTGACTTTGGATTACTGATATCCATAAAACAGCAGTAATGTCTGTTTGAACAATCAAATGAGTAATATCAAAGTAAAGTAGGGAGTTACAGGTGAGAAAAATAGATCCACTTTTGAAGTTCTCTATCCATATTGACTGACGATAATAAAGTAAGTTAGAGGATCACTGAAAAACCTGGGAGTACTGGACAGCTGTTGCGTCCTAGTTTGGGACTGTTTGGCAGTACACACCCACTGGGGTTCGAACCCAAACTAGGACGAAACAGCTGTCCAGTCCTCCTTTTCTAACTGATGTCAGCTCATGATGAAATCCTCCATCTAATAAAAAAAAATCTCTACAAAACCAATATTTGAAAATAAAGTAAGTGTTAAAGATTCTGACTAAGTACTTATGCCAACATAAAGTGATTTTCAAGATGAAATTAAACTGACGTTATATGTTAGAAGTGATTAGATATGACACGGAGTGAATTTGTTAAAACGCTGGTTCTTAACACTTTTGTTAGACTCAATACTGTGACTAATTCCTTAAATCATTATAACATTATTTCTGTCGAAGAAACTTTTAGTTGTACAGTGAAAAGTTCAAAAAAGCCGTATTTTCACTTCCTAAATACTCTCAGATTACTATAAATAATGTTACACCTATTCAGTCAGACTCACCGTTAAAATTATTTAAGGATACTCACAAATTTATGCTGCAAATACTGGTACACTTAAGCAAAATTTTAAATTACTCATCACTGAAACCTTGGGTAAGGGTTTAAAAATTGGTTGGATGAAATTTTTGTCTGGGCGTCTTTCTACTCTCCATCTCCTCTCAGTTTAAGGTTAAAATTTTCTCTCCCAAATTATTGATTATCTTCATAATAAGGCAATTCATATCTTAACCGGAAAGGATTTTTAGTTTCACTTTCACTTTTTTGTGGTCAGTGTTGTTTCCAGTGTCCATTTAACAGATTAAATTTTATAATCAATATATTTACAAGTCTTCAGGTCTAATAATCAAAACAAAAGGCATCTTGATGGGATCAGATGGTAGGTTGAATTCGCCGAGAGAAAACTTTTCAAATAAATAATATACATTATCTTCAGTGTAATTTCATAGTATGTAATTCATCTGAAAGATTAATGAAAGTTCAACGAATTAAGTAACCTGAGACAATATGATATGTTAAGGGATTGTACCTTGACAAATGTTTGCTTTCTGTACCTCATATTTTAGTAGTATAATGTAATTAGTAATATTAAGGTTAGACGCCGAGTGTTAGGTAAGGAGAGCAAATCAATCAATAAGGTTATGATGCAATGTCGAATGAAGTGACTAAGACATGTGTGATGCATACAATGCCACTGCCTTCCACGTCAAGCAATCTTAACTGACACAGAGATAGGTTGGAAAAGAGTCAGAGGTAGTCAAACAAAAATATAGCATCAAATCCTTTGAGTCTTTAACCCTAACCACATGGGGAGATGTTGACGGCCTAGTTAGGGTCCTTGGCATGCTAAAAACTAATGGCTTGACATTTTTGATGTTATGGAGTAATGGCACAGATTCATTGTGTTTTTGTCATCTCTCAGAAGCATTAAGCTTTCATATTTTTCCATTTTACATTTCATCCTGTTCATTATAGTTCTTTCGAACTCTTCCTTTCTTTTCTATGCCTTAATGTGTTTTAGCTGAAGTGTAACAACTTGAAATGCTGCAGTTTTTTTTGCAAAGTTCTGCCTTGAAACTGAGTCAATCAGTTAGTTAAGGGATTATATGGTATTCACCACATAAGTGATTATTTCTTCCCAAAGCGAGAATTGGGAAAGCAAGGCAAGCTTTCATTTCTCTCAAGTCTGTGTGGAGGTCAACAGCACTCAGCATGAAAAATAAGAGCCGGATTTCCACCTCCAATGTGAAGTCAGTCAGTGTTACTATATGGATCAGAGACTTGGCGGCACGTCAGGAAGAGCACTTCGAACAAACTACAGACTTTCATCAACAGCTGTCTTCTCTCAATACTACTCAAGATCAGATAGACGGCTAGAAAAAGATCAGAAACAGGGATGGATCTCTGGCAATGAGCAAACTAACCCAGCAGGAACCAATTGTGCAAAACATATGCAGGATTGAATGCAGGTGGATTGGTCATACTCTGAGAAAACCAACCATCAAGTGACATCATATGCCAGGCTATTGCTCGAATGGAACCCGAATGGGAAGCGGCGAATTGGTGGTCAGTGCGGGGGTGACATAGAGGAGGTCATGTGAAGAGGAGATGAAAGCATGTTGGCAAAAGTGGAGTAAGGTGACAACGTTGGCGGGGAATCGAACGCAACGGAGACATGCGGCTGAAGCCCTATGTTCCTCTAGGAATTAAAGAAAACAATAATATAATAATCCATCAAATCAGGAAATTTATTACAGAAGAAAAGTTTAACTGGCGTTAACAGTATAACGCTGACTGATCGCATTTTAAATATTACAAAAGGATGGTTTATAGAAATAGAGAAGCATTATTCATTACTATATAAATTGCTAAGTCTGGTAGAAAAAATCTGGAAGTTGGCATATATGGGTGAAAAACTCTAATGAAATTCGTAAGAAACATCATTTTACCTCAAAATTAGAGCTAGCCCTAGTTTCAAGGGGAAGTCGAATTCCTGACTTCCTGAATAGTTTAGGTATATAACTTTGATATATTTATCTATGTACTCGGCTTTGAGCTGAAGTTAGGGTGTCTAGATTATACCAGTAGCCTTCAATTTATACATGAAACCTTTTGTCAAATTTATAAATTTGAATATGTTTCTTCAGTAGTATTTGATTTTGATTTCAAATCATCATATCTTCTAGAACCATTTCTGCTTCAGTATCCTATAAGAAGCAAATGTTAATAAACAGTTGAAATTTAGAAACTAAAGTGTATCACCTGGTACCTTTTCATCGCCATTTGAATGCAAATTATTATTATTCTCTTGGAATCCAATTGGAATATAGGGCTTCAGCAGTATATCGCTATTTTATCCCCTTCTCTGTTGTCTTCACTAGACGGCTGCATGAGTGTCGACAAGTTTTCATTTTCTACTCACATGATCTCCTCCATGTCACCATTGGATATATATGTCCAACCCATCGTTTCCTGTTCGGATGCAACTCAATGATATCTTCAAAACACGTCGAATCCGTTGCATAATGTACACGTGATGGATCATAGGTTCTTGGTTGGTTCGTCCACAGAATTCCTGATTACTTATGCTTTCCAGCGGACTATCTGAACTTTAGTAACAAGCCAACAAAAGTAGCAGTTGATAAAAGTCGGAATTATAATTGTTTCCCTTAGCTCCCGAGTGGAATACAGGCCATTAAAAGAGCGTCTCCATTTTGTCCTGCCCCCTTGACTGCTGATAAGCTTTCATATCTACATTATCCTGTAGGAAATATCTGCCTTCGAAATGCACACCAACTGTCTGAATTATGTAGAAGCAATGATTTGAAATTAGTGTGAAAAATCCAACTCAGGGTTCTTTTTGACTGATTACAGCAGATTTACATACTGATTCTAAAGCACTGAAGGCTCATCTTGCTTTTCTGATACTGGCAGGCGTTGACATTCTCATCCGTGCCACCTGTAGTTGAAACAATGCTGCCTAGATAAGTGAGAGAAGTGACTTATCGTCTTTGACACTCCATTGGAAACTGATAAAATAAGCTTAATGCTTTTTGATCATCTTTTTGTTCTATATTTAAGTCAATTCCATCAGGAATCAAAAATACTGCAACAGAACTTCTGTATACATAACTACATAAGTTCAAATGAAACCCATCAGTAGATTTTATCCTTGTCACTGTCTTGAATCACCATCAGCTTTGTGTATTATTTTGTTCTGTACTTGTTTATCAATCAACTGTACCTGAAAAATAATTTGTTCAAACTGTCTTTCACATAAAACAAAGTGACCACATCCTGCATACCGACATTTTCTATGATCAATTTTCTATACAATAATTTCTTTTCAAGTATTGGTTTTTGTAGGGATTTTTTTGTTTGATTGCATGGAGGATTTCACCATGAGCTGACATTAGTTAAAGAACCACTGGAAAATCTGGTAGTACTGGAAGGCTGTTTCGTCCTGGTTTGGGACTCTTCATCAGTACGCATCCGCCGGGGTTTGAACTCAGGACCTTCTGGTTACAAGGCTAGCTCGTAGACCATTGAGCCAATAATTTCTCTTAAATCACTACCAGTAGACGGTTAGAATGACTCTTTTAAATTTAATCATGATGACAACACTACATCGTCTTACCACATTATTTCTTGAAGCGACTTGCAGTGAAATTCAGCATACTCATTTCATCTCATTTCGTACTTGTCACTGAAGTACCTGCAGCTTTCGGTAAGTGGTGGTGTTCCCATTGGGACTGGAACCCTCACCCATCATTCTAAATGCCAAATGACTAAATGTCCTCCTTAGATTCCACTGCTATTGACCAGCAATCAAAGTAACGTCTTGTTAGTCCTCTGCTTTCGTCCAGGCGTCTGTAGTAGGACTGGACATGTCAAAAGAAACTGAATACGTTCATCCAGTGTAATCAGTCAACGAGAAATAGAAAATTAACCAAAACATAATAACTATTATTACAAATCATTGAAACTTAAACTCTAATAACAAACATCTCATCTATGTTTGAGTATAACATAATTCTTATTTGTTTGCGTGGTAATAACCAAATGTTTTGTTTTTTAAACTAAAGGCATTTTAAATAGTCCACAGAATCTGTGGCAACCTGGAAGATCAGTTTATTCCCCTGATTCTTTTATGGATTTTGATATAAACAAAACAGTTGCTGAATACTTGAATATGATTTTAGATGAGAAATCAGTCAATAAAACTGATGTTGAAGATGATTATTATGAAGAGTTCAGAAATACAACAGAATCACCAATTCAGTCTCAGAAGACACCATCGTAAGTTCATCTTATCGAGCTGTATAATTTAAAATGCATTCAGTTGTCGTTTTGATATATATATATATATAATACTTTAAATATGTGATAAATTTTTTTTGATTTACAGCTTGATTCCACACTGTATTTTTGGTACAAGTATGGAATTTTCAGCATGGATATCGGTAGGCCAAATTTCGCTGGCCGACCATAGATATCAGGTGTGCGTCGGCGGGTGCTTGAACCCCGGACCATATGCGTGGTCGGTGAGAGTCCTAACCACTGTGCCACCGACGCACATATATTACTCGTAGCAATGTGAATTGATACACTGTCTATCCTTTATTGACATTATTTCCGAATGAATTTGTCAGTAACAAAATGCCCCGAAATTAATCGTATTCTCTGAGCTGGTTGGTCAGAGGACACAACTAATTCCAAGTCATCCACCTGAGCTATAAATCTTCTCTATTACTACATGTCAGGTGAGTATATAACTAGTCACCAAAGAAACCAACCTCCTTTTTGTTCCCGACTCAGTGAATAGGTAGAACAAAGGCTAGTCAATTACGACTAAATCCCCTCAGGTAGTTGAGCTTATGTGATTTTGTCTTTCGTGCTCAGAAGAATGAAGTAATCACGTCAGTTTTTGCTTTTGACTGTTTTAAAGATGTTTGATCGATTTTTCTACACAGCTGGAATACTGGTTAGGGAGTTTGTTATATTGTATGCGAAAACACCTTACGATTACTTTCATCCTTATCTGATAAGTCACCTGAATAGCTTTTAAAACAAACATTTCTATGTATAAATTACACTATTCAACTTAATAAGCTCACAGTCTGTTCAATATTTAGCAAAAAATGCTGTATGTTGTATAAGATGGAATTTTGGATAGTAGCTACTGCCTCGAACAAGTGGTTAAACCTTAACATAGGAA
This sequence comes from Trichobilharzia regenti, assembly GCA_944472135.2. Lineage (NCBI taxonomy): Eukaryota > Metazoa > Platyhelminthes > Trematoda > Strigeidida > Schistosomatidae > Trichobilharzia > Trichobilharzia regenti. Next base: position 134,040,158 of record OX235262.1, read on the forward strand.
TTATGGAACTGTCTAAAAACGATTTTCCTGGAAATCCTAATATTCTAGAAAAATTGGTTAGATAACCATGAGATTGAAAACAGCCTCACCTATGTTGGATGGTGTAGACTGCCTAATCGGGGAATTTGTTTTTGTAAACATAGGTGGACTGGGTAAAAATGCATGAAAAAGTGGATAGTTTCTTTACTCACACGGGGGCCGTGGAAAAAAGCGGGTGATTTGTTAGCTGAAAACTTGAGGAAAATTGTTGGAAGTGGGTCTGTTACATTACAGTCATTTCTTGTCCATGCCTCATCGACTCAAATCACCTAACGAAATGATAAAATGACCACAAATGTTTTTCAATGACTTATCTAGGAGTCTGATTAACACTTTTTTGGAGTTTGATGCTGTGAAGATGATTTCAACTTAATTTAGTAGTAATCAACAACTGCCTACTATTCTTTATAATATTCTGATGAATAGAGTGGTAAAATTCGCTGAGACATTGACAAACTTGCGAACATTATATATGAATGTTTTTATCCTATCAATAGTAATAATTTATTTAAAATATCCTCAGTACAAATTGGCATCATTATTTATTGAATGGTATTACTTTTTCTGAATTCCGTAAAACCATTTACTCAGTTTCTTTATTAGTTAAAGTTTGTTCTAAAAGGCTTTACATAAACAGACCACAGAGTAAAAAGCAGTTATTAAACAGTACTAATTTCATGATCTCAATCCTTGATGAAATTTCAATTTCATAGTTTAAATTATGATTCATCTTAATGTGGTTGGGTTGTCTGAACTGGATAGTTAATTTGAAAAGCTTTCATCGCCCTACTAGGCGACATCTTCAGCCTCGTGGAGAAATCTAAAAGCTCACTTCCTTGAAGTGAAGTATGCGCTGAAGATGTCATCTAGTAGGGCGATGAAAGCTTCTCAAATTAACTATCCAGCTCAGAGAACACAACCACATCAAAATCATCCACCTGAGCCACAAATCTTCTCTATCATATCTAAATTATGATTGAATATTTGCACTACTCTGATAAAATAATATTGAAACGGATGTTTTATCGATCAGTGAATATCTGATTCATTCATATCAAAGCATGCTTCCTTTCCATATATATATATATATATATATATATATATATATATATATGTATATATATATATAGCTGATAGATGACTGGAGGCAATCGACAGGAAGCCTTGGGCCTACGTTTCGCGTATGTTGTCTCGCGTCAGGTCAGTCAGGGCTGTAGTCAGAGACATCACCACTATACTATTCAGTCTGGCGACTGACCTCCCATAGGACTCTAATAAATACTTCGACTGGACACTAATCAACAACTAATGTCACAAGTCTGGTCCTTCATTTAGTGCAAAGTGAATTCTATCAGCCAATTCCTCAGTATGATAATCATGCTAGGTGGCTCACCGTCACAGTGTGGTCCGCACGTAATGAAGGACTGCATGCATGACACTAGTTACAAACTAGCATCCAATATGAATATATATATATATAATTTACCTGAGTAGCTGACCAGAAATCGAGTGGTCTGAACTAATTCAGCTCCCTGAGTTGAGTCAGACTGGGTGCACAAATGAAAGAAATACCCGTCCTGTGATTAAATCACTTAGATCTAGCTAGCAAACACTACTGGGTGGAATGAGTGGTGTCCACCTACTCATATCAGTCGCTCAGTAGTATATTGTATCCCACATTTATGCTTTCTGTCTTTGTTTTTCTATTTATGCTAACAAACAGATCACCTTTTGTGGTCTCAAAAATTTCCATTTCCAAAGGAAATTATGGTGAAATTTCAATTGGAACTGAGTAAAATCCAATCCATTTCGGAAAATCTGTATTTAACAATTTTTAAAAGTTAATCATATAGCTGTTTTTTGTATATTTTTTCTCTTAATCTAGAATGACTCATCATTCTAAGAATACTTCAAAGACTAGAATTGTAGAAGCTACGAATGAAGAATACGATAGTGAAGGCGATAATGAATACAACTCTCTGTATGATTCACTTGGATAAGAATGAAATCTAAGAAAAAAAGTAATAAGAACAATTATGTAATTATATGCATATGGATGGTATCTGTAGATAATTTGTTTCTCAACAAATCCGAGTATTTCTCATTCTATTCAAAATAAACGTATGATAAATAATAATTCCTTTGAACTTACACTTTTATTCTTCAAAAGAAATGAAAAGAAATAAGAGTTTCCATTCATGAAGTGGTTATGTGGTTTGTTTTATCAATTCACAAGTATCAAGCATTGGTTTACAGAAAGTTTGATCACGAGCTGACTGACGAAGAGTCTCAAACTATGATGAAATGGCTCTTCAATACTCTCAGGTTTTCCAGTAGTTCTCTAACTGATGTCAAATTGTGATCAAACCTGTAACCAATAGAATCCCTGCAAACGAACACTTCATAACTGATCTACTGCTTAATAACGACTGGTTCTATACAACTGTAACAACAGAAGACAAGGGCTAGGCAACAGATCGTTTATTAAGGAAATCAACACTTATTTATATATTTTCATGTACATTATTATAGCTTATTCAAGCAAACAAACACAGTCTTCTGATTGGTTGTTTCTCTTACAGAAAGTTGACATTGCATCTCTTTGTGACTGTTTCTTGAATGTCAGGTCATCTACATGTTGACTGTATTTGTCTACGCAAAGTCTGCTCTGATTGGTTATTGAATCAGTCTTGTTCATATTTTCTCACGACCAATATTTGCGACACAAACATTGACGTAAATAATTGTCTACCAATTTGGCTAGCTGCCTGCTCTCACCACACAACGAGTTACCTGGAGATCTAGTGCGAAGTTGTAACCACCGGTGTCCTCCAAGTAAGGTAAGAGGAAAGTTACTCACCGATGACACTGGCTAGTGGTCGTGCTAAATACATCGCGAAATGGGTAATGTCCGAATGGCTTAAGAGTCTACGAGCTCCCCTTGTAACCAGAAGGTCCTGGGTTCAGGCCTTAGAGGGTGCGTGCTGCTGAAGAGTCCCTAACTAGGACCAGCCAGCTTTCCAGTACTCTCAGTTTTCTCAATGGTTCTCTAACTGACATAGATCCGTGATCGAACTTGTAGCCAATGCATAAGTAACATATTACGACTACTTAATTCTTTTTCTCCTTTCCATATTAAAGATATCTATCTATTTGTCTATCTAGACTTCATGAGCATAGATCCCCTAAATGTAGTCTGTAATGTAGATCACAACTATTAAACTGGGTTATGTGAAATAATTACGAAGCAATCAATAATACTGATTTTGTGACCAGATATTAGTGAATGCTTTGCATTGGATGATGCTGGATTTCTATTTGAATTAAGTGCATTTGGCTTTACTATGTGAACTAATAACCATTTAGAAAAACGATCCTTCCGACAATACTGGCACATTCTATTGGCCCTACTAATATATATATATATATATATATATATATATATATATATATGTCACCACAACTGCAGGTGAACTTGTAGATACAGTGTGACATCTTTTATTCCCTACATTTCATGTAGGTAGGTAATTACTACTGTCACACTTTTCACGCCAAAGATATTTTGCATCGCATTTTAGAAAAATTTCTGTTTTCATTCTCCAAATCATTATTTCAATTTTTATCATCAGGGTAGAAGTCTACGACACACTTATTTGATGTATTTCATGCCAACCAGTTCCCACGATAATTATTTAAGGAATACTTAAGTCTGGGCATTTAATAAGAACTTAATTTGTGGATGGTGGATAGCAGTGGAATCTAAGATGCGCATTGCATCTTATTCGGGACTCGTCATCTGGACGTACCTGCATTTCCCAGTGAGTGATGATGTTACCACTGAGGCTCGAACCCTGTGCCTGTAGTTTCAAATGCCAAAGCGTTATCCACTAGACCACTTGGATAATGAGAGACACCACTTGTGCGACGGGTCATATTAATTTAATTGAATTTTTTAGATTTTCCCGCCAATTGATTGGACCGAAGTGCTTGGTCTCAGGCTGACTCGTCGAAGCATCTGCACTAGAAGCCGACATGTCAACCTGAGACCGAGCACTTCGGTCCAAACAATCGACGGGAAAATCAAAAATTCAATTCAATAATTAATGTGACCCGTTGCACAAGAGGTGGCTCTCGTGGCCCAAGTGGTCTAGTGGATAACGCTTTGGCGTTTGAAACTATGGGCACTGGGTTCGAGCCTCGGTGGGAACATCATCACTCACTGAGAAATGCAGGTACATCTGTAGGGGACTAATATTAGAGTTCACTAACATTCCAAATATAAAAGTAATAATCCAAGTCAGTGGAGTGTTAAATCACAATATATTACCAAAAATACAGTGACGAGTTATAGCAACAAAAAGGATTACTTGGTTATAAAGTATAAGTCCTCGGCTACAAATTAATTATATAATCCACAGGCACGTTAACTGTTTGGACTGCGTCTGCTGTAGCTGCTGTGTTCCGGTTGTAGAAATGTCTTCGGTTGAAAGTAGTAGGCTCCTACAATAAATCCGAAGTATACAACACGGTGTGAGTGGGGCAAGTAAGCAGAAGGGACCAGGGAGAAGACGAAGTCTCCAACAGCAGAGTGTATTTTTCAATTGTACACGGAAGTTATGTATATTTCAACAAGAAGCGTTTTAAACAAAAATTATGTACAATATCTCGAATTTATACAAGTAACCAAAAAGTGTACAATCACATTGTTACGTACTCAACACATCCAGATGACGAGTCCCAAATAGGACGAAGTGCGCATCCTGGATTCCACTGCTAACCACCATCCACAAATTAAGTTCTTATTAAATACCCAGACATTGTCAAAGCATCTGCATAGGAAGCCGACATGTCAATCTGAGAACGAGCACTTCGGTTTAATCAATCGACGGGAAAATCTCAAATTCTATTAAATTCTTAAGTCTGTTTTGCATACTTATTCCTATATTTAAACAGTGTGTTCTTGTGTAGCATGGGAGATACAGGTATAACTTGATAATTACCATAGTAACACTAAAGTCACAAATATCCAGCAATGAGACTCTTTTCAACGAATTTATTATCAATCTGTACAATCGTATACATATGGTTTTTAAGAAATTATTTCATCACGTGAGGAAATATAAACCAAGTTATGAATAAATAAAATAATAGTGCGAAGTAGTATGCAATTCAAATGTTTGTGATGATAATCACAGTTTATCATCAGCTGACAAAATAAATGTTATATTCGGAATAATTCATAGTATGTATAGAAAGGGGTATAAAATTAATTGGATTAATAAGACCAGTTGGCAATTAAGACATGACGTAACATGGTGAGAAGTTTAGTAGAAAAGAATTTAAGTACTGGCTTGCAGGGATTTGATTTGATTGGTTACAGGATTTCATCATGAGCTGACATCGGCTAGAGAACCATTGGAAAAACTGGGAGTACTGGACAGCTGTTTCGTCCTAGTTTGGGACTCTTCAATGTACGCATGCACCAGGTTTCGAACCCAGGACCTACTGGGTACAAGGCTAGCTCATAGACCTTTCAGCCACTGGGACCTGATCCAGTGACTAGCCCATGAATCCTAAATTCTGCTGATTCAGGATATATCACGACCGCTAACCATTGTCATCGATGAGTATCTGACCCCAATGGTCACGACTTTTTACTAGAACTCAGGGAACAAACTAATAGAATTTAAAATTGTAAAATATTTATGGACTTAAAATGATAAATAGGACAACTGAAATACTACCGGAAACTTTAAAGTGAGAATAGCGATAACATAGATTAAATAAATAAATGTTTACCCCTCTACGTCCAAGTTATAAACAGTGACTGTAGATACTTATTTCGTCCACAAAGGTATGGCTTGAGTTTATGAATTGCCAAGGCTTCCTCTGTCTTTCGAAGTTTGGAAGGAGAAAAGCATTGCAGTTTAGCAGAAATTTGATAAATTATCTTAAAATTATGGTTGCCGTTGCTGGAGCGACAGAAGTCTCTGGTTGCGACCTATGAACGTTGCTGCAGAAGAGCAAGGGAAATGACAGATGTATACAAAAGTGGTCAGACGACACAGTCTATCTTTTACAGAAACGGAGAACAATTCACATTTGGAGAAGATAAGTTGTAGTTTCGCTGCAAAGAACGTCTTAACGACTGATTCAGAGAGACGATTGTTGGGCCTTTCTAAATCCTGATCACCTTTGAGTTCCAAATTCATGAAGACAGTTTTCTTTGGAACTTAGTCATTGACCAGTTTAAATTGTTTGTCTTTGGTGTTTTTTGTCAATGAATAAGTTTGAGTAACCATTCTCTGTAAGTATAGTTTTTAGAAAACAAAATTACACGTCAATGCATTCAGAACTACAGATATTTCTTATCATATAGCTGAGTGAATGAATCAAGTTTCTTTTCCAGGAGATAGACACCCAACTATGGAAGGTAGTTAGTTATCCATTCCAAGTATGTTCTCAGCGGATGGGTTTTCTGAAGTATCCATCATTACGTCTTGTAAGGAACACATCAAGAAAAGGAATACTATATTGAAACTCCTTTTCTATGGTAAATCTTAAGGTAGGACAGCTTGTTGTTGAACTGAAACAAAATATCACCAGTTGTTATGTCCTTATCCCAGTAACTAAAGTATCGTCTAAATATCTTCTATAAACTTCAAAGCGACCAATGGTTTGACCAAGATGATTATTTCCAAGCTTCACAATAAAAGATAGGGAAATCTAGAAATCGTGAATATAGATCCTCGAATTACTGTATAGATCCGTACCACGCACAGTAGTACCTTCTTATTATTAGTCGTAAGTGGATGATGTTTCAAGCAGAATTCATTCCCCATAACCATATCAGTATATTCACTCAACTTCTCGGCTTGTTTTATATGCGATTATCATCGGTTATTTAAAATAGTTAGATTCGTGTAACCTAAGTTTCTGCACATCAAATCTATAAGTCAAATGCACCATAAGAGAAATGAATGAGGAGATACGGAATTACTTTCTTGTATTTTAATAAAAATGTGTTCATTTTTTCATCCATGAAAACTGGAGAACTGGAGGATAGTCTTAAAGCATGAATGTGACCTTATTACTTTAGAATATGAAACTGTGTTGTATTCTAGTTTGAACTTGACAGGTTCAGACGTGAAGCAATTATGCATCCAGAAAATTAGTTTGTGATATCTACTAACTGATAGCAGTGACTCCAACCAACAAATATGAGAACTACTCAAATTTGTAAATGACAAAATGACTGGATTGTTGGAAGAGATGGTAAAGCTCTTCATTTTTAAGTATTCTAAACTGCAGACCTTTTTTATATCTTCAGAAGATACAGTTGGTGTGTAGTGTAATGTCTTCCAGAAAAGCAATGATGGATTTAGTATGTCACTTGAAAAACTGCTTCAAAAGAAACAGGCAGTGAAGAGAACTGCCATCCTGAAGGAAATCAAACAAGTGACAATTAATGAAGAAACACATGTCCCTTTTTCAGAGGGGTTTATATTATTTGCAGATAGTATAATGAAGGAAATCTCTTCCATTTTATTTACATTAGTAGTTACATCTTTCCTGGACCTCGAAAATCCTCAATTTTGCAATTAATATTTTAAGTGTTCAATAACTTTTCGTATTATAACTGCAGTGAATCCCCATGCATTGCTTTGGTGTTGTAATTCCAGGGTCCTCTGTCTTTTCTGAAGAAGCTACTGTATTTAGCTATCAACTTTCTGATTTTCGGTACTTAGTTTTGCATTGTTGTTGCTACATCTGCATTGAAAACTTCACTATTCCTCTATTTTGCAAACAGTTTCTACATTGCGCTCAATTTTCTTCTCCTCGTATCAATCAGCAAACTTACTTCTCTCAGGAAGTTCATCCAATGTTTAACACCAGATACTTTACATGAGCTTGTCTCTTTCACAACTCGCTAACCAATTAGCAAATTGTAAATTTTAGTTACACTGTGTAATAATTACCGCAGAAAATAGGACAAACTGGAGATATGCTGCTGTAGCCCTATGTTCCACTTGAAGCCCAAGGGAACAATAAGATAATAAGATACACTAACTACATTTACTGCAATGAGTAGCACAAACCATAATGACAGACATACCTAAATAGACATATGTCGTCTTAACTTGCTCCTTAAAAAGATTGCGTAACTTAATTCTTATGAGAAAATCCCACTGAGAATTTTCAAACACTTGAGTAAGTGTTGTAACGAGGTTGTTGTAATTATTTGCAATAGCAGTATTAGTATTTCGAGATGACCGAATTACAAGAATCCAAACAAAACACAGAGAGGGTGGAATTCAGGAATTTGTATTTAGCGGAATAATTATTCAATTCATATATGAAATATTAACAATCAACAGTAAGTATTTAAACAATACAGAGATAGAAATTGTCAATCACCACATCCGCCACACGTCGAATATCTCCTTGTGTATTTATAATGATATCTCGGTTTGCTTGCAAGTAGCTGCGACCTTCTAACTGATTCTGTGATATTATTTTCATCAGTATCCTCTGGACTTATTTCTGAATTATCTACAAAATCAGGATTAGTAGCGGAATCATTAAAATTATAATTGGAACGACCTACTTCATTTATTGTCACTTTGTCCAGGTGTCTGTTATGAACTGAGTGATCTTCGATGTCTAATATCTTCACCATTCGATTTCCCATTTTTTGTAGTATGATTTCAACAGAAGGTCTATAGTAATTCTCTTTTTAATAATGTACATCAGAAGTCGTGGACATCAGATGCTCTCTGAGAATTCGAGATTTGAATAGTTTAGCAGGACTTTCATGGGTACTTGTATGCTCTGCATTCAACAGACGCGATCTATGCATATTCAGCAATTCCTCCGTTTTAATCAGTTGATCTCTCGTCTCAGTCAGCTGTTGACTAGTGGACAACCAGCCAGCTTCCGTTTCACTCACTTCTTTCCGAAACACTCCACACTTATGTTCTAAGTCCTTTTGCACACCTGACGCTGACTCAACAAAACATTCAAGTTCACGGATCCTTTCACTACTTCGCTTATTCTCAGATTCCAGCTCAGCGATTTGAGTTACCAGTCTGCAGATTTCTTCCTCCTTCATTAAACAGGAATTCTCAGTAGCTGAAAGTTTAACTGTCAAATTTTTATTCTTCGCCAGTAAACGACCAACCAATTCATTGCTACTTTTCAAGCTCTCTTCAACCTCTAACAAATTTTTTTCGTGTTTTAGACAGGTCGCACCGTAACTCAGCTACCGCGTTTTTAAAAACACGTGATACAGTTGACACTTGAGTTGCTGTACATGTAGTGAAGGTTTTCGTTGGATGAGATTGAGTATTTTGAAAAGTTGAGAGACATATTGACTCTACCTTACTAGACAGATTGAGAGAATCATAAGAATTCTAAGTAACAAGTATTTGAACTTCTACAAACAGTCTTCATGTGTCCAACTTTACCACATTTATGACACTTAGCACCCCGAAAACGGCAAGTGCTTCGTAGATGAATCTTTCCACAGGAAAAACACGGTTTAATGTTTTTTGATCTATCTCTGCATTCTATTACCTGTGGACGACAGTTTGGATTTCTTTCTATGAACACTTGTATTATCGACTTTGGACAGCATGACATCAGATACTGACGTAGTGGGGGCAGAGTATTCACTGTTGACATCTTCATATGTAATACATAGATCCTTAGCAGTTTCAAAGGTGCAGGAAGGAATTTGAATTAACTCTTTCTCTAACTTAGGAATATTGACTCCAGCAATTAGACGATCACGTAGTTGAGTATGGAGCTGATCTCCAAAGTTGCACTTTGAAGCTTGTATCTGAAGTTTCAGTTTACAGTTTACAATTTATTTAGGATAGTAGGCTATATGCCTGTGTTAATCCTTTCGATTTATTTCATACAGGAGGTCCAATCTCGCCTTGAATGAATCAACGGATGGCGCTGATACGACATGTTCCGGTAGGGAGTTCCAATGGTTCACAATTCGATGCGAAAAACGGATTTCCAGACGCAGACGATTCGACCGTGGTTTTTGAACCTTGAGGTGATGTCCTCGCAATTGGTTGGTGCTAGAAGGAAGAAATAATTTAGATAAATTAGCTCCAAAATCATTTCTTAGGATACGGTATGCTAGTATTAGGTCACCCCTAAGTCGTCTGTATGACAGTGGAAATAAACCCAGTCGACTTAACCTCTGTGGAGTCCTCAAAAAGAAACTTATCCAAATTTTACTACTATGTAAATAATGAACATATTGTACACCACTTTGTTTTAACCAGAAACTCTGTACTTTGACTTTACCTCGGGTTTTGAATAAATATACAGCTGTGCCTTCGACTCTCCGTCTTCTCCACCATCTCAACTGCCGTCGATCAATCCTAATCACCTGCTTTCTATCTCTGATTTTTGCAGGAGCACCGTAGTTTCTTCCTACGTACTTTGGTCGACCTCCGGCAACGTTAACATTGGAGAATTACTACTGGAGCAGTCTTTCCGCAGCACCTGGAGTCTATTACGTTTATTGTGGAAGTTGGATCTTTGTAAACTCAAGTAATCAAACTTTAATACATTCTTCCCGTAACTAAACTCATTTGGTATTTTATTTTCTACTTGAATTTGGGTAACTAAGCTAATAGAGTGAAAAGGTCCACCACAATAATTGGTGAGCCCGTTTCGAACCCTTTTTTATGGTTAACCCGTTTTCGAACCTTTTTGTTTCGATAGTTACCTCGTTTTGAACATTTTTGTTGCTATTTTGTCCTTATAAACTCGCACTGCTTTAATTTTTGTTACCACAAGTTTTTCTATTTTGTATATCTATATACTTACATATTATATGACAATGGCTCCACCTAAACGTACCACTGTTGCTGAAGAAGGTAATAAAGGCGAAGAGACACAGAACTCTGCTGTTAACGCCTTGCCGGATTTAAGACTACCTCAATTTGATCTGGCTGAACCACGTGTCTGGTTCACAGTCATTGAACAGTTGTTTGCAGCTCGAGGTATTACGTCGCAGATCGCCATGTATGGTTGCGTATTAGCAGCAATTCCCACGGAAGTACTACGAGAGGTTATCGATGTCATAGACAGCAAACCTACAGACTCTCAATATGACAAACTAAAAGCTGCACTCATCCAGCGGACCACTCTCTCCGATGAGAAACGCATACAACAACTACTTACTTCGTGTGATCTAGGTACAAAAAAGCCATCTCAACTACTTAGACATATGCGCCAGTTGATTGGGTCACACAAAGTAGATGAGTTAATTCTACGTCAGATGTTCTTACAACGTTTACCACAAAATGTTCAACAAATCCTAACAATATCTTCTAGGACGACAGACCTTGAAGAATTAGCTAAAATGGCAGACGATATCATGGATGTGTTATCAAATAATGGCATAAATAGCGTGTCTACCGAGGCAGTACCACCAAGCCCTTCCACATCTATGAAGGACGCACCAATGTTTTGGTTACTTTCCCAGTTAACATCTCAAATGCAAGATTTACGACTGGAAGTGTCCGAGCTTCGAGCACAAAGGAACCAGTCACATACGGTATCCAAGCAACGGCGATCAAGATCTAGACGACGTTCTAGAACACCGTCTCAAAGCCGTAACATTTGTTGGTATCATAGGAGGTATGGGCATAATGCCCTGAAGTGTATTCGACCGTGTATGTACAACAGTAGTAACTCATCTCAGGGAAACTCCCCAGCCAGACAGTAATGGCGACGGCTGTTAATGGCAATCACCCCAGTCGCCTTTTCTATGTGAGGGATTTGACTACCGGCACATTATTCCTGGTAGATACAGGCGCCGAGGTCAGTGTTATTCCCCCCTCACTATCCAGGCGATCAGCCAAAATACCTGGAAAACTTTCACTTCGTGCTGCCAACCAAACCAACATACAGACGTATGGCGAACAGTCAATGATTTTAAATTTAGGACTACGCCGACGTTTCACATGGATCTTCATAGTAGCTGACGTACGTCACGCTATACTAGGTGCAGACTTCCTAAGTCACTTCAATCTGTTAGTTGATATCAGCAAGAAAAAACTGGTTGACAATTGCACCCAACTCAAGATCCATGGTATTACATGTGACTACTCGGTTCATAGCATCTGTATAGAAAAGCCGGAGAGTGAAATGTTCTCTGCTTTATTGAAACGATTTCCTAAAATCCTTAAACCATCATACAACTTCGAAGATATATCTCATACAGTTACGCATAAGATCATCACAACAGGACAACCTGTGAAGGCACGTCCACGACGGTTACCACCCGATAAACTAGCAGCAGCTAAGTCGGAATTCGAACATATGATGCAGTTAGGTATCATACGACCATCTAACAGCCCATGGTCTTCACCTCTGCACATGGTACCTAAAACTAATCATGACTGGCGACCATGTGGAGATTATCGCGCTTTGAATAACGCTACGGTCCCAGATCGTTATCCTATACCTCATCTCCACGACTTCTCCTTGAACTTACATGGAAAGACCGTTTTTACCAAAGTTGACTTGGTCAGGGCATATCATCAAATACCAGTCGCTCCAGAAGACATTGCAAAAACAGCAATTATTACGCCTTTTGGATTATTCGAATTCTTGAGAATGCCTTTCGGACTAAAGAATGCTGCTCAAACATTTCAGCGTTTTATGGACCAAGTTACCCAAGGTCTTGATTTTGTCTTTGTATATATCGACGATGTCTTAATTGCCAGCTCATCGATGGAAGAACATATGCAACACTTAAGCCTGTTATTTCAAAGGTTTGAACAATTTGGAGTTGTTATCAATCCAAAGAAATGTATTTTTGGTTCCCCTTCCATTGAATTCTTAGGACATCGAATAACTGCCGAAGGCATCAGACCTACCGAAGATAAGATAGAAACTATTAAGAACTTTCCCGAACCTGATTCCTTAAAGAAACTTAGACGTTTTCTCGGGATGTTCAACTTCTACCGACGTTTTATTCCATCATGTGCCTCCATAGTTCAACCACTGACCGACCTACTTAGATGCAATTCGAAGAAATTTCAGTGGTCTGAAGAAGCAAAAGCAGCATTTAATAATGCAAAAGATGCCTTATCCAACGTTGTAATGTTATCTCATATCAACCCAGAAGCTTCACTCATTTTATGTACAGATGCATCGCAGGTAGCAGTGGGAGCAGTTTTACAACAAAAGTTCAATAATGACATCACTCCACTTGCTTTCTTCTCCAAAAAGTTGGAACCTGCGCAAACTCGTTACAGTACCTTTGGCAGAGAACTGTTAGCCATCTACCTAGCAGTGAAACATTTCAGCTTCTTACTACAAGGTCGACATTTTACTATCTTAACCGACCATAAGCCTCTTTGTTATGCTTTCACCACTTCGTTGGACAGACACTCTCCGAGAGAAGCCAGACAACTGGATTACATCTCACAATTCTCAACAGACATCCAGTTCATCAAAGGAGATTCTAATATCGTAGCCGATTCTTTGTCTCGATGTGACGTTAATCACCTATCTTCGATAGATATTAGCTTAGACAATATTGCCAAGCTGCAGAAAAATGACGCCGAACTCCATACTTGTAGACGAAACTCCTCCCTACAGTTGCAGGATGTACCTATTCCCCTGTCTGATACAACTATCGTCTGCGACGTTTCAACGGGCGTTCATAGACCTTTTGTTCCACTAAGTTGTCGAAAACCTTTGTTTGAACATCTACATTCATTGTCTCATCCTGGAGTGCGTGCTACAGTCAAGTTGATCAGCGAGCGTTTTGTTTGGCCCAAGATGAACTCCGATATTCGGAAATGGGCCCGCCAATGCTTGCAATGTCAAAGATCCAAGGTACATCATCACACCGTCACACCTCCAAAACAGTTCAATTTACCCGATAAACGATTTCAACACGTTCATATAGATGTTGTTGGACCATTACCGCCATCCAGAGGATTTACTCATATACTTACTGCGATTGATCGATTTACCCGATGGGCTATTGCTTGTCCACTCAACGATATATCTGCAGAAAATATCGCTTTGGTTTTCTTAGATCGCTGGGTGTCAAACTATGGAGTACCCACAACTATTACAACAGACCGAGGAGCTCAATTTCAATCAACTCTGTTTCGAGAGTTTACGAGACTCCTTGGAGTGAACCATATCTCCACTACAGCTTATCATCCTGCAGCGAATGGTCTGGTGGAACGTTTCCATCGACAACTGAAAAGCTCGCTTATGGCACAAGCTGACTCATCTAAGTGGAGTGAACACCTACCATTAGTTCTTCTCAGTATCCGATCAACTGTAAAAGAAGATTTGGGATGTACACCAGCTCAACTTGTGTATGGTACTACCCTCACATTGCCTGGTCAGTTAGTTCCGTCTAATGATTCAACTGAAGTAAATATCTCCGACTTCACCAACCGCCTTACCCAGCATATGCTTCAGCTTAGACCAGTAGCCCCTCGCCAATCACTTCAGAAAGCTCAAGTAAATAAGAACCTACTCACTAGCAAATTTGTATTTGTTCGCGTCGATGCCATTAGAAAAGGTTTACAACATCCATATGAAGGTCCTTTTCTAGTACTTAAACGCACCGAAAAATACTTCACGCTGAACAAACATGGTAAACCGGAGACTGTTTCTATCGACCGTCTTAAACCAGCGTACACCGACAGCGAACATGAAACACTAGCAACGCCGACACCAATAAACAATCAGCAAGTCAATGCAACTCCAACTCTCCCGCTCTTCACTCTTCCCCCTGTACAGACACGCAGTGGGCGGCAGATCTGTAAACCTGCCCGCTATGTTCATTTCATTGACTGACATAAACGTTAACCTCATTTAGACATACTTCTCATTACTATTGTTGTTAACATTCACTTCATTATAACCATTAATATTTATTAGTATTATTATTTGCTGTTCGTCAACTGTACTGCAAGCACACGCATTCACCACGTATATGTGTATATCTATTTATATATGAATTTCACAAATGTTAACAAACATGTCATGGTTTATTATGTACATAAATTTTTATTTAAAATTATAACAAGTTTTGATTTTTTTTTAAAATTCCTGTATGTGCTTGTATGTGCTAAACTTTATACGACACGGATGCATTCCATACATCCTGATCTAACTTTGTATCCTTATTGTTGTTATTTTTTGTTATCCATATTGTTGACATTATCCCTTATTTATGTTGCTTATATTCATGTAATCGTCCACGAGGGCAGTACTGATGGTCCTCCGGACCTCTAAGAGGGGGAGCCCTGTGGAGTCCTCAAAAAGAAACTTATCCAAATTTTACTACTATGTAAATAATGAACATATTGTACACCACTTTGTTTTAACCAGAAACTCTGTACTTTGACTTTACCTCGGGTTTTGAATAAATATACAGCTGTGCCTTCGACTCTCCGTCTTCTCCACCATCTCAACTGCCGTCGATCAATCCTAATCACCTGCTTTCTATCTCTGATTTTTGCAGGAGCACCGTAGTTTCTTCCTACGTACTTTGGTCGACCTCCGGCAACGTTAACATTGGAGAATTACTACTGGAGCAGTCTTTCCGCAGCACCTGGAGTCTATAACGTTTATTGTGGAAGTTGGATCTTTGTAAACTCAAGTAATCAAACTTTAATACATTCTTCCCGTAACTAAACTCATTTGGTATTTTATTTTCTACTTGAATTTGGGTAACTAAGCTAATAGAGTGAAAAGGTCCACCACACCTCTCCTCATATGACAGGGTTGAGAAACCCTTTATTAGCTTAGTTCCTACTCTTTGCACCCTTTCTAATAAGTCTATTTCGTATTTGAAACACGGGCTCGCTGCCTGGATCCCATATTCCAAATGAGGTCTGATATAAGTCGGATATAATATACGAAATATATCAGCGTCAAAGTTCGCAAAAGCCTTGCGTATGGCCCATAACATTCGAAAACCCTTAGTGGCTGCAGTTCTACAGTTTGTTGCTGTTTTCAAGTCATGCTGCACAACCACTCCCAAGTCCTTGTACTCAGTGACCACTGGGAGAGTAATGCCATTCATTGAGTAATTGTGCACGTGACTATGGGATACATGCATAACTACACTCTTGCTTAAGTTAATCTCCAAGGCCCAGTGCTTACACCAATCACTTAACAAGTTTAAATCTTCCTGCAAAGCAAGTTGATCACTGTCATCGTGCAAAGCCCTCCATATCTTGATGTCATCAGCAAACAGTAAGCAGGATGACTTAACTACCGATGGAATCTCATTAACATAAATCAGGAAAAGAAGTGGGCCTAGAATTGTACCCTGAGGAACGCCACTCTTAACCGATTCCCATGTTGATAAAACCCCGTTAACTCGTACTCTTTGTCTTCTGTCCTTTAGAAAGTCTTGAATCCAGTCGGTAACCACTTTATTGATTCCCAGACTACCTAACTTTACTAGAAGACCTGAATGAGAAACCCTGTCAAACGCCTTGCTAAGGTCTATGAATATGGCATCCACCGGTATATTAGCATCAGCTGAGCTTGCCCAACTTTCTCTGGCCAAAAGAAGGTTGGTCAAGCAAGAATGACCTGCTCTAAAACCGTGCTGTTCCACAGCGAAAAGTTTGTTCCCTTCAATGAACTGAATGATAGCATCACGAATTATTCTTTCTAGTAGTTTAACAACAATACTGGTCAAACTAACAGGACGATAGTTCTGAACTAAGTTTCTAGATCCGGTTTTGAAGACCGGACTAATGATGGCATCTTTCCAGTCTCTTGGACATTTAGACTGGTCCAGAGACATATTGAAGATTACCGACAATGGCTCGGCTATGCTTTCAGCCAATGCTGTTAATATACGTGGGTGGAGTTCATCAGGGCCACTGGACTTACCAGGATTGAGCCTTAGAAGCCACTTTAGGACAGTATCCTTTCCAATGTATAAGGGTGCCATTTTCAAGTTACCTTCTGGAAAATTTACAAAGCTGGTATCAATATTATCAGAGAATACTTGACTAAAGTGCTTGGACAAAGCCTCAGCCTTGGTCAAGTTATCCTCAGCCATGTTTGTCTGGTCATCTTCAAGCATAAGAGGTGGGATAGCATCACTCTTACGTGTTCTTCTCTTGATATATGAGAAGAGTCTTTTTGGGCAGCCTGGTGAACTTTTAACTAACTGGGTTTCGTAAGCTATCCTTGACTGGTGGATCAAAGTTTTACACTGGTTTCTGGTTTCACAGTATTTCAGCCGGAACTGCTGTAGCCCAGTAGAAACAAAGAGATTCCAGAACCTTTTTCTCCGTCTCAGGAGTGTTATAGCTTGTCTATTTATCCATGGTGGCCGATTTGTTGGCCTTTTAGGAACCCTCCAGGGGATGAGATCAGTGGTAACCCTCTCAAGTGTATTCTTAAATCTATCCCATTCATCTTCAATGGATGAGACAATGTTGACTGACCAGTCGGCAGTTGAAGCACGCTCCTTTATAGCCACTATGTCAGCATGCCAAACACTAGGCCGGGATTTGGGTTGAAAACTGACTAAATTGCCAGCCCTTAAGTTAAAATCTAACACCCCATGATCACTGTTTGCTAGAGGTGGATGAATAACTAGACCATCCACGTCGTCGTTGTCATGAGTAAGCACTAAGTCCAGCAAGGAAGATCCTTGGGTAGAACCGAATCTTGTACTACCTAAGACATGTTGTGTCAGGGCATTTTCCATGGTTGTCAAGAGTAACCGGCTGTCAAACTTATCAGCGGATCCTGGAGATGTGACAGCTACCCAGTCTATATGAGGTGCATTAAAATCACCTAGAATAAGACAGCTACTGTGTTTACTCCATTGTTTGAGGTGATCTAAAATGAAGTCATCACACTGACAATAGGGACTTCTATACAGAACTCCAATGAGTAGAGTGCCGGTTGCAAAGCTTACTTCACAGCTAATTACCTCACCTGTCCCACTGTCATGAGCTTCAGATTTCACGGAACGAACATGTAGGGAGTTGTTGATGTACAGAGCAACCCCGCCACCTCTACGACCCTTAACTCTGTCGCTGCGCAAGCAACTAAATCCGCATAGCTCAGGTGTGTCATCTAATCCCGAAACCAGCCATGTTTCAGTAATGGCCACAATACCTGGGCTAAGGTCTTCTACTAATACACCTAGCTCGTGAAATTTGTTCCCGATACTACGTATATTAGTGTACACTACCTTCAGGCTTCCTATGCGGTCTGGCCTATCCACACAGGTCTTGGAAGCATACGTTTCCAAGACCTGACTATTTGAAAACCCACCAGTTTAAGGTTAGTCTCACCATTTTTGCGTCTTGTTTCTAGCTGGGACAAAACTTCTTTTCGTTTAAGTCTGTCTTCAAGAGATAAATCAGGTCTGGCTGAAATTCCTGACCCGGCAAGGTTGTGTACATTAGCCAGTAGATGATTCCGTTCATCAGGAGAACCTAAAACTACTTTAAGCAACCTACGCTGATTAGAACATTCATCATCTCTTTTGCCTATTCTAATCAGCTTTTTAATCGATACTCCAGGGAAATTCGCTGGGAGCATCTTCCTTATAATACTACTCACTAATTTAAGGTCGTGATCGTGCCTTTTCACGGGATCAGATTCTTTGGACTCTTCCAAATTTCCAACAATTATGTTAGAGTCTAAGGAGAGCTTGTCGTATTTAGCAGTGGCTACGTCCTTTCTCACCACTATTGATGCAGCCTGGCTACAGGTGACAGACGTTTGCCTACCATCAATATTACTATATTTCTTTCGACTGCTTATTTTTGTTACCCATTTATCATCTGCCTGCAGTTGCTTCTCAGGGCTGCTGCAGTTTTTGATGGTACAATCAAGATCAGTGTCTGCGCCACCTTCATGGTGAACTTCGCTTACGGTGTTCTCTGGTTCTGAGGTGCTGTTTACAGCTTCCGTTTTTTTACCTTTTCGCTTACTAAGACGCTTCGAACGCCTAGTAGGTTTTACTTCCGGGGTAACTGGGATAGTAACCGCCGGTGTGATAACATTCATGATGGCACTTACTGCTTCATCTTCAGACGGGCAGTCCGTGTCACTCTTACTAGCCACGCTATCATCAGGAAGTTCCATAGCTTTAGAGAGCAGTTCGTGAGCCTCCCTTATTAAGGTCATCTTTGGAGAGCAACACATTCTGCACATCCAGTGGGATGTTGGAGCAGTACAGCGTTTGTATGCAGCTGGACGTAATCCAGTACACATCTTATGATACCATTTTTCACAGTTATTACACTGTATTCCATCATCTACCAAAAAGTAACACTCCGCCCTATTACATTTATGTGGTACTTTTGACATCATGAAATTCTACTGGAAACAGCCAAGACAATTTACCCAATATAGAATATATAAGTGGTTAAAATCAAAACTTAACAGACAAAAGTCAAGTTAAAGTTTTTTTTAAATGTTCTTGAAGTGAATAACACAACAAAACAGCGATTTGTCAAAAACGTGAAATACGTGAAAAAAGCACTCCCTTTCAAACAGCGCGGTGAGGTGTATCGTGAAGAATAAAGTCTCTAATCTTCTGGTTGGGAGCACGAACCAGTTTGTGGAACTGAGTTCTCTCTCGTGTCTCAAAAGTAGTTATATGGAAGTAATCTATTAGAAGTTCGCGGAGCTTGTAGTACCCCTATACCAACTGTAAACATGCTTTTTAATCTAATTTGTATACTTGTGTTATATGTGTATACAGACCGATTTTATATGTACTTCGCAAACATTTGTCATTTTACTGTTGAATATTACCTTGACACAATTTCGAATTTGACTACTGCTACAATACATGATCGTACTCTTCGCAAGTGCCTTTTGATTTACGTTGTGGGCGTCGAGTAGCCGCAACGTCTGCGCACATTAATAAGAACGAAGAGATACTAGAATATATGTGTACGGCAGTTTAGTCAGACAACGCACGCAATAAGCTTATCATATGGAAGATAAATTGGTTTGTCAGGAAACGACACCGTCTTCACTAGGCTGTACGCATCTAGCCCAATAGCAGTAATGAAATGAGCTGAAATTTTGTCATCCCGAACATTCTTCGACATGCACCATGCGTCGAAGCATTCAAGGTAATCGGCGATTTCCCGCGGTGAACCATTTATAGGAAACTTTCCAAGGTTATTTAGTTCCATAGCGACGTCGAATAGCTGTAATTATTTGTAATAGTAGTATTAGTATTCAGCGATGACCGAATTACAAGAATTTGACCAAAACACAAAGAGGGATGAATTTAGGAATTTGTATTTGGTGGAATTATTATTCAATTCATATAAGAAAAATATTAACAAGCAACAGTAATTATTTAAACAATACAGAGATGGAAATTGTCAATCACCACAGAGGGGTTGGTAATTTCTTGGTTGTAGTCTAAACTGACTAGAATGAGCCTCCAGTCACGATACTAGAGTCAACTGATCACTTGGAAATATTTACCATAATGAAGTAGAGATAACAGTGAGATTTAAGTGAGATAACTGCGACAATAACTCTTATTATTCACATTACAGAATAAGGTATTCTTTACACATCAATGAAAACTTAAACATTGGAGAAATTTATTCCCTTATACGAATTTAAAACAAGCAACATAAGTTAACAAAGCAAGACTTAATAAATTCATCGAATTTCGGCTGTGCGTCGGTGCCACAGTGGTAGAATGCTTGCCAACCACACAAGTGGTTCGGAGTTCGATCCTCAGCCGGCACACTCCTTTATATCGCTAGATCAGTAATAAGACTGGTAGAGAGGGGAGGTTTGGAATAAGTCTAGCAACCGCATCCTGTAAAAATAAACACCACTGCTCTAACCTGAAGCCCTATTGCTGCACTGGGAACGTCTATGAATAATAAAAAACCAAATTTCGGTAGAACTCTTTAGCTGAATACTCTACATACAAGGGTATAAAGTTAGGATAAAATGGATTATGGTTCAATTACACCACTTAAATAAGCAATTAGTTATCAGTCAGCGAAAGAATTTGAATGAACCAAGAACTTCGAACCGAATCAATCTGATTATATTAGTAATACTGTGGTGAGAGCAGGCCGTGAGAAAATATGAGCAAGGCTGATTCAACAACCAATCACAGCAAAGTTAACGTGGCAAAATATAATTCGCAGATAGAGAACTCTATTTGTCGAGGAATCCCCAAACAACCAATCAGAAGCCTGCGTTTGGCTGCCTAACTTCTGATAAACAACCAATCAGATAACTGCGCTTGTCTACTTGCATAAGCTATAATAATGTATGTGAAATATGTATAAATACGTGTTGATTTTCACAATAAAACGATCTGTTGTCTGGCCCTTGTCTTCTGTTGTTACAATACTAATAATAGTAACAGCAATAATAATAATCAATAGTAATAATACGAGTTGAGAAAACGGTAGTGATGAAAGGTAGTTTAAATGACTCAGAAACAATAATAATAAGAAGTAGAATAAAATATTAATAATGATAACCGTTAATAAATAAGACACGTCGTCATGGTAGATTCAGAGTGACTGCCATTTTTGTACAAAGAGATCTGGTTTATAAACTCTAAATGCACAAGCCTCCGCAACTGTCACGAATAATTATTTTTAAATTGACTGCATCAGTCGTGATTTACGGCTAACAATGATAGTTAGTCCGTCATAACAATAAGCCTTACATTGAACGAGATGATGTTCGAAATATAAATTCACTGCATATGTATAAGAAGTAATAAAGTTTGACGACAAATAGAATATTACGAAAATGTTTTATGATCCCGACGTTACATAATCTTCTACTTTGCTCGTTGTCTTTAACGTAGGTGAAAATTTCTACCTGATATATGGTTAAGTGAAAAAAAATTCACTTCTTACACGGATAAATGAAATGTCGGCTTTAAGACAGACGAAAAATTTCATAAATAAGCCATTGTTCACTATTTACCACAGACATAAACACTCTTATTGAATATTTACTCATGTAATGTTTTTGATGCCATTATGCTTCTTCGACTACAAGTGTAAATGCCAGACGATCGTACGAATTAATTGTCTTAGTTTTTATTCTTTTGTCAAATGCTAAAGGGATAACACACACTACTGTCGGCTGACTTTTCCAAATTATCTGACTTGAAGTCAGCTCAAACTGATTGCACCATTGGTTTCATTTTCATCACTGAATCTCCATACATATAAAGGTTGATGAAAATGAACGCTTGATAATTTCTGATTAGATTTCCCCAGATCCTGGTAATTTCCAGAAGATATACACACACAATAATATTGAAATGTGTGTGGAGTCCTCAAAAATAAACTTATCCAAATTTTACTACTATGTAAGAAACGAACATATTGTACATCACTTTGTTTTAACCATAAACTCTGTACTTTGAACTTTACCTCGGGTTTTGAATAAATATATAGTTCTGACTCCGACTCTCCGTCTTCTCCACCATCTCAACTGCCGTCGATCAATTTTAATCACCTGCTTTCTATCTCAAATTTTTGCAGGAGCACCGTAGTTTCTTCCTACGTACTTTGGTCGACCTCCGGCAACGTCAACATTGGAGAATTAGTACTGGAGCAGTCTTCCCGCAGCGCCTGGAGTCTATTACGTTTATTGTGGATTTTGGATCTTTGTAAACCCAAGTAACGAAACTTTAATATATTCTTCCCGTAACTAAACTGATTTGGTATTTTATTTTCTACTTGAATTTGGGTAACTAAGCTAACAGAGTGAAAGGTCCACCACAATAATTGGTGAGCCCGTTTCGAACCTTTTTTTATGGTTAACCCGTTTTCGAACCTTTTTGTTTCGATAGTTAACTCGTTTTGAACATTTTTGTTGCTATTTTGGCCTTATAAACTCGCATTGCTTTAATTTTTGTTACCACAAGTTTTGCTATTTTGTATATCTCTATACTTATATATTATATGACAATGGCTCCACCTAAACGTACCACTGTTGCTGAAGAAGGTAATAAAGGCGAAGAGACACAGAACTCTGCTGTTAACGCCTTGCCGGATTTAAGACTACCTCAATTTGATCTGGCTGAACCACGTGTCTGGTTCACAATCATTGAACAGTTGTTTGCAGCTCGAGGTATTACGTCGCAGATCGCCATGTATGGTTGCGTATTAGCAGCAATTCCCACGGAAGTACTACGAGAGGTTATCGATGTCATAGACAGCAAACCTACAGACTCTCAATATGACAAACTAAAAGCTGCACTCATCCAGCGGACCACTCTCTCCGATGAGAAACGCATACAACAACTACTTACTTCGTGTGATCTAGGTACAAAAAAGCCATCTCAACTACTTAGACATATGCGCCAGTTGATTGGGTCACACAAAGTAGATGAGTTAATTCTACGTCAGATGTTCTTACAACGTTTACCACAAAATGTTCAACAAATCCTAACAATATCTTCTAGGACGACAGACCTTGAAGAATTAGCTAAAATGGCAGACGATATCATGGATGTGTTATCAAATAATGGCATAAATAGCGTGTCTACAGAGGCAGTACCACCAAGCCCTTCCACATCTATGAAGGACGCACCAATGTTTTGGTTACTTTCCCAGTTAACATCTCAAATGCAAGATTTACGACTGGAAGTGTCCGAGCTTCGAGCACAAAGGAACCAGTCACATACGGTATCCAAGCAACGGCGATCAAGATCTAGACGACGTTCTAGAACACCGTCTCAAAGCCGTAACATTTGTTGGTATCATAGGAGGTATGGGCATAATGCCCTGAAGTGTGTTCGACCGTGTATGTACAACAGTAGTAACTCATCTCAGGGAAACTCCCCAGCCAGACAGTAATGGCGACGGCTGTTAATGGCAATCACCCCAGTCGCCTTTTCTATGTGAGGGATTTGACTACCGGCACATTATTCCTGGTAGATACAGGCGCCGAGGTCAGTGTTATTCCCCCCTCACTATCCAGGCGATCAGCCAAAATACCTGGAAAACTTTCACTTCGTGCTGCCAACCAAACCAACATACAGACGTATGGCGAACAGTCAATGATTTTAAACTTAGGACTACGCCGACGTTTCACATGGATCTTCATAGTAGCTGACGTACGTCACGCTATACTAGGTGCAGACTTCCTAAGTCACTTCAATCTGTTAGTTGATATCAGCAAGAAAAAACTGGTTGACAATTGCACCCAACTCAAGATCCATGGTATTACATGTGACTACTCTGTTCATAGCATCTGTATAGAAAAGCCGGAGAGTGAAATGTTCTCTGCTTTATTGCAACGATTTCCTAAAATCCTTAAACCATCATACAACGTCGAAGATATATCTCATACAGTTACGCATAAGATCATCACAACAGGACAACCTGTGAAGGCACGTCCACGACGGTTACCACCCGATAAACTAGCAGCAGCTAAGTCGGAATTCGAACATATGATGCAGCTAGGTATCATACGACCATCTAACAGCCCATGGTCTTCACCTCTGCACATGGTACCTAAAACTAATCATGACTGGCGACCATGTGGAGATTATCGCGCTTTGAATAACGCTACGGTCCCAGATCGTTATCCTATACCTCATCTCCACGACTTCTCCTTGACCTTACATGGAAAGACCATTTTTACTAAAGTTGACTTGGTCAGGGCATATCATCAAATACCAGTCGCTCCAGAAGACATTGCAAAAACAGCAATTATCACGCCTTTTGGATTATTCGAATTCTTGAGAATGCCTTTCGGACTAAAGAATGCTGCTCAAACATTTCAGCGTTTTATGGACCAAGTTACCCAAGGTCTTGATTTCGTCTTTGTATATATCGACGATGTCTTAATTGCCAGCTCATCGATGGAAGAACATATGGAACACTTAAGCTGTTATTTCAAAGGTTTGAACAATTTGGAGTTGTTATCAATCCAAAGAAATGTATTTTTGGTTCCCCTTCCATTGAATTCTTAGGACATCGAATAACTGCCGAAGGCATCAGACCTACCGAAGATAAGATAAAAACTATTAAGAACTTTCCCGAACCTGATTCCTTAAAGAAACTTAGACGTTTTCTCGGGATGTTCAACTTCTACCGACGTTTTATTCCATCATGTGCCTCCATAGTTCAGCCACTGACCGACCTACTTAGATGCAATTCGAAGAAATTTCAGTGGTCTGAAGAAGCAAAAGCAGCATTTAATAATGCAAAAGATGCCTTATCCAACGTTGTAATGTTATCTCACATCAACCCAGAAGCTTCACTCATTTTATGTACAGATGCATCGCAGGTAGCAGTGGGAGCAGTTTTACAACAAAAGTTCAATAATGACACCACTCCACTTGCTTTCTTCTCCAAGAAGTTGGAACCTGCGCAAACTCGTTACAGCACTTTTGGCAGAGAACTGTTAGCCATCTACCTAGCAGTGAAACATTTCAGCTTCTTACTACAAGGTCGACATTTTACTATCTTAACCGACCATAAGCCTCTTTGTTATGCTTTCACCACTTCGTTGGACAGACACTCTCCGAGAGAAGCCAGACAACTGGATTACATCTCACAATTCTCAACAGACATCCAGTTCATCAAAGGAGATTCTAATATCGTAGCCGATTCTTTGTCTCGATGTGACGTTAATCACCTATCTTCGATAGATATTAGCTTAGACAATATTGCCAAGCTGCAGAAAAATGACGCCGAACTCCATACTTGTAGACGAAACTCCTCCCTACAGTTGCAGGATGTACCTATTCCCCTGTCTGATACAACTATCGTCTGCGACGTTTCAACGGGCGTTCATAGACCTTTTGTTCCACTAAGTTGTCGAAAACCTTTGTTTGAACATCTACATTCATTGTCTCATCCTGGAGTGCGTGCTACAGTCAAGTTGATCAGCGAGCGTTTTGTTTGGCCCAAGATGAACTCCGATATTCGGAAATGGGCCCGCCAATGCTTGCAATGTCAAAGATCCAAGGTACATCATCATACCGTCACACCTCCAAAACAGTTCAATTTACCGATAAACGATTTCAACACGTTCATATAGATATTATTGGACCATTACCGCCATCCAGAGGATTTACTCATATACTTACTGCGATTGATCGATTTACCCGATGGGCTATTGCTTGTCCACTCAACGATATATCTGCAGAAAATATCGCTTTGGTTTTCTTAGATCGCTGGGTGTCAAACTATGGAGTACCCACAACTATTACAACAGACCGAGGAGCTCAATTTCAATCAACTCTGTTTCGAGAGTTTACGAGACTCCTTGGAGTGAACCATATCTCCACTACAGCTTATCATCCTGCAGCGAATGGTCTGGTGGAACGTTTCCATCGACAACTGAAAAGCTCGCTTATGGCACAAGCTGACTCATCTAAGTGGAGTGAACACCTACCATTAGTTCTTCTCAGTATCCGATCAACTGTAAAAGAAGATTTGGGATGTACACCAGCTCAACTTGTGTATGGTACTACCCTCACATTGCCTGGTCAGTTAGTTCCGTCTAATGATTCAACTGAAGTAAATATCTCCGACTTCACCAACCGCCTTACCCAGCAAATGCTTCAGCTTCGACCAGTAGCCCCTCGCCAATCACTTCAGAAAGCTCAAGTAAATAAGAACCTACTCACTAGCAAATTTGTATTTGTTCGCGTCGATGCCATTAGAAAAGGTTTACAACATCCATATGAAGGTCCTTTTCTAGTACTTAAACGCACCGATAAATACTTCACGCTGAACAAACATGGTAAACCGGAGACTGTTTCTATCGACCGTCTTAAACCAGCGTACACCGACAGCGAACATGAAACACTAGCAACGCCGACACCAATAAACAATCAGAAAGTCAATGCAACTCCAACTCTCTCTCTCTTCACACTTCCCCCTGTACAGACACGCAGTGGACGGCAGATCTGTAAACCTGCCCGCTATGTTCATTTTATTGACTGACATAAACGTTAACCTCATTTAGACATTCTTCTCATTACTATTGTTGTCGAGATTCATTTCATTATAACCATTAATATTTATTAGTATTAATGTTTGCTGTTCGTCAACTGTACTGCAAGCACACGCATTCACCAAGTATATGTATATATCTATTTATATATGAATTTCACAAATGTTAACGAACATGTCATGGTTTATTATGTACATAAATTTTTTATTTAAAATTATAACAAGTTTTGATTTTTTTTAAATTCCTGTATGTGCTTGTATGTGCTAAACTTTATACGACACGGATGCATTCCATACATCCTGATCTAACTTTGTATCCTTATTGTTGTTGTTGTTATTTTTTGTTATCCTTATTGTTGACATTGTCCCTTATTTATATTGCTTATATTCATGTAATCGTCCACGAGGACAGTACTGATGGTCCTCCGGACCTCTAAGAGGGGGAGCCCTGTGGAGTCCTCAAAAATAAACTTATCCAAATTTTACTACTATGTAAAAATGAACATATTGTACATCACTTTGTTTTAACCATAAACTCTGTACTTTGAACTTTACCTCGGGTTTTGAATAAATATATAGTTCTGCCTTCGACTCTCCGTCTTCTCCACCATCTCAACTGCCGTCGATCAATTTTAATCACCTGCTTTCTATCTCAAATTTTTGCAGGAGCACCGTAGTTTCTTCCTACGTACTTTGGTCGACCTCCGGCAACGTCAACATTGGAGAATTAGTACTGGAGCAGTCTTCCCGCAGCGCCTCCGGAGTCTATTACGTTTATTGTGGATTTTGGATCTTTGTAAACCCAAGTAACGAAACTTTAATATATTCTTCCCGTAACTAAGCTGATTTGGTATTTTATTTTCTACTTCAATTTGGGTATCTAAGCTAACAGAGTGAGAGGTCCACCACATGTGTATTTTCAAACAAACGGGGGAGGGCTTATGTAATTACAAATATACAATAATATTAATAATCCTACAAGATAAGTGCCATGGCGTTATTGATACTGCAACATTGAGACGAGTAGTCACAGTTCGTCAAGGTAATGAAATCTGATTGACTATTTATCTGAATAACGTTTAGGCGCTTACCAAACAGATAAAATCTCATTGGTTGATCATCTGACTAGCGCCTGGGCAATCATTATTTGTTTAATTCAAATTCCAACTAGCAGACTACACAAATAGTTTGCAATTACACAGAATACATTTTGAGTGTAAGCCATACGAAAACTCATCTTGGATAATTATTCATACTTTCACCTAGCAGTAGATTTTATCTCTTTGGTGTTACTGACGAATGAGTATTGTAACGTTGCAGTTAACAAACTCCTAGCTAGACGTTGTCAGAAACCTCTGAGATCCAAGTTGTACTGAATATCTACTCTAGCCTATTTCTGGACTCGTCAGAATTAGCTACACATAGCTCCACCACGGACTGGACCTAGGACCTGGTACAGAACAGGCAGCTATTTCTGTCTTTTAATAGCTCTCCAAATGATTATGGTTCGTGATGAATTCCATCCTGGAATCAGTTAGATCCGTATAACT
Source organism: Trichobilharzia regenti (assembly GCA_944472135.2). NCBI lineage: Eukaryota > Metazoa > Platyhelminthes > Trematoda > Strigeidida > Schistosomatidae > Trichobilharzia > Trichobilharzia regenti. The sequence continues at coordinate 134,068,740 of OX235262.1, forward strand.
CAGGAGTTTATAATCAGTTTCTATTAGTTTAATATCTACTTTCATGAATATTTTTTATAGTAACTCGTCCATAATAATAAAACCAACGAAGGGTGAGCTATTTAAAATAAGGGGCTCTACCACAAATTCATATGAAAATGTCCTACAAAACTAGAGTGGTAAGGCTTCACTAAGTAACTGGAAGATCACCTCGATAAAATGAGGCTTCTCTTTCTGTCAATTCATACTCTTGAAATCGTATAAAATGTAATCATTAATTGCCTGAATTAAAGTTTGATTGAACTATTAAAAGACCCAACGAAGTTAAACATTAATAACCAGGAGGTGCCAATGGATAAATATCCTTGAACTCACGAACCACACGACAAAGACGACTTTTGCGCATGAAATACATACATTCTTGAAAATAATTAATTAAAACGCATACACCTGTTATGTAGGATACCACTCTCTGACGTATGACAAAAGTACCTCTGAGTGCTGGATTGGAGTATCAACAGAGGAATTTAACCACATTCCGTGCATGTAATTATCTGGCCTTCTAACCCTTGCAATGACCCTCATCTTCCTTTAACCTAACATTAACGTGAAAATATCCCTAATCTAACTTGAACTAACCCTTATGTTACCCTCATCAGGTTAGCCTAACCATAACTGGTCCTTAGTACAAACCTTAAGTTAATCTTTCCCAAAACTAACCTGAAACTTGCCAGATACCCCATTTGGTGATGCAACACTTCGTAAGTATATTCTATTCAAGACTACAATAATATTTACCACGTTTCACTAACTTGCTCCCTCAGGTTTCCAAGATCATTAGTGCGGTAGCACTCCACTGGTAATTATGATGACTCTAAACTACAACAGCCCAAAACGAAACTACCTCTAGCTACCAATCAGATTGACAAGAAGTGGAAGTGCGCAATTTGAAATCAACCCCTATATGTAAGTAATGCAATGTTAAAAAATTGTAACATGGGACAATATATTGTAAATAAGCTTCCTAATTTCTTACAGGAGTCCCCATATTCAGGCTAAACCAATTTCTGTACATAAATTCGTCAAGGTAATCAATCCGTTCCTTAGTTAGTTTCCTTTTGAGCTGCTACAGTTTAGAGGCACAGCAATTACGTGGTAGGCAGCGAGCGAGCAATATTTGGGTAATATGTTTGTATGACCCATCTCTCCCAAAGGGCTTCGTCGAAAGGATAGCAGACAGAAAAGCAACTACTTTAATACCTATTATTAACAGACTTGTAAAACATGGATCTGTAATACATACAGACGAATGGAGAGGTTACAATTCCCTGTCATCTCTGGAATGTATTCCCAATCGGACAAATATGGGGACAAAATGGGTGTAGCATATTTCAAAATGGGGGACAAAATCCGAATAAAGAGGACAAAATGGGGAAACAATGGAAAAGTTTTACTTTACTTGGTAGGCTACTGATAAATTATAAGTAGTAAAAGTTTTAGGTAGAAAGTACTTCACCATTACTGCAATTGAAGAAAACGCATGAATTAATTGATGCATTTTTCGTAATGCAGTGAAATCGATAGTTTCCTATTGAATAATTTCAAACCTTACTGACCAATCAGTGCAGTTTATGAAAACTTCTTTGGTCAATGTTAATTGCAGCGTAACCAACTTTTTGAGTTTGTTTGCTTACAGTCACACGTTTTGCGCGCACTTTTAAACTGTTCACGATGCAGGTAGGTGGTCCCTGTGGTCCCTCCTCATTTTTTCTCCTAGTCTAACACTAAATACCCTATATTAAACCTGAAAAGATTACGTGAGCGTAACCTACAATTGACCTGCCATTACACCACATTTTACAGAAGGTATAAACGTAATTATGCGCAGGTTTTGGCCGAGATCAAGGCAGCGTTGACGTCAACGGAGGCTGTCATACATGCTGTCCTTCCTGTTGAAGTCGAGCCCTTTTCAGTTAACTCTGATACTATGACCAATGAAACCGAGGTACTGCCATCGCCACCGTGCAGCAGCCTAACACCAGCTGAAAGTACCTCGCAAATGTGCACACAAGTCTCTTCTGAACGTGATGAAATGACAAGTATGCTACTCAATATCCTGGTCACCGCGAACATATCACAAGCAGTCGCTAACAGAATATTAAAGATCTTCCATGCGAAATTGCCTCAACTACCAACAAACGCTAGAAGTGTATTGAGAATACGTGGCTCTTGCGAGTCTAGACTACTTGGAGACGGAATGTATTGCCACATCGGTCTCAAAAAATGCTTGCAGCACTACATGGAGATATCGTCTGTGGTTGAAAGTCCCTGCAACATGATTGATCTGCAGTTGAATGTCGACGGATTGTCCATCTCGAAGTCTTCTAACCAGCAGTTATGGCCCCTGTTAGGTATAATTACGGCACCGTTCCTAAGTAGTGTGTTCACGATCCTAGCAAACCCAGCAGTTATAAAGAGTTATGCAATGACTTAGTATCTGAACTAAAGGATATATTAAGTCAAGGCATACACATTACCAGACTTAATAGGCATTTCAACGTTCGTTTGACAGCCGTCATCTGTGATGCACGGGCTAGAGCGGACTTGAAATATATAGTAGGTCATAATGCCAGCTCACGCTGTGACAAATGCACAGTTACCGGATTAAAAGTTGACGGAAGAATGACATTTGGAAATGTTTTTTTCTAATACGAACTGATGACAGCTTCCGTCAAAGGATGCAGTCAAGTCACCACCGTGGGGAGTGTATTTTTGAGGAATTAAACATTGATATGGTTAAGTGCTTCCCTCTTCATCCAATACACCTTTTGTATTTAGGCGTATTTAGGAAGCTTATAAGTCTCTGGCAAGACTTAGCGAAAAAATGAGATGCACGTCAACCGGCTCATGCTTGAAAATATTGACAGGAAGATATTACCTTGTGCTGGAATGACACCCAGGGACTTCCTGAGAAAATGTAAGGGGCTCACCGAAGTTAGTCGGTGGAAAGCCACTGAATGTTGCCTCTTCCTCCTCCACCTAGGACCAGTTTTACTTAAGGACATTATGCCACTGGCAATATACCGCAACTTGCAGAGACTGAGTCTTGCAGTTTACCTTCTGTCTCACCCTAAGCTTTATCGAAATTACTTGGAAGGTTGTAAAGTTGAGTTACTCAACTTTCTCAATGAGTTCGAAGTGATGAATGGCAGGGAGCACCTCGTTTATAATATCCATTGTCTGCAACGCTTGGCTGAAGATATCAATGAAATGGGACCGTTAGAATCTTTTTTGGCGTTCCCTTTTGAATCTTATATGCAGACAATCAGGCGATCTATACATTCGAACAAATGCAATCGCTAAGTAAGCGGCACAACGATTTGCGGGAAAGGTGTTTCGCGACTGCAACTCAGGAGCAGCACACAATAACGTTATAAGTCACTGTGAAGTAGATGCACACAGGCAAATAGTTAACACTAGGCATACAGCTATCACTTCCTCTTCACCAGATAACTTAGTCATAGCTCACGGTAGACCGGGTCTCATAACGCAGATAAACAAGGAAGGACTAATATTCAGACCCTATGCAGACGCTTGTGATTTCGTCGACGACCCATTTAAGTCATCGTACATTGGGATATGGAGATACTCAAGAGTTAGCCCATACAAGCTAGAAATTCTTCCGTCAGATATTACTTGTAAGTGCTTCCGTATTCACACGGATAGGTATGAAGTAGCGGTCCCATTGCCTCATACTTTTCCACAAATTGCTTAGATTGATTGCGTCAACCGTCGGCATTCCTCCATTCAATGGCAGGCGGACTAATAAGAAAGTAAATTTTGTTTATATCATATTTCTTACAGAAGGAAAGGAAGACTTACGCTGTGTTACGGAGAGCTGGTTCAAAAGAATTATTCATAGCCGCCAATATACAGCAATATACAAATTAAAGGCTCGAGATATTTCTGATTTTTATGAGGGCTTAGATCTTTATCTTGAAAAAGATAATAATGAACGCCTTGACAGATCATGCTTCTACCTTTAAATATATACCATTCGCTCAGCCTATTGTTGAGATGCGACCACGCGGGATCTGCACAGATTTATGGGGCATCTTATAAACTAACTTGCTGTTCATTGTCAGATCTTTAAATACCACTTCACAATGTCTTATCTCATTCGTTTTCCAATAACGTCTTTACTTGATCCTCATTATATCTTATTAAACCTAACATTTTATAGCTTTTTATGAATTTGATTCGACTTATTCTATTCCTATTCTCTGTAGGGGACGGTTGTGCACCAAATGAACAAAAAGGCATAAAATAAAAAAAACCGACATAAGGAAAAAATGTATTAAAACCAAAAGTGGACATCATGATAGTACGAGATATACGTGTAGCATTATACATTGCAAATGAACGTTGTCAGCCTAGGGAGTTTCCTTTATTAATGCATTTATTAGTGATACTTGCACTTATCCATTTCATTACAATTTATTGATTCACCTTAGCACTTTTACTTTTCTAAAAACAGCTTTCAATCCCTTGTAAACGTTGTACTTACCTCAATATTGGTTGGTTATAGTATGCCGACAACCATGGGATGAAAACGAAACGAAGTCGATTTTCCCGCTCAACCTGGAGGACAACTGTACAATTCAATAACTATACGGCCTGGTTCAGACAATGAGTGTAATTATATATATGTATCAAATATTTAACTGTTGAAACATTATTAACTTGTAGACAATCTACGAGTTGATATTATATCATACTTGATCGTGCCTGTAAAAATGGCATGCATTTTCATGTAAATTTATATGTTTATATGAGAATGTACTGTCAATGGAGTTGAAGATTGAACGATCAATTCTTGGTTGTTTGCTTAAAGTCAACTTCCCCAATTTTCGCGGAGGCATCAATACGACAGTCATCGTCTCATCGGTCGCTGTTTAGAAAGAAGAGTGAAACATCGTCAGAAGTAATGCAATGATTTATTATTGTAATATTTGTTTTCAGACCTTAGTTCGTTTATTCCTTTTATATGTTGTTGTAACAATGAAGAAATAACAAGCGGCAGATCGGTGATTTGGTTTTTGCGTCCGTTATTACTAAGCGTTTCTGAAACTCAAAGGAACAGCGTGGGCCCGAGCGTAGCGAGAGCTGGGCATTAACGGTTTATGAGACGTGGCTGACAGTTTCTGACGATAGAAACAGATTTGGCGGATTGAAACAGTTGGTGAAAGTTTGGATAGTCTTCGATCATTTTTCCTTGTGCCGGTCAAGTCCTCTTTGAACAAGCAATATCTGGAACTTTTTGGAATTGGGTCAAGTTCAACAATGCCTGGGTCAAAGAAGGGACAGAGTGTCTTGGATGCAAACAGGAAAGTAAGTCATGGTGACTTGTCTGTTAATTGTAACGATGTGTCTGATGTTAAGCACGACATGGTTGATGTTACTGTTTCGCCGTTCAGGGATAATAGGAACATCAAACTCCCTAAATTTGAACCACGGTGTTTTGATTGAAACCCGGCTGATTATTTACAATTTGTAAAGGAGTTTGAGATCATGTTGAGTGGTTTTTTATTAAATGATGTATTGAAGTTAATGTATTTGATGAGATATTGCACTGGAGATGCTGCAAGAGCTATACAATGCTGTAAGTTTATGAAGCCGAAAGAGGGCTACTACGAGGCTATGAGCATATTACGTCAAAGGTTTGGAAGACCTTCGATGATTGCAGGGAAATTATTCGAGGCTGTTAAGGGTAATGGTGGTCAAATACAGGATGACTTCCAGGCACTCACTGAGTTTTTAGATAATTTGCTAATTTACAAGAATGCAATGATTTCGATGAATCGCATGAGTGACCTCAACTCGAGTTTTATACTAGAAGTAAGAGCAAGACGTCCACCTACTCGACTGCAAAGGAAGTGGGCGAAGATGAGCTCCCGTATGGAGGATGAGGGTATCGAGCCAAAGTTTGATGACATTATGAAACTGGCAAACAATAATGTCTATCAATCTATGAGCAAGTTTGCCAGTCTATTACATCTCACCCCTAGAATAGAGCAGTCTGAGGGAAAAGCGCAATCATCGATGACGTATAAGCCTCAGAGAGGTGGATATCGAGAAGGCTCCATGATGTCTAGTAATGCATATAGACCTAGTGAGTGTAACAGGTTTCGTAGTACATCCTCAACAGATAAGTTACAAGATGCAAGACAAAGACGGTTGTGTTTTACACGTTTGCAAGAGGTGCATACAGAAGTGAACTGTGAACCAGTGAGCAAGTTCAGTGATAAGCTAAATGTAAACTCCAGGCCTGACTCCGAATTGTGTGACGATAACGGTTTGGTCAGGAAGTCTGTAGTCGCAACTGGTAAACCGTTGTTGAATAGAGTGTCACAGAATAGAGTTGCTGCTTCAGAGTGCAGTTCTGACTCCACAAGTTTACAAGGTATAACTAGTCAGAGTGAAGATATAAAACCTTTAAGGATTTGTAAGGAGGAACCGAAATTGTCTACTTCTGTTATTAAAGAGTTTGAAAGTGATGAAGTTGACGGTAAAGTGAATATTTGTGATAATGATCATGATAGTGCACATCTGTCTTTGGTTGATCACGATGAGATGAGGGATATGCCTACTACTGCTAAGTTAAATAAAGGTTCTGTACAACTACAACGTGAAGTAGAATTGAACGCAGATGCAGTTCCAGAAGATGTGCATACTTGTGAGACAGTCAGTGTAATTGATCAGCGTGTAGCCCACCTATCATCAGATGATAGTGCTAAACCCGAACTAGTAGTGAAAGACAGCAGTGGTGGTAATCTTGCAGTTGGACAACTATCTGAAAGCCGAAAAAGAACAGCTTCTGATCCACCGCTAACTTCATCACCTTTTGTCACTCAGTCATCGTTGGTGTTATCATCCACAATGAAGCAGTCGCTCATCAACTCAAGTATATTGTGCAATGACTATGAGAGTATTGGTGCGTTTGAAAAGACGAAAGATATTGCTCAGTTTAGTGTGGATAAGCCAAGTGTATACGAGAGAGTAATTGTTAAATTGACTTGCATGAACCAAGGCATTTCTAGTTTCAAGTTACTATTTGAATGTTATTATCTTTGGTGTAAATTACTCTGTTTCTACACTTGGTTGATGAGATATGTCATGTGTTTGTTGGTCATCTATATTCTACGATACAATGACATGGGCGTGTTGCCGTTCAGATTTGAGGATATAGCTCATAGAAGGAAGTTTTCAAATGAACTCTGCGACGAATTTCCAACCTAGGGCGTCAACCTGGGAAGGGTTGTAGGCGTACTGCTGTAAGTCCTACAATTCTTCAAAGGGTAGCGCATCAATGAGCAGACCAATGTGCTTGGTGTATGATATTGTACATATGTTCATATTGTATATACTGAATTGATATCCTTTATCATCTAGCTGTTGGTAATTCTGTTTGTGTCCGGACGATTTCCACTTGGATCATCAACCTGAGAAGGAATGTAGGCGTACTGCTGTAAGTCCCACAGTTCATCAAGGGTAGTTTGCCGTGACAGAATCCACAACATTTGATGTGTTGATTGTACATATGTTTGTGTTAAATAGTTGTGTGAGTTCCAATTGATGTAATTGTTGGTTAATCTTGTTTGTGTCCGTACATTCCACAAATTACAATCGTCAACCTGAGAAGGGTTGTAGGCGCACTGGTGTAAGTCCTACAATTCTTCAGAGGAATTCCATCGAGACACGATCGCGAGTTTGTTTGTACTGTTTGTATATACGTGTGGTGTGTCATATCAATTGGTGTTTTTGCATTCATTGTGTTTACTTGTTGTTTTCGTACCTTGTTGTTATTGCATAATTTTGTTAAAATTTTCGTCGTGATTACTTCTGAAGTTGTTTCGAGTCTTCTACATCCATAAATGAATTGATTGACGTTAAAGACAGCAGATGGGTCGTATTCGCCGGGGAAAAAAGGCTATTGCTGAGAATGAAATGCACACGGAGATAATTGTTAGCTGCGGTCCGACACGCCGGGGAGAAAGAGTGTAAACGACTGAGGCTCGCATGCGTCACCGCTACTAGAACCGAGGCAGAATGAGTGACAAGCGATTGCAGTGATAATTGATAGTGAATAGAAAAGAGGATGCTTGAAGAGTATCATGAGGTGGTGCTATGGTCACGTTGCATTATGCAAGAGTCATTCTAGTAAGTGGCGATTGTGTTGGAAGATGTCAAGAGGAGGTCTCTGTCTGGAGCCGCAGGTCGTCAGCGATGTGTGAGATTGTGCTGTGGGTATGCTTGTGGTGTGTTGGCTTTTCTGTTTGTTTTCCATTTCAGCTCTGTCCGTGTAACCGAGGTTCTCGCAATGGCATCCAAGTCAAAGTGCATTGATCGTGAAGGAAAAAAGGGTTGGATCCCTATTTTCTCGGGGAGTGTCAATGGAGTTGAAGATTGAACGATCAATTCTTGGTTGTTTGCCTAAAGTCAACTTCCCCAATTTTCGCGGAGGCATCAATACGACAGTCATCGTCTCATCGGTCGCTCAACCTGGAGGACAACTGTACAATTCAATAACTATACGGCCTGGTTCAGACAATGAGTGTAATTATATATATGTATCAAATATTTAACTGTTGAAACATTATTAACTTGTAGACAATCTACGAGTTGATATTATATCATACTTGATCGTGCCTGTAAAAATGGCATGCATTTTCATGTAAATTTATATGTTTATATGAGAATGTACTGTCAATGGAGTTGAAGATTGAACGATCAATTCTTGGTTGTTTGCTTAAAGTCAACTTCCCCAATTTTCGCGGAGGCATCAATACGACAGTCATCGTCTCATCGGTCGCTGTTTAGAAAGAAGAGTGAAACATCGTCAGAAGTAATGCAATGATTTATTATTGTAATATTTGTTTTCAGACCTTAGTTCGTTTATTCCTTTTATATGTTGTTGTAACAATAAAGAAATAACAAGCGGCAGATCGGTGTCTTGGTTTTTGCGTCCGTTATTACTAAGCGTTTCTGAAACTCAAAGGAACAGCGTGGGCCCGAGCGTAGCGAGAGCTGGGCATTAACGGTTTATGAGACGTGATTGACATGTACATTATTATTATTATTACGAAGGGTATTAAATGCTGTGAGTAGAGCTTGTGGTGTGCCACTGCATGAGCTCGCTAATACTATAGTCGAGAGGCATATAAGTTGCTGTACGAAATGGGCAAAGGCTATACTGTCGGACCCTCTGCACCCCCTTTATTCACACCTGTCCCCTTGTATCTCATCAGGTAGGACGAGAAGTCAATACAAAAAGTTATATGCTGCTCGTACCACTAAGTATAGAAATTCTACAATACCCTATTAAGCCCGTACTTTACGTGACGAAGACTCTGTTAGACGTGAAACTTATAAGTTACTATGTAATTAGCACAGTGAATTGACCCTTTCATCGTTCATCTTTCTGTATTTTATGGTGTCACACTTTCCATCGTTTAATTATTACTCTACTATTTTATTTTAGTTGGTATTACTATTATTACTACAATTTTGTACTTTATGCATATTTTTCTCCGTATGGCATACAGTATGTTGCTATGTAGCTGCTATAACAATCGTTTTATTACTGTTGTGTAATATGTATTTTCAATTGTTTTGTTGTTGTCGTTTTTGAGTAAACTAGATGCAATATTGTACTGAATGCTGAAAATTCCTTGCTGTATCATTAGTACTGTTTTTGGAATAAAGCAAATTATTATTATTAATGTTCCATCAAGGTTCATGAAACCACAACAATAAAACAAAGTGGCAACTTAAAAATCGACTGAAATTATCCGTAACTTACAAGGTCATTGGTGGAGTGAGACGCTGAAAGGTCATTTTCGTCCATGTTAGTCGGCCATGTTGGATTGCAGTTCCGTAGCTGTTAGTCTACGCGTTTGTCGTTCCGTTTATCCTGCAGTTATTCACGACTTATCGTGTTGCGTATTGTTCACAAATCTTGCGTCTCACCTCATTTTTTGTTTCCGTTGCTGTTAAAATGAATTATTTTTTGGTTTGGAAAGTTTTCACTACCAGGTCAGTGCATTCATTTCGGTGTAATTGTTTCATACCTTGCAATCATGCGGCTTTCAGTGTTTTAGTTGTTTCCCAGCTGTTAATGAATTGGTACTGTGTAGAAGTTTTGGAAATTATGCATATGAACATGCTTTGGTGGCAGAAGCTGTTGTTTCCAGTGCATTAGTTGGTTGCCGTTATTATTGTCGGCTCAGTTACTTACATAACATGTAGAAATTTGGAAAAAGTGTCTTTCTTGTTCATGTTTGCAGCATGCAAAAATCTGCGAGTGAATCTGTTAAAGAGAGCACCATCAGAATTGATACTAGCAAGGTTTTCGAAGAACAAATTAAACCTGGAGAATTTAGAACCTGGGTCGAAGTTGAAAAAGCTTTGAAGCCTTTTGAGAGTGTGCATATACCATCAGTGTGTCTGCTATCATTTTAAAAAATATATTGTGAGAGAATCTAAATCAAATAAGGTTGAACCGCATGAAAAGTATGAATCTGTTGTGATTGTGTGTATTTTGGGGGAACTAAAAGAACCTGGAATCCTTAAGGGTAAGTGTTACTTATGCTTATTATTGCTTGATGCACTAGATCCAAATTCATGAACTAGGACTGCCCGTAATAGAGCCAGTGTTAACATCCATTCGATGGGTTGCAAAACGGTTTTCGAAGCGGATAAAATACGATGATCTGGTGAGTGTACGAACTATTCCAGTTAAAAGTAAGACATTAATTAGGAAGAATGACATTTCGGCTTGTAATCTACGATCGGTGGTTTCCTCGAAGTTGTGGTTTTTCCGTGACTATAAACACAGATGTTCACGATCTTTAAAAAAACTAAATAAATTTTTCTTGAACCAGTAGTCTTCTTTTCTTTGGCGAAACATCCGCTGATACGATTATACGATCAGGTAGCGAAGTAAGATGTTATGTGATTGAGAATCGTGGTTGTTGTGTTTTGGACTAATTTCGCGCATCTGACTGCTATAAACGCATGGATATAGCGTTATCCTCATGGTACATTATGATATCTAGAAATCATGAGCACGTTGCCATCGGTAAATTTATTTTTTCTTTTTAAACGATGAAAATAGTGAGTCGTTTGAAGTGATAGGATGAAAAACTCTGAAAGTCTTCCGGGAAATTAGGTGTCAGTCACGTCACGTAAACCGCTAATGCCCAGCTCTTCCTACGCTCGGGCTCATGCTGTCCCTTGAAGTTTCTCAAAAACGCTTAGTAATAACGGACGAAATAATCAAAAGACCGATTGGCCACTCGAGAATTCTTTATTGTTACACCAACATATAAAAATAATGTTTTAACTAGGGTCTGTGAACAAATATTACAATAATAAATCACAAGATTACTTCTGATGGTTTACTGCTGACTTCTTTCTGAACAGCTACCGATGAGACGATGACTGTCGTATTGATGCCTCCGCGAAAATTGGGAAAGTTGATTTTGAGCAAACAACCATGAATTGATCGTTCAATCTTCAACTACATTGACACTCCCCGAGAAAATGGGATCCAACCCATTTTTACCTTCACGACCAATACACGTTGACTTGGATGCCACTGCGAGAACCTGGGTCACACGGACAGAGCTGAAATGGAAATCAAACAGAAAAGCCAACACACCACAAGCATACCCACAGCACAATCTCACACATCGCTGACGACCTGCGGCTCCAGACAGAGACCTCCTCTTGACATCTTCCAACACAATCGCCACTTACTAGAATGACTCTTGCATAATGCAACGTGACCATAGCACCACCTCATGATATTCTTCAAGCATCCTCTTTTCTATTCACTATCAATTATCACTGCAATCGCTTGTCACTCATTCTGCCTCGGTTCTAGTAGCGGTGACGCATGCGAGCCTCAGTCGTTTACACTCTTTCTCCCCGGCGTGTCGGACCGCAGCTAACAATTATCTCCGTGTGCATTTCATTCTCAGCAATAGCCTCCCCGGCGAATACGACCCATCTGCTGTCTTTAACGTCAATCAATTCATTTATGGATGTAGAAGACTCGAAACAACTTCAGAAGTAATCACGACGAAAATTTTAACAAAATTATGCATAACAACAAGGTACGAAAACAACAAGTAAACACAATGAATGCAAAAAACACCAATTGATATGACACACCACACGTATATACAAACAGTACAAACAAACTCGCAGATCGTGTCTCGATGGAATTCCTCTGAAGAATTGTAGGACTTACAGCAGTACGCCTACATTCCTTCTCAGGTTGATGATCCAAGTGGAAATCGTCCGGACACAAACAGAATTACCAACAGCTAGATGATAAAGGATATCAATTCAGTATATACAATATGAACATATGTACAATATCATACACCAAGCACATTGGTCTGCTCATTGATGCGCTACCCTTTGAAGAATTGTAGGACTTACAGCAGTACGCCTACAACCCTTCCCAGGTTGACGCCCTAGGTTGGAAATTCGTCGCAGAGTTCATTTGAAAACTTCCTTCTATGAGCTATATCCTCAAATCTGAACGGCAACACGCCCATGTCATTGTATCGTAGAATATAGATGACCAACAAACACATGACATATCTCATCAACCAAGTGTAGAAACAGAGTAATTTACACCAAAGATAATAACATTCAAATAGTAACTTGAAACTAGAAATGCCTTGGTTCATGCAAGTCAATTTATAATAATAATAATAATAATATATTCTCATTTTGTACATGAGAGACGCCAGTTTACAGGCATCATCAATATGATAAATTACATATACGATTAGCAATCATAATTAATAATAATGTTTTAATAAAATACACATTTTTTCCTACTTGTGTAGGACACACCAAATATACAGGCATGGATAAGCATCATATAAATTTCATAAATTTGGTTTATGGTTAAGTTACATGGTTGCTGGCGTTTTTGTTTTAGGTCTGTGGGAACAATATGATAACCAGTCATTCAATGGAGCACGTCATGAAATATAGGAATATTAACTTCGCATTAACAAAAAAACCCAAGTAAGTTTTGGATGGATTAAAAATACTTGGGAAAAAATAAAGCTTGAAGTTATTCCACAATATAACAAGTCATTCAATGGAGCACATCATGAAATATAGGAATATTGTCTTCGCATTAACAAAAAAACCCAAGTAAGTTTTGGATGGATTAAAAATACTTGGGAAAAAATAAAGCTTGAAGTAATTCCTCAATATAACTTGGGTGTGTACAAATCCGAATCTTATTTTTGATTTGATTTATATCCAAATTGGGTAATAAGGAAGCTATTTTTACAGATACGATCAGTTATGTTATAAGCTACAATCGTGACGTTGTATTACAAATAGATACTTTTCCATTGGTATAAGAGTATATTCCACAAATGTAATCCAGGTTGCGTCGTGGAGAAAGTTAATTCGTTATTAACCAGGCAACTGAAAGATACTGGACCAATAATGTTTGCAGATCATTTGTCATTGTAAATGGTCAAATATCCACATTATTCATTCTCATTCAAAAAGTCAAATGGAAGCTGAAATGGTGAGAGAAAAAAGAAGACAAACAACAGCAACGCAAAAGAAAGCAACGGGAGTCCTTAAGGAGTGATTAATAAATATATACATATATATTCTGTTTAGTAACTGTGGTTATTTTGGTACACAAACTAACTAGTCCCGTTATGCTAACTTTTATATTATGTGTAAACTAATATTATTACTGTCCTGTGTAGAAATGTTAATCATCTAGTTCCAATAATATTAAAATTTATAATTGTAGTTTGTTGTAACTACACGTTTAAAGAACTTAAAATATCTATGTAGGGTGAAAAAGAAGGTGTAAGAGTCAGGCGCAAAAGTGCATTGTCATCTTTGAGTAGTCTGGTGACTGAGGAGATGAACACTGGAAGTGTGTTTGCATCGCGCACATTAGCTGGTAGTCTATTCCAAATGACTGAAAACTTATTTAAGAAGAAGTTGTACCGCACGTAAGTCTGACAGTGCTCCATAGCAGCTAGGTTGTGATGATTTCTAAGATTGTAACTGATGACAGCGGTAGGTTTAGTTATTGGCTCGGAGGAATGCAAGAGAAGATTAGTTAGCTTATAGTAAAAGATAAGGTTTAGCTTAAGGCGTCTTTTCCAGAGGGGTTCTAATCTTAGTCTTACGCATCGCTCATGGTATTCCAGACCACTTTCTAAACCAAGAGTTCTTGAGGTAAACTGCCGTTGTACTCCCTCTAATTTAAGCTTGTCATTTTGTCTTAGTCCGCTAAGAATAAACGGGCAGTATTCTAAGATAGGTCGGACACATACTTTGTATAATAAAACCCTAGTTTCACAACAAAAGAAATTGCGTGTTATGCATCCTATCAGCCTTCGCGTTTTACGTCTGGCATAATCAGTCTGTTCAGCGAACGTTAGGTTACTAGAGTATCTAATACCGAGATCTACGACTGAGTTGAGCTTAGCTAGTTTTCGCCCATTTATTTCAAGAGTTAGATCAAGGTTACTGTTGCCAATACAAATCCAGCCGCATTTGTCAATGTTAAAATTTAGACAGGAATCAGCACACCATGATGCGAGACTACTTAGTTCAAGATGTATTTTAGTAACCATATCGCTTAATTCATGAGTGTAGCAGGAGTAGACGACTTTGAGGTCGTCAGCATATAGGAATGGTTTGCTAGATGATAAATGATACCAATTCAGTATATACAATATGAACATATGTACAAATTCACACACCAAGCACAGTGGACTGCTCATTGATGCGCTACCCTTTGAAGAATTGTAGGACTTACAGCAGTACGCCTACAACCCTTCTCAGGTTGACGCTCTAGGTTCGAAAATCGTTGCAGAGTTCATTTGAAAACTTCCTTCTATGAGCTATATCCTCAAATCTGAACGGCAACACGCCCATGTCATTGTATCGTAGAATATAGATGACCAACAAACACACGACATATCTCATCAACCAAGTGTAGAAACAGAGTAATTTACACCAAAGATAATAACATTCAAATAGTAACTTGAAACTAGAAATGCCTTGGTTCATGCAAGTCAATTTAACAATTACTCTCTCGTATACACTTGGCTTATCCTCACTAAACTGAGCAATATCCTTCGTCTTTTCAAACGCACCAATACTATCATAATCATTGAAGAAGATACTTGAGTTGATGAGCGACTGCTTCATTGTGGATGATAACACCAACGACGACTGATTGATACTAGTTGATGAACTCAGCGGTGGATCAGAAGCTGTCGTCGTTCGACTTTCAGATAGTTGTCTAACTGCAAGATTACCACCACTGCTGTCTTTTACTATCAGCTCCGGTTTAGCATTAGCATATGATGATAGGTGGGCTTCACTGCGATCAATTACACTGACGGTCGCACAAATATACATGCCTTCTGCAAATGCATCTGCATTTGATTCTACTTCACCTTCAAGTTATACAGAACCTTTATTCAACTTAGCAGTAGTAGGCATATCCCTCATCTCATCGTGATCAACCAAAGACAAATGTAAAGTATCATGATCATTATCACAAATATTCACTTTACCGTCAATTTCATCACTTTCAAACTCTTTAATAACAGGAGTAGACAATTTTGGTTCCTCCTTACAAATCCCTAAGGATTATATACCTTCACTCTGACTAGTAATACCTTGTAAACTTGTGGAGTCAGAACTGCACTCTGAAGCAGCAACTCTATTCTGTGACACTCTATTCAACAACGGTTTACCAGTTGCAACTACAGACTTCCTGACCAAACCGTTATCGTCACACAATTCGGAGTCAGGCCTGGAGTTTACATTTAGCTTATCACTGAACTTGCTCACTGGTTCACAGTTCACTTCTGTATGCACCTCTTGCAAACGTGTAAAACACAACCGTCTTTGTCTTGCATCTTGTAACTTATCTGTTGAGGATGTACTACGAAACCTGTTACACTCACTAGGTCTATATGCATTACTAGACATCATGGAGCCTTCTCGATATCCACCTCTCTGAGGCCTATTCGTCATCGATGATTGCGTTTTTCCCTCAGACTGCTCTATTCTAGGGGTGAGATGTAATAGACTGGCAAACTTGCTTATAGATTGATAGACATTATTGTTTGCCAGTTTCATAATGTCATCGAACTTTGGCTCGATACCCTCATCCTCCATACGGGAGCTTATCTTCACCCACTTCCTTTGCAGTCGAGTAGGTAGGCGTCTTACTATTACTTCTAGTATAAAACTCGAGTTGAGGTCACTCATGCGATTCATCGAAATCATTGCATTCTTGTAAATTAGCAAATTATCTAAAAACTCAGTGAGTGCCTGGGAGTCATCCTACAATTGACCATCATTACTCTTAACAGCCTCGAATAATTTCCCTGCAATCATTGAAGGTCTTCCAAACCTTTGACGTAATACGCTCATAGCCTCAGCGTATCCCTCATTAGGGGGCATGAGCTTACAGCACTGTATAGCTCTAGAAGCAACTCCAGTGCAATACCTCGTCAAATACATCAATTTCAATTCATCACTTAACAAAAAACCACTCAACATGATCTCAAACTCCTTTACAAATTGTAAATAATCAGCCGGGTTTCAATCAAAACACCGTGGTTCAAATTTAGGGAGTTTGATGTTCCTATTATCCCTGAACGGCGAAACAGTAACATCAACCATGTCGTGCTTAACATCAGACACATCGTTACAATTAACAGACAAGTCACCATGACTTACTTTCCTGTTTGCATCCAAGACGCTCTGTCCCTTCTTTGACCCAGGCATTGTTGAACTTGACCCAATTCCAAAAAGTTCCAGATATTGCTTGTTCAAAGTGGACTTGACCGGCACCAGGAAAGATGAATGGTGACTATCCATACTGTTATCAACTGTCTGAATCCGCCAAATCTGTTTCTACCATCAGAAACTGTCAGCCACGTCTCGTAAACCGTTAATGCCCAGCTCTTGCTACGCTCGGGCTCATGCTGTCCCTTGAAGTTTCTCAGAAACGCTTAGTAATAACGGACGAAATAATCAAAAGACCGATTGGCCACTCGAGAATTCTTTATTGTTACACCAACATATAAAAATAATGTTTTAACTAGGGTCTGTGAACAAATATTACAATAATAAATCACAAGATTACTTCTGATGGTTTACTGCTGACTTCTTTCTGAACAGCTACCGATGAGACGATGACTGTCGTATTGATGCCTCCGCGAAAATTGGGGAAGTTGATTTTGAGCAAACAACCATGAATTGATCGTTCATTCTTCCACTACATTGACAAGGTTATTACGTTGGTTTGACCGAATGACCTTTCCGCTGATTTCATTTTTGACAACCTCCATATACCTGAAAAAATAAAGAACAAGTAAGATTTACCACAACATTAAGTTAAAACAGACAATTCTACATATTAGCATATACTATGAATACAATGATTCTGTCAATAATAATTAATATCTCATGCAGATAAATGTATTTCTAGTCTACAGCTGATATTTATTTTGACGCCGTATAAATAAATATACATCATATGTTTTCCTGTATTTGGGGATTATACGCAGATTTCAAGACAATCTCTGGAACATCCATACTATTGAGGCGTCATTCTGTCATCAGGCTTACTTGCAGATCAACTTCACACCAAATACTTTTACATGAAACGAAGTATTGCAAATGTGTAATTTAGAAATTAATTCACAATCTCAGTAATCTTTAGCCCACAAGGTTTCGTGAATCCTGCAGAAATCACATTTTCACATTTAGGAGACTATAGGCATCAAATATAAGCTGAACATGCCTCAACTATAAACAGCTATGCGCAGTGCTAACAACATAGTGAAACACTTCAACTATTGTCAAGTACACAAACCTGTTGTGTTGATGAGGATAATAATGTCATACAATGCAAACTGGAAAATTCAGTCGTCATAGCGCATCTGTACTGCTTTGTCTGAATGGAAATCTCAGGAGAAATTCATCTCCACTCATGGTGGTCCAAAATATTGCAGCATTAAGTATACAGTCAGTGGAAATTGTAAAAGAGAATAAATTCATATTAATGATAATAAAGGTGAATAGATTCAGTTCTCATTATCACCACGACTCATGCGTATAATCATACGGTGTAATGATTTAGTGCATTAATTGGAACAGCAAGGAAATTTAAACGAGTAATTGCCTTCTCCACTGCACTGTACTTGCAATAATCGTGACAATTGTCACGATTAGGAAGGTGGTTAACCACCTTCGTTTGTTATCCTATCAGTCAGCTAAGTAGACAGTGGCAAAATACTATTAAAGTTGAGATATTTTTGTACATTTAATTCACATAACCCACAGTACACAGCACCAATCAGTGCCAATATATATGAAATCCACTTAGAGATAACCTTTCCACTTACCATAATTCCTGTCCAACCACAGATAGAGTGAAAAGCACATTTAAATTATAACTTAGGTTCCCACAAATGATTCTGATAGCATTTGCGGGTGATTTCCAAGCACTGAGAGAATTATTTTGCCGAAAAGACTGTTCTTCACACGGAAATAGGCTGTATTGATATCCTGAGACATGAAGTCTTCATTGAATGATACTATACCGAAAGGTGCAGCTTCTACATGGAGTAAACGATTTGTGTAAATGGCATTACCGGCAAAGTTCAACATTAGCGCATTACCCTCTAACTATCCTATCTTCCTCATTATCGCGATACTTTTACACAGTCCACCTGAAACACTAATCATTGCAACCAATATGCTAAAAGTGGGCAGTCTGTAGGGCAGCCTGTAGGCAATGGATAAAGGCATACACGACCTCATGGAGAGGCTGAGCACTTCATGGTCATGTATGCACATTGTGATTGGTAGATTTTACTTTGCGTAAACGTTGCGGCTAATACGTAGCACACGTTACTGAGGCGGGCTTTGAAATGATAGTAATAAAAGTCGCATAAACATTACATTTTTTCAGCTTTAGGAGACAAGTTAACGCATGTATAGATTTTACAGATGTGACATGCATGTGGACCCACTAAAAAAGCGAATATTATTGGGTAACTTAATCAAAGAAGTATATAGTTTGAATATTTAGTCTTTTTCAGTTTATTGTAACGGTCAGAGAGGAGAGGCATTTGTGTAATATTTGCATTTTTCA
Organism: Trichobilharzia regenti; assembly: GCA_944472135.2. Lineage (NCBI taxonomy): Eukaryota > Metazoa > Platyhelminthes > Trematoda > Strigeidida > Schistosomatidae > Trichobilharzia > Trichobilharzia regenti. The sequence goes on from OX235262.1 coordinate 134,087,977, forward strand.
GAAGACAAACTTTGAAAGATAAATCGGAAGTTCTAGCACTCTTCAAGTTTATTATGGGATGTATGAACTATTCTTACCGATTCTACTATTGTTCCCTCCCTTGTTCACATATTCATTGTTGCTAAGATTAGGAATCGTTCACCTGAGGTAAGATTAATTCATCTGATATGTATATATCCTTAGATATTTCTCAGTGTGGCCGGAGGTGGTCAAAGGAATACAATCTCAATCTTTGCATGGAAAGATCATAACCAGTTTCTTCTGAAGGATCAGGTGGTGCTGAAAGCTGTAAGGACGGTTCCAGTGTCACAATCATCTGAGGGAAACTGATCCACATATTGTGGATAAAACGATTAGTGGACTTTAATTTGACTATGATGTAGTCATAGAACTTCTATTTTTTCCACTGAATTGTTATAAACCCTTTTTAATGTGAATATGTACTGTTTAACTGTTGTTATTTTGTAAATATATGCATTTATGTCGACTACATGTATCTCTCTTAATTATCATTTTGAGGACATTGCATAGTTAACGAAGTTGATAGGCAACGTAGTAATACTTGTGTGAAATGTATGATAATCGTAAACCGTTATTACTTCCTCAGTGCGTCATCAATCCTCCCATGAAATGTTTCAGTGCCATCCAATCCAGCTGCGTAAAAGATTATGTTTCATCAGGGCTTGCGAAAAAATATACGTTGAGCCTAGGTTTGTTTTGCGATTACTACGTATACATAATAACAAATGTAGGACGGCTACGAACATCGAAAATAACGTATTATAGGTATATCCTATTGAAGGAAATTTTCTAGTATTCTTATGTTGCGCAAATTACCATTCTTTCAAATTAAATCATTACGCATTCCGAAACCGGCTACATCACTATTCCTTCGACAAGCAAAGGGAAGTAGTAGTGAATTCTTTAAAGAACACCGTTAAAACATTAAAGAGACATTTATTTTGATAAATAATTTTATAATATCACAAAGATTCCAACGATAACGCGCAAATTCTTCAATTGCACTTCATTAAAGCCTCCAAATAAAGTGAACCACTCCGTAAATTACAATTGCAATAGTAAGACATCCGTTAACAAATAATTAGCAATACGAAAATACTCCAAACCAAAGTAACTTTTAAGAAAAATTTGTTTATTAACTGTTACCTTGCGAATAAATCAACTAACACTCCTTTATAGCTGTAAACTCTTCTGAATGTTACCAAGTCTTCATACCTCAGAGATTCAAAACGCCCTTCAGAATTTCGCAAAATATACATCAATTGCCTAATTTATTTCATTTTTCTTAACGTAATCAACAATTTACACAGAGTTTTAACATTCCAAATGCAAAGAAATAACGAAATTCGATGACAGATACACGTCCACTCAAACTGGTGAAACCGTCTACTTTCCACCATTTTTCTAAGTTTTTTTCGTTAAAATATGTTATTTATAATGTATTCCAGTTGAAAAAACACCTGAAAACAACGTAGAACAACCCAAATACAACATCGCGATAACGCGTAACGACACCCCGTGCGTGCCTTTATCCATTGCCCAGCCTGTAGACGGCCGTAATTTTGAGTGACCGCGAATGAGATAAACAAGCGATTCGCTCGCTCGTGATTGGCCAGTTTGTCATTCTAGTTGAGGTGATTTCAAACATCATTTTGCTGCTTGGTTAAGTTCTGAATTTTCGGGAGCGTTTTATCAAATTTGAGAGATAACTGACAACACAAACTATTACAGCTCAGGAGAGAAATGATATACCAGTGGATGTATTTGCTGAATTCAACGAATTCATGCCAAATAAGGATCTAAGGACCTCTAGGGGTGTGAAGAATGCAAACAATGTTCTGAAGAGGTAATAACTTCACGCAACTTCAATTATCGCTTGACCGGTATTTTCAGAGATCCTTAAATAAGTATGATATACATAGCGGTCTGGCTAATCATGATAAAAATGGCATGGTTGATGCAGCATATACATATACTCATGTATATTTAGGTGAAACTAGATAAACTGTGTTCTTGACACGAAGATCGGAAAGCAGGTATCAGACGACTCAGTAAGCAGTGCAATACACGTAAGTTACATGTTTTTATTTGACATAAGATGGATGTCAATGGAGTTGAAGATTGAACGATCAATTCATGGTTGTTTGCTCAAAATCAACTTCCCCAATTTTCGCGGAGGCATCAATACGACAGTCATCGTCTCATCGGTAGCTGTTCAGAAAGAAGTCAGAGTAAACCATCAGAAGTAATCTTGTGATTTATTATTGTAATATTTGTTCACAGACCCTAGTTAAAACATTATTTTTATATGTTGGTGTAACAATAAAGAATTCTCGAGTGGCCAATCGGTCTTTTGATTATTTCGTCCGTTATTACTAAGCGTTTCTGAGAAACTTCAAGGGACAGCATGAGCCCGAGCGTAGCAAGAGCTGGGCATTAACGGTTTACGAGACGTGGCTGACAGTTTCTGATGGTAGAAACAGATTTGGCGGATTCAGACAGTTGATAACAGTATGGATAGTCACCATTCATCTTTCCTGGTGCCGGTCAAGTCCACTTTGAACAAGCAATATCTGGAACTTTTTGGAATTGGGTCAAGTTCAACAATGCCTGGGTCAAAGAAGGGACAGAGCGTCTTGGATGCAAACAGGAAAGTAAGTCATGGTGACTTGTCTGTTAATTGTAACGATGTGTCTGATGTTAAGCACGACATGGTTGATGTTACTGTTTCGCCGTTCAGGGATAATAGGAACATCAAACTCCCTAAATTTGAACCACGGTGTTTTGATTGAAACCCGGCTGATTATTTACAATTTGTAAAGGAGTTTGAGATCATGTTGAGTGGTTTTTTGTTAAGTGATGAATTGAAATTGATGTATTTGACGAGGTATTGCACTGGAGTTGCTTCTAGAGCTATACAGTGCTGTAAGCTCATGCCCCCTAATGAGGGATACGCTGAGGCTATGAGCGTATTACGTCAAAGGTTTGGAAGACCTTCAATGATTGCAGGGAAATTATTCGAGGCTGTTAAGAGTAATGATGGTCAATTGTAGGATGACTCCCAGGCACTCACTGAGTTTTTAGATAATTTGCTAATTTACAAGAATGCAATGATTTCGATGAATCGCATGAGTGACCTCAACTCGAGTTTTATACTAGAAGTAATAGTAAGACGCCTACCTACTCGACTGCAAAGGAAGTGGGTGAAGATAAGCTCCCGTATGGAGGATGAGGGTATCGAGCCAAAGTTCGATGACATTATGAAACTGGCAAACAATAATGTCTATCAATCTATGAGCAAGTTTGCCAGTCTATTACATCTCACCCCTAGAATAGAGCAGTCTGAGGGAAAAACGCAATCATCGATGACGAATAGGCCTCAGAGAGGTGGATATCGAGAAGGCTCCATGATGTCTAGTAATGCATATAGACCTAGTGAGTGTAACAGGTTTCGTAGTACATCCTCAACAGATAAGTTACAAGATGCAAGACAAAGACGGTTGTGTTTTACACGTTTGCAAGAGGTGCATACAGAAGTGAACTGTGAACCAGTGAGCAAGTTCAGTGATAAGCTAAATGTAAACTCCAGGCCTGACTCCGAATTGTGTGACGATAACGGTTTGGTCAGGAAGTCTGTAGTTGCAACTGGTAAACCGTTGTTGAATAGAGTGTCACAGAATAGAGTTGCTGCTTCAGAGTGCAGTTCTGACTCCACAAGTTTACAAGGTATTACTAGTCAGAGTGAAGGTATATAATCCTTAGGGATTTGTAAGGAGGAACCAAAATTGTCTACTTCTGTTATTAAAGAGTTTGAAAGTGATGAAATTGACGGTAAAGTGAATATTTGTGATAATGATCATGATACTTTACATTTGTCTTTGGTTTATCATGATGAAATAAGGGGAATGCCAACTACTGCTAAATTAAATAAAGGTTCTGTAAAACTATAACGTGAATTAGAAATGAACGCAGGTGCAGTTCGAGAAGTTGTGCATACTTCTGAGACAGTCAGTGTAATTGATCTCAGTGAAGCCCATCTATCGTCAGATGATAGTACTTAACCCGAACTTGCAGTGAAAGACAGCAGTGGTGGTAATCTTGCAGTTAGACAACTATCTGAAAGTCGAACGACGACAGCTTCTGATCCACCGCTAAGTTCATCAACTTGTGCCACTCAGTTTTCGTTAGTGTTGTCATCCACAATGAAAGGCACGTCCATGAACTCAAGTGTCTTGTGCTATGGCTATGCTAGTATCGGCGCATTTGAAAAGACGAAGGATATTGCTCAGTTTAGTGAGGATAAGCCAAGTGTATACGAGAGAGTAATTGTTAAATTGACTTGCATGAACCAAGGCATTTCTAGTTTCAAGTTACTATTTGAGTGCTATTATCTTTGGTGTAAATTACTCTGTTTCTACACTTGGTTGATGAGATATGTCGTGTGTTTGTTGGTCATCTATATTCTACGATACAATGACATGGGCGTGTTGCCGTTCAGATTTGAGGATATAGCTCATAGAAGGAAGTTTTCAAATGAACTCTGCAACGATTTTCGAACCTAGAGCGTCAACCTGAGAAGGGTTGTAGGCGTACTGCTGTAAGTCCTACAGTTCTTCAAGGGTGGTTTGTCGTGCCAGAATCCACAACATTTGATGTGCTGATTGTACTTATTTTTGTGTTAAATAGTTGTGTGAGTTCCAATTATCGTAATTGTTGGTTAATCTTGTGTGTGTCCGGACATTCCACAAATTACAATCGTCAACGTGAGAAAGGTTGCAGGCGTACTGGTGTAAGTCCTGCAATTCTTCAAAGGAATTACATGGAGACACGATCTGCGAGTTTGTTTGTACTGTTTGTATATACGTGTGGTGTGTCATATCAATTGGTGTTTTTTGCATTCATTGTGTTTACTTGTTGTTTTCGTACCTTGTTGTTATTGCATAATTTTGTTAAAATTTTCGTCGTGATTACTTCTGAAGTTGTTTCGAGTCTTCTACATCCATAAATGAATTGATTGATGTTAAGGACAGCAGATGGGGCGTTTACTCCAGGGAGGCTAGGCTATTGCTGAGAATGATATGCATACGGAGATAATTGTTAGCTGCGGTCCGACACGCCGGGGAGAAAGAGTGTAAACGACTGAGGCTCGCATGCATCACCGCTACTAGAACCGAGGCAGAATGAGTGACAAGCGATTGCAGTGGTAATTGGCAGTGAGTAGATAAGAAGATGTGCGTAGAGTATCGTGAGTTGGTGCCATGGTCACGTTGCATTATGCAAGAGTCATTCTAGCAAGTGACGATTGTGTTGGAAGATGTCAAGAGGATGCCTTTAACTGGAGGCGCAGGTTGTCATTGATGTGTGAGATTGTGCTGTGAGTATGCTTGTGGTGTGTTGGCTTTTCTGTTTCTTTTCCATTTCAGCTCTGTCCGTGTGACCCAGGTTCTCGCAATGGCATCCAAGTCAACGTGTATTGGTGGTGATGGGATGTTTCCTTTTTTGCCGGGGAGTGTCAATGTAGTTGAAGATGGAACGATCAATTCATGGTTGTTTGCTCAAAATCAACTTCCCCAATTTTCGCGGAGGCATCAATACGACAGTCATCGTCTCATCGGTAGCTGTTCAGAAAGAAGTCAGCAGTAAACCATCAGAAGTAATCTTGTGATTTATTATTGTAATATTTGTTCACAGACCCTAGTTAAAACATTATTTTTATATGTTGGTGTAACAATAAAGAATTCTCGAGTGGCCAATCGGTCTTTTGATTATTTCGTCCGTTATTATTAAGCGTTTCTTAAAATCTGCCAGGAACAGCGTGAGCACGAACGTAGCAAGAGCTGGGCATTAATGGTTTACGAGACGTGGTTGACACTGGATCTTCACTTTCTTTTCAGAATTAATCTTGAATTCATTTGGAATAAGCTAGTTGAGCACATCAGTATTGAGAGAACACAGTGAAAGTAAGTAAACACACGCTTCTTAAGATTAAGTGATACATTTATTGGATATGATTGTATTCTTATTAGTTGTCTATCTAAGTTAATGATGAATTCGTTACGATAATAATACCTATTATTGTTTTTATAGTCACTATGACCATGAATGTCACTATTATTGCTGTCAAGACCTATTATTTGCCATAAAGTGGTTGTCATTTTTGCTAAAATATTTGTACAAGCTTTGAAAACCACTGCATAATTTGTTGTTAGATAATTTCATCATTTCATGATGCTTCAATGGACCTATTAGATATCGAGCAACGATAGGTTGCAAAGTCCCTTAAGTTTAGTGAAAACTATTGGGCTACTTATATATACATATATATTGTTTGTTAAGTGATTACTTGTAAATGCTTATCAGGAAAATTTTTTCATTCAGATCATACATGTAATATCCAAGTTAATTATGCTTTTCTTAAACCTTTTCAGACTTATGGAAAAAATATATATTAGGTTTATAATAAGTCTCTTTGTCCAAAGTGGGTCAAGTTTTAGGATCATGCACCGTGAGATTTGGTCTTTCTTACAATCGTAGCCAAGTAGTTTTGAGGTAAAATATCGTTGGATACTTTCCATCCCTAGCTTATCATGTGTGCGAGTGCTGCTTATAAGAAATGGACAGTATTCTAGTAGTGGTCTGACACATGTTTTGTACAGAATTAGCTTGGCTTCATTGTCGTGAAAGTTCCTGAGTATGCATCCTAAGAGCATCCTCGATTTTCTAGTCTGTGATGCTACTTGCTCAGAGAATGTCAAGTCACTAGAGTGCCTCAGGCCTAGGTCAACGACACTTCGGAGCCTGGTTAGGTTAGCAGATTGAAGCGTTAACTTAGGGTCAGTTGAGGGTGCGCCGTAGCATATCGAGCCACATTTGTTCAGACTAAATTGTAGATTCTATAAGGGTGACCAAGCAGTCACTTAATGTGATTCCCTCTGCACTACATTCTCGAAGTACCCTTAGTCATCACATTGGAATCTATAAGCTACTTTAAGGTCAACTACGAAGATAAATGTGTAGCGGTAAATAATTCCCCAAAATTATTGACCACAGCAATCACTCAAAATTGCATGCTGACCACCACTGTTTAAATCGACTTGTTTAGCTGAAGGCTTACGGTCAAGCATCCCCGCCATTTGGTACCCTGTCGCGTCACGTGGACGATCATTAGCCAGCTAAGCATTCGTCGGACGGCTTGTTCTGGTCCCGAAATATATCACGTAGTTTGGAAGATCAAATATTGGTGTCAATAAAGTTGAAGATCGAACGATAAATTCATGGTTGTTTGCTCAAACCCAACTACCCCAATTTTCGCTGAGGCAGCAATCAGCCAGTCATCGTCTCATCGGTCGCTGTTCAGAAAGAAGTAAGGACGAAACCATCAGAAACCTTAGTTTTAAAGCTTAATTTTAAAGTTGGCTATATGTTGGTGTTACATTAAAGAATTCTTGAGTGGCTAAACTGGGTTCTGGTTTATGCGTCCGTTATTACCAGGCGCTTCTGAGAAACTACAAGTAACAGCGTGAGTTCCAGCATAACAAGAGCCGGGCATTCACGGTTTACGAGACGTGGATGACAACTGCCTTTTGCTTGTTTTTGGTACGCGAGAATAAATATGTTGGAATTTGCTGAACACAAGATTCGGTCAACTTCTTAACTGGTGAGCCCAACCGCGAACTTCATCTACGACAAGTACGCAGATAACCCTGGTGATTTCGTTCCATATTGTATTTGTTCTTGTACAAGTGGAATAAACAAACGAATAACGAGGAATACATTTATTAATGAATTAACATGTAATACAAAATCGACAACAGTGCAGGTATCTTTTTCTTTATCACACAAACCCATGAAATTCCCGAAAGCAGATATTATCTGAAAAAGAACATAAGAATTATACAGATGTAGACATTGTTATCAGTGTAAACACAATAATTAACCATGAAATATGTTTGAAACGACGAAATAATTGAATTGTATATAATTACGTCAGTAAACATTTTTCAATAATACAAAATCGATATTGCATCTGCCTGCAAACGTCAAGTTTATGTCATAAAGTAAGGAAATACTATGCGTATATAATTTCTAAGTATTTCTGCAGATTTCTCCTCAAAGAAATACATATGGAGGAGCCTTGTCAGAATTAGGAAAAGTACACAACAAAGTAAATGAAATAATCACCAAAACGAGCGATCCCACATCATCATGACCATGTGTAGTACAATAAATGCAAAAAATTCACAAAATGGTCGTTATAAAATCTGTCGTCAAGTAATTCGACATATTCTGAACGGAAGTGTACTTTTTTTTCAACAAACTTCAAACTGCCTGTAAACTGAGGCCGGATAAGGACACCATCATAGAATATTTCTGCTAAATCAGATGACAATTTACTTGAATATTGAACGATCAATTCCTGTTTGTTTGCTCAAACCCAACTACCCCAATTTTCGCTGAGGCAGCAATCAGCCAGTCATCGTCTCATCGGTCGCTGTTCAGAAAGAAGTAAGGACGAAACCATCAGAAACCTTAGTTTTAAAGCTTAATTTTAAAGTTGGCTATATGTTGGTGTTACATTAAAGAATTCTTGAGTGGCTAAACTGGGTTCTGGTTTATGCGTCCGTTATTACCAGGCGCTTCTGAGAAACTACAAGTAACAGCGTGAGTTCCAGCATAACAAGAGCCGGGCATTCACGGTTTACGAGACGTGGATGACAACTGCCTTTTGCTTGTTTTTGGTACGCGAGAATAAATATGTTGGAATTTGCTGAACACAAGATTCGGTCAACTTCTTAACTGGTGAGCCCAACCGCGAACTTCATCTACGACAAGTACGCAGATAACCCTGGTGATTTCGTTCCATATTGTATTTGTTCTTGTACAAGTGGAATAAACAAACGAATAACGAGGAATACATTTATTAATGAATTAACATGTAATACAAAATCGACAACAGTGCAGGTATCTTTTTCTTTATCACACAAACCCATGAAATTCCCGAAAGCAGATATTATCTGAAAAAGAACATAAGAATTATACAGATGTAGACATTGTTATCAGTGTAAACACAATAATTAACCATGAAATATGTTTGAAACGACGAAATAATTGAATTGTATATAATTACGTCAGTAAACATTTTTCAATAATACAAAATCGATATTGCATCTGCCTGCAAACGTCAAGTTTATGTCATAAAGTAAGGAAATACTATGCGTATATAATTTCTAAGTATTTCTGCAGATTTCTCCTCAAAGAAATACATATGGAGGAGCCTTGTCAGAATTAGGAAAAGTACACAACAAAGTAAATGAAATAATCACCAAAACGAGCGATCCCACATCATCATGACCATGTGTAGTACAATAAATGCAAAAAATTCACAAAATGGTCGTTATAAAATCTGTCGTCAAGTAATTCGACATATTCTGAACGGAAGTGTACTTTTTTTCAACAAACTTCAAACTGCCTGTAAACTAAGGCCGGATAAGGACACCATCATAGAATATTTCTGCTAAATCAGATGACAATTTACTTGAATATTGAACGATCAATTCCTGTTTGTTTGCTCAAACCCAACTACCCCAATTTTCGCTGAGGCAGCAATCAGCCAGTCATCGTCTCATCGGTCGCTGTTCAGAAAGAAGTAAGGACGAAACCATCAGAAACCTTAGTTTTAAAGCTTAATTTTAAAGTTGGCTATATGTTGGTGTTACATTAAAGAATTCTTGAGTGGCTAAACTGGGTTCTGGTTTATGCGTCCGTTATTACCAGGCGCTTCTGAGAAACTACAAGTAACAGCGTGAGTTCCAGCATAACAAGAGCCGGGCATTCACGGTTTACGAGACGTGGATGACAACTGCCTTTTGCTTGTTTTTGGTACGCGAGAATAAATATGTTGGAATTTGCTGAACACAAGATTCGGTCAACTTCTTAACTGGTGAGCCCAACCGCGAACTTCATCTACGACAAGTACGCAGATAACCCTGGTGATTTCGTTCCATATTGTATTTGTTCTTGTACAAGTGGAATAAACAAACGAATAACGAGGAATACATTTATTAATGAATTAACATGTAATACAAAATCGACAACAGTGCAGGTATCTTTTTCTTTATCACACAAACCCATGAAATTCCCGAAAGCAGATATTATCTGAAAAAGAACATAAGAATTATACAGATGTAGACATTGTTATCAGTGTAAACACAATAATTAACCATGAAATATGTTTGAAACGACGAAATAATTGAATTGTATATAATTACGTCAGTAAACATTTTTCAATAATACAAAATCGATATTGCATCTGCCTGCAAACGTCAAGTTTATGTCATAAAGTAAGGAAATACTATGCGTATATAATTTCTAAGTATTTCTGCAGATTTCTCCTCAAAGAAATACATATGGAGGAGCCTTGTCAGAATTAGGAAAAGTACACAACAAAGTAAATGAAATAATCACCAAAACGAGCGATCCCACATCATCATGACCATGTGTAGTACAATAAATGCAAAAAATTCACAAAATGGTCGTTATAAAATCTGTCGTCAAGTAATTCGACATATTCTGAACGGAAGTGTACTTTTTTTTCAACAAACTTCAAACTGCCTGTAAACTAAGGCCGGATAAGGACACCATCATAGAATATTTCTGCTAAATCAGATGACAATTTACTTGAATATTGAACGATCAATTCCTGTTTGTTTGCTCAAACCCAACTACCCCAATTTTCGCTGAGGCAGCAATCAGCCAGTCATCGTCTCATCGGTCGCTGTTCAGAAAGAAGTAAGGACGAAACCATCAGAAACCTTAGTTTTAAAGCTTAATTTTAAAGTTGGCTATATGTTGGTGTTACATTAAAGAATTCTTGAGTGGCTAAACTGGGTTCTGGTTTATGCGTCCGTTATTACCAGGCGCTTCTGAGAAACTACAAGTAACAGCGTGAGTTCCAGCATAACAAGAGCCGGGCATTCACGGTTTACGAGACGTGGATGACAACTGCCTTTTGCTTGTTTTTGGTACGCGAGAATAAATATGTTGGAATTTGCTGAACACAAGATTCGGTCAACTTCTTAACTGGTGAGCCCAACCGCGAACTTCATCTACGACAAGTACGCAGATAACCCTGGTGATTTCGTTCCATATTGTATTTGTTCTTGTACAAGTGGAATAAACAAACGAATAACGAGGAATACATTTATTAATGAATTAACATGTAATACAAAATCGACAACAGTGCAGGTATCTTTTTCTTTATCACACAAACCCATGAAATTTCCGAAAGCAGATATTATCTGAAAAAGAACATAAGAATTATACAGATGTAGACATTGTTATCAGTGTAAACACAATAATTAACCATGAAATATGTTTGAAACGACGAAATAATTGAATTGTATATAATTACGTCAGTAAACATTTTTCAATAATACAAAATCGATATTGCATCTGCCTGCAAACGTCAAGTTTATGTCATAAAGTAAGGAAATACTATGCGTATATAATTTCTAAGTATTTCTGCAGATTTCTCCTCAAAGAAATACATATGGAGGAGCCTTGTCAGAATTAGGAAAAGTACACAACAAAGTAAATGAAATAATCACCAAAACGAGCGATCCCACATCATCATGACCATGTGTAGTACAATAAATGCAAAAAATTCACAAAATGGTCGTTATAAAATCTGTCGTCAAGTAATTCGACATATTCTGAACGGAAGTGTACTTTTTTTTCAACAAACTTCAAACTGCCTGTAAACTAAGGCCGGATAAGGACACCATCATAGAATATTTCTGCTAAATCAGATGACAATTTACTTGAATATTGAACGATCAATTCCTGTTTGTTTGCTCAAACCCAACTACCCCAATTTTCGCTGAGGCAGCAATCAGCCAGTCATCGTCTCATCGGTCGCTGTTCAGAAAGAAGTAAGGACGAAACCATCAGAAACCTTAGTTTTAAAGCTTAATTTTAAAGTTGGCTATATGTTGGTGTTACATTAAAGAATTCTTGAGTGGCTAAACTGGGTTCTGGTTTATGCGTCCGTTATTACCAGGCGCTTCTGAGAAACTACAAGTAACAGCGTGAGTTCCAGCATAACAAGAGCCGGGCATTCACGGTTTACGAGACGTGGATGACAACTGCCTTTTGCTTGTTTTTGGTACGCGAGAATAAATATGTTGGAATTTGCTGAACACAAGATTCGGTCAACTTCTTAACTGGTGAGCCCAACCGCGAACTTCATCTACGACAAGTACGCAGATAACCCTGGTGATTTCGTTCCATATTGTATTTGTTCTTGTACAAGTGGAATAAACAAACGAATAACGAGGAATACATTTATTAATGAATTAACATGTAATACAAAATCGACAACAGTGCAGGTATCTTTTTCTTTATCACACAAACCCATGAAATTTCCGAAAGCAGATATTATCTGAAAAAGAACATAAGAATTATACAGATGTAGACATTGTTATCAGTGTAAACACAATAATTAACCATGAAATATGTTTGAAACGACGAAATAATTGAATTGTATATAATTACGTCAGTAAACATTTTTCAATAATACAAAATCGATATTGCATCTGCCTGCAAACGTCAAGTTTATGTCATAAAGTAAGGAAATACTATGCGTATATAATTTCTAAGTATTTCTGCAGATTTCTCCTCAAAGAAATACATATGGAGGAGCCTTGTCAGAATTAGGAAAAGTACACAACAAAGTAAATGAAATAATCACCAAAACGAGCGATCCCACATCATCATGACCATGTGTAGTACAATAAATGCAAAAAATTCACAAAATGGTCGTTATAAAATCTGTCGTCAAGTAATTCGACATATTCTGAACGGAAGTGTACTTTTTTTTCAACAAACTTCAAACTGCCTGTAAACTAAGGCCGGATAAGGACACCATCATAGAATATTTCTGCTAAATCAGATGACAATTTACTTGAATATTGAACGATCAATTCCTGTTTGTTTGCTCAAACCCAACTACCCCAATTTTCGCTGAGGCAGCAATCAGCCAGTCATCGTCTCATCGGTCGCTGTTCAGAAAGAAGTAAGGACGAAACCATCAGAAACCTTAGTTTTAAAGCTTAATTTTAAAGTTGGCTATATGTTGGTGTTACATTAAAGAATTCTTGAGTGGCTAAACTGGGTTCTGGTTTATGCGTCCGTTATTACCAGGCGCTTCTGAGAAACTACAAGTAACAGCGTGAGTTCCAGCATAACAAGAGCCGGGTATTCACGGTTTACGAGACGTGGATGACAACTGCCTTTTGCTTGTTTTTGGTACGCGAGAATAAATATGTTGGAATTTGCTGAACACAAGATTCGGTCAACTTCTTAACTGGTGAGCCCAACCGCGAACTTCATCTACGACAAGTACGCAGATAACCCTGGTGATTTCGTTCCATATTGTATTTGTTCTTGTACAAGTGGAATAAACAAACGAATAACGAGGAATACATTTATTAATGAATTAACATGTAATACAAAATCGACAACAGTGCAGGTATCTTTTTCTTTATCACACAAACCCATGAAATTTCCGAAAGCAGATATTATCTGAAAAAGAACATAAGAATTATACAGATGTAGACATTGTTATCAGTGTAAACACAATAATTAACCATGAAATATGTTTGAAACGACGAAATAATTGAATTGTATATAATTACGTCAGTAAACATTTTTCAATAATACAAAATCGATATTGCATCTGCCTGCAAACGTCAAGTTTATGTCATAAAGTAAGGAAATACTATGCGTATATAATTTCTAAGTATTTCTGCAGATTTCTCCTCAAAGAAATACATATGGAGGAGCCTTGTCAGAATTAGGAAAAGTACACAACAAAGTAAATGAAATAATCACCAAAACGAGTGATCCCACATCATCATGACCATGTGTAGTACAATAAATGCAAAAAATTCACAAAATGGTCGTTATAAAATCTGTCGTCAAGTAATTCGACATATTCTGAACGGAAGTGTACTTTTTTTTCAACAAACTTCAAACTGCCTGTAAACTAAGGCCGGATAAGGACACCATCATAGAATATTTCTGCTAAATCAGATGACAATTTACTTGAATATTGAACGATCAATTCCTGTTTGTTTGCTCAAACCCAACTACCCCAATTTTCGCTGAGGCAGCAATCAGCCAGTCATCGTCTCATCGGTCGCTGTTCAGAAAGAAGTAAGGACGAAACCATCAGAAACCTTAGTTTTAAAGCTTAATTTTAAAGTTGGCTATATGTTGGTGTTACATTAAAGAATTCTTGAGTGGCTAAACTGGGTTCTGGTTTATGCGTCCGTTATTACCAGGCGCTTCTGAGAAACTACAAGTAACAGCGTGAGTTCCAGCATAACAAGAGCCGGGCATTCACGGTTTACGAGACGTGGATGACAACTGCCTTTTGCTTGTTTTTGGTACGCGAGAATAAATATGTTGGAATTTGCTGAACACAAGATTCGGTCAACTTCTTAACTGGTGAGCCCAACCGCGAACTTCATCTACGACAAGTACGCAGATAACCCTGGTGATTTCGTTCCATATTGTATTTGTTCTTGTACAAGTGGAATAAACAAACGAATAACGAGGAATACATTTATTAATGAATTAACATGTAATACAAAATCGACAACAGTGCAGGTATCTTTTTCTTTATCACACAAACCCATGAAATTCCCGAAAGCAGATATTATCTGAAAAAGAACATAAGAATTATACAGATGTAGACATTGTTATCAGTGTAAACACAATAATTAACCATGAAATATGTTTGAAACGACGAAATAATTGAATTGTATATAATTACGTCAGTAAACATTTTTCAATAATACAAAATCGATATTGCATCTGCCTGCAAACGTCAAGTTTATGTCATAAAGTAAGGAAATACTATGCGTATATAATTTCTAAGTATTTCTGCAGATTTCTCCTCAAAGAAATACATATGGAGGAGCCTTGTCAGAATTAGGAAAAGTACACAACAAAGTAAATGAAATAATCACCAAAACGAGTGATCCCACATCATCATGACCATGTGTAGTACAATAAATGCAAAAAATTCACAAAATGGTCGTTATAAAATCTGTCGTCAAGTAATTCGACATATTCTGAACGGAAGTGTACTTTTTTTTCAACAAACTTCAAACTGCCTGTAAACTAAGGCCGGATAAGGACACCATCATAGAATATTTCTGCTAAATCAGATGACAATTTACTTGAATATTGAACGATCAATTCCTGTTTGTTTGCTCAAACCCAACTACCCCAATTTTCGCTGAGGCAGCAATCAGCCAGTCATCGTCTCATCGGTCGCTGTTCAGAAAGAAGTAAGGACGAAACCATCAGAAACCTTAGTTTTAAAGCTTAATTTTAAAGTTGGCTATATGTTGGTGTTACATTAAAGAATTCTTGAGTGGCTAAACTGGGTTCTGGTTTATGCGTCCGTTATTACCAGGCGCTTCTGAGAAACTACAAGTAACAGCGTGAGTTCCAGCATAACAAGAGCCGGGCATTCACGGTTTACGAGACGTGGATGACAACTGCCTTTTGCTTGTTTTTGGTACGCGAGAATAAATATGTTGGAATTTGCTGAACACAAGATTCGGTCAACTTCTTAACTGGTGAGCCCAACCGCGAACTTCATCTACGACAAGTACGCAGATAACCCTGGTGATTTCGTTCCATATTGTATTTGTTCTTGTACAAGTGGAATAAACAAACGAATAACGAGGAATACATTTATTAATGAATTAACATGTAATACAAAATCGACAACAGTGCAGGTATCTTTTTCTTTATCACACAAACCCATGAAATTCCCGAAAGCAGATATTATCTGAAAAAGAACATAAGAATTATACAGATGTAGACATTGTTATCAGTGTAAACACAATAATTAACCATGAAATATGTTTGAAACGACGAAATAATTGAATTGTATATAATTACGTCAGTAAACATTTTTCAATAATACAAAATCGATATTGCATCTGCCTGCAAACGTCAAGTTTATGTCATAAAGTAAGGAAATACTATGCGTATATAATTTCTAAGTATTTCTGCAGATTTCTCCTCAAAGAAATACATATGGAGGAGCCTTGTCAGAATTAGGAAAAGTACACAACAAAGTAAATGAAATAATCACCAAAACGAGTGATCCCACATCATCATGACCATGTGTAGTACAATAAATGCAAAAAATTCACAAAATGGTCGTTATAAAATCTGTCGTCAAGTAATTCGACATATTCTGAACGGAAGTGTACTTTTTTTTCAACAAACTTCAAACTGCCTGTAAACTAAGGCCGGATAAGGACACCATCATAGAATATTTCTGCTAAATCAGATGACAATTTACTTGAATATTGAACGATCAATTCCTGTTTGTTTGCTCAAACCCAACTACCCCAATTTTCGCTGAGGCAGCAATCAGCCAGTCATCGTCTCATCGGTCGCTGTTCAGAAAGAAGTAAGGACGAAACCATCAGAAACCTTAGTTTTAAAGCTTAATTTTAAAGTTGGCTATATGTTGGTGTTACATTAAAGAATTCTTGAGTGGCTAAACTGGGTTCTGGTTTATGCGTCCGTTATTACCAGGCGCTTCTGAGAAACTACAAGTAACAGCGTGAGTTCCAGCATAACAAGAGCCGGGCATTCACGGTTTACGAGACGTGGATGACAACTGCCTTTTGCTTGTTTTTGGTACGCGAGAATAAATATGTTGGAATTTGCTGAACACAAGATTCGGTCAACTTCTTAACTGGTGAGCCCAACCGCGAACTTCATCTACGACAAGTACGCAGATAACCCTGGTGATTTCGTTCCATATTGTATTTGTTCTTGTACAAGTGGAATAAACAAACGAATAACGAGGAATACATTTATTAATGAATTAACATGTAATACAAAATCGACAACAGTGCAGGTATCTTTTTCTTTATCACACAAACCCATGAAATTCCCGAAAGCAGATATTATCTGAAAAAGAACATAAGAATTATACAGATGTAGACATTGTTATCAGTGTAAACACAATAATTAACCATGAAATATGTTTGAAACGACGAAATAATTGAATTGTATATAATTACGTCAGTAAACATTTTTCAATAATACAAAATCGATATTGCATCTGCCTGCAAACGTCAAGTTTATGTCATAAAGTAAGGAAATACTATGCGTATATAATTTCTAAGTATTTCTGCAGATTTCTCCTCAAAGAAATACATATGGAGGAGCCTTGTCAGAATTAGGAAAAGTACACAACAAAGTAAATGAAATAATCACCAAAACGAGTGATCCCACATCATCATGACCATGTGTAGTACAATAAATGCAAAAAATTCACAAAATGGTCGTTATAAAATCTGTCGTCAAGTAATTCGACATATTCTGAACGGAAGTGTACTTTTTTTTCAACAAACTTCAAACTGCCTGTAAACTAAGGCCGGATAAGGACACCATCATAGAATATTTCTGCTAAATCAGATGACAATTTACTTGAATATTGAACGATCAATTCCTGTTTGTTTGCTCAAACCCAACTACCCCAATTTTCGCTGAGGCAGCAATCAGCCAGTCATCGTCTCATCGGTCGCTGTTCAGAAAGAAGTAAGGACGAAACCATCAGAAACCTTAGTTTTAAAGCTTAATTTTAAAGTTGGCTATATGTTGGTGTTACATTAAAGAATTCTTGAGTGGCTAAACTGGGTTCTGGTTTATGCGTCCGTTATTACCAGGCGCTTCTGAGAAACTACAAGTAACAGCGTGAGCTCCAGCATAACAAGAGCCGGGCATTCACGGTTTACGAGACGTGGATGACAACTGCCTTTTGCTTGTTTTTGGTACGCGAGAATAAATATGTTGGAATTTGCTGAACACAAGATTCGGTCAACTTCTTAACTGGTGAGCCCAACCGCGAACTTCATCTACGACAAGTACGCAGATAACCCTGGTGATTTCGTTCCATATTGTATTTGTTCTTGTACAAGTGGAATAAACAAACGAATAACGAGGAATACATTTATTAATGAATTAACATGTAATACAAAATCGACAACAGTGCAGGTATCTTTTTCTTTATCACACAAACCCATGAAATTCCCGAAAGCAGATATTATCTGAAAAAGAACATAAGAATTATACAGATGTAGACATTGTTATCAGTGTAAACACAATAATTAACCATGAAATATGTTTGAAACGACGAAATAATTGAATTGTATATAATTACGTCAGTAAACATTTTTCAATAATACAAAATCGATATTGCATCTGCCTGCAAACGTCAAGTTTATGTCATAAAGTAAGGAAATACTATGCGTATATAATTTCTAAGTATTTCTGCAGATTTCTCCTCAAAGAAATACATATGGAGGAGCCTTGTCAGAATTAGGAAAAGTACACAACAAAGTAAATGAAATAATCACCAAAACGAGTGATCCCACATCATCATGACCATGTGTAGTACAATAAATGCAAAAAATTCACAAAATGGTCGTTATAAAATCTGTCGTCAAGTAATTCGACATATTCTGAACGGAAGTGTACTTTTTTTTCAACAAACTTCAAACTGCCTGTAAACTAAGGCCGGATAAGGACACCATCATAGAATATTTCTGCTAAATCAGATGACAATTTACTTGAATATTGAACGATCAATTCCTGTTTGTTTGCTCAAACCCAACTACCCCAATTTTCGCTGAGGCAGCAATCAGCCAGTCATCGTCTCATCGGTCGCTGTTCAGAAAGAAGTAAGGACGAAACCATCAGAAACCTTAGTTTTAAAGCTTAATTTTAAAGTTGGCTATATGTTGGTGTTACATTAAAGAATTCTTGAGTGGCTAAACTGGGTTCTGGTTTATGCGTCCGTTATTACCAGGCGCTTCTGAGAAACTACAAGTAACAGCGTGAGCTCCAGCATAACAAGAGCCGGGCATTCACGGTTTACGAGACGTGGATGACAACTGCCTTTTGCTTGTTTTTGGTACGCGAGAATAAATATGTTGGAATTTGCTGAACACAAGATTCGGTCAACTTCTTAACTGGTGAGCCCAACCGCGAACTTCATCTACGACAAGTACGCAGATAACCCTGGTGATTTCGTTCCATATTGTATTTGTTCTTGTACAAGTGGAATAAACAAACGAATAACGAGGAATACATTTATTAATGAATTAACATGTAATACAAAATCGACAACAGTGCAGGTATCTTTTTCTTTATCACACAAACCCATGAAATTCCCGAAAGCAGATATTATCTGAAAAAGAACATAAGAATTATACAGATGTAGACATTGTTATCAGTGTAAACACAATAATTAACCATGAAATATGTTTGAAACGACGAAATAATTGAATTGTATATAATTACGTCAGTAAACATTTTTCAATAATACAAAATCGATATTGCATCTGCCTGCAAACGTCAAGTTTATGTCATAAAGTAAGGAAATACTATGCGTATATAATTTCTAAGTATTTCTGCAGATTTCTCCTCAAAGAAATACATATGGAGGAGCCTTGTCAGAATTAGGAAAAGTACACAACAAAGTAAATGAAATAATCACCAAAACGAGTGATCCCACATCATCATGACCATGTGTAGTACAATAAATGCAAAAAATTCACAAAATGGTCGTTATAAAATCTGTCGTCAAGTAATTCGACATATTCTGAACGGAAGTGTACTTTTTTTTCAACAAACTTCAAACTGCCTGTAAACTAAGGCCGGATAAGGACACCATCATAGAATATTTCTGCTAAATCAGATGACAATTTACTTGAATATTGAACGATCAATTCCTGTTTGTTTGCTCAAACCCAACTACCCCAATTTTCGCTGAGGCAGCAATCAGCCAGTCATCGTCTCATCGGTCGCTGTTCAGAAAGAAGTAAGGACGAAACCATCAGAAACCTTAGTTTTAAAGCTTAATTTTAAAGTTGGCTATATGTTGGTGTTACATTAAAGAATTCTTGAGTGGCTAAACTGGGTTCTGGTTTATGCGTCCGTTATTACCAGGCGCTTCTGAGAAACTACAAGTAACAGCGTGAGCTCCAGCATAACAAGAGCCGGGCATTCACGGTTTACGAGACGTGGATGACAACTGCCTTTTGCTTGTTTTTGGTACGCGAGAATAAATATGTTGGAATTTGCTGAACACAAGATTCGGTCAACTTCTTAACTGGTGAGCCCAACCGCGAACTTCATCTACGACAAGTACGCAGATAACCCTGGTGATTTCGTTCCATATTGTATTTGTTCTTGTACAAGTGGAATAAACAAACGAATAACGAGGAATACATTTATTAATGAATTAACATGTAATACAAAATCGACAACAGTGCAGGTATCTTTTTCTTTATCACACAAACCCATGAAATTCCCGAAAGCAGATATTATCTGAAAAAGAACATAAGAATTATACAGATGTAGACATTGTTATCAGTGTAAACACAATAATTAACCATGAAATATGTTTGAAACGACGAAATAATTGAATTGTATATAATTACGTCAGTAAACATTTTTCAATAATACAAAATCGATATTGCATCTGCCTGCAAACGTCAAGTTTATGTCATAAAGTAAGGAAATACTATGCGTATATAATTTCTAAGTATTTCTGCAGATTTCTCCTCAAAGAAATACATATGGAGGAGCCTTGTCAGAATTAGGAAAAGTACACAACAAAGTAAATGAAATAATCACCAAAACGAGTGATCCCACATCATCATGACCATGTGTAGTACAATAAATGCAAAAAATTCACAAAATGGTCGTTATAAAATCTGTCGTCAAGTAATTCGACATATTCTGAACGGAAGTGTACTTTTTTTTCAACAAACTTCAAACTGCCTGTAAACTAAGGCCGGATAAGGACACCATCATAGAATATTTCTGCTAAATCAGATGACAATTTACTTGAATATTGAACGATCAATTCCTGTTTGTTTGCTCAAACCCAACTACCCCAATTTTCGCTGAGGCAGCAATCAGCCAGTCATCGTCTCATCGGTCGCTGTTCAGAAAGAAGTAAGGACGAAACCATCAGAAACCTTAGTTTTAAAGCTTAATTTTAAAGTTGGCTATATGTTGGTGTTACATTAAAGAATTCTTGAGTGGCTAAACTGGGTTCTGGTTTATGCGTCCGTTATTACCAGGCGCTTCTGAGAAACTACAAGTAACAGCGTGAGCTCCAGCATAACAAGAGCCGGGCATTCACGGTTTACGAGACGTGGATGACAACTGCCTTTTGCTTGTTTTTGGTACGCGAGAATAAATATGTTGGAATTTGCTGAACACAAAATTCGGTCAACTTCTTAACTGGTGAGCCCAACCGCGAACTTCATCTACGACAAGTACGCAGATAACCCTGGTGATTTCGTTCCATATTGTATTTGTTCTTGTACAAGTGGAATAAACAAACGAATAACGAGGAATACATTTATTAATGAATTAACATGTAATACAAAATCGACAACAGTGCAGGTATCTTTTTCTTTATCACACAAACCCATGAAATTCCCGAAAGCAGATATTATCTGAAAAAGAACATAAGAATTATACAGATGTAGACATTGTTATCAGTGTAAACACAATAATTAACCATGAAATATGTTTGAAACGACGAAATAATTGAATTGTATATAATTACGTCAGTAAACATTTTTCAATAATACAAAATCGATATTGCATCTGCCTGCAAACGTCAAGTTTATGTCATAAAGTAAGGAAATACTATGCGTATATAATTTCTAAGTATTTCTGCAGATTTCTCCTCAAAGAAATACATATGGAGGAGCCTTGTCAGAATTAGGAAAAGTACACAACAAAGTAAATGAAATAATCACCAAAACGAGTGATCCCACATCATCATGACCATGTGTAGTACAATAAATGCAAAAAATTCACAAAATGGTCGTTATAAAATCTGTCGTCAAGTAATTCGACATATTCTGAACGGAAGTGTACTTTTTTTTCAACAAACTTCAAACTGCCTGTAAACTAAGGCCGGATAAGGACACCATCATAGAATATTTCTGCTAAATCAGATGACAATTTACTTGAATATTGAACGATCAATTCCTGTTTGTTTGCTCAAACCCAACTACCCCAATTTTCGCTGAGGCAGCAATCAGCCAGTCATCGTCTCATCGGTCGCTGTTCAGAAAGAAGTAAGGACGAAACCATCAGAAACCTTAGTTTTAAAGCTTAATTTTAAAGTTGGCTATATGTTGGTGTTACATTAAAGAATTCTTGAGTGGCTAAACTGGGTTCTGGTTTATGCGTCCGTTATTACCAGGCGCTTCTGAGAAACTACAAGTAACAGCGTGAGCTCCAGCATAACAAGAGCCGGGCATTCACGGTTTACGAGACGTGGATGACAACTGCCTTTTGCTTGTTTTTGGTACGCGAGAATAAATATGTTGGAATTTGCTGAACACAAAATTCGGTCAACTTCTTAACTGGTGAGCCCAACCGCGAACTTCATCTACGACAAGTACGCAGATAACCCTGGTGATTTCGTTCCATATTGTATTTGTTCTTGTACAAGTGGAATAAACAAACGAATAACGAGGAATACATTTATTAATGAATTAACATGTAATACAAAATCGACAACAGTGCAGGTATCTTTTTCTTTATCACACAAACCCATGAAATTCCCGAAAGCAGATATTATCTGAAAAAGAACATAAGAATTATACAGATGTAGACATTGTTATCAGTGTAAACACAATAATTAACCATGAAATATGTTTGAAACGACGAAATAATTGAATTGTATATAATTACGTCAGTAAACATTTTTCAATAATACAAAATCGATATTGCATCTGCCTGCAAACGTCAAGTTTATGTCATAAAGTAAGGAAATACTATGCGTATATAATTTCTAAGTATTTCTGCAGATTTCTCCTCAAAGAAATACATATGGAGGAGCCTTGTCAGAATTAGGAAAAGTACACAACAAAGTAAATGAAATAATCACCAAAACGAGTGATCCCACATCATCATGACCATGTGTAGTACAATAAATGCAAAAAATTCACAAAATGGTCGTTATAAAATCTGTCGTCAAGTAATTCGACATATTCTGAACGGAAGTGTACTTTTTTTTCAACAAACTGCAAACTGCCTGTAAACTAAGGCCGGATAAGGACACCATCATAGAATATTTCTGCTAAATCAGATGACAATTTACTTGAATATTGAACGATCAATTCCTGTTTGTTTGCTCAAACCCAACTACCCCAATTTTCGCTGAGGCAGCAATCAGCCAGTCATCGTCTCATCGGTCGCTGTTCAGAAAGAAGTAAGGACGAAACCATCAGAAACCTTAGTTTTAAAGCTTAATTTTAAAGTTGGCTATATGTTGGTGTTACATTAAAGAATTCTTGAGTGGCTAAACTGGGTTCTGGTTTATGCGTCCGTTATTACCAGGCGCTTCTGAGAAACTACAAGTAACAGCGTGAGCTCCAGCATAACAAGAGCCGGGCATTCACGGTTTACGAGACGTGGATGACAACTGCCTTTTGCTTGTTTTTGGTACGCGAGAATAAATATGTTGGAATTTGCTGAACACAAGATTCGGTCAACTTCTTAACTGGTGAGCCCAACCGCGAACTTCATCTACGACAAGTACGCAGATAACCCTGGTGATTTCGTTCCATATTGTATTTGTTCTTGTACAAGTGGAATAAACAAACGAATAACGAGGAATACATTTATTAATGAATTAACATGTAATACAAAATCGACAACAGTGCAGGTATCTTTTTCTTTATCACACAAACCCATGAAATTCCCGAAAGCAGATATTATCTGAAAAAGAACATAAGAATTATACAGATGTAGACATTGTTATCAGTGTAAACACAATAATTAACCATGAAATATGTTTGAAACGACGAAATAATTGAATTGTATATAATTACGTCAGTAAACATTTTTCAATAATACAAAATCGATATTGCATCTGCCTGCAAACGTCAAGTTTATGTCATAAAGTAAGGAAATACTATGCGTATATAATTTCTAAGTATTTCTGCAGATTTCTCCTCAAAGAAATACATATGGAGGAGCCTTGTCAGAATTAGGAAAAGTACACAACAAAGTAAATGAAATAATCACCAAAACGAGTGATCCCACATCATCATGACCATGTGTAGTACAATAAATGCAAAAAATTCACAAAATGGTCGTTATAAAATCTGTCGTCAAGTAATTCGACATATTCTGAACGGAAGTGTACTTTTTTTTCAACAAACTTCAAACTGCCTGTAAACTAAGGCCGGATAAGGACACCATCATAGAATATTTCTGCTAAATCAGATGACAATTTACTTGAATATTGAACGATCAATTCCTGTTTGTTTGCTCAAACCCAACTACCCCAATTTTCGCTGAGGCAGCAATCAGCCAGTCATCGTCTCATCGGTCGCTGTTCAGAAAGAAGTCAGGACAATGCCGTCAGAATAAATATTGCGATTTATTATCCTTATATTTGTTCATAGATTTTAGTTTAAAGCTTAGTTTTAAAGTTGGCTGTGTGTTGGTGTTAGAATAAAGAATTCTCGGGTGACCGACCGGTGTTTTGATTTTGCGTCCGTTCGTACTAAACTTTTCTGAGAAACTTGAAGGAACAGCGTGAGCCCGAGCGTAGTAAGAGCTGGGCATTAACGGTTTACGTGACGTGGCTGACAGTTTCTGATGGTAGAAACAGATTTGACGGATTCAGACAGTTGATAACAGTATGGATAGTCACCATTCATCTTTCCTGGTGCCGGTCAAGTCCACTTTGAACAAGCAATATCTGGAACTTTTTGGAATTGGGTCAAGTTCAACAATGCCTGGGTCAAAGAAGGGACAGAGCGTCTTGGATGCAAACAGGAAAGTAAGTCATGGTGACTTGTCTGTTAATTGTAACGATGTGTCTGATGTTAAGCACGACATGGTTGATGTTACTGTTTCGCCGTTCAGGGATAATAGGAACATCAAACTCCCTAAATTTGAACCACGGTGTTTTGATTGAAACCCGGCTGATTATTTACAATTTGTAAAGGAGTTTGAGATCATGTTGAGTGGTTTTTTGTTAAGTGATGAATTGAAATTGATGTATTTGACGAGGTATTGCACTGGAGTTGCTTCTAGAGCTATACAGTGCTGTAAGCTCATGCCCCCTAATGAGGGATACGCTGAGGCTATGAGCGTATTACGTCAAAGGTTTGGAAGACCTTCAATGATTGCAGGGAAATTATTCGAGGCTGTTAAGAGTAATGATGGTCAATTGTAGGATGACTTCCAGGCACTCACTGAGTTTTTAGATAATTTGCTAATTTACAAGAATGCAATGATTTCGATGAATCGCATGAGTGACCTCAACTCGAGTTTTATACTAGAAGTAATAGTAAGACGCCTACCTACTCGACTGCAAAGGAAGTGGGTGAAGATAAGCTCCCGTATGGAGGATGAGGGTATCGAGCCAAAGTTCGATGACATTATGAAACTGGCAAACAATAATGTCTATCAATCTATGAGCAAGTTTGCCAGTCTATTACATCTCACCCCTAGAATAGAGCAGTCTGAGGGAAAAACGCAATCATCGATGACGAATAGGCCTCAGAGAGGTGGATATCGAGAAGGCTCCATGATGTCTAGTAATGCATATAGACCTAGTGAGTGTAACAGGTTTCGTAGTACATCCTCAACAGATAAGTTACAAGATGCAAGACAAAGACGGTTGTGTTTTACACGTTTGCAAGAGGTGCATACAGAAGTGAACTGTGAACCAGTGAGCAAGTTCAGTGATAAGCTAAATGTAAACTCCAGGCCTGACTCCGAATTGTGTGACGATAACGGTTTGGTCAGGAAGTCTGTAGTTGCAACTGGTAAACCGTTGTTGAATAGAGTGTCACAGAATAGAGTTGCTGCTTCAGAGTGCAGTTCTGACTCCACAAGTTTACAAGGTATTACTAGTCAGAGTGAAGGTATATAATCCTTAGGGATTTGTAAGGAGGAACCAAAATTGTCTACTCCTGTTATTAAAGAGTTTGAAAGTGATGAAATTGACGGTAAAGTGAATATTTGTGATAATGATCATGATACTTTACATTTGTCTTTGGTTGATCACGATGAGATGAGGGATATGCCTACTACTGCTAAGTTGAAGAAAGGTTCTGTATAACTTGAAGGTGAAGTAGAATCAAATGCAGATGCATTTGCAGAAGGCATGTATATTTGTGCGACCGTCAGTGTAATTGATCGCAGTGAAGCCCACCTATCATCATATGCTAGTGCTAAACCGGAGCTGATAGTAGAAGACAACAGTGGTGGTAATCTTGCAGTTAGACAACTATCTGAAAGTCGAACGACGACAGCTTCTAATGCACCGCTAAGTTCATCAACTTGTGCCACTCAGTTGTCGTTAGTGTTGTCATCCACAATGAAAGGCACGTCCATGAACTCAAGTGTCTTGTGCTATGACTATGCTAGTATCGGCGCATTTGAAAAGACGAAGGATATTGCTCAGTTTAGTGAGGATAACCCAAGTGTATACGAGAGAGTAATTGTTAAATTGACTTGCATGAATAAAGACATTTCTAGTTTCAAGTTACTATTTGAGTGCTATTATCTTTGGTGTAAATTACTCTGTTTCTACACTTGGTTGATGAGATATGTCGTGTGTTTGTTGGTCATCTATATTCTACGATACAATGACATGGGCGTGTTGCCGTTCAGATTTGAGGATATAGCTCATAGAAGGAAGTTTTCAAATGAACTCTGCAACGATTTTCGAACCTAGAGCGTCAACCTGAGAAGGGTTGTAGGCGTACTGCTGTAAGTCCTACAGTTCTTCAAGGGTGGTTTGTCGTGCCAGAATCCACAACATTTGATGTGCTGATTGTACTTATTTTTGTGTTAAATAGTCGTGTGAGTTCCAATTATCGTAATTGTTGGTTAATCTTGTGTGTGTCCGGACATTCCACAAATTACAATCGTCAACGTGAGAAAGGTTGCAGGCGTACTGGTGTAAGTCCTGCAATTCTTCAAAGGAATTACATGGAGACACGGTCTGCGAGTTTGTTTGTACTGTTTGTATATACGTGTGGTGTGTCATATCAATTGGTGTTTTTTGCATTCATTGTGTTTACTTGTTGTTTTCGTACCTTGTTGTTATTGCATAATTTTGTTAAAATTTTCGTCGTGATTACTTCTGAAGTTGTTTCGAGTCTTCTACATCCATAAATGAATTGATTGATGTTAAGGACAGCAGATGGGGCGTTTACTCCAGGGAGGCTAGGCTATTGCTGAGAATGATATGCATACGGAGATAATTGTTAGCTGCGGTCCGACACGCCGGGGAGAAAGAGTGTAAACGACTGAGGCTCGCATGCGTCACCGCTACTAGAACCGAGGCAGAATGAGTGACAAGCGATTGCAGTGGTAATTGGCAGTGAGTGGATAAGAGGATGTGCGTAGAGTATCGTGAGTTGGTGCTATGGTCACGTTGCATTATGCAAGAGTCATTCTAGCAAGTGACGATTGTGTTGAAAAAAAACAAGAGGATGCCTTTAACTGGAGGCGCAGGTTGTCATTGATGTGTGAGATTGTGCTGTGAGTATGCTTGTGGTGTGTTGGCTTTTCTGTTTCTTTTCCATTTCAGCTCTGTCCGTGTGACCCAGGTTCTCGCAATGGCATCCAAGTCAACGTGTATTGGTGGTGATGGGATGTTTCCTTTTTTGCCAGGGAGTGTCAATGTAGTTGAAGATGGAACGATCAATTCATGGTTGTTTGCTCAAAATCAACTTCCCCAATTTTCGCGGAGGCAGCAATCAGCCAGTCATCGTCTCATCGGTCGCTGTTCAGAAAGAAGTCAGGACAATGCCGTCAGAAGAAATATTGCGATTTATTATCTTTATATTTGTTCATAGATTTTAGTTTAAAGCTTAATTTTAAAGTTGGCTGTGTGTTGGTGTTAGAATAAAGAATTCTCGGGTGACCGACCGGTGTTTTGATTTTGCGTCCGTTCGTACTAAGCTTTTCTGAGAAACTTGAATGAACAGCGTGAGTCTCAGTGTAGCAAGAGCTGGGCAATGACGGTTTACGTGAAGTGACTGGCATACGTCTTATTTCATCAATTTTTAGCAGGAATATATGTGGGAAGGTGTGTGAAACAACGAAGAATTATCTAATCTGGACGTCTTTTCCAAAAATAACGCTAATATCCATCAGCTGATCTATTGACCTACGGCCGTCTACAGGCTGCCTTAAAAGTGTGTTGCAGTCAGATCACATGACGCGGATTCCAACATAACTAGCCAAAAATGGGAATTTCCATCAATCTAGATAACATATAACACAATTTTATCAAAAATTATTGGCAAAAAATTTCCAAGCGGAACTTCAACAGTACGTGGTATATAAGTCCAGCCCGAAAATCATCTGTATTTGTCAGTGGAGGTGAACATTGAACGTTTGCTTTTGGAACTGGTAGCCATTGTTGGGGAACTCAAAGGCGCGAATGGTTTGATCGTGTACAAATTCGAAGAGGACGACCAAAAACGAATAAAAGTACTCCATAATTTTTTTTTTAATATATTTGTTTATAGACTTTTTCTGTTCTCCGCTTTAACTGCCAAACAATATAACTTTCTTCCTACAATACTGGTGTTTTGGAGTTAAAGTCGAAGAAAGTACATGGTTTTCATCCGTGTGGAGCGTCTTCGTAACAATGGGAACTTAGGGATAAGTCCCTTGACAGTTTCTGTTGTATTCTGGATCTCCTACTGAGACAGCTTTTATTCGTCTGTTCGTTTTCCGTAGCACCTTCTGGAACTTCCGGGATTACTTACTGAGTCAATGAATTGCCTGCTCATTGTAATGATATGTCTGATCCTCAGCATGATGAGTCTGATGTTCACGCTTCGCCGTCTAGGGATAGTAAGGGTTTAAATTCACCTAAGTTTGAACCTCGGTACTTTGATGGAAGCTCAACCGACTGCCCACAGTTTATCAAGGAGTTTGAAGTCATGTTGAGTGGTTTCATTTTGAATGAGGAAATGAAGTTAATGTATTTGTTGAGGTACTCCACTGGTGTTGCTGCAAGAGCTATACAGTGTTGTAAGGTTATGTCCCCAAATGAAGGATATACAGAGGCCATGAGGATATTACATCAAAGCTTCGGAAAGCCACTAATGATATCTCGTAACGTTTTTGTGACCGTTAAAGGTAATAGGCTACAGATAAACTATAATTCAGAGGAACTTGCGGAGTTTTTGGACAGTTTATTGCTATATAGAAATACTCTCATGTCTCTTAATTGCGTAGGTGAATTGAATTTAACTTCCATTACGGATAAGATTTTATGTTGATAAATCACGCAGTGTTGTATAGTTAAATTAAATGATGACGTTTCGAGCACACAGTTAATATAACTGTACAATACTGTGTGATTTATCAAAATAAAATCGTATCCATAATGGAGTTATACTCTACCACAGTGACCAAGTTTTATACTTATATGAATTCAAGTTCCGTGCTTGAGACTGTTGCCAAGTGATTACCGGTTCGTCTACAAATAAAGTTCATAAACGTTAGATCCCGGCTAGAGAAAGATGGCTTGGAGTCTAGATTCGATGATATCGTGAGGCTGGCGAAGGACAGAGTTAATCAAGTGACGGGCAAATTCACCAGCATTTTGCATTCTAAGGTAGAACCTAAGGAACTGGTGAATATAAAGAAGGCATTTGTAGTGAAGGCCCAAGGCACAACGAGAAGGGATATAAATAAATAAATTTATTCTCATGATACAGTACATGAGGGACGCCAGTTTACAGGCATCATCAAATTGTTACAGAAATAGAACCACATTATTCAGTCACAATTTACAGTCCATAGCAAAATATGCTTTACATGTACACTGGAGATTATACATACACTTGATAAATGTTAATCCCAATGGTATAAAACATCCTTTTCACTTATGTACAATCATTTCTGTGCATAGTTGGAAAAATCCGCTAGATTGTCAGTGAGTGCAACACATCAGGAAATACAGAAGTATTGTCTTCGCATTAACAAAAAAACCAGGTCTTTGGTGGATGGGTTATAAGTGCCTGGGAAAAAAAATAAAGCTTGAAGTCAATTTTCGTACAATACTTTGTTGTGTGCAGAGTCCTTGAATTATAGTTCATTGGCGTGTTATTTTGAAATCAGTGATATGTTTATCTCATTTGATCTGCAATGTCATTGTTTGGAGTAAAATACATAAGCTGTAGACGCATGAATGTATTGTTTGCCATAACACGCATCAATTGAGTGATTGCAATCGTTTCATTGCTATGTCTCCTGTAGAAACGTTAAAAATGGCAAGGCAGAAAGGGTTGTTTTCAGTTGTTTAAAGGTGTGTCTTTAGACCCCTTAACAACGCTTAAGTTTGTTCAGGGGTATTGCCAGTTAAAGTGAGAGGACCGAAGTCTTGGGTGGATGCATACGCACTGTTGGATAACGGATCAGACGTCAAGTTGTTGGATGCTTAGCTAGCTGACCAGTTAGGCATCAAGAGTGTTAAAGAACCCTTAGTAATGAATACCTTCAATTCATCGGACAGGTTAACGAGTCTCCTTTTGGCTAGACCCCTTAATAACGGGGGAATCCATTAAGGTTGCAGCTGCTTATAACACCCCCAGCCCTGGAATTGGAGAAGGCAAAGTGCCCAATCGTGAAGTGGTTATTAATAAACGACATCTGTTTGATATAGTGTTCCCCTGTTTTACAAGATAACAAAGTTAGATTACTTGTTGGGTGCAATGTACCGTCTGCAAATAAGATACTAGAGGAAAGGTATGGAGACAAAGAGGATCTTTATGCCACTAAGACCCCTCTGGGGTGGACTATAAGGGGACCTGTGTCGAACGCCGAGTGTCGTTCACGGTTACTGACAATGAAGTGATTATAGAACGTGTGGTTCGGGACAGGCATGACAAAGAATTCCACGACAACAGTTCTGTGGAAAGAGGGCGGTCTGTTGAAGAAGGCGAAAAAATTAATTGATCAAGCCTGTATGTATGAGAATGGACGATTCATCGTGGAATTACCGTGGAGGTCCGGGTATGAACAGACGGTTTGTAACAGAGAAGTGGCTATTAAGAGACTTCTGAGTTTAAGAAAGAAATTCCTAGTAAATTCAGATCTGTGGACCAAGTATAAAGAAGCCATCGACCAGCACATCATTTAGACTGGTTAATCAAAAGGAATCAGGTAAATGGTATCCACCTCATCACCCGGTCTTTAACCCCAAGAAACCCGACAAACTTCGCGTATATATACATATGCATATTTACATTTTCTGATAAATTGAAGAAAAAGGGGATGGATTTCTATGTGACCATCAGTGAGATGTAAATATACATAGGAGAACAAGTACGTATGTTGCATACTATCTGCAACTTCATTGTCACCATCTATTATGTGTCGAATATCCAAAGCAGGAGGGCGTGCAGTCTCCAGTTGTCGTAGTTTGTACGGTGAGAAGTTACCTTGTTTGACTGTGAAATCTTCGTTTGGTGGCTTGTGATTTTAGAACACATTAAGGACCACACCTTCAGGTATACATCAGAAATGTTTAGTGAGTAGGTCCCCAGTTGTCCTTTCGAGGCAGTGAGTCGGGTTCAGCCGTTTCAACATGAGTACACACGACCGTCATTCACCGTATACCATATGTCGTTAAAGTGCCACAACAATGACAATCAAGGCGTTTGTCGCAATGAATGAATAGGCATCGAGTTTTCGCATCAGTGTGACTTTCCATTAGATAACAGCCTGACGTTTCATATTATTGAACAGACCTAGACGTTGAGTAAAGTCAATGGTCGCGCCCAAGTGAACAGACAGTTAACGACTGCAAAATATTGGTGCATATGAAAATACGGAAACTGTGTCAGCTGACCAGATCCGAAACAGCTTTAATTCTTAGAGTGAGTGAGGCAACTATCAGTCATTATGAGTTTAAACTCCTTCAAAAGAAGGGCTACTTCCTCATCCTGAGAACTCTAATAAGCCCTCTGAAATTGAAATTTTGCGTAATTAACTGCTATGTCATGCTTGATGACTTTCAAATGACTCATACTCAACCCCGCGTAGGAAGAAAAACAGTAAAGTTTGGCTTATTAGTTATTGAAATTTCTGGGGGACATCCATGAGTCCGGAGGGCATTTGACGAACCCGTTTAGATCAAAAGGTATAGCAGTGGATGTTTATGTATCATAATGAAGAATAAGTTTATGGTAATGGGCTTTTACGAGATCATTTTTCGAGAAGGCTGTGACACTAGGTAGATAACAGAAAATTACCAGTAACCGCTTCGTGGGCGAATGTCACTAAGAGACTTCTTTTGAACAACGTCGAGTTGTAACGACCATTAGCTGCCGGACAACGCTGATTGGGAATCCAGTCTAATTCCTATCCTGAGATTATAAGTCTAATAACTGCAACCATGTTCAAAATGCAAAACGAAATTCAACATAACGCGTCCAGCCGCAACAATGCTGAATTATAAATGGCTGTCAGCTTTAGCTCTGCATGAGAAGTAAATTTCGACCGCAGTAATTTGATTTCCTACATAAATCAAACAGATACTGGATTGTCATTTGTTGACTGACACTTAATCCAATATCCAATATCGTTTTTATGAGCTAGTATAAACCAATTTGATTTCTTTGTGCTCGCTTCTTGATTGTAAGGTATAGGTTCCTGATCTTCGGTAAACTTCTGCATAGCTCGTCCCATCACTCGACTGTCGTAGCTTTGGTTGACCCCAAAGGGAGTAGTGCTGGGATTAATTATATGTAGTTTGTAGTATGTGGTGTGTTAAGGCTGTTACTACTGTGATTGGAGTTGATCCTTTCGCCAGTTAGTCTTCCGGTATCGTCGACAAGAGAAAAGGGATAGTAATAATAATAATGCTGATAATAGATATAATTAGTCAAGTTATTCAGACTGAGAGAGAGAAACGGAAATAGGAAAGCATAACAACAGTCAGCTGATTAAATTTGAAGAATAATATATATATATCGGTAATAATAATGGTAATAATAACTATAATATAATTAAGTTGTCAGGAGAGTAAGACGGGAGAGAATTTAAAGAAGTAAAACGACGAGTTTAAATGTCTACCTCTGAATGGTGTATGCGATTTTAGGGCGTTGATAAGGCATATCCCCTATTTGAAGTGGCGCCTCTGGCTCAACCTTGACGGCATTTGCGCGGTTTCGTTGATTCGAGTTGTAGCTAGCCGTCCAGCAAACGCAGTAGACGCGATTTCGGTGCTTATTTTGCTCTTGTTGGATGAATTTATATGAAAATTATTGTTTAATATTGTTCCTGAGCATTTACTTATTGCTTGTGTGACAGGACGCTTAAATACATGGTTCATGCAATGATTATTTGGCATACCGAGTAAGCTACGCGTACATTTCGACGACTGTCATTCGATAGATTTCCTTACAGCTTGGCGGAATCCTGCACTCGATCTCGAATTTCCCTATCAGCTGTTGTGCAGTACCTATTACTGTTGCAGGAACCGAAATATGATTGATATCGAATTCGTGCATCCTTCCGCACTTTCGTGTGGTGTTTTAATGGCTGAAAGTCAATGGGATGCATAGATACAAGGGAAAATTAGTGTTCACAAATGGGCAGAAACTGCGATGTGTTTTGCAATAACCTACAACATTCACTGTTTTCTGTCAAAATTTTTAAATGAGTTAAATGCACGCTGCAACATTTTAGTAACTTGGTGGATTTCAATACCATCCTCGTGATCAGGTACGTAAAGACATCTGTGGTCTGCGTCATTTTGTTCTATTATTGAGTTTAGTTTCATAAACTTCCGATTTTTGTTATTGTCCTGACGCCACATTATTCGCGCTTGTTCGAAGTTAATCCACAAAATTATTTTGAAACCACGTAGAAGTAGTGTCCGACATCTCTTAAAGCTATGGACGTAAGGTTTAGAAGCGGTCGCTGTATCCATTTAGGTGGGACTCATCGATTTCTGCAAGGAAGGGCTACGCATCATATTCCTAAATGCCTCCAGAAGCAACAGAATCTTCAGAAGCTATTAATGGGGTCCCAGCTCCTCTATTTCGAAACACATTATATGGACAGGACATAAAATTGACGTTTGCACATTTTTTAAACCTATCTGTAAAACGTGTTTGGATTGGATCCTAAAGTTTGTGGAATCCGAAGTGTGATTCGGAAGTTTAAACCACTTTTGTGAGTTCCAAAACTGTTTGTCATCACACGAAACCTTCTTTGTTAAACTTGGTTTGGATACCAGTCAGGGTAGATGTGCTAATACCTGTTATTTGGATTAGTGATGTTCATTGTTATTTTGACCTTCGATATGTGATCTTAATTCGAATTGAATTTATTTTCTGACCTCTTAACTGTATTAATTTCATATAATAATAATAATATATTCTCATTTTTTACATGAGGGACGCCAGTTTACAGGCATCATCAATTCGATAATTTACACATAATATTAATAAGCATATTTAGTAAAGATAATATAAGAAGGTACATTTTTTTCCCTAGCAATTTAGGGTACACCAATTGTATAGGCTTGCATAAATATTGTTTTAATAATAATATATTCCTTCCTGTTTACGCAGGAACATACCAATTGTACAGTCATGGATAAGTTATTATATAAATTACACAATTTGATGTATGATGAATTTACAGTTTTGTTGTTCTCTCTGACATGAGAGTCAGTCGGAACAGTCTGCTATAAAGTCTGTGTAGCACATAAAGAGATATAGAAATATTGTCTTCGCATTAAAAATACCCAGACTTCAGATGAATGTAATACGGATATCTGGGAAAAAAAGCTTGAAGTCAATTCTCTTGTATAACTTTGTTATGAGCAACACCCTTGGCTTAAAGATTATTGATGTATTATGTTGAGACCAGTGATATATTTATTCCATTTTTCGGCAGTCTTATCGCAGTTTCATAACAGGAAAGAAATTTGATCGTGGATGCGAAAACTAGATAAGGTCATGTTAAGTTGTTTTACTGCATCAAATGGTGCCGAGGTCGATTCCAGAATTCTCCATTTGCGCCATTTGTGTCTGCATGGCGGACTGTACTCGTAAGTTGGGTAAGACGTTGAAAAACTATTTGAGGACCAGTTGCTTCTTCATTTCAGATCATGAATACTCATTAACAGCATGTTCGCCAGCGTCTTCAAATGGTAGAATTGGATCGTTCCTGGAATTTGATTGATTTTGATTCAGCAACCGGTGAATTTTATATTCTTTTCGATCTGGTATCAGAATAACCGCGGACCATTCCATTAAATATGTCGAATAAGGCATGCAGGAGTAGATCATTACCATCGAATGAATCAACTTGATCTGAGATGCAGCTTTCGGCATGTTTTCGTTATATCATAGATATCCAGGTTTATTGGCGCTGTATAGGCAGTGATTTGGATTAAGACGTATTCTGCAGAGTCTCCGTGCCCATTTGAAGTATACATATGCTTTGAAAGGATTACTTTGTTGGCTCCTACCCCACTGAGTGTTAACAACAGCTGCTGTGGATTTATGTATTTCCTCACCATTTTGGATAATTCATCGCCGCATTATTTTGGGAGAGACCAGTTGGTGGATTATGAATGATGTTCAAGTAACTTTTATCTTTTCATGTGGTGTTGCGGTAAGTTTCTACCTTGTTTTCTCATATTTCATTCGTATGTTGGTTATGGTTCACCCTTTGTATCAGGTAGACATAGTTTGATCGACTCTTGATTGAATGGGTGTTATTGTCATGACTGCTTCTTTTTTGTCTGGGATTATAAATGGAGGCAAAAAACAACAGGTGTAGTCTCTGAGTTCATACATTAAATGGGCCTATAATTTCTGAAACTCTTACATGGGAATTACGATTGGTATCAATTACAAACTCACTTAGTGTGTCATTAAGTGCCTTTTCAAAGGAGGCCAATGTGCTTGCTAGTCGTATTTTCTCAGGTAGTTTGTTCCATATTTGGGCATACCTAACCAAGAAAAACTTTTGCCTGGTGGCTGTTCTACACGGTTCTATAGCCACTGTACCTTTAGTGTGTCTAAGGTTGTATCCTGTGTTACCTGAGAACCGAGTATAGTTGGCAGGGGTATACACTATTTGGTTAAGAAGCTTATAGAAGAGTATCAGATTTAATCGCAGTCGCCTTAACCATAATGTTTCTAGTCCCAGGATTTCACATCTGGTAGAGTAGTTTGTGCCGTTATCGGTTCCGAGTATTTTTCGCGTGAAGTACCTCTGTACTCCTTCTACTTTCAGTTTGTCTTCTATGCGTGTACTACTAAATATGAATGAGCAGTAATCTAGGAGTGGGCGCACACAAACCTTGTACAGTAGTATTCTGGATTCGTTTCTGTAGAAGTTCCTGAGTAGGAAACCAATAAGCCTTCGTGATTTCGACACTTGATTCAAGATATGCTCTGAAAATGATAGATTGTGTGAATATTTCAGTCCTAGGTCTAGTACAGATTTGAGTCTGGGGATTTTGTGGCCCTGTATTGCTAGGTTGAGGTCAAGGTTGGAACAGCCTATGCAGAGCCATCCACACTTTTCAGCATTAAACTCTAGTCTCCAGGTGTCACACCATCTATCCATTTTTGCTAATTCTTCATGTATTGAGTTCATAGTTGGGCCGATATCTGTATTTGTGCAGGTATATGTCACCTTCAAGTCATCTGCATACAGTATTGGCTTGCCTATACTAAAACATTCACATATACTGTTTATGTATATAATGAAAAGAAGGGGTCCCAATACACTCCCGATTCCTATGACAAGTCCATGCGTGGCCAGATTGTCCAAAATGTGTTGCACAAATACAACAATGCACGACTCAGACAAATTACGTCTTATTACTTCGTCAAAAATAGTGATTGATGCAATCGCATATTGATATAAACTTTCATTAATTCTTACTTTGGTATCTCGTTAATATTATATTGGCAGTTATATTCATGTATACATCCTGTGAACCCTTGTTTTCTTTTTTAGGTAATCTGTAATGTAATGTAATGTAATATATATTTCATACAAATTTAAAATTTACATGAAAATGCATGCCATTTTTACAGGCACGATCAAGTAAGATATAGTCTCAGATCTCAGATTGTCTACAAGTTAATCATATTTCAACTGTTAAATATTTGATACATATAATACACTCATTATCTGAACTAGGCCGTATAGTTGTTGAATTGTACAATTGTCCTCCAGGTTGAGCGGAAAAATCGACTTCGTTTCGTTTTCATCCCGTGGTTGCAGGCATACGATAACCAACCAATATTGAGGTAACTACAACTTTTACAAGGGATTGAAGTCTGTTTTAGAAAAATTAAAGTGCTGAGGTGAATCATGCAATTGTAACGAAATAGGTAAGTGCAAGTATCATTAATAAATGCATTTATAAAGGAAACTCCCTAGGCTGACAACGTTCATTTGCAATGTATAATGCTACACGTATATCTCGTACTATCATGATGTCCACTTTTGGTTTTATTACATTTATCCTCAGTTGTGACAGTTGTTTTTGTTTTATACCTTTTTGTGCATTTAGTGCACAACCGTACCCTTCAGAGAGTAGGAATATAATAAGTCATAAAGAGCTGTAAAATGTTAGTTTTAATGGAGTAAAATGGGGATCAAGTAAAGACGTTATTAGAAAATAAATGAGATAAGACATTTTGAACTGGTATTTAAAGATCTGACAATGGATAGCAAGTTAGTTTATAAGATGCCCCATAAATCTGTGCAGATCCCGCGTGGTCGCATCTCAACAATAGGCTGAGCGAATGGTATATATTTAAAGGTAGAAGCATGATCTGTCAAGGCGTTCATTATTATCTTTTTCAAGATAAAGATCTAAGCCCTCATAAAAATCAGAAATGTCTCGAGCCTTCAAATTGCATATTGCTGTTCCTGCAGAATGGGGTGATTCACCTTAGTGACCCCCACCATATCTACTGATCAGCTAGCGCCACCCTCCCTCCCTTTATGATGCTAGGCTCTGAGACTATGATTATTATGGCTACCGCAAATATATTGCTTGGTACCAGATATGTTCGTACCCCATATTCCATCTCCCTAGCTTTCTTAATGAGCGCTTCCAATAGGTCTCCACGTACATCTTTATGAACATATTATATATGTGTGCATGCATCCTAATGAACAGATTACTTTATAAGAAGTCAAAAACTTAAAGAGTAAAAAGAATAGATTTCGTGAATATTGGAGCAAGATTCAGCAGAACACTATAGTTAGGATTCAATGTAGGTAGTATGAACTGAAGGCAAGGTCGGTTGGCAGGACTTAGTGTACTAAATTATCATGACAGTCTTGTATATAGTAGACATCTGACATTGCAAAGTAACCTGTCTACATATATTATAAAAGATATTAACAGAAATACTACATAGCTTTAACATTATGAATTTTAGAAAATTATATGAGAATGGGTAATTGTTGACTGAAGATAATCAATTCAACTCAAAAATAGTGCAGTGTATTATGCTAATAATATAAGTATATTCGTAAAATATTAAAAGATATGGTTGCTAATGTAATGGTTTTCGGAAATAATTATACTGACGAACTCATTGAAGATTACAGTGAAGAGAAAACCAGTGAGTTAGTTAAACGGCTACTGTGCAGTTAGTAGTTAAAACGTATTTTTTTAAAAAGTAAAGGGTAGAAGAATTTTGAGCACCGGAGCAAATTAAGTCATATTCTACTGAGTAGAGTGTAGTGAATAGTGGTACGATTAGGGATAAGGGTAGGTTGAATGAACTTGGAGAAAATGGTTGGTTGGTTGAGTTTGTTATTGCTAGGTATTCCTGGCCACTTTTCATATGGCATGCTTTAGACATTACAAAGTACCAGTTTGCTTATATTATGGGAGAACTATCACAACTAGTTTGGGATTATACATCCAGGAAAATTATAGAGAGTCTTATGAGTTTATAAACCCGATTGAAGAAATATCGATAGGATCTCTAGTAAGCTGAATAACCGAACCTTAGGTAAAGGCATGTGGGAGAGATTAGGTTGGTTTTATCACGTTATAGATGAGGTATGGTTGCCGGGGCAAATGAGTTTCCTCAAATTGGGGGTATTGCACTGGGGTCTGTAGTACTAAAGCTAGTTGAGCGGCCCATATGGATAAAGTATGGATAAGTAGACCGAAGCCCTTTTGTTGACAAGAACTCGTTAAGTAGACGCTGGAATTCAGTAGGAGATCGGCAACTACGTACAA
This sequence comes from Trichobilharzia regenti, assembly GCA_944472135.2. Taxonomy (NCBI): domain Eukaryota; kingdom Metazoa; phylum Platyhelminthes; class Trematoda; order Strigeidida; family Schistosomatidae; genus Trichobilharzia; species Trichobilharzia regenti. Next base: position 134,127,380 of record OX235262.1, read on the forward strand.
TAAGTGGAAGTTCGTTCCATAACGCACTGTACTGTATTTTAAAGAAACGTGATCGCAGTTTTGTCCGGAACCGGCTTATGGATAGAGTATTTTCATGATTCCTAAATATGGGTAAATTGTTGAAAGCTATTGGATTACTGAACGAACAAAAACAGGCCGCGTGTGACCGGCCTCAAGCAGTTGTCCCCTGGGCTCTGCGGTCACGCAACCAACTTCCACGGTGTGGGCAGCCGGGAAGTAACAATCGCCCTCACAATCCGAAATGCACACGAAACCTCTCTATTACTCACTCATCTTTGTCTTCATCTTCATCTCTATCATCTTGCCTTCCTTCCACTGATGCAACTCCTCGACTTGATAGCTCTCCACTTCCTCTCCACTCTGCGTCCACTAAAAACGATGGAAGCCAAAAAACCACCACCGACAGCCTCTTAAAGCCGCGCCACCAATTTCATATAGGAGCTCTTAATGTTAGGACACTTTGCCAAATAGGACAACAAGCATCACTAGCCAAGACCCTGGCATCACGAGCCATTGATGTATGCTGTGTTTCAGAAACACGCATACAAGACCCAAGTGTGGTTATTCACCTAACCCCACCTGGCCAACAGGTTGAATCTGCAAAATTCACCCTGAGGGTGTCAGGAGATGCCACAGCTAGTTCACGAGGATTAGCTGGCGTAGGGATAGCTTTGAGTACTAGGGCAGAAAAGACATTGCTTGACTGGATCCCGGTAGATAGCCGAATGTGTGCTGTCCGCCTGAACGGATCAGTAAGAAGGAGGAAGGACTGCACTACTCGCCGATGCCTTTTCGTAATCTCCGCCTACGCCCCCACTGACTGCAGTTCAGATGAAACGAAGGATGAGTTCTACCAAAAGCTGTCTAGTTTGGTGGAAAGGCTAAACGCTCAGACATAGTCGTTCTAGCTGGTGACTTTAACGCTCAAGTAGGGAAATTGTGTCAATCTGAGAAGGATGTCGGTGGCACCTATGGAGCTCCGTGCCAGCGAACCGACAACGGTGACCGTCTCCTACAGTTCTGCTCTGATAATCATTTGTTTCTTGTAAGCACTAACTTTAAACACAAGGAGAGACACTGTTTGACTTGGAGACCCCCTTCATCAAACCAACGCTGGACACAAATAGACCACATAGCAATAAGCTATCGTTGGCGTGGGTCGGTAGGAGATTGTCGCTCCTTCTGGAACACGTGCGTAGATACCGACCATGCACTGGTCCGCGCTCGGGTGTGCTTACGACTGAACGGACGTAGGAAACAGCTGGCGGTAAAACCATCACGTCCCCAGCTCGATCAGGAAACTAAATCCGTATTTCAGGAAGAACTAGCTAAACACATATCTGTGTTCGACAGCTGTGCTCACCCTGAAGAAGCTTGGAAAAATATCCAGGCAGCCATAGATACAGCTGTAAAAGCTGTGAATAAGGTAAACCCAAAGGTGAGTAAAAACCACTGGATCTCCACCGCCTCATCCGAACTGATAGATGCTAGAAGACTTATTCCGGCGAGCTCCGAATTCAATGAGGAGCGAAAGCTGCACAAGAGGAAACTTACGAAAAGTCTCCGCAAGGACCGTGAACAGTGGTGGGCGACAAAAGCCAAAGAGATGGAGAAAGCTTTGAGGATAGGCAACACCAGGCAACTCTTTGGACTCATCAGGGAAACGGGTGGGAGAAGACAAATCATTAGTGAGACAATCTCGGAAAAAAATGGCACTATAATTAGCTCCAGGATAGACGACTGGATCGTTGGAAAGAGCATTATGAGGAGCAGTTTAATTTGCCCACAGCCACGCTCAACCTTCCGAGCATCCAACACCTCCCTGAATGGGATATAAACACAGGTCCTCCGTCACTAACTGAGGTTACTAAAGCTGTCACCAATCTGAAACTAGGCAAAGCAGCGGGACCTGATGGAATGACTCCAGAGGTATTTAAGTACGGTGGAGACAGCTTACTGTCCGGATTAACTGAGGTACTAGGCAGCGTTTGGGAATCAGAAGAAGTCCCATCGGGTTGGTGTAAGTCACTGATTATCCCCATATACAAGAAGGGAGACAAGTCTTCCTGTGATAATCACAGAGGGATTAGCTTGACTAATATAGTATCTAAAGTCTTAGGCTCAATAATCATGCGTAGACTGAGTGGTGCTCGGGAAGCACAAACACGAGAGAGCCAGGCAGGCTTTAGACCAGGAAGAGGGTGTATTGATCATATCTTCACCCTCCGACAGATTCTAGAACATAGGCATTCCTACCGGCGTCCAACAGTCATTATATTTCTTGACCTAAAGGCAGCATTCGACTCTGTCGATCGGGAAGTTCTCTGGAGATGCTTGGCTGTAAAGGGAATTCCAAGAAAATATATTGCACTGATTAAGGCACTCTATTCGTACTCATACAGCCAGGTGAGGGCTTACGGCGAGCTGTCATCTGAACTGATGACGACCAGTGGTGTCCGTCAAGGATGCCCATTATCTCCTTTTCTATTCAACTTCATCATAGATGTGTTAATGGACTTAACCCTAGGTGACTTCAGCGACTCAGGGATTGACTTGCTACCGGGGAATAATCTCGTTGACTTGGAATATGCAGACGATATAGTCCTTCTAGGCGAAGACGCTGACGAAATGCAGAGTCTTCTAAACACCTTGAGCCGCAATCTACGAATGTTTGGCATGCGATTCGCTCCCGCCAAATGCAAGATGATGTTACAGGACTGGACTACATCGACGCCTAGTTTAAAAATAGGAAGTGAAGTGGTAGAGCACGTTGACCGCTTCACTTATTTGGGAAGTACCATCAGCCCCAACGGGCTGATCTCTGACGAAATCTCAGCACGAATACAAGGGGCTCGTTTCGCATTTGTTAGTTTACGCCGACTCTGGCGTAGACGAGATGTTCGACTATCGACCAAAGGGCGGGTGTACTGCTCATCAGTCCGCTCCGTCCTCCTTTATGGTTGTGAGACCTGGCCACTGAGAGTGGAAGACATGAAAAGACTAGCTGTCTTTGATCATAGGTGCCTGCGTTCTATTTCCCGTGTAAAGTGGCATAATAAGGTGAGCAACATGGAGGTTAGGCGTAGAGTTCTAGGTAAACAGGGGAAATCAATCGACGAAGTCGTGAAGCTACAAAGACTGAGATGGTTAGGACATGTGTTACGTATGCCAAGCCATCGCCTCCCTCGACGAGCTATGTTAGCGGATATAGGGTCAGGCTGGAAAAAAGCTAGCGGCGGTCAAACAAAAACTTGGCATCAGTCAATGAAATCCACAACAGTTGGTCTAAGCCACGTAGGAAGGTGTAGACTTCCAGGCTGGAATCCTCGGGACGGTAAAAATCTATGGTTGGAAACAATTGGTGACATGGCTCAAAATCGTTCTCAGTGGCGCAGATGCATCCACTCCCTGTGACTTATGATCTTCAATGAAACTGTTTTGTATTTCTTTATTACTCCTTTGCTCACTGTTTCTATTATGCTTTTCTTGTACTTTCTTCTCTTGCTTCGCGTGCTACACGGAATGTGGCGACTTGAACTTCCGCACATTTGTGCAAAGTTCTATGTCGAAAACAGACAGACAGACAGACTGCTTTTGATGTAGCCGTGTAAAGGGCGAAAGAGGAATGTAAGGTTGAGTTTCAGGCGCCTTAACCAAAGTGGCTGAAGTCCATACATTTTGCACCTATCAGCGTAAGTCAGTCCTTCATGTTTGTATAATAGGCGTCGAGTAAAACTTCGCTGAATATTTTCAATACGAACCCTGTCATACCCATGCATGAAACCGAAGACAATTGTGCAGTATTCAAGTACTGGACGAACCATGACTTTGTATAAAAGGACTTTAGCCTCATTTGTGTACATTTTTCGATGTAACAAGCCTGTGAGTCTTCGGCATTTAGAAACAAGTGCTTTTGCGTACTGACTGAATGTTAAGTTTTGTGAGTAGGTAACTCCCAGGTCTTTTATGGAACTGAGGGTTTGGAGAAAAGAGTTACCTAGGTGTAACCTGAAATTCGGATGGGAGTTATTGAAATATAGGACACCACATTTATCAGAATTGAATGGCAGTTGCCAGTCATTGCTCCAGTTATGTAACCTATCCAGATCATCTTGAATATGTGTGAATCCTTCGTTTAGTGTAGAATGGGGGAAGCTGTATACAATCTTTAAGTCGTCAGCAAAGAGGTATGGGGTACCATGCTTGATTACGCTGCAGATGTCGTTAATGTAGATTACGAAAAGCAGTGGACCTAGTACACTACCCTGAATCACTCCACTTCTTATAGGTCTGGGTGACGAGTAATTATTTGCAAATTTCACAACTTGGGAACGATCTTCCAAGAAAGAAATGAGCCAGGATAACAAGGGGTCTTGGAACCCGTACGACTTTAGCTTAAGGATTAGTCTCTTGTGTGGGACTTTATCAAAGGCTTTTTTGAAGTCAAAGAAGAGAGTTGTGACATACAAACCATGATCACGCTTAGCGGTAACATCATCAAAGTAGTCAAGTAGGCAGGTGGAGCATGATCGATTTTTCAAGAAGCCGTGTTGTGCTGGAGTAAACACTTTGTGAAGGTGGAGGTATGAAGCAATATCTTGCCCTATAACCTTTTCCATAACCCTGGAAACTACTGACGTGATATTAATCGGTCGGTAGTTTTCGATGTTAGAAGTTGGTCCTTGTTTGTGCCTAGGGGTTATAAACGACAGTTTCCAGCATTCTGGGTAACTGCCATTATTTAAGGACAGAATGAAAAACTTTAGTAGGATAATGGGTATATCCTCACCACCTCTTTTCAACAAGATAGATGGAATTCCATCGGGCCCAGCGTTATATGATGTCCGGAGGGATGCTATAGCGGAGGAAATCTTTTGTTGGGTGAATGTTATATTACCCAAAAAGTGATTTGGTATTGTCGGAACTTCAAGACTATCTACTGTTTCTTCGATAGTATAGTAGCTAGAAAAGTGGGAGCTGAATAACTCACATATCTCCTGCGGGTCTTCGTGTAGTTTTTCTCCATCTAGTAATAAGTTAGGGATACTTATTCTGTTGTTGTTGATTCGTGACTTAATTAGTTTAACTAATGCCTCTGTATTATCAGGTCGTGAGTGGAGGATGCGTTCTAGTTTGATGGACTCAGATAACTGATTAGATTTGTATGAATCATAAGTTTGCTTGAGTGTAATGAGTGATGAAAAGTCATTATATCTGTAGAATTGCCTAGCATGCTTACGCAGTCGGTTTCGAATCTTTACGGGGATGAAGTCGGGCTGTTTAGGCCTCGTTTTCACAAGTCTTACTGGAGCGATGAAGTCATGTGCAAATCCTAGGTTCTCATAGAGTAATTTGTTTGTCTCTATAGCCGAGCTGCACGTAAAGTATGGCTCCCAGTCTAGGGTGCGTATGTATGGTTTCAGTTCATCCCACTGAGCATGTCTGTAACCCCTGAGTAATACTTTGTTGGCGTTTATTGTCGAACTCATGCTAGTGCAAATATTAAATGTACCGAATACTACTCTGTGGTCGCTGCCAGGAAACTCTTTACCTACTCGAAGGGTAGTGGGGATGATACCATTAGTGAAAACTAGATCTAAAATCTTAGATAGCCTGGTAGGATACTGTACGTGTTGTTGCCATTCTTTTGTTTCTATTATGTTGATAAATTCATTGTACCGTTTTGGTGAGGAAAGTGGTTGCCAGACTACATCGGGCATATTAAAGTCCCCACATATAATTTTAGCCGTGTGAGGTAGTGAAGTGGCGTAAGCGAACGTGCTAGCAAGCTTCATATTACCTTCAACGGTTGAGCACGGGGGGTGATAGATGCAACCTATAAGATAGGAACTGGAGTGAGACAGTCTTAGAATAGCCCACACTGAATCGTTATCTGTGATGAGCTCTGGGTAGAAGCACTGTGTGGCCTTAATATCAGACCTGATATACATAGCACATCCTCCTCCTCTACCATAGTTTCTGTCGCCTCTGAATACATAATAGTTATCAATAGAAATATCTTTATCGCAAATCTGAGGAGTGCACCATGTCTCAGTAATCATTATGAGAGACGGATTGCAAATTAGGGATAATGTCGTGAAGTCGAACATTTTGTTGAGTAAGGAGCGAGCATTGATAAGACAGAATGAGAGAGAGTTAGGGGTGACGGTGAAATCGCATATATCTTTAAAAATATTCTCTCCAAGGTTTATGGCGTCTAGAACAGATTGTTTGATGGGTGCTAACTCAGATGGTGGCCACTTACTAGCAGTGCTGGAAAAGTGCCCTACACCAGTATCAGCACAGAGAGATGTGCCATCGTTTGTTACCCCGGCGGGTGTGAGGTGTTCATAATACCGTGCCTCCAATGCATCGCCCTCCCATCCGGTGATAAGTGGCTTGACAGTATGTGTGCTATTTGCGTCAATATTGAGGCTGAAATTTCGTGTTGGCTGAGAAAATTTAGATTGGATGGGGGGAGGTAGGTATTCCTTGTGGATAGTATGCTGGGGTAGAGTTACGTGTATCGCAGTTATGACTAATATTTTGTGTGTTTAAGTTATTTTCGTAAATATTAGTCCATTGACGGTCTTGGGTGGTCTGTATGCGATGGTTTTCGGGGATGTGGTGAGTCAAAAGGCCACCTTTAGGAAACATGCCTAGCGCACTTGTTCCTTGTTGTAGAGGTCCCTGGATCAAACTTTTGTCTATAGTAGCCATAGATTGGAAAGTTGTGTCGGGGTAGGTGTATGCCTGCCCGTCGGGCTTCGACTTATTTTTAGGGTGCCCAGACATATAGCGTCTGTTGTGTCTATCGGACGAAGACTTGTTTGATGTTGGATGAATCGGCGGGTTACCTCTCTTTTCATTGACGTTAGATTTATGGCGGTATGAGGGCTTATTCTGCTTCCCTGGTTTAGTGGTATGATTGGGGTCGCTTAAGTTAATGTTATCTGGTTCGCTGCTGAGAAACCTATCAGTGATGTGTTTGAGTACAGGTATTCTGGATGGCAGGGTTATTTTACTTCGTTTTGTATGCTCACTAATCTGAGTGCTGCTCGGGGAGGATATGCTTAATGCTACATGCTCGAGCTTAGTCTTTTGCTTAACGTTGGTAGTGGTATTAGCGGCTGATGGTGATGTGGCTAGCGAGCATAACTCTGAAGATGCATCTAAGTCTATGACCGTAGTTGCTTCATCGTTGAGTTTACTAGGTAAATTTTTATTATTTAAGAGTATTTCATGTATGTCTGTACCATTAGGTTTACTCAAGTTTAAGGCGACAGAGTCTTCTATAGGACATTCTGCTGTTACGTAAGTTTTTGCGACACTTGGTACACTTGCGCGGCTACGTCTTTGACATGGCGTTAGGTCATGGGCAAGTTTAATATTACCATAAGGTGTGGATGAACTAATTAACTTATTTGACGACTGAAATTTCCTAGCATCATTAGGACTACTGAATTTAAACAGCACAGGGCAAGTATACTTTCCTGATTTTTTCCTGAGTCTGATTAGGTGGCAATTCGCTGATGGCATGCCACACGCTTGGAGACATGTCACTTTGATTTTGTCCAGAGGCGTCCGATCAGGCAGATTGTAAGCGAGAACGTTGTACGAGGACATGATTCGTTTAGTAACTTCACTGGCTATAAAGTCTAACATACGCTCAGATTTCAGCAGACTTTCCGGATTAGCATCATGAGTTGGGTTACAAAGAAGCAGTAGTGGCTTAATGGTGTTTATATTCTCATTTAATTCCTTCACAGAGTTTCCTAGAGATATAAGGTCCAACTTATTTTGTTCAGCAGTTGCATATACCTCTGACAACAAGTCGGGAACAATGACTTCGGGGACATTGTTGAGGCTACGCGGAACGCACAGTGATGTACGTATCTTCTTAGCTGAGTGACCCAAACTATTCTTACGTATGGAAAGTACTCGTTTATTACGTTGTGCCATTGCTGAAAACTAATCAATATGGTTTAAAGTTAAAGCCGAGCTAAATCGAAAACGGGTATATGGAAAAATAGTATATCGAGTGGATATACAGATTAAGTACTACTATGGATACCGTATGGAATTTTATTGCTTATAAATAAACAATAAATTTACAAAGTACTAAAAAGTAAAATACAGAGTATATAGAAACCAATTATCCTGTAAATTGATCCTGGTATGTAAACCAAAAAATGATGAACTTCTCTACAGTTTTCTTTTCTGTGACGTTGTTCTAAAGTTACAATAAGGAGGATGAGCCCTGCGAAAGAGTGGATCCAAACTTGATAACTGGCGGTGATATATCTGCAGAATTGGAAGCTAGAGTAGCAGCCAATATAAGTTATAGTTGAGCAGTGGTATAATATCCACTACAATATTCCAGAAATCGACAAAAATATATCCACGTTATGGGGAGAGATTGTAACGTCCGATCAGAATCGCACGCGTTGTAGTTCCAGTGACCTCGTTGGATTCGTTGCTGAAGAAAGTGGTTTCCAGTACCGTTGATTTTGAATTTTGTGTCGAATCACTAATAAATATATTCCCTATACCTCAAATAGACATTCTACTTGTTAATAGTCACCACTAACTTTATAGAATGTTGTGAGCTACAGATTTAGGGTCATGAGTTGTATTGATTAGTGCGTTTAGAAGATGCTACCGCCTCTGAGGTATATTGTCGTCAGTATGGAGTGCATTCTCGTTCTCGTGATAAATCTGTTAGCAGTAATTATTATCAGTACCTATATTTCGTAAGGATGGTATATAACGAAACGTACTAATTCAGTAGTCAAAGGTTAGAAATATCCATTAAAATTGAAACAGGTGCTGATGAATGGGAAAACTGATTGATCGAAAGTTGAAACATCATGTGAGTGATAAAGTCATTAACATTGTTTACATGAGAATAATTAAGGTTATTTATTTAAAAACGATGGTTACCCGTTGATGGTTTGAGGGATATTTCGTATGATAGGAAATAGGTGAGACATTGTAATTGAAAAACAGTGTAACTGGATAAGCAACATCAACTGGCCAGTATACAAATATTTTGAAGTAAAACATGATCGGGCAAAGTATTTCGAAGACAGGAGTAGAGCAGTCTTCTGAAACTATTAATTTAGTGAGCAACAGGATTAGACGCATGATGTCAATTCGAAACTAGGTATCTACGTTTCACAGCTACAGAAAACACCATGTTACAATCTGTTCCTATAATCGTGTCAATCAATGTGACATCAGTTAATACTAGAAAAGGAACACCACTGGTTTTCATAAAATCCATTTGTGTTCCCTAATATAATGTTCATTCCGTAATTATAGGCAAACCAGGAAACGCACCAAGTCATCACGTATATACGAACAATAATTCAGCGTACAACGTAGGGTAGATTTAAAGGAATGCCTACTCGATATGGCTCAGAGTTCATGTGAAGTGACACATGCCTACATCTGAAGGTGCGTGTATAAGTTATCGCATTTCCTCAGCCCTTCGTCTAAGTGATTCAGTGGGTCGCCTCCATATTTAACAAATGCTCAGTCCATGAATTCTACTTGTACCTGTAAAACACAAAGAATACCCTGCTGGGATATGGTGCTGTATTACACTAGAGCCACTCAGTTTACAAGTAAATCACACTTAATAACAGTTGTCAATGGAGTTGAAGATTGAACGATCAATTCATGGTTGTTTGCTCAAAATCAACTTCCCCAATTTTCGCGGAGGCATCAGTACGACAGTCATCGTCTCATCGGTCGCTGTTCAGAAAGAAGAGTAAACCATCAGAAGTAATATTGTGATTTATTATTGTAATATTTGTTCACAGACCCTAGTAAAAACATTATTTTTATATGTTGGTGTAACAAAAAAGAATTCTCGAGTGGCCAATCGGTGTTTTGGTTTTTTCGTCCGTTATTACTAAGCGTTTCTGAGAAACTTCAAGGGACAGCATGAGCCCGAGCGTAGCAAGAGCTGGGCATTAACGGTTTACGAGACGTGACTGACAGTTTCTGATGGTAGAAACAGATTTGACGGATTCAGACAGTTGGTGAAGGTTTGGATAGTCACCGTTCATCTTTCCTGGTGCCGGTCAAGTCCTCTTTGAACAAGCAATATCTGGAACTTTTTGGAATTGGGTCAAGTTCAACAATGCCTGGGTCAAAGAAGGGACAGAGCGTCTTGGATGCAAACAGGAAAGTAAGTCATGGTGACTTGTCTGTTACTTGTAAGGATGTGTCTGATGTTAAGCATGACATGGTTGATGTTACTGTTTCGCCGTTCAGGGATAATAGGAACATCAAACTCCCTAAATTTGAACCACGGTGTTTTGATTGAAACCCGGCTGATTATTTACAATTTGTAAAGGAGTTTGAGATCATGTTGAGTGGTTTTTTGTTAAGTGATGAATTGAAATTGATGTATTTGATGAGGTATTGCACTGGAGTTGCTTCTAGAGCTATACAGTGCTGTAAGTTTATGAAGCCAAAATAGGGCTACGATGAGGCTATGAGCATATTACGTCAAAGGTTTGGAAGACCTTCAATGATTGCAGGGAAATTATTCGAGGCTGTTAAGAGTAATGATGGTCAATTGCAGGATGACTCCCAGGCACTCACTGAGTTTTTAGATAATTTGCTAATTTACAAGAATGCAATGATTTCGATGAATCGCATGAGTGACCTCAACTCGAGTTTTATACTAGAAGTAATAGTAAGACGCCTACCTACTCGACTGCAAAGGAAGTGGGTGAAGATAAGCTCCCGTATGGAGGATGAGGGTATCGAGCCAAAGTTCGATGACATTATGAAACTGGCAAACAATAATGTCTATCAATCTATGAGCAAGTTTGCCAGTCTATTACATCTCACCCCTAGAATAGAGCAGTCTGAGGGAAAAACGCAATAATCGATGACGAATAGGCCTCAGAGAGGTGGATATCGAGAAGGCTCCATGATGTCTAGTAATGCATATAGACCTAGTGAGTGTAACAGGTTTCGTAGTACATCCTCAACAGATAAGTTACAAGATGCAAGACAAAGACGGTTGTGTTTTACACGTTTGCAAGAGGTGCATACAGAAGTGAACTGTGAACCAGTGAGCAAGTTCAGTGATAAGCTAAATGTAAACTCCAGGCCTGACTCCGAATTGTGTGACGATAACGGTTTGGTCAGGAAGTCTGTAGTTGCAACTGGTAAACCGTTGTTGAATAGAGTGTCACAGAATAGAGTTGCTGCTTCAGAGTGCAGTTCTGACTCCACAAGTTTACAAGGTATAACTAGTCAGAGTGAAGATATAAAACCTTTAAGGATTTGTAAGGAGGAACCGAAATTGTCTACTTCTGTTATTAAACAGTTTGAAAGTGATGAAGTTGTCGGTAAAGTGAATATTTGTGATAATGATCATGATAGTGCACATCTGTCTTTGTTTGATCACGGTGAGATGAGGGATATGCCTACTACTGCTAAGTTGAAGAAAGGTTCTGTATAACTTGAAGGTGAAGTAGAATCAAATGCAGATGCATTTGCAGAAGGCATGTATATTTGTGCGACCGTCAGTGTAATTGATCGCAGTGAAGCCCACCTATCATCATATGCTAGTGCTAAACCGGAGCTGATAGTAGAAGACAACAGTGGTGGTAATCTTGCAGTTAGACAACTATCTGAAAGTCGAACGACGACAGCTTCTAATGCACCGCTAAGTTCATCAACTTGTGCCACTCAGTTGTCGTTAGTGTTGTCATCCACAATGAAAGGCACGTCCATGAACTCAAGTGTCTTGTGCTATGACTATGCTAGTATCGGCGCATTTGAAAAGACGAAGGATATTGCTCAGTTTAGTGAGGATAACCCAAGTGTATACGAGAGAGTAATTGTTAAATTGACTTGCATGAATAAAGACATTTCTAGTTTCAAGTTACTATTTGAGTGCTATTATCTTTGGTGTAAATTACTCTGTTTCTACACTTGGTTGATGAGATATGTCGCGTGTTTGTTGGTCATCTATATTCTACGATACAATGACATGGGCGTGTTGCCGTTCAGATTTGAGGATATAGCTCATAGAAGGAAGTTTTCAAATGAACTCTGCGACGATTTTTCAACCTAGATCGTCAACCTGAGAAGGGTTGTAGGCGTACTGCTGTAAGTCCTACAATTCTTCAAAGGGTAGCGCATCAATGAGCAGTCCAATGTGCTTGGTGTGTGAATTTGTACATATGTTCATATTGTATATACTGAATTGGTATCATTTATCATCTAGCTGTTGGTAATTCTGTTTGTGTCCGGACGATTTCCACTTGGATCATCAACCTGAGAAGGAATGTAGGCGTACTGCTGTAAGTCCTACAGTTCTTCAAGGGTGGTTTGTCGTGCCAGAATCCACAACATTTGATGTGTTGATTGTACATATGTTTGTGTTAAATAATTGTGTGAGTTCCAATTATCGTAATTGTTGGTTAATCTTGTGTGTGTCCGGACATTCCACAACTTACAATCGTCAACTCGAGAAGGGTTGTACCCGTACTGGTGTAAGTCCTGAGATTCTTCAGAGGAATTCCTTCAAGACATGATCGCGAGTTTTTGTGTAGAGTTTGTATATATGTGCGGTGTGTCATATCAATTGGTGTTTTTGGATTCATTGTGTTTACTTGTTGTTCTCGTATCTTGTTGTTATTGCGTAATTTTGTTAAAATTTTCGTCGTGATTACTTCTGAAGTTATTTCGAGTCTTCTACATCCATAAATGAATTGATTGATGTTAAGGACAGCAGATGGGTCGTATACGCCGGGGAGGCTAGGCTATTGCTGAGAATGATATGCATACGGAGATAATTGTTAGCTGCGGTCCGACACGCCGGGGAGAAAGAGTGTAAACGACTGAGGCTCGCATGCGTCACCGCTACTAGAACCGAGGCAGAATGAGTGACAAGCGATTGCAGTGGTAATTGGTAGTGAGTAATAATAATTATAGTATATTCTCATTTTGTACATGAGAGACGCCAGTTTACAGGCATCATCAATATGATAAATTACATATACGATTAGCAGTCATAATTAATAATAATGGTTTAATAAAATACACATTTTTTCCTACTTGTGTAGGACACACCAAATATACAGGCATGGGTAAGCATTATTTTAATTTCATAAATTCGGTTTATGGTTAAGTTACATGGTTGCTGGCGTTTTTGTCTTTGGTTTGTGGGAACAATATGATAACCAGTCATTCAATGGAGCACGTCATGAAATATAGGAATATTAACTTCGCATTAACAAAAAACCCAAGTAAGTTTTGGATGGATTAAAAATACTTGGGAAAAAATAAAGCTTGAAGTTATTCCACAATATAACAAGTCATTCAATGGAGCACATCATGAAATGTAGGAATATTGTTTTCGCATTAACAAAAAAACCCAAGTAAGTTTTGGATGGATTAAAAATACTTGGGAAAAAATAAAGCTTGAAGTAATTCCTCAATATAACTTGGGTGTGTACAAATCCGAATCTTATTTTTGATTTGATTTATATCCAAATTGGGTAATAAGGAAGCTATTTTACAGATACGATCAGTTATGTTATAAGCTACAATCGTGACGTTGTATTACAAATAGATACTTTTCCATTGGTATAAGAGTATATTCCACAAATGTAATCCAGGTTGCGTCGTGGAGAAAGTTAATTCGTTATTAACCAGGCAACTGAAAGATACGGGACCAATAATGTTTGCAGATCATTTGTCATTGTAAATGGTCAAATATCCACATTATTCATTCTCATTCAAAAAGTCAAATGGAAGCTGAAATGGTGAGAGAAAAAAGAAGACAAACAACAGCAACGCAAAAGAAAGCAACGGGAGTCCTTAAGGAGTGATTAATAAATATATACATATATATTCTGTTTAGTAACTGTGGTTATTTTGGTACACAAACTAACTAGTCCCGTTATGCTAACTTTTATATTATGTGTAAACTAATATTACTGTCCTGTGTAGAAATGTTAATCATCTAGTTCCAATAATATTAAAATTTATAATTGTAGTTTGTTGTAACTACACGTTTAAAGAACTTAAAATATCTATGTAGGGTGAAAAAGAAGGTGTAAGAGTCAGGCGCAAAAGTGCATTGTCATCTTTGAGCAGTCTGGTGACTGAGGAGATGAACACTGGAAGTGTGTTTGCATCGCGCACATTAGCTGGTAGTCTATTCCAAATGACTGAAAACTTATTTAAGAAGAAGTTGTACCGCACGTAAGTCTGACAGTGCTCCATAGCAGCTAGGTTGTGATGATTTCTAAGATTGTAACTGATGACAGCGGTAGGTTTAGTTATTGGCTCGGAGGAATGCAAGAGAAGATTAGTTAGCTTGTAGTAAAAGATAAGGTTTAGCTTAAGGCGTCTTTTCCAGAGGGGTTCTAATCTTAGTCTTACGCATCGCTCATGGTATTCCAGACCACTTTCTAAACCAAGAGTTCTTGAGGTAAACTGCCGTTGCACTCCCTCTAATTTAAGCTTGTCATTTTGTCTGAGTCCGCTAAGAATAAACGGGCAGTATTCTAAGATAGGTCGGACACATACTTTGTATAATAAAACCCTAGTTTCACAACAAAAGAAATTGCGTGTTATGCATCCTATCAGCCTTCGCGTTTTACGTCTGGCATAATCAGTCTGTTCAGCGAACGTTAGGTTACTAGAGTATCTAATACCGAGATCTACGACTGAGTTGAGCTTAGCTAGTTTTCGCCCATTTATTTCAAGAGTTAGATCAAGGTTACTGTTGCCGATACAAATCCAGCCGCATTTGTCAATGTTAAAATTTAGACAGGATTCAGCACACCACGTTGCAAGGCTACTTAGTTCAAGATGTATTTTAGTAACCATATCGCTTAATTCATGAGTGTAGCAGGAGTAGACGACTTTGAGGTCGTCAGCATATAGGAATGGTTTGCCTAAGGTGAAGCACTTGCAAATGCTGTTAATGTAGACTGTGAATAAAAGTGGACCTAGGACACTACCTTGCACGACCCCACTTGAGATCTGCCTAGGATGAGACAATACAGATCCAACTTTGGTTATTTGTACCCTGTTGCTTAGAAATGATTTTAACCAGTTCAGTAATGGGTTGCGAATTCCACAAGAGTACAGCTTCTCAAAGAGAATACTGTGAGATACCATGTCAAATGCCCTAGATATATCGAAGTAGAGAACAACGACTAGCTTACGTGCTTCGCGACTACTAGTGATGCAGTTGAAAAAGTCGAAGTGGCAAGTAACGCAGGATCTATTTTTGAGAAATCCGTGTTGAGACCTTGTAACAAGATCTTCCCTAATTAGGTAGTCTGACAATTGATCTTTTACAACTTTCTCCATGATTCGTGAGATAACTGGGGTTATATTTATGGGTCTGTAATTGCGGACGTTTGCCCTATCACCAGATTTGTAATGTGGAATTATGAAGCTAGTTTTCCACTCACTAGGGTAAGTGCCAGTGTCCATAGATATTGAGAAGAATTTAAGAAGTAACAGGGTATATCACACCCACTGTTTTTGAAAATTATCGAAGCGAGGCCATCCGGTCCCGTACTAGTGGAAGGTTTAAGGCTTTTAATTGCTTGTACTATTAACTGATTAGTGAACACAATGCTTTCAAGGGAAGAGATAGTAAGGGGAGCGGTTTCACCAGGCATATGTGTTTCTAAACTAAAGTTTGCAAACCAATCACTGAAGAGTTCACAGATAGTGGCAGGTTCATTGTAGATTACTTTGTCGTGAAGTAAGTATGGGATTTCCCTCGCCGACTGCATTCGTTTTTTAAGAAGTGCCGTTAAGTTATAAACTTTGGAGGTACTTTCAAGTGCCGTTAACTCTTCGTCGAGGTCCTTTTGAGAGCGTAGGCGCTTGATAGATTCAAGAGACTCGTGGATTGAGAGCAATAGTGATATGTCCTTAGTGGAATAGTACTGTTTCTTCAGTTTCCTTAACTTATTACGGTGTGCCCTTGGAATATATTCAGTTCGGTGTCTACTTAATTTCACTATTTTCTTTGGAGCAACTGTATCTAGACAAAGGGTAACATTCCTGTAAAACAGGGTTACTAAGGCCTCCAGGGAGTCAGTGGTAAAATAGTCATCCCATTGACAGAGTCGAATAAGTTCTTGGACTAATCCCCAGTCTGTATATTTGTAACTACGACATATTGTGCTTCCTGAGTGCAGAGAGCAGAGTACCATTCTATGGTCACTACTGGAAAATCGATTACCAACATAGGTGGATACTGGGATTGTGTCATGACAAAAAACAAGGTCCAACATGTTGTCACCACGAGTAGGTGTCTGGACGTGTTGTTGCCATCCATAACAGTCTATAGTGGCAAGTAATTCGTCGAAGCGTTGGGGGCCGGAACTAGTTAGCCAATTGACTTCTGGAAGATTGAAGTCCCCTGCAATTATTTTGTAATTAGCACTAAACGAGGATGCATGTGCAAACGATTTAGCTAATAACGCATCAGTTTCTTTTGTTGCGCTTGGTGCTCGATAAACACAGCCTATGAGAAGTTTGTACTTATCTCCATGTAAGACAACCCAGAGTGAGTCAGGTACATTATTCATTGTTTCATCTTCCACCTTACTGACTACAAATGAGTTATGTATATATATGAGACATCCTCCACCACGCTTGCAATCTCTGTTTGCACGGTGTACAGTGTAATCATCGATACCTATATGCACATCAAGTACAGAGGATGAGCACCATGACTCAGTAATCAGAGCTACAGTAGGCTTGGCGACTAATAATAATGTCCTTAGTTCAGATATCTTATTGATTAAGGAACGTGCATTAATTAGCAATATCGTGAATAAGTCACGGGATACTACAAACTGGCTTAAAATGTCACCATAACCTAAATCTATTTGTGCGTCAGCACCGCAAGAATTTATGAATGAAAAGGAGGTCGGACTGGGTGTCTGCACATCGGAGTTGGTGTGCAATGAGGTGGTCCTAGGTGCCATGGGTCGTACCAGTGATTCGGGACACCTGGAAAATTTACCATGTGTTCCTGGATATAAGGGTAGTACAGGTTGGGCCTAGGTTGACGGTTAAAAGGCATAGCATCAAAGGTCTACCCATCCAACTGCTATTCGTCATACCGGTACACACCTTCGGGTTGTTTTTATAACTTAAAGGGAATTGTGAAGGAAGGTGCTTTGGCTGCAAGACTTTAGGAGTCTTGGAGCCTGACTTTCTATAAGGTGGAGCATGCGGAACACCTCCAGATATACTTATGTTTCGAGAGGAGTTTTTCGTAACAAGTGATGGTTTGTTGGCATTCTTACTCTCAGCAGGCTTATTGAATACAAAGTATTCTTCCCCATCATTAGTCTCAACCCTGCGAAATTTGTTCATCGTGGTGAGGTTACTACGTTTGGGGGGAAATTTCTTAGAACAACTTGCAGAAGTTCTAGTCATTTTAACATCTTTCGATGAGGCTTTGTTTACAGGGGTACTGGTATCTAAATCAGTTCCTAGTTCCATTGGCAGGTGTGGTTGTTGTGTAGTTTGCTGAATGCTAGTTTCAGCACTAGGTGTCTGTTGCTGTGCACGATCCTTATTTGGTAAATCAAAGCTAGAGGAGGTGACCAGGTTATTACTACGCATTATTCTGCGCTGACACGGTGTTTTATCCTGAGCTACGGTTATAGACTTATAACTGCTATTCAGTCTTAAGTGATCCTGACATTTAGTAAACTTACTAGCATCAAGGGAATTACTGAATTTAAAAATGATTGGGCAATTAGCCTGGTTAGACTTTTTACGAAGTCGTTTGCATTCACATGGAACACTAGCCATGCCGCAACAAATCAGGATTTTGTGTCTTACAGTTTTCAGGGGCAGAGAATCTGGGACGTTGTAAACTATAGCTTGGTGAGAAGAGGTTATACGCTTCATCACCTCCGTAGCCAAGCAGTCAATCAGATTTTCAGCTTTATTTAGGTTGTCTGGAGATATTTTAGGATGCCTTTCTAAAAGACAGGCTATTGGGTCTAAATTCAAAAGCTTATTTTGAGTTACATCCAGTAAAGACTTAACCTGGCCAATATCAGAACGGCTCTCCGTGGTATTTGAGATTGGCAGTGACATACTATCAAACTGATCTAATTTTTTCTGAATTTCACTTACTTGCCTCTGCATATCTTTCAAAAGGAGGTTTAGTTTACAGAACTCAGAGTTCTCTAACAGAACATCTTTCACCTGTATCACAGGAGTGAGATCTGCACTCAAACCATTTTGAGAGCTAGTAGTTGATACTGTATTACCAGGCGGTAATGCAGTTATAACCGAATTTAAGCCACTATCTAAAACAATTGTGTTTCTACGAACACGTTTTTTAGAGATTTGGACCATAATTTCAAGAATTATATGACAATAAGCAGTAAATAAATTTCAGAGCAAACACGTGCAAAAATGTCACCAATTTCGAACGTACCGCACACGGTAGATAAGAGGATGTGCGTAGAGTATCATGAGTTGGTGCTATGGTCACGTTGCATTCTGCAAGAGTCATTCTAGCAAGTGGCGATTGTGTTGCAAGATGTCAAGAGGAGGCCTCTGTCTGGAGGCGCAGGTCGTCACCGATGTGTGAGATTGTGCTGTGGGTATGCTTGTGGTGTGTTGGCTTTTCTGTTTGTTTTCCATTTCAGCTCTGTCCGTGTGACCCAGGTTCTCGCAGTGGCATCCAAGTCAACGTGCATTGGTCGTGAAGGAAAAAAGGGGTTGGATCCCTTTTTTGCAGGGGAGTGTCAATGTAGTTGAAGATTGAACGACCAATTCATGGTTGTTTGCTCAAAATCAACTTCCCCAATTTTCGCGGAGGCATCAATACGACAGTCATCGTCTCATCGGTAGCTGTTCAGAAAGAAGTCAGCAGTAAACCATCAGAAGTAATATTGTGATTTATTATTGTAATATTTGTTCACAGACCCTAGTAAAAACATTATTTTTATATGTTGGTGTAACAAAAAAGAATTCTCGAGTGGCCAATCGGTGTTTTGGTTTTTTCGTCCGTTATTACTAAGCGTTTCTGAGAAACCTCAAGGGACAGCATGAGCCCGAGCGTAGCAAGAGCTGGGCATTAACGGTTTACAAGACGTGACTGATATCAGTATTGCGGCTTTTAGTTGAAAAAGTCATTCGACTGTGTCACAGATGCTTAGGGCTGGATTCTTCAGTACCAAGTATTGTTCCCTGAGAGTGCATTGAAGAAACCCTGCAGGACGATATTAAAGCTTTGTCGAAAATTGAATCGAAGCATTTCACTCATGCAATATGTATACAGTAAAGAATACACTCTTAACTCACTGCGCTCAGCCCTACATCACCCTATAAAATTCTCTTGTTTGGAAATGAAACATGTACACAAGTAGGAAAAAATGTGTACTTTATTAAAACATTATTATTAATTATGATTGCTAATCGTATATGTAATTTATCATATTGATGATGCCTGTAAACTGGCGTCTCTCATGTACAAAATGAGAATATACTATTATTATTATTATTATATATATATTGTGTCGTTAACTTCAGATACACATTAATATCTAAATTTCATACGCCTTCTGTTTCACTACTCTATGTAATAATAGTTTGACAGTTATTTACGAATGCAGTAATAAGTAGTTCATGGGCCACGAGTAGCACTTGGTATTCAACAGAGGTATGGGCACTTAGTGATTGTAATTTAGAGAACTGATACGACAAGGTTAGCTTTTTTCTAATATATACGCAACTATCAACACAATGAAAAGATAATGGCGAATTGTTATCACAAGCATTCTATTTACTATGGAGGGAATGTTATTACAGGCAAACTTCACAGTAACATGTACAGGTCTTGCGTGTCATTGCATCAGTAATATTAGCATACTAATTGTATTACGGCCAAATGTAAATAATCTAAAGGCGTCGTAACAAAAACTTTGCGGGAGGTAGATGTATTGAAAGACTGCTTGCAGACACTATGTATGACGACATCTAGCAGAATGTCTACGAAGACTGACAACCTAAAATGAGGAAGATAAAAATGAAACAGTTGGGTGACACATTATGGATAAGATGAATATTTTTGATATGTGTGTAAAACTCGGGCAATATGGTAGAGTATAACTACATTATGGATACGACTTTATTTTGATAAATCACACAGTGTTGTACAGCAATATTATCTGATGACGTTTCGAGCACAAATTATTGCTCATAATCGTATCAAGTCAGTCACACAACTTTTTGCCTCATTCATACACATGAGTATTTTAGTTAAGCGTACTACAGGGATAAAAGGTCACTCATCTCATTCACTTCTATTCACACTAATTCTTATGTCCGTGTTACTGACTTTTGGTTTATGTTTTCCTCTTCGGTGCACTTTATCTGGACAATTTAAGGAATTGGGAAGTGCATAGAGTACTTAGGAAACGGCATGAATAATTGTTTAGGCTAATTAACACTAGGTAGTTGTGACACTACGCATCTGCAGTGACAAAGCTGACTGACTGAGTTTTAACATGGAAATGAGCACAGAAGTGCAGCAATTCGATTTGTGATGTTCCACACTTGAAAAATATTATATTTAGTTAGTAATAAGCAAAACATATTTCATCAGATGTGTTTCGACTTCGCATTTGGGCTACGCGATAAAATTAACTAACTCATGAGATATAACGAGAAAGAGTGTGAGAGTTATCTCGGGTAAGAGGAGAAATTATTGTAAGATCACTTTTTTTCAGTTAGACAAGAACTAAATGGAAAAATACGATTACCATTTGTTGACATTTTGCCTATTTTTATCCACGTTTTAGCATTTCATTATATCTGGACTATAGACCATTCTGACAGACTGACTTTCAACATAGAAGCTTGCACACAAGTGCACCCGCTTAAGTTAGCACATTCCATGTAGCACACAAAGGTAGAAGAAAAAAGAAATTAAATGTCACTATAATGAGCATAAATGTGATGAAAAACAAACTGTCATATGGAAAAAATATAAGGGTTGCTCAGATATGTGAGATTACACACAGTGAATGCATCTGTGTCATTAACAACGTTTGGAATCACATTTCTACTTAACACTAAACTTAACCCCAATATTACTCACCATATTAGACTACTTAACACAGAAGAAAGGGTACAGACACTACGATCAAAAACCAGTAGTCTTTTCATATCTTCCAGTTTCAATGGTCACTTATCGCAGCCTAAGTGGGCAATACCATCAGCATACACTAAGTTGACAAGACTGTTCCCTGGTAAGTCCCTAAAGTGAGTGATAGATAATTCGGTTAATACATTTATGATGAACGTGAACTAAAATAAGGACTACAGTTGTAGAAATGAGCCTTGTATTATACCCTTCTTGGAAATATCAGTTCCCTCATAGTTTAGTTTCAGTATTAAGTGAATGGAATGCAGTCTACAGATTCATGAAATTCACATACTGACGCGCTACTTTCCTAGAATCCTAGTTGACGTCTCCTCAGGAAAGTGGGAGATGAGCATTGCACTTCTGTAAACTCAGTAGGCTGTGAACTGCTGCCAATGAAATCGACAGCAATTTTTGGTATTACGTAATTCCGAAACCGATCATATAATCTGACTTCTGGTTCGATCAGATGAAGTTAAAGGCAAGAGCTGAGAATATAGGAGATGTTGAGGGTTAGATAGTATAGTTTTAGACCATTTATCGCATGAGTTTAGATGTCTTTCAACTAATCCATTAACGAGTTGACTAAATGGTACGCCACTTGCCCTAATGACAGCCTTAATACCCTGCACAATACGACATAGCCGTTTTTGAGTAATTCAGGAAAGAATAAGGGGGAGCAGTAAAGACCGATGCAAGAGTTAACAAATTGTAAAAGGAGGTTGAATGATTCCTGACTGTCTTGACCACATAACGTGGTAAGCTAGACTGAAGGTTTTCTTAGAAATCGACAAGATATAGAATGACCAAGAAAGACCAGAGGATAGAACTACTTCAAGGTATTTTATGTTAGACTTAGTTTCTGTTTCAGTGCCCTCTTTGATACGAGCATCTTGTAAACAACACAATTCTTGTAATTCACGCTTATGAGTGAAGGGAAAGTTAACTGCCTGAAATTTAGAGGGATTTAACGTAAGACCATATGCCTTAGACTACAGACAGGAAGCAGTTAGGTTTGCTGCAGTCACATTGTAACATGACAGGAAGTGAGACGGTCAGATCACCAGCGTATTTGACGAAGTTGCTCTCATTAGAAAGAGAAAAGTCATGTAAGACGAGGGAGAAAAAAGAAGAGGAGAGATAACAATACCCTGAGGAACACCAGCTTCAGCAAACGAGGCGGAATATTTACCCTAATATACAGTATGCTGCATTCCATTTGAGAAATGATAATGCAACCAGTCAACTCCTCAGGACCCGTGTTTTCACGACCGAAAACTTATTCAACTAAAGTCATCTATGTCCTGAGTCGACAACAACGGCATATGCTGACTGAAAGCTTAGCACAAAAGTGACAAAGCACAAAAAACTTGCAAAGTAGGAGACGAGTCCAGGGTGAAAGAAGAGATTACTGAAAGGTATCTATTTTTCATTTGGCAAAGAACAAGATTAAGAACTACACCTATCATTTGTTGAAATTTTGGAGATCATTTATCAATGTTTCGCATTTAGTTATGCCTAGACTGTGTCATTCTGACTAGCTTTCAGTATGAGTTTGCAGAGAAGTCCACCTGTTTAATTTACCACATTCCATGTAGAACACGTAGGTAGAGACATAAAACTAAATGCAAGTTTTACGAGCGAAAATGTGAGGGAGAATAAATAGTGACGACGAAAAACATGAGTTGAACAGATACGTGAGATTACACAGAGTGAATGCATCCGTGCCAGTAACAAAGATTTGCAGTCATATCTCTAGTAGTTCTTCCAGCTGACCGTCAACGATTTTATGAACCAATACCAGTTTTTCAGTAGATATGGTGGTGGTCACTAAGGTGAATCACCCCATTCTGCAGGAACAGCAATATGCAATTTGAAGGCTCGAGACATTTCTGATTTTTATGAGGGCTTAGATCTTTATCTTGAAAAAGATAATAATGAACGCCTTGACAGATCATGCTTCTACCTTTAAATATATGCCATTCGTTCAGCCTATTGTTGAGATGCGACCACGCGGGATCTGCACAGATTTATGGGGCATCTTATAAACTAACTTGCTATCCATTGTCGGATCTTTAAATACCACTTCACAATATCTTGTCTCACTCATTTTCTAATGACGTCTTTACTTGATCCTCATTTTACTCCATTAAACCTAACATTTTATAGCTTTTTATGAGTTTGATTCGACTTATTCTATTCCTATTCTCTGTAGGGTACGGTTGTGCACCAAATAGACAAAAAAGCATGAAATAAAGACAACTGGCTTGGAAATAATTGTATTAAAGCCAAAAGTGGACATCATGATAGTACAAAATATATTGGTTTTATTATACATTGCAAATGAACGTTGTCGGCCTAAGGATTAATTACTTCCCCATTCTGTTTTCTACATAAATGTGTTTATTAATGATATATTTCACTCACTTAATCTATTACTTTACTTAGTTTACTTCGGCTATCTCCTACGGGAGGATGAGCCGGCTTCATGAACCATGAAGTTTCATGGGAATTGGGTACGAGTGATGTCCCCAGCATCGCTCGGCCTTTTGTTTGAGAGTGCAGCTCTAGCCTTTACACAACCAAGTGTGACCTACAAGGCAGTAGGAGTGGAGTAGGGAGTCCACTATCCATTGGCAGCCGGTGACCGGAGTCCGGTTCATTCGCCTTTTTGAATGGGGCCAGTCATCCAGGGCATCCAATAAGCCCTTTGTACATACGTCTGCCGGCGAGCTTCATACGCCAGTCGTTGGAGGTTTGGAATCAGGGTTTAGCCATCTCCCCTAGACTGTCATCCAATGGACAGTCAACCCGGTGAAGAGCGCCGGGCATCCGCTTTTGCCCTCTCACTTTGGTGAAAAACACCTCCGCCACGTGAAGGCAGTGAGTAGGACTTCCTCAGGAGAGGCTATGTAAGACGCCCGGTCATATGGGAGCATTTCAAGAGGTGTACGGAGGGGTGGCCAACCCGCAGCGCAAGACACCCACCCCCGACCATCCTGAGGCTTTGGAGGCCTTAATCTATTACACCTTAATGATTCACCTTAGCACTTTAACTTTTCTAAAAAGCAGCTTCCAATCCCTTGTAAACGTTGTACTTACCTCAATATTGGTTGGTTATCGTATGCCGACAACCACGGGATGAAAACGAAACGAAGTCGATTTTCCCGCTCAACCTGGAGGACAATTGTACAATTCAATAACTATACGTCCTGGTTCAGACAATGAATGTAATTATATATATATCAAATATTTAACAGTTGAAATATGATTAACTTGTAGACAATCTGAGATTTGAGACTATATCTT
Organism: Trichobilharzia regenti; assembly: GCA_944472135.2. Taxonomy (NCBI): domain Eukaryota; kingdom Metazoa; phylum Platyhelminthes; class Trematoda; order Strigeidida; family Schistosomatidae; genus Trichobilharzia; species Trichobilharzia regenti. The sequence goes on from OX235262.1 coordinate 134,151,903, forward strand.
ACTTGATCGTGCCTGTAAAAATGGCGTGCATTTTCATGTAAATTTATGTTTATATGAAAATTAAATAATAATTATTATTATTAAAATTATTATTTGACTGACCCAAACACATTTTAAACCTTAACATGTGCTGGCTAGCATTGTCCCTGGAGAAAGGCGATGGCTTTGTATGCCATCACGTGTTCTAGCCATCTCAACCTATTCAGCTTCCCTGCCTTGAAGACCAACCCTGCCCACCTGAACATTTATACGTAACCTCAGCAACACTCGCCATATTATACTGCTTTTCTTATGAGATAGAACGCGGACACCTATAATCAAACACCGGTATTATTTTCATATTTTACAGCATCAGAGTTTACTTCTCATAGTCTAGGTGGACAATATCATCAGCAAACCGTAAGTTGGTGAGAATATTCCCTGATAAGTCTCTAAAGTCAGCTACAGACTATCCTACTAATATATGTGTGATTGAATTGAACTGTTATTAGGATGACAGTTTAAGAATTCAGTCTTGTGTTGCATCCCACTCGTAAATGTGCTTTCTCGGATAATTCGCAAACAGTATTCAATGAATAGAAAACATTCTGTAGGCCTAATGAAATTCATAAAATGACGCACTACTTTTGTAGGCAACATAGTGTTTCCTCAATAAAGTGAAAATCGGATATTTCGGCTGCATAAAACGAGTAAGTGGTATCCTGGGAATACCAATGACTACAACAAGTCTAGGAATTATGCACTACAACATTTACTTTACTGAATACTCCAGCAGATTTCAAATGAACACTTGACAAATATCAAATTTATAAAGCAAGTCAGTAAGATTTAGTAAACTAAAAGTACTTTCGGTTTCCACAGGAGTTCTCGGTGCTGAATTTATTCCTTTAAAGACCTACAGAGATTACAACTTCAATTAAATAACACTGACGTGGAAGAAATTCCATTCTTCAGTGCTAAAATTAACGAAAATAATCATGTTTTTTATTCTAAAAACAGGAGTATTCGTAATGTTTTACTTTATGTAAATGCAGTTACATACAGTTGCACTTAGAACTCAGTGCAACTCAATGCACAATAGTATATATACAAATAAACTGAAAAATAATGTCCTCCTTACCTTATGAAACACTTCCAGGATTATAACTTTCTTTCATCTATGAGCCTGAGTTATGTCTATGAAATCGCAATATTACATCAGTTAAATCTTCTTCCAAAACCAAGGTCACTTGAAACCAGTAGCAACATAGCAACAAGCGTCACTGAGGGGATATGCAATAAAGTCACCCCGATTTTAAGGGGATAGGCCATTTGGATGCAGTCCTTGTATCGCTGCATGGTTGTCCAGCCTTCGCTTAAAGGCGTCCAAAGACGGTGCCATAGCTACATCTGCCGGCAAGGAATTCCAGGGACGGCAAACCCGCAGTGAAAAGAAGTGGGAGCGCAGCCGGGTCCTTTCCCTCTGGTGAGCTATCCTTCTGGGATTTCCACGTGGGAGCCTATACCTACTCAATGGCAGAACACCTTTGTTTGGGTGATTCTGGTCATTTGTTATTTTGTAGGCAGTAATCAAATCCCCCTAAGCCGACGGTAGCTAAGTGTGAACAGGCCTAATTTCTTCAGCCTTTCATTATATGGTTTGTTTTGGAGACCAACCACTCCTTATGTTGCCCGTCGTTGGACTCTTTCCAATAGGTTGGCGTCTCTTCTAAGCATTGGGAGTGCAATAATATTATGCACCTCAAGGTGTGGCCTGACGTATGTTTTGTACAACCTTAGAAAGAGCTCAGGAGTGAGTGCACCTAACTGTCTATGTGTAAAGTGTATGACCGCATATGCCCTCGCTACATCCCCTGCGTAAATTACGCTTGTGTCCATTTTTTCCGTTAGAACTAGACCTAAGTCGCGTTCCGACGTTGTGCAGGACAAGCTTTCATTGCACAGGGTGTAACTTGCATTCTGCAGTCTACGGGTGCGCAACTTCACTACTTTGCACTTTTTCAAGTTGAAAGTCATGCCACTGGCCACCGCCCAGTCTTCCACAAGGTTTAGATCTTCCTGCAGCCTATCTGAGTTCTCCGGACACTTCATCGCCCTCCATATTTTTACGTCGTCAGCGTATAGGAGAGTCGGGCAGCTTAGACGGCGTGGTAGATCACTGATAAAAATCAGAAACATCAGTGGTCCTAGGATGGAACCCTGCCACACTCCTGATGACGATCTGTGCCAAGATGATCGGACTCGGTTAACCTTAGTGCGAAATTGCCTGTCGGCTAGGTGGTCCTTTAACCATGACAGAAGTGGCTCACCTATACCTGCCTGGCTTATTTTATGTAGGAGAAGGTCATGGTGAACAGTTTCAAATGCCTTCTCAAAGTCTAGGAAGATCACATGGACTGGTACATTCACGTCCCGGCATGATGTCCAATCGTCCCAAGCTGACAGTAGGTTAGTAACGCAGGATCTGCCTTTTCTGAAACCATGTTGCGCTTCATTTAGTATATTAGACCTATCGAAATATTCTCTGATATGGTCGTCAATAATACTTTCCAGTACTTTTGATACCACTGGGAGTAGAGCTACTGGTCTATAACTAGCGGCGTTTTGCCTGCCCCCACCTTTGAAGATTGCAGAAAAGAAGGCTCTTTTCCACTCCCTTGGCAGTGTCCCCTAATCCATTGAGTATTGGAACAAGTCGCACAGGGGTCTACAGAGAGCTTCGGTGCAATGTTTCAGAACAGATGGCCTGATGTCGTAACAACCTGGGGACTTCCAAGATGTGAGTCGCTGTAGCTTCCTTAGTATTATAGCTGGGTATATTTGGGGAGTAGCAGATAGATCTTCCTCCTGTGAAAAAGTGGTGAAACCATTTTGGTCGGTAACTGTAATATCCACACTGCTATTTAGCTGATTGGCGAAGGCTGAACTGAAAGATTCAGACATCCGCAGACTACAGAGATAAATAAATTCATTCTCATGATACAGTACATGAGGGACGCCAGTTTACAGGCATCATCAAATTGTTACAGAAATAGGACCATATTATTCAGTCACATTTTACAATCGATGACAAAATATGTTTAACATGTACACTGGAGATTATACATACACTTGATAAATGTTAATCCCAATGGTATAAAACATCCTTTTCACTTATGTACAATCATTTCTGTGCATAGTTGGAAAAATCCGCTAGATTGTCAGTGAGTGCAACACATCAGGAAATACAGAAGTATTGTCTTCGCATTAACAAAAAAGCCAGGTCTTTGGTGGATGGGTTATAAGTGCCTGGGAAAAAAATAAAGCTTAAAGTCAATTTTCGTACAATACTTTGTTGTGTGCAGAATCCTTGAATTATAGTTCATTGATGTGTTATTTTTAAATCAGTGATATGTTTATCTCATTTGATCTGCAATGTCATTGTTTGGAGTAAAATACATAAGCTTTAGACGCATTAATTAATGGATTTCTACTGCTTGTGGGTATTTACTTCTCGTGAGGAAGGTTTTTGAATTTTAGTTGTTACGACATGAGTTGTGGATATTGACTGCTCAGCAACATTATGGATGTAAGTTCATCACATTATCTCAGGAAAGTTGGGTTGTAATTGGTGAGGCATATATGATGTCCGACGAGCGTACATCTGTCCATGTGATGTTGTGGTGAGTTCTATCTTTTTCATGTTGTCGTTTTATGTCCATTTTATTCCACTTATTGTGTTGGGTAGAAGTTTTACAAACGAAACTTCTTGTCTGTTTGAGGGTAAGTATCTTAATCGTTAATGTTTTATCTAAAATCATAAATATAGGCAAAAACAACAGGTGTAGTATTTAGGCTTATACATTAAATGGACCTATAATTTCGGAGGCTCTCAGATAGGAACTAGGACTACTGTCGTTTGCAAACACTTGTAGTTTGTCACTAAGCACTTTTTGAATGAGGCCAATGTACCTGCTTGACGCATTTCCATTGGTAGTTTATTCCATATCTGTGCATACCTAATCAAGTAAAACTTTTGCCTGGTAGCTGTTTTACATTGTTCGATAGCTACTGTACCCTTAGTGTGTCTTAGTTTGTAGCCATTGTCATCTGAAAGTCGAGTGCCATTAGTAGCGGTAAAAACTAAGTGGTTTAGAAGCTTATAGTAAAGTGTTAAGTTTAGTCTCAGGCGTCTTAGCCATAGTGTTTCTAATCCTAGGGTGTCACATCTAGTGGAGTTGTTCGTGCCATTTTCGGTTCCGAGTAGTTTTGAGGTGAAGTACCTCTGCGCTCCCTCGACTTTTAAGTCATCTGCATATAGTATATTTTTACCAACACTAAAGCACTCACAGATACTGTTTATACATATTATGAATAGAAGTGGGCCTATACACTTCCCTAGATTGCACCACTACTTGATATTGACCGTTCGCGCCTACTTAGGCGCATGCCCCCTGATTTGCCGGTTTTCTTTCCGACATGAATCGGTACAAGTTCTCGGGGTTTGGTAGGAGTTTTTTAGCAAGGTTAGCCCGGAATGACCTCCTGTCCCTCCTGACTCTTGCGTTACACCGCTTTATGAGTTCAAGGCATGCATCGTGGTCGGTCTGACTCTTAGATACACGCCACGTTAACCAAGCCTTCAGCTTTGCTTGCAGAATACGTTGCGTGCCTCCCTTCAACCATGACGTCTTTCTCTTGGGCTGTGTTGTGACTAAGGGGACGGTATCCGAGATTGCTATATGAATAATCTTTTTTACCACCTCCCAGTGTTCATCCACAGATAGGTCGTCCCATGCTAAGGGCCAGTCTGCATCGGACAAGAGCCTCCGGATTTCAGCATAGTCAGCCTTGCTGTAAAGCAAACATGGCCGCGTAGCGTCCCACTACAAACGCTCACGGGAAACAAGATCGAAACCTTTGACTGCATGGTCACTACTTCCTAGAGGAGTCATGATCTGGACCTTTTCAACGAGTATTAGGTCACTAGTTAGAATAAAGTCTAGTTTTGAGGACTTTCCACTAGGGCCCCACCTAGTGTCGTCTCCAAAATTCTCAGTCAGCCAAGTTGTCAGCCATGTCTCGTAAACCGTCAATGCCCAGCTCTTGCTACACTGGGACTCACGCTGTTCCTTCAAGTTTCTCAGAAACGCTTAGTACGAACGGACGCAAAACCAAAACACCGATTGGCTACTCGAGAATATTTTATTGTAACACCATATAGCCAACTTTAAAATTAAGTTTTAACTAAGGTCTATGAACAAATATTACAATAATGAATCACAATATTACTTCTGATAGTTTTGGTCTGACTTTTTTCTGAGCAGCAACCGATGAGACGATGACTGGTGTATTGATGCCTGCGCGAAAATTAGGGAAGTTGGTTTTGAGCAAACAACCAAGAATCGATCGTTCAATCTTCAACTACATTGACACAAGCGTTTCGAATAGTTTGCAGTAGGTTTCGGCCAATTTTTCCCCTAGCATATCCCGAGCCAAGGTTCAGTGATGGGGCATTGAAATCCCCAGCTGTGGTGATTTCGTCGCTGCCCGAATCTCGTATCCCTGTGATAGTGCTGAGCAGTAGCTGATTGTGCTCCACCCCACAGGTGGGAGATCGGTAGATGCCATTCATTAAGTGCTTGGTGTGGCCTACGGTGAAATGACACCATATGGAGTCTGGGAGTTCAGTAAGTGGTGGGTCCGTTGCGCGTACACATTTAAGTTGCCTATCAAAGTATATAGCAACTCCTCCTCCTTCCTTATCATCCCTGTCTCTCCTAACCAGAACCATATCACCTATACTGATTTCATTGTCGGCGATAGTGGGATTTAGCCACGTTTCAGTGAGAATGATCATTTTCAGTTGTAAGTGTGCTTGGAGATTTCAGAGTTCACCTACTTTTCCTCTCAGCCCCTTCACATTGCTATATAGGCAACTGACAGTGAGTCTAACAACCTCAGAGTGTTGTGGGGTAGTTGACGTGAAACTGTCTGCTGGTGGGGGACTTGATGTTGGGACTAGTTGGCCGATTCCGACAGAACCGGCCCGTTGTAGTTTTTCAATGGATTTGAGCAGGACACTTGGGTGACACAGACTGTAACCGTCAGAACTGCATTGCTCTAGTGTCACTGAAGCTTGGGAACGTATTAAAGCCTCAGTTTGCTGCCTCCTTATAGTTCGGGGTCTGCTTTCACAGCATCGGATGTGTCCTCTTATTTTCCCTTGGTCTCATACCACCGTTGAAGTGCTATGGACAACTGCTCCGGGGAGTTGAATGTGACACATAGCAGCTTTGGAGAGTTGATCAGTGTTAGATGAGGGGGCGAGGTAGTCGGAAAATGGAGATGGCTCCAGAAGCGCCAGCGGCCATCTGAGATGATAGCCATCTCCATTGCTGTACTTCGTGCATGTGTTTTTCACAAGCTGTGCCGGTTTCCAGCTCCGGAACACCGTGTACCACCATAGAGGTGGAAGGCATCAGTTCCGGTGACTCCCTCGCCATATGTCTGATAACCCATGGTCTATCCTGTCTCACCCTTATGTTAGAACTTTTTTTAATAATAATAATGGTAAAGCTTTATTTACGACAGTATGCTAGTATACGGTACAAAGATTTTCAGCGTATTCAGTTCCAAAGTACTTTTTCTTCGCACAGGATTGACATGTAAAGTAATAATCTGAAGTATATCTTCATTTCGTTGAAGAATTGTACAGCGTTTACTTGGGAACAAGTTAAATCATCGCGCAAGTTTGTGTATAGGTCATTTATAACTGGACGATTAAAACAATGATAAATCCAGATGAAATTAAGCATTTTGGAGGAAAGTAATTTCGGTAGCCCAATGATTTAAGCAGGCCGCCTAACGATGTCAATGGCTAGTACCTGAGCGATTAATAGTACTTTTTCGGCCTCTTCGGCAGAGTCCGGTGTAACCCGTAATGGGGGTGGCTTACCCTGAGGCGTGTGGACACCCCTGTACAGCCTGCACAATTTTGCTGAACTAATGTTCAGAACTAGTTTATTGCACAGGTTGGACCACTGTTCCTGATCAAACAGGGCCCGTTGTTCGAGCAAGCTATCCTTCCTAACAGGTACGTTGAAGAGGATGAGAGAGTTATACCGACTAACCTCAGACTCCGGTTTGGCCTTCAGCTTCTTGCATTCCTTTGCATCATCAGCAAAATTAGGCTCCATCGGTATCTGGCCAGCCTTTTTTGTGTTGCCAGGCTTGATAGTGGGTGCGAGTGGTGCGTTTGTAATTTTGCCTTCCCCTGATGTGGATGCAACCTTGCGAATCTTCACCTTGAGAAAATTGACATTTCCAGTCAGTAGGACTGGTGTATCCTTCTTAATGTCTTTGCCAAGTTTTAGCAGTGTGATGTTAGTAGGGGGGAGCTGCGTGAGACTCTATTAGGACAAAAGAGCGTGCTGTTTCTGCTATCCGCAGACACGCTTTGTGGAACTATGCCGGGGCGACAAAGTGGGCGATTGTATCAAAACCATGGGGATGGGTTATTTCTCATAAATAAATAAATTTATTCTCATGATACAGTACATGAGGGACGCCAGTTTACAGGCATCATCAAATTGTTACAGAAATAGGACCATATTATTCAGTCACATTTTACAATCGATGACAAAATATGTTTAACATGTACACTGGAGATTATACATACACTTGATAAATGTTAATCCCAATGGTATAAAACATCCTTTTCACTTATGTACAATCATTTCTGTGCATAGTTGGAAAAATCCGCTAGATTGTCAGTGAGTGCAACACATCAGGAAATACAGAAGTATTGTCTTCGCATTAACAAAAAAGCCAGGTCTTTGGTGGATGGGTTATAAGTGCCTGGGAAAAAAAATAAAGCTTGAAGTCAATTTTCGTACAATACTTTGTTGTGTGCAGAATCCTTGAATTATAGTTCATTGATGTGTTATTTTTAAATCAGTGATATGTTTATCTCATTTGATCTGCAATGTCATTGTTTGGAGTAAAATACATAAGCTTTAGACGCATTAATTAATGGATTTCTACTGCTTGTGGGTATTTACTTCTCGTGAGGAAGGTTTTTGAATTTTAGTTGTTACGACATGAGTTGTGGATATTGACTGCTCAGCAACATTATGGATGTAAGTTCATCACATTATCTCAGGAAAGTTGGGTTGTAATTGGTGAGGCATATATGATGTCCGACGAGCGTACATCTGTCCATGTGATGTTGTGGTGAGTTCTATCTTTTTCATGTTGTCGTTTTATGTCCATTTTATTCCACTTATTGTGTTGGGTAGAAGTTTTACAAACGAAACTTCTTGTCTGTTTGAGGGTAAGTATCTTAATCGTTAATGTTTTATCTAAAATCATAAATATAGGCAAAAACAACAGGTGTAGTATTTAGGCTTATACATTAAATGGACCTATAATTTCGGAGGCTCTCAGATAGGAACTAGGACTACTGTCGTTTGCAAACACTTGTAGTTTGTCACTAAGCACTTTTTGAATGAGGCCAATGTACCTGCTTGACGCATTTCCATTGGTAGTTTATTCCATATCTGTGCATACCTAATCAAGTAAAACTTTTGCCTGGTAGCTGTTTTACATTGTTCGATAGCTACTGTACCCTTAGTGTGTCTTAGTTTGTAGCCATTGTCATCTGAAAGTCGAGTGCCATTAGTAGCGGTAAAAACTAAGTGGTTTAGAAGCTTATAGTAAAGTGTTAAGTTTAGTCTCAGGCGTCTTAGCCATAGTGTTTCTAATCCTAGGGTGTCACATCTAGTGGAGTTGTTCGTGCCATTTTCGGTTCCGAGTAGTTTTGAGGTGAAGTACCTCTGCGCTCCCTCGACTTTTAAGTCATCTGCATATAGTATATTTTTACCAACACTAAAGCACTCACAGATACTGTTTATACATATTATGAATAGAAGTGGGCCTATACACTTCCCTAGATTGCACCACTACTTGATATTGACCGTTCGCGCCTACTTAGGCGCATGCCCCCTGATTTGCCGGTTTTCTTTCCGACATGAATCGGTACAAGTTCTCGGGGTTTGGTAGGAGTTTTTTAGCAAGGTTAGCCCGGAATGACCTCCTGTCCCTCCTGACTCTTGCGTTACACCGCTTTATGAGTTCAAGGCATGCATCGTGGTCGGTCTGACTCTTAGATACACGCCACGTTAACCAAGCCTTCAGCTTTGCTTGCAGAATACGTTGCGTGCCTCCCTTCAACCATGACGTCTTTCTCTTGGGCTGTGTTGTGACTAAGGGGACGGTATCCGAGATTGCTATATGAATAATCTTTTTTACCACCTCCCAGTGTTCATCCACAGATAGGTCGTCCCATGCTAAGGGCCAGTCTGCATCGGACAAGAGCCTCCGGATTTCAGCATAGTCAGCCTTGCTGTAAAGCAAACATGGCCGCGTAGCGTCCCACTACAAACGCTCACGGGAAACAAGATCGAAACCTTTGACTGCATGGTCACTACTTCCTAGAGGAGTCATGATCTGGACCTTTTCAACGAGTATTAGGTCACTAGTTAGAATAAAGTCTAGTTTTGAGGACTTTCCACTAGGGCCCCACCTAGTGTCGTCTCCAAAATTCTCAGTCAGCCAAGTTGTCAGCCATGTCTCGTAAACCGTCAATGCCCAGCTCTTGCTACACTGGGACTCACGCTGTTCCTTCAAGTTTCTCAGAAACGCTTAGTACGAACGGACGCAAAACCAAAACACCGATTGGCTACTCGAGAATATTTTATTGTAACACCATATAGCCAACTTTAAAATTAAGTTTTAACTAAGGTCTATGAACAAATATTACAATAATGAATCACAATATTACTTCTGATAGTTTTGGTCTGACTTTTTTCTGAGCAGCAACCGATGAGACGATGACTGGTGTATTGATGCCTGCGCGAAAATTAGGGAAGTTGGTTTTGAGCAAACAACCAAGAATCGATCGTTCAATCTTCAACTACATTGACACAAGCGTTTCGAATAGTTTGCAGTAGGTTTCGGCCAATTTTTCCCCTAGCATATCCCGAGCCAAGGTTCAGTGATGGGGCATTGAAATCCCCAGCTGTGGTGATTTCGTCGCTGCCCGAATCTCGTATCCCTGTGATAGTGCTGAGCAGTAGCTGATTGTGCTCCACCCCACAGGTGGGAGATCGGTAGATGCCATTCATTAAGTGCTTGGTGTGGCCTACGGTGAAATGACACCATATGGAGTCTGGGAGTTCAGTAAGTGGTGGGTCCGTTGCGCGTACACATTTAAGTTGCCTATCAAAGTATATAGCAACTCCTCCTCCTTCCTTATCATCCCTGTCTCTCCTAACCAGAACCATATCACCTATACTGATTTCATTGTCGGCGATAGTGGGATTTAGCCACGTTTCAGTGAGAATGATCATTTTCAGTTGTAAGTGTGCTTGGAGATTTCAGAGTTCACCTACTTTTCCTCTCAGCCCCTTCACATTGCTATATAGGCAACTGACAGTGAGTCTAACAACCTCAGAGTGTTGTGGGGTAGTTGACGTGAAACTGTCTGCTGGTGGGGGACTTGATGTTGGGACTAGTTGGCCGATTCCGACAGAACCGGCCCGTTGTAGTTTTTCAATGGATTTGAGCAGGACACTTGGGTGACACAGACTGTAACCGTCAGAACTGCATTGCTCTAGTGTCACTGAAGCTTGGGAACGTATTAAAGCCTCAGTTTGCTGCCTCCTTATAGTTCGGGGTCTGCTTTCACAGCATCGGATGTGTCCTCTTATTTTCCCTTGGTCTCATACCACCGTTGAAGTGCTATGGACAACTGCTCCGGGGAGTTGAATGTGACACATAGCAGCTTTGGAGAGTTGATCAGTGTTAGATGAGGGGGCGAGGTAGTCGGAAAATGGAGATGGCTCCAGAAGCGCCAGCGGCCATCTGAGATGATAGCCATCTCCATTGCTGTACTTCGTGCATGTGTTTTTCACAAGCTGTGCCGGTTTCCAGCTCCGGAACACCGTGTACCACCATAGAGGTGGAAGGCATCAGTTCCGGTGACTCCCTCGCCATATGTCTGATAACCCATGGTCTATCCTGTCTCACCCTTATGTTAGAACTTTTTTTAATAATAATAATGGTAAAGCTTTATTTACGACAGTATGCTAGTATACGGTACAAAGATTTTCAGCGTATTCAGTTCCAAAGTACTTTTTCTTCGCACAGGATTGACATGTAAAGTAATAATCTGAAGTATATCTTCATTTCGTTGAAGAATTGTACAGCGTTTACTTGGGAACAAGTTAAATCATCGCGCAAGTTTGTGTATAGGTCATTTATAACTGGACGATTAAAACAATGATAAATCCAGATGAAATTAAGCATTTTGGAGGAAAGTAATTTCGGTAGCCCAATGATTTAAGCAGGCCGCCTAACGATGTCAATGGCTAGTACCTGAGCGATTAATAGTACTTTTTCGGCCTCTTCGGCAGAGTCCGGTGTAACCCGTAATGGGGGTGGCTTACCCTGAGGCGTGTGGACACCCTGTACAGCCTGCACAATTTTGCTGAACTAATGTTCAGAACTAGTTTATTGCACAGGTTGGACCACTGTTCCTGATCAAACAGGGCCCGTTGTTCGAGCAAGCTATCCTTCCTAACAGGTACGTTGAAGAGGATGAGAGAGTTATACCGACTAACCTCAGACTCCGGTTTGGCCTTCAGCTTCTTGCATTCCTTTGCATCATCAGCAAAATTAGGCTCCATCGGTATCTGGCCAGCCTTTTTTGTGTTGCCAGGCTTGATAGTGGGTGCGAGTGGTGCGTTTGTAATTTTGCCTTCCCCTGATGTGGATGCAACCTTGCGAATCTTCACCTTGAGAAAATTGACATTTCCAGTCAGTAGGACTGGTGTATCCTTCTTAATGTCTTTGCCAAGTTTTAGCAGTGTGATGTTAGTAGGGGGGAGCTGCGTGAGACTCTATTAGGACAAAAGAGCGTGCTGTTTCTGCTATCCGCAGACACGCTTTGTGGAACTATGCCGGGGCGACAAAGTGGGCGATTGTATCAAAACCATGGGGATGGGTTATTTCTCATAAATAAATAAATTTATTCTCATGATACAGTACATGAGGGACGCCAGTTTACAGGCATCATCAAATTGTTACAGAAATAGGACCATATTATTCAGTCACAATTTACAGTCGATAGCAAAATATGTTTAACATGTACACTGGAGATTATACATACACTTGATAAATGTTAATCCCAATAGTATAAAACATCCTTTTCACTTATGTACAATCATTTCTGTGCATAGTTGGAAAAATCCGCTAGATTGTCAGTGAGTGCAACACATCAGGAAATACAGAAGTATTGTCTTCGCATTAACAAAAAAACCAGGTCTTTGGTGGATGGGTTATAAGTGCCTGGGAAAAAAATAAAGCTTGAAGTCAATTTTCGTACAATACTTTGTTGTGTGCAGAATCCTTGAATTATAGTTCATTGATGTGTTATTTTGAAATCAGTGATATGTTTATCTCATTTGATCTGCAATGTCATTGTTGGGAGTAAAATACATAAGCTTTAGACGCATTAATTAATGGATTTCTACTGCTTGTGGGTATTTACTTCTCGTGAGGAAGGTTTTTGAATTTTAGTTGTTCCGACAGGAGTTGTGGATATTGACTGCTCAGCAACATTATGGATATAAGTTCATCACATTATCTCAGGAATGTTGGGTTGTAGTTGGTGAGGCATATATGATGTCCGACGAGCGTACATCTGTCCATGTGATGTTGTGGTGAGTTATATCTTTTTCATGTTGTCGGTTTATGTCCATTTTATTCCACTTATTGTGTTGGGTAGAAGTTTTACAAACGAAACTTCTTGTCTGTTTGAGGGTAAGTATCTTAATCGTTAATGTTTTATCTAAAATTATAAATATAGGCAAAAACAACAGGTGTAGTATTTAAGCTTATACATTAAATGGACCTATAATTTCGGAGGCTCTCAGATAGGAACTAGGACTACTGTCGTTTGCAAACTCTTGTAGTTTGTCGTTAAGCACTTTTTTGAATGAGGCCAATGTACCTGCTTGACGCATTTCCATTGGTAGTTTATTCCATATCTGTGCATACCTAATCAAATAAAACTTTTGCCTGGTAGCTGTTTTACATTGTTCGATAGCTACTGTACCCTTAGTGTGTCTTAGTTTGTAGCCACTGTCATCTGAAAGTCGAATGCCATTAGTAGAGGTAAAAACTAAGTGGTTTAGAAGCTTATAGTAAAGTGTTAAGTTTAGTCTCAGGCGTCTTAGCCATAGTGTTTCTAATCCTAGGGTGTCACATCTAGTGGAGTAGTTCGCACCATTTTCGGTTCCGAGTAATTTTGACGTGAAGTACCTCTGCACTCCCTCGACTTTCAATTTGTCCTCTATGCGTATACTACTATACATGAATGAACAGTAATCAAATAAAGGACGCACACAAACCTTGTACAACAGAATTCTGGACTCATTTCTGTAAAAGTTCCTGAGTAGAAAGCCGATAAGTCTGCGTGACTTTGACACTTGTTTGGAGATATGTTCAGAAAATGATAAGTCATGTGAGTATTTCAGTCCTAGGTCCAATACAGATTCCAGTCGTAAGAGTGCATGGCCTTGAATTGTCAGGTCAAGTTCTAAATTGTTGCAACCTATGCAGAGCCAGCCACATTTGTCGACATTAAACTGGAGTTGCCAGGTGTCACACCATCTGTCCATTTTTTCTAATTCTTGCTGTATGGCGTTTACTGTTATTCCGAGATCTGTGTTCTTGCATTTATAGGTCACTTTTAAGTCATCTGCATATAGTATTGGTTTACCAACACTAAAGCATTCACAGATACTGTTTATATATATTATGAATAGGAGTGGGCCTAATACACTTCCCTGGATTACACCACTACTTACAGGTTTAGGCCTTGAGATTATCGAGCCAACTTTTGTTATCTGACTTCTGTCACAGAGAAATGATTTTATCCAGCTCAGGAGAGGGTCACATATCCCTAGTGAGCATAACCTGCTGACTAGCAGATTATGGGGGACTCTATCGAAGGCTTTTGTTATATCGAAATATAGCACAATTACTAGTTCTCTGTTGTCCCTGCTTCGTGTAACTTCATTGAAAAAGTCTATGTGACAGGTCGCACATGATCTCTTTTTGAGGAATCCGTGTTGTGATGGGTTGATAAGTTCATGTTCTAGTAAGTTGTCTGACACTTGGTCTTTAACCACTTTCTCCATTATTCGTGATATTACCGGTGTTATATTAATAGGTCTATAGTTGCATGCACTGGTTTTGGCCCCTGCTTTGTGCTTAGGTAATATGTATGTGGTTTTCCACACTTCAGGATAAGTTCCAGTTTCCAGTGACAGAGTAAATATTCTAAGTAACAAGACTACCATTTCCGTGCTACCATTTTTGTATATGACAGATGGTATGTCGTCTGTTCCAGTACTGCCATTTGACTTCAATGTCTTAATCGCTGAGTCTATATTTTGTATATTAAAATCTATTTCTCCTAATTTGTGGTTACTTTTGCAGGTCATTTGGAAATTTGGGGTCGGGTGCACTCTGGTGTCATTGCAAAACCACTCACTGAGGAGTTCACTTATAACCTGGGGATCGTTGTATATTACACCCCTATGTTCCAAGATGCTTACATTATTGTCTTTACTGCTTTTTAGACGTTTTTGCAATATCCTACAAAGTTCCTGAGTTTTGGTGTTACCCATTAGCGCTTTATTTTCCTCATGTTGTGACTTCATTTTGTGTTTCTCTTCAAGCAGTTTAAGAGTTTCATGTATTTGGTTTAACGCATTAAATTCCTTAAATACATGGTATTTCCTTTTCAATTTCTTTAGTTTTAGTCGCGTTTTCCGGTCAATAAATGGAGTTGGTGTCTTTAGGGCAGATTTTAGGGGCGCGATTGTGTCTCTTGCTGAGCCAACTGTTTTGTAGAAAATCTCAAGTGATACTTCTAAGTTATTGTTGATGAAGTATTCTTCCCAGTCAGAACTTCTCAACAGATCTGATAGGAATTCCCAATCAGCATTCTTATAATCCCTATATTGATAGCGCACCGGGGAATTTTTAGGTGTGTATTTAGTTGTTAGTCGGAGGGGGAGCGTGCAGTACAATATGTTGTGATCACTGTTATCGAGTTTATTTCCCACCTCTATCGAGATGGGCTCTATGTTATGACAGAGGATTAAGTCAAGAGTATTTTGGTTCCTTGTAGGGAGGCGCACGCACTGCTTCCATCCTCCTATGTCTATAGCTTGTAGTAGCTCTTCATGGATTCTTGGTCCTGTACAGGTATCCCAGTTTACTCCAGGTAAGTTGAAATCTCCACATACTACTTTGTAGTCGAAGTCCAGCGTGGCTACATGCTCTAGTATTTCTGCAATAGTTATATCAGTCATTTCAGGGCTATTGGGGGGTCTGTATATACATCCCACGAGAATTTTACTTTCGTTTGTGTGGATGCTTATCCACTTAGATTCTGGGAGTTTGTCAGTATTTGGGTTATTGAAAGTATTGGAGTTAGTGGATTTATAGGCATATATTAAGCAACCGCCTCCTCTTTTGTCAACTCTATCGTTCCTATAGATGTCGTAGTTGTCTATTACCAGCTTTGTGTCAGGTATATCAGTAGTAAGCCAGGTTTCAGTCACCATTATTAGTGTTGGCCGTTCTATGTATGCCAGGCAGCGAAGCGTTGTTATTTTATTAAGGAGAGATCTAGCATTCAGGAGCATAATTGTTAGTAAACCAGAGTTATTGGAGGAGAGGTTAACATGGTTACTTGTCACTATCCCTACGTTATGTTTGGAGGGGCTCTGAGGTGAGACAGAGTCAGTGTGTGTACTATTTCCTGGATGAACTGTGCAGCGAGTGGGGCTATTGTTTGCTGCAGCCGAAAATAATCCTGTTGCATATTTTGACTATTAGCATCCATGGGTCGGCATCTGCGTTGATCTACTGGTGATATATGGTCTGCCCTGCAATTTGGGTTGTAGTTTGCTGGACCTAGGTACCCTGTGTTAAGATTACCCTGGTAGTTGTACCTCATGGGGCTTTCATAGCCGTATGCATATTGGCTCACGTCACGTGGTGAGTGAAGTTATTGAGGGGATCAAGTGTCGACCTGTTCTCATTAGTTGATGAGGTTTAACATAGATAGTGCGGGAGTCTGGACGAGAATTTTCGTTAATATGGTGCCTATATGAGTCCCGTTTAGTGCCCCATATATCCCGAGGGTCCAGTATGCTTTCGGTACCTCTTTGTCACAATGGTAGTGCACCCATCGTTTGCAAAAATTGCATTCAAACGCTGAATCATTTCTAGAGACTATGATACTGCACGCCTGACATTCATCTCCTTTCATTGATGACGCCTTCGAGGTCTTATGACGTCTTGAACGTTTCCTTTTAGGCTTGCTGTGTTTCACACACTCGCCTTCAGTTGATGCAGGTGTACATTCCTGTCCTTCTGGTATTGCCTGTGCCGTTTCAGTACTAGACTGTGGCAATGCATGCGTAGTATCAGGATAGACGAAAGCTACACGAGTCTTTAGGATCGGTGTGCGGGAAGGGGTTGAAGTCCCTGGGATTTTTCCTTCTCTGGCTGAAGCCCTTGTGACTACAGAGTACGGTATTTAAGTGGCTTTTCTAAGGCTACTTTCAACTACCATATTAACAATCACTATAAATTATGCTATGTACGACTAAGACAGCAACATATCTATCCAAAAGAACAAGAATAAGACTTAAAAAGTACAAGACAAGGAAAAGAAAAGGTTTTCGACTTTACCTAGTACTTTCTGGATGATCGGCTTCACAGCAATCACGTGGTAGACCAAGTCTTGTTTATCTGAACGAGTGAGGAAGATGCTGCTACAAGAGTAGCACCTTAAGCTTTGGCAGTAGTTCGAGACAGCTGGACTTACCACACAGAGATTTATTATGTAAGTAATGGTTGAATTTTATTCACCGGCTAGGAAGATCGGGTTTCCCAAACGGATAATTCACAAAATTGGTATTTTCCGGTTAGAGAGGAAAAAACACATAGTATTCAAGGAGCGCGCGTTATATTTTTGAACAAACAATTTTATATGTACAATCATCTTGAGTTATGTTGTCCCCCCCTTTATACAACCATATTTCTAAATTTTCGATAGTTCGCTTCGGTTGATTAGTGTATTGCTGCTCGTTTACTAGCCCTAATTTTGCTATACACACTCGTCTGCAGAAAGGTAAAAATTACATTCTTATATGTTTACCTAAATCCAGGAATTATTTAAGAAAACTACAAGGTTTAACAAAGAAATACACCATCTTCTGACCTGTTTAGAAAGCTAGCCACCCTAATTCTCACCATTCATAATGAAAAAACCACTGTGAACTTTTCATCGTTTGAATCTCTGGATTATATTTATCGGTCATTAAATTGTGTGCGTCGGTGGCACAGTGGTTAGGAGTCTCGCCGATCATGCACATGGTCCGAGGTACGAATCGCTGCCGCCGCACACCTGATATCTATGGTCGGCTTGCGAAATTCGGGCTACCGGTATCCAATCTTAAATTCCCTACTTGTAGCAGAAATACAGTGTGGAATCAAACTGTCAATTTAGTTGAAGATTGAACGATCAATTCATGGTTGTTTGCTCAAACCCAACTTCCCCATATTTTTCGCGAAGTCACCAATCCATCAGTCATCATCTCATCGTTCGATGTTCAATGGAAGAGAGGAAACTGTCAGAAGCATTATCGTGATTTATTGTTATAACATTTATTCTTAGACCTTGTGTGTAACAACATTATTGTTGGTTACATATTTGCGTGAGAATAAAGGATTCTCGAGTCGCCAATCTGTGTTCTGATTTTTCGCGTTGGTTATTACACATTGCTTCTGAAAGTCTTCCAGGGACAGCGTGAGGTCCAGCGTAGTAAGAGCTAGGCATTGACAGTTTCTAATTGTTTCTGTTCGTCTTTCCTCGTGTCTGCCCGTCTTCCTTGAACAAGTGTTGTCCGGAACTTTTCTGGATTGTTTGATCGAGTTCAGTAATGCCTGGGTTAAAGAAACGAAAAAGCGTCTTCGGAGCAGACACGAAATTAAGTAATGACGAGTCGCCTGTTCATTGTAATGATATACCTTATCCTCAGCATGATGAATCTGATGAATCTTTCACTTCAAACTAATTGTTCGCTGAAAAGACTGTAAAATATCGGGAAAATAATATTTCTTGAAAAAAAAACGATGAACCCCATGCCTGTTATATATTTTGAATTATTAACACCTTTTATATACTTCTGCACCTGTCTGCCGGTTTTCTTGTGTCTTCTTCTCTTTTCAAACACACTGCTTTCAACGAAGGTACTGATACAGCGCTGCAATTCTCTACTTATTCGTGATATTGCTAGCTCATCTAGTGAATAACGGGATCATCGGTATTATAAAATCTGCTGACAAGTTTAAAGTGGGTTTCATAAACAACTGGAAATGTCACAAATATGATGTACTTACAGGTGAATATAAAATTTAATATATTTTACAACTCTTTCTGAATGATTTACTGATAATTATTGTTTATTCTGCATCTCTTATGTACCACGTCAGCACCTGTACAGAAATGCTACTTACCTTCCCAACTAACGCAATCATTTATGATTCCCGCGTGAAATCGACATGTATTTTTTTCAATCACAGTTTAGATTTGACGCTATATCTATTTCCTTATTTGTACACTTCGTTTTAAATGTTTCTCTCACATTTACCAGTATTCAACTTATTTCTAAATTAACAAATCATATTATATATTCTATAAGTTTTCATAAGTGTACCTATGTTCATGCCTGTAAAAATGGCTGGTTTGTGTTACAGAAAAATGTTCACGCTTCGCCGTCTAGGGATAGTAAGGGTTTAAATTCACCTAAGTTTGAACCTCGGTACTTTGATGGAAGCTCAACCGACTGCCCACAGTTTATCAAGGAGTTTGAAGTCATGTTGAGTGGTTTCATTTTGAATGAGGAAATGAAGTTAAAGTATTTGTTGAGGTACTCCACTGGTGTTGCTGCAAGAGCTATACAGTGCTTAAATAATACTTATAAACATATAAATTTACATGAAAATGCATGCCATTTTTACAGGCACGATCAAGTATGATATAATATCAAATCGTAGATTGTCTACAAGTTAATAATGTTTCAACAGTTAAATATTTGATATGTATATAAATACACATTGTCTGAACTAGGCTGTATAGTTATTGAATTGTACAATTGTCCTCCAGGTTGAGCGGAAAATCGACTTCGTTTCGTTTTCATCCCGTGGTTGTCGGCATACGATAACCAACCAATATTGAGGTAAGTACGACGTTTCAATGTAGTTGAAGATTGAACGATCGATTCATGGTTGTTTGCTCAAACCCAACTTCCCCAAATTTTGCAGAGGCAGCAATCAGCCAGTCATCGTCTCATCGGTCGCTGTTCAGAAAGAAGTCAGGACAAAACCGTCAGAAGAAATATTGCGATTCATTATTGTAATATTTGTTCATAGACCTTAGTTAAAATTTAATTTTAAAGTTGGCTATATGGTGTTACAATAAAAAAATTCTCGAGTAGCCAATCGGTGTTTTGGTTTTGCGTC
This sequence comes from Trichobilharzia regenti, assembly GCA_944472135.2. Taxonomy (NCBI): domain Eukaryota; kingdom Metazoa; phylum Platyhelminthes; class Trematoda; order Strigeidida; family Schistosomatidae; genus Trichobilharzia; species Trichobilharzia regenti. Next base: position 134,171,556 of record OX235262.1, read on the forward strand.
CGTTCGTACTAAGCGTTTCTGAGAAACTTGAAGGAACAGCGTGAGTCCCAGTGTAGCAAGAGCTGGGCATTGACGGTTTACGAGACGAGGCTGACAGTTTCTGACGGATTCGGACAGTTGATAACAGTTTGGATAGTCACCATTCATCTTTCCTGGTGCCGGTCAAGTCCACTTTGAACAAGCAAAATCTGGAACTTTTTGGAATTGGGTCAAGTAAAGAACAGAGCGTCTTGGATGCAAACAGGAAAGTAAGTCATGGTGACTTGTTTGTTACTTGTAACGATGTGTCTGATGTTAAGCATGACATGGTTGAAGTCACTGTTTCGCCGTTCAGGGATAATAGGAACATCAAACTCTCTAAATTTGAACCACGGTGTTTTGATTGAAACCCGGCTGATTATTTACAATTTGTAAAGGAGTTTGAGATCATGTTGAGTGGTTTTTTGTTAAGTGATGAATTGAAATTGATGTATTTGATGAGGTATTGCACTGGAGTTGCTTCTAGAGCTATACAGTGCTGTAAGTTTATGAAGACAAAATAGGGCTACGATGAGGCTATGAGCGTATTACGTCAAAGGTTTGCAAGACCTTCAATGATTGCAGGGAAATTATTCGAGGCTGTTAAGAGTAATGATGGTCAATTGCAAGATGACTCCCAGGCACTCACTGAGTTTTTAGATAATTTGCTAATTTACAAGAATGCAATGATTTCGATGAATCGCATGAGTGACCTCAACTCGAGTTTTTTACTAGAGGTAATACCAAGACGCCTACCTACTCGACTGCAAAGGAAGTGGGTGAAGATAAGCTCCCGTATGGAGGATGAGGGTATCTAGCCAAAGTTTGATGATATCCTGAAACTGGTAAACAATAGTGTCTATCAATCTATGAGCAAGTTCGCCAGTCTATTACATCTCACCCCTAGAATAGAGCAGTCTGAGGGAAAATCGCAATAATCGATGAAGAATAGGCCTCAGAGGGGTGGATATCGAGAAGGCTCCATGAGGTCAAGTAATGCATATAGACATAGTGAGTGTAACAGGTTTCGTAGTACATCCTCAACAGATAAGTTAAAAGATGCAAGACAAGCACGGTTGTGTTTTACACGATTGCAAGAGGTGCATACAAGGTCGAACAGTGAAGAAGTGAGCAAGTTCAGTGATAAGATAAATGTGAAATCCAGGTCTGACTCCGAATTGTGTGGCGATGATGGTGCATTGAACAAGTCTGTGGTTGCAACTGGTAAGCCATTGTTGAATAGAGTGTCAAAGAAGAGGGTTATAGTTTCAGAGCACAGTTCTGACTCCACAAGTTTACAAGGTATTACTAGTCAGAGTGAAGGTATAAAACCTTTAATGATTTGTGGGGAGGAACCAAAATTGTCTACTCCTGTTATTTAAGAGTTTGAAAGTGATGAAATTGACGGTAAAGTGAATATTCGTGATAATGATCATGATAGTGCACATCTGTCTTTGTTTGATCACGATGAGATGAGGGATATGCCTACTACTGCTAAGTTGAAGAAAGGTTCTGTACAACTTGAAGGTGAAGTAGAATCAAATGCAGATGCATTTGCAGAAGGAGTGCATACTTGTCAAACCGTCAGTGTAATTGATCGCAGTGAAGCCCACCTATCATCATATGCTAGTGCTAAACCGGAGCTGATAGTAGAAGACAACAGTGGTGGTAATCTTGCAGTTAGACAACTATCTGAAAGCCGAACGACGACAGCTTCTGATGCACCGCTAAGTTCATCAACTTGTGTCACTCAGTTGTCGTTAGTGTTGTCATCCACAATGAAAGGCACGTCCATGAACTCAAGTGTCTTGTGCTATGACTATGCTAGTATCGGCGCATTTGAAAAGACGAAGGATATTGCTCAGTTTAGTGAGGATAACCCAAGTGTATACGAGAGAGTAATTGTTAAATTGACTTGCATGAATAAAGACATTTCTAGTTTCAAGTTACTATTTGAGTGCTATTATCTTTGGTGTAAATTACTCTGTTTCTACACTTGGTTGATGAGATATGTCGTGTGTTTGTTGGTCATCTATATTCTACGATACAATGACATGAGCGTGTTGCCGTTCAGATTTGAGGATATAGCTCATAGAAGGAAGTTTTCAAATGAACTCTGCGACGATTTTTCAACCTAGATCGTCAACCTGAGAAGGGTTGTAGGCGTACTGCTGTAAGTCCTACAATTCTTCAAAGGGTAGCGCATCAATGAGCAGTCCACTGTGCTTGGTGTGTGATTTTGTACATATGTTGATATTGTATATACTGATTTGGTATCATCTTTCGTCTGTCTGTTGATAATTTTTTTGTGTCTGGACGTCTTCCACTTGTATCATCAGCCTGAGAAAGAGTGTAGGCTTACTGCTGTAGGTCCTACAATTCTTCAAAGGTAGTTCGTCAAGGCAGAATCCACCACATTTGATGTGGTGACTGTACATATGTTTGTGTGGAGTAATTGAGTGGGTTCCAATTAATGTAATTGTTGGTTATTCTTGTTTGTGTCCAGACATTCTTCGACCTGCAATCGTCAACCTGAGAAAGGTTGTAGGCGTACTGGTGTAAGTCCTGCAATTCTTCAGAGGAATTCCATCGAGACGCGATCTGCGAGTTTGTGTGTACTGTTTGTATATATGTGTGGTGTGTCATATCAATTGGTGTTTTTTGGATTCATTGTGTTTACTTGTTGTTTTCGTACCTTGTTGTTATGCATAATTTTGTTAAAATTTTCGTCGTATTTACTTCTGAAGTTGTTTCTTGTATTCTACATCCGTGAATGAATTGATTGACGTTAAAGACAGCAGATGGGTCGTATACGCCAGGGAGGCTATTGCTGAGAATGACATGCATACGGAGATAATAATTAGCTGTGATCCCACACCCCGGGGAGCGGGAGTGTTGACGGCTGAGGCTCGCATACGTCACCGCTACTAGAACTGCGGCAGAATGAGTGACAAGCGATTTCAGTGGTACGTGGTAGTGAGTGGATAAGAGGATGTGCGTAGAGAATCGTGAGGCGCTGCTATGGTCACGTTGCATTCTGCAAGAGTCATTCTAGCAAGTGCCGATTGTGTTGCAAGGTGTCAAGAGGGGGCCTTTATCTGGAGGCGCAGGTCGTCACCGATGTGTGAGATTGTGCTGTGGGTATGCTTGTGGTGTGTTGGCTTTTCTGTTTGTTTTCCATTTCAGCTCTGTCCGTGTGACCCAGGTTCTCGCAATGGCATCCAAGTCAACGTGTATTGGTCGTGATGGGATGGTTCCTTTTTTGCCGGGGAGTGTCAATGGAGTTGAAGATTGAACGATCAATTCATGGTTGTTTGCTCAAACCCAACATCCCCAATTTTCGCAGAGGCAGCAATCAGCCAGTCATCGTCTCATCGGTCGCTGTTCAGAAAGAAGTCAGGAGAAAACCGTCAGAAACCTTAGTTGTAATGTTGGCTATATTTTTATGTTAGAATAAGGAATCATCGAGTCAACAATTGGTGTTTTGGTTTTTGCGTCCGTTCGTACTAAGCGTTTCTGAGAATCTTCGAGGAACAGCGTGAGTCCCAGTGTAGCAAGAGCTGGGCATTGACGGTTTACGAGACGTGGCTGACAATTTGTATAAGGTTATGTCCCCAAATGAAGGATATCCTGAGGCGATGCGTATCCGGTGTCAAAAGTTTGGAAGACCTTCGATGATTTTAAGGAAAGTATTCGGGGCTCTTAAAGGTAATGGTAGTCAATTACGAGATGACTCCAAGGGACTTCCTGAGTTTTGGATAATCTATTGACTTACAGAATACGTTGTTTTCGACGAATTACATGTAATATCTGAACTCAAGTTCCGTCCTGGAGGTAATAGCGAGACGCCTACTTACTCGAATGCAAAAGAAGTGGGTGAAGATAAGCTCCGATACAGAGGATGAAGGTATTGAGCTAAAGTTCGATGACATTCTGAAACTGTCAATCCATCTATGAGCAAGTTTTGCAGTAGATTGCATCCCAACCCTAGAATAAGGCAGTCTGAGAGCAAATCTCAATCATTGATGACGAAGGGGTCTCAGCGAAGTGGACAACGAGAAGGTTTTACGGTGTCTGGTGATCCATATAAACTTAGTGAGTGTAACAACTTTCGTGGGACGTCCCCAACAGATAGGTTACAAGTTGCGAGACAAATGTAGTCGTGTTTTACACGTTCGCAGGAGGTGCATACAAAGTCGAACAGTGAAGAAGTGAGAAAGATTAGCGTTAAGCGAAATGTGAAATTAGCGTCATCAAGGCCTGACTACGAATTGTGTGGCGGTGATGGTGCATTGAACAAGTCTGTGGTTGCAACTGGTAAGCCATTGTTGAATAGAGTGTCAAAGAAGAGGGTTATAGTTTCAGAGCACAGTTCTGACTCCACAAGTTTACAAGGTATTACTAGTCAGAGTGAAGGTATAAAACCTTTAATGATTTGTGGGGAGGAACCAAAATTGTCTACTCCTGTTATTTAAGAGTTTGAAAGTGATGAAATTGACGGTAAAGTGAATATTCGTGATAATGATCATGATAGTGCACATCTGTCTTTGTTTGATCACGATGAGATGAGGGATATGCCTACTACTGCTAAGTTGAAGAAAGGTTCTGTACAACTTGAAGGTGAAGTAGAATCAAATGCAGATGCATTTGCAGAAGGAGTGCATACTTGTCAAACCGTCAGTGTAATTGATCGCAGTGAAGCCCACCTATCATCATATGCTAGTGCTAAACCGGAGCTGATAGTAGAAGACAACAGTGGTGGTAATCTTGCAGTTAGACAACTATCTGAAAGCCGAACGACGACAGCTTCTGATGCACCGCTAAGTTCATCAACTTGTGTCACTCAGTTGTCGTTAGTGTTGTCATCCACAATGAAAGGCACGTCCATGAACTCAAGTGTCTTGTGCTATGACTATGCTAGTATCGGCGCATTTGAAAAGACGAAGGATATTGCTCAGTTTAGTGAGGATAACCCAAGTGTATACGAGAGAGTAATTGTTAAATTGACTTGCATGAATAAAGACATTTCTAGTTTCAAGTTACTATTTGAGTGCTATTATCTTTGGTGTAAATTACTCTGTTTCTACACTTGGTTGATGAGATATGTCGTGTGTTTGTTGGTCATCTATATTCTACGATACAATGACATGAGCGTGTTGCCGTTCAGATTTGAGGATATAGCTCATAGAAGGTAGTTTTCAAATGAACTCTGCGACGATTTTTCAACCTAGATCGTCAACCTGAGAAGGGTTGTAGGCGTACTGCTGTAAGTCCTGCAATTCTTCAAAGGGTAGCGCATCAATGAGCAGTCCACTGTGCTTGGTGTGTGATTTTGTACATATGTTGATATTGTATATACTGATTTGGTATCATCTTTCGTCTGTCTGTTGATAATTTTTTTGTGTCTGGACGTCTTCCACTTGTATCATCAGCCTGAGAAAGAGTGTAGGCTTACTGCTGTAGGTCCTACAATTCTTCAAAGGTAGTTCGTCAAGGCAGAATCCACCACATTTGATGTGGTGACTGTACATATGTTTGTGTGGAGTAATTGAGTGGGTTCCAATTAATGTAATTGTTGGTTATTCTTGTTTGTGTCCAGACATTCTTCGACCTGCAATCGTCAACCTGAGAAAGGTTGTAGGCGTACTGGTGTAAGTCCTGCAATTCTTCAGAGGAATTCCATCGAGACGCGATCTGCGAGTTTGTGTGTACTGTTTGTATATATGTGTGGTGTGTCATATCAATTGGTGTTTTTTGGATTCATTGTGTTTACTTGTTGTTTTCGTACCTTGTTGTTATGCATAATTTTGTTAAAATTTTCGTCGTATTTACTTCTGAAGTTGTTTCTTGTATTCTACATCCGTGAATGAATTGATTGACGTTAAAGACAGCAGATGGGTCGTATACGCCAGGGAGGCTATTGCTGAGAATGACATGCATACGGAGATAATAATTAGCTGTGATCCCACACCCCGGGGAGCGGGAGTGTTGACGGCTGAGGCTCGCATACGTCACCGCTACTAGAACTGCGGCAGAATGAGTGACAAGCGATTTCAGTGGTACGTGGTAGTGAGTGGATAAGAGGATGTGCGTAGAGAATCGTGAGGCGCTGCTATGGTCACGTTGCATTCTGCAAGAGTCATTCTAGCAAGTGCCGATTGTGTTGCAAGGTGTCAAGAGGGGCCTTTATCTGGAGGCGCAGGTCGTCACCGATGTGTGAGATTGTGCTGTGGGTATGCTTGTGGTGTGTTGGCTTTTCTGTTTGTTTTCCATTTCAGCTCTGTCCGTGTGACCCAGGTTCTCGCAATGGCATCCAAGTCAACGTGTATTGGTCGTGATGGGATGGTTCCTTTTTTGCCGGGGAGTGTCAATGGAGTTGAAGATTGAACGATCAATTCATGGTTGTTTGCTCAAACCCAACATCCCCAATTTTCGCAGAGGCAGCAATCAGCCAGTCATCGTCTCATCGGTCGCTGTTCAGAAAGAAGTCAGGAGAAAACCGTCAGAAACCTTAGTTGTAATGTTGGCTATATTTTTATGTTAGAATAAGGAATCATCGAGTCAACAATTGGTGTTTTGGTTTTGCGTCCGTTCGTACTAAGCGTTTCTGAGAATCTTCGAGGAACAGCGTGAGTCCCAGTGTAGCAAGAGCTGGGCATTGACGGTTTACGAGACGTGGCTGACAATTTGTATAAGGTTATGTCCCCAAATGAAGGATATCCTGAGGCGATGCGTATCCGGTGTCAAAAGTTTGGAAGACCTTCGATGATTTTAAGGAAAGTATTCGGGGCTCTTAAAGGTAATGGTAGTCAATTACGAGATGACTCCAAGGGACTTCCTGAGTTTTGGATAATCTATTGACTTACAGAATACGTTGTTTTCGACGAATTACATGTAATATCTGAACTCAAGTTCCGTCCTGGAGGTAATAGCGAGACGCCTACTTACTCGAATGCAAAAGAAGTGGGTGAAGATAAGCTCCGATACAGAGGATGAAGGTATTGAGCTAAAGTTCGATGACATTCTGAAACTGTCAATCCATCTATGAGCAAGTTTTGCAGTAGATTGCATCCCAACCCTAGAATAAGGCAGTCTGAGAGCAAATCTCAATCATTGATGACGAAGGGGTCTCAGCGAAGTGGACAACGAGAAGGTTTTACGGTGTCTGGTGATCCATATAAACTTAGTGAGTGTAACAACTTTCGTGGGACGTCCCCAACAGATAGGTTACAAGTTGCGAGACAAATGCAGTCGTGTTTTACACGTTCGCAGGAGGTGCATACAAAGTCGAACAGTGAAGAAGTGAGAAAGATTAGCGTTAAGCGAAATGTGAAATTAGCGTCATCAAGGCCTGACTACGAATTGTGTGGCGGTGATGGTGCATTGAACAAGTCTGTGGTTGCAACTGGTAAGCCATTGTTGAATAGAGTGTCAAAGAAGAGGGTTATAGTTTCAGAGCACAGTTCTGACTCCACAAGTTTACAAGGTATTACTAGTCAGAGTGAAGGTATAAAACCTTTAATGATTTGTGGGGAGGAACCAAAATTGTCTACTCCTGTTATTTAAGAGTTTGAAAGTGATGAAATTGACGGTAAAGTGAATATTCGTGATAATGATCATGATAGTGCACATCTGTCTTTGTTTGATCACGATGAGATGAGGGATATGCCTACTACTGCCAAGTTGAAGAAAGGTTCTGTACAACTTGAAGGTGAAGTAGAATCAAATGCAGATGCATTTGCAGAAGGAGTGCATACTTGTCAAACCGTCAGTGTAATTGATCGCAGTGAAGCCCACCTATCATCATATGCTAGTGCTAAACCGGAGCTGATAGTAGAAGACAACAGTGGTGGTAATCTTGCAGTTAGACAACTATCTGAAAGCCGAACGACGACAGCTTCTGATGCACCGCTAAGTTCATCAACTTGTGTCACTCAGTTGTCGTTAGTGTTGTCATCCACAATGAAAGGCACGTCCATGAACTCAAGTGTCTTGTGCTATGACTATGCTAGTATCGGCGCATTTGAAAAGACGAAGGATATTGCTCAGTTTAGTGAGGATAACCCAAGTGTATACGAGAGAGTAATTGTTAAATTGACTTGCATGAATAAAGACATTTCTAGTTTCAAGTTACTATTTGAGTGCTATTATCTTTGGTGTAAATTACTCTGTTTCTACACTTGGTTGATCAGATACGTCGTTTTTTTATTCATCTGTGGCACAGTGGTTAGGACTCTCGCCGACCATGCACATGTTCCGGGGTTTGAGCCCTCGCTGAGGCACTCCTGATATCTGTGGTCGGGCTGCAAATATGGGCTACCGACATCCACGCTGAAAATTCCATACTTGTACCATATATACTGTGTGGAATCAAGCTGTTGTCGAAAAAATCTATATTCTACGATACAATGTTTTGAGCGTGTCACCGTTCAGAGTTGAGAATATAGATAATGAATGGTGATCACGAAATGAACTGAACGCCGATTTTTTAACCTAGGGCGTCAACCTGAGGAGGTTTTTAGGCGTACTGCTGTAAGCCCTACAATCCTTCAGGGGTAGTACGTCGGTGCGCAGTCCATCGTACTTGGTGTGTCATGTTGTGTATACGTTCATGTTGTATATACTGATTTGGTATCATCTTTCATCTATGTTTACAGATTTTGTTTGTATCCGGATGTCTTTCCACTTGGATCATCCACTTAAGATGGAATGTAGGCGTACTGCTGTAAGTCCTACAGTTCTTCAAGTGTGGTTCGTCAAGGCAGAATTCACAACATTTGATGTATTGATTGTACATATATTTGTGTTAAGTAATCGAGTGGGTCCGATTCATTTAATTGTTGGTTTATTTTATAGTTGTCGCATCGTGTGAATCATCTTGTAATGTTATTGTAAGTACTTCTGAAGTCTTTTCTAGTCTTCGAAACTTGTGAACGAATCGAGTGGGGTCAGAGTCAGTGTATGCGATTTGATACGCTGGAGAGGGGATTGTGCCAGAGTGATATGAAGCAACCGACAGTTCGCGAACCAGATCAGTGGTGGTGCTGGCGATAGAGAGCGAAGATCCCACGCGCCTGAGTCAGCGTGTCGGTGTGATGTGCTATGTTTGTTGTGTGTTGGGCTTTTTGTCTTGCTTTTCCATTTTAGCCTAATCCTGGTCGGCCCAGGTTCCCGCGTTGGCAGTTCAGTTGAAGGTTATCGGCGCTATGGACACTTTCCTGCCGGGGAGTTTCAATGGAGGTGAACGTTTGCTTTTGGAACTGGTAGCCATTGTTGGGCAACTCAAAGGCGCGAATGGTTTGATCGTGTACAAATTCGAAGAGGACAACCAAAAACGAATAAAAGTACTCCATAATTTTTTCTAAAATATTTGTTTATAGACTTTTACTGTTCTCCGCTTTAACTGCCAAACAATATAACTTCCTCCTACAATAGTGGTGTTTTGGAGTTAAAGTCGAAGAAAGTACATGGTTTTCATCCGTGTGGAGCGTCTTCGTAACAATGAGAACCTAGGGATAAAATCCTTAGCAGCCTTGCTAATTACTGTTATATAATCATTGGTTACCCCTATACATGCATCCGATTTTGGCTGACTGTCTACGCTACGTTTCATCTTCTCAAATGCCTGTGAATGTGACTTTCATGACGTTAATAATGTTCAGTATGATTCGCCTCCTGCATAGGGTACAACTTTTGTATTTACCGCCTTTAATACGACTACTCTTATAAATTTTCAAGTCACACAATCCGTGTTTTAACTGAAGTGAAGCACAAACTGTCCATGGGAACTGATATATTTCTGGGCAATTAAATTATGTAAAGTTTAGGACAAAGTTTAGACTGGCGGTGAGATGAAAGTTATATGCCACCGTTTCCTCCACAATCAGTAATGAGTAGCGCACTTAGTGCAACTGGAATGAATAAATCTGAAGGCAGTTTCTGACGAAACCCAAATTTTTAGAAACATCTGTACCCCGAAAAATGAAGGGAAATTGAGTTAGCAAGACCGTGGCAGGCATTTTGAGGGAGCTGTGATTACGTGAAACCGAAAATGAAAATGCCTCGAAAGCATTCCGATCACATGCAGTGTAGATGATTTCCAATTACCTGTTTAGAAACACAAGCTCTTAGGTTTCATATATGTCTAAAACAGAGACTCTTGAGTTTGTTGTCAACCCAGAAAGCGGCCAGTATCTCACGAGGAATTCGGTTATCGATACTATGGGACATCGAATTAGATTGAGTTACTTAACTTAGTACTGTGAAGAGGTAGCGAAGAGGATTACCGAATATTGTATTCTGGGGGGATCGGAAGAAGGCCAAAATAACGGGATAGAAATGCCAGAGGAAGTCTTATGTCTAAACCATGGTATGATCACCGCATACGGGTAGAAATTATGCGATAAATTTGAAGAATTTGTCTTGCGAGATGCAAACACGCAAGAAGGTGAATAGAATTTTTAATTCTGGTTCTGGTTGACTTATTGGTGGTCCTTTCCTTGAACTTCCATTTCGTACTCAGTGAAAATGGGTAGAATTTGCTTTCGATACCTCCGAGAACGATGCCAACTATTGTTTGTTAGGGAGCAGCCAAACTTTGCTAACACTAGGTATGGGTTGATAAATAATAAGCACGACACTCTAAGAGATAGTAAGGAATTTAGTGTCTTTCGGAAGAAATTTATTCTTGATTCTAGATGTCGAGTCTTTACCGCCCAGCTTTCAGAGTTCAACCGTGAAAAACAGATTCGTGATCCAAAGAAGCGAGCATTTTCCTTCATATTACCTTGTATATTACACTTATAAGGGCACTTTATAGTGCTAGTAGTTTAAGGATAAAGACCTCAATGAAGGTCTAGATTTCATTTCCAAGTGAAAACCACGTGACATATAGCAAAAAGTGGCCGGTGCCTGAGGTCCTGTACGACTGAAAGTTGTGGTTAAATACACCATATATTGATACGCAAAAGATATGGATTCTTAGATGAAGCTAAAAACTGGGGGCACACGCTTGCACAACTGTGCTAGGATGTGCAATTTTGCAAGAATATGAAGAATGAGATACCGCTGGCCATAGTATTTGTCTTAGCTGGACATAACGGAAATGTCCTTCACATCTTTGCATTTTCGGATTACGGGTCAGACGCAACGCCAGTCGCAGAGGATCTAGCAAGGAATTTCTTCTAATGCAAACAGTTTCACCAACAAAATATCACAAACTTCTTAAGGTAATGGGCCCCTAGGCAGTTTGCGTTCCTTGACATGACTGATGCATATACAGCTAGGTTTTTCACTTGTGTATTCAGTGTTTGACCTAGAGCATAAATGCTTATACTGTCAGCTCAATCGGTAACCTATTTAGTAGGAAATATGTGCGTATGTAAGCAGCTGCAAAAATGGGACTAGTTGTTTTTGCCTTCACTAATCAGGCGGTATTTGCAATACAAGGCTTCTACCTTATTTAGGTGGACAGTTTACGGGCTGATCGTAGGCTGGGTAGCGAAGCCTAGTGTAATGAAATTTTTGCTGGCTAGTTAGATTATGGATCGTAATGAAGGTTGGTGAAAATGGTGTTCTTGTAGTAGTGATAACACTAGATACGTTCATAAACAAAAGAGTTCTGCAGGTGGTTTGAGTCTGATCCTTCAGTACAAGCTGCATTACTGTGAAAAACATTGTGTTCATGCGCGGTAGACCAGAAGATCCTTTAATGAGTACACTGAATTATTCGTTGGGCGTAAGGAGATCATGGATACAGCAAGGGCAGCAAATATAAACGGTAAAGTGCTCATGGAACTTCCTCAAATTTTTTAGAGCCGTTTCACAAGGCGTAATAGAAGTACCCACACTATATCGAGTTTGACTTACAACCTATGTTGTTCTCATTCTTCTGCCTTGAGAACGATGATCGAAAGATCACTCTGTATGGGATTCCCAACTGTTTCGGGCACATAGGTGATGAAGAATGTCAGTGTTTATCATGTGGCTACAAAGTACTTGTTCTATTTAAACCGTAGGCGAATCAAAAAGACAAAGTGATCTTCCAGAATACAATATATAATTCGAGATCAGGAATTATACGGTGGTTGTGGCCGTTTAATTGTCTAGGAATGGTGCATGACCTCCCACAGGCAAAGAGAGAGCGTAGCGAATGGCGTGGATGTTTCGCATCGAACCTTTAGCTTAACAAGTCAACAAGTCACACACTGTTGAGTGATGAATGCTGTAGACTAATGATTTACTACTGTAAACACAAACTGTGAGGGCTCAGTGTAGGCAATAATGACAAAAGCGAGTCTTACGAATTATTCAGAATATGAGTTAATGCGAAAGTCTTCGATGAAATTGATTTTATTTATACATTTTTGTGGGTACATGAAAGATAACTCACAGTAAAATCTTGAATATTCAGACAGAACAATATTCTGTGTTTATTAATATATCTCTTCAGAAACTCATGTAAAACATTCTCAGGAAATAATCAAGTTATAGTCACCCCTTCAAATTTTTTCAGTAAGAATTCTTACAGCTGTCATCTAATTCAGTAATTGGTGAACGCATCTCTAACAATGTATACCTATGAGCCATACAGATACAGTTATGGATTCTCACACTGGGATGGATAATGAAAACTGCTGGGCTGTGAAGAGTATTATCAGTTGTCACGTCATGTAGCAACTAAGTAAATTATTACTAGCGCCTAACAACATACTTAGTTCACAGCAGTCTGACCCATGTTCTTTCATCCACATAGTAACAGTCAGTTTGAAGACTTACAAAGATTATTTCTCCCATTGTGTACAATGACGGTATTCTAGGAGTAAAATCCATAACACAACTTTTCAGATCAGTGCGTTTACACGGATAAAGTAAAGAGACTGAAATCGTCCTCCTTTTTGGGTCTTATAGTGTGAATTACCACACATATTTAGATGAAATAGGCATTTAGCGTTGTTTCTTCAGTGTTTGGTCACTTTTCGAGGAAATCCTAACACAAATATGAATAACAGAAAATAAAATTGCTTGAAACCTTTGTAGCAAGAATTTCGTGAAAAATTCTTAAATTACATTGATTTGTTTTAGTGCCGTTTAAAAAAGACCTAGTCGCTATTTTAAATGTGGACGTTGGTAATCAGATAATTTCGTTAATTTCACTATGTTTTTGACTTATTAATCAATGGTTATGCTTTATTTAGTATCTTATTGTCAGGCAGTTAAGGCATAAGTTGTGTTTTTATCATTGATTTGTGTCTTACATCCGTTCTTTGGTGTTTTTTCAGTAGGTAAACTTTAGTTGCTACTGTAATCTACGTCTACCATATTACGGACGCCTAGCATTGTTCCCCACTTTCACCAGCTAGGGGATGAGCTTTACTTCTGATGAAGTTAATTTTCTTATATTCAGGTATCTCCAAGAATCAGGTAAGTTGAAGCTATTCCCCATTAAGTAATACATTATGTTATTGCAGGTTATTGTCACTCAGCATACTTGTTTGGTCTGGAAAGCCAGATTAGTCAGTCTAATGTTGATGGGGCCCTCGTGCCCCCTGGCTCTTTGTTAAGCCTGATTCAGAAAGGCCTACAATATACTGAGGCTGAGATAAGTATTGGAGAGGTTAGTATGGTTATTCACTTAACGTCTATCTCTTAGGATGGAAGTGAGCGTGTTGTGGAGTCCCTCTCCCTTATTGATGCCGTTGTACCGGATGTTATAGAAAAACGGAAGAACTTCCTGAAGCAGCAGTCCACAAGTGCAGTTAGTATAAGCACTTCCGCCAATGTTTTGTGCAATAATGCACCTATATCATCTGCTGTGAACTGCACTCATATTGGAAATGTACCTGTTACACCCACTCCATCAGATCAACTACTATCCTCTGTCAACTCCCATCCTTTCCCTTTGGATATATCAACTGTTCCCAATACATTACATACACAAACTGAAAGCTCACTTAGTTCCACAGGTCATACAACCATAAAAACTGAAGCCCCAGGCATTTCACCACGCCCACATTCTCACCAACACAATACATTTACTCCATCCACAATAAGCACAAATAAACAGAATAATTCCTCAAATTCAGTTAATGCATCTGTGCTTAATCAATCAAACAATGTGAATAGATCAACTCCTACCACTTCTGTTTGCTCAGTCCCAATAATTTCAAACCTAAGTCCAATAAGTTCGTCGAATGCTACTCCATTAGTAGGAATCAATAAAATTACAGCTGCTTCTCAGCAGTCTTCTGTAACCTCTGGACAGCTAACTACTCATCATGTCCCACAGTCCGTCCTTCTGTCAACGATACAGACGAATGGGGAACATCATAGCGGAACAATGGGTAATGTTTACCATTTTTATCAGCTCTCAGTACACAGTATTTTATTAACCCACGAAATACCACATAAGGACGTTCAGTTTTGCTAGCTTTTTGTTTTTATTTAGAATGTGCTAATCAACCCATGTAGTGGGAGGTTTTCTTGAAGTGTCAGTACACAACCACTTAGTCAAGGAGGCATTATATTTTTACGTCATTTAGCGCTGGACTGCTTCATAGGTTAGGTGCTTGTACTGACGTAGGATTTGGGATTTCTGTCATCATGATAGGTAAAGACTGTCCACTTAAGGTAAATGTGTCGGAAATGCTGAGTGTTTCTTGTCTTGCCATGAATCAGAAACAGTCTACATTTATTCACCTCGCTTCAGCAATTCGTATGCCACTGTTTTTAATCATATCTTGTACGCTTGTATTATTTACACCATCGCACACTTCCCAGTGTGAGTTAATGAATTACCTCGTCTAAAGGAACTTGCAAGAAAGTCTGTCTGTCTGTTTTCGACATAGAACTTTGCACAAATGTGCGAAGTTCAAGTCGCCACATTCCGTGTAGCACGCGAAGCAAGAGAAGAAAGTACAAGAAAAGCATAATAGAAACAGTGAGCAAAGGAGTAATAAAGAAATACAAAACAGTTTCATTGAAGATCATAAGTCACAGGGAGTGGATGCATCTGCGCCACTGAGAACGGTTTTGAGCCATGTCACCAATTGTTTCCAACCATAGATTTTTACCGTCCCGAGGACCCCAGCCTGGAAGTCTGCACCTTTCTACGTGGCTTAGACCAACTGTTGTGGATTTCATTGACTGGTGAGGCCAAGTTTTTGTTTGACCGCCGCTAGCTTTTTTCCAGCCTGACCCTATATCCGCTAACATAGCTCGTCGAGGGAGGCGATGACTTGGCATACGTAACACATGTCCTAACCATCTCAGTCTTTGTAGCTTCACGACTTCGTCGATTGATTTCCCCTGTTTACCTAGAACTCTACGCCTAACCTCCATGTTGCTCACCTTATTATGCCACTTTACACGGGAAATAGAACGCAGGCACCTATGATCAAAGACAGCTAGTCTTTTCATGTCTTCCACTCTCAGTGGCCAGGTCTCACAACCATAAAGGAGGACGGAGCGGACTGATGAGCAGTACACCCGCCCTTTGGTCGATAGTCGAACATCTCGTCTACGCCAGAGTCGGCGTAAACTAACAAATGCGAAACGAGCCCCTGTATTCGTGCTGAGATTTCGTCAGAGATCAGCCCGTTGGGGCTGATGGTACTTCCCAAATAAGTGAAGCGGTCAACGTGCTGTACCACTTCACTTCCTAATTTTAAACTAGGCATCGATGTAGTCCAGTCCTGTAACATCATCTTGCATTTGGCGGGAGCGAATCGCATGCCAAACATTCGTAGATTGCGGCTCAAGGTGTTTAGAAGACTCTGCATTTCGTCAGCGTCTTCGCCTAGAAGGACTATATCGTCTGCATATTCCAAGTCAACGAGATTATTCCCCGGTAGCAAGTCAATCCCTGAGTCGCTGAAGTCACCTAGGGTTAAGTCCATTAACACATCTATGATGAAGTTGAATAGAAAAGGAGATAATGGGGCATCCTTGACGGACACCACTGGTCGTCATCAGTTGCAAGAAAGTAAAACCAAGGGATGTTTTTTTAATTAAATGTAACTCTTATGAGTTTAGTAGAATAATAAACAAAAAAGTATTTTCCCACTACTTCCTCATCACCATTTACAGTCTCCATAATAATTAGGAGACTATCATTACCAACAACATTGGTGTTTCAAATAACATCGAGTCAGTGGATTATAGTTCCAAAGCATCTTCAAGCGATTATTGTTTCCTTTAGTTCCTAGATGAACATAGGGCTTCAGCCGCACGTCTCCATTGCGTTCGGTTCTCCGCCAACGTTGTTACATGGATCCACTTCTGCCCACATGCTTTTGTCTCCTCTTCATATGATCTCCATGCCACCCTTGTAATGACCACCAACTCCCCACTTCCCATTCGGGTTCCACTCGAGTAAATAGCCTGGCATGTGGTGCCACTTGATAGTTGGTTTCCTCAGAGTACGGCCAATCCACCTCCATTTCTTCTTGCATATTTGTTGCACAATCGGTTCCTGCTGAGTTGGTTCGCTCATTGCCAGAGATCCATCCCTGTTTCTGATCTTTTCTAGCCATCCATCTGATCTTGAGTAGTATTGGGCGAAGATGGCTGTTGGTGAAGGCCTATAGTTTGTTCGAAGTGGCCTTCGTGACGCGGCGCCAAGTCTCTGATCTGCATAGAAAGTAGCACTAACTCCGAATCGAAGTTGAAAATCCGGTTCTTATTTTTCATTCTGAGTGCTGTCGATCTCCACACAGACTTGAGAGAAATGAAAGCTTGCCTTGCTTTCTTGATCCTCGCTTTGATATCTTCATGAGTTCCGTCTACCTGTAGATGGAACCATGCTTCCCAGGTAGGCAGGTGGGTTGGTAAAGGTTGATTCTTTCAGAATTCTCCCATTTATGCTGATTGTTGACTGTTGTTGTTGGTCAGGAATCTTCAACTCTTTTCTCTAGGTCCACCATCTTCAAGTGATAATAAATATAAATGTAACGCCACAATAAATATCAGCTTAATAAAAATAATGCATAATTTATGTATTTATAGGTTCTCCAGCTGACCAAGATAGTAGTGAAGGCTGAACACTTCATTTTTTACGCATTTTCGATTGTTTTAAGTGATATGCAGTGTTTGGAGTATTTGGTGTTTGAACACCTTTGCCCTGTTTAAACTAGGTAGTCTAATGTCAGACTATTGATGGTTCAGTTTGCGTTTTTGAAGCCACATGGTAAACTAATTCCATAGAGTAACGACCAACATAACTGGCTTTACAGGAATAGTTGAACTGGTAGGTACAAGGAGAAGTCGGTAGTCTAGTTACTTCTCTTAATTAAGGAATCACTACCCGTTCTGTTGGGAACATGGGCCGCAGCCTACCGGCTTTGAAGTTTATGTAAAGTTTAAGTTGAGATTGTATTACACTTCATTTGAGGTCTATTCAGGAGCGTTTATAATGAAATTCATGGCTAATTAAGTTGGGAAAACTGTTCTGCATCTGTAACAAAAAGCCTATATATATATATATATATAATATCTGATTTGACACTAGTAACTAGTGTGATGCGTCTAGTCCTCTGATTGGTGTAGACTGAATTCTATCAGTCAGGTTGTAATGTGACCACCATTCTAGCTAGCTTGCCATCACAGTGCACATTGATTTGATGGTTGGAGGCAATCGGCAGGAAGCCTTGGACCTAGGTTTCGTGCTAGTTGGCAGTCGTCAGCAAGGCATATCTGCAACCTTGAAGGAACTCATGTCCCTTCTGAGATTCGAACCCGCGTCACTAAACCTAGATCCAAAGCTTCCTACTGATTGCCTCCAATCATCAAATACATAATTTCTCTTCAGAAGTGATGTATCAAATGAAGTAATAACCAACCAGTTAAATCCTATTCATAGGTCTTTTAATGCCAGTAAGCTGACAGCACATGGACACAAAACGTCGCATCACGACACGAGGAACGAAAGATTTGACACTGAATCTATTCGGTTTTTGCATCTTTTACTGTCAAACTGCTTAGATTAATTTCTGATCCATGTGTACTTTTCAGATCTTATGAGGACTTCACACCGAAAATTCCAATCTCCATATTCCTGTTCGTTAGTATTTTCTCCAGATCAACAATTGTGACCAGGAAATTTAAGTGCCTAGTAAATATTCGCGCACACAACATCCATTAGGGTTGTTGCACTTAGCAGCTCTTGGGATAGTGGTAAGATTCAAAAAAGAGAGTTGCAATAGGAACAGCTCCTATCCTGCTTTGCAGCAGCTCCTGGCTAATTTTAGTCTCTAGGCCGTAGCGAAACCAGTTAGTTTGATGCTTATTACTGGCATCAGATGACTCCCATCTTTGTCACTCCTATCTGCACCAGCTATTGGACCCCAAGAAGTTTGACTTCTTGGCTGTCCTATAGTGATACAATGTAGAATAATCAGTTACTGTACGTTAAAGTCAAGTTGAATACCGAACTATCATCGTTTAATGCAATCACTAACGAATTCAGAGAGGTATTCACTGACATAATATAAGACTAACAGTTGAATGGTGCTTCTATGAACATAATGGGTTCACGTTAACTGGAATGTATTTATGCTAGACATAAATGGATACAATGATAATCATAATAATGGCTTCATCCCAAACAGTATATTTGATGCTATGTGGAATTCTCAGCAGGACGACATTAAATAGCACTCCATCATTTTCTCATGAACATGGGAGTGAATGAAAATCCTTTCATAATGTGATATACTGACATTAGCAGCTACGTTGAATGTTTGACGAAATCAAATGCTACTTTGAATCTAGAAAAGCTAAAGTTAACTATTGGTAACTGCATCCTTGGTTTAATGGAAGCTAAAAATCTGATCGTTAAACCTGGCTAAATCTCACACGCGTTTGAATCCCCTCTTTATATCAAGTATTTGCTGTGCGAATTGTTTTATTGACACAAAACTAGTTCCCTCGTCATCCGTTCTCTTCATTTTCGCCTTTCTTGTATCCTAGTTATGTTCCACTACTGATTCCATACTCTGTACATTTTCTTCGAATCTGGCCGTGTACTGGTAGTTACGTGAACAGATCTTACATATTTTAGGCCTATCTGTACTTACTGTGTGGCTCTGTGAACACTGCTAATGATTTTAGCCCAGCGGAAACCTGTTCTTGGTAGCTTAAAATCATTCAACACATTGGATTTCTCAGCTGCTGTACCACAAATCGTACGAATAACGTCAGCCGCCCCCACCAAGTTCTCGCACCTTGTGACCTATCACTTGGCCTTGAATACTTCATCCTATCTGTCCAGTGTGGTGAATGTGGGACATTTATCCGACTAGCACCGGGGAATTTTATGATTGGTTTGTGAGGCGTCGCTAGGTAAAGCTTGCATTAAGCTGTGTCACAACGGACAGTTGTTTTATGTAGTTAAATGAATTAATAAAGAAGAAACAAACTAGTGCTACTCGCTAGTGTTTTATAATCTGCGTTAACACACTGACTGCAATGAAACAGAAGAGGTGGATTCTTAAATTACCAAGATTAAAACTTCCACTTGGTTATATCTATTCTAGTATAGAAAGTTACGTAACTGAGTCGGTGGCACAACGGTTAGAACTCTCGCCGATCATGCACATGGTCTGGAGTTCGATCCTTTGCCGACGCACACTTGATATCTATGGTCGGTCTGCAAAATTTGGGATGCTGAAAATTCTATACCTGTACCAAAAATACGGTGTAGAATCAAGCTGTAATCAAAAATATAAAAAATAAATAAAAATAACCTTATTCGAAGTGGTCACTAAAAGGAGCTGGATTCCAGCAATCATTTAATACGATGCGGGAGAAAAACTGCATTAATGCCAAACTATTGAAGGTTGTCTAAAAGACCGTGATTGAGGGCAGATGTTGAAGACAGAAGAATAAGAAGGCGCAAAAGCGCCATGTAATAATTATTGACTGCTGAAGCTCCTAAGAAAGACAGGTGTTGGAAAACTGTGGCAAGTGACGAAGCGGTTGGTGGAAGCATTGGGAAAATGTTAATAATGCAGTTAAAGTTGCTGCAACTAACCAGCCTGAAGTGATAGTGACCATATATTCCCCAGGGCTATCCTCACTTTCATGAGCTATCTCAAATTTAAAACCAGGGAAAGCGGTAGGCTGTAACTCCTTGACTACATGAGTATTTAAAGATGGCAGTAAAGAAGTATTTACTAGTAGGATGAACCTACTCTCTACGGAATTTCCAGATGGTCTTATTGGATGCGTTTAGAACGTTGGTGACAATAAGGAATTAAGTTTAGGTACTTTTGTATTATAACTCGTATGATAATGAGCATACGAAAGGTTCTTCAAAAACAAAGCTGAGACTGTAACATGTTTTAGACACAGAGAAGTGTGTTAATTGTAGTTTCTTTCAATAATCGGTTCTATAACTCAACGATTTCCTGAATTTTTACCACTTTTCACGTAAAAGCTCCATATACCTCGTAATCGAGAGGTGTAACAACTGTCAATGGAGTTACTCCTTGGAATGCATAAGTTAGTCAATGCACTGATCAAAATCATGTGACCGTATACTAGCTTGTAAGGAATGGTCATCAAGAATGACATCAGTAGGGAATGCTTCATGTCATCTTTCCCATCCATTTTTAATAAAAACCAGGTTATTCGATTTTATCATATACCTAGGAAAAACAAGTTGTTAAGACGCATAAATACGACAGATTGTGTTCCTTCGATTACTTCCTTTATTTAGGAAATTTCATCAGCCTTGATGAAATAGTTCCTGATCAGATCTTAGCTCTGTTCCGCTTTGCGGATGTCAGACATCAGTGCTAAAAGTGAGAAATACGAGAAGACTACGGGCCTTTACCCGTAGGTTGCATCGTTCATGTTATGTGGAATTACGTGGTGAGGTAATGAGGTTATTCGTAGTATTCGGGATAGGGTGGAAACTCGCATTATGTATAAATGAGTTGTGGCCGCTTAGGCCACTACGCAGTTACTTTGGGTAGAATTCTTAGCTCGTGTCAAAACATCTGTAAGTGCGAGAAGAAAATTTGCAAGTGGCTACGTGCTTTTATACATTCTTGAATGATGAAGTTTTGAAATACATTTGCAGCTTTGGAGTAACTTCCATCAATTCGAATTGGAAGCACTTTTTAAAATGTCTGAAGCCATTATGAAGTTTTTTTAGGTCAATACTGAGGGTTTGTAACTGTCAGCAAAGCAGTGCGGCGTTGGGAACATGCACATGACTGATAGCTGTTCTTCATATGCTTTCATTGTCAAGAAACGTATTTTGTGAAGCCATACAGTTTGGGGCAGATAGTACATTTTTTTCACTGGCTGTTAGAATTCTGAATTTCTCACATTTAAGGGGTCTAAACTATGAGTAGTTCTTTCCTGTTTAGTTTTAATCTTCTTCTTAGACTGTTGATCAAGTTCCTACAGCTGCTATAAGGTATTCTCTCTTTCATACGGGCATCAAGTTATATACTACATATTGTTATTATTATTATTGCTCCCTTGGGTTCCTAGTGGGACATAGGGCTTCAACTTCACGTCTCCATTTGCTTCTGTCTTCTGCTCTACTTTTCACCTGCATCCATCTTAGTCCATACTCTTTCAACTCCTCTTTACACGATCTCCTCCATGTCACCCTTGAACTGACGACCCACTCGCCGCTTCCCTTTCGACATGGTTCCATTCGAGAAATGGCCTGACGCGCGCGTGATGTCACCCAGTGGCCTCCTTAGCGAGCGAGTGTCCAATCCAACTTCACTCTCTCCTGCATATATGTTGGGTGATTGGCTCTGGCTTTCTTTGTTAGTGCCCGTAGTTCCTCGTTGGTGATTCTTTCCAGTCCGGCCATCTGATCTTCAGTATAAAGCCAGAGAAAATAGTTAGTTGTTGGTAAAGGTCTGCATCGCAACCTGTTGGAAATATTCTTTGTGACCCGCCCGCCAATTAAGTTTCTGATCCGTATGGAAGAACTGACTGACTTGACGTTTGTATTGAAAATCCGAATTTGTTGTTGATACTGGCTGAGTAACAAAGATTTCCAGATTAGTTTCAGGTTGATGAATGCGTTTCTCGCCCACCACCCGATTCTCGCTCGATTTGACATCCTCGTCCGTTCCGACTGGCTGTAGTTGAGACAATACTCCCTCCCTAGATAAGTGAATATAGTGACCTCTTTCAAATCCCTCCCGTTGATGGGGATTGGCGTTGGATGTTGTTGCTACTGCTGTTGTTGTTGGTTGGTTGGTTATTTTCTTAACCTTCGTCTTGTCTATGTTCATCCGGAGTCCTGTCTTCGCCGGCTGCTTCTTCGACCAGTTTGTCGGTTTTCGTCTGTAAGTCTTCGATTTTGTGACAGTGACATCAAACATAAATCATGCACGCGCGAAATCCAGGTCTTCTAGGTTCTTCATGTCGGTCCAGGATATTCCTATCTTCTCGTTTCCCACTGTCTGACGCATAATTCAGTTCACCACAATTAGGAATACCATTGGTGACAATAGGCAGGCAGCCGTGTCTGACTCCTGTGTTTACTCCAAACGCCTCGCTGAGTTTTCCGTTTTGGATCAGTTGACATGTTCCGTTGTCGTACAGCTGCTGAATAAGTTTGATGAATATTTGGGGTACGCATATACTACATATATTAGATACTAACAACAATCTTTTGTCCTACGTCACGTGATATGCCTTTTCCTTTAGGTTCAGTGACTACCATAGTGAACGCTATGAAATCCACTGGGATAATATCCACAGCACATTGTCCAAGTGTGACATAACTTGTAAAAACACCAACTTCACTTTGCCCAAACATGTCTTCAGGACTCAGAATTAGTTACAGTGTGACGGCACCGGATGTAAGCAGTTCTTTAGAGAAGGTGCTAGTCGAACATGCAAAGTCACTGCGTATCCTCTGTTCGGTGAAATCAAGTTTCACATGCGCGGGGCGTATCCAAACACTGTAAACCCGACTAACTCTGTGACGACACCGAAGATGGTTAAGTTGGTGTAAGCTGTATTAACTGTCACTATATGTTTGAACGTTTCATCCGTCTCACTTTTGCCGCAGTCATACAACCACCGCCATATGTGAACTTCTCGACTACTTTTAACTATTCACCTGTGAGAATGATTAGAGATTATAGGTCCTTCTGAACCTTGCAACTTCTCTGCATTTGGACAATGCACAACTCATTCCATACTCTTGTAGGAATTGGATTTTATCCCCATTCTGTCTGTCTGTCCGTTTTCGACATAGAACTTTGCACAAATGTGCGGAAGTTCAAGTCGCCACATTCCGTGTAGCACGCGAAGCAAGAGAAGAAAGTACAAGAAAAGCATAATAGAAACAGTGAGAAGCAAAGGAGTAATAAAGAAATACAAAACAGTTTCATTGAAGATCATAAGTCACAGGGAGTGGATGCATCTGCGCCACTGAGAACGGTTTTGAGCCATGTCACCAATTGTTTCCAACCATAGATTTTTACCGTCCCGAGGACCCCAGCCTGGAAGTCTACACCTTTCTACGTGGCTTAGACCAACTGTTGTGGATTTCATTGACTGATGCCAAGTTTTTGTTTGACCGCCGCTAGCTTTTTTCCAGCCTGACCCTATATCCGCTAACATAGCTCGTCGAGGGAGGCGATGGCTTGGCATACGTAACACATGTCCTAACCATCTCAGTCTTTGTAGCTTCACGACTTCGTCGATTGATTTCCCCTGTTTACCTAGAACTCTACGCCTAACCTCCATGTTGCTCACCTTATTATGCCACTTTACACGGGAAATAGAACGCAGGCACCTATGATCAAAGACAGCTAGTCTTTTCATGTCTTCCACTCTCAGTGGCCAGGTCTCACAACCATAAAGGAGGACGGAGCGGACTGATGAGCAGTACACCCGCCCTTTGGTCGATAGTCGAACATCTCGTCTACGCCAGAGTCGGCGTAAACTAACAAATGCGAAACGAGCCCCTTGTATTCGTGCTGAGATTTCGTCAGAGATCAGCCCGTTGGGGCTGATGGTACTTCCCAAATAAGTGAAGCGGTCAACGTGCTCTACCACTTCACTTCCTATTTTTAAACTAGGCGTCGATGTAGTCCAGTCCTGTAACATCATCTTGCATTTGGCGGGAGCGAATCGCATGCCAAACATTCGTAGATTGCGGCTCAAGGTGTTTAGAAGACTCTGCATTTCGTCAGCGTCTTCGCCTAGAAGGACTATATCGTCTGCATATTCCAAGTCAACGAGATTATTCCCCGGTAGCAAGTCAATCCCTGAGTCGCTGAAGTCACCTAGGGTTAAGTCCATTAACACATCTATGATGAAGTTGAATAGAAAAGGAGATAATGGGCATCCTTGACGGACACCACTGGTCGTCATCAGTTCAGATGACAGCTCGCCGTAAGCCCTCACCTGGCTGTATGAGTACGAATAGAGTGCCTTAATCAGTGCAATATATTTTCTTGGAATTCCCTTTACAGCCAAGCATCTCCAGAGAACTTCCCGATCGACAGAGTCGAATGCTGCCTTTAGGTCAAGAAATATAATGACTGTTGGACGCCGGTAGGAATGCCTATGTTCTAGAATCTGTCGGAGGGTGAAGATATGATCAATACACCCTCTTCCTGGTCTAAAGCCTGCCTGGCTCTCTCGTGTTTGTGCTTCCCGAGCACCACTCAGTCTACGCATGATTATTGAGCCTAAGACTTTAGATACTATATTAGTCAAGCTAATCCCTCTGTGATTATCACAGGAAGACTTGTCTCCCTTCTTGTATATGGGGATAATCAGTGACTTACACCAACCCGATGGGACTTCTTCTGATTCCCAGACGCTGCCTAGTACCTCAGTTAATCCGGACAGTAAGCTGTCTCCACCGTACTTAAATACCTCTGGCGTCATTCCATCAGGTCCCGCTGCTTTGCCTAGTTTCAGATTGGTGACAGCTTTAGTAACCTCAGTTAGTGACGGAGGACCTGTGTTTATATCCCATTCAGGGAGGTGTTGGATGCTCGGAAGGTTGAGCGTGGCTGTGGGCAAATTAAACTGCTCCTCATAATGCTCTTTCCAACGATCCAGTCGTCTATCCTGTGAGCTAATTATAGTGCCATTTTTTTCCGAGATTGTCTCACTGATGATTTGTCTTCTCCCACCCGTTTCCCTGATGAGTCCAAAGAGTTGCCTGGTGTTGCCTATCCTCGAAGCTTTCTCCATCTCTTTGGCTTTTGTCGCCCACCACTGTTCACGGTCCTTGCGGAGACTTTTCGTAAGTTTCCTCTTGTGCAGCTTTCGCTCCTCATTGAATTCGGAGCTCGCCGGAATAAGTCTTCTAGCATCTATCAGTTCGGATGAGGCGGTGGAGATCCAGTGGTTTTTACTCACCTTTGGGTTTACCTTATTCACAGCTTTTATCCCCATTCGGCAAAACACTGTTCAAGTAGGGGATCGTAATGAACTTTACAAAAGTAATCTTTTCGCTAATCAACTAGAAAAAGTAGAAATATGTATGTGTGATGACGCATCCTCCAATTGTCAAATACTAGTTGATTATTCACGTCGAAAGTGATACATGTCCTGGCGTTATTGTCTTCCTCATAATTTTGAACCCTGAAGTAAAGCTTTCCAGGTTATCTCCAGAACTCAAAATGAAGAAATCACTATGCGCTTTTTGTCTTGAATTTTCATCTGATACTTACTTATTTATGAATATCAGTTAGCTTAGATTAAGTGTTTACAGTATAACGTATTATCCATAAACGTCAACGGAATAACGAACACATATTGTCCATTTTTGCGGTAGACATTGTTGAACTATCTGCTCAAATTACTTATATATGTGGTTATTACGAAAGCATTCAGGAGGGGCTGAATGAATCTGTTTCCAGCTCGCCGGATGGAGAAATCTAGACATTATCAGAAGACAAAAATCAAAGGGGTTTCTTCGTGTCATGCCATGGATATCGAGGATAGGAATGGAAAAGCAAAACGATCCTTCATTAATCTGAGATCAGTGTTAAAGTCTATTGCACACTCACCATACGAAACAAGATTGTGATTTTCAACACTAACATCAACTGAGTGCTTCTACTTGGTTCGGAGACATGGCGCGCGCATCAACAAGAGGATTTTCAACGGGTTGCAGCCTAAAGATCAGAAGGTCAGTAAGGATTTAGCAATAAACAAACCAAAAGCCTATTACCCAACAGATATGCAGAAAAAAATGGGGATGGATTGGACACACGTTGAGTGACTCGTCGCTCCATGAAAACCCTTGGATGGAACTAGAATGAAAAAGGATGAGTTAGGTATGGGTGTAAGGTTGACAT
This sequence comes from Trichobilharzia regenti, assembly GCA_944472135.2. NCBI lineage: Eukaryota > Metazoa > Platyhelminthes > Trematoda > Strigeidida > Schistosomatidae > Trichobilharzia > Trichobilharzia regenti. The sequence goes on from OX235262.1 coordinate 134,197,883, forward strand.
AAAGAATATCGTGTGATGTTGAAATCGAAGCCTATGAGACATAACACAGCCTGCTAAAAAGGACTTCAGATAATAGATTGAAATGGCTATGTGCTACAGAAGTCCTGTTTTATTCGAAACCCAAGGAAATAATATACATGTATATTCATGCCCATCTTATCATGAGTTGAATCACTAATACTGATATCTGTGGATTTCATTCCCTTTGTATTCCTGTAAGCATCGCATCAATTGTCTTAGATGCTGCAGCACAGCACTTATTGTCATTTTCTCCTACTTAATTTCTACATATAACGGATTAATCAATTGCTTTTATTTATTACTTTAAACGTAGGTATCAGTCTATCACCCACATGTTACTTAAAACTAAAAAATTTTCACCAGGGTAACCTGCTATACGTCTTTTGATAATTATAATTACATCAAAGTGTACAGTTCTTTGTGCATGCTGAAACATGTATGCAACTGCCTCGTTGTGATTTTACATCGATTATGTCAAGATCATTATCACAGTTGATTTTTGCATATGTGATTTTAAGAAAGGCAAAATGATTTATGAAGTGTTCTTTCGATTTTAACATATTCTGTACCGTTGTTTTCACTTCACAGTCAACCACTATCGGGGTAACGATCCTATGGAAGTTGATCGAGTACACGTTACCGAAGTAAACAATACGTCACCCTTACTCGCCAGACAAATCCCACCTGAGCGGATTACCGTCCTTAAGGGTCATCAGTCAGAAGTTTTTATCTGTGCATGGAATCCCCGAAATGATATGTTGGCATCTGGGTAAGTTTGATGTTCAAATTTTAAATATAGTCTTAAGTTTTTTGTTTATGATGCACCAGATAAGTCATGCATCACTGGTTTCAGTATTTTATTGATAATAAAAATTGATATGATTATGAACAATAAATTGTGTTCGAAACATCATCCAGTATACAATACTGTTTCACTGTGTGATACATTTAATAAACAAACTAATATGGAATTCAGTATTTTACTTTGAAGATTAACACTTAATGATTTGCGCATAGTCCTATAGACTTATCTCTACTCACTTTTGGGGGATGAGTTATAATGAGACTAGGAAACTGCAGTCATATTTGGTGTTTTTGTAAGTCGCATACATCAATTTATTGCTTAACTGTTTGGTTGTCTAAAGATCAATTCGAAGCTAAACTTCAACGGTCTTTATTGGATTTTCACCTTTGTGGCTGATTGAGCTTACAACTAGCATACCATCTGGAAACAAATAGTAGTGTCAATGAGCAACTACATTGTTGTTTGTGTTATGGTTGGCGATGAGGCTATACTGGGGTTGAGGTGTGTGGGGAGACCTTAAATTTGGTCCCACAGGTCTAGGCCATGCTTTTATTCCCGTAATATGTCTTCACATTGTTTAAATTCTCGCGTAGTCAGATTTCAGTTGTTTTTATCATAAGCTGCAAAATATGTTGTATTTTGTTAATTGCTGTTCTGACACTGTTCTTTCCTAGTCCTCATATAATATTATCTTATTATTCTCTTAACTTGATGCTTCCCTTTTTGAGCCAAATTGGTGTATTTATCGTAAGTTGTCTTCTTGATCCTATTATAACAGGTCTGGAGATTCTACCGCACGAATATGGAATCTTGAAGAACCTATCACAAATCCTCACCATGTCCCACAGTTAGTTCTGACACATTGGGTCAATCTTGATGGCCAAACAGTGTTGAGTAATAAAGATGTTACATCTCTCGATTGGAATGTAAGTCATCTTGTATTTTTGGCTATGATTTCGATTCCATATATTGTGAGAGTAGATTTTTCTGCTTAGCAGCGACTTTTAGGTCTCTGGATATGTTTATTAGTCACCTTATTGTTCTTCTGGTCTGTAAAACAACAACCTTTTCTCTGTCCATTTTTTGATGACTCATCGCTTTTACAAAAAATGTGTATACTGGTCACTCCCTTCCATTTTCCAACTATGCCCTTATTTGTCCTTTCTTTCTACTGTAGTGAAGATAATAATGCATTTCATTGATTTTGGTTAGAAGAAAAATGTCTTCCCCTTAGGTCAGAGGTTTGTGTCAAACTTATTACTGCACATAACAGAAATCCAGTATTTTTTTTCTAGTTTCACCAGTTAATAACAGTCTATGGGTGAACATTTCATATTTTACTTTACTTGCCTCACTTTCTGTTTATTAGTTCCTAAAGTTACCATTGATATGCCTTTTGTCGTGTTACAAATGATTCTCCAAACAGTTTCGTCGATCGGAATTTCTCTTCATAGCTTTCATTGTTTTTCTATAAGTACCTATTCAGATAGCAAGTTACTTATATTGATGTAGAATAAGCTAGGCATCATTTCATTTAGCTGTGTACTGAGTGTTAGTTTAAATTATCAATAATATACACTTCCAATACTTAATACTGCTATTTAATTAGATTAGTGACTTTAGCGACAAAGTTTTACGGTTATGTGCTATTTTTTCAAAAGTTTTGCTTCCTTCTGCTTATACTGCTTAAGATTTTTATTTTTCCGCTAGTGAGATGGTACGGTGGTGGCAGACTGCTCTCCAGGTTGACTAAGGTGTTAGGAAATATTTCTGAGAATCAGAGATAGTTCCGTTAGACCGGCGTAAAAGTCACTGGTGACCCCAGTTTATATGACAGATAAATTTTCCTGTAGTAATCATACGGCGATAAGCTTGACCAATGAGGTATCTAGAGATGTAGGTTTAATAATCATGCACAGATTAAATGCCGCTCAGGAGAAATAAACCGAGAAAATGGGACAGACTTTGGACCACAGACCTCATACCTTCACTCTTCGACAGGTTCTGGAGCACAGACATACTTACTATCATATAACACTTCTCATATTTCTAGCTGAGGGAGGTACTGGATTAAGTGAGGTACTATGACAATGTCTGGGCGTAAAAGGGAGTGTCCAGGAAGTATATCTCACCAATCAAGCCACTATTCGAAATCACGAAGCCGTGTAAGAGCCAACAGGAAGTTGCCATCTGAAGTTATGACAATCATTGGTGTCTGGCATGCACCTTGTACCCACTTTTATATAATTTCATCAGATATGTACTAGGGAAAATTGACTCTAACTGACGAACTAGAGTATACGGATGATATTTTTCTCGTAGATGTTGATAAAATATAGAGTCCTCTGAACTCCTTGAGCAGCAGTTTTCGAATCTTTACTATACAATTTGCTCCTGTCAGTTGTAAGATTATGCTACAGAAGTGGACTACATAAACTCCTAGCTTAAAAAAGAGAGTTAAGTGGTAGAGCATGTTTGACCACTTTAGCCCCAAGTGGGCTGGTTGATGATGAGATCTCGGCATGGGATACAAAAGGCTCGTGTGGCTTTCGCCAATTTCCGCCATCTCTGGCTATCGACCAAAAGGTGTGTGTACTGCTCAGCAGTTCACTCTGTCCTCCTTTATGGCTGTGAGATATGACTACTGAGAATTTAAGAAATGAACAGACCAGGTGTCTTTGTTCATAGATGTCTGTGTCCTATCTCCCTCGTTAGGTAGGTGATATAACAGGGGGAGTAATGTTGAGGTTGGGCGCCGAGTTCTAGGTAAAGAGAGAAAGTCAACCGACGATGTCGTGGAGCTAAATCAATTAAGGTGGCTATGAAATGTGTAACACATGCCTAGCCATAACCTTCATCAACGGGTAATGTTAGCTGGCATGGGATCGAGTTGAAAAAGTGCTAGTGGTGGTCAAACGAAAACCTGAAATCAGTCCGTAAGGTCATTGCCAATCGGTGTGAGCCCCATAAGTAGGTGTTAGGCTGTTTGACTGGGCTCCTCAGGATTCTAACAACCAATGACTGGAGGCTATTGGTGATACTGTTCAAAGTCGTTCTCAGTGGTACAGATGCATTCACTCTTTGTGACCCCTATCCACTAGATCGTCATGTTATTGTTCTTTTTCCCTCACATTTCTGCTTATTACGGTTCTTTTGGATCTGTTTTGTCTACCTGTGTTTGCTACAACTTAAATTGCTGCACTTCTATGTTGAAACTCAATCAGTCAGTCCATAAACCTTGTAACGTATGTACTGTAGTGTTCATACTGAAAAATAGTTTCTCTTCTCTTTCCACTTACTGTATTTGACTAATAGTTGGCGAATAGTCTTGTGTTTTGTTAAAGCAATTAGATGATACCTCTGCAATTAGTAGTGTTCTCTGAGCTGGTTGGTTTAGTTGCGGAACTTTCGTCTTCCTTCTGTACAACATCTTCAGCGCAATTTTTAGCATAAACTGAACTGATTTAAATTTTCTATGAGTGATAGAATTGCGTCTACCGGTTACCATATTTACATTTGTATTGATCATTTTTTTATTGACTTGGATTTTAAACTTTCTGGTCACATGATCTACTTTTTATTATTTGGTATATTTGGTCTATATTAACACGTTTGTTGATTGTATACTCGTTTGCATACCAGGCTTCTAGGAATTCCCCGGCACTTTTGGTGTTCTGTCTAAAATTTCGACATTATCCTCACCAAATCGATGTCCATAATTATCTATATGCATTGATTTGAAAGAGTATATATCATGACTTTTCACAGCTGATTTGTGATCCCAGATTCTGATTCGAAAGGGACGCGCCCATTTTGGCCGATGTAATGTCTATTACAGTTCATACAATTTATTTTGTAAATATTAATTTTATCTCCTTTTTCTGTTAGATCTTTCGATTTGTTATCTGACTATTTATTTATTATCTTTCTTTACAGTCTGATGGAAGTTTCTTAGCCACCGGATCGTATGATGGATTTGCTCGAGTGTGGAATACTGACGGTAAGTTGGCTACATTATTAAATTACGTGTGATCAAATAAGCTGAGAACACACTAGTTTATAAATATAACACTAAGATATAAGGGAATATTGGTTCACAGATTTTGTACTAATCATTCATGCAGTCTGTTCCCCTTGTTGTGATTGTCTTTTGAAAACTGAAAGTTTATTAGCTTGTTTGTTAGTGAAACAGTATTATTTACTGGATGACGTTTCGAACAAAATTTATTGTTCATAATCATCTCATGAATTATAATCACATGACTTCGAAACTTGAGTTTTATAGTTTTCTTTGTTCTCTCCTATTTGTCGTTGTTGTGGTAGTAGAATTTTCCAGGTATCTGGGACCGGTGTTAAATCATTCCTATTACGCGTATTCTCCTCAGTTGATTCGATAAACACCAATGAATATCAATAAGATGCTCACTAGCGACTTGCCCTATTCAGGTAGGTAGTTCTAGTGAGAAGTCATGACCAGTAGGGTGCAGCTGGTCGGGTGTGAGGACAAGTACTCGCCGAAGACATTGGCTAGGGGTCGCTCTATGTCGTGAATCGGCAGGAGTTAGAATTCATGGGCCATTACATCGGGTCCCAGTGGCTTAATGGCATACAAACTCGCTGGCCTTGTAACCAGAAGGTCCTGGGCTCGAACTGTGGTGGGTGCGTACTGATGAAGAGTCCCGAACTACGATGAAACAGCTGTCCAGTACTCCCAGGTTTCCAATGGTTCTCTAACAAATGTCAGCTCATGATGAAATCCTGTAAACTAATCATATCCGTACAAACCAACACTTGAATAACGAAGGTTATGTTGAATACCGATGAGAATTTAACCCATATAAAAAGATTACCAGCACGAGTCTTCTTTTCGTTGTAGTCATTAGTATTTGAAAAAGTCAATGTGTTTGCCTTAGTAAGGTGTTTACTGTTGAAATTTGATCATTGATGAAACGCCTAGTGTTTACTGCTGACAGGGCATCCGACCGCCAATTAATAAAAGGGAAGTTTACTGCACGTCACTGCATCCTCCTCCATAAAAGATAAATGGAGTGTTTACAGGTATTTTGTCCATAGATGTCGCTAAAGCGGTGCTATTATATGGAAGGAAACTGAATAATGGACAATACTGATGTTTGAGTAGATTAAGGAGCCGAAGTTTTGACCTTACTATAGTGTAAAATACAGGGACCACATAAATAAACCAACTCTTGTCTTATTAAACTTTACGACGGAGTTTATTCAGTATTATTCGAGTAAAAGCTTTATTACTACAATACTTAGATTTTCAGTCACTTCAATTGTAAGCGTTTTTGTTTTTCATCTCTGTAGAGTTTAGTAATTGATATAATTTTTCAAAAGAATGGATACTGAACAAAGAGTACTCTTTTCGATAACCCCTTCATCATCAGGCTCTACAGTTATACATACATTATAGTGAATGAATGAATTAGTGTTATAAACAACATTAATGATTAAATAACATCGAATGAATAATACTGATAGATTACAGCTCAGTAGCATCAACATAAAATAAGCTGAATGTCAGAAAAATTAGGAAAGATAATACTACAAATTTATAGTTTCTACTGAAGGCCAGGGCAGTAGTAGGGGCTGGACTTGCTTCTTTTGAACACAGAGCACTGGTTGTTTAAGGCGAATTGCAATAGCCTCTGCTGTTTGGACCATGCGGTGCTTCGATGATTATGGTAATTTATTAGGCACCCGTTAGATTATAGAGAAGCATTCTTCCATGCTGGCTTTGTGACCGGTTTGCACCAGATGGTCCAATATCAAACTGTTAATGGTCTTAACTACACCTTTACTTAGCCATAGTGGGAGATGTTCTCCAGTAAGCACGAAAAATCAAGTTCCTAGAGCAACGGCCAATGTAACTCGCTCCACCACAAGCGCAGTTGAATTGCTAGATACAATTTGAAGTGGTCAGTGTAGGTACTTCATCTTTCAGTTGAGGTAGCACCATCGGTCGTGTAGAGAATAATACGTGTAGTTCACCAGCACTAAAAGTTCTCTGAACTGATTTTCTTAATCTCCTCGTAATTATCTCACTTGGTATATCTCCCTTGAATTGTAGTCGTATATAAAGTGGCTTCTTGTTTGCAGATAGTGAGTAGTCCTTTTCCGCTTTCTTTGTCATGTGTTTCTTGATAAATTTTTCGGGATAGCTATTTTCGATCAAAGTATCATCATATACAATGCTTAATTCATCTTTAATTACTTCTGAGCATATAGCTCTAACTCTGTGGCTGAGGGTCTTCACTAAATTTCTTTTGATATAATTTTGTTTAATTAAGTACTAAGCCACACTACACACTCTCTTCTGTGTGTATACAATAAGAGAGCTCATTAGATTTTTTGTTTTACAAACGAAAATGTTTTTCACAACATGACTAAGAAATGGGATTCATACTATTAGTATCAATCGTCCAGGAAAATGTATAAATTTAGCCAAATTTATTGATGAACATCAGCGATCTAAAGCATGTAATTCGGCGGAAAATGTGACAGATTTGTTCCATCTGCAAATAACTACTACATCAATACCAGTAGTAGAATTTGACTGACAAATTGTATTGTTATTCTTTTTGCACATCTTCATAATTAACTGAGGTAAAATTTATTTTTTACAAGAAAGGGATCGTTAAAATTATCAAGATCATTTATGACACATGTCGATGCGATACTGGTAAACTGATTTCTGATGAAATGCCAGGTGTAGTCAGTGTGTATTAGCAAACCGAAGCTGTGTTAACATGCTTAAAGTTTTCTCAATCTCTGACTGTCTATTTTGACTGTATTTACAACCAGATTTTTTAAAATCTTTATTGGCATCGTTAATGTGCTGTTCTGATTCACCGCTTCACGACGTCAGCTATAAATTTACAACGTCTGTATAAATCTTTATATCCTGAAACCCAATAATTCGAAAGTTTTTCAAGATAGGACATATACCGTGATAATGAGTACAAAACCTGAGTCCATGGCTTCCTGCTAATCATCTCCGTCTGTCCAAAATCTTAATTTTATTTGTCTTTATTATAAAAGCAGTTTCCCCTCGTTTTTATGCTTGTTTTATTCTCTAGACATTCTCCTCTTCTTTACTTTCTTATCGTGCACTTAAATTGAGGGTTAGAATTCGTCTTCTTTGTGATAAATAAATAACCTAAAATTGATTCTTCTTTGTTGCAGGTCGATTAGCAACAACTCTTGGCCAACATAAAGGACCTATTTTCGCCTTGAAATGGAACAAGAAAGGAAACTATATCCTCACAGCCGGAGTTGATAAGGTTAGCTCGTTAATTCATCTTTATATGTGGCTTATATTGTTATTATACCTAAATGTTTTGATTGTTAGGTGAAAAAGCTTAAAACTTTATGGATAATTGTATAATACTAGAGCATTTTCTTTCAGAACTCTCAAGGTTCCCGTCTGAATTACACTCTACAATCTACTTATCAATTTCTTGGATTCGCAAACTTATGGAATAATACTTGTCTGTCAGCATAGGCATTTACTTACTGTTGAAAATGTGTTCTTCGTAGATAAATATAGTTAATGCATTTTTTCTATAAGAGAAAACCATTTTTGGTGTTCTCCTGAGTTCCTGGTGGATCTTAGGGCTTTAACAGCCATATTTGCATTTCATCCTGTTGTCTGCAGTTGTTTTCAGTTGGCTACACGATTGCCTATAAGCTCTCATCTCATTCTCCACATCACCGTCGGACGCCCCACTCGAGGTTCTGCCTAGTACGTGTTGTCCTTCAACGGCCACCTCAGTGTATGTCCATCACACCTCCATTTCCTTCGACATATTTGTTGGACAATAGGTTCTTGTCTGGCTAGTCCGTTAACAGAGTCTCCTCTTGCCTATCCCTTATGGCCATATGATATTGAGTATTGAAAAAACCTAGTTTTTATTAGTTAATTGTGTCCTATTTGGTATGTTCGTAGACTGTAGAGTTCATTGATCCACTCACTTGACTTTTGCACTGTTTTTTGTGTAGCTGTATTTGAGTACACATTAATTTTTTCATTAAACCATGAAAGGTCGTCAATTAGATCAGGCGTTATTCATCCGTTGAGTTGATTACTACTATTCTCTCCCAGTTATGATTTATTACAAAGCCAAAACAAAATGGATGGAAGTTTTTCCAGGTATGATTCACATACACTCAAACCTTATGTAAACTTGATTCACAATTTATTTGACTGGTAATACTTACCTATATATTTTCGTAAACTCTTCACAACATTCAGAAATTTTAAAAAGTCAGATATAGTTCCATTTACAAATCTTTATGACAAATTGTCCTAAGTTTTCTAGGAGGAATATAAGTTCTTTTTGTGAAATCAGCTCAGCTCTAAATTTCGGAAGACCATAATTACAAATCACTTGTCAGGCGTATCAGTCAAATATTTATTCTCTAATCGGTGACGTATCTAGTTTGACTAATGTTAAACATTAAACATCATTAAGTATTTTTAGTGTGATGGCTTTGTCACAAGACTATCTGAAACTAATTGACTAAACAAATATTCATGTAATGACGCCTACATCAAATACCTTTCTTCCTTTCAGACAACCATCATATGGGAGGCACAAACTGGTCGAATCGCACAACAGTTTGCGTTCCATGTTGGTAAGTTCATTAATTCCCCCATCTTACTGTGTCGATGTGACTATTCAGAATTTAGGACTTTTGTGTATATGCATAATTTCCCCCTTTTTATATATCCCCCAATCAATACTTGTTATTAACGAACGAAGCCATTCATCCTCTTCCTTTTGGACAATTCATTGCATCCTAGGCTATATAATATCTTTAACATAATTTTCCGGTCATTTATCCCCTTCTACAAAAGCATTATATTCCACATTTCATTTAAGCATCTATTTTGTTCTAGCTCATGATATGTCTTATCACACTCCAACGAGAAGATATTGCAGCTCACATTTATCACAACTAAAACTACATAGCTGTTGAATCATTTCATGTTAACCAGTGAATGTTTAGGACTCACCATAGAACTACCTCGCTTTTATTTGAAATATTCGTGAAGTATACAAAATTCGCTCCTCAGCTTCCTGAAGGCCACTGGCAAACAATCTACATCTCTCTACCTGAGTAGCTGAGTGTTGAAAATCAAATAGTTTGGGATGTACGATTCACAGTCATGCTTACACCAAAGAGAAGTGTTCTGTTTTATTGGATAAGTTTGTTTATATTTTTCAAACTCACAAGGTGTTGGTCTTTACAAGATCAATTAAATATTTGTCAATGTAGTAAAGCCCAGTGTAATCTAATGTGGATCATTTAACTCTTTGAAGTGTATATCATGAACAGTTAAAGTATGAGATACTGTCTTGACACAATCATACACTTTCTTCTTTTCCCCCTTCAAGCTCCTACGTTGGATGTTGATTGGCAATCCTTAGACAGTTTTGCATCCTGTTCAACAGACACAAATATCCATGTCTGTCAGTTAGGCTGTTCATCTCCTGTGAAAACATTCCAAGGTCATGAGGTAAGCGAACACTTTTGACCATCTAGTTTTTAGTCAATACATAAATTTGTATTGGTTTTGAATTTATGTATTCAGTGGTCCTCTACTTAACTGGGCAGTAATGAGATGAAAAAATTAGTTCATCTATAAATTACGTTACCTGATATTAAATTTAAATTAAATTAAAAAATTAACCTTTGTACAGTACAAATTTTTGTGATTGAGCTACATCAGGAATCTAATATTAGAAAGATTTCCGAAGACGCATTTCAGACAAAAGTTATGTAGTAGCCTAACTACAGAACTGTGTTCAAGTCTATTGAAGTTTTACCAAGTATTCATTTGACTTCATCACAAATGGTTGATTTCCAATGCATTCTATTGAGTCGCATTACTAGGCATGCCTAGCATTTTAAAATATCAGTGGAATGTACAGTATACATCACTTGACTCCGTACACTTTTATTACTATTTCTCTGCAGAATGAAGTCAACGCGATTAAATGGGATCCCAATGGTCGACTTTTAGCTTCGTGTTCTGATGACATGACACTAAAAGTTTGGGATATGCATCATGATCGATGTGTACATGACCTTCGAGGTCATACAAAGGAGATTTATACCATTAAATGGAGTCCCACTGGCCCCGGGACAGCGTTTGCTAACGCTCCGCTTAGTCTTGCTAGGTGAGTAATGAGAACAATAATCTTGTCTTACCAATCAGTTTTATGCTCATTGTAATTATTTGTAATGTGAGTAAGCTACGAGAGTATTTAAATCATCTGTTAATATAACTTTTAAATTCACTAGAAATAGTTTTATGCAAAGATGAACAAAATGTTTCAGAATGTGTACTTTAACTGGAAACTGGGTGGTAATAAATGTTATACGTCTAGTCTTTGGTGTTGGTGCAGTCTGAATTCTATCAGTGAAGTTTGTATTGTGACCACCCTTATAGGTGGATCGCCATCACAGTTCACCGTAAATTATTGTTAGATGGTCGAGGCAGTCGGCAGAAAGCCGTGGACCTAGTTTTGGTAGTTGTTGGTATTTGTCAGTGAGGCGGTCTTGCAGCAGTTCATATCCCTACTGAAGCCAATCAGTGCTGTGGTCAAAGACGTTATCATCAACCTATTTGGGCTGTCGGTGGACCTCTTGTACGACTTTGATGGATGCTTTGATTGTTTTATAGTCACTGAATATTGTCCATAATACAAATATCAGAATATGACTCAGTACCAGGAAGGGAGATGCAGACTTCCGGGTTGGGGCCCTCGGGACTGACTCTAGGAATCAATGACTGGAGACAATAGGTGACATGGCTCAAAATCGTTGTCAATGGCGCAGATGTATTCAGACTCTGTAATCTTTCATATTCCTTTCTACCATTACCCATTCTGTTTCACTCTTATACGTGTGAAACTCTATTGATTCTCTTCATTCATCTTCTTGTCTACCTCTGTGTGCTATTTGGAACGTGGCAACTCGAACTGCTGCACTTCGGTGCCAAGTTCTATGTTGAATCCAGACAGACAGACCAGGAACTAGTCTTATTAAGTTCCTTAAACCATATAGAGAAGGCTGTGTCCGTTTCTTAAAATCTCACGCACACTAGAATGTCTCCTCTTAGTTAGCCTTATTAAGATTCTGCTTGTATCGGGTTATGAGAATAATTTCTATTAATCCACTTTTATCTCTTAAATTTCTTGTATATTACTTATTGCTTAAAATGATGTTATTCCCGTTATTTCTCTTCCTTTTCATCAATGCATGGTTTTAACTTTGCAGGTATGCTCTTTTCATGATTTAGCTACCATCTTTCACCCTCTTAGCTTATACTCTTCTTGTTACAAATCTCAATAGTATACCTGTGTTTTATTTTTCCACGAAATTGTTTTCATTTTATAACCACACAAATGTTGTTTGATAAATACTCGCTCCAATCAAACATATGAAAATCTCTTACTTCTTGTATCCAAGATTGTTTTCATTGGCTGTTACAACAAAAGTTCTGATCGAAGAGTACTTACAACACGTATTGATTTTATAAATCAACCCTCTATTTATTGTCTAGATCGATCGTTAAGTCCGAAGTCTGTCTTACTTTGCATATATATATATATATATATATACATATATATATATAAAACCAGACGGAAGGGCAACCGTCGTTGGTTAATGCAAGTCAGGTGGCTTAACAGGCAGACTGTTATAGTATGTCTGTCTATCTAAAATGAGTGTTGTTGTGACCGGTATGTGACAGACTACTTAGATTTTATTGATTCTCATGTGGTTAATTTTTATTTTAACGCTTAATCTAAATATAACTTGGTCGTGTATCTATTTTCACCGTTTCTTTGTGTTGCAATTTCAAAAATTCATCTCTACGTTCGTATGTAGATGTAAATAAACCTACTTTTTAACGCTCATTTCTGTCTCAATAAATCTTTTTTAAAGTAGTTCTACACTATTTAATTGTATTCTTTGGGGGTCAGAAATATATTTTTGTGTACCATAGTTTGTAAAGTGCCTAATAACAGTGTTTATATACAACAATTTAAAGTGTTGTCCATTGATTTTAAAACTCTGTTTTTCGTCTCAACCATCGAGTTACAGTAATAAATAAGATTAAAATTCGCACAACTACGTATAATCATTATCTTATCAAGTGCTTGTATATTAGCCTTGTTGCTGAGCTTTTTGCATGCCTTCGGTGATACAATCGTCGTAATATCGTTATATTAGTTATTGAAATACATGTTACAGTTTTCAGGATGTATTGTCTGTCCATATGGGTGGAAATGCAGCAGTCAAACCATTGCTTTCAGAGTGCTGGATTACTGACGTTGTGAACAACGGAGTTTCTTTGATTGTTCATGCATGACTTGCCTTCCGAAAATGCAGATTAAACTCTCCTAAACCGAGTGCAGATTTTAAGCTCTTGTTACCAAGATACACTAGCTGAATCACAGCAGATGTATCTCATTCTTGTATCGTAATAAATAACAAAGTAAGAAATATTTTGCCTCATTGACTTGTTCCATTGTTTTTTTTGTGTGTACGCTTTTTAGTGCCAGTTTTGATTCAACTGTCCGGTTATGGGATGTTGAAACAGGGCAATGCCGACGGATATTATCAAGACATACTGAACCTGTATATAGTGTTGCATTCAGTCCTGATGGTCGCCTGTTAGCAACAGGCTCATTCGACCAATGTGTTCATATATGGAATGTTGACGTAAGTCTTTTTCATCTTGTTGATACTGTTTCGTGAATATCTGAATCCTTCTCTTAGTAACCGTTGACGATACAAGAGTTTCTTACATACTTATCTTAATAATGGTATTGTATTTCTGACACTGTCCCACTCTAAGCAAGTTTCTTCATATCAGTATCAAGTCAGGTCTAATTCAGAAATAGCAGAATTACGATAGGTTGTAATTGAATTTTTGATTTTCCCGTCGATTGATTGGACCAAAGTGCTCGGTCTCAAGTTGACATGTCGGCTTCTTGTGCAGATGCTTCAACGATGTCTGGGCATTTAATTAGATTTTAATTGGTGGATGATGACTAGCAGTGGAATCTAGGATGCGCATTTCGTCCTATTTGGGACTCATTATCTGGATGTACCTGCGTAGGTTGTTTTTGGTACCTGGAATTATAGCGAGAAGTCTTGACCTACGGGTTCCATTATGTATGGTGTGAGGAGAAATACTCGCCGGTGATGCTGGCTGTTGGCTACACTAGAATCGCAAATTAACACAAGTTAGAATTCATTGGCCACTAGATGCCGTCCCGAATGGCTTGGCCCTTAAGGAGCTTGACCTTGAGTTCAACTTCTAGTGGTAGGGTCATCAGTAAGTGCTGCTCAATAGTTCCAGGCTAGGTCGGAAGAGCTGTCCATTACTCTGTGTCTTTCAGTAGCTCTTCAACTGACTTCAAAACATGATTAGACATGAAGATGGTAGTTAATTTGCAGGTAACTTGTAAAAAGTGTCGTTTCAGGTTATGATTATGCGCTGTAATCAGAGGGACTGACGCGTTCACATTAGGATATGCACATACTTACTTTGAAATTCAACCATGTTTACCGCCTAATTTCATTTAGTATACTACATGTTTTTGTAACATTCAGTTGTTTTTGATAAATGACATTTTCACATTTTATGATATGATAATGGACTTTTTACAACATCTACATGGGAACTGGATTAACACTTTACTGTGTCATACGATATTTTTTATGTGAAAATTATACTGTTCTATTCATTTCTCAATTAGATGTTTCTCAAGGAAAAGCAGTTAACACGGTAGTAGTAGACACAGTTTACTGACTCTGATTTCTACATATTATTTATCGTAAAAATATCATTAACTATGTAGTGTTTAGCTTTTTGCTTATGTTTGGCATGCAATTCGCTCCCGCCAAATGTAAGATGATGAGGCTACAGGCCCGGACTACACTTACCCCTAGCTTAGAAATAGGGAGTGAAGTAGTAGAGTAGAGCGCGTTGACCACTTCACTTATTTGGGAAGTTGCATCGGCCACAACTGGTTGGTTGCTGACTAAATCCCAGCACGAATACAGTAGGCTCAGTTCACATATGCGAGTTTACACCATCTCTGAAGTAGACGTGATATCCGGCTATCGATTAAAGGACATGTATATTGCTCGGTAGTCCGCTTCGTCATCCTTTATGGCTGTGAGCAAGACATGGCCATTGAAAGTGGAAGACATGGAAAGCCTAGCTAGCTGTCCTCTATCATAGGTGCCTGTGTTCTGTCTCTTGTGTAAAGTGGTATAATAGGGTGAGCAATACTGAAGTTAGGTGTCGAGTGCTGGGTAAGTAGGGTAAATCAATAGACGAGGCAGTGAAGTTACACCAATTGAGATGGTTAGGACATGTGTTACGTATACCTAGCCATCGCCTACCTCGACAGGCAATTTTAGCTGACATAGGGTGATGCTGAAAAAGAGCTAGCGGCGGTCAAACCGAAACATGGCTTCACCAGTCAATGAAATCCACAACAGTTGGTCTAAGCCACGTAGGAAGGTGTAGACTTCCTGGTTGGGGTCCTCGGGAGGGCAAAAACCAATGGTTAGAAACAATTCATGATATGGCTCAAAATCGTTCTCAATGGCGCAGATGCATCCACTCCTTGCGACTTATAATTTCCAATGAAACTGTATTGTTCTTCAATATTACTATTCTTTTTGTCTCGTATCACTAATTTGAATCTCTCTCTTTCCTCTTTTCTTGCTTTGTGTGCTATATGGAGTGTGATGACTCGAGCTGCTGCACATTGGTGCGAAGTTCTATGTCGAAAGTAGTCAGTCAGTAGTGTTTAGTTCCGTCTACCTTCTTTTTAGGTCTTAAAAAGAACTAAGGTGTCTACTCGACTAAGCCAGTTTGCTTTCCATGCATATAATTGTATTTTTGCTTATATTTTCTAAGCTGGTTTTTTGTCTGAACTATAAACATTGGTAAAGTATCCTTGGTTAAATTCTGTCTGTTCTTGATTATCATCTATCCATCGTGTGTTAACTTCTCCCTCGTTTTTCCTTCTATTCATAATCCTTTAACCAGGTAGAAGACCTGTCTGTCTTTGTGGACCATGCATATTTTATCGATCATTCCGTTTACATGCATCTGATTGGTCGGTACAATTTTAGCTGTAGCCGACTGGCAAAAAATCAGTCTGAATATATGCGTTTATTATACCTCATAATATATAAAGGTCACAGGAAATGTTATGACCTATTTACGTATGTTATGTCTATCTATTAATGGAGTGTTTGTTGCTGTAGGTATCTTACCATTCAAAACTTCAATGTTCTAACCTTACACCATTGCTTGTGTGTAAAAAGCACTTAAATATTTTCAGTAGTTCCACTACCTATTTAGAGAGATAAAATTTTTGTTAAATCACATAGTCTTGATGGAGAATGATATGTCTTTTTTGTCTGTGATAGCTACAAATCGATATGACTTATTCCATGTAATTACGTTGTTTCTCTTTGTCATTACCCTTAAGATAATTACCCTTTTATTGATCGATTAGAATTCAAAGATTCCATTCACTTTTGTACGTCATAAAAATCCTTTTACACAAGTAGCTTTTTTGATGTATAACTTATACACTTACGATAAAAATCAACCAAACCCTATTTTATTTCGTCATTTAGTGTCAGTACACTTAATTTTGTCTTATTTGCTTTTATCTTTCTAGTCCGGAAACCTCATAAATAGCTATCAGGGCACTGGCGGCATTTTCGAAGTTTGCTGGAATTCACGAGGAGATAAAGTTGGAGCTAGTGCGTCGGATGGCTCTGTAAGTTTTTTTTGCAGTAATCCTTGTTTTGTTGCTTCCTAAAACAATTAATTGTAGAAGTATTTTTCATTTTATTTCCAGTGAATTGAATATCCTGTTATGCTTTAATGTTTTCATCTGCCAATATATTTTAATTCTTCAGGTTGTGGTACTTGATCTACGAAGGTAGCAGTGACTATCTCTTTCCTACACAATCGACACATGGGACAGTTTACAGTCAGTAATTTTCATCCAATCCTGTACATTAAACAATTAACCTGCTGGATTATTTGAGCAGGGATGGGCTGTAATACATCACAACTTCTACGCCCTAAGCTTTCAATCAGTGATCAGATTAATCTTACCACACTGTACCACCAACATGTATCCGCAGATACTATAAGCTGTCAATCATTTACTTGCCTCCAGCTTCCTGATACAACTACAATTTGCTAACTGTAACTGTTCCAGTGTATCCTGAACTATGTCTGAACGTATCTCTGTCATTCCCGGAATAAGCCGTTTTGTACATTTATGAACACTAGAAAAGATGAATCCCCTGTTATTATGTTTACGATCAATCTTTTTATTGAATTTATTTACTTCTTGGGAAATGAAATGGTCCATTAGGACGAGAGTTGTTTTCTTCCCACTACTTTGTTTGCTGTATTCCTTGTAAAACTGTTTATTATCTTCGTCAGTGTTGTTAGATCACATCCTTCGTCAAACTGTATATTTGGCGCCGTTGTGTGTCATTATATTTCCCATTCGGCAGCGAGGCCCAAACTCTTTTCGACGTTCCAGTAGCAATCGATACTTGGTTAGTTTATGTGTGAATGGTTTCCTGTTGAGTTGTGTATAAGTTGAACACACTACTTTATCCGGTGATCGTAATATTTCTTGCTTGTTATTGATTGTTGCGTATATATAAGCATTTTGTCAAGTCATTTCCCTTGTGTTTTTCATTTTTGGTGAAAATTTCAGTCAATGCACTGGAGTATCTACCTATCTATCCTACCCTGTTGTAAAGTGTTCTTTTATCTTCAGTTAATTTATTCAACTTGTGCCAACTATGTAATTTTGTCAATGTGTTTTCAGAACGTCCTTGGTTCAGTAATATAATATGCCACATGTGTCTGTCCTTATGATCAGATGTACGCTTACCCATGTTACCTCCAACTCTGATGTTTTTTAAATTTTATCTTATGTAGTGTGTTGCAAATTTTATATTCTTAGGGAAATATGTTATTTTAAATCTTTTTCACACTTTTATTCACTTTGATAAACAAACCAAACTGAAGTCTTATTTCCATGACCTTTGCGTTAATCATGAAGTTTTAGATCTCTTCATATATTTTTTTCTTGTTAGTGTTTTTTTTTGTTGTTTACGACTGTATCTTACTTGTCCTTCCGAAATCACACACTCAATCACATCCTACTCCTTGTTTTATTGTTTTTTGGCTGTGTTTTTTTCTTCACAAATTATGAATGTACTTCCTTGTTCTTGTTCTTGATCAGGCTCTCTTATAGAATTAAAATCTTTTCTCTGTTGAATTAGTTCTGTTTTTTTTCAGACTTCCTTTTTATCCCTTTGTAACTTTACTTGAATCATTAGAATTTTTCTTTATCTTGCTATTTACATTTGACATTATGAACTTGT
Organism: Trichobilharzia regenti; assembly: GCA_944472135.2. Classification (NCBI taxonomy): domain Eukaryota; kingdom Metazoa; phylum Platyhelminthes; class Trematoda; order Strigeidida; family Schistosomatidae; genus Trichobilharzia; species Trichobilharzia regenti. Next base: position 134,216,202 of record OX235262.1, read on the forward strand.
AAATTATGTTATTTACCATGTGTACGGTTATCAATTATTATTATGACTAAATATCTTTTACATTTGTCGATACCATTCTCTGTATGTCCAATTGTATTATTCTTGATCGAGCAGCTGTGTTATGGAAAATGTGCTCGTATTTGTTGCGTGTTGTTTATACTTATAATCTAGTTCTCACTGAATATGCCCATATTCTTCAAATCCCCCACCCCATTTCCCCCCTCCCCCAAAGCATATTTTTTCATTCTCGAAACAATGTCCACTGTATATTTGTCCTTTTTTTGAAGTTTCCCGGATGTAATAATCAACTTATTTGCGATTTTGTACTTCTTGTCTTTACAACTGAAGTGTTGGGGTTGGTAAAAATATAGCATTTATACATTATTTGATAATGATTCAGGATTTTACTGAAGCTCATTTATTCCCAAATTTATTTTAAGTTCTGTTACAAGGGATGTGTATACTTTTCAAAACTTCACGAAAAGTATGATATCATGGTTAACATTAAAAAGGGGAAACTGCATTCTGTATTTCGGCAGTTTGTTAATTTATCTTATACCTATGAGCATGCATATGTGAAGTGTGTATCTCAATCCATGTTCACATGGACTCTCCCAGGATTTGTAGTCTGACTGGTAATCTTGTATTGTATAGGTCTCTGTTGATCTACTAGATATTGCTGATTGGAACGTATCAGCTCATCTGTGATTTTGACAGGTGCAAACGCACTAATAAATGCCTTCACCTTGAATAAAAGAGAAGACTGTTATGTATTGAAATGGCTATGTTTTAAGTTACTAGGTGTGCTTATTGCAAATCTGTTCTAACCAATAATGAGTTTGGACAAAGGGATAATTATTAACAGGTGAAGAGAACGTGATTCCCATCGTAGTTAGCAGTTTTGCAAAGTTTAATTTATTGGTAACCAAATACTGTTCACATTGAGTTTTCTTACTCAATGTAAAAACTTTACTACGCGGAACAGGTTTCCAGTGTAACAGACTGCGCCACATTTCCATGTGAGAGCTAGTGGTATTGTCTAGGCCGAAATAGGTGTAGAAGCTTGGGAACCTGGATCAACTGGTTGTAAGTCAACTCCTCAAACCAATGAACCACATCGCTACTTTCTGTTTAACTATTGTTTCATAACCTTGCTGCATTTTATATTTTAGCTGCATGTGTAAAATAGAATGATATTAAAGTGTCGGTTTGTAGGGATTTGATTGTTTACAGGATTTCATCATGAACTGACATCGGTTAGAGAACCATCGGAAAACCTGGGAGTACTGGACAGCTGTTTCGTCCTAATCTGGGATTCTTCAGCAGTACGCACCCACCGGGGTTCGAACCCAAGACCTTCTGTTTACAAGGCTATCTCGTATACAATTAAGTTAATTCAACAGCATCGTTTTAACTACAGATAACGCGGATCAGAATTTGAAGGCCAGCTTGCTAGGATGAGAAGGAGAAAGTAAGACAGGTGTTCACTGCTGTGCAGTCAATGTGGAGATCTAAAACACAAAAGAAAAGATCTGAATTTTCAATACTAATATCAAGTCTTCCACAGTATTTGCCATCTAAGAATAGTTTTTCTTTCACTTGTGTATTTCTGACGTGTTATTTCTCTTAGTCTCTATACTTTCCGTAATTCATCCCGAATTATTTTTTGACAGTTGTTGTTTTCAGATGTTAAAAAACCAGATAAGTAAGTAGAGGCTGTGTAATTCCATTTATCCATTTGTCGTCATTACGTAGTGAATTATGAAGCTTTGTAACTCCCCTGGCTTATTCAAGCTGGTAGCTACACGTCAAATCCGGGTTTGATTCCCAACGGGATGCGCTGCCGAATCTCTCTTTAGCCGGTAGGTGGTAGTAGGCTTGACTTGGCTTGGCAAAAAAAAGTTGGGCGTTAGGGTAGCAACCGGAGTATGGAAAAGCGACATCACTGTTCCTGACAGTTCAAAGCTCAAAATATGAATTCCTTTATCTCACTTGGAATACGAAAGCAAAGATGAATACTCAATATCATGAAGAAAAAAAACATTTTCACAAGCTTTAATTCAATTCAATGCATCAAAAGTTCCCTACCACATTTGGGGAAGCGGGAAGGGTGTATTCCAGCCTAGTGATAATGATATTGCAAAAAATTGAACCCTATTTAAGTGCATAAACAGTAATGTGAGTCATCCAACATTTCATTATATGTGTTAGTGTTTATTACATTTTATTTTACATTTATTTCATTGTCTGTAAGTTTGTGAAGCAAATTCATAATTAGGTTTAAGAAATTTTATTTTGCTTAAAAAATCACATGATGATGATCAGAAGTAGGCAGAGACAGAGAAAGAAAGAAAAACGGCTTTATTATTCATTTTGACCTAGAAATGGATGATATTTTTATTTTATGTGGTATAGCCTATAGGTATACAAAGTCAGATGATTTTTCTTCAGGAACTAGAACCTTTGTAATAATATATATATATATATATATATATTCACCTCTTTGTTTTCTAAACAAAACAACACTATAGTTTGCTGGTGGTGTTTGTTTGTTTGTGTGTCTGTTCATGCAATGATTTATGCGTATATTTGTGTGGGTGAATGGATGGCTAGGTGTGTGTTTTTGTGTATTGTCATCACTATTACCATCTGTTCACAATTGGTCTTATGCGCATGTTTTTATCACATATAGTGGTGGTTAATAGCTAATAATTCATGCGTATAAACAGATTAACATGTTGTAAGCTTTTAATCGAATCCAACACGTCTCCTGTATGCATATATGTAAACATGATTAATGCCATGATTGCTTTCAATAAGGTCAAGGTTATATATACTGTGTTATTATGTGTGATGTGATTAGACAATACTCATTATTTATAGTAGGTAAGCCCACTAATGCTTTGTTTTTTTTCTGCTATTGATTAGTCTTGATGCATAGACCTGGAGAGAGCTATCTCTGTTTATCATCTTAAACATGAAAAGGAGCCTTAGATTATTACTGAGTCATCATAAATTTATCATTAAAGTTCAATAAAACCACTTTGATTTCGCTGAATTTAGCAAAAGTTTGATCTGTAGTACAGCATAGAAAGACAGGAATACGTTAGGCCAAGAAAACTCTAAGAGATTTGGACTTTTCTGGATGATTTATGTTTAATGTCAATAAAAACTGAAAGATCTATAGGCGAGAAACAACAATTTGGCAGAAGAAGTAGGTAGCCAGCCAATACAGGACTTCAAGTGAATGTAGAAAAGACAGAGGTGATAAAGATGACCAACCAACAGGAGGAATTCCAGCCAGGTCACCTATTTCCGTAACCTAAGCAACATCGTTTCAACTGCATGCACCTCATATGAGGATGTCAGAGTTAGGATCGGGAAAGTAAGACGGACGCTCATTACTCTTAAATCCGTGTGGAAATCTACTGAACTCAGCATAAGAAACAGTCTGTCTGATTTTCAACACTAACTTCAAGTTAGTAATTGTATATGGTTCAAAGACTTTTCGAAAGACTTTAGACTTTTATGAACAACTGCCATCACTGCATGCTAAAGATCGCATGGTTTAGTTGGAAAGTATTAGCAACAAAGAACTGTGGCAGAGAACCAAACAAAAACTTATTGCTCAACAATTATTTTTTTGTAATACTTTACTTTCCTAACGGAACATAGGGCTTCAAGCCAAAGCTTGGGTGTTGCGGTAGCAGTGGTACTTATTTTTACGGGATGGGGTTGCTAGCCTCATGCCCAACCTTCCTCCTTTACCAGTCTTATTACTAGTTTAGCGAGGTAAAGAAGTGCTTCGGCTGCAGATCGAACCTTGGATCATTTGCGTGGTTGGCGAAATTTCTACTGCTGTGCCACCGATGAACCCAGCAAATATGCAGAAGTAAATTGAGATGGATAGGACATGCTCTGAAGAGACTGTTTAGTGACATCACGTGCCGCGTCGTATAGCGAAACCCGATTGGGATACGACGGGTTCGGTGTTGGTTGATGACATGGGGGAGATTGTGTGAGAAGATGGAAGACTATGGGCAATTCGTGAAGTCAGTTAAAAAGGACTACAGAAAACAGGATGAAACAGATATGTCTTTGAAGCCGTATATGTTTCACTCGGTACCTGAGAGAATAATGATAATATACAGCATAAGAAGTTTTTTTGCTGCTATTTCTTCTGCAAGAATGATGTTGAAATCATCCCTAAAGAATATACAAGAGGCGGAATATCTGTAGTCCAGTTTGTAGGTAAACATCTAGTAAGGTGTAGACTTCTTGACTGGTTGGCTACCTCGGGGCGGTAAAAGCCAACAGCTGGAGACAATTGGTGAAATAGCTGAAAATCATTGTCAATGGCTAACGCAGATGCATCCACTCCTTGTGACTGATAACACTCCATAAAACTATATTGTTTTTCAATATTACTTTTCTTTTTGCCTCATATCTCTGTTCAGTGTGACTATTTTGGATTTCTTTTTACTTTCTTCTCTTGCTTTGTTTGCTACATGGAGTGTGGCGACTGGAACTACTCTACATTAGTGCAAAGTTCTATGTTAAAACCAGTGAGTTAGTCAGTCATCCTTTCTGGCTGGTCATCTGATCTTCATTATCCATCGAAGGATGCAGCTGCTTTTAGTGTCCAGTAAACATTTATATATCTTCCATAGGAAAGTAGTCATTAGGATGAAAATTGTTCACTTGGAAATGCTTTGGACAATCAAAAAACCCACATTTATTTTATTTTATTTTTGATTACAGCTTGATTCCGCACTGTATTTTTGGTACAGGTATGGAATTTTCAGCATGTGATATCGGTAGTCCAAATTTCACAGGCCGACCATAGATATCAGGTGTTAGTCGGCGTGGGCTCGAACCCCAGACCATGTGCATGGTCGGCGAGAGTCCTAACCACTGAGAATATGCACAAAACCCAATATGAGGAATTTATTTCATTCTACTTGAGTAGATTGTTTCACTGATGTAAACTCACCTCCAAAATGAATAATAATAAGTAATACAACTGAGTTGACCTCAATTCTCCTATTCTATAAATTTTTGGTGAATTTATATGTATTATTATTGTTATTATCATTATATTATTCATTCCTTCACGTTCACAGTGGAACATACGGCTTCAAACCAGAGGCTTGAAGTCTCTGTAGAAGTTGTGATTATTTTTTTAAAGGATGGGGTTACCAGCCTTATGTCCAACCTTTCCCCTTTACCAACTTTATATCTGGCTTAGTGAGACAAAGGAGTGTGTCGGCCGGGGATCGAGCCCCAGACCATGTGCATGGTTGGCGAGCGTCCTAACCGCTGTGCCACCGACACAACCGAATGTATATGTATTATTATTATTATGTAAATTCTTCTCAATGTTATTTCATTTCCCAATCTCTTTCTTTTTTGGAATCATTAACTTAGGTTTGATACTATTATCTCACTTTGTAATGAATACGTCTCATGCATAATTTGGTTTTAACTTTGTGTAAAACTAATATATAAACAATGTTTGTATTATTTAATACAAACTGTTATACTGATGAATTATTTTATTTATTTGTTGTAAAGTTATGGGCTTATTTTCTTTCTTTTCTTCTCGTTTTGAAATCACTGCAGACGAAAATGAGAATTTTTTTCGGTTTTACGTATCTATTGTCTGTTCTATTGATCATTTATTCTATGTATGCATAGATGATAGGGTAGACAGAAATAAATTTGCAGCACACATCCCTCAACTGTGTATATAATCGCTAACTATTTTGTTACGCTTGTTAATTTTGCCTAGTTTCAATGTTGCCTATGTTCACCTGCATGGATGGATGGATGGATGATTGTATCCAAAGCGTTAAATTGACCTGTCTAACTTCTACCTAAAGTATAAATATAGTAATTAATATACACCATTTGTATTTAGTCTCATTAGCATAATATCATCAAATATATATATAACCTTTTATGTTTGTATTTAGCAATCTCATTTTCTCAACATCTGTGCACTTAAATGTATAAATGTGATTAATGTTCATAACTAATGGTGACAGTTGTCGATGTATATTATACAAAACTGTTTCTTATTTTTCAATGATTCGTTTTTTTTCCAACGTTTTTGATTGGTTTCCGGTTAGAAAGCCATTGAAAGTCAGTTCCTACTGGACAACCTTTTTTCATTCTATTAGTCTTTTTTCTACCATACCTTGAGCTGGGAGTGGGATTTAAGGCTGTAAGCTTGAGCTTTAAAGTCTCACTCGTGATGTTGTCGTATTTGTGAGATGTGTAGAGTTGCTTGTCACACATCGAATCATCCCACTTTTCTGGGTTGACTACTGTTTTTGGTCAAGATATAGGATTGTGTCGCACTGGAACCGAACATACGCTAACTAGAGTGATCATAATGCAAAGAAAGTGTGTGAATCAGTATAATTGTGGTCAACTTGAACCTGAGTTTTTAGAAAATACTCTAATTCTTGTTAATTGTTTCTGATGAATGTTGTATATTATTATTATTAGTAGTATTGCTTCAAACAAACTTCAGACCTTCATCAACAGTTGTCTTTGCTCAATACTCAAGATCAGATGGCCAGAAAAGATCAGAAACAGGGATCTCTGGGAGCGAACCAACCAGGAACCCATTGTGCAACAAATAGACAGGAAGAAATGGAGATGGATTGGCTGGCCATACTCTAAGGAAACCATCAAGTGACATCACTAGACAAGCCATTGCTTGAGTGGAACCCGAAAGGGAAGTGGCGAGTTGGTCGTCAGTGCAAGGGTGGGATGACTTGGAGGAGGAGATGAAAGCATGTGGGTAGACTTGGAGCGGGGTGAAAAAGTTGGCAGAAAACAGAAGGCAATGGTGATACGCAGCTGAAGCCCTATATTCGTCTAGGAACTAAAGGATATAATAATAATAATTGCTTCGTTTGTGATTCCCTTGGGTTCCCAGTCGAGCAAAGGGCTTCAACAGCACATCTTTATTTCATTCTGTCTTCTTCAGTCCTCCAGTAGTTGGCTCCACGATCGCCCATTAGCTTTGGTCTCCTCCATATCGCCCTCAGACGCCCATATAACAGTTTCCTATCCGGGTTTCACTCGAGTGCTGACATGGTGCGCGATGTAACTCAATGGTCTCCTCAGCGCCATATCCTATCCATCTCCATTTCCTTCTACATATATGTTGCTCAATAGGTTCTTGGTTGGTTCGTTCTCAGAGTTTCTTGTTGTTGGTTCTCTCTGGCCAACTGATCTTCAGTATGGTGCAAGCAAAGCTAACTGTTGATAAAAGTTTTCAGTAGCCTGTTGGAAACGCCTTTTTTGTGACGCGCGCGCTAAATCTCTGATCTAGATAGTAGGACTGACTTAGCATTGTCATGAGAAACCCGTATTGCTTCTGAGATTGTAAGGTTAATTTCCTTCATTTGGTACTCAAAAAAGAAGTATTTTCACAGGGAAGGGGATTTGTAACAATAGCTTGTAAGTTGTTAGGGCGGATGGGCTTCTTTGTTAGCCATGAAGTCATGATTAATGCATGCAGTGACATGACATTTGTGGTTGGACACTTCTTGAATCGTTTATTTACAGCCTTAATTCCTGAAGTTCTGTAAATATGATACACTATGTATTTAAAAAAAATTAAACTTCGTTGTTGTTATTATTGAGGTGTAATCTGGATTTTGTTCTTACCTCAGTATGAAGGATATTTTCAAGCGATCAGTTGGCTATAATGTTGTATCCAGGAGCGCATTCTAGTCAAGTTAGATGCACCTCAATTCAGTAGCATTCTGTCATAACATAAATGAGAAGAATGATTTATTTCAATACTTAATTTTATTTTGAAAATAATAACCGAATATTTAGGCATCTACTTTGTTAGGACAAAAAAATTACAGTGTTTCTGCTTTTTGGATCAAGTTGTATTGTTACACAAACTTTCCTTCTTTGAAACGTACCACTTTATATGTCTACTGATATGGAATTTTCGATAGATTTGTTGAGTTACTTGACTTACTAAGTTTCAGCATTGAACTCTACACAGGTGTGCATCAGTTCAAGTTTCCTCATTCCATGTAGCATACAAAGGTAGCTAAAATGGAGAAAAATGGACTTGAAAGTACCATCATAAGCAGATTTGTGGAAGAGATGGAATTAACACTAGGGTATAAAGGAAATGGTAGATCACAGAGATTGAGTGCATCTGCGCCAGTCAGAAGGGTTTTTTCAAGCCATATTACTAGTAGTCTCCAGCTGTTGGTTCTTAGCATCTGGAGGACCGTAAGCAGGCAGTCTAAGCCCTCCTACATGACTCGAACGAACAGTCATAGACTTCATATATGATGACAGGTTTTCGTTCGGCCATTTCTTACTTTTCCAACCTGATCCTATGTCAGCTTTCATTGCTCGTCATGGGAAGTTATGGATTGGTATACGCAACATGTGTTTTAGCCATCTCAATCGACTAGCTTTCACAACGTGCCCTCCTTATTGAGCACTCCACGCTTAACTTCAATATTACTTAATGAATGAAATCTGTTTTTTATTAGAGAATTCATTTGGCAATATTACTATTCGTATTTTAAAAAATACGGCAGAATTTAGGCTCCTATTGAATATATATATATATATATATATATTATTAGTTTTAATTTAGCCTCGTGCCACAAAACGTATACATTAAATATTTAAATATTTGCCTTCCCTGGGGACGGTGAACTTGAATTCTTACGTTCACTAGTTTGGGATGAAGGCTAAATTATCGCCCTACCTACTATGATCACTCCATATTTCATAAGATATAGAAAATATGGATGTCTTTCTGCTTTTTGAGTTGGGCTACATATTGAGAATGTGTTGTATCTTGTCAATAAAGTAATTTGGAGAGTTGAGTAAGATTTCAACGAAAATCGAGCAGGTATTTGGTAAATATATATACTTTTCTATAGTTTGGTTTGTAAGGGTTAGTTTTTTTTACGAGTTGATCACGGGTTGATATATATATATATATATAATCGGCATGAAGATCCACTGCTCCTTACAACATTGAACAAGATCCTTACGTTTAACACTAATGTCAGGCCAGTCAATTCTTTTTTGAGGTTTAGAGACTTGTGGTACGCATCACCAATTCATTTTAAACGAGCTCTTGCAAGCTTCTATCGATAGCTTTGGTAAGTCGTCATCGTCAACAGCTGTGTACGCCTGATATGGCGTTTCAGATAAGCATAAGCCACGATACACTTCGGATACTGATGATTTGTGATGCAAAGCCACTCTAGTAGGTAGCGAATAAGCAGAGAACTTACAACCGAATCATTAGGCAGAAGGGAAAGGAGATGAATTTAGACATATTTTGAGAAGACTGTTGATTGACATAACATGCCAGGCTGTCGAGTGGAAAGTGAATAGAAATTGACGATTGATGCGTTGATGGGTGGTATAGAGGACATCACGTGAAGCGGAAATTTGTGGAGCTAGTGGGAAGTGGTGGTAGAGAACCTAGTGCAACAGAGATGTATCTTTGTGACGCTGTATGATCTGCTTGAAGCAAAAAGATGACCTGATTGTTCAACTCAATATCAGCTGCACAATCGATTTTCTTAATCATATTGAACTTCCTTTTGGAAACTAAAGTTTTTTTTATTCTCACTATTTACTTTGAATTGTTTTTACCCGTTTATACGATACACCTACCTGAGTAGTATATGCAGTCTACTGGCTGCCTATAGGATAAAACGAGTTTTCTGTTTGTTAGTATTCGACTGTTTTGTCTTTTTTTCTAAAGTAGTTCTCAACATTGTATTTTTTCTGATAACATCACTCTAAAACACGTTAAAACATTCTGAATAGCTGTTGGTTCCTCGGTGTCTTGATTGCAATAGAGTCCATTTATTTTATGTTGAATAACTTCCTGAGAATAACTTTTATGTGTTGCTGTACGTTCCCAGTTATAGTCAGGATGATGGCGTATGATTAGTATTCTTGTTAAATTCAGTCTGCCGTTTTCTAACTGACGTGAATATCTCAGAGGGACAATCGATCATTTCTTTCTTCAGTGGATATGGTCTCAATGATGACCCTTAGTGGTCAAATGGTGAGTGGATGTCTTCATCCTAATTTTATTTTAGAATGTAGAACTGTCACCTAGACAGAAGATTCATAATTCTAGTTGCATTATATCTGGTACCATTCACTCATTCCCTGCATGAAAACTTAGGATGTCAGATCATATATCGATGAGTCCATGGACTTCTCTTTCACCTTGACTGTGAATATACAGAATTATATACTTCTAACAGTTTTATCATATTTCATTTTGATGTGTTTCTCCAGCTGATGTGAGATGTGGCTCCCTGGCTTAAGTACTTGACTTCCAGTCAACTGGTCTGGGGTTCGAGTCTGGTCCCAGTTACTTCAACTCGAGCCCTCACACAATATGTTTGGCTTACAGCTGAGTACTAGGCAACTGAGTTCTAACTAATTAACTTTCTACTTTATCTCCCCTGTATGATACGTAGACGTATCATAGGTAATGCTTTAAACTTTTAAAACGACAACTGCTCTAACACTGAGAAATTTGGGATTTCTCTTGTTTTTAATATCAAACTTTTAAATTCTTTTAGAAATTGTGTAGTTAAGTTTATCAAATCTTTAGACTTGTGTCTGTTTTCTTATCTGAGAAATGTTTAGATAAACTATAAGTTTGATCTCTCAGGAGAGAGATATTTAATCGTAGTTAATCATTCAGTTCGCATGTTGTTCTGATTTTGGGATGGGGGTCGATTTGGAATTCATAGAGAATGATATCTCTTGACCTGTTTTGTTATTTAATTCTCTGTCAGTAGCTGGTCTATGTTTCGTCTTATTTGATTATTTGACTTTTTAATTGAGTCAGCCTACAGTCTCTACAAGTTCATTAAACTTTAATTTATTATTATTTTTCACTTGGGTTCTGGGTGCAACATTGGGCTTAAACAGCACATCTCCATTTTTCCTATTCTCAGTAGTCACACTTAGCTGACCCCATGATTGCCTGAAAGTTCTCATCTCCTCATTCATGATATCCTTGGATCTACACCCAACTCATCGTCTCCCATGATATTATCCACCAATCCACCAATATTATCCAACGGTCTCTTCAGCGTGTGTCGGATCCATTTCCATATTCCTCCGCATATTTGTTGAGCAATAGGTTCTTAATTGGTTTGCTCCCAGGGTTGCTTATTGTTGATTCTTTCTAGTCAACCATCTGATCTTCGGTTTGGGCAGAAGACAGCCTATTTGTCTAGGCAGTCGTGAGTCTTGAAAAACAGGGAAGGTTGGTTATGGCGCTAGCGATCCTACCCTGGAAAATCAATCGAAGCACTACAGAAACTTCAAAGCACAACAATATCAATGAGATGCTCACTAGCGACTTGCCCTATTCAGGTAGGTAGTTACCTGGGGTTCCAGTGAGAAGTTGTAACCACTAGGGTGCAACAGGTTGGGTATAAGGACAAATACGCGCCGAAGACATTGGCTAGGGGTCGCGCTATGTCGTCAATTGGCAGAAGTTAGAATTCATGCGCTGGCCATTGGATCGGGTCCCAGTGGCTTAATGGTGTACGAACTCGCCTTGTAACCAGAAGGGCCTGGGTTCGAATCCTGGCGGTGGGTGCGTACTGCTGAAGAATCCCAAAGAGCCAGGACGAAACAGCTGTCCATTACTCCCAGGTTTTCCAGTGGTTCTCTAACTAACACTTGAAAAATATAATCTTTCAATAATTCTTCTTTATTTCTGGTTTATTCTCTTTTGTTCACTACCACTGTAGTTGTTGTATATACACATTCTTCATCTGTGAAGAAAATTTATTTTCTAAATTTCTTCCTTTTACTTTCCAAGTGGAATATATAGGGCTCCAAGCCAGTGCTTTACAGTTTCAGTAGCAGTGGTTTCGTTTTTACACAGTGAGATTGTTGCAGGCCTCACTCCCGACCTTCCATATTTACCTGGCTTACTACCGGCTAAGGTAGGTAAAGGAGTGCACCGGCTGGGGATCGAACCTTGGACCACGTACGTGTTTGGCGAGCGCACTATTGCTTAACCGCTGACGCACAAAACAATTAGGAATTCATAACTTTCTCCAAGATTCCACAAATTTAGTATACAATTGGTGGATGGTGGCCAGAGACCGAGCACTTCGGTCCAATCAATCGACGGGAAAATCAAGAATTCAATTCAATTCCACAAATTTGTTTACTTTACTTATATGACACAGTTTTCAGAATTTAGATGTAAAATTTAACAACATAATTATTTCTTGATTTTCCTCTTATATGTCTATACCTGGTATGATTCTGAAGGTTTGAAAAGAAAAACAACTTGACCGTTACAAGAAGCTCTCTTGTTTGTTTACACTATCTGAGCTGTGAAATCCAACTATTCTGTTAATAGTGTTCAATTTGAGAAGCTGATTTTGATTACCGTGATGTAGCCGATTTCTGAGCTTTGTTCATCCACCGGTTTGTTTTTAGTCTAAGAACCTTTGCTACCACGCTGAAATATCCTTGTCCACTTAATGGATATTAAAATTACTTACCAATTTTTAAGTCCGATTGTGCTCATCTGATATCATCACTTTTAGGAATCATTTGTTTCTTTAGCTGTCTTTAAACTAGTAAATTATTGATTGCAGGTGTATGCCTTGAAAGTAACTGGCACATTATGACAATGTAACCGTTCACGGAGAGAAATAATTGTTCTTGGAGGCCTGCAACATTTAGTGTTAGCCTCCTTTTATATATATACTGAACATCCGTTTTTATGCTAATTTGTCTGAATGATTAACAGGTCTTGAAATAGTATTTAATTGGTGGATGGTGACTAGCAGTGGAATCCAGGATGTGTATTTCGTAATATTTGGGACTCGGCATCTGGATGTACCTGCCTTACTCAGTGAGTGATGATGTACCCACCGAGGCTCGAACCCAATGCCCATAGTTTCAAACGCCAAGGCGTTATCCACTAGACCACTTGCGCCACGAGAGCCACCTCTTGTGCAACGGGTCATATTAATTTAATTGAATTTGAGATTTTCCCGTCGATTGATTGGACCGAAGTGCTCGGTCTCAGGTTGACATGTCGGCTTCTTGTGTAGATGCTTTGATGATGTCTGGGCATTTAATTAGTATTTAATCGGTGGGAACATTATCACTCACTGAGAAAGGCAAGTGCATCCAGTGATGAGTCCTAAATAGGACGAAATGTGCATCCTGGACTCCACTGCTAGTCACCATCCACCAGTTAAATGCACAGACATCGTTGAAGCATCTGCGCAAGAAGCCAACATATCAACCTGAAACTGAGCACTTCGACCCAATCAATTGACGGGAAAATCTAACATTCACTTAAAAAAAAGGTCTTGAAATATTTCATTATTGATATCTCCATTACATATGAGGAATGTATCATTCATATATTTTTGATATTAATGAAAATCCTCAATCTTCCATCATAAAACTTTATTACTAAGGAAGAAGTATGCAAATGTTGACCCTATTACCACTACATTTTTTGTCTGTACAATATTTCATTCATTGAGCTAAACATCTAGAAGTAGTTTTTCAGATAATAAATCGACACAATATTGTTAAAATTGTTATCATCTATGAGGCTTTGTGGAAGGTAAATAGTTCTTATGACAGAAACTTTAGAGGGGAACGAAGTGATATTTAAAGGCGGAGGGTTCTATCTAGAGATTCTTGAGAAAATTTCCAATTGTTTGGAGAACATCTGTGAACTGTTTAGGACACTCAAGCTGTGAATCATTTATATTGAAAGTTGAACTCTGTTGTATTCACTCGTGATACACCTTCGGAAGTGAATCATTGAACCCAATGGATATAATTGCGCAAATTACTCAGAGGTAATGACAAGTTTTCATCTTACCTTTTTCAAAAGAAATGAAAGTTCCTATAATGTCGTATAAAATATCCTTTTGTACTCAGCTGATAGCAAACTGATGAACACAGTTTATGACAACAGATATGAATTGTTCACACTTTTTGTTTGAAGCTGGAAGATGGTGTTACTCAATGGTGGGCTGATATGTGTTTGCTAACTATTATTATTCGGAGTGGAACATACAGTTTCAGTAGTACATCTCCATTTCATCCAGTTCTCTGCTGTCCTTTTCAGGGTCTATAAGCCTTTATCTCCTCCTCCGTGTCACCTTCGAACATTCACCTAGTCATTTCCCATTCAGGTTCCATTCAAAGACCAGCCTGATGCGTGCAGTCATTCGATGATCTCCACAATCTCTGTCTAATTCATCTCTTTGTTGCTAATCCTTTCTGATCTTCAGTATGGAGTGAAGGCAGATGTTGATAAAAGTCTTTAGTAGCCTACTAGAAATGCTTTTCTAGACGCGTTAAGTCTTTGAACCATAAGGAAACATTGACTCCTTCGACATTAGTGTTGAAAATCTGATTCTTTATTCCATGTGGTGAGTGCAAAAGATCCCCACACTGACTTCAGAGTAATGAACGTCTACCTTGCTATTTCGATCCTGGCTGGCTTTAAAATCCTCATAGGTGATGGTGTATGTCTATAGTTGAAACGATGTTGCCCTAACCGGGTAAGTGAAAAAAGTGGCTTTATTTCAAATTTCTCCCGCTAATGATGATGATGATCAGCGCTTGTTGCTGTTGATTAGGCGTGTATTCTGTATGTTCACTTGAATTCTTGTCTTCGCTAACAGCCTCCTTTCCCAACTTGTCGTTTTTTGTATGTAACCTATAACTTCACTTAAATTTCTGTCTTTTATTACCAATTTTTAAACAGTAGTTTAAATGTTTTATTTTAGTTTATATGTTTATTTTTTTCAAATCTTTAGTCTTGAATTTTAGACTAATCCAATCCAACTGGCATGTTGCGTTAAAACACACAACTTCCATTCTGCCCTTGCGTATAATAGTAATAATAATAATTTTGACCAATCAGTCAGTCAGGCAGTCTCATCATTATCTTTATAGTCTAAATTCCATGTTTGATTATAAATTATTTAAAAGATGAAAAGCCATAAGCATCAACTAGGGGATTTTGTAACCCTTGACGTAGCTGTAGAATGCAAACTTTAATTAAGATAAGATTTATTCTGAACTCGTTTACCCTAGAAGCCATTGGATAGCATTTTAAGGCATTCTTAAATGTATAACCAATATCCTAGTATAGACAATATTAAGTTGTGTATGCAAAAAGTATAATAATATTTACGAGGGAGTAGTTGGTCGAGATGTGCGTCGGTGGCACAGTGGTTAGGACTCTCGCCGACCATGCACATGGTCCGGGGTTCGAGCCCGCACCGACGCACACCTGATATCTATGGTCGGCCTGCAAAATTTGGGCTACCGATATCCATGCTGAAAATTCCATACTTGTACCGAAAATACAGTGTGGAATCAAGCTGTAAATCAAAAATCAAAAAATGTAGTGTATTGACTTAAACATTCGACTTTCAATTATGGTGTCCTGGGTTCAAATCACGTCCCACCTACTGCAGCCTGAGCAACTTGGTACTATCATTAGCCCAAGCACAATAAATGTGACTTATAGCCTGGTACTGGGGAATTCAGATCCAATTAACTAACTAGATGGTAGTTGAAGTAGTTTTTTTTTATTATTTTGACTAGCAGTGGAATCCAGGGTGCATATTTCGTCCTGTTTAGTGCTCGCCATCTGGATGTTCTTGCATTCCTCAGGTAATGACTGTGTTCCTACTGAGACTCGAACGCAGTATCTGTCGTTTCAAACACCATCGCGTTATCCACTAGACCGATTGAACCCTGAGAGCCATGTCTTTTGTAATGGGTGTCAGTTATTATGCCGGCGCATCCAGCTGACAAGTTCCATATTGGGCGAGATATGCATTCTGGATTTTCCTTTTATTCATCATTCACCAAATTGCTACTACATCGTCGAAGCATTTACACAAGGAGTCGAAATGTCAACAAAGGGTCAACTTTTCGGTCCAATCAATCAACAGGGAAATCAAAATTGAATTATGATTAAATAATAACTAGATGGTAGTTGACTCAGCCGAGTTAATCACTAAACTTAACGTCAAAAGTTCTAATAACAAGAATTAATTTGATATATTCACTTTATTTAATAAATTTTGAGCATATTCAAAATAGAATGTTCAGAGAGATTCGTGAATTCATACAGTTTTGAATCAGTTAAAAATATTCCAGGGCTGCAATTTTCAAATTTTAGGTAACAGTTATCGGCGAGCTTCATTCTAATCAGGACTCGTCAGCTAGATAAGTCTAATACTAATAGTTAT
Source organism: Trichobilharzia regenti (assembly GCA_944472135.2). Lineage (NCBI taxonomy): Eukaryota > Metazoa > Platyhelminthes > Trematoda > Strigeidida > Schistosomatidae > Trichobilharzia > Trichobilharzia regenti. Next base: position 134,232,521 of record OX235262.1, read on the forward strand.
ATCTTCATTCTGCACAAAGTGCTTACTCAATAGACAGGATTCTCAGTGAAGTTTATTGCATGTTATTTTCTCTTCGTTTAGGATCTCCAAGTAAAATAACAATCTGATGTACTTCATGTGACGTAATGCTCTGCCATCTAAAGATTAAAATAATCCCTTATGGTATTATCGTTTCGTCATCTAGTAATCCTTAACAGTAGTTTGAAAAACAATCACAAATGTGCTCGAGCTCATTTGACTACCCACAGATATAATTGTTTGTTAAACAAAGTATGATAGAATTTTATGCATTGTGTTGGCTGGGAATTCAGGTAGTCGTAGTGATTCAAGCTGGCCTCTTCAATATAAAAAGTGATACTCAAGAACCACATCATGTGGAAGTATATTATTATTATTATTCCCTTGGGTTCCTAGTGGAACATAGGGCTTCAACTTCACGTCTCCATTTGCTTCTGTCTTCTGCTCTATTTTTCACCTGCATCCATCTTAGTCCATACTGTTTCAACTCCTCTTCACACGATCTCCTCCATGTCACCCTTGAACTGACGTCCCACTCGCCGCTTCCCTTCCGGGTTCCACTCGAACAATGGCCTGACGCGCGCGTGATGTCACCCAACGGCCTACTCAGCGAGCTAGTGTCCAATCCATCTCAATCCACTTTCTCCTGCATATTTGTTGGTTGGCGATTCGTTCTTGTTTTGTTTGTTCCCATAGTTCCTTGTTGGTGATTCTTTCCGGCCCGACCATCTGATCTTCAGTATAGAGCAAAGACAGTTGTTGATAAAGATCTGGTCTGCAACAGGCTGTTGGAAATATTCTTTGTGACCCGCCCGCCAAGTTTCTGATCCGTATAGAAGAACTGACTAACTTGACGTTTGTATTGAAAATCCGAATTTTGTTGTTGATACTGGCTGAGTGACAAAGATTTCCAGATTGGTTTCAGTTGGTTGATGAATGTGTTTCTCGCTCGATTTGACATCCTCGTCCGTTCCGACTGGCTGTAATTGAGACAATACTCCCTCCCTAGATAAGTGAATATAGTGACCTCTTTCAAATCCCTCCCGTTGATGGTGATTGGCGCTGGATGTTGTTGCTACTGCTGTTGTTGTTGGTGGTTGGTTATATTCATAACCTCCGTCTTGTCTATGTTCACCTGGAGTCCTGTCTTCGGTGGCTGCTTCTTCAACCAGTTTGACGGTTTTCGCTCGCTTGTAAGTCTTCGATTTTGTGACAGTGACATCAAACATAAATCATGCACGCGCGAAATCCAGGTCATCTAGGTTCTTCACGTCGGTCCGGGATATCCCTGTCCCGTTTCTCGTTTCCCACTGTCTGAAGCATAATCCAGTCAGTCCACCACAATTAGGAATATCATTGGTGATAGATAATAAGCACCCTTGTCTGACTCCTGTGTTTACTCGAAACGCCTCGCTGAGTTTTCCGTTATGGATCACTTGACATATACCGTCTTACAGCTAGCTGTTGAATAAGGTTGATGAATATATGGGCACTGCACGCCGTAGTACTCGACTAGTCTCCAAATTACTTCGTGGTCAACGCTGTCTGTCGAAGGCCTTCTCGAAGTCTATAAAGTTGAGGTAGAGGTTTGATTTCCATTCCATGGTTTATTCTGTGATGATGATGCGTAGAGTTGCAACTTGGTCAGAATATGATTTGCCTTTCCTGAATCCAGCTTGTTCCGACAGGCGAAGTTCTGTATCCAGTGCGTCGTTTAATCTCTCCAGGATGATGCGGCTCAGGATTTTACTTGGCGTCGACAGGAGCATGATACCTCGGCAGTTCTTGCAGAGTCCTAAGTCGCCCAGTAAGGATATTATTGGAGGAATATTCAAAGAAGTGTTAAATGATAAAGTATTCCTCTGTTTTTGAAAGAGATCAGTTGATCAGTTAGAATCGATGATGCAATGATAGTGGGACACAGTAACTTGAGGAAAGAAACAGTAGTATGAATCGTTTTCATCACTATCAACAGTCAACTACGATACTCTGGATAGCTAAACAAGATGTGGAATAATCGCCATATCGTAGATACGGTAACTTTGGTGTGGTGTACTTAACACACTTTTTTGGGAAATGGAATTCAAGACCATTGAATCTCGTAGTAGTAAATACGTTTAATTATCCATTTACTAAGTTTGAAGCCAGTGCCATGTATATCTTTCAAATTCAGTTGATTGACATTATGCATGCCGAATATATCACGTTAACAAAATCTAGTAGACATCATGTGACTTTTTTTGTTTGTCTATTTACGACTGTTTTGATACACAATTAATAGTAGGCGTGCAATCAATAATGGTGTGATAAAATCTTGTTTCCTTTAGAATGCAGAATCTTTGAAACGTGTTTTTACAAACTGAAATACACAAATACAAATCTTTCAATTCAGATTTTATCACAAGTCAGAATCACTTAAAGAACTAGAAGTGACTAGACATGTGTGTTTCCCTAGTTTGGGATTCTTTAGCAGTGCACACTTATGATGGTAACTAATATAGAATCTAAGAAATCCAGTTGACTAGCTAGCACGTTTATAATTCAACTACTGGGGTACAATCTGATGGCGCATGAATTTTTACTTCGGCGTCACTACTAACTAGTGTCACGGGGAAATATCTTCAATCAATCATCTACAGTGGGCCAGATCACGAGCAACTTCTCATCAGAATCTCAGGAATTCCATTCTGCAGTCATTCATTGATGAGTAGTGGATTGTTTTACTCAGTTTGTGGATTCATTGAGGTTAATTTTCTACCAACCTAACACTTAAAAATTATCAAGTTTTGGTTTGTAGAGATTCGAATGGTTACTGCTTTGATTGTGAGCTGAAAACAGGTAGAGAACCACAGAGTTCTGGTCTTAGTTGCTGAATGCTCTACGAGTTTTCCTTTTAACTGGGAGGTTCTGAGTCAGAATCATGGTGGGTAAGTAAAGCTGAAGGGTCCCAAACTGGAACGAAACAGCTGTTCAGTAGTCCACGGTTTTCCAATGCTTCATTCACAGACATCAGTTCGTGATCAAACGCGTAACTTAAAAATTAATTCTTATCTGTTAAAATCTGAGTCCTATTCGTGTACAAATCGACTAACTGATTTCGAAATATATTCAACAGACTAAATGATTTTATCTGATATTGATTGTATTATGCTTGTTGCTAGTTGTTGTATTGGCCAAGTTAAACTTCAAGCACCACTTACTATCAGTCAGCAAATGACCTCAAGTTTGAAATCACTTATTATGTGACAGGACATTTACGTTTGACGATTTCTAATAAGAAAGATAAGGGGACAGTTACGTAATCTGAAGTAAACATCCTAGGTGACATGTAACGAGATAAGCAGATTATTTTTATAAAACAAGACCCTTTATCAGTTTCATTTCATTAAAATGAGTGAATCAACAAAAATAAGCAACACTTAACGTGATTAAGAATCATCAGAGGTTGAGAATGAGTGTCGGTGGCACAGCGTTTAGGGTGCTCGCCGACCATGCACATGGTCCGGGGTTCAATCCCCGGTCGACTCACTCCTTTACCTCACTAAGCCATGGAGCTAGCAACCCTATCCTGTAAAATTAAACACTGCTGCGGAAACTTCAAGCCTCTAGCTGGAGGCCCGATGTTCCATTGGGAACGTGAAGGAAAAAAAAGAGGTTGAGAATGATTCACAGAGTATATGGAATTACGATAAGTTAACTAGACAACACTTAATCCAAAAGTCATTATGTCTTAGGTCCAAATCATGGCCGTGAGAGAACTCCAAGCAATTGAAATAGCAGCTTCGATAATCATCTTTGGCTTTTGGATATATTCATCATCGATTATAAGTGGTAGAGACATTACATCGATAATAAATTGAAAATCATCGGTTATCAAATTGATGAATGATGAAACGCTAGCTCAATTACATGAAGGTATGTTACAAAGTGTGCATTTCATACATTGTACACTGGTTTTACAGTAAATATCTCATCTAATGAGAGTCTGAGATGATATCAACTTTAGAAAAGTACTGGTTATAGCGTAGGCGCTTTTTTAGCATTTCATTTTATATGTGTGGAATTGTGGCTCCTATACTTCAACAGGAAACACCATAAACATAATAATTGGGTTTGTTAGAAGGGTTTATGATATCAACGCAGTTGGAAATTAAAACTGTGAAAGGGTCAACACTGTTTTCTCCTAGTTTGGGATTCACATCACCCACCATTAGGAGTTTTATATCGCAATTTGGGATCTTGTCCATCACTGTTTTGAATTGTCTGTAGAAGTTTTCTCTTGCCCTATTTTGTTTGTAGACGCGAAGAATCGGAAAATTGCAACTTTCCTTCCGAGTTGAATCTCACTGCTATTATCCTGGAGAAGATTGGTCGCCGGTGTATATGAGCCTCCGATGCTTTTGGTGACATTATGATACACATTCCCTCAGTGTACTCTTGGCGGTCATCTGAGTGACTGAGTAGACTATTGACTTCCCAGTTAACAAAGTGGAAAGTCTTTTCTATCTCCTCTCACAAATTCTGAGTACTTCTAAAGTGTATTCTCTCATCTCTTTGACAACTTTAGCAGCATTACCAGCTTTGAATGTTCCATGTCCCCATTCTTATTTCTGCTTTCATTGAGAGAAGACATATCGGTTGTGACTTGCTTTCTGAAAGCCTTCACCAAGACTGTCTCTCAGATTCCACCGAAAAAATAAATATGCTTTTTATTTTATTTTTCTGTTCTTTGAAGTTTCTTTAGCAACTGGATTGATTCTCAAGGGTTGAGTCTCTCGTCAGACATCCAATCTTCCCTCCTTTTCAGGGCTTAGGACTGGTTTGCAAACTAGGCGAGGTTTTCAAGTAATATACTAATCGATAATGTATCGTTTAAATCAATATTGTCCTAAGTCTGTCTGTCTGTCTGTTTTCGATATAGAACTTTGCACAAATGTGCGGAAGTTCAAGTCGCCACATTCCGTGTAGCACGCGAAGCAAGAGAAGAAAGTACAAGAAAAGCATAATAGAAACAGTGAGCAGAGGTGTGAGACAAAGGAGTAATAAAGAAATACAAAACAGTTTCATTGAAGATCATAAGTCACAGGGAGTGGATGCATCTGCGCCACTGAGAACGGTTTTGAGCCATGTCACCAATTGTTTCCAACCATAGATTTTTACCGTCCCGAGGACCCCAGCCTGGAAGTCTACACCTTTCTACGTGGCTTAGACCAACTGTTGTGGATTTCATTGACTGAGGCCAAGTTTTTGTTTGACCGCCGCTAGCTTTTTTCCAGCCTGACCCTATATCCGCTAACATAGCTCGTCGAGGGAGGCGATGACTTGGCATACGTAACACATGTCCTAACCATCTCAGTCTTTGTAGCTTCACGACTTCGTCGATTGATTTCCCCTGTTTACCTAGAACTCTACGCCTAACCTCCATGTTGCTCACCTTATTATGCCACTTTACACGGGAAATAGAACGCAGGCACCTATGATCAAAGACAGCTAGTCTTTTCATGTCTTCCACTCTCAGTGGCCAGGTCTCACAACCATAAAGGAGGACGGAGCGGACTGATGAGCAGTACACCCGCCCTTTGGTCGATAGTCGAACATCTCGTCTACGCCAGAGTCGGCGTAAACTAACAAATGCGAAACGAGCCCCTTGTATTCGTGCTGAGATTTCGTCAGAGATCAGCCCGTTGGGGCTGATGGTACTTCCCAAATAAGTGAAGCGGTCAACGTGCTCTACCACTTCACTTCCTATTTTTAAACTAGGCGTCGATGTAGTCCAGTCCTGTAACATCATCTTGCATTTGGCGGGAGCGAATCGCATGCCAAACATTCGTAGATTGCTGTTCAAGGTGTTTAGAAGACTCTGCATTTTGTCAACGTCTTCGCCTAGAAGGACTATATCGTCTGCATATTCCAAGTCAACGAGATTATTCCCCGGTAGCAAGTCAATCCCTGAGTCGCTGAAGTCACCTAGGGTTAAGTCCATTAACACATCTATGATGAAGTTGAATAGAAAAGGAGATAATGGGCATCCTTGACGGACACCACTGGTCGTCATCAGTTCAGATGACAGCTCGCCGTAAGCCCTCACCTGGCTGTATGAGTACGAATAGAGTGCCTTAATCAGTGCAATATATTTTCTCGGAATTCCCTTTACAGCCAAGCATCTCCAGAGAACTTCCCGATCGACAGAGTCGAATGCTGCCTTTAGGTCAAGAAATATAATGACTGTTGGACGCCGGTAGGAATGCCTATGTTCTAGAATCTGTCGGAGGGTGAAGATATGATCAATACACCCTCTTCCTGGTCTAAAGCCTGCCTGGCTCTCTCGTGTTTGTGCTTCCCGAGCACCACTCAGTCTACGCATGATTATTGAGCCTAAGACTTTAGATACTATATTGTCCTAAGTGAAGCATCTTGAAATACTGCACAATGTTGTTCTTCCATTTCCTTCAAATTAATTCATTAGAGTAGACTGAAATTTATGTGAAATGTGGTCGAGTGTAGATTGGGATTCATTGTCGTAATTTAATAACACATATTTAAAAAAAATATGAAATGCCATAAATATGATGCATTTTAATAGATGGAAAAGTCATGTGAGCAGGAGAAATTCCTCTTTTTTCTTCAATTCTCTAACTGGATAGTTAGCCGAATAAGAACACAGCAAAATAACATTTTTCAGTTCTTCATGCCGCCTCACTTGGATTTGAGCAGAGTTTATTAATGGCAAGTATGCATAGCTTCCTTCCCACTTCTCTTATCTTCAAGTAATATATAATGCTATAGACATTCAAAAATTCATTATGATGCCTTATCGATTATGAATTATAGGCACAAAAAACAGCTAGAGTATTTGAGAAACTATTACTGTAGCGTCTGACGGTAACATGGAGATTGTGTGAAGAAGAGATGAGGGCAAGTAGGCAGTCGTGGAGGTATCCAACGGAAGTGGACTGCAGAGAAAAGGATCAAACAGAAATGTGCTACTGAAGTTGTATGTTCCACTCGGCACCCAAGGGAATAAATATTAATTGGTTGACGGTTAATATCAGTGGAATCTAGGATGCACATTTCGTCCCACTTGAGACTCGTCATCCGGATGATATGCCTGCATTCCCCAGTGAGTGATGGTGTTCTCACCAAAGTCCGAACCCAGCGCCCATGGTCTCAAACGCCAGGAGGGTCAACGGGTCTTATTGATCACTAAATTCAATTCAGATTTTCCCGTCGATTGATTGGACCGAAGTGCTCCGTCTCAGGAATAAATATTAATAAGCAGAAATTCTTAAAAAGAGTCAAAATACAATTCTGTGTAATGATGTCGTAATGTACACATAGCTGGCTGCTAATAACAAGTAAACTAATGGCCATAAAACACATAATCATATTTCACATCGCTGAATATCGATATCTAAGACCACGAGATTTTTGTGAAAGGAAAATGATATTTAAAAAGAAAATATGTTACATAACATCAGCATACACGCAAAACACTATGGTGCAACGATTTGTATATTCTTTTCAGTTAATTTCTTGACCATTCTGACGTCATACCATTGTATTCTTTTAGCCACAATCATATACCTAAATAATGATGAATGTAACTGGAATGTGATTTTTGTCTTTTACGTCTAAAACACAAGTGATTACGTAATCAACCGCCTAGGTGTGTGTGTCCATAAATCAAATCGTCTCCAATGTCATATGATGGATGATGCATTGACCATGAAGTAAGCCATTTAAAACATTAAAAATTAACTTTTTCAGAAATTTTGCTTAGAAGAAGAGGAAAAAGAAGTAGATGAATTTATTTCATAAATTACTTTGTAAATGTTTTTCTTTCCTTATTTTTCTAAGAAAGGAAAATTCCGTCTTTGAAATAAAATCTTTTATAATAACTTCAATGCTTTATTCCTTTGTGATATATATCCATATAATATGTGTGTTTGTTTGACAGTCGGTTATATTTTGCTATGTATACATGGATCGATATTCCATTATAATTAGCCAATCATGTTAAGACTGTCTATTGATTTGTTCATTTTGAATATTCGCTCACACACTTGTTCGGACATTTATATTTTGCTCTCACACTTGTGTGACATTTTGATTCTCCTTGTGTTTGGAAAATAGAAGTATCATCGCAAACCTAGTGGTCTTCTGATTTCCGTCTTTCTTGCGTCAGGACTATTAAATTCTCGACCAGTACATAACACTTTGTCTTCCGGGTGGAGCATATAGCTTCATCATTCAAAAGCTTTGAACTTCCAATAACGTTAGTATTGTTTTGTTTTAAGGGGTAGAGTTGCTAGGTGCGTCGTCGGTTCACCGGTAGAATACTCGCCAAACCACGCCTCATGTTGTCCGGAGTTCGATCTCCGTCTTACCCACTTCTGAGCCGGTAATAAGACAGGCAAAGAGGGCAGGTTGGGTATGAGGCTAACAAATCCATCCCGTAAAAAAAAATAAACACCACTGGTACGAAAACTTCAAAGCTCTATCTTGAAGGCCTATATCCCACAGCGAACGTGAATGAATAAAATAAATAATCCCGTAGTGTGTAGGCAGGCATGTTTTGATATGGTGAGGGTTTTCATGAGTTAGTTTGTAAGGATTTGATTCATTTTAAGTGTGATCACGGATCGATGTTTTATACTTATATCAGTTAGAGAACAGGGGAGAACTGGACAACTGTCTTGTCCTAGTTCGGGATACATCGTCAGTACACACCTACTAGCCGGGGTTCGAACTCACAACCATCCAATTACAAGGAAAACTCATAGATCATTCAGCTACGTGGATAAATTCACTAAAGTAACGGGCCAGTTTAACTACAGCCACTAGAAATTTAAGTTTTTCCCTGATTGATTTACAGATATTACTGATGGCAACCTACATTCATTTTCATTAACGCATCGTCTTTTGCATGTTGGCGTATTCGAAGCTTCAATGTGATGCGTTTTGCGGATGGATAAAATGGTTGAATTTAAATGTCCTGGCCAGGAAGAATGCATCGAGGAAGATGAACCATACTGATGATAATTATGTCGGTGGCGTTTAGAATTACGATTCCACAGAAGTGAGAATTCATGGCTAAACGGTCTACAAGATCACCTTGTCACCTTAAGATCCATGGTTTCGATTATCGGTGGGTGAATACTGTTGAAGAGTTGCAAAGTAGGACGGGACAACTATCTAGTACTTCCTGGCTTTAATTTTTCAGTATTTTTCAGTTCGATGTCATTTCCTAAACCTTAGTTTCAACAGTCATAATTACTCTGTTATTAGATATGAAAATTCATGGATAATCCCCATCCAGGCATTAATGAAAACAAAACACGTTGATCAGCGAAGAGTCTCTTTTTGGCGAGTTCATTTTCTTAGCTGTAAAATCGCAAATATAAATGTGTTATTTTGTATGTATGTGTACATTAAGTTTGTCAAACATGTACAACTAAGAAAATGAATTCGCCGAAAAGAGACTCTTCGCAGATATGAAAATGGCGAATCACCTGAAAGCCATATCTTACTTGAGTTATGTGCTCCTTTGATAAACATGAGCAACAAGTTTACCCCTCTTGAACCTTGTAGAAACTGATATTCCCTATCGCATAAAATTTGAAAATCCTTCACATAGAACAATCGCAATGGAAATTACACTGTAACAAACCCCAAAGGCAATCTGATGCTCGCTACTGACTGCATAAAGGATGAAGTTACTTGGAGTTCTAGTCAGTAGTCGTGACCAGTGGCGTTCAACCACTTGGGTGTGAGGAAAAATACTTGTCATTGACTATGCCTGGTGGTTGCTCTAAAAGCACAAATCGGTACGAGTTGAAATTCATGGGCTAGCCATTGCCTTGTAATCAAAAGCTCTTCAGTTCGAACCCTGGTGGAAGTGCATGCTGCTGAAAAATGCCAAGCTATGACGAAACAACTGTTCAGTACTTCTTGGTTTTCAATGTTTCTCTAAGTGATATCAATCCATGGTCAAACTTGAAACAAATCGAAACCCAATGAACTAACCAACTAATTCAACTCTGTTGTCCTACCGGGTATGACGTATTGAGAATCAATCATATTGTCGATATTATTTATCGTATAGATTATTCTGCTCTATATTTTTTTTAAATTTTAGTATCATATATCATACCTACTACAATTTGAGAATCGAAAACAATTTCGAAGATAATTTATTTTTATTACTTTAAATTGTGATGAATCATTCCCTTTCTCTCCCTCTCTCGTTCACTCACGCATTCACTCACTTATTCATTCATTGTCGTATCGATTTGTCTTCTAATTAAAGCAATTTTTAAGTCATATATTTACTACTATATGATTAGGATATTTGATAACTAAACAAAAACGAAGAGATTTTTTTTATTTATCTATGCTTATCATCTGTAGGTTATATAAATAGGAGAGGCTATTGGAAATTGTCTGTCTTTCATTCTATAAAAAGAATATCACCTACGTTTTCATCATTTATAATCATCAGTAGTGTTATTGTCGTTCTTCTTATTATCATCATTGCTGCTGCTTCTGTTATTGATGTTACTTTTTTTGTTGTTTTTGTTCTATTCCGCTTCATTTCGTTTTCCGCTAATCCAAAATGATGGACAATTCTCTCTTGTGTGTATGTGTGTGATGTGATGTGATATTACTAGTTAAATGTCTTGAAATAAAATCAATATGGGAGATCAACATAAATGTATGCATTTCTTCCTCAAATAACCCACCCATACACTCACACACGCACACACTCAAACACATGCTATTTTTTTTGTTTATACACATATATAAAGGATATCCTATGTGTATGACGACCAAAAACAAAGTTCATTATAAATGTTTATATATATATATATATCACCGGTAACTTTTAGTCACAAAGTTTGCTAAAATTTGCAACCCCAGCCAACCCACTCACATAAGTAAGCAGAAGTAAAAAAATTAAAACCAATTGGAGAAAAAAATATTTGGCATTTTACAATGATTTTTTATACTTCATTAGTGTGTGCCTAACCAAACTTTTACAATCGTTAGTTAGTCTTCACACCAGAGACTATTCTTTTTTTTTAAACCCGTTGCAAATAGCATAATTTATCACTGTAGATTCTGATCCTTGATCAATTTGACTATTTCACTTGACGAGTAAGATATTAATTGCTACACTGATTAGTTATAAGGTTGTGTAGTAATCAGTGTTATGCGTCTAGTCTTTGGTGGTGCTGTCGAATGAATTCTATCATGATTAAGTTTGTAATGTGTTCTCTAAGCTAGCTAGGTGACTGGCGACCATCAAGGTGTATTCTGAATTGTTGTTATTAGATGGTTGGAGGCAATCTGCAGAAAGGTTTGAACCTAGGTTTCGTGCTGGTTGACACTCACCAGTCAGCAAGACGTATCTGCAACCTCGAAGAAACTCATATCCTCTCTGAGATTCGAACTTGCATCATCCATTGCCAACTGCAGTCAGAGATGGTACCACTGAGCGATTCGGGCTCCGATTGACCTCCTTCCGGTAGAACCGTAACGTGTCTAGTGCTTTGTTTGGTGCAGACTAAGTCCTATCATTCAGGTTTATAATGTGACCACCATTCAAGGTAGCTCGTCATCACGATGCACATTGATCTGGTGATATTAGATGGTTGGAAGCAATCGGCCACAGGAAGCCTTGGACCTAGGTTTTGGTGTGTTGTCGGCACTCATCAGCTAGATGTATGTTTAACCTTGATGAAACGCATGCCTCTCACTTGGAGATCCAAAACCGCGTCACCTAGTGCTGTAGTGACAGACCTTACAAGTAAGCTGTTGAGGCCCATGATTTACCTCCTGTAGTAAGATATGATTACTACTATTCCTTTAGGTTTCTAGTGAAACTTTTCGGCTTCAACAGCACATTTCCATTTCATCCTGTTATCTGCAATCCTCTTTGTCTGGCTCTACGACTGCCGATAAGTTCTTATCTTTTCTCCATCACCTTCAGGCGCGTGATGTCTCTAAAGTGGGTGTCGAATCCATTTTTTTGGTAGATATGTTAGGTAGTAGTTTCTTGTTTGGTTCCCTACCTTCTAATCCTTTCTACCCTGTTGTTTGATCTTCAGTATAGAGAGAAGATAGTTGTTGATGAAAGCCTGAAGTCTGTTGGAAATGCTCCTTGTAACACTCCAAGTCTCTGGGCCACATAGAATCACTGACTGATTTGACATTAGAGTCGAAAATCTTAATCTTGTTCCTTGTGGTGAGTTCAAAAGGTTTCCGCACTGATTTCAGATTAAGGATAGCCTATCTTGCCTTCCTAATCCCGATAACCTTTAACATTTTTATCTGTACAGCCTGTAGTTGAAACGATTCTATCTGGATTAGTGAAACAGGTGACCGCCGAAATTTTTCCGTCGATAGTGGTTGGTGCTTGTTGTGGTTGTTATTTAGGTATCCTCATCACACCCATCTTCTCTATGTTTACTTGAAGTTTTGTTTTCTCTGGTTTTTCTGACACTTGTTGGTTGCTGCCTGTAGATATTCAAGTTTATGTTATATCAAATATAAATCATCCACGAAGTACGAACCATCCAGTGTATTTTCATCGGTCCAGCATATACCCATCTTCACTCACCCCACGGTCTGCTAAATGATCCATTCCACCAGAATCAGGAATATCACTGGTGAAAGTAGATAGCCTTTTCTTACTCCTATCTGTTGTAAATCACTTGGCATGTAACACCATCATCTAACTGTTGAATGAGGTTGGTAAAGGTTTGGGGGGTATTCTGTAGTGTTGAAGAAGTTCCCATGTCACTTCACAGTCAACGGTATCAAAGGCATCCTCAAATTCGATGAATTTGCGATAGAGACTCGACTGTCATTATATACCATGTCCGATAATAATGCGTGGTATTGCAATTTGACTAGCATTCGATTTGGTTTTCCTGAATTCAGCTTGTTTTGCATCCAGAACATCTTTTACTTTCTCTGGGGTGACGTGACATAATATTTTGCTTGGAATGAAAAGGATCATTATTCTGCTCTAGGTTTAAGTCACTCTTCTTTGGTAGTTTGATAGGACAGCTCATCTTACAATCAGTAGGCACGTTTTCCCACCAACAGCCTCCCAGTCCGTGATGAGTTCTCTTCCTGTGTTATCTGCTTCCAACTTGGAATTCATATCACCCATCAGGACTTTTCGGCGTTGCTCATTACTCTTTGCAGTTGTCTGTAGAAGTTCTCCTTCTTCTCTTGTCCCACACCATTTGTAGGCGCCCACCATTGGATAATTGATATGTTCATGATAGCCACTCCTTCAGTGTGCTTGTGATTGTCGTCTAGGTGACCAGAATAGATAACTGACTCTTCACTCCATCTGCTCTCACAGATTTCCAGCACCTCTATACCGCATCTTCTCATCTCTTTAACAGTCTGAGCAAACCTTTTAGCTTCGAACATTCCGTATCCTAACGTTTGTTTTTGTTTTCACCTAAAGAAAATGCATATGCGGATTGGCTTCCCTAAGGCTTACATCAGCCCACATCATTTCGTCGATCGGATTTCATCGAAGAATAAGTGTAAAAGGTTTTTTTGTATAATTCGAATTTTCTGCAACAATTGGATTGATTTTCTGGGGTAGGTTTGCTAGCCCATCGCCCAGCCCTCCCTCTTTTTCCAGACATAGATCTGGCTTGTAGAAAAGACAACGTTTCACTAACATATTGCTTAGCCTATATCTAAAGTGGCAAAAAAGAACCTCAGGATTTCCAAATCAACTCTGGCGAATTTTGGTGTAATACTAAAATTCGAATATGGCGAGATAGAGTATAATTCCATATTATATTATAGTGTCAGACTTCATTGCCTACTGATTTTATTTTCACTGTGGGTGTCACAATCATTGATTGCATCATTACTTTTATCATAATGCAAAATTCTTAAGATCTCATAATCACGCGATGTCTGTAAATTCAGTCACACAAATCAAACTAGTCTAGAAGAATCAATCAGGTTATGATAAGGCAACAATTTAGTTAAATATAGCAAAAATATTCAGACATTTAGAAAAAACAAAAAAAATATGAGCAAAGAATGTCGTTTATTTGATAATTTCCTCTTCTGGCTCTACAATTATATACATATGTAGAATACTATAGAATAGTCATCAATATCAATCAGTATTGGTGTTTTTTTAAATAATATCGATTTGTTAAGTAAGATCAATAGAATTAAAGTTCACTAAAGATGCATAAATTATAGTAAGCATACAAATTTAATAGCAAAGAGAATATCAAATAAAATTAAGGAAATTTTCACAAGAAATTGAGGATTATTAGAATCCTGATAGCCAAGGTAAGGGGAGTGTCTAGACTAGCTTCTTTTGGATCCCAACAGCCTCAGTAATATGTAGTAGACGAACTCTGAAGGTGAAGTTAAGACTAGTTGGTGTGAGGCAAATGACTTTGAAAGCCTCTTTAACATCAATCTTGTGTTCCGCGTCCACAAGATAAGATAAAATAGCGCTATGAATGGATTTTGTTTGTCCTTTACTTAACCACGCAGGGTCTCTATACGGGAGGAGATCAACACAAGTGAAACCTATAAAAGACAGCAGTGGGGACCCAGTTACCAAGGAAGAAAGACAGATTAAACAATGGGCGGATCACTTCAAAGGACTCTTGAACCGACCATCACCTGCAACCCGTCCAGAAATACCAAAACAGCACGTACACAACTGCAAGTTGACACCAATCCTCCAACGAAAGCTGAAGCCCTGAATGCAATCAAGCTTCTGAAAGCTGGAAAAGCAGCTGAACTAGATGGAATACCTCTTGAAGCAATGAAAGCGGACGCAGAGACGACAGCATATATGCTGACTCCATTATTCCAAAAGGTCTGGAAGGAGGGAAAGGTGCCTACTGACTGGAGGAAAGGTTACCTCGTGAAACTACCAGAGAAGGGCGACTTAGGACTCTGCAAGAACTGGTGAGGTATCATGCTCCTGTCGATGCCAAGTAAAATCCTGAGTCGCATCATCCTGGAGAGATTAAAGAACGCACTGGAGACAGAACTCCGCCTGTCGGAACAAGCTGGATTCAGTAAAGGCAAATCATATTCTGACCAAGTTGCAACTCTACGCATCATCATCACAGAATAAACCATGGAATGGAAATCAAACGTCTACATCAGCTTTATAGACTTCGAGAAGGCCTTCGACAGACAGCGTTGACCGCGAAGTAATTTGGAAACTAGTCGAGTACTACGGCGTGCAGTGCCCATATATTCATCAACCTTATTCAACAGCTAGCTGTAAGACGGTATATGTCAAGTGATCCATAACGGAAAACTCAGCGAGGCGTTTGGAGTAAACACAGGAGTCAGACAAGGCTGCCTGCCTATTGTCACCAATGATATTCCTAATTGCGGTGGAATGACTGGATTATGCTTCAGACAGTAGGAAACGAGAAACGGGACAGGGATATCCTGGACCGACGTGAAGAACCTAGATGACCTGGATTTCGCGCGTGCATGATTTATGTTTGATGTCACACAAAATCGAAGACTTACAAACGAAAACCGACAAACTGGTCGAAGAAGCAGCCGGCGAAGACAGGATTCCAGGTGAACATAGACAAGACGGAGGTTATGAATATAACCAACCACCAACAACAACAGCAGTAGCAACAACATCCAACGCCAATCACCATCAACATGAGGGATTTGAAAGAGGCTACTTCATTCAGTTCACTTATCCTGGGAGCTGTTATGATGCTAGATCTTTGTCTCGAGGTAACTGCTTAACTACTGACCAGTGCCCACTTAACTGGTAAAGCAGAACACGCGATAATCAGCGGTAAAACCAGAATCTTTTTTTATGACAAAAGTGACTGTATTTATACAAAAATAAGGTAGACTGGAAATCAACCAATCCGGTTGAGAGTTTGGAATTGTGCAAGCGTCCAATCAGAAAGCAGAAACAAATGCATGTCAACGACATGATAATAACTTGATAATTGCATGTGTTTTGCCTCTTCCTAACACCTCCCCTTTTAAGATAGGGCTACCGGTAGCTTTTGTATCGCGGAATCACTTGTAGGTACTTTGGCGGTCTTGGTTGTCGTTGTGATCTCCTTGGCTGCTGGGACACTTTGCCTTTGTTTCGACTATTTTGGCCATGTGACGTTTTCGGATCCGTCGTATCTATCAATAGCTCAAATTGTACGTCGGCGGACTTGGAATCGTTCAACTGTTTACCAACTAGTCTATTTCTTATTTGATTGGCATGCCTGACCCAAATAAGGTCTCCAACCTTGACCTTGTAAATGACTTGGCCTTTTCTTCCAACGATCACTCCAGAAACCCATGGGCGATCTCTCCGTATGTAATCACGAACCAGTACCGACTGACCAACCATGAAACTTCTTTGCTTGGTGCCATGACGTCTATTGAACCAAAATTCACTATTTCGACCACATTTGCTCCGTCTTGATGGGATCGGGATAACTGTATCCGAAGTAGTACGTAGTCTTCTTCCAAACATAACTTCTGCGGGAGATGTTTGATTTGGGCATGATGGGTTGGTTGTGGTTCGATAAATGAAGAGGAAATTGTGCAATACATCCTCTATCGATCCCTCCCCGTTTGACTTCTGAAGTGCGCGCTTGAGTGTATCAACAAAACGCTCTGCTTGTCCATTTGACTGAGGATGGTAAGGCGGGCTGCGAATATGCTGAACACCTAGCCGCTCACAAAACTGTTTGAATTGTTCAGCTGTAAACTGAGGTCCGTTATCGGAAACGATGATCTCTGGAACACCAAATCTGCTGAAAAGCTGAACCAACTTATTTAATGTTATCGTCACTGTGGTATTTTGCATAATGAAAACCTCCGGCCACTTGGAATACGCGTCGATTACCACGAGAAACTGTTTGCCATTGATTGGGCCGGCAAAATCTATGTGGATTCTTGACCACGGTTTTCCTGGGTTGGGCCACGGCTGTAGGTCTGTCTTGATAGGCATTTTCAAAGCCTGAGCACAGCGAGAACATGAGCGAACCATCGCTTCTAATTCACGATCGATATTTGGCCAGTAGACGTAACAGCGTGCCAACGATTTCATACGGCCAATACCAGGATGCGTAAAATGTAGTTGACTCATGACTTTTTGTTGGAGACTTCGAGGCACGACCACACGTTCGCCAAACATAATGCAGTCATTGACCAGGGATAACGAATGTCGTCGTTGATAGAACTGTTTTAAATCTGGACAATCAATACGCGAGGGCCAGCCACAACGCAGATACTGTTGAACTGACTGTAATGTCGGGTCACGCTGCGTCTCTCGTTGAACCATGTCGGCTGAGACAGGTAAAGTGTTTATTGCCGTCATCAATACGTGGCACACGTCTTCATCGACAGAAACGCCGGCGATCACAGCGTCCTCCTTTGCGGCTTTGTTCGGATGCATCAACATGTTGGTAGGACTATCTGAGCACTGTACATTGGAACAAACTGAGTTCAGTGGGACATCCCAGAGTTTCATCTTTTCGATCCAGTCAATACCAAGCAAGTTCAAATCATGACGATTGGTGATGTAGCATGTTCCTTGGAACGAGGTCGACCGGAAAGTTACGTCGCATTCAATCTGGCCAGATAATTTCATTACGTCACCCGACGCGTTTCTTGCAGTATGCTCCGTTCTCTGATAAGGTGGACACCCGAGTGCCCGCCACGTCTGGGGAGATATGATTGTGATATCAGAAGCAGTATCTAACTGTAGTCGAACTGGCTTCTGGTTGATAGAAAGTGTGACAAACTTTCTTTTTGACTCGAAGTCAACTTTGAAGGTAGCGAACATACTGCTGATTTGAGGTTTCGTCGACCGAGATCGAAACTTTCGTGACTGTGCCATCGTATTGTGAGATCGGATTGATCTAGGTTTCACTGGGGGACAAAATCCTTCCTTGTGACCATACTTGTTACAGATACTGCATTTATGTCTTTTATACGGGCAAAATTTACCAAAATGCCACGATCCACAAAACCAACAATTTGTGGGAGGCTTGTGTTTGACTTGCAGAGAATTGTTTGACTTGACAGCCTGAACAGAAGTAAATTCATGAACTTGACCGTCCTCAATCAACTTCGTGTCATGCTTTAGATTGATGATTCGCTGGCACTCAGCAGTTACCTCCTGTAAAGTCATGTCCGGTTTGCGTTCAATCTCTGCAAGGATTCGGGTACGAATATCACTGTCAACTGAAGATTTGAGACCGCAGACAAAGATCAGGCATTTAAACTGGTCATCCGTAAGTGATCGAATTTTCGATCGCTCGCATTCACGATTCACCTTACCAGCATAGGTGAGAATATCATCTCCTGGATCTTTGGATATCTTGAAACAATTGTAACGGATACTGAAGAGAGATAACTGTTCACCGAAAATATTGGTTAACGTTTGAACGGTTTCTTCAAAGTTGAGTTCTCTGGAGTTCTTTGGTAGAATATGATTGACATATTTGTTATGTTCGGCTGGACCAAGTTTCCGAAGGAGTAGTCTCACTTTGGCCGAATCATCTAGGTGAGCGCATTCAACCCGGAACAGATCTTCATAACGTCGAAACCAAGCTTCAAACGTCACGCCTGTTGAAGGTTCGAAATTGAACTCTACAATTGAACTCCCAATAGATTCGGTTTTCTCTGAGTTGGAACTGCCGAGATTTTGAATTGAAAACTGCTTTGTAAGTTTTTCAATCAAGCTGAGCTGGCAAGCTTCAAACTGTTGCTGTTGTTGATGAAGGAGAAGTTGCATTTGTTCAAATGAAATTGTCATTTGGAAGACAGGCTGGATGTACACTGGATGATCTGGTTTTTATTTGACTGTATTGAACTGCAATGGATTCGAAACCCCGTCGCCAATTGTTATGATGCTAGATCTTTGTCTCGAGGTAACTGCTTAACTACTGACCAGTGCCCACTTAACTGGTAAAGCAGAACACGCGATAATCAGCGGTAAAACCAGAATCTTTATTTATGACAAAAGTGACTGTATTTATACAAAAATAAGGTAGACTGGAAATCAACCAATCCGGTTGAGAGTTTGGAATTGTGCAAGCGTCCAATCAGAAAGCAGAAACAAATGCATGTCAACGACATGATAATAACTTGATAATTGCATGTGTTTTGCCTCTTCCTAACAGGAGCATTGTCTCAACTAAAGGCAGTCGGAACGGACAAGGATGTCAAATCAAGCGAGAACGGGAAGGCGAGAACACACACATTCATCAACCTGAAACCAATCTGGAAATCTTCATCACTCAGCATCAACAACAAAATTCGGTCGGATTCTCAATACAAACAAAGTGAAGTCAGTTCTTCTATACGGATCAGAAACTTGGCGGGTGGTCACAAAGAATATTTCCAACAGCCTGTTGCAGACCTTTATCAACCAACAACTGTCTTCGCTCTATACTGAAGATCAGATGGCCGGGCCAGAAAGAATCACCAACAAGAAACTATGGGTGGGAACAAACAAAACAAGAACCAATCGCCAACCAACAAATATGTAGGAGAAAGTGGATTGAGATGGATTGGACACTCGCTGTCTGAAGTGGCCGCTGGGCGACATCGCGCGCGGTCAGGACATTTCTCGAGCGGAACCCGAGAGGGAATCGACCAGTGGGACGTCAGGGAGAGGGTGACATGAAGGAGATGGTGTGAAGGGAGTTGAAAGAGTATGGACTAACATGGATGCAGGTAAAAAGTACAGCAGAAAGAAGACAGGAGCAAGTGGAGGCGTGTAGTTGAAGCCCTATGTTCCACTATGAACCCAAGGGAACAATAATAACAATAATAATAACCGCGCAGGGTGATGTTCGGAAATTCTAATTGTACGGCCTATGTAACTGGCTCCACAAGAGCAGTCGAATTGGTAGATGCACCTAAAGATGTGAAATTAGGCAGTTTATCATTTACACCCGAACGCAAAATGGGGCTAGTTTTGAAGACACAGAGTAATTCAGGAGCACTGATTGCTCTTTTTACCACATTTCTAAGGCGTTGTGTTAATATCTCGCTGATGTTTACCCCGAGGAATTGAAGTTGTAAGAATAAAGCGCTTTTAGGAACTGTTGGTACCTTGGCCTGTCTTGATTTCGATTCATATTATTAGCAGTGTAAAATTATTTTCCACAACTTAATTAATAGTCTACAGAAGACTTCAACCTCTTCTGTGCATGAATTTACATCAAATCATAGTATGCACTGAGATGGATTAGAAGTCCCCAAATTTTATATACTTAGATAGAAAGACGGATTGTTTATTGAATCTCCATTAGTAAATCTATGACATATTTGTAAGAATAAGGGTAGACGATTTATTAACGATTGAAAATATGCTGGACAAAACAACTGACGCAAAAAAAAGATTATGTAAATTAGCTAGGAAAATTTTGTGACTCACTTGATATTTTGTTTAAAATAAACGAATGAGTCACTAACTCTGTGTATCGTCTTTTCTTAAATCAAAGATACCTTTTTTCATTTTTGTAGAATAAACTGTTGTTTATTGATTTCAGTCAAATGAATAATGCAGTCATCTGGTTAAATGACACTATTGATTTAAAAATAAATTTTTTTAATGACTTAATTCATTATTGTGAATAGAAGACAGACTACCGGAATTCATTCTTTAACGTCAGTCTATAAATAATTTAAGAGTAAGGCGCGGGGGGGGTGGTGGAAGAATTCAATGTTTCCTATGAATTTCTTCCGTCTATCTGAATGTTCATTTGCGGTGAACATATAGTAAGTCTATTTAAAATTAAAATTGACTTTATGCTATCACAATATTTTCATTTTATCAACATACCGGTGTATTTTGTACAATTTTTATGCTTGTTCCAAACTGATGAATAAGATCAATGTTGAATACTGATATCATCTTCGATGGTTTAGTGACCTGAGGACCTAGGTTCTCTTCCAACTAGGCGTACTCCTAAACCTCGTCTAGTTTATGTTAGGACAGGCACCATCTTTGTTAGCCATGGAGTCATGATTTATGCATGTACTGACATGATAAACCACCTAATCTCACCACTTTTGATTTGTGTATTTATGGCTTAAATTCCTGAGGTTTTGTAAATGTCTTACACCATGCATTTTATGCAATAAACGTTCTCACGATTGACTGAATTGTTTTGGGGGATATTTCCAAGTGATCGACTGGTTATAGTACCGTATCTCGAGGTTCACTATAGTCAAGTTCGACGACAACCACAACTCAGGCACACTCCATTGAAATAATTTACTAACCTGTTTGTGCGTCGGTGGCACAGCGGTTAGGACTGTCGCCGACCATACACATAGTCCGGGGTTCGATCCTCGGTCGACGCACACCTGATATCAATGGTTCGCCTGTTAAATTTGGGTTGTCAATGTCACATGCTGTGAATTCCAGACTTTTACTGTGTGAAATCAAGCTGTTGTGGTGAGAGCTGGCTGCTAGCCAAAATTTTTTGACAGTAATTTACGTCAATGTTTACGTACTCAATATTGGTCATGAGAAAAATAAGTACAAAGACTGACTCAACAACCAATCACAGCAGACTTTGCCTAGGGGATACAATTTGCAGATGGATAATCTGAACTTCGAGAAACGGCCACAAAGAGATGAAAGATTAACGTTCAACGAGAAACCACCAATCAGAAGACAGTGTTTGTTTGCTTTCAATAATGTATAATAATGTACATGAAAATATATAAATATGCGTTAATTTTCTAAATAAATGATCTGTTGCCTGTCCCTTATCTTCTGTTGTTACACTATAATAAGAAAAGTTAGTATGTCCAGAAAAGAGAGAAGGTTGCGCGTGAGACTAGCATTCCTACATTTTACCACCTCAACTGATACTCTAAAGTTTGAAACCCTGTGCTCCACTTGGCACTCTGAGGAATGAAAAAAAACTCATACTTTCAGGTTTTGTAAATTTGTTTAAAATTCTGTACAATTTCACACTACAGTATAACTCTCTTTGCACTGTTTATTAAAGACTGTCTAATTAGTTAACTAGTCTGTTCAATTATTCACGCGTCAGAATTACCTTAAAATTTATATCACATAGCTTGGTGAATAGAAATAACACCAAAATATAGTTAGTCGGTAATTTGAAACAAAGGCTTTTTACTATATATCAATTATTCTAAGAAAGAAACTATGCAGTACTATGAATATTTTATTATAATTCTTCTAATGTCCAATCACCGTTACGTTTATATCTACTCACAGTCTCTAGCTTTTATGAGTAAGAAATAGAGCTAATTTGTTTAGATTTTGAGTATACCGCGCTGACAGTCTTTGAGCTTGAATTTTTATGTGAAATAAAATGAATTAGTTAGTTTTAAAAAGTGTTCCTTTTAAGAGATAGAAAAAAATTTCCTTTGGTTGGAGAATCCTTGAAAACCAGCTAGTCTAGGAGAGTTGTTTCGTCCTGGTTTGGAGCCATTCATCAGTATGGATCCATAACCCTATCTGCCGAAGCTGGAACCAAGGATCTGTATAGTACAGTGCGAATTTGTTGACCATTCAGTCACTGGGACCGAATCCTGTGCCCCCTATCAGTTCTAACTTCTTCCGATTAGCTATATATGTAGGCCGACTGCCAGTCTAAGTCATTTGTGAGGATCGGTTCCTACGTGCAAATTGGTGGAGTCCTCTGGTCACGACTTCTCACTAGGACTTCAGACAACTTCATCCGACAGTCAGTTATTAATGATCGTCTGCTGAATTTTCAAGTATTTGTTTGTAGAGATTTGATTTATTTCAAGCTTGATCATGAATTGATGTCAGTTAGAGGACCATTGAAAACGAAGGAATACTGGAAAAATGTTTTGTCCTAGTTTGGGACTCATTGGTAGTATGTATCCATAGCCACCAGCTGTTACCATTAGCTGAATGGTCTATGAGCTTTCCTTATAACCGAAAGGTGGTGGTTTTGAAACACGATGAATCCTAAACTAGAACGAAACAGCTGTCTAGTAATCCCTGGTCTGCAATGATTCTCTAACTGGCGTTAATTAGTCATCAAGCCTGAAAGAAATCAAATCCCTACAGACTAATTCTGGGAGATTTTGATGTGGTTGTGTTCTCTGAGCTGGATGGTTAATTTGTCAAGCTTTTATCACCCTACTGGGTGACATCTTCAGCGCATACTTCAATCTATTGAAGTGAGCTTTTAGACTTCCCCACGAGTTTATTAATCATCTCTCCTGGTGACCTTGGACGTGATTGGTTGTTTATGTGTGTTTTCACACCTTCTAGGTTACTTGTATTGGAACTGATTGTTTATTTGACTTGAACTTTGACCCTTTGTGTGTGAAGTGTCTTTCTTATCGGTTGATAAATTTTGTCTATCTTGATGTGTCTATTGATTGGTGATTCACTGGAATGCCAAGCTTCTAAAAATTCTCTAGCAATCTTGTTGTTTCCTCTGTCTAATATTTGAACGTTGTCCCAGTCGAATTGATGTCCGTAGTTGTCTGTGTGTAGTGATATGAGGGAGTGCATATCATGTCTTTTCACGGCTAGTTTATGTTCGTGGATACGAAGACGAAGGGCACGTCCACTTTGGCCAATGTAGTGTTTTTCGCAGTTGTTACAATTTATTTTGTAGATGATGTTGGTTTTATCTTCTTTCGCTGTTGAGTCTTTTGATTGACATAGAATTGAGTGAAGCGACTTTGTTGTTTGTGTACGACGTCAATTCCTAAAGGTTTGAAGAGTCTTGTAGTGATTTCTGAGATATCCTTTATATATGGTAAGGCGCCCTTCGTCTTCGTATCCACGAACATAAACTAGCCGTGAAAAGACATGATATGCACTCCCTCATATCACTACACACAGACAACTACGGACATCAATTCGACTGGGACAACGTTCAAATATTAGACAGAGGAAACAACAAGATTGCTAGAGAATTTTTAGAAGCTTGGCATTCCAGTGAATCACCAATCAATAGACACATCAAGATAGACAAAATTTATCAACCGATAAGAAAGAAACTTCACACACAAAGGGTCAAAGTTCAAGTCAAATAAACAATCAGTTCCAATACAAGTAACCTAGAAGGTGTGAAAACACACATAAACAACCAAAGAGTCACGTCCAAGGTCACCAGGAGAGATGATTAATAAACTCGTGGGGAAGTCTAAAAGCTCACTTCAATAGATTGAAGTATGCGCTGAAGATGTCACCCAGTAGGGTGATAAAAGCTTCGCCAATTAACCATCCAGCTCAGAGAACACAACCGCATCAAAATCATCCACCTGAGCTACAAATCTTCTCTATCATATCTAATTCTGGAAGATATCTGGAAAGTTTCATGAGGAGATATTCGAAGAGATACCAGAAAATATAGTGACTGTATAGTTAAAACTAACCTGTCCTCATCGAGGCTGAAATATGAGTGCTATAAACTGGTAATAACTTGCTAAACTCACCTGTGAAATACATAGTTTGGTTTTGCAACATTACTCCACTTTTAAATTTAATAATTTAGAAGTAAATCGTATTTTTGCATATATATTTTTTTCAAAATTTCAGTGCGTACATATATAAAACTGGTTAACAACTCTATGCTCTCTTTCCCTCTCTCTCTCACCATCTTGGAACTCAGCACAAAAGTGCACTAATTTACACTGCTACATTTCATGAAACAGAGGGCATAGGTAGAAAAAAGCAATGCGAAGAAATTACAATAAAGAAGATCATATGGAAGAAAAAATATTTACATGAAGAATAATAACAATTTAAGGAATCTATGCGATAGCAAAGAGTGCATCGGAGTATTGAGAAAGATTCTAAACCATATCACTAACAGATCACATCAAGTGGTTATTAGCTTTCTGAGGAATGTAGCCAGTTAGGTGACATCTTCCTATCTGGTTCAAATTAACAATTAGAGATTTAATGGATTGATGTCATACCCTTATATGACTATCTGTAATGCTTTTCCAGCCTAATCTTATACCAGTTAACATTGCTCAACAAGGAAAGTGATGACTAAGCATGAGCAACGCATGTACTAGTCATAACGATCGATGCAACCTCACGATTCTAGTATACCACTTAATACGAGAGATAGGATGTAAATACCTACGATCGAACATGGGTTGTCTCTCTACGTCTTCGATTTTCGGCGACCACTTCCCACAGATATAAAGAAGGACACTGTGCAGTACAAATATCCTTAAATCCATAGCCAAATATCATAACTGCTCCAAAATATGATCCAAGTGTTCAAGTGCCACACAAGTTTTTAGTAATGCAGCTGAAACTTCGTCAGAGATCAGTGTTTTTGGGTTGATGCGAATTCCCAAATATTTTAAGTGCTGAGCATACTCGACAACTTCATCCCTTGATTTTAAACAAGTAGCCAGCGCATTAGTATCATCTATCAGGAGCGAATCGCATGTCAAATATACGAATAATTCTGATCAAGGTGTTCAGGAAATTGTGCAGTTTTTCAGCATCTTCATCTAAAACGCCTATATCATCTTCATACTATAAATGGACAGGACTCTATCCAGCAACAAGTTAATCCCAGAGTCGTCAATGTCGGTCACAGTCACCTTCAATAGTACAACTATAATGAGTATAAGTAAGAATAGTGACATTAAGCGTCCTTCAGGAATACCACCAGTTGTTTTCTCTTCATGTGGCAAATTTCCATCATCCCTCATATGGCTGCATGAGTTCGAGTACAATGCCTTCATTAGTGATATACAACCTGAAAAAGGTGCGGAGCAAAACATGCATGGAAGTGCTAGGCAGAAAGAAGCGACAGAACAAACAGTGGCTTATTATAGAAAAATGGAGACCAATAGAATTGAGAAGGATGGTGAAACAAAAGATTATCCAGTTCATCGATGAGCAACAAAAACAAGATATGAATGAGAGAAGAGTAGAGAAAAGTGCCAGGGAAGGCAAAAGATAATATTACAAAGCTATGGCAAGTGAAGCAGAACAAGCTTCAGGCAAAGGAGAACTCGCAACACTCTACCAAACAACTAGGTACTTGTCGGGGAAGAGATCAACATAAATTAGACCAATGAAGAATGACAATGGAAAGTCAATCACCAAAGACGTAGAACAAAGGAAACACTGAGTTGAACACTTCAAAAGACTTCCTAATCGACTGCCCCCTATAACGCGCTCATTAATAGCAACAGCCGAAAAAACTACCAGTGGATACTGGGCCCCGACGAAAGCAGAATTCCTGAAGGCAGGGCCGGACGGAATCCCAGAAGAAGCATTGAAAGTGAACCCAGAGACATCAACAGATTTAATGACGCCACAATTGAAGAAGGTGTGGAAAGATGGCAAGGTACTTGAGGAATGGAAGAAAGGCTACCTATTCAAACTGCCAAAGAAAGGAGGCTTAAATCAATTCAAGAACTGGAGCGGAATTATCCTCCTGTTCATCCCAAGCAAAATACTAATCCGCATCATCCTGGAGAGAATCAAACACGCCCTGGAAAAAAATATCGACCGGAACAGACTGGATTCAGAAGGAACAAGTCATGCAATGACCAAATTGTAACACTACGTATCGTAATTGAACAGAGCTTGGAATGGCAGTCACCTCTCTATCTCAACTTCATCGACTTTGAGAAGACCTTCGAAAGCGTCGATCGAGAGGTGATTTGGCAACTACTTCGCTACTACCTGATGCCGCCGACAATTATACATCTCATCCAACAGTTGTACGACAATGCTGCATGTCAAGTAATCCACAACGGGAAACTTACGGAATCCTTCGAAGTGAGGACGGGAGTGAGGCAAGGCTGTTTACTATCACCAGTGATTTTCCTGATTGCAGTAGATTGGATAATGCGACAGACATCGGGTAATGGGGAAACAGGCATGAAATGGACCTACACAAAAAACTTGTAGGACCTGGACATCGCCGATGATATATGTCTGATTTCTCACAAACTGGAAGATATGCAAGTGGAAAGCAACAAGTTGGCAGAAGAAACATCCAGAGAAGATAGGCCTTGAGGTGAACATAGAGAAAACAGAGGTGGTGAAGATCCCTGAACGACAACAACAGTAGGCAACAATCAGCACAAATTGGAGAAATCTGAAAGAATCAACTTCCTTTACCTACCCACCTGCCTACCTGGGAGGCATGGTTACATCCACAGGCAGACGGAACTGATGAGGATATCAAAGCAAGGATCAGGAAAGCAAGGCAAGCTTTCATTTCTCTCAAGTCTGTGTGGAGATCGACAGCGCTCAGAATGAAAAATAAGAACCGGATTTTCAACTCCAATATGAAGTCAGTGCTACTTTCTATGCGGATCAGAGACTTGGCGCCGTGTCACGAAGGCCACTTCGAACAAACTGCTGACTTTCATCAACAGCTGTCTTTGCTCATTACTACTCAAGATCAGATGACCGGCCAGCAGAGAAGATCAGCAACAGGGATCTCTGGCAATGAGCGAACCAACCCAGCAGGAACCGATTGTGCAACAAATATGCAAGAAGAAATGGAGGTGGATTGGCCATACTCTGAGAAAACCAATCATCAAGTGACACCACATGCCAGACTATTGCTCGAGTGGAATCCGAATGGGAAGGGGCGAGTTAGTTGTCATTGCGAGGGTGACATGGAGGAGGTGATGTGTGACGGAAATGAAAGCCTGTGAGTACCCGTGAAGCTGGTTTAAAGTAACACTAGATAACTGAATGCAATGAAGATGTGTTGCTGTAGCCTTATGTTTCACCCTAAATCCATGTGATGAATAATTGCAATAGAAATATAATATTAATAAGTGAGGAATTTTAATTCACCATCTCTGTATGACACTATTTCCGTTTTTGTTTTTTATTTTATATATGATAAAAGAACTGTTCGTCACTGGTTCAGTCGTAGAACACTCACCAGCCATGCACGTGGTCTGGTACTCGATTCCCGGTCGGGGCACTCCTAAACCTCGCTTAGCCGTCAGTAAGACCGGTAAAGAAGGAAGGTTGAAAGTGAAGTTAGCAATCCCACCCAGTAAAAAGGAATGATACCACCTCTTCTGAAACTTCAAAGCTCAAACATGAAGACTTATTTTCCAATAGGAACATAAAGGAATAAAGTAACATAGACAAGATGCTTGATATTACTTAGCTTTTTTTTCCTTCACGTTCCCCAGTGGAACATAGGGCTTCAAGCTAGTGGCTTGAAGTTTCTGTGGCAGTGTTTATTTTACAGGATGGGGTAGCTAGCCTCATTCCCAACTTTTCCTCTTTACCAGCATTATTTCTGGATCAGCGAGGTGAAGGAGTGCTTCGTTGGCTGGGGATCGAACCCCGGACAATGTTCATGGTTGGCTTATTTAACTTAATAACTAGTAATAATTGGAATAGAAACCTGATTCAAGACATTCGCTAGAGTTCATCGGATAAGAAAATCTCGTAAGTCAGTCGAACAGAATAATGAAGTAAATAACGACGCTGAATAAGACCTTATCCACGAAAGGCATTCATCATATCAGACTAAAATATACAAGCTATCTTTCAGAAGCTCATAATTTACTCACACAGCCAGAAAAAAGCTCTTATCTGCAAAAAATCTTACCACCATATATATATATAGGTGGATTTTGCTTTTTCATATACGTCAATGTTAACAATAGAATTATTTGATGATAACCATAGGAAGTACATTTAACTATTTCCTTAGTTGTATGTTTCGTTACACCTTGAAATTATTGACTGGTGGAAGCATAGTCATCTATATACTACAAGGCTGACTTTTTACACGGCTAAAATACTAATATTAAATATATGTAACTTGTATGTAGATAAAAGTACAACATGAATTCTACGTATTTTCTTCTGATTGGTCGAAAAGAATACCAGACAATCCAATAATAGTAATCTTCTTATCATAAAGCATAAATCAAATTAGATAAACTAGAAAAATTCCCTCTCCCTGTGTGTATGAACGTTAAATGGCGTAGAATATCGATTATTTTTTTTGTTGTTGTTGTCGTTGCTTTAGTCCTATCCACTTCTAATTCATATAACCTGCTAACACAGCTAACGAATTCTATGTGTACAGTTAGATCAGGAATACTAAAAAGATAAAAGTGAACATACTACGGTGAATATCTTGGGTAGATGGTGACAAATAGATAAATATAGGACGCGCATTTTGTCCTACTTTGGACTCATCAACTGGATGTGCGTGCATTCTCCAGTAAGTAGGTGATAGTTTTCCCACTGCCCTTCACTTCAAACTTCAAAGCGTTATCCACTCAACACCAATTGGGCCACGAGAAACACCTCTTGTGCGACGGGAATAAGTTATTGTTTTGTTTAACTCACTGAAAATGCCCATTAAAAATTTTCAAAGACTGGTTAAGGAAGAAAGAATATTCTTTCCGATAAAGTCGTCATCGCATTCTACAATTATTTATCCATATTAGTTACATAGTTACTGCTATTAACGCCATTAATGTTTTAAATTACATCGAAACAACAGGCAGTTGGTGGTTTACTGCACATCCGATAGTTGATAGAGAAAGATGTTCAATGCTAGTTTCGCGGCCTGTTTGGACGAATACAGAAATGTCGGTGTTTTAACAACACCTTTATTTAATCACAGTGGTAGGTGCTCCCGAGAGCATGAAAATTTACGTCCCTAGAGCAATCGCCAATATAACTGGCTACAAGAGGAGGGAGTAGTTGAATTGGCAGATACAATTAGAGGTGGCTAGCTGAAGTGCGTGACGCTTTGATGCTAGTCACCATCTACCGAATAACATCAGTATTAATCCTTAGACATTGTTAAAGTGTCCGTGCTAGTAGCCGACATGTCAAAAGAAGCCTAACTTTCGGTCAGTCAGTCGATAGGAAAAAAAACAAAATTAGACTTACACAAAATTAAAGCTCCAATGAAACTAGTATTTTGCTTCCTATTTTGATTACTTTCAATACAGACTTTGAAAAAACTATTCCTTTAGAAAAAGGGGGAAGACATTTAAACGTATACCCTGGAAATTATATCTTCTTTTATTACTTCATGTCATCCTAATCTAGAAATTCTAATGGTATAAAAGAAAAAAGGAAAGCAAAATAATAAGGAAATATAATCCTTCTGTCATTATATGATGACTTTAGCATTTTTTCCCCTGAATGTCATATATTGTATTAATCGATTTATAAGGTTCTTTTTTATATAAAAGCTAAAAGCCAAGGAAATGGGCGTTGTTAAGAAATCAAATTACCTTCTTCTAGTGAAATCATCCAACAATAAATGTACAGTGTCATTAATATAAGTGAATAAGGTTTAAAAGTATTCAGGTATTTATGGAATATAATGCTATAGGATGGTTACAGGATGAAACAAACTGTGGTTCTAGGGAGAAGTCGTGACTGGTGGGATCGACCTGAACGGAAATGAGGACAGATACTCGCCGACGACATTGGCTAGTGGTCGCGCTAAAATCGTGGATTGGTAGGAATTACAATTCATGGGTCTTTGAATCAGGCCCCATTGGCTATATGGTATACGACCTCGCGTTGTAAACTTGTGATGAGAGCTGTCTGTAAGCTAAAATTGTAGAGGACGTTTTACGTCAGTGTTTACGTCCCGAACCAGGGCCATGAGAAAAAGCAATAACAAAGCTTAACCTTGAAGAACTTAACAACCAATCACAGCAGACTTAACGTGTGCAAATTCGATTAGGAGATGTATGGCTTAGCTTTCTAAGAAACGATCACAAGTGATGCAGAATAACCTTCAACATGAAAACGACCAATCAGAAGACGTTGCTCCTCTGTTGACAGTAATGTACATAAAAATCTATAAATATCTCTTGATTTTCTCAATAAACGATCTGTTGCCTGGCCCTAGTCTTCTGTCGTTACAACCTGAGGGTTTGAACCTCAGTGGGTTCATACTGTCGAAAAGTCCCAAACTAGTTTGAAGCAGCCATCCAGTGCTCCATGGTTTTTAGGGGTTCTGTAAATGATATCAATCCATGGTCAGACTTGAAACAGATGAAATCCCTACGAACTAACTCTTGAAAATTATGAATAAAATGCTTCTTGTTGGTGTAGGCATTCGTTGCACCGACCACTAACACAACTGCTAAGGAGGTGATATAGCTCCAGTGTAGTAGCTTAGTGGTTACTCGTTCGAATCTTGCCACAACCCATTTTTAACGTTTGATAATAATTTATTACTCCCTGAATTGGTGAAATCTCTCAACTTATCTGCATCTCAAATATTTTCATTATTAGTTATTATTACTTTTGTTTTTATTTCAATGTAGACTTCTTCACTAACCAATACTACTTAGGGATCATTGAAAACTAGAAACCACTGCTCAGCTGTTTCATCCAGGTTCGTAACTCTTCACCATGGTACACCCACAGCCCACCAGGTATCGAACCCAGGAACTTCAGGTTATACGGCTAAGCTCATTGACGATTCAACCATATGAGTCAAAATTGAATGACCTATGAGGTCTCACTTCTTTCAACTCGCTATATAGGGTCATCCCAAACGAATGGCTTCGATAAGCATTCACTTCACTTTGAAACGGAGGATGCCACTGACCACAACTTGTGAGTATCACTTCAGAACATCCATTCAGTAGCCATCATTGACCTGGAGTTTGATATTTCTGTAGGGATTTGGATTAATTACTGATTATCTATTATCCTTGTACATTATGATTTCACTTGCCTCTTTAGCTATACTCAACAGTTAAATATTCGTGTGAATACATGTTAGACAATTGAACGCTATGCTAAAATAAATTTAACAAAAAGAATATTGTTATAGGTAAATATTTAAAAAGAATAATGATATATCAATTGAAAATTAAGGTCAATTTTGGGATAATCTCTCTCCATATATATCAATTGATATTTATCCCTAATTGTCAAAATGTAATACGGCCAATTGTTGAAGCTTATTTTTATAAAATCAATCAAACATTCTGTGTTATTGTAGCGCATTCATTCATCATAGAAATAGTGAAGATAAGCAAAAGGGTAAATAAGGTCGTAGTTGATTTTTCTTACACAATGTGAAAGGTATCTTTTCAGTTAAAAAGTAATAAAAGAAATAAGGAAATTTCAGTCAGGTTAAATTATTTCTAACTTCACTTAACATTTATATGGTAATATGAATAAAGGGGTAATGACCTGACCTATGGAGTCATAAATATATGATGTGATTTATTGGGAGTTAGAAAACTTTCAAACAGTCAAGTGTGCATGAATGTGTGCATGCAAATATGCGTGTGTGGAATGAAGAATGGGCGGGGGTGAAGAGGTTGCTTTTTACAATGTTTTGTAACCAAAAATGAATGTAACCTGGCAGCTGGTCATATATATTTTTCTAACTAATCACTATGTGAAGAGAGGTAATTCTAGCAACAGACTGCCAATAATTAAATCGATGTCTCTGTACATATCCTTACATAATCTTTGACATAGAAATGATATCCGTCTACTAGTCAAAAGACGCACACACTGCTCAGCAGCTCATTCTCTCCTCTTTCATGGTTGTGAGACATCCCCACTGTAAGTGGAAAACCTGAAGAGGCTATCTATCTTTGACCACAGACACTCGAATTCTATCTCCTCTATTAACTGGAATAATATGGTGAGCAATATTGAGGTTAAGCACAGAGTGTTAGGTGAGGAGGATGGGTTAATTGATGAGGTTGTGAAGATGAATTGATTGAAATGGTTGGGACACATACTACGCATGTCAAATCATCAGCTTCCATGTAGTACGATGTTAGCTGACATAGGATTAGTCTGGAAAAGAGTTAGAGGCGGTCAAATCAAAACCTGCAGTCAGTCCATGAAGTTATTGACAGTTAGCATATACTATGTAGGGAGGTGAAGGCTGTCTGGTTGGAGTCCTTGGGATTTTAAGAACCAGTGACTGTAGACTGTTGTTGACATGACTCAAAGTTGTTCTCAATAGCGCAGATACATTCAATCCTGGTGATCTCCTACATCCACGAAACCGTCCTGTTTTTCATGTTCCTGCTCTTCTATGTCACATTTCTGCTTATAACAATAGTAATTATTATTACTGTTATTATTACTTTTATTTTTTACCAAATTTTTTCTCTCTTGTGTGCTACATAAATTGTGGTGATTTGGACTGTTGCTCTTCTGCGAAAAGTTCTATGTTGAAATGCAGTTAGTCAGTCGTACCTTTTGAGAATTTCTACTGCTTACAAAAATGGTATTATGTAAAATCCTTGAAATGATGATCTAGTTGGCAGTTGGATGTCATCTGACAACTGATAAGGCGTCATTTCATATCAACTTATTTTTTAGATATATCACACAATGAAGCAGTACAATTTACTATATATCCCGGAAATACTACTGTTTCATTGTGTGATATGTCTAGTAGTTCTAAGACAAGTGATTCAGTTCAACTGAGAGTAACTGGCATGTTGCTAAGTTATTCAAAGAACAGGATTATGACTGGACTGGTATTTGGATGTGCGTCGGTGACACAGTGGTAGAATGCTCGCCAACCACGAAGGTGGTCAGGGGTTCTATCCCAGGCCGACACAGTCCCTAACTACGCTAAGCCAGTAACAAGACTGGTAAAGGGGGAAGGGTGGGCATGAGACTAGTAACCAAATCCTGTAAAAATAAATACCACTGCTACCAAAACTTCAAGCCTCTAGCTTGAAACACAACGTTTATTTATTTATTTTTTTTATTTTTGATTACAGCTTGATTCCACACCGTATTTTTTGGTACAAGTATGGAATTTTCAGCATGGATATCGGTAGCCCAAATTTCGCAGGCCGACCATAGATATCAGGTGTGCGTCGGCGTGGGCTCGAACCCTGGACCATGTGCATGGTCGGCAAGAGTCCTAACCACTGTGCCACCGACGTTCAGTAATTGGGTTCCTATTTTGGATAGTGGTGACAAGCAGTGCAATCTTGGGTAGAAATTTCGTTCTATTTGGTACCCGTATTCTGGATGTACTTGTATTCTCACAGATCTAGTGGATAATGTTTTAGCGTTTGAAAATATGGGTGAAGTCTTCGAGTATCATTGGGAACACCATCACTCACTGAGAATGCAAGATCATCCAGTTGATGAGTCACAAATACGATAAAATGTACGTCCTGGATTTCACTGTCAGTCTTCACCAACCGAAACAAATTCACGTTGATTCTTAGACATCGTTGAAGCGCCTGCACTAGAAGTTAACATATCATCAGAGAACAAGCATTTGGATCCAATATAATCAATCAATAAGAACTGCAAAATTAACCTACAAACAAATGTTATGATCCAGCACACTTTTTATTTATTTCATCTTCAGTCATCATTCATTGCATTAGAAATATAAATCGATTTTTGACTGATCAATAATTGTGTTAGTACCTTCACGGATCATTCTGACCTACAAACCTTTGGCACGATTTCAGAGTTATTGACTGAGTTATCTGACGTAAATGAAAATAACCTTTGTATAACATTGTTACGCTGCAAATCATCATTATTTATTTTGTGTATTCCACTTTAGTGATTTTTAATTGTTTCATATTAAATAAAATTGATTAGCTGATATAATTTATACTGAGTCTACATGAGGTTTTTGTTGAGGGCCTGCATATACAGATATTAAATATAAGTTATACTTGTATAAGAACTTCTTCATGAGTTTAGCTTTATTTCACCACTTTCAATATTTGAATTCTGTCTATCTGTTTGACTGAACTCATGTTACATTAAGATATTTTAAACAATGAGAACTGTTTGATTTTAAATAAGCAGAGCTTATTTCAAACATAAAACGTATTACAACTCCCGCCAACCTCTCACGTGACCAGGGGTCCCATCTTTGGCGGATACACTCCTATAGCCTCACCTAGTCTACCAGCCGATAGTAAGTCCGGTAAAAGGGGAGGGTTGAGTGGGAGGATGGCAACCTCATTCCATGAAAAAAAAATACTAGTGATACTGAAACTTCAGAAGAAAAGCTTTAAGATCTACGACCCACTGGGAATACGAAGAATTACAAAAAATGTGTTTTATTTAACCAGTTAGTTCAAACTGGTAGTCGTGACGACG
Source organism: Trichobilharzia regenti (assembly GCA_944472135.2). Classification (NCBI taxonomy): domain Eukaryota; kingdom Metazoa; phylum Platyhelminthes; class Trematoda; order Strigeidida; family Schistosomatidae; genus Trichobilharzia; species Trichobilharzia regenti. The sequence goes on from OX235262.1 coordinate 134,267,664, forward strand.
CTAATTGGTAAAACATTCATTTGTATATACAGTGTGCACAGGAAGAAGTAGGCCGAAGAGGAATGAAGATGTGGCTCAATCGCTTAAGTCACAGACGCTTAACAAATATCTATCAACCCTGAGTCCTATCAGACGAAAATATCCTAACAGTATTTCGACAGTTTAACAATATACCAGATATACTTAATTCGTAAATTTTAAAAATCCGAATTACCTTATTCTACAGGCTTTGTAGTGTGCTTTTAAAATGGATTTCAAGTGATGCTTTGCAGGGATTTGATTAGTTACAGGTTTGATTCCTGTAAACCAACAGCTAGAAATTAATCTGACGCTCACTGGTGGTGACTAATTCTAAGCTGGAAGTTATCTGGAACTCTAGTAAGAAGTCGTAACCATTGAGGTCTACCAAGTCAAGTAAGAGATTAGTTACCCGTCTGTGAAATTGGCTGGTGGTTAGGCTAAACGACAGAAGCTGAAATCCATTGCCCATTTGTATTGGGTCCCATCAAGCTCGCCTTGTAATCGGAAGGTCAAGGGGTTTGAACTCTAGTGGGTGAGTACTGATGAAGAGTTCAAAACTAAGATGAAGTAGCTATCCAGTATTTCTTGGTTTTCCAATGGTTCTCTAAATTATGTCAGCTTGTGATCAAAATGTATTTCATTTGTAAGCGATGTTTCGATCTTCTTATTTATTCGTCTGGAGTGTAAGTATGTGCTAAATAAGCAGTTTGCAACATCTTATGACTTCGACTAATTAAGTGGCATTGTACAACATTGTCTCGTTTACTTATAGACATTTTGTTTAGCCGTGAAGATGGTAGCCGAATGTCTGAAGAACAATGTCACATTCTTAAATTGAATATTTTGTCTAAGAAATAATTCTATAATGAGAAAAATGAACACGAAATAGGGTAATGTTTACTTACGCTTAGTGAATTACTTCAGATGCTGCATAGGTATTTCATTCCTAGAGTTTTAAATCTTTCCTGAATGAAGACATCTGATACTTTCCTCTTTGCATGGTAGATTGAGTGAGTATCTATGTGTTCGCTTAAACAAATTTACCTCCTTTTTGTTTCTGTTTACTTGGATGGATAGAATAGAGGCGGTCACTCACTATATGAATTTCTTTCGGTAGCTAGTTTTATGTGATTCTGTAGGACATGCTAAAAGGAGTGGTACAATCATATAAGATGTTACTTTCGGTTGTTTTAAAGGCGTTTTATCGAATTATTTTTACTCAACTGGAATACCTGTTGTGGTGTTTCCTATACTGTGCGTGGAAAAACACACTGGGATTCCTTTTATCCTTACGTGTTTCATAAAAATGTAATTTTGAGATTAACCACTGAACTTTTCTTCACCAGACAAATTTAACCACATCAGGTAGGTTAATTCTAAATCTTCAAGTGTTATTGTGTAGCCATTTGACAGTAACTCTTGAAGATTCATCTGATGCTTATTAGTAATTTTGATTGAATTTTCGATTTTTTTTGCCGTCGATTGATTGAACCGAAGTGCTCGGTCTCAGGTTGACATGTCTATTTGCTTCTTGTGCAGATGCCTCGACGACGTCTAGACATTTAATTAGTATTTAATTTGTGGATGGTGACTAGAAGTGGGATCTAGGATTCGTATTTCGTCATATTTGGGACTCGTCAGCTGGATGTACCTGACTTTCTCAGTGAGTGATGAAACGAGAACGAAATGCGCATCTTAGTTTCTACTGCCACCACCAGTTAAAGTCTAATTACATGCCCAGACATCGTCGAAGCATCTGTACAAGGAGTCGACATGTCAACCTGAGGCTGACCACTTCGGTCCAATCAATCGACGGGAAAATCTAAAATCCAGTTAAATTAATAAGACTTGTTGCACCAGAGGTGGCTCTCGTAGCCCAAGTGGTCTAGTGGATTACGCTTTGGTATTTGAAATTATGGGCACTGGTTTCGAGCCTCGGTGGGAACATCATCACTCACTGAAAAATGTAGGTACATCCAGATGACGAGTCCCAAGTATTACGAAATGTGCATCCTGGATTCCACTGCTAGTCACCATCCACTCATTAAATACTTGTTAGTGATTGGTTACAGGATGAAGTTGTCTGAAATTCTAGTTAGAAGTTGTGACTATTGCAGTTCACCTGGTCTGGATTGAGGACAAATAGTCGCCGATGACATTGGCTGGTGGTAGTGCTAAGATTCTCGAAATGATAGAATTTGGAATGTATAGGCCATTGGGTTGGGTCCCAGTGGCTGAATGGTCAACAAGCTCTCCTAGTAACTTGAAGATCCTGAGTTTGATCCTCGTTGTGTGGGTTCACGCGTGCTTACCGATGAAGAGTCATCACAAAATCTGAGAACCTTTGATCATTAAAACCGTACACACTTTCCGTTCCTTAAATACTTCTCTGTATGAATCTATAATTCATTGGAGACTCACCGGCAGAAATACTGAAAGACTTCATGTCCTGGTGCGTCGGTGGCACAGTGGTTAGGACTCTTGCCGACCATGCACATGGTCCGGGGTTCGAGCCCACGCCGACGCACACCTGATATCTATGGTTGACCTGCAAAATTTGGGCTACCAATATCCACGCTGAAAATTCCATACTTGTACCAAAAATACGGTGTGGAATCAAGCTGTAATAAAAAAAAAACCTACAGACGAACTTCGACTCACTTTCTCTACAAAAAACGAATGATTCTCATGGACGGGAAGGATGAGCTACAACTGTTGACCTCGTTAATGTGTACCTATCAGATCACCTGCTGTTTTAGAGTTAGGTATGTCAGTCGTACTCAGCGCTTACTACCCAAGCGTATAACTGAACACTTTTATATAGGAGTAGAAAGATCCTCCCCTCAGTCCTACTCTGGAACATCCTATCAGACCGTAGAAGCTATAACAATCGACAAGTGAAACCCTGAATTTTGCATACAGAAGTAGTTTGTTCAGTCACTGAACCTAGAATGGACATAATCTGTCTTAACATTTTTTAATTATATTATTTTTCTCACCTCCCTCAACTATTATATTTCTACTGCTAATTTTTACTCTTCTTAACTTGACTCTCTTTCAAATTTAGCTGAGTTCTACTTAATCCCATCAATTACCATTGTGTCACACAATTTACTTATTTAATTTTATTTCAGTTTTTACCCGATTAACACATTCTCTATTGTTATTAGATAGTTGGAAACAATTGGGAGGAAGTCTTGGGTCAAGGTTTTGTGTTTTTTTTTGACACTTGATAGCAAGGCGTATCTGCAGTCTTGAAGCAATTCATGTCCTTCATGACATTCAAAGCTGTGTCACCGAGTGCTGTATTATGTAACTGTTATCTAAAATATTTACAATTCTAATGACACACACACACCTTTGCAAACGTTCCTTACGTTGCTAAGATAATTTACTATTTATATATGCAATTGAAAAGCTTGAGAATAATATCACTAAAAAGGAGTAACTCTTCCTTAAACGGTTTTTCTTTTATATAACTGAGTGGGCATTTTTTTAATTTGCTTAAACAACTGATTTACTCAACTAATTTCTTTTTAGTAATTTCATTTACTACAGCTATATAATCTCAGTGAAGCATTCAATAATTTAATATTTAGGATGCATAATAATGAGCAAAATAAGTGCAAAATTGTTAAGATAATTGATGGTTGATCAATAGAATAATGGAGATTTGGTAGAGACTTACAATAATAGACAAAGATTTGCATAAGAAATACTAACTTTGAATCATTGATTTTTAAAAGGAATAGGAAAATAGAAACCGGTAAATTTTATGTAAGAATTCTATAGGATTAGTGAAGTGGAAGGATTTTTCTAACACGAGAAGTTTAAGACCATTAAATGAGGAAGAAGTAGAACAACTTCCTTCTGCTTATACACTATAATTATTTTATTTCAATAGGTTAATTGGTGGATGGTGACTAGCAGTGGAATCCATGATGTGCACTTCTTCCTATTTGGGACTCGTCATCTGGATGTACCTGCATTCCGCAGTGGGTGGTAATGTTTCCGGTGCCCTTAGTTTCAAACGCCAAAGCGTTATTCACCAGACCAATAGAAACTCGGTGGGAACATCATCACTCACGGTGGAACGCAGGTACATCCAGCTATTAAGTCCCAAATAGGACGAAATGTGCACCCTGGATTCCACCGCTAGTCACCATCCACCACTTAACTTCTAATTATAAGCCCAGACATCATCGAAACATCTGCACGAAGAGCCGACAAGTCAACCTGAGGCTGAACACATCGATTCAATAAATCGACGGAAAAATCTAACATTAAATTAAATTTTATTTCAGTGGCTGAATTCTCAGCAGTACAGATGAGGTTGATAGAGACAGACTTTAAAACAGGTTATTTTTTACCTTGTAGGCAACTTTCAAGGACCAGTTTATCAAGACACAATGGAGATCATCTAAAAGATGTTTAATTATCGCGCTAATTATAGATCCATCCTTACATCAGCATAAACAAACTGGATGACGTTCTTTTGCCCTTTCCAACCGAACGTATGTCGATGACTAATATGACTGGGTTGACAGGATCAGGTGAACTGATATATACGAGAACAGAGTTGATAAAGTTCAAGATCTTCTCCGTCAAGTTGTTGGAAAATGACAGTGATATTTTCTAATGGACAATTAAAGTTAATGAGACAAATGTCATGTCTATAGAGTTTGAGATTCTTTTTTTTTTAGAATGTTAGTATTTAGGTTACATGAGAATAAAGAATAATTTGTTCACATACTTTCTGAGATCAACTTGCATATTGATTACCTCGCAAGCTTGACTTATACTGTGGTGGTGGTGGTGTGATACAGACAATATGTTCCAATTGAATATTAATCTCACATTAAGAATTGTTGTATATGATGGTGTTAACGTCTGAATATTTTTCCCACAGTTTACAACCTAATATTATATGTATTTGAACATTCTGTTTCATGTCGTTTGACGTAAACCAGAATCACACACTCAGTGATTGCTTAAAGAATATATAAATAGCGGTTTGATCCTTTGAAAATATACCTTGGTTTCCATGTCTTACCTTCTGTTGTTACAATATTATTTCGTCAGCTCTATTACAGAGGAATAGATACATGATACTGTTTAGACTCTAGTAACCAGTCAGTGTATGCATTATAGTCTTATAGAGGAACACCTGTAAACGCGGTGCTAATGTCTCTGTCTGCAATATTGAGTGATGCTGGTTTGAATCCTCAAGGGGATATTACTTCATTTGAGCTTGTAGGTATGGATTGTTGACAAGTTACCGATAAGCACAAAAATTCGGTTCAGGGTTCCTTTGGAATCACTTCTAATCACTAAACTGTAATTTGAGATATGGTTTATAAAATATCACCTACTTATGCGAAAGAACTTTGCCTGCACAGCTTTTTAATAAGAAATTTCTGTCAAATCTCGTTTGTTTAATTTCATCTCTGTGCTGTTTTGTTACACGACAGTGAACTTCATCTTCTGTGTACTGAGCTACTGATGTTCACAAATGACTTGTGACTTTGAAAATATTGTTCAGAAGTCTGTATGACGCCAGTGGTTTCTTAAGCTTCGAAGAGAAAGCTTTAAATTTGAATATCGGTCAAAATTTAAATGAACAAGGACACTTATCAACAACAGCAGTCGATAATTGTATGATATCATCTATTGACTCGATTTGGACGAGTTTACACCTCTGTACTTAATGTCGCCGCCTAAAAATATCTAAATTTTTGATACGATGTAGTTCGAGGGGATGCTTGTCAAATCTTGGTTGAGAATAAATAATGTAACAGTATATTTTGCATACCACTGTTCCGTTAGGCAGTTTCCATTCCTCATATAAATTACCGCTAACCACTTCTCTGTTCAATAAGTCTCTTTCTCTCCCCAGTTGTTTAAATTAGAAGTATGCGTTTGGCGGAGATTTTAACCTGGATAACAATCGATTAATTACACATTCATGAAGAATAAATATTATAATGTTATTAATGTAAACAGAATGCTAGCAAATAACTCATTTAAGATAATTAATGAAAATAATAATTAATTATGTGTATACTATGCTCAGTAAACCAAAAATCAATTTAAAAGATAATGTTTTTACGATAATAAAATACGTTTAGATCGGTTTTAATAGGTCAAAGGCCACAATGATGTTAGTTAACTGTCACACTAATTGTACACTTTAAAAGACTAAAATATAGAATGTGATGTTTTTGAAACTCTAATTAAGTTGATAATTTATCACACAGTGATTAATGAATGATATTCAGGTCAAATGAATTAGTCTTTCTCTGAGTTTTGCTTCTTTTGGTTTTACAATGTTATTCATGTAGGTTGAAAAATGCTTAGCTTACATCAGTCATTTACAATTCACAGGTTCAAATGAAGAACAACAATGGGACAACTTAGATTCACTATTGAGTATGGGCTGCTCATACCATGGAAGTTGATTTCTTCTTGGGGTTCCAGAAAAATCGGGAGTAATAGTGTTGCATGACCTCAGATACTAGAGACTAAATGCTTGACACAGGTCACATATGGCCTTTTTCAATTGGTTTTTGAAGTTGCGTCCGTACCAAGCTTTTACCTCCTCAGGATAAGTCGGGATGTACACTTTTCGGGGTCAAACATTTTTAAACCCCCTTTTCCAGTGCTGAGAGCCAGCATAGCTAGGTTGCTGGTCATCTGAGGAAATCACCTAAAATGCTGTTATATCCCTATTATCCAACAGACCCTCAATATAGAATAAATGACTTACAGCATGATAGTAAATGCGTTTAGTCCAACCACTATCCAAAGGACATTTCTGTCATGGCAGCGCTTTTAGGAACATTGATTCCAGTCAGTGTAGCTGGCGGGGTTACTGGAATATGCATCCCGATCACCATGTCAAGGTAACAGTTAATCGTTGACAACTTGAAATGCTACACTCCTGTACAAAGACCCATTTCGAAGCTCGGTCAGTCTGATTCTTCGAAAAGCTATGCAATCAATCTATAATTTCTTCATTTCACTAAATTCTTACATTGAACTAGTGGACATTTTATCTTCTGGTAATGCGGACTAAGTTCTCAGCATACAACCTGAAGAAAAGTGAAACAGTCGAAGTTGTCACACAGAGGTAGAAAAACAAAATTAAAAACAACTATAATGAGCAGGAGAAAGAATAGGTATCTGCAGAATAATGAAAACCTGATGAATCTGGGCGGTTATAACGAATGAGTACATTTATGCTAATGAGAACAACTTTGAGTCTTGTCACCAACACTCTACAGTCATTGGTTCTTATAATCTCAAGGACTCCAACCAAGCAGCCTACACCTCCCCCATAGTTTATACTAACTGTCAATAACTTCATGGACGGACTGCAGCTTTTGATTCGATCAATTCTAACCCTTTTCCAAACTAATGCTATGTTGCATCAGTGACACAGTGGTAGAATGCTCGCCAACCATGCATGAGTTCAGGGGGTCGATTCCTGGCCGACGCACTCCTTCACCACGCTAAGCCGGTAATAAGACTGGTAAAGACGGGAGGCTTGGCATGAGACTAGCAACCCCATCCCGTAAAAATAAATACCACTGTTACCGAAACTTGGAGCCTCTAGCCTGAAGCCCTATTTTCCACCGGGAATGTAAAAGAATAAGAAGAAATCATATGTCAGCTAACACCGTACGATATGGAAGCTGATGACTTGACATGCATAACACGTATCCCAGCCATCTCAATCAGTTGTTCTCCACAACCTCATCGATTAACACATCCTTCTTACCTAACACTCTGCTCTTGAACTCAATATTGGTCGCCATATAATGCCAGTTAATAGAGGAGATATAATGCAAGTATCTGTGATCAAAGATAGATAGCCTCTTCAGGTTTTCCAATTTTAGTGGTCATGTCTCACATCCATGAAGGAGGAGAAAGTGAACTACTGAGTAGTACGTACATCCGTTGGTCGATAGCAATATATGGTAATGCTGAATAGGATAAAAGAAGTCAATAGTTATACGACAGGAAAGAACATTAAACCTTCAAAGTTTTCAAGTTCGTCACGGAGTATCTTTGAGTATATAAAATCTATACAATTTGAGAGAAGAAATGTATTAGCTGAGTTTAAAAGGAAAACCTTTCAGATCTACGTAAACCATAATATTAAATGGATAAAAGCAGGTTAATATGATAATTTATTGACAAAAATAAACTTTACTACGGGATCATCTTCAGAGGTAATGAACTAAGATAAAAAGTTGAAAGGTAATCAAATTAGATAAAATTAGATTATCATCAGATCAATAAGTAGATCATATAGATCAGATGATGAAGTGGGTTGCAAGTAATCTAAGTGTTCGTTTCACACTCAGTTGACATGTCATCATGTTGCCAAATTCAAATAAATTTTGTAACAGACAAAACACTTATGTACACAGCTGAGATTCAGTTTATTTACATTTAGACAGAGTGGTATTGGGTTGTGTGTTCATCCAAGTTGACTAGAATTCACCTTCAGAATACAACAATATTAACAACTGATCACTTGAAAATATTTGCTGCATTGAGATAGACATAAAAGTTAGACTTGGGGAAACATCAGCCTCAATTAGTCAAAATACATGGTATCTTATATATTTACAAAACCCTGAGAAAATTAAGTCATCAATAAAAGAATCGAAATTGTCCAATAAGGTTATGTCAGAACATGTATGAATCATGGCTGCACAGCTAACAAGGAAGCTTGTCAGTGCTAATAGTTTAGGAGGTTAATACATATCTGAGTCAAGTTTGTATGACTGACACAAACTTCAACAAATTTTAACAATTCATTTTAATTTATTTGGTAATTTGCAAATACACTTTAATAAATAATGCTGAATTCCTAAGAATATGAATGTGTAGGATTTACTCGACATTTTGAGATGAATTTTACATTTCCGAATCTCGGAATATACACATTGGGTCATAGGAGTTATTAAGAAGACAATTGCAATGAAGAAAATTTTCTTTTCGACGAAGTCATCATCTAGGCTGTACATTCGTGTATTTATATCAAATGGATGGGAAAGTTCCAGAATAATTTCCGGTTAAGGGTCAAGATATGCAGCGAGGAAGTGGTTGAAGAAGAACTGTGTAATCTCCGAAAAACCCTGATGGAAAACGGTTTCCCGCCCAGGTTCATAGACAAGAATCTCAAATCTAAGAAGATTTCCGAACAAATCCAATCCGTTCCAAAGAAAATACTTCTGCTAATTGTAGAATTCAAAGGCGATATTGAAGCAGAAATCCTTCGTAAACGCCTCTCCAAATCGCTGAGGAAAACATACTTCGCCGCGAGCCTACGAATGACGTTTTCCTGCAAGAAACTGTTCAGCCAGAACGCGAAAGACAAGCTGTCGCATTGGGCCAATTCAACATACATTTACCAGTTTACTTGCTCGTGTGGATCTGAGTACATCGACCGTATCATGCGCCGACTTGAAAAACGCGCTCGTGAACACTTTCCAGCCTGGTTAGTAAAAGGAGACCAAAGCGTGTATACAGTTCAGTGACAGAACATCTGGTTAATTCAGGACATTCAGCGCCTTTCGAAAAATCCTTCAAAATAATATACAAGATTCAATCAAACCTATCAAAGGGAGTGAAATCAAGACATCTGGGTATAGCCGAGGCGCTAGCTATCCAAAAGCTCAAACCCACGCTTTGTATTCAAAAGAAATACGTCCAACCCCTGTCCCTGACATGGCCATCATAAACAGATATTTGTATTAGTAATGACCCTCTCATTGCCTTTCTTATCCAAACTTCCTGTTTATTCATGTTATTCTTTAAGTTTTTCTTAATCCCTGTTTAAACTTCCATATTCTCATACCCGAACTTCGTGTTTATTTTGTCATTTTACTATTTCTACATATTTAATCCCTGATTGCATAAACAATTATTCATCACATTAATTTTTTTTATCCAAACATCCTGTCTGTTGTTGTTATTTCTACATTTCTAACCCCTAATTGCACAATGTCAATCTTCTTAGTTATTATGATGCTACTTTGTTTGTTTTATCCGTCCCCCTGTTTATTATGGCATTCTAATTCCCAATTTTAATTTTTAATAATTTGACCCTTAACAGGAAATTATTCTGGAACTTTCCCACCCATTTGATATAAATACACGAATTTACAGCCTAGATGATAACTTCATCGAAAAGAAAATTTTCATCGCTGCAACTGTCTTCTTAATTTGCGAATCCCTTCTGGATACAGTAACATGCCTGCTATAATCGCCTCAACTGAATGATGTTGTTGTAGGTGAATGAAAAAAACTGTAAAGCATAAAATGTAAATAACCGTTATGTAAGACAAAATTTATGCTAATAACAGGAAATTTAAGTTTTTATATGTAAGTTAGTAAAATCACAAAACAGATAAGTTTATCATTGAAGTTGTAGTTAGGCTGTAGAGGCAGAATGCAGTAATACTTGGTGGCAGAATTGTTTATTTGGTAAGTGATGTACATTTGTAAAAACAGAAGACGAGGCCAGGCAACAGATCGTTTATTTCGGAAGTCAACACATATTTATTGATTTTCATGTACATTATTATAGATTATTGTAAGCAAACAAACGCAGAATACTGATTGTTGGTTTCTCGCTGAACGTCAATCTTCCATCTCTTTGTGGCCGTTTATTGAAGTTCAAATTGTCTATCTGTAAATTGTATCCGCCTACGCGAAGTCTGGTGTGACTGATTGTTGAATTAGTCTTTCATCTTTTTTTTCTTATGGCCAATATTGAGGATGTAAACATTGACGTAAATTACTGTCTACCAATTTTGGCTAGCAGCCAGGTCTCACCACAAATTAACGGTAAAAAAATACATAAATATTACACTGAAATTTTAATTTGCATAAATTCCTCATATTCTGTCGCCTTTTTCTTCCTTTCATGCTTTATAAACTTTTTCACAAGGATGTTTCATTTCGCCTCTTCGCATCTTGTTTTGCCCCTCCGTTATTCAAGATTCTTGTAGAAGACGTCATATACAACATTATGATTTCTTTGGGTTCCGCGTGGAACATAAGGCTTCAACAGCACTTCTCAGTTTCATTCTATTCGTTGCAGTTGTTTATATTTGGCCTCATCATTGTCGCATTAACATTCATCTCCTCCTCATACGATATCTTCCATATCACACTTGAGCGCTCAAGTCGTCATTTCCCATGAATGTTCCAATCAAGCAATGACTTGGCGCATGATTTTACTCAACGGTCTCTTCAGAGCGTGTCCTATGTATTTCAATTTCCTTCTGCATATTTGTCAAGCAATAGGCTTTTGATAGGTTCGTTACTAATCCTTCCGACCAGCCATCTAATCTTCAGTATGGAACGAAGACAGCTGTTGATGAAAGCCTGAAGCCTATTGGAAATGCTTTTTGTAACATTCCATGTATCTGAACCATATAGAATCACTGACTAATTTGTAGTGAGTTCAAAAGGTTTTCACACTGTATTCAGATTAGTAAAGGTCTGTCTTGCTTTTCCGATCCGAACTGTCTTTCAAACGATGCCACAAGGATAAGCTCCCTTAATATCTGTTCTCAGTAGAGCACACCACTAGGACGAACACTGCTCTGTTGTTATTATTATTACGATTATTACTACAGAGGATTGATTGGCGGTTTTTGTTTTAGTAGACGATGAAGTTCACTTATCGATATAAGCAGGAAAAAAATCCCTTTACAATAAACATCAACGTCACAAGTTCATTATTCGAAAAACTATATTAACTCTATGCATTAAGGATTTAATTCAATGAGTATTACCTTCAAAACCGAATCAGAAGATCATGAATGTTAGCCATAAGTTGAAACGGTTGCAGTATGGTTAATTAATTTTCAACTTTTATATTTATTTACCATTCTAATGAGTAAATATGATAAATTGAGATTTGTTGGAAAACTAAGTTTAATTCAGGTTATTGTCTATTTCCAAATAAATGAATCTGACAGAAGACTGTATGATCGAGAATGTGTTTGGAATTATTTCTATGCAAAATGAATAACTTCTTTTTCTTTCGTAATTTGATGATTTTCATAGCTTACCTTTATAGGAGCGCATCGATGGTGGAATACAGTCTAATCGCTTATGTGGTTCCGGTTCGATTTCCAACGGATGCATACCTAAACCTCACTTTGTCTACTAACGAGTATGAAGCCGCAAAACGGGAGGAGTTTGGGGGTGTCACCAGCGTCTCTAACTCTTAGAAGAACAACAATGTTACTGAAAATTCAAAAAAGAAGCTTGGTGTCCTGTCTTTCACTCGGAATGTTAGGAATGAGAAGAAAGTTAGAAGTGGGCAAACAGATGAAACAATTCAGGTTACCACACTTTGAATCAAAACTGAATACTACTACAATCGAGGAACATTGCAGATATGGGGAAGAATAATTAAGTGAAGACTAGGGAAGTTTTTCAGGATTTGGAAGACAATAGGTAATGAATGCACATAATTTACCACGAACTCCTTTGATCCATATTATTAGCAGTAGGTATAGAAGCCTGCTTAAGACATTGGGCTACCTAAATTTCCAGTTAGCATAATACATCAATTCTTCTTCATTTCATCTTGTTTTAATCATCTGATAGTGTTTAATTGAATTTTAGACTTTCCCGTCGATTGATTGGACCGAAGTGCTCGGTCTCAGGTTGACATGTTGGCTTCTTGTGCAGATGCTTCGATGATGTCTGGGAATGTAATTAGACTTTAAGTGGTAGATGATAACTAGCAGCGGAAACCAGGATGCGCATTTCGTCCTATTTGGGACTCTTCATTTGGATGTACCCACATTCCCCAGTGAGTGAAGATGTTCCCGCCGAGACTCGAACCCAGTGCCCATAATTTCAAACGCTAAGGCTCTATCCACTATTCACCACTTAAATTCTAATTACGTACCCAGACATCGTCGAGATATCTGCACAAGAAACCGACACGTCAACTTGAGACCGAGCATTTCAGTCAAACTAATCGACGGGAAAATCTAAAATCCAGTTAAATAATTAATATCACCCCTTGCTCTCGTGGCCCAAGTGGTCAAGTGGATAACACTTTGGCATTTCAAACTATGGGAACTTGGTTCAAGTCTTTTGATTGACATCGCATTTGTTTTAAAATTCTACATTTTTCGGAATATTGAAATTTAAATCCCAGTGGTAAGATAAAGGATAAGATTGTCTAAGTTTACTTCACAGTAATTAAATACAAAGCAAAAATCAATAGAATATGAATAATCCTCCTCGACTTTTACGCTGGTAAGATGTCTGAATTAAAGGCAAAAGTCTGTAGGATGTCATTTGATTCATAGCTTATCTTAAATGTTCGAATTTCCTTCCAAATGCGAAATTAACTAACGACTCACTAAATGGCTTTGCTCTAGTCCCTTGCCTTTTAAGTGAAATGTAGGACTTCAGGCCTTGCGCAATAGGTTATTGATTGTTTTTTTCCAGAGTTTCTTGTTGCTTCTCCTATCGATCCCGCCAGTTGATCTTCAGAATGGAGAGAAGACAGATGTTGATAAAAGTCTGCAGTGGCCCATTGAAAATGCTTTTCGTCACTCTTCAAGTTTCTGAACTATATAAAAGAACTAAGTGACTTAACATTGGAGTTTAAAATCGGAATTTTTTTTCTTTATTTTGAGTGTAGGAGATTTCCAGATTGATATCAGAGTGAGGAAGGTCTTCGTTGCCCTCCTGATTCTACTTTTGACATCCTGATCCTTGCCATCTGCCTGTAGTTGAAACGTTGCTGCCCATATGGGTGAAGGAAGTGACCTCTTTGAAATTTCTGTCATTGAAAGTGATTGGTGCTTGTTGCTGTTGTCGGTTGGATATCATCATCAATTTTGCCTTCTCTATGTTCACTTGAAGTCCTATTTTTGTTGCTTCTTCTGCCAGTTTGTTGGTCTTCATCCCTAGTTCTTAGAATTTATATGAGATTAGACATAAGTCATCTACGAAATCAGATCTTCCAGAGGCTTCTAACAGGTCTAACTTATTTTGTCTTCTCACTCTCGACAGTCTTCCTCATCATCCAGTCCACAACAGTCAGAAATATCGTCATCACTGATAGTAAATTTGAAAGAGGTCACTTACCGCACTTATACAGGCGGCGTAGTTTCAACTGCAGGTACCACGGGTGAGGGTGTCAAAGGTAGTATGGATTAGAAAGACATGGCACACCTTCATCGCTGGGAAATCAGTCTAGAAATCTTCTGCACTCAGCATCAAGAAGACAGTTTAGATTTTCAACACCAATCTTAATTCATTTAGTTATTCTATATGGGTCACAAACTTGTTGGATCACGAAAAGTTTCACTCCAAAGCGAAGATCAAGTGACTGGCCAGAAAGAGTTAGCAACAAGAAACTCTGGGAACGAATCAACCAAGAAACTATTGCTCAACAAATATGCAAAATTAAATGAAGATGGATTGGGTACATGCTAAGGAAATCGTTAGATGACATCATAAGGCCAGACCCTTAAGTGGATCCTCATAGGAAACCACAGGTTGGGCATCCGAGGGTAACATGGAGGAGGTTGACTTAATATGAAACGAAAGCTAATGGGCTACATTAAGAGAGAATGCAGACAACAGAATGAAATGGAGATATACTGTTGAAATAGTATATTAAAACTTGGAACCCAAGGAAATAATAAATAAAGAAATAAAATGCATATGCGTGCAGCCTGTAAAAACTACTGTGACTAATTAAAATAAAGTTGTTATGGAATCTATTTCTATGACACACTTCTGTGTATTGCTATAGTGAAAGAGATTCTTTGCAAATTTTAACAAATTTACAGTCATCAAAAATTAATTTTTCACAATCTTGGGTGTTTTAATTTCTCAAAGAGTTCATCACATATTAGTTTATGTAATTCAAAAGTCCTTAGTGTTGACTCAATTGCTAAGAAAAGAAAGCCTCGAATGTAATCAGTAAGCTATGTGTTAGAATATTGTTTTGTAGTATATCTTAATGTCAAATATGAGGACTCAGTCAAGACACTTCTTTTACAACAAATAATCTGTAACGTGTGTTAGTCTGCGTTCTCTTCGAGTCTGAAACAGTCCTACTTTTTGTGTAAGTGACGAGCTTCACCATAAATCTGCGAATAAAAGATCCATTCTAGGTTGAGATCTTTGAAAAATGAATACCCGTAACGAAATAGTTATCTGAAAAATCCTTCCTGAACGATCTAATTTCAGTGTTGATACCTATTTGTACGTTCCAACTAACTTTGTAATTACTATCCTCTTTTCGCGTAGACCGTATATCATTGTCCTGACGTCTGCATATTGTTTCTTGACTTAATCCTTGTTATTCTTCTTTGTTCTTGTGTAATCCTTAATGTAAATGGTTATCTTCGCGTTTGTTTGATGGTATTTATAATGTGTTATTTTACGATTGTGATTTTGCTTAAGTGAAGTGAATGTTCGCCGTGGGGATTTCGACCATGCACTTCTACGGGAATTATTTAGTGTGTGATTCTTGATGACAGAGTTTTGACCCAACCTTGTCAGATATACTCTCTGGATTCTTAGGTACTTATTACAGTTGATTTTAGTGAAACAGTTTTGATGTGTTGTATCTGTTTTGTAACTGAGAGACTACTAGTTCTGCATAGCTACCTGACAACATTGTTGAGGTAATTTTGAATTTTGATATGCCATCATAGCTAAATAGTACCACAGGAATTTCGGGATCACGCGTAACTCAAAGAAGTTTTGTTTGGTTGTACAGCTGAATGCACATACAATAATACATCTGTTTCACTGGCTACACTACCTAAGAAGTTTAAGAAGATAAAGGGGGTGAAGTTTTCGTAAAGTACTATGTATACCAACGCAAGGTTTTATACCCACAGCTCCTATAGTATTTATTCTGCGTAGATTAAAGGCAAACTAAAACACCAAATTGATCGTCCAAACATAATTCGGAATCAGAATAGTAGTGCTATGTGGAATGCTTAGTTAGTTGGGGATCATGCACGAACGAACGAACGGAAGTAACAAGACGGTGTGCCAAATGTCATGGACGCTTGACCACAAGTCTTTGGCTTAACGAGCTGACTTAAACATTGAAGGTCTCCATCCAGTGTTGAGAGCTGAATGCTGCAGGCTAATCATTTTGGGAAATTATTTAACGCTACAACCTCAATGTAGCAACCATCATCAGTTTATGATGAGTGTATGGAGGATTTCATCATGAGCTGACATCAATTAGAGAACCATTGGAAAACCTGGGAGTACTGGACAGTTGTTTCGTCATAGCTTGGAACTCTTCATCAGTACGCACCCACCGGGATTCGAAACCAGGACCTTCTGGTTACAAGGTGAGCTCGTAGACCATTGAGCCACTGGGACCCAATGGGTGCTTACTGATGAAGAGTCCCAAACAGCTGTCCATTGCTCCTAGGTTTTCCAGTGGTTCTGTAGCTGATGTCAGCTCATGTTGAAATCCTCCATGCAATCAAACAAAATCCCTACAAAACCAGTACTTGAAAATTATGATGAGTGTATTTAATTATCCAACCACGGGGCTTAATAAACTATGAACTCTAACTTCTTCGAGTGCGCTTTCTAACAGTTAGCAGTGAAATCAGTCGGATCCACACAAACCCAAAATTTGAACACTAATAGTCATCTATCAATGGATATGTTGATTGCCTTCATATTACTTGATCTAATCTCACTGATGATTGCTCACATCCAAATAATTTAGTAAAGAATTCTTTAATATACTGTGCCACCGACACTTACAAACGGTGGCTAAGACAAATTCAAGTTAAATCTTGATTGGGGTATGAATTTCTTCCATTCCAATGCGAAAAACAGGAAATTTACATCAAGAAGTATTTTCTGTGGTGAAGATAAATTATAATAGCCACCACATGATCGTGAATAAACAATCATGTCACTAGTCATGAATTCAGTGTTAGTTATATTTCAAGAGCTTTCTGCTCATCTGATTCATATACTTTTAACCTATAGAGTTAAGGCTAATGGTTAGATTGTATTTGGGAGTTAGGAAAAAATCTAAGCTTACGATTAAGGGTTAGGAGTTTGGTTTAGGATTAAGGGTATCACAGAATTGTCCTATTAAGCAACTTAAACATTTAAACGTGCAATTTATCAACGAACTGAGGGATACTTTACAGTCCTTTGTCTGAATTGTGGTTTTTTCAAGGTCATTTGGTGGTCGCCACAGTTTATCTTCAGCCTTTCTGTCTACTAACTCTTAACACCGAAATAAATAAATAGGTGATGTGTAATATAGGATGACTCACTGTATCGATTATGTTACTTAACACCAAAACAAAAAAACAAAAACAAATTTATTACCATTAGTTATTAATACAAGAATAAAATTGACTATTTAAAGCAAGCTATGAGCAAATAATTTGACTCTAAAGAAGAAGCCGCTAAGACCAGTATATAAATGGTCGAATAAGTTGAGTTATTGCAAGAGTAAAGAATAGATACCACAGTCAAATAACCTTTAACCAGCCAATCAGATAGCTAAACATTACAAATGAATGCTTTTCATAATCTTTGTTTGCAAGTTTCACTGTGAATGCGGGTAAAAATTAAGGTGAGTTTATGGTGCTATGGTTAGAGTGAAACTTGCTACAAAGACTGGTATCAGAGTAGAACTTGCAACGAAGATTATGGGCAGTATCCATTTGATGTGCTGAGCAATGTAACTATCATCATTAGGCAATAATCATCATAAAGTCAATCACTGATCAGAATTACTGGAGCCTATAACTGGTACTCACACGGATTCTGGTTTATTTACTGCAGCCATTCCTATGGATTATCACCAATGATATTTCTAATTGTGGTGGACCGAATTATGCGTCAGACAGTGGGAAACGAGGAGATAGGAATATCCTGGACCGACATGAAGAACCTAGAAGACCTGGATTTTGCGCGTGGATGATTTATGTTTGATGTCACTGTCACAAAATCGAAGACTTACAAACAGCGAAAACCGACAAACTAGTCGAAGAAGCAGCCGGCGAAGACAGGACTCCAGGTGAACATAGACAAGACGAAGGTTATGAAAATAACCAACCAACCAACAACGACAGCAGTAGCAACAACATCCAGTGCCAATCACCATCAACGGGAGGGATTTGAAAGAGGTTACTTCATTCACTCACTTATCTAGCATTGAGCATTGTCTCAACTACAGCCAGTCGGAACAGACGAGGATGTTAAATCGAGTGAGAATCGGGAAGGCGAGCTAGAAACACATTCATCAACCTGAAACCAATCAGCATCAACAACAAAATTCGGTCGGATTTTCAATACAAACGTCAAGTCAGGCAGTTCTTCTGTACGGATGAGAAACTTGGCGGGCGGGTAACAAAGAATATTTCCAACAGCCTGTTGCAGACCTTTATCAACAACTAACTGTCTTCGCTGGATCTATACTGAAGATCAGATGGTCGGGCCGGGCCGGAAAGAATTACCAACAAGAACCAATCGCCCAACAAATATGCAGGAGAAAGTGGATGTGGATTGGACATTCGTTTAGAAGGCCGCTGCGTGACATCGCGCGTCAGGCCATTGCTCGAGTGGAACCCGAAAGGGAAGCGGCGAGTGGAGGAGATCGTGTAAAGAGGAGTTGAAACAGTATGGACTAACATGGATGCAGGTGAAAAGTACAGCAGAAGCAAGACAGAAGCAAGTGGAGACGTGCAGCTGAAGCCCTATATTCCACTAGGAACCCAAGGGAACAATAATAATATTAATAGTTCCTATGGAAAACTAAAACTCCTTTATACAGCATATTAGAAACATATACCCTACACAATTCATGTTTGTTAAACATTAATCCAGTAAACATAATTTTTTTATACTGTAAATGCCACTTTTTGCCTAGAAGCATATGATTAATTGGTTCAGGGTCATCTGACTGTAGTACCTTTTTTTATTGTTGGCCTGGTTATTTGTTAATTTAACCAAAAGTCTGAAATAATCAATCAATCAATAATAACTTCAACTTGATTTCTATTTTTATATCTTATTTTCCATCATTTTGAAAGAAATAAAGAACTCGTGTGACCTTTGTAATGTATGTCTTCATCATTTCGAATATTTTTATGACTGTAATATAAATTGGTCTAGAATATAAGTTTGTGACTTAATGAATGGTGTAATTATCACTATTATTATTATAGTTATTTAAATATGTTATATCTTTTATGCTATATAAGTTGATTTGTTTTCGCATTTAGAGAAAATCAGTTTATTTATCGTATGTAAATGTTTCTGGGTTATTCTTAAACGTTTTTGCATTCTGTTGTTGTTTAGAGGAATTCAGAATAGAATCAACACAATAATTTCGATACCCTGGTGATTTCATATGATATTATATGGACAACAACAAAATACATGAGGAAAGGTCAATGTTGTTTCTTTATGAATAAGAACTTTTTAAGCCTAATAGAATGTTAGGATTAGAAGAATAAGTCTCCATTATCAACTAACTATAAAGACTAACTTCATATCAGGTAAATGGGTAGCTTTAACTCAGTTAATCACAATTATGCCAGTATGGCCAACAGCAACAACAACAGACAACAATCAGCCAGCATAAATGGGAGGAACCTGAAAGAAACAATCTCCTTCACCTACCTACCTACCTAGGAAGCATCGTTTCAACTACAGGCCGACAGAACTGACGGGGATATCAAAGCCAGAATCGAAAAAGCAAGACAGGCTTTCATTACTCTCAAATCTGTGTGGGGGTCAACAGCACTCACCATCAAAAATAAGATCCGGATTTTCAACTCCAATGTGAAGTCAGTCAGTGCTACTATACGGATCAGAGACTTGGCCAGCGCGTCATAAAGACCATCTCAAACAAACTACAGACCATCATTAACAGATGTCTTCGCTCAATACTACACAAGATCAGATGGCCAGAAAAGATCAACAACAGGGATCTCTGGCAATGAGCGAACCAACCAGGAACCCATTGTGCAACAAATAGGCAGGAAGAAATGGAGATGGATTGGCTGGCTATACTCTAAGGAAACCATCAAGTGACATCACTAGACAAGCCATTGCTCGAGTGAAACCCGGCACTTTTATTATTCTTATCTTCACGAAATGATGTATTAGTATAACCATCTTGCCACTTTACACACTCTCAGGAGAAATTAAGTAAAATATAGCAATGTATGAGACAGCTATAAGTTTAAATCAACAAATATATGAAACTATTTATGAAAAGTGAAAAATCAGGCCAAACAAAGGAGTTATACAATCACTATCACTAAACTGAAACCTGAGTCTTTGTATCAATAGAACTTTATGATCATACTTGCCAACCTCTTTCAAACACGTTTTAATATCCTTCTGACTAATGTGTGTTCATTTATTTTTGACAAAGTGTTTTAAATCAATTATTGAACTAATTTAGTGTTTGAGTATTGTTTGTTTATCCTGGCTGTAACTTCATGGTTATCGTAATCAGAAAGTTCTGATTTCCATCTTCATGCTAGTTTGAAACAATCTGTCCAAAACTTATATCTATAAACTAAGTACGGATAAATGCCTAGATTTTTTCCCAACAAGCCAGTTCAAAAAGGCTTGGCTCGAATCTCACCTCCATTACGACCTTTTTGTCAGCTACTCATATTCACTTCTAGACTGACGCGCTTCTAAGCCTTGTCTAGCCGGTAGTAAGAGCAGGAAAAAGCGAAGGTCGGGTGTGAGGCTATCAAAACTAACCCGTGCAAACAACACCACTGAAAGTGAAACTTGAATGAATCCCTATGTTCCATCGGGAACGCAAAAATGTTCTCAACAAACCAGCTGTTAAACAGTTGATTCACTTCGTTCACTTTAAACAACAATAATAAGACATTTAGTTGGTGGATTGTGACTAGCAGTGGAATCCAGGATGCGGATTTCGTCCTATTTGGGACTCGTAATCTGGATGTACCTACATTCCCTAGTGAGTGATGATGTTCCCACCGAGGCTCGAACCGAGTGCCTATAGTTTCAAACGCCAAAGCGTTATTCACGAGAGCCACACAGAAATATTCTTTTCATTTGCTTGAACGAACTTTCACGGACATAATGAGACATTTCTTGTAAGTCGTCCAGTCATTGGGATATGAGCCAAAGGAAATTGGAAACGGATCATTTCTGTGGTATGTATTGACTCGTTGAGCAAAAACCTAATGGTCTCTATCTCACTATATTAGTATTTAATACTTTTACCCTATCCTGTACAGCTGCATGGATAGCAATCGCCTGGATTCTTATCTAGGATACTTACCCTAGGTGAGTCAATTATTCTAGATCTGGATAAATTCCTACATTCTGGTAACCTAACTGAATCTGGTCTACTAGTTTGGCCTATGTAACTGCATCATTTTAACTAACAGGGTCTATTCCTTTAAACCACGCTAGTAAAAGCTCAAATATGTGTCTTAGACAAGCTGGCTGGTTTCGCCAATACGATACTAAGAACATCATATGACAAGTCTATTAGCGGAAATTATGTCGGCCGACATGTCAATAGAGACCGAATATTTCCGCCCAATATAATAAATTGACAAGAAATATAAAGAAAAATAACTAAGAACAAACGATTAGTTAATTTATTTAATAATGATATTAAAATCCATATAAATGGATAAGCATTTACGTGAAAGCGTGCCATTTTATAGGCATAATGAAATCTAATAGAATTCCGCAAGATTACATTCACCATGGAATTAAGCTGCTGCTGTTAGCTGGGTAAGAAAAAATAGTGACTATTTCGTTGTGATTTTTTACAGGTATAATAATAAAAAAACTTCTTAAATCGACTGGGAATCTTAAAGTTTACAAGCATATATTCATAGGTTACTGTACTCACCCTACATATTGTGCTGAAGGGCACTATGACCGTATTAGTCATGCCTTGTTATTTACTAATTTTGAGTGTTCACAAACCGAACGTTTGAGTATTTGTTGGAGAGGAAGCACATACTATGAAATTGCATAAAAGCGGATAGATAGGGATTTTCACTAATTCATATGGTGAGAATCATTTACAAAGGATATGAGAAAAAGTCGTAAAACACTTCAGTATGCAATGTCCTTTTTATGGGCTAATAAAAACCAGACTGATTTCATTGCATCTACCTCCTGGTGGTACGAAGAACAGTGCCTAACTTTTGGATGGATTTCTATGCTACCAGTGGCGCCAGTCGAATGTTGCGGATCTGAGTGACTTCAAAAGTGATCGGATGTTCGTTAGATGTGAAAGATAGACCGTGTCCCGTGTTAAAATTGTGGCATTGCTATCATGGGATTTAATCCTTGCGCAATCTAGTTGTTTATTGTGATCAAGCATTATGAAATGATAATGTAAGCGCAAAACAACAAAAAATGGCCTAAAAACCAGAGAAAACCTAATTAAGAAGATTGGGTAAGTGCTTGAATGAGTAAATAAATGATTTAAAGTGTGTATGAAGTAAGAAACGTTTTGAAGGTGTCAATCCTAATAAGTGCAAGGAAATTAGTTGGCGTGATCAATGGGTTGAGTTAGGTAGGATGCTGAAGTTATCAATGCAGTGTGAGGGCTTGTATTGTACTTTGAATGTTTGAATTTTTGTTTTCACTCACTCGTTCACTACAGCACCACGTCATCTTGTTATTTTCCGGCGCGACTGTACACACATGGTTCGCTCCCTTGCTGCGTTAACATTAAGCGCACTCTTAGAGCTTACTATCCAGCCGAGCAGCCGATAAGCTGTACATTATTCCTATTTATTAAAGTTGATATTTAATCTGTGTAAAATACAACTCTCATCAGGACACACTACTCAGTCTCAAGCCTTTTTACTTTGAGTTCGTTAATCAGTACTTACTCGCTAGGCAGGGTATTAAAAGAAACCTTTAGTAAGTGACGTTAGTTGAGGTCTACCTTGAGTACAATCAACACTTACAATTGGTGAGCCCGAGTTTCACCATTTGCCTTATTTGTAGTTTTACGTGTCAATATTTCTCCTTTTTTCATATTGATTGTTTTGTTTATTTTTGCAAGTAGGGTGATGAAAGTTTTTGTTGCCAGGCTTGTATTTATATTTGTTTTATCACTATGTTTCCATAAAGTCTTCTTTAAATGATTTCTGAAAATGGCTCTCCTGCGCAGATGGCCATTACCCTGCAACTTCCGACTTTCTGGACACACCGTCCCTCGGTATGGTTCAGTCACGTGGTAGCTTAGTTTGCCCTTAGGCACATTCATTAACAAGAAACCAAGGCTAACCTGATTATCGTGACCCCCCCCTGGAAAACATAGTGGAGAGAGTTTCTGACGTTCTTGATGATCCCTCTCCAAACCTATATGACAGTCTCAAAGTTGCCTTATTTAAGAGAGTTGCACTAACTGATAAGCAGATAGTGCAGGAACTCTTTCATGATGTTCATCTTGGAGACCGTAAGCCAATTCAAATGCTATGGGGAATAGTGATATGTATCCACTTATATATATATATATATATATATATTTATGTGTATGTTGGTCTCTCTTTCTGTTTGCTCGCTTAGTCTGTGACCATTTCACTTGTATGAACCTGTCTCCTTTAACAATGTATATTCCCCTTATATTATATATAATATAAGTGTTTGTTGGCAGTCCGTTGCTTAGTGACATATATCCATATATGGTGGTTGTTGACACGTCTGCTATATTTCGCTATGTATATATGGACCGATACTTCATTATAATTAGCTATTCATGTTAAGACTGTCTAATGATTTTTCACACCCTTGTCTGAACATTCATATATATATATAATTCGTTCTCACAATTTGTGTGACTGACTTACTTTGGTGTGATACCACTTTTGCATTCTCCTTGTGTTTGGAAATAGAAGTATCATCGCTAACCTAGTGGTCTTCTGATTTCCGCCTTCTTGCGTCAGGACTATTAGTTTCTCGACCAGTCCATAACAATAATTTAGCGACGAGTACATAACAATTTGGCGACGGGGAAAACTACTATTAACCACTCAGCAGCAGCAACATAACAATTTGGCGACGGGGAAAATTATGGATCATTCTAAATTGGAATTATTGTTTGAACAACAACTGAAATTAATGGAAATGTTCGTCAACCAACAGACTGGTCCAGCTTCACCTTCAAGCAATCCCAATCATACCATGCTACCATCTGTCGACGGCATTGTGAATAGTATTTCACAGTTCAATTATGACCCAGAGGCTAATGTCACTTTTGACACATGGTATCAACATTATGAGGATTTATTCACTGTTGATCTCGCCTCACAAGATGATGCCTGGAAGGTGCGAGTGTTGTTACGTAAATTGGGTCCGGCAGAATATGAACGGTACTGCAACCCAATTTTACCGCAGAAACCACGTGACAATTGTTTCGATGATACAATAAAGCTGCTGCGTGAACATTTTGGAGACCACTCCTCATTATTCAGCATACGTTATCGTTTCCTCAAGCTGACAATGAATGAAAATGATGATTTTCTTACTCACGTTGGCACAGTCAACTGAGAATGTGAGAGATTTCGACTCAGGTCTGTAGCGGTAAATAATTCCCCAAAATTATTGACCACAGCAATCACTCATTGGATGCTGACCACCACTGTTTAAGTCGACTTGTTTAGCTGAAGGCTTCCGGTCAAGCATCCCCGCCATTTGGTACCCCGTCGTGTAACGTGCACGATCACTAGCTAGCTAAGCGTTCGTCTAACGGCTGGTTTTGGTTCCTAAATATATTTCTTGGTTTGGACGATCAATTATTGGCTTTTGCTTTGTCTTTGGTACGCGAGAATAAATTAATTAGAAGTTGTTGAACGAGATATCACGTCAAACCTTTAATATCCGTCCACCTTTAAACTGGTGAGCCCAACCGCGAACTTCATCCACGAAAATCCGCAGATAATCCCGGTGAGTTCGTTCCATTTTGTATTTGTTCTTGTACCATATATTATTCGACATAATTTTCGTCATGAGTGATCTTAGTCCCAAGGTCATCCGTATCCGCTCAACTCCTAAAACCATTCAGCTCGTACCATACTGGCCAGATAATGCTGAAACGTGGTTTCTGCTAGCTGAAGCAGATTTTTGTGAGCATGGGATAACTGATCAACGTTCACAGTTACTTGCAGTTATTCACGCCCTACCGCGGGAATTCAGCAAGTACGTAACATCACAGATGTTGAGTCCCGAGGTAAGTAACTCGTACGAGTTGCTGAAAGCATCCCTCCTCAGGAGAAACGCTCTCACGGACAGACAACGTCTAGATGAATTATTTCGCAACATCGAGTTAGGAGATCAGTCAGCCGTGAGCATGCTGACAAGAATGAAACAAGTCGTC
This sequence comes from Trichobilharzia regenti, assembly GCA_944472135.2. Taxonomy (NCBI): domain Eukaryota; kingdom Metazoa; phylum Platyhelminthes; class Trematoda; order Strigeidida; family Schistosomatidae; genus Trichobilharzia; species Trichobilharzia regenti. Next base: position 134,293,108 of record OX235262.1, read on the forward strand.
GGCCAAAGTCAGTTCGACGAAGGACTGTTTAGAGAACTCTTCTTAACCAAGTTGCCACAATCTGTACAGACCGTACTTGTGACACTTGAGGGTACTGTAATAGAGAACTTAGCTATTACTGCAGATAAGATTCTAGAAATAACTAAACGGTCTGTCCCGAAATATGCTCAATGACTAAGCAGACTTCGAGTGAGGATCCTGCAATGACAGAGTTATGCAACTCCCTTCAGCAGATGTTTAGGTCAAACATGCATTCTAAATCCTCCAACCGTCGTCCTAAATCTCCTCAACGCAGGAACTCGCGTGGTCGATCTAAGTCCAAACCACGTTCACTGAAAAACCCTGACTGGTGCTGGTACCACAACACCTATGGCCAAGAAGCGAAGTGTTGCCGTAAGCCTTGTAACTTCGGAAATGTCTCAAAGTCTGCGGGAAACTATCCCGCCGGCACGCGTTAGCGGCAACCGTCGCCGGTGGCACTAGCCGCCTACTTTACATCCATGATGTGATAAGCCAGACTCGATACTTAGTCGACACAGGCGCCGAAGTCAGCGTCCTTCCTGCTACAGCAGCAGATCGACAGAAGGAACCTACCTTCAACTTACAGGCTGCAAATGGAAAACCAATCGCAACCTTTGGTAGGAAATACGTCTATCTGAACGTAGGTTTACGCAAACCTATTCGGTGGATTTTCCTTCTCGCTGACGTTACAATGCCCATCATTGGCACGGACCTACTTAATCATCATGATTTACTCGTAGACGTCCGCCGAAAACGACTGATTGACAATACTACTAGTCTGTCTATCAAAGGCATCACCTACATAGGCCCTAGCTTGTCACCCGTTAAGATAAAGGCAATTCTTGATCCAACTTTTCAACCTATTGTTGACAAGTATCCGGAACTTAATTGCCCGTCGAACGACCTACCGTGCATAACCAGCAATGTTATGCACCACATCATTACCACAGGACAACCTGTGACATCTAAAGCACGACGATTAGCTCCTGACAAACTGAGAATCGCCAGGAATGAATTTGACCATATGCTTAGCCTTGGCATCATTCGACCTTCGAATAGCCCATGGGCATCCCCACTTCATATGGTTCCGAAAAAGGATAGCAACGATTGGCGACCCACCGGTGATTACCGGCGAGTGAATGCCAAAACAACCCCTGATTGCTACCCGTTGCCTCATATACACGACTTGACGGCAACCTTATCCGGCGCGACTATATTCTCCAAAATCGACTTGGTTAAAGCGTATAACCAAATCCCGATGGCAACAGAAGACATCCCGAAAACGGCTATCATTACGCCTTTCGGACTTTTTGAATTTCTACGTATGCCATTCGGTCTTCGGAATGCAGCCCAAACATTCCAACGCTTCATTGACGAAGTATTTCGCGGTCTCGACTTTGTATACGCATACTTAGACGACTGCCTCATTGCCAGTCCAGACAAGGAAACTCACCTTAGGCACTTGGACTTGGCATTTGACAGGTTACGCCAACATGGTGTTACCATCAATATTCAAAAGTGTCAAATCGGTGTTGACTCACTCGACTTCCTGGGTCACACTATTGACTGCAAGGGCATTCGCCCACTGGCTACTAAGGTTGAGCCTCCTAAGAAAAACCGTTCTGGACGCACCGTAAGGTTCCCAGAACATTTGCACACTTATTTGACTTAACGAAGTCGTGTGATTCACGCAACTCACTCGTTTGTGGTACTAACTATTTTTTTTGACGTATAAATTTTTTTAAATACAGTACCACCGAACACAAAAAATTTTTTTCTCAACAGTTCATGTAACATACACAAAAAAATTAATTAGATGTATTTTTTTTCGATGTTCTGAACTTAGCATTATTTTACTGTATAGTAAATGCACATAATTTTTTTTAACCAAAAAGCTCATTTCGTACATTTTCCTCGACATGGTTCTTAGCGTTCTTGTTTTCTTTTCCAGGTGCGACGGGCACTGGACGGGAAACAAACGAAGCACGGAATCCAACGAACAACACCAGGAAGCTATGTACAAACACCCTATTAGCATAGGCAGACAAACCAGTAGGCATAAGACCAAGCCGCTCGGAAGATTTTTTTCACCCGAAAGGGAACCATCGAGTTTTTTTTACTTCCGGCTGGTTCTGTCTTAGGGTCCTCACGACCCCACTAGGGGGGAGTGAGCTGTAGCGGTAAATAATTCCCCAAAATTATTGACCACAGCAATCACTCATTGGATGCTGACCACCACTGTTTAAGTCGACTTGTTTAGCTGAAGGCTTCCGGTCAAGCATCCCCGCCATTTGGTACCCGTCGTGTAACGTGCACGATCACTAGCTAGCTAAGCGTTCGTCTAACGGCTGGTTTTGGTTCCTAAATATATATCTTGGTTTGGACGATCAATTATTGGCTTTTGCTTTGTCTTTGGTACGCGAGAATAAATTAATTAGAAGTTGTTGAACGAGATATCACGTCAAACCTTTAATATCCGTCAACCTCTAAAGGTCCTTAACAGATGATCAATTCAAAGCCTTGATTCTCATATGCAGTCTCCAATCTCCTCGTTTCACAGATATCCGGACTCGACTGCTCAATCAGCTAGAACAAAATCCTAAGTTAACATTACATGACATAGCTGATGAATATCGACGGCTGATTAATCTGCAGAAAGACACACACCTGGTCGAATCAACAACTTCGAGAAGCTCTGATATTCATGCATTACAAAAGAGCAAAAATCTCTCATCATCCAGTCCTGACCCACCTCCTCCTAATGTCCCGCGTAAATCTACACATACCCGTCCAACTTCACAAAATACTGCAAAGAAGACCCCACCATCACCATGCTGGCATTGTGGCGCGTGGCACTTTGTAAAGTCTTGTCCGTACAAAAATCATCGTTGCAGCAAGTGCAAAATCATCGGTCATAAAAATGGTTTTTGTCAGCCACGTCAACTTAGATATCATAATCCAGCAAAAGCTCGACAAACTGTTGGTCCTAAATCCCCGAAAAAGTCAATGAGTCTAGTCGCAACCTGTCAAGTCACAACACCGGGTATGCGGAAATATCTTGACCTTCAGATAAATGGTCATGATGTACGTCTGCAGCTAGATACCGCCTCTGATATTACTGTTATATCAGAGAAAATTTGGAATAATATTGGCAGACCACCTATCACCAATACTTCCCAATCTCTTGTCAGCGCCTGTGGTGGGCGGCTCAAACTAATTGGTGAACTCAAATGTCCTGTTTCCTTCTGCAATACCAAATTCACAGGAATTTGCTACGTCACCAAGAGTGATTTAAATCTTTTGGGACTTGATTGGTTCGATCGTTTGCATCTGACTGATGTCCCACTAAATTCTCTACGCAATGCAGTCAAGAAGCATAAAATGCCAGACAATTCCGGACGGAGCCGAAGCCGCAAACCCAACAGTCAGACGAAACGACAGGCGTCAACAACAAGCCCAAAGGTCCCAGATAAACCCCCAGGCAAACATCCTACTAATCATCCATCTTCTCAAAAGGAGAGGTGATATGTATCCATTTATATATATATATATATGTGTGTGTATGTTGGTCTCTCTTTCTGTTTGCTCGCTTAGTCTGTGACCATTTCACTTGTGTGAACCTGTCTCCTTTAACAATGTATATTCCCCTTATATTATATATAACATGAGTGTTTGTTGACAGTCCGTTGCTTGGTGACATATATCCATATATGGTGGTTGTTGACATGTCTGCTATATTTCGCTATGTATATATGGACGATACTTCATTATAATTAGCCATTCATGTTATTATTATTATTATTGTATCCTTTAGTTTCTAGAGGAACATAGGGCTTCAGCTGCGCACCTCCATTGACTTCGGTTTTCTGACAACTTTTTCACCCTGCTCCAAGTCTGCCTACATGCTTTCATCTCCTCCTCGCATGACCTCGTCCAAGTCACCCTTGAAAAGACGACCAACTCGCCGCCTCCCTTTCGGGTTTCACTCGAGCAATGGCTCGTCTAGTGATGTCACTTGATGGTTTCCTCAGCGTATGGCCAATCTATCTCCATTTCTTTCTGCCTATTTGTTTCACAATCGGTTCCTTATTGGTTCGCTCCCAGAGATCCCTGTTGCTGATCTTTTCTGGCCATCTGATCTTGAGTATTGAGCGGAGACAGTTGTTGATGAAGGTTTGAAGTTGGTTTGAGATGCTCTTTATGACTCGCCAAGTCTCTGATCCATCCGTATAGTAGCACTGACTTCACATTGGAGTTGAAAATCCGGATCTTATTTTTGATGCTGATTGCTGTTGACCTCCACACAGATTTGAGAGTAATGAAAGCTTGTCTTGCTTTTCCGATTCTGACTTTGATGTCCTCGTCAGTTCCGCCTGTAGTTGAGACGATGCTTCCCAGGTAGGTGAAGGAGGTTGTTTCTTTCAGGTTCCTCCTATGTATGCTGATTGTTGTCTGTTGTTGTTGTTGCTGTTGATGTTGGCTAGGAATCTTCATTATCTCTGTTTTATCTATGTTCACGTGAAGTCCTATCTTTGATGCTTCTTCTGCCAACTTGTTACTTTTCACTTGCATATCCTCCAGTTTATGGGAAATCAGACATATATCATCGGCGAAATCCAGATCCTCCAAGTCTTTTGTGTCAGTCCATTTTATGCCTGTTCCCTCGTTGGTTGCCGTTGTCTGTCGCATTGTCCAATCAGTTGCAATCAGGAAGATCATTGGTGATAGTAGACAGCCTTGCCTCATTCCCGTCCTCACTTCGAAGGATTCCGTAAGTTTCCCGTTGTGGATTACTTGGCATGCAGCATTGTCGTATAACTGTTGGATGAGATGTATCATTGTCGATGGGACCCCGTAGTAGCGAAGTAGTTTCCAAATGACCTCTCGATCGACGCTGTCGAAGGCCTTTTCAAAGTCGATGAAGTTGAGATAGAGAGGTGACTGCCATTCCAAGCTTTGTTCAATGATGATACGTAGAGTGGCGATTTGATCAATACATGATTTGTTTCTCCTGAATCCAGCCTGTTCCGGACGAAGTTTTTCATCTAGGGCTTGTTTGATTCTCTCCAGGATGATGCGACTTAGTATCTTGCTTGGAATGGACAGAAGCATAATTCCACGCCAGTTTTTACATTGACTTAAGTCTCCTTTCCTTGGAAGTTTGAATAAGTAACTGTTCTTCCAATCCTCGGGTACTTTGCCCTCTTTCCACACCTTCTCCAGCAGTGGTGTCATCAAGTCCGCTGTTGTCTCTGGGTTTATTTTCAAGGCCTCTGCTGGGATTCCATCTGGTCCCGGTGTTAAGACTGTCTAATGATTTTTCACACCCTTGTCTGAACATTCATATATATATATAATTCGTTCTCACAATTTGTGTGACTGACTTACTTTGGTGTGATACCACTTTTGCATTCTCCTTGTGTTTGGAAATAGAAGTATCATCGCTAACCTAGTGGTCTTCTGATTTCCGCCTTCTTGCGTCAGGACTATTAGTTTCTCGACCAGTCCATAACAATAATTTAGCGACGAGTACTTAGCAAATAGAAACAGCTGGTTGGTGATTTCAAGATCGATGACGCTTTCCTGAATCATGTCTGGCTGCAAAGATTGCCTCAGTCAGTTCAGGGTATTTTAGCACCATTTCAAAACTCTCCCTTATTAGAGTTGGTAGACACGGCCGACAGAGCTGTAGATGCCACTATGTCCAGAGTGAGCATTTCGGTCGCGGTATCTGACGGTCCTAGTCAATTTAACGATCACTCTGCTGGTGAGTCATCAAGTTTCGACACAGTGACTCATATTGTCAAGCTTTACGAGGTTTATAGCCTAAGGCAAGAGGTGAGCTCCAGAAGTCGGTGCCGTAGTCCTGCACCTTTGATGCCAGACAGTTGGGAAACTAGCAGACCAGCACGTAATGGCAGCTGATGTCGTTGGCGAACCACTTCCATGTCGCCTCTTCTATGCTACCGACCGTAGCATTGGGACACGCTTCCTGGTTGACACTGAGGTGGAAGCGTGATTCCGCCCAAAACCGAAAAGCGTCTGCGGCCAGTATCCTTACAGGCTCGCGCCGCAAATGGTTCACCTATCACAACGTATGGTAGAAGGATCCTGGGCCTTAATATCGACTTATGTCGCTCATTTCGCTGGGTCTTCATTGTGGTGTATATGACTACCGGTATCACTGGTATGAATATCTTGCAGCACTATCAGTTATTAGTAGATGCTAGCAGACACAAGCCGATCGATTCATCCACAAAGCTATCAGTCTCCGGTATTGTCACGCACAGCCCCTCTCTAAGCCCATTATACTCAACACCTGCCACTAGTGGCACACACAGAAGTCCTTCAGTCCTTCACCAATCTTTTTGAAACGGCCTCCGGATTCCCATGTGAACTGCGTCACTCAGACCATATTTCACAGTTCATTTCTGATATTCGACGCGTTTCTGGGGCTGATAACCCTGTCGCAGATGCTTTATCTCAAGTATACACTACATCAGTACCACCAGCCATTGACTTTATTAAAACGGTCGAACTTCAGCTCACGGATTTAGACTTAAGAAGGCTGTCTCGAGAAACCTCCCTGAGGATAGAACGTGCCCCTCTGGTGAATAGTGAAGCGACTATACTATGTAATACGTCTACAGGCACTCCCCAACCTATTGTTCCCATGTCCTTACGCCGCACCATATTTGACAGTGTTCATAACCTCTGACATTCAGGGATACGCGTAGCTGATAAGTTGATATCAACTAGATTTGCGTTGCCTGGCATAAACCGTGCGTAACTGGGCGCGTGCTTGTGTGAAATGCCAACGCTCTAAAGTAATTAAGCACAGTATCACGCCGGTGGAGACTTTTGCGACACCAGATGCCTGGTTTAACCGCGCAAATCTTGATATCGCGGGGCCCCTACCTCCTTCAAACGGCCGCCCGCACTTTTACACGTTGGCCGGAAGCCATCCCTATCCCAGACGTAACGGCTGAAATTATCTTCGGTGTGTTAATGGAAGGATGGGTTGCCTAATTCAGATGCCCTCCTACAGTGACTTCTGACCGTCGGCGACTAGTTGAGTCAACAACTTTCAAGAAGCTTTTGGGATGCGGACGCATCAAGACAACTGCATATCACCCATCGACAAATGGACTAGTACAGAGCTTTCATCTTCAATTGAAAGCCTAGTTGATGGTAGTTGATAACAGCAGATGGACAGAATCTCTGCCTGTAGTCCTACTCAGCTTTTGTTCTTCACTCAAGGTGAATCTTCAGTGCACCTCAATCGAGTTGGTGTACGGTACCACTCTCCCTTAACCGGATGAGATTATCGCTCCTAAAAGATTTCAGCCAAATGTCACTGATGTTAGACGTTATTCCCAAAGTCTAAAACGATTTATGCAGAGACTTCGACCGATCGCCACACACACTTTTAACAAGAAAGTACACGTAGATACTCGACTCGATGATTGTACACATGTTTGCGTGCGCTATGATGCTTTGCGTAAACCCCTACAACCTGCATGTGACGAGCCTTTCAAGGTTCCTAGTCGGAAAGAAAAATCTTCCGTTACCGAGTGACTTAGCCGCTAGGATACCGGAAATATCGGCAGGCTCAAGGCGGCATACACTGAAGGATTCTCGCCCTCCACGTTCGCTCCCCCAAACAGCTCCATTGAATCTATTCCCAGTGCAGATTCTACTACTAGACCTCTGGTGAATCATGATAATTCCCCTACGGCTGCCAGTAAAGCTCCTGTCACACGTCTAGGTTCGAGTGTGCAATGACCCAAGAGGTACACTGAATTTATCCACTAAACGATCCCGGACGTGGCCTTACTTAATAGCTTATATTTCTTTCCACAATTCATGTTAGTCGATTTTCGCTATACTGACTATATTAATGGTTTCTTTTCGGGCAGTAGTCGCTTTTCCAGACAATAATCCTTCAGATCTTTTCCCATTATGGAGAGTACCAACAACAGCTAATGAGTTTCCCTATACTAACAATTTTTGCATGTAACCTCGAACTGCCCACTAGACCTGCCGGCCTTAATGTCGTCTAGTAGTTGACAACAAGTGTGGAATTACAAATGGTATAGCATTTTTCTCTACCACACTGAGAACAAACGTCAAAACACTTTAAAAATTTAAGAAGTTTTAAAAAACATGCATAAAAACTTGTTCTGAGCCATCGCATATTTTCACTTATGATGGTGTCACTTCTACGCCGCAAATTTTGATTCACTCAATCTGTTTTCACATGCTTTACCATGCCTACTCGGTGTTATGCCCTGCTGAAACTTATTTATTTTGTGAGCCGTACGCGTAACCATTTTTCACCACTTTAGTTAATCAGATCGCCACATTTTCCTTCACTAATTGTAACCACTCATCACTACTGGTTATCTTCACCCTTTGCTCTGTAAATTTCATTAATTTCCGAACTATTAACGAAAGCCTTTGTTTTTTTCATCCTGGCACATTACTGTCATGTTTCACCATGTTTCGTTGCTTTTATTTGGTCCAAGCTTTTATAGTACTTTCATGCCGAATTTGAAATCTTGACATCTTCACTTATTCTTCTTTTCTTTCTCTTTTACCTTGTTCTTTCTAATACTCTGGTATATTTGTTATCCTTAGTATTGACTGGTAGTTGCTGTTGAAACGGAGGAGTAGAGCACTGGTATAGGACGAAACTTAGAGATTCGATATTAGTTTGTTTATTAGATACATTATACAGTATTATTTACTGGATGACGTTTCGAACAAATTTTATTGTTCATAATCATATCAAATGTAATCACACGACTAACTTGTGCGTCGGTGGCACAGTGGTTAGGACTCTCGCCGACCGTGCACATGGTTTGAGGTTCGAGCCCCCGCCGACGCACAACTGATATCTATGGTCGGCCTGCAAAATTTGGGCTACCGATATCCATGCCGAAAATTCCATACTTGTACCAAAAATACAGTGTGGAATCAAGCTGTAAATCAAAAAAAACTTAGAGATATTGAGTCACTTTTCCGCTATATCAGCCAGGGCAACGGGTGGATACCACCAGCTCCCCATACATGTAAACCCGTATTAGTACGGAGTAAAAAAATAAATACATAAAAATAAGGTACGAAAATTAAAAAAGAACAACAACCTAGAACCCTGTGTTCGCGCTTGGGCACTAGGGACATTTCTTCTTATATTTTGCCTTCCTGCCTTAACCACGCACACGGTGCTTTTAATTTACTTTAGCCTCTTTCTCTCCTTCCATAATTCTTTATAACTCTCTCCAGCCTTCCTTGTTCATCGAATGTAATTTACATGCCATTACCCTCAACTCACTACTTTCGTGCATTGGAGGTTGCCGGTATCCCACTAACCCTCTAAGGGGTAGATAACCTGCAGTGAACCTTGAATGTTTGAATTTTTGTTTTCACTCACTCGTTCACTACAGCACCACGTCATCTTGTTATTTTCCGGCGCGACTGTACACACATGGTTCGCTCCCTTGCTGCGTTAACATTAAGCGCACTCTTAGAGCTTACTATCCAGCCGAGCAGCCGATAAGCTGTACATTATTCCTATTTATTAAAGTTGATATTTAATCTGTGTAAAATACAACTCTCATCAGGACACACTACTCAGTCTCAAGCCTTTTTACTTTGAGTTCGTTAATCAGTACTTACTCGCTAGGCAGGGTATTAAAAGAAACCTTTAGTAAGTGACGTTAGTTGAGGTCTACCTTGAGTACAATCAACACTTACAGGCTATATCTCAGTTTAGTCCGTATGTGGATGCATGATTATTCACTGGTGGTATAAAGGCTATAATCGAAAAAGCTAGAAAATTACTTATGTACCGGACTTTACATGGGCTGTATTACATATGTTGCTGATGAGGGATTCCATAAACACTGATAGTGACATCAACTTTCTAGGCTTCTCTGGCAACTAGTAATCTTAGGTGTGATTAGCATGTCACTGTTTTGCGCTAGTTGCAGATACATGTGGAAGGAACTAGGGCTTGCTACCAGCTGTTATGCTCTCTACGCGCCTGCTTTAAGAGCCTAATGTCCATTTTAGGGAATGATGAAGCGGTTATAATGTAGGCTTTATTGTGAGGTCAAATGTGCGTTCTATAGAGGTCCATTAAGAACTACGGTTTTAGAAAATCCAGTTGTTTGTGCACAAGTGGTAGCTCAATATATTGTCAGGCTACTTTGTTATATGATACGCGCCTGCCTCTAGATTTTATGTCGAGGTGCGACCTACATCACTTTCTGAAGTCATACAAGACAAGTTACAGAAAGTCGAAGTGAGTTATCTGACTACTCTGTATTCACCTCGAATACCTGATTCGTTTCTCTCAGCTGCTGGTGTTCGAAGAAATGGGTCGTGGATATTTAGCTTTTGAAGGAACAAGTGAATGGTCTTCGCGTTATGGGGTGAATAGCTTAAGGCCTGATGTTTTTTCTGACTATTTGGGTCTTGTTACGTGAATTCTGGCCACCGGGAAAGGATGGTGATATAACAAAGCTAAGCAAGCCGCCAAGAAGTAAACTCACTAGGAACATTGGCCACATTGCAATCACTAACATCATTTTTAGTTTGCGCTAGTAAGTATACGACATATGAGTCATTGAAGCAATGTAAGAGAGTGCGCCCCTAGAAGATTCCGTCAATATTTTTACGTTCTTCCAGGGCTCTTAAGTTCATCTTCTGCTCGACTAAGTCGTCCACTCGTATCACTACTCTCCAAATGTTTGGATCGTCGGTACAGGAGGAGGATGGACAATTCAAACTGCATGGGAACTCCGCTACAAAAATTGCTCAATCTTAAGTTTGATGCCTGTGGGGCACTAGGGGTTGGTTCAATCCAGTGTGCTTAGACATGGATAATTTTGTACAGAACTTTTTGCCAACAGGTGAATTACGAGCTCATTAGAATGTCAATGTAACCTCAAGAGTGTCTGATGCATTTTGTGAGAACATAGCACCTCATGCAATTTATTACATCGGTGCACAGCGGTTTGAGGGTTACACCCTGGAAAGTGATGCCTTATGTGCATGTAAATAAACCTCTGTCATTTGTAGGTACAGGACCCAGGGTGTTTGGAGATCTGCTGAGGGTACTTAAACGCTCTGGTTAGCCGCCGATGATTATGGAGTTTGGATGGTCGAAAATGTGAACCCCATGGCATGTGAGGGTTGTGATACTTGCCACTTGTCATTTTAGAGCTATGGGCACCTTAGATATCATTTAGGATGCGCTAAAGAGTTTGCCTTTTTTACGTTTGCATAATGTAGGTCAGTAATCAATCCTAAAGGATTGACTTGGCGTTTTAATTTACACGCAAATGAAGGAATTGGGTTGCGATGGGATGGGAATGTTTAAATGCAATGTACGTATGGACTGCCTATGTAATTTATGTTTTTTTTTACCTTGGCATCATTTGCTAATTATTGGTTATTGGTTATATTCCCGGATTCTCAAGTTCTTGAGAAGTTCTTGTTTCCGCTTGATCACCAGGTTTTGATAATCATAGCCAACATTGGCTCGGGCAAACGACCAATATGCGAGAAGTCAAATTTATGCTCAGGAGGGTTGCGCACCTGATGAGTGGAAGGAATGGGCCCTGACAGTATCATCGAGAGACAACCCACCTTTTTCCTTAGGGCAAAAGAGACTATACCTTTTACTCTAGACAGCCTAATTTTAACTATTTTACACACGTATCGAATTTCGAGATGAAGACTTTTGACCGAAGCAGCTAGGGATCGGGGCAGATCACATGCCGCAGACGCATCAATTCAAGTGGCTAGACCGAAAGAATATATTGCTTAGCGAAATATTACAGGATTCTAGGACACATACGGATTGTGTACATAGTTACTGTTTTTGCTGTAGTTCAGCGCCTTCGTATGATGGAGACGACTTCATGTCACGGCAAATTTTCCCCTGTCTTGAATGTACCCTTCGCAACAAAATAATGAAGAACATAATGGTATACAAAGCGTTCATCGAACATGGTGAATGCAGTGTGAAGCCATTGCATACCGTACTTAATATAGGTGATTCAAACCATACTGAAAGTGCCACCTGAGAGGCGAACAGTGGAATTCAGTAACGGTATCGTATTCTTTGGATAATCCCTTCATAATGGGTAAAAATGTGGGAATTTATTTGGATGGGGAAACATTAAGTCACAACATTCAAAACACTACACTGTGCGTACTAAAATGATACTTTAACGGTAGAAATGTTCTTTGCAAGTAGGTGAAGCACCATGTCAGTAAGGGAGATCATTTGAACAGATGAAAGTGAAAAATGTAGATATCTGGAGACGTTATTAAATGATACCTGCCCGAATATGAACATTTTGGCTGTAGATCACGGTCAGCATGCAGTTTACATACTAACGAGTGAAATCTGAAGACAACCACCAGTGAAGTCAGTGAAATGGTGTTATAGGAAAACATTAGTTAGGCTGCTTCAACGAATTCAAACTCATTCTCAATCGGCCATCTATCATGTCAGGCACAGTACCTGCTATTCTCAACACCGCCCCCAACTAGCGAAGGGAGAATATAAATCTTACGGCTGTTAAAACGTGTGTTTATTCACGCGGATAGGGAGAGAATGTACAGATCCCCAATGAAACCACAATACTGTCGTTGAGCTTTCGTCCCTTGAAAAATTATATTAACCCCATGTGTTTCAGTCTTCACGGGTAAAATAGATCATTCTCAGTCAAACGGTTGAGGTTCAATGGGCTTGACAAACTTCTTTGGCCATCTACAGTGTCACTACTGGAAAATAAGCCCTTCCGCAAGTGTGCTGGTGAGTTCCTGGAGTAGAAGACGACATTAATGCAGCGGCCTCCTTGTATGTTGGGCTAACCAAACTTCAATCTACAAACTTCTTACTACTATTACCTATTGGGAAGTGTTTATCCTTAAATTTAGGGTCTTTCGAAGTTATCAGCCGGTAAAGGTTTTTCTAATTTGACAGTTTTGAGGTCAGCATGTTAATGATAGGGCTTTCCTAACAGATTATGAATACATTGAATGAAAATGAGAGAGAAGTGACAGTTTCATGAAATTTACTGGTGCTATATGCACCATTGGCTGAGGAATATCATGCCTCCCGTAATCTTATCTCCTGATCGTAATGATTCGTAAGTAGAAGCCAATAACTCAAGATTTGCCATAATTCTTTCAGCAAAAGCCCACAATCATTTTTATTTCACCCATTAGGTATACAAAAGGGAATAATTCATACTTTCAATGTCTTTAAATGTTTCAAGCGTTTATTTGTACTTAGGTCACTGTGTGACATTGGGTCCGTTTGAAACTATGGAGTCTCAGGAGGAAAACGGCGCTGGTGACAGGACTACCGATACTAGGGCTTACCTAGACCGTACCGTTGTACCAGTTCTCCTAAAAGGTCTAAACATGATTGCGAAAGAAAGGTAAATTTGTAACTATTTAACTATGAAACTAGACCACCAAATCCCATTGAAGCACTGGCGACATATTTGATGCAGCATAAAGAAGAGACGGAAAACAAGTGAAATCTCATGGATCAAGAATTGATGGAATGTTTCAAGTGTTTTAGATAATAAGATGAAAACAATGCTGCTACTGCTCACTATTTATCTCTGTATATTGATATGGTGTATTTTTTTTACTACTGATTCTATAAACCTTTTAATAACTCTGTTGCTGTAAAATATAGGATTTCTCAGTATTCATGAAGCTACTCATCTTCTGTAACCTCTTACCTACAAGAAGCCAATCGATCTATTAGCCAGGAAGCGGTCTTTTTCAGCAAGTGGATGTGTTTATGGGGATTGACGTATGCTGGAGATTAAATGACTGTGAGTCATTGCAGGTTGTTTAGCGAACTTCACGTTACATATATTTTGGCTTTCCCTTCCATGTCCTGTTATATACCAATAAGTGTCAGGTTGAAAGGACCGAAGACATGAAAATTCGCGTGTCGTATAATTAAGATCAAAGTGATCTCTTCGTAATTTCACTTTGTAGCTGTGTAATTATTTATATGGTTTACATATATGATGGTAATTAACAGTATAGTTCAGCGTTATTCTTAGTCATTATAATAAGTCAGGTTACATGAGTAATAACAATGTTTAGGAAATTATGGTTGTCAAAAGCATGCAGAACGCTCAACATCTCGATTCTGGAACCAGTTAGTGCTTCTGATCACTCAGCATCAGCTGAGACTATTCTCACTCATACATAAAGTGTGGTCAAGCTGTTTAAGATTTTGCTGACATCTTCATGTAGTCGTGGCTTTAGCGATCCATAAGACCCTAACTTTGTTCCCGAAAACGTTTCATCCAGCATCTTGTACTACCATGGCATCGGCGTCAACGAATTCCATGTAGGGCCTATTATTTATGTTTTTCAACCCGCTTCCGATCCACTGTTCTCATGTTTCTTATCAATTACTTCCAAACGGTTATCTATTACCTAATTAATTAGTTGTCAAATCCCTGATTACTTAAGATTACCCAACATTTTTCATACATTGTCATTACTCATACACTTTGATGTGTTTCATTACGAACAGACTAACCTCTTGTCAATTAACATTGTGTATATAGACTCCCTAAATAACTATAGATTTCAAGTGAAATTAGGAGAAGGACCTTTTTAGTAACTATGATCTTATGACCTCTGGTCCCGTATTCAGCTCATTTCTTAAAATAAACATCAGACAATTTGTAGTCTGGCATATGTTTCTAGTTGTTGAAGTCAAGAATTATGTAGACCACAACATACTAGCTTAGATATCTTTCTGACCATTCATAGATGTGTGTGGTGTTCAAGTAAGAAGAGACGTAAATATTTCGATTTAAACGTCTGTCAGGATATTGTGCCATATTATGAGTATCAGATGCTCTCGATGGTATTTAGAGACTATGGTATTACTTAACTCCTCAGTGTGGCAGCTTTGTCCACTCTTTTCTTTCCTCCCATTCCTCGTTGTGGCCTCCATGAAGTTGTGTAACTCATGTTGCTACATTTTTGTGCTAGTTTCCTCATTGGTCCTCCTGTGTGTCTTATTCTCACTACTGAATTCAGTATATTTATGACTGAGTTGGGTTCGATATTTAGTGTAAGGTCCTCTTAGGGTCTTACAGGTAGTAGCGTTTTAAGAAATGTAACAAAAGTGCTGATAAGACGGATCCAATTTATTCTGTTGGCGCTTGGTTACTTTTAACACTGCAGGATATCAGCGTATTTAGTTGTAACGCAAATTTAGTTAAATTCATTTTTCTAAAAATATCTGTAAAGACAGACATAGATATGTGCGGTTCAGTGATAAGTCGTTTCAAAAAATCTCAAGTTAATTATCTAAGTGTAACTAGATGTCGGTATCATATCATATCATTTAAGATGCTTGGAAAAACGTAGTAACTGGAAATTGTGGGACGTAAAACTTATGCTTAATTAAGTGGTTCATATAATTTACTAAACAAAAACAGTTCGTCAAGTAAAGTTAATTCATTAATATCTCTGTAAGTCAGTGCAAATCGATATCCACTTTTACTACAAGATATTGTGGTCGTCTTGAAACAAACGCCGAGAATTAGTTTGTCTGCATAGATAAAAAAAGCAGAGGCTGAGGACGACTTCTAAAGACAGGTTTGAGGTGATGACTTCAGTTGTCTTCAGAAGAACTGATCTTGTTTGTTCGCTGTTGTGGAAGGTTTTATTATATGCAGATAATATCCTGTCAGTCAGATGAAGAACGACTATACAAACCAAAATGGCTTTTCCTCCTCAATGTAAGCTATGAGAAATGTTTTCAAAAAGATAAAGTAGACTTACATTCCTGTTTTTCGATACTTGAATTAATATACTCGGCTGTGGTAATGCGGGACATAGAGTCGTCTCTTAATTCTTCCTAGAATACTGTGATAAGATGTGAGGCGAGTGACCGTACTGTAGTCTTCCTCGGGTTTTTGCTTTTCTCTGTTGTGTATGTTTTAATAAATGTTTCTGGAGATGTCTCGGTGATTCATAACCCTCATTTGTCAGAAGCGTGTCATTTTGTACTGTAAAATTTTTAACTAGTGCTCACTTGTAGCATATAGCACTTATCTAACTGATTAGAACTACTACAAGTAGTAGAAGAGAATGGAACCGGAATTTATCTGAGGATTTCATTGTGCTTGTTTTACTTCTCCGTAGATTGAAATTTTCTAAGCCAAGCTCTCAGAACAAAAACAGAACACCTATATACTCTAAAACAACTCAGTCGTGCTGAATATATCTCCATAATTTACATGACATCAAGGATTCATGAATGCTGAAGAATGGCTCTTTGTTTCGTACCATAGCATTGCAAAGGCTGGTATAAATACCACCTATGAAAAGATCATTGTTCTATCATATTAGCTTTGTGTCAATGTAGATATTCATAGTGGATGGCAGTTTAGGGTAGTTAAAGTTTCACTAACTGTTAGGAGGACTGATTCATATGGAACGTATTCGGTTGTGTAAATAAAGAATATTGTTGGTGAAACGGCAAATGGACAGTGTTCCTGATGAAGTGAGGCTTTTACATTCAGTTTTGTTTTGTCACTGTATGTGTTGTATTTATTATCCATTGCAAATAGAATTAATTTTTTGAGAGAATATAGGTGATGATATTAGTGTATTTAGGTATAGTGTGATATTTGTTGTTGCTTTTGAATGAAGTCTTTGGAAAACTAAAAAAGTATCTAATCCTATTTTGTAATTTTCTCCACTCACTATAGTTGAGTAGATAACTAGATGGATTTCTTGTCATTCTTCTAATCTTGAATGAAAGCAGTTGTAATAAATGCCTGTTGATTTTCACTTCGTAGTTTTATAGGGACTATTTTAGTGGGGCATCTTTACCCCAAGGTTACATAATTAGGTGGTTATGAAGTGTTTAAATTTTATATGTAGGTAGTTTTATCTGTTGATTAAAGTAAGAAGATAGTGAGATAACATGGGTAAAAATATGAATAGCGTCTTTAGATAAGTTTGCATTACTGTAGCATAAATTTCATGTAAATCAGAGTAATTATTTGATTTAAAGTTTGATCACGAGCTGACGTCAGTTAGAGAATCACTGGAAACCAGGAAGTATTGGACAGCTGTTTCGCCCTTGTTGTGGGCTCTTCAGAAGTATTTGCCTTTGACCCCATTCACCAGGGATCGGACGAAAATACCTACAGAATGTACAGCGATCTCGTCGACCATTCAGTCAGTGGGACATAATCCAATAAGCGAACAGTTTTAACTTCTGGGTTCTGGTTTCGATCTATGGTGAGACCTTATTGCTGAGGATTCTCAAACAAGGACGAAGCAGCTGTTAAGTACTCCGTTGTTTTCAATGGTCTTCTCTGATTGAAGTCAGCTCGTGGTCAAACTTGAAATCGTTTAAATCCCAGAAAACCAGCACTTGTAAATGTAACTATATGATTTAAATTGATGTTGGATTCTCGCATTTAGGTAATGATACTTGTATTATTTTTGGCCAATGTATCGTCATTAGGTGTTTTCTTTTTATGTTCCCACTGTTTCTTTGTGGCACTAATTTGTTTTAAGTATTTTCAACTACTTATAAGCTTCAAGTAGCCCGAAGAGTATCAGATAATATTTAACCGAATGGGTGACAGCCGTTGGAGTTTCGAGCACATGGTTATTTTGCTGCATCATCAAAAGAACTTCGTCAATTGATTGCTTGCGTTGACAGTCTAGTCTTATCTTATGAGACTGAATGCGCATTGTCGGTTTGGAGTTAAGGTTCTGCTTATATGCCTTGGTGAACCACTGAGTATTCGACAATGACACACTTTAAAAATTCACGCTTGTAGTTTTAGTCTTGTAGAATTACATCATGCAGATCTAGGGACTGGATAAGAATTTCTTGTCAGAGAATATTAACCCACCAGAGCAATTTGAGACGAACAGCCGCTTGTACATACTCACTATCATAGCGCAACATGGCCTGGTGAACAACAAATTCACAAACTTTACTGAGATTAATGAGTTTTTCTTGAGGTAAATGGGATATCTGATGAATTCGATTCACTGAAGCTAGAATTTCATTAATTGTGAAGATTCAAGTATTTATTTTCACCTGGAATAAGTAATCTGATTTTCCCCTTTTTTCTAGACTGATTTCTTCTATTTCCATCATTTTTTTGATGTGTAGACTTGAAGCATGATATGCGATTAAATAATTATGTCAAATCTCATCTTATGTGTGGATGTGTGTACATTGAAGAAAATAACAATAAAAATACTATTTTTATTCCTTCGCATTCCAAGTGGAACATAGGGCGTCAAGCTTGAGCTTTAGTTTCAGCAGCCATGGTGTTTTATTTTTCTTATGGCATGAGGTGACTAGCCTCACGCGCGACCTTTTCTATTTACTCGGTATCGAGGTTTAGGAGTGAGTCAGCTGGGAATCGAACCCTTGATCGTGTGCGTGTTTTGGAAGTATTCATGTATCGAAGATTATTGAGAAGTAGATAAGAGCTGACGTCAATTAAAGAACCAGGGAGTACTGCACGACTGCTTCATCCTAGTTTGAGCTCTCCATCGGTACGCGCCTTTTGGCTGGCTACATGGTGAGCTCGCGGACCATTCAGTCACCACGAATCGGTCCATTGACCCATAAATTGCAAATTCGCGATATTTGGCTCTATGCAGGAGATTAACCTAGCGTCCTGATGAGAAGTCGTAATTAGCTGGGTCCACAAGATTAGACAGGAGAATAGTTACTCGCCTTCGACATTGGCTAGCGGTTGTGTTATATATATTTTGAGCTGTCAGAAGTTAGAATTCATGAGCCATTGTATCCGGTCCCAATGACTAGCTGACCTCTGAGCACACCTTGTTACCGGAGGGCCCTGGGGTCTATTCCTGGTGGATACATGCTGATGAAGAGTTCCAGACTAAGACGAAACAGCTATCCAGTATTCCTTGGTTTTCTAATGGTCCTGTAATTGATGTCAGCTCGTGACCAAACTTGTAAACAACCAAATCCCTACAAACTAACACTTAACAGATAAATAAGACTTTAGTTAACCATAGTTACACCTAGGGTTTAAATCACAATTATCTAACAGTTGAGGCTAAAACGGACTGTCCATTGAATTTTAGTAAACTCTAAGTGGAATTTTATGATTTAAATTAGTAAGTAGGAAGGTTGAAATAGATTTAGCTTCAAATTTACTGTATAATAAAGCAGCAGTAACCTTGAGGAGGTGGAAAAGTAGAGTTGCGTTTATAAACTGTTAATTTCATTTTGTGTCTAGAATATTGTTAAATCATAAAATATCATTATTATTTCTAGCGATATCTGGTATCATTAATATCTAGGGTAAACATTGTACTTTTATTCAGAACTAGTTACCTGAATACTTATTTTAGGGGTTTTCCGTGACTATTAGGTTGTGGAGCTGTGGCTCACTGATGTAGGCGCTCGACTTCCAACCAGTGGGTCACAGGTGCGTACCGTGTTTTGGCAGCGAGCGAGTTCCACTCACTAGCCTCCACACAACAGATATGACTCATCGACAACTTCGTAGAATCGTGTCAGACCGTTGGGAGCCAAATTGCACTGGAAGATCATTTCATTCCTTTTGCTGACTTTTCAATGACAGCTTCCAGAAAACTGACCCCGGAACTATTTGTCTGCATTTTGGCAACCATTGCCTTGTAGACTTTTAAACTACTAGTAGAATCTATTGAGCTCTTAATTATACAAAAGATCCGACAACATATCAGTCCAAGAAGTCAGAAACCATATGAATGTTTACAACTTCAGGTGTATTAATTGTATTAAGGCTCATTGTATTCAGAGTCTAGCGTGCTAACTACTACACCATAAGTTCGACGGGGGCAAGGGCCAAGCAGCTTTTAGCCTTGTCTTCTTTATTAATCAGCCCTAAGCTTGGAGAAACGAGGGAATGCTGGGCATGCGGCTGGCGATTCCAACCGAAATATCAATCCAATCGACACAGAAACTTAGAAGCACAGAAAAATGTTTTAAAATAAAACAAACTTAATTTTCTCTGGAATTGGAGAAGTGATTACTTGAGTTGGTGAAAGCCTTCGAGAAGCCAGTCGATTCACTGTCGACTGTATGGAATTGCATCGAAACACTGTAGGCTGAATTGTACTGGAAGATTACTACTTTCTTCTTACCAACTCTTCGTTAGTCATAAATCTGACTGGCAGAGGACTGAGCCAAGAACATGTGTCTCTGACTGTGTCTTGGTAATCGCTACTTTGTAGGACTCGAAACTAGAAGTAGAAGCTGGTGAGTTTGTAATTATTTAAAAGATTTGGTAAAATATTGTTCGAAGAAGTAGGAATGACTTAAACTGACTTGTTGTGATCTGAAAGGAGGAAACGGGTCTTTGTGACCTACTGTATAGCTGACCGAAATTTTCTTGAGACACGCACAATCACAAAACTGTCGAAAGACAGCAAAGAGGTGATTATTCACCGATAGATCTGTGGTTCTACTCAACAATAATAACATCGAGAACTCAAAACTACCTGAACAGTGCCATTAGGTAGCTATACAATCATGATAAGTTTTCAAGTACAAAGGAGTTACTGAAAATCAAAATTAGTGAATCAAAATTCGAACGTGATAATTGCCCTAGAATCAATTAAAATATTCCCAAAAAGGGGAGTGGGACTGAAATCCGGTCAGCAAGATCCACACATCAACAATCCCCACAGACAGTCCATTATTATTGGTTCACTCAAACAAAATCAAAACGCATTATCAATGTATCGGACAACCACAGAGAGAAGCATTGAAATTAGGGATTAAACAAGGACAGAGACGAATAATAAGGTTCAGGTCAAGCATATGATATACAGTCTAGAATAAAAATGCATGGTCAATACAAAATTAGTTAGAACATCCATCCCTCCTGAAGGAGGGGTTTTCCAAATAATTATTCAATCACACAGGCTAGAAACCTTACAAATGTCAGGAATCGTTTTTGTGTTTTCACTTTCAAGCTTATTGATTGTATTAGAAAAGGGAACAGACTTAATATTATCTTTATTACAAGGTATAAAAGAATAAATCAGGAATAAATCACGAAAACAGTAGAAAGTAGGTCTATAGTACCATATAACTTTTATCGATTTCACGAAATTTGCAAAAGAATTGGTTAACCTATTATTTAAAAATCAAGGGAAACCTTCTTCTCTGAATGCATAGTGATTACTATTCGTTATATCGGTGTACGTTAAAATGGTTGAAGTGTAATACGAGTCTAGTGATGGAAAGTAGAGTAAAAAAGCATAAATCAAGGTGAATTGATGAACTAAGATTGCATAAACCATTCCTGATTAGTAAAGGAATTTTATAATTAATTATTGATAATTATGTACGAACTAACCAGATATCTGTTCCCCAGAAAATATGCAGAAAGAGATGAACGTAGATTGGACATATACTGAGAAGACCGTTCAGGGAAATGACACACCTGTCAGGTCCTGGAGTAGAAACGACGAGTTTTGCTTCGTTACAACGGTGACATGGATGAGATCGTGTACGGAAGAAATGAAAGCTTATGGGCTATCGTGGAGCCAAGAAGTAGAAAGGAAAATAAACAACATAAAATAATATCTCAGTATTGGGTAGTGGAAGCTATGATATGTTTATGCGTGGTGACAGTAAAGCTATAGTCATGCTAGAAGTTATGAAATGATATTTAAGAATGTTTATCGCCAGGATGATCAGTTAATTTGATCGAACAACACTAAACAATCATAAAATAACATTTCAGGGTTTCATTGTCAGGTTTAATGGGGTGTTTGTAGTGGTATTGTGAGTAATCCTACATAATACAAAATTTTAAGATAGTGATAACGGCGTTCACAACCAAGATTGTCAGTTAATATTTCCGAACAAAAACAACCACAAAACTAATATTACATGATGGTCAATGATGGGACAATTTTGTAATACTCATAGTGCTAATATAGTTGGAACCAGTAGATACACAAAAGAAGGAATAGAGTTTAGTACAAAAAAGTAAGCTAATGTTAATAATTTAGGTAGCTAAGTATGTTTAAGAAGATGTTCACTACAGAATACAAATAAGAGAGAAATAAAAGAGCCAAAAAATCATGTTATTAACAACAAAGCAAATCATAGGTTTCGCGCTTAACATTGTCTCTGTCACTTAGAACACGGGCCAAATATGGTGTCGTTGACTTCCTGCAACGTCAAGTCCACAAACATATTCTGGAACACTGTTCAGCTTGGTTAGCCAGAGGAGAGAAGAAGAATAGTAGCAGTTCCATCCTCGAACACCTTGTCATCTCCAGACATCGACTTCAGAGAAAAGAGTCAAATGGCGATGTACTACTGAGGTCATATGTCCCACTAGGAATCCACTTTAGTAAATAATAATACTGTGTGAATACCTCTTACAGAATATTTGGAAAAGTTGTGGAACGTAGACTGTATTCTGAATCATTCTAGTCTCTAAAAATAACAATAAAATCACGATACCAAAATATAATAAAGTTTATTTGCAACACTTTTAAGTGGGTAAAAATGAGTTAAATAGACCAGTTTTTAGATAATATTTTGTCCATCCGTCATTGTATGTGGGTGTTTCTTATACACACGCACACTCTTATGGATACAATTTTATTTTGATAAAATCACAGTGTTATACAGGAATATTTACTGATGACAACGTTTCGAGCACAATTTATTGCTCATATGATTATTAGCACTGTGTGATTTTATCAAAATAAAATTTTATCCATAATGGAGTTATACTCTACCACAGTGCACAGGTGTCTCTCTTAGCCATAATGATTATTTTGTGAAGTAATTATCCTATCAACCAGTAATAATATCAAACTGATAAAACATATTGGGCATGTTCATCACCAGACTTCTGAACATTATCCTGATTGATTAAATAAGGGAGAAAACAAAGTCCTCATACATTTATTTCCCTTTCGGAATTTGAATAAAGCAAGAACAACAGTTTTTACAGTATAATATGGTACCATCATTTATTTCGTTGGCTTCTCATCAGCTGCTTACAGTCTAAATAAATTATTAAGTTTATGCACAGAAAAAGTTTCAGCATACTGGCAAATTTTACACAATGTCAGTTGATAGGAGGTTCTGGATTTAGTGAACAGTGCTCAGAAAGTTACGCTTATTTATGTAGTTTGTGCACAGGAAGTTCAAATTTGACCAAAGTAAATGTATGCATACAATCATAAAGGAGTTACGCAATAAAGACGAGAGATGAGTAAAATGATTAGTAACTAATACACTGGGTAACCGTGTACTGAGTTCAACTCAAATCATAGAAACAAGAGACAAGCAAAACTACACTGTATCAAAGGAGGTGGGGTGAAGTTTAAGCCAAAGATTACGTGATCGAATGAAAGAGAATAAAGACATCGAGTTATGAGGATGGGCAAAGAAAGACTGATAACTGTCTTTTTCTGAAAACATAAATCTGGTTTCAGGCGTTTGATAGAGATCACCCAAGCAAGTCACATTTCATAGGGTGTGACTTATTATCCGTAACCAAGAAAATACTCTACATGAGCTTGGAATTCAAAGATGGCATAGTTTCTTACATTAATAAACGAAGGATCTCACAGTCCCTGAAAAGGGCATTCCCTGCTGCATCGATACAGAAAAGTCAGCTGTATACAGAAAAAGTTTGCTCAACCCCTCCAATTTTCATGGTCTTCATCCCTCTATGCCAAAGTATGGTAATCCATAATCATATTTTAGGTCTACCTATTTTTCGTTCTGTTTATTAAGTTTGTATAATCTTCCTTTATTACATCAATTTTTACCATTACTGTTCTCACTTTGAATTGTCCCTGGTGTTGTTTCACTTGTTCCACTTGTCATTCTAAATAAATTTTGTTTTGCAGTATCCTTAAATATCACATAAATTTTCTTTTTAACTTTTTGTGATACTTCAGTTTACCTATAAATATGTTTATACATTTACAAATGCTTTTGAATTGTAATCCTTTTGACCTTAACAATCCGAGATTATTTTAAAAATCATCGGTGTTGTGAATAACGATTACTTGTGAAATATTATGAGTATCTACGCATGTATATAATTGTAGAGCTAGATGAAGCAGTTATCGAAAAGAATATATGCTGAATGAGTGTTTTCGCTTTCTTTCATATATAAGGAAAACAAGGGAGAATGAGAAATATTTCAACTCAACAACTCCATTTTAAAGCTATTCTTGTAAATTAAAAAGGCGAATAGTGGCATTTGAAATTGCTAAGTCAATACACATTGGATAACAGTTTACTGGCATTATTGTTATAGAGGTAGAATTAAGGAGAATGGGATACAATAAAAAGATTATTAAAGAAAGGAACTGAAACTAATGGATATAAATTGGACCAAAGATTCCATTATGGGTAAATTTTGTTTTCATAAAGTCTCACAGTGTTATACAGTAATGTTTATTGATGACGTTTGGAGCACAGTTTATTATTCATAATTGTATCAAGTTACTCACACAACTTTCCAATATCGTTTATATGATTCGACTGCTTCTCATCTCATGATCTAATTGGTAATAGTATTTTCCATATATCCGGTATAAGTGATGAGTCACTCCTACTGCACGTGTTGGGTGTATATTCCATGATCAAAGATTCAGTAATCAACCTTTCTCTCTACCTACCTAGATTACTTTTTAGAATTTTAACCCTCTCCCAACCTATTGTGTGGTTGTGTTAATGCATGCAGTGGAATTGCTGAGCTTCTTTCTAAATTACTCATCTTCTTGGGGTCAACCATTCTCGCCTTAGCTGAAATCTTATGTTCTGACAATCTGACTACCCCCGACCTACTAGTTTGATATATGTAGTTGACCTCACAGTCATTGCAAGGTATTTTGTAAATTATATTATTTTGTCTAATTGTGTCAACGGGGTCCTTTAACCTACAGAGCTTGTTCAAACTGAGTGAGTTTGTAGGTTTGAATGCCACCCTGATTCCTGCTTTATTAAGAATCCTACGTAGGGTTTCAGATGTGTCCTCTTTATATGGTAAGAATGTGGATGACTTATATTCTCTCTAGTTTATTTTATCATTTTTAGCTTCAGCACTATTTTTATTTTGCTTTTGACTTTTTTTGATCTTCCTAATGAATAAAAAATGATAGTTATTTAACACCAACGCTTCATCTATCTGCTTTATTTCATCATTTAGGTCTTTTTTTGTGCTACTTAGTGCCACTGCTCGGTTTGTTAAACACTTAACAGTGTAATCATCAGTAAACTTTACTGTATAACACTGTGAGACTTTATCAAAACAAAATTTACCCATAATGGAATTACATTCTACCACAGTGCACAAGTTTTATTCTTATATTAATGGACTAAAGATTATTCAACAAAAATTAGAGTTAGGATAATAGTAATAATACAAATGATATAGGAGATGAAACGAATGGAAAGTCTCAGCATTCTGACCACCAACTTTAGTCTTAAAGGAGATCACTTTGACAGGGCTTTTTGCAGGTTCTCCAGTAAGTCATTTATAATATTATTTTTATTCCACGGGGTTGCGAGTGACACACAAGGTTCCAGTAGAACATCTCCATCTCACTGTGTTCTCTGTGGTCCTTTTCAGTTGATTCCAATATTGTTTATAAGCTTCCATTCCCTCCTGATACGATCTCCTATATCTCACCCTTGTGATGATGCTTAACTCGTTTTTTTATTTGGGTTCCATTCGAGGTTCTGTCTAGAGCGTGATGTCACTCAATGGTTTTCTCAGTATATATCCAATCTATTTGCATTTATTTACGCATATTTGAGTGGCAACAGGTTCATGGTTTTTTCAGAGTTTCTTGTTGCTTATCCTTTCCGGTTGACCATTTGATCTTCAGTGTAGAGATAAGCCAGCTGTTGTCGAAAGTCTGCAGTAGCTTCCTAGAACTACTTTTCGCCATTCGCCAAGTTTCTGAATTATATAGAATCACTAATATGGCACTAGTGTTGGGAACTGTCGTGTTGTTCCTTATTCTGAGCGCAGTAGATTTCCATTCTAATTTCAGAGTAATGAATGCCTGTCATGACTTCTCAATCCTGACTGGCTTTGAAATCCTCATTCGTTCCGCCTATGGGTGATATAAATCTGCCTGACCGGATAAAGTGGAATAGATGACTTCCTTCCAGTTTCTTCTGTTTATGTTGATAGGTGCTTTTCGTGGTTGGTTAGTCACCTTCATCACTTTCACCTTCTCTAATGTCCACTCGAAGTGGTGAGCCCTTTATGTGGTAGAAATGATTTGCGACAGGTATACTAGATTACAGTGCTGACATATACGTATGATTCTAATTTTGTCGACTTTGTATACTGGTAATACTCTATTCGGTTGTCTTTGGAACCTTAAAGCAGTTCTGGTATTCAAGTAAAGTATTTCCACTAGCCATAAAATTTAAGGATTTCGCGAAGCGTCGGAAATTTACTTTAAAAATTCTATCGGAACAATGCAAGTGCATTTTCATTAAGCTTCAAATCTGTCCCGTTTCTTCTAGCCTGGTACTAAGAAATTTAAATAGAAACGAAAGCTTTTGTGAAGTTTTGGAGTGAACTGAAAAGGATAGCAGGGAATTAAGTCCAATGCACATATGCTGCTGAAGCCGTATATTCCATCCAGAACATAGAAAAACCAATAATAGTAATAAATGGTGAGTATGAATTGTAATAATGTCATTATTATTTCAATCAAAGGTAATTTCAAGATTAAATTGGGTTTATTTCTTAGCGATGGAATTCGTTTTCATGCAGCTGAGAGTGCATTCTATCAAACTGGCAATTTGTACATTAAATTAAGTTTCCAAAGGGAAACTTGGTAAAATTTCACATTGAACTGTTTATTTTGCACACTGTGAATTTAATCTAATAAATCCCCAATTCCCCACGAATAGCTGACCAGAATTCAAATGGTTCGAAACGAATTGGCTCTCTGAGATGAACCATACAGGGAACACCGCTGATTAGCTCGACTCTAAACAAGTGAAACGGCCAGTCACTGCTTACACTACTTCAGTCTAGTATCCTTCTGCTCATATTAGTCAATCAAAGAATGCATACATCTGATGAGGTTCTTGAAAGACTGTAGATATTTTTGCGAAAAATATTATAACTAAAAAGCTTCAGATGATGGTATACAATTTGAATAAACAGAGAATTCAGAAGTCTTCAATTCATAAAGCGAAACTGTGACCTGGTTAACGGTTCTAGATCTGACAGTTCGGCTAAGATACAGAGCCATATTAGTTATCCAGACACTGCTAGTTCAAATCCTGATGTGATTGAAATCGCTACGTCATCTTCAAACATCACCAATCACATCAAGAAAATACGTAAGACTAAGTATGTATTGAGAATCATATGAATGTATGAATTACATCAAAACAATTGTAATGCATTGTATTAAATAAAGAGACTACTTATTCATTTCTCAAGAAGTATACTATGAACGATAAACTTTATGCGAAGGTATCGACTGTAACAGAATGATTCTTTGGAAAATCTTATCTGAACGATCGATTTACAGTATTGATACTTATTTGGATATTTTAACTAACTTTATAATTATTATCCTTTTTTTTCGTCTAGGCTGTTGACTTAATCCTTATAATTTGTCTTCGTTCTTATTTAATCCCTAATTACACTGCCTCTTAAGAAAAGGGCGTAAACAGTGAAGGAAATTTTTTTATCGACGATTCATTTTCATGAGCTGTACAATCGTAATTATATTTAACAAAGAAATCTTTAGACAAATCAGATAATGGCAAACTTTTTCCTCGAAAAATGTACTACGTAATGTAAGGTGTGACCTAGAAGGGACTACAAATTGGAAGTTAGAAAAGAGACAGAAGTTAGCATCACGTAATGATGACTAATCAATAAGCTTGTGTAGAACGGACAGGAACTAGTGGAAAGACGATAAAGTGTTTTTTATAAAATCTGTATGAGAAAGCAATGTAATTAATAAACAGTAATGCAGTGGTAATAAACTATGGATGTTGAGAATAATAATGATAATAAAATAATAGTAATAATAACAATAATAGTAGTGAACCTACATAGTAAAATGAAGAAGAAAGATTATAGTAAGAACTTTACTCTGGCCATGGTAGGGTGAGTGAATGTATGTAGCGCTTTTGAATCAAGAGGTCCGGTTTCGAATCCTGAATAGCTAATGCTTCAGCTATGTACAGATGGCGTATCCGAAGTCCCTTTGTACGATACTGAGGGACTCTGTGTAGCACTGTAAAGGATTCATGCACGGGTCGTTGATGTTCAGAGATGACAAGGTGTTCGTGGATGGAACTGCTACTATTCTTCTTCTCTCCTCTGGCTAACCAAGCTGTTACAGAATACGTTTGTGGACTTGACTTTGCGTATGGCCGATATACTTTACTTCATACGAACAAGTAAATTGATAAATACACACTGAAGTGCTCAAAAGTGGCATTTTATTCTTAACGTTAGACTGGATTAACTGTCTTCTGGAGAATGTGATGTGTAAGGTGGTTGTTGAAAATATCTTCTTAAAACATTTAGAGAGGCGGTTTCTAAGAATTTTCGCTTCGATGTCACCTTTGAATTCCAGGTTCATGAAGAGAGTTTTCTTAGGAACATTCGCGATATTTGGCTACGGAGGCTTGTCTTTCATGTTTCGTCTATGAATCTTGCTGGCTATCCGTTGTTTAGCAGGGTTTCACGTAATAAATTTAGTTCTCTATCATGTCTTCCAAACAGATTTTTCTAATCCTTCAACATAATGTATATACCAAGTTTTGCTTTCGGATCAGCGGGACGAAGCTCTGGAAGTTGATGAACTGTCTCGTCCATGTTAGCTTGAGAAATATCGATCTTTGGATCGTACAGTCCTGTCTTCTGGTAGCTAGTACACCGAGGAAGGGAAATGCCAAGTTCGATTCACGTTCTAAGGTGAATTTTATTACTGAGTGTGCTGTGTTGAAGGTTTTGAGGAGTTTCTTTAAATCAGATTTTTCATAACAAATTATGAACTGATCATTTACGTATCTCTTGTATAAGTGCAGCTGACCTATCAAAAGATCGAGGATGTTGTTTTCGAGACTCGCTATGAAGCAGTTGACATGTGCCAACTATACATAGCTGAAGCATTAGCTATTCGCGATTTGAAATGTAATGATGTAATTTATACATTCATATGATTCTCAATACATACTTAGTCTTACGTATTTTCTTGATGTGATTGGTGAATTTGAAGATGACATGACGATTTCAATACCAACAGAATTTGAACTAGCAGTATCCATACTACTAATATGGCACTCTACCAGCTATGCTAGGAAACCTGAAACTGTTAACCAGGTCATAGTTTCACTACATGAATTAAAGACTTTTGAATTCTGCTCGCCACCATCTAACAACTGACTTCAGGTTATATGAACAGACATCGTTGTAGCATCTGCACACAGTGCTGACATGTGAACCTGAGACCGAGCGCTTCAGTCCAATCAATCAATGGAAAAACCTGAAATCGATTTAGATAGATATTCGTTTGCTTTGTCATGATAAAACTCTTTTTCTATAAAAAAGGAAGCAAATTCCTATGTTTTTTTTCCGTCGAAAACTCTCAGCTACTGGTTAAAGATACTGTCATAACCTATATGGATGCATCAATGCTGTAAAATGTTTAACATTACCTTTGTTGTTGTTATTTGCATACATCATGTTTTGCTTTTTCTTTACACATGTTGTACACTCAAAAAAGAAAAAAATCATTTCAAAGCACAAATTATATACACATATGTGTTGTTAACATTGTACTAAACTACAAAAAAAAAATAAAGTGACTAAGAGATGGTATAGAGATTACTTCATTGTACCTGCACAGTATTTGTAAATGTGAATATTAAAGTGATTTATGCATAAAATGTGTTTCCAGTAGTGTAATGAAGGAAAAAAAAACTAGAAGGAAGAAGCGATGAAAACGAAACGGAGGACGGATCTCTGAGATCGATCCGGAAACGTACATGGAACGGACAACTAACTATTTTTACAGTTGGGTGCCTATTTCCAGGAAAGGAATTTAATCCATTCACTCTGCTTTAGGATAAGGAAAATTGTAGTTCTGATTGCGTCGACTCAGAACTTGACTTCCTGAAAGCACACTCGCAGAAAACGGTTACCCTAACCGATTTATTGACGAACATGAAGAAGCAGTCTAAACTGGTCACTGACTCAGTTCCAAAGAAACCCTATTCGTGAATTGGAATTCAAAAGATCAAGCTTCTGATATGCTCAAAAATCGTCTTTCTAAATCAGTTAGTAAAACGTTCCTGCAGCTAGATTATGAGTTCACGAGCCGCAACTGTTCTCTACCTCGTAAAAGATAAGCTCCCCGTCTGACCGCCTCCATGTGCATCTACCAGTTCACCTGCTCTTGTGGAGCAAGGTACATTGGCCGTAGTCAGAGAATGCTCTCCACACGGATACGAGAACATATTCCAGCTTGGTTTTACAAAGGAGAAAGGAAATGTGTGCGAAGTTCTATCTTAGAACACCTCATCGACTCCTGTCACTCGGTCAACCCTGACCATGATTTCAAGGTCTTATACAGAATTCATGCCAACTTCCCGCGTTTTCTTCGTTACAGACTTCTAAAGACAGCTGAGGCCTTGGCAATTCATGACTTTAAGCCAGACCTTTGTGTACAAAAGAAGTATGTACAATCCCTACTGCTGCCTTGGCCGTAGAGGGATAGACATTTATTTTTTATTTTTTTATTATTTTATGTACTTTTCCCTTATTACTTCGATTATTATTATTATTATCATTATTATTATTATTACGACTCTCATTCTGAATCTTTTCCACTTGATCTACTTGACATTTTAAACCAAAAATTATTCATGTGTATACTTTTTATCTTTATTTTTACAATATTAAATTCTATGTTATCAAATTTCACACCATATTACGTAACATTTTACATTCGTCTATTAATCTTACAATTATATGCCTCTCCCCAAAATCTATACACCTGATGTATTATCTTATATATGACATTAATTATTGTTCCACTTGACTTAAACTATGAACCTAATCACAAATATTTTAAATTTATTTCATACTATTATTATTTCATGTATTTACACCTTTGACCTAATTCCCTCACCGGATATAATTTCTTTATAAAACCATATATATACGATTGTACAGCTTGATAATAAATTCGTTGAAAAGAGTCTCTTCGCTGAAAATTGTGTTCTTAATGCTACAATGGGAATTATTAAATTATATACATAGATAGACTGATATTATCAACTATTGACTTTATTTGTAGTGAATTCATGTGTTTAGACTATGAACGACTATATATATATTAATTAATACTTGTATTAGTAATGAAAAAGCAAGCTGTATAAGATTTAAGTAGAACACATATGTAGTGGAGGCTGAAGTAACCTTCAGCATGCGTTCCATTAACTCTTTGATATAAGAATAAAACTTGTGCACTGTGGTAGAGTATAATTCCATTATGGGTAAACTTTTGTTTTGATAAAGTCTCACAGTGTTATACAGTAATGTTTACTGATGACGTTTCGAGCACAGTTTATTGCCGCTCATAATAACATCAAGGTACTCACAAGACTTCCTAACTTCATTTATATAGTTCCATTATTTTTTTTTTACTTGATTTTCGCTTGATTTGATTGATAGTAATATTTTCCATATTTCAGGTATGAGTGAGTGATGAATCATTCCTATTGCATGTGCTGGATGGAGAGTCGATGAACAAGGATTCAGTATTTCCACCTTTCTCTCCA
The DNA here is from genome assembly GCA_944472135.2 of Trichobilharzia regenti. Classification (NCBI taxonomy): domain Eukaryota; kingdom Metazoa; phylum Platyhelminthes; class Trematoda; order Strigeidida; family Schistosomatidae; genus Trichobilharzia; species Trichobilharzia regenti. The sequence goes on from OX235262.1 coordinate 134,325,038, forward strand.
CCTACCTTTGTATTTTTTGCATATCAAACTGCGCTCTGAAAGAGAAATTCATAAGAGAAATTTTTACTGACTGACTATTTCATGGTTGATAAACTAATATTTCTGATAGGGTATCTTTATATTTTACTACGAATTTAATTTTTTGAGAGGAGTTGGTTGTCCCCTGACTGCTTAAATCAATAACCTTGGTTCAATGATAAAACTTGTGCACTGTAGTAGAGTGTAATACCATTTTCACCTACAAACTCACTCAGGAACAAGCTCTGTAGGTTAAAGGACCCCGTTGACACAATTAGACAAAATAATATTATTTACAAAATACCTTGCAATGACTGTGAGTTGAGTCAACTACATATATCAAACTAGTAGGTCGGGGGTAGTCAGATTGTCAGAACATAAGATTTCAGCTAAGGCGAGAATGGTTGACCCCACCCGAGAAGATGAGTAATTTAGAAAGAAGCTCAGCAATTCCACTGCATGCATTAACACACAACCACACAATAGGTTGGGAGAGGGTTAAAATTCTAAAAAGTAATCTATATAGGTAGAGAGAAAGAGAGGTTGATTACTGAATCTTTGATTATGGAAATATACACCCAACACGTGCAGTAGGAGTGACTCATCACTTATACCGGATATATGGAAAATACTATTACCAATTAGATCATGAGATGAGAAGCAGTCGAATCATATAAACGATATTGGGAAGTTGTGTGAATACCTTGAAATGATTATGAGCAATAAACTGTGCTCGAAACGTCATCAGTAAACATTACTGTATAACACTGTGAGACTTTATGAAAACAAAATTTACCCATAATGGAACTTTGCTTCAACTTCAAAAATATTATGGAAATATAGGATCTTAGTCAGAGACATTTAGGATGATTCAGAAGTATACATTGGAAGTTTCTGTCAAGAATGAAATAAGGTCTGTTAGATCTACTGCAGAACGTACTGGTACTTACTGACTCCACTACAACTCATTTGTACTTTTTTATATTTTTTGTCAATATATCATTAGTATGATTTGCTATTCCTATTCTTGTATATATATATATATGTCGTGAATAAACATAAGCTGGAGTTTATGGGCGGCTGAATTCCATCCGATTTTCTGAAAGGTGAATGAGCTCGCGTCGTAACCAGAAGGTTCTTGGATCGATCCTTGGTGGTTAGATTCATGAGTGTGTACTGATGAAGAGTCCTAAGCTGGGACGAAATAACTGTCCAGTACTTCTTGGTTTACAGTGGTTCTCTAATTGAAGTTAGTGAGTGATCAAACTTGAAATTCTAGTAAACTGTTCCAAAATTATGAACAGCTATGAAAAAGAATCCGCCGAAAAGAGACTTTTCGCTGAATTACTGGTCTTCTCTCTACAAATTATGAGTTGTCGCAACAGAAATAAACAAAAATGCGCTTTCTTATGAGTAGAGGCTAGTTTGTTGTATATGAAATAAGGCGGAATTAACTCCGACTAGATCTTTTAATTTACTGGATAGACTTTTTCATACTTTATGGAATTCACATGTTCAAGAACGATATTTTCTGCAATCGGCTTAAAAAGTTTTTGTACATTGTTACAGTCATTATTAAGTGGTGTGGTAATTCAGACTACAATCGGCGTAGAATCTGTCTTGTTCTTACACTTCAATAACTAAGCCAGACCCATTAGTAATCAGCCAGAATACATCCTTTTACATATATACATAAAAACCAAATATTTCTACAGCAGCGGTTACAATAAATGATCAAATTTTCTGTCAGAATAATGCATAGATGCAAATATTAGGCATGAGATTGTCTTTCTTAAAATATATTCATCAAAAATATTGTTTTTTCTTTGATCACTGGGTAGTAAGTAGCCAGCGCATCTAGTCCTTGGATTGATGAAGACTGAATTTTATCGGTCAAAGTTTGCAATATAGTTCGTATACTAGATGAACTGGCATCTTGATTCACGCTGAATTGATGTTAGATGACTTGGAGCAATTGACAGGAAGTTTTGCTTGGCCTAAGTTTCGTGCTTGCTGACAATCATCATTAAGGCATATCTGCAATTTCGATGCAAATAAAATCCCCTCTGAAAGTTGGACCGCATGACTCGTTGCTTCAGTCAGAAACATTACTACTGAGCTATCCGGGGAGCACTGGGTGTCATAAGCATTGAACTTGGTCACTGTGGTAGAGCATAATTCCATCATAGAATAAATTTACTTGATAAAGTCATATAGTGGTATTCAGCACTATTTGCTGGTGATGTTTTAAAGCAAAATTTAACGCACATTTTTGAATCTCAGAGGGGACTTCAGTTTCTGCAAGATTGCAGATACACCGTAGTGATGGCTGACAGCAAGTATGAAACCTAGGTCCAAGGCTTTCAACTGATTGCATCCCATTATTCAACATATTGTTCCTTCTTTTAGATGCTTTACATCAAGCGTAGACAGCACATGTAACACATAATCAATATTAAAAATGTTTATTTTTTATGTATTTTCGTACCGTTTTGCAACTGAACTAAGAATAAGTTCCCTCGCTGACTACTAACTATGCAGAATGAAACAGGAAGAAGGATTTTAGTAGAAATAATTAATCATGACAATAATCGAAATGCGTACAACTCGTCAAACAGACAACGGTATTTGTATTGCAGTAACAGATGTGTTGTGTGTAAACGCACAGTTTAGTCAGTTCATATAATCATCAAGCAAACAGAATTAACAAAGATGCATTAAAAGATCATCGGCTTAATGGGAAGAACGAAGAGAATTAGAATAATGAATTAAGCAATAAAGTCCATCCGTGTATTAGATTAGAAAGCAAATAGACAAGCTTATCCCAGGAACACATTAAATGTAAGAATATATGAACATTTATATGCATCATTGATATAAGAATAGGATTTGTGCACTGTGGTAGAGTATAATTCCATTGTGGGTAAAATTTATTTTGATAAAATCTCACAGTGTTATACAGTAATGTTTACTGATGATGTTTTGAGCACAATTTATTATTCATAATTGTATCAAGTTACTCACACGACTTTCCAATATCGTTTATATGATTCGACTGCTTCTCATCTCATGATCTAATTGGTAATAGTATTTTCCATATATCCGGTATAAGTGATGAGTCACTCCTACTGCACGTGTTGGGTGTATATTTCCATGATCAAAGATTCAGTAATCAACCTCTCTTTCTCTCTACCTATATAGATTACTTTTTAGAATTTTAACCCTCTCCCACCCTATTGTGTGGTTGTGTGTTAATGCATGCAGTGGAATTGCTGAGCTTCTTTCTAAATTACTCATCTTCTCGGGTGGGGTCAACCATTATTCCCTTAGCTGAAATCTTATGTTCTGACAATCTGACTACCCCCGACCTACTAGTTTGATATATGTAGTTGACTCAACTCACAGTCATTGCAAGGTGTTTTTTAAATTATATTGTTTTGTCTAATTGTGTCAACGGGGTCCTTTAACCTACAGAGCTTGTTCCTGAGTGAGTTTGTAGGTTTGAATGCCACCCTGACTCCTACTTTATTAAGAATCCTACGTAGGGTTTCAGACGTGCCCTCTTTATATGGTAAGAATGTGCATGACTTATATTCTCTCTTGTTTATTTTATCATTTTTAGCTTCAGCACTATTTTTATTTTGCTTTTGACCGTTTTTGATGTTTTTAATGAATTTTATAGGATAGTTATTTTTACACCAACGCTCCTTCTGTCTGTTTCAGTTCATCATTAAGGTTTTTTGTTGTACTACTTAGTGCTTCTACCCATTATGGAAGAACATTTATATATCAGCACAAATTTTGAGGTTCAAAGTCAAAATAAGTGAATTAAAAAGTCTGATAAAAATCAATAGTTACAATGAAATTATCTGCACCTTATTTTCCTCATAATGGATTTTTCACCGATCAAAACCAATACATAATTAAATACACTTATTTTTTTCTTTGCCTTTTCGAGTGGGATGTATGGCTTCAATCGATAGCCTTTTGATGTTTCAGTCGAAGTGGTGTTAATGAGTTTTATATTGTCGGTTTGCTAGCCTCAAACCCAAAGTTCTCTCTCTTCTGGAATCACTATCGGTTAGTGAATTAGATGAGGTCCGTGGATAAATCAGCCCGGAATGGAACCTATACCTCATGTGTAGCTGCAGAGTTTTCTATCACTGAACCACCGACCGACTGCTGTACACTAAATGATAAGAATTCCCTGATGATGATGTATTTATCTTTTTAAAATAATAGCTGGTAAGTTTTTTAATCTGTTGTTTTTCGCAAACTGTAAATTCTGAATCGTTTATTTTCACTGGAGCATAATGACTAGGCTTTGTCGGAGTATTGAGCTTTAGAAACGATAATATTTCAATGCTCAGCAGCTCCACCTTGATGTTAATTGTTAGACTATGAGCAGTAGTAGAACCCATGAATCGTTTTGTGTATGATGATATCAGCATGACTAAAACGCTACTTGCATACTCAACTGTTTTTACTGTCAAGTGAGATAGAAGTTAGTGAGATAATGTTTTTAATATCTTTGTTTATTCCTTTACGTTCTCAGTGGAGCATAGAGCTTCAAGCTAGAGGCCTGAAGTTTCGGTAGCAGTGGTGTTTACTTTTACGGGATGGGATTGCTAGCCATATGCACAACCTACCGTCTTTACCAGACTTAATGCTGGCTTAGCGAGGTTAGGGAGTGCGTCAGCCGGGGATCGAACCCCGGACCACATGCGTGGTTGGCCAGAATTCTACCTCTAAGCCACCGACACACATGATCTTTTTAGTATGTTATGGAAGAAAAGTGGTCTTCACATGAATGATTCACATTATCTTATTACTTAATGCTAAATCGTTTACACATGCGAGTAAACCTGAACAAAGCATATAGACAAAGATGAGGAGAATTGAGAGAAAAGCAACGTTGAAACTGAACGACATTAACTGTTGATAAGCACAAACACACACACACCTACACCTAAAGACATTCCTGTATACACACAAAGTTGTTTACACTTTTTTATGGGCTGCTATGATTGTTCTAGCTTTTAGATAATCCGTTTCATGTCATAAATGTAAGTCGGAGAAAGACAGAATCCAAATATGATGACACAGTATAGGTGAAGATTTAATCAATTTTATGATTGTTGATCGTGTTTCTTAACATTTTCATCACTTTACTGACTTTTAGTTCAGTTAAAAAATATTTCTAAAGTTTGGTAGTTAAGGATTATTTAGGAAAGAAAAAAAAACAATGTTCAATGCGTTAAAATCCACTTTTTTGTTTACACAGCGCGCTTTTTGAAGACGATTATGATTTCTTGAGAAATAAATTGATGCTTCATTTTGCCATAGAAATTGTGCGAAGCGAAATATTTTTGGTTTTTTTTTTATTAAAAATAAAATCAACATCTTCATGACTGGAAGAAATCCTTACTTGTATTATCTATATAAGTTAAAATTTCAAGTTAGATGACTTTATATCACCAGTTAGCGAACCACTGAATAGCAGGTAGCAGACGAAAGCTGTCTAGATCTGGTTTGGCTCTATTCAGAAGTACGCATCAATAACCTTACCAAGAATAGAATCCAGAACATTCAGCTGACGAGGTGAGATTGTTGACTGTTTAGCCACTGGAACCCATTCCAGTGGCCTATGTATTCTAACTTCTACGAGTTTTCGATAAATATAGCTCCATTGACAGCCAGTGTTATAGGCGAGTATTTATTCTTACATTCGATCTGGTGCACCTCATGACTTCTCATTATAATTTTAGGTGACTTCATCCCGTAGTCACTTAATAGTGAGCATTAGATTAATTTTTTGAAGTGTTGGCCCTCAGGGATTTGATCGATTTCAACTTAAAATTAATTTGAAAGTTATGTATTTTTACAGGTGAATTAATGTTTTAATCCTTAATTATGAAGGGCTGATGAGATATGCGTCCAACAGCATACGCTATCTCACTTATAACTATTAGTTGGTTCTCAGTAAAACTTGGGGCTTAAACAGCTCACTCACATTTCATTGTACTGTCTGAATTCTTTTTCACTGGGAAAACGATTGTCCAGAGGCACTCATCTCTTCCTCATCTGATTTCCTTTATGTCACTGTCGGACTCCAAAGTATTCTTTTTCTATTTGGGTTTAACCTGACGGTCTAGTACGTGATATTACTGAATGGTCTTTCCGGTACTTGTCTAATCCGTCTACATTTATTTCTACCTATTTTTGGGGCAGTAGGTTCTTGGCTTGTTAATCACCAGACTCCCTTATTGCTTATTCTTTCCCACAGGCCATCTGATTTTCACTATAGGAGCAGCAAAGGTAGCTGTTAATGAAAGTGTGCAGTGGCCTTTTAGAAGTGCTTTTTGTTAAGGACCAAGCCTTTGAGTTATATCGAATCACTGACTTGATATTAAGGTTGGAAATTCTTGTGTTGTTCTTTATGCCAAATACAGTAGATTGCTGCACTGGTTTCAGAATAAACCTAACTTACGTAGTATTATTATTACTGGTATTATTAAATGTTTGAGAAGGAAATTAGATCAGCACGTGATTAGTCTAGGTAGATAATAAACAGTTATTACTGAGTCTTTTTACATCGAGTAAATGTTTAGATATGGGGAGATAAACAGATTTACGGTAAGATTCAAATCTACAATTCGCTTCAGTCTACCTTGAGATTTATGTCCATTTGGGCAAAATAATAAATTTTCTGTTATCTTAAACAATTCACCATTTAAATGGGAAGTTATAATCAGCCTTATTTAATAAATCTCTGTTTCAGTAATACATATAGTAGGTTAGTAAAGAATTTTTTCTCTTAAAGCCATTTAGTAGTTGAAACAATTAATATATTTTACTAATAAATTAAATTATATAATCTTATCTTGACAACTTTTTAAAGATGTGTAATGTTAGATGTTTTCATTTCGGTTATTTGTATTCCCTCATTTTAGACATTCAATATGCGGCGAATAATTATTTGTAAAGAAAGGAAGAAGTGTCCAGTACATGTCCAGCTCATGATATTCAGAATTTCGCAAAAAACTCATTAATCTTTAGTTCCTAATTACAGAGAGTTGATGAGATCTGCATCCATTGGCATGCTATACATAAATGGAGCAATTATGGGTGGAGAAGTAACCCTGACTGAGACAAGATTTGCTCATGTTGCCTAACATAATAACGTATTTCAATAGACGTTTAGAAATAATAATAATGATAACAATAGCTTTATTATGCAGAATAAGTTTATTATTATTCCCTCGAGTTTCGAGTGGAACATAGGGCTTCAAAAGCACATCTCCATTTTGTCTTATTTTCTGCCGTTCTCTTCAGCTTGGACCACGATTGCCCACGGTCTCTCATCTCCTCCATATCATCCTAGGACGACCCACTCGTCGCTTCTCATTTAGATTCCACTCGAACAATGGCCTGCATTTTGCGCGACGTCATTCGGAGGTCTCCTAAACGTATGCCAGATCCATCCCCGTTTTCTCCCACATATCTGTTGAGAGATCGGACCTCACCTGTTGGTTTGTTGCCAGCCAAAGTTTCTTGTTGCTAGTTCTTTCTGGCTTGGCGACTGATCCTCAGTACGGAGACAGCGAAGGCAGCTGTTGATGAAGGTCTGCAACCCGTTGGAAATCTTTTTCATGACACAGCGGTTGAGCGCTCGCCGACCACGCTTGTTGTTTGGGGTTCGATCTCAGGCCTATGCACTCATTTACCTCGCCAAGCCAGTTACAAGACTGGTAAAGAGGGAAGGTTGGGCATGAGGGTAGCAACTCCAACTCGTAAAAATAAGTACACCTACCACTGAAATTTCAAAGCCCACGAAGCTTGAAACCCTATGTTCTACTGGGAACGTAAAGGAATTATATAAGTATATATAAACCTCGTCTAGTTAACCAGCTTGCTAGTTTTCTAGTTGGTCCTAAGCCCTGGTAAAGAGAGGAGTGTTGGGCGTGGGACTAGCAACCCACACAACCAAAGCTATCAGACAGCTAGAGGAACTTCAATAGACAGAAAATACATTAAAAATACGAAAACCTCAAAAAATCTTATTCTTCACTCGTATCGGAGAAATAAAATGACACAGTTGGTTGGTGAAAGCCTTCGGGAAGACAGTCAGCCAGCCGATGCTTCTTCTCTCAATGAAAGCATGAATAAGAATAGAGACTGAGGAGACTTCCCAGGTAGCCAAAGAAATGCGAAGATATGGCATAGAAATTCTAGGTATCTGCGAGAGTAGATGGAATGAATGTGGACTATCCAAATTGTCAACTGAATAGTCAGCAATCCACTCCGGCCACCCAGACACCAACCACCAGCACACTGGGACAGTGTGTGGCTATATTGTTGTCGCCGGTGATACCCAGAGTCCTAATGCAGTGGAAACCAATCTCCTCATCCAGGATCATGGCCGCAAGATTCAGCTCAAAAGAAAGGAAGGAAGGTTACAACTATCCAATGTTACGCATACTGCTGCAAACAACGCGGAAGAAGAGAAGAAGGAAGATTTTTACAAACAGCTACAAACAGTAATGGACAACATCACAATTGGTGACACCAAAATCCTTGTAGACGATATGAATGCCATCTAAACTTGGAGCAGATAATACAGGAAGGGAACTCATCATGAGTCGAGAGGCTCTCAGAGAAATGAATGAGAATGGAGAATTATTGGCAGACTTCTGCACTTTCGATGATTTAGTGATTGGAGGTAGCGTGTGAAAACACAATAAGTTTACATAATGTGTATAATTTTAAACATAGTCGGTGGCATAATATCTTCTCTTAATCAAGGAGTTTCAAGTAAAACAGACATCTCCAGTACATCGTGTGACGGAGTAATGTTAGATCTGAAAAATAAGATAATCATTTTTGGTATTTCTCTTTGATCCCCCAGAATTCAGCCACAGCAGAGGTTCAAAACTAATTAAAAATGTGTATGATTACATTAGACGAACTACGGGTGTAACTGAATGATTATAACAACGAGACCTAAAGCAAAATAAGATACATCATCTTGGATTGAGATTCAGTTAGTCCAGGAATTCATGCAGTCCGCCAATATAATATCATAAGTAGTTAGGCAGTTACTGGTTCCGATCCTATTACGAAGGAGTCATTATTTAAATGGGGTTATTGCTTATTGAAGTCAGAGTTTTAAATAATAGTAATAATAATAATAAACACTTTACTCCATGAAATTATGTTTCATACAGAATGGAATTCTCAGCGTTGTCCATATCGCGACATTTAACCTTCTTTACAAATAAATACATACATGAAATAGAAAAAATAATAATAAAACTGCAAAATTGAAAGTTAACAGAGGAATAACATATTTAATAGTAATTCTCATTATAATTTGCTGTTGATTAACATGTTAGAAAGTAGGTTTATAAGCTGTTTTTAAACAACCCTGTCTTATATTCGTTTTATATTCACCCATGCAGGCATAAATTCTTATGAAATTTCTTCTGATTTCATCTGAAGAGTTTGAAGATGAGGGTTGCGAATAAAAAGGATATCCGGTGTCAGAAAAATGACTTTAACCAGTTGCTTGCAAGAATAAAAGTGTCTTTAGTAACAGTGTCAGTTGATTTCGCCAAATGCACACCACTAGCTCTGCTTGCAAAGTGGTATTATTATTATTGTTCCCTTGGGTTCCTAGTGGAACATATGGCTTCAGCTGCACATCTCCACTTGCATCTGTCTTCCTTGTGCTGTACTTTTCACCTACATCCATGTTAGTTAGTCCATACTGTTTCAACTACTCTTCACACGATCTCCTCCATGTCACCCTTGGACGTCCCAATCGCCGCCTCCCTCTCGGGTTCCACCCGAGCAATGGCCTGAGGCTCACGCAATATCACCCAGCGGCCTCCTCAGCGAGCGAGTGTCCAATCCATCTCCACTTTCTCCTGCATATTTGTTGGTTGGCGATTGGTTCTTGTTTTGTTTGTTAGTGCCAATAGTTTGGTTGGTTGTTGGTGATTCTTTCCGGCCCGGCCATCTGATCTTCAGTATAGAGCCAGAGAAGACAGTTGTTGGTTGATAAAGGTCTGCAACAGGCCGTTGGAAATATTCTTTGTGACCAGCCCACTAAGTTTCTGATCCGTATAGAAAAACTAACTGACTTGACGTTAGTATTGAAAATCCGAGCGAATTTTGTTGTTGATGCTGGCTGAGTGACGAAGATTTCCAGATTGGTTTCAGGTTGATGAATGTGTTTTTCGCTCGCCTTCCCGATTCTCGCTCGATTTGACATCCTCGTCCGTCCCGACTGGCTGTAGTTGAGACAATGCTCCCTAGATAAGTGAGTGAATGAAGTAACCTCTTTCAAATCCCTCCCAATGATGGTGATTGGCGATGGATGTTGCTGCTGTTGTGGTTGCTGTTTTTGGTTGGTTGGTTATTTTCATAACCTCCGTCTTGTCTATGTTCACCTGGAGTCCTGTCTTCACTGGCTGCTTCTTCGACCAGTTTGACGGTTTTCGCTCGCTTGTAAGTCTTCGATTTTGTGACAGTAACATCAAACATAAATCATTTACGCGCGAAATCCAGGTCTTCTAGGTTCTTCACGTCAGTCCAGGATACCCCTGTCCCGCTTCTCGTTTCCCACTGTCTGCGCATAATCCAGTCAGTCCACCACAATTAGGAATATCATTGGTGATAGTTAATAAGCACCCATGTCTGACTCCTGTGTTTACTCGAAACGCCTCCCTGAGTTTTCTGTTGTGGACCACTTGACATGTTCCGTTGTCATACAGCTGTTGAATAAGGTCGTACATAATATAATATATATAAGACTAGAGAAGTATAAGGAGCAACAATAAAGACGAATGTGCAGAAAACATGAACTAATAAGTTGTAAGAGAAGAGGTTGAGTTATTCTAGAAAGTCTCAACTTCCTGATAAAATAGGTCATATGAAATATTTCATTGGAAATCAATAAGATACGCGACGACTAACAAAGATTCGAAGTGAAATTTATGCTGAGATAGAGGATATTTGAATTATTTTCTGTCAAAATGCAGTCGATATTGCAAGAACTATGGGAGTGAATCAGTTCATGCCGGTCTTGTTCATATCTGAAACTAAAATTAACAGTCTAGCATTTAAGGGAATTCCGTTTAAGAAGGTTTGAATAAGACTATTGGTTAATCTCAGATAGGCAACTATTCATCTTATAACACTCTAATGCAGAAACAACTGGGATAGAGACTGTCAGATCATCAGCACATTTAATGAGACTGGGTTTGGAAGAATACGGCAAGCCATGCAAAATCAAAGAAAAAAGAAGGACTGCGCTTCCTATTAAAAAAACACTGTGCTATTTCCTATCTGAAAAACAGTAAGATAAAACCACCTTGTAACCCCAGGGCTCAGTGGATGCTGAAGTCAGCCTGCTTAGTAAAAGTACCCTAGGAATAGAATCAAAAGCAGAAGTGTAATCTAAAAAGGCAGGTCAAGCAAACTTTGCAACTTTATCTAGATTAAAAACGATGTAATAATGCAGTATAATGCAGCTTCTAAATTTCTTCTACTTCATTTATAAACAAATTATTTGGAATCACTGAAAGATTTTTTATAGAGGATTTAAGGTTAGTTTTTCCATAGTTATCATAAATGGAGATATGATAGTGACTGGTTTAAACTTTAAACCTGATCCAGAGGATGATTCTTTTACAGATGCAATCTTTATTTCTTTCCAAGTAACAGGTATTGTACCCCTGCAAAGTGGTAAATTAAAGATTTGCGTAAGAGGATGGTCAAAAACATCTACACATTATTGAAGTAAAATGTTTGATACTGCATCAAGACCTAGACTGTAGGATGAACTTGAAGATTTGAGGCATTTTAAAACACCTAATCCCTTAAATTCTGGGAAATCTGGGACTACAGACATTAGGTTTAACCATATTAGCTTGTTGCCTTGAAAAATATCCCTGTAAGGCTTTTATAATAGAACAAGCGTCAACAAAAATTTGTTTTTTGCTTGTAAATTGATTATAAAGTTTCCAGATGTTGGAAGAGTTTTTACATGGCAAAGTTTTTCATCATATATTTCATTTAACTTTCTTATTTCAGATTTTACTAGAGAGTTCATTCTTCGAACATCACCATTATTGTATGATTTAAGCAAGTTCCCTTCCTCTCTTCGAAGCTTTTTCTTCGTACAGAAGAGATGTGAATAAATTTAGCGAACTGTATTTCATCAGGACAGCAAGGACACTCATAACTTAGTATCAACACATCCTCAGCATGACTAAGAAAGAATACACCTTGAGTACATGTAATACTTAAATCATAGAAAAAATTATAAAAACAGCTTTATATTTGTTTTTTTTAAATGTTGTAAACATTGTCATTTATTGAAAATATTCTGATTTATTTTAATAAAACAAGAACAACAGTTTTTGCAGTATAATATGGTACCATCATTTATTTCACTTGCTTCTTATCAGCTGCTTACAGCCTAAATAAATTACTAAGTTTATGTACGCAAAAAGCTTCAACATACTGACAAATTTTACACAATGCCAGTTGATAGGAGGTTCTGGATTTAGTGAACAGTGCTCAGAAAGTTACGCTTATTTATGTAGTTTGTGCACAGGAAGTTCAAATTTGACCAAAGTAAATGTATGCATACAATCATAAAGGAGTTACGCAATAAAGACGAGAGATGAGTAAAATGATTAGTAACTAATACACTGGGTAACCGTGTACTGAGTTCAACTCAAGTCATAGAAACAAGAGACAAGCAAAACTACACTGTATCAAAGAAGGTGGGGTGAAGTTAAAGCCGAAGATTACGTGATCGAATGAAAGAGAGAATAAAGACGTCGATTTACGAGAATGGGCAAAGAAAGACTGATAACTGCTTCTTTCTGAAAGCATAAATGGGCTTTAAGGAGTCTATTCTACAAAAATGAAATAATTCATCCTTTCTGACCTATGGACTTTCAGTACGAATCCTTGAATTGAATTTACTTAACGTTATTTGAAATTGTACGACTGTTATTTGCTTAAAAACAGTTGGTAGAATAAGTGTTCAAACGAGTGTGAGTCAGTTAGGTCAGTAGCTAATAATTTTCATACAAATAGAGATTCATTCTTGCTGTTGAATGGCTTTCACTAAAAGGTTACTGTAGATTGGATAAATGACCATATTTTACGTTGATAACGATGAACTAATCAGAAAGACCTATTCATGTTTATTGGGTATAAAATGCGCACAACCAAATGATGCACAGATACAGCGAACAGTCAAAGTGTAATTCAAAAGATTCAAAACGGAAGGTGTAAATGACTTAGAATATTGGTGATATGTTTAGACAGTCACTTGGTTATGCATTATTACCTTCTTGAATGTAACGTAGGATTTCGGAAAAATATCTCTATTCCATTCTGTTCTCTTTAGTCCTTTCTAGCTAGCTTCTTGATCGCCCATAAGCTTCCCTTCCCTCCTCACGCGATCCTCACATGCCATTTTACCAACTGTGGGAAAATTGTTTTGTTTTCGGTGTGCATGGTGAATCAGTTCGTTTCTGCATATGTGGTAGGTGATAGGTTCTTCATTGCTGATTCTTTTTGGCCAAGAAAGAAGCCTAAAATTTAGATTTACTACTTTCACTTGTTATTTTCAGGAATTAAAACTAAGTATATCAGTATTTCTAGTAGTTTAGTAGTTCTGCATTTTATGTAAAATAGTTGTTTAGTACTAAATATGCTAAAAGAAATCGTTGTAAATAATCCATGTGCAAGTAAGTTAGAACTTTCAAGATTTCAGAGCTTTAATGTACGCTCGCCTGTCATGCGCATATTCACTTGACTAGTGGAGGATTATTGATGGTCAAAAATAAACAAAGAATTTTCAGAAAAACAATTCGAACTGTTGATTTACACTATATTACATGCCCCTGAAGCCCTTACATGACATTCGTTATGGAAACCCGAATCTTGTTCTTTTTTGTGCCTGAATACAGCAGACTTCCACACTGATTTCAAATGAATGAAAGTTTGTCATGATTCTCCCCATTTTTGCTCATCCATGCGACTTGTAGCTGAAATTATGTGCCGAGATGAGAGAAAGAAAGGACTCTGTTCAAATTATTCCAGCTGATAATGACTGATAATTTTTGTTGTTGGCTAGGTATCTTCATCCCCTCTGTCTTCCCTCTCTTCAATTTAATTCCTGTATTCACTGCTTACTTCTTCCGCCAACTTGTTGGTACTTGCCTGTGGATTATGTAGTTTGTCTGACACTAGAATATATCATCCACAAAGTTGAAATCTTCTAGAGTCTTCTTTTGGGTTTAACATGTTCCTGTCTTCTCATACTCAAAAGTTTGCTGTATGAAGTATTCTACCACAATCAAAAATGTCATCGGTGACAATCGGAACCCTATTCTTTAAAAGCTTAACTGAACTTGGCATGCGATTTTTTTTTATTTATTTGTGTATTATGTTCAATAGTATTTGAATTAAGCATACATGAACATTATCTATAATTAAATGGTGATTATAGAAGCGAGATGACTGTTGTTTCCTAAACATTCTGACCTATTTAATAATTTCATGAAATAAAAAAGAATGATTAGAATTTATGTTACGTTTTTCAGCAATAAGGTCATATAACGGTTAATGATTTCCGACACATAAGAATAAAAGATTATTTATGTGTACATATTGTAATAAATTGAATAAATTCTACTATTTAGACTGATGTGCAGTGGTAAGCAATCGATCCTACCTTGGGAATATAAAGCATGACTATGAAAATTACGTTTGAATTAAACAGTGTTATATCATTTTCAATGTGAAGGAAGAGATTATGCGCAATCAAGATACTCAGCACTGCACATTATGCAGTTATAACCAGGTTTCAGTTATTTGTTTTATCGATGAAATTATGCAATATTTAATGGAGTACAACCTCTTTAATAATATTAATGATAATTCAAGGTCGAATATTACTTGATTCTTGATGTTAGCAGAACTACCTCCATTAAGACGATCTTAAGTGAACCTTTCAAAGCAATGAAAGACACTTTGGTTATTTCGAAATAAGGAACATGACTATAAAATCTGGTATTTTTTTTGTTGATTTTTATTGATGATGTAATAGAGATGAGTCAGTTGGTACCAGAATATATTTGGAAAGTAACAACTATAGAGATTGAAATAACAGCAAGTACTCAAAATTAATAATGTAAGAGACTGTTTTATGAGAAGATAGAAACCAGTTACCTCTCAATTTGGTCAAGTTCTCAAAATGAAAGGATAGAAATCCCCGGTTATTCTGGCATGTTTGAATGAGAAATAGTTAATTAAAACAATAGACAGACAGATAAATTTAGCATATATATCCTTAGTGTTGGTGGTTCAACGATAGAGTGCTTGTCAGCCAGAATTCACGTGGTTCGCGGCTAAACTCACGGCTGACCCACTCCTAGACCTCACTAAGCGGGTAAAGAGGGAAGGTTAGGTAGGCATGAGGCAGCAACTCCACCTCGTGAAAATGAAACCACTATTACCGAAACTTCAAATTTCTAGCATGTAGCCCTATGTTCCACTGGGAATGTTAAGGAATAATAAAGAAATATTCACATATATCGTTAGTATCTTTCACAGTAGTTTATATGTTTTGAATGTCTTACGGTTTCGTGACAGCTGACAATCCACATAACAATGCTGTTAACACAGAATTCAGCCACTAAAAATAGATACTTACTATCTTATTACCTTTACATCATATAAAGATGATATAACTGTGAGCAGTGAATTAGGTTCAGAATCTCATTATTTCGTCATCACTATCATAAAATATCTGATAAATGAACATCAATGAGAAGGAATGTTGTATTTTCGCTCTTAGGATTATTTTAGCATCATTAATTAAGTCATTCGGCTTTATAATCAATGCCTTACATTCCCAGCATGTCTGTATGTAGCTCAGTTGTTCACGAGTTATACAGAAAGATTTTCTAGACTTTAATTATTAATAATACTAAGATAAAAGTGTGTGTTTTCATTTCATATTTTCCGACCTCTATGTCTCTCTGGATGTCTAGTAATAATCTAAGGATTTTTGGGGAACATTCGTAATAAATGTGTACCTTGACATTTACTCCATTCAAGTGTGGTGGTGGGGGGTTCTGTTTTATTTGACGTCAAATTGTAACTGACAGTAACAAAATGATTAATTGCCTGAAGCCATAATAATTCTGGGCTATTTTTATAATTTGGAAGAAATCACCTTATTCATACAAGTTGGATTTGGTGTCCAAAACTAATCACTAAATCGACTGATAAGCATAGAAGATTAAGATGTTGCGTTGTATGGAATTTAGAACAAGACGTACAAGCAAACAATATTGTTTTCAATTAGATCTTCTTCAGACTTTAATTTACATAGACTTATATATAAAAAGTTTTAACTATTGACGGTGATTTTGTGGATCAAATAATAACCATAATGTGGTAAATGTTTTGAACGAAAGTAATAACGATGATTATAATGATAACAAAATATTGATAATAAGGTTTATGCAGGTAATAAGAATAACAAAGGTAGTATATGTATATATGTGTATATGTAGACAATTCAATAAATTTCATAAAACCGGTTCCCTTTATTAGTTTGAAGAGAGTAAGGACGAACATGTTTGCAGGATATTACGAGCTCGTTTTATTTCGTGGATACTCATCATTAGGTCAAATCTTAAAAGGTGAAGTGGAAATGTAATCAGAGTTTAAATAAATACCATAAACGTACGAAGGAGATGGAAGATAAGAAAGGGTGAGAGGGTTTTGAGTAGAATTCACGAGGGCCAAGTGAGAGACAAAGGTAGAACAAACTTCTTTTGTTGTATGCAAAGACTAGGATTGTTCTCTTGAATTCCCATAGCTTTGGCTAAATGTAGAACACGGGTTCTGATTCCGTTCGAAAGACTCGATGGAATGTGATAGATAACTTTGAAGGCACTATTTTTGTCCACTTGGTGATCGCTGTCAATCAAATGAGTCAAAACAGAACTTCGTATGGATTTTATTTGAAGGAAGATGCTCATTAATGCGTTTATTAAGCTGTCTAGTTGTTCACCCTATATAGCTCTCTCCACAGAAGCAACTAAATTTATGGATACACATCGAAGTGGCACAGCTAGGTAGCATATCTTTCACTTGAGCAATCAAAATTGGTCGGCTGGAAAATGACAAACAAAGGGTGTCTCTCGATAATCTCAGATGTAAGACTTCGCTAGCCACGTCCCCAATTAATTGCAGTTTCATGAACAGTTGTTTCTTTTTAACTGTTGTCAGTTTTTCTTTATTGTACCTGGTATTCATGTGTCTCGTTACAAATCTACTAGGATAACCCATTTGGACCAACGTATCCTAGCTCATTTTCTAGGGAGTCATCTGTACAGATACGTCTTGCTCTATTCATGAGGCATCTGACCAAGTTGATTTTGCATCGGATTGGTACAAAACTGGGGAAATGTGCATATTGTCCTACAGATGTAGGTTTTCTATAGACATCTCTCTTTAGTGAACCATCCTCTCTTCTGCTCAGTTGGACGTCAAGGGAATGTAGTCCACCATCATATTCTTCTTCACAAGTGAAGATAAGCGATGGATGTGCATCGTTAAACTTTTTTAGCATTTCATTCTTGTCAGCTTTCACATCATGAATAATAAACGTATTATCAACCTAACGAAAATAAGAATAGGTTTTCTCTACTGCTTGTTTCAATGGACCATTTTCAATCTTGGTAAGAAAGAAATCTGCCGAAATTTGCCCCAATGGAGAACCCATGACATTACCGTCGTCTTGTCTGTAGTAAAGGTTGTTGAATATGAAGTCTACATTCATAGTACCTCTTAAAAGCAACTCTTTCAGACTAATAACTGGAATTCCGACGTCGATCTGTTTTCCTAGTATCTGTTGGCATATGAATTCCACAGTCTCCACAAGTGGTACATTGGTAAACAGTGGTACTACATCTAAGGAAAGCATTTGCTTCCTATTTACATTGATATCATCCACGTTAGCAATAAATTAAAAAACGTCTTTAACATTATGATTTACTACCTTCTTGTGTTACGGTTGGAGGAGCTCACCTAGCCACTTTGGCACTCCATGGTAGGTGGAATTAGATATATCCAGGGCTGGGAGAAGAGGAACTCCTGGTTTATGTACTTTCGGCAGACCGTACAAACGTGAAGTATTACTTCCAGTAGGTTTAAGACGGTTATAGGCTGTCTCTGAGATTACTCCACTTTTTCTCTGTTCCTTAGGCGTGTTAGTTAACTGCTTTTCAGCCTTTCCATCCAGATCTATTGGGTTGATAAGCTTTTGGAACTTCTTTTCATCCGTTGGAAGCGAATTCATTTTGTCAACATAATCACACTTATTCATCAGTACTACTCCGTCTCCTTTATCAGGTCTACTGATTATAATGGTTTCTTTGTTCTTTAACTTTCTTAGGGCTTCTCGATGCTATTTAGTCAGCAAACTCTCGCTAGAATGACTACTGTTTTATACTGTTGACAACTGTCGACTAGTGTAGTTTTGAACCTAGCGACTTCATCGTCTGACGTTGGGGTCAAATCTTTTGTTTGTAGGAGGAGGTTTTCAAACTGGATGTTGGTATCGAGTTGGTTGACCTTATATACTTGGTCACAAATCTATGTAAATTAGAGTAAAGCCTGAAGAAGATCTAATTGAAAACAATATTGTTCGCTTATATGTCTTGTTCTAGTATGGAATTTAGTTAGAAATAATCTATACTCTCTTGAAACTGTAGCATATAATAACATCCTAAGTGCTTTCATTTTGAAAATTCAAATATTTAGACTAACTAGTCTAAAGAATAATCAACAGAGACAGGGTATTTCAATTCATGGAAGTGAATAAGCGATAATTACAAGGATAATTTCGAGAAATAACTACTAGTACCCACTGGACAGAAGGTAGTTGACGTGGATAACACTTGGTGTTTGAAAGAATGAGTGCTAGGTTCGAGTCCTAGTGGGAATATCATCATACACTGTGGTTTCAAATACATTCGGTTGATAAGTCCCATATTGAATTAAATGTACGTCCTGGAGTTAGTCGCCGCTCACCATTATCCAAATAACACCACGTTAACCTTCATCTATTGTCAAACGGTCTCTACTAAAGACCAACATGTCAACGGAGATCGAAATCTTTCTTCTACTGCAATAAACTAGCGGGAAACACAAAAACATCTTGAACAATTAATATAAACCTATGCTTAATGAGGTTTCGTATTCAAACAGTCTCTAAGGTTATTCATTAATGCGCTACTTGTATTCTTGATACACTCTGATGTGAAATTTTGAAGACTGTCAACTGCTAGAAAAAACAAAATGAATTTACTACTTATGATATGAAACAACGATAGAATGTTAAACTCTATCTATGATATCACCTACTTTAAACTAAGAAAAGATTATCAAATGTATTGTGTACCACTAAATAAAAGCATTTCTTTTTTGATTGGACACTAATCAGTAACAAGTGTAATGTGTCTAGTCTCATCTTTGGTGCAGACTGAATTCTATCAGTCAGGTTTGCAGAGTAGCCACCATTCTAGGCAGCTCGCCATCACGATGCACATTGATTTGATGATATTAGATAGTTGGAAGCAATCGAAAAGAAGCCTTAGACCTAGGTTTCGTGCCAGTTGGTACTCACCAGTTATTAGGACGTATCTGCAACATTGAAGGAACTCATTTCTAATGTGAGATTTGAACCTGAGTAGGTCAGCGGTAACGTCTCTTACTGCAGCAATGGGTGATGCGCGTTCTTGTCTCCGAAGGAACATGAGCTCCTTAAAGGTAGCAGATACGCCTTGCTGATGAATGCCAACTAACACGAAAACTTGGTTCAAGGCTTCCTGCCGATTGCCTCCAGCCATCTAATAATAAAAGCATTTCTGTTAGTGTGTATACATTAACACAAAAGTTATGGTGAAAAACTGTGAATTTACTAGTTGCAACTATCATACCTAACCAACAAACACAAGCATCAGTCACCATCTGTAGTAGAAATTTAAAGGAAGTCACGTCTTTAACATATCTGGTCAGGTAGTATCGATTCATTTAGGGGCAGCGCCGATGAAAATGTCAAAGGCAGGATTAGAAAAGCAGGATAGATCTTTATTACTCTAGAATCCATGTGAAAATCTACTGCACTCAGTATAAAGACCAAGATCTGGATCTTAATTCAGTTCTTTTAAATTATTCAGTGACATGGAGTATCCCGAGAAGTGTTTCAAACAGCCTAATGCAGACTTACATCAACGTCTACCGCCTCTGCATACTGAAGATCAGATGGTTGGCCAGATAAGATAAGTATCAAGGTAATTTGGTGACGAGCTAACCAAGAACTTATCACCCAACAAATACGTAGACAGGAATAGAGATCCATTTGAAATACAGTGTGGAGACCATTGAGTGATATTGAGCTCCAGAACCAGGAGGGAAACCTAGAGAGGTTTCAGGGAATGACGTCAGGGGGATCGTTTGAGGAGGAAATGAAAGCTTGCCAGCGAACGTGGAACCAGCGTAAAGGCACTTCAGAGAACAGAGTGAAGTGAAGATGTACTGCTGAAGCCCTATTTTCCACTCGGAACCCAAGAGAATAAGTTGACTAAGTGTTGCTTGAGCGGGTGTACATATATGTAGAATGACTAGAAATTCTTAATGTTAATAAAGCTATTTTAACTGTTCACACAATTAAATTTAGGATGTTGTGTAACGCTGCTGTTCTCATTTCTTCTTCTTTTTGGTTATCCCTAAAGTTCAATGGCTTTCGCTTCTCAGTACGATATTATTGAAATAATTATGGAAAGCTGAAAATACCAACAATTTTTACGGTCATTATGCCACTTTTATTTTATCAAACGCTACAATCAACTACTATCCTAGACTTCTTCATCTTAACATAAACTTGACCGTTCTATTCTCATTTTTTTCATAAATAAAGTTATATATGGAATTACACGAACTTAAACAACGTGGCATTAAATTGTTATTCAGTACCCGAAGAGAAGTAGTATATGACAGAGATTTTCATACCCCATACGACTATATAAGAAATGTTATTAGGCCATCCAGAAAGATTTAAATAAATGTGTCCAAATAACAGTCC
The DNA here is from genome assembly GCA_944472135.2 of Trichobilharzia regenti. Lineage (NCBI taxonomy): Eukaryota > Metazoa > Platyhelminthes > Trematoda > Strigeidida > Schistosomatidae > Trichobilharzia > Trichobilharzia regenti. Next base: position 134,346,249 of record OX235262.1, read on the forward strand.
ACTCATAACCCTATTTTTTTAAATGACTCGGCAACATGCCTTATATCATCATGTGTTGAAATTAATGTACACATGTATCTGCACGTTTAGTAAACAGAAAAACGTATTAAAAATCATTGGTAATGAGAAAAGTACATATTTAAAGTAATATTCTTTCGAGGCTTTACCGTAATATACATTGCGGATACCTCAAACCTCGTCTAATTTTCTATTATACTATCCAGTCCTTGACCCTGGAAAAGAAAAGAAATTCGGTGTGTGAGGCCAGTGAATCTACCCCAGAAAAGCAATCCTCTCACCATGGAAACTTCAGTGCACGAGAGGCACTTATTCTCCAAGATCAGACAGGTGGGATGATGCCAACAATTCATGTCTAATATCACATGAAGTCAGAGATCTACACGCAAAAACCCACAAGCTGAAAGAATAAGCTAGCGAAGAAGAAAGCAATTTAAGTGAACATAGAAAAGACACATGTGATGAAGATACCCAACCAACAACAAAAACAAGCACTGAAGGAAGCCGCTTTTTCATATATCTAGGCTCATCGTCTTAACCACAGGCACGAACGAAGATGTCAAAGGCGAGATTGCAATAGCAACACTGACCTTCAATAATCTAGAGTCCTTGTGGAAGTCTTCAGCAGTCAGCATGAAGAACAAGAACTGAATTTTATATGGTCCAGAGAATTTGGGCGTCACCAAAAGAATTTCCAACAGTCTACTGCAGATTTTATCGACAGCTGCCTTGGCTACCTCGATAATGGAGATCAGATGCGAAATAGTAGTTCAAAGATTGGAAAACAAACAATAAAACTGAGTAATACTTAAGTTTTAATGAAGAAAGGAAGACGAAATTTGCAGTATAAAGTCATATCATTCTATTTCACAGGTCCTCATCATCTGTAGACTACCTGAAATTACAACGGTTATATAGACGATAGTAACAAACTTTAATGTTTAAGTGGTAGTAGAGAAGAAATACTATAAAATTGACGCATCCAAAATGAATGAATTACAATTTTTCTTTTAGTTTAAGTTTTCATCATCAATTTATACGCTTTCAAAGTAGAAAAGAAAGGGAAGGAGTAAAACGGAAAACAGAAAAAAATCAACAGATAGTGTTAGCTTGTAGGTTCACATAGCAACTCAAAAAAGAAAAACAAAAGGGGTTACAGTTCATAAAAGATCACTGAATTAGATGACTAATTAATGAAATCAAAATCAAAATTCAGTTACCGAGGTAGTGAGAGATTAATCATACTCTCTTTCCATATGCATAAGTCTGGTTTAAATCGTTTGATTGCCATCTTAATACTTAAGTGTGCAGAAAGTAGATAAATACAGCTGAAACGAAGATTTATCAGGAAAGTGAAAGAGGTCATTAAAACTGTGGGTTTTAGATAATAGTTAAATGATTCTAAATTACGCAATACAGAAACAAAAATCGGGTAGAAATCAAAGTAAATTAAAGTAGGCAAATTAAGTAGAATAAGTTGATTGGTAGGACTGAGTACAGTTCATTTAAAAGTAAAAGAAGGTCAGGTTAAGATCATTGTCGTCAGGATTAAAAGTAAAATAACGAGAAAGAAGAATGAACAGAATAAAAAGATTACTTGTTAGATGTTGACACAAATTAGACAAAAGGTAAACTGAGATAAAGGGGACATAGTGAAGACATCCTTGGTTAAGATATGGTTGGCGGCTACACATATCTTTTTGATTTATTTGTCTTCTCTGAACTGGCTGATTTAATTGCAAAGTTCTTATTGTCTTTCTAGACAGCATTTTCAGCTCAAGCTTTCATGTGGATTGAACTTGTTTGAATTCTGCATAAATGGTGATTTAACTGAATCTGCTGATGACAATTATTTTGATTGGTTGTTAGTTTACATTGGTTATTTTTATTGACTTGAAATTTAAACTTTCTTGTCATGTGATTTACCTGTTATCATTTGGTAATTTTAATCCGTAGTCATGTGTTTATTACGCGTTGATTCACTAAGTACCAGGCTTCTAGAAGTTTCCTGACATTTTTGCTGTTTCCTCTATTTAAAATTTCCCAATTCTCCCAATCAGACTGTTGTCCATAATTGTCTAAATGCATCAATATGACAGAATACGTATGGTACTTTTTCACAGTTAATTTATGTTCTTGGATTCTGATTCAAAGGGGACGCCCACTTTGATCAATAAATTAGTTGTTGAAGTTTATACGATTTATTTTGTAAATGGTATTTATCATATCTTCTTTTGGTTTGCAGAATGTTGAATGAAGCGACTGTGTTGGCTTGCATGATATGTTTGTTTTAAATGTTCTTAGTATTCTAGCCGTTATTTCAGAGACATTCTTTATAATCTGGTAGAGTGAATTTCCTTGTGGTCTTTGAGGATGGTTTCTTGTTGGTATTTCGATTTGAGTCTAAACACTTTTTGATGAAATTGCTTGGGTATTCATTCTTCCTGAGGACAGTTAATAAATATTTCTCTTTTCTCGATAAATAGTCTAGAACTATCTATTTAAATGTGCATAGTATCACTTGTATGTGATAGATGAATACCACTTCTATAATCAGGATTTAGTGTGATTAAAATTCAATTTAAATACTTCAATCTTTCCACCGAATGATCAGTATCAACCGTAATGCAGAGACATTTGAAGGGTTCTGTAGTAGTTTAGCTGGAAGCTTTCGTAGTGGGTTTACAACTAGACAACTTAGTGAAAAACCATTTCATTTCAGTGATATGTATCCATTGTAAGATCTGAGCTACGGAAATACGATATTTCAGTATTTTAGGTTCTGTATAAAGAAAACTGAAGCAATGCCAAAATGCTTCATAGCCCGTAACTTACTTGAAAATTAACTTAATGGTCATTAGTGACTGACTACAAGATAAATTTGCCTGAAATTCTAGTGAAAAATAATGACCAGTGGGGTATGTCAAGTTGAGTGTGGGGACAAATACTCACCGATGACTCTACCTGGCGGCTGCGTATTGTATTACGAAATGACAGAGGTTAGAATCTATGGATCACTGGGCTCCAGTCCAGTATCTGATTGATAAATGGGCTTGACTTGTAGACCGAAGTTGCTGATTTCTATCCTGGGTGGCTGCAGTTGTGGGTGGTTACTCCTAAAAGTCTGCAACAAGGGTGAAACAATTGTCCGGCACTCCTTGGTTTTCAGTGACTTTTTGTGTGAAGTCAGTGCATGACAAAACCTAAAATTATTTAAAAAAATATTTTTGATGCTAATGTGAATATCTGTTTTTTCTATTTTCGTTTCTTTGCGTCTGTTAGACAGTTTAATCTTTAATTAATAACAAAAAAGGGAATATGGTTAAAGAGAGGATAAACTTTCGATGAAATTTTATTCGCTGTATAAACAAAAAATCTCTTTGTGGGAATATTAAGCATTCAAACTGTGGAGACAAATGGAAATGCATCATCTTTGATAAACATTTCTGTATATTTCATGTATGTATAACCTTGAGTGGAAAATTTATGCACTAGTCTTTTGATCTTAACTACTGAAACAAGTATCTGAACTTCCTTCCAAGAAATCTATATTTCTAACATCTTTCTCCATCTTCACACCAATATGTAGTCACCTAGAATGTTAGTTTGTTCTTCTTCTTCGTATTATAATATTATTATTCCCCTGGGTTCCAAGTGGAACATAGGGCTTCAACAACACTTCTCCACTTTATCCTAATCTCTGCCATCCTCTTCTTCTGGTTCCACGATTGCCCATAATCTCCCATTTCTTCATCACACGATCTGCTTCCTACTGGGATTCCAGTCGACGGCCTGGTGCGCTATGTTACTCGACGGTTTCCCCAATGTATGCTTGATCCATCACCATTTTCTCTTACATGTTTGTTGAGTAATCGGCTCTTGGTTGGTTTGTTGGCAGCCAGAGTTTCTTGTTACTTATTCTTTATTGGCCAGCCATTTGATCTTCAGATTGGAGACAGCGAAGGCGGCTGTTGATGAAGGTCTGCAACCTGTTGGAAATCCTTTTCGTAACACGCACTGCAAGTTTTTGGTCCGTAAACAAGAAATGACTGAATTCACATTTGTGTTGAAAATGCGAATCATCTTCTCTATGCTGAGTGCAGTGCAATGCAGAAGATCTCCAAACTGGTTTCAGGTTGTTGAAGGCGTATCTTGCCTTTCTGATTCTGGCTGGCCTTGATATCTTTATGCGTTCCGCCTGTGGTTGAAATAATGCTTCCTAGATAAGTGAATGAAGTAAAGCATGTTAAATATCTCCTGTTGATTGTGATTGGTGCTTGTTTTTGTTCTTAGCTGGAAAGAAATTCTTCAATTTTTCCATTATATTTAGTTTATCTTTGGAAAATTCATTTCAAGAATGGAGAAAATATTTCGAAGTAATGTTTGAACAGTTTAAAGGCCATCATTGACGCACTTTCTAAGAGTATCAATATTGTCTTTCTCAGCTGACAGTTATGACATTTACTTTGAGTTTATAAAAAAATAAAGAATGAGTACTTTTTTGTATTCGCGCATTCAGGTTCCTCTTGTTGTTACTGTTTTTAGAAGTGTTAGTATACCCTTGGGTTACACTTTTTTAATTTGATGAGAAAAAATAAGCGACGAGACACCCTGACAACCAAACAAACAAGACCATGTACCGGAGGAAACAGGAATGAATCGAAGATACGCTGAGGAGACCGATGAGCGACATCACACGCTAGGCCCTCGAGTGGAACCCGAATGGGAAGCAACAAACTCGGCATGAGTCTAAGGGTGACATGAAAGAGCTCATGTGGAGAGGAAATGAAAAATTATGAGCACTCTTGGAGCAAGGTTTAAAATACTGTAGAGAAGATAGTAAAATGGAGATGTGCTGCAGAAGCCCTATATTTCAGTCGAAAACCAAAGGACGAAAAGTAATAACAACCAAAAGTTGAGGAGTATACTTTCTTCACCAATATTTTGTATTACGGTTTTTATAAGTATTTTTTAATTCAAATACATGCTTATTATTTTTTATTAGCACTTATAGAATAGCATAACTTCTTATAGAAACACTGAAATGAAATACATTTTCGGTTACGGTTCGTGAGTAGAAGGTCTAACATTAAACAAATATGAGAGAAAGTAAAAAAATAGTTTGTCGGAAAGACTTATCATTGTGTAGACAAAAGCCCACCAGAACACTTGTTGATGTATGTATGCACATATATACAAGTGCTGTAACCTTTGGCAATCGTAACCAGTATGAGGATAATAAACTGTTCACGGAATAAAAGCGATTAAACTAAAGACTAAAGGTGGGTTCTGTAAATCAATTTAACATCAAAACATGTTTATGATCTAGTCAGGATTAGAAACATGTTTTCAAAGCATTTTTTTTCAATGAACCGTGAATTCTTACTTTTGGCCACTCACTTTATAGTGCTACTATCAAGCAGTGCAATCGATGACTATTCCCTTCACTCTGAAATGATGGATCGCACTGGTTACTGGTCTGATTACCAATCACCACCTTATTAGCGGCTGATAGATGGATATTCTAAAAGCTTAATCAGAAATCATGACCTGTAGGTTCCAAAATGTTTTAGTGAAGTCCATGAGCATCGTTAGCGTTGCTTTGCAGTAGCTTCGCACGGAGAACTGATAGTAGTTGTAACTTGAGGGTGATTGAGTTAGTAAACGGTTTTGCCTAGTAACATGAAGGTTTTAGGTCAGATTTCTGACGCAGACGTCCTGAAAAGTCCGAATTTAGGGCGAAGTAGCTGTCTAGTGCTCTAACGTTTAGAAAGATTCCCCGGCTGATTCTGTTTTATGACAAAATCTATAGTAAGATTAAGGTAAACCATTAGAAATGTGTTGTTATTTTGTCAGTGGTTACCATTATTGATGTAACTTTATCATCCTAATGTTAAATGCCATGCATCATTAACAATAAGTATGTGTTGTTAATGACTAATCTATAATGATTTTCTATATCAGATAAAAGACAATGGTATTTCAGTTTGTTATGATGAAAAATCATGGTTGCATAATTTCATACTTAAATTTCTCCACAAATACACTGCTTTCTTAACTTTGTAGTCTTACCACTAATGAATCACTATAGTTTCACAACATTTTTTTATTTAAATTAATTCATACAAAGAAAATTAATGACGCACAATTTCTTTTTCAGTTTCAAACAACACGTAACACGATTTTGATACGATTTACAACTTTTATCTGAACTATAAAGGTTGAGACCGATGATATGAAGTGAGGAATTCAGCTATCCGAAGTGTTATTTCATAAATGTTATTTTTCATAATAAGCCATGATGTTGATAAACGACTAGCTGATATCACAGTTGTTTTCTTATTAAATCATGAATTCAGTAAAGTATGTTAGGAATTATATCAACATATGTAATAATAAATTTATTCTGAAAAGCTATTTTATTACGTATTGCCGAATTCTCAGCATGCAATGTCGGAAAGCGTTTACTTCCTATGTACACTCTATAGATAAGTAATAGCTTCAAACTTATTCTTTTTTGGAATCGCAGAAATGGGATTACGTGAGTTTGTGAAAGCCTTCAACAAGCCAATTGACTCACTGTCGACTGCATGGAATTGCATCGAAACATTGTAAGCTGAATTGTAATGAAAGATTACTACTTTCTTTTTACCAACACTTAATTAGTCATTGAGCCAAGAATGTTTTCTCTGACTGTGTCACGGTAATCATGGCTTTGTAGGATTTGAAACGAGTGAGTTTGTAATTATTTAAAAGATTCGGTAAAATATTGTTTGAAGAAGTAGGAACGACCAAAACCAACTTATTGTGATGTGAAAGGAGGAAACGGGTCCTTGTGTCCTACTGTATACCTCACCGAAATTTTCTTGAGACATGTACATTGACGAAATTCTTGAAAGATAGCAAAGAGATGATTATTCACCGACAGATCTATGCTTCTACTCAAGAACCCAAAATTACCTGAACAATATCATTAGACAGCTATACAGACAAGGTAAGTTTTCAAGTATAAGACAGGTGCTGTACAGCGGAATTTGTTAATCAAAATTCAAACATAATGACTGCTTTAGAAACAAGAAGAATATTCGGTCAGCAAGAACCACACATCAACGATCCCCACAGACAGTCCATTATTATTGGTTTGCCCAAACAAAATCTCTTGGTAAAACAACGCAATATCAATGTATCGCACAACCATACAGAGAAGCATTGAAATTATGGACTAAAAATGGATAAAGACAATTAATGAGGATCAAGTCAACATATGATTTACAAGCGTCAGGATAGTAATATAAGGCTTGGAAAAAAGACAATAATAATTACGAAGTTAGCTCAGACATCCAAGTATCCATATTGTAATTAGATTGTTCAGGTGGGATTTTCTGAACAACTATTTGGTTACAATTTAAGCAGGTCCATATACACAAGTTAATTTACGTGAATGATTAAGTTGGAATTGACAGTCATTTATCTATGGTAATAGGGGGAAAACTGAACTAGTAAATATAATTTATTCTATTCTAATGCAATGTTCGAATTAACTGTTTTTTTCTGAGAGACAAGAGAGAGAGAGAGAGTTCCTTTAATACCTGGTAGTCAAATAAAATCAGATGCTTATCCCCACCAGTTATTTCAAGATATTATTTAAAAATGTGAAGTGTCATTCTACGTATAAAATTTTTGAATAGGTCATTTCCTTGCGACATTTATTTACTGCATTCAGTCTGTGTTCATGTCATCCGCTGACTTAATATATTAAGAAGTAAATCTCTTTAAACATCAGTACGTACATTTAAACAAAATATAGAGGGACTTTTCAATATTTGAGCCACATCACCACTCATTTAAAATTAATAATTTTGTCATGATCATGCCTTTGCTTTCATAAATACTTCATAAGAAATAATTGGCATGTTTCAAAGACTACTTTAGGTGATAGTTGCTACTCATGTGGTGAGAGCAGGCTGCTAGCCGATTGGTTGACACTAATCTACGTTAATGTCTAGGTCACTAATATGGGCCGTGAGAAAATATGAACAAGGCTGTTTCAACAACCAATCACAGCAAACTTAAATGTGGACAAATATGATTCGCAGATAGATGGCTCTACTTTCCGAGAAATATCGAAAACAACCAATCATAAGACTGTGTTTGTCCGCTTAACTTCCGAGAAACAACCAATCAGAAGACTGCCTTTTTCTGCTTGCATAAGCCTTATTAATGCACATAAAATATATATAAATACGTGTTGATTTTCGTAATAAAACGGTCTGTTGCCAGCCCTTGTCTTCTGTCGTTACATTTGGTGTCGCTGCCTCCAAAAAGATGAAGATCCCGTGGCCAGCTGCGTTTGAAGAAGGAGACATACGGAGCTTCTTACGTGACTTCGAGGCCGTTGCTGAGCTGGTGGGTGTCAAGGAGCAGGCAGCGAAGGCAGTTGTCCTGGGGACGCTGTTGAGAGGCCGAGCGAAGGCTGCATATGACAGCGTAGACAGGTCAAATGGCACAGCGTCTTGGAAGAAATTGGTTGAACGACTAGTGTCCGAGTTTGACAGCGAAACAGACAGACAGCTAGCAATGCAGCAGTTCCGGTCAATGAAGCTTGAACCTGATGGAGACCCGCTGGTGTTGGCGGTGAAACTGACTAATCTACTTCGACGCGCGCTTCCCACTTTAGATGAAGAATCAGAAGCGCAGTTACTGTCTTCCCAATTCATCGAGAGTGTCCCAGACCACATTTCTCAGCGATTAAAACTGGTTAACGCAACGCAGCCGATGGATATTAGTGAGCTGGCGAAGGTGACCAGACAGCTGCTGAGCACAACGGTAGCCGCTATAGACCAACCAAAACCAAAGGAATATGGGCAGTCGACAAATGGCGACCTTATTTACTCGGCCGGCGGTTCCACATCGAAACTGATCATAAGCCGCTACAATTTTTGAAGACAGCGAGAGACCCACGGGGGAAGTTGTCACAGTGGATGTTGCGTCTTCAGGAGTACGATTTTACGATCTCACACGTTCCTGGAAGTGAAAATGTCTTGGCAGATTTGTTATCGAGACCAGAAGATGAGTCTGAGTTGCCCGAGGTCACTTACGGAGTGCATGCAGTAGAACAAGACCCACTAAGACTTGCACGTAGGCAGAGGTTGGACGATACGCTGAATACAGTAATACAGGTGATCACCAACGGAATAGAAGTGGATCAAACTACGGCGAGTAAGGAGCTAACCACACTACTCAGACAGAGGGATCGACTCAGAGTGAATGCCTACGGGACTCTGACCTGGCGAGAGAACGACGGAAGCTGGCTGGCTGTCATACCTCAATCGTCGCGCCACGACATGATAGAAGAATGTCACCAGCTAGCGCATACAGGCGTGGCCAGAACGACCGACCTCATAAGACAAAGTATGTACTGGCCAGGTATGAGAGAAGACGTAGCAAGATACGTACTTGGATGTCCACGGTGCCAGCTGATGAAAGGTGACCGGTATATACGACCACCACTCCAGTCGATTCCAGTTACCGCGATAGGTGACTTGTGGTCCGTAGATGTCATGGGTCCATTTCCTCAGACATCCAATGGTAATCAGTACCTCTTGGTGATGACGGAACACGCGACACGATGGGTAGACGCCGTAGCAATCCCAGACCAACGTGCAAGAACCGTGACAGATGCAGTAGTTAGACACATTGTTGCAGACCACGGCGTATCGAAGACAATACTGACAGACCAAGGTCCCTGTTTCGAGAGTGAAGAGTTTACTTCCCGTTTGCAACAGCTGGGCATCAAGAGGATCAGAACGACCCCATACCATCCACAAACGAATGGCCTAACGGAGAGAAACAACCGTACACTGAAGGAGTGGCTGGCCTCGAAGGGCGGGAACTGGGAAACGGAGCTTCCACTGATTTTACTAACACATCGGGCTACCACTCAGGAAACAACGAAGAAGTCACCCTTCCAACTGATGTATGGTAGAAAACCACGATTACCGGTGTGGTGAGAGCAGGCTGCTAGCCGATTGGTTGGCACTAATCTACGTTAAGGTCTAGGTCACTAATATGGGCCGTGAACAAGCCTGAGTCAACAACCAATCACAGCAAAGTTAACGTGGCAAAATATGATTCGCAGAGAGAACTCTATTTGTCAAGGAATCCCGAAACAACCAATCAGAAGCCTGCGTTTGTCTACCTAAACAACCAATCAGATGACTGCGCTTGTCTATAATAATGTAGTTGAAAGATGTATAAATACGTGTTGATTTTCATAATAAAACGATCTGTTGCCTGGCCCTTGTCTTCTGTTGTTACATTTGGTGTCGCTGCCTACCGACAAATGGAAAGCCTATGCCCTGCTGTTTTTGATGGAGACATATGGATCTTCGGGCAGGACTTCAAGGCTTCTGCGCAGTTGAGTGGCGTTCAAGATCTGTCAGCGATGGAGCTGCTACTTTGGACGCTGCTGGGAGGTCGGGTGAAAGCAGCATATGAAGGTGTGGGCCGAAGTATGGACGAATGTTCGACAGGGTCAGGCAAACAGTTTCCAAAGTGGGAAGGACCATATATGGTCACTTCGAGATGGGGTTACGCAGACACAGTCGCAATGGCGAACAATGAGAGGCGCGTGAACGTCAGCGAGCTCCAGAAATGGATACAGCGAGACAAGCCAACGATGACGCCTGCACCAAGTAGATCAAGCCGACTTCAGTCGCACGTATTTGACGGGGGGACGAGTGTGGTGAGAGCAGGCTGCTAGCCGATTGGTTGGCACTAATCTACGTTAAGGTCTAGGTCACTAATATGGGCCGTGAACAAGCCTGAGTCAACAACCAATCACAGCAAAGTTAACGTGGCAAAATATGATTCGCAGAGAGAACTCTATTTGTCAAGGAATCCCGAAACAACCAATCAGAAGCCTGCGTTTGTCTACCTAAACAACCAATCAGATGACTGCGCTTGTCTATAATAATGTAGTTGAAAGATGTATAAATACGTGTTGATTTTCATAATAAAACGATCTGTTGCCTGGCCCTTGTCTTCTGTTGTTACACCGGTACACAATGAGACCTGGCCATGCACCAAAAGTGGAGTACGACGAAATTAAAAGCAGAGAGGAAAGAGGCAGTCAAGAATGTAATACGGAAGCAGCGCAGTGATGTCATGAAGTCTCAGATGAAAGAAAGGACGCAGTGCATTACCTTTGCAGTCGGGGACCAAGTGAAGTGTAGAGACAGGAGATATACAGTTGGAGGCGGGCTAGGTTCACGGAAACTCCTTCCAAAGTGGGAAGGACCATACACAATCACAAAAAGACGGGGTCAAGTATATACCATCCGAAGAGGTGATAAACAGAAACGAGTTAACGCCAGTCAGCTCCAAAGATGGGTACAGTGGGACAAGCCGGTCAGTAACAATCCTCAACTAGAGGATGTAGCACCCAGAAGGTCGGAACGTCTGCGCACGAAGCTATTTGACAGGGCGACGAGTGTGGTGAGAGCAGGCTGCTAGCCGATTGGTTGACACTAATCTACGTTAATGTCTAGGTCACTAATATGGGCCGTGAGAAAATATGAACAAGGCTGTTTCAACAACCAATCACAGCAAACTTAAATGTGGACAAATATGATTCGCAGATAGATGGCTCTACTTTCCGAGAAATATCGAAAACAACCAATCATAAGACTGTGTTTGTCCGCTTAACTTCCGAGAAACAACCAATCAGAAGACTGCCTTTTTCTGCTTGCATAAGCCTTATTAATGCACATAAAATATATATAAATACGTGTTGATTTTCGTAATAAAACGGTCTGTTGCCAGCCCTTGTCTTCTGTCGTTACACTCATATATGTCTAATATTATTCTTAATTGAAATATAACAATTTAATTTATAAAAATTAACATGTAGGCTGCTATATCACTTTACGCACTGATGTAGCTATAGGAAATTAGTTTACGAGCTTGGAGACACCTGCGAGTGTGCGTAAATGAACTTGCAGTGAAAATCATTACAATTTCTATGTTAAACTACCGGATATGAACAAGCGATAAGCTTAACATTGAAGAATCTTTTTCTGTCATCTGTGGGATATCGAATAAACTGCTAAAAGTCTCTAGGTACTGAATACGTCAAACAGCAGAGGCCAATGCATTCCCTTTAAAAAAGGCCAGAGCTGTGTCTCTAAAAGAAACAAGTCTAGCCACTATTACAACCCTGGTCAGCTATGTAATCTATAAATTCATTATTATTATTATTGTATCCTTTAGTTCCTAGAGGAACATAGGGCTTCAGCTGCGCACCTCCATTGACTTCGGTTTTCTGACAACTTTTTCAACCTGCTCCAGGTCTGTCCACATGCTTTCATCTCCTCCTCGCATTAATTCTTTATTAATATTTAAAACCAATTTGTTACTGAAGCGTATTATCATTTACAGATGTTTTAGAAGTGTAATACATATTCATATTATTGGTACCCTGTTATTTAAAAAATTAATATTCTTAATAGCAATTATTCTTTAGCTCTTCTTCTTCCTATGTTATGTTATTATCAGCACTCTTCTGGGTTTTCACAGGAATATGGGGCTACCGTAGCATCTCTCTATTCCATTCTGTTGTCTGCAGTCTTTTTGCGCTAGCTTTACGACCTCTCACAAAGGTTTAGTTCCTTCTCACACTGTCTCCTCTATGTCACTCTCAAATGCCTAACTTGTCGCTTCCCCCCTTTTGTATCACTTGAATACTTCGCAGGTGACGTCACTCAATGATTTGCTATAAGTATTTCCCATACATCTGCATCTGTTTCTAAATATTTGTTGGATATTAAGTTCTTGGTTGGTTTTTACCAAACCTGTGTATTACTCACCCCTTCTGCATATCTAAGGAGCCAGCAAAGGCAGCTGTGGACAAAAGTCTACAGTAGTCTGTCGGAAATGCTGTACATGACACGTACACCAAGTCTCTGAATCATATGGAGTCATTGACTGACTTGATATTATTGTTGAAGATCCCAAAAATATTTTTAATATGGAGTGCAGCAGATTTCCACACTGATTTCACACTAAGTAAAGACTGTCTTGTTTTTTTTAATCATCATTGATTTTGACATCCTCATCTTTAGTGTCTGCATTTGAGACGATTCTGCCTAGATAAACGGAAGAATTGACCTCCTTCAAGTTACTCCTGTTGGTTGTGATTAGTGCTTGCTGTTCATTAGGTTTTTTCATCAAATGTATCTTCTTCTTTTTGGCTTGAATTCCTGTCTCCACTGTCAGCCTCTTCTTCTAGCTCGCTGGATTTTGCTCGTAGATCTTTAGTTTTGTAGAGCATGGAGAAGTAATCCAAAAGTTCACTAATCAGTCTTTTTAAATTTATGTAAATTCACTTGTACGCTGTTCTTTTTATGTATTAAAAACTAAAATTCCTGGTAAAGTGTGTACTGAATCCAATTTGTTTCACGCTGAAATAAAAAGATGGTCACTTGTGTGGTCACTCTGATCATATGATAAATGTTTTTTTACAAATCGGTTCAGGATAGATTTCAATTTCCTGTTTAACTGTAGGCAAAAAAGGCTAACTTTCAATTTAAACTATTCTTTTTTTGTGAAGTGATTTAGATTCATCAACTGATTTACAAAATAATGAACAATTTCGGTAGGGATTTTCTATGTGTTTATTCATTCTCTATTTTTCTTTGATGAATAGTTTTACGGTACTATCCACCAACTTCTAACACATTTTCAGAAGACCAGCTTTAGCAGAGAATATACTTTAATGTGTATAACTATCTGGGCAATAGATTTCTTAGTGTGTTCGGAGATTTGACCACTTTAGACAGGCCCTCATTATCATCGTCATAATTCCAAGAATGTAGAAAGTGGGCGTACATTTTTAGTTTCGTACACGTGCAAACTAGGATTTTTGGGTAGTTAGCTGTAAAATATCAATTAATTAGATTGTAAAGAGGTACTGGAAATAGTGAATCAAGGTAGTAGGTAGATTCTGAAAGGTCTCTCAGTCCTTGGAAGTACCAAACAATTGTTGTCTTACTAGTGCACCACAAGTTGAGTAATCTTGTTTTCCATTCCTATAGGCCAATAACTAGAATTACTTCTGGAATTAGTTATAATCTTAGAAATCATGACAACCTGGCTGGATGCAGTTCAAATTCTTCCTAAATAAGCTTTCAGTTATTTGCAATGGACTACCAGCTGTTGTGCATAACGCAAACACACTTACAATTTTCATCAGCTCATTTACTAGACTCCTAAAAGATGACAATGCTACCCTCCGTCTAGCTCGCACACCTTCTTTTTCACCCAACATAGATGTACTTGATCCACTGAATGTTTGATTAACAATATCCTTCAATAATAGATTTAATATTATTGGAAGAACATCCTAAACATTTCCAGACGGGGTATAAATCTTAGCTCATATTTGTAATATAGAAGTTAACATAACAGAACTAGTTAGTGTATCAAAAAACGTCATTGTTTCTATACAAAATACATATTTTCATATTACTGCTTGAATACTCCTCTTTCTTCTTTCTGTGCTGCTATCTTTTGTCTCTTTTTTCACCTTTTTAATTTCCACTTGATTTTCTGGATGACAATAAAGATCATAATTCATGGGTGACTTACAATAATAATCAAAAGAGATTTGAAAATTTCACTGGCCCAAGATCCCGCAATTTCTACACAAACACCGTATACTTCTACCTGTTGCGCATCCTTCATGACAGTTATGGAATATTACTTTCATACCACTAGTGATTTTTGGCTCCCATATGTTTCATTTGTCATTTTATATGGATTATTTTGATATTATTCTGGTTTCTAACTGAGTATGAACTAAAAGTTACCTGTCGCTGATTACTGTCGAAGTTTTATTGCTTTTTTATAGATTTAACTGCACACTAACTGCTGTGGTGAGCCATTTGCAATCAGTGTTGCAGCAGACATTATCAACGGTAAGCTGACTAACTTTTCATTTTATGAATAACCTATCATATTACGCATTTGTAACGCAATTATTACATACCTTTAGCTAAATCTAAACAGTGCTGATGCCTAGGCATATTCCTTGTACACTGCTGCTACTTCACTAATATGGGCGAGAAAAAACAAGCCTGAGTAACAACCAATCACAGAAAAGTTAACGTGCAAAATATGATTCGCAGAGAGAATCTATTTGTCAAGGAATCCCGAAACAACCAATCAGAAGCCTGCGTTTGTCTACCTAAACAACCAATCAGATGACTGCGCTTGTCTATAATAATTAGTTGAAAGATGTATAAATACGTGTTGATTTTATAATAAACGATCTGTCCTGCCTTGTCTTCTGTTGTTACATTTGGTGTCGCTGCCTACCGACAAATGGAAAGCCTATGCCCCTGTTTTTGATGGAGACATATGGATCTTCGGCAGGAATTCAAGGCTTCTGCGCAGTTGAGTGCGTTCAAGATCTGTCAGCGATGGAGCTGCTACTTGGACGCTGCTGGGGGTGGAAAGCAGCTATGAAAGTTTGAGACGAATACTGACGAATGTTCGACAGGGTCAGGCAAACAGTTTCCAAAGTGGGAAGGACCATATATGGTCACTTCGAGATGGGTTACGCAGACACAGTCGCAATGGCGAACAATGAGAGGCGCGAACGTCAGCGAGCTCCAGAAATGGATACAGCGAGACAAGCCAACGATGACGCCTGCACCAAGTAGATCAAGCCGACTTCAGTCGCACGTATTTGACGGGGGACGAGTGTGGTGAGAGCAGGCTGCTAGCCGATTGGTTGGCACTAATCTACGTTAAGGTCTAGGTCACTAATGGGCCGTGAGAAATATGAACAAGCCTGAGTCAACAACCAATCACAGAAAAGTTAACGTGGCAAAATATGATTCGCAGAGAGAACTCTATTTGTCAAGGAATCCCGAAACAACCAATCAGAAGCCTGCGTTTGTCTACCTAAACAACCAATCAGATGACTGCGCTTGTCTATAATAATGTAGTTGAAAGATGTATAAATACGTGTTGATTTTCATAATAAAACGATCTGTTGCCTGGCCCTTGTCTTCTGTTGTTACACTACCTTAGGGCAGTGATTTTATCCATACTACTTTATTAACTTTGTCCCATATATATCGCTGTGTATTTAAATAATTGTGAATAAACTTAATCTGTATGCATAGTTTAACATACTGATGATGCCTGTGAACCAGAGTCCTTCATGTACAAGCAAACGAGAATATATATATATATATATTTATCATGTGTTCGGTAGATTTTATTACACACTTTTAGTACCTTCAGAATAAACTGTAAATTCCACAAGATGCATTTAACAGAAATGTATTTGAATTTAAATAAGTAAGGCAACGCCACGGATGTAATTCTTACACTATGGTTGAAGTTCCAGTGGTAAAAACTTTGTGTTTAAATATGAACAAATAGAAGATTGACGTATTGCAATACTTCTGCCGCCTACCACAATATATGTTCTGACTTTTATCGCCACAATCGATGATACAAAAACGGAAATGTTATCAGTAATTCTGTCAATAATAATTATAAAGTATTTTTAATTGTAGGCGTAATAAATAGTTCGTGAACTTTCTGATAGTGAAATGATAAAAATATTCGGTAACTGTGAGGTCTTTTTTCATTCAGGTTAAGTTTGATTTGATGTCTATTCAACATATAAGCTGACTTGAAGACTAGATCAATTAATTCACAAACTAATGCATATTTATAATATTTCAGAGCCAATGCAAATTTTAATTACCTTGGTGAGAGTTATTTAGCATTTGTGACAAATATACGTTAGATGATACGTATAGTGAATGTTGCTGAAGTTTAGAATATCCTTTTGAGATCAGCTACAAGGAATGAGTGTAAATAAACATATCTAAATTATTATAATTCAACTGTATTAGTATACACATGATTGTGTTTATTGGTGAGCTGTTTCAAATGTTCACTTGTGACTGACTGATTCTACAGCAAATGTAACCACACACCAGATTCACGTTGGAAAAGCAACTGAAAACTGATGAACAATGGGTTAGGCTTTCTTCATTCATACCTTTGAGTCCTGAATGTGGTGTATTGCTTCAAGATGCTGAAGTTTTATTTGTGGAGTGGTTTTGATAGCCTCAGATTTAACCTCCCCTCTTTTCTGAGTCAATTGTTAAACTAGTGAAAATCACTATTAATGGGAGAAATTTGAAAAAAGGCACTTCTTTCACTTATCTAGGAAGCATTGTTCCAATGGCAGATGACAGCACGGATGGGGACGCCAAAATCAGAGTCGGAAAGGCAAGACAGATTTTCGTCAATCTGAAATCAGTCTGGAAAACTTCAGCATTCAGCACAAAGAACAAATTCAATTCAACAAAAGAACAATTCGGGTCTTCAAAATCTGTGTTGAGGCAGTTCTTCTATATGAGTCAGGAAGGAGATAATAATAATGGTAAACTGAACGATATTTATGAGTGACTCATAGGTGATTTTGACCGCAGACTACGAGCGTGATTGGAGGGTTTCTCACCATTGTGCTATCGACGTACAGATTAAGCAAGTAACTTACTATAACTCAGAAGTCTCGGACAGGGCACACCTAATTCCTCTTTCGTTGCTACTCAAATTATTAATTTTGTTATTACCATTATATAAGAATAGAAAACTGTTCCTTTTGAAAATGTAAAAGTTATTGGGTTGAAGCTTGTAGTAGAAAGCCAAGGTGAAATGTTATTCAGTGAACGTTTAATTTCTATTTTCTATTCTTTGAAGAAACTTGTGATTTTCTCCAGATATCACTTCACTAATGATTTATAAATGCAAAGGAACTCATGACTTTGAACAGTTATTCTCATTATAGAACACAGAGGATTTCTTTCATTACGCTGCATACTTCTTATTGTTGTGCCAAATTTTCATGCTTTGTACCTAACTATCGTGATGGAAATAGTCAAACATTTGTTCTTGCCAAGTATTGTTTTGCAGAGGTCCGATTGATTTCAAGACTACTCACCAAGTAACTTCAGCTAGAGGACCACTAAAAATCAGGGAATACTGGACAGCTGTTTCATCGTGGTATGGAACTCTTCAACAGTACTCACTCGTGACCCAGACAAAGGGCGAATTCAGAGAATTCAGGCTATGAGGATCGCTTGTTGACTATTCGGCCACCTGGACGGAACTCAACTGATTATTTGTCATCACTGGACAACCATGTCCATGATCGTATGTGGTTGTCACATTTTTTGATTTAAGAAAACAGTAATCCAGTCGTAGTAGAGTGGAGATAGCTTCCCTATATGAAACTAAACTATGTGTATTATTGGAAATTTTATCGCATTTCCAAAGAGGCTGAAAATTCCCCCGTAAGTTGCATTTTACTTGTCAGATTTATAAATACGTGAGTGGGATTTGAAGAAGTATGTAGAATCTACGTACTTAATTTCTTTTATTACCAAAGTGTCTTTTTATTAGGGATAGTGTTTCTAAAATGATTTCATCAGCACAAAAAGGACACTGGTAAATTAGGAACATGTAGTTCATTGTTTTACTGCGCTTTTGATTCTCTTCAAACAAGTCAATCATTGACAACTTGAAGGTGGGTTAGCAGAACGCATTTGTCATCCGAAAGTTCGGATTGAGTTGGTCAAATAGGTGCTTAATACAACGAATTGTAAGAATTTTCGCTCCTGTGTGCAAAATCCCCTTTGGTATTTAGTGAAGGTTTCTAAAGTCATAATGATATAAACATCTTTATTTTGGATAGTACTTATAAAATGTGCAGAACTTTCAGAGGAGTTTACTGCTTGGTATTTTCCTTTCGTACAATATCTACAAGTAAAATATTAATTGACAGTATATCTTGTGACACAATGGTCTCTGAACTGAAGCCCAAATCATTCCATTATGATATATCTGCTTTGTTACCTTCAAGGAATCCACGATATCTAGTTGAAAGTCAATTGTAAGATTTTCAGAAGTACAGTTTGGGACCCGAGAACATAACTGAAGAACAGCTATCTCATCTATTGAACACGATGCCACCCACAATCCGGCCATTTTTAAAGTTCAGTAGTACCTTACAAATCAAAGCTTGTAAACATTTTGAATACACACAATAGGAGATCATAACAACAGAAGTTAAATCTTAATCGATTAAAACAAACGGAATGAGAGAAAATATACAAAAGATAGATGGAGGTCGGATTTTAAAATGCATACGAACGCCTAGACGAACTAGTGACAATTCTTCATCAGTGCAAATTGAAAGCAATTCATAAGAATGCTGAATCTTACTCTGTACCATCTAATCACGGAATATATTCCACTGACAGTGCTTGACTAACTGACATTCTATAAGAATAAGACTACCATAAGTCAAATTTATAATCTGCAAATTAACTCACAATTTCCAATGTACACAGTTCCAGGAGGTGAAATCTCACGAAAGTTTCCTTTGGAGATCAAATTATACAGATCACAGTGTGTGTGATCTGCTTGATACTATAAATGGCAATCAAGTAAGCAATGATAACTGCATAAAACCATATATCACTGATTGACTAGATGAGTAGTTGTGTACCGCTGATGTCAACCAGTGATGCCTGCTAGCCAGATCGAGCTGATCTAAACACCGGACGGCAGTTTCCCCCGTTTATGACCGTCAACATCAGCGGTGTATCCAATTTGACTAATTCTCTTCTCTGAGCTAAACCAAACCAGGTTCAATACTCTCATTAAAAGAGCGGAATGGCTGTCAGGTGTTTAGACCACCTCGATCAGGCTAACGGCACTACTGGTTTTTATGAGCAGTATACAACTACTCATCTCAATAAATCAGTAGTATGTAAATTGATGCAAATGAAAAAAATACCAATAATAAAACTGCTGAGTCATAAGGAAACCAAATGAAAATTAAGCGAAGTAAATTTCCATATTACTGAAATCCATTTGAGAGGCAGTAAAATGGTATAAGGATTTGTCATTAAATATATAGTAGTCTATTGCTGAGTAATAGGGATGGAAGGTGACATAAATGATACAATTACTTTGAAGTGGTTTCCAAAGCAAAAAACTACGCAACAGTCGGTGAGTGAAAATAGTTAAAACCTTTCTAAAAACATAAGTGAAAGACCAAGGAAGAGGTTAAGACCACGGCAGAATGAGATACTGAACAAATCTTTTCCTCATACAGAGTTCGTGGTTTTGTTGACAAAACGCTAGTGGCGCTATCGATTATTTACCTAATGAAGATGATTCGTAGATAAAGAAGTTTTCCTTCTCTGGACTGCCTTTATGTACCTGTAAAATCCAGTTATTTTCTTAAAAGGCGATTAGTTTGTTTTTGATGATGCTAGGCTTTTATACCATATCTCACTGAAGACGATGACTACGATGACACCGAAACCTCCTCAAAGAATACCAACTTACAGAGTGTGGCTATCAGGATACCCATCAATTTATACATCAATTTCATACCATTTTGTTAACACATTTATTATTCTCCATTCCTGCATGTTAGCAGTGGTACATAGGGCTTCAAGTTAGAGCTTTGAAGTTCCAGTAGCAGCGGCATTTTTACGGGATGAGGTCGCGAGTCTCATGCTCAACCTTCCCTCTTTACCGGGCTTATAACCAGCTAAGTGGGGTTGAGGGGTGTCTCCTCTGGAAGCCGAACCCTGGAACACTTGTATGGTTGGCCATTGCTCTACCACGGAACCACCGATGCCTTCTAGGAGCACTGGACAGTCGTTTTGCCCTAGTTTGCGACTCTTCGTCAGTACGCACCCACTGGGGTTCGAACCAAGGACTTTCTAGTTACGAGGCCTAGAACATTAAGCCCCTGGAACCTTGTTAACACATAAAACATTCCACTTTGCTGAATGTGGTAAACTTCGCCTCACTTGATTGCTTTTCTTGGCGAATTTTGTAGCTAGTAGGATATTTTTGCATGCAATTGTTACATTTAGACGTTTACTTTATTACGTAAGTCTATAACAGATGTATATTCAATGTATCATTTCATGCCATACCATCTTGCTTATTGATTTTTTTACAAGGGAAGTAATAATAATAACAAGGAGGCAGTAATAAATTACAATGCTATGCATTCGCGTTTAGCTCCTATCCTTAGGGCTTCTTGCTTCCTCACGTCCTCATTCAATTTATTTATAAGATAGTTATGAAACGGAAAATTAAACTGAACTGTATGCATATATATATATATATATTCATGCAGGGGAAAAGAAACATCAACAAGAAGAAGAACGCAATGGTGGTAACCATTGAAAAAATAGCACAATACACGCAAATCTATCTATCGAAATTTTATTGGTTCTAAATAAAATCAATATTTAACCAATGAAACGTGAAAATACAAAAAAAAAGAAAAAGAAAACCATAGCTTTTGTATAACTAACTTTTAAGTTCCAGTGGTAATCTGTTATTGTTGTTATCGTTATTGAGCGATAGAAGTGTATATATTACTTAACCGATTCAGGAAATATTCTAACGGATTAATAATATTTGAGGAGTAAAGAATATATGTATACATAGTTCATGGTAATAACTACGAAAGAAACAATATAAACCTACAGAAAAGTATTTGTGAACAAAATTTAAAAATCTATTTAAGTATATATTATTAGACAGATAATGAGTCAGCAACAAGTAAGTCTCTTTCACTGCTTGCTTTTAAGTCAATTTTGATTTTTTTTTTCATCTATGGTTGATTGAACCAGAATGTTCAGCTTCTGTTAACACGCCGGCCCCGGGTTCAGATGCCCGACTGTTATATAGTGAATAACGCCTTTTGGATTTAGAAACGATGAATACTAGGTTTGAATGTCAGTGAGAGAACAATATCATACACTATGGAATGTTAGTACATCCAGATGATGAGTCCAAAAACAGGACGAAATGCGCCAGCTGGATGAATTCCACTGCTAGTCACTAACGGCTAAACTACTTCAAGTTAATTTCATTTGTAACACTTTGTGTGTGATACCTGGTAAAGTCAGTCTAAAAGGGACTTCATATTAGTTCACCTCTTTGATATAATGCACAATAGGACTGGATTGTGCCTCGAAAAAGTGTTTTGTTCATGGTCAAATGGAGCCTCTGTCTGTTTGTGGTCTGTTAACAAAGGAAAAAACTGATTTTAGCATAACGCAAATGATAATGCTCAAATTTTACCCACAAACTAATTTAATCGTGACAAATACGGGAAATGAAAACGTTTGCAAGTCGTGTCAATACACTGATATGATGATTATGAGTAATGAACTGTGCTCAAAAAGTCATTCGATTATCAGTATTGCATCACTTTGTGTTTCATATCAAATAAACCTATCTAACATGGATTTATATTTCAGCAGAGTGCCCAAATTCAAATCTTACATTAAAAAACCCAGCTTACTGGGTCAGGTTACTCATGTATTCAGTAATATAATCTAGGGGAAAGTGGACCGTCCAGTTGGACGATAGCATCACTTCAGTATTTATTCTCTTTTGTTACTTGGAAATAAAAATTACTTTCTATAATTGATTTGTAAGGATTGGTTTTGGTTTTACCAGATGATCGCGGATTGATATCACTTAGAGAACCATGGAAAATTAGAATTTAGTACTAGACAGCCGTTTCATCCTAGTTAGGGAATCGTCGGCAGTGCGCACCCACCGCCAGGATCCGAACCCAGGACCTTCCAGTTATAAGGCAATCTCGTATACCATTCAGACACCGGGACCCGATTCAGTGACCAACTGATGAATTCTCACTTCTACCAATTCGTGATTTAGCGCGACCCCAACCAATGTCGTCGGTGGCACATCCATCCTCACACGTGACTGCATGGACCTCACTGGTCACGACTTCTCACTGGAACTTCAGGAAACTCTGCACTTTAGCAAGTCACGAGCGAGCGTAAAATTAATTTCCTGCAGTTGGTTTGTAAGAATTAGTTTTGCTTTTACGAGTCGGGGTCGCGCTAAATGATGAATCGGTAGAAGTGATAATTCATGAGTTGGCCATTGAATCAGGTCCCAGTGTCTGAACGGTATAAGAGATTCTCTTATAACTGGAAGGTCCTGGGTTCGGACCCAGTGGGTGCGTACTGCCGATGATTTCCAAATTAGGATGAAACAGTTGGCTGTCTAGTCCTCCCTGGTTTTCAATGGTTCTCTAAGTGATATCAATCCATGATCAACTCGTAAAAGTAAATATTATACTTTTGATTAATGGCTGTGCTAAGTAACGTTGAAAAAGAATTTGATGTCGTGTCATTAAAACAGTTTTATAACCATTATCAGTGGAAGATTCAAACTTAATTTTAAGTAGAAGTTGGCATAACTGAAATAAAGAATAAATATTACATTGAGAAGTTAAAGGATATTTGGTTATTTCTACCTTATCGCAACCCAATATTGAGGACAGATACAGAATACTAATGGAGTTGTGTATAAACTATTAATATTGAAATATAATTATAATTTATTTGATCTATTCCACAATGCTCAAACTTTTTAACTGGTATTAAATGCCAACTTTTTCACCACTGACTTACACTTAGTATTCTCTAAGCGAAATATGATTCAACACTGCCTGTGCGCACCTCTGTATGCATCTATCCTGTCACATGCTCCCGTATACACCGTAAGCGTGTTCTCCGGAATTGTTACTTGTTTGGGATAATGAAAAGCGACCATAGGGTTTCGACGTCATCAATTTGTGAACACCTTGTGGAGTCAGTTCACTGAACTTCCCGTGGTTTTCTCTCCAAAGTTATCTACGAGGCCTGATTCAGTCACTCAAAATGTCACCTTTTCTCCACTGATGCATAGTCAAAGCTCTAATTATACATGGATAAAAACCTAAACTATGTATTTGTTAAACCCCCTTCTTCACTTTTTCCAAATGAATGTTTTAAAACATTCTATTTTTTTTACCACTTGGATTCATTCCACTGCACTTCATCTTCGCCCACTTCAGTGTCATCGTCATCCTACTTTTTACTGTTTAGGCAATATGACCTACTTTCACATTTTTCCTTCTGAACTACTGTCATCAAATCATTCAATACTTCATTATAATATCTGTTCTACTACTTCAATGATTAAGGGGTAGGGTGCTCACCCCCCATTCGGATGGTTCAGAGTTCTATCCTTAGCTGACGCACTCTTGAACCTCACCTAATTTCCTAGCCAGTAAGTAGTAAGCAAAATAAAAAACGAAAGATCAGACGTGAGGCTAAAGACCCCATCCTAAAGAAACAGCACGTACAACCGCTAGTGAAAATTCGGAGCCTAAAGCTTGAGGCTCCGTGTTTTACTAAGAACGCCTTTCTTATAACCAATAACTTTTTAAAATAATTCTATGCAGGTTTTTTCTATGGCATATTTTTGGAGGAAGAATGAGGGGTTCATTTACTCTGTCTGTTAATAAGGGTGATTTGCGTCTCATATACATTAGAATAATTCCATTTTTAAGGCGTTTCGTATTATAAATTCGACGGTTTACTAATCAAATTTCAGCACCATATGTCAGTTTGCTGATCAGTCTTTTCATAGCAGCAGAAATTTCATTCCTCTGCACTCTAAGTGGAATACAAGGCTTTAAACTTGAGCTCCAAAAGTTTCAGTAGCAGTGATATTCTCTTTAAAAAGCGGGGTTCCCATCTTTACACTCAACCTTACCTTTTCACTGGCCTTATTACCGGTTGAACGAGGTTTAGCAATACGTTGGCCGGGAATCGAATCTTGGACCGCGTGTGGGGTCAGCGAGTGCTATACCACTGAACCAGCAACGCTCAAAATATTTCCAGTATCAAAAAAAGTAAGATACAATTGTATGTAATCAATCATTGGAATATAATTATAATTTGTGTATAAATGTAAACATCATTTCTTTATCAAAATTGTATGGAAATATAGGCCTTTGAAGGATACCTTCTTAGATGTTATGTGATTGACTTAAGTTCGATTTCATTTCAAGCCTTCTTCTTTTTCGAAATTCACTCAGTATTAATTTTGTCGAAATTATTTAAGAAGACACCATTTTCTGTGATAATACAATTGTTTGAGAACAATTTTTATTGACGACATTGGTATTTTTCTAAAATAATATCGAGTTGTTAAGATCAAAATATGTGTAAGTTATAACATGTATAAGAGAATTAATGCAACAACAAAGGGTAGAATAATAAGACAGTGAAAACAATAATAATTTGTGAATCGTTTAAAGGCGAGAGTAAATCGTAGGACTTTTGCAATGAAGTAATGATAGTTAAGGTAAAGAAAGTGATTGTACGAATTTCTTCCAGATGCATAGGTTCAGCTTCTTCATGTGGATTCTGTTGGCCTCAGCTAAACACAGAAGACGGACTAACAAGATGAAAGAAGAACTGAAAGACAGCTACGAGTATACTTTGTTTGTCCCTTGCCTAACCATGCACGATGATGTCTAACTGTACACCCAATACAACCAGCTCTACAGTAGCAATCAAACTAGTAAGTAAACAAAGAGAGGTGAATTTGCGTAGTTTATTCTTGGAGCGTTTGTGAAGAGACAGCGTACCTATTCTGTATTAAATGCTTTGTTTATTGCATTCCTTAGGCTTTGTGTTATTATTTCACTAATGCTATTACCAAGAAACATCAGTTTTATGAACAAGGGCTTCTTTGGAGCTACTGACATACTACCTTACCTTGGTGATAAATTTGTATTTTTATCAAGGAACATTTCTGGATATCTGTCTATTTATCTGTTTAATTCCTTAATAAATAAGGGAAATGCATAGTCTTTGTGCATCTTATAAAAGTTCCTTCGTACACTATGCAGAGGATGTGGAAGTGTTGCCAGCTATGATATAGAGAGTCCATTATACATAATTTTTGTCGAATTGGTGAACCATTTTTATGGAATTTTTGGAAGACATGTAATCGTACTGTCTCCTGAATATCTAAATGGGGATTTCTGCTATATTTAAATCATTTAAGCCTGAATTGCATGATAATCATTTTTGGGCACTAATTGGTTTCAAATCTTTAAATATTCTCATTAGAAATAATAGAACAAGGCATAAGCAAACAAGCAGGCTTTCTTCGGACTATATTCTATGTTCTTTATTCTATATTCTATATTACAGTGATAACAAAAATAATGATAATAGTAAGGTTTATGCAGGTGGCGATAAGAATAACGAAGGCAGTAATATGTGTATATGTAGACAATTCATTGAATAAATTAGATTAAATCTTAAAAGTTACGCAGTACTAAAGGTGAAGTGGATATATACTACCGCCACCCTTTGTTTGTCATTTTCCAGCAGACCAATTATGATTGCTCAAGTGAAAAACAAGCCACCCAGCTGTGCTACATCATTGTGCATTTACAAATTTAGATGTTTCTTAGGAGGAAGCTATATAAGGCGAACAACTAGACAGCTCACCAAACGTATTACTGAGCATCTTCGTTCACGGTTCTCAAAAAGCCAAACAAATTCTATAAGAAGTTCTATTTTATGTCATCTGTTTGGTAGCGGTCTACAAGTGGACAGAAGAAGTGCCTTGAAATTTATCTATTGAATTCTATCGAGCCTTTCAAACGCAATTCCAACTCCTCTCTAACACATAGCCCAGACTAAGGGGATTGGAGAGAACAATCCTTGTATTCGCATACAAAAGAAGTTTGCTCTACCCTTGTCATTTCCTTGGCCTAGGAAAATTCTGATTAAAACCTTCCTTTTATTTCTTGTTTTCCATTTCCTTCATAATTTTAAGACATTCCTTCGAACTCTGATTATTTGTCCACTTCAGCTTTAGTATTACGTAAATTTTAGGATTTCATCGTGAGCTGACATTAGTTAGAGAATCATTGGAAAACCCGGAGTTCTGGACAGCTGTTTCGTCCTAATTTGGGACTCTTCATCAGTACGCACCGCACCACCAGCGTTCTAACGCAGGACCTTATGGTTACAAGGCTCACGAGCTCGTAGACCATTAGGCTACTGGGCCCGATCCAATGGCTAGCCCATGAATTCTAACTTCTGCCAATTCACGACATAGTGCTACCGCTAGCCAATGTCTTCAGCGAGTATTTGTCCTCACACCCTACTTGCTGCACCATAGGATTTGACCTAATTTTTTTATTGAATTGTCTACATATACACATATTACTACCTTCGTTATTCTTACTGCTACCTGCATACAAATTATTATCACTGTAATCATCGTTATTACTGACATTCAAAACATTTAAAACATTCGTTAATATTATTGTTATTTGATTTACAAACTCGCCATTATTAGTTAAATATTTATATATAAAGCAATGATCATTAGAGTATAGGCTGAAGAAAGTCTGCTTGTTCATTTATAAATATTGTTCTAACACTAAATGGTTTTCTTTATAAAGTTCTATTAGAATTTTATCAATAGAATAGCTTACTTTATTATGCCTGAAGTTTTACTATGACCTCCAAGTAAAAATAATTTCACTTTAGAAAAACAATCTGATGATTAATAGGTTACTTAACAACGAATTTTTGATAAATGATCATTCACCGACAGGTGATAAATCATTGTATAAATGTTGAATGGAGAATAAAACAAGTAAGGAAAAGGATCACTCCCTTTTTCCAAACTGATTCCAAACAGATAACTAGTGGGGGGTGACTAGCAGTGGAATCCAGGATTCACATTTCGTCCCTTTCGGGACTCGTCAACTGGACGCACTTGCATTCCTCAGTGAGTGATGATGTTCCCAGTGAGGCTCGAACCTAGTCTCCATAGTTTTAAATATCAAAGCGCTATTCACTAGACGACTTGCACCACGAGAGCCACTTCTTGTACAACGGGTCATATTAATTATTTAATTGAATTTTAGATTTTCCCGTCGATTGACTGAACCGAAGTGCTCGGTCTCAGGTTGACATGTCGGCTTCTTGTGCAGATAATTCGACGACGTTTGGGCATGTAATTGGCAGTTAATTGATGGATATTAACTAGCAGTGGAATCGAGGATGGGCATTCCGTCCCATTCGGGACTTGTCATCTGGATGTACTTGCATTCCCAGTAAGTAATTACTTACTAGACATCGTTGAAGGATCTGCACAAGAAGCCGACACGTTAACCTGAGGCTGAGCACTTCTGTTCAATCAATCAACGGGAAAATCTAAAATTGATTTAGATTTTCTAGAGACTGAAGTTGTACTTTTGATATTAAAGTATTGTTATACCAATATGAAATATATTTAGTGTTGAGATTTTAATCACACTTATCATTTCTTGTATAACAACGCTCTAAGATAAAAAAACAACAACTGTTGTTGGTTTTAGGTGATTGAGGACAATCGGCGGGAATCCCCTGTGTGAATCTAGGTTTTGTGCTTATTGGCACTTGTCAGCGAGTCATCCATAAGCTTGAAGGAATTCATGTCCCTTCACCATATGCTACAGTCAGAGTTGTCACTACTGAACTATTCCAATGACCACATCTCTGGTATATATGATGTACATTATGTTGATACACACAAGGGAAATCGTATTAACTAAACAACGTATATAGCTAGATTATTGAACTGGTATTCAACAGATAAGGTTATTTTCACTAAACTTGATTTGAATAGTCGAGACATCTGCTGAGTGTATAAACTGGGTGCTTTAACTTTTCGTGATGTGACCATACGTATACTAATGATTATTTTTGTAAGGTAAAATAATCATCAAATTGAATAGGCATATTAGCCTTGGGACAGAGAAGCGCTGGTCTAGTGTTAAACATTTGGTCTTATTATTAAGATATTTCTGATGCTAAGTCGTTTTACCTCTGGAAAATTTCTGCAAATCACATGCTTTCTAAATAATCAGCAAGAAAGAAACATGTGTTACAACTGATTTGCTCTCAATGGATATCATGTACATTACAAGTAAAAATGTCAAGGGAAAGTACAGTTATTAATAAATGTTTGGTATTTTAGCCCCTTAAATAAAAGAAATATTTGCTCAGTTTGCTTTCTGCCTTAATTTTCCGCGCTATATACTGATATTTCAATTTAGATTTCGTCACAAATCAACATTAGTGGAGATATTACTGAAAACCAGGCAGTACTAGATAGCTGTTTCATTTCAGAATGCAACTGTTTTGGCAATGCCCAGCCAGGACCCCTACAAAGATAGTACCAGGGGTCTTCAGCACATGAGTTGAAGCTAGTTGACACTTGAACCGGAATTCAGTGACCCGTGACTTTTAACTTTATCCATTCGTAATGTAGAACTTTCCCCTCCAATTATGCTTCGATGTGTATCTACTTCACCCTGACATTGTCAACCCTACTTATCACGACTTTTCAGTACAGCTTTATGAGCTCCACTTGGTAGTCATCAAAGAACTAGAAGTTGATATTTAGATTATGGATAATTTCCTGGGGATTTGGATAAATTGCAATGTAGATTTTAATTAGAATTTGATTAGTGGATGGTGACTAGCAGTGGAATCCAGGATGCGCATCTGGTCCTATTTGGGACTCGTCAACTGGATGTACCCGGATTCCCCAGTGAGTGATGATGTTCCCTCTGAGGCTCGAACCCAGTGCCCATAGTTTCAAACGCCAAATTAAATTCTTATTAAATGACCAGACATCGTCGAAGCATCTGCACAAGAGGCCGACATGTCAACCTGAAACCGAGCACTTCTGTCCAATCAGTCGACGGGAAAATCTAAAATTTAATTAAGTGCAGATTTTGTTACGAAGAGTTGCAGACCAGGGGGATACAACTGTCCATTGGTCTCTGGTCCTTAGTGATCTCTACAACCTATCTTGATTCGTGATGAAATTCTCATTCAAATCTCAATGGTTCAGATGCATCCACTCCTTGTGACTTATGATTTCCAATGAAATTGTTTTGTTCTTCGTTATTACTATTCCTTTGTCTCACACCTCTGTTCACTGTCTCTAATATGCATTTCTTCTACTTCTCTTGCTTTGTGTGCTACATGGAGTGTGGCGACTTGAAGTGCTGCACATATGTGCAAACTTCTATGTCGAAGACAGACAGACAATCCGAATCCCTATCGAAAGCCCATACTCCTAATACTAATAATTATGATAAAAAGACATTACCTATACGAAATGAATTCACACTGATTATATTTCCATATTTTATTAAAATGGTAAAATTCTGTACAGATAATTTAAAATTGCGTGATACTAAGATAGAATGAACAAATAAACAGATGCAAGAAAGCCATTTAAAACATTTTAGAAACCAGGATAGATACTCACTAAACACTCTTGGAATAAACCACTCATGACGAAAGGCTGTGTATCATCAAATCAATATGGAGCATTAGGTTTTCCTGCTATGGCGGCGGGAGAACAAGAAGCGACTCGTGATCCAAATGCAATATTAACTCATGTCTATTTGCAGTTAATAGTGTTCTCTGAGCTGGCTGGTTTAGTTGTGGAGCTTTCGTCGTCTTCTGGACAACATCTTCAGCGCAGTATTTTGCATAAAGTGAAATGATTTAAATTTCTTCATGAGTGATATAATTGCGTCTCCCGGAAACCATGTTTACATATGTATTAACCATTTCCTATTGACTTGGATTTGAAACCTTCTGGTCACATGACCTACTTTTTATTATTTAGTATATTTGGTCTATATTAACGTGTTTGTTAATTGCATCTTCGTTTGAGTACCAGGCTTCTAGGAATTCCCTGGGAAATTTGGTGTTTCCTCTGTCTAAGATTTCGACATTATCCCAATCAAATTGATGTCCATAATTGTCTATATGCATTGGTATGAAAGAATATATATTGTGTCTTATCATGGCTGATTTGTGTTCCTGGATTCTGACTCGAAGGAGACGCCCACTTGGCCGATGTAATGCCTGTTACAGTTCATACAATTTATTTTGTAAATGGTAATAATTTTATCTCCTTTTCTGTTGGATCTTTCGATTTGCATAATATCGAATTAAGCGATTTGACTGGCTTGTGTGTTATATCTGTATCAAACGGTTCAGTATTCTAGCTGTTATTTCTGAGATATTTCACATGTATGGTAGGATGAATTTCCTTGAGGTCTTTGGCGATGGTTGCTTGTTGGTGTTGTGATTCGATTTTGAACACTTTTTGATAAAAGTTTGTGGATAAACATTCTTTTTGAAGACCATCTGTGGGTATTTTTCTTCCATTCTTTTCAACTCTGGAGTGCTACAGCGTATTTGAACTCTTTTAAACAATGTCTGCACACAGTTTATTTTGTGAATTGGTAATTGGATTGTTGCTAGTATAGTTGAGTATTTGATCTGTGTGCGTTGATTTTCTATATACTTGTGTTTCTCAATTTCCTGTGTTGGTTCTCCTGATTAAGACATCTAAAAATGGGATTTTGTTATCCACCTCTCCTTCTCTTGTGAATTTGATGCCTTCAAATATATTGTTTATTAATTTATGGGTATATTCTAAATCATTTCTCTTGATCATTACAAATGTATCATCAACGTAACGTACCCATAATTTCGGTTTAATTATAGGTGGAGCTATTAATTCTAATCTGTGCATGACAGCTTCAGCTATCAATCCTGATATGAGCGATCCCGTTGGTGTTTCTTTTATCTCTTCATATATTTGAGTATTGAATTGGAAGTATGTTGTAGGGCATAATTTTATGAGTTCCATCTAAGTTGAACATTGCGTTTTTATGTTTTCATCAGCATAGAGTAACTGTTGCATAGTTTCTGTTGATAGTTTTGAACTAATTGAAGTGTATAGCACTGTGACATCAGAGGACACCATTATTTCATTGTCTTTTATTTGAATGCTTTTGATTTTCTCTAAAAATTGGACTGACAAATTGATAGAATGGTCCCATGATTCTGTTAGGTAATTTAATTTCCTGAAAAGTTCTTTAGATAGATTATATGTTGATGTTCCTGGAAGCGAAACGTGTCTAACTCTCACTTTTAGACAATATATAATAAAAATCCATGCAAACGATTCCGAGGATTTAATGCTCAGCTTACTGGTAGCGTAATCTTTATTCCCTCTAGTTCTGAGAGGATTATAAGGCCTCAGTAACACTTAGGCATTTCAGTCTGTTCCTTGAAGTCATTTTCAGCTGACTTAGCGATCATAAATAAGATCTCATTTGCTTCTCAGGTGGTCTCTTCCATGTCGCCCTCATAACTGTTACCACTCATCGTTTCTTATTCAGGTTCCAGACGACTGCCTGGCGCGTAGTACCACTCAACAGTTTCTTCAGTGTTTGTCCAGTCCATCTCCACTGCCATCTGTAAATTTTTTAAGTGATAGGTTCTTGATTAGTTCGTTGCAAGAGTTCTTTGTTGCTTATTCTTTCTCTCCGACCATCTAATCTCCAGTATTAAGTGAAGGTAGCTATTGATGAAAATCTTAGGTAGCCTGTTAAAAATGCTCTTTTTGACGCGCATGTTATGTCTGTGAACAATATAGAAGAACTAACCTGACATTAGCTTTAATAATCCATATCTTGTTCTTTATAGGTTATGTGAGATAATCATACAAAATGAACGGAATACTATTTTTGCCTTCTGTATTAATTATATTGTGTGTAACCACTAAACCTTTCTAATTACGATATTTCCAAGCATATTTAAAAGTTTTTGTTGTTGGAAAAAGAAGGCGGAAGGTATGGAAAAGCAGCTTGAAGAGAACAGCAGACTTCATCTTTTTTACCGTCCCATTTTATTCATTACAAAGTCTAGACAGCTTTTTTGAATATAAAAGAATAATTTCATCCAGCTAGTTAGCAAATGGTTTAACCATGTAGTGATGGCCAGTATTTCTAAAAAAGGTTTAATTATATTCCGTTGAAATAGACCGTTTAATGGGGTCTTAGAAAAATTATGAATTAGAAAATCCTAGAACAAAAAGCCTAAAGTGGATTGTTAGGTTTATTCACATCTTCATTTTTGTAAGTCATACTTAACTTTAGTGATGACAGCATTCAATTTTTTTTCTACCTGTAACTTTGTGGATATCAATTAGTTCAAGCTGGTTTCAGTTAAAGGAAGAGTAGGCTGACTGAAAAATCAAAACCTGTCAGTCATATAAACCAAATGTTTCATTTAGTAAGGGAACATTATTTCATATTTCTGTAGGGCATTCCAAGTGAAACACAGACCTTCAGAAGCACATCTTCATTCCACTTAGCTATCTGCAGTCACTGTCATTTCACATCCGCCTCACAGAGTCTGCTGAACTCGTCGATTTTCATTTAGGTCCCATTTGAGAGACTGGCTCATGATTTCACGCAACAGTTTCCTTATTGTATATTAAACTAGAGGTCAGTCTCAGGTTTGATGCCATTCAGTGCACGCCTTATTCACCTCAGTTTTCTCTTAGATATTTGTTAAGAATTAGGTCTATGGCAAGTTTCCTTCACTGCTACAGTTTCCTGCTGCGTATTCTTTTTGGGCAAACGTTTAATCTTCAGTATGGAACAAAGGTAGCCGATGATGAAAGTCTGAAGCAGCCTGTTGGAAATGCTTTTTGTTATGCGTGAGCCAAGTCTTTGAACCGTATAGAAACACTGATTAGACGTTGGTGTTGAAAATCTGAATCATGTTCCTTATATGATGACTACAGTAGATCTTTTCACTGGTTTCAGAGCAATAAAGATCTATCTTACTTTTACTACCTTGATTAGTGCTGGCATCCTCATCTGTGATTCCTGAAGTTGAAAAGATGCTGCCGTGATAGGTGAGAGAGGTGAATTCCTTCAAACAACGGAGGGAAACAGGAATAAAAGTTGATGACGATTCACACACATTTTATTGCTTGAAATCATGCCATTTTACTGATTATATTATTACAGATACCTTGGTTTCGAGTTATCTTTATTTAATGGATACGACTGCATTTTATGCTCCCCGACAGAATCACCAACATATCTCAAGCGCATTCATATCCTTGGTTTCACTTACAATCGGCTCCACACCTTTTAAAAACTTTTGTTTTCTCCTTACATGATCTCATCTACGTCATTCTCGTACACGCATAACATCGATTTTCATTCGAGTTCCACTCAGCAGCCTGGAATTTAATGGAACTTGATGATTTCTAAAGCATACGTTCACTCTATCTCAATTCCTGTCTATATACTTGTTGGTCAGTAGGTTCTTAGCTCGTTTTCTGTCTGCCAAAGTTCTGTGTTATTTAATCTTTCTGATCCTCAGACATCTGATATTTCTTATCGAATGGAGACGTTTACTGAACAGAGTTAAGCAGTCATAAACGTTTATGAGGAAGATACAGAGTAAATTAATTAATAGCGAAACTATGTCGACTCCTTTTCGACAATTTCTGTAGGTGTGTGTAACATAAAATGTTTTATTGAACAGCTGTTTCCATGAGGGAATATTTGAAATCTGATCCCATTATTTCTCACAGTTTCATACTGTTTGTGTATTTCAAAGGGTGTAAGCCCAATTTATGTGTTATTTAAAAAAAATCTCTTTCCAGAAGAATATTTCGAGTTTTATACAAGAAAAAGTCAACGATTCATATTTGTTTTAGATGTTTTTCGCCTTAGCTGTTCGCCTGCATATATATACCTATATGTATATACTTGTTCGCCTACATATATATATATATATATATACGTATATATATACATATGTATATATATGCATATGCGCAGATTTGTAACGCGTTCCGCTTGCAAGCATTATTACGTAATCACATAAAAGTTCGTAGGCGCGTTGGTGCTTTTTTACTTGTATAGAAGAATTTTGTCTTCATAGCATTGCGAATTGGATTATCTAAAATAGAATTTATTTAAGACCAGTATTACTACTATTCAGAAATGTTTTATCTGTCTATTGACTCTGAAATCCTTGTTTCATCTATAATCACGTTTTCTTACGTAAAAGAAATTCCCTTATGTCAGTGTATTCTTGTGTTGAATTCTTATAGCGGTTAACAAAAGGTCACTGTTTCTATACAGTTGAGAAACTTGGTACGTCAAGAGAAGCATTTCTAACAGGCTAATGCAGACTTTTATCGAAGAATGCTCTCCCTCGATATTGAAGATCCGACGGCCACAGAGCGTGGGCAACAAAGAACACTGTTAACGAACTAGACAGAAACGTACTGTACGACGAATATTAAGAAGTGGAAGAAGATGGACTGAACATACGGTGAGGAGACCATTTGGTTATATCATAAATCAGGTAGTGGAATGTAAGCTGGTTTGATATCCGAGATTGGCATGGAGAAGAGTATGTGAAGTGGCGATCGTAGAACCAATTAAAAAAGACGACAAAGAACTGAGTGTAATGGGGTTTTGCTGCTGAAGCTCTGTGGTCCGTCTAGATAGTAATAGCAGTCAATAGTGTAGTAGATAATTCACATTTCATTATGGAAGCTATACGGAATTAAGCGCCCTAACATTCATCTCTAACAAAGGACTTCATTTAATTTTGGAAATTTTCATATGGACAAAAATATGTCGTTGTTATTATTCTCTTTTTGGCTTCAACACCACATCTCCATCTTGTCCTGTCCTCTACAGTCTTCTTCAGCCGACCTCATGGCTGATCGTAAGCTTTCATCTTTGTCTCGCACGATCTCCTTCATATCACCATCGGATATTCAACTTATTGTTTCCCTTTCGAATTCTACTCGAGTGATGGCCTAGAGCGTGATGCCACTTAAAGGTCTTCTTAGCGTGTGTCCTACCCCTCTTCATTTTGTTCTACATATTTTTTAAACGACAGGTTCATGATGGGTTCATTCCCAGAGTATCTTTTTGCTAATTCTTTCTGGTGGGCCATCTGATCTTGACTATGGAATACAGGCAGCTATTAATAGAAGTCTTAAAATGGCTGCTGGAAATGCTCTTCGTGACTCATCAAATGTTGGATCCACATAGAAGCACTCATTGACTTGACATTGCTGATTAAAACCCGAAGTTTTCTGTTTGTGATGAGTGCGAAAGGTTTAGAAACTGATTTCAGGGAGTTTAAAGTCTGTTTGCCTTTCCGACTCTGACAAGCTTTGCCATTCTCATCCATGACTCGTGTCTGTAGTTGAAACGATTTTCTCAGATTAGTGGAGGAAGTGACCACTTTCAAATTTCTACCGCTGATAGAGATTTGTGCTTGTTGTTGAAGTCTCATCTTCGCCGCTTATTTTACTAAGCATCATGTATATTTATATAAATTCAAGTACAGAGTTTTCGTTTAGGATCTTACAAATGTTAATAGTCTAAAGTATTTATAGTTTATTCAATTTTGACTTAATTATACGATGTTATCACACACTGGAATAGTATTGTTTACTGAATGAAGTTTCGAGCAAAATTTACTGCAAATATACAGCTTTGAAAGTTGGTTTTTATAGTTTTCTTTCTACTTTACCATTTATTGCAGGGTTAGTAGAAATGTTTTAGATATCCAGTATAGATAGCGAGCCCTTTTTCTTGCCTGTATTCTCACGTAATTGGACAAATAAGGCTTCAGAGATCAGTCCCTCCCTTTCATTCTGTTACACTAGATTTCGAGTCTTTCCACTTTACCACATCCTGTTGTATGGTTGTGTGTAACTGTACGTAGTTCAACGGTTGAGCTGTTTTCTAGATTTTTTTTATCTCATTAGGGTAGGTTTCCCTACGCGTTTTATATCCGCTAATTTATTTCTATTTTTTTAATATTTATTTTTGACTACAGCTTGATTCCACACTGTATTTTTGGTACAAGTATAGAGTTTTCAGCATGGATAGCGGTAGCCCAAATTTTGGAGGCTGACCATAGATATCAGGTGTGCGTCAGCAGGGGATCGAACCTCGGACCATGTGCATGGTCGGCGAGAATCCTAACCCCTGTGCCACCGACTCACTAACCCTGTATTCGAAAAGAACAAAAACAAGTAGTTCAGTAAAAATACCATTTTCCGTGGGTCGACTTTCTTCAGTTGTACAATCTCATTTACCGGTAATTTTTGATGAAAAAGGGTAATAATAAAAGTGATGAGTCCTCATGGTCATTGTTATTAATAAGATGAATAAGTCTATTGGAGTTACTCAATAAATTGAATGATATATATACTATGGGCAGAAAAATGAAAACAGTTGTCATATGTCGACAGTTGTTCATGTGTAAAAAGTGACTGAGACTTCTAAAAGAATACAGTCACTTGACCTTACTATGAAACTAAGTATACAGTAGTTATTCCATGAAGATGTATTTTCGCTTTTGTAAAGGAGACAGTTTTGCCCACTCGTTGAATTATCCCAATTCTTTTTCTTTTGTGTTTGGTTCAATAGAATTCTAAGTTTCCGTAACACTTTTTCAGCTTGCAGCTTATCTCGCTACCCTTTTTTTCTTTCCTCTTCATTTGTTCAATTGACTAACGTTCATATCAGACCATTAACGACTTCATAAACTTTCGTATTATGTCTGTTACCTTAGGTTTACGTAATGGCTTTCAAACCTGTTGTTATATTTGCACAATCCTCTTTATTCTACTTCAACAGATTTACGTTAATAGAGAGTATAGCACGTTAAAAATGTTGATCTACCAAAAGTCAATACTTACAGGTCAGTACATTAACTTCGACAGTTGGTTACCTCTAAGCAGGGAGAGAAATCTAATCCGTTCTTTAAGCTGCAGAATTCGGAAAGTTTGCTGTGTAGATACGATCGACTTAAGATGAGAAAGCCTTCGCACAACTCTCTTAAATAATGCATATCCTAGGTGGTTTACTGACTGAAACATCAAAAAAAGAAACAGTCCTTAGCCAACCACAGTGCCGAAGAAGACAGTTTTTATGAGTTTGGCTTTCAAAAGTGACAGTATTTCTGAAGTATTTAAAAATCGTTTATTTAAATGTATTAAACGGTGTTTTTATGCAGCTAACTTACATTTAGTATTTATCAGCCAAAATATGACTTGACAATGTGTCAAGGATAAATTACCACTTATGCTCATGACTCGGTGCATATACTCATTCGCATGCTCTTGTGGAGCTGATTACATTGAACGTTGTAAAAGTGATTTCCGTAAACGCATAGCTGAACACTACACGGTTTGTGTATGAAAGGTGAGAAAAGGACGACAAATTCTTCAATCAGTGAACACCTTCGACAGTCAAGTCATCTATCCCCACACGTGATTTATCCTTCAAAGTTATTTAAAGGACCAAACCCAATCACTCCAAAAGCTTTTGTTTTCTCCACTTGTGCATAGCCGAAGCTCTAACCATACATGGACAAAAACCTAAATTATGTATTCAAAAACGTTTTGTTAAACTCTTTTCCATACTATGGTCAAAGTAATGTTCTTTTATTTTATTCTGTTTTACCATTTGAATTCATTTCACTTCAATTCACTTTCTCCATCTTTATTGTTATCATCAATATACTCTTAATTTTTCAGACAGCATTTGACCTACGGTTTTAGAATCTTTATGCCAGATCACTTATTTAATAATCTTTGAAAATTTCGTAATTGATCCCCTTTAACTCTATAAAACACAAAATAATTGAGCAAAGAATATCCTTTTCGATAAATTCCTCTTCTGGCTCTACAATAATATATATATACATATATGTATACATATATATATTATCGATTTGTAAAGTAAGATCAATGCAATTACAGTTCATTAAAGATTTTAATTATCTTTATTCCTATGTGAAATATTGAATGAGCAATTTCTAGTGTCACTCAATGCTTCCATTATAGGTAAATTTTTGTTTTGATAAAGTCTCATAGTGTTATACAGTAATGTTTAGTGATGACGTTTCGAGCACATTTTATTGCTCATAATCATATCAAGGTATTCACACGACTTCCTAACTTCATTTATATAGTTCCATTATTTTTCACTTGATTCCAATTGATTTGATTGGTAGTAGTATTTTCCATATTTCAGGTATGAGTGATGACTCATTCCTATTGCATGTGCTTGGTGTAGACTCGATGAACAAGGATTCAGTAATCAACCTCTCTATCCACCTATCTAGATTACTTCTTAGAATTTTAACCCTCTCCCAACCTATTGTGTGGTTGTGTGTTAATGCATGCAGTGGAATTGCTGAGCTTCTTTCTAAATTACTTATCTTCTCGGGTGGGGTCAACCATTCTCGCCTTAGCTAAATTCTTATGTTCCGACAATCTGACTACCCACGATCTACCAGTCTGACCTATCTAGTTGACTCAACTCATAGTCATTTCATGGTATTTTGTAAATAATATTATTTTGTCTTATTGGTGCCACTCAATGCCTTTCTCCATAATATAAATGCGACTGTACAGCTTGAAAATGATGTCGTTGAAAAGAGATATTTTTTCGCTGAACAAAAACTGTGTTTTTCCCTATGAATTAATGACTATTCTTCGCAGTTACTTAATTACAGATCACTAATAGTACTTTAATGTTTACACCACACCATCGTTATTATTTCACCATCATTATCATGGTTATTTGTCACCACCCTTGAATTTACTTCTTGCTATCCCATTTACTGGTTTATTTATCTGTATTATCATATTGTCTCACACACCACTGACTAAACTCATCCTTGAAACCTGGACTTATCTGTATATATATACATATATAAATCATTGAATTATTTCACTTCAGTTTATCTCGTGTTCTTATTGACCATGCATATTTTAAATGACGTTAAAAACTAACTGACTATTTGAAATAATTAGTTCCTGTATGATCAGATTGTTTGAAACGTGTTGCGCAAATACATTACACGATTCAGACGAACTATATCCTCTTATTGCCTTGTCTAACTGACTGTTATTTAGTCTTATTTCTGTTCGATAGTTCATCTTCTGATATAATTCTAATTCGCCTTTATGGTTAATGTATGCCAAAATTAACGGATTTGTAATTGTAAAAGCTGAAGAAGAATTTATTGAAAACAATTGTTCTGCCTAGTCATTTTGGTCAGTGGCACAGCGGTTAAGGAGTTTAGTGACGATACCCATATTCCGGCGTTCTATTCCCGGTCGATGCACAAATGATATCAATGGTCGGTTTGCTAAATTTGAGCTACGGATATCACATGCTGAAAACCACATACTTGTACCAAAATACTGTGTGGAATGAAGCTATAATTAAAAAATTCCTTATTATTATTCCTTTGTGTTCCGAGTGGAACACGAGGCTCCAAAAGCACATTGTCAATTCCTCCGGTTCTTTGCGGTCCTCTTTACCGGTCTTACCATAGCCCATAAGCCTTCACCTCCTCCTCGCATGATCTCCTCCCCACCCATTCGTGACCTGCTCAAGTGATGGTCTAAGGCTCCATGTCACCCGACGGTTTCCTCAGCATATGCCTAATCCATCTCCATCGTTTTCGGCATATTTATTGATAAATAGGTTGCTGATGGATTCGTTCTCAGAGTTTCTTTTTTAGTAATTCGTTCTAGGTAATTAGCCGAAATGAATGATTTTTAGTATCAACAAGTGGATTTCCCTTTGTGGTTTTTATGATTCACTAACGAAGGTAAATACCATTTAGTAAGGTGAAGTTAAACAAAATGTTCTTTTTATTAGTAGATTTTGAAAGGAATAAGAGTTTCTAAAATATGATATACACGTTTTCTTGCCTTTTATCTCCTAGTCAGACAATAAAATTATATAAAAGCTTTTTATTATTTAACACTTTCAGTACAGGTAAGAGTTTAAAACTAGTGATAAAAACAGTTCTATTTGATTTGTAAAATAATTATTAATTATAATATCAGACAATGAACAGATGTTCTTATATAAATTCAGAACACCACACATTATATATATATATATATATATATGTATAAAATTACAAGTTTGCGAAATGTGACGATGATTCATTTTGCGGGTTTTATAGGGATTTAGACTAATTTTAATGTACATTTTGCCATAAAGCAGCGTCAGACTGTAAAAAGTCTTGAGGACTAAGGGGCGGTGAAGAACTGCTCTGTTCTGCTTTGCGACTGTTCAATAGCGCACAAACATATCCTCACTAGGAATGAAATGTTGGACCTCTAGGTCACTGTGGCAGACTGTTTACCGATCAAACAATGGGTCCGAATCCGATGAGCCATGAGTTTCAACTTCTACCAGTTTAGATTCATAATTTACAAATAGGTTAGCAATTTACAACAATTCTTTCGATTCACGATATAGTGCTATTGCTAAGCATCGTCATATATTAGCATCCACTTCCTTTCGATATGGCGCACCCCACTAATCACAATTTTGTCTTAGAAATCAATGGACTCCATCTAGTGACTACAGACGGGCTGAATATTATTATTAAGGTTGTATTTTTGTAAGGATTTTGACCGATGTATGAATAAAGTTTTACGACACTTTTCGTGGGTGTTATGCTATATTTAGAATAGATAAAATATTGAGTAGTTTAAAGCAAGTTGATCAATAACGGTGATGTAGGCATTTGATCTGATATGTTTACTGATACATTTTCTTAATATGATAGACACTGCAGTTCCCAAGCTAACAGTAAATTTTCATTGACCAATTAGCTAACATAAATAATGGGATCAGTTACGAAATAGTGCAGTGTATTCTATTTGGGGATAAATTTTCACTAGTATAGAAAACCTTGAGCTCTATTTATAGCGTATTAGCATTTAAATCAATGAAGGATTACTTACACCTACTTTCGATGTTTGTACGCTTTTTAGCTCTGAGCTATTAATAAAGACTTAAATATTTAGTTTATGCAGACTAGGATGTCTCAATTAAGAGGAGATCATAAATGTTTTTGGTATCTATTTTAATACTATAATTTTAGAAGACAGAAGTTATATTTTTTTAGTTCATTCCACTTTGAAAGTCTCTGCTTTTAACATTAGACACTTCAGTTAAAAGGAATATCGGATTAATCACGAGACGACATCAGTAAGGGAACCCCTGGAAAACTAGGGAGTACTGGACAGATGTTCAATCCTAAATCAGAACCACTGAAGAGTACGCTCCAACCAAGGCTCAAACTCACGAACTTCCAGTTACAAATCAATCTCGTAAGCCACTACTCAGCCACTGGAACTCGATCCAAAGGTCCATGAATTCAAAATTCTTCCTATTTGTGATATCCATAATGCAGCCACCAGCCAATGGCATACGTGAGTAACTGATCTCCTACTTGACTAGGTGGACCCCGTTGGTTATGGCTTCGCACAAGGACCGCAAGTAACTTCCTGTATACGGCCAGTCGCTGTGAGTATTGTCTCAGAACTTAGTGGCCGGATGATCGACGTGTAAACTTAGTGTCGTGGGTTTGAATGCTGGTTTGAATGTGCGTACTGTTGAAGATTCCCAGAGTGGAATAAAACAACTGTCCAATACTCCCTGGTTTTCCATCAGTTCTGTAACTGATATCATCTCGTGGGCGATTCTGTAACCAATCAAATCCTTGCAAACTAACACCTGACAAAAAGGAATATTGTTTTCTTATTGAAGTCGGTAGTATCAACTTTGCTTAACTAAAATACAAGTCAGTTTGTGTATTGATATTTCTTAAATGTTATCAAGTCTCAAGTCTACCACTATTACTACTAATAGAAATGTTTATGAAGTGGTTGTTTTGGCATATTTGGATTTATGTATTTGGTTTTGTTTACTTTATATTACTAATGCCAAGAAATAGCATTTGACCAAGTAGTTAGTATCCTTTATTCTCTAAGTAACTTAACAGAATGAGAGGTATGCTTGACAGGTGACTTTCTAAGAAATCAAGTATGTTCGCCATATAGTTTATTTTCAAAGGTGTTTCCCTGAATAGACTTATCATATTAAAGTAAGAGAAGAATTCGGCTATTGTGGTAGAATATTATTCCATATCAGATATGTTTATCTGATATACTATACACAGTGGTACTGTATAAATAATTGGATAACACTGTTTCACAGTGTATGTTATATCAAATAATCTTATCTAATATGAAACTTATAATGTGACTGTCAGAAGCAATGTCATTTCTTTTTATTTGCTATAGAAATGACAGAAAGCATTTGTATTATATCTTGTACTATTACCAGTTTCATGCCACATAAAATTATTCTTAAGAAAAACCTGACTATTGAAGCACCATCGGTTGGGTTTTTTAAGAAGGTACGAAATAACTGTCCATCTATCAAACGGCTTTAAAGTTTGTATTATTGAGTAAAATGAACTCTGAATATCGTTTTTTAAAGGCTTCTGAATAAGATTTATTCAGCTTTAGTTTATTACTTATTGGCGTAAGTGACTTCCATATAGTTTTAAATCAGTTATGAATATTGACTGCCATCGTCTGGCCGCAATAAATTAATGAAGTCAGAATACTTAGTGATGTTACCATGGGACAAGTATTTACACACACGCATGAAATGACGGATATAGAAAAGCATTATTAAGACTTAGAATTTCAAACTGTTTACTCTACCAGGAGCTCCTTAACAGATTAGATGGTCGGAGGAAATCGACGAGAAGCCTTGGACCTAGGTTTTGTGCTAGTTGGCACTCACAAGTCAGCAGTGCATATCTGCAACCTTGAAGGGACTCATGTCCCTTCTGGGATCCGAACCCGCGTCACCAAGTGCACAGAGACGCTACCACTGAGCTATTTGGGCTTGCGATTGACCTCCTTCCTGTAAGACTATACCGGATACTTTGACTGGACACTATTAACTAGTTTGATGCGTCTAGTCCTTTCTTTGGTGCAGACTGAATTCTGTCAGCCAGGTTTACAATGTGGCCAGCATTCTAAGTAGCACACCATCACGGAGCACATTGATGTGATGATATTAGATGGTTGGAGGCCGACTAATAGAATTCCGTCTGTACTAAAGAAAGGAATAGACGCATCACACTAGTTACTAGTGTCCAATCAGAGTAGCCTCTTAACATGTTTCACACTTGACCCTAATACACCTCAATCCTGTTTTGTACCTAAAATAATGTAGTATGGCGAAAAATAAGTTAATTTTAATCACACCAACACC
Source organism: Trichobilharzia regenti (assembly GCA_944472135.2). NCBI lineage: Eukaryota > Metazoa > Platyhelminthes > Trematoda > Strigeidida > Schistosomatidae > Trichobilharzia > Trichobilharzia regenti. Next base: position 134,390,278 of record OX235262.1, read on the forward strand.
AGAGAAGTCATCGAAAACCACGGAATCCTGGACAGCTGTTTCAACCTAATTTAGGGATCTTCTGCAGCGTGCGTCCTTGACTTCACCAGAGTTTGAACCTGGGACCTTCAGGTTGAAATTCATGGGTGACTAGATTCCAGCCATATGACTGAATGGTCAACGAGTTCGATCTCTTAACCTGAAGATCAGGCGTTCGGTCCCTGGTAGGGTCGTGGATGCACACTGATGGAGTATCTCAGTGTTGAACGAAACGGCTCTCTAGTGTTCCCTAGTTTTCAGAAGTCTCATCAACTGATGTTGGTTCTTAACGAATTCTAACAAATTCGAATTGGATTAGTCTAAATCCCCACAGATTCTGTAGTCTAGAAATATGAGTTACTGTGAAGTATGATCGCACACTAGTGTTGACATAATTTTCACATATTTATCTACGATTTTCCATAACTGAATTTTCTTTTACCAGAATATTTGTAGCCGTATATAGTTTTAGAATTATCAATTTGGCTTCATATAAGTTTGGTGACTGAAGAAACCCTGTCCGTAAAAAAAATTATACAGTTAATAAAAAAGCAAAAAGCAAGAACATATGTCTGTTTTACCTCTGTGGTTTAAACCTAATGAAAAAATTTAAGTGAACGAATTTCTTTTTATAGCATTACTAGGCAAAACAGTTAGCTGTTAGGTATTCTTTGTATTATCTAATTGACTAAGCATAAAATGGTATAACTCCAGCCTGTGTATGGATATAATGAATGGATGAAATTTATTGTAACCTAGTTATTGATAATAAACAAGAGAAAGCCTTTTGTTATTCCTATAGGCAGATGAGATGGTGGAATGAACTAATACACCTCCTCATCATCATCCTCCTCATCTTCCTACTCCTACTTCTACGCCTGCTACGCCCACTCCTAGTACTCCTCCCACTTCTTCTACTCCTCCTACGCCTCCTACTCTTACCTTTACTCCCACTTCCGCCCCAATCCTACTAATATTACTCCTTTTACCACTCCTACCCTTACACCTACTCTAACTTCTACTTCGACTACCTCTGCTACTCCTACCAACCCTAATGTGGTTTGATAGGAAGCAGCCATAATTGAAATCAACATTTTAAGTCAATAAATGCAAAAGTAGAACAGTCTATTCCTCAAATTTCGACTTACTTCACTTTCTGGACATGAGACCAGTTCACTGGACAACTTGTTTAACCCTGGGCTAATTGATGGGCAATCAGAGCAATTTATTCTTCTCTACCTAGCGGGACATAAATGTGGCTAAGAATATCTAAATATGATGTGTTTTTCTTTTATAAAGGTCCATTATCAAATTACTGATCCTCTTTTGTTACACTTCTAGTGAACGAGAGACCTATTTTTATTTTAAAAATGTAAAACTCGAACTGTTATACAAGTGGTGCTAACCCAGTGCATAATTCTAGGATTTTTAGAATGATAGTATGCTGTTAACAGCTTTACAAGCTTGTGTTTAGACTTAACATCTAGTCTGATGATGCCAGTCTGGTTGAATATCTTACAATTTTTTTCTTTTCTTTCAACTTATTCATTTGTCCAGAGTTTGATTCCTTGGATTAGATCTGTTCATATGAGTTTGACCGTGGATTGATATCGGTTGGAGAACCATTGAAAATCAGGGATTACTGGACAGCTGCTTCATCCTAGTTTGCAATCATCGGCAGTACGCACCCACCACCAGGGTTATAATCCATGACCCTCCGGTTACAAGGCAAGCTCGTATACCATTCAGCCGCTGGGACCCGATTCATTGGCGAGCCCATGAATTTTAACTTCTACCAATTTGTGGTTTAGCGCGACCTCTAAACAATATCATCGGTGGGACATCTATCCTCACACTTGACTGGATGGACCTCACCCTTCTCATTATAACTCCAGGAAACTCCGTCCTGTAGCAAGTCAACAGCGAGCATCAGATTACTTTTCAATAGTTGGTTTGTAAGGACAAAACAAGGACCAATCACCCAACATATGCAGGAGAAAATGGAGATGGATTGGGCACTCGTTCGCTGAGGAGGCCGCTGGGTGACATCGCGCGCGCGTCAGGCCATTATTCGAGTGGAACCAGGCCGAAAGAGAAGCGGTGAGTAGGACGTCAGTGCAAGGATGACATGGAGGAGATGTGTGAAGAGGAGTTGAAAGAGTATGGACTAACATGGGTGCAGGAGAAAAGTACAGCAAAAGAGAGAAGCAAGTGGAAACGTGCAGTTGAAGCCTTATGTTTCATTAGGAACCCAAGGGAACAATAATAAATAATAATATAATAATACGAGTTTAACCATTGCCAATGATTCTTAAACTAGGACAAAACAGCTGTGCAGTACTCCCTGGTTTTCAGTGGTTCTCTAACTTATTCATTTGTTTTCAAGTATTGTTTTTGTAGGGATTTTGTTTGATTGCATGGAGGATTTAATCATGAGCTGACATCAGTTAGAGAACCACTGGAAAACCTGGGAGTACTGGACATCTGTTTCGTCCTAGTTTGGGACTTTTCAGCAGTACGCATTCACCGGAATTCAAACCCGGTTGTGTTTCTTAGTGGAACATAGGGCTTCAAGCTACAGCTTTCAAGTTTCACTAGCTATGGTGTTACTATTTCTCATGGGTCGGGGATCCCAACCTTCTCTCTCCTTCAGGTCTGCAGCCAGATGAAAGAGATGGTCTGCACAAGTCATGGGCCGAACTCCGATTACGCGCACGGTTGGCGAGCATTTTACTGCTAAATCGCCGAAGTACACTCCTACAACTGTCGTGACTGATTATCAACAACTTATAATCTACATAAATGGAAGTATTTGTTTTCAGTCTTTATAATTATTTTATTTATTTATTTCTAAACCTTTAAGCACAAAATAACGAAAACAAGATAGTTTGACGCTATATATATCAATAAAAAAAGTGTTTGTCAACAGAACTGAATGATATGAAGATGACACATTATTGCTTAACTTCCATCTTACTTTTCGTAAATCTGCTCCTTTCCAAACAGAAACTGCTTTTGTTATAACAAATCAGTTACTTGTCGAAAAAATGTTGGAAATATTTAACATGGATTAATAATTTAAGTGTCAGAATCATTGACACTAAGAATACGGACTTTTGAAATTTTCGGTTTGTTCTCTCATGCTGTTTGTTGTGTGTATTCTTAGATATTCAATATCTTTTTGAAAATATAAGGAATTCGTTTATTCGAAATAAATGTCTTTGATGAATACATTGCTATATGTGATAATATGAAAGTTATTATGAACTGATAAATATTTGTCGTTATACGATTACTGAAGTCCAGTGGGAAGATATAGCATTAGATTATGCGTTTTCACAAGCACTTTAACTGCGTTTCATGATATTATTATTTTATGTATTCGCACCTATGATTCAATTGCATCACCGGATATAATTTTTTGTAACCGGAAGGTCCTGGGTTCCAAACGCAGTGGGTGCGTACTGATGAAGAGACCTTAACTAGGGCGAGACAGCTCTCCAGTACTCCTAGGTTTTCCAATGTTTCTCCAAATGTTGTCAGCTCATGAGGAAATCCTCCATGAAATCAAACAAAAAAAATCCCTACAAAACCAATCCTTAAATATATATGTATATACATATGTACGATTCTACAGATTAATAATAAATTCTTTGAAAAGAGTCTCTTCGCTGAATCACTTGTTTTGATTTTCTGTACAGTGATGTTACCACGTGTAAGCCATAAAAATATTAAACAATGCAGACACTACATTTATGTGAGCCACTGGACACAGTAATGGGATTTATTTGAGTGATAAATATCAAGCACTATTCGGCAGGGCTTTTTCTGTGTTTTGCACTCATCGAGACTCGTCAGAACTTCAAACTGTTTGCTTTAAGGAGACCTCATGCTTCTGTTTTCATGCTTAACAATATGAAATTCATTAAGAAAGCATCCTTTTATACCTCATTTTAGCGTGCACAAGTAATAATTAGTCAGCTATGTGTATTCTCCAAAGGATTTGAATGTTCAGAAATTTGTTTGAGCATAGAGATTATACTGAATACAACATCTTTTGTTATGGATGGAGAGTATAAAGTTTGATCATGGATTGATTTTGGTTAGAGAACTGTTGAAAAACAAGGAAGTACTGAACAACTGTTTTGTCCTATTTTGGGGTTCTTCATCATCTCGCACCCATCGGGGTACAAAGTCGCGACTTTCCATTTTCAAAGAAAGCTAGTTGACCATTAAACCACTGAATGCTATCCGATGGTCCATGAATTCCAACTTCTACCACTTCATGAGTTTAGCGTGGCCACCGGCTAGTGTGATCCGCAAGTATTTATTTTAACTTTCAACCTGTGAACGCCACTGGCCGCAACTTCTCACTAGAACTTCAGTCACCTTTGTCCTGCGGCTAGTCACTAGTGAGAATCAATTAATTTTCAAGAGGTTATCTGTGAGAAATTGATTTTTTTGAAGTTTGATCCTGGATTTCATCCTGTTGAAGAGTTCAAGCTACAACGAAATAGCTTTCTAGTACTTCCTGGTCTCCTATGGTTCTCAAATTGACATCAATCGATGATCAAAATTGTAACAAATCAAATCCCTACAAACTAACTCTTAAGAAAGTATGAAATCTCATTTAAGTGATTTCATCACTAGGATTACTTGTTGATTAGGCAAGCTATTAGACGCCTAAAAAAGGGGAAGTTATTGGACAGTGCATAAAAAGAGTCCTTGAAATCCATTCTATAATTAGCTTAGTGATAGTTTTTAACTTCCAAAATAGGTGGGCACAGTCACCGTTTTCTTTCTTCACTACTATTCGATGTAGACGGACCTGGAGGATAATAGGCGTGAAATAGGTTAAGGTACCAATTTACCAAAGTATGTGGATAAATTACGAAGATATAAATAGGTGTTATTTTGTTGCGTATTAATCAATATGTAATCGTGTTCATCTATCTCCTGTTTCTAGAATAAACAATACACAACATCAGATTTACCTGATATGGAAATAAATAACTGCCTGTGTATAATGTATGCACATACACACATTTACACGCACGAAATTTATATGTATTTTTTTCAGATAAGTTTAGAATACAATGCACCAATGCACTGATTGCTTTTTCATCTGTATTGATTATAAGTCAGTTCTTTCTTTTCTGTATATGGATTGTAGCTATTTTTGTTTCTGAAAATATCTCTACATAAAAAAATTATATGTGGATTAAATCTCTGTTTTCAGTGTATAATTATTATTATATCCTTTAACTCCTAGAGGAACATAGGGCTTCAGCTGCGCACCTCCATCGCCTTCTGTTTCTGCCAACGTTTTCACCCCGCTCCAAGTCTGCCCACATGCTTTCATCTCCTCTTCACATGACCTCCTACAAGTCAACCTTGCGATGACCACCAACTCGCCGCTTCCCTTTCGGGTTCCACTCCATCAATGGCTTGTCTAGTGATGTCACTCACTTGATGGTTTGTTTCCTCAGAGTATGGCCAGCCAATCCATCTCCATTTCTTCCTGCCTATTTGTTTCACAACCAGTTCCTGCTGTGTTGGTTCGCTCATTTCCAGAAATCCCAGTTACTGATGTTTTCTGGCCATCTGATCTTGTGTAGTATTGAGCGAAGACAGCTGTTAATGATGGTCTGTAGTTTGTTTGAGATGGTCTTTATGACGCGCTGGCCAAGTCTCTGATTCATCCGTATATTAGCACTGACTAACTTCACATTGGAGTTGAAAATCCAGATCTTATTTTTGATGGTGAGTGCTGTTGACCCCAACACAGACTTAGGGTAGTGAAAGCCTGTCTTGCTTTCCGAATCTGGCTTTGATATCCTCGTCAGTTCCGTCGGCCGGTAGTTGAAACGATGCTTCCTAGGTAGGTAGGTAGGTGAAGGAGGTTGTTTCTTTCAGGTTCCTCTCATTTATGCTGGCTGATTGTTGTCTGTTGTTGCTTTTGGTGTTGGCCAAGAATCTTGACCACCTCTGTTTTATCTGTGTTCACCTGAAGGAAGTCCTATCTTTTCTGGATGTTTCTTCCGCTAGCTTGTTGCTTTTCACTTGCATATCTTCCAGTTTGTGGGAAATCAGACATATATCACCGGCAAAGTCATGATCCTCCAAGTATCTGTTTGTGTGAGTCCATTTTATGCCTGTTTCCTCATTGCCCGCCGCCGTCTGTCGCATTATCCAATCTACTGTAGTCAGGAGATCATTGGCGATGATAGACAGCCTTACCTTACTCCCGTCCTCACTTCGAAGGCTTCGTAATTTTTCCGTTGTGGATTACTTGGCATGCAGTGGAGCATTGTCGTATAACTGTTGGATGAATGTATAATTGTCGATGGGACCCCATGGTTGTAGCGAAGTAGTGACAAATCACCTCTCGATCGACGCTGTCCACTGAAGGCCTTTTCAAAGTCGATGTAGTTGAGATAGAGAGGTGACTGCCATTCCAAGCTTTGTTCAATGATGATCCGTAATGTGGCGACTTGATCAGTACATGGCTTGGTTCTCCTGAATCCGGCCTGTCCTGGTCGAAGTTTTTCATCCAGGTTGGCTTGTTTGATTCTCTCCAGGATGATGCGGCTTAGTATTTTGCTTGGGATGGACAGGAGCATAATTCGGCGCCAGTGTTTGCATTGACTTAAGTCTCCTTTCTTTGTGTTTTGAATAAGTAATATTTTCTTCTAATCCTCGGGTACTTTGCCCTCTTTCCACACCTTCTCGGTGTATTACTATCATTTTTATTGCAAACAGTATTAATGTTATGTTTTCATTAGATGATTGCAGGCATTCAGTTAAAAGCTTTGCTGAGACTTCAGTTTCGTGCTTGTTGGCACTTACCAATCATCAAGGCCTACCAGGAACGATGAAGGAACTAAAATTCTTTGTGAGATTCGATTCTGTGTTATCCACTACTGCAGTCAGGAACGTTAATACCGATATATTTGTGCTTGCGAGTGGCCACCTGTATGACTGGGTGACCACAGTTAAAATCTCAGAAGAGAATTGATTTTCTTCAAGGTTCCAGATGTGACTTGCTGACTGGTGAGTGCTAGCAAGCATGAAACTGAGGTTGTAGCAAGACTTCCTTGCCATTTCCTTCAGCCACCTAATGATAACTGTTCAGAGTGAACCTGATGGTGAGCCACAAAGCATGGTGTCATATTGCAAACTTGACTGGTGGAATTCAGTCATCATCAAACAAACCACTAGACACCTGACACTAGTCACTTACTACCTGGTGTTCAACCAATATATTAATATACCTAAGTGGATAGTTAGCAGGTAACTGTGAGCAGATGCAAGTGAAAAACGATTAGGTTTCTATTCAAGTATTGCTTTGTGGGGATTTGGTTGATTGATTACAGGATTTCATCATGAGCTGACACTGGTTAGAGAACCATTGGAAAACCTAGGTTTACTGGACAGTTGTTTCATCCTAGTTTGGGACTCTTCATCACTACGCACCAACCGGGGCTCGAACCAGGACCTTCTGGCCACTAGACGAGCTCGAATATCACTAAGCCACTGGACACGATCCAATGGCCAGTGCATGAATTCTAACTTCTGCCAATTCATGAAATAGCGCAACCACTAGCCAATGTCTTCGGCTAGTATTTGTCTTCACACTGGACCTGCTGCACCCTACTGGTCACGACTTCCCACTAGAACCCCAGATAACTATCTACCTGAACAGGCCAGTCTTTAGTGAGCATCTAACCTAGCCTAACAACGGTGCTAATTGTAACGTTTCCATATATTCATATAGTCACGCAGGTTATATATTATGTAGATGTTTGACAATAAAACTATGAATTGGTAAAGATTTTATGAGGTGTGTTCTTTAACGGCTTCAGAGTTTTGTTACTCCTTGACTGCAGACGTTGCTTCAGAATCGCATTTAGGCTTCAAGCTTCATAGCTTAGCGTATGAAATTGAAGTTTTGTGATTTTGTGCTGCTATATGTAGCCTGCTTTTCCGGAATTCTTTGTTTTTACTTGTGTCCAAGTGGCGCTCACTCAAATTGAGGACCTTCAGTATATACCAAGTAACTGCCCGAAACCTGCTTTTTCTGTGGCCACCCTGTCGCTAGATATTTAGATTTCTCATTATGAGGATTCATTTTCAGATCCTGGGGTCAGTGAGTTCACATCAAAGGACATTAAAAATAATTTTTTGAATTGTGGCGGTTAAGCAAACAGTGACACAGTAAGGTAAACATATTGACGATTTTCAATTTTGCACAAATTGAGGAGGTGACATTTCATCACAGTTTCTTTGGAAATCATTCAGATCACATTATGTGGTCTACTTGACAGTATGAATAGTAATCAAGAAGGTAAGCATAAACAACTGATTGCATATACTACCGATTTTTTCACACCTGTACGTTCGCAGTGGAACACGGGCTTCAAGCTAGAGGCCTGGAGTTTCGGTAGCAGTAATGCTTACTTTACGCGATGGGGTTGCTAGCCACATGTCCAACCTTTCCTCTTTACCAATCTTATAACTAGCTTAGAGAGGTTAGTGAGTGCGTCGGCCGGGATCAACCCCAAACAACACGTGTGGTTGGTGAGCATCGTAACTCTGTGCCACCGACGCACATACTACTGACTGACTGATCTGATTAGTTGGATACCACTTTCATCAACCGATCGCGTTCGCTAACCAGATCAAAGTGATTTATACAATGTTCAAAATGCGGTTTGTGAGGATTAGATTTCTTTTTAGGAGTTTGACCACAGATTGATATCATTTGGAGAACCACTGTAAACCAGCGTACTGTCGATGATTCCCAAACTAGGATGAAACAGGTCTCCAGTACCCCCTGGTTTTCAATGGTTCTCTAACTGAAAGCAATCTGTGGGCAAACTCGTAAAAACAAATCTATACAATGGATGGCCGTTTTTCTCAGTATTGTTGTCATGATTCCCTTAGGTCCTGGATGGAATACATACCTCAAGCAGGCCGTGTCTATTTCACCCTTTTTATGTGGTCATCTTTTGCTAGTGCATGACTGCCCATAAGTTGTCTCTCTCTCTCACCTCCATGTCACCATCGGATCTACGCCCGACTCGTCGTTTTCCACTTGGGTTCCAGTAGAGGGCATGGTGCGTGAGACAGCTGAATTTTTCTTGATGAATGAGAGAAAAGTCAACTCAGATATATTGGAATATCATTATGTACAAGGGGGTTAGAGTGTTATCTTGCAGGGGGCATTAAACCTTTAATTTTTTTAATTTCCGATTAATTCCAGAAGCAGTTCTAATAGAATAATTTGAAAACATTAGGCTCTGAAGAATATTTGTAAACTGAGAAAAATCTAAAAACTGTAAAGGTTTGTAGGTCGAACTAACATTTATGCATTAATACCAAGTTTACGAGAAAAATAGTAGTGCAAAGTTGGAAAACTGTAAACTGTTGGAGTGGGAAAATTGCTGGAACATTAACTATATATAAGATATTTCGGTCAGAAAAACTAGAATCCTTGAAATAAATAGTAATGCTATACTTCCGAAAGAGGAAGCTTATAGTCTGTGACCCATTTGAAATATTTAAAAGTTATTCCATTATGAGTAAATTTTTGTTTTGATAAAGTCTCACAGAGTTCTACAGTAATGTTTACTGATGACGTTTCGAACACAATTTATTGCTCATAATCATATCAAGTGATTTCTGATTTTCTTCAGGCTGATTCTCTAGCTTTTTCGGATGTTTCTACAACAATTGCCTAATCTTTGTCATTGACCATACATTTGAGTTTCTGTTTGAGTTTTTCGATTTCATTTCGTATATTATTTAGTTTCACAGTAACTCGATGTAGTTCTCCTCTTAGACATAATCTACTTACATGTTCCGCTGCTGATGTTATTTTTCTTGAAGTAATTAGAGTACGTACACGTAAATATTTTGGAATTATATGATTTTTTAAACATCGGCTGTTAAAAATCCGATGATTGGTGAATCTTGCTTCAGTTTGACTAAGTCGTGTGAGTTTGTTGATAAGCTTCCTAGTAGGAAGACCATAAGTATCATTGATATAAGAATAAAACTTGTTCACTGTGGTAGAGTATAATTCCATTATGGGTAAATTTTTGTTTTGATAAAGTCTCACAGTGTTATACAGTAATGTTTACACCTTGATATGATTATGAGCAATAAATTGTGCTCGACACGTCATCAGTAAACATTACTGTATAACACTGTGAGACTTTATCAAAACAAAAATTTACACATAATGGAATTATACTCTACCACAGTGCACAAGTTTTTATTCTTATATTTAAAAGTTATATCTGTGGGTATTGTTTATTTATAATGATTATAATTTGAAATTATTAGAAAAATGAAGTTCGGGAATGCAGAATTTAAGAGATATTTGTTGCCTACTTTACTATGATATAAGTAGTAAACTTTCAACTTGAAATTTATTTCATATAAGTGGTTGAGAAGATAGATTGTGGTATTTCTTAGCTCTGAGGTACTTCCATGATGCGGCTTGAGGACTATGGGTCTCACATATAAGGATATAAAAGTACATGGTGAAAAATGTCTCAGTTATTTATTTTTAGTTGTACCGTCAGAGTGAATACTATGATTGAAGATGGTATAAATGGACGATGTAAGTAAAATCGTATTCACTGCAATAATAATAGTGATAACTTTATTATGGCCAGTGTTCATAAAATGCACAGATTCTCAGCAGGAACTAATGCATAAAATTTTTTCACTGCTCGGCATTTTCAATTAAAATAAAATTTTACAGAAGGTCGCGTGACGCAACGTCGTCTGACCTGGAAAGCAAACCAATACTTAACGATAATTCTTCTTTGTCCTCCTCAAGAAATGCATGACATTTATTTGAAAGCCTATTAAAAAGGTACAAAAGTACATTTTTCGATTCGAAGACGCAAATGTACTATTAAAGACTTCAGGTATTTAGTTTTATTTCCTAGAGAGTGGTAATTTGTACATCAATCGATGTATGCTCTGCAGATGTTGCCCAGTAAGGCAATAAAAGCTTCACAAGTAAACCATCCAGGTTGGAGAACACAATAATATCAAAATCATCCAACTGAACTAAAAATCTTCTCAATTATACGCATGTTTGTACTAAGGTTGTCAGCTAAAGTCATCTCATGTATCGGGATTTGTTGCCACTAACGATCGCCCTTTTTCTCAAATTTAGTACAAACTGGAGAATCAGGACGCTATAAGCATTGCGAATACTAACGACAGTAAACTGAACTATTAGATGCTATATTTTTATAGGTGTAAGCAACGCGGAGAGGAGAAATTAAATTCAGCATAAAGATGGAGGTTTTTGTTAGCCCGATTTTTAATCAGACAGCCGGTTTGTTATATTGGTTATGTTAATGAACTAAACGATGGAGTGAAAATGTTGATGAAACATCACAACAGATTAGATGAGGTTTTGAACAGTTACCGATAAATATTTATCCGCTATATATAGAAAAAGATAAACAGCAATCACCACCATTCAAAATGTCCTAAAAGTGTGTTCAAATTATGGATACCTTTAATGTCGTAAGTACTATTAATGGTGAAATGAAATTTTATCAGCAAATTAGTGATTCGTAAAGCGGTTTATCATATTTCACAGTCACTATAGTAATGATTATGAAATAAATAGCCAGTGGAATACTTACCTTAATAAACAGAAACTTGACGCAGATTCTAAAAAGTCTTAATAATAGAAGAGTAGAGGAAAATAACGTTCATGGAAGAAAGTTTAAAGGAATGCATCAGTCTAGATAATAGTAATAATATAATTCGCTCAGCCAGTAGTGAGACTGGTAAAGAGGAAAGGTTGGGCATGGGGCTAGCAACCCCATCCTGTAAAAATTAACACTGCTACAGAAACTTCAAGCCTCTAGCTTGCAGCCCTATGTTCCACTGGGAACGTGAATGAATAAAAAAAAATACAGGCAGGGACATTTTCCGAGTGTTTCTCTTCATAGGATACATTTGGATTGGTCGACGTCTTAATGTTAACAGTTACAATAATGCACTGGGTAGTATCATGAAGGTTCGTAGTTGGTTTTAAATAGCCTATATGAAAAAGCCATTTTGATATCACTAGGTAAAAACACAGTCTTCAGAATTTAGACTTATATTAGCTCTTGATCTGATTGGCCCTACCCTACCAGTTTGGCATATTCAGCTGCCAGTTACACCCACAAACAAAAGAAGAAATCTAATTTCTGCATACTTCACATCGCATATCTGTACAATTCACAATTTAAGAGACATGGGTTATTCTGTTTATTTGAAGACTCACAAATTTTGAAACTTCAAGTAGTGCCAGGAGCTCTCAAGTGATACCACTTCTGGGCTGAGTCTCCAACGACAGAAACCGCCTTCCGGTGTTTATGTCACTTTGATTTGGCTGAACAGCAATCATTACTGGTTGATGTGCATGGTGTCCGACGACTCAACTCAGTCAGTCGGTAGTACATGGAATAATGCAATTATGTTTGCTTTCTTGATTACGACTAATGGTAAAACAGATCACACATTGTGATCTGAGTAAATTTCCTTTTAAAGTAAAGTCTGACAAAATCCAATCTCGAAACGTGAAAACTGGAAGGGGTGAATTAAATTAGAAAAATTAATGATTTTGAAGGTTAACGCAGAAATTGATTGTAATTAACTTAGACTACTTATCGCGTAAAAAGTAGTTAGTATATTTGCCTTAGCACCTTGCTAGTCCCATGCATCCGATATTTAGTTGCATAGGCCGAATTTTCGTGGTTTTGTTTGTTTAGAGAAGTAGTGATAAGGTTTTGAATGACTTCATTTATCCACATGTTTAGTATGTTTAACTTGGAAAATCTAGAACTATAGACAGCATAGCTGTATGAATTGTCTAGTCGGAGTACATTGTTTTCCATGTGGTTGTGCTGTCTGAGCTGGATAGTTAGTTTGCAAAGCTTTCAACGCCCTACTAGGTGACATCTTCAGCGCATACTTCAATTTGAAGTATATTGTTCTAACTATAGGCGGAGACACAGGTGATGATGTTAAAACCATAATTGAAATGGCAAGACAGATCTTAATCACTCTGAAATCGATTTAAAATCTGCTCCAATTACTTCAAGGAATGAAATCTGGATTTTAAACATCTATGCTAATTCACTTAGTTCTTTTATTATTATTATTGTATCCTTTAACTCCTAGAGGAACATAGGGCTTCAGCTGCGCACCTCCATCGCCTTCTGTTTCTGCCAACGTTTTCACCCCGCTCCAAGTCTGCCACATGCTTTCATCTCCTCCTCACATGACCTCCTACAAGTCAACCTTGCGATGACCACCAACTCGCCGCTTCCCTTTCGGGTTCCACTCCATCAATGGCTTGTCTAGTGATGTCACTCACTTGATGGTTTGTTTCCTCAGAGTATGGCCAGCCAATCCATCTCCATTTCTTCCTGCCTATTTGTTTCACAACCAGTTCCTGCTGTGTTGGTTCACTCATTTCCAGAAATCCCAGTTACTGATGTTTTCTGGCCATCTGATCTTGTGTAGTATTGAGCGAAGACAGCTGTTAATGATGGTCTGTAGTTTGTTTGAGATGGTCTTTATGACGCGCTGGCCAAGTCTCTGATCCATCCGTATAGTAGCACTGACTAACTTCACATTGGAGTTGAAAATCCAGATCTTATTTTTGATGGTGAGTGCTGTTGACCCCAACACAGACTTAGGGTAGTGAAAGCCTGTCTTGCTTTCCCGAATCTGGCTTTGATATCTCGTCAGTTCCGTCGGCCGGTAGTTGAAACGATGCTTCCTAGGTAGGTAGGTAGGTGAAGGAGGTTGTTTCTTTCAGGTTCCTCTCATTTATGCTGGCTGATTGTTGTCTGTTGTTGCTTTTGGTGTTGGCCAATAATCTTGACCACCTCTGTTTTATCTGTGTTCACCTGAAGGAAGTCCTATCTTTTCTGGATGTTTCTTCTGCCAGCTTGTTGCTTTTCAATTGCATATCTTCAGTTTGTGGGAAATCAGACATATATCACTGGAAAAGTCATGATCCTCCAAGTATCTGTTTGTGTGAGTCCATTTTATGCCTGTTTCCTCATTGCCCGCCGCCGTCTGTCGCATTATCCAATCTACTGTAGTCAGGGAGATCATTGGCGATGATAGACAGCCTTACCTTACTCCCGTCCTCACTTCGAAGGCTTTCGTAAGTTTCCCGTTGTGGATTACTTGGCATGCAGTGGAGCATTGTCGTATAACTGTTGGATGAAATGTATAATTGTCGATGGGACCCCATGGTTGTAGCGAAGTAGTGGACAAATCACCTCTCGATCGACGCTGTCCACTGAAGGCCTTTTGAAAGTCGACGAAGTTGAGATTGAGAGGTTATTTTATACGGGTGAGAAACTTGGTGCTTTGCAAAAGGCAGTCCCTAAATATTTCAGACGACTTTTATGAACATCCGCCTTCACTGACGCAATTTTGAAGATCAGACAGCCAGCCAGGAAGTGTCAGTAACACTTAATTCTGGGAACAATCAATAATCTACTTCTCGAGAAATATTTCGCAAAATATGGTGATGAATCGGATACGCATTTAGGTGACCGTTGGGTTGCATCACGTGCCAGGCAAACCTTGAGTCGAACCTCACTGAGAAAGAACAGGTTAGATTCAAAAGGTGATGTAAATAATATCATATGAGAAGGAGAAAAGAGCCTTGGGCGAAATCGTGATCACAGCTAAAGAAGACTACAGAGAACAGTTCAGGATGGCAATGTGGTACTGAAGCCATATATTCCCCCGGAACTCATGGGAAAAATAATGATAATAATAATAGAAGGTCATTGTATTTACGAGTGCGAGTACCGTTGTAAATCACTTTGGTTTTCACTGTAACTCAGCTTGAGGAAAACCAAAGTATACACACGTATTTATTTATTATTCATTTATTTAAACGCATAAAAACTTGGTACAATATGGCACCAAGAAGGATGCGCCACGCACTTATATTAAAACAACATAGATCAAAAGAATAGAACAAGAAAGAAGAGAAAAAATATATATATATAAGCAGAGAACGGGCAAAGAACTTCATCTGGAAGCAAAACAGTCATGCTTAACAAGTTCAAACAGTATTCTTTAACTATTATCGGGAAGGAAGAAAGAAGGAAATTGCAACACGTGTAATAGCACGCGATACGTTTCAGTGATTGTTTGTTGCTCATTCAATTCATTGTGTGAGAGCTGAGATACTGCCCAGGGCCCAGACCGAAGCAGGTGGTTTTATTAAGGGACCACTTCCCGAGCCTTTGACTTCGAGTCTAATCCACAAGGCAGCGGAGCAGCGGCAGGAGCTGCATTCTCATGGTTTACGGTGACCCATATGGGTTCATACGCCATTTGATCCGATTGGAACTGGAGCCCATGTACCCCATGGTAACTGCTTTTAGTTTAACCGCTATCCAAACAACCTTCTGACATGGTAGGACCTGCAGGGACAGAGTCCCAGTCAGCTTAGCACGTTGGGTCATTACGGTTTTCAAGCCGACCACCACGACAAGGTAGCAGTTATCGGCCGGGAAAGTATACACAGGATAATTTTTACTTTCAATCAAACTATTTAGAGTCTAGAGATGTATATTATCATTTCCTAGAGAGTGAATGTATCGTACCGCATTCCAAAACAAACACTTCTTATTTTCCCAGAAATACGTCTTTCGAGAGTGTTAAAATACTCAGACAGGATTCGTTTTTGCTGTGTGCAACCATCCTTATGTTAGATTAATACAGCGTTTAACAAAATGTCCTTTAATGAAATGAGTATCTGAACATATTTTACTCATAAGGATTCTATAGCTCTGTAATATTTATAAGTAACTTAAAATTAGGTTCTCAGTAGTAATCTTATAGATTTAGTTCTGTAATTGTGATATTGGTTGACAGTAAATTACCCACGTTCGCCTTCAATTTTTGCTTGCTGGACTTACGGTTAAGGCCTATCGGCGACCCTATTGATACTGATGTTTGGAATCTTCATAATCTTATGTTAAATTTATAGACGAAACTTGATCATCACCCCAAAAATAAACGTGGTCAGTAGATTTCCATTAGTACTCAAGAAATGCCAAGTGACCCGGTTAGTATTAATTGGCAAGAATGGATGACGTATGGATAAACCAGGTAAATAGCTTGTTTTGGAACTTTAGAAGGTGTAGGTAGTAAAGAATATTTTTTTTGCAAATCATCATTACAAATCAACAATTGTTAGTATTAGATGGTTGGAGGCAATAAGACACAGTAAGCCTTGGAACTACGTTACCTGCTAGTCGGCAGTCATCAGCAAGGCGTATCTGCAATCTCGAAGGAACTCATGTCCCTTCTCAGACTCTAACCCGCATCACCAGTGCCACCTGCAGTCAGGGACGTTACCACTGAGCTATTCGGGCTCGCGACTGACCTGCAGTAGGACTGCAGCGGATATTTTGTTTTGACACTGGTCACTAGTGTGATGTGTTTAGTTCTGTCTTTAGTGCAGACTGGATTCTATCAGTCAAGTTTGCAAAGTGGCCACCATGTTAGGTGGCAGGTACGCCTTGCTGTTGACAGCAGGCTAGCACAAAATCTAGATCGAAAGCTTCCTGTGGCCGATTGCCTCCAACCATCTGATGCCAACAATTCATAGTGCACCGTGTTGGCGGGTCACCTAGCATGGTGGCCACATTGCAAACTTGACCGTTAAAATTCAGTCTTCACTTAACATAGGACTAGACATACACATTACACTATTTACTGACTAGTGTCCGATCAAAAAAATTCAATTGTACACTGTTGTTCTTGCTGTATTCGAATTCATCAAGGGGAATAAATTCATGAAGTTCTGACAAATGTGCAGTTAAGTATTGTTTTTAAAATTTCAGTAAAGTTCAACTGTTACGATCATTTCTTTACTGAATTGTGTGTGTCGTTTTAATTTGTATCACATGGGTATTTTTCATACTTTTAGGATTTTAGCGATTAGAAAAAACAATTTCATTTCCATTCTGACACATAAAGGCAATAGTCCTTACTGTTTCTAGTGTAAAAAGAAATGCTCAAATATTTCCTTCAAGTATCTTGAACTAAATTTAAGGGTTTAAATGTTGCCAGCTGTTGAAACTTTCTTCCAAGTTTAATCACATATTGATGTCAGTTAGGAACTATTGGAAAATGTAGATTATTGGATAAATGTTTCGTCCTAATTTGGGACTCTTAGGCAGTATGCAGCCACTGGAGACTGAACCAATGGCATTTAGTTCACAAGAGAAGCCCGTAGACCATTCATACACTGGACCCCATCCATTTGTCTACGAGTTCCAAACTTTATCAATTTGGGATTTTAGCGCGACTACTAGCCATTTTCATCGACGATAATTTGTCCTTACATTCGACCGGGTGAACACCACTTGTCATGACTACTCATTAGAACTCAGACAATCTCGTTCTATAGCTAGACACTAGATAGCAGCGAATTAATTTTAAAGAGGTAGTTTGTAGGTATTTGGTTTGTTCCCTAGTTTGATAGAGTAATGATGTCATCTAGGAAACCACTGAAAACAAGGGAGTCCTGGACATCTGTCTCGCGCTAAATTCACGAAGAGCTAGAAGTTTGAATTCACGGGTCATTGAATCGAATCCCACTGGCTGGATCGTTTACGAGATTGCCTTGCACCCCGAAGGTTCTGAGTCCGAACCCCTTTGGGTGCTGATGCTGGAGGTGTAGGACCAGGGCGAGACAGATGTCCAGTAGTCTGACGTTTTCCGGTGACTACCTAACTGAGGTGAATCCATGATAAAACTTGAAATAGACCAAATCCCTAAAAGCTAACTCTTGAAACTTTCTTAGTCATATTGATGACTCGTTTTATCTTATGTTAGTCTGTGACTGCAGTCTTTCATTTGCACAGATTCTTTAAAAATAGAGTCGTTCATTATCTACTGCCAATATGTGTATTCACATATAAGCTAAAAACTAAAAAAAACTCTACTAACCTTTTTGAACTAGCACTCTGAATTCAAAGAGTTCAAGAGAAAACACCTTGCACCAAATAAGTCTTTTATTGAAACCTGGTTTAAAGCATAAGAAAGTTTTCTGTGTGAAAATAATTATTCTGAATCAGAGGTGAATGAATGTGTCGCCTGTTTAGGGATGAAAACCTCTCCAACCAAGTAAGTGGTCCGGGGTTCAATACTCCACCAACCCAAACCTACACCTCTCCTACACAGTAATAAGCCCAATATGTAGGGAGATTAGGTGTGAGACCAGTAACCTCATCCTATAAAAGCAACACCACCTTTATTGTAACTTCAAGGCTTAAAGCTTGAAGCCATTTGTTCTACTCGGAACTTAAGGGGATGAAGTCATATAAGCGAATGAAGTGCACCTTCGGAATAGAAATTACATTATTATATATATATATATATTCCTATTTGAATTGTTGCTTTTAGGATAAATTATAATTTTAAGATTTGCCCATATTAAGTAGCTGATCAAATTATCCAGTTGCCCGAACCACATTCTAAAGGAAATATCAAACAAAAGGCTGTTTAGTATTCAACTGGTGGATGGTGACTAGCAGTGGAATCCAGGATGCGCATTTCGTCCTATTTGGGACTCGTCAGCTTGATGTACCTGCATTTCTCAGTGAGTGATGATGTTCCCACCGACATGTCAACCTGAGACCGAGCACTTCGGTCCAATCAATCGACGGGAGAATCTCAAATTCAATAAAAAAGGCTGTTTAAATAACTGAGAATGGATTAGGCTACTCGCATTTATCAAGCTTATTTAAATGATAAAAATGTTGTAGTATGTATAATCTCGTATATTCTCCAAGATTTAACTTCTCGTCATATATGCAGTTTTAGGCCTACAAAGTAATCTTTTTATAAACTACAATTTACTGGGTGATTTCCTCTCCACAAGTGATAGTGAGAATCACTGTCGTAGCTTAAAATTTTTAAGAATTCTCTATAAGATGAACACGTAGACCAATAAGAAAGTTTAATAATTCCCATTGTAGCATTAAGAATACAACATTCAGCAAAGAGAATCTTTTCAACGAATGTATTATGAAGTTATATAATCGTATATATATGGTTTTTAAGAAATTATATCCGGTGAAAGAATGATCAAAGGTGTTAATACGTGAAATAATAATGGTAGTATGAAATGCAATTAAAATGTTTGTGGTTATAATTACAGTTAAATGTCAAGTAGCAAAATAAGTAATGTCATATACAGAATAATACATAAGGTGTATAGATCTTGGAAAGGGGTGCATAATTATAGGATTAGTAGGCGAATGTAAAATGTTACATAATATAGTGTGAAATTCGTACTATAGAATACAATATTGTAAAAATAAACTAATAATAATAATTTTGGATTTAGAATGACAAGTGGGACCAGAGAAAACAATTCAGAGTGAGGATGATAATAATAACAATCATAATCGTAGTAATGACGGAAGGGTACATATAATAACTAAATAAATATATATATATCCCTCTACGGACAAGGCAAAAGTAGGGATTGTACATACTTCTTTTGTACACGGAGGCCTGGCATGAAGTCATGAATTACCAAGGCCCTAGCTGTCTTTAGAAGTCTGTAACGAAGAAAACGCGGGAGGTTAGCATGGATTTGGCAGATGATCTTAAAATCATGGTCAGGTATGGCAGGGTGGCAGGAATCGATCCGGAGTTCTAGAATAGAGTTTCGCACACACTTCATTTTTCCCTTGTAGAACCATGCTGGAATATGTTCTAGTATCTGTGTGGAAAGCGTACTCTGGCTACGGTCAATATACTTTGCTCTACAAGAGCAGGTGAACTGATAGATGCACATGGAGGCGGCCAGACGAGGGAGCTTATCTTTTACAGAGGTAGAGAACAATTTGGGGCTGGTGAACGTCATTTGTAATTTTGCTGCAAAGAACACCTTAATGACTGTTTTAGAGAGACGATTTCTCAGCATATCTAAGCTTCATCACCTCTGAATTCCAAGTTCATGATTGAGGTTTTCTTTGGAACTGAGTCGGTAAAATTTAAACTGGTCATCGATACATTTCAAAAGAAAACCTGACTAACTTTTAATTCATGATATAGGAATATTTCACACTATTAATTGTTTTGCTACTTGACACTTCACTGTGACTATAATCATAAATATTTTAATTGCATTCCATACTACTATTATTATTTCATGTATTAACACCTTTGATCTAATTTCCTCACCAGATATAATTTCGTAAAAACCATATATATACGATTGTACAGGCTGATAATACATTCGTTGAAAAGAGTCTCTTCGCTAAATATTGTGTTCTTAATTAGAAAGTTCTCCTTTCAGATATAAAGAGAATAACACTACTACTATTTGCTTATTTGAACATGCCTCATAATATTCTAGAATCATCACATCTGGTTTAAAATATAGAATCTCGAAGAGTAATGATCACCCACTGCCTTTATCTTGATCTGAAAATATTGCCTGTTATTTTATAATAATAAGGCCAAATAAATGCTCAATTCAGAAGGAGCTAAATCTACTTTACTTTATCGATTTCGCTTACTTCTACCTCATTAATTGGACATAAAACTTAAAAGCGTGCACTTGTGAGCAAAGTTGTTGAAATGTGAAAGTTTTTTGTGATGCAATTTAGAGTGGTCATGACATGTTATTGTTCCTGAAGCTATTGCGTCTGAAGCATAGGGTGCAGGGTTTGAGTGCCAGTGGTAACAATCTCATTCACTGGAAATGAAGGTGAATCTAACTGACAAGTCCCAAATAGGACTCAAGATGCTCATCATAGATTCCCTAGTTAGTCATCATCCACTAAATATGCAGGGAAAACTGTTTTTGTAACCATCTGAAAGTTACTGCCCGTGAAATAATAATTAAAAAAAACAAAATAATTGAGCAAAGCATATCATTTTCGATCATTTCCTCTTCTGGCTCTACAATATATATATATATATATATGTTTATAGACATAGAACATTTCAGAATAGTAGTCAGCTTCGTGCCCTTGAAATACAAACGCATTCTGATGAAGTGCTCGTTCACAAAGCAAGAGCAGTCTGCTCGGATGAATGTCTCGATGAAGAATTTAATAATAGTAAACGGTTACTGAGTGAAAACCGTTATCCAGAAAAGTTTATTGATAAAAATATGATTCTAAAGTCAAAGCAGCCCAAGGTACTCACAGTGAGGAAAATGGCCTTATTCTTAAAAATTCATTTCCTCGGGAACAACATCAGTGAGATACTAACACAACACCTTAAAAGTGCGATAAGAAAGCATTCCATGCTCCTCCTTCAAAATCATCCCTATTTTGCGTTGGAAAGTAAAAGAAAAACTGCTTAATTTTTCCTTTTCCATGTTCACTTATCAGTTTAACTACTCCTGTGGAGCCAGTTATATAGGCCGTACAATTAGGCGTGTTCCTCATTGAATTTGTGAACATCACACTGTGTGGTTAAGTAAAGGACAAACAAAATCTATTCGCAGCGCTATTCTATTTCATTTTGCGGATACAGAACACAAGATTGATGTTAATCAGGCTTTCAGAGTTATCTACCACATACCAACAAATCTTAATTTCTCCAAAAGGGTTCGATTACTAAATATTGATGAGGCTGTCGGGACCAACATTAAAAAAGCCTAATTTATGCGTCTAAAAGAAGCTAGTTCAGACATTATCCTTACCTTGACCATCCGGGATTTAATGATCCTCAATTTTTTGGAAATTTCACTAATTTTAGTTGATATTCTATTTGCTATTATATCTTTATTATTACTATAATTTAAGCATCTTTAATGAACTGTAATTCCATTGTGACCTTACTTTACAAATCGATATTATTTAAAAAACACTAATACTTTTATTGACTATTATTCTAGAATATTCTATGAATGTAAACATGGAACTTCGGTTTCAGACTAATTGGCACCAGTCAGCAAGAGGCATATTTGCGACGTTGAAAATATCTTCCACCCTGACGGATTGGTGCATTCAGTCATGTGATGACCAGTAACCAGTAACCTTGGTGAACACACTGCAAACTTGGCTGATAGAATCCAGTCGTTAATGAGCAACAGACACATGAACATTCAACGCATTCACTATAGAATCACTCCAGGTTCGAATAGCTTAGTGACGATGTATGTAACTATAGCTATGAGTGACACTTCTAAGAGAAATCATTTCCTTCAAAGTTGAAGATACGAATCACTGATGATGAATGCTGATGATCACGAAATCTAAGTCCAAAGCTCTCTGAAAATTGTCTTCAATCATCCATGATTTATATTCCTTGTATTTTTTAGTTGTTTGAGAGATTAAACTCCTGTGTAGGAAATATAAATAGTAAGAAACTGGGATAAAATTGATTTTTATTCGAAATATCAGATGTCTGTCAGCAATTGAAATGTTTATCCCATTATATACAGTATTACCAGTACTAAGAACTTTCTAGTAGAATAACTGTTTCGCAAGTGAAACTCCTCTGTTTTCTTATAAAATGTCAGTTAATAAAATTTACAGACTAAATTCTGGAATTCAAGAGTTGATTTGTAGGGATTCGATTGACTTCTCACTAGAATCCCAGGTAATCTCATTGATATCCAAGTGTTCGTTTGTAGGGGTTTGATTGGTTGGGTGTGGGGACAAATACTCACCGAAGACATTGGCTAGGAGTCGCGCTATATCGTGAATTGGCAGAAGTTAGAATTCATGGGCCATTGGATCGGGTCCCAGTGGGTTGATGTTATACGAACTCGGCTTGTCACCAGTGTTGGTGGGCGCGCTGATGAAGAGTCTATGACTAAGACGAAACTGCTGTCCAGTACTCCAAGGTTTTTCATTGGTTCTCTAACTAATGTCATCTGGTGATGAAATTCTGTAATAAATCTTGAAAATCGGTCTGAAACTCACTAGTGGCTAATTACAAGACGAAACTGTCTGGAGTCCTACTGTGAGGTTGTGACCAGTAAAGTCTACCAGGTCAGGCGTGAAGACTAATACTCATCGACGACGCTGGTTGGTTGTCGCGCTAAAATCACAAATTGGTAAAAGTTGGAATTCACGGACCATCGGATCGTGTTACGGCCTAAATAATCCATGAGACTGCCAGAGTCTGAACCATGTTGAGGGTGCTCTGCTAAAGAGTCTCAAAACTAGGACGAAAGAAACCTCCAGGACTGGTTTACAGTGGTTCCCTGACTGATATCAAACCCCTACAAAAATTAAATTCGAAAACTTAAAACTTTTATTTTTGACCACAATTAAAAATTCTATACATATTCGAGTATTTTAAGAATTTAGATTATAATTCACTTAACTTTATTGCTCAATGAGCGGTTTACTGTTTTATTACGTACGACTTGAAATCTCTGTAAAATCCACATCACTTTAGCTTTTCCATTTATTTCGGTAAATTCAATTTGTCGTAATTATCATGAATAAATCTATTCGATAACCTTCTATAATTGAAAGAAATATTTTCCAATCTTTCATAAACCAAAAAAAAAAAACACAAAAAAACAAAACAAAAGTAATCAATAGGAAATTAACAGACCAATACACTGATTGCTATACAATTTTGTTTTACTAGGCCAAAAACTTTAAAATGATGAACTGTTTGTGTGCATGCACATTTATATCGATCGATAGAGAATATAAAAACAATCCAGTCTAGGATTTATGTATAGTTTAAAGAATTTATTCAACCAATCATATTCGACTTCAAATATTACCTTAAACTAAGAAAGTTATTCCAGTTTCCTACAAGCTTAAAAAACGGTTTTTATTGTTTTGATTTGATTAACACTAAGAAAAGACAGATGATTGTGGATTTTTCCTGATTCTAAGCGTTAAATTGCCTAATCTTCTCAAAATATAATGGCTTCTAAGTCGATTATGGATGTTGTGAGGGATGTGAGAAGAGCATCAAATTTTCGTAGAGCTTCTGTATTTAACGAAGATGTATGTCATTATTTTTTAAATTCATGAAATTATATGATCCGTAGGCTAATTTATTTTCATTATGTAGTTCATGTATAATATCTTTTAGATTTATATGTCACTTGACTGTAGAGTGTGGAGTATTATTATTATTGTATTATTGATTACAGCTTGATTCCACACCGTACTTTTGATACAAGTGTGGAATTTTCAGCGTGGATATCGGTAGCCCAAAATTCACAGGCCGACCGTAGATATCAGGTGTGCGTCGGCGTGGGCTCGAACCACGGACGATGTGTATTGTCGGCGAGAGTCCTAACCACTGTGCCACCGACGCAGATTGATTTACAGTTGTGGTAACGTAACGCGAAACCTGAATTTCGCGGATGATTTATGTTTGATGTCACTGTCACAAAATCGAAGACTTACAAGCGAAATACGACAAACTGATCGAAGAAGCAGCGAAGACAGGACTCCAGGTGAACATAGACAAGACGGAGGTTATGAAAATAACCAACCAACCAACAACAACAGCAGTAGCAACAACATCCAGCGCCAATCACCATCAACGGGAGGGATTTGAAAGAGGTTACTTCATTCACTCACTTATCTAGCATTGAGCATTGTCTCAACTACAGCCAGTCGGAATAGACGAGGATGTTAAATCGAGCGAGAATCAGGAAGGCGAGAAACACATTCATCAACCAACCTGAAACCAATCTGGAAATCTTCGTCACTCAGCCAACATCAACAACAAAATTCGCTCGGTTTTTCAATACAAACGTCAAGTCAGTCAGTTTTTCTATATAAATCAGAAACTTGGCGAGCGGGTTAAAAAGAATATTTCCAACAGCCTGTTGCAGACTTCTATCAACCAACAACTGTCTACGCTCTATACTGAAGATCAGATGGCCGAGCCGGAAAGAACCACCAACAAGAAACTATGGGCACTAACAAACAAAACAAGAACCAATCGCCAACCAACAAATATGCAGGAGAAAGTGGAGATGGATTGGACACTCTCTCGCTGAGGAGGCCGGTTGGTGACATAGCGCGCGCGTCAGGCCATTGTTCGAGTGGAACCCATAAGGGAAGCAGGAGGCAAGTGGACCGTCAGTGTAAGAGTGACAAGGAGGAGATGGTGTGAAGAGGAGTTGAAAGAGTATGGACTAACATGGATGCAGGTGAAAAGCACAGCAGAAGGAAGACAGAAGCAAGTGGAGATGTGCAGCTGAAGCCCTATGTTCCACTAGGAATCCAAGGGAACAATAATAATAATAATAGATATTCAAGTTGATATTTGATTGTTCATGTTTAAAATATTGGTCAGCTGAATGGTTATATTTGAGGCTAATGTACATCTCAAGACTTCGAAAGCAAGTCGTCCTATTTCATGCATTAACTGTTACTGTTCAAATGACAGATAAAACAAGACGATGGCCTGAAAGATTTTTGAGTTATTATTTTTAATGTCATTGCTTTCTGATTATGTATTCAGGGAAATGTATTCGATATTCTATGCTTTTTATGTGGATTATTAAAACTTACTATTTAGTTCTAGTATACAAGTTTATGCTATTAGTATTAGACCTGAAGGCAAAACATACAAGTAGTGAGAACAGGCTTCCTCCATGAGAATATAGAGAAGACAGTGGTGATGAGGATGTTAGAGCTTATCAGGATAGGAAAGGAAATCTGTTGCACTTAGCATGATGAACGAAATTCGGATTTTTAACAATAATGTTCAGCCACCACTTCTATATACATCAGAAACTTGGCTAACGCGTCATCAAAAGGCTTTCTAACAGTCTGACTTTACTCCATTCAGATGGCCTGGTCAGAAAAGGTTGGCAACAAAGAACGAACTAATGAAGAACCTATTACCTACTAAATATGTAGAAAAATCGGAGATGGATCGGGTCCACTCCAAGAGGATTGCTGAGTGACATTAAACACTAGGTCCTTGAATAGAACCCGAATGGGGGAAGACAAGTTGGATGTCTGACAACGACATGGAGGAAACCGTGTGAGAAGGAAATGAGAGCCTACTGGCGATCGTAGAACCATCTAAAGAGTACTGCGAAGAAGAGGATGTAATAAAGATGAGCTAGTGAATATATGTGTTTGATTCAGAACTCACCTAAGCGGCTTTAATTGAGATCTCAGTGAAATCACCTTCTCTATGTATACATCTACATTGGCTTTGTTTCACACCACTTTGAAGACTTTGAAATATGTTGCATTGACTAGTTTACTCAGTTGAGTAATGTCTCAAGTTTCATTTTAAATACTACAGGTTATTTGAATATCCTAAAATATTTTTGCGAGTAGTAGTTGTTTATGATTTCCTCAGGTTTTACTCTCTGTATTGCCTTGGTTTTCTTTGTACACCCATGATTATCTGTATATAATTGATTAATATTTCTACAAATTGACACATGTGCAAAACCAATGAGTTCGTACTTCATATGTGTATTATCTAGGTTATTTTATAGTAAGATACTGAATAAATTCCTTGGTGTTATGTATGAACCTGTATGCTTGCAAAGAAGAAGACTTTGTGTACTCACAGCTAAAGAATGAATCCATTCTTTTGTATTTTATGTAATATATTGGTCACCAAACTGTTCTGAGTTATCAATTAATGAAAAAGCCATCTTAATTATTATGTCATTATCATTAACTTATCTGAAACTTATATTTTCACATAAATCGTTTTTAATTTACGGATGATACTAGCAAAAGTACTTTAATTGTTTAGTTTCACAAGGGGAACATTCCTAGTTGTAGCTATACATATTTTTAGGGAAAGTAAATGTTTAGAGTCACTGATAATCATAAACCTACGTGCTACTGATTTGGCGAAATGAGCATTCTCATAGCACTCACATAAACCAGTAGTGGTTGCTGGTCAATCAGATCGAAGTGACAACCATTTTGCTTGCTTGGGATCAAACTCATAATCGGTGAAGCGAGTTTGATTCAGCTCAGGGAGTCGAGTCATTTCAATCGACTGGATTCCTAGCTAGCTACATAGGCGAACTGGTCATTACGTGGCATTAAGGAGACCACATATCGCTATCTGATTAATTTTGGTTTCAACAGGAAACTGTGTTAAAATATGACCTCTTCGAACTGTGTAAAGTGAAAATAATTCACAAACTGTAAATATGATTCGTCAATAGTCAGCTTTCAAATGATTTCGTTGAACTGGCATTTAAATGTATTTTTACCCAGCTTTTTTCTCTGCATACAACAGGCATTATATTTAACTAAGCTACACTAACAGGAAGTTTCTTTAAAGACGTTTTTTTCAAAAAGATACATCAAAATTCTAGACAGAATGTTCCATTTTATTATTTATGAGAGGTGAGACTTATTTAATTCTTGTGCTTTTTTGGAGAGAAATATTCAACGATTAAATTACTTTTCTATAGTTGGTTTGTAAGGATTAGATCTGATATTACGAGTTGATCACGGATTAATATCAGTTAAAGAACCACTGA
This sequence comes from Trichobilharzia regenti, assembly GCA_944472135.2. Lineage (NCBI taxonomy): Eukaryota > Metazoa > Platyhelminthes > Trematoda > Strigeidida > Schistosomatidae > Trichobilharzia > Trichobilharzia regenti. The sequence continues at coordinate 134,417,807 of OX235262.1, forward strand.
AAACCAGAGAGTACTGGATAGCTGCTTAATCCTAGTTTGAAAATTGTCCGCAGTACGCATCGACTAGGGTTCGAGCCCAGGATCTTCCGGTTACAAGGTGATCTCGCATACCATTCAGCCACTGGGACCCGATTTCATGGCCCATGAATTCTAACTTCTACTGTATTAATTAAAAAACACTTAAATCTAGAAGATCCACAATTTATTGCGAATTGCTATATACATCTGATGGTTAGACTATGTGAGATAATGAAAAGAAAGGAACAAGTAGTTCAGCAAAGCGGCCGCTTTCAAAGAATTCATCTTCTTTAGCTGTACAATTGCATCAATATGCAATTTTTAATGGAAGAGGATGGTAAAGAAAGTGATGGGTTGTGAATAACCGTAGTTTTTTAGTTTTAAATGATGCCAGGCAGGAAGTGAATAAGAGTTTCGGGTTGCATAGCAAGTTAGTTAGCTTAATTTAATTAGCGAGTTGTAGCACATAGGAATGAAGAAAAATATCGTATTAACTGGAATTGAAAAATAAATACATGATTTATTGAAAAAATCAAGTTGTTAGAAAAGAGTAAGGTTGTTATGATGATAGTAGAAGTAATTGAACAACTTTGTTTTGTATACAGAGCACCTGTTTCTTTGTCCTAGCAGCCAAAGACTCATTAGTATAGAGGGCATGGAGGTGAATTGTATTTTGGATGGTGTTCTCAAGCCCAGGGGTTGCTATGGAGGTAGATTTTGTTGAGCCTCATAGAACCACGACTTCATTTATGCAAATATACTGGATAATATTATTAGACTCTTTTAGACAAGATACGTGTTGAATGATCACTATACCTAGCTCCACAGAAACAGGTAAGCAGATATATGCTAGCAGAAGTGGCCAGATGTGTCATCCCGTCTTCAGGCTTCAACATACCTGTAGAAGACTGAAGGAAGATGCTCTTAGTGTTGTTGGGAAGAATGTTTTCAAAGATGATGGAATTCATATGTCGAGGTATAGTCTCCCTTGAGATCGACGTTCCAGTCTGAGATAGTTTTGTGTTGCAATAATGTGTTTGAAACTTGAGCGTTATAGTAGCACGCATTTTCACTTTAATTTGTATGATTGTGAACAATAAATTGTATTCGAAACTGCATCCAGTAAATAACATCATTTCACTTTATATATATATATATATATATATATATATAATAAACACAATAACTTGGAATGACTTAGGTTGGCAGACTGTTATTGGTGTAATGGGTGATGACTGAGGGTAAAATGACAGGCCTTGCTGCAGCCTTTTGAGACCTCCTATGAACTGCTAGTCAGAAGCATTTGAAAACTGAAGCTCAGTCGGTAGGGCTCTGCATTAGTAATACGTATGCAACTGGTTTAACAATGTACACAAAAGGATCACTTTCACAATGGAGCATGAAGATGATGAAAAGTTCCATTTTTCGGGCGTCAAGCTGGAGAGATAATACGACAGGACACTTGAAAGATCTGTAAAGAAACATGAAGTGATCTTTGCTTGAATTTCAACAGCTTCTGCCCAGTGAGACACAAACGGACGCTGGTGAAAACGCTTTTCTTTATAGCGAAGAGAATATGTTCACCAAACAAACTAGACAGTGAACTGATGATTTTTGAAAAATGCTTGAAAGAAAGTGGTTATCCACAAAGTTTCATTAACAAGTATGAAAAGAATGACCTCAAGGAGCTTGATAAAGCTACAGTGAATAAGAAGCCTATTTTCATCAAAATTGACTGCAAGGGCGACGACATTATGAGAATGGTAAATAAAAGATTAGGCGCAGCCCTACCTGGGACGTATCCTGTAGCATTATTAGTCTCTCTACCCTGAACGACCTCCTCACTGGGGCGATCAAAGATTGACAAGTTACCTCACATGTTACATGTTACTTCCAGCTGTGTATGCTAAATCACATGTATCTGAGGGAGCAGTTACATTGAAGGAACAGAGAGGAGGACCTGCGTCAGATTCTGCGAACATGTACCATGGGGCCTCCGGTTAAAGGTACCGAATCGTTTAAGCTCTTCAATCGCAAAACACCTGATTGATACAGGACATCAAGTAGACGTGCTGAAATCATTCAAAATAATTAACAGACAAAGTACCTCAAATCTTCTCAGGTTTACTGAAACTATAGCAATAAAACGATTGAAGCCTGACTTATATGTCCAAAAAGAATCGGTTTTTGGACGTCAATTACCCTGGTGACTCACTTCTAACTAACTCTTCGTTTTCTAATTTCGTTAACTAATCTTTTCACTTCACCTCCCCCTTTTATTTTTCGCTTGACTCTCTCAAGAGATAATTTTTCTTGAGTTCCTGAGTTCTGCTCACTGTAACACTTGAGACACCTTGTAAACCGCAACGCCTTATTTCAATACGACTCTCTGACAGTATGCTTGCTAATGGACAAGATTAAGGTAAAACTGTACACTTTTTTATTTTATTAAAGAATTCATGTTGTACGCAGATGATGAGAACCAACGAAATAAAATGGTTCCAGATTATTCTGTGACAATGTCTCTTCTTTCTTTGTTCAAATTTGTAAAAGGGAATCATTGTATGAAACTAGTTCAAGCCCGGTCACTACTCGTATTTTCATTTCAGATTCAATCAACGCTCACGATATCTCTGATTTACATTTATTACATGCATTTACAACAAGATTTCACAGTACAGTCATTCACATTTATTATTTTACCATGCGTAATTTAACATTTTCTAAATTTTTGGTTTTCTATTTTTTTCTGTAGTTTCTTATAACGCGGTTACCCGAGAAAATTATGCTACAAATTTTCTCACATCTAACTCATCCAGAATTATGCAATATCGCACGTGTATGCAAAATGTGGCGTCGCTTGGCATATGATCAGTCATTGTGGCAGTCATTGAATTTACGTCCTGAGTATGGTGGAATATTTGTAAGTTCTTGTTTATATTACATTTACATAAATTATCAAGTATTGGTTTGCAGGGATTTGATTGATTACAGGTTTTATCACGAGCTGACATCAGTTAGAGAATCACTGGAAAACTAAAGAGTACTGGACAGCCTCTTCATCCTAGTTTTAGGTCCTTCAGTGGGACACACCACCGGGGTTCGAACCGAGTACCTGAAGTTCTAGTACAAAGTCGAATCCTTGCTACGTTTCAATTCATGAATAATCCCTATCCAGGCATTAATGGAAACAAAACACGTAGATCAGGAAGAGTCTCTTTTTGGCGAACTCATTTTCTTATCTGTACAATCGCAAATATATATGTGTTATTTTATATGTATATGTACATTAAGTTTGTCAAACAAAATCACAATTGGTTATGGTTATTTTAACCAAACAGGTGAAGGTCTGTAATACAAGTCAAGAAAATTAGATGTTAATGAAACTAGAGTAGCATCCTTTTGGACAGGATGCGCGTCGAACGACTGATGTACCCGGCTCCACAGCAGCAGGTGAACTAATATATGCACATAGAAGTGGCCAGATGCGGGATCTTGTCCTTAAGGCTTCTGCAGATCAGTGGGGACTGGAGAACACTATTCTTAGGGTTGCTGCAAAGAATGTTCTTCTCAGAGATGATGTGATCCTTCTCTTGAGAATATCGCTTGCTAAATCTCCCTTGAAATTCAATTTCATGTAGAGTTTCTTCTTAGGCGCAATTAAAGTTTCATTTCTCCGAATTATTGGTTTCATATTTTTGTCAATGAACTTATTGGATATCCATTTTGGATAAAGATTTCTCTTAGAATATCCAATTCTGTTTCCACAACGTCGGGGCTACAGATGCGTCGGATGCTACTCTAGTTTGATTAACATCTAATTTTCTTGACTTGTATTACAGACCTTCACCTGTTTGGTTAAAATAACCATAACCAATTGTGATTTTGTTTGACAATCTTAGTGTACACATACATATAAAATAACACATATATATTTGCGATTGCACAGATAAGAAAATGAATTCTCCGAAAAGAGACTCTTCACTGATCTACGTGTTTTGTTTCCATTAAAGTCATATCCATCGGGTTCCATAAAGTCAGGTAGGGAACAGTAGTTACTTGCCTATGATACTTACTTGTGGCTGCTCTATATATACCGTGAATTGGCAGAATTTGCACTTTGTGGGCCAATGGGTAGAATCTCAGAGTCTGAATGGTCCACGAGCTCGCATTGTATTTCGAAATTCCCGGGTTTGTTACGCTAAAAGGTTCCGAACTAGACCAAGAGAATTGCTTAGTACTCCTTATTTTCCAAATAGTTTTCTAATTGATGTAAACATTTTTTTCAAATTCTGACATTTGCGTATATGGATTGCTCCAAAAATAGAATCCATTGGTAGTTAAAAAAAAGAAGACTTATTTTATCTATTCAAGTTTATAGAAGTAGAGATGAAGACAGAGTTTAGATTACCTGCCATGAAATACTTTTTAAATCTCTCGTATGTTTATGAATGTTGGAAGTTTTTTATTAAAAAAATTAGTTTCCTTTTATCTTATCATTCAACTTTGATAGGCAGTAGTTTATTTTAACATAGAATTTTGTTTGAATCGAAAACACCAGCTAATCACTACATACTGGAATCTGATGGTTTTATCACTAACAACACTGAGAAATATGAATTATTAAACAAATATAATTTGACTATTGAGTTGGAACTATGTGAACTGATATCGGAGCGACTGGTTATTCGTTGAACACTTTTCTGAATTCGAAAAACTAATATGTGGGAAGGTGGATTATACGGGTCAAAAGATGGATTCTTTAAAGTTTGTGTTCATTTAGTTTGGTTACAGTCTTTACAAGTAAATGGGAAATGACTTATTGAGATGGTGTATTAGAAGGCTCATGAAAAAGCATGAGCGTCAAATAGATTTTCGAAGCAAATATGAGGAGAGGAAGCAAAAACTGTAGATAAATGTAGTAATTTATTTTAATCGTAGTTTCAGTATTTCTAATTGACCGAATTACGACAATCCAAACAAAACACAGAGAGGGCAGAACTCAGGAATTTGTATTTAGCGGAATCATTATGCAATTCATATAAGAAACATATCAACAGTCAACAGTAAGTATTTAAACAATACAGAGATAGAAATTGTCAATCACCACAACAAATCATTGTTGAAAAGGTATATTTGATTATGAAACTAATATTTAAAATAAAATCCTGTAAAAAATCGAAAAAATCCCTAAAAACTAATACTTGAATATCAGCTAGATACTAACTGGCGACTGGCCCTATTCAGATAGGTAGTTACCAGGGGTGCTAGTGGGAAATCATGACCAGTTGGGTGCAGTAGGTCGGGTGTGAGGACAAATACTCGCTGAAGACATTGACTAGCGGTTGCGCCATATCGTGAAATAGCACAAGTTAGAATTCATGGGCCATTGGATCGGGTCGCAGTGGGTTGATGTTATACGAGCTTGGCTTGTCACCAGAAAGTCCTGGGTTCGAACCCTGGTGGGTACGTACTGCTGAAGTGTCCCAAACTAGTTTGAAGAATCAGCTGTCCAGTACTCTCAGGTTTTCCAATGGTTCTGTAACCAGTTTCAGCTCGTAATGAAATCCTGTAACTAACTCAGACATGGTTAGAAAGCTTGGATACCAAAGACTTTTTCGAAGCGTAAAAGGGAACTACAATGAAACTATCACTTTCATTATCATGTGCCAAATAAAAGATAAATTATACATATGTGGTACTTCTATGCGCATTTTCAAATTTAGATGATTTTGTGGAAAAGGCGTATGTGAAGAAACATCTGATAAATTTATATGTTCATTGAACTCTGTGATTGAGAAAATCTGTAATGAAATCATTAAGAAGCATGGTATCGTTGTAGTCGGTTGGATGTGGTCATCAGGCAGACTGTATTACTTCTTTAAGGGTTATTTATCATAATCCATTGAACTTTTTGAATGGGAATTCTGGAGAATCAGTGCGGTCTATCCATTTGAAAGAAGTTTTTTCTACCTTACTCTTTCCACTGGTCTAGACAAATTTAATGAATAAATATGTTATAGAAACTCACCTGTTTCTTGCTGTTTAGAACTTTCATGTTTGTCTAGCACTACGTTTCTTCTAATATTCAAAGATTTCCACATGATTTGATTGCTGAACTGTTTACATTTTCACAATTCATATTGCTAACTGTAATGTGTTTTATAGAATAGCCTGAGAAACATCTAAATGAAAACAATATTGATCATATATACGTCTAATCAATTGCAACCGCATTGAATTTCAGGTAATTTATGAGTTATTTTAACACTACAAAGTATCTCAAACTTTTATAGAACTCATTAAGCAGGAGTAAGACAAAACTGCCTACTATCACCAGTCGTATTTCTTTTTGTGGTGAATTGGGTCATGAGAGAAACTTTGGGGGGGGGGCGATATGAAAGAAATGCGTTGGACCAATAAGAAAACTCTAGAAGACCTGAATTTTGTCGATGATTTATGTCCAATACTACATAAATTCGAAGAATTACAGGCAAAAACAAGAACTTTGTCAAGAGAAGCAGCAAAGATAGGACTTTAGGTGAGCATTACAGATGACGGACGTGATGAAGATACTTAGCCAACAACCGATAGCAAGCGTCAACAGCCATCAACTAGAGAAATCTAGAGGAATTCATCTCTTTCACTTTTCAAGGCAACTCGCTCCAGCTACGGACAGGCATAGAAAAGCTGGACTAATCCTCATTAATCTGAAGTCAGTATGGTAATCTACCGTACTCATCATGTGGAATAATAACTGGATATCCAACACCATTATTGAATCAGTATTTCTACATGGTTCAAAGACTTGCACACGTCACTGGTAGGGTCGTTAATTCTACTGAAAACCCTCATAAAAAGCTACCTTTCCTCATTGTTGAAGACCTGAAAGGTTTAGTAACAAGGAAACCTGTGAATGAGCCAGTCAAAAATCCACCGCTCAACATATATTGAGGAAGAAATGGAGGTAGATTGCGCACATGCTGAGCGATACATCGAGTAACGTCACGAGCCAGGTCCTCAATTGAAAACCTAATGGAAAATGACGCTTTGAGCGCTCAAGAGTAACAGGATTAGACTTTGTGAGAAGAGGATGAAAAGTGATCTTAGTTTAGGCTAAAACGGATTTCAGTGAACAAGATAAAATGTTCCACTCGAAACCCAATGGGATAATAACAACAATAAAATAATCAGTAAAATCAAGAACCAAAACCAGCTCAAAATTCACTGCATATTCTGCTTCAATACTTATTTAACCAAAGTACAGCTGTGTTGAGGAATTCTTGTAGTTTCTCTTTTAGAAGACCGATTCATCACCCACCAAAGGCTTTATTTTTCTTTTTTGTACTACCATAAATTATTTATATGCTTTAAACTTTTGACTTCACTTTTCCCTTAAAAGTGGAACAATACATTTCAGTGACTTTTTATCTTTGAACCCTACTTTGTAAGATTACTGATATCTTATGCTTCATGAGAATTCGGTACACTCAGAATAAGGAACCAAATTCGGATTTTTAACATAAATGTAAATTCACTTGTTCTATATGCGTTAGAGACTTGGTTCGCGCATCACCAGAAACCTTTCTAACATTCCACAAGTCCTTATCAGCAGCTACTTTCGTTCAATACTGTAGACAAAATGAAGGGCCAGAAATGATGGTAAAAATGAACTCTGGGAACGATCCAGCCAAGATCCTGTTGCCTGAAAAAGACGTAGAGAGAAGTTTAGACGGGTTGAACACATACTGAGGTTGTCGTTGAGTGACATCCAGCATCAGGCCATCGTGTGGAGCCCGTGTGGGAAATGACAAACTGGGGTGTGAGTTCGAGGATGACATGGAGGAGATCGTGTGAGGAGGAGATGGGAGCTTATTGGCAACTGATGAGGACTATATATAACAGGATCAAACAAAGATGTCCTGTTGAAGTCCCATGTCCACTCGGAGATCAAGGAAATACTAATAAAAAATGACACGCTTCAATTTTATAAAATTTTAACGAAACTGTAGTTTTAAAATGACAAAATCCATCCTTTTTATCAGTGTAGGTTTTTGACAACAGTAATTGGGAGTGATTAAATCTGTTATGTATAAAACTAGATATTGGACAGAATCTATTTCTTGAACAAAACACCGTCAAATACTGGCTGTTTATTTTTCTACTAGAAATTTAGAAAATTTTAGAAATCGTTTTGCATTATTATGATAAATATATTTATTAATAAATCGTATGAGGCTTGTGAGAAGCCATTCTGACAACAAATTTCAAATGGTGTTATTTAACATCAGATTCCCCATCTTTAATTGTTTATACCTGAATGTAAACTATGTATATACACATAATTGTGAAACCAGAAAGGACAGTTGTCATGCATCTTGTTAATGGAAAGGATATGGATATTTTGTTAAAATCTTACATTGTGATATAACAACCAGGCTTTAAGAGGTTACTAAAGTTTGTTGACTAAGTATTCAAAGTGACCACTTAGCCAAGTAATTCACAATCTCCTGTTTCAGTGGTTATTTTAGAAAAATATTTTTGACAGAAAGCTTTTAACCTAAGTCACATAGTCACGTGATCTGCCATCAGTTGGAAATACAGTCTTACAAAACTGTTTAAAAATATCTACGTTGACCCACTATTTTCCTACCTGTGAAGCGAGAAGATAGAAAAATGTTTGACTGATGAGAAAAGTCTAGAAGATCTGGAGTTAGCGAACAATTTAAGACTAATATCATAGAGACTGAAAGACCAGAATAAGAAAACCAACAATTTATCAGAAGAATCGGAGAAGGCACGATTTTAAGTGAACACTGAGAAGACGGAGGTGGTGGAGTTAACCAGTCAACCCACCAACAATAACAAGTACCAGTCACTATCGATGGGAGAAATTTGAACGCGTTTACTTCCCCCATATATCTTGGAAGCATCCTTTCAACGATAGGTACGCAGAATGGATGAGGATGTTAAAATCAGAATCGGAAAGGTCAGACAGTTCTTAATCACTGTGAAATCAGTCTGGGAATCTTCTTCACTCAGCAAAAAAGAACGAAATTTGGATTTTCAACAGCTATGTTAAATCAGTCAGTTCGTCTGCATGAATTAGAAACTTGACTCACGCTTTACGGAATCATTTCAAACAGCCTGTTTTAAACTTCTATCAACAGCTGCCTTCTCTTCCTACTTAAGGTCATATATCTAGCCAGAAAGAATTAGCAGCAAGGTGACTTTGGGAATGAACCGATCAAGAACCGATCGCTCGAAAATTTTCCCGAATAAAGTGGGGATGGACCGAGCAGATGTTGAGGAGACTATTGAGTGGCATCTAGCATCAGGCAGAACTCTGAGTGTAACCCTAATGTGAAACGACGAGTTGGACTTGAGTGCGAGGGTGACAGGGTACAGAAATGAAAGCTTTTGAACGACTGTAGAGCCAGATAAATGGGTATTCTGAGAAGAGGACAAAGGAGAGATGTGTGGCTGAAGCCTTATGCCTCACTCAGAACTAAATAGAATAATAAAAGGAATAATTATAATACACTAAACTACTGGTTCACCATGACAGTACACGAAGCTGGGAAGAAACGGTTCAGAGTCATAGTGATTTAGTTGCCTTACGCCATCATAAAACTTTGCTTTAAGTGTCAACTAGTTTGGAATGAATAATTAGCTAACACAATTTCTCGACAAAATATATCTTGTAACAGATCAAGTATACCTATTATACTATTAACGGCTTTATTCTTGAGAATATGTTAACAAATAGTTCAATGTCTTACCTCATTTAAAATGCTAAATATTTACTCTTTGTACAGAATCTTCAAGTAAAATACTATTCAGCACTTTATCGTATGACGCTGTGTTGTTCCCCCTGAAATAATATCCAATTCTTTTTAATATTTCCACTCACTGTCCCTGAGATGAGTTTTGTATTAAACGGCTGATTAATTAACAAAGAATATTCATTTTGGTCATCAGTTTCTGCATTTATTTGGCCGTATTCATTAAAGATATATTGTTATTAACAACAATAACAAACACCAAAAGAAAAATCAAAAATGCCACGCGGGAATTCCTAGAAGCCTCGTACTCAAGTGAATCAGCCGGCAATTAACAAAGATATTATTACAAACCATTTTTAACAGATAGTAAAAAGTTGATCACAGGACAAGAAAGGTTGAATTCCAAGTCAATTAAAATGATCAACAGATACGTTAATTAACAACCAGTCACTACAATGGTTGTCAGGAGATACAGTTGCATAATTCATGGAGAATTCGAATGAATTAATTTTATGCTAAAACCCGTGCTGAAGATGTTGTCTAGAAGGACGACGAAAGCTTCACAGTTAAATCAACCAGCTCAGAGAGCACAATTTACTCAATTGTTATTAACAACATTAATGTTTCAAATTACACAGGATAAATAGTAGTGAAAGACTACATTTCAAAAGCATCATTAGATGAGACTGCATTAATATAACACTAAACTGAATATGAGATAAATGATGGGAAGGAACACAGAATTTATGAATTTCTGGATTCGACAGCAGGTCATGGTAGCAGCAGTGGCTTGACTTGCTTCTTTTGCATGTAGAGATCAGGTTGATTTAAGCGAATAGCAATGACATTTTGTTTCTGCAGTGTTTGGTAATTCATTTGCTACCTAATAGATAATAGAAAAAGACTCTTCAGTGTTATCTTTGTGACCTATTTGGACGAGGTGATCCAATATGGAACTGTTGATGGTTTTAACAACACCTTTATTTAACCACTCTGGTAGGTGTTCTTAAACATGAGAGATTAAGTTCTTGGATCAGTGGTCAATATAATTGGCTTCACAGGAGCAGATTAAAATATTTTGTATTACTTTGAAATCCCTCTTAAAAGGTACACGGTTTCATGTAGCAATCTAAAATCATAATTAGATGATTAAAAAAGGTACGAAGAATAGAGAAGAGCTTATACATCATACTAGATGGAAATTCGGGTAGCCCAGTGATTTAAGCAGGCCGATAAATAACAATGAAACTACGAAAGGAAATCTAAATAATAATTACTTATAAACAAGAGCTAATCATCACGTTTTTTTAACCCATCAACTCCAGAAAACTTATAAAAACCAAATAAGAGAATATTTTTAAAGGAAGAATTAAAAAATTAGTGCAGGATAAGTCGCATAATGAATTCCGTCCACTTGAAAGACACCACAAATAAACTGAATAAACTGTGATTTTGTGTTTAAAATGTAACTATAATGACATAAAATCATTTCTGAAAAGGTAGGTATAAACACTATTTTATTACTGCTAACATTGTCTCCATTTAATCTCTGAATTTTGTATGTGAAACGACTCACCTATTTCAAAGTAGACTTCATCGGAAACCAGCACCAGTTGGGAAATCAATGGAAATCAGAATGCTATAGACAGTTGTTTCTTCGTAGATTGCAACTTTTGACAACTAGGCATCCCTGTCTGTCTGTCTGTCTTTGACATAGAACTTTGCACAAATGTGCGGAAGTTCAAGTCGCCACATTCCGTGTAGCACGCGAAGCAAGAGAAGAAAGTACAAGAAAAGCATAATAGAAACACTGAGCAGAGGTGTGAGACAAAGGAGTAATAAAGAAATACAAAACAGTTTCATTGAAGATCATAAGTCACAAGGAGTGGATGCATCTGCGCCACTGAGAAAGATTTTGAGCCATGTCACCAATTGTTTCCAACCATAGATTTTTACCGTCCCGAGGACCCCAACCAGGAAGCCAGTCTACACCTTCCTACGTGGTTTAGACCAACTGTTGTGGATTTCATTGACTGATGCCAAGTTTTTGTTTGACCGCCGCTAGCTTTTTTCCAGCCTGACCCTATATCCGCTAACATTGCTCGTCGAGGGAGGCGATGGCTTGGCATACGTAACACATGTCCTAACCATCTCAGTCGATGTAGCTTCACGACTTCGTCGATTGATTTCCCCTGTTTACCTAGAACTCTACGCCTAACCTCAATGTTGCTCACCTTATTATGCCACTTTACACGGAAAATAGAACGCAGGCACCTATGATCAAAGACAGCTAGTCTTTTCATGTCTTCCACTCTCAGTGGCCAGGTCTCACAACCATAAAGGAGGACGGAGCGGACTGATGAGCAGTACACCCGCCCTTTGGCATCCCACTAGGGATCTAGCTGATGACCTCTAACTAATAATAGAACCGCGTTATAATTCACTCACAAGATCTACAGTAATCATTAATTAATCGATGTAAGACTCATATCACTGAATTCTATTCTACACGAATTTTCAACAGAATTTTAGAAAATCCATTCATGCCGAGGGGTAGATTAGTTTTAAATGTAAAATTTGTGAAAAAACGCTAGATTTCAAGGTTACTGGGTTCACACAAATTGTTGAACACAAACATTTTCGCGTCTTAAACTGAGTGTCTTGAGTTTGATTTCAGATGGGCGTACGGCTAAGCACTTAGGCGAAGCTCTTAACTGGCACGAAAAAGCTGTTTATTTATTCCTCGGTTGCAGTTGTTATTATTAATCATGCCTTGCGGTTCGATTTGGAATATAATGCTTCAGCGTCACATCTAATACAGAACTTAGTTCTTGCCTACCATTTTCAGCTGACTCCGCGTCTGCTGATGACGAAGTTTATCCTGAAATCGATTCGGTCTTCATATATATAGTATCTCTTTCCAATAACCAATTAAATATTTTCAAAGTTTCAGCTGTAATTCATGTTTTCTCATGCAATATAATACAAAAAATAGAAACAAAGTTTTTACCATATCGAATATATCACACTCATTAGCATCCAATATATGACAAATTACTCTAGACAGAAAATCTAATAAATTATCAATGTTCCAATCCACCGCTTTAACCTCTGTGCCACCGACGCACAATATTTGATATTTTACGACAACCTTTTTCTAAATATTCTCATGTGATAATAAGCTTCAAACCTCCTTTTTTCTCTCTTACAAAAACAACTGTTTAGGTAAGATCAATTGATGAACTACTAAATCTTATTCACCATCGATCTGGAAGTGGATTAAAACGCATTGAACTATCGAGTGATTTAGTGACTATACCTGTTTTAGAAGAATTGGGCAATCGATGTCCTAATCTACGTTATTTAACTTTAGATTTTAGTAATGCTATGCAACTACATGATTTCAATGAGTTAGCTGCATTTCCTTCATCGATTAAATACTTATGCATTTGTTTAAGTGATGTTATATTTATGGAGGGATTAATGAGAAAAATTTATCCTTGTCTGTCAGCAGTTGAAGTTTTACATTTGATTGGTAAGTTCATATTCAGTCTACTCTCTTGTATGTTTACAATTTATGACTTATTTTATGCATCATGGTAATTATTAGCAGTGTTATCCAAAGAAGTTTTGACTTGAAATTTTACGCTTCAGTTGAAGAAGAATTTCAGTATTCCAGCCTGACGTGATTGTTAGGGCAGAATGACTCAATAACTTGTGTGTTAAGTGAGGTTACACTGTTTATTTGAGTACGGAATCATTTTTTTAAACATATGTGAGCAATTCCCATTCAGATAAACTTTAACGAATACAAAACACCTAGTTCAGCCAGCAAGCTCTTTACTGCCGATTTATTTTATTTAGCTGTACAACAACATCTATATGCAGTTGTTCACGAAAGAGGATAGCAACAAAGGTGATGAATTTTCATAAGAGGAGTTGTGTTCGTTATGGTTATGTAATAAGGAAATAATTAAATGGGTGAGTTGTAATCAGGATGTATATAGGAGTGCAGAAAAACGTGATTTAACGAAGGGCCTCAAAAGAAATACAAGAGTTAAAAGAAAACAGACAAACAGTAGAAAACAATAAGACTGTCACCATTATAACAGAAGTGTTTGAATAATTTAGTCTTGTATGCAGATCTCCAGTCTCTGTATTCGAATAACTAGAGCTTCAGCAATAAAAAGGAGGTGAAAACGTATTGTCTTTGAGAGGGTGTTCTTTACTTTGTAAATTACTTTGAAGGATGAATTTGTTGAGATAGAATGACCAGTGCTGACAAGGTGTTCAATGACTGCATCGCATTTAGAGACACTTCTGCCTTTCTGAAACCATGTGGAATAGTATTTGTGAACCTTTTTAGACAGGATTTGCTGTCGAACAACCAATATATACTTATGAACTGACTTTTTTCCAAGATTTCACTGGGTCTTCTTTTGAGTTCCACATCAAAAAGGGAATTTTAGCATCGTTTCATAGACCTGCTCGGAATGGCCAACTAACCAGTTTCTACAGTTGGGTGCTTGTTGAACTAAAACAAAATTTGATTAAATACCTTCCCACTCGCATCTGTAGACACATCTGTAGTCCTGACACCCTAGAAGCGAAACTAGATCTCTGGAAAGGAATCTTCATCCAACCTGGATACCCACCTAGATTCATTGCCAAGAATATCAAACCTAAAATTCAGAGTAAAGAAACACTACTCCTATTTCCTTCGTTTCTATCTGTATACTGATTACAACTCACTCATTAAATTATTCATCTAATTGCATAACTCTAATACACTTACTCAACTCCTCTTACGCACTGATCAGTATTAGCAACTACGATTATTGACAACTCATCACTTTTATTACTACCCTCATTGACGGAAACATTGTATATAAATATGGTTGTCTGGCTAAAGAAAATGAATCGGCCGTAAAGAGCTTGTTAGTTGAACCACGTAATTTGTTTTCGTTATTATATGTAAGCCACATTCAGATACACAGAATTATTTCTAAACGTTTATTCGAATATGCACGTAATGACTGAAGCCTAAGTAATTCGGTCTGAACGCAGGAAAACAACAGTTGAGTTCTTCTACATGACTTGTCAATCTTTTGCAAGTTACACACAGCTTAAATTTACATTCCAACAATATTAAAAACGCACTTTAATATGATCAAATCTGTGGTACTATCTAACAATGATAAACTACATAGGGAATACAAAACTTCATCAACACAGTCGTCCCACAGTAATACAGTCCAAATATTTTTCAAGTACAAAGTACAACAAAATTAACTGCCCAGTTACAATCTTGAATTGCCCGAGAATTAAAGGAGTATTCCCAACAAGGTGGGATCAAAACTCTGTCTCCAAGAATTAAACAGAACAAAGCACTTTTCTCTGAGACAGTTGAAGGTTAGTCAGTCACTCCACCTTGTCACCTAGATTTCACTCAAACAGAGCTGTAGTTACAAAACAACACATTATCAACGCCATGACATAACAGCAAAATGAAGCATCATAAAAGACAAGCAATAAAGACTAAGCCAAAAGAAGATATGACAATGGTGGAGCAGTGATGTTCGACTCAAGGGAAAAGGATAATCTTCACAGAAGTAGTTGAAACATTCAAATACGCATGGATATATTCAATAGACTGTTTATGGCGAAATTTTCAGGTCATATGAAAGGAAAAACGTTTAGTGAAGAGTTACTGTTTTCAGTGAAATCATTTTCAAGCTGTATAATCTCATATTTATAGTAATTTATATTGCAACAAAAAGAATATTTCTGAAGGTGTTCTATTAGAATTGTAGATTTCTGATTACAAATTACGTAATGTAAAAGGCTTTAATTAAAGAGAAAACAAAACAAAATTAAATTAGTTAATTGAGTAACGACTGAGATGTGGCGTGCCTTGCAGTGGAGTAAGTGAGTGAGTGAGTCATCAATGCAGTGACACGATGAGGCTGCATGGAAAGGGAAGTTCATCAACTTGTGGATAGGCAGCTAGAAGCCAGAAACCGTCTGTCAGGTGACTAACTGGCTGGTTGGCTAGCCAACGACTAACCAACTGATTGGTTAGCTAGCTAGTTAGCCAGCATGCTTTATCGCATGATAATACTCTGTCCAAAGACAGACCTAGAAAACAATGAGATCAGTTAACAACGATGGTAATAAGGAGTAGGCGTTGAATAGGGGGTCACAGAACAAAAAAAACAAAAATGAAGTATCCGGTGTTAAGACAGATCAATTTGATTGCAGATTTAGTGACTGAACAAAGCTTTCTGTGTGCAGAGTTCAGAATTTAACATGTGAATTGCTTTTGCTTCTGAGGTTTGAAGAAGTCTGATTCGCATCCTTTTAACAAGGCTCCCGTGTATTCTGCAGATGAACTTGAGTCTGGCTTGTATTCAGGTGTTCTAGGATAGAGCTGTGAAGGATCTTTTATCTTCTTTCTGAAACTAAGAGGGTAAGTGCTCCGTGATATTTTTGGGTAGCAAACGCCGATTATGGCCGACATACCTAGCTCCTTACGAGCAGGTGAATTAAGTTAATTATTCTGCTACAGTACGTAATTTAATAATTAGTAAATTTGAAACATTTAGAGTTTTCTCCTATCCTCTACAGTATCTTTAATGCCACAGGAAATGGAATTAATTGTCGACTGTATAGATTGAATACATCATCTTAAGGTTTTATAAGACTTCAGATTAGTATAGTTGCCTGTGCAGTTATCATTAAGATGAAAAATATTATATTGATGTTGATATTGTGATCAAAATAATGCGCTTTGTGACTGTCATTCTCCAACTAAAGATATTTATAAAACTGCATTACGATTAACGACAGATTTGCAACCCCATTTTAGAAAGCTATCACTAAGGCTTTCATGGGTTTGTAGTTAAGTGGTAAAATGCTCGCATACCACACATACAACCCGGATTCCAATACTTAGCCAGTGCACTCCTAAACCTCGCTAAGCCGGTAGTAAGGCCTGTAGAGAGGGAAGGTTGGGGGTGAGGCTAGCAGTCCCACCCCGTGAAAATAAAGCACTGTTACAGAAAATTCAAAGCTCTAGCTTGAAGTCCTAGGTTCCAATCGGAACGTAAGGGGATAAATTATATAGTGTGGCTGCTAGCCAAAGTTGGCAGACAATCATTTACGCCAAAGTTTATGTCCCAAATGTTGGTCATGAGAACAAAGTCTAACTCAACAACCAATAACAGCAAACTTAGCGTGGGCGGATACGATTCGCAGAAATATCAACGGACTGCATAAGAAACGGCAACAAATAGATGACAGAATAAACTACAGCAGGAAAATAACGAGTCAGAAGACGTCACTCTCTGCTAACAATAAGGAATAATAATGTACGAAAAATCTATAAATATCTGGTGATTTCGTAAATAAACGATCTGTTGCCTGGCCCTTATCTTCTGTTGTTACAATAGTAAAATAAATGCATTCACACTTTCCTTTCTGTTTATATTGTCTATTTTGTTGTACTCAAGATACTCATTGTGTTTCCCAAAAAAATGTTTCGCGAACACAAAATTTACAGCCTCATAAACATACGTGTCTTGGTTTACTTGCATTCCCCTAGGTGAATAGTTTGGTAGCGAAACATTTGTGGTCTTTCTAGGCGACATCTCCAGCACATACTTTCAATAACATTAGAATTTGTTTGACTAGTTTTCTCTTTTATGTCAAACTGACTGATAGATTTCTCAGGTGGCTATCAACTCGTGAATGTAAATATAACAAGGTTTTAAAATACAGTATAATAAAGATATTAAAATAACATATGTTGTATATATTGAAGTGAAAGTTTTGGTCGTGTCAAGAATCTAACCAGTGACATTTGGTCACCTCCACAAAAGTTTAAATTTCAAGTAAACAAAATAATCACACCAGCATAAGTGGACTAAAGAGTGAGAAAGTATCCAGAAACAACCAGTCACGTCTGAGATCACCAAGACTGAGATGGAAGAGAAAGTCGTGGAGAATTCTGAAAGGAGACTTTAAATCGAAGTACATCTTGAAGATGTTGTCTGGGAACACACTGAAAGCGTGGCAAATAAATTTTTCAGCTCACAGAACACAATTACACCAATGTCATACATCTGGCTACAAATCTCTGTCATATCTACATATGCGTATTGTCAAGGAAATTAACCCTAAGTTCCTATTATAAGGAAGATGCTCCAAACCGATAATTACAATGACTTTCTCTAAAACACTAGTACTTTAAGAAAGTTGTATTGTTTGACAGTTAAAGTCTGGATAAGTAAAAGTCTATAAACAAATGTTTCATACAAAATATAATGTACTTTTATTCGTATTCTTTCGTCTTCTTCAAACCTGTACACGACTGAACTATTCGCGCCTTCGAGTTACCCACCAATCACCATCAGTTCCAATAAACAAGCGTTCAATGTTCACGTCCATTGATATGTATATATAAGTGAGAAGACAACAATAGTAATAATAATGCTTTTATTCTGGACTGTGTTTATATAATGTAAAAATTTTCAGTGTGATTTGTTGGATGATATTCTCTATTCATCCAGGATCTTCACATAAAATATGAATTGGCAGTAGATTGCATGACACAGTGCTGTCTGGCCTGAAGCGTAAACCAACACCGAGAGATGTTTCTTCTTTGTCTCCGAGATATGCATAATATTTGATTGAAAGACAACTATAAAACTTTCAGCAGTCCATTTTAAGACGCAGAGAAAAAACACAGGAACAGTTATGTAATGTATTGGGTGAGATACGTTGCCACCCATGATTTTATTTTTTCTCAAATTCAGTGGAAACTTGAGAATCACCAGAGTGTAAACATTTTAAATACTGGCGAAAGTAGAAGTTAACTGGTGGATGGTGAATAGCAGTGGAATCAGGATGCGCATTTCGTACTGTTTGGGACTCGCCAACCGGATATACTTGCATTTCGCAGTGAGTGATGTTGTTCCCATCGAGGTTCGAACCCAATCCCCACAGTTTCAAACACCAAAGCGTTATCCACTACACCGCTTGGGCAACGATAGCCACCTCTTGTGTAACGGGTCATATTAATTTCCTAATTCAATTTTAGATTTCCTCGTCGATTGATTTGACCGAAGTGGCCGGTCTCAGATATCGTCAAAGCATCTGCACACGAAGCCGACATGTCAACCTGAGACCGAACACTACGGTCCAATCAGTTGACAGGGAAATCAAAATTGGATTTAACTGGCCAGAGCAATTGATACCGATAGAGATCATATTTTAATAGATTAAAATAAAGTATGTATAAGGCATTAGGAAGGCAAATTTCGCGAGATGATATCATTTCGTAGTTTCTGTACAACAGCTTTACAACTAACGTGGTTGACAATAAGAAAATAAAGATCATGACAATTACTCAGTTATAAAAAACAAAAGTGCATACTAACGACCAGTCATATTTAAAAAGGTAAAGTAGTCCATGGTAGGCGAAGATTGAAGTCTATTGATTTTTGTACACACAGTTTAGGCTGTATGTGACTGATCCAAAGTGCTTCCATCACCTTCAGTAACCAACCTTGAATTAGAGTTATGTGAAATAATTGTGAAACAGTCATTAATATTGATTTTGTGACTGGACTTTAGTAAGTGTTTTGCAATGGATGATGCTGGATTCCCATTCAGATTAATTGCGTTGGGATTCTCCATATGATTTAGTAGCCATTTTGGAACATGCTCTTTTCGATGACATTGGAACATTGTGTAGGTTCTACTATATAGGTGTCACCGCAGCTGCAGGTGAACTTGTAGATACAGTTTGGAGTAGAGTCCACAGAATTTCGTCCTTTAATCGTAGGTACAGGGATCAAAAATGTTCGGCAAGTGAGAAAAAGAGATGTGGTGGCGTAGAATGTGCGTTTGATGGCTGACCGAAGTCTTTGAGCTGTCAACTGCATAATCTGGTCACCCTTGAATGGTGAGTTAATAAAGATAGCTTTCTTTGATACAGAAGCTGTCTTTTCGAGATGTAGTATTTCTTTACTGTGACAAGTGATGAAGTTTTCTGGATAACCATTGGCTAGTGAAACTGAATGTTTATGTCGAAGCTCATCCATCAATGTGTCACTCGTACATATTTTTCGAGCCCTTGAGAACAAACATTTCACCAGGGAACGTTTATACTGGATAGGAACAAAACTAGTAAAATGAAGATATTGTCCACTCCATGTCTGTTTACGAAAAATAGATCGCTGAATCGTTCCATCATCTCTTCTATTCATAGTAATATCCAGGAAACCGAGTTTTTATTCGATTCTAGTTCGAAAGTCACTTGAATATTTGGATGAATATGATTAAACAGGGTAATAAAGTTTTCAATAGACTTACTATTATTACCAACAAAAAGAGTATCATCTACATAACGTTTATACAGCACAAATTCTTCAAGCATACCTTACATTTGTTTCGCTAATTGTGATATAAATATATCTGCTAACAGGGGCCCCAGAGAGCTCCCCATCGCAACACCATCGATTTGTTTGTATGCCTTTTCTTGGAATGTAAATCTAATATATTCTGTGCACATTAAGATGATGTCTTTGATGTGAGTTACAGGAATAGGTGATTTTATCCCATTGCTTGTGATGTAATCGCAAATGAAATCAACAGTTTCATGAAAGGGAACATAAGTGAATAAAGATACTATGTCAATTGAACACATAAATTTTCCTCAATGTTCAAAGCGTCTAGCATTTCACGGAAAATACCCATTGAGTCATGAAGAAAATAAAAGACGGATTCAGCGAAGAAAATTTTCTTTATCGACGAAATCATCTTCAGAGGCTGTACAGTCGTATTTATACTTAGAAGAATGTATAGTGGTCTATTATTGAATAATAGGGGGTGACATAATTGCTGTAATTAATCATAAGTGGCTTTAGAGGTGAAAATTAAAAGTTGTAAATTACATGGTACTTGACGGAACAAAGATAGAAGTTAGAAAAGGTTAAAATTGCTCTTGAGTGAGAATAAAGTTATTAGAGTGTCAATTTAACAAGTGTGAAGAAGGTGTGAAAATATATGAAATTGATAATAGTGAATTAATTATTAAAGCAAAAGCAAACTAAAAGTAAAATTAAAGATTAAGAACAAAATCAAAAATATTTTTTAACAGGGAAGGATAAGTGAAGAGGTTAAGACCAAGGTAGAATAAGAGACTGGACAAACTTTTTCTGTATACAGAGATCAGGGTTGTATTGATGTATTGCCAGCGCCTCCGCCATACACAAAAGCCGGAACCTGACGCCTTTTGTACAATTTGGCTTCACTTTGTAGATGATGTTGAAAGACGACTCTGGTGGAGCTACGTGGCCTGAGTTCACCAAATGCTCGAGAATTGAGCTAGTAATTGTCTTGTATTGTCCCTTTGCTAACCATGCCGGATAATGTTCAGAGATGCGTTTGGAAAGCGTGCGCTTTGTGCGGCCAATATAACTTGCTCCACACGAGCATGTGAATTTATAAACACACATTGAGGTGGCCCAAAGCGGCAGCTTATCCTTTACACATCCGTTGATCATTCGTCGGCTGTAGAAATTGATACGTAGCTCAGCCATAAAGAAGGCTTTCCTCAGTGATCTGCGTAAGCGATTCTTCAAGATCTCAGCTGCAGTATCACCTTTAAATTCAACACTCATAAAGAGCAGTTTCTTCGGCACAGTCTGAATTCTTTCGGGCTTTTCTCTTAGCTTCATGTTTTTCTCGATGAATCTTGGAGGATATCCATTCTCTAAGAGAACTTGTCTGAGTCGCTCCAATTCCCCATCGATTGTATCACTTGAACATATCCTCCTTATTCTTGAGGATAAGGAATGGATCAAATTTCTCTTTCTTCTTAAAGGGACCCAGCTATGGAAATTTGTGTACTGACCATTCCATGTTGGTTTCCTGTAGATCGATCTTTGAAGAGAGCCATCAGATCTCCTCTTTAGAAAAACATCCAAAAAGTGGAATTCCGAGTTAATCTCTGATTCCGACGTGAATTTGATGGCATGATGGCAGCTGTTGAACTCATTAGTTATCAATTCGACGTCAGTATTGTCGTCACATATGATGAAGGTATCATCCATGTATCTTAGGTACAGATGGAAACTGTCGATAGTAGGCCATAAAATACTATTCTCCAAACTGGCCAAGAAGCAATCTGCAAGTAAAGGACCCAGTGGTGACCCCATTGCTACTCCATCTCTTTGTCTATATATCGTGTTGTTGAATTTGAATTGGACATTTAGAGTGCACCTCAAAAGTAGTTCCTTTAAGTAGTGTATCGGAACACATACGTCCACATTATTATCTTCAATGAATTTGCATAAAAAGCAGATAGTTTCAGTGAGGGGAACGTTGGTGAAAAGCGAAGTAACATCCATAGATATCATTTTCTTCCCAGATACATTAGCATCATTTATTGAGTCGACGAATTCAAACGAATCAGAAACACTATGCTTGCAGAGATTATTTCTGATAGGTAGGAGGATTTCTGTGAGCCATTTGGCAGTAGCATGATATGGAGAATTTTTCATGTCCAGGATTGGACGTAGTGGCACGTTCTCTTTGTGCACTTTTGGCAGACCATATAAACGGGGAATCACGGAACCGGAGGGTCGTATTTGCTCGAATAATTCAGAGCTAATAATCGATTCGTTCTTCATATTCTTCAGCATTTGTGTTATCTTGCTTTAATTTGTTCCGTTTGGTCTTTCTGGCTACTTTCTTTTGAAAATTTGTTTTCATCTGACAAGACTGATAACATTTTATCGATGTAGTCTAGCATTGCTGATGTCTAGCATTTCTGTAAGATCAAATGAACTTTTTACAGAATGATTTGATAATGAGTCTCTTACAGGCGTAAGGATCTCTGTAATCCATTTGGCGATTTTATGATAAGGAGAATTTGACATGTCTAAGATGGGTCTCAGTGGGTTCCCAGTTTTGTGCATCTTCAGAAGACCATAAAGCTGAGGAGTATGTCACCCGATTGCTTTAAGTTGTTTATAAAGATTTTCACTTATAAAACCAACATCAGTAAAATCTGAAGCTGACGATTGATCTGCTTTTCCACAAGCAGCACATTATCAGTAGCATAAAAAAGTAAACAAACAAAATTATAAGCAACATAATGATGATGGTATTTGGTAGCGAAATTTTTAAGCAGGCCACTGTGTATAACAGGTTTTTTTTCCATGTGTTACTTGAAAATACTATGTGAAAAAATCAGAAGAAATTTTATGATTTAGGATAACAACAAAAATTGCTTTTCGCTCGTGAATGTCTCATGATCATGATCATCATCTGTGATAAAAACTGTTATCGTATATGAATAAATAAATAAAGCACATATAGTTTATTATATTCAATGTTCAGAGTGTCAATATTTATTCACCTCTTTTCAAAAGGTTATTTAGAATTGTCCCTGGAATCACTAATAATTAACGTCAATGATAATTAATGTGGATTGGAATGTGGTGACAAAAATGACATTTTAAAAGTTGATAGCCTCCATCTCTGTTCACCGACTTCTTTCTACCTAACTTTGTTGTGTTAGAGGATTATTTGATTTATAAGAATAGAAATTTGAACCTCATGTTTCCAATGATATGTATAAATATTTTAAAAATTTGTAGGTATTCATCAAAACTCACTGTTATCGGAGCCGCTCTAGATTAAATACTGTTCTTTCATTGAAACTGAGAAAAAAATCTCAACTCTTATTGGTATTATCTTTACTAAATATTGCCCATAATTACCTATACATAACTTTATTACATGAGTCTAGAGCAGATGATTTTTTTTTTTTAGATTTACAGCTTGATTCCACACTGTATTTTTGGTACAAGTATGGAATTTTCAGCACGGATATCGGTAGCCCGAATTTCGCAGGCCGACCATAGATATCAGGTGTGCGCCGGCGCGGGCTCGAACCCCGGACCATGTGCATGGTCGGCGAGAGTCCTAACCACTGTGCCACCGACGCCACACCAGTGTTTGAGTTATTGTATGAAACTTGAATCATTCATGAAAGCTGATGGCACATAATAAAACAAAGATT
Organism: Trichobilharzia regenti; assembly: GCA_944472135.2. Taxonomy (NCBI): domain Eukaryota; kingdom Metazoa; phylum Platyhelminthes; class Trematoda; order Strigeidida; family Schistosomatidae; genus Trichobilharzia; species Trichobilharzia regenti. Next base: position 134,441,705 of record OX235262.1, read on the forward strand.
GAATTATTTAAGTTTTAATTACAGACAATTGGAAACCAGGCCGTACTGGACAGCTGTTTCGTCCTAGCTCATGACTCTTCATCAGCTTGTATCCACTGGGACTCGAAATGATAGCCTTCCAGTTACAAGGCAACCTCATGGACTGTTCAGCCAATGGGTACCCATCCAGTAACCTATAGACTCCAATATCTAACTGACATCAATCTGTGATCAAACGTGGAACAAATCGAATCCCCACAAACTAACTCATGAGAAGAATCGAGTTCACAGTTTGCAAATCAGTCTTGGTGTACCTTATGTGACTAAGCTCGAAGGACCGATCTGGATAATTTCCACACTCAAAGGAAATTGCAGTGAAATTTCACCTCCTCGAACTGTGTAAAGCGCTAATTGCAAATTCGATTTATAGTATGACCAGCTCGGCTAAGTAGCTAACCAGAAACTGGATGGTTCAAACATACTGGGTTGTGTGACCTGAATAAAACTGGGTACATCGCTGACAAGTGAAACAAACGTTTGGTCACTTCAACCTGCCTAATAAACAGTAATGGTTAACTTGAGTAGTATACAACTCCTCACATCAGCCAATCAGTAGCATACAGCGTCTTGGCATAACAAAACGAGGACAGATGATCATGTATATAATCGTAAATGTCATCTTTAAATCTGTTGGTATATGATGATTAGTGTTTAAGTGTGAGAATAACATGGCTATCTGAACCATTAGAATTTCCGTAGAGCAGAGCTATGAATCTTTGATATATATATATATATATATAAACACCAGCCTTATTTCCTGATTTATTAATATCTGAGTACTTACAAGCTTATTTATTTTCTTATTCACGCTTACAGGTACATTCGAATTAGCCACAGAGGAAGAGGAAGAAATCTATGAGGTGAGTTGATTTTTATAATTTTTTTTCAAGTGTTGGTTTGTAGGGATTTGATTGGTTTCAGGATTTCATCGTGAGCTGACATTATTTAGAGAGCCATTGGAAAACCTGGGAGTACTGGACAGCTGTTTCGTCCTAGTTTGGGACTCTTCAGCAGTACACACCCACCGGGATTCGAACCCAGGACCTTCCGGTTACAAGGCGAGCTCGTATACCATTAAGCCACTGAGACCCGATCCAATGGTCCTTGAATTCTAACTTCTGCCAATTCGCGACATAGCGCGACCGCTAGCCAACGTCTTCGGCGAGTATTTGTCCTCACACCCGACCAGCTGCAACCTTGTTTTTCCATGTTTTTGATTTTAGTTAGTTTGAATTTCTCCTTTCATTTGATTATACTGAACCGAAAGGCTTGGTCTCAGTTGATATGTTTGCTCTTGGCATGGATATTTTGATGATGTTATTATTTGTCCCGGTGGCCTAATAAATAACGCTTTGTCGATTGAAAAAGATGGTTGTTCAAACTGAGCACCAGTGGGAACATCATACATCACTCACTGGGGAATAAGGTTCATCCAGCTAACGAATCTCACATAAGATAAAATTTACAATGTGGATTACACTACTATTTATCATCAACCAACTGATGTCATGTCTTGTGGTATGTTAAAATTAAAGGAAAGGTTTTTCTATGCTTTCAAACAAACTGAATAACAGAGCCAGCAATAGTTCTCATTTTTTAAAGGTATGCTGACTTCTAGCAGTAGATTTTTTGCAACCAGGTACGCTATTCTAGAGTTCAGTGCCTATTCATTCTGCATAGGGATAGCATCCAAACTGATCACTCCAATTTAAGTAATGTACACGTTTTATCTTCTTCTTTGTAAAAATGTATAAGTCAAGCTGACCACATGATTACAGAGACGAATAAGTTATTGATATTCTCTTGGGTTCCAAGTGGAACCAAGGTATTCAGCAGAACATCTCTATTTCATGCTGTTTTCTGCAGTCATTTTTAGCTGGCTCCACGACTGACCATAAGATTTTGTCTCCTCCTTAAATGATCTCCTTTATTTCACCCTCATACTAAGGCCCAACTCGTCGTCGCCTATTTAGATTCCTCTAGACAACCTGGCGTATGGTGTCCCTCAATAGTCTTCTCCACATATATCAGATCAATTTTCATTGTACTCCTCATATTTGTTGGTTATTAGGTTGTTGGTCAGTCCACCTGATCTTTAGTTTTGTACGGAGGCAACTGTTGATGAGAGTCTGCAGCAAACTGTTGGAATTGATTTCAGTGAGACACTGAGTCTCTGAAGTGACTTGAAAATGGAGGTAAAATTTTCAATCTTGCTCTTTATGCTGAGTGGAAAAGATTTGCACTCTGACTTTTCGTTTTTATGATTCCGTTTTTGACATTCCTATCCATGGTGCCTGTAGTTTAAATTAGTAATAATAATAATTTCGCTTTTATTCCAGAAACAGTACTAGTGGTACAGTGTGGAATTTTCAGCACATATCTACAATATTGCATCTAATTTCATGGCACATTTAAAAGGAGTAATTACAAAAAAATAAATATAAAAAAACAACAAGAAAACCAAAAAGAAACAGAAAAAATAACAAAATATGCAAATAAAAATACCAAGTAGAAAGGAAGATAAACACCAATAATGAATAATATTTCAGTATTTGGTAGTGGAAGCTATGATATGTGTATGCATGGTGAACAGTAACAGCTATAATCATACAAGAAGTTATGAAATGTTCTTAGGAATGTTTATAGCCAAGATGATCAGTTAATTTGATTGAACTACAATAAGCAATCATAAAATAAACATTTCAGGGATTTTATTTTTATTGTCAGCACTAATGCAGTGTTTGTTGCGGTAGTGTGAGTAATCATGCATAATACAAAAATTTTAGGATGGTGATAACGGCGTTCACAACCAAGATTGTCAGTTAATATTGCCGAACAAAAAAAGCAACCACAAAGCTGATATTACATGATGGTTAATGACAGGACAATTTTTATTTTTTATTTATTTTTTTTATTTTTGATTTACAGCTTGATTCCACACTGTATTTTTGGTACAAGTGTGGAATTTTCAGCATGGATATCGGTAGCCCAAATTTTGCAGGCCGACCATAGATATCAGGTGTGCGTCGGCGTGGGCTCGAACCCCAAACCATGTGCATGGTCGGCGAGAGTCCTAACCACTGTGCCACCGACGCACTAAATACTCATAGTGATAATGTAGTCGGAACCAGTAGATACACAAAAGAGGGAATAGAATAAAGTATAAAAAACTAAGCCAGTGTTAATAATTTTAGGTAGCTAAGTATGTTTAAGAAGGTTGTTCACTATAGAATACAAATAAGAGAGAATGAGGGAGAAACAAAAGGGCCAAAATTATGTTATTAACAACAAAGCAAGTCGTACGTTTCGTGCTTAACACTGTTTCTGTCACTTAGAACACGGGCCAGATATGGTATCGTTGAGTTCCTATACTTGGTCGTGCAAGCATATATTATTTTGTACTATTTTCTGGTTCCACCTGATGAGATGCAAGGAGAGAGTTGGGAATAGAGGGGGTATTGGGGGTAAGAGAGTATGGTTTTGGACCATTTTTCGCATGTATTCAGATGCTTATCTACTAATTTAGTGACGAGTTGACTGAGTTTTACACCACTAGTCCTACTAACTACCTTGAGTGAAACAGTAAGATTTACAGGTTTATTCACAAGTAGTGCTGAAACTAGAAATTAAGGAAAAGTAATGTCACTTGAGGTCAATTTATAGGTTGTGAAAACGTTTTGAAAAGATAGTCATAAAAACAGCAACCTGCTGAAACTTATTTTTGTACTTTAAATACATAAGACTAATTCAGTTATTCATTATCTAACTTTGAGTTGAGTGTTTACACCACTGAAATGTTTCCACTTCATCAAACAGACAAGAGGCCCGCATAGTGGTAATGAAAATCGAGTATTTTCTAAGTCAATTTTCCATAGTTGGTTTGTGAGGATTAGATTTGTTTATACGAGTTTGACCACGAATTGACATCAGTTAGGGAACCATTGAAAACCAGGGAGTACTGGACGGCTTTTTCATCCTAGTTTTGGAATCATAGCCAGTACGCACCCACTGGGGTTCGAACCCAGGACCTTCCAGTTACAAGGCAAGCTTGTATACCATTCAGCCCTTCGGGGCCCGGTTTGATGGCCCATTAATTCTAACTTCTACTAATTCTTGATATAGCGCGACCCCAAACCAATGTCATTGGTGGGATATCCATCCTCACACTTGACTGTATGGACTTCATTGGTCACGACTTCTCACTAGAACTCCAGGAAACTCCGTCCTGTAGCAAATCACTAGCGAGCATCAGATTGATTCCCAAGAGTTGGTTTGTAAGGATTAGATTTGTTGGTGGTCGCGCTGAAATCATGAATTGGTAGAATTTAGAATTCATGGGCCATTCTATCGGGTCTCAGTGGCTGACTGGTATACGAGCTTGCCTTCTAATCGAAAAGTCTCGGGTTCGAATCTGATTTAATTGAAAAACTAAACCAATTTCCAGTTATCAGTGGTTAGGTTGCCTACACTTATTTCAAGAGACTGCCAGAAGTACGTGATCAAATGTTATTTTGATTTCATTTTATATTCATTTATTCATAAGAGTGATTGTTTAAGTATTTCAACGATTTCCGATCAAGAATAACAGACCATATTTACAGTATAAAATGACATGATTGTTTTAAAAGCTTTCTTTATTTCCCAATGAATGAAAAACAAAATGATATTGTTTTTACTGATGTTTCACTATTTTTAATGCTGCTAATAGCTTTATCAGAGTGTTATTAAATCAGAATTTACAAAACTTCAGCTTATATGTAGGAATTTAATCATCGTTCATCAGCATGGGGTAATTTTTGCGTGGTCGCAACATCAAAATTTTCTTCAAAACATGAGACACACTGCAAAGGCACCTTGTTCATCTAAAAGACCAAATCCCTAAGGATTCTCTATCTAATTGTGTTCATGGAATGAAATGCTTGGAATGTGATGCAATTAACATCGGACACACATCACAAAAGATCAAGATTAGAAGTGATGGACACCGCCGTGGATCTGTTTGACCATCGAGAAATCCAGATGAACTAGAAAAGCTTAAAAAATCATCTGCCTTGGGCATAAATGCTATACAATCAGGTCACAAAATTGATTTTGACAATATCGAAATCATCCGGAAAACAATTTCAGAAATCACAAAGAATACCTTGTTTCATAAAAACTTCATGTTAAATAGAATCCAAATTTTCTGAACAGCAATGACGGATTAAGACGGAATTTAACCTGGTTACAACACCCCCTCCCCTATGAAATGACAAAATCAACATGAATGTGATAAACAATTTCATTATGCGAACACATGTTTCTTTTATAATTTTATACGCTTATCAAATCCAACAATCTACACTTGGTTTTATTATGCTTACTGACTGACCAACTTGACAACGTAAATATCACCCATAGTGATGAACGGTGATTAAGTTGTTATATATAATAGCTGCGATTTTGTAAATTCTGAAAAACGCGCTCGTGAACACTATCCAGCCTGGCTAGTAAAAGGAGAACGAAAACGGGTGAATAGTTCGGTGACAGAACATCAGCGCCACTCGAAAAATCCTTCAAAATCATTCACAAGATTCGATCAAACCTATCAAAGGGAGGAAAATCAAGACATCTGGGCATAGCCGAGGCGCTAGCTATACAAAAGCTCAAACCCACGCTTTGTATACAAAAGAAATACGTCCAACCCCTGTCCTTGCCATGGCCATCATAAACAGGTAATTTTTAGTAATCACCATCCCATCTCCTTTCTTATCTAAACTTCCTGTTTATTCATGTTATTTTTAAAGTTTTTCTTAATCCCTGTTTGCACTACCATATTTTCATACCCGAACTTAGTTTTTATTTTGTCATTTTACTATTTCTACATATTTAATCCCTGATTGCATAAACAATTATTCATCACATTAGTTTTTATCCAAACATCCTGTCTGTTGTTGTTATTTCTACATTTCTAACCCCTAATTGCACAATGTCAGTCTTCTTAGTTATTATGATGCTACTTTGTTTGCTTTATCCGTCCCCCTGTTTATTATGGCATTCTAATTCCCAATTTTAATTTTTATTAATCTGACCCTTGACCGGATATTATTCTGGAACTTTCCCATTCATTTGATATAAATACACGAATGGACAGCCTAGATGATGACTTCGTCGAAAAGAAAATTTTCTTCGCTGCAACTGTCTTCTTATTTACTTCTATGACCCAATGTGTATATTCCGTAATTCTGATTCAATTTTACTTTGATAAAGCTCTTATGAATAAATAGCAAAACGTCAGTAAAATCAATATCGTTTTGTTTTTCATTCATTGGGAAATACAAAAAAAATTTATCATAATGAATATCATATACCCAAAAGGCCAAGTTTTTTTTCAAACTGTTGAAAGTGAACTTGGTTCAGACATTTATAAAATGGCATCGTCTTATTTCTCAGGCTGTCTACGTCTGCAAACTACTTCAAATCACAATGTTTATCAAAAGGATGAAAAATAACACGTGTCAACTTTGAAATTATGGCAGAGTTAGTGTTAAATGATTCAGTTATACAAATTGTAAACATCACAATCTTTTTAGTTCAAGTCCCCACTAGTCTATACGCATTTCAAAGTAGAAAATGATAGAAAGGTGAAGGCGAAACACGCAGAAAACAGAAAAACAGTGTTAACCTATAAAGTTACATAGCGAATCAAGGCAGTTATAGTTCCTAAGATTGAAATTAGCTCAGCGGGTTGAAATTACTGATGAAGATGACTAAAAATGAAGAGCTGTGAGATAAGACGACGTCTTTTTATACTTCAAATTTGGTCTTCCTGATTTTATCGAAAATCGTTTCAAGAAAACCATATGTATAAAACAATTTTGTTGATTTTTCTACATTAGCCATCCTATTGTAGTTGTTCCTGTGGATTTATAGCTATAACACCACAAAATGAAGTTCGTGAAAACCACTGCGCACACAAACCATTTTGTCTCTATAAACAACTACTGACTCATAAACAGAGATGAGAAGACTCACAGATGTATACTTCTAGTAGGGATTTCAAATGACAGAAAACGTCTGTATATTACTCCTAGACTTAGAACCGATTTGCCAAAATAAAATTTCATTTTAAAGAATACTGTTGTCATATATGCAGATCACAAAGATCCTGGACCTATCTCTGGTTTCGAAGGACCAAGCCTAATATTCAGAATACTATGCACTGTAACCAATGCAGAATAAGAGAAAACGGTTGGGTAATACAACTGTTTACTCTTCAACCGATAAGGAAACAGATTAACAATTGTTACTCAGTGCTAAAGTCCGTAAATAAACATTAATTTATCTTTCAACAATACTTCTGAACGTATTTCTTCAGTTTTCTACCAACCAGTACACGATTAAGCAGTGATAGCCTTCTTATCTCCCTCCAATATGGCGATTCGTTTGAATAAACAAACCATTCAGTGTTCACCAGCATTGATAACTGTAAAGCAAAATAATATCTTTAAATCATAAGTATAACAGTTGCAAAGGTTCGTTTTAACTATGATGAATAGTGTTACAAACAAACCCTACTTTGTTTTCATTAAGAATAAAACTAAAGATAAGATTCAAATTACTTCATCAGTTTTGTTTTTCTAAATCAGTACATCAAAAGCCACTATAAACATTTCATGGTACTTTAAGATATCGACCACCAGTTCATAAATATGTTTTCTGAAGTTAAGTAAAGTGACGTAATTCAGTGGCGGAAACAAAAAATGTTTAACTGCTTTTGACCTAATTGTTGAATCATTGAACTTTTCTTAGATTTATAAAAAAGAAAGTATAATTCAGTAAAATTCTTGAAAAATCACTGTTTTAAGTAAATTATGACTGAATTACTTGTTTATAGGAGTTTGCTTTGTTTCATGTTTGATCACGGATTGATATTAGTTAGCTAACCATTGGTCACAAATTCTCCCTAGAACTCCAATCGAATTTGTCCTGTAGCGAGTCATTAGTGACTGAATGGGACTGGTTTTCAACAGCTTGCCTGTAGAGATTTGATTTGTTTGAATTTAGATCAGGATTGATGTCAGTTCCAGAACCCGTTCGTATATGAAGAAAAACAATTGCAGATCACATCGGCTGGCAGTCACGCTAAAATTGCTAATAAACAGGATTTAAAATTCATGGTTCCTTGTCCAAGTAGCTAAATGGTCAATGAGTTTAAACTTCGTAACCTGAAGGTTCCAGATTGGATTCCTTTAAGGATCACAGGTGCCTAACACTGAAGAGTCCCGGAGTGGGGCGAAGCAGACGTCCGATTTTGTCTGGTTTTCAGTGGCTCTCTAACAGATGTCAGTCTATTGTCAAACTTGCTACGAATCAAATGCCTACAAACAAACTCGTCGTTTATATTTTTGCTTGATCGCTGTGGACATGCCGGCTCCTAGTACTGATACTTCGACGATATCTGAATGTTCGAATGATGTTATTTGGATGAAGTTAGCCAACAATTGAATCCTGAGTGCACATTTGCTCTACATAGGACTCCCATCCCAGTAGGAAGACTATCACTCATTGGAGCTGCAGGTACGTCCAACTGATGAGCCCCAAGTTGGACGAAGTGTGTATGCTGAATTTCTTTGCTAGCTACTATCAGCTACGTGCAATACCATTTACCGTAAATGTTATCTAATATGGAGAAAGCTGTTTTGTGGGTTGTATTTTTTATCTTTTTTTAACCTTCAACAGGCAAACAGTTAACTGCTACGTAATTTTTTTAGTGGCTACTCACAGACAAATGATTTATCTATGAATGTCATCTTCTCATTTTAGGTGATCAATATTAGTAAAATCAAAGCGCATACGCCTAATTTACGCGTCGTCAACTTATTCGGCATTAATTTCATTGAAGATAGTCATGTGGAACTGTTAGCCAGTAATTGTATCCATTTGGAGTGTGTTGCATTGAATTTTTGTTTACATGTTAAAGGATCATCATTTGCATTGTTGATAGCAAATTGTAAAAAGCTTAAAACGTTACTTCTTGAACACTGTGGTAAGATTATTTAATTGTTTATTATTTATATTTATTTTGAATAGTCAGTTCATTTAGAGTCTTTCATAAAATTAGAGTAGTGTTAATAATAATAACGGTAGAATATTAAATTCGCTTGCATTATAAATATAAATTGAATCTTAACACCTTTAATGAGTTTGCTGAGTGCATCATTTCAACTACACACGTCTTCACGGATGAAGATGTCAAACTCAGAATCGACAGAACAAGACAGGCCTTCAATAATCTGCAACCAGTGTGGAAACCTGGTGCACTCTGTACAAGAAACAAATTCTAAATGTTCTACACTAATATCCAATCAGTTCTTCTATACTGTTTAGCGATTTGGCTCAGTCGTCATGAGTAGCAGACTTTAATTAATAGCTGCTTTTGCTTCACAGTGAAGATCAGATAGCCAGAAAAGATAAGTAGCAGGAGGCTGTGATAATGAACCAACCGAGAATCTGCTGCCTTAGAAATATTCATGAGTTAATACAGATGGATACGACATATGCTGAAGAGACCTCTGAGTGGAATCCGAACAAGAAACGACGTGCTGGGCGTCAATGCGAGATTGACAAGAAGTAGATTATGCCAAAAGAAATGAAAGCTTACTGTAAAGCTTGGAGTCAGTCATAAAAGGTTGCAGGCACCAGAGTGTAATGACGGCGTACTAGTGAAGACTCATGTTCCACGTTGAACCCTAAAGAATAGTAATAGTATTACTAATGAAATATGAGCATCTTACAACTTTTCGCCTTACATAGTAAAATAATGTAAGCAGATTTAAATAAAGTTCATGTCTGAGAAGAACAACGAACCTATGAATTGATGGCATAATGTAATGAAAATGTTTCTTGTCGTATCCTCAAGTTTCGCATCTTTTGTCAACTTCAGTTTCAGAATTTTGACACGAATTTGTTTCGTAGGCATCGAAGCTTTATGAACTCATTTCTGAATCTTCTTCTAGTTACATTTACCCCAGCAATGGTGCCATTTCATTTAAAAATATATTTGTGATTACACATTCAGTGATGTTTCACAGTTTCTTAACTTGCTTTACATGCGTCTCGTTCCTTCCGTGTTTTTCAAATACAATTTTTCACATTATCTAGGAATGATGTCGTATCAAAACAACTATCTTTATTATTCCTTTGGGTTCTGAGGGGAAAATTTCATCCTGTTATCTGCAGTCCTTCTTCGCTGACCACACGATTACACGTAGGCTGTCATCTACTCTTAACACGGCCTCCTCCATGTTATCCACGGGTGCCCAATTCTTCGCTTCTCATTCAGGTCTTACTGCAGTGATGGAGTGACACGAGATGTTCCCCAAAGGTTTCCTCAGAGTGTGTCCAACCCATCTTCATTTTCTTCGAAATATATGTTGAATAATAGGTTGCTGGTTGGTTCATTCACATAGTGTCTTTTCCCCAATTCTTTCTGGTTAGGCATTTGATCTCCTGCATGGAGCTGGCGAAGGAAGCTGTTCATAAAACTCTGCAGCAGGCTGTTCGAAATGCTTGGCGTGACTCGCGAGTCACGTTTCTTACCCATATTTGAGAACTGGCTGACTCACCATTGGTGCTGAAAACCCGAATCACGTTGTTTATGATGAGTGCAGCGAATTCCCAAGCTGAATATCTGCCTTGCCTTTCAGATTTTGGCTTTGACATCCTCACCTGTGCCGCGTGTTTGTCTTTGGAAGGATGCCTCCTACATAAATGGAGGAAGTAAACTCGTTCAAACTTCTCCAGTCGGGAGTGACTGGTACTTGTTTTCGTTTGTTGGTCATCTCCATAGCCCCTGTCTTCTCTGTGTTTACCTTAACTCCTTCTCCGTTTCTTCTCCCAGCTTACTGGTTTTTGCCTGTAAATTTTCGAATTTGTGTGACATTGGACATAAATCGTCCTCGAAGTCTAGATTCTCTAGAGTCTTCTCCCACATAGGTTCCCTTATCGATGCTGCGTAACTTGTCTTCGACTCTGCTCTGATGACTGCAGTGAAGCTGTCCATTTTAGTTTCATCCTTCAGATTTTGTTGACACAGACTTTACAGTTAAATCTCTAAAAAGATTATTTTACTTGCCAAGAAGTACTAGCTGAGAAACGAACTGTCTACTCTTTACAGAACGACTAGTTTCCTGCAATATTAAACTCTACTTCTGAACTAACCAAATTACCTTGAACCTAAACATACGTTTGTGGTAAAAGCATTCTATTAGCTCATTGCAACGTCAAATAATTCACAAGACAGTTTCGCTTGCTTTTTATAATCAACACTTCTTGTTTTATAAGAATGTCTGCAAGACAATGGATATATGCATAGATTTATCGATAGATTTTTTGAATATTAAAATAAAAGGATGGAAAAATACTAAAGTGAATAAGAAGCCTCTGTTCATCCACTTAAAGTTTAAAAGTGTCGATATTGTAGGGATAACCAATCAACAACTTAAGAAATCACTGACTTAGACATTCCCTGTAACTTGATTCGTTCCTGAGCACTGAACAGCACTTTCATTCGTTCGGTAGAAAATTCTTTCTTACCTACAACAGTGTATATCATTTTACACGTAACTTCTGAGACAGGTACATTGGAAGAACAGAAGGAAAGGCCTATCTTATATTTTCTGATCGCACACCAGAAAGTCTGCGATTAAGAGGTAGTATGTCTTTAAACAAGGTAGTTATCATAAATCTGATTGACATAAAACATTAAGCAGACATCTTGAATAGCTTCTAAATAATAAAGAAACAGTCAAGCTCAGGTAGCTTAAAGTTTACAGAGGCCACTGCTATCAAACGCTTAAAATCTGACTTATGTATTCAAAGGAAGCTGTAATAAGTCTTTCGCCACCTCAGTATCTCATCTTTTAATCTCAATTGATTATATATTCTTTTATTAGATGGAAATGTTGATTTCCTTTCTCTCTTACTTCATTAAATTATTACGCATTAGACTCCATTCTTCACTTATGTGATATCTAATTAAAAGCGCCTAATTCACGATATATCTTTCCAGAGCTCAGTTTTGTATTGTCGATTTTTTTATTGTCATAATATACGTACTTTGATAACTTGTTGCTACCCTTTTTAATCGATAATATATACAAATAAGTAAAACAGTACTTTATATTTTACTAACTGAACATTTTTATTTATCTCTCTATATACTATGATCATTGTTGACTATTGTTACACACTTTGCCTAGAACAAACTTATTTTATTTTATTCCTTTACTATCCGAGTAGGACATATTTCCTCAGACTGTAGCATTAAAGTTTCGTAAGCAGTGGTGCATAATTTTTACGGCGTAGAATAGTTAGTGTGATGCTCAACCTCCCCTCTTTGCCGAGCTTCCTACTGGCTAGGAGAGGTCTAGGAGTGCACTGACCAGGACTACATGAGGCATGGTTGGCGAATATTCTAATGATGTTTCACTGACATGCGCCGGTGGGACAGCGGTAAGGACGCTCGCCAACCATGCACATGGTCTAGGGTTTGGTCACCGGCCACCGACGCACTCCTCTACCTCGCTAAGCTAATGCGGTAAAGAGAAAAGGTTGGGCATGGGGCTAGCAACCCCATCCTGTAAAACTAAACACTGCTACAAAAACTTCAAGCCACTAGCTTGTAGCCCTATGTCCCACTGAGAACGTGAAGGAAAAACTATTATATTTACTATGACTGACATACACTTCAGCAAACTATGTATGTTAGAATTATAATAACACCATTAAATATCATTCTTCAGGTTGTATGCAGTATGAGAATACTGATAAAACCGAATGAATTTATTTTATATTGTTTAATGTGTTGTTATTGTTTTGTTGACATATAAAATATTAAGTATTTCAATTTGAAATTACTGTTGAAAGCATTACTCTTTAATTTAATCAAATGTTAGATGTTTATCAATAATTAAGTGAAATCATATTATAAAACTTATTTATTAAAGGTCTTCAAGATGACTATATGATGGCTGCACCATGGGAAAATTCTGGCATATGTGAACTGGATATTACGTCTACAGAATTATCTGCAGAATGTCTTGAAAATTTCCTTATGCGTATCCCATATTTCACTTATCTAGCCGCTGGTCATACAGACTTCTTCACTGATCAGGTATGTCTAAAAGAAGGAGTCTGATTTTCTCTGCTTATTTAATATACAATTTACCCATTATTGCTCAAAACGCTGTTTAATTTGAGGGAAGTTTGTACAGTTTTTGATTATCAACTGTAAAAATCTGATTGTTTCTTATAGTCTCATATATAAGCTAAAGATTTCAGCGAAAGAAATTCCCTTTCTAACAACTTCATTTTCATAGCAGTATTTATATATATGTATTTATGAATTAAAGTACACAAAACAGTTTTCTTGTATGTCTGTGTTTAAGTTTGACAGTAAGGGAAGCGTGTTCTTTGCTGGAGCTCTGCGAATAACTTACTCAAGTCGTCCACTGGTGCACCTAAGTGTTAAGGAAATGGTACCTAGATTGTCAAATTTCATGTGTATTTATATGTTTATCTGCTCTTGTGGAACTAAGTAAAGGGAACGTTCGTCAAGAAACATACCATGCCGCGTTAAACAGCACTTCCCACCTTTGCGGAGAGCATAAAATCCATTGATTCATCTATACTGCTACATGGAGTAGATAATGACTATCTGATACATACTTTATTTTTAATCGATAAAGTTCGACAAAGTTTGCTGAAAAAGAGATACAAGTATATTTGTTTTAAATGGCGGAAGCTTTCACAATTCAGAACACAAATCTAGAATTTTACTTAGAAAATCAATTTGTATGATCTCTTTCGTTACTATGGCCTTGATTTTATCATGCCCCATTTCTTGTCTTGTTTTATTTCACTTTACATTATTACACTCTAACAACAAGGCAACAAGTTGGCAGAAGAAGCATCGAAGATAGGACTTCAGGTGAACATGGAGAAAACAGAGGTGATAAAGATTCCTGACCAACAGCGACAGCAACAGTCAGCATAAATGGAAGGAGCCTGAGAGAAGTAACCTCCTTTACCTACCTGGAAATCATCATTTCAATTACAGGCGGAACTGATGAGGATATGAAAGCGAGGATTGTAAAAGCAATGCAAGCTTTCATTTCTCTCAAGTCTGTGTGAAGATCAACAGTACTCAGCATGAAAAACAAGATTCGGATTTTACGCTTCAATGTGAAGTCAGTACTACTTTCTATGCGGATAAGAGACTTGGCGCCTCGTCATGAAGGCTACTTTGAACAAAATACAGACATTCATCAACACCTGTCTTTGCTCAATACTACACAAGATCAGATTGCCAACCAGAAAAGATCGGAAACATGGATGGATCTCTGAGAGCAAGCCAATTTAGCAGGAACCGATTGGGCAACCAATATGGAGGAAGAAATGGAGGTGAATGGTCATACTATCAGAAAACCATCGAGTGATATCACACGCCATGCCATCGCTCAAGTGAAACCTGAATGGGAAGCAGTGAGGTGGTTGTCAGTGTAACGGCGACATGGAGGATGTCATGTGAAGAGGAGATGAAAGCAAGTGGGCAGACATTAAGCCAGGTGAAAATGTTGGCAGAGAACCGAACGCAATGTAGACGTATGGCTAAAGCCCTATGTTTCTCTAGGAATTAAAGGAAATAATAATAAATAACATTTTATTCGTTTTATCTTACTGGCAACACTTCAGTCACCTTCTTTTTCCCATCTTATTGCATTCACATATTCACACTTCTCAACATACTTTATAGTTCTTTCACAAATTTTAAGCACATCTGTTGCACTAAATGTTGACATTTATTTATTCGGGTTTGATAACAAATTGATCTCATTTAGAGCACAGCTGAAAGCTAGGGAATACTGAACATTTGTTTCGCGCCACTTTGAGACTCGCTGGCAGTAGGCACCCACCGTCGAAGTTCAAACCCAAGATGTTCATATCACAAGGTTAGCTCGTGGGCAGTTCAGCCCCTGGAACCCTACTCAGTCCACGAATTCTAATATCTATCAGTGTGTAGTTTTAGTGCAATCACCACCCAATCTGATCAGCGGGTATTTGTTCTCACTTCCAACTTCTGGCTATAACTCTAGTCAATTTCGTTCTGCAGCCAGTCACCAGAGAGCATTCATTCATATATCTAATCAATTTGTGACTCACAATCAATTGTACCAGTATTACCACACTAGTATATCCACTTACTTTCAAACATTAACAGATACAAGAAAATGAAATCGTCGAAAAGAAAATTTTCTCCTCTGAAATCTTTTTTAACCTCACTATGTGGTTGAATAATTTAATTACATATATCAAATAGTAACGCTGTGGACATCTGAAGTCAGAACACGCTTCAGTATCTAAATTTCATAACTAGGGAGTTGGCTGGACATGTGCATTTACAGTTCAATATTAGGGGACTGTGCAGTCGGAGAGAAACAGTTTTACACTGATTTCAACACTGATATCACACTGAAATAAACGGACTTCGCAGTTATAGGTGGAGTTTTTAACGTATAAAGAAAATTTGTCCATATTTTACCTCTTTGGTCTTTATTTCGTGATTTCTACATTGCTTAACAGTTGTCTTCACTTCTCTTCTTCGAAAATTAGTCCATCACTCCTCTGTTCAAGATTCTTACTGAAAATTTCACCAATGTATTACTTCCAGATTCTTGTCAGTAACATATGCTACAAGATAATTAACTCATATTTAATCGTATTTTCTTTCAGATTCTGAATACACTGTGTGAAATGGGCAAATTCAAACAAATCAAGGCAATTGACTTAAGTCATACACCAGCATTGGGTGAGCAATCAATAACAAATTTCTTGAAAACTCATGGTCATCAGTTACATGGTCTTATGTTACATGGAAAAGCTACTTTAGCTGAATATTTCTGGACAACAGTTATTCCATATCTTGGATCAATAAAGTATGCTGAGTTTTTGGTCTATTGTCTTTTATAATAAATAAAAGAGTTTGAACACATTTTTAGGTATCGTAACGGATATGTTTCACTTAGTTTTGATGTTCATGAATAGTGCGTCGGTGGCACAGTGGTTAGGACTCCCACCGACCATGCACATGGTCCGGGGTTCGAACCCTCGCCGACGCACACCTGATATCTATGGTGGCCTGCAAACTGGCCCAAATCCAAAAAGGGGAAAAAAAAAAATACGTCAGCTAGCATTTGGGACTGGATTCCAAGTTCATTGTTTTATCCTACTCAGAGTAAAATAAGCCTAGCTGGCAGTCGAGGTTTGAACGTCGGACGATGTCCCCCTAAACCTCTCCTAATTTTATCACTGGTAGTTAGCCCTGAAAAGAGGATGGTTAGGCATGACGCTAGATTCATATCACAACCGTTACTGAAACTTCAAATTCTTGAAACTTAGTGCTCCACACGGAACGCTAAATTAATAAGCCAAATTCTCAATTCGTAAGTTAGTATCTTATTTGAACTTTACACAGTTCCACATTTTCTTATATACATCGAAATTATCTAGATGGTAATAGATGTGATCTGCTTGGTATACGAATGACACCCAAGAAAGTAAGCATAAATGCATTATCCACATACCACTGACCGATTGGTGCGAGCAGTCGGATACCATGACGTCAACCAATCGTACTTGCTAGTCAAAATGAAGTGATCTAAAATCAGGCAGACGCTGATATGAGTGGTATCTAGCTATGCATATCTGTGAGGGACTATTAGGAGAGCTCATTAACATTGCAAATATGCGAATAAAAATCCAAGTCCACAAGATGATAGGGCAAATATATATTATCAAAAAATGCAGTAATGCGTTATGTTAATGAAAAGGTTACTTGGTTATAACGTTATAGTTCGCGGCTACAAATTATCAACATAATCCAAGGGAGCGTTCACCGTTGGAATGCGTCTGCTGGTAGATGCTCTGGACTGGTTGTAGAGTTGTCTTTGGATAAGGATAATAGACTCCTGAAATAAATCCAAAGTATACAAGATGGAGCAAGTAAGCAGAAACGACCTGAGAGAAGGCGAAGCTTCCAACGGTATAGTGTATTTCGTATTGTACATGGAAGTTATGTGTATTTTAACAAGAATCGTTTTAAACAAAAATCATGTACAATGTTTCTAATTTCTACAACTAACAAAAAGTGTACAATCGTATTTTGATGTACTCCACACGGCCCCCCCCTAGAGGTCCGGAGAGACTACCTGTAACTTACTGTTAGTGAAGTAAATAACAATAGTAATAACAGCAAGTGGGGTGACTTCACTCTTCATCTTCTGTTGTAATGTTGCCCCCACAGCTACTTGGGAGGCATCTGTGCACAGAATAAGGGATGCTTCGGGGTTGATGTGGGACAGCATAGTGACTTTGGATAAAGCATCTTTAGCGTTGAAAAAAGATTCGTGTGCTTGCGCTGACCATTGAAACTTTTAGGATCACTTTTAAGGAGATCGGTTAAAGGTTGGACTATGGAGGCACACGAATGAATAAAACGTCGATAGAAGTGAAACATCCCCAAGAAACGTCTGACCTTCGTGAACGAATCTAGTTTGGGGAAATTTTTGATGGACTCTATCTTTTCCTCCGTAGGCCTAATACCATTTGCGGTTATGTGGTGTCCCAAAAACTTATAGAGGAGACACCGAATATGCACTTTTTGGGATTTATGGCGACGCCATATTGCTCAAATCGCTGAAATAAGATGGTGAAGCGATCTATATGTTCTTCAGCAATTAAGATGTCATCTGTGTATACAAATGCAAAAGCCAAACCTTGTGTGACCTGATCCATGAAACGTTGGAAGTATAGTGCGGCGTTCTTTAGACCAAATGGCATGCACAGAAATTCGAACAAACCGAAAGGTGTGATGATGGCCGTATTTTCGATATCTTCTGGGGCAACTGGTATTTGACAATAGGCCCTGACCAAGTCTACTTTAGAAAAAATGGTTTTTCCACGTAATGTCAGGGAGCAATCATGTAGGTGGGGAATCGGGTAACGGTCCGGAACTGTGGCATTGCTTAAATGTCGATAATGCTTACATGGCCTCCAATCATGCTCAGCCTTAGCAACCATGTGTAAGGGTGAAGACCAAGGACTATTGCAAGGTGTGAAGATGCCGAGCTGCATCATGTGTTCGAATTCTGCCTTGGCTGCTGCTAATTTGTCAGGGGGTAATCTACGAGGACGAACACGAACCGGTTGACCCATGGTAACAATCTTGTGAGTGACTGTATGGGGTACGTCCTCGACGTTATACCACGGTTTAAGTATTTTAGGGAAACGTTGAAGCAGGGCGGAAAAAGTGCAATCCGCTGGTCTTTCGATGCTGATATTATAGACAGAGTAATTGGAGATAATTCCATGGATCTTTAGTTGGATGTTGTTATCAATCAGTTTTTTATTGTTGACGTCAACTAACAGATTGAAATTACCTAAGAAATCAGCCCCAAAGATGGCGTAGCCCACGTCACCTACTATGAAAATCTATGTAAAACGCCGACGTAAACCTAGATCCACTACAAGGGATTGTTCCCCTTACGTCTGTATGCTTGTGTGGTTGGGTGCCCGGAGAGACAGTTTTCGTGGTGTCCGTGTAGATCGCCTGGATAGTGAAGGAGGGATCACTCTAACTTCTGCTCCTGTGTCTACCAGGAATTAGGTGTCTGAAGTTTTGTCCTTCACATAGAAAAGGCTACTTGTTTGCTTGCCAGTAACAGTTGTTGCCATCACTATGGTTCAGTGCAGCAGAATATTCGCCGACCATTCTTAAACACTACTTAGCCGCTACTAAGTGTGGTAGAGAGGAAAGGTTATGTGTGAGGCTAACAGCCATTCAGAATTCAAGCTTGAAGCCGTATGTCTCACCAGGAATGCGAGGAAATGACAATTAATCAATAAAGCACATACACATATTTATGATTTAATGGTGATTAGTACACTTTATCATGCAAGCTGGATTGTTAGAGAAATCAAAATCCGTTCTTGGTAGGTTATTTTCAACTCGTACATGATCACAGATGTTTTTTAGATTACAGAATGTCCTTATTGAACCACTTTACTTAGAAAAGCTTGTCATAAAAAAATGGTGTTTTGCTGTTACTCTAAGTTGAACGGTCAGATAAATATGAACTTCAATGAGACTTGTAGTCATTACAGTTAAATTTAAATTAGGTACTTCAAATTATTTTCGAAGTCTTTAGTGATCTCAGATGTTATGTGTAATTTTTGTTTAACTAAACACATATTACAGACATTTAATTACAATTTACTATTGATTATTCCCTCCTTTTAACTTCTTCAGAGTATGTGTCCTCGGAGCATCCCATGGATGGTTTTTTAAATATAATACTCGAGTGCATATTGATAAAGTACTTGAAGGTTTTGCTGGATGTTGTCCAAATTTAGAAGCATTAGAAATACAATGGGATCCAGATACTATTCGTTTCAGTGATAAGAGTAGAAAATTTATCGATCGAATAAGGTAAGTGCTGTGTGATTTGAGTTGAGAATCTCTGTTGAGATTTTTATTGTTTGTTTTTTAAGTATAAAATGCATATTGGAGTCTACTGAATGATCATTTAACTGATAAAGAAGGTATTCCTAACAGAACTGACAAATATCACGTAAATGAAGTAAATCTGCTTCATTTTGGGTCCACTTGATCTCCATAATTATACCAAGTTCAAAATCTATACATAGACTGCTATAATAGGGAATAACTATTAAACGCACCTGATTGAGCAAGTAGAAACGGCGAATAAAAATGTCAGCTTTCTATGTCCACAAATCAATATATATATAACCAAAAGTGACAAAGTTCAGCCTGTACTTAGAACGCTTACAATTATTGTCTAAGATGATCAACCTTTGTGTAAAACTGATCGGTGAATACAGAAAAAGAAAAATAATTCGATGTAATTATACTCATTGAGTATGGCTAGAAGTCGGCTTCACAGGAAGTCTTAATGAGGAAGAATAGGTGAGGAACAGGAAAGATATGTAGTGTAGTATATAGGACTAACTGATGTATATGGTTAGACCCACTCACTCATATAACCCACTGGTATTCACAACCCAGAATGAAGTGATTTAACATACACCTGCCGTCTCATTCGTTAGGAACTGAAATACTCTCAGATGTACACGGGCTAACTAGGCACAATGAGCCATATCGTTTTAAAATAACTGATTAACTATGAACTAACTACTATTGTGAACTGAATATGCGTAGAATCCAACTCGTTTTTCGCGAAGTAAACATCTCGAGCTAAAATTCTGCCACTTTTCTCAGACTACTCAAATAAATGAGTAGTATCTGTCGGACTGCAAATCTTGCTTATTTTTTTTTGTTAGTATCTGCAGTGTCACGCTGTTCACATTTTCTGATCTTAATAGATTTCTAAAAGAAGCCATGACAAAATTTCACATTAAGCTATGTACTTCACAAATCGGTCATTCTATGTCATACAAGAGAAACGTTTTTATTAATGGATAGAATTCTAGAGATCTGAAATTCTGTGCTATGAACTACGACTGTACTACTGAGAGTTGAAGTAAATGAGATAGGATAAAAGTAATGTGAATGTTTGATGATGTCATCGCATAAGATGAATAAATAAGAAATAGGACAGTAAATTAAGCCGTAAATAGGTAACAAATCATCAATACAATGAAAGATGAATCAAGGAATTTTTCCTTATGAATGAGTTACTTTACATTCATTTGATTTTTGACTTCTTTGCACAAAGTCAATTAATCTAGTACTAAAACTCTATTGGCTGCATGAAAAGATATGTTCATAACATACAGAGCGTGTATCTAGGATATATTTATCGATAATAGCACTCTGTTGTCCTGCAAATCTCATTAAGTTCTCGGCAAATGTTCAATGACTTTTAGTATAGGTCATCTTAAATCCTCCGACATGCATGTAGCTTAAATTAGAAGTGTACACAAAAAGATGCAACTGGAGGCTAGAAGTGGAAGTCTCACATTCAAGTACGCCTCTTTGGTCATGTTCTTTGTGTCGCAGTGGACTTCAATTTGCAGCACGATAGGTCTGTGTGATGCATTCAGTCAGTCAGCAGTTACTTTATGAAATCAGTTGAATACATTTTTCTTTGGCAGCATAAATTTCATTTCATTTTTCTCTCTTACATTTAAATTACGCCGCAGGATACTTCATTAGGTATTCAGCAAATTTTCCGAATCTTTTCAAACTATTTATTCATAACTAAGTCAGACTGTTATTGTCATACTTTAATTTGAATAGTAAAAACATTTGAATATGAAGTATTGATATTTTATCTCTCTAAAACAGCTTAAATCCAGTCGCGTTTGACATGTATTAGTTGAAATTTTTCTATAATTATGAACACTTCTCTAAATAAATTCTGTAGTCAGCATCAAAATAAGTTCTATGGAAATTACCTGTTCTATTTATCCAGTATGAAAACACGATGTTTAATAAAGTAGTAGTTTAGTGAAAAAGTCATATAAAGTCATAGATTATTGAATGTTTCTCCTTAAACTCTACTGTCGAAGACGTTTCCGTCTTACAAAATCACCATCATTATAATAATCTAGGCTGAAAGTACTTGAAAATCAGTGTCTTTTATAGGCGTAGTATGATTGTAAGCGAAAAAAAACACTTTTAACAGACAAAGTATTTGTTAACGAAGAATAAAATAATAATAATAGAAATAATATCAAACTTATTAAGACGAAGAAGAGCTGTAAAAGAGCTAGTGGTGGTCAAACCAAAACATGGCACCAGTCAATGAAACCCCCAACAGTTAGTTTAAGCCAGCCACTTAGGAAGGTGTAGACTGGCTTCCTTGTTGGGTTCCTCGTGACGGTAAAAACCAATGGCTTGAAACAATTGGTGAAATGGCTCAAAATCGTTCTCAATGGCTAGTACAGATACATCCACTCCCTGTGACTTGTGATTTCCAATGAAACTATATTGTTCTTCGTTATTACTATTCCTTTGTCTCACACCTCTGTTTAGTGTCTCTGTTATGAATTTCTTATACTTTCTTCTCGCTTTATGTGCTACATGGAGTATGGCGACTTGAACTGCTGCACATTAGTGCAAAGTTCTATATCTAAAACAGATAGACAGATAGAAGACGGATAGCTGAAGGAGAATTATGAGTACAATACACTTTGGCATTAACACAGATATATAGCTCTGTTTTCTATTTCTATTCTACAATTCCATATTAGATAGGTTTATTTGAAATAATCAACATTGGTGCAACATTAACAACTTGAATCCAATTCACTACTGAGTAAGGAAATGACTTTAATTCATCCCACCCAGAATTGGTAAAGATAGGTTTAGTTAAATGTCGACAGAATCGAACTGTGAGCCTGACTAGTTAGCCAGAAGATCTAAATAATGAAACCAAACAAATGCGGAAAATATTAGTAGTGAATAACTACCCACCAGAATTTATTCAGAAATATATGAAGGAACATAGATAAAAATAAGATCATTAATAAAAATAACGAAAATAATATACAATTCAAAGCCTTTCATAATAATAATAATATTAATAATAATGATTTACTTTATTCCAAAAACAGTACTTGTGATACAGAATGGAATTTTCAGCATTAATCACAATATTGCATCTAATTTCCTCAAATTATAAATAAAAATTAATCAAACAGAAAATTTTCCACATTTACAATAGAGGTGGTGTCAAAAACATGCAGCATATAAAATGGAAATAGCAATAATAATGATAACAGCTAGGGTAATAATAATAATACAAGTGAAAATTACTGTGGGCTTGTTTCACCTAGTATTGTCAATGTGGTATAGAAATCCTAACATGTTTAAAAATATTCAATATAATGTTCTCTTTACATGATATGGTGAGTGGAAAAACAAAGATTGCAGTAGTCATAGAGATAAGTTGGTGCTTGCAATTATCAGAGTAAAACAAACAAAAAAGCAGCAGGACCATAAATATAATAGAAATAATAAAAATAAAACTTGAAGGTATGTATGTAAGGATGGATGGAGGAAATCTTTTATTTATTAGATGAAAAAAGGTTAGTTAATTCTTGCCTGACACTATTTTCATGGGTGTTCCTTTGACACTCATGGGATCGCCAACATCAGGTTTGATTGCAGAAGCAGTGGCGCAAATGTTCGAAAACATAATCCTACCAAAGATCAAAGCCAAGATTTTGATACTTTACGTGGACGACACATTTTCAATAATCAAAAGAAATGAGTTAGATAAAACTCACAACTAAATAAACAACGTCTTCAATGACATCAAATTCGCAAGAGAAGAGGAATTCGAGAACCAAATCCCATTTTCGGACATCTTAGTCAAGCGAACAATCACGGGAAAATTAGAGACTCAAGTTTATAGAAAGTCAACTCGCACAGACCAAATCCTGAATTATCAAACCAAAAGCCCCCAACGAAAGCACAAAGAAATTCGCCTTACCATATATAAAGGATATCTCAGAAATCACTACAAGACCCTTCAAACCTTTGAGAATCGACGTCGTACACAAACCATCAAAGTCACTTCACTCAATTCTATGTAAACCAAAAGACTCAACAACAAAAGAAAATAAAACCAACATCATCTAAAAAATAAGTTGCAACGACTGAGAAAAACACCAGATTTCATAAAGTGGACGTCCCCTTCGTCTTCGTATCCACGAACATAAGCTAGCCGTCAAAAGACATGATATCCACTCCCTTATATTACTACACACAGACAACCACGGACATCAATTCGACTGGGACAACGTTCAAATATTAGACAGAGGAAACAACAAGTATGCTAGAGAATTTTTTAGAAGCTTGGCGTTCCAGTGAATCATCAATCAATAGACACATAGAGACAGACAAAATTTATCAACCGATAAAAAAGAAACCTCTCTCACAAAAGGTCAAATTTCAAGTCAAAGAAACAATCAGTTCCAATACAAGTAACCTAGAAGATGTGAAAACACACAAAAACAACCAATCACGTCCAAGATCACCGGGAGAGATGATTATTAAACTCGTGGAGAAATCTAAAAGCTCACTTCAATAGATTGAAGTATGCGCTGAAGATGTCACCCAGTAGGGTAATGAAAGCTTCGCAAATTAACCATCCAGCTTAGAGAACACAACCACATCAAAATCATGCACCTGAGCTACAAATCTTCTCCACCGTATCTGTCATATAAAGAAGGAACATATGAAGTCTTAAGCAGAATTCTCAATCAGGCTGGAATTAAGGTGGCATTTAAATTAACTGATTGTCTCAGGGATAAACCTTGTCGGCATAAGGACTTGATAGATATAATTAAAAAAATAATATAATTTATCAAATACCATGTCATAACTTTGAGGTCAGTTACATAGGTAAGAATAGTAAATCGGTGTCAATTAGATTATCGGAACATAAAAATTTAGCTAGATCTAGAATGACTGACCGTGCATTGCATTCACTTGCATGTAATGATACAGAAGGGTGGGATAAGGTGAAATTATTAAAAAGTTAGGTGGAGAGAGAGAGGTTTATCATTGAATTTTGTTTATTGATTTAATACCACATATATGCAATCGGAATGATGCAACACCTATACCGGAGGTATGGGAAATAATAGCAGATATATATATATATATATAAGGCAAATCATGAAGTTGTGTGACTAAACTGATATGATTGTGAGCAATAAACTGTGCTCGAAATGTCATTCAGTTATTGATACTGGACTGCTGTGTGTTATTTCAAATTAACTTATCTAATATGGAGCTACATTCTATCATCGTTTCAAGTTCTACACTTACATTATTTCCATTTTACACTGGGTATACAATCATGAGAATTTTTTACAAATACAAACTAGCAACATTGGTTTCACATCCATATATTTGCAAAAGTTTGCAGTTTTACATTTTAAAAATTCATAATACTAAGAATTCAATTATTCTAATGTCTGTGAAACTAGTTATCAGCCTTAAAAATATTTATATATTTCCTCTTTTTATTATTTTATTATTATTTTAGAATCAAATGTCCTCGATTGAAGTCTTTAACTCTTAGTGATGGTAAATATTATGAAATGGTTAAAGGAAATTTTGAGAGAGCAGAATGTCCACGTGTTGTACGTACTACTACAACATATAATACAAGTATTATAAGCCTTTTGGAACGTTATAAAGATTTGAGATTTAATTGAATTACAAGTTCTTATTTAAACACACATTATGTTATATTCCAGTAAACTTTCTGGACATCAGTCAGAAAACATTTATCTGAAATGTAGAAAAATATGAATTTTACTGTGTACAACAAAAATGAACATTTTTTCCTAAGGATTTAGTAAAAAAATCCAACAATGAAGAAATTGAACATTTAACAAAATTTAACGGCAAATTTCAATTTCGTCCAGAACTCAGGATGGTGCCTATCATAAGTTATATGTATGCTAATTCACATATTTTCAGATATTTTTTCGTTTACTAATGCTCTTCTCAAGTCTTATTCTGTTTAAATTTTCCTTCATGAATTGTTTTGTTTTGTTAAAGTAGGAATTTTCAAATCTTTACTTGTAATTATTTAACTTTTACTTTGTACAACCATTTTTCATGTATCAGAATGAAAGTGAATCAAAGTGAAGGAACTTTAATGTTCGTTGACAAGTGATTTATAGTTCTTCACTTTATTACTTCTTATAGAATAATGAATAAATTGTAATAAATAAAGGAAACTCTTACGTAGCTGAAACCATCTCTAGGAAGGATATCTTGTGAAAAAATATTAGTCCGCTGGAAAACAGTGAAAATGAAGGAGTAGTGTTATGCAACGAATACATGAAAGAAAAAGCTAACCATTTTAGATTTATTCATATATAGATTGGTTTCATATTTCAATTTATTAAAATAAATAATTATTTTACTGACTGTTTTCCTAAATTTGTTTTGTGTTTAAAAATAGATAACTGGGTTTTAGTTTAAGGGAAGCTTTTAAAACCTCTCGAAAACATGTAATATCTCATTTTCAAATGGTGCTCTGGAAACAAACAGCAAATATGCTATCACTAGCTGCTATGTCATTCTTCAACGTGATTGAAATATGCCCATGACTTCCAGAATTTCAGAATATGCATATTTGATTGTCGTTTTTACATTTTGCATAAATCGATCTGTACTAGTGCCCATCAAGTCATAATCTTATTTAACTTCTTAGCACTGGTAGCAGGAAACTAATCCAAAAGACCCATTTATCTTGAGAAATCTCCCCTAAAGATTAATATTCTAGAAGTTGACGGTATAGACGTCCGCGAACAGTACTGAGTATATTAACGCAAGATCTTATACCAACAACTTCTAACTTATTTTATTCTCGCGTACCAAAGGCAAAGCAAAATATCACAATCGATTGTCCAAATTACGATATATATTTCGGAACCAAATCGTGGATTGAAGCGGAAGCTAAGCTAGCTAGTTATCGTGCACGACAGTGACACGACGGAGTACCAAATGGCGGGGATGCTTGACGGGAAACATTCAGCTAAACAAGTCGACTTAAACTCTAAGGGTCAGCATCCAATGTTCACTGATGATTCTTATGGTCACGATGTAATTCTTCTCTTAGACATAATCTATTCCTATGGTCAATAATTTTGGGGAATTATTTACCGCTACGATATGTTCACTAAAACGATTAATATGGGAGAGAACTTTTGAAATTTCAGTAACTAGTTATCATTTAGACAGGAATTGGAAGACGCCAAATACTCAGTGAATCTTTTCGGCCATATACTCAATTAAAAATCCTGAAGATGAATTAAACATTGAAAGGCATCCCAGTAAGTTGTTTATTTCACATTTAATTGTCTAAATAACTGCACATTGGCGTCAAAAGGTGCAATACACAATAGTTAAACTAATGCTGACATTCTCTTTGGTAACTTCAACATTAAAAAATGAATTTGTGTCTGTATGTTTCCCAGTGTTTTATTACGGCGATAAATAGAAGGTAGAATTAAGTATACTGTAACCTGGAAAAAGAGGTTCAATTCAACAGTTTCTTCTTTTTGCAGGAATTCAGAATGTGATTTGGTACTTTTAATAAGAATAATTTCACAGATGAATAAAACAATGTAGCATTTTGCATTTTTGGGATCATTCAATAAGTAGAAACGATCATATACTTTTGTGTTTCATGTCAGTTGAATCTCAACCCTGAAATAGTAATCAAAGGCGTTTTATAGACAAGCATATTGATTAAAATCGTGAACACGTAGTTATCTAAGTTGTGTTATTCACTGGTTGGGATAGTGTTCAGAATAATGGGTAACTTAGCTTTTCATATTTATTGTTATTGTTCGCTTGGGTTCCGATTGGATCTTAGTGCTTTCAAAGCAAATATTTACTTTGTCCTATTCTCTTAGGTCTCCTTCATCTGGCTGCACAATCGCTCATT
Source organism: Trichobilharzia regenti (assembly GCA_944472135.2). Lineage (NCBI taxonomy): Eukaryota > Metazoa > Platyhelminthes > Trematoda > Strigeidida > Schistosomatidae > Trichobilharzia > Trichobilharzia regenti. The sequence goes on from OX235262.1 coordinate 134,469,247, forward strand.
GTTTTTCATCTCCTCTTCAGATGATTTCCTCACCGCCACCTTCAGATGCCCCACTAATCTTTTCTCATTTAGACTCCACTTAATAGCCTGAGGTTGGATATCACTCGACCGTCTTCTTAGTGTGTGTTCCAGAAATTTCCACTTTCTTTTGGATATTTGTTTATCAATAGGTTCTTGACTGGTTGATTTCATTCATAGAGTCTCCCATTCTTAATTCTTTCTGATTAGACATCTGATCACCCACAAGGAGCCGGCCAAAAACAGCTGTTGATAAAGGTCGGTGGCAGGCTGTTCGAAATTTTTTTCTGGTGATTCTCGAGCCAAGTTTCTCATCCATATATAAGAACTGGCTGACTCAACATTGATGTTGAAAATCTTAATTCTGTTATGGTGAATGCAGCAGATTTCTAAACTGATTTCAGAGTGATGAATGTCTGTCTTACCTTTCCAATCCTGGTTTTGACATCCTCATGCGTGCTACTTGTAGCTGAAAGGATGCTCCCTAGATTAGTGTAGGAAGTGTTCTCTTTCAAATTTCTGTTTCAATTTGTGTCTGGCTAGTTTTCTAAAAGGCTAAACAAATCACCACAAACTGTAATTTTTGATAAAGATATATGTAGTTAAAAATAAAAATATATAAAAGCTGGTCGATTTGGAAAAAAGGTGGTGATATTTTATTTCAAGTAAATGGTAAGTGAATCTGTCTTTTGACGGTTTGTTCATACACAATCACTGTAAGTTCTCTTCCCAAGTATTCAGCAATGAATGGTGATATCAATTGCAACATCATATTTTAGAAGTTGACGGTATAGACGTCCGCGAACAGTACTGAGTATATTAACGCAAGATCTTATACCAACAACTTCTAACTTATTTTATTCTCGCGTACCAAAGGCAAAGCAAAATATCACAATCGATTGTCCAAATTACGATATATATTTCGGAACCAAATCGTGGATTGAAGCGGAAGCTAAGCTAGCTAGTTATCGTGCACGACAGTGACACGACGGAGTACCAAATGGCGGGGATGCTTGACTGGAAACATTCAGCTAAACAAGTCGACTTAAACTCTAAGGGTCAGCATCCAATGTTCACTGATGATTCCTATGGTCAATAATTTTGGGGAATTATTTACCGCTACATTATTGTCTGCACGTTTCATGCTCATTTATATTTAGATGACATAATATTTCCTTTAATTTACTTTTGCATTCGTCTGTGAGACTCATTATACAACAGCACCAGTAAGTGAAGGGGAGTTTTTTTCTTCTGAGCAGTTCGATGTTCAGTATCTTTCTGAGAAGCTTGTAAATACCTTTTTATTTTTTGGTGCTGTCTTCTTATTGCTTTGGAACGGTTGTAGATCTTTGGCGGATTCTGGTATAGTTTGTCCTTTCGACTACTGCATCTTCGGTGAACGTTATAGGAGAAATAACACTAGTTAACTTTAGGAGGAATCTGTTATTTGTATCAGGACAGTAGAGTTTCCGGGATCTATTAATTGTCTTTTGTCTGGTGATCTTCCGATTGGACCAACAAGCACTCTAGAGAAGGTCGTAGTAGGTAAGTTGAAAGGAAATCAAGAAAGTGAGTAGACTAAGCAAATGGAAGCTTTGATAAGAGGTTTGGGTTTAAGGCAGAAGGAGGCCATTGTCTCATAATAGAAATGACAGAAAAGTAGACTAGTATGGATAGAGGTCGTAGCAAAACTTGTAATACTGTGAGATATGCAATCGTGAATTAAGATGAGTGCGATATTTATAAAGCCAATACAATGCCCTATAAATAATCTGCTCTCCCTGTGGATCTACGCCAGTCTATTGTTTTTGCATGATTTTTTAGTCTTCTCTTGAGGAAATCAACTGACTGAGCACTTCAGCGGGCAGTGAAATGCACAGGTGGCGAGCCATGAGACAAAAGAAGTAGGCACTTACCTTATTTGTTTCTCTTTGTTTAGGGATTCTGTTAGGACTGCTCCGAGGGATACCGAAGTACCCTTCTAATAGTATGAAAAGGATCGGGTGTTTCCAGCTATACGCCATCATTCATGCTGTTATCAGACCGGCCCTCCTTCTGAAGTAGTTGTAGACATATGCAGATCTATCCGTCGTAACCCGTCGCCATACTTTTGACACTGCTGTCAGATAATAGTTTCCTAGCTCTTCTTTATGCTGTTTCTAAGAGATTCGCAACATTTTAGGAGTTATGGTGTTGTAATATTGTCAGTTTCTATGTATGACTACACACATGCTTTATACAGTTGCATAAATAGCCCGGAAGCGAGTGTTCTCAGCTGCCTACGTGCTAAATGGATCGCTTTATTCACTTTAGATGTGTTTGCTGCACAGTAGGTACTTGTCTCTAATCCTTCTGTCAGGAATAGTCCCTCATCTCACGTTACCTCACTGTGAGATGGATGTGAGAAGTTCCATATAAACTATTGATCTCCTTTTTCTTTAGAGAGTAGATTCGGTTCGCCTTCGTGCACGATTCCCTGATATAAAGGCAAGTCCCACTTCGTGGAGGCAATGAATCACCAACTCTCATTTTTGACACTTTTCCTGGTATGATTTTGTGAAGCACTGAGTTCAATAATTTGGCAACGCTTGAGTGCAGGACATCAAAAGGTATGTCCTAATTCCAAAATGCTAACCAATTATTCCAGGCTGCCAGTATATCGGTATCACATGATCTCTCCTTCCTGAATTCAACTTCAGCTGCGCATAGGATTGAATTCCAGTTCCCTTGTTACTATATTCGATCATCTATCAGGCTGTGGTGACTGACAGTTTCTATCTCTGTATTGTTTAAATACTTACTGTTGTTTGTCAATATATTTCTTATATGAATTGATAAATAATTCCGCCCAATACAAATTCCTGAATTCATCCCGCTCTGTGTTGTTGGTTGATTTCCTTTAATTCGGTCATTGCGAAATACAAATACTACTATTACAAATAATTACGACATTTCGGCGTCGCTATGGTATTAAATAACCTTGGAAAATTTCCTATAAATGGTTCTCCGCGGGAGATTGCTGATTACCTTGAATGCTTCGATGCGTGGTGCATTTCAAAGAACGTTCGGGATGACAAAATTCTAGCACATTTCATTACTGCTATTGGGCTAGATGCGTACAGCTTAGTGAAAACTATGTCATTTCCAGATAAACCAGTTTCTCTGTCATATGATAAACTCCATGAACTTCTAACAAATCACTCCCACATTACAACTTTCGAAACACGAGAGAGATTCCAGTTCAATAAACTTGTTCGTTCTCCCAACCAGAAGATTAAAGACTTCATTCCTCAGCTTCAGATACAAGCTTCAAAGTGCAACTTTGGAGATCAAGTGCATACTCAACTACGTGATCGTCTAAATGCTGGAGTCAATATTCCTAAGTTAGAGAAAGAGTTAATTCAGACTCTTTCTTGTACCTTTCAAACTGTTAAAGATTTATGTATTACATACGAAGATGTCAACAGTGAATACTCTGCTCCCACTACATCAGTATCTGATGTCATGCTGTCCAAAGTCAAAAATACAAGTGTTCATAGAAAGAAATCCAAACTGTCGTCCACATGTAATGGAATGCAGCGAGAGAGCAAAAACAATAAACCGTTCTTTCCTGTGGAAAGATTCTTCTACGAAGCACTTGGCGTTTTCGGGGTGCTAAGTGTCACAAATTTGGTAAAGTTAGACACATCAAGACTGTTTGCAGAAGATCAAATACTTATGTTACTCAGAATCCTCATGACTCTTCCAATTTACCTGGTAAAATGCAGTCAATGTCTCTTTCAACTTTTCACAATACTCAATCTCATCCAACGAAAACCCTCACTACAAGTTCAGCAATTCAAGCTTCAACTTTATCACGTGCTTTTAAAAATGAGGTGGCTGAGTTACGATGCGATCTGTCTAAAACACGAAAAAATTTGTTAGAGGTTGAAGAGAGCTTAAAAAGTAGCAATGAATTGGTTGGCCGATTACAGGCGACGAATAAAAATTTGACAGTTAAACTTTCAGCCGCTGAGAATTCCTGTTTAATGAAGGAGAAAGAAATCTGCAGACTGGTAACTCAAATCGTTGAGCTGGAATCTGAGAATAAGTGAAGTAGTGAAAGGATACGTGAACTTGAATGTTTCGCTGAGTCAGCGACAGGTGCGCAAAGGGATTTAGAACATCAGTGTGGAGTGTTTCGGAAAAAAGTGAGTGAAATGGAAGCTGACTGGTTGTCCACTAGTCAACAGCTGATTGAGACGAGAAAGCAACTGATTGAAACGGAGGAATTGCTGCATATGTATAGATTGCGTCTGTTGAATGCAGAACATACAAGTACCCATGAAAGTCCTGCTAAGCTATCCAAATCTCGAATTCTCTGAAAGCATCTGATGTCCATCAAGACGGTTTGCAGAAGTTCGAATACTTATGTTGCTCAACATTCTTATAATTCTCCCAAGCTGTCTAGTAAAATGGAGTCAATGTGTCTTTTAACCTTCCAAAATACTCAAGCTAATCCAATGAAAACCTCCACTATAAGTTCACCAACTCAAGTGTCAACTGTTTTCAAAAATGAGGTAGCTGAGTTGCAATGCGAACTGTCGAAAACACGAGAAGAACTGAATGAGATGAGAGAGCAACTGATTAAAATTGAGGAATTGCTGCATATGCATAGACTGCGTCTGTCGAATGCAGGGCATACAAGTACCCATGAAAGTCCTGCAAAACTATTCAAATCTCGAATTCTCAAAAAGCATCTGATGTCCACGACTTCTAATGTACATTATTACAAAGATAATAACTATAGACCTTCTGTTGGAATTATACTACAAAAAATGGGAAATCGAATGGTGAAGATATTAGACGTCGAAGATCACTCAGTTCATAACAGACACCTGGATCAAGTGAGAATAAATGAAGTAGGTCGTTCCGACTATAATTTTAATGATTCCGCTACTAATCCTGATTTGGTAGATAACTCAGATATGAGTCCAGATGGCACTGATGAAAATAATACCACAGAATCAGTCAGAAGGTCGCAGCTACTTGCAAGCGAACAGCGACATCATTATAAATACGCAAGGAGACGTTCGAAGTGTGGTGGATGTGGTGATTGACAGTTTCTATCTCTGTATTGTTTAAATACTTACTGTTGTTTGTCAATATATTTCTTATATGAATTGATAAATAATTCCGCCCAATACAAATTCCTGAATTCATCCCGCTCTGTGTTGTTGGTTGATTTCCTTTAATTCGGTTATTGCGAAATACAAATACTACTGTTATAAATAATTACAACACAGGCTTTCCGTTGCCTCTGCCATTATTTGAAGTAGAGCTCTATGCCTATAGAATACTGAGTGTTTTCACCCACTGTTGCTTTTATCAAGTCTCTGACTAACTGTCATTTATTCAACGAGCGCTTAAACAGCTTACTTAGTGGGAAACACAGAACTTCTACAAATCTCATTAGAACCTGTGGTACTTGTTTTGCAATTGTAATCTAAAGGACAACATAGGGAGGACAGAAATCAGGAATTCGTATTCCGCAGAATTATTTGTATTGTATAACTGTAGTAAACATTAACAAACAACAATGAATATCTAAATAATACAGTGTTAGGATTTGTTTTTCACCGCAGAACCATTGGTTTTATATCATCGAACTACGGTGATTTCGTAGACAAGGCTTCGTTAGCTTCTTCAAATTTATTCCTGAATATATTTGAAGAGTTGTAATCTTGGCTCTATCAGACTATGCAGTGGGTTGCCGAGGTGTACCCTTCCTGTCAGTCTCTAAGTTATTCCCTTGTCTGTCGAATGTGTCACCAAATGTTTCACTTATCTCCAAATTACTCAGAAATCTACCTCTCTGATATCTAAGTGGGTGTATTTCACAGCTAGTGCATTCCATTTAAGGCAGGAAGCGATACAGATTTTTTAGATCGCTTTTAAGTTACCTGAATAACTTCGGCTAGAATATTCTACTAACTCCTCAGGCTTCAGCGATACGCTGAATTCTTGGGGAAGTGTATGCTCTGCTGTTGTCATATACCCTTCCACCGTCCTGGAGGAGACACTCTGTGACTCCCTCTATCCAGAGATCCCATTATCAGCTCAAAGTCGGTCTTATCATAGCAGTGTTGGGTAATGGAGTTGTTTTTATTTAACTTTTCTTTGATGAATAATCCAGACAGTATAATTTGTTGTCCCTTCTTTCTGTCACTGGTTGTAACCTGATTTCCTTTACGAGCAGGTGGTTGCATGTGTGAAGACACTGTAGTCACGACGGTTTGCGAATCAGCCCTTAATATGTGTCGTTCTTAGAAGATTCATTTAGTCCAGCCTTCTTAATAGTTTTTAACGCCCCTCTACCAAACGCTCCTCTGTGATTGTGGTTTACGCCTATGGTGAAGTATGGCGTATTAAAGTCACCAGTGACAATAAACTGGTCATATCCTGTGGTTGAGACCATAAGGATTGCTTCGGAAGTTTGTCGTCTGTGTTTCGTGTCACATGCCAGAGATCTGGTGACGTTTAAGTCGTGCTTCACTACACTAACTTCTTAAGTTCAGTCAGTGTTGAGTTAGAGGCCATGACTGGGTGCAGCTAACTGCTTACATATATTTATTTTTTTTTATTTTTGATTTACAGCTTAATTCCACACTGCATTTTTGGTACAAGTATGGAATTTTCAGCATGGATATCGGTAGCCCAAATTTTGCAGGCCGACCGTTGATATCAGGTGTGCGTCGGGAGAGGATCGAACCTCGGACCATGTGCATGGTCGGCGAGAGTCCTAACCAGTGTGCCACCGACGCACACATTATTGTGACCCCTCCACCACCCCCTTCGCTACCTCCGCTCTGTACGACTACCCTATCTATGGTTAGTTAGCACTTTCAACGGTGCGTGATGGCCATCTGTGAGAACGACTGCTGACGGTGGCGGATATAAACGTGCGGTTCTGAGTTTTACCCTTTTGATCACCAAACCCTTGTGTTGCTGTGAGGACATTTCATGGTATCTCTCACTCTGCGCGTTTATTTTATTTGATGGTCTTGAGTCCGATTCCTGCCCGTTTGACATGGTGTCTCATGATTCGATCAGTTCTTTCAATCCCCACATTCCTAAGTTGCTTCACTGTCATTAAGAAATTTTCAGCCCTGTAAAATCACGCGCTGTTGAGACTGTTACGTTACTCCGTTGCTGTCGTACAACTCTAGGCTTATTATCGTAGCATTATATGCTGCTGTCTGCATTCTAGTAAACTGTGTACCATTATTCTATGGCGTCTTTCGGAGTGTCCGAGCTTCTGACGTTTACTGCCGCAAGCGAAGGTGCACCATATATGCTCACGACTAGAATAAGTGAATGTATTTATGATAAATAGATACATTAGGGCTAGATAGTATGAAATATTTTATTTCTTGATAAATCTTTCACATCCTACTTCAGCTCTTAAATTAAAAATATAGATATAACGTCGTATAGTAACCAATTCACAAGCGCTTGAATGCCGATGTTCTTCCCTGTGACAGGAGAAATCCCACTCTGTGAGCTCTCCGCTTGGAAACCTTCATTTTCCTAGTCGGCGAATCTCCTCCAACCGTTACTTTCACATCAAATATCTGTGCTTCAGATTCAACAACTTCCACAGTTGATGGAACAAGCAAGATTTGTGGGTTTGCTGCATGACAGCTGTCAGACAAGTCTCATAAACCGTTAATGCCCAGCTCTCGCTACGCTCGGGCCCACGCTGTTCCTCTGAGTTTTCAGAAACGCTTAGTTATAACGGACGCAAAAACCAAAACACCGATCTGCCGTTTGATATTTCTGTATTGTTACACCAACATATAAAAGGAATAAGCGAACTAAGCAAACTAAGGTCTGAAAACAAATATTACAATAATAAATCATTGTTACTTCTGACGATATTTTACTCTTCTTTCTGAACAGCGACCGATGAGACGATGACTGTCGTATTGATGCCTCCGCGAAAATCGGGGAAGTTGATTTTGAGCAAACAACCAAGAATTGATCGTTCAATCTTCAACTCCATTGACACTCCCCGGCAAAAAAGGGATCCAACCCTTTTTTCCTTCACGACCAATGCACGTTGACTTGGATGCCATTGCGAGAACCTGGGTCACACGGACAGAGCTGAAATGGAAAACAAACAGAAAAGCCAACACACCACAAGCATACCCACAGCACAATCTCACACATCAATGACGACCTGCGCCTCCAGACAGAGACCTCCTCTTGACATCTTGCAACACAATCGCCACTTGCTAGAATGACTCTTGCAGAATGCAAAGTGACCATGGCAGCACCTCACGATACTCTACGCACATCCTTATCTACTCACTACCAATTACCACTGAAATCGCTTGTCACTCATTCTGCCTCAGTTCTAGTAGCGGTGACGCATGCGAGCCTCAGTCGTTTACACTCTTTCTCCCCGGCGTGTCGGACCGCAGCTAACAATTATCTCCGTGTGCATTTCATTCTCAGCAATAGCCTAGCCTCCCCGGCGTATACGACCCATCTGCTGTCTCTAACATCAATCAATTCATTCACGGATGTAGAAGACTCGAAACAACTTCAGAAGTAATCACGACGAAAATTTTAACAAAATTACGCAATAACAACAAGACACGAAAACAACAAGTAAACACAATGAATCCAAATAACACCAATTGATATGACACACCACACGTATATACAAACAGTACACACAAACTCGCATTTCATGTCTTGGTGGAATTATTTTGAAGAATTGCAGGACTTACACCAGTACGCCTACAACCCTTCACAGGTTGACGATTGTAAGTTGTGGAATGTCCAGACACAAACAAGATTAACCAACAATTACATCAATTGGAACTCACACAACTATTTAACACAAACATATGTACAATCAACACATCAAATGTTGTGGATTCTGACACGACAAACTACCCTTGAAGAACTGTAGGACTTACAGCAGTACGCCTACATTCCTTCTCAGGTTGATGATCCAAGTGGAAGTCGTCCGGACACAAACAGAATTACCAACAGCTAGATGACAGATGATATCAATTCAGTATATACAATATGAACATATGTACAAGATCATACACCAAGCACATTGGACTGCTCATTGATGCGCTACCCTTTGAAGAATTGTAGGACTTACACCAGTACGCCTACAACCCTTCTCAGGTTGACGCCCTAGGTTGGAAAATCGTCGCAGAGTTCATTTGCTAACTTCCTTCTATCAGCTATATCCTCAAATCTGAACGGCAACACGCCCATGTCATTGTATCGTAGAATATAGATGACCAACAAACACACGACATATCTCATCAACCAAGTGTAGAAACAGAGTAATTTACACCAAAGATAATAACATTCAAATAGTAACTTGAAACTAGAAATGCCTTTATTCGTGCAAGTCAATTTAACAATTACTCTCTCCTTTACACTTGGCTTATCCACACTAAACTGACCAATATCTTTCGTCCTTTCAAACGCACCAATACTATCATAGTCATTGCACAAGATACTTGAGTTGATGGGCATCTGTTTCATTGTGGATGAAAACACCAACGATGACTGAGTGACACAAGGTGATGAACTTAGCGGTGGATCAGAAGCTGTTCTTTTTCGGCTTTCAGATAGTTGTCCAACTGCAAGATTACCACCACTGCTGTCTTTCACTACTAGTTCGGGTTTAGCACTATCATCTGATGATAGGTGGGCTACACGCTGATCAATTACACTGACTGTCTCACAAGTATGCACACCTTCTGGAACTGCATCTGCGTTCAATTCTACTTCACGTTGTAGTTGTACAGAACCTTTATTTAACTTAGCAGTAGTAGGCATATCCCTCATCTCATCATGATCAACCAAAGACAAATCTGCACTATCATGATCATTACCACAAATATTCAATTTACCGTCAAGTTCATCATTTTCAAACTCTTTAATAACAGAAGTAGACAATTTTGGTTCCTCCTCACAAATCATTAAAGGTTTTATATCTTCACTCTGACTAGTATACCTTGTAAACTTGTGGAGTCAGAACTGCACTCTGAAGCAGTAACTCTATTCTGTGACACTCTATTCAACAACGGCTTACCAGTTGCAACTACAGACTTCTTCACCGCACCGTTATCGTCACACAATTCGGAGTCAGACCTGGAGTTTACATTTAGCTTATCACTGAACTTGCTCACCGGTTCACAGTTCACTTCTGTATGCACCTCTTGCACACGTGTACAACACAACCGTGTTTGTCTTGCATCTTGTAACTTATCTGTTGAGGATGTACTACGAAACCTGTTACACTCACTAGGTCTATATGCATTACTAGACATCATGGAGCTTCTCGATATCCACCTCTCTGAGGCCTACTCGTCATCAATGATTGCATTTTGCTCTCAGACTGCTCTATTCTAGGGGTGAGATCTAATAGACTGGCGAACTTGCTCATAGATTGATTGACACTAGTATTTACCAGTTTCAGGATATCATCAAACTTTGGCTCGATACCCTCATCCTCCATACGGGAGCTTATCTTCACCCACTTCCTTTGCAGTCGAGTAGGTAGACGTCTTGCTATTACTTCTAGTATAAAACTCGAGTTGAGGTCACTCATGCGATTCATCGAAATCATTCCATTCTTGTAAATTAGCAAATTATCTAAAAACTCAGTGAGTGCCTGGGAGTCATCCTGTAATTGACCACCATTACCCTTAACAGCCTCGAATAATTTCCCTGCAATCATCGAAGGTCTTCCAAACCTTTGACGTAATATGCTCATAGCCTCATCGTAGCCCTCCTTTGGCTTCATAAACTTACAACACTGTATAGCTCTTGCAGCATCTCCAGTGCAATATCTCATCAAATACATTAACTTCAATTCATCATTTAATAAAAAACCACTCAACATGATCTCAAACTCCTTTACAAATTGTAAATAATCAGCCGGGTTTCCATCAAAACACCGTGGTTCAAATTTAGGGAGTTTGATGTTCCTATTATCCCTGAACGGCGAAACAGTAACATCAACCATGTCATGCTTAACATCAGACACATCGTTACAATTAACAGACAAGTCACCATGACTTACTTTCCTGTTTGCATCCAAGACACTCTGTCCCTTCTTTGACCCAGGCATTGTTGAACTTGACCCAATTCCAAAAAGTTCCAGATATTGCTTGTTCAAAGAGGACTTGACCGGCACCAGGAAAAATGAACGGCGACTATCCAAACTTTCACCAACTGTTTCAATCCGCCAGATCTGTTTCTATCGTCAGAAACTGTCAGTCACGTCTCATAAACCGTTAATGCCCAGCTCTCGCTACGCTCGGGCCCACGCTGTTCCTCTAAGTTTTCAGAAACGCTTAGTTATAACGGACGCAAAAACCAAAACACCGATCTGCCGTTTGATATTTCTGTATTGTTACACCAACATATAAAAGGAATAAGCGAACTAAGCAAACTAAGGTCTGAAAACAAATATTACAATAATAAATCATTGTTACTTCTGACGATATTTTACTCTTCTTTCTGAACAGCGACCGATGAGACGATGACTGTCGTATTGATGCCTCCGCGAAAATCGGGGAAGTTGATTTTGAGCAAACAACCAAGAATTGATCGTTCAATCTTCAACTCCGTTGACAACAGCTATGAAATTGGATAACCTGAAAGTTCAAGGCGAAATAAAAAATCACTTCATTCGCATCATCATTCATTTTGTTCTCATTCCATTCGTCAGACATTCCGCTGCTCTTTCCTTTATCATTACCTAATCATACTTGATGATGAGTGGCAGTATGATGGCCGACTCTCAGGAGACAATAAGCCAAATGGAATTGCTGTGGTGCTCTATTTGACCAAACTAGCATACACGTATTTCCTAGTACTTCTTCGCGTTTATTATTGTGTCCTAACGTTTTGATTACTCGACATCCACAACGTAAATCAAAAGGCACTTGAGAAGGAGTACGAACCTGTATTATCGCGGGTGAGGGTATACGTTATAACGTGGTTATATTTTCCGCGACTCATGTTTTTTCGTCTTTCATTGGCTAGAACGGTGGCGGCCAATTTGATATTTGATTTGTCCTTGGTAGGTCGTATCGTGTGAGGTTTTGTGTGGTTGTGTTATGCGCCGTTTGCAAGCAAATTTGACAAAGATAGATGTAATATTTGACTATTTTAACATTGTTTCACTGATTTTTACACAGATACACTTCTCTTTTCGCTATGAACTCCCTGGAAACTGGTCAGGCATTATGGTTCCTATCAGTGACTACCATCCCGTGGGTGCCAATGCATTTCTTGAGTTGTGGTTATAGGTACAGTATTTCCTACTTCGTGATTTCTCACTCACATAGTCTGGTATCCTGTGTTTCTTGCGACTTAGCTGTCACAAGCTGTTGCAATAATGTGCTTTGTTAACGAGCCCTTTTTCTAGAATTTCATCGCAGGTAATCAGTGCGAGCGCAAGCAGCACATATGTAAGAAGTTACAAAAGCATTAGAAGACTTTCAAAAGGCGTGAACTTCATATATTGCTAACAGTGACGAACTTTTCCGCATACCAGTATGTGGATACGTTCACATGCGTATAGGAAATCCACGAGGGAGACATTGTATTTTAGTGGGACAGCTTTGTGAAACTTTCATCTAGCTTGTATGTTTTGCTCTAGTATTTTTGTCCCTCAGACCACTAACAAAGTATTATCAAATGTATTCTTGTAGTATGATTCGATGGCACAATTACTGGCAGTTAATAATATTATGTATGTGTTATGTTCATGATATTTTCTGCACCATTAACGTGCTCCACATTTCAAAAAGAGTGTAACTTAGAAAGACTATACTTAACTCAACTGTGGTCATGCATGTTAATTATTTAAATGCTTAATTTATTCAAGTGAATTTAATCTGTATCACCTTTAGAAATGATAAGTCGCAATGAGGTCTGCCAGTTAATTAAATTCAGTGGAAGCAGATGTACCTGCATTCGTACAAAGATATCCGAAAAACAGTGATGAGCGTCTTACGACTTATAACGAGATACATTTACATAATCAGTATTAGGAATTGATTCTACATGCAACAACAAGTGAAGGTAAGTTCACTCATTCATGTATAACCATGCAGATATTCTGTTTTGCAGTTTGTGATACCGGATAGCTTTGGATGTGGGGATAGAGTTCTGTTTACTTGAATTTTGGAAAAATTCAAAGTTGACGCACTTCGGACACTGGGCAGTTTCCGTCGAATAATAGGAGATACTTTGCAAACGAAGACTTTCATCTTTGACTGTGCTCAGATAATACATGTAAATAAACTTGTTTGCGTGGCAGTAAAATAAAATTTTCTATCTAATATCCTGGTGTTGTATTTGTTCTGCATGCGGTGGGAATACGGCATGGTAGACCGGTACTCCCTAGGATATGAACTCGTTACTGTATATAGGTGTAATTCTGTAGGAACACTATCGATCGATATAAGTAGTGAATTATAAGTGCTGCAGTCAAGCCTAAACATCTGCCTACGCGATTACGTCTCCTAGTCATAGGTAAGTCTGTAGGGACCAAGTGCAAAAATACTTCAGTATTTGAAAAATAAGAAATGAACTTAAGCACTGCAATTGAGTTGATTTCTTAAAAGGTAAAGTGTATTCAAGTGTAGTGCATTACCATTATTTCACTTAAAGCGTGATGTCGATTCATATGATCATGGGTGTTAGCTTATAGTGTAAGGTGAAGTGTACACGAGACGAATAAGTGAATAGGTTGAGCTGTGGCAATCGTAGTCACACTTACATTACACTAAAATATGCATTGTAACCAGAACATCACAAAATGCTTACAGATAACTTGTTTAGTAATAACTGCTTGAAATATAAGGGCTATAAGTGCATCTTTCATAGCCACAATTAAGTCATTAAGGATCTCAGAATATCTTAGTGATTTGAAACAAAATAATTATTAAGATTGATATAATCTATGTAACAGGTGTAGTAGTTGTATGACACACCTGCTAGCTACTAATCAACAGATAGCTGATACTCATTTTAAGTACTCTGACATTAAGTACTCTGCCATTGCCTGTAGTATATTTACAACCTTAAGATTTGAAACAACTTCCAAAAAACAAACCCTCAACGCACTATAATGCAAATAATACTCTTTCTATGCGAACTTTCTTCAAAAGGATGACTTCTTCATTGATAATCCGTCCGATCTATAATATACAATTTTACGCTTTACTATGAACAAAATAATGCTGTGTGGCTCCAGAAGTCTAAAACTAGTCAAATATGATCTATTTCCCAATTAATAGGCGATTATAACGCCTGTAGCCGTGAACGCGGTAACCGATGTCGCTGCGCGATAACACCTGGTTATAGCGTATACCCTCTCTCTATTATCGCAGTAATCAAAATTCAAAAGTTGAGCGAGTACAATGCATCAATTGTTAACACGCAATCTTTAGAGTGATGAACAAATCAAAGTCCGATTACATATTGATGGTGTGCTATGATGATGAGTAATAAAACGAGTCACTACAGTATGAGGCCATCTCTCTTACCGGTTCTAATGACCTGGATAACTATACCCTGCTCTCTTTATATGTATGTCCTCATATCCTGATATCAAAACTGTACAAGTCAAACCAAGTGGACATGGTAACACTATTGTTTCCTTAGGAAGTCAGCTTGTCACGTTCAGAAAGACTAAATCGAAACTTCCAGGAAGTAATAAGACCTGAAAACTATGTTTTGGGAGGCTATGCCTACCAGTTATTCAGATCTATCGATTGTGAAGGAGACTGGGTCTTCAAATTCCATTCTTGTAAAGTATGTGAACCGTGCTGACGTGGTAAGGAATGGTGGAACCGTATTATCATATTGCACAGATTAAAATACACCGGTGGTTTAGGTTTGCGTCCCTTCGCTGTTCCTCAGATCCAGACTCCAGCAGTGTTTCGTCGGACATCAAAAACAGAACACTACTGAAGGCAGTTGGAAAACTTAAACAGGATACTCCAGCTCGCCCGACTGGCACTGTGAAATCAGAGAAGCATATGAGACTCGAAGCCGTCCCTGACAAATATTCTGCCCTTATAAGCCTCACAAACTTGGTTATACGAGTGGCAGAAAATTACAGTTCTGCAAGAATACCACCTGTAACCGCTACTAGGCTTGATATTTATAGTGCGCTGCAGAATGATAACAGCCTGCATTTACTGGCCTTTCCAGGGGAGATAAAAACCAAGGCCTCGATGGAAGTTCAAGACTACTTGATCCAACCGTCTAATCTTTTTCAACACATCATCGTACTGTGGCTTTCTACCCAAAACAGGCACCCTTTAACACCGGCGTAATTTGTGCAATCAACCAAGACTTGAGACCCGCCACTTAAAGCTGCATGTAATGTAGAATAATGCTTAAGTATCTCAAGGTGAACCATCTCCACTGAAAGAAATGTTGGCCTTTGCTGAAGATGTTCTCCCAGGTCCTGGATATGAATGGTATATCCATTATACGAATAAGATTCTGTAAGAAACCAGTAAGTTAGTCTGCTTGAAAGAGTTCACCTGAGTATCCATTTGGATTCAAATACAAATCACGCTCATGATTGGTGTATAGTCATCTATCCTGCTTGACCTTAGTTGCGGCACACAACATGCTAATTGCTTGACATGGTCCACCTATGCTGACGGTCAGTGTGTTCTCAACACTACCCCAACTATTGAACGAAGAATAAAACACACACGGCTCTTCAAAGGTGTATTTGTTAACTTGGACTTGAGGAAGGTGTAAAAGATACATAATCACGCTACAGCACAGCCATTGTATTCTAATCCCTCAGAAATCTAATTGGCTACCATGTGCTTCAATCCCCACAGATATGAAACCGATTGTTGGCTTAAAAATGACAGTGATTCAACTGAGTTGGCGAAGTTCTTTTATCCTCTACGACGCGATGGGTTATGAGCAGGTATGCGAATTGGCAGGTAGTCACCGGGACTGTTTCACTCCCTTACATGATTGTACACGATGTTCCAAAGCTGTAGACTGGAACTCCTGGCGATAACACCCACGGGGCACTCAAGTGTAGATAAGAGTCCTCTAGAATGGTTCCTGATGACTTTGCGGCAGTCTCTGTCTGTAGAGCGCCTCGTCCCACTAACCACACGTCGATAAGCTCACCACTACTACTGGATGTCAAGTGCAACCTGCAGGAGCAATCAACGACAGTTCTCCAACAATGGCACGTGCCACCGTTTCACCTTTTGTCATATAAGCAATTAATGGGTGGCATCTATCGACCACCCACCTGAGGAGCAAAATACAACCAGACGCTGTTCAGCGCTATCACAGCAATATGTTTAGGCTATTCTCCACACCGCCTTTACTAGCGAAGTGAGAATACAGCCCCACAACTGTTCAGGTGTGTATTTATAAACAGTGGTATGAAGACAGAACAGACATACAATCACACAACAACAAATCATTGCACCCCCTTTCTTTGAAAATTCAACTGCCCGCAATCTGACCCAATCAGAACAGGCAGGCAAATTAAACGCTGAGGGCGGAATGGCTGAGATGAAATTAAAAGGACTGACTTTTTCGATCCTTAAAAATGTTTTAAAATGCTATTAAGAACATAATAGCTGAACACTAAACTGCATGCAGTTAAGAATACCCTGTATTCAAACAAAAAATGTACAATGGCCTATCGAACCACAAATGGTCTAACTAATATGATATGTTACATAGAGCACAACTCCAGCATATGAAAGCACAATATTGGATGCAGAAATGCGGCTAGGTTGGAAGTGGTTGAGGTGTACGAATTCCACACTTATCAGAATTGAATGGCAATTGTTAGGCATTACTCGAGTTACATAATATATATTATACATGGCAGAGGGAACTACCTCGTCACGCTCCGTCACCGATATATGGATATCCCACCCGACCATCTGTTCACCAACCGACTCTGCCAGTTTAGGCACACATACAAAATTAATTGAGGGTGATATTTTGTGTCGGTCCGTAATTTGGCGTGACTTATCCGCGCTATTACCGATTAATGCACATCCCTTGATCAGCAAAATATGTGAACTGAGAACACTAGTAAGTCATCAGGCCCACCGTAATACTGACAGCTAGATCATGGTTCCCATCTTCCACCCTTTATGTATGGTCGATTATGCTCGGTACCGTGTAAACAGAGAGTGCAAGAGTGGTAGATGATGCCCTATATACATAATGAGTTGTAGTCCTGTGGAATATGTAGCCAACATTTATGTGGCTGAAGTCATTCGTGGGCCATTCCAGACAAATAAATATGATCACATCTGTTTTGTGTTGCCCCGAACAGTTAGTGGGATTGCAGTGGATGGCTTCCTAGGACCACTAAACAGCATTTAAAACTGCTTAACCTCAGGTGAGCTATTCCTTTATGCTGACGACATTATGATCATTGTCTTCTTCAACAGCCATGAGCTGAACGACTTGATAAATAATATTGGTCTTAAACTAAGTAGCCTCGCATCACGGTGTGCTGAATTCTATCTGAGGTTTAATACTGGCAAAAGTGGCTGGATTTGCATGGACGAAAGTAACTTTGATTCGACTTCGAAGTAGGTGGACGAAAACTGTCTCAGCAATAGATAATGTAGTAATTTAAAGTTCTCCAAACGAAATGATTATAACGTTTGTAAAAGCTTCTGGGATGCATCACTTGCAGTTTTTCGTTGTGAAGCAGGAGTTTTACTAAACAAAGAATGATTCCGACTCATTTTACAATGCTGCCGGTTAGTTCTTGGGAGAATGTGAATGAATGACAAACCCCAGTTAGAAGAGGAGCAACGACAATTAACTTTAAGAGCTTGTAGCGGTAAATAATTCCCAAAAATGTTTGACCAAAGCACTCGTCGCCGAACAGTGCATGCTGATCCTCACTTTTGAGTCGATTCGTTTAGCCGAAGTCTTCCGGTCAAGCATCCACGCCGTTTGTTACTCCTTCGTGTCAGGTCCGTTTGTTCGTGCACGATCCCTAGTCAGATAAGCAATCATCTCGCACTCCGATTTGGTCTCGAAATATATGTCTCAGTTTGGACGATCAACTGTGGTGTTTTACTTTGCCTTTGGTCTACGCCGAACGAATACTATAAAAGTTATGGGTATTAGATCTTGCGTCAGTATATTATACTTCGTAATATCCTTGAGCGTCATCACCGTCAGCCTCTTAAAACTCATTTCCCAGAATGTAACGTTGATTACACAGGGCGCCTAAATGTACTAAAGATAGAATCACTTTGGGAAAAAGACTTAGGCTAATCTTTATCTCTCACTGCAGGTCGACTAATTCTCTTCCTCCAGTCCATTAAATTCATTTTTTGAATAGGTTACAATTTTGGAGATCATAACGACCCATTTACTACAAGGCACTGTTAGAATTATAAGTGTGCTCACTTCTTCTTAAAGAAGTTTTCATTCATTCGGAGAAGAATACCAGCTGATGTTCATAAGGCGGACACACACTCAGTTTCACCACCTAGTCAGCCAGTGCACTCCTAGCATGTGACGATGCTCTCACCCAAGTAACATCTACAACTTTTTCACCTCATATACATGTACTAAGTCCACCAAATGTATGAGTAGCAACATAATTCAACTACCATAACTCAAATTTATGTAATTCATACAATACTTTTCCATGCCTGTATAGTTGATGTGTTGCTACATAGACAGGAATAAATATATTATCACTACTACTGCTAACATTATTGGATGAATATGTTCATCATTTCTAAATGGCGCATTAATATTAGCTCATGCGTGTAATGTTGCAGTAAACAAAAAAACTAGTTAGTATGTCAAAAAAGTTTATGATTTTTATACGGAGTGAATATGTATATACATATATATGAATGGACAGGTTTACATATCGTTGTTTGTGCTTCTTTCTCTGCTGTTGTCTCTTTCTATCAACACTTTAGCTTGTTTGGTATTCCGGGTGATAATAAAGCATTTAATATACTAATAATAATAATATATTGTAGTAATTTATTGTAATTGTAGTATAAGTATTTCAAGATGACCGAATTACAAGAATCCAAACAAAACAGAAGAGGGATGAATTCAGGAATTTGTATTTAGCGGAATTATTATCAATTCATATAAGAAATATATTGACAAACAACAGTAAGTATTTAAACAATACAGAGATAGAAATTGTCAATCACCACATCCGCCACACCTCGAATATCTCCTCGCGTATTTATAACGATGTCTCGATTTGCTTGCAAGTAGCTTCGAGCTAACTGATTCTGTGATGTTATTTTCATCAGTACTATCTGGACTTATTTCTGAATTATCTACAAAATCAGGATTATTAGCGGAATCATTAAAATTATAGTCGGAACGACCTACTTCATTTATTGTCACTTTGTCCAGGTGTCTGTTATGAACTGAGTGATCTTCGATGTCTAATATCTTCACCACTCGATTTTCCATTTTTTGTAGTATGATTCCAACAGAAGGTCTATAGTCATTCCCTTTTTAATAATGTACATCAGAAGTAGTGGACATCAGATGCTTTTTGGGAATTCGAGATTTGAAAATTTTTGCAGGACTTTCATGGGTACTTGTATGCTCTGCATTCGACAGACGCAGAATATGCAAATGCAGTAATTCCTCAATTTTATTCAATTGCTCTCTCATCTCATTCAGGTCTTTTCGTGTTTTCGACAGTTCACGTTGTAACTCAGCTACCACATTTTTGAAAACAGCTGACACTTGAGTTGCCGAACTTGTAGTGGAGGTTTTCATTGGATTAGCTTGAGTATTTTGAAAGGTTGAAAGACACATAGACTCCATTTTACTAGACAGCTTGGGAGAATTATAAGAATGTTGAGCAACATAAGTATTCGAACTTCTGCAAACCGTCTTGATGTGTCCAACTTTACCACATTTGTGACACTTAGCACCCCGAAAACGTCAAGTGCTTCGTAGATGTAACTTTCCACAGGATAAACACGGTTTAATGTTTTTGATCTCTCGCTGCATTCTATTACCTGTGGACGGCAGTTTGGATTGCTTTCCATGAACACTTGTATTTTCGACTTTGGACAGCATGACATCAGACACTGACGTAGTGGGAGCAGAGTATTCATTATTGACATCTTCATATGTAATGCATACATCTTTAGCAGTTTGAAAGGTACAAGAAAGAGTCTGAATTAACTCTTTCTCTAACTTAGGAATGTTGATTCTAGCAATTAGACGATCACGTAGTTGAGTATGCAGCTGATCTCCAAAATTACACTTTGAAGCTTGAATTTGAAGTTGAAGAATGAAGTCTCTAATCTTCAGGTTGGGAGCACGAACCAGTTTGTTGAAGTGAGCCCTCTCTCGCGTCTCAAAAGTAGTTATTTGGAAGTGATCTATAAGAAGTTCACGGAGCTTAGCATATGGCAGAGAAATTGGTTTTTCTGTAAATGACAGAGTCTTTACTAGGCTATACGCATCTAGCCCAATAGCAGTGATGAAATATGCTGGTATTTTGTCATCCCGAACATTCTTTGAAATGCACCACGCATCGAAGCATTCCAAATAATCAGCAATCTCCCGCGGAGACCCATTAATGGGGAATTTTCCAAGGTTATTTAGTTCCATCGCGACGCCAATTTGTAGTAATTTATTGTAATTTTAGTATTAGTATTTCAAGATGACCGAATTACAAGAATCCAAACAAAACACAGAGAGGGCAGAACTCAGGAATTTGTATTTAGCGGAATTATTATGCAATTCATATAAGAAACATATCAACAGTCAAAAGTAAGTATTTAAACAATACAGAGATATAAATTGTCAATCACCACATATATTCTCATTTTAGTACACATGAGACGCCAGCTTACAGGCATAATCAATATGACAAATTATATACATGATTAGTAGGCATATTTAATAATAATGTAATAAAATACACATTTATTCCTATGGATGTAGGTCACACCAGTTTTGCAGGCATGGATAGGTATTATTTAAATTGTATAAATTTTGTTCGTGGTGAAATTACATGGTTGCTTTGTGGGAACAATCTGATAACTAGCCATTAAGTGGAGCATGTCAAGAAATATCGAAACATTGTCTTCGCATTAAAAAAATAAGCCTAAGTATGTTTTGGTTGGATTAAGAATCCCTGGGAAAAAAATAAAGCTTGAAGTCATTTCCGTCATATAACATTGGTGTGTACGGCATCGAATCTTGTTTCCACGGCTAGTCACCATCCACCGATTAACTTCTTATCACTTACATACTTAACGATAATCTTTTTGTCAACATAAAATTATACTCTATTTTATTCTAACTACATCGGCCTATAATAAAGCTGAAACTTACTCTTTTCATTCAAATTCTTCGCTAACCTAAAGTCTGGTCGCTCTGCTGGGAAGAAACACAATGACAACACCAATGTTTGAGAAAATGTCATAGTGTCTATGGTAAGACCAATATTGTTAGTATTACATATTTCAAAAGTATGTTATCATTTCAAGTGCTCTATAGCTCCTTCTCGTATTTGTCTTGTCAATGTACCTTCAATGACGTATTTAATACCACTTTGCAGCTTCTCAGGACGTCCTTCTCTTCCCGAAATGGCTTTCAGTCACGTGGTGGCATAGCACTTAACCAAATATACGCTGTTCACTGGTTGATCATAACGGTCAGGATGAAACAGAATGAGGTATGGGTTGTCGGTCAACTTTGATGGCGGTCCCAGTGAAAGGTTTGCAATTTAACATTTATAAGAACCTGTTTTGATTGCTTGTACAATGATCGAACGATTTAAACCTTTAAATAAGTGTTAATTTATGATACTTCAAGATTGTAATTTACATCATAACTGGTCGTGCCTGTAAAAATGGCAGGTATTTCACGTGAAATTACTCGTTTATACGAAATATAAATTATTATTAAGTGAAAAAACAACTATGAAGCATGGCATAAGTAGCCAAGCAGGACCTATATCTTATTCGTGATTTTTGGACTTACTTTATCTGTCGAATGATGAATGCCTTTCCGTGTGTCTGAGTGAGTCTTATCCATTCCGTTTGGATTCTGTCGTACTTCTGAAAATAAGGGTTCAAAAATACCATCAGTTTTACACAATATTACGTGCTGTCGATCGATATTTTGAATAATTATTTGCACAGAAGGTTTGATTTAGAAATTGTTTAATCCATTCAGTTCACATTTCGCCTCCTGTGTTATTATGATTGATTGTCAATAAAGTCTCAAAAACCGTTAATGCCCAGCTCTTGCTACGCTCGGGCCCACGCTGTTCCTTGAAGTTTTCAGAAACGCTTAGTTATAACGGACGCAAAAACCAAAACACCGATTGGCCGCTTGAGATTTCTTTATTGTTACACCAACATATAAAAGTAATAACTGAACTAAGGTCTGTGAACAAATATTACAATAATAAATCATTGTTACTTCTGACGATATTTTACTCTTCTTTCTGAACAGCGACCGATGAGACGATGACTGTCGTATTGATGCCTCCGCGAAAATTGGGGAAGTTGATTTTGAGCAAACAACCAAGAATTGATCGTTCAATCTTCAACTCCATTGACACTCCCCGGCAAAAAAGGGATCCAACCCTTTTTTCCTTCACGATCAATGCACGTCGACTTGGATGCCATTGCGAGAACCTGGGTCACACGGACAGAGCTGAAATGGAAAACAAACAGAAAAGACAACACACCACAAGCATACCCACAGCACAATCTCACACATCGCTGACGACCTGCGCCTCCAGACAGAGACCTCCTCTTGACATCTTGCAACACAATCGCCACTTGCTAGAATGACTCTTGCAGAATGCAACGTGACCATAGCACCAACCCATGATACTCTACGCACATCCTCTTATCTACTCACTACCAATTACCACTGCAATCGCTTGTCACTCATTCTGCCTCAGTTCTAGTAGCGGCGACGCATGCAAGCCTCAGTCGTTTACACTCTTTCTCCCCGGCGTGTCGGACCGCAGCTAACAATTATCTCGGTGTGCATTTCATTCTCACCAATAGCCTAGCCTCCCCGGCGTATACGACTGTAGTAATTTATTGTACTTGAAAATATTAATATACCGGGATGACGGAATTATAGGAATCTTATCAAAACCCAGAGAGGGCAGCAATCAGTAATTTGTATTTAGCGGAATTAGAATGCAATTCATATAAGAAACATATTGACAAACAACAGTAAGTATTTAAACAATACAGAGATAGAAATTGTCAATCACCACATCCGCCACACCTCGAATATCTCCTCGCGTATTTATAACGATGTCTCGATTTGCTTGCAAGTAGCTTCGAGCTAACTGATTCTGTGATGTTATTTTCATCAGTACTATCTGGACTTATTTCTGAATTATCTACAAAATCAGGATTATTAGCGGAATCATTAAAATTATAGTCGGAACGACCTACTTCATTTATTGTCACTTTGTCCAGGTGTCCGTTATGAACTGAGTGATCTTCGATGTCTAATATCTTCACCACTCGATTTTCCATTTTTTGTAGTATGATTCCAACAGAAGGTCTATAGTCATTCCCTTTTTAATAATGTACATCAGAAGTAGTGGACATCAGATGCTTTTTGGGAATTCGAGATTTGAAAATTTTTGCAGGACTTTCATGGGTACTTGTATGCTCTGCATTCGACAGACGCAGAATATGCAAATGCAGTAATTCCTCAATTTTATTCAATTGCTCTCTCATCTCATTCAGGTCTTTTCGTGTTTTCGACAGTTCACGTTGTAACTCAGCTACCACATTTTTGAAAACAGCTGACACTTGAGTTGCCGAACTTGTAGTGGAGGTTTTCATTGGATTAGCTTGAGTATTTTGAAAGGTTGAAAGACACATAGACTCCATTTTACTAGACAGCGTCGGTGGCACAATGGTTAGGACTCTCGACACCATGCAGATGGTCCGGGGTTCGAGCCCACATCGGCGCACACCAGATATCTATGGTCGGCATGCGAAATTTGGGCTACCGATATCCACGCTGAAAATTCCATACTTGTACGAAAAATACAGTTGGAATCTAGCTGTTACCAATAATAATAATAATAATAAAAAATTATAAGAATGTTGAGCAACATAAGTACTCGAACTTCTGCAAACCGTCTTGATGTGTCCAACTTTACCACATTTATAGCACTTTGCACTCCGAAAACGGCAAGTGCTTCGTAGATGTAACTTTCCACAGGATAAACACGGTTTAATGTTTTTGATCTCTCGCTGCATTCTATTACCTGTGGACGGCAGTTTGGATTGCTTTCCATGAACACTTGTATTTTCGACTTTGGACAGCATGACATCAGACACTGACGTAGTGGGAGCAGAGTATTCATTATTGACATCTTCATATGTAATGCATACATCTTTAGCAGTTTGAAAGGTACAAGAAAGAGTCTGAATTAACTCTTTCTCTAACTTAGGAATGTTGATTCTAGCAATTAGACGATCACGTAGTTGAGTATGCAGCTGATCTCCAAAATTACACTTTGAGGCTTGAATTTGGAGTTGTAGTATAAAGTCTCTAATCTTCTGGTTGGGAGCACGAACCAGTTTGTTGAAGTGAGCCCTCTCTCGCGTCTCAAAAGTAGTTATATGGAAGTGATCTATAAGAAGTTCACGGAGCTTAGCATATGGCAGAGAAATTGGTTTTTCTGGAAATGACAGAGTCTTTACTAGGCTATACGCATCTAGCCCAATAGCAGTGATGAAATATGCTGGTATTTTGTCATCCCGAACATTCTTTGAAATGCACCAGGCGTCAAAGCATTCCAAATAATCAGCAATCTCCCGCGGAGAACCATTAAGAGGAAATTTTTTTCAGGTTACTTAGCTCCATCGCGACGCCAATTTGTAGTAATTTATTGTACTTGAAAATATTAATATACCGGGATGACGGAATTATAGGAATCTTATCAAAACCCAGAGAGGGCAGCAATCAGTAATTTGTATTTAGCGGAATTAGAATGCAATTCATATAAGAAACATATCAACAGTCAACAGTAAGTATTTAAACAATACAGAGATAGAAATTGTCAATCACCACAACGACCCATCTGCTGTCCTTAACATCAATCAATTCATTCATGGATGTAGAAGAGTGGACACAACTTCAGAAGTAATCACGACGAAAATTTTAACAAAATTATGCAATAAAAACAAGGTACGAAAACAACGAGTAAACACAATGAATCCAAAAACACCAACTGATATGACACACCACACATATATACAAACAGTACACACAAACTCGCAGTTCATGTCTTGATGGAATTCCTTTGAAGAATCGCAGGGCTAACACCAGTACGCCTACAAACCTTCACTGGTTGACCATTGTAAGTTGTGGAATGTCCGGACACAAACAAGATTATTCAACAACTACAATAATTGGAACTCACACAACTATTTAACACAAACATATGTACAATCAACACATCAAATGTTGTGGATTCTGGCACGACAAACTACCCTTGAAGAACTGTAGGACTTACAGCAGTACGCCTACATTCCTTCTCAGGTTGATGATCCAAGTGGAAGTCGTCCGGACACAAACAGAATTACCAACAGCTAGATGACAGATGATATCAATTCAGTATATACAACATGAACATATGTACAAAATCACACACCAAGCACATTGGACTGCTCATTGATGCGCTACCCTTTGAAGAATTGTAGGACTTACAGCAGTACGCCTACAACCCTTCTCAGGTTGACGCTCTAGGTTGGAAAATCGTTGCAGAGTTCATTTGCTGACCTCCTCCTATCAGCTATATCTTCAAATCTGAACGGCAACTCGCTCATGTCATTGTATCGTAGAATATAGATGACGAACAAACACACGACGTATCTGGTCAACCAAGCGTAGAAACAGAGTAATTTACACCAAAGATAATAACATTCAAATAGTAACTTGAAACTAGAAATGCCTTTATTCGTGCAAGTCAATTTAACAATTACTCTCTCGTTTACACTTGGCTTATCCTCACTAAACTGACCATTAATATTCGTCCTTTCAAACGAACTGATACTAGCATAGTCATTGCACAAGATACTTGAGTTGATGGGCGTCTGTTTCATTGTGGATGACAGCACCAACGACGACTGATTGATATCAGTTGATGAAGTTAGCGGTGGATCAAAAGCTGTTGTTGCTCGGCTTTCAGAAGTTTGTCTACCTGCAAGACCACCACCACTGCTGTCTTTTACTATCAGCTCAGGTTTAGCACTAGCATCTGATGATAGGTGGGCTACATGCTGATCAATCACACTGACGGTCTCACAAGTATGCATGCCTTCTGCAACTGCACCTGCATTTATTTCTACTTCACGTTGTAGTTGTACAGAACCTTTATTTAACTTAGCAGTAGTAGGCATATCCCGCATCTCATCATGATCAACCAAAGACAAATCTGCACTATCATGATCATTACCACAAATATTCAATTTACCGTCAAGTTCATCATTTTCAAACTCTTTAATAACAGAAGTAGACAATTTTGGTTCCTCCTCACAAATCATTAAAGGTTTTATATCTTCACTCTGACTAGTTATACTTTGTAAACTTGTAGGGTCAGAACTGCACTCTGAAGCAGCAACTCTATTCTGTGACACTCTATTCAACAATGGCTTACCAGTTGTAACTACAGACTTCCTGACCGCACCGTTATCGTCACACAATTTGGAGTCAGGCCTGGGGTTTACATTTAGCTTATCACTGAACTTGCTTACTGGTTCACAGTTCACCTTTGTATGCACCTCTTGAAAACGTGTAAAACACAACCGTGTTTGTCTTGCATCTTGTAACTTATCTGTTGAGGATGTACTACGAAACCTGTTACACTCACTAGGTCTATATGCATTACTGGACATCATGGTGCCTTCTCGATATCCACCTCTCTGAGGCCCTTTCGTCATCAATGATTGCGTTTTACCCTCAGACTGCTCTATTCTAGGGGTGAGATTCAATATACTGGCAAACTTGCTCATCGATTGATTGACACTATCTTTTACTAGTTTCAGGATATCATCAAATTTTGGATCGATATCCTCTTCCTCCATACGGGAGCTTATCTTCACCCACTTCCTTTGCAGTCGAGTAGGTAGGCGTCTCGCAATTACCTCTAGGACTGAGCTGGAGTTGAGGTCACTCATGCAATTCATAGAAATCAAGGTATTCTTATAAGTCATAAGATTATCTAAAAACTCAGTAAGTGCCTTGGAGTCATCTCGAAGTTGGCTGCCATTACCTTTGACAGCTTCGTATACGTTCCTTACAATCATTGAAGGTCTTCCAAACCTTTGACGTAATATGCTCATAGCCTCATCGTAGCCCTCTTTTGGCTTCATAAACTTACAACACTGTATAGCTCTTGCAGCATCTCCAGTGCAATATCTCATCAAATACATTAACTTCAATTCATCACTTAATAAAAAACTACTCAACATGATCTCAAACTCCTTTACAAATTGTAAATAATCAGCCGGGTTTCCATCAAAACACCGTGGTTCTAATTTAGGGAGTTTGATGTTCCTATTATCCCTGAACGGCGAAACAGTAACATCAACCATGTCATGCTTAACATCAGACACATCGTTACAATTAACAGACAAGTCACCATGACTTACTTTCCTGTTTGCATCCAAGACACTCTGTCCCTTCTTTGACCCAGGCATTGTTGAACTTGACCCAATTCCAAAAAGTTCCAGATATTGCTTGTTCAAAGAGGACTTGACCGGCACCAGGAAAGATGAACGGTGACTATCCAAACTTTCACCAACTGTTTGAATCCGCCAGATCTGTTTCTATCGTCAGAAACTGTCAATCACGTCTCATAAACCGTTAATGCCCAGCTCTTGCTACGCTCGGGCTCACGCTGTTCCTTGAAGTTTTCAGAAACGCTTAGTTATAACGGACGAAAAAACCAAAACACCGATTGGCCGCTTGAGATTTCTTTATTGTTACACCAACATATAAAAATAATAACTGAACTAAGGTCTGTGAACAAATATTACAATAATAAATCATAGTATTACTTCTGACGATGTTTCACTCTTCTTTCTGAACAGCGACCGATGAGACGATGACTGTCGTATTGATGCCTCCGCGAAAATTGGGGAAGTTGATTTTGAGCAAACAACCAAGAATTGATCGTTCAATCTTCAACTCCATTGACATTGATTTAAATCCAAGTTTCTATCTTTCCATTTTCCTTCAGACATTTTCCAACTCCTACCCACTATTTAGTTTAGTTTTTTCACCATAATATCTCATTTACTAAACGCCGAACGTTGCTTTAAAAACAATACCTCCACAGAGTTGGATTCCCCAGCAACTGAGAAGTTTGTATTACTTCAGTTCGATCTGCATCGTCCGGTACTATAATTTGCTCATCTATAGCGTTACTTCGATAGGTGTAGTGCCAAGTCTGCAGCCAGCAGGTTTAGACACTTGTGTTGTCATTTACCTTATTAGATTAGCAAAGAGGTTCGGAACCTTTTACTTCATCCCCCAGACTAGCAACCAAATACCGTTCTTGAGCGCGAGGTGATATAATGACTCTCCGTGTTAGAAAATTAGCCTTTAAAGCGTTTGCTTCAAAGGGAGAAAACGGAACTTAGGTCCCCATAATAGTTCCGTCGTCACCTAAATCAGATTGTAGGGCTCAGCGCAGTGGAGATACTGTACTGAGGCATGGTTGGATGTAATCTCTACTCGAGTATATGGGACAGACAATGGACTCATAAGATCCCGACTGTTCTCTTAAATAGTCAGCAAACACTACCGAATGAATGCTGGAGAGGAGACGACTTACAGAAGGACAGGTGAACCATATGAGTATCCGTAAAAACGCGGTAACCTCATTACTATCGGCCGACGTTGGGTCACTAACGGACAGCTCGCAAAAAAATCTAAAATAAGGCAAAACAGAGAAATCGCCTAACACAGTACGTTTACCGCCAAGGAATGCACCTAGAAAAATAGGTCGATAGGCCAATTCGGTTGATATCACTGGAGGTTTGGCCACTGTAAACAAAAGGCACACAATCATCTGCCTGACCTAAACTACCTTACGAGCAACAATGAAGCGATTAACCTCTTCCCACGTAGCTTCTATTGAGAGTATTTACCCTGACAGTCAACTAATCTACGTCAAGGACGAAGACACTGACATAGGCTTTTTCGGTTAACGGAGAGGTTTCATTCATCATCACACGAAAACGGAGACTGAGCTGGGACGACAAAAGTCCTCCATCACTCTGTAGGAGGCCAGCGGAACCCAGATCGTGATGTCCCGGTAGAAAACGCTGACCCTTGACCTCGGGCTTGAGCGAAAGCTTCCATGGGTTTTGGTTATCTCTGACTTACTCCTAGCAATGCCTGGCACGGAGTAACTGAAAAGGTATGACTTATTTGTGGATACTTGCATGAGATGTTTTTTAGTGAAAGAAAAACCTGTTAGTATACGAGTGGTAAAGCGAGAGCGCCAATCTACCCTAGTATCAACCGAAACATTCCGGATAATACTGACGGAAATCCCAACTCTGACGGCACTTGGGTAGAGCTTTAGTGACCAAATTTTTCCAAGAAAGTAGTAAATATAAAAAATTCTTTGAAAACATATGCAAACTGTTCCTGAGTTTTCTTCTAAAATGAAGCGACAATTTTTACTTTGGTGAAACCGTGTTATATTTGGTCACAATTTTGTTATGTGTCAATGTAAAGAAATCGAAACCGGACTCCTCAATGGATTAAGCAGCGCTGAACTTAGAGAAAGGACGTAACGCAAACATAGACTTTGCACCGAAAGACTGGGTGAGTCAGTTTTCTCATAAGCAAGCCAAGTGTATAATGATTATATATTTTCACTTCATGTATATGAAGGACACCAGTTTCAGGCATCATCAATATGATAAGCAATATATACGTGAAGTTAGCACATTTTGGATTTTTCAGTCACACAGGATATACATACAAGGGAAAAATAAAAGAACGATTTCTGTAAGCACATTTTACATAGATAAAAGCAACTGGTACGATATAACCATGGCACCAATATTGTTTGAATTTGTCGAGAAAGCGCGTAACACCTGAAGTCTGAGTCACAAGTGACTATTCACAAATGTATAAAAATGGCTTGTAAACGTTAGTTAGTTTACCCACAATAGCGTTTTCAGCAATATCATCTGCAAGAGGCTAACCGCAGTAGTTAGTAACCAGTTAAACATGTGCAGAATCATCATGTGATGAATCACCATAATCAGCTACCGGTGGATTTTTTAAAATCCATTTCGTTTAGAAACCAGAATGACTGTGAAATAATCCATACAAAATGACGGATAAAGCATGCAGGGTCAGAATATTACACTCGTATGAGTCACTGAGATTCGAAATGCAACTGTCAGCATATTTCATTATTTTCTAGATATCCTGATTAATTGGAGCTGTATAGATAGTAATCTGGATTTTCCAGCATGGTCAACATGTAGATGAATATCCAGATGTGCAGTAGAGCTTGTAAGCGGCGCGGATTCAGCTGACTTCATTTCTTGTAGGGTTTGGTTATTCTACGATTTTGAAATATTCTGCAAAAGTATCACGGTGACCATTGGAAGTATATGTGTGCTTCAGATACATTACTTCGCTGACTCCAACGAGAATTGTGGATTTATATAGTTCCTCGCCACTATATGCATTTTCATGTAAATTTATATGTTTATATGAAAGTATGCATTATTATTATAAATAAAATATCAACGCATACTTTTTCAGAAAGTAGACCAGTTGGTGGATTATAAATAATTTCCAAGAAACTCATAACTTTCCATATGTCACAGTGGTGAGTTTCGACCTCGTTTTCCCGTATTTCATTGGTCTAGCCGCTTAATTCACTCTTCATATTAGGTAGAAATTGTGTGAAAGACCCTTATCTGTTTGACGGCTTGTCAATGTCCAGGTCTTAATACACTGGACCTCACGCTGTCCTTGGAAGACTTTCAGAAACTATGCGTGATAACTAACACAAAAAACCAGAACGCAAATTGGCGACTCAAGAACTGTTTATTCTTGCACCAATACAGAGCCAACCATTAAGTTATTGTACACAAAGTCTAAGAATAAACGTTATAACAATAAATCACAACAATAATTCTGATTGTTTTCTCCCTTCCACTGAACAGCGAACGGTGAGACGATGACTGCCGTATTGATGACTCCCGCGAAAAATATGGAGCAGTTGGGTTTGAACATACAACCATGAATTGATCGTTCAATCTTCAACTACATTGAAAAGACTTTTTCATGACCGCTGCTCTTTTACCTAAAATTATAAGTACACGCAAAACAACAGGTGTAGTCTCTAAGTTCGTAAATTAAATGGACCGATAATTTCTGAAGCTCTTACTTGGGAATCGGTACAAACTCTCTTAGTGTGTCATTAGGTAACTATTCTATGGAGATCAATGTACTTACTAGCCATATCAGGTTCACCATTTTCTAATCTGCTGAGCGAACTTTGAAAAGGGAATGAATTGTACGTGTTCTCGTTTAGTTTTGGATTTTGCTGTGTTATAGGTTCCAAAAGTCTTAGGATTAACTTTAAATCACTTTCAGTTTCGGGTCTATTAAATTATAGGAAATTGTGTTCTTACAACTTCTTAGTTACATATATCCATTTTTGTTCCCTAATTGGCCTTTTATCATTGATTTATAAAGGTTGTATATAAAGTCATATTTAGATCGTTTTTCTCCAATTTGCTCTAAAAATCATGGCGATCAAAAGGAACAGCTGCGGAAAAGTAATGTGCCAATTTCCATTGTATGAGGGAATGTAATGTGATAACTGCCAGGGATGGTTTCATAGCATGTTAACAAACCAAACTCCTGCAGCATGCAAACATTGCTGCAAACCTCTGGTTGCTCTGTGACTGCTGTAGTATAGCTAAAATTCGTAGAACAGAAACCATTGCCACCCTCAGTGAGGCTCCAAAGCTAAAAGACTGCAAGTGTCTCCATCAGAGGAGAAGACCGACTAGTGCTCATACACAGGAGACGTGACCAGAGTCATCGACAAAACATTACATGTTTCTGATGTTAATGAGTGAGTGCCACTCAGCACAGAAAAGCACCCACCATATTCCACACAGCCACGCTGCCTCCACGACAAGGGGTAAGCCCCCCAGTGACGGTAACGGAAAGACTGCCACGAGGAAGAGGCGTATCAGGGTTCGAAAACCTGCAACTCATGTCACTCAAAGATTGATAGATGACGCTTCACGCACACTGGTGAATAGCTGGCAGATAAAATCGGTTACGACTAGCGAGGAGGACGTCAATAATCATCGCAATTTAGCTCCTCGCAAAAAGCGAGATAAGGACAACACATCGGCTAAATTGACCACGAAGGACAAAATACAATTACGCTGCAGAGCGAGAAAGCCACAGCAAGCAAACCTGATCTCTCTAACAGGTCGCTCGTTCTCTGAAAAGTGGAAGAGTTGCTGGCCTCCGATCCCAGGGCCAGATTCGAGCATGACGTTGGCTTCGTCAAGCCCCTTTTAGATAAGTTACTGCCGGAAACAGTATCATGGATAACAACACACAGCGTAAATAGAATCGGCCAAAAGCCTGACCCTACAGTAAATCAGCCTGTACGTCTCCTCAAAGTCGTACTAAACTCCGAAGAAGACGGGGATGCCATTCTAAGCAACTCTCAAATTCTTGAAGGATCAGGCATATTTGTCCGTGCCGACCTAAGCCTAACAGGACGTGTCAAAAGATAGTCTGCAACCTAGATTTAAGCGAACGACGTCGAAACGGCAAAAAGAGCCTTAAGATTAAGGATTTACAGGTTGTCAAAGTTCGCAATTTGATGATCCCGAAACCTCTGTGGGTAGGCCGCGGAAGCACCAAACTGAACAGACAGTCTGCTACACAAACTCCCTCAGCCTGTTGTAAAAACGGACTGAGCTGGGTAATGAGCAGGGAATCCAGGCGTAATTATCATCACAGAGACATGGCTCACACCCGATGTCACTGACAACGAAGCTTACCCACCAAACTTCGAAGTGCACAGGGTGAACCAACTAAACCGCATAGGAGGTGGCGTAGTCATCCACCTCAAGAAATGCCTAACCGTGCGTAGCGTCGAAGCACTCGCTCACGAAAGTGAACTGTGCGAACTTCTACGCTGCATAAGCCAAAACATTCACCTAATTGCTATATACCGCAGTCCTGACTGCAATGCAGATGACTTCCTAATAAAGAAGCTAGGCTCCTGGACTTCGAAATGTCGAGGTTGACTTCGACGCCCCAACAGTTGACTGGAAGAGCCTCACAACTCCATCTTCAGTCGTCTTCTTTGTTCATAAACTGCTGGGATCCAGGATATCCTTAGCCCCAGTCCACGCGCTATGACTCACAACACCCCTCCTCAACTCTAAACCTAATGTTCTCCCACGGTCACTCTCAAGTTCACAGCAACAGCAGCAAGGGCCAAAACCCCAGCTCGACCAAACATTTGGAAAGCTGATGTAAATGCGATCGTCTCAGCAGCCAGCTCAGTGAACTGGCACACCAACCCAGAATCCTAAGTAGAAGCCAGATGGCACCAATTTATGCAACTTCACACTCCAGTAACTGCAACTTTTATCCCTTGGTCTGTCCCAAAGGGCCGGAAACATTGCCCCCTTGGATAAACCGATCATGCACATGGTCCGAGTTTCGATCCTCTACCGACTCACACCTGATATCTATGGTCGGCCTGCAAAATTTGTGCTACCGATATCACATGCTGAAAATTCAACACCTGTACCAAGGAAAATGCGGTGTGGATCCAAGCCGTAATCGAGAAAATATCTAATAATAATATAATAATATATTTTTTTAACATAGATTCAGCATCTACATGATTGACATACCGCTTGTACAGGCATGATCACAGTCTACTTTCTGAAAAAGTATATTTTATTTAAAGTGAAAAGGAACTATATAAATCCACAATTCCCGTTGGAGTCAAAGAAGTAATGTATCTGAAGCATACGTAAACTTCATGCGGTCAACGGGATACTCTTGTAGAATATGAATGAAATGTTATTATCATGCTTCTATCGCTATGACTTTTCGAATTATCGCCCTTAATTTTCAAGGCTTGTGTATCAGAAGTATATAAATGCCAATCAGTGGAAATACGTGCGAAGGTGTCACTAATCTCGAAATTATCTTGCTGTCATACTGCGACTTCAATAATAATGTATATTTTCATATAAACATATAAATTTACATGAAAATGCATGCCATTTTTACAGGCACGATCAAGTATGATATAATATCAAATCGTAGATTGTCTACAAGTTAATAATGTTTCAACAGTTAAATATTTGATATACATATATACACTCATTGTCTGAACTAGGCTGTGTAGTTATTGAATTGTACAATTGTCCTCCAGGTTGAGCGGGAAAATCGACTTCGTTTCGTTTTCATCCCGTGGTTGTCGGCATACGATAACCAACCAATATTGAGGTGAGTACAACTTTTACAAGGGATTGAAAGCTGTTTTAGAAAAGTAAATGTGCTAAGGTGAATCAATAAAGTGTAATGGAATGGGTAAGTGCAAGTATCACTAATAAATGCATTAATATAGGAAACTCCCTAGGCTGACAACGTTCATTTGTAATGCATAATGCTACCCACATATGTCCTACTATCATGATGTCCACTTTTGGTTTTAATACATTTATCCTCATGCCGGTTTTTTTATTTCATACCTTTTTGTTCATTTGGTGCTCAGCCATACCCTACAGGGAATAGGAATAGGATAAGTCTAATCGAATTCATATAGAGCTATAAAATGTTGGGTTTAATGGAATGTAATGAGGACCAAGTAAAGACATTATTAGAAAATGAAAGAGATAAGACATTGTGAAGTGGTATTCAAAGATCCGACGATGGATAACAAGTTAATTTATAAGATGCCCCATAAATCTGTGCAGATCTCACATGGTCGCATCTCAACAATAGGCTGAGCGAATGGTATAAATTTAAAGGTAGAAGCATGATCTGTCAAGGCGTTCATTATTATCTTTTTCAAGATAAAGATCTAAGCCCTCATAAAAATCAGAAATATCTCGAGCCTTTAATTTGTATATTGATGTTCCTGCAGAATGGGGCGATTCACCTTAGTGACCTCCACCATATCTACTGATCAGCTAACGCCATCCTGAATGCGATAATTGCAGTGATAATTGGTAGTGAGCAGATAAGAGGATTTGCGTGGAGTATCATGAGGTGGTGTGATGGTCACGTTGCATTCTGCAAGAGTCATTCTAGCAAGTGGCGATTGTGTTGCAAGATGTCAAGAGGAGGTCTCTGTCTGGAGGCGCAGGTCGTCAGCGATGTGTGAGATTGTGCTGTGGGTATGCTTGTGGTGTGTTGGCTTTTCTGTTTGTTTTCCATTTCAGCTCTGTCCGCGTGACCCAGGTTCTCGCAATGGCATCCACGTCAACGTGTATTGGTCGTGATGGAAAGAAGGGATGGATCCGTTTTTTGCCGGGGAGTGTCAATGTAGTTGAAGATTGAACGATTAATTCATGGTTGTTTGCTCACAACCAACTTCGCCAGTTTTCGCGGAGG
The DNA here is from genome assembly GCA_944472135.2 of Trichobilharzia regenti. Lineage (NCBI taxonomy): Eukaryota > Metazoa > Platyhelminthes > Trematoda > Strigeidida > Schistosomatidae > Trichobilharzia > Trichobilharzia regenti. Next base: position 134,505,004 of record OX235262.1, read on the forward strand.
CATCAATACACCAGTCATCGTCTCATCGGTCGCTGTTCAGAAAGGAGTCAGGACAAAACCGTCAGAAACCTTAGTTTTAAAGCTTATTTTTAATGTTGGCTATATTTTGGTGTGACAATAAAGAATTCTCGAGTAGCCAATCGAGGTTTTGGTGTTTTTCGTCCGTTATTACTAAGAGTTTCTGAGAAACGTCAAGGAACAGCGTGAGTCTCAGCGTAGCATGGTCTGGGCATTAACAATTTACGAGACGTGGCTGACACCATCCTTTCGATATGTTAGTATTAATAATAATTACCTCTCACAAATTTATCATGTGAGCAGATGTGGACTTCATACAGACAAGGACAGAATTCATAGGCAACTGTTTCTTCTAAAAACACTACTCGCTAATAGAAATACTCCTAGTCTCCCTAACTGTGTAGTTCATATTACTGGAAAAAGTCAGTATTCAGTTTCATCTGGCATAATATACAAGCGATTAATAAGAAATAAATTTACTAGTAATTCGACGTACAAAGACATCGACCTTGTAGAACTGAGTTTCTTCGGTACCGAACCCTGTGAAATCACCGAAATTAGCAAGTGGCCAAAGCAGAAAACAGGAGTTCACAATATGTTTATATAAGTATCTCTATAAATATGATAATTAACTTAAGTACTAAGAAGTACTACTGTTGCATTCGCTAATGACAAGATCTATCAGCGGTGTTTGCACATGGACTGATATGATGCTGTCAAAACCGAAAACAACATCTTTAGACAGTGTCCATAGACGTAGAGTTTATTTCTCAAATCTGGATCTAGCTTATGTTTCAGTAAAAAATGATCTGAAGCTTTTACCTTCATAAAATCGACTATCATTCAGGACAGTTTATTATCTGCTGAACCATTTGACCACAAATATAGCTACAAACGTATGAATCTGGTGTGATTTTCCTCGATTGCGAAGTCTTTTACCGTCACTTGTCACACTAGTAATGAATTATGTTAGTGCGCAGTTAAGCTAGTCAGTGTTTTGGACACCAAGAAATCAGACTTGGCAACTGTTTCCAGGCCATGCGTCCATGACATCCAAAAACTGAACATGAAGTCTTTATGGAACAAGGCAAAAGATGTTACCTCAGTGTGCATTCATGTAAGCTAACATTTCTGAAAGCAGTGGATGTTACAAACGTTCATAAAACATTACGTAATTTCTGTTCACATATTTTTGTGAGAGCTCTCTGCTAGCCGAAATTGGTTGACAGCAATTTACGCCAATGTTTACGTCCCAAATCTTGCTTATGAGAAAAAACAAGAAAAAAGAATTTGCATAGGCGGATGCCATTCGCATATATATCGTATGACCTTCAAATAAATGGCCACCGAGAGATGACAGATTAACTTTTAGCAAGAGAACAGCCAATCAGAAGATGCCGTTTCTCCGCCAACAATAGCCTATAATAATGGACATAAAACATAAATTTCCCTTGATTTCCTCAATACAACCATCCATTCACTGGCCCTTTTCTTTTGTCGTTACATAATGGACATTATTTTTGCTAATACCTACAGATTCTATTAACTTTTAGCTACCAAGCACCACAAAATTTTAAGGCAGCACGAACACTTATCACATTTTAAGGTTTCTGCACTAGAAAATCGCTGTGGAAATCAGCTGACCAGAAAACGTACGGCCGAGTACTGGCTGCCACCGAGCTGAAGAGAAATCGTTTAAATACATAACGTACTCAGTGTGTGAAACAATCACTGCATGAAACAAATTTCTAAGCATCCTGCTACATGAGCATTACATTCGTACTCAGAAATAGTGTCAAACAATGGTTTTTAGAGCAATCAGTCCGACAAAAGCCTAATAAACAGTAAAATCACATCAAAGAACTCCACATGGATCGAACAAGGCCGACATGTCCCGATTGGGACCGACCAAACCAAGCAGATAAATGCCAAAATATTTAGGTTACAGCGCTACAAGAAAAGAGTACGCTATCTAACGGCCCGACCAAAAATATATCTCATTTACCTACTCTTACTTCTGGTTTTATGATCTGCACAAAGTTTTGAGGAGTGCAACTGCTCAATTCTTGAAATTAGATTGTCGTTAAAATACTTAAAATGATTTTAATATTTACACAGCAAATGTTCTCTTGGTTTACCACTCTTATTTCCCTCATAACATTCAGTTATTGAGCCTAATATATTCCCTGATAATACGAATTATGACATTGATTATGCTCTTATCATGTATAGATTGATTTACTTTACGGCTCCCCGTAAGTCTAACTACCCTTCTGCAGTACTGTTAACCGAATGCTGAAATTTTGTTGGTTCTGTTAATATCTTTTTATAATATGTGTAGACAGGTTACTTTGCAATGTCAAATGTTTACTATGTATAAGACTGTCGTGATAATTTAGTACACTAAGTCCTGCCAACCAAACTTACCTTCAGTTCATACTACCTACATTGAACCCTAACTATGGTGTTCTGCTGAATCTCGCTCCACTATTCACAAAACCTATTCATTTCGCTCTTTAAGTTTTTAATTTCTAATAAAGTAATCTGTTCATTAGGACGCATGCACACATATAAAAAATGTTCATAAAGATGTACGTGGAGACCTATTGGAAGCACTCATTAAGAAGGCTAGGGAGATGGAATGTGAGGTACGAACATGTCTGGTACCAAGCAATATATGTGCGGTAGCCGTGATAATCATAGTCTCAGAGCCTAGCATCATAAAGAGAGGGAGGGTGGCGCTAGCTGATCAGTAGATATGGTGGAGGTCACTAAGGTGAATCGCCCCATTCTGCAGGAACATCAATATACAAATTAAAGGCTCGAGATATTTCTGATTTTTATGAGGGCTTAGATCTTTATCTTGAAAAAGATAATAATGAACGCCTTGACAGATCATGCTTCTACCTTTAAATTTATACCATTCGCTCAGCCTATTGTTGAGATGCGACCATGTGAGATCTGCACAGATTTATGGGGCATCTTATAAATTAACTTGTTATCCATCGTCGGATCTTTGAATACCACTTCACAATGTCTTATCTCTTTCATTTTCTAATAATGTCTTTACTTGGTCCTCATTACATTCCATTAAACCCAACATTTTATAGCTCTATATGAATTCGATTAGACTTATCCTATTCCTATTCCCTGTAGGGTATGGCTGAGCACCAAATGAACAAAAAGGTATGAAATAAAAAAACCGGCATGAGGATAAATGTATTAAAACCAAAAGTGGACATCATGATAGTAGGACATATGTGGGTAGCATTATGCATTACAAATGAACGTTGTCAGCCTAGGGAGTTTCCTATATTAATGCATTTATTAGTGATACTTGCACTTACCCATTCCATTACACTTTATTGATTCACCTTAGCACATTTACTTTTCTAAAACAGCTTTCAATCCCTTGTAAAAGTTGTACTCACCTCAATATTGGTTGGTTATCGTATGCCGACAACCACGGGATGAAAACGAAACGAAGTCGATTTTCCCGCTCAACCTGGAGGACAATTGTACAATTCAATAACTACACAGCCTAGTTCAGACAATGAGTGTATATATTATATCAAATATTTAACTGTTGAAACATTATTAACTTGTAGACAATCTACGATTTGATATTATATCATACTTGATCGTGCCTGTAAAAATGGCATGCATTTTCATGTAAATTTATATGTTTATATGAGAATATACATCATTATTCTGCTTCAGTTCTAGTAATGGTGACGTATACGAGCCTCAGTCGTCTACACTCGCTCCCTGGCGTGTGGGACCGCACCTAACATTTATCTCCGTACGCATTTCATTCTCATCAATAGCCTCCCCGGCGTATTCGACCCATCTGCTGTCTCTAACATCAATCAATTCATTCACGAATGTAGAAGACTAGAAACAACTTCAGAAGTGAGCACGACGAAAATTTTAACAAAATTACGCAACAACAACAAGGTACGAAAACAACGAGTAAGCACAATGAATCCAAAATCACAAATTGATATGACACATCACATGTATATACAAACAGTACACACAAACTCGCAGATCGTTTCTCGATGTAATTCCTTTGAAGAATTGCAGGACTTACACCAGTACGCCTACAACCCTTCTCAGGTTGACGATTGTAAGTTGTAGAATGTTGAAATATTTATTTCTTCCTGTTTATGCAGGAACATACCAATTGTACAGGCATGGATAAGTTATCATATAAATTACACATAATTTGGTGTGATGAATTTACAGTGTGGTTGTTCTTTCTGACATTAGAGTCAGTCGGGACAGTCTGCTATAAAGCATGTTTGTGTAGCACAGAAAGAGATATAGAAATATTGTCTTCGCATTAACAAATACCCAGACATCAGATGAATGTAATACAGATATCTGGGAAAAATAAAGCTTGAAGTCAGTTCTCCTATGTAACTTTGTTGTGAACAGCACACTTGGCTTAAAGTTTATTGATGTATTATGTTGAGATCAGTGATATATTTATTCCATTTCTCAGCAGTCTTATCGTAGTTTTATAACAGGAGAGAAATTTGATCGTGGATGCGAAAACTAGATAAGGTCATATTAAGTTGTTTTACTGCATCAAATGGTGCCGAGGTCGATTCCAGAATTCTCCATTTGCTCCATGTGTGTCTGCATGGCGGACTGTATTCGTAAGTTCGGTAAAATGTTGAAAACTGTTTGAAAACCAGTTGCTTCTTCATTTCAGATCATGAATACTCATTTACAGCATGTTCGCCAGCGTCTTCAAATGGTAGAATTAGATCGTTCATGGATTTTGAGTGGTTATGAGATAGACGGCTTGGATTTAATCCTCATTTCAGTTTAGATGCAGGGTTGTTCGACCTCGACCAGAAGATGAATAGGAGCAGCAGAATAACAGAAAGAGAAAGTATGTGAAAATGAAAAGGACATAAATATTTTATGCACTTATAAATATTTATGTCAATTGTATATTATACATTAGTAAACATTTACGTTTTAGTTGTGTTTTCACGTATTTATGCGAAGTCTTAGAGTTTATTTAGTGTCATAATGTGTATTAGTGAGTCTGAGCGTTTTAGCGTTCTAATGTCTGGTGCGTTTTAGAAATGAGTGATGGGTTCTGGTAGGGATAATCATTTGGACAAAACAGTTTATATAGCAAGCGTTTGAAGGTTACACTAGAGTGACAGGTCCTATTTCTAAGGGTAAACTATTCCTGTATGTTCCGTACTAAGTCTTTATGCATCCACGCTACTAGTTTATTTATAGTTTTTAGATTGCCAAGGGTGTTGAAGTGCGTCTTTTAGGTGCTGTAGTAGATTAGTAGTTTGTTCGTTCTAGGAGTAAATAGTTTATTAATATAATCAGTAGAGTGAAACAGTCTGTATAGAGAGCGTTTGAAGCTTGTAACCGAAGAGGAAGTTCTGACATCTAGGGGTAGGCTATTCCATATTTTAGAATACATGACTGTGAAGAAGTTTTCACGGAGTGTTGACTTAAAAGAATGAGTTGTCACTGTGGAAGTTTGGTTACGCAGATCTTAAGAGCCTTCCTGTGCGAACTGTATGTCCCTGTTACCTGAGAATGATATTTTGTGAAGGGCCTTAAAGAAGAATATTAGGTTTATAATAAGTCTCCTTGTCCAAAGTGGGTCAAGTTTCAGGATCATGCACCGTGAGATTTGGTCTTTCTTACAATCGTAGCCAAGTAGTTTTGAGGTAAAATATCGTTGGATACTTTCCATCCCTAGCTTATCATGTGTGCGAGTGCTGCTTATAAGAAATGGACAGTATTCTAGTAGTGGTCTGACACATGTTTTGTACAGAATTAGCTTGGCTTCATTGTCGTGAAAGTTCCTGAGTATGCATCCTAAGAGTATCCTCGATTCTCTAGTCTGTGATGCTACTTGCTCAGAGAATGTCAAGTCACTAGAGTACCTCAGGCCTAGGTCAACGACACTTCGGAGTCTGGTTAGGTTAGCAGATTGAAGCGTTAATTTCGGGTCAATTGAGGGTGCGCCGTAGCATATCGAGCCACATTTGTTCAGATTAAATTGGAGGTTCCATGTTCGAACACAAACAAGATTAATCAATAATTACAATAATTGGAACTCACACAATTATTTAACACCAACATATGTACAATCAATACATCAAATGTTATGGATTCTGGCTTGACGAACTACCCTTGAAGAACTGTAGGACCTACAACAGTACGCCTACATTCCTTCTCAGGTTGATGATCCAAGTGGAAGACGTACAAACACAAACAAAATTTCCAAGAGATGAAAGATGGTAACCATTCAGTATATACAACATGAACATATGTACAAAATCACACACCAAGCACATTGGACTGCTCATTGATGCGCTACCCTTTGAAGAATTGTAGAACATACAACAATACGCCTACAACCCTTCTCAGGTTGACGTTCTAGGCTGGAAAATCGTTGCAGAGTTCATTTACTGACTCCTTTCTATCAGCTATATCCTCAAATCTGAACGGTAACACGCTGATGTCATTGTGCCAAAGAATATATATGACGAACAAACGCACGACGTATCTGATCAACCAAGCGTAGAAACAGAATAATTTACACTAAAGATAATAGCATTCAAATAGTAATTTGAAACTTGAAATGCCTCTATTCATGCAAGTCAATTTAACAATTACTCTCTCCTTTACACTTGGCTTATCCTCACTAAACTGACCATTGATATTCGTCCTTTCAAATGCACCAATACTATCAAAATCACTGCACAAGATACTTGAGTTGATGGGCGTCCTTCTCATTGTGAATGACAACACCAACGACGACTGATTTATACCAGTTGATGAAATTAGTGGTGGACAAGAAGCTGTCCTTGTTCGGCTTTCAGATAGTTGTCCAACTGCAAGATTACCACCACTGGTGTCCTCTACTATTAGTTCGGATTCAGCAATATAATCTGATGATAGTTGGGCTACACACTGATCAATTACACTGACGGTTTGACAAGTATCCATACCTTCTGCAACTGCATCTGCATTCAATTCTACATCCCGTTCAAGTTGTACAGAACCTGTCAGCCTCGTCTCATAAACCGTTAATGACCAGCTCTTGCTACGCTCGGGCCCACGCTGTTCCTTGCAGTTTTTCAGAAACGCTTAGTAATAACGGACGAAGAAACCAAAAGACCGATTGGTGACTCGAGGATTCTTTATTGTTACACCAACATATAAAAGTTATGTTTTTACTAGGGTCTGTGAACAAGTATTACAACAATAAATCACAATATTACTTCTGATGGTTTACTGCTGACTTCTTTCTGAACAGCGACCGATGAGACGATGACTGTCGTATTGATGCCTCCGCGAAAATTGGGGAAGTTGATTTTGAGCAAACAACCAAGAATTGATCGTTCAATCTTCAACTCCATTGACAGAACCCTTGTTCAACTTAGCAGTAGTTGGCCTTCCCCTCATCTCATCATGATCAACCAAAGACAAATGTGAAGTATCATGATCACTATCACGAATATTCACTTTACCCTCATCTATCTGGTTAAATTCATCACTTTCAAACTCTTTAATAATAGCAGTGGATGATTTGGGTTCTTCCTCACAAATCCCTAAGGATTTTATACCTTCACTCTGACTAGTAATACCTTGTAAACTTATGGGGTCAGAACTGTCCCCTTCGACTGTAACTCTATACTGTGACACTCTATTCAACAGTGGCTTACCAGTTGCAACTACAGGCTTCTTCACCGCACCGTTATCGTCACACCATTCGGAGTCAGAACTTGATTTCACACTTAGCTTATCACTGAACTTGCTCACTGATTCACATTTCATCTTTGTATGCACTTCTTGCAAACGTGCAAAACACAACCGTGTTTGTCTTGCAGCTTGTAAGTCATTTGTTGAGGATGTGCTACGAAACCTGTTACACTCACTAGGTCTATATGCATTACTGGACATCATGGTGCCTTCTCGATATCCACCTCTCTGAGGCCCTTTCGTCATCAATGATTGCGTTTTACCCTCAGACTGCTCTATTCTAGGGGTGAGATTCAATATACTGGCAAACTTGCTCATCGATTGATTGACACTATCTTTTACTAGTTTCAGGATATCATCAAATTTTGGATCGATATCCTCTTCCTCCATACGGGAGCTTATATTCACCCACTTCCTTTGCAATCGAATAAGTAAGCGTCTCGCTATTACCTCTAAGACTGAGCTTGAGTTCAGATCACTCATGCAATTCGTCGAAACCAATGCATTCTTGTTAGTCAGCAGATTATCCAAAAACTCAGTAAGTGCCTTGGAGTCGTCTTGTATTTGACCACCATTACCCTTAACAACCTCGAATAATTTCCCTACAATCATCGAAGGTCCTCCAAACCTTTGACGTAATATGCTCATAGCCTCAGCGTATCCCTCATTAGGGGGCATAAATTTACAGCAATGTATAGCTCTTGAAGCAACTCCAACGCTGTACCTCATCAAATGCGTCAACTTCATTTCATCATTTAATAAAAAACTACTTAACATGAATTCAAACTCCCTTACAAACTTCAAATAATCAATTCGAGTATTCTTTATTCCAACACCTTACAGAAACGTCTAGTACGATCGAACGCAAACCCAGAACACAGATTGGCAGAATTCTTTATTCTTACACCAACATACAGCCAACTTTACAGCTAAAGTCGATGAACAAACATTACAATAATAAATTGCGATATTACTTCTGATGGTTCACTGCGTGCTTTTTTAACAGCGATCGATGAGATGATGACTGGTGTATTGATGCCTCCGCGAAAATTGGGGAAGTTGGGTTTCAGCAAACAACCATTAATTAATCGTTCAATCTTCAACTACATTGACAGATGGAAGCATCAATGAGGCAGTCGTCGTCTCATCGGTTGCTGTTCAGAAAGATGTCAGGAGACAACCGTGAGAAAGCTTAGTTGTACATTGGCTGTATGTTGGTGTTAGAATAAATAATTCTCGAGTCTCCAAACTGGGTTCTGGTTTTTGCGTCCGTTCGTATTAAGCGTTTCTGAGAAGCTTCGAGGAACAGCGTGAGTCCCAGCGTAGCAAGAGGTGGGCATTAACGGTTTATGAGACGTGGCTGACAGTTTCCGACGGCTTTCAGTCAGGTTCTGACGGATTCAGACAGCTGGTGAAAGTTTGGATGGTCACCGTTCACCTTTCCTGGAGCCGGCCAAGTCTTCTTTGAACAAGCAATATCTGGAACTATTTGAATTGGGTCAAGTTCAACAATGCATGGGTCGAAGAATGGACAGAGTGTCTTGGATGCAAACAGGAGAGTAAGCCATGGTGACTTGTCTGTTACTTGTAGCGATGTGTCTGATGTTAAGCATGACATGGTTGATGTTACTGTTTCGCCGTTCAGGGATAATAGGAACATCAAACTCCCTAAATTAGAACCACGATGTTTTGACGGAAACCCAGCTGATTATTTGCAGTTTGTAAGAGAGTTTGAATTCATGTTAAGTAGTTTTTTATTAAATGATGAAATGAAGTTGACGCATTTGATGAGGTACAGCGCTGGAGTTGCTTCAAGAGCTATACATTGCTGTAAATTCATGCCCCCTAATGAGGGATACGCTGAGGCTATGAGCATATTACGTCAAAGGTTTGGAGGACCTTCGATGATTGTAGGGAAATTATTCGAGGTTGTTAAGGGTAATGGTGGTCAAATACAAGACGACTCCAAGGCACTTACTGAGTTTTTGGATAATCTGCTGACTAACAAGAATGCATTGGTTTCGACGAATTGCATGAGTGATCTGAACTCAAGCTCAGTCTTAGAGGTAATAGCGAGACGCTTACTTATTCGACTGCAAAGGAAGTGGGTGAATATAAGCTCCCGTATGGAGGAAGAGGATATCGATCCAAAATTTGGTGATATCCTGAAACTAGTAAAGGATAATGTCAATCTGGCAATGGGCGAACTCGTTAGCATTTTTCATTCTAAGGTAGAACTTTGGGAACCAGTGTTTATAAGGATGGGATTTGTGGTGAAGTCTCAAGACACAACGTGAAATTAGAGGGAGTGCAACAGCCGTTTACCTCAAGAACTCTTGGTTTATAAAGTGGTCTGGAATACCATGAGCGATGCGAAAGACTAAGATTAGAACCACTCTGGAAAAGACGCCTTAAGCTAAACCTTATCTTTTACTATAAGCTAACTAGTCTTCTCTTGCACTCCTCTGAGCCAATAACTAAAGCTACCACTGTCATCAGTTGCAATCTTAGAAATCATCACAACCTAGCTGCTATGGAGCACTGTCAGACTTACGTGCGGTACAACTTCTTCTTAAATAAGTTTTCAGTCATTTGGAATAGACTACCAGCTAATGTGCGCGATGCAAACACACTTCCAGTGTTCATCTCCTCAGTCACCAGACTGCTCAAAGATGACAATGCACTTTTGCGCCTGACTCTTACTCCTTCTTTTTCACCCTACATAGATATTTTAAGTTCTTTAAACGTGTAGTTACAACAAACTACAATTGTAAATTTTAATATTATTGGAACTAGATGATAAACATTTCTACACAGGACAGTAATATTAGTTCACACATAATTTAAAAGTTAGCATAACGGGACTAGTTAGTTAATGAACAAAAATAACCATAGTTACTAGACAGAATATGTAAGTATATATTTATTAATCACTCCTTAAAGACTTCTCTTGCTTTCTTTTGCTTTGCTGTTGTTTGTCTTCTTTTTCCTCTCGCCATTTTAGCTTCCATTTGACTTTTTGAATGAGAATGAATAATGTGGATGTTTGGCCATTTACAATGACAAATGATCTGCAAACATTATTGGTCCCATATCTTTCAGTTGCCTAGTTAATAACGAATTAACTTTCCCCACGACGCAACCTGGATTACATTTGTGGAATATACTCTTATACCAATGGAAGAGTACCACTTTGTAATAAAACGTCACGATTGTAACTTATAACATAACTGATCGTATGTGTAAAAGTGGCTTTCTTATTACCCGATTTGGATACAAACAAAAAATGAGATTCAGACTTGTACACACGTAAGTTATATTGTCGAAAACTGCAAGCTTTATTTTTTCCCAAGTATTTGTAATCCATCCAAAACATACTTGGGTTCTTTGTTAATGCGAAGACAATATTCCTATATTTCATGATGTGCTCCATTGAATGACTGGTTATCATATTGTTCCCACAAACCAAAGACAAAAACGTCACAAACCATGCAATTTAACCATGAACCGAATTTATGAAATTTAAATAATGCTTATCCATGCCTGTACATTTGGTGTGTCCTACACAGGTAGGAAAAATATGTATTTTATTAAAACATTATTATTAAGTATGATTGCTAATCGTATATGTAATTTATCATATTGATGATGCCTGTAAACTGGCGTCCTTCATGTACAAAATGAGAATATACTATTATTATTATGAAAAAAATGAGTGTATTGTTTGCCATAACATGCATGAATTGAGTGATTGCAATCGCTTTATTGCTATGTCACCCGTAGAACGGTTAAAAATAGCAAAACAGAAGCGGCTGTGTTTCAGTTGTTTAAAAATTGGGCATACAAAGTGGAATTGTAAGGCGACAAACACAGGAAGTAGTGGTTTAACGGATATGCACCCACTTCTGAGGACAGTGAACGAACCTGGGAATTCGGTTAATTGCAATAGTATCTCTAGACCCCTTGACACCCCACAAGTTTTCTTAGGGGTATTACCAGTTAAGGTGAAAGGACCGAAATCTTCAGTAGAGACTTATGCATTGTTGGATAATGGTTCAGACGTTACATTGATAGATGCTGAACTGGCTGGTTGCTTGGGTATTAAAGGCCCAAAGCAACCCTTGGTTGTAAATACTTTCAATTCTGCGAAAACAGTTGTCAATCACGTCTCATAAACCGTTAATGCCCAGCTCTCGCTACGCTCGGGCCCACGCTGTTCCTTTGAGTTTTCAGAAACGCTTAGTAATAACGGACGCAAAAACCAAAACACCGATCTGCCGCTTGTTATTTCTTTATTGTTACACCAACATATAAAAGGAATAAACGAACTAAGCAAACTAAGGTTTCTGACGATGTTTCACTCTTCTTTCTGAACAGCGACCGATGAGACGATGACTGTCGTATTGATGCCTCCGCGAAAATTGGGGAAGTTGATTTTGAGCAAACAACCAAGAATTGATCGTTCAATCTTCAACTCCATTGACACTCCCCGGCAAAAAAGGGATCCAACCCTTTTTTCCTTCACGACCAATGCACGTTGACTTGGATGCCATTGCGAGAACCTGGGTCACACGGACAGAGCTGAAATGGAAAACAAACAGAAAAGCCAACACACCACAAGCATACCCACAGCACAATCTCACACATCGCTGACGACCTGCGCCTCCAGACAGAGACCTCCTCTTGACATCTTGCAACACAATCGCCACTTGCTAGAATGACTCTTGCAGAATGCAAAGTGACCATGGCAGGACCTCACGATACTCTACGCACATCCTCTTATCTACTCACTACCAATTACCACTGAAATCGCTTGTCACTCATTCTGCCTCAGTTCTAGTAGCGGTGACGCATGCGAGCCTCAGTCGTTTACACTCTTTCTCCCCGGCGTGTCGGACCGCAGCTAACAATTATCTCCGTGTGCATTTCATTCTCAGCAATAGCCTAGCCTCCCCGGCGTATACGACCCATCTGCTGTCTCTAACATCAATCAATTCATTCATGGATGTAGAAGACTCGAAACAACTTCAGAAGTAATCACGACGAAAATTTTAACAAAATTACGCAATAACAACAAGACACGAAAACAACAAGTAAACACAATGAATCCAAAAACACCAATTGATATGACACACCACACGTATATACAAACAGTACACACAAACTCGCAGATCATGTCTTGGTGGAATTATTTTGAAGAATTGCAGGACTTACACCAGTACGCCTACAACCCATCTCAGGTTGACGATTGTAAGTTGTGGAATGTCCAGACACAAACAAGATTAACCAACAATTACATCAATTGGAACTCACACAACTATTTAACACAAACATATGTACAATCAACACATCAAATGTTGTGGATTCTGACACGACAAACTACCCTTGAAGAACTGTAGGACTTACAGCAGTACGCCTACATTCCTTCTCAGGTTGATGATCCAAGTGGAAGTCGTCCGGACACAAACAGAATTACCAACAGCTAGATGACAGATGATATCAATTCAGTATATACAATATGAACATATGTACAAGATCATACACCAAGCACATTGGACTGCTCATTGATGCGCTACCCTTTGAAGAATTGTAGGACTTACAGCAGTACGCCTACAACCCTTCTCAGGTTGACGCTCTAGGTTGGAAAATCGTCGCAGAGTTCATTTGCTAACTTCCTTCTATCAGCTATATCCTCAAATCTGAACGGCAACACGCCCATGTCATTGTATCGTAGAATATAGATGACCAACAAACACACGACATATCTCATCAACCAAGTGTAGAAACAGAGTAATTTACACCAAAGATAATAACATTCAAATAGTAACTTGAAACTAGAAATGCCTTTATTCGTGCAAGTCAATTTAACAATTACTCTCTCGTTTACACTTGGCTTATCCACACTAAACTGAGCAATATCTTTCGTCCTTTCAAACGCACCAATACTATCATAGTCATTGCACAAGATACTTGAGTTGATGGGCATCTGTTTCATTGTGGATGAAAACACCAACGATGACTGATTGACACCAGGTGATGAACTTAGCGGTGGATCAAAAGCTGTTGTTGCTCGGCTTTCAGAAATTTGTCTACCTGCAAGACCACCACCACTGCTGTCTTTTACTATCAGCTCAGGTTTAGCACTAGCATCTGATGATAGGTGGGCTACACGCTGATCAATTACACTGACGGTCTCACAAGTATGCATGCCTTCTGCAACTGCATCTGCATTCAATTCTACTTCACGTTGTAGTTGTACAGAACCTTTATTTAACTTAGCAGTAGTAGGCATTTCCCCCATTTCATCATGATCAACCAAAGACAAATCTGCACTATCATGATCATTACCACAAATATTCAATTTACCGTCAAGTTCATCATTTTCAAACTCTTTAATAACAGAAGTAGACAATTTTGGTTCCTCCTCACAAATCATTAAAGGTTTTATATCTTCACTCTGACTAGTTATACCTTGTAAACTTGTAGGGTCAGAACTGCACTCTGAAGCAGTAACTCTATTCTGTGACACTCTATTCAACAACGGCTTACCAGTTGCAACTACAGACTTCTTCACCACACCGTTATCGTCACACAATTCGGAGTCAGACCTGGAGTTTACATTTAGCTTATCACTGAACTTGCTCACTGGTTCACAGTTCACCTTTGTATGCACCTCTTGCAAACGAGTACAACAAAACCGTGTTTGTCTTGCATCTTGTAACTTATCTGTTGAGGATGTACTACGAAACCTGTTACACTCACTAGGTCTATATGCATTACTAGACATCATGGAGCCTTCTCGATATCCACCTCTCTGAGGCTTATTCGTCATCAATGAGTGCGTTTTACCCTCAGACTGCTCTATTCTAGGGGTGAGATCTAACAGACTGGCGAACTTGCTCATAGATTGATTGACACTAGTATTTACCAGTTTCAGGATATCATCAAACTTTGGCTCGATACCCTCATCCTCCATACGGGAGCTTATCTTCACCCACTTCCTTTGCAGTCGAGTAGGTAGACGTCTTGCTATTACTTCTAGTATAAAACTCGAGTTGAGGTCACTCATGCGATTCATCGAAATCATTCCATTCTTGTAAATTAGCAAATTATCTAAAAACTCAGTGAGTGCCTGGGAGTCATCCTGTAATTGACCACCATTACCCTTAACAGCCTCGAATAATTTCCCTGCAATCATCGAAGGTCTTCCAAACCTTTGACGTAATATGCTCATAGCCTCATCGTAGCCCTCTTTTGGCTTCATAAACTTACAACACTGTATAGCTCTTGCAGCATCTCCAGTGCAATATCTCATCAAATACATTAACTTCAATTCATCATTTAATAAAAAACCACTCAACATGATCTCAAACTCCTTTACAAATTGTAAATAATCAGCCGGGTTTCCATCAAAACACCGTGGTTCAAATTTAGGGAGTTTGATGTTCCTATTATCCCTGAACGGCGAAACAGTAACATCAACCATGTCATGCTTAACATCAGACACATCGTTACAATTAACAGACAAGTCACCATGACTTACTTTCCTGTTTGCATCCAAGACACTCTGTCCCTTCTTTGACCCAGGCATTGTTGAACTTGACCCAATTCAAAAAGTTCCAGATATTGCTTGTTCAAAGAGGACTTGACCGGCACCAGGAAAAATGAACGGCGACTATCCAAACTTTCACCAACTGTTTGAATCCGCCAGATCTGTTTCTATCGTCAGAAACTGTCAATCACGTCTCATAAACCGTTAATGCCCAGCTCTCGCTACGCTCGGGCCCACGCTGTTCCTTTGAGTTTTCAGAAACGCTTAGTTATAACGGACGCAAAAACCAAAACACCGATCTGCCGCTTGTTATTTCTTTATTGTTACACCAACATATAAAAGGAATAAACGAACTAAGCAAACTAAGGTTTCTGACGATGTTTCACTCTTCTTTCTGAACAGCGACCGATGAGACGATGACTGTCGTATTGATGCCTCCGCGAAAATTGGGGAAGTTGATTTTGAGCAAACAACCAAGAATTGATCGTTCAATCTTCAACTCCATTGACAACAGTAGTATGTGAACGAGTGTCATTTCAGTTAGAATCCTTGGCTACTGGGGAACCGTGGAAGTGGATACTGCTTACACTACCTCCAGTATGAAACTTGGCGAAGCTATAGTACCTAGTCGCGAAACGGTTGTCGGTAAGCCATACCTGTGTGACATACCTCTTCCAACACTGCAAGATGGAAGGGTGAGAGTACTCATTGGATGTAGTGTTCCAGAAGCTCACAAGGTATTAGAAGAGAGATTCGGAGGTAGAGATGATCTGTTCGTGACGAAAACACCACTGGGATGGACAGTGAGAGGACCTATACCCATAGTCCACATATCATCATTAGTTGCAAACGATGGGGACAAACTAGAAACTATGATTAAAAATATGTATGACAAGGAGTTTTGTGACTGCGGTGTCCCAGGGAAGGGTCGTTCTGTAGAAGACTTAAAAGCAGTTGAAATAGCCGAGGACTCTTGTAAATACGAAAACGGACGTTTCAGCGTTGGCCTACCATGGAGATTCAAAGATAGACAGTTGGTTTGTAATAGGAAAGTTGCTCTTAAAAGACTAATGGGTTTACAGAAGAAATTTCTGTCAGATGCAGAACTCTGGTCCAAATATAAGGATGTCGTCGATAAACATATAATGAAGGGTCACGTTGAAAGACTAGTTGATCAGAGTGAGCCAGAGAAGTGGTATTTGCCCCATCATCCCGTCTTTAACCCGAGGAAGTCAGGTAAACTCCGTGTGGTGTTTGATTGTTCTGCGAAACATGAAGGAGTCTCTTTGAATGATAATCTGTATAGTTCCCCAGATTGCGTGAGCTCATTAGTGGGACTGCTGTTAAGATTCAGAAAGCTTGCAGTTGCTGTCGCTGTGGACATTGAGGAAACTTTCCTACAGGTGAAGGTGGCAGAGAGTGACAGAGATTACCTAAGGTTCTTGTGGGTTGATGACGGTCCTTGTGGTAGGGTGTCAGAATATAGGATGACTGTCCATCCATCTGGTGCCACATCCTCCCCATTTTGTGCTAATTTTGCTCCACGAAAGGCAGTGTACACATTTGGTTCTTATGATCTGCTGGATGTCATCGGTTGTTGCTTCTACTTGGATGATTGTTAAGCCTCCTTCGATGATGATAAGTCTGCAGTTAGATTTGCAACAAGCATCACCGAAGTGTTAGCTAAGGCCGGCTTTCGTCTAACTAAGTGGGTCTCGAACAGCCTAGACGTTTTGAAGCATATAGTTCCAGAAGACAGGGCACCTACTGTACGAGATTTGCCTGTTGATACTCTACCAGTTGAACGCACATTAGGTATGCGATGGGATGTGAACTCTGATACCTTTGGGTTTAGTGTTGGTGATATTGATAAGCCAGTTACTCGGAGAGGTGTGCTCTCTGTGTTGTCGTCCGTGTTTGACCCACTTGGATTAGTAGCACCTTATCTACTTCCGGCTAGGAGGTTATTTCAAGAGACATGCAGGAAAGGGTTACAGTGGGATGAACCATTAAGTGAGAGGCATAGAGAAGAGTGGAAGGGGTGGGTTAACAGTTTAAGAGTGCTGAATCTACATTCTGTCTCACATCCACTTAAGCCGTCGAGAAATCATGATATAATTGACTTCCATGTTTTTCCTGATGCCTCTGAGGTTGGATTTGGTGCAGCCATCCACATCAGAACCACCTTAAGGGATGATATAGATGTTAGCCTAGTGATGGGAAAATCTAGAGTTGCACCTCTAAAGATGGATTCGATTCTGAGATTAGAACTTACTGCAGCCTTGCTAGCTGCGCAGTTATTCACAACAGTGTGTAAAGAGTTGGATTACCCCAAGTATTCCGTAACGTTTTGGATTGATTCGATGTCTGTGATATATTATATACGCAACAAGTCAGCAAGATATGCATGTTTTGTAGCTAACAGAGTATCTCAAATTCATGAACTAACAACTGTTGAGCAGTGGAGGTACGTACCGTCCGGAAAAAATCCAGCTGATCTAGCATCGCGACGAGTCATTGATATGAATGTGGTTAAAAATATGTGGTGGAAAGGTCCAGGGTTCTTGCTAAGGGCTGATTGTGTCAATGTAGTTGAAGATTGAACGATCAATTCTTGGTTGTTTGCTCAAAATCAACTTCCCCAATTTTCGCGGAGGCATCAATACGACAGTCATCGTCTCATCGGTCGCTGTTCAGAAAGAAGTCAGCAGTAAACCATCAGAAGTAATATTGTGATTTATTATTGTAATATTTGTTCACAGACCTTAGTCATACGTCATTTATATGTTGGTGTACCAATAAAGAATCCTCGAGTCACCAATCGGTCTTTTGGTTTCTTCGTCCGTTATTACTAAGCGTTTCTGAGAAACGTCAAGGAACAGCGTGAGTCTCAGCGTAGCATGGTCTGGGCATTAACAATTTACGAGACGTGGCTGACAGATGGTATGTGGCCTCGTAGAGAAGATGAACCACCGATAAACGAGTGTGTCTTGGAGTTTAAGTCAAGTGTCAGTGTAACATCTACTCAAGAAAGACATTCAGGTTTACATCCACTTTTTAAGTATTATTCTTCTTGGTACAAATTACTGAAGTCTGTTGCGTGGTTGACACGGTATGTTACGTATTTAACGGTCATGCATCTTGCGGGATACGAAAATATGAATGTGGGACCTTTGAGAGTCGAAGATATCAGAAATGCAGAGTTAGCGATTTTGAGGGCTGCTCAGTGGGAAGCGTGGGGTGAGATTGCCGAGAAGGATAGTCCTGATTTCGCAGATTTTAAGGTGCGGTTGGATAGATTATCGCCCATAGTTGCCGAAGGGATCGCTAGAGTTGGTGGATGTCTACAAATGTTAGAATCGTCATATGAGACCCGTCATCCGGCTTCATTGCCTCGCTACCATCCAGTCACTGATCTCATTATAAGACACCACCATGTCCTTGAAGGTCATTTGGGTACTTCGCAAGTACTATCAAGTATTCGACGTAAGATCTGGATAGTGAAGGGAGGTACCGCTATCCGTAAAATAATTGATAAGTGCATGGAATGTAAACTCCGAAATGCTCGTTCAGCACAGCAGATGATGGCACCACTCCCAGCGTAGCAAGTTTCTGAGGGGAATTATCCATTTGAGCACGTCGGAGTGGATTTATTCGGACCTTTTTTGGTAAAGAGAGGCAGAACCCTATGTAAAAGATATGGCTGTTTATTATCTGTTTGAAAATGAGAGCTGTGCATATTGAGATAGGTCATACATTAACTACTGATTCATTCGTACTAGCATTACATAGATTTATAAATCGCCGGGGTGTACCGAAGATGATGTTCAGCGACAGAGGGACTAATTTTGTTGGCTGTCACGCCGAGCTTAAAGAGTACTTCGAAGGTCCCCAAACGAGAGTTCATGAAGAGTTACTGAAAAGGAACATCGAGTGGCACTTCAACCCACCACATGCCAGTCATAGAGGTGGGCTATAGGAAAGACTTATAGGAATTATCAAGCGTATTTTAAGCTCCATAATTAAAAACCAGATTTTGAATGACGAAACGTTGGAGACATTTTTTGTGAAGCTGAACAAATATTGAATGACCGGCCACTATTACCTGTGAGGGACGACGTCAGGGATTTTGATGTGTTAACCCCAAATAAATTATTGTTATTGAGAGGCGACCTGGCATAGAGGACTCAAGCGGGGAAGGAATACCTACGATTAAAATATGGAAACAAGCCAGGCACATGAAAGATATATTTTGGAAAAGATGGTTAAAGGACTATGTTATAACACTGTCCATTTCTTATAAGCAGCACTCGCACACATGATAAGCTAGGGATGGAAAGTATCCAACGATATTTTACCTCAAAACTACTTGGCTACGATTGTAAGAAAGACCAAATCTCACGGTGCATGATCCTGAAACTTGACCCACTTTGGACAAGGAGACTTATTATAAACCTA
This sequence comes from Trichobilharzia regenti, assembly GCA_944472135.2. Classification (NCBI taxonomy): domain Eukaryota; kingdom Metazoa; phylum Platyhelminthes; class Trematoda; order Strigeidida; family Schistosomatidae; genus Trichobilharzia; species Trichobilharzia regenti. The sequence continues at coordinate 134,524,790 of OX235262.1, forward strand.
ATATTCTTCTTTAAGGCCCTTCACAAAATATCATTCTCAGGTAACAGGGACATACAGTTCGCACAGGAAGGCTCTTAAGATCTGCGTAACCAAACTTCCACAGTGACAACTCATTCTTTTAAGTCAACACTCCGTGAAAACTTCTTCACAGTCATGTATTCTAAAATATGGAATAGCCTACCCCTAGATGTCAGAACTTCCTCTTCGGTTACAAGCTTCAAACGCTCTCTATACAGACTGTTTCACTCTACTGATTATATTAATAAACTATTTACTCCTAGAACGAACAAACTACTAATCTACTACAGCACCTAAAAGACGCACTTCAACACCCTTGGCAATCTAAAAACTATAAATAAACTAGTAGCGTGGATGCATAAAGACTTAGTACGGAACATACAGGAATAGTTTACCCTTAGAAATAGGACCTGTCACTCTAGTGTAACCTTCAAACGCTTGCTATATAAACTGTTTTGTCCAAATGATTATCCCTACCAGAACCCATCACTCATTTCTAAAACGCACCAGACATTAGAACGCTAAAACGCTCAGACTCACTAATACACATTATGACACTAAATAAACTCTAAGACTTCGCATAAATACGTGAAAACACAACTAAAACGTAAATGTTTACTAATGTATAATATACAATTGACATAAATATTTATAAGTGCATAAAATATTTATGTCCTTTTCATTTTCACATACTTTCTCTTTCTGTTATTCTGCTGCTCCTATTCATCTTCTGGTCGAGGTCGAACAACCCTGCATCTAAACTGAAATGAGGATTAAATCCAAGCCGTCTATCTCATAACCACTCAAAATCCATGAACGATCTAATTCTACCATTTGAAGACGCTGGCGAACATGCTGTAAATGAGTATTCATGATCTGAAATGAAGAAGCAACTGGTTTTCAAACAGTTTTCAACATTTTACCGAACTTACGAATACAGTCCGCCATGCAGACACACATGGAGCAAATGGAGAATTCTGGAATCGACCTCGGCACCATTTGATGCAGTAAAACAACTTAATATGACCTTATCTAGTTTTCGCATCCACGATCAAATTTCTCTCCTGTTATAAAACTACGATAAGACTGCTGAGAAATGGAATAAATATATCACTGATCTCAACATAATACATCAATAAACTTTAAGCCAAGTGTGCTGTTCACAACAAAGTTACATAGGAGAACTGACTTCAAGCTTTATTTTTCCCAGATATCTGTATTACATTCATCTGATGTCTGGGTATTTGTTAATGCGAAGACAATATTTCTATATCTCTTTCTGTGCTACACAAACAAACTTTATAGCAGACTGTCCCGACTGACTCTAATGTCAGAAAGAACAACCACACTGTAAATTCACATACATCAAATTATGTGTAATTTATATGATAACTTATCCATGCCTGTACAATTGGTATGTTCCTGCATAAACAGGAAGAAATAAATATTTCAACATTCTACAACTTACAATCGTCAACCTGAGAAGGGTTGTAGGCGTACTGGTGTAAGTCCTGCAATTCTTCAAAGGAATTACATCGAGAAACGATCTGCGAGTTTGTGTGTACTGTTTGTATATACATGTGATGTGTCATATCAATTTGTGATTTTGGATTCATTGTGCTTACTCGTTGTTTTCGTACCTTGTTGTTGTTGCGTAATTTTGTTAAAATTTTCGTCGTGCTCACTTCTGAAGTTGTTTCTAGTCTTCTACATTCGTGAATGAATTGATTGATGTTAGAGACAGCAGATGGGTCGTATACGCCGCGGAGGCTATTGATGAGAATGAAATGCGTACGGAGATAATTGTTAGGTGCGGTCCCACACACCGGGGAGCGAGTGTAGACGACTGAGGCTCGTATACGTCACCATTGCTAGAAGTGAGGCAGAATGAGTGACAAGCGATTTCAGTGGTAATTGGTAGTGAGCAGATAAGAGGATTTGCGTAGAGTATCGTGAGGTGGTGTGATGGTCACGTTGCATTCTGCAAGAGTCATTCTAGCAAGTGGCGATTGTGTTGCAAGATGTCAAGAGGAGGTCTCTGTCTGGAGGCGCAGGTCGTCAGCGATGTGTGAGATTGTGCTGTGGGTATGCTTGTGGTGTGTTGGCTTTTCTGTTTGTTTTCCATTTCAGCTGTGTCCGCGTGACCCAGGTTCTCGCAATGGCATCCACGTCAACGTGTATTGGTCGTGATGGAAAGAAGGGATGGATCCGTTTTTTGCCGGGGAGTGTCAATGGAGTTGAAGATTGAACGATTAATTCATGGTTGTTTGCTCACAACCAACTTCGCCAGTTTTCGCGGAGGCATCAATACACCAGTCATCGTCTCATCGGTCGCTGTTCAGAAAGAAGTCTGGCAAAAACTGTCAGAAGTATTATTGTGATTTATTGAATTGAAGTTTTGATTTTCCCGGGGATTGATTGGACCGAAATGCTTGGTCTCACGTTGACATGTCGGCTTCTTTTGCAGATGTTTTGGCGTTTGAAACTATGGGTACATGGTTCGCGCCTTGGTGGGAACGTCACCACTCACTGAGTTATGCAGGTACATCCAGTGAATAGTCCCAAATAGGACGAAATGCGCATCCTGGTTTCCACTGCTAGTCACCATCCACCAATTGAATTGTGATTTTTTATTGTAATATTTGTTCATATTCCTTAGTTTTAAAGCTTAAAGTTGGCTATATATTGGTGTTACAATAAAGAATTTTGAGTGGCCAATCGGTGTTTTGGTTTGTGCGTCCGTTATTACTAAGCGTTTCTGAGAAACATCAAGGAACAGCGTGAGTCACAGCGTAGGAAGAGCTGGGCATTGACGGTTTACGAGACGTGGCTGACAACTGTCGTTTGCAAACTCTGTAGTTTGTCGTTAAGCACTTTTTTGAAGGAGGCCAATGTACCTGCTTGACGCATTTACATTGGTAGTTTATTCCATATCTGTGCATAACTAATCAAGTAAAACTTTTGCCTGGTAACTGTTTACATTGTTCGATAGCTACTGTACCCTAAGTGTGTCTTAGTTTATAGCCATTGTCATCTGAATGTCGAGTGTCATCAGTAGAGATAAAAACTAAGTGGTTTAGAAGCTTATAGTAAAGTGTTGAATTTAGTCTCAGACGTCTTAGCCATAGTGTTTCTAATCCTAGGGTGTCACATCTAGTGGAGTAGTTCGCACCATTTTCGGTTCCGAGTAATTTTGAGGTGAAGTACCTCTGCACTCTCTCGACTTTCAATTTGTCCTCTATGCGTATACTACTATACATGAATGAACAGTAATCAAATAAAGGACGCACACAAACCTTGTACAACAGAACTCTGGACTCATTTCTGTAGAAGTTCCTGAGTGGAAGGCCGATAAGTCTGCGTGACTTTGACACTTGTTTGGAGATATGTTCAGAAAATGATAGGCCATGTGAGTATTTCAGTCCTAGGTCCAATACAGATTCCAGTCGTCAGAGTGCATGGCCTTGAATTGTCAGGTCAAGTTCTAAATTGTTGCAACCTATGCAGAGCCAGCCACATTTGTCGACATTAAACTGGAGTTGCCAGGTGTCACACCATCTGTCCATTTTTTCTAATTCTTGCTGTATGGCGTTTACTGTTATTCCGAGATCTGTGTTCTTGCATTTATAGGTCACTTTTAAGTCATCTGCATATAGTATTGCTTTACCAACACTAAAGCATTCACAGATATTGTTTATATATATTATGAATAGGAGTAGGCCTAATACACTTCCCTGGATTACACCACTACCTGCTGGTTTAGGCCTTGAGATTATCGGGCCAACTTTCGTTATCTGACTTCGGCCACAGAGAAGTGATTTTATCCAGCTCAGGAGAGGGTCACATATCCCTAGTGAGCATAACCTGCTGACTAGCAGATTATGGGGGGTTCTATCGAAAGCTGTTTTTATATCGAAATATAGCACAATTACTAGTTCTCTGTTGTCCCTGCTTCGTGCAACTTCGTTGAAAAAGTCTATGTGACAGGTCACACATGATCTCTTTTTGAGGAATCCGTGTTGTGATGGATTGATAAGTTCATGTTCTAGTAAGTTGTCTGACACTTGGTCTTTAACCACTTTCTCCATTATTCGCGATATTACCGGTGTTATATTAATAGGTCTATAGTTGCATGCACTGGTTTTGGCCCCTGCTTTGTGCTTAGGTAATGTGTATGTGGTTTTCCACACTTCAGGATAAGTTCCAGTTTCCAGTGACAGAGTAAATATTCTAAGTAACAAGACTCCCACTTCCGTGCTACCATTTTTGTATATGACAGATGGTGCGTCGTCTGTTCCAGTACTGCCATTTGACTGCAATGTCCTAATCACTGAGTCTACATTTTGTATATTAAAGTCTATTTCGCCTAATTTGTGGTTACTTTTGCAGGTCATTCGGAAATTTGTGGTCGGGTGCACTCTGGAGTCATTGCAAAACCACCCACTGAGGAGTTCTTTTGTAACCTGGGGATCGTTGTATATTATACCCCTATGTTCCAAGATGCTTACATTATTGTCTTTACTGCTTTCTAGACGTTTTTGCAATATCCTACAAAGTTCCTGAGTTTTGGTGTTACCCGTAAGCGCTTCATTTTCCTCATGTTGTGACTTGATTTTGTGTTTCTCTTCAAGCAGTTTAAGAGTTTCATGTGTTTGGTTTAACGCATTAAATTCAATTGACATAAATATTTATAAGTGCATAAAATATTTATGTCCTTTTCATTTTCACATACTTTCTCTTTCTGTTATTCTGCTGCTCCTATTCATCTTCTGGTCGAGGTCGAACAACCCTGCATCTAAACTGAAATGAGGATTAAATCCAAGCCGTCTATCTCATAACCACTCAAAATCCATGAACGATCTAATTCTACCATTTGAAGACGCTGGCGAACATGCTGTAAATGAGTATTCATGATCTGAAATGAAGAAGCAACTGGTTTTCAAACAGTTTTCAACATTTTACCGAACTTACGAATACAGTCCGCCATGCAGACACACATGGAGCAAATGGAGAATTCTGGAATCGACCTCGGCACCATTTGATGCAGTAAAACAACTTAATATGACCTTATCTAGTTTTCGCATCCACGATCAAATTTCTCTCCTGTTATAAAACTACGATAAGACTGCTGAGAAATGGAATAAATATATCACTGATCTCAACATAATACATCAATAAACTTTAAGCCAAGTGTGCTGTTCACAACAAAGTTACATAGGAGAACTGACTTCAAGCTTTATTTTTCCCAGATATCTGTATTACATTCATCTGATGTCTGGGTATTTGTTAATGCGAAGACAATATTTCTATATCTCTTTCTGTGCTACACAAACAAACTTTATAGCAGACTGTCCCGACTGACTCTAATGTCAGAAAGAACAACCACACTGTAAATTCACTATACATCAAATTATGTGTAATTTATATGATAACTTATCCATGCCTGTACAATTGGTATGTTCCTGCATAAACAGGAAGAAATATATATATATGTTCCAAGATGCTTACATTATTGTCTTTACTGCTTTCTAGACATTTTTGCAATATCCTACAAAGTTCCTGAGTTTTGGTGTTACCCGTAAGCGCTTCATTTTCCTCATGTTGTGACTTGATTTTGTGTTTCTCTTCAAGCAGTTTAAGAGTTTCATGTGTTTGGTTTAACGCATTAAATTCCTTGAATACATGGTATTTCCTTTCCAATTTCTTTAGTTTTAGTCGCGTTTTCCAGCCAATAAATGGAGTTGGTACACAAGTATTTTTAATCCATCCAAAACACACTTGGTTTTTTTGTTAATGCGAAGAAAATATTTTTATATTTCTTGATGTGCTCCATTGAACGACTAGGTATCCCACTGTTCCCACAAATCGAAGACAAAAACGACAGCAACCATGTAATTTAACTATAAACCACATTTATGAAATTTAATAATGCTTATTCATGCCTGAACATTTGGTGTGTCCTACACAGGTAGGAAAAATATGTATTTTATTAAAACATTATTATTAAGTATGATTGCTAATCGTACATGTAATCTAGCATATTGATGATGCCTGTAAACTCGCGCCCCTCATGTACAAAATGAGAATATATTATTATTGTTATACACTTTTGCTTTTTTTGAAGCCAGCCTTTGAAAAACTTCGCTGGATAGAAAGTCGATGGCGTTTTCTAACTCCTTCGCACTTTCTGAGTCAGTATGAGTCATTCTAGAGGTCATATTAAGAAGCTTTAGGATTGTAGGATACGGCGGTTCCTTTTTCATACGTGAGATAGTTTCGGGTATACATTCTAGTGAACTGAATTTCGTTTTTAATTCATCCATCTGTAGCTGCATCTCTTTAATTACGCACGTTAAGTAAGAGAGCTCTACTTTTTCAGACAGAACACCTTCCACCTGTATTACAGGAGTCAGAGTTATGTTCGAGGCTTTTATGTTGAGTGAACTACTAATAATATGGGGTGGTGATGTGTTATTAGACGAGCTGGTGCTATTTTCTAAATTAGTGGTGTTCACACTAACACGCTTTTTAGAATTTGGAACCATCGTTATTAAAGATCAATTATTAGCAACCAATAAATGAATATAAGCGAAAACACGTGCAAAAGCGTCACCTGATTCGAACGTACCGGGCGTATTTGGATATGTTCCACTTCTTATCGAAGTTGAAAATATTTTGAGAAGAAGTAGATTCATGTCATTTCCACCATTTTTTAAGAGGACGGAAGACATTCCATCTGGGCCGGGAGTATTAGTAAGCTTAAGAGAATACACTATTATTATTATAATGCTTACAATGTTAGCAGCTAAAATTGTAACTTAATTGAAATAGCTCCATCGCAGACTAAGAGCAAAAGATAGCAGAAGGGTATTATTATTCTTGCATTACTTAGATGGTGTTTGGGGCCATAGGTGCCCAGTGATGAGGCACATGGAAGAGCTACTATGAGAAAAAATTAGAAATGTTATCATTGATAAAATTCTAGAGTAGTGACTAGAAAGAAGTCACCATGATGTGATATGACATTACTAGTTATTATGTGAAATACTTACTCGAGTTATTCAATGAGGGAAACAGAGAGCTTAAATGATTGTGAGTAGCATGCAGTATAATGCAACCGCCGCAGTTGCAAGAAGACGAAGTCATCAAATTGATTGCACAAGAAACAGGTATGGTGATGGGGCTATCACAGGTTGCATGAAAGAATGAATCATCCCTTTCTAATAGCTTTAAAAAGAGGAGTGGTTATTTGTGCACATAGTCATCACTCCAGCAGTTTCAAGACGAGAGAAAATAAAGCATTCTATTTGCTGTTTCATTGGTCACATTCGTGTGTAGTGAATATGATTTCAATTATGATACTAAAGCAGATGCACATTTCCACGCTCCACAATGTAGACACGCTGTATGCAGCTAGATATCAAATGACGCTGTATCAAATGACACAGGTGAAAACTTATAAACAGGTATTATAAACGAGGCCGAAATTCGATGAGGACTAAGTGGAAGTGTACGAAACCGTGCAAAATATTTAAATTTAACAAACGAAGACCAATATTCACATTGTATCACACTGACAGTGATGCTAGAAGCAAACGCAAAATCACTTTTTGTAAACGTATAATAGGGGTTGATGTATCAGTTTCATAGGCTTATAGTAAGATTTAATATAGGTATGCTATAATATCAGTGACTAAAAGCAATGGAGTGAGTGCACCGAGAAAATCTTACTATGTTGGAACCTGAGTTTAATTTCTGAGGGCTATGAGGACTGGAGAAGCTTGAAAATGCCCTTGTCTTCTCAAGGTAACTTACTTGGGCGATAATTAGTTTCAAGCGGAAATGAGCTGTTTCTTTCTCCTCACTTCTAGTAAAGTGCACACTGGTAGTCGTTGGAACTAGCAAAAGTACTCTGTCTAGAGTACTTGTTTTTAACCCCTCCCATTGAATTCTTTGACTTTCATAAGTATATATTATTGGTAAACACTTACTGCATAACGATAGCTAGGGAGTGAATAAACCCTGCTAACATCAGGTACTGAAGTGTGTAACATGAAAAGTTCACGAAAACAAGCGGTTATTGCCAACGACTAACACAGAATTAGGTGGCACTGCATAGCAGGAGGAATAGAAAGGAGGATTCAACCATGCGATGTCGGCGTTATTCGGGGGTCTATACACTATCTGTCATCGCAAGACTGTATTACAGTATACTTGAGTACGTAACAAAGGCATAAGGAAGTTTAATAATGATGGTCCCTAAAGTATGCTGCATGTTATGTCATACCTCATCCAAAGACAAATCTAAACATAATGCCAATATACGCGCATCGGTGTGAAACTACATTACTACCAACGCTTTGGATGAAATCCGTATTACACCTGTTAACTGGATGCCTGATCAAATGGAAACGGACTAGGAATACAAACCACGCAAATGAAACCTATTTCGATGCATATCTTAATTTTGTTAAGATTGATTAAGATTTTTATGACTCTTATATTAAGAAGTTCCGAACATTTGGTCCAGTATCTATTGGAACGTATAACACAAATAAAAAGTACTTTCGCCTTATTCAAAATTAGGATATGTTTCTGTCAGTAGATTGCGGGCAGCTTTAAGATTCCAGTGTTTGTTATGTTGCCTGTCATTTTAGTTTTGTACATTATATTGAAAAATGTCGCCAGCATACCATATGATGAGATAAAAGATGTTGCCTCCCTTAATCCTGAAATATTTGATGAAAGAACTTCAAACGGAACCTGGCTTATTATATTTTACCGAAAATCCTGTGGACACTGCATAAATTACTCTGAGACCTTTCTAAAACTTTCAAATTCTGTTAAAAGTATCCTCTTAAAAATTTCATAAACCAAAGAAACATTAATAACTCTTAGATTGGAAATGGGTTCTTAATTTGGGCAGTGTTGATTGTGAAAATGAAAACAATACCGTTTTATGTCGCCGGTTCGAAATATATATGGTTCCCACTCTTCAGGTGAGTGTTTGTTATCTAATTTTGTAGTTTCTGTCCTCAAAAGAAGGCGGATATTTATCAGAAAAAATTTCAGCCCAATTAGAAATAGATGATATAAGGTTCATAATTGCCTCGAAGTTACTTAATATCTCTACTCTACAGCTTACAAGGTAGTTTTGGTATCTGTTTACCCACTTTTTTCAGAGAGTTGGCTGTTAACGATCCTCTTACAGTTACAAGTAATAGCGCAGTAACTAACGCTCTGGTAAGTGATCATTTCTCACCAAATTGTTTCTATCATTCACTTTGCCATAAACACTTTTATATTGAGGCAGTATTTCTGAGCATAAGTTACTCTGATCATTTTCCTGAAAGATTTGTTGATGTTATATATATATGATGTTGAGAAACACTGTATAGTTTCATTGAAGAGAAACTGTGTTAGACTAAGCAAGTGAAGTCTTCTGTGTGATTATCATTATTAAGTTTAACTTTCTGTGCATAAAATATATGAAAACCCGTAGTTTGTGTTGTAGAGATTTCAACTATCATTATACACTTAAATTATTGATAAGTGAACTAACTGGAATTGCAGATTTGTTCAGATTCTCTTATTATTCGGTTTGTTTTTGTCAGGCGTTTCAAATATGCAGATCACATTAAAGTTGCACTCCTAAATTTATCGTGGCAGGCTTTTTTAAGCCCTTTGTCTATTTATTCATTATGCTATTGAAATTAATTATTCATAAAGGGAACTTTTATTCTTCTCTCCTAGATAATACTGGATTATAGTTTGCCTTTAAAACGATCGTTCACCAGCATCACTGAGGAAGAAGCGACGGACATTGAGATTACAAGTTTTTTAAGCAAATCGGTAGTTGTAAAGTAAGTGAAATGAAATCTGTCTGATGATCGAATCTGTTCTTGGATATTCTGATTCTTGTGTGCATGGTAAATAGATGTAGCATAATCTGTAGTTTGGAAAGGCAAGTAATACCTCATATTATGACCTTTAACTGTCGGGCTTTTTGTTGAGTGGTTACTAACAGGGTAACTTCTTAGAATATTCGGTGGACAGCCATATTTGTTTCTGTCTGTTGTAGTGGCTAAATACTTTGATGTATAGTTGCCATTTCATTCGGAAGGGATTAAATTTGCTTGATTATAGTTGCAGCCTAGATCCAAAAAATACTTGTAGATTGTGAGTGCTTTGATCAGTTTCAATGAAACCTCTTAGATATGGGAATGCGATGTCTGCTTCAAGATGGTAGCACGTAGACTAAGCTGGATTCCAACGGTATGCGTTTTAGGTAAATTTCGAGTATTTAGGTGGTGTTGTTGAGATTCTGTGGTTGAGAGACGTTTTATATAAGCAATTTTTACTTGGTGTTGCTCATGTCTATAATTAAAGATAAGCTGTATACCAATTTATTCCCCGCGTGGGCAGTAATCGCGTATTCTTTTTATTTCGTCAATGTTTTAGTGTAATTTTTCTTTCGAAACGTCATTGTTGGATATATTTTAACTTTATTGAGAGTAGTTGAGATCTCTTTGTTATGGCTGTGATGTTTTACCTTAAGTTATGCCTAAGGAGGAATTATCAAGCTACTTTGGTCACTAAATTTCGTTTGCAAATTTTACTTGGGATATACAAACACAAATGTCATATGAAATAACCTTGTATGTTAATGATAGAGAATACAGTTTTTTAACAGTCTGTTGCTAATTAGTTTTAATTACATTCTAAGAAGCACTGCGATTTATAAACTATTGTTATCTTTCGAAATAATAATAGTAATTATATTTTCAAGATTTTACCGTATGAAGTAAACGTTGTGTCATTTCAGAGTTTACTTAGTTACCTAACCATTTGGCATATTTTTGAATATTGTTTGTCATCCTGACATTGACTATTATGACTCTACTGAACTATGGCCGTTTAAGATAGTTTCGAATAAAGTTGACCTGAATTATTTACGCTATGGTCACTTTTCATCTTATCTTACCAGAATAAGACAATTTAGAGTTCTCACTTTAATGAAGTCAACAGTCTCTGAGTTCTGTGTAAAATGAATACAGTTTACTTCCTGTAAATATGATAAAATTCATTTCCTCCAGATATACGTCAATATATACGAGTGTTACTGTAATTTCTATGAAAAAAGAAACGTTTCGTATATATAGATTTGAGTATAATTAAGTTGTTTCTGTTAATTCGCAGTTATACGAATTAAAACAGATTGTGAACCATAGACCTTGAGAATACTGTTTTGGTGGTTAAATAGTTTCCTACTGATATATTGACCTAATGATCATGATTCTGTGCTTCTGAAGAATAGTAAGTCAGAAAAAGCGAGTATCCATTGTTGTTTGGTTTTAAATGGTCGTTCCGTCCCATACGTTTGTGACTAGATCACTGTTGTTAAAGTTATTCTTATAGAATGTTTGACGTTGTCACATTTTAAATATTTCTATCGATCATTTATAAGCTTGACGTTGTTCAGTTTTATATGTTTTTGTGACTGAGTGAATACATTTATATATATATATATATTTATATATATATTTGAGGTGTGAATACATTTGTCACTGACAGTTCATCCTCTTACGATCTTAAGTCTTGGTCAGCAGAACCCAAAAAATAACAGCAAATAAGGATTGTTTCTACCAATTGATCGCAAATTGATATCAGTTAGAGAACCATTGAAAACCAGGGAGTACTGGACAGCTATTCCATCCTAGTTTGGGACTCGTCATCAGTACGCACCCACTGGGGTTTGAAACCAGGATCTTTCGGTTACAAGGCAAGCTCGTATACCATTCAGACACTGAGACCCGATTTAATGGCCCATGAATTCTAACTTCGTGATTTGGCGCGACCATCAACCACTGTCATCGGGGGGACATCCTTGGTTTTCAATGATTCTCTAACTGATATCGATCCGTGATTAACTTGTAAAAACAAAACTAATCCTTCCAAACCAACTATAGAAAACAAGGATTGTAATTATGTTTAAGGAACAAAAACTAAGATTTATTCATAATCGAGATTTAGATACTTGTAATCCCCGTGATTACGGAGTACAAAGATGACAAGTCGAAGTTTCGAAATTTTTAGTGCATAGAAGTCGTGGACGACAGTGTAAAAGGTGCCTTTGAACTCAATCAAATTAGAAGAATATGATATCGCTAAATGTCTCTTTGTTAGTCGACAACATACAGTTGATGAAAACAGTAAAATTCGCATACCAACCAAAACCTTTGTTATTGTTGCGATCGATAACAAAATCTACTAGTTTTATTACTTACTAATAAATCTATATCATTGGATAGAATTTTTACACATATTAAGTGGTATGTTTGAGCGAAGTTTGATGGAGGTCTAATTCGAACCTATATTTTTTGCTTATATCTCCTTTTATATCTATATACATTATAGTCAAATATTGTCAGCCTTATTTTGTCTTTTTGTTACATTTTTAGAGGTACAGAAGAAGAAGTTAGAAAAGTACTTGATGGAATGTCGGATATATCACCAAGTTTGGAGGAGATTTCCAAGCCAGATGTGTGAGTTTATGCGTATGTGGCTATACCTGCTCATTTGAAGTTTCTGTATTGATTTAGTTTGTCGTTCTGACTCAGGTGGTAAACATGTATGACTATTGAGAATTGGATTTTTATACCACAAAGTTAAAAGGTTTAAAAATTAAGTAGTTATCTGCGTCCTATATCTTGTAGCTTATGTTGTAAAGGAGACTTGATTTTATGACGCTTTAAAAGCCTTGAATTAGCTGAACATAGTGCATAAAAAGCATTCGCTAACTAATCTTTATAACAGTAAAATGTTAGTTCCTCTGTGTGTACTATAGGTGTGGAAATAAAACATCTCAAATGAAATTAAATCTTGCCAATTAACACATGCATATATAAGTTTTTATCCGAAAACTTTTATTAAATGGTCGTTTGAATTTTAATTCATACTTCTACTCTCTGAGGACCAGTGTTAGGTGAAGTCACTGACTGTTGTTCTAAGTGACATAATTATAATAATAATATTATTCTTTCCTTGTGTTCCGAACGAGGCATAGGGTTTCAGCGGCACTCCTCTACTTTGTCCTCTTGTCTGCGGTCATTTTGAACTAATCCCGTGACTGCCCATAGACTGTCATCTCCTCTTTGCTTGGTCTCTTCTGTATCACCTTTGAACCTACGCCCAGCTCGTCGTTTAACATTCGGTCTTCACTTGATTGAGAGCTTGGCACTATTTGTCCCCTCCTTAGTGTGTGTCCGATCTGTCTCCATTTATTTGGAAATATGCGTTAACAGTAGGTTCTTGATTGGTCTATTTCTAGAGTTCTTTGTTGCTAATTCTTCCCGACCGGGAATCTTATCTTCACTGTAGAGCTAGCGAAGGCAGCTGTTGATAAAAGTCTGCAGTAGGCTGTTCAAAATGCTTTCCATAACCCGTGAGCCAAGTTTCTGACACATATAGAAGAGCTGGCTTACCATTAGCGTTGAGAATCAGGATTTTGTTGATCATAATGAGCGCAGAAGATTCTCAAACTGGTTTAAAAGTGATGTAGACTTGTGTTACCTTTCCGACTCTTGTTTCGACATCGTGATCCCTTTTGCATGCCTGTCACTGAAATGACGCCTCCTGGATACGTGAACGAAGTGACCTGTTTCAAATTTATTCTGTTGATAGCGGTTGCTGCTGGTTGTTGTTGTTGTTTAATATTTTCATCACCTCCGTCTCCTCTGTATTTACTTGACATGAGTCGCTACCGTTTACATGTTTTGTGATTCAAGCTGTCAGTGGATACTGAACCCTTTTGAAACCACTCCAAGCTTTTTCAACTCATATAGGTGTATCATACTCACCATTTTCAAATTATGCAGTTTGTAATGCCTTCCTATGGGAACTGAATGTATTCAAATTACAGTGGGTGATCTGCTTGATACCGTAAACAGTGCTGAAGAGACCAGGTAAAATACCATCCTGGTACAAACTGCTGTAAGTATTATTGTTTGGCGTGTGTGATCCCCAGTAGTATATACTACATTGATGTAGATGCTGAGAATATTCAACAGTCTACGTGGAGCTGTTGTTTCCTTCTTACGTTTTCCCTCCGTACAGTTTGATTGCATATCATTTCTCTACTTCTGTATATGCTTTTGCAAACTGTAGTAATTTGGGCTGATTCATCATTCAACCAGTTTTTTTTTATGAAATCGTAGATTTCTGTGGATGTGTGTAGGACTGTACTAATGTTGCTTATCAAGTAGTGATTTCCACCAGAATTTGATATACTTAAGTCAGAGGAATTATATTTATCGATTCCACTTAGTGACTTACAGTGGAATACTAGCGCCGAATATTAATAATATAAGTGTTATTTATCATACCGCGTTGTGAGTTTACTTCGTTTGTTTTGTTTTATTACTAGAATCACACTCATATAAATACTGTAACCATCATTTGCTATGTATACTTATCGTATGATAGTGAGTCGATTTTAGACTTTCTTACACACCTTTTGAAATTATTCTTGCTATACTATACGCGGCCAACTTTATTCTGCTGGAAAAATAAAATTAAGGAGTGAAGAACTATTTTTTTCCTTCACGTTCCCATTGGAATATAGGGTTTCAAGCTAGTGGATTGAAGTTTCTGTAGCAGTGTTTATTTTTGCAGGATAGGGTTGCTAGCCCCATGCCCAACCTTTCCTCTTTACCAGTATTATTTCTGGCTTAGCGAGGCAAAGGAGTGCGTTGGCGGCCGGAGATCGAACCCCGGACCATGTGAATGGTCCACGAGCGTCCTAACCGCTAGGCCACCGACGCACAAAAAGGACATGTATGGGTCGACATCGCAGTGCCCTTTACTTACACTATGACTCGCCCATTTCTGTTCTAGAGTTCAGTCAGCGGGTTTAGACAACTCTCTAAACCATTTTTACACATCCACAAGTGAAGAACTATGCTGTGATATAAATTATTACCAGACCAAACTGATAGAATTCCCTCTGCACTAAATGAAGGACTAAATTCATGACATTAGTTGCTACCTAGGGTCCAGTCAGGTATACACTGCAGTTCTACAAGAGGTCAGTTACGAGTCACAATAGCTCATTGGTAACGTCTCTGACTGCAGCACTGAGTTTTCTGGTCATAAGAAGCATAAGTTCCCATGAAATTACAGACATGTCCTGTTTAATTATGATTGTCAAAATGAGCGGAATCTAGGTTCGGCAAGGTTTCCTGTCGACTGTCTCCAACCACCTAACAAATATATGATTTGTCTAATCAATAGGCTGGTGGAAGTGACTTTTTTGTTGTGATATGTAAATGTGATTTCTGAACAACATCTAATTAGCAGTAGTCTTTTCAGGAGGAAAAAATGTCCGCTTAATATGTGTGTAAAACTTGGGCACTGTGGTAGTAAGTAATTCCATCTTATTCAAGTATTGGTTTGTAGGGATTTGGTTGATTGGTTACAGGATTTCATCATGAGCTGACATCAGTCAGAGAACCATTGGAAAACCTGGGAGTACTGGACAGATGTTTCGTCCTAGTTTGGAACTCTTCATCAGTATGCACCCACACCACAAGGGTTCGAACCCAGGACCTTCTGGTTACAAGGCGAGCCCGTATACCATTAAGCCACTGGGACCCGGTCCAATGGCCCATGAATTCCATCTTAGTTTGTCTATTAGATGTATCACACAGTGAAACAGTATTATTTACTGGATGACGTTTTGAACAAAATTTTTGGTCAGAATCATATCAAATGTAATCACACGACTTTGAGACTTGAGTTTTATAGTTTTCTTTGTCTTCTATTTGTCGTATGGGTAGTAGAATTTTCCAGATCTCTGGATGGACAGGTGTTGAATCATTCCTATTACACGTATTCTCCTCAGTTGATTCGATAAACAAAGCTTCTGTTATCAATCTCTCCCTTTGCTCTGTTACATTAGATTTTAAAACTGTCATCCTATCCCATCTTATTGTATGGTTGTGTATGACTGCATGCAATGCTATGGCTGAACTATTCCCTAGATTTCTTATCTTATTTGGGTCAACCAATCTAGATTTTGCTAAGTTTTTATGTTCAGCTAGTCTGACTGTCCCTGTTCTACCAGTTTGACCTATGTATTTGACCTGACAATCATTGCAGCAGGGTATTAGATAAACTAAATTGTTTTGTTTTAAAGGCTCCACAGAACTGATCCTTTAACCGACAAAGTTTGTTTCTAATTGAGTTTGTGGATTTGAATGCCACTTTTATTCCCGCCTTGTTAAGAATTCTGCGTAAGGTTTCCGAGGTTCCTTCCTTCTGTATGGAATTACTACTGATGATTTAGATTTCTTATTGCTGGTGTCGTCATTATTATTATTATTACTATCATCATTATTATTGTTATCCCTATCGCTGCCATGATTATTTCCTAGTGTTGAACTTCCCACCTTCTTTCCTTTTTACGTTGCAATCTAACATTGGAAGCTCCTGCAGGATGAAGTCGACTTGATTTCTATTGAGAAGTCACGATTAGTGGGGAGTTTGACCCGATCAGGGGTGAGGACAAATATTCGTCTATGACATTGGCTGGTAATTGTGATAAAATCACTAATCAGTCACTGAAATCGGGTCTCAGTGGTTAAACGTTAACCATGACGTCCTAGATTCGAAGCCCGGTGGGTGTGAACTGCCGATGAGTGATAGCTGACTGATAGCTACTTTTCATTTCTAACATTAGACTCACATTCGAAAATCCATGTTTGCATATTTTTTTGTTTGGAACAGTTGAATCAAATAAAATTTTAGCATCTTATTTTTATTTTGACAAACTTATGTTTACTGAAGTTTTGTATATTACATACCATATCGCATTGGTTGATAATCTTACATGCTTATAAAGACGAATGTGATTCCAGTGTGTTGATAAATTTATTGATTAGCTGAAGACTTAACGAATAGTCTATAGTGTAAAGTATACTATACTGTTTTCGTCATATATTGTAGTAAAACAAAACAAACAGAAAAAAAACACATCCAGTGATTTCATTCAAAATATTCCGAGAGTAAAACTGGATGTTTTAATGCATAGACAATGAAAAAACGCTTTGTGCTTTTTATCTTTTAAATCAATATTTGTTTGGGTATTATTTTAATTTGCACTGTCTTTCTCTTTTCCTTTTAACAAAAAAGAGGTGCAACCTCACTTGTGTTGGGTTTTTCCGTGAGCTTGTAATATACACTAGTATTAGTAGTGGAAGTAAAGTGAAATAAAATTCTATGCATATTTTATAAGTTGAGATAGAAACTTCCCTAGCTAGATTATTAAAATAGGTTTCTAGGCTTTGAGAGATATATTCTATTCACTATGTTTTATTATATTAGGTTTGCTGTAACTTTAATATGAACAAGGATATTTTCAAGTATTAGTTTTGTAGGGATTTTGTTTGATTGCATGGAAGATTTCATCATCAGCTGACATCAGTTAGAGAACCACTGGAAAACCTAGGAGTACTGGATGGCTGTTTCGTCCTATTTTGGGACTCTGGGACCCGATCCAATGGTCCTTGAAGATGAGACAGTAACTCATCGAAGAAAACATTGCGAAATGGTCGTGCTATGTCGTGAATCAGCAGAAGTTAGAATTCAAAGACCATTGGATCACGTCCCGGTGACTCAATGGTCTACGAGCTC
Organism: Trichobilharzia regenti; assembly: GCA_944472135.2. Classification (NCBI taxonomy): domain Eukaryota; kingdom Metazoa; phylum Platyhelminthes; class Trematoda; order Strigeidida; family Schistosomatidae; genus Trichobilharzia; species Trichobilharzia regenti. The sequence goes on from OX235262.1 coordinate 134,542,499, forward strand.
GCCTTGCAACCAGAAGGTCCTGGTTTTGAATCCCGGTGGGTGCGTAATGATGAAGAATCCCAAACTAGGACGAAACATCTGTCCAGTACTCCCAGGTTTTCCAATGGTTCTCTAACTGATGTCAGCTCATGATGAGATCCTCCATGCAATCAAACAAGGATATTCTCTAGTATGCAGTGTATCTCTATTGAAGACATTTTTTCTAGTTGCATCCTGTTTCAAGTTTGATCACCAGCTGACATCAGTTAGGGAACCATTGGAAAACCACCCGTGTACTGGGCAGCTGTTTTATTCCAGTTTGGGACTACTTTCAGCTGTACACACCCACCAAAGGTTCGAATTCTCAAGACCTGCCAGTAGTTACAAGGGGAGCTCGTGGACCATTCAACCACTGAGATCTGGTTCAATCGTCCATGAATTCCAACTTCTATAAATTCATGATTTCAACTGATGTCAGTTCATGATCAAACTCGAAACAAATCAATTCCTTATGAACCAATTCTTAAAAAGTTAATATTCTGATGTATTTGAAATTTTTCAACTGAATGCATGTTCGTCTGCGTTGGAGAAGATATCACAAAATGGTAACTTTTTGGAAGAGGCGTTGGTGTTAAATAACCATCCTATAAAATTCATTAGGAAGATCAAAAAAGGCCAAAAGCAAATTAAAAATAATTGTGAAACTAGTAATGATAAGATAAATAAAAAAGAATATAAGTCATCTACTGTTACACCATATAAGGAGGGGACGTCTGAGTCCCTACGTAGGATTATTAATAAAGCAGGAATTAGGGTGGCATTCAAACCTACAAACTCACTCAGAGACAAGCTCTGTAGGCTAAAAGACCCGGTGAACCCAATTAAACAAAATAATGTAATTTACAAAATACCTTGGAATGACTGTGAGGTCAACTATATAGGTCAAACTAGTAGATCCGGGGTAATCAGATTGTCAGTACATAAGAATTTAGCTAAGGTAAGAATGATTGACCCCGAGAAGATGAGTAATCTAGGAAAAGCTCAGCAGTTGCATCGCATGCATTAACACACAACGATATAATAGGATGGGAGAGGGTTAAGATTCTAAGAAATAATCTATGTAGTTGGAAAGAGATTGATTACTGAGTCCTGTTTCTTTGAGTCTACACCTAACACATGCCACAGAAATGACTCAATGCAAATACCAGAAATATGGAAGATATTATTACCGACAGTCAAATCAGAGGAGGATAATAAATAATCATAAAATTATATTTCAATTCAAGCACATCACAACATCCTAACAAGTTACTTATTATGACTATAAAAAACATTCGCCTTATTTCCCACCTGATTGCATTTTATTAATAACACTCGTATCATTACTTGTGAATGCATATTATCTCATACTGATTTTTATTCAGATATCTAGTCAATTCCATACATGTATACAAATGAAGGAGAACGTTGTGTGAATGGCAATAGTTTGTGCTCGAAACGTCATCAGTTAACATTACTGTATAACACTGTGTGATTCATCAAAATAAAATCTTATCCATAATGGAGGTATACTCTACCACAATGCCCAAGTTTTATACTTATATATCTAAATTTTGCTGATTAGTATCCATAATGGTGATTATCGAAAATGCTGAAAAGCCTTTTTGTAATTTTTCTGTGTTATTCTCCACTAATCTTACTTTGAGTACTTCTTAGAATTATTTTTATTTTTACTTAGATTACTAGTACATAGACATTTTGCTTTTAAAATGTTGTAAGCTGTAGGCTATTTCTGTAGGAGCCAGGAATTAAGTAATCATCGCATAGGCCTTATTCAGTTTTAAAAGCTCTTTTTACACTTTTGTCGAATTCAGAATCTATTTAAAGCAACTAATTGGTCTGTCACCCATAATGAGATACGATTCGATAATATATTCTAATTTTTATCGTATATTTTTTCTCCCCTAAATTTAACAGGATTAAAATGAATGAATTTCCTACCAAATATTTGCCAGTTTATGGAGTTGATATTTACCGATCGCTAAGTATGCTGTTACAATCAGATGTTAGTGCACTTGATGTCATACAAGGAACATCCTTGGCAGCGCTTAAACAGTTTCTTCAGATGCTACATGAAGTAAGTTTTCTGTTTAAAGTAGTTTTTCTTCTCTAACAGTCTATTTTGCCAAAATAATATTCATTTTTATTGGTGATGTTCAGCTGTAGAAAGCTCGTCAGTCACGCTTCACTTGATCTCGGGTTCAGTCATCGGCCGACGCACTCTAAAACTTTTTTTAAGCCGACAGTAAGCCAAGTAGAAAGGGAAGATTCGGTGTTTGAGGCTAGTAACCCCACCCCTGAAAAATAAAACCACTGTTACTAAAACTTCAAAGCTCTAGCTTGAAGCCATATGTTCCACTCTAAAGGTAAAGGAATAAAATAAAGTAAATTCAATCCATAGAACTTAATTTATGTTTCTTACTGAATTGGGAGTAAAACTGGACACTATGGTGGTGTAAAGTTCTCTCTTAGTTTAAAAGAAGAAGTGTAAGCGATTTACATTTGCTTTCAGATGGTGGATTTTTGTGGGGATTTGGATTAGTTTCAATGTAGTTTTTGTCACGAACCAACATCAGTTAGAGCGGTCATTGAAAACTAGGCTGCACTGGACAGCTGTTTCATTTTGCATCGAGGCTGTTTACCAGTGTGCACCTATGGCCCCACTAGAAGTAGAACCTGCGACTTTCAGCTTAAGAAACAAAGCTCGTTGACCATTCAGCTATTTGGGCGGGAATTCAGTCACCTTTAAAATCTAACCTCTATCCATTTGTGATAAAACGTCACCGTCAACCAATGCTATGTTAAGCTGAAGTGGATGCTCCCCGAAGGCATTAGGTGAAGGTTGTGTCACGAACTGACAGAAATTAAAAGTGATGGTCTACTGGATTCCAGTTCAAATGGCTAAATGGTCAATGAGTTTGGTTGTTTAAACTGAAAGTCCTGGGTTCGATCCCTGGCAAGGTCATAGGTGCGTACTGATAAAGATTCTCAATCTAGGAAGAATTGGCTGTTCAGTGCTTCCTCGTTTCTAATGATATCTCTAACTGATGCTATTTAGTGACCAAATCTATGTTCAGAATACTGTTTTCAGTTAAATCTTCTTCAGACTTCAGGTTAATTTACATAGGCTTTATATTTACGAATTTTGAAGCTATGATAGTGAATTTGTGAATCAAATGAATGTGTTAAATGTTATAAATACTATCAGTGATAACAACGATTATAATAACAATAATAGGGGTGGTTATAAGGTCAACGATAAGAAAAGTACAAACAGTTGACTCAGGTAGTGATAAAACTGATGAAAACAGCATGACTGTGTAAACATTTCAGTAATTTAATTAGGTCAGATTCTTGTAAAATTACAATTTACGTATTGTTGAAAAGACACAAAGTGAATAGATAATAATTGTTTAAATAAATATCATAAATTAGATATATCTAGACCATAGACGTCGTAAATTTCCTGCTATAATTTCGGCGCCAAATTATACTGATTCATTACAAAAAATGTTTAAATAATCCCAGCATGTTTAGAGCTTCAAAATAAGATTTTTCTGAATGTTTAACTGTGTAAGCTCTGGCTTCCTCAGCAGAATTACTCGGAATGTTATTTTTGATTTTATAAACACGCTAAGATTACTTTAAATAATTTTATAAACGTGAGAAATCTATGAAATGGGTGAAGAATATGAAATGTTCAGTGGAGAAACGAAGTTAGAACAAACTTGTTTTTTCCTCGACTTCTCATAACTTCAGTTGTATGTAAAAGACGAGTTTGACTTCCGTTAGAAGGCGTCATTGGAATGCTAGAGATAATCACGAGAGCGCTTCTTCCGTCCACTTAGTGACGACAAAATCGAGCTTCTTATGGATCTTGTTTTACCTTTTCCAAATCATGATAGAAGGTGCTCAGTAGTGTATTTGTTTATCTGCCTAGTTGTCCTTACTTTCTCCACAGAAGGAGATAAATTTTTAAATGCACATGGAAGTGGGGTAGATGGGTGGCTTATCTTCCACCTATCCATTGGTGCTTAGTTGGCTGGAAAAAGATAAACAAAGGGTGGCAGCAGTAAAAGTTTTTTTACGGATCTAAAGATAATATTCGATATAGAGCTTTACTGGTCACGTTTACATTGGACCGTTGCTTTATGAATAAAAGTATCTTCCAAAAAGAGCTATGTTTCTCCTCATTGTACATATTGTTCACGTCTGTCTGTTTTTTTTACATAGAACTTTGAACATATGTGCGGAAGTTCAAGTCACCACACTCCATGTAGCACACAAAGCAAGAGAAGAAAGTACAAGAAAAGCATAATAGAGACAGTAAGCAGAGGTGTGAGACAAGGAAGAGTAATAACGAAGAACAAAACAGTTTCACTGGAAATCATAAGTTACAATGAGTGGATGTATCTGCGCCAGTGAGAACGATTTTGAGCCATGTCACCAGTTGTTTCCAACCACTGATTTTTACCGTCCCGAGGACACCGACCAGGAAGTCGACACCTTCCTACGTGGCTTAGACTAACTGTTGTAGATTTCATTGACTCGTGCCATGTTTTGTTTTACCGCCGCTAGCTTTTTTCCAGCCTGACCCTATATCCGCTAACATTGTTCGTCGAGGAAGGCGATGACTAGGCATACGTAGCACATGTCCTAATCATCTCAGTCAATGTAATATCACGGCCTCGTCGATTGATTTCCTCTCCTTACCTAGCACTCGACCGAAGTCTAACCTCAATATTGCTCACCCTATTGTACCACTTCACACGGGAGATAGAGCGCAGGCACCTATGATCAAAGACAGCTAATCTTTTCATGTCTTCCACTTTCAATGGCCAGGTCTCGCAGCCATAAAGGAGGACGGGGCGGACTGCTGAGTAGTATACCCGCCCTTACGCCAGAGATGGCGTAAACTGGCATGTGCGAAACTAGCCCTCTGTATCCGTGCTGAGATTCTGTTAGAGATCGACCCGTTGGGGTTGATGGTACGTACACCCTTATAAGTGTGTTAGGACAACGTATTTCGATTACGGATGCATGTTGATTCGCTTTCCAAGGAATCACAGGTACACATCCTTCCTGTCCTATTTGTGAGGCATGTGTTGTGCTTAGGGATTTTGAAGCGGATAGTTACAATACTGAAGAAATGTGTATATTGTCCTACAAATGCAGTCTTCCTATAAGCAGCCGTATTGAGTGAATTAACCTCTCTTCTGTTGAACTAAACATAAAGAACATGTAATTTACCATAGTGTTCTTCACAAGCGAAAACAAATGATGGTTGTATACGACTAAATTTCATTAACATCCTGTTTTTATCTACTTTCTAGTTAGGAAGAATAAAAAATAACAAATTCGCCATCATTATAACAATAATCAGAATTCACTTTCTCTATTAGTAGTTTCAAAAGACCCTATCCAGACTTATTAGGGAAAAAATCTGTTTAAAATTGGGCCCAATGAAGATAATGTTTTTTTTTCTTCAAAATATTGTTCTTTCGGTGAATTCCTTTTCTCTTCTAGTTAGTGAGACGTGACTCGAACGTGGAACCTACTGACTGAAATCTAATCAGATGCATGTATCTGCATCAGATAAAAATACACGAGAGTAAAACAAATATGTTGGGGAAGAGTATTAAACAATTTTCGTAATCTGGGAGATTACAAACAATTAATACATCTGCACTATTAAGAACGATTTTCAGTCAGTCATTCAGTTACACGAAACGAATTTTTAGTGTAATGCCAGAACATGAAAGCTGCAGTTTGGTTCGTTAAGAGGACGCCCTATGAACTCATACTTTTTAACTACTTTCGAACAGTCCTTTGAAATCCACATCTAGATTTGACCAAGTCTGTTCATAGCTGATGAAATATTGATCTGTAGGTTCGAATCAACTTTATATCCTGAAGTTAATTGCATCCCTTGTCTTTTAATTGACCATTAGGAAGAGATAATCATGCTTGATATCGTAAGGATACAGTGATGAGATTTTCTCCATTTTAACTCTTTATTAGTATTGCTTCGCTTCCTTCTTGTTATTTAACATATTTCGATCCCTGATTTGGATAAAACATGAAGTATTCTACTCCTCACGTAGGAGCACAATTTATATATTACCATTGAAAAGGCATATAACTGAGTACAAAATAAGACTATATGTTTAGCTCATAGCAGTCAGATCGATTGAGAAGTGCGTATCTAGACAGCTGAAGTTCAGACTTTGAGGGTGTGGATTTTCAACATCCCGCTTAGAAGCTGGCATGCTGACTACTCACTTCTTTATTAGGCCTATTTTACACTCATCACTTTCACTTTCACTTGAAGTTCTATATGAATCTGTCTCTCTTCTTTGATCTTGACTTTTTTCATGCAGAAATTCAAGTGTTTTCTCTCTAGTACAAAAATGTTATTAGCATGTGGATACACTTCTTACACTCAGTCCAGTTTTTACTGAATGGAATATAGCTCCAACATTTGATGAATTCAAGTTCGGTCATGGATTGTTATCAGTTAGAGAACCATTGAAAACCAGGGAGTACTGGGCAGTCGCTGTTTCATCTCAGTTTGGGATGAAAACACCAAGATTCAGACCCAGGATCTTCCAGTAACAAAGCAAGCTCGTAGACCATTCAGTCACTGACACCTGACTCCATAGCCCATGAATTCTAATTTCTATCACTGAATCGGATCCCAGTGGCTGAATGGTTTACAAGTTTGTCTTGTAGCCGGAAAGTCCTGGATTCGAACCCCCACCAGCGAGTATGTACCCCGAAATAGGCCCGAACTAGGATGAAACACCTGCCTAGATTTTCACCGTTGTTCTTACTGTTATGAATTCATGATCAAACTTAAAACAGATCAACCCCCTACAAAAGAACTCCCGAAGATTAAATAAGTTGTTTAATTCAGTTAGATCTTCTATTTACTGATCCTTTTAGAGAAATGCCCCATTGCCTAACGAATTGCTTTAGGCATTATTATTCAAATTTAGGTAAGATGCCGTTGGGGTTATACGTTAGCACTTTTTTTCCGTTTCACTTCCATTAAGTGTTTAAAGCACTCATAATTTTGTAGAATATTCATACTATTGAAATTATTTTCTTATTCCTTCTTATTCGCTTCTGATTCCAGTTACTTCCAGCTTCAGAAGAATACAAAGAATACCTATCAAATGTATCTACTTGGTTAAATACTAAAACAAGTATAACTGGTCAAGAATGGAGCGCATTTCTTAAAGAAATTAATGTACGTTTTGATTTTATTCATTATTTTGTTTTCTCGCCTAATTCCTGTGTTAACTTTTGTGCATGTTTGCAATGAATTGACAACTTCTAAATAATAGTTTATACATTATAAACACATTTCGTTCTATGGTACACCTATAATAAATATATTACTAAATTACTATGATGAGGCCTCATTATATGACATTGTTCACAAATATCAACAGTGTTATCGAAAATATTACTAGTGAAAGTCTTCATTACTTACTGAATGTATATAATTATTTTGAAGTTAATCTGTTACCAAAATTAAAATTGTTTTGGACTAAAATTATGAATTTTAATGTAAGCTATAGATAAGCTAATCGGAATGTTTAACAAGAAAACACATGACCGATATTGTTTCCAATATGATAGGTATCTAATGTATTCAATTAGTGAAAATATGCTGTATTTGTTTCAAGTTTGACAACGAATTGATATCAGTTAGAGAATCACTAAGAACCAGGGACAGCTGTTTCATTCCAGTTTGGGACTCATCGGTGGTAAAAACCCACCTGGGTTGAAACTTATGGCCTTTCAGTTACAAGGTTAGCTCTTAGACCATTCAGTCGCTGAAATGGAGTCCAATGGCTCATCAACAGTAGGGTGCAGCAGGTCAGGTTTGAGGACAAATACTCGCCGAAGACATTGGCTAGGGGTCGCGCTATGTCGTGAATCTGCAGAAGTTAGAATTTATGGGCCATTGGATTGGGTCCCAGTGGCTTAGTGATATACGAGCTCGCCTTGTAACCAGAAGATCCTGGTTTCGAATCCGGTGGTGGGTGCGTACTGCTGAAGAATCCCAAAGACCGGGACGAAACAGCTGTCCATTACTCCCTGGTTTTCCAATGGTTCTCTAACTAATGTCAGCTCATGATGAAATCCTGTAAACATTTCTAACTTCTGTCGATATGCGATTTTAGCGTAACCATCAGCTAATTTCATCGGCCAGTATTTGTCCTCATTGCTGACTTGGTAGATTACACTACTCAAGACTTCCCACTAGGACGCCAGTCAACTTCGTTCTGTAGCAGCCAGTCAACAGATTAATTTAGATCAGATTAATTTTTCAGAGTTAGTGTGCCGGGATTTGATTTGTTTCAAGTTTAACTATCGATTGATATCAACTGGTATCATTAGTTCTCTGAGTGATATCAATCCGTTGTCAAACTGCCAAAAAATCAAATACCTAATTGTTGAAGATATGTTGTATTTATCCTGTCAGGTGAAGGCTTGGGATGTGCGAGGATGTTTGTTAAATGAACTATGATTGATTGAATAATATAACCTGGGTACCATGATGAATTTATTCAACTACTGTTCAAACTTGCTAGAATAGAACTTGGGTACTGTGATAGAGTATGATTTTACTGTAGAGCACACAATGAGACACTATTATTTACTGATAACGTTACGAGCACAATTCATTGCTGCTCATAATCACATGAGAGCACTCACATTACCTTCAAATTTCTCTTACATAACTCCAGTATTGATTATCCTTTGACTTTATCGGCAGAAATATTTTCCGCATCTTTTGTCGTGGTATTGTGTCTCTTCTATCGCTCGTCTCAGGTGTGGATTCAATGAATAAAGAATCAATAATCAACCTGTCCCCCTAACTACCTATATTACTTTTTCAGAATATTGGCTGTATCCCACCCTGTTATGTGATTGTGTGTCAATGCATACCTTGCTACTGTTGGTCTTCTTTTTCGTAACTCTTCATCTTCGCGGGATCATTCATTCTACATTTAATTAAATTCTTATATTCAGATAATCTGACCTTTGTAGTTGACTTCAAAGTTATTACAAGGTATTTTGCAGATTACATTATTTTGTCTAATTGGGCCGATAGAGTCGTATACCATACACAGCTTGTACCTGAGTGAGCTTTTAGGTCTAAATGCCACCCTAATCCACCCTGCTGTATTAAGAATTTCACGTAGAGTTTCAGATGTTCCCTTCTTATGTGGAAAAACTATAGATGCCTTAAATTCCATTTTTCTTTATTTGTGTTACAGTCAACAGTTCCATTATTATAACTTTTTCTTGAGTGCTTTTTGATCTTCTCAATGAATTTTATGGGATAGTTATTCAGTTTCAATACTTCTTCTATCCGTTTCATTTCAATATTTAGGTTTTCTGATGTACTATTTAGGGTTACTGCTCGGATTGTTAGACACTGAACTAAGCCTTAACAGATAACGGATCAGATGAATTAAGGATTAAATATCCACTAGAATGTGTTGGATTTTTATAAACGCTAGTGTATAATTTACCTCATTCTGTTCATTTTAATTTACAATCTAACATAGTTAATTCTCCTAGTTTTATTTCCTGGCTGAAATTAAAATTCTGTTTCTTCTACTATTGAATTTATATTTTGGATGGGGGATTTCATAATGAGCTGACATTGGTTAGAGAACCAATGGAAAACCTGGGAGTACTGGACAGCTGATTCATCAGCCTAGTTTGGCACTCTTCATCAGTACGCACCCACACCACAAGGGTTCGAACCCAGGACCTTCTGGTTACAAGGCGAGCTCGCAGACCATTGAGCCACTGAGACCCGATCCAGTGGCCAATGAATTCTAACTTCTGCCAATTCATATATGTTAAGGAACTTGAATCATATTCTGTTTTTAACGCTGTGAGTATTATTCACATATCTCCACTATATTCAAGCATAGTGTATTTAAGCCTATACCTGAATATTTAATATGAAGTTATTTTAAATAAATATATGAACTGTACTCAACCAATGTGTGTGTGTATGGGGAAGAGATTATTCTCCTATACTATTTTCCAGATTATAAGATTTATGGAGATATTAGATTAATTTCACTTGTTAAATTTCCGTCGCGAATCAACATAAGTTTGAGGGATCATTGGAAGTGAGTGAGCACTGTACATCTATTTCGTCCTATTTTGAGACTTCTCATCAGTGTGCACCCACAACCGCGCCAGGGATCGAATTCCAGACCTTTAATTTACGAGATCAAGCTTGCTGTTCATTCAGCCATTTGGAATGGAAATTCAATGACTCCTGAATTATTTGTAAACTCCTAAAGCTGTAGTGGGAAGTCGTAGCTAGTGGGATGTATTGTGTCAGGGTGAAGTGAATGCTCATCGAAGGCATTGGCGAGAGCAACTGTGTGTCACGAAGTGATAAAGTTGGAATCCAGAGGTTATTGGATTGCAGTCCAAGCGGCTAAATGATCGAAGAATTTGGACTCGTAACCTGAAAGTTCTGGGTTAGATTCCTGGAAGGATAGAAGGTGTGCACTAGTGTGATGAGCCTCAAAATAGGACGAAACAGTCGTCTGTTGCTCGCTAGCTTTTAGTGATCTCTTTTTCACTGATGTTGGTCCGTGATGAAGATCTAACAATTAAAATTTTCACTACTTTTGTTTACTAAGTTCTAACTGACAGTATCCAAGTTTTTGTGTAACAAATTAATCAAACATCTCACTTAGTAAGAGTTTAACGTCAAAAGAATATGTGGATATATATATATATAATATATATATATATATATATATATCTTACGGACTGAAGCTATTGAAACTTCTGTGCTTTAGTTTTTCTACTGACAGCTTGTTATAAGTGTTTTGTACATATATTGTTCTGCATCACACGTCGTTCTATTTTGTATATATACGTTGATTACGTGCAGAAGTCTTATGGTAATCTTGACTTTCATAAAGAATAGAAAAATTTGTTTTAATGAGTGATTTCTATGAAAACAACTTCTGACATTTTTGTGTTCATTCATACTCTCTATGTTTGTTGATGAACCGCCTTTGTAATCAATAAATTTTTAGAATGTACGAACAAAAGATGTTGGATACTTATACTTTAAAGATGCATGCATTCTTTATACCTTGTGAATTACTAGTTTATAAGTGGTGTGATTAAAAGACTAGTGATAACGTGGCACAAATGCATTGACTTAATATATAATGATATATAATATATATATATATATATATATATATATATATGTAATTATTTTGCTAATCAGCTTTTCTGAAAGATATTTTAATATTTGTGCACTTTGTTCAGTTGGCTGAAAAGTTTAGAAGATTAAAAGATTATCTAGCTATACATTTAAGCTGAAGTCTTGACTTTTTATGTCGGTGTGATTCATAGCCTTTTGATTCAGAAATAGAAATGAAGTGTACATTTTAAGTATTACCCCTATGTGACATCTAATTGGACCTCACTGGTCACGACTTCTCACTAGGACTCCAGGAAACTCACTAGCGAGCGTCAGATTAATTTTCTAAAGTTTGGTTTGTAAGGTTAGTTATGTTTTTACGAGTTGATCACGGATTGATATCAGTCAGAGAACCATTGAAAACAAAGGAGTACTGGACAGCTGCTGTTTCATCCTAGTTTGGGAATCATTAGCAGTACGGGGTCGCGCTAAATCACCGATTGGTAGAAGTTAGAATTCATGCTCTGGCCATTGAATCGGGTCCTAGTGGCTGAATGGTATACGAGCTTCCCTTGTAACCGGAAGATCCTGGGTTTGAATCCAAGTGGATGCGTACTGCCGATGATTCCCGAACTAGGATGAAACAGTAGCTGTTCATTACTCCGTGGTTCTCAATGGTTCTCTAACTGATATCAATCCGTGATCAACTCGTAAAAATATTAGCCATGTGCTTATAATGTCTTATGGTGTGTCACGTGCCTAAGTTACATATTTGCTAAGATTCATCATAGAGATATTTCTGCATTTTTGTAAAGACTAACCCGTTTCCAAGTATTTAAATTTATGTAATTAACTAAATGTGTTGGGAACTTTGACGCTGAGTACAGCATTTGTACAGGTCATTCACTAGGATCAATTTATATAATGCTTTGTTCTGCATAATTACAGTTTAGGTGATCTATATATCAATGTGCATTGGCTTAGTCCATGACATTTGTTATACATATATAAATACATGACACTTCAGAAACAGATTGTTTACCACACCATGTAGTTATTTCAGTTATTAGTTTTTCAGACATTGTTGATAGATTTCATCCTTTCCTCCAGTTAACTTCTCATACTTGAATGTAAACTCTTCACTGCTGTATGTATCTTTTAATTTTCGAAAAAATTATGAAGCAGTATAAAATTTATTATATCGTATTATTGTTGCTATGATTGTTCCTTTTGGTTCCCAGTAGAACATAGGGCTTCGAAAAACATCTCCACTTTGTTCTATTTTCTGATGTCCCCTCTAACTGGGTCAATGATTGCCCAGAATCTTTCATCTCATTCTCAGACGATCTCCTCCATGTCACCCTAAGACGACCTACTCGTCGTTTCTCATTCGGATTCCACCTGAGCGACAGCCTGGCGCGTGATGTCGTTCGACGATTTCCTCAAAGTATGGCCGATCCATCTCTATTTTCTTCTACATATTTCTTGAACACTAGGCTCTTGGTTAGCTTGTTCCCATAGTTTCTTGTTGCTAATTCTTTCTGACCATTTAGCCTTCAATATAGAATGAAGGCAGCTGTTGATAAAATTGTGCAACCTGTTAGAAACGTTTTTCGTGATGCGCCAAGTTCCTGATCCGTATAGAATAACTGACTTGACATTTGTGATGAAAATCCGAATTTTGTTGTTTATGCTGAGTGAAGAAGTTTGCTGGATTACTAGTTCGCTAGTTTTCTAGCCGGTTTCAATCCTGGGAAAAAGGGAGGTTTAGGGCTAGCAACCGTATCCTGGAAAATCAATCAAACTGCTACAAAAACTTCAACGTACAAAAAATATTATTCTGTAGATTTCATTTTTATTTCAAAGGGTATGTTTGAGTTAAATCCAAACAGATCGGAATACCTCCTCACTAATAACAATCTTTGACTTCTTTGATATTGGTTCACTCATTCCTGTCAATTAGTTTAATTTTATCTTCGGTAGTTTGGCGGTAGAATGCTCGCCAACCATGCCTCACGTGGTCCTGGGTTCGACTCCCCATCGGACGTACACCTAAACCTCTCTAAGCTGGTAGTAAGGCCGGTGAAGAAAGAAGGTTGGGCATGAGGCTAGCAACCACACCTCTCAAAAATCAAACCACTGCTACCAAAACCTGAAAGCTCTAGCCTGAAGCCCTATGTTCCAGTCGGAACTGAAAGGAATAAAAAAAGTTTAATTTCAGGTTAGTTTAATGTTAATACGATGGCAAACTATTATTATCATATTAGTAGGAAATGAATTAGTATTTTGAAACTTTTGTGAAAACTGATTTTATTCAGCATGTGTTTTGTTTCCTTGTTTTATTAGTTCCCATTGTATAAAGGACCATTTATTGGTTGTCGTGGCAGTAAACCTCATTTTCGGGGTTATCCATGTGGTTTGTGGACTTTATTCCATGCACTGACTGTGCAACAGTATTTATTGTCAACTTCTAAATCAGGTTGGTATAAAAATTCATTTTTATTCCAGACGTTTTTTACACTTAAATAAACTTACTTCTCTGATTATTATTGTTCCTTTGCGTTCCAACTGCACCATAGGGCTTGAGCAAAACATCTCAAACTTTTTCCTGTCCTCTTTAGCTGCCTTACGATTGCTTGTAAGATCTCGTCTCCTCCTTGCACGATCTCTTCCAAGTCACCCCCGGACCTACTCCCGATTAGTCGATTCTTATTCGGGTCCCACTCGAATGAGGGCCTGGCTCTCTTTGTCCTTCAACGGTATCCTCAGCGATTGTCCGATCCAGCTACGTTTTCTTTGAGTATTCGTCGGACAATTAGTTCTTGATTGATTCGTCCCAGAGTTTCTTGTTGCTATTTCTTCTTGACCGGCCATCTTACCTTCAATATGGAGCCGGCAAAGGCAGGTGTTGATAAAAGTCTGCAGCAGGCTGTTCGTTACTTGCTAGCCAAGTTTCTAACTCATACAGAAGAGGTGACTTACCACTGGTATTGAAAATCCGAATTTTGGTGATCATAGTGAGTACAGAAGATTGTCAAACTGGTTGGAAAGTGATGAAAATTTTTGTTGCTTTCCCGATTCTTGTCTTGGTATCCTGATGTATTTGTTGCTTCTTCTACGAACTTGTAGGTATTCGCTAGGAGATTTTTGAATTTATGGGACATTAGACATAAATCTCTCATAAAGTACAGATCTTTTACTTTACTTTAATTATCTTAAATCTTATTCTTCTCAATAGGCTAAACATCAAATATAGAAATGTTTACGTACGAATGGTATTAACACCTGAAAAGTTTTCAATAATAAAGTCTCCTTCATCAATAATATCAACTTAATTTCACTGGCCAACATGTTCAGTTACTAATTGTATTAACTGATGACATGCAAACGGAGAGTTGTATATAAAAAGGATACTCCGAGTCTGACAAGATACCGTTCACTAATTTGTTGTATGAACTTGAGTAACTGTCTGCAACAGTATTAACAAGTTTGTTTAGGTGTACACAACTCGCCCTACCGACAACTTTGAGAGCTCTTCGCAGTGTAATAAAGTCTTTTTCAGTAACTCAGGAAACAATATAAGTAGTATACAAGAGTTAACAAACTCAGAAAGCAGAGAATGAGTGACACCAGACTGTCTTAACTTCCTAATGTAGAAGTTTAGATGAAATATATCTTTTTAGAAATGAGCATGATGTGGGAAGACCAGCATATATCAAGGAAAGGCATATTTGAAGGTATTTAAAATTTGACTTACTTTCAACTTCAGTACTTTCTATGGTACAATGAATCATGAGAAAGAAAGAGTTCATGTAAATCACGTTTGTATGTGAAAGTGAAATTAACAATCTGATATTAGGAAGGATTTAGTTTAAGACCGTATGACAAGGATGGTTGACTTATTTCTGATAAAAAGCTATTCGTTTTGGCATAATCTGTTCGAGATATGACCGGTATGGTAATAGCCAGATCATCAGCATACTCAACAACAAAATTGGCTTCATCTTTACGTATAACTACTTCTTGTTACCCATAAAATATACTATACCTTTGACGATGAATCATTGACCTATTTACTGATTTTTTCGATCAATAATTCACAAGTTCATACTTACTATAATAAGAAGACCTGATTTCAGTCATTATTATTATTGTTCCATTGGGTTCCTAGTGGAACATAGGGCTTCAACTGCATGTCTCCACCTGCTTCTGTCTTCTGCTGTATTTTTCACCTGCATCCATGTTAGTCCATACTGTCTCAACTCCTCTTCACACGATCTCCTCCATGTCACCCTTGCACCGACGTCCCACTCGCCGCTTCCCTTTCGGGTTCCACTCGAGCATTGGCCTGACGAGAGCGCGATGTCACCAACCGGCCTCCTCAGCGAGTACCGTTCAATCCATCTCCACTTTCTCCTGCATATTTGTTGGTTGGCGATTGGTTCTTGTTTTGTTTGTTCCCAGACATAGTTTCTTGTTGGTGATTCTTTCCGGCCCGGCCATCTGATCTTCAGTATAGAGCGAAGACAGTTGTTGGTTGATAAAGATCTGCAACAGGCTGTTGAAAATATTCTTTGTGACCCGCCGGCCAAGTTTCTGATCCGTATAGAAGAAGTGACTGACTTGACGTTTGTATTGAAAATCCGACTGAATTATGTTGTTGTAGCTGGCTGAGTGACGAAGATTTCCAGATTGGTTTCAGGTTGATGAATTTTTTTCTCGCTCGCCTTCCCGACTCTCACTCGATTGACATTCTCGTCCGTTCTAACTGCCTGTAGTTGAGACAATGCTCCCTAGATAAGTGAATGAAGTAACCTCTTTCAAATCCCTCCCATTGATGGTGATTGGCGCTGGATGTTGCTGTTTTTGTTGGTTGGTTGGTTGGTTATTTTCATAACCTCCGTCTTGTCTATGTTCATCACCTCGAGTCCTGTCTTCGTTGGCTGCTTCTTCGATCAATCTTTCGGTTTTCGCTTGTAAGTCTTCGATTTTGTGTGATATCAAACATAAATCATCCACGCGCGAAATCCCAGTCTTCTAGGTTCTCCACGTCGGTCGAGGATATCCCTGTCTTCTCGTTTCCCACTCATTGTCTGACGCATAATCCAGTCCACCACAATTAGGAATATCCTTAGTGATAATAAGCACCCATGTCTGACTCTTGTGTTTACTCCAAACGCCTTGCTGAGTTTTCCGTTGTGGATCACTTGACATGTGCCGCCGTTGTCGTATAGCTGTTGAATAAGATTGACGAATATTTGGGGGTACGCTGTAGTACTCGAGTAGTTTCCAAATTACTTCGCAGTCAACGCTGCGCTATCGAAGGCCTTCTCAAAGTCTATAAAGTTGAGGTAGAGGTTTGATTGTCA
Organism: Trichobilharzia regenti; assembly: GCA_944472135.2. Classification (NCBI taxonomy): domain Eukaryota; kingdom Metazoa; phylum Platyhelminthes; class Trematoda; order Strigeidida; family Schistosomatidae; genus Trichobilharzia; species Trichobilharzia regenti. Next base: position 134,559,122 of record OX235262.1, read on the forward strand.
TTCCATGCTTTGTTCGGTGATGATGATGTGTAAAGTAGTCATTAAATAACCTTAACTACAAATTGTAAACAACTACTCGGTTATATTTTATTTTCATATTCGAATAAGTTAATGTACTAATGAAGTAGAAGTAGTCTATATCTAGTGATTACAAATATATATACTATACTTGTTTTCATAATTTTAATGCCAAATCAGAATGTTTATTCGTAAAACATTTGTGATCAACGATAAGTTTCCTTGAAAACTGCCCTTAATCAATTATTTGGAAACAATATGTACCTTAAAATATCAGGATTCAAGTGTTGGTTTGTAGGGATTTGATTGGTTGCAGGATTTCATCATGAGCTGACATTAGTTAGAGAACTATTGGAAAACCTGGAAGCACTGGAGAGCTGTTTCGTCAGCCTAATTCGGGACTCTTCATCAGCATGTACCCACCGGGATTCGTATCCAGGACCTTCTGGTTACAAAGCGAGCTCGTATAGCGACTTCCCCTATTCAGGTAGGTAGTTAACTGGGGTTCTAGTGAGAAGTTGTGACCAGTAGGGTGCAGCAGGTCAGGTGTGAGGACAAATACTCGCCGAAGACATTGGCTAGTGGTCGCGTTATGTCGTGAATTGGCAGAAGTTAGAATTCATGGACTGGCCATTGGATCGGTCCCAGTGGCTCAATGGTATATAAGATCGCTGATGAGTGTGCGTACTGATGAAGAGTCCCAAACTAGGACGTAACAGCTGTCCAATACTACCAGGTTTTCCAATGGTTCTCTAACCAATGTCAGCTCACGATGAAATCCGATATCAGGATTCAATTTAATGAGTAAATTTATCCTACCTGTTTGAACAGTGATTTAATTTCCTCTTTTTTATTTTGACAAAACAACCCAACAAAAACTGCCATACCTTCAGAGCCTCAAGTGGATTCGGTAGCACACGCTTTGAATCGTTTTGTTCCACGATTCTTCTCCTGTACCTATTGTGCATTTCATTTTGCACTGAATACAGCCAATATAGTAAAACCAGGTGAATCAATACTACCCGAGGATCGGCCTAGTCCATCTCCAGAACAATTTATTTTTGATGAAACAATCATTCCTACTTTACCAAAAGCTCCAATTACTCCAAGGGATAGTGTACTGTGGTTGTCTTTTGTACATAATCGTGTGAATAAGCGTTTAGCTGGACAATTGTCTGAGGATCCAACTGCACCTAAAATTCAATTTCCATCTTTTGATATATGTCCTAATTGTTGGGCTCCAAATTCTAAAGGGGAATTACAATTGGGAAAAAATCCACAGACAGAAGAAGCCTATTTTCAATTTCTTGTTGAACGTTATGGGAAATCATCATGGAATTATGACCAATTACCTGTAATGTTTATTACAGATGATTTGTAAGTCTATAATTATTTCTTATTTAGTTATATCTTTAGAGTTTATTCCATCTTAAGTATTTCTTAGGTAATCGGTTTTCCTTAGCTAGGAAAGTGTAGAACACTTAAATATGTCATTTGTTCACAGTATACATTGATAAGTCGTTTGGATGTTTGAAGTTGTAGGTAAATCTTGCTGTGTTGGATGCCAATAAACAAGAGACGTAGATCCAGGGCTTCTCGCTGATTACCTCCAACGATCCAGCATGCATGCTTACATTCATTAAATAAAACATCTTAAGACCAATCTAGATCCAAGGCTTTCTGTTGGTTGTCATCAATCAGCTAATAATATGGCCATTGTTTATATCGTTCTCACCAAAAAGTAATTCCATCTTATGTAAGCCTATTTATATGGACATAAGTTAAGGTCTGGTGATCGCGAATAATATATAACACTGTATAATTATACTTTTCATACTTGTATACTTTTACATACATGTATAACAATGTAGTTACGGTTGATAAATTCTGTCACATAGAATTCACATGTGTGTTATGAAACGAATTTTTAATCTAGTTAGATCTCTCCTGCCATTTTTTTTATGTAAAACATTTAGTCAAGACGATTTTTAGACTTTAATTCAGGTCTTTCCTATTTACTTGTATGCAAATCTAGTTAAAGTTAACACGTGATTGTTTGTTTTAGAGAAGTGCATAATTATTTATACGCTGATTTTACTTTCCCTGTTGATTAGTTATGTTGGAGCGAAATGCTCGATCAAGGTCGACTTGCCTGCTACCAGTATGAACTCTTCGATAATATTTAAGGATTAATATAAAGTTATTTTGGTTGGTCGTGATTAACAGCCAAGATGTCTACAGGTACCCAACATAACCAACCAGTCAAGGGGAAATCCGAAATCAATCTAAAGAGAAATAATAACTGATAACAGTCACAAAAGAACTGGCCCTGACCTAGCATAGTTGCTGCTTTGCAAACTTGACTGGTAGAATTCAGTCTGTACCAAACAAAGGGTTAGACGCATGATACTAGTTACTACCTACTGTTTAATGAAAGACTCGATTATGACAAGTTTGGTGTCATTTAAGAAAGACTCATCATTAGGTATACTAGTCCTAAAGTATACATTATTTTCAACAACAAAATGGGCTGATAAAAACAACATTGACATAAGGTACGAACATTGGAGATTCTAATATAATTTATTGAAAAACAGCAATAAATAAAGTATTTAGTGCCCTTTTTTCTCATAATTTCACTATGTCTATGTAAAATGAATGTGTGAAACAGGAAAACATTAACTGGAAACATTTTATTTCTGTCATAAAATATTTTACAGTAATTATCGAAATGATATGAGAATAAAAACGATACATTGTGTGTGTATGCAGAATATTTTCTAGAAAACCTCATTGTTTATATGTTTATTGTATTGCAACAACTAACTGTATTCGAAGTTACTTTCATTCCTTTGCGTTCCTAGTGGAATAAAGGACTTCAACCTTGAGGATTAAAGTTACAGTAATAGTAGTGTTATTCCTTTTTGTAAGGTGGGTTTGCTACCAGCTAGGGGAGGTTAATAAGTGAGTCAGCGGGGATTTGAATCCCGGATTAGGTGAGGGGCAGTTAGCGAGTATTCTACTATCCAACCACAGGAGCGAAGGACTTTTCATATATATGTATCATTAATTAGCCTCTTTTAGCTGGTTAATTTTTCACATTTAGGAAGGATTTTGACCAAAAATCGCTTCCATCAGTGACATATACTGATTACGAATGCTACATTTCATAATAATGTGTGTGGCATTTGTCTAAAGATATAGCTAATAGATAAGCTCCATTTGGTAGATCTTTTATACTCAGCTTTAAGTTATTATGTGTTAATGTTAGGGTGAGCAATATTTAGGTTAGGTGTCGAGTGTTAGGTAAGGAGATGTATTACGCATGTCTAACCATCACCTTCCTCGACGGGCTATGTTAGCTGACATAAGATCAAGTTGGAAAAGACCTGGTAGTGGTCTAACCAGAACATGGCTTCATAGGTCAATGAATTCCACAACAGTTAGTTTTAGCCACGTAAGAAGATGTATACCCCCCTCTTTGGGGTCCTCGGGATGGTAAAAACCACTGAAAACTGGAGACAACTAGTGATAAGGTTCAGAATCGTTCTCAGTGGCTGGTGCGGATGCATTCACTCTTTTTGATTTGTCATACCTAATAAAACTATTGTTTTTCGGTATTACTACTCTTTCTGCCTCACACCTCTGTTTATTATATCTCTTTTTTGTTGAATTACTCTGTACTCTCTTCTCTGTGTGCTAAATGGAGGGAGAGTGGCAACTGGTACTGGTGCACATCTGTGCAAAGTTTCCAAAGGTTGATTAACACTTAATTCTTTTATCATTATAACCAATTTAATTGAGTATGCTCAATTAAAATAGGAGTGATTTACAAGAGGTAGTGAATTTCTTCTGCAGAGAAGTCATTCTCTGAATTCTATTGTTGTAGCGACGAAAACTGGCGTGTTCTGCTGCATAGTCAACCAAAACTTAATTGAGTCAATCACAGTCCCAAAATACCCTGAAGATGGCAAAAAAACATTTATTTGCGGGGAAATCTGTCATACTGTTGCAAAACAATAATAACATATCGAAACATAAAATTTAGAGATCAGAGAATTCTCGCACACAAATAATTACTGTACAATAAAATTATATAACCAAAATCAGTTGTAAGATGTACCTGAGAATCAAGTGTCCTATTCTCAACAAGGTGGGATCGAAACTCTGTCAGCAAGAATCAAACACCAACAGTTCTCATAGAGGGTGCAATGTTAGAATGACCTTGACTCACTTAAACAAATTCACATAGTAAAACAACACATTGTCAGTTAGTTAGCTACTCAATCAAATATCTATATTCTTCAAAGTGAATTTGGTGTTGACTAATTTATCATTTAGTTTAAATTCGCCGAACTCAAGTACAAATCCCGATGAGGATAAAAGTGGTTTCATGGCGCTTTTGTGCATACTATAGCAGTAGATTCTTCACCCATGTAAACACTGATTAAATGCCTTTAAAACAAGTGAAAATGCAGATAACCGGCGAAGAACTTTATCTTCCTTTCCATACCTACCTCCTTGATAGGATAGAATAGACTTGGCCAATAACAGATTTGCAATTACTTAGGTAGTTATTTGGTGTTTTGCACAGTCGTATGCATAGTATGTTGTTGAACGGAATGCTGTAATCATTTCAAATATTACATTTGTTTTAAAGGTGTTTCACAGAGTTGAATTGTCTGTTGCTCCGATTGATACACTTCACCTGAAAACACCCTCACTCAAATCTACTTATTTTCTTCTCGTACTTGCTGCCTATTTTCTATTTGAGGTTATTTAGCTAGCTGGGTATACCTGCATCTGGTCGTTTCCGGTGTTTATATTAAAACTTATACGATGCATTAAGTATTCAAATGTTTGAGGGTTATTCTGTAAAATATGAATTCACAATAATTGCATATTGTTAGTTCCTACTGTGGTTAGTACTTTGCATTCCTCACTGTTAAAGGGACCAATATCTGTGTGTCTGTACAAAACGAATAGATAATAGTTAACAGTCTAAAATTCCGATCTGAAATATGCAGACTGAATATCTATGAGAGAAAAGGTTTACCTTTGAGCCTCCCAAATTCGTTATCGTCGCTTAAATTTTGATTGAGCATCATTTTCCTCAAATATGTAATCCAGATTATGGGATTTGTGGGAATTTCGAACTAACCTCCAAACACACACCTTTTTATTCTTTGGGCATCGGTAGTGCAGGGATAGAATGCTTACCAACTACGGATGTGATATGGGGTTTGAGCCTTGGCCGGCGCACTCCTAAACCTCACTTAGCCAGTAGTAAGCCCGTTAAAAAGGGGAGGCTTGACATGAAACTAGCAATCTCATCTCCTGAAAATAAGCACCACTGCAACTGAAACTTCAAAGCCCGAACTTAGAGCCCTACATTCCACTCGAAACGTAAAGGAACAAAGAACAAGTAGAATAAAATGTCAGTTGTTAGATCTTCGTTACAAACCAAAATCAGTTATAGAGATCATTGAAAATAGTGGAGCACCGGGAAGCTGTTCATTAATATTATTGAACTCTTCTTGAGTGTGGAGCTACGACCCTACTAAGGATCGAACCTGGGACCTTCAGTTCACGAAAACAAGCTCGTTTACCATTCAGCCACTTGGGCTGGATTCCAGTTTTGTCAACTTGTGATATGGAGCTGACCTCACCAATGCCTTCGATGAGCATTCACTTCACCCTGACACTGTGGAACCCACTAGTCACAGCTTTCCACTTCAGCCTGAGGAAATCCATCCATAAGCCATCAGTGAGTTAGTGATTGATATTCAGATTGCAGGATTTGTGGTTTTGATTGTGGTCTGCAATCATCTCTCTAGCTGATTTTGGTTCGTGACGAAAATCTAACAACTGAAATATGTAATCATTCTAAGTGAGTAGTTTTTATTGCCTCATTTCATAACCTCATTAGTAATTGATTTTTCTTTGCGTTCTGAGTTGAACTTAAGGCTTCAAGCTTTTAAAGATTCAGAAGCAATGATGTTGATTTTACGGGGTAGGGTTGTTGGTTTCATGCTCGATCTCCCCTCTTTCTCAGGGTTTAGGATCGGAGAGTAAACTTAGGCAGGCATAGGTGAGCATCAGTCGGGAACCAAACCTGAACCACCAGCGTATTTAGTACACATTAGACTATTGAACCACCGACACATGTATTCACTATATATGGTTTTTTTTGAGAAATGTAGGCTTTGTAAGATATCAACCTTTGTATTGATTTGTTTCTTAATGTAACTGAGCATTACCCCATCAATTCATTGAATTTTAGTTTAGATTAAATTGTAAGAATAGAAAAAACTACTGTATAACTGTATTTCTTTGATGTTTTGTTCTTCGTGAAAGTTAGAGTGTTTGAAGACATTTTTCTTTTTCAATTCTAAGAGATGTCATTACATGGAATCAGATAATGTTCAATAAAATTTGACTGAAGCATAAACGACTGTTTATGCGTCTACTTTTGGTTTTATTGGCTTATATCAATGAGACTACAATCATCGATTTAATCAGTCTAGAATGCGCTGTATCAGTAAATTTCAGCTTTCATATGACGGTTCAACCCAATATAAGATAATTATGAATTTTGTTGATAATTTGATAAAAGGTTAATGTTTTTGATAATTTTTGATAAGCGAAACACCTAACTTAGTAAGCAGCTTAATAACTGAACAAATCAACGAAATGAGAAATATCGCTTCTGTTTTTGTAGGGATTTCGAGAGTTCCATGAGAGATAGAGTCTTGAAATGTCTCTGTAGTAGTACTTAAGTAAGCAAAGTTTAATTCCCTTGTTCACTTTAGAGATTTGAAAACGTTGGTGTATAACAATTTTAGCTGTTGCGAGATTAATACATAATTCACTAGTCATTTTCTTTTTGTAAAAGATATCACTTTTTATCCTGGCTACTATTTTTCAAGACTTGGGTCACATGGATTTGATTTGTTTCAAGTTCGACCATGAGCTGACATCAGCTGGAAAACTATTGGAAAACTAGAGAGTACTGGACAACCGTTTCATCCTAGTTTATGACTCTTCGGTAGTACGAACTCACAGAAGTTCGAGTCCAGGGCATTCCGGCGAGCTCGTAGACCATTCAGCCACTGGGACATAACTCAATCGCTCATGAATTATAACTTATTTCGATTCGTGATTTTAGCATATCCACCATCCAATGTCATCAACGAGTATTCCCCCTCACTCCCTACATGGTGGACCCCACTGTTCACAACGTTTGAGTAGAATTTGAGACTACTTTGTCCTTTAGCTAGTCACTAGTGAGTATCAGATTAATTTCTCGGAGTTAGTCTGTGGGGATTTGATTTGTTTCAAATTTGATCATATTAGTCTGTAGTCACTCTAAAATCATAGATTAGTACAAATTGGGATTCATAAGCCATTGAAACGGGTTCCAGTGGATGAATGGTTTGCTAGCTTGCCTTTGTAACCGGTAGGTCCTGTGTTCGATCCATGTTGGGTTCGTACATCTGAAGATTCCCAGACTAGGACGAAGTAGCTATTACTTATTGAATCCTAAAACCACATAAATGGATATATTTTGAACTGAAATAAAATATACCGGGTGCCTAATGAATTGCCAAAATCATCGAAGCGCTGCATGCTCCAAACAATGGTGGCTATTGCGATTCCCCTCCAATATCCAGTGCTCTGTGTTCAAAAGAAGCAAGTCCAGCCCCTACTACTGCCTTGGCCTTCAGCAGGGACTATAAATTCGGAACTATTTGGATAGATTTGCAGGGGCTCATTTCTTTAGAGTATTTATTAATGAATTTCTCAGGATATCTATTCTTAGATAAAATATCCTTCAGAGTTTTTAATTCATGCTCATTTGTGCTGTGCGAACAAATTTTACGTGCTCTATTGAACAGTGCTCTGACTAAGTCCTTTTTATACTGGATTGGAACAAATCCTTTGAAATGTATATACTGTCCTGTCCATGAAGATTTTGTATATCTAATAATGTATTTCCAATAGTATATATGTCCCTGTATGCAGAATATTCAGCTGTAGAGTTCTACGGAAATTTGATGAATTCATAAAATCCTGCTTTATTAACGAATGACATTGCCAGCCAGGCTCTCGAGTAGAATCCCAATAGGAAACGACGAGTGGGGCGTCCAAGGGTGACAAGGAAAAGATTAAAGACCATGGGCAATCGTGGGGTTGGCCAAATAGGACATCTCCGAAAGGGAGATGTTCTGTTCCAATCAGGACCCTAGGGTACAATAATAGCCAACCCAGTCTTTAGATTTAAGTGTATGAAGCTGTCTAGTTAGTTTGGCGTATGATTTACTCAGTAGTATAACTCTTACAACATAGATATTCATTATTAGGTTTAGTTTTCTGGATGTAAACACTTGCGTGCCGAGTAAAACTGAATAGATTTACGGAATACTTCAGCATATATATATATATCCGACCGATAGCTGCTACCTTGACCTGATGGTCGGACTTGCGTTTCGCGATGATCCGACAAGCTACACTGACTAGAACTATTGTTCCTACAGGTCCTATCATGCCAGAAAGGTTGTTAGGATAGTGATTAGACTAAAAGCAGTTACCGGCTTAGTGTAAGAATTGTTTTTACACTATGCTGGGGGTCTGTGGGCGAAGTCGTACTGGTAGGGAATAGGGATGTAACAACAGTAAGGTTTTTCCCTCAGACGACCAGCATGCTGGCTATGCTGTGTCTCCAATCTGGAGGGAGGGGGTTAGGAAAGGAAGACGCGAAAAATTGTACATCTTGACTTACCCCACGATGGTCCGTAACCGGAAGTTAGTTTAGTAATACGGAACTAATCCAAGAAACCAGTTCATACAGGCCGTGTCTGACCTCCATGAAGCAGCTGTCCCGTGGGCTCTGCGGTCACGTAACACTAACCCTCTTTCTGTTTCAGGTACTCGAAGTCAGTCATATATATATATATATATATGTACATATGTGGTACTCTATTTCATTGTCACAACTGATCTGTTACTGTCATCATATACTGCTGATTGCTTATTTTCTCTGTCTCATTTTATTACATTAGATGTGGTAAAATACTCCACTAATTGCGTAAAGTAACACTGTTTTTTAGTAGAAGTTTACACTAACCTAATTAACTTCTGGTAAATACCAACCCCACCCCACCCTCCATATTGGCATCTTGCAAGAGCACATTGATTGTTTTCTCAAAACAAGAACAAACACATTAACAATGAGTGTTTATCAATCTTGGGGGGCAAGGGTATTGCTTATTTCTCCTTCACTGAAGATTTTTCTTCACATCTATTTCTGTGTGTTTCTTTATACTTTATTTTATTTAATTTGCCTTAATAGTTTGTTATTTTTGTTTTACGATTTGTTCACATCTCCTATCCAGCATCTTCACTACAGATTATTATTTTCTTAGAGAGTTCAGCACACACACACGCAGACACAACATTTGTTTATGTTTTATAAAATTATTTTTGTAACTCTTACTTATTTTTTTAAAATTATTTTATAACTGTTACACTATATGTGGACAGTATATTTGTATGGTAGTCGGTAATTGGTTTTCAAATTGTTACTACTGCATGATACACGATATCACTGAATTCAGTTCGTTCATGCTGTTATTCCTCACTACTGTGATTGTTTTCTGAAGATTATGTTCTTATGTGAAAATAATTATTGTAACTGTTATTCCCTTGGGTTCCTAGTGGGGCATAGGAATTCTACAGCATGTCTCCATCTTATTCTGTCCTCTGAAATCCTCTTCATATGGCTCTATAGCTGCCCGTGAGCCTTTATCGTCTCCTGAAATGATCTACTCCATGTCACTCTCGGAACTATACCCAGTTTGGCGTTTTCTATTCGGGTCTCACTCGAGTGATGGCCTGGCGCACTATCTCCTCCAACGGTCTCTAAGTGTATGTTCACTCCATCTTATTTTCATCGAGATATTTATTGATCAATAGATTCTTGATTGTTTTATCCCGAGAGCTTCTTGTTGCTTGTTCTCTGTAGTCGGCCTTTTGTTCTTCAGTAAGAAGCCAGCGATGGCAGCTGTTGACCGTTAATTATCATTAGAAAATGGAATGTTGTATTTGTAGGGATTTAACAAGTTTGGGTAAACACTTCGTAATTGATTGAGATTTGTTTAAGAAGCACTGGAGACAATGTAGAACTGTATAGGTCTTTTGTTGCGAACTGAGGAGCTTCAGTAGTGCTCACATGTAATAGTTCACCAGTGAGGGAACTCACTACCTTTATGTTACAAGCAGAAGAAATAGAGTTGAGGTCTACATCTTAACACAATACTTGTTTGTGTAAAAATATTTTTATTGATTTTGAATAAATGAATCTAACAGAGTTCTTCTGATTTCACTAACAATGGAATTACTTGCTGTTCCCAAATCCTCACTGAACAATTTTTTTCACTCTTTAGATTGAAAATATTTTTCTTCGGCTGTGTTGAGACGAAAGCATTATTTAATCGCAAATATGCTGTTAGATAAGAAGGGAAAGTTAACTGACGAGGAAGTGAAGCTTCTGTTGATTGAGGTGTTCTGCATATAAGATGAAATATAAGGCTAAAAAACAGATACGTGTTTTAAGGAGAAAATAGGTTGAAAACCCACGAAGTCTTTTATTGCTAGCCTGAGCTAGACAAGAAAGTATATATATTGTCTATCTAACGTTCTCTATAACCTCGGGATCAGTGTTATGAGAATGTTGATGAAACGGCAGAAAATGGTTAGCAGTTACGGAGAGGAATTTACTCTCCTAGTAAGAAACCTGATCATGAAAGTCCTAACTAGTCACTGTGTCACTCTTCCATAAACGTTTGACTTTTGTATTATTACATTTGTTTTCTTTGCTGTGAAGTTTAACAAGCTGAAGTTAATAGACATTTTTGAGAATTTTTCTAGTGGTAAGTCAATGGTCTGTACTAAGACAGTTGTTGTTTCTTGGATAGTTATGTAATACTGCTTTGTTTGGATTTAATCCTGTTCTCATCTTTTTGTTACATTTTGTACATTTTAAGAAATAGAACAAAAACTCAGTGTATTGTAGTTTCATGTAATTTAACTTGATAGCCACATTTCATGTTTGATCAGGGCTTCACATTCAATTATTGCATCGTTTACCATCTGGTCAATCATTTGTGTGGCGAAAAGTATTTCGTTGAAAACATTAGCTTTATTGAAAATCATTATTCCAATAATCGTCTCATTTTGGTCTTATACCAGTCATTGACAATTATTTTGTGCGTCTGAGAAGTGGCAATTGAATGAGGAGGATATAAAAAGACTAACCTGTCTCACTGATCACAGATGTTTGATCTCTATGTCCCCTGTTAAGTTGTACATAAAAAACGATGAGTAATCTTTAGGTTAGGCGTAGATTGCTATGGAAGCAAAAGAAGTCAGTCAATGAACTTATAAGTACATCAATGGAGATGGCTCGCACACCAGTTACACATACTGAGCCACCTCATTCCTCGACGGCTAATGTTAAGTGACGATAGATCAGGTTGCGAAAGGACCAAACTGTGGTCATACGAAAACCTATCGTCAGTCCGTGAAGTCTTTGACAGTTAAATTGAGCTTGTCACGTAGGAGGTAGAGATTGTCTGGTTGGGGGTCATCAGGACTCTAAGGACCTACGGTGTGGGATTGTTTGTGATATGGTACAGAATCTTTATCAGTGGCGTAAATTTATTCGCTCTTTGTAATCCCCCTCTCTGTAATTATCCTTTCTCCAGGACATTTACTCTTGTTGTAGCTCTTCTGAATTTACTTTCTCTTTTGTCTACCCTTGTGTGGTACATGAAATGCTGTAACTTGAACTGATGCACTACAGTGGAAAACGTTTTGCGACTTAGCTTAATTTCTTCTTACAAGATTTATACTATTCTCATAGTAATCAATAATTCATAAGAACTGTGATCAAGATTTGATTGATTAGTACCGTGTGAGAAGTAGACATTTTTTAAAAATGTATTTGTAAAATCTCAGCGAAATTGAAATGAGTAATTCCAACGTTTACTGCATTCGGCAAACTGGTCAGAACTTCTTCAAGGTAATTAATCGAAATTAACATAACAGACGTTTATGTATAAAAAGGACAAAATGCGTATCCTGGATTCCACTGCTAGTCACCATCCACCAATTAACTTCTAATTGCACGCCCAGACATCGTCGAAGCATCTGCACAAGAAGCCGACATGTCAACCTGAGACCAAGCACTTCGGTCCATTCAATCGACGGGAAAATCTAAAATTGAATTAAATAAATAATATGACCCGTTGCACAAGAGGTGGCTCTCGTGGCCCAAGTGGTCTAGTAGACAACGATTTGGCTTTTGAAACTATGGGCGCCGGGTTCGAGCCTCGGTGGGAACACCATCGCTCACTGGGGAATGCAGGTGCATCCAGATGACGAATTCCAAATAGGACGAAATGCGCATCGTGGATTCCACTGATAGTCACCATCCACCAGTTGACATTTATTGTTTTTTAAAACTTTTTCCATTCATATGAGTCATGAAACAGGTATCAACATGTATAATAAAGAAAATTGCATGAGCTGTAATCAAAATTTGACCCCAGCCTTTCATATATCATATATACTTTTGTTAAACACTTTAAACAGAGTGTACTTTTCATCAGATTATGTTCGACTAAAAGTTCATCATCGTAGTTAACTGAATACGAAGTTATGCAGGTATATGCAGTATACAATGGTGTGTGTGTATGGGTAAACAGTTGTAAAACATTTATTAGCCTCTCCATTTGAAGACATATAAACAAGATCAAGTATGATTAATTAGTCATACATATATCTACTTTTTTTTATTTATTGATCAGGATTTATCATGCATCAGCTTACATCACACCTTCACGTCTGTTCAAATTGTTGACGTTCAGTTATGTATGTAGGGCTAATGTAAGTTGGCAGAAGAAACATCAAAGAAAGGACTTCAGGTGAACATAGAGAAAACAGAGGTGATGAAGATTCCTGGCCAACACCAACAGCAACAACAAACAACAAGCAAAAATGGGAGAAATCTGAAAGAAACAACCTCCTTCACCTACCTGGGAAGCATCGTTTCAGCTACAGGCGGAACTGATGAGGATATCAAAGCCAGAATCGGAAAAGCAAGACAAGCTTTCATTACTCTCAAGTCTGTGTGGAGTTCAACAGCATTCACCATCAAAAATAAGATCCAGATTTTCAACTACAATGTGAAGTCAGTGCTACTTACTATACGGATCAGAGACTTGCACTGCGCGTCATAAAGAGCATCTCAAACAAACTTCAGACCTTCATTAACAGTTGTCTTCGCTCAATACTCAAGATCAGATGGCCGGAAGAAAGATCAGCAACAGGGATCTCTAGAAATGAGCGAACCAACCAGGAACCGAACGTGCAATAAATATGCAGAAGAAATGGAGGTGGATTGGCCATACGCTGAGGAAACCATCAAATGACATCACTAGACAAGCCCTTGATTGGGACTAGAAAGGAAAGCGGTGAGTTGGTTGTCAGTGCGAAGGTGACATGGAGGAGGTCATATGAAGAGGAGATGAAAGCATACGGGCAGACTTGGAGCCAAGTGAAAACTCTAGCAGAGAACCGAACACAATAGAGACGCGCGGCTGAAGCCTTATGTTCCTCTAGGAATTAAAGGAAATAATAATAATGATAATAATAGTGATTTATTGTGGTTAGCTAATTCCTTCACATTCGCTATTCCAATTTCTGCTATTTTGACTTTTGCCTGCTTATAACAAAAACTAAACCAAACTCTAAATCCAACTATTTTGTTTTATGAATTGTTAAGCATCAGTCATTGTGTCGAAAAACAGTATAAACGAATTGTTTTCTTATCAATTAAATTTCAAAGAGTATTGACTGAATAAAGTATATATATATATATATATATATATCAGAGAATAACACATTGGTCTTTAGCCTAACACCTATGTTTTTCGTTGTGGTTGTGGTTTTTGTTGTTGGTTGATGTACATCAAAAATTTTAGCCTTAAAATGTAAAATCAAAAAAATTTATTGATTAATTGGCTTAGGCTATAAGTGGTGTGACTGTTTGTTTTACACATATAACTGTCACCTTTATATATATATATATATATATATATATATATATATATATATATTAAGGCTGATATATGTCAATAAGAAGAAAAATTAAAGTGTCATTTTATAAATGTAGTTCGATAATATATGGAACTGATTTTTGTAACTGATATCTGTATAGTACATTTATTATTATGTGATATGATATGTGAACTGATTGCTTATGCCGTTACTATCACTAACTATTTGATTAGATGTTTTAGGGTTGTGTGATAAGTTGAATTCATTAAATATGCGCAATACAAAAAAATCTATAAGACTGTTTAATGAACAAAAAATATTCTTTTCGATAAATTCGTCATCAGCTTCTACATTTATATGACGATAATAATTAAAGAATTAATAATGATAATAACATTAATGTTTTGAATTACATTAAAATCAATAGTATTGACATATTATAGTTCATAAGCATCAGTAAGAGAAACAGATAATAGGCATTAATATATAACACGAGACTGAACATTTGTGCGTCGGTGGCATAGCGGTTAGGACGCTCGCCGACCATGCACATGGTCCGGGGTTCAACCCCCAGCCGCCAACGCACTCCTTTACCTCGCTAAGCCAGAAATAATGCTAGTAAAAGAGGAAAGGTTGGGCATGAGGCTAGCAACCCCATCCTGTAAAATAAACACTGCTACAGAAACTAAAAGCCACTAGCTTGAAGCTCTATGTTTCACTGGGGAACGTGAAGGAAAGAAAAAAAAGAGACTGAACATTAGACAAATTAAGGGAAATGCAAAAGAATTTATGAACTCAATGGTTTGATAGCACACCGGGTAACATTAGTGACTAGAACTGTATCTTTTGTATATATAGTTCCGGTTGATTTAAGCAAATCACAATGCCTTTTGCTGTTTGATATCTACAGGCCTCTGACAGTTTATTCCATACTCGATAGATGATTGAGGAAGACTCTTCAATGCCAGCTTTGTAATCTGTTTGGACGAGGTGATCCAATAGGAAATTTATTGAAGACACAAATATATGTCTCCCGTTGATAATTGATTATATTGTATCGCAATGGTGGATTTCTGATAACATTCTGGTGGATAATGTCTTAACATTCAAAGCGATTTATCCACGGCTCAAGTTTCAGGGGGAACACCACCACTTACTCATTCACTGGAAATGCAGGTACATCCAACTAGCTTAAGAGTCCTAAATAGGATACACATCTGGATTCTAATGCTTGTCATCATTATAACATACGGTTTATATATGATGGTTTAAGGGTTATTCATAAATTCTAACTAATAACAATGATAATAATTTTCTATTCCTTTTTGTTCTCAGTGGAACATAGGACTTCAAACTTTAACTTTAAAATTTTCGTAGCAGCGGTTTTACGCTAGCCGTAAGGCCTAACCTTCCCTCTTTTACCTGGCTCATTAGTAGCTAAGCGAGCTTACGGAGGTTAGTTGGCCGAGAGTTAGCACCTTCGGACCACTTTCGTTGTTGACAAGTATTCTACGAAGGAATCACCGACTCACTTAATGGTTATAATCATAATAATGGTAGTCACATAAAAGTGTAAAAAAGACGTGTTCGTATCTAATCAGAATGGTTTTGGTGAGATGTGTTTGTTTTTCAATGTTATAAGCGCATATTTTGCATGACATTAATTAAATAGGGTAAAATTAACTTCATCACGATTTTCTAAGACCTTCCGATAATCATGAAATATAGACGGTCGGTAATACATCTGCCTAACCATCTCCTCGATTTGCGTTTGCAAATTCCTCCAAGGAGTCAGTGAAACTGATACATAATTACTCTTTCATTTAAGTAATAATGACCGTTAGTTGAGTTAGACAGTTATATGTAATGCGTGAAATTGTAAATGGTAAAATATTCCGTCTTACAATCAAGATCGTTTCAGGTTTATTTGGATGTTTTAATAATTGAGCATGCGGTACCTCGATGTTTTCGGCAATTTATAGAGGATAGAGAAGGATTTTTCAATACTAGCTTTGTGGCCGTTTTGGACCGGGTGATCTAATATCTAACCATTGATAGTTTATACTAAACTTTTACTTAGCCATACTGGAAGATGTTCTCGAGCACAAAAAATCAATTTCCTAGACCAACGGCTGATATAACTCACTCCACAAGTGCAGTTCGATTGGTAGATGCAATTGTTTAACTAGTAGGTTTCCATTTTTATCTCATGTTACATGATATACCTAAATTGCAACGTGGAACTATGTTGATGAAAAGATAACCTGATATGATTATGAGCAGTAGTTTGTGCTCGAAACGTCACCAGTTAATAGTACTGTACAACACTGTGTGATTTATCAAAATAAAATCTTATCCATAATAGAGTTATGCTCTACCACAGTGCCCACGTTTTATACTTA
The DNA here is from genome assembly GCA_944472135.2 of Trichobilharzia regenti. Classification (NCBI taxonomy): domain Eukaryota; kingdom Metazoa; phylum Platyhelminthes; class Trematoda; order Strigeidida; family Schistosomatidae; genus Trichobilharzia; species Trichobilharzia regenti. The sequence goes on from OX235262.1 coordinate 134,575,663, forward strand.
TATCGATAACATATATACTTTATTGTTTGGTCTACTGTTGTTTTTGAAACTCTGAAGACATATCAATGTTTCTGCATTCCTTTTATAACCTTTTTCATAGGATATCATATACAGGAAATTATTTTCTGATTTTCAAGTATTGGTTTTTATGCGGTTTTTGTTTGATTGGTTGCAGGATCTCATCATGAGCTGACATCAGTTAGAGAACCATTATCTGATTTGTTTAAATATATATATTTACTTATCGAGTTAAAGCTTATTTGGAAGCATCTATTCAAAGTCAATTTGTCTTCGTCTTATCTTATTCTGATAAAAAAGATATGCCTACATAAATGAATTGATAATAATGTGATTTGAGAATAATTGTTATCGTAATGAAATAACCTGAAGTCACCGAGATCAGTAGATTACAGTTCAAAACATATGTGGGTCGGTGGCACAGCGATAGAATGCTCACCAACCACGCAGGTGATTCGGGGTTCAATCCCCCGCCGACTCACTCCTCTACCTCACTAAGCCAGTAGTAGGACTGGTTAAGAGAGGAGGTTGGGTATAAAGCTAGCAAACCCATCCACAAACGTAAACACCACTGCTACCAAAACTTCAAGCTAGAGGCTTGAAGCCCACTAGGGACGTAAAGGAATAAAAAGGCACAGAAATATAACAATGAATTTAATATCAGACAAATTAGGAAAATAAAACTGTTTCCCTTATAAATGTAAGAACAAATAAGGAATAGAGGTGGATTTCTACACATAAGACGGAAAGTTATACCCAAAAGTTATGACATAATATAGTATTTGTGAATCTATAAATTCTACAGCAAGCCACAGTAACAATAGTGGCTATACTTGTTTTTTTGTAAATAAAGTGACAACTTTTTTAAGCCAATAGCTATGGCTCCAGTTACTTTAGTGGGTTTAGGCAGTTTACTTCAGTACACGGTAGACGATAGGAAAGGATTCTTCCTCTGCTGTGACGCTACATTATGTTTGGGTTAGGTGTTTTAATACCAAACTCTTAATACTTTTCACTACACCACACTAGTTAGGTATATTCATACGAAAGTTTTGTTATATTCCCCATTGAGTCTGTTTATTTCACCCACACTATACTTTCATATACTTGAGTAGTAATAACACATCTCAAAAATAATTTATTTGAAAAAACACTTATTAACTAGTCAACATGCACAGTTTATAGATCACTTCCACTTGTGACATTAAAACTAAATGCACTGCAATTTTGTAGAGTTTTTGTTTCAAACTTTCCAACTTTGTATATATTTAGATTGTGTACATCTATGCATGGATTCATTGGTTAGTTAAAATTCAGCGTCCGGAGTGAAGATAAATAAAATGTAAATAATAATTAGTAATTGCTTCACTTTGAGCAGTATTTATATAATGTACAAAGTTTTCGGTGGAAAAAGCTTGTTGCGCTATAGCTTCTCTTTATCCAGGATCTCCAAGCGAAATAGTAATTGACAGTAAATCGCGTGACTTGAAGCGAAAACCAACCCCTTTAGGATATTTCTTGTTTGAGAAATGCAAACATTTGATTGAAAATCAATAAGAAAAGGTGTAAGAGTACACTGTCTGACCCAAGTGCATAATAACAGCCAAATAATCGAAGACTGTAAGTAACTGGTTTTATTTTCGAGGCACGGGTGGTTTGTACTGAAAGTCTCAGGAACATTTATCCCATGTATTGGCATACGTTACCAACCACGACATTTTTTTCCTTCACATCCCCATTGGAACATAGGGCCTCAAGCTAGTGGCCTGAAGTTTCTGTAGTACTGCTTATTTTTACAGGATGGGAGTTACTAGCCTCATGCCCAACCTTTCCTCTTAACCAGCATTATTTCTGGTTTAGCGAGGTAAAGGAGTGCGTTGGCGGCCGGGGGTCGAATCCCGGCCCATGTGCATGGTCGGCAAGCGTCCTAATCGCTGTGCCACCGATGCATATATATATATATATGTATGATAGGTGATGAGATGAACACTTGGATTACGCCAAGATTCGAACACACGGCTTCTAGTTTACTGATACAAGGTTCTGACAGATGTGTCGAGCTGGTATCCATTTTCATTTCACTATTCAGTCATCATCCATGTATGTCAGTATTAGTCTATCTCTCTCAGATAGTGTCATTATGAGCTATGTTAATCACATCTAAACTTGTACAATAGTATCGTGTATCTCATTCAATTTTACTCGTTTATTTAAACTGCCAACTGTATTTTGGAAAATGGATATTGTTACGACGGACTGATGATTCTGGATTTCTTGTGCGTTCATCTAACTTGACTAGAATGTGCCTTCAGAGCATGACATTATAACCAGCAAACCACTTGAAATTACCTGCCATACGAAGAGAGACAAAAGTCCAACTGGAAAAAATTGACTATCAGAACGACTGCCTTTATTAGACGTAATATATCATATGTTATATCTACAAAATACTCAGTAAACTAATCCATAAGTGAACGAATTAAAAACTGTCCAGTGAGATAACAATACCAGTACATTGATGAATGACAACTTTACAACTAACAAAAAAGCGTGTGTGTATTGCACCAAAATATATATTGCCTGAATATCTTACTCTAGTGAACAATATTTTTGGCTTTAAACGCTTATCACTTAGTGATAACCATTTTCAATGTTGTTGGTCACATACTCGTATATTGGTTATGTCCAGCAGGGGTAAATTATTTCACGCCATTTATTTCCTTTGATGTGTACATTCATCTTTTGAGTACTCATCAGAAGGGAAATGTGAAACAAGATTTAATCATAATTCAAAATGGTTATCTACGCAACAATGACGTACTGATTAGCTGTATTCGCTTTTAGATAGTGACTATTTAAGTGTTTTAAAACTCACTTCTAGGGTTGTACAGAATGGCTGACTGAATTTCATTCATAGGCTGAAGAATACCGCAAAACTTGAATTCAAATGATCAAATGGTTATTTATTAAGAGGTTGTTAGGATGGTTATTTTCACTGATCTACACTTTTTGTTCTATCCCACTTAAATCCCTAAAGGAAGCCATTTTGGTGGAGAAATCAATTGATTTTTTGGAAAAATCAATCATTGGTTTATATTTTTTCTCTTTTGTTAGCATTCTATTCATACAACCTTATTGATATCGTTGTATATTTATTTATTTTCTTGTTACGTCATGGAGAAAAGAAATACAAACTTGATAACTGGTAAACACATGTAAATTATAGTGGCATATGATCCATTGTGTTTAAAGTGCATTTGTTTAATTGTCATAGAATCATATGAATTATATTTATACTTAAATTCATCACTGTATGGGAATAACATTGGTAAAGATGCTATTAATGTACACTATAGAATATATATTCAGGATTTCATCATGAGCTGACATTGGTTAGAGAACCATTGGAAAACCTGGGAGTACTGGACAGCCGTTTCGTCCTAGTTTTGGAATCCTCATCAGTCCACACCCACTGGGGTTAGAACTGATAAAGAGTCCAAAACTAGGACGAAACGGGTGTCCAGTACTCCCAGGTTTTCCAATGGTTCTCTAACCAATGTCTGGCTCATGATGAAATCCTGTAACCAACCAAATCCCTACAAATCAACAACACTTAAATAGAATATATTCTTTTGATCATTACAATTGTAATACCTTTTTTAGGCTATCTAAAGTGTTACATTTACGGAAACACCAGAAATTCAAATGCAGATGAAGTATGTTTTTAGTGTAATTAAAATTGCAAAAAATAATAATAATAATCTGGTAGTAGTTTTCACTACTAACAACATTCACTGTCTTGTTAAATGCTTTGCTGAAGATGTTCGTCTACGCTAGAGTATGCTTAGTTAAACTAACCCTTGTGCATATTTGTTCACTGTTTCCTCAATTTCAATGTATATCTCACTGTGTAGTCAATCACTAATGCACTGAAGAATTAATTGCATGCTAGCAATGTACAGATAACGCCAGGATGGACATATTTCTCTACTAATTTTCGATTGATGTTCAGGAATGATAAACGCTTGCGTATATATATATATATATATATATATATATATAATTGTAATTGCCACAAAATTATTCAACTTCCTGTGTGTTTGATATGATTTCAAGTCATCCATCAAATGATCTGTTCGCTGTGTACCACTACACTTCGTCCTTCTTCTACTGCTTTAAGATATAGTTGTTGAAGTTTGAGGACTTCAAAAAGATCTCTTACTATCGAAACCGACTCGTTTTGGTCTTAACTCAGGCAACCGCTCTTTACGTTCTATTGTATGGGTGTTCGGAACTTCCTTGAGAAATGCACAGTCACAAGACACTTCAAAGACATCAAAATAGATGACTATTCTTGCTTAGATCTATGTTGTTCTATTCAAGAATAATAAAATCAAAAAAGGCTAATTTACTTCAACAGTGCTGTGAGGCGGCTATACAGGCAACGTCAGTTTCTCAATACAAAGTGAGTACTGTAGAACAAAACTAATTAATCAAAACTCCCAACGAGGTGGGATCAATAGCCATGTCCACAAGAATCACACAAGAACGTCTCTCGCAGACAGTTCAATGTCAGAATTGCCTTGATCCACTCAAACAGAATTACATCCCGAAATAACACGTTATCAATGTATCGTACAAACACAATAAGAGAAGCACTAAAATTAGAGCTTAAACAGTGAGGAAGACAAATAATAAGGATCAAGTCAACTAGTGATATGCATATGTCAAAGTAGTTTATGAGAATGATGGATAATAATTACAAAGTTAGTTGAAACATCCAAATAAGTATAGATATTGCAATTAGATGTTTGAGTAGAGATTGTTCGAACAAAAATTCCGTTTATAATCCTCTCCGTATTTGGTGGGGGTAATGTAGCTAGTAATAATGCGGTTATATACTTTAGAGTTTTAGGTACAGAGGTCAAGGTAAAATGTGGGCTTGTGAAACCCTGTCGATTGAAATGGCTACAATCCCGGGTGTTTCACACGCAAAGCAACTATCTTCTTTCGGGAATAATTTCATTTGAAATAGAAATAGATTGAAAGAAGCGTTTACAGTGGTGAGTTGAAATAATGGCAAAAAAATCCATGAAGTCTTTCATCGTTAGTTTGAGCCAGATAAGTTGTTGATTATCTGTCTGGTTTTCTACAGGATTCTAGGAGTCATTGTTTCAAAACTGTTAGTGACACACATGGCTGAAAATGGTTACTAGTGGAGGAGATAAATTCATTGGCTAAAAAAAAAATCTATTTTCGAAAGTGGTGATTGCACTCCACGTAACTCTTCTTTGTCATACAAATATTTCAAGAGTTGGATTGCAGGAATTTGATTTGTTTTTCAAGTTTGACTACACAGTGATATCAGTTAGAAAATCATTGAAAACTAGGAAGTACTGGAGAGCCGTTTCGTCCTAGTTTAGGTCTCATCGGCAGTACGCACCCACAGGGTTTCGAGCCCGGGATCTCCTGGCTACAAGGCGAGCTTGCAGCCCATTCAGCCACTGGGACATGACTCAATGGGCAATGAATGAATTCTAACTTCTTCCAATTCGTAATTGTTGGTCGACCGACAGCCAATATTATCGGTGAGTATTAGTCTTCACTCCGTACCTAGTGGAGCTCAATGGTTACGACTTCTCACTACAACTGCAGTCAACTACGTTCTAAAGTCAGTCACCAACTGTCATCGGATTAATTTTCAAGAGTTATTTTGTAAGGATTTGATTTGTTTTTCAAGTTTGACCGCGCATTAATATCAACTGTTCAGTACCCCCTGGCTTTCAATGGTTCTTTAACTGATATTTTGGTGAGAGCTGGCTGCTAGCCAAATTGATAGACAGTAATGTACGTCAATGTTTATGTCGCAAATATTGGTAATGTGAAAACAGGGACAAAGACTGACTCAACAATCAATCACAGCAGACTTGCATAGGCGGATACAATTAGCAGAGAGATGATCTGACGTTCACGAAACAGCCACAAAGAGATGCAAGGTTAACTTTCTGTGAGAAACAACCAATCAGAAGACTGTTTTTGTCTGCTAATAATAATCTATATTAATGTACATGAAAATCTATAAATATGTGTTGATTTCCTTGATAAACTATCTGTTGCCTGGTCCTCGTCTTCCGTTGTTACAATATCACTCCGTGGTCAAACCACAGATATTTGTTTCTTTTGGATTTTTTACATTTTCTAAAGTCTGGTACCTTGATGTACCTTATTGTATACCTGAGCAAAGTTCTATGCTAATAATGCCTTGTCTTTGTTGATACTAACTGTCTACTTGTTGCTTTCAAATATTATCCACCTTTTTGGTGATGGTTTTTACAACACTACCTGAACATGTACTGTATGCTTTTGAGAGATGTTGCACCAATTTAACTAAAATAGTAGTATGAAATTGTACGTTAATAGAGTAGTTTTCTTGTTTTAAAATGTAGTTTATCTCCCAGTGTCTGTTCAACCTTAAAAGTTTGTAGATTTTTAATCTCTAGAAATATATATTTGTCCATTATATGTATATATATATATATATATATATATATATATATATATATATATATATATACAAGTGTTAACAAACGTAACTATATTTGGTTGGTAAAAACAAAACTGTTGCTTAACTCTTGATCAAATTATTGGTTGTCATTTTTATTTCATTTTTTTGCTTTCCGAGTTGACACATGAGGCTTCAAGTTTGAAATTTGAAGTTTCGGTAGTAGTAATTATTACTCTTACGGAATGGGGTTGTTGACTTCACACCAAAACCTACACTCTTCACCAGGCGTACTGCCGCTTAAGCTAAGTTTACAATTGTGTCAGTCGGGAATGGAACACTAGGATACACGCATGGTTGGTGAGTGTGTTACCAATGAATCACTTACACATCCACCTGATTCGATAATTTTTGTAAAATTGAAACAAGTAGACTTATCACTGATGAATTTGATATATCTTGATCTGGACAGATGAGTTATATGTCTTCTAGTCGGGAGAAGGTGGGTTTCAATCTAGTTAGCTCTTTATGTTCAATGAACTATCTTGAGATATGACTCTAAAGTACAAATGTTATTAAAGTGAGTGTATTTGGAAGTTGTCTTCCAATAAAAACACTGTCCTCAATTTCTATGCAAAACTATAACGAAATGAATAAGTTGGCTTAACTTATAGAGGACCCGATCCAATGGTCCATAAAGTCCAAGCAGTGAGTACGAGCTGCTGAAGAGTCCCAAACTGTGAGGAAACAGTTGCAAAGTACTCTGTGAGGTTTTCCAATAGTTCTCTAACTGATGCTAACTCGTGATCAAACTTGTAACGAATCAGATACTTGTAAACCAACACTTGATAAAATGGTTAAACTGTTTCAGTATTGCTATTTTATTAGAGTTGGACTGAACATTAGTGTATATTGTCTTAAAATTGTTTATTTATGATGATTTATAGTATTATATCTTTTTATTTTTGTTTTTCTAACTTTTCTGTTCGAATAATTTGTATCTAGGAGACCGAAAACGGAACAACCAGTCTCTGATCTTGTCATCATATCTGTAATATCAGTTGTGCTCACTTTATTGGCAGCTGTTGTCCTGCTTGTCGGTTTACGTTTCATTTGTCGTGGTCGTCGATTCTTTCGTGGTAAACGAACATATGGTATACCTGGACAATCAGTTTAATCTGGCATAAAATTTGATTGTTATAATCACTTGCGAATACGTACATACAAATGTAAAACAAATGTTTGATAAACTGTCAACTGGAAAACAAATGCATGAATGCATGAATACTGAACAGCTTTTTGCCAGTTGTTGTTTTTTATATACATATATGTAGTTATGAGTTATTTAAAAACATTTTGCCTTAATCACTACTCTTACAAAATGCGTTTCATTGCATGTAAAACTAACCAGTATTCTCCCTTCTCATGCGCTCCTCCTCTTCCTTCTCCTGTTTTCCCTCCCTTTCTAGTTTCCTTTTCCTTTTAATCGACTTTCATACACTTTATGTGCGTATGTGTTCGTTTGTTATTGTGGATAACCTTCTCTTATTGTATACTGTGTAAAGAAAAATACCATCTTCCGATGGAATTGTATAAAACCACCACCACCAACAACACCAATAATAATAATTCAGTGTAACATTACCTACTCTTGCTGATACTTTCAACGATTATAAACAATATTTTTTCATATATTTTATAAGCTTATATAGTATAGTATCATGCGACTTCATGTCGTTTACTTAGCCTCATGTTTCATTTTTGTACTCTTTATTTTTTTTTCTTTTTTCTTTTTCAGTGTAGATTCTTGTGTTCTTGTTGTCAAAAACGTTGTTGATTGAAACGTGTCTTCCATAATGTCATTTCTTGTTTTTGTTTTTTTAAAGAAAACTACTTCACTTAGTAGGCTTAACTAGTAAGAACTAACTGACACTAACACTACTACCACCACCTTACTTGTATGTGTACTGCTTACAATAGTAGGATTTTTAATAATTTCAGTGTTGATCAATGCCTCTCTGGGTTTTATAAAAAGAAAAAAAACATAGAGTCCTCCAAATAAATCTTATTACTTTCAACTGTTTATAATAATTATAATAATAATGAGCCTGTGAAGTGATGATTTGTGTGTTACTCAATTAATTTTTCTCATTTAGAAAAACAAAAACAACGACTGATTATAACTCATTTAGTTTTTTTTATATTTCTTTCATCAGTCTATAAAATGGAGAAGAGTATATGCAGCTGTGGATGACTATGAAATCAGTGATGGTGGGTTTTAAGTCTTTTAACAGTGTGCTGGTGATACATTCCTGAGAAGATATATTATTATTGTTATATCCTTTAATTCCTAGAGGAACATAGGGCTTCGGCTGCATGTCTCCATTGCCTTCGGTTTTCTGCCAACATTTTCACCTCGCTCCACGTCTGCCCACATGCTTTCATCTCCTCCTCACATGACCTCCTCCAAGTCACCACTCTCGCACTGACGACCAACTCGCCGCTTCCCTTTCGGGTTCCACTCGAGCAATGGCTTGTCTAGTGATGTCACTTGATGGTTTGTTTCCTCAGAGTATGGCCAATCCATCTCCATTTCTTCCTGCCTATTTATCGCACAATTGGTTCCTAGTTGGTTCGCTCTCAGAGGTCCCTATTGCTGATCCTTTCTGGCCATCTGATCTTGAGTGGTATTGAGCGAAGACAGCTGGTAATGAAGGTCTGTAGTTTGTTTGAGATGCTCTTTATGACGCGCCAAGTCTCTGATCCGTATAATAGCACTGACTTCACATTGGAGTTGAAAATTCGGATCTTATTTTTGATGCTGAGTGCTATTGACCTCCACACAGACTTGAGAGTAATGAAAACTTGTCTTGCTTCTCCGATTTTGGCATTGATATCCTCGTCAGTTCCATCGGCCTGTAGCTGAAACGATGCTTCCCAGGTAGGTAAAGGAGGTTGTTTCTTTCAGGTTCCTCCCATTTATGCTGACTGTTGTCTGTTGTTGTTGGTGTTGGCCAGGAATATTCATCACCTCTGTTTTATCTATGTCCACCTGAAGTCCTATCTTTTCTGGATGCTTCTTCTGCCAGCTTGTTGCTTTTCAATTGCATATCTTCCAGTTTGTGGAAAATCAGACATATATCACCGTGAAAGTCCAGATCCTCCAAGTTCTTTGTGTGAGTCCATTTTATGCCTGTTTCCTCATTCTCCCTTGTCTGTCGCATTATCCAGTCTACTGCAATCAGGAAGATCATTGGCGATAATAGACAGTCTTGCCTCACTCCCGTCCTCACTTCGAAGGCTTCCGTGAGTTTCCCGTTGTGGATTACTTGGCATCCAGCATCGTTGTATAACTGTTGGATCAGATATTTAATTGTCGATGGGACCCCATGGTAGTAGTGAAGTAGTTGCGAAATCATCTCTCGATCGACGCTGTCGAAGGCCTTTTCAAATTCGACGAAGCTCAGATAGAGAGGTGACTGCCATTCTAAGCTTTGTTCAATGATGATCCGTAGTGTGGCGATTTGATCAACACATGACTTGTTTCTCCTGAATCCAGCTTGTTCCGGTCGGAGTTTTCATCCACGTTGGCATGTTCGATTCTCTCCAGGATGATGCGGCTTAGTATTTTGCTTGGGATGGACAGGAGCATAATTCCACGCCAGTTTTTGCATTGACTTAAGTCTCCTTTCTTTGGTAGTTTGAATAAGTATCCTTTCTTCCAATCCTCAGGTACTTTGCCCTCTTTCCACACCTTCTCCAGCAGTGGCGTCATCAAGTCTGCTGTTGTCTCTGGGTCTATTTTCAAAGCTTCTGCTGGGATTCCATCTGGTTCTGCTGCTTTCCCAGCTTTTAGCATCTTGATTGAATCCAGGACTTCTGATTTCGTCGGGGGGTCAATGTTCACTGGTAGTTCTGCTTCCGTTGTTGGTATTGTTGGGCGCGTTGTGGGTGGCAGACGATTTAGAAGTCGTTTGATGTGTTCAGCCCAGTGTTTTCTCTGTTCCACCTCTTTGGTGATTGACTTTCCATTGTCATCCTTTACTGGCTTAATTTGTGTTGAACTTTTTCCCGATAGGTTCCTAGTTGTTTGGTAGAGTGTGGCGAGGTCTCCTTTGCCTGCAGCTTGTTCTGCTTCGTTTGCCATGGTTTCATGATATTTTCTTTTGTCTTCCCTGGCACTCTTCTTTACTTTTTTGTTCAGTGTATTGTAGCTTGCATTCAACTCCTGTTTTTGTTGCTCGTCGGTGCACTGGATAATCTTTTGTTTCATTGTCCTTCTCTCTTCTATTAGTTTCCAAGTGTTCGCAGTGAGCCACTATTTGTCCTGCCTCTTCTTTCTGCCTAGAACTTCCATTCAGGTTTGACTCCACACCGTTTTCAAGTTGTTCCATTGTTGATTTGTGTCTCGTCTTTGTCCCTTATGCTTGCAATGAAGATGTCGTTTGTATCTTGGTCCTTCAGTTTTTGAGTGTTGAACGTGGCTTGTGTCTGTCTGCAGCTTGTCCTTCCCTGAAAGCTTTTATTTGATTTGGATTGTCCCTTGTACGAGATAGTGGTCTGAGCCAACGTCTGCTCCTCTTCTTACTTTTGTGTCCAGTAAGAAGATATAAAATAATCATAATTTACGTATAATATACCATTGAATTTTCTGTTGAATCTATCAGTTGACAACTTGTTTCTACTTGTAGATTTGCTAAAAGTCAATCTGTGTGTAAAACTTGGGCACTGTAGTAGTAGTAAGTAACTCCATACTAGTTTGTTTATTAGATATGTCATACAGAGAAATATTATTATCTACTGGATGACAAGGTTTCGAATAAAATTTATTGTTCACAATCATATCATCAATTATAATCACACGACTTCGAAACTTGAGCTTTATAGTTTTATTCACCCTTATTTCTCGTCGTTGGGGTAGTAGAATTTTCCAGATATCTCGATGGACTCGTGTTGAACTACTTCTGTCACACATATTCTCCTCAGTTGATTCGATAAACAAAACTTCTCTTATCAATTTCTCCCTCCATCCTGTTGCATTAGCTTTTAAAATTGTCATCTTATCCCATCCACTCTATTGTATATTTGTGCGTAATTGCATGTGGTGAGTGGTATAGCTGAACTAACTATTCTCTAGATTTTTTATCTTATTCGGGTCAACTAGTGTAGATTTTGGTAGGTTTTTATGCTCGGCTAGTCTGACTGCCCCTGTTCTACTAATTTGACCTTACAATCATTCAAGCAAGTAATCAGTACTTCTATGGAAGGAGTAACCTCGGAAACGTTACGCAGTAGTCTTAACAAACTCAATTAGAAACAAGCTTTGCCGGTTAAAGGATCCTGTGGAGCCTTTAAAATAAAACAATTTAGTTTATGTATTACTTTGTAATGATTATCAGGTCAAATACATAGGTCAAAATGGTAGAACAGGTGCAGTCAGACTAGCCGAGCATAAAAACCTACCAAAATCTACACTAGTTGACCCGAATAAGATAAGAAATCTAGAGAATAGCTAGTTCAGCTATACCACTCACCACATGCAAGTACACACAAACATACAATAGAATGGATGGGATAAGATGACAATTTTAAAAGCTAATGCAACAGGATGGAGGGAGAAATTGATAAGAGAAGTTTTGTTTATCGAATCAACTGAGGAGAATATGTGTGACAGAAGTAGTTCAACACGAGTCCATCGAGATATCTGGAAAATTCTACTACCCCAACGACGAGAAATAAGGGTGAATAAAACTATAAAGCTCAAGTTTCGAAGTCGTGTGATTATTATTGATGATATGATTATGAACAATAAATTTTATTCGAAACCTTGTCATCCAGTAGATAATAATGTTTCACTGTATGATGTATCTAGTAAACAAAGTAATGTGGAAAAGTCAATCTAAACGAAAAATATCACATTGATTATCGTTACAATAATGGCCAGTTATGCAATACGTAGTTTTACTTGCTTAGAATAGGATGACAAAATAAATAGTATTGTTATGCCAAACGTGTTGGGTCGAATTCAGTTACGAAATATTGTGAAATGAGAGATAGTAATGATGATGATGATGATTAGTCATGATAGATTCGTGCAATTTAGTGAAGGGAAATTGATAGTCGTGATGAAACTTGAAAGCAATCAGACCCCTGGAAAGTATATAAACTTTTAAAACCGGTAACTAAACTGCAGAGTATAAGCAAAGATTGTTATTACACGTATTATCTATAATATAATCTGTCGATGTTTCATTACGTTTCTACCAGCATTCTGTTTATCGTGGTTCCTTTATTAATAATAATAATAATAATCTGCTTTATTCCAAACACTGTACTCATAATACAGAATAGAATTCTCAGCAGTTGTCACAATTTCACACCTAATGTACTAAAAGTATAAATAAAGTTGATCAGAAGAATTTGTCCACGCTGACGGTTGGAATAAAGCCAAAAATGTGTTGAGTACAATAAGAGAATAATAACTCTAATAATAATGATAATAATTATAACAGTGAGTTTGTTCCAAACAGTACTGTCGATTCAGTTTGGAAATTTCACCATATTACAGAGTCTTAAACCCAATGTTCTCTGCGTCGGTGACACAGTAGTTAGGGCTCTCGCCGACCATGCACGTGGTCCGGGGTTCGAGCCCTCGCCGACGAACACCTGGTATCTATGCTCGGTCTGCGAAATTTGGGCTACCGATATCCACGCTGAAAATTCCATACTTGTACCAAAAATACAGTGTGGAATCAAGGTGTAATTAATAGTATAAAAAAATAAAATATACCACGCTGAAGGGTAAAAAACAAAAACATATGATATTTGATTTGACTTGAATGTGTTCTCAGCGCACAATCCATGTGGAGATACAAGTTCTAATTATTTTTCTTTCTTGAATATTCATTTTGGTATCAATTAAAATGCTTCAGTAGAACTATTGATCCATTGAAAGTTTGTGAAAAAAAACATCCATTAGAAATAATTTTATTTCTGTTAGTGTGTTAAGATTCTTTGTCTACATACAAAAGACTGATTGCCACTCAGCTTTCTAAAATGATTATTTATATATATGACCTACTTAAAGAAGTAAAAAAAAATTGATCTGCCTTCTGTCTCTCGTGTTAGGTGGTACAATATGTTGAGTGATGTTAAAGTTAGGCGTACAGTGTTAAGCAAAAAGGATAAATCAAGTCAGACTGTCATCAAGACGTCTAGGATAAGCATCATGCATGCATGCTAAGCCATTGTCATCTCCGTCAACTAATGTTAGGCGATGTAGGATCTGGTTGCAAAAGAATTAAGGGTGGTCAGTTCTAAACATGACACCGCCTCATGACTGTTGGTTTGATTTACACTATGGAGACACACAATGCTTAGTTGATATGACCTTTATTACAACTGATAGTCTAGGCTAAGGTATTTCTTTCGTAGTCAGTTCGTCAGCCTACGCTTCCAATAAATATTAGCTAATATTAACAATGACAAAAACGACACCATCGAAAACCGCGATTCAAAAAGAGAAGAAAAGAAGACAAATCGTTGATGTAGAGAGCTTGTACTTCCCTGAATGACATTGACAGTTACTAAGTACATTGATAAGTTAAAACAGTCTACGTGGAAAATTAGGTCTATGTAACACATTCAAGGACCCTCAACACTCTAAGTTCTAATACCAGCAGACTGACGATAACACGGCTTAAAGGCATTCTCAATGAAGTTGATACGCTCACTCTATAGGAACAAAGAGATAGACACCGTTACTTTTTCTCCTATACATACCTGTGCATTACAAGCTCTTCGCAATCCTTCTCTTTTCTTACATTATTTCTGATTTCATGAAGTTTGGCGACCAAAACTATTCCAATTTTATGCCACGTTCTCTAATAAACGTTGAGTTCACTTTAACTCGGTGGTAAATAGGACACATAATGCACTCTACTAAATTATTTATTATTATTAATCTGCTCAATCTCAAACACTGTACCCATAATACAAATGGAATTTTCATCGTTTGTCACAGTTTCACATCTAATTTACTCAAAATATAAAGAAAATCAACCAGAGGAATTTGTCCACGTTGACGGTTGAAATAATGCCAAAAATGATCAGAGTACAAAATGAGAATAATAACTCTAATTATAATGATAACAATTACAACAGTGAGTTTGTTTCAAACAGTATTGTTGATGCACTACGGACATTTGAGCATGTTACAGAGTATTGAATCTAATGTTCTCTTGATATACCATGGTGAAGAGTAAAACAGAAAACAACAATTATTACACAGCTTAATTCACGTCTACACCTATGAGAAAATAAACAAAAGGAGTGACACATTTATAAATACACGGAGAATACTGAAAAGAAAATCTTTATGGAATACAAAGGATGGAGAAAATTGTTTATTTACTATTGCGAAGAAGTTTACTTAATTAATTTGTTCTTGACACTGCTTTCCTCACATAAAATAGGTGCGAAGTACTCTGTGATCACACCAATGAAAAAACAAAAGAACGCTAATGAATTCGGTATAAAGAGCATTCTGTTTTTCTGAAATACTCTTTCCGTCCATAATCATCCCTATTTCACGTTCGGGAGTATATCATAAATTACCTAATTTTGTCATTTCTATGCATATTTATGAGTTTGACAGTTCTAGTAGAGCCAGTTATATAGAGTGTACAATTAAGTGTGATTTATTGCTGGATTTCTAAAAACTCTCCTGCCTGACTAAGCAAGGTACACACAAAGTCTGTTCATGAAATGAAAAATAATTAAAAATGCCTAAATCGCGATTGTTCAGTATTTTTTAATGTCAGTATTATACTAGTGTGTAGGTTCACCGAAACAACTATGGAATAATGCATTTTAACCAATGAAACTGAATTGTATTAAGTAATATAATTATTCCCTCGCGTTCCGTGTGGGGCATAGGGATTTCGAAGTACACATTCATTTCACTCGTGATTTTCCACAAGGTTTTATTTTTCCCTCAGCATAATATGCTCTCTGTAGCACACAAACACCCAACTTGTCATTTCCTGTTCAGGTTCCATTCCACAGCCTGGCACTTGATGTAAAACAATGATCTCCTCAAAGTGTACCCAATCAATCTCCGCTTTTTTCCTCAAGAACGCAATTGAATGGTTAAAGTAAAGTGAAATGCAATACGTCTTATGGAAAATTATTTCACTTGCCTGAAGAATTAAGCAGGCCATCAAGACGTCTCTGTCAGTCTTCACACAGTTGAATATATAAAAGTAAGTTGCAAAAAAGACAATTTCTGGATGAAAATTTTTCATAAGAAAACATAAAATTAGCAAAAAATGGGGAAAGACATTTGAGAGATACTGCCAAGATTTATTGGAGTGTCTGTATTCAGTGCAAAATCTGTTGTTACATTTTCAAATCTCACTTCCAATTATCCACAATGATGTATATATATATATATATATATATATCCATAGAGGCATTATTCTTTATGAAAATTCTAGAGGCACAACAATATTATTACATTATATTATTATTCCTATGAATTCCAAATACACCATAAGGATTTGGCAGTACACCATTTCATCATGTCCTACTTAATCCTCTTCATTTGGCTTCAGGATTGCCCGTAAGCTTTTACTTCCTCCTCACACGATCTCCTGCATGCCACCCGCGGATCCTTAACTTACTCATATCCATTCGAGGGAGGTATGATAATGTTAATGAATATTCTAACATTGAACAATTCATTTGATCAATCACTCACCGATATTTTAGAACAAAAATCCCCAATTTTTAATGTATAACAAAACTCTTTTGTTTACATGAGAATCTGACTAATTAACTTCCGGCATATTTTGATTATTCTTCGTATATACCATTAGTAAATGCAATTTATTCTTCCGGAAGTACCCTAGAATTGTAAGTGTTTCACTAGTGAAAATTCATCAAAATGACAGCACATTTGATTGTTTACGTTTGTGTTTTCAGTGTGAGTAACACTCAAATAAGTCGATAGCTAATATAACACACGATGGAGGAGCAGTGATCAAATAATGCTGGAAATCATGCTGTAATTACCTGTGAATAATAAACTTATTACGGCATCAAAAAGTTCTGTAAAGAATCATTTGTCATGGAAATCATATACTTATTGCTAACGTTTTAACTTTAATTCGGGCCTTTAAAAAGCTTTCATGAGTATATTCCACTCTTGATTGGACACTAAATAGTGTCATGTGTCTAGTCTTTTGTTTACTGCAGACTGAATTCTATCAGTCAAGTCTGAAATGTGGCCACCATGTTGGGTGGCTCGCCATCACGGTACAATCAGGATTGTTTTTACTATCAACGCACGCAGATCAAATACTCAACTATATCAGCAATAATCCAATTACTCACAAAAAAAAACTGTGTGCAGACATTGTTTAAAGGAGTTCAAACACACTGTAGCACTCTAGAGTTGAAAAGAATGGAAGAAAACTACCTACAAACGGTCTTCACAAAGAATGGTTACCCACAAAATTTCATCAAAAAGTATTTAAAATCGAATCACAACACCAACAAGGAACCATCATCAAAGACCACAAGAAAAATCATCCTGCCATCCATGAAAAATAGCTCTGAAATAAAAGCTAGAATATTGAAACCGTTTGACATAGATATAACACACAAGCCAGTCAAATCACTTAATTCGATATTATGCAAACCGAAAGATCCAACAGAAAAAGGAGGTAAAATAAATACCATTTAAAAATAAATTGTATGAACTGCAACAGGCATTACATCGTCCCCTTCAAACCAGAATCCAGGAACACGAATCCGTCTTGAAAAGACACGATATATATCTTTCATATCAATGCATATAGACAATTATGAATATCAGTTTGATTGGGATAATGTCGAAATCTTAGACAGATGAAACACCAAAAGTGCCTGAGAATTCCTAGAAGCCTGGTACCCAAACGAATATACAATTAACAAACACGTTAACATAAACCAAATATAACAACTAATGAAAAGTAAATCATGTGACCAGAAAGTTTCAAATCCAAGTCAATAGGAAATGGTCAATACATATGTAAAGATGGTTACCGGGAGACGCAATTATATCATACGTGAAAAATTTAAATCATTTTACTTTATGCAGAAAATTTCTCAGAAGGCTTTGTCCAGAAGGACGACGAAAGCTCCGCAACAGAACCAGCCAGCTCAGAGAACACTAATAATTGCAAATCATCCACCTGAGCTACAAATTTTCTCTATTATTTCACAGTCGTACAGGATGTCAATCGTGAGTCCGTATAGCTCAGTGGTAATGTCTCTGACTGCAGCATTAGGTGACATGGGTTCGAATCTCAGAAGAGCCAAGAGTTCCTTCAAGGTAACTGCAGATATGCCTTGTTGACTGATGAGTGCCAACTAGCATGAAACCTACATCAAAGGCTTCCTGGAGCGATTGCCTCCAACCATCTAATGTATTTCACTCCGTAAATAATGCCGATCCAACAGAGCGAAAACTCAACTACAACGTCAGTAATACAACAGCATAAAAAAGAAACACTATTCAAAAAAGCTAAGACATACTTCTGCACTTCAGTCTTGAGAAGAACAGAAGAGAAATATTTCTTGACTGTCTTAACGCAAAATAGATACCCGTAGATTTTCATCAAAAAAATGTCTAAACTCAAACCAAACTACCATTAGGAAAAAGTCAATCCGAAGAAACCACAAGAAAATTCTCCCTGCAATAAATGAAGAATTTTTCTGAAATAACAGTCACACTATTAAAACCAAGTGGAATAGACAAAGCACAAATGATACGTTCAATACTATACAGATCAAAAGTAGACAAGATCAACATTATCTACAAAATAAATTGCATGAACTATGATAAACTATGATACATTTGTAAAAGTTGACGTCGTCTTCAATTCTGAATCCGAGAACATAAACCATCTGTCAAATAACACGATATGTATTCTTTCATATCAATGTCTGTCAACAACTATGAATACCAATTGGACTGGGAAAGCGTGAGAATCTTAAACAGTGAAAAAAAATGAAATTGCCCGCGTATTTCTACAGCTGAGTATTCAGATGAATCAGAAATCAACGGAATAATTAATATAAGTCAAATTTATATATTAGTTGGAGGATTTCATTATAAGCTGATATCAGTTAGAGAACCATTAGAAAAAGAGCTGAGAGTACTGGACAGCTGTTTCCTCATAGTTTGGGACTATTGAACAGAACGCAGTAACCACCTTCTGGTTACAAGGGCAGAGAGTTCGTAGACTATTAAGCCACTGGGACCCGATTCAGTGGCCAGTGCATGAATACCGACTTCTGCAAATGGTTTTCTAAATGATTTCAGCTCATGATGAAATCCTCGAACCAATCAAACTTAATCCCTACGAAAACCAATACTTGAAAATAAATCACGTTAATCAACTAATAAAGAATAAGCCACATAAATTAAAAAAGTTGAATTCCAAGCGAATAAGAAAAACCGACTATTATTATTTAATTCCTAGAGGAACATAGGGCTTTAGCTGCGCATCTCCATTGCCTTTGGTTTTCCGCCAACTTTTTCACCCCGCTCCAAGTTTGCCCACATGCTTTCATCTCCTCCTCACATGATCTCCTCCAAGTCACTCCACTCTCGCACTGGCGACCAACTCGCCGCTTCCCTTTCGGGTTCCACTCGAGCAATGGCTTGTCTAGTGATGTCACTTGATGGTTTGTTTCCTCAGAGTATGGCCAGCCAATCCATCTCCATTTCTTCCTGCATATTTATTGCACATTCGGTTCCTGGTTGGTTCGCTCATTTCTAGAGATCCCTGTTGCTGATCTTTTCTGGCCGGCCATCCGATCTTGAGTGGTACTGAGCAAAGACAACTGTTAATGAAGGTCTGTAGTTTGTTTGAGATGCTCTTTATGACGCGCAGCGCAAGTCTCTGATCCGTATAGTAGACCTGACTGAATTCACATTGGAGTTGAAAATCCGGATCTTATTTTTGATGCTGAGTGCTGCTGACCTCCACACAGACTTGAGAGTAATGAAAATGTTTCTTGCTTCTCCGATTCTGGCATTGATATCCTCGTCAGTTCCATCGGCTTGTAGCTGAAACGATGCTTCCCAGGTAGGTAAAGGGGGTTGTTTCTTTCAGGTTCCTCCCATTTGTGCTGACTGTCGTCTGTTGTTGGTGTTGCTGTTGGTGTTGCCCAAGAATATTCATCACCTCTGTTTTCTCTATGTTCACTTGAAGTCCTATCTCCTCTGGATGCTTCTTCTGCCACCTTGTTGCTTTTCACTTGCATATCTTTTTATTTATTTATTTACTTTTTGATTTACAGCTTGATTCCGCACTGTATTTTCGGTACAAGTATGGAATTTTCAGCATGGATATCGGTAGCCCAAATTTTGCAGGCCGACCATAGATATCAGGTGTGCGTCGGTGCGGGCCCGAACCCCGGACCATGTACATGGTCGGCGAGAGTCCTAACCACTGTGCCACCGACGCACAATTTCTTCCAGTTTGTGGGAAATCAGACATTATCATCATGGGCGAAGACCAGATCCTCCAAGTTCTTTGTGTGGGTCCATTTTATGCCTGTTTCCTCATTGCGCGCTGTTTGTCGCATTATCCAGTCTACTGCAATCAGGAAAATCATTGGCGATAATAGACAGTCTTGCCTCACTCCCGTCCTCACTTCGAAGGCTTCCGTGAGTTTCCCGTTGTGGATTACTTGGCATCCAGCATCGTTGTATAACTGTTGGATCAGATATTTGATTGTCGATGGGACCCCGTAGTAGTGAAGTAGTTGCCAAATCACCTCTCGATCGACGCTGTCGAAGGCCTTTTCAAAGTCGATGAAGTTGAGATAGAGAGGTGACTGCCATTCCAAGCTTTGTTCAATGATGATCCGTAGAGTGGCGATTTGATCAATACATGATTTGTTTCTCCTGAATCCGGCCTGTTCCGGACGAAGTTTTTCATCCACGTGGGCTTGTTTGATTCTCTCCAGGATGATGCGGCTTAGTATTTTGCTTGGAATGGACAGAAGCATAATTCCACGCCAGTTTTTACATTGACTTAAGTCTCCTTTCTTTGGTAGTTTGAATAAGTATCCTTTCTTCCAATCCTCGGGTACTTTGCCCTCTTTCCACACCTTCTCCAGCAGTGGCGTCATCAAGTCCGCTGTTGTCTCTGGGTCTATTTTCAAAGCTTCTGCTGGGATTCCATCTGGTCCCGGTGTTTTCCCAGCTTTTAGCATCTTGATTGCATTCAGGACTTCTGATTTCGTCGGGGGGTCAGTGTTCACTGGTAGTTCTGCTTCCGTTGTTGGTATTGTTGGGCGTGTTGTAGGTGGCGGACGATTTAGAAGTCTTTTGAAGTGTTCAGCCCAGTGCTTTCTCTGTTCCACCTCTTTGGTGATTGACTTTCCATTGTCGTCCTTTATTGGCTTAATCTGTGTCGAACGTTTGCCCGATAGGTTCCTAGTTGTTTGGTAGAGTGTGGCGAGGTCTCCTTTGCCTGCAGCTTGTTCTGCTTCGTTTGCCATGGTTTCATAATATTTTCTTTTGTCTTCCCTGGCACTCTTCTTCACTCTTTTGTTCAGTGTATTGTAGCTTGCATTCAGCTCCTGTTTTTGTTGCTCGTCGTGCACTGGATAATCTTTTGTTTCACTGTCCTTCTCTCTTCTATTAGTTTCCAAGTGTCCGTAGTGAGCCACTGTTTGTCCTGTCTCTTTTTTCTGCCTAGAATTTCTATGCAGGTTTGGCTCCACACCGTTTTCAAGTTGTTCCAGTGCTTTTCGACGCGACCTCTTCGCTAGTGTTGATTTGTGTCTCGGCTTTGTCCTTTATGCTTGCAATGAAGATGTCCTTTGTAGCCTGGTCCTTCAGCTTTTGAGTGTTGAACTTGGCTCCTGTTTCCCTGAAAGCTTTTAATTTGATTTGGATTGTCCCTTGTACGAGATAGTGGTCTGAGCCAACGTCTGCTCCTCTTCTTGCTTTTGTGTCCAGTAGGCTGCGCCTCCACTTCCTTGAGATTGAGATGAAGTCGATTTGGTTTTTGGTTTGCCCGTCTGGTGACACCCATGTAGCCTTGTGGATATCTTTGTGCTTGTATACACTGCCACCAATCACCAGTTCGTTGAAGGCGCAGAAGTCGGCGAAGAGTTCTCCGAGAGCTTCTCTACCCATGATGAGTTCCCTTCCTGTGTTGTCTGGTCCCAGTTTGGCGTTCATGTCTCCCATTAGTATTTTCATGTCGCCAGCTGGAGTATTGTCCATTGTTGCCTGTAGTTGCCTGTAGAATTCTTCTTTCTTTTCGAGGTCTGCGTTGTTTGTGGGTGCATAACATTGTATGATTGACACTTTCCTTCCTTTGGAGTTGAATCTGGCGGTCATTATCCTGGACGAAATCGCCTCCCATTGTATCAGGGCTTTCGTTGCCGTTGGTGACATCATGATAGCCACGCCCTCGGTGTGCGTGTGGTTATCTTCTGGGTGACCGGAGTAGATCACTGACTCACCTGTTGACAATTTGGTGAGTCCACTCCCATTCCATCTGCTCTCACATATTCCCAGCACTTGTATTCCGTATCTTTTCATCTCGTTGGCGATCTGGGCAGCTTTCCCAGTCTCGTACATAGTTCGGACGTTCCATGTTCCTACACAGACTTTTTCTTTTGGTGCAAAGAGGTTCATCGTGCTGAAGTTTCTGTAGCAATTTTGTTTACAGGGTGGGGTTGCTAGCCTCACGCCTGAGAAAGGAATGATTACATTAAGATAAAGTTTAGAGAGAAGCGACCTTTTGGGTTGCTTCCCTTAAAATCGGAAAACAACGGAGAAAACAATCAGAACAACACTAGCAAAAGGAAAATAATTCACAGGAAAAAGGGCAAAAAGCGACAACAACAATACAATACAACAACATGCAATACAGTTAAGCACAGTTAACTAAAATGATATCAAAATGATAGACTCACTGACTTGGGCCAACTTGAACATATAAATCCAACAACATACACAATTATAGATATGAGTTAATGTTGAAAAGTCACAAAATGTCAAAAAATACTTTGTTATAGGTATAGGTAGTCAGTGATATTATATCAACAGGTTCAGTGTTAGAAAGTAATAAATTCCAGAACTTCGTAGTGAGATACAACAAAGAAATGAGAGTTTTATATATATCAGCGAAAAGCCCGCGTAACTTAAGCTGTGTAATAATTGTTGTTTTCTATTTTACTCTTCACCATGGTATATCAAGAGAACGTTGAACTCAATACTCTGTAACATGCCAAAATGTCCGTTGTGCATCGACAATACTGTTTGAAACAAACTCACTGTTGTAATTGTTATCATTATAATTAGAGTTATTATTCTCATTTTGTACTCTGATCATTTTTGGCTTTATTCCAACCGTCAACGTGGACAAATTCCTCTGGTTGATTTTCTTTATATTTGGAGTAAATAAGATGTGAAACTGTGACAAACGATGAGAATTCCATTCTGTATTATGAGTACAGTGTTTAAAATTGAGCATATTAATAATAATAAATAATTTAGTAGAGTGCATTATGTGTCTTATTTACCACTGAGTTAAAGTGAACTCAACGTTTATTAGAGAACGTGGCATAAAATTGGAATAGTTTTGGTCGCCAAACTTCATGAAATCAGAAATAATGTAAGAAAAGAGAAGGATTTTGAAGAGCTTGTAATGCACAGGTATGTATAGGAGAAAAAGTAACGGTGTCTATCTCTTTGTTCCTATAGAGTGAGCGTATCAACTTCATGAGAATGCCTTTAAGCCGTGTTATCGTCAGTCTGCAGCTATTAGATCTTAGAGTGTTGAGGGCCCTTGAATGTGTTACATAGACCTAATTTTCCACGTAGACTGTTTTAACTTATCAATGTACTTAGTAACTGTCAATGTCATTCAGGGAAGTACAAGCTCTCTACATCAACGGTTTGTCTTCTTTCTTCTCTTTTTGAATCGCGGTTTTCGATGGTGTCGTATTGTGTCGTTTTTGTCATTGTTAACATTTGCTAATATTTATTGGAAGTGTAGGCTGACGAACTGACTACGAAAGAAATACCTTAGCCTAGACTATCAGTTGTAATAAAGGTCATATCAACTAAGCATTGTGTGTCTCCATAGTGTAAATCAAACCAACAGTCATGAGGCGGTGTCATGTTTAGAACTGACCCCGCCTAATTCTTTGCAACCTGATCCTACATCGCTTAACATTAGTTGACGGAGATGACAATGGCTTAGCATGCATGCATGATGCTTATCCTAGACTTCTTGATGACAGTCTGAATTGATTTATCCTTTTTGCTTGACATTGTACGCCTAACTTTAACATCACTCATCATATTGTACCACCTAACACGGGAGACAGAAGGCAGGTCAATTTTTCTTTAACTTCATTATGTCGGTCATTCATGAATAATCATTTTAGAAAGCTGAGTGGCCTGAGTGGTCTATTATATGTAGACAAAGAATCTTAACACACTAACAGAAATAAAATTATTTCTAATGGATGATTTTTTTTACAAACTTTTAATGGATCAATAGTTCTACTGAAGCATTTTAATTGATACCAAAATGAATATTCAAGAAAGAAAAATAATTAGAACTTGCGTCTCCACATGGATTGTGCGCCGAGAACACATTCAAGTGAAATCACATATCAGGCAGTCGAATAAAGCCTGCACGAGAATCGGAAAATTTGCCATCAGGAGATGGAATGGAAGAGCTCGTGTTAAGGGGAAACGAAAGCTGATGTGAAATCGTGTAATCAGTTTAGAGAAGATGGCAGGGAGCAGAATGAAATGCGCACGTGCTATCGAAATGTATTGGTAAACAGTATTCTGAATAATACTTTTTGTGCAGAATAAGATGGCCCCATCATTTATTGTGGTGGCTTATTACTAGCTCCAAACTGCCTGAAGGAATTATTAATTACATGTACGGAACAATTTTAAAATACTTGCAAATTTCACGTAGTGTCGGTTGACAGGAGACTCAGAAATACAACACTTATATAGTTTTTGCCCATAAAGTTCAAGATTGAACAAAATAAATGCCTGGATATAATGGCGAAAGAGTTGAGTAGTAAGGATCGAAGGTGAATAAGATGATGAATAACTAAAAAGTTGAGTAACAAAGTGGTGCATTCAACTCAACTCATAGGAACAAGAGACAAGCAAAGTTTTATTATATCAAAGGATAAAGAGGATAAATCTTAAGACTATGCAATCAAATGAAAGAGAGAGTGGAGACATCCACTTATCAGGGCAGGTAAAAACTGATAAATACTTCATTCTGAACACATGGATCGGATTTCAGTCGTCTGATGGCAGTTGATTCAACAAAGTCTGAAAGACTTAAACATTTTGGCCGATGAATGATCTTATAGGATTTTATGGTGTCCACCTGATGACCCATATTAATGAGGTGATTTGGAATGGCTGTGTTGTGAGCGATTATCCCCTCGAGACGCAGGCTTTTTGGTACATGTTCAAAAAATTGGAGGTTTGTCCTTATTTCTGTCCTCTCAATGTAACTGCTACCGCAGATACTTGTAAATTTGTTTACAAAGAGTTAAAGTGAGAAGTGTATATGTAGACCTTTGATCGGACCAGATGCTCTTTGATGCAATCAAATGTCAACTAACATTATGTAAAGTTTGTTGATATGTTGAAATTATTCTGTACATAAATTTAATATATGCCGCAGCCTACTGGTAACGGCCTCCCACTAGAACTAGTAGGGTGCAGAATGCTGAAGGTTAGCAGAAACTCATCGAAGAAGACATTGGGAAGTTGTCGCGCTATGTCATGAATTGGCAGAAGTTAGAATTCATGAGCTGATCATTGGGTCGGTTTGGGTCCCGGTGATTTAATAGTCTACGAGCTTGCTGGCCTTGTAACCAGAAGTTGCTGGATTCGAACCATGGCCATGGATGCGTTCTCCTGAAGAGTCTCAAACTAGGACGAAACAGCTGTACAGTACTCCCAGCTGGTTTTTCAATGGTTCTCTATCTGATGTCAGCTAATGATGAAATCCTCCATTCAATTAAACAAATTCCCCTTCGAAAAGCAATACTTGAAAATAAATTTAATAATTTCTTTAGGCTATGAGAAACTGATGAGAATCCGACAAACTGTTTTTTTTTGATTTATTTAAACTCATAAAAGAAAATAAGTCTATAAGTTATAACTTAGTTGTATAGTGAGACACTGTAACTCTTTCTTTGCTATATTTTATTTTCTGAAAGTATGTTAGGGGATAGATTATTGAAAAAAATATTTCTCCGGAATTATAAGCAATACCTTATTATTAATTTGACCTTACATAATTTATAAATTGAATGGCAGTGTGTATTCCTATGTATGCATTGAATATTATGATGACTAATCATGTAACGTGTCTGTTGTTTAGGCAAACATGACTGATATCTGCTACATGAATGTAAGGCGATTTCTACAGATTTTGTTATTTTAACAAAAGGTCATAAAACCTGAAATATTCTTTTTTTTCACTTCGTTGAAATCCATAAGAATGTATTGCCATGCTTCATTAATCTTCCAGTGCTTAGTTTATTTGGTTTTATTAGAACTAATATTAATGATGATGAATATGATGACCTTAGGTGGTTGGAGGCAATCGGCAGGGAGCCTTGGACCTAGGTTTCGTGTTAGTTGGCAGTCATCAGTCAGCAAGGCGTATCTGCAGTCACATTGAAGGGACGCTTGGTTCTTCTGAGATTCGAACCCGTGTCACCTGATGCTGCGGTCGGAGACGTTACCACTGAGCTATTAGAGCTCGCGATTTACTTCCTGTAAGACTGCAGTGGATATTTTGATTGGACACTAGTAAGTAGTGTGATGTGTCCCGGCCGATTGCCTCCAACCATCTAATATCATCAAATCAATGTGCACCGTGATGGCAAGCTACCTAGGATGGTGGCCACATTACAAACCTGACTGATAGACTTCAGTCTGCAGCGAAGAAAGGACTAAACACATCACACTAGTTACTAGTATCCAATCAGAATATGATGACCATTGGAAATTACTTTCCCCATGATTTCGTATCACCCTCAATAGAAACGGAATGCTAGTCCTGGTACTCAATTCATGTTAACTCTCACAACTTTTCACATTATAAATACTGCCCATTTCACTTCTTCAGTATCTTGATTTGATTGTTCATAATGTAGGAAATAATTGTTTGTCTTCTGATGAAAAAATGGTGACATTAATAACTGAATGTAAAATAATCTGATTAACCCTTTTTCTTCAAAAGCTTATCGTAAAAGAGGAAGATTTTCGCATACATTCTTCAGGTAGACAATTCAGATAGTTCTAGGTCATACAATCTTGACTGTTACATTCTTGCCATGAACCAATATCAATTAGAGAGATCACTTTAAACCAGGTAGCATTGGATAGCCGTATCATCCTGTTTTCGGCTTCCTCATCAGTGAACACCCACTACCCACCAGGGATCGAACCAAGTACCTTCAGGTTACAACACCAAGTTCGATGAGTATGCAGCCATTTGGACTGGAATTCAGTGACTCCTGAAGCTGAAGTATTATGTCGTTAGCAGTGAGGTCCCTCACATGAAGGTGCAGTGAATGATCATGGAAAGTGTTGGCGAGGGGATCACTATATCAAGTAATTTATAAAGTTAGAATTCTTGGTTCATTGGATTCTAGGTCAAATGACTGAATAAAAAACCAGCTTGGTCTTGTAACCTGATGGTCCCGGATTCGATCCCTGGAGGGATAGTGGGTGCGTAGTTTTGAGAAGTCCCGAGAAATAGGACGAAACAGCTGTCCAGTATCCCCAGGTTTTCCAATGGTCCTGTAAGCGATGTCAGTTCATGATGAAATTATTACATAGGTTTATCTGATATATATATATATATATACCCAGAGAAGAAGAGAAGAATAGCATCAGCTCTTTACTCGAACACCTTGTCATCTCCGGACATCGGGAATCCCCGGATGAATGCTTCACAGTGCTACACAGATTTCGTCACTATCATATAAAGTGACTTCGCATACTCCATCTGTACACAACTGAAGCATTATCTATTCGAGGTCTGAAACCGGACCTCTGCATTCAAAAGTGCTACATACATTCACTCACCCTACCGTGGCCAGAGTAAAGTTCTTGCTACAATTTTGCTTCTTTCTTTTATTATGTAAGTTAACTATTATTATTATTACTATTATCTTGTTATCATTATTATTCCCATCATCAGTATTCTATTACGACTCTATTAATGTTTATAAACAACATTGCTTTTTCATACAGATTTTATGTAAAAATACTTTATTACCTTTCCACTAGTTCCTGTCCGTTCTACACGAGTTTATTGATTAGTCATTATCTCACACTTATTACGTCATGCCAACTTCTGTCTCTTTTCTATCTCACAATTAGTCATCCCTTCTTACACCTTACATTATGTAGTACATTTTTCGAGGACAAAGTTTACCAGTATCTGATTGGTCTAAAGATTTCTTTGTTTAATATAATTATGATTGTACAGGTCATGAAAATGAATCGTCGAAAGGATAACTTTCATCGCTGTTCACGTCTTATATATATATATATATATATATATTTGCCAGGGACGTCATCCAATTACTAACATTGTTATATTTAATATGAAACATATTTTAATGCACTGACTAGATTCTACTCTTACATTCAGATGATTTTCTGTACATTTCGTTTTTCATTTAATGGCTTTAATGACAGTATGGGTTCGAATCCCAGGCGGTGCGTACTGCTGATGGTTCTCAAACTAGGATGAAACAGCAGCCGTCCAGCACTCCCTGGTTTTCAATGGTTCTCTAACTGTTATCAATCCGCCATCAACTCGTAATAACATAACTAACCCTTACAAATCAAACTATAGAAAAATAAGGAAAATGTGGGCAAATAACTTATTACTGATATTGTTTTAATTACAAGACTAGACAGTCTGATTGTTCTTCTTTTTCCTCGGATATCGAAAGATCATTCATCCTAGAACATATAAAGAATGTTTCTGAAGTAATGGCTCGAATACTGAAACCCTTTGAAATAGATGCAGCATACAAAGCAGCAGAATCATTCCAGTCGAAACGATACCGGCGAAAACACCTAACAACAGAAGAAGAGGAAGAGATCAACATCGTCCACAGTCTCCTTGTGTAAGCACTACCCAACGTGGTTGGATAGAGGAGGTGTAAAGTCAATCGGTGCTGCATATTGTCACACCTTGTGGATACGGAGCAAAAAATTGATAAAAATTAAGCCTTTACTATTTATTCAAGGTGCTACCTCACTTCCCCAAGTTTGTATTCTTTCGACTGCTAAGCATAGCTATGGCAGCTACCATGAAAATTTTTCAACGCAGTCTTTCTCTTCATAAAAAGCCTGTTCAATTCTTCTTCCTCCCATGACCTTCAAACGTGACTTAGGATATTTATCACTTCCAACGACATTGGATAACTGTGAAAATTATTTTTATTTGTATTGCTAACTTTATTATTGATATCTTATTGTGCTACAGTTGCATATTTTAATCTTGGTCTCACAACGTATTATTACTATGATCCTACATACATTCTACTTGGTTACATTTGATTCCGTTGATGAATCAGCGGCACAGTGGTAGAGCTCTCGCTGACCATGCAGGTGGGCCAGGGTTTGATCCCCGGCCTCCAGCGCACTCTTCCTTTACCTCGGTAAGCCAGTAATAAGACTAGTAAAGAGGGAAGGTTGGGCATGAGGCTAGCAACTTCATCCTGTAAAAATAATCACCACTGCTACAGAAAATTCAGGCCTCTTTCTTAAAGCCCTATGTTCCACTGGGAACGTAAAGGAATAAAAAACGATGCCCATTGCTTAAAATTTCTGTGATTAATATTTTGCTATGTAATTATAAAGTCAGACAAGAATTTGCTGAAAATACTCATTCTCATGCTAAAAATCGTATTCTGTGAAACACAAATCTCATGAACTGTCATAAGCACCCTTTCTTCCTTCGTTCCGTTGAGCACTACGTAATTTTCAACTTTTATTTTCATTTCTAAAGCCACTTCTGTGTGTCAGTGGCACAGTGGGTGGACTCTCGCTGATCATCCACATTGTCCGGGGTTCAATCTCCTACCGACGTACACCCGATATCAACGGTCAGCCTGCAAAATTCGGGCTACCGGTGTCACAGGCTAAAAATTCCATACTTGTAGCAAAAGTATGGTGTGGAATCAAGCTATAATCAAAAATAAATAAAATAAAAAATTATATCTTGTTAGGTCTAGATTATTGCACAATGTAGTCTTTAATTTGACCTTTGACCTGAAATATTTCTAGATAAGTACCACTACCTATCTTCTGCTCATTACACTTAGTAAATTTATTAATTCGACCTTTGACCGTAAATAATTCTGGAACATTCTCACCTATTTACTACAAATACACGGATGTACAGCCCAGTTGATGATTTCGTCGAGAAGACTTAATGGGTATTTTCGGTGATTTGAAGAAGTGTATTCGTCGAGATGGGTGTCTGCATCAACTGCAAGTCGAGGAACATAAACTAGATATCAGAAGACATGGCATGTATTCTTTCATATCAATGCATGTAGACAACTATGGACACTAGTTTGACCGAGAAAGGAAAATGTGGAATTACATTAGAGTTCTAAAAATTACAAGAAAAAACACAAACACACAAATATCAAGTCATTAGGAATCAACACGGTTGTTTCCATGAGAGTAGAAGTGATTGGATGATTCTGTTTGTATACATAACTCTGGTTTCTCCGAATGAATGACTAAAGCTTCATCAATACAAAGGAGACGGAAGCGTACGGTCTTTGGTAGGTTGTTCTTCACTTTGTAGATCCCTTTGAAGCAGACGTCTGTTCAGACGGAATGACCAGTATTGATGAGATGTTCGATTATCACACTCCTTATACAGCCATTACTACTTTTTTGTAGCCGCGTAGCCTAGTGTTCCTCAACTCTTTTGGAGAGGATACGCGTCGAACAACCAATATGCCTGACTCCACTGCAACAGGTGAACGGATACATGCACACAGAAGTGGCCAGATGAGGGATCTTGTCTTTAAAGCTTCTGCAGATCAATGGACGACTGGATAACACTATTGTTTATTAAAAATAATGTCTGCAATTTAGCCGTTATTATTCTTGTAGACATCTGATTTTAACCATGTTGTGCCTCCGCACATTAGTATTTCATTCACTATTTTATGTTAGTGATTCTCCCAACTGTTTGGCAAGAAAAATGAAGAAAAATATGTGGCTAAAACAGATGTCTATATCGTTTTCAGACCTATAAATTTTCATATCTTCAGTAACTTGAATATTCCCATAATGTATTCAGAATAAAATAGTTAGAAGGAGCAATTTTTTTCCATGAATTCTTTTTCAGGCTCTACAATTATAAAACCATTCATTTAAGCATACAATAGACAGGAAAGTCAAATTAGAATCATTTCAGGAATGTATTGTTTAACAAGTATAAAATGGGATGGAATAATAGTCAGTTAGTTTTGAATATGCATGGTCAATGGGAACATGAGATTAAATGAAATAATTGCGAGACAATATGAATCCTACAGAAAATAAACCAACGAATGAGGTTGACTGGACATAAGTTCAAGGGTGAAAATATCGACAATAATAATGGTTATGAAATAATAGCGATGATGTGGTGTAAACTACCAGATATTTGACATTCCCCCTATTATTCTACAGCAAAGTGGTTGGTAAAGTCATTGGAACCTTAACACCATGAACTAGTGAAATTTATTGTGAAAGATGTAGAGACTACCGAAAGCCAGAAGGTAACGGGAAAGAAAATGATGTCATTGGATGTGGCATCATTATTCAACAACTTTCCACTGTTCGAATCAGTCAACTACTTGTGTGACCAACTGACAGAACAAAAGACAGAAAGTCAAGGAATTACTATTGAAATGCACTATGGATGTCCAGTTTATGTTCAGCAATGATTTTTACAGACAAGTTGGTGGTGCTGCCATGGAATCACCTCTGGGCCCTAGGCTAGATGATATTTTCCTGGCAGAGCTTGAAAATGGTTCACTTAAAGACTCGATTAAATGTCTTGACAATTATTGTCGATACGTTGATGATGCCTTCATCGTTTGTGATACGAATATTAATAAACAAGAGCTTCTGAATGCTGTTAGTAGTGTTCACCCAGCTATTCACTTCACATGTGAGAAAGAAGAAAATGACAGCATACCTTTCCCAGACGTCCTCCACACCATGAAAACAGATGGATATCTGCGAAGGAAACTATTTGGAAAGAAGACTTGAACGGGTTAGTACACCAATTTTCATAGCTTCACACCGATTTAATATATAAGAAACTTACCTTAGTTATAGAATGAGAGCATATTTCCAGAGGAACTGAAACTTACACTACAAGAAAGTGGACATCCATAGAAATTCCTGAAGACATTACCTGTCAATACCTAGGGATAGAGTAACGATGATTATCGTAGATAAGAAACTTTTGTATCTTAAACTAAGTTACAAAAGGGAGATTTCAGTTGAGATCAAACAATGTCTACTTAACACAGTAGTAGAGACAACATTTCCCGCAGCTAAACTGGTGCTCAACTTCTCAGCTAAACCAGTGCTCACACGGCTAGTCAAGGATAAATTACCAGAGATAGCTTCATCAGTGTCGATCTATGAATTCAACTGCTCATGTGGAGCTAGTTACACGCTGTGCGCATTATCCAAGCGTGCACGTGAACATGTACCTGTATGGTTGAGTGAAGAGGTAACCAAATGCGTAAATAGTGCAGTCTTAACCTACTTGGTAGATACTGGACACTCGATAAAACCTGACCAGGGTTTCTCAGTTATTTACCACATTTCTGGTTACCTCTCTAGAGAAGCTCGACTACGTCTTCTATCGGTAGCTGAAGCGACGTCAATCAATACCAGAAGGTCTCCTCCTTGTATACAATAGAAGTATGTTCAACCTCTATGCTTACCTTGGCCTACAATAAGGCCAACAAATCCTATTGCAACATTTTTTATTTATCTTTTATCTTCTTACTTTCCTCTGTTTCATTGACAAACGTTCATTTCTGACTTTTTACGATTTCATGACCATTTTTATGATTTCTATTACCTTTGGTTTAAGTAATGCTTTTCTAACATGTTATCATATTTACAAAATCTTAATAACTTCGCTAAATTCATTATTATTACTATTTATTAATCGTTCACAAATAGAACTCTTACATTTACACGACATCATCGCTATTATTTCATAATCATTATTATTGTCGATATTTTCACCCTTGAACTTATGTCCAGTCAACCTCATTCGTTGGTTTATTTTCTGTAGGATTCATATTGTCTCGCAATTATTTCATTTAATCTCATGTTTCCATTGACCATGCATATTCAAAACTAACTGACTATTATTCCATCCCATTTTATACTTGTTAAACAATACATTCCTGAAATGATTCTAATTTGCCTTTCCTGTCTATTGTATGCTTAAATGAATGGTTTTATAATTGTAGAGCCTGAAAAAGAATTCATGGAAAAAAATTGCTCCTTCTAACTATTTTATTCTGAATACATTATGGGAATATTCAAGTTACTGAAGATATGAAAATTTATAGGTCTGAAAACGATATAGACATCTGTTTTAGCCACATATTTTTCTTCATTTTTCTTGCCAAACAGTTGGGAGAATCACTAACATAAAATAGTGAATGAAATACTAATGTGCGGAGGCACAACATGGTTAAAATCAGATATCTACAAGAATAATAACGGCTAAATTGGTGATATTATTTTTAATAAACAATAGTGTTATCCAGTCGTCCATTGATCTGCAGAAGCTTTAAAGACAAGATCCCTCATCTGGCCACTTCTGTGTGCATGTATCCGTTCACCTGTTGCAGTGGAGTCAGGCATATTGGTTGTTCGACGCGTATCCTCTCCAAAAGAGTTGAGGAACACTAGGCTATGCGGCTACAAAAAGTAGTAATGGCTGTATAAGGAGTGTGATAATCGAACATCTCATTAATACTGGTCATTCCGTCTGAACAGACGTCTGCTTCAAAGGGATCTACAAAGTGAAGAACAACCTACCAAAGACCGTACGCTTCCGTCTCCTTTGTATTGATGAAGCTTTAGTCATTCATTCGGAGAAACCAGAGTTATGTATACAAACAGAATCATCCAATCACTTCTACTCTCATGGAAACAACCGTGTTGATTCCTAATGACTTGATATTTGTGTGTTTGTGTTTTTTCTTGTAATTTTTAGAACTCTAATGTAATTCCATATTTTCCTTTGTTTCTATATGCATCCTAATCACAACTCACTGATCAAACTTTTCATCTTATTGGGTAACAGGTTTCGATGAAATTGTTTGATGGTCGCGCTGTAGTTATGAAATGGTAGAAGTTAGATTTCATTAGTCAATGGATTGGGTCCCCGTGGCTGAATTAATAACTATGTTTTTTATCAGTCTTCAAGCCGCCCTAGTTACAGCATGATTACTCATCACACTTTTGAAATGTCTTGACAACAATAACCTTAAGATTACCTTTTTTATCGGAGAAACCTAATGAACACACACATGGAAAAATAAGTGTATATAACTGCGGTTGTACAGCTAAGTGAATGAATTCAGGTAAAGGATGCTCTTCGCTGAACTACGTGTTTTGTTTTCATTAATGCCTATGTTCTATGTTTTCTCACGAAAACTTTCTATAATATTTCTTCCATAATCGCAAACGTAAATAGGGATTTTGTGTCAGTTCCCTTGTGTATAAGGCTGTGGGGTCTTAAAATGCTGATTTTTGTGTTCGTCCACGTCTCCAGGAGTCAGCTGTATCGTATCAAACGGAATAAGTTTGTGACCTATCCCTTTGATCTATCTTCTAGTATTCCGTTTTTAACAGTTTGAGTGTGCCTCAGCGTGTCAGTTTTAGAATACTTACTTGCCTCGGACGTGATCCGGGGTTATCCCAGGCCATGGCAGTGCTAAAACCATTTATACGGTAGTAATTCTAGTTATTATTTCGTGAGTCTAAAAGTCACACCACTTAATAGAGAAACTATACTGCTTTTGAGTAGTCAAACCTTAATGTCGATTCCTTATTCCTAACTCAGAACACAAAGAATAAATAAGTAAAATAATAAATTTATCCTCAGCACAAAACAGTATTTATTTGTGTCCGATTTTCGCCAAATGTTGTGTGTGAATGAACAAGACAGGACAAATTCTAGTGAACTGATTACAACTATTACCTTGATTGTTGGTGACTAGTGGTAGAATCCAAGATATGCATTTCTTCCTTCTTTGTGACTAATCAGCTAAATGCATCCACAATGTAATCGAATGATGGTGGACTCAAAATGAGCATTTATCGTTTCAAATGTCAAGGTGTTACCACTGGATTATTGGGTCACTAGGGCTACTTCTTGTGAAATGGGTCTTTTTTATTATTGTTTTCGTCTTAGTGGAGATACATTCAACCTGTCAATGCAGATTAGGTTGAAGTACGTATGCTGGATTCCACTGGTAGTAACCATGATACCAAACACTATCGAAGTGTTAATACCATGAGCAAATACATCAAATGAGACTGGACATCTCAGTTCAGCACAGTCGTACAACTAGAAATTCAAATTAACCTAAACACTTATTACTTCTTTATTTAATTGAATTTTAAAGTTTCCTGTAGATTGCTCGGTATCAGATTGACATGTTGGCTTCTTGTGCAGATGCTTCGACGATGTTTGGGCATGTAACTAGAATTTAATTAGTGGATGGTGACTAACAGTGGAATCCAGCATGCTCATTTCGTCTTATTTCGGACTTGTCATCTGGATGTACCATCCACCAGTTAAATTCTAATTAAATTCCCAGGCATCGTCGAAGCATCTACACAAGAAGCCGACATGTCAATTTGGGACCTAGCACTTCAGACCAATCAATCGACGGGAAAATGTAAAATTCAATTGAATAATCAATATGACCGTTGTGCAAGAGGTGCTCTCGTGGACCAAGTGGTCTAGTGGATAATATTTTGGCATTTGAAACTGTGGGCAATGAGTTCAAGCCTCGGTGAGAACATCACCACTCACATGGAAATGCAGTTACATCCAGTGACGAGTCCCAAATAGGACGAAATGCGCGTTGTCCTGGATTGCACTGCTTTTCACCATCCACCAATTAAATACGTAATTCTTCTGTTTTCATGTACGTTAACTAAAGGACTATTTTTGATTGCATACTAGTCAGTCACTAGTGTAATGTCTCCAGTCCTTTGTTTGCTGCTGACTGAATTCTATCAGTCCAGTTTGCAATATGGCTATCATGTCAGGTGGCTTGCCGTCACGGTGCACTTTGAATTCTTGATATTAAATTGTTAGAGGCAATCGGCTACAGGAAGCCTTGGACCTAGGTTTCGTACTTGCTGGCACTCATCAGTCAGCAAGGCGTATTTGAAACCTCGAAGGAATTCATGTCCCTCCCGGGATTCAAACCAGCGTCATCCAGTGCTGCAGTCATAGACGTTACCACTGAGCTATTTTGGCTGGCGACTGGACACTAGTCAGTAACTAATATGATGTGTCTGGTCCTATCTTTGGTGCAGACTACATTCCATCAGTCAAGTTTGCAATGTTCGAATCTCCGAAGGAACATGCGTTCCTTCAAGGTAACTGCAGGTACGCCTTGCTGACTGGTGAGTGCCATGATTCTTTCAGTTATCTTATGCTTCTGTGCATAAGTATTTTATTAACTATTTTATGTCGATTATTTTGCCAACTATTTGTCGGGAAAAATGAATAATGAATATTTTATGCGTAAAAGTATACTAAATCGTTTCGATGTGTACATATTGTCATATTTTGTTGTTCCAGTGATTAATGAATTAACCTTTGTATGTCTAGCTGACCCTGTCTGAACTAGAGATATCTATTATATATTTATCATATTGATTTTTGTTATCTTTCATATCCCGACAACAATCCCATAAAATCAAATAACTTCTAGTGATAATGACAGCATCATCAACAACACGAAATATGTGAGACAAAACAAATATTTTCAAATGATTTTATCTTACGATTTCTTATATGGAAACTTTTTACTCCGAGTCTACATTGAGACGGTTGAAAAAAATCTAAAATTGAAGCTATAAGATAAACTTATTCCCGTTCGGAATGACACACAATTGTTATTAAGTTTCTGAGTAATTTACAATGAACACTGAGTTTCTAAAATCTGTATGTAATAGCATACAACTATCAATTTATTATTCCATGATTGTGTTCAGTCAAAACTGGTTGACAACGTAAACATTGCAAATACTGCTTAGAAACATGTGAGTCTTCTTGATTTTATTGGAGGAAAGCAGTAATAAATGAGATATAGTCGCTATTTGGTTTAATAAAGGACGGATCGATTATATCATCTAGTTTTATGTAGGTTATATATATATATATATATATATATA
The DNA here is from genome assembly GCA_944472135.2 of Trichobilharzia regenti. Lineage (NCBI taxonomy): Eukaryota > Metazoa > Platyhelminthes > Trematoda > Strigeidida > Schistosomatidae > Trichobilharzia > Trichobilharzia regenti. The sequence goes on from OX235262.1 coordinate 134,612,763, forward strand.
TATATATATAGGAATTCCTCCATTGTTTTTTATCACTGCCATAGAGAAGTTTGCCCTAGGCCGCAGAAAACAAGACTATATTGTTCTTGATAGTATCATGCACTCCATGATTTTAGTGATATGTAATTCTCACTTCTGAAGGGCTGATTTAAGGAGATCCGTGTCTGTCCAAGTTGCTTCAGGCAACAAGCTTTCAGAGTGCACCCATCGAAAGCAGTCTGCTAGGACTGTGAGCTGACTACTATACAATTTGTGGTATCACATAGTTAAGGCTGGTATGCAGAGATTAAAAATGTTAGGATGTCAGCTAGTGAAGGAGAGGTAACAGTCGGATTTCTGTTCGACATAAACGATGACCGTTAGATTTATATGGCTTCTGATTTTGATAATCCGTGGTGTTACAGTATCAGGAGCTATAAATATATCCGTCGTATGCTATCTTTAACCGCAACATGTAATCTAATATACACGTCTATGGGTTTATGAGTTCTCTCTCTCAACTGGAGAGATCATTGATAAGTGCCATGGTATTCAGGATGGCAGTATAAGCTTTGTTTCAAGACTTCCAGTCATATGACGACAATTTCGCATTCACTATGTATTTTTTTGAAACTTCATTAAAAGCCGCAAAAAAGTTGATGGCCATGATAGGTTAGCTGATATTTTATCAGACGGCGTATTACACCAGGACCCTACTGATTGTAGAATTGTGACAAAATCAACCCAAAAATTGAGATTTACCAAGAATCGAAACAAGAATAGCTCATTATCATACTTTTAAGATTCCTGCTTGTAAATAGAATGAATGTCTAGCATTGGAACTGAGATACTGACAGGTTGGTGAGTAATCAAGATGGCTAGTGATGAGGTCGTCCCCAAATGTTGGTACCTAAAGTATATTTAGCAGCTTTCCGAAAATATATATTTTTAGAATTTAGTGTAAGTGTTATTTTTATAAATGAGCAGCAAGCAGCGGATTAAGTCACGTGGTGCTCAGACGAATGAACAACTCTGAAACGACTAGTGTAGTTATGTTATCTGAGTTGGATAGTTTAACTGCGAAGCTTTTATTGTCTCTCCAGACAACATCTTCAGCGCTAACTTTAATATGTCTTCATACTGTAACATGGTTTGCGAGCGTCCTAAACACTATGCCACCGATGCACAAGCGAAAACCGACAAACTGGTCGAAGAAGCAGCCAACGAAGACAGGACTCCAGGTGAACATAGACAGGAAGGAGGTGATGAAAATAACCAACCAACAACAACAACAACAACAGCAGCAGCAACATCCAGCGTCAATCACCATCAACGGGAGGGATTTGAAAGTGGTCACTTCATTCACTTATCTACGGAGCATTGTCTCAACTACAGGAAGTCGGAACGGACGAGGATGTCAAATCGAGCGAGAATCGGGAAGGCGAGCGAGAAACACATTCATCAACCTGAAAACAATCTGGAAATCTTCGTCACTCAGCCAGCTACAACAACAAAATTCAGTCGGATTTTCAATACAAACGTCAAGTCAGTCACTTCTTCTATACGGATCAGAAACTTGGCCGGCGGGTCACAAAGAATATTTTCAACAGCCTGTTTCAGATCTTTATCAACCAACAACTGTCTTTGCTCTATACTGAAGATCAGATGGCCAGGCCGGAAAGAATCACCAACAAGAAACTATCTGGGAACAAACAAAACAAGAACCAATCCCCAACCAACAGCAAATATGCATGAGAAAGTGGAGACGGATTGGACACTCGTGGCTGAGGAGGCCGCTGGTTGACATCTCGCGCGCGTCAGGCCATTGCTCGAGTGGAACCAGCCCGAAAGGGAAGCGGCGAAAGGGTCGTCAGTGCAAGGGTGACATGGAAGAGATCGTGTGAAGAGGAGTTGAGACAGTATGGACTAACATGGATGCAGGTGAAAAATACAGCAGAAGACAGAAGCAGGTGGAGACATGTAGTTGAAGCCCTATGTTCCACTAGGAACCCAAGGAAACAATAATAAAAATGACTGAAATCAGGTCTTCTTATTTTAGTAAGTATGAACTTGTGAACTATCGATCAAAAGATCAGTAAGTAGGTCAATGATTCATCGTCAAAGGTATAGTATATTTTATGGGTAACAAGAAGTAGTTATACATAAAGATGAAGCCAATTTTGTTGTTGAGTATGCTGATGATCTGGCTACTACCATACCCGTCATATCTCGAACAGATTATGCATAGCTTTTTATCAGAAATAAGTCAACCATCCTTGTCATACGGTCTTAAACTAAATCCTTCCATCTAAATCTTTCATCATTTCTAACTCGGAAATTGTTTCACAGGGTAAATGCTAAAACAGAGCAGCTGTAAAATGTACCTTATGCTTTCTAATTTATCTTCAGCTGAGCCATATATATATATATACACCGCAAACTGGTAGAAGTCAGGCTTCATAGAGCATTGGAATCCATTACAGTGGGTGAATTGTGGCAGTCTGAAGATCCTCAGTTCGATCCCTGGTACAGCCATGGGTGCATGTCGCTGAAGAGCCAAAATCTAGAAAGAAACAATTGTCCAGTACCCACAGATTTTCAATGGTCCTCCAGCTAACTTCAAAGTGTGATGTAACTTAGTACCATTTAAATCCCTATAAATCAATACTTAAAAACATAATGATCTGATTATTTTTTTAATCTGTAAAAGGAATTACAATTACTTACATAATAGTGCACTTTTCTCTACTTCTCAGTCTATATTGCTTTTTGAAGATAATAAATAATGAAATGAATAGTTTAAGTAAAATGAAATATTCTATATACTTTTGTGTAATTAATAAAATATGTGCAGTTATGTCTATCTATACCATCAAGAAAGAGACTTGTTGTCTAGCGAGAAATAACCCCTATACATTGATTTAATCAGACGTCTGGAAAAAATACTGTTTTGGGCTTGACTACAAATTTATATCAGTTAGAGAAATATTGAAAACCAGGGAGTATTGGACAGCTGTCTTGTCCTAGTCTGGGACTCATTGACAGTATACAACGACTGGGATTTGAACCCGGGATCTGTAGGCTACAAGGCAAGTACGTATAACATTCAGCCACTGGGATGCGTCGTATCAGCCCATGAATTCTAACTTCTACCAATAAGTGATTTTAGCACAGTCACTAGCCTCTATCTGTTTGTTTTAAAAGTTTCAGTTCATTATCATTTGTGTTCAGTATCATTTGAACATTTTGCAAGCCTTCTTTACCTACCTGGGAAGCATCGTTTCAACTACAGGCAGAACGGAACTGACGAGGATATCAAAGCAAGGCTCGGAAAAGCAAGACAAGCTTTCACTACTCTTAAGTCTGTATGGAAGTCAACAGCACTCAGCATCAAAACTAAGATCCAGATTTTCAACTCCAATGTGAATTCAATCAGGGCTACTATATGGATCAGAGACTTGGCCAGCGCGTCATAAAGAGCATCTCAAACAAACTTCAGACCTTCATTAACAGTTGTCCTCGCCTAATAGTACTCAAGATCAGATGGCCAGAAAACATCAGCAACAAGGATCTCTGGGAGTGAACCAACCAGGAACCGACTGAGCAACAAAAATGTGCAGGAAGAAATGGAGATGGATTGGCCATACTCTGAGAAAACAAACCGTGAAGTGACATCACTAGACAAGCCGTTTCTCGAGGGGAACCCGAAAGGGAAGCGGCGAGTTGGTCGTCAATGCGACGGTCACATGGATGAGGTCATGTGAAGAGGAGATGAAAGCATGTGGGCAGACTTGGAGTGGGGTGAAAATGTTGGCAGAGAACCGAACGCAATGGAGACGTTTGGCTGAAGCCCTATGTTCCTATAGGAATTAAAGGAAATAATAATAACAAACCTACCTTCTGAATTCCTGTCTTAACTAAAAACAAATAAGGCAGAGTGTATTAAACAAACTGCGTATGTGAAAAGGATAACTAACTGTATCGCTTTTGAATAAAGTGAATTTGATCTGAGTTAGAGATAGAGTGTTTCTCTATCTGGTTTTTTACGTTTAGTGAAGTCACTTAAGTTTTATGCTCACATGTTTAACTGAAGTGAATATCTGCATGTATCTTCTTAGCGTTTTATGGTATACACTTATGACAAAGGAGTAAGATACAGTGAATTCTAATATTCTACATGATGTTATAGAATTTCTATTTGCTTATAAGGATACTGAAGATGTAATTAACTCGAGAGTATATTTATTCAGGTGAATGTCTATTCAGTTACTAAATGATAGCAACTAAACAGGCTACTTTATTAATTGGAACAGAGCAAGAACTACAGCTTTAGCAGAATAAATTAGTACCATCTTTTATTTTGTTGCCTTCTCGTCAGCTGCTTATAGGCTAAAGACATTATTAAATATATCTACAAAGACAATTTTAACATACTTGCACAGAGTTCATTTTTAACAAAAATCAGTTGATCATTGTATGCATACAGTAATAATATATACATATATACATGTAATATAAAACACTATTCCAAACAATAATAATCATACACAATGGATACGTTTCAGCATTTCGCATTCAGATGACAGAGAGATAAAAATATCCAGTTACCAGGGCAAAGAAAGACTGATAACCGCTTCTTTCTGGACGAACAAACCAGGTTTCAGGCGCTTGATGGAAATGGCTTCAACAAACTTGAGGAGAACTGAACTCATTTGCCTATTGATAATTCTGAACTATCTTGCGGCGTCCACCTCATGATCCATGTCAAGCAGATGTCTGGCGATGGCGCTGTTTAAGGCATTTGTTCTCTTTAGACATAAGCTTTTTGGTACATGTTCAGAAAATCGTAGATACGTCCTTCTTTCTGTTCCTTCAATGTAACTGCTTCCGCAGATACCTGTTTTTTCCTTCACGTTCCCAGTGGAACATAGGGCTCCAGGCTAGAGGCTTGAAGATTCCGTAGCAGTGTTGATTTTTACAGGATGGGGTTGCTAACCTCATGCCCGACCTTCCGTGTTTACCAGTCTCACCACTGGCTTAGGAAGGTAAAGGAGTGCGCCGGCCGGGGCTCAAACCCCGAACAATGTGCATGGTCGGCGAGTATCTTAACCGCTGTGCCACCGACGCACACAGATACATGTAAATTTCACTTAACTATAACTTGCAAATATATGATCTTACGTCTCTTCCTAGAAGTAAAGAATCGCTGTCTGTTGTTATTTCACCTACTAGAATGAATATTTCTACAGAATTTTGGTACTTTAAACTTTAATAGGTGCGTCTGAATATCAGAGAGGAGAGACACACTACTCTCATTAGTATGCACTTACATTTGTCTGATAGAACCCAAAACGAATAAGACGCCTATCACATTGCTAGTCACCGCCTATCGTACATAATTACCATCTATATGATATCATTTCCGTTTTCACTCCATGCAATGAGTCGTTAGTCTTGATAGTTCTGGGAGAATATTACAGAACTTGAAATTTCATTACCATAGTTTCCAGGATAATATGTTTCTTAAACTGGTTGATTTCATATGGATTTTCTCACTCATATGCTTGAAAAAGAAGAGGAAGATAACAGTAATAAAATCTGAATACATTTGAGTCACTGATCATCCGAATGATAATGTCACACCCAATGTGTTTACCAGTTTATATGTATACATGGTTACCTGTACATAGAGACAACTCATTGATTTCTGCGTGTCAGGGCTACAGAACAATTCAAATTGCGCGATTCAATCATTTACGGAAATAGATGGCTAAAGTCACCTATCGCAAAGAAAGCACATCATACAGACTGATCATGAATTTAATTTCACTCATGCCTGTAAACTCATCTATAAAGATAAGTTTGGGTTATGTACTTAAATGCATTAAAACCCTAACCATAAAAAGATTTGAACCTGTTTTATGTGTTAAAAAAAACTGTTTATCATTACTTCAGTCTTGCCTTGATAATCCAATTATAGAAATATGGTTTTTTTGATCTAACAATATTTTTTACCTCACCTCTTGTTACTTTATTTTACTACCTTTTTATTTGTGATCATTGCTCGTAAACGTATAGACCTATAATGATAAAAATTTGATCATTTATACTTTGTCACCTTGTATTTATATAAAGTTATGTATGACAAATGCGTGTGTGATCACACTGTTCGAAATGTTTTGCCCAAATACATTACACGTTCCAGAAAGAATCACATCCTCTTATTGTTTCGTCGAAATTCAAAAAGGTGATTAAGTTCTTTAAATCACCAGTATTAGCCCATCAATTTATTGGTTGCATTCCGTTACATCGTAGACAACTAGCAGTCTGATTCTGTCAGTCTAATACAGCAATATTAAAGGAAAAGAAGCACCTGATTGTGGATGTGTTTTAATGAAGTTAAAAAAAATGGTTAATAATAATAATGACTTACTTTATTCCAAAAACAGTACTTGTGATACAGAATGGAATTTTCAGCATTAATCAAAATATTGCATCTAATTTCCTCAAATTATAAATGAAATTAATCACACAGAAAATTTTCCACATTTACAATAGAGGTAGTGTCAAAAACATGCAGCATATAAAATGGAAATAATAATAATAACAGCCAAGGTAATAATAATTATACAAGTGAAAATTGCTGTGGGCTTGTTTCACACAGTATTGTCATTATATGCGGTATAGAAATCCTAGCATGCTTAAAAATATTGAATATAATATTCTCTTTACATGATATGGTTAGGGGAAAAACAAAGATTGCAGCAGTCATAGATATAAGTTGGTGCTTGCAGTTATGAGAGTAAAACAAAGAAGCAACAGGACCATAAATATAATAGAAATAATAAAAATAAAACTTGAAGGTATGTTTATAAGGATGGATGGCGGAAATTGTTTATTTACTAGATGAAAAAGGTTAGTTAATTCTTGCCTGATACTATTTTCATCACATAAAATGCGTTCCAAGTATGGTATCATAGATTTTCTATAATTAGACGTGCGAGCATACAGTTTTCTGAAGTTACTTCTTGTTCTACCTGAGGAGACGCAAGGTGAAATCTGAGGGTAAAGTGGATGCTCCAAGTCAGACAAAATCCCTCTAGCAGATTTATTGCACGAAGTCAAGTGCCTATCGATAACAACATTAACTATGTGTTCCTCTGGGACAACACTCACCCTACTGACAATCTTCAGCATCTCTTATTGACATTATAATTGAGTTGAAATCGTGGCGTGTTTTAAAGCTAAACACCGTTAATCCTGATAATAATAATAATAATATAAAAAGGTATGTAGAACAAGTTTTCGGTGTTTACTGGTGCCATCGACTAGGACATGAATAAATCAAATGAAAGTATTCTTTGTGTATTAAAGATCTCTGAAATCTAACAGACAATTGATTTAGTTGAATACGAATACGGGGTCTAGTATGGAAATAAGTGTATGTCACAGAAATGACAAATGTCCTCAGTTATCTCTCACCTATAACTTAAAAAAAGGTTAATTCAGTTCCAAACGACAACATAGAAAGAATGTTCATTGACTGTTTAGCAAACAGAACCATGAATGACATCGAAAGGTGGTGAATAATGATATATATATATATATATATGCTAGTAACAACAAGGTGTTTCTCATCACAATGACTAAATTCTGATCCGTTTGAAACCTGACCTATGAAATCCACTGTACATTTTGTTCTTGAAATCTTTTGTAATAAATTTCATTGTTGGAATATTTGTAAGAGTTAAAGGAGAAGGTTTTCAAAATATTTTAAGTCACTAAGTAGCAGAAGTTGGAGTTCATAGGCAGTTGGATTCGGTACTATTGGCGGAATAGTCTACAAGCTCTCTTTGGAACAGGAACAACTTGAGCACTGACGACTTCCCCTGAACTGCAATGAAACGACTACCTGGTACTGGCTAGTTTCTCAGTGCTTCTCTAACAGATATCAACTCGTGGTCAGACATGTGACTAATTAAATAACTGGAAACCAACACGTGATAATTGATTATAATAAAAGTTATTTATATTTACCGATGAATGAAAAACAAAATGATATTGCTTTTACTGACGTTTCACTATTTAATGGTGATAGCTTCAGCAAAACACATTTTAGCGAACAATATTGTTTTCAATTAGACCTCGTCAGGTTTAACTCTAATATATCTAAGTTTACAAATAAAATTCAGTTATAAACCAGTAATGGTGTTTTGTCTATAGAATAATAAGATGCGGAATATAAATTGTTCAGTTAGTCATAATAATAATAATAATGGCCTTATCGATAATAAGGATGAAAAACTGAGGCAATCTATAATAACACGTATAATGACAAAGAACAGCATGATTAAACAAACAAATGTTTCGGTGGAAGTAGTCGATAAAGACTAGAAAAACAAGTGAACCGATTAAGTAATGCTAGATTGTAAGGGAAATTAAATGAAGGGATGATAAGAAAGGGGTTGAAAATATAAGCAAGGGGTGGTGTGGAAGTCATTAGTTGGTTATGTCTTAATAGGCCAACAAGGGAGGGATAATAGCTGTACGAACTTCTTTTGAATGGATAGTTAAGGTTTAATAGTTCGAATGCCTATTGCCTCAGCTGTGTGCAGTAGACGATGAAGTGTATATGAAACATTCGGTGGAATACAATGAATTACTTTGAAAGCTCTCGTTTTCTCCACTACATGATCTTCATCGACTACTTTCACCTAAACATTTGTTTGTTTAATCATGCTGTTTTCATTATTCGCGTTATCACAGATTGCCTCACTTTTTCATCCTTTTTATTGATAAAACCACTATTATTATCATTACTATTATTATGACTAATTGCACAATTTATATTCACCATCTTATTATCCTATAGACAAAACACCATTATTGGTTTATACTTGAATTTTATTAGTAAACTTATATATATTAAAGTTAAGCCTGATGAGATCTAATTGAAAACAATATTGTTCGCTTAAATGTGTTGCTCTAAATTTTACTAATAATAGCTTTTCTAAAATATTATTAAACCAGTATATAACAACTTGATCATCGTTCCTCAGCATGAGGTCATTTTTCATTGTCAAATTGGTCAATCGGTAAAGATAACAAAACCTGGTGTAGGTTTTTGGATTTGATAAGTGTGTAAAATTATAAAAGCAGCCTGTGTTTACATAATGAAATTGCTTATCAAATCCATGTTGATTTTCCTGGTTCATGGGGGACGTGGGCTTTGTAACCAGGTCATTATCTGTTTTATTCCACCATTCCTATTCAGACTATTTGGATTCCACCTGATGTGAAATGCTTCTGATATGAGACGTTCTTTGTGATTTCTGAAACTTTTCTGGATCATTTCACTATTGCCAAAGTCAATTTGTGGCCTGATTCCATAGGATGTAGACGCATAGCTGATGATTTTTCAAGCTTTTTCAGTTCAACTAGATTTCTCGGTGGTCGAACAGATACTCAATCTCCGATGTTCATTTCTTCTGATTTTGATTTCTCGTGATGTTTATCCTATGTATGTTGCATCATATTCCAAGCATTTTATTTTACAGGCACAATTAGATAGAGAATCTTTAGGGTTTAGTAATACTTTGATAAAGCTATTATGATTAGATAGCTAAACGTCAGTAAAAACAATATCTTTTTGTTTCTCATTCATTGGGAAATATAAGAAAACTTTTATTATAATGAATATTATATACCCAATGCCTAAATTTTTTCAAACTGTTAAAAGTGAACTTGGTTCGAACACATATAACTTGATAACTAGTTTAAACTCTGGAAACACTGGAAACACATTTGATTTTAGGGCACTGTAGCAAATTCACAACTGCAAAACAGTCGGACGTCATTTATCACTCAGACGTCTTATCAGGTTACAAAAGTATATACTCTGCAATTGTGATGAAACATCGATACTAAGAAGACTGTGAGTGATTTAATAGCACGCTCGGCGACGGTACAAAATATTACAACAAAAATCTAAAACCATCAATGAATACTGTAACTGTATTTTATAAAAATACGCTTAACTAGTCATGAAAATTAGTGGCTGCTTGAAGTACAATTACAGTCAACTGCTACAAATCATTAATACCACCCACAGATCTGTTCCAGTGCTGGAGGTGTAACCACTGGTAGAAGTTGTTTGCCAGTTGTAGGATAATCTTCTGACAAGGATAAGGTGTTCCTGTACACTCCGGAGAATATAGCGTAGCCATTAGTGGAGCAAGAGGGCAGTTGGAACCAGTAGGAAGGCGAGGTGACTGACAGAATAACTTTATTTCCAGTCGGACGCCAAAGTTGCGTATTGTAGACAAGAAAGTCGATTAAACAAAAATTAAGTACCGTGTGTCCATTTCTGACACTTAGCAAAAACTATTTAGGTTTATTATTTAGGACTGCACAAGTGTTAACCATGAGTATTTATTTTTAGACGCCAAACTAGTCAACTCTACCAAAGATTAAAATTTTAGAAAGTTGATCTTAAATGACTAATAACTTCTAGATTAGTACTTGACTCGAACTTAAATGCGGAAATCACTGACTTTCTGCTAGGTAACCTGCTTCCCCTGCTAGCTTACATTTCTAACTGTGATTGTGCAAAACTACTAAAGAGTTAAGAAAAAAATAACAAAAAACGGGGCTTCAGTGTTCTCTGGTCTTCAACGTCTTTGGTGCTGAAGTTAACTCAGCGGAAAATCAACAGAAACCAGTAGTCATTTTAAGCGAATAGAATAATAGAACAGATTAGTGAGAAAAACGTGTAGCTCAGGTGGATGATTTTAATGTAGTTGTATTCTCTGAGCTGGATGGTTTATTTAAGGAGCTTTCATTGCCTTACTAAGCAACATATTCAGCAATAGAATACTCAGAGGTCACAATAAATATTGAGATGATGCCTGAGTCCGAATACTACGGGTGAACATCACCACTTAATAAGATGCAGACACAATTACCTGTTAGGTCCAAAATATCAAGGAGTTGGGTATCTTATATTCACGCCTAGCAAACACCTACTAAGTCTCACAATATTATTGTCGTAGAAGAGAATCATAGAAATATTGATAGGAATTTCAGTCTTCAGTTTTAATATCCATTCAAATCTGTAAGATTATTTATTTATATCGGTTGTTTTAGCCTTTTGATTCTTAGTTATAGTAGGAAGTAAGTATCTGTGTATTTAAGGTCTTGACTTCAGGTTTTAGTAAAAGGAATGATTTGCATTTTATTGATGTGATAAAAGCATGCAAGTTTAAACATGTTAAATGTTAAATGATTCATATAATATGGAAGAAAGATGAAAATGTCTTCTTTTAACTTTTCAAGAAAGTTCAACACATTGTTAGTGAAAACATATTGATTGGAGCAAAACAAGTGAATAATGTTCATTTTTATGTATTCTTAGATTTTGTGACATTGCTTCTCGGCTCTCTGAGCTAAGATCATGTGTAGTGTCTGTTCTTTGCAGTGTAATTTCTGCAACAGCCTCTAAACTTAGACCAATGAAATTAGCTGTATTTTTCCTCGAGGATTAGCTCATTTGTGCATCAGTGGCACAGCGGTTAGGACTCTCGCCAATCATGCACATGGTCCGGAGTTCGATCCCCTGCCGACGCACACCTGATAGCCATGGTCGGCCTGCAAAATTCGGACTACCGATATCACATGCTGAAAATTCCATACTTGTGCCGAAAATCCAGTGTAGAATCAAGCTGTAATCAAAATAGAAAAATAAATAAATAAAATCATTTCTTTTGAGCACTGAGCATTTGGATTCTCAAATAACTGCTTTTATCTCCACTAATAGTTTTCTACAATTTTCTGCCAGTGAATACTCTCTTTTTACCTTTGTTCTACAGAGTCTTCTGTTAAAAGTCATCTATAAGGCAAGAAATAACCTGTTATAATCATTACGTGTTCAATTCATCTTTATCTCTGGGGCTTTGTGCATAGAAATAAAAAGAACCAGATCTTTGTATACAAAACGCGCATGTTCATCCATTCATTCTTTGAAAACCTTCATTTCCCGACATGAATTTAAAACAAGCAACAGAAGTCTTAATCCGTCTATGCTAAACTATTATAATACTCATTCCTACTCTGATACTATTTATTTGCTGTTTTATAAATATTCAGACCACAAATATTGCAGATTTCTGGCAATAATTTGAGCGCGAGTTCGAATGAATCATTAAGACATTATCTGAAATAATTTTAGCTTGTTTAGAAAATTCAAACAAGAGTTTTCTGAACATTTTGAGGTGTAAGCCACAACATCTACAGTAGAAAACTCGGCCTTTATCATACTTGATGATAGTTTTCACTCTGTTAATCCAATTTTTAAAACCCAAGCCTTATTATTTAGACTGTTATTATTACTATTATTTTTGCACTGAACAATTTCCGGTATTATCTCAATTGTCACACTTGTTTTTTGCATTCAGAATGATATTTCACAGTTTTATATGTTGGCAGCCTGCTTAAAACTTGGGCTGCCGAAATCTTCCATCTCTCTGTTGCATATATTTCCCTTCGTTCGATTCATTTTAATCGATTGAAATATAACCTCTATTTGTGCTATCTACTCTTGTGTGTATTTAAAATGTTTACAAGCTCCTGGCCTTGTTCTAGGGGGTGGTAACGTATCCCTGTACATGAGATAGCTGTTATTCGCTTATGTCCTTGAGTCTCAAAGTGTACTTCTGAACACGTTACAATCAACTTTTAACCGGTATCGTGGATTTCTTGAAGGTGACAAAGCAGATATATCATAATGGTTCTGATAGGAGTATAGTAATCAATGAATTCAACGAAGTACATTCGGCTATGAAATTCACATGCGAGGAGGAATGCCAAGACAGAATCGCCTTCCTGGATGTCCTACTTACAGATGGTAGCATAAAAAGAAATTTGCATAGAAAAAGCACTTGGACAGGACACTACACATATTTTTACAGCGTCGTTCCTACCAAGTACAAAAGAAATTTAGTGAAGACCCTCAGCCACAGAGTTACAGCTACATGCTCAAAAGAAGTAATTGAAGATGAATTAAGCATTGTATATCATACTTTGATCGAAAATGGCTATCCCGACAAATTTATCAAGAAACACATGACAAAGAGAACGGAAAAGGACTACTCACTATCTGTAAACGAGAAGCCCCTTTATATACGACTACAATTCATGGGCAATATACCAAGTTGAATAATTACGAGGAGATCAAGAAAATCAGTTCAAACAACATTTAATGCTGGCGAACTACACGTCTTATCTCTATACGGCCGATGGTGCTACCTTGACTGAAAGATGAAGTACCTAGACTAGCTAGCCACTTCAAATTGTATCTATCAATTCACCTGCGCTTGTGGAGCGAGTTATATTGACCGTTGCTCTAGGAACTTGATTTTCCGTGCTGCAGAATATCTCTCAGCATGGCTAAGTAAAGATGTAGTGAAAACTATTAACAGCTCGACATTGGAACATCTGGTGCAAACCAGCCACAAAGCCAGCGTAGATGAATCCTTCCATATAATATACCGGGTGCCTAATAAATAACCCAAATCATCGAAGCACCGCAGACTCCAAACATCAGAGGCTATTGCGATTTGCCTCAAACAACCAGCTCTCTGTGTTCAAAAGAAGCAAGCCCAACCCCTACTATTGCTCTGGCCTTCAGTAGAAACTATAAATTCATGAATTTGTAATATTATCTTTCCTTATTTCTCTGACATTCAGCTTATTTTATGTTGATGCTATTTAGCTGTAATCTATCAGTATTATTGATTCGATGTTATTTAAACATTAATGTTGTTCATAACACTAATTGATTCATTCACTATAATGTATATATAACTGTAGAGCCTGATGATGAATTTATTGAAAAGAATACTCTTTGTTTTACCCAAAGATATTGTAGGAAGGGAAAATATAATCCGATATACTCCTCTGAAAATTCTGTACATTTTATAAGTACTGTCCAGAATAAAGATGTTATTATTAGTATTATTATTATTATAGTTTTCACATTGTCGCCTAATCACTTACTAATCTTACTATTTTCAAGTATTGGTGTTTGGTGGGATTTTGTTTGATTGGTTAGAGATTTCATCATGAGCTGACATAATTTAGACAACCCTTGGAAAACCTAAGGTGAGTGCGTACTGACGAAGAGTGCCAAAATAAGACGAAGAAGTTGTTCAGTATTCCAGCTGGTTTTCCAATAGTTCTCTAACTGATGTCAGCTCATCATGAAATCCTTTAACCAATCTTACTATTTCTACACTCATTCTAAGATTTATACCTTCCAAGTCGGTTGATATTTAATTACGATTATGATCACAAATATTTTGTCTTAATTCACATTGTCATTTTTCTTAAATGATGCGTAAATGATTGTACAGCTTATTAATAATAAAGTTGTTGGGAAGAGTCTCTTCTCTGATTCACTTGTTTCGATTTTGCATGTGTTTAAAATGATTGTTCTCCATGAAATCTTCTCTTATCAGTAGCATTATTTAGCTTGAAATTATTCACAGTTCATAAGAAGTGTGTCTCGACATACTTTCGAGTATATAGCGAAGTAATGTCTGACTCAAGGACTCTGACTTCATGCGTGTGCTAACTAGAGTAAGAGAAGGTGGAAATAGTGATAAACCCTGAACAGATTTATACTTCATATAACAAATAGCAACATGAGTTGGCCTGTCAGATAGAGAGCCTGTTATTTACTTATATATTTTGGATTTTACTGCATTCAATTCACTACTGCTAAGACATTCAATGAAGTCACAGGTTACTACTTTGTTGAACAATCATATTTAAATGTTTAAAAGGATTATTGGTAATGAATGATTGTCTTCTGCATTAATCGCAAAGTATGAAAAATCTGATAATTCAACAAACAAAACGTTATCAATAGTTGCATAACATAACTAAGAGGAAAATTAATGACAGTTTAGTTCCGCCATGTAAAAAATACATCATGAAATTCTAGTTTTGATGAAACGATTCAGCCTATCAAACCATGTGCAAAATCAGGTATGTTGATCGTAGTAGTTTGAGTTTATCGCAATCCGGAAATTCAATCAAACAAACATTCATAGAACACAATAAAGTAATCTATGTAAAGCATTAGATGTTGCAGTATATCGACACTCCTAAGACCTCTTAAATTGTGATTACTCTTAGTTTCAATATGACATCGGAAATGACTGCTACGACTTGTTCCTTGGGTTCCTAATCGAACATAGGGCTTCAACAGTACATTTCCGTTTAGCTCTGTTTTCCGCAGTCATATTTAGTCTGGACACGATCTCCTTAACGTTAGCCACGAGAGCCTAACTGGTTTCCCGCTTAGATTCCATTCGAGGACCTGGCTTGTGATGTCACTCGACGGCCTGCCTTTCCTTTGACATATTCATTAAACAGTAGGTTCTTGGTTCGTTTGTTGCGAAGTTTCCTTGTTGCTAATCGTTTTTGGTCTATTTAGGTACGATGTGATTGACATGATGATAAGAATGTAACAAGCATAATGAATGTGTACAAATCCTGACAATAATAAACATGGAATGTTAAACCACTGGATCTAAAATAAGTGCTTGTTAGCATTTGTCAATGAGGCACAACTGTAATCTCAGTGTTACCACGCTGGTTTAAACAGTAATTACTTGGATGAAGTTAAGGTGACGACTTATAGTCTTTATGATTGGATTGGACAGACTTTTCGGATAAATTATCATGACGACTATTGATATTCACAAAGTCTAGATCCAGGCGCTTCTACAAGCTACTTCACTCCGTTCAGGATTGATAAGAATACAACCAGGATTATGACATTAATTTTGTCAAATATGCTGACGACCTGACTGTATCTTCGCCTGTCAGATGTCAAAGTGACTGCTCTAAACTAAATGGCTTTTTATCAGAAATCAGCCAGTGGTCCAAGGGAAACGGTTTTACCTTAAACACACCTCCTCAAATACCAACAGTCAATTCCACCTTCAGGCACAAATCTGACTTAAACAATCTGGTTAACACTCAGGAGGTATGCAACATAGATGGCACTGAAATAGAAACCAAGTCGGAAATTAAATACCTAGGCGTCATTCTATCTGCTGATCTTTCCTGATTGTCTCATATTTTGATGATTTCTAAGAAAATATTCCGTCTTACTTTGTACGTCAAGAAGTTAAGACATTCTGGTATAACCCTCACTTCTACAATTCGTTAACTCTTGCATTCTACCTATTATATTATATTGTTCCCCCCTAGTTTTTCCTGGACTACTGAAGAAAGACTATACCTTATTACGCAGGATGTTAAAGGTTGTCAGCAGGGTAAGCTACGTGCCACTTAACCAACTTGTTGATATTTTGGTCGACAGGCACTTGAACTCTTGTGAAAAATGGGCTAAATCCATTTTATCTAACTCACATCACCCTCTTCATTCACGACTCTCCCCTTGTATGTCATCAGGCAAAACCAGGAGTCTATATACAAAACAATATGCTTGCACTAGCAAGTACAAAAACTCAACCATATCCTACTTGTCTCGTTTTCTGTGCGATAAAGAAAGCATTAGGCGTGAAACCTTTAACTTATTAAATAGTCAGTAGAACGATTGGATCTCGTCTTTCCAACTCATATCATTTATAGGTACAACGTTTTTCTTTCTTTCTTTTGCTTTTCTATCTCTCTTTTTTTCTGTTATGTGCAGCTTTGTTTGTTTCTTCTGCTTACGCCAGTCAATATGCTAGCATCTGCTTTTCTAGCACCTTCAAACACTCTGTTAAATTTTGGCTTTACTGCCGACATGCTAATATGTTGTTGTCAAAACTAACTGAGATTACCCTTAATCTACGTAGACTTTTATTTATTGATAATGTACTAACTGGATGTAACACTGTAGATGTGGAATGCTGAGAATTCCATTCTGTATCACAAGTACTGTTTTGGAATAAAGCTATTATTATTATTTTCTAACTACACAGTCACATTACAGGGGTAAGTATCAGATTTATGTCAGCACCACAGACTAGGCCCCGTTAGCTTAATGACTGCCAAATAACCAGTTAATGTAGGTCTGAGAGTGGACCAATCATCACTGTGTTATGTTAACGAGTGATAAATTATACTCGGAACATCATCTAGCAGTTAATACTGCTCGAATGCGTTTGTGTCAAATAAAAAAATTAATATGACTCTGTATTCTACCATATTATTCATTTACTATTCGTATATTACTTAAATTCAAATTACTCTTTAGCATTATTATTATTACTGTTATTCGTCCGGTGTGTTCTGAGTGGAAAATAAGCCTTCGGCGACACATATCAATTTCACTTGGTTCTCCACCGTTACATCCATTTAGCTCCACAACTGCTCACAAGCTCTTATTTCCCCTATATGTAAGCCTCTCAGTAGCATCTTGGGTGGTAAGCTGAACGCGTGCTTCTCAATTAGGTCCCACTCGAGGGTTCGCTTGGCATGTAATGTCACCTGAATGTCTCCTTAGAGCATTTTTGACCCATCATCATTTCTTTCTATCTATTTGTTGACTGGTTCGTTATCTTTCAGAGATCCATTGTTAGTTATCCTATCCACCCGGATATCTGACCTTCATTATTGAGTAAGGAGAGAAGTCTGTTGATGAAAGTTCGTGGCCTATTGAAGTGTTTCTGGTGATGAGCGCACCAAGTCTCTGAATTACACTGAAGCAATACTGTGACTTAAGTGTTGAAAATTCCGAATAAGTGTTTTGCAGCAAGTGCCATTCATCTGCACACTGGTCACGGAATAATCAGTGTTATCACCATTTACAAACATTATTTGGTATAAGAAATGTAAACTGCAGATCTAAGAGTTAGACAAATTCATTCATAGACTAATTCTTTGATAGAAAATGTTTAGGCTAGTTTAGATTGCTTATGACTATCAAAGAAATGAGGTTAATTCAAACTTGACTTTGAGAATTTGTTTTTCTTATTGTTTTACATGTAAACAAGAGTTTGTTTATTTAATAAATATATTCTAGTTGACCAAATTTTGATATTTACGTCAAAGTTGACTGCATTGTCACTTTCACATTCACTTCATACATTCTGTCTGTCATTTGGTTTCCACACATATGACATGTGTTGGTTTATAAACACTTTAGAATCAATTTGTTTTTAACTCTGAAGGTTTGTGGTAAAATTGTTTTCACTGACTGGACATTTTTACTTAAAATGGTAAGTGAGAGAATGTTGTCACTTTTCAGTGAGGCTAGAAGTGTTAAAGATCTCTTATCTAGAACCTTTTTAGACAAACCTCCACCACTGACGATATGACAACATCAGCCCACCAAAATCTTGTAAATTTTTTTAGATTCTGGTATTTTGCATGCTACCGCCATGAAATAAAATGTAAATTCAGGTTATATTGTCGAAGTAGATTACTTTAAGGTTGACTTGCGTTAGTGTTCCTCAAAAGCATTTTCTGTGTAAGTTTAGTATTCTTTTGTATTTTAGTATTCTCCCTACGCTTACATTGTCCAATGCAGTCAGCTCCACAGGAGCGTGTTCTTTAGGAACGTGTAGGCGAACGCCACCTGGTTTAACTGGTAAAAGGTGAATATGTGGTGAAGTCTTCCATTTGTGAACACCTTCTGAAGTAAGGTCATTCAGCTTCACGTAATTTATCCTTTAAAGTTATCTGTAGGGCTAAATTCAGTCACTCTAAAGGTTTACGTTCTCTCCAATTACTTACAACCGAAGTTCTAGCCGTACATGGACTATGTATTCAAAGATGTTTTGTTCAACCCCATTCCTTAATTGAATTATTGTTCTTTTAATGTTACTCGCCAGATACTAGCTTGCTAGGCTACTAGCTTACTAGTTTTCTCGCCGGTCCCAAGCCCGGGTAAAGAGGGAGGGTTGGGGCGTGGTGCTAGCAACTCCACCCCTGTAAAACAACCAAATCGCTACAGAAACTTCAACGAATAAATATATTAAAAATTCTAAAAACATAAGCAATAGCCTTACTTTTCGCTGGAATCGGGGAAGTGAAATGACGCAGGCTGGTGAAAGCCTTCGGGAAGCCAGTCAGCCGATGTGCCTTCTTTCGATGAAAGCAAAAGTAAGGATGGGTACCTGGAATGTTCGCACAATGTACGAAACTGGAAAGGCTGCCCAGATAGCCGCTGAAATGAGAAGGTACAGAATAGAAGTGTTGGGAATCTGCGAGAGCAGATGGAACGGAACTGGAAGGTGCCAACTACCTACTGGAGAGACAGTAATCTATTCCGGCCACCCAGAGGACAACCATGAGCACACCGAGGGAGTGGCCATCATGATGTCACCAACAGCAACCAAAGCTCTCATGCAGTGGGAACCAATCTCCTCCAGGATAATGACAGCCAGGTTCAACTCAAAAGGAAGGAAAGTTACAGTCATTCAATGCTATGCGCCTACAAACGTCTCAGAACAAGAGAAGAAGGAGGCGTTCTACAGACAACTACAAGCAATAATGGACAACGTCCCAAATGGCGATATCAAAATCCTGATGGGCGACATGAATGCGAAGCTGGGAGGAGACAACACAGGAAGAGAACTCACCATGGGTCGTGAGGCCCTCGGTGAAATGAACGACAATGGTGAACTCTTCTCAGACTTCTGCGCCTTCAATGATTTGGTGATTGGCGGTAGTGTGTTCAAACACAAGGATATACACAAGACGACATGGATTTCACCAGATGGAAACACCAAGAACCAAATAGACTTCATCTCAATTTCAAGAAAGTGGAGACGGAGCCTACTGGACACAAGGTCAAGGAGAGGAGCAGATGTGGGTTCAGACCACTATCTAGTAGAAGGGACTTTCAAGGTGAAACTAAAAGCCTCGAGGATAGCTGGGGATAGGCCACAATGCAAGTTCAACACTCAATTACTGAAGGACACAACCACAAAAGACACCTTCACTGCAACTGTCAGAGCAAAGCAGGAAACACTACGCGACATCACTGAAGAATCATGCGTGGAAGAACATTGGAAGTCTCTGAAGGCGATTCTCAACGAAACGTGTTCAACGGTTCTAGGAAGAAAGAAGAGACAAGACAAGGAATGGCTCTCAACGGACACTTGGAAATTAATAGAAGAGAGGAGAATGGTGAAAGAGAAAATGATTCAATGCAAGGACGGACAGGAGAAGGAGACGATGAGCTCAACTTACAAAGCATTGGACAAAGAAGTGAAGAAAAGTGCTAGGAAGGACAAAAGACGATTCTACGACAATCTAGCTACTGAAGCTGAGAAGGCAGCAGGCAAAAGGGACCTGAGGACACTATATCAGATAACCAAATCTCTATCCGGGAAGAGACCAACACAAGCGAAACCTATAAAAGACAGCCAAGGGAAGCCCATTACCAAGGAAGAAAAACAGATTAAACAATGGGCGGATCACTTCAAAGGACTCTTGAACCGACCATCACCTGCAACCCGTCCAGAAATACCAACAACAGCGCGCACACAACTGCAAGTTGACACCAATCCTCCAACGAGAGCTGAAGTCTTGAACGCAATCAAACTTCTGAAAGCTGGAAAAACAGCCGGACCAGATGGAATACCCCCTGAAGCACTGAAAGCAGACCCAGAGACTACAGCAGACATGCTGACTCCATTATTGCAAAAGGTCTGGAAGGAGGGAAAGGTGCCTACTGACTGGAGGAAAGGTTACCTCGTGAAACTACCAAAGAAGGGCGACTTAACTGACTCTGCAAGAACTGGCGAGGAATCATGCTCCTATCGACGCCAAGTAAAATCCTGAGTCGCATCATCCTGGAGAGATTAAAGGACGCACTGGAGACAGAACTCCGACCAGAACAAGCTGGATTCAGGAAAGGCAAATCATGTACTGACCAAATTGCAACTCTACGCATCATCATCGAACAAAGCATGGAATGGCAATCAAACCTCTACCTCAACTTTATAGACTTTGAGAAGGCCTTCGACAGCGTTGATCGTGAAGTAATTTGGAAATTACTCGAGTACTATGGCGTACCCCAAATATTCATCAACCTTATTCAACAGCTGTACGACAACGGCACCTGCCAAGTGATCCACAACGGAAGATTCAGCGAGGCGTTTGGAGTAAACACAGGAGTCAGACAAGGGTGCTTACTATCACCAATGATATTCCTAATTGTGGTGGACTGGATTATGCGTCAGACTGTGGGAAACGAGAAGACAGGAATATCCTGGACCGACGTGAAGAACCTAGAAGACCTGGATTTCGCGGATGATTTATGTTTGATGTCACACACAATCGAAGACTTACAAGCGAAAACCGACAAACTGGTCGAAGAAGCAGCAAAGACAGGACTCCAGGTAAACATAGACAAGACGGAGGTTATGAAAATAACCAACCAACAACACAGCAACAACATCCAACGTCAATCACCATCAACGGGAGGGATTTGAAAGAGGTTACTTCATTCACTTATCTAGGGAGCATTGTCTCAACTACAGGAGGAGCGGACGAGGATGTCAAATCGAGAATCGGGAAGGCGAGAAACACATTCATCAGCCTGAAATCAATCTGGAAATCTTCGTCACTCAGCATCACCAACAAAATTCGGATTTTCAATACAAACGTAAAGTCAGTCATTCTTCTATACGGATCAGAAACTTGGCGGGTCACAAAGAATATTTCCAAAAGGCTGCAGACCTTTATTAACAACTGTCTTCGCTCAATACTGAAGATCAGATGGCCGGAAAGAATCACCAACAAGGAATTATGGGAACAAACAAAGCAAGAACCAATCGCCCAACAAATATGCAGGAGAAAGTGGAGATGGATCGGACACTCGCTGAGGAGACCGCTGGGTGACATCGCGCGCCAAGCCCTCGAGTGGAACCCGAAAGGGAAGCGGCGTGTGGGACGTCCAAGGGTGACATGGAGGAGATCGTGTGAAGAGGAGTTGAAAGAATATGGATTAACATGGATGCAGGCGAAAAGTATAGCAGAAGACAGAAGAAAATGGAGACGTGCAGTTGAAGCCCTATGTTCCACTAGGAACCCAAGGGAGCAATAATAAAATAATAATAATAATAATGTTACTCTACTTTACCAATTAAATTTACTCCACTTTATCTTCACCTATTTCATTATTATCGTCGTACTTTTAATTTTTGGACAACAGGTCTTACTTTAGTAATCTTAACACCACTTCTCTCATTCAATAATTTTTTAAAAATCGCTTAGTTCATTCAGTTCAACTCTGCCCCTTAAACATCATGTTAATTTACATAATTTGATTTGTGGGATTTGGATTAACTGGATTCCAGTTGTTAGAGTTCGTCACGAATTAATATCAGTTAGAGAAATCAGGGAGCACTGGACAGCTGTTCCGTGCTGGACTCCTCATCAGTGTATGCCTACAACCCTACCATTAATCGAATCCAGGCCCTTTAGGTGGCTCAACTAGGCTCCCTGGCTATTCAGCCACTTATTTCGTGAATTCTTTGTCAATGTGTTCGATCTCACAAGCTAAGGATTCCTTTTTCAATCCATACAGGGGTCTTGGGTGTGAACTGATGAGGAATTCCACAATGGAATGAAACAGCTATCCAGTACCCTCTGATCCTCTCTAAATAATGCTGGCTCGTGACTTTTATTCTTATCATATATGTATTGATTGCGCAATTTTCCCAGTGGCATTTAATCTTTCTACGTAATATAAATACAACTGTGCATCTTGCAAATGGAGTCTTCGAAAGGAGAATATTTCTCTGGTGTACAAACAACACTGCGTTTGTTTTTCGTATGAACTAGTGAGTATATTTCATAATTTAACTGAACACATTGCATACATGCTTATTAACAAAAGGTTATATATAAAGGCTATTGTACAGCTTAAAGGAGAGACTTGCTGAGCAAAATAACCTTTCGCAGTACTAATTGTTTGATCATGTCAGTTTAAAAATCACGGGAAAAAATATACCAACAACATAACATACTGATAATATCTGCCAAGCAGGGTGTAGATACATGATAAGATTCCAAAAATAGATTTACCAGTATACGGATTTTAGTCACTTTTGTTCAAGGCATCTGTATTGTTCCACTTTTCCCAATTAGAGTTACCACATGAATTTCATCCCATGATTATTTCTTGTTTTATTTACGAAAAATACTTTTCTAAAATGTGCTGTATGAATATAGGCATGATGTACATCAATTCAGGATTTCAACTATTTAGGATTTTTGTTTAGTATAATTTTTTTTATCAAAGGTGCACAAATTATTATGGGATTAACAACAAAATCACCTGTGAATATTCCATAATCACATGAGGCGTAGTAAAATTTTGATAGTAGCGCAAGCCTCTTTTAATAATATGATAGCGATCTTGGTTAGTTTTATTTCTTTCTTGAATAATGCCACTCTCTTTGTTTTCGTTGCCGTTGTTCTTGTCAGTGCTGCTGCTGTGTGTGTGTGTGTGTGTGTGTGGTAAACCATGAATAGTTAGTTCCCCCTTCTGTACTGGTGCCGTAACAGATTTACTTGTTTTCGATGTTATCCTCGATAGATGTAACATTTTAGAACAAAAGACTTATGCATATAGAATATGCAATAATGAACGGTTTTATCCCTTTCCAGAATTCAGGACAACGTAACATTTACAATAAAATTATTTGAATGAATACAGGTATCATCTTTTCAACTATCACTTATATGATTATGTGTTCACTGGATGATGATGATGATAAATTTTATGAGATACAAACATTCAACGTGAAAAAATGCATAATGTTTTAGATTCCTCTCACAGACCAACACTAAATCAGAGGAAAGTAGAGAGCACACTGAACAGCTGTTTCGTCCCAGTTTAGGAGTCTTCATTATTAGGTACTGATAACCCCGCCATAGATTGAACCCAGAACTTTCGGGTTATGAGACTAGTATCATTTATTATTCAGACACTTGGAAAGGAATTTTGTCAACTTAAAATTTAGCGTCGCCCTCACCACTGGTGAAGAGTCCCAATGTAGGACGAAACAGCTGTCCAGTGCCACCTGGTTTTCAAAGATCACTGTAACTGGTGGTTGTTCTTCACGAAAATAGAACAGTTGATTTAAATCCAGAACCCCGAAATTCTAATCTTCTGATGAACTGTTGATAGATGCGGAGAGATTTTGATAGAAGCCCTTTTTCTCGACTTATCATCCTTATAGGCAGTTTCATTTTGAAGTGAAGACTGTAAGGCTGTATTCCAACCGCCTGATTGCAATCACGCAAAATATGTATGTATTTATGTGGAAATCATTTATGAGGTGTCAGTTGGTACGTGGGGCTTCAACGGTAAAATCTTGATTCCATTATGTTTTCTGCAATCATCTTTAGTTACAACTCCGATTGACCAAGGAATGTCATCTCCTACTCACACAGTCTCATCCGTGTCGCTCTCACACTCACACTCAAATCGCCGCTTTCCATTAGGGTTCCACTCGAGGACCTACCACGTGTGCAGTGTCACTCAACAGCCTGCTTAGCATGTGTCTGACCCACCTCGATTTCCCTCAAAATATTTGTTGGGCAATAAGATTTTGGTTGTTTCATTGCTAGGATTCTTTGCTACTAGTCCTTTGTGAACATCTCATTGTCATTGTCGGGCAAGAGAAGTTAAGTGTTGGTGAAAGTCTGCAGTAACCTGTTGGAAATGCTTCTGTTTACGCACTGGCTGAGTCTCTGACTAGTATAGGACTGAGTGACCTTACATTGGTGTTGAAAATCCGAGTTTTGTCTTTTGTGCTGGGTGCAGCAGACTTTCAAACTGATTTCAGAGTGATTAAGGTCTTTCTTGCCTTTTCATATCTTGGCTGCCTTTGACATCGTCATCGATATCTTCGCCTGTAGTTGAGACAACGCTGTTTAGCTGAGGAGTGACGTAAGTCAATGAAAACTGAGAGATGATTTAAATGTTAACTGATAAAGCTAACTGATATAGTCCCATCGACTGTTACTTGTTCAGACGATATTATTAAATACCAGCCGAGACGCTTTTCACAAAAAGCCATTTTGGCCAAGTAGTTTACTAGGTAACGCTTTTTTGCGTTTTAAACGATGTCTCATTTCAAATCCCTGTAAAAGCATCATAAATCACTGGGATACAAATAGATCAGATTGTCGAGTCGGAAATAGGACAGAAATTTCATTCAGGGTTCGACTGGTAGTCACCATCAATCAGTTGAATAGTATGAACATTTTACTGAGTTTTTAGTATTCTAGTAAAGGTAATAAATAACTTCATATTAAAATAATTTTATTTAACATATCACATTGATGAAGTTATAAACTACTGTTTGATTAATATTATTAGCTGGATACCAGTCACCTGAACCGTTGGTGTTTGTTAGTGCAGAACAAACTGATGTGAACACTGGACGGCCGTTTGGCCCGTTTAGCATATTGCTTATAATGAGTGGACCCCATTCGACAGAAGACAGAACCAATTCAAACCAGCTTAATTCTTGCTAGCTGCATCAAGAGACTAGTAATGCATCAAATCAAGTTCGTA
This sequence comes from Trichobilharzia regenti, assembly GCA_944472135.2. Lineage (NCBI taxonomy): Eukaryota > Metazoa > Platyhelminthes > Trematoda > Strigeidida > Schistosomatidae > Trichobilharzia > Trichobilharzia regenti. The sequence continues at coordinate 134,638,303 of OX235262.1, forward strand.
ATTTGTAAATTAATTTGCCATTCACACAATTCAAATGAGAAATTCACAACAGTTTCCTTTGGAAACCAAAACTATTCTCACCGCTGTATGTGACCACTTATGGTTTTAAACCAGTTATACACTGTGATTTGAATAACTTTGGTTTCCATAGGAAACCATGGTAAAACTTCACTTTCAATGGTATAAAGTACTAATCACGAATTAACTTGAAAATTGAGAATTTTACGTAACAAATGAGATGATCCGAGTATGTAACAGGATGCGATACTTCCCATTTTTGTGTTCGATTTATTTTACAATCTAACACAGCTAATTTTGCTCATTCATTTTTTTATGTGTGTGAAGAAACTTGAGAAATGTTCTATTCCTATCACATTGTAAAACTCCAAAACTTATCAAAGTATGTTACGGAGAGGCATTTCAAGCATTCAATATGAATTAGCGAACTCCCTCATGTGTAAATATTTATGTGTATAAATGTGTAAACATGTAAATCAAAGAATACTGATGGTAATACAGAAATAAAGGACCTGTACGACAGTAAAGGATGAGATGCAGTTAGCCACTGTTACTAAATTCTGAATATTACCAATACAGTCAGCATGAGTCATTGATGTTTATGTGCATACCTATCGAAGGTCTGACTGTAGCAGAGACATTCGTTTCAAAGCGATTCAATATTTTCAGGAACCACAATATGCTTTCAGTCACTCATCTTACCATGATTTTTTATTATCAAGTTAGTCGTATATGAAGTAGATAAGTATGAAGAAGATTGAGGCATCAATAACATGTATATCGACTTATTGCCGAGTCGTGTGTAAATGGATTACGTTAGTCAGAATCATACTTACGACAACATTTTGTGAAGATATATATATATATATATATATTCACAACCATGATGACGGCACGAATACCTGGTGACAAAGCTTACGCTTGAATATGTATTTCTATGCTTGAGCAAAGGGGTAACCACATGTGTAAGTAGTTCAGTCTTAGCCTAATAGGTAGATACTAGACACTCAATAAAACCACAGCAGGTGTACTCGGTTATCTATCTAGAGGAGCTGAAATACTTCTTCTATCAGTGACTGAAGTGGTAGAAGTATATCCAGCTGTTATATCAACAAGTTCAATGAATTCCTGTCCCACTTGTTTTCTAGTTCTTTTTTGGTTTGTTTCACTGATAAATGTTCATTTCAGACCTTTTATAACTTCATGACCTTTCTTATTAAGTCTGTTACCCTTGATTTACATAATGCTTTTCAAACTTGTTATTCTAATTACATGATCCTGTTCATCGTGCTTCAGTGAATTCATTATCACTTGACAACCGTTTACTAATAGTACTTTCAAGTTAACACCAATCCGTCGTTATTATTTCACCATCATTATTATTGTTATTAGACACCCTTGAACTAACGTCTAGTCGGAAGTATTCATATTTTCTCACACACCACTGATTACACTGACCCTTGAGACCTGTACCTTTGTTGTTCATATTGAATTATTTCATCTCAATTCACCTTATGTTTCTATTGACCATGCATATTCTGATTGATAATCAAAACTTACTTATTCTACAAAACAGCTGATATAATTCTAATTTGCCTTTACTGGTTAATGTATGCTGAAGTTAATGGATTTATAATTGTAAAACCTAAAGAAGAATTTATTGAAAACAATTGTTCGCTCTAATTACTTTTGTTCTGAATAAATTGAATTTCTTTACGATAATTCTTCTTTAATTTATCTGAACAACAATTTTCAATAGTTGGTTTGTGAGGATTAGATTTGTTTTTACGAGTTGATCACAAATTGGGTTAGGGAACCATTGGAAACCAAGGAGTACTGGACAGCGCATTCATCCTTGTTTGGGAATCATTGGCGCTATGCACACACTGCCTGAGTTCGAACCCAGGACCTTCCGGTTACGAAGCAAGCTTGTGTATCATTCAGCCACTGGGACCCGATCCACTGACCGGGATGTTCCTGGATTCAAACTACAGTGAGTGCGTAGCGCCGATGATTCCCAGGCTAGTATGAAACAGCTGACCAGTACTCCCTGGTTTTCATTGGCTCTTCAACTGATATAAATCTGTGATCAACTCGTAAAAACAATAATAATATCACTGAATTCGCAAGGTAATTAAAAAAACGCAAAATTACGCTGTACTGAACAGCTATGTCCATTTTATGCTGATCATCTTTAGCAGTATACACTCCAGTATGGATTTCTATGAGTTGTAACAATAAGTTTATTCCTTATGACAGGGGAAGGACATTTACTAACTGAAGACATCGAACATAAGAGTTATTGCTCTGCAAACCGCCAAAATTTAGATAACATGTATCCGTTAGTTCAGTGTTAAAATGCTAGCCAACCACACAAGTAATCCTCGTTTTGTTCTTGGCCAAGAGACTCCTGAAACACATCACCTACGTTGCCAACTTGTTGTAAGCACGAAAAAGAGGGGAGGCTGAACGTGAGGCTAGCATCCCCACACCATGAAAACAACAGCAACGCTACTGAGACTCCAGAAAAGTTTGAAGTCCTATGTTCCACTAGAAACTCAAGAAGCGGATAACATGTATGCGTTTTTTGGCTTTGAATAGCAAATGTTTTCGACTTACGCTTCATTACTTCTTGCGTTCTACTCCTAAATAAGTGTTACACTGAGAGTACGTATATTTAATTTTCTGTTCATTCTATTTCTTAACTTTTGTAGATACATTCGAATGATGGTTATTGGTTATGGTTATTGAGAAGGAGCATCTCGCCATTTTTTGTATAACTACCTGCTTCTTGATACAGACAGTACAATTTCCCCTTTATGTGTAGCTCATCTTGCTGGTTTATCAAGAATCTATTTAGGTTTTTTTCTGTATATTCATTTGCACAAGTGCAAAACTAACGAAAATTCATTTTGTTAAGGTCGATATGTATTCCGTGAAATAGCTTTGAAAGAATTTAGCACCATATATAGAATTAAGTCCAATAATTTTATGCTAGACATCCAATTCAAAAAAGTCGGCAACAATTTTATAAACTCTATCTAAGTTTATTTTAGGAAACGTCATTCATTCTTTGATTTTATCGATCATCCAAAGAAATTTTTACGTCACCTTTTGAAACTTCCTTTAAACTAATTAGAAATATAATCACTTTCAATTTATTTCAGATTTCATACTTTAAGACAACCGTAGAGAATCGATTTAGGAATCCATTCCGACACCTTGTGTAAGCTGTTAAGTGAGTTAAAGCGGAGGATGTAAGTAACGTAAGGCTGGATTAAATACAGAATAGTTCATTCTGCTAACCAGTACAGACTACTTAGGATTGTGCTACTCACAATCATTTGTAAAAGACATCGAGTAACACTAAAATGTCTGTTGAACAATGAGACTGTCATGCTGATATCAAGAGATAAGGATTTTGTTACACAAAAAATGTACAGAGAAGAATAAACACACAGATTTGAGTCAATTAGAAGTAATTCATCATAACTTACACTGTATATTATGGAAAAAATGCGACCAATGCACGTACGTGCAAAGTATTCAGAGTTTCGAAGAAGGAAAGTGTCTGTTAGACAATGTATGTTCCAGAAAATGTATTGATAAACATAGAAAAAACAAATATGGACTCAAAACTGGATGAGTTCGAAATGAAACCAGTCTTTCTCAAGCTTAGATACAAAAGTGACGAAGGGCATAGAAGAATCCAATCCAAAATAAATGCCCTACTGGATTATTCGCACTTTACTTAATAATATTATCACTAAGGTATTATGTGATTGAAATATTCCTTCTAAATGTTACTTCTAACTGCCTATGTCACTTTACATGTACGCGTCAAAGCAGGTATATATGACAGAAAAAGAGAAGAACCACTGGTAGAATGTCTGAGTACATTTGGAAAGACTTGCGATTGAAAAATATAGAAGTCTTCAACGGTGGAACTGCTCATCACTCGGTTAAAATTAGGCACAAGGTTGATTTTTCAAAATTATTTAAGGTAATTAATCTACAGGTTCCAGTCTGCTATATACCCGTACATTGTTTATTGTACATTCCGAAGTGATGTTTTAGATGGTTGAAGGTGATCGTCACGAAGCCTTGCTGAGACCTAGGTTCTAGGCTTTTTAACACTAACCAACACTTGAATACTAACCAGTCAGTAAAGTGTGTCTGCAATTGTAAAGGAACTCATGTCCTTCCCCTCTGAGATAAGAATCAATATCACCCAGTCCTGCAGTCAGAGACGTTACCAGTGAGCTGTTTGGGCTGGCAACTGACTTCGTGAAGGATTGTATGGGTTACTTTGATAGGACAGTATGTAATAAGTTACTGGTGTTATATGTCTTGTCCTTTGTTTGGTGAAAACTAAGTTCTGTCAGTCAGGTTTATAATGTTACCATCATATTTTTACTGTATTAACTAGATTCGCTTTCTACTTATATTTTAAAATGTATATGTTGTCATCTAGCTGTAGCTTTTTTATTTGTCAAACCTATTATTTTTAAGTATTGGTTTTGTAGGGATTTTGTTTGATTGCATAATGGATTTAATCATGAGCTGACATTGGTTAGAGAACCATTGGAAAACCTGGGAGTACTGGACAGCTGTTTCGTCCTAGTTTGGGACTCTTCATCAGTACGCACCCACCGGAATTCGAACCCAGGACCTTCTGGTTACAAGGCGAGCTCGTACCCCCAATGGATCGGGTCCCAGTGGCTCAATGGTCTAAGAGCTCGCCTTGTAACCAGAAGGTCCTGGGTTCGAATTCCGGTGGGTGCGTACTTCTGAAGAGTCCCAAACTAGGACGAAACAGCTGTCCAGTACTCCCAGGTTTTCCAGTGGTTCTCTAACTGATGTCAGCTCATGATTAAATCCTCCATGCAATCAAAACCTATTATTATTAATCTTCTTGAGTTCCAAGGGAACATAGAGCTACAGTAGCCCATTTCCATTTCAACCTGTTCTCCCCAGTCATTTTTAGCTGACTTGGTGATTGATCATAAGCTTCTCTTTCCTCCACAGTTTACCTCCTCCATTTCACCCTTGCACCCATGTTCAACTTGTCATTTTTCATACGGGTTCTGCTAAAGGTTCCTCCTGGCGCATGTGTCAAATTTTATTATTTATTATTTCATTTATTGTTATAAGCATAAAACTTGAGCACTGTGGTAGAGTATAATCCCATTATGGAATTTATTTATTGTTCCCTTAGGCTCCGAGTGGAACATAGGGCTTCAACAACACTTCTTCACTTCCTTCTATTTTCTGCCATCGTCTTCACCTGGGTCCACTATTGAACCAGTTCTCTCGTTTCTTCCAAACACAATCTCTCGCATGTTACCCTTACTTCGATGACCAACTCGTCACTTCCCACTCGAGGGCCTGGTGTGCGATGTCGTTCGGCGGCCTCCTCAATAAATGCCTGATCCATTTCCATTTCCTCCTACATATTTGTTGAGCAACTGGATCATGGTTGGTTCATTCTCAGAGCTTCTTGTTACATATTCTTTCTGGCTGGCATTTGATTTTCAGTATGGAGCGAAGGTGGCTGTTGATGAAAGTCTGCAACTTGTTGAAAATCCTTTTTGTGACAGGACAAGTTTCTGATCCGTATAGAAGCTTTGACCGACTTGACATTTGTGTCGAAAATCCGAATCTCGTTCCTTATGCTGAGTGTAGAAGTGTGTCAAATTCATCTGCATTTTTTGCAGCATATTTTTCAGGCTGTAGGTTCTTCATCTATTAATTTCCTTCTAGAGTTCCTTTGTTGCTCATCCTTTCCAGCTGGTCATCCGATCTACCGTATTGATCAAGAGAAAACAGCAGCTGTTGGTGAAAGCCTGAAATAGCCTGTTAGAATTGCTTTTCGCATGATGCCCCAAATCGTATTATATAGTGTCATGAATTCATTTTCCTAAATGACATATTGAGTAATCTCTTCAACCCAACCTTACTCCTACAATTCGTTAACTCTCGCATTCTGCCTATTATTCTATATTGTTTCCCCCAACCCAAGTTTTTCCTGGACTACTGAAGAAAGACTATACCTTATTACGCAGGATGTTAAAGGTTGTCAGCAGGGTAAGCTACGTGCCACTTAACCAACTTGTTGATATTTTGGTCGACAGGCACTTGAACTCTTGTGAAAAATGGGCTAAATCCATTCTATCTAACTCACATCACCCTCTTCATTCACGACTCTCCCCTTGTGTCTCATCAGGCAAAACCAGAAGTCTATATACAAAACAATATGCTTGCACTAGTAAGTACAAAAACTCAACCATATCCTACTTAGCTCGTGTTCTGTGCGATAAAGAAAGCATTAGGCGTGGTACCTATAACCTACTGGATAGTCAGTAGAACAACTGGATCTCGTCTTTCCAATTCATATCATTTATAGGTACAACGTTTTTCTTTCTTTCTTTTGCTTTTCTATCTCTCTTTTTTTCTGTTATGTGCAGCTTTGTTTGTTTCTTCTGCTTACGCCAGTCAATATGCTAGCACCTAGTTTTCTAGCACCTTCAAACACTCTGTTTAATTTTGGCTTTACTGCCGACATGCTAATATGTTGTTGTCAAAACTAACTGAGATTACCCTTAATCTACGTAGACTTTTATTTATTGATAATGTACTAACTGGATGCAGTACTGTAGGTGTAAAATGCTGAAAATTCCATTCGGTGTCACAAGTACTGTCTTAGAATAAAGCAAATTATTATTTTTATTAAATGTAAAAATTTCCACTAAAAATGTTCCTCCTACTAAAAATAGACTATTCCCTATAATGTTCCACATAAAAGTGTTAGTCGGTCTCCCCTCTCTCTCTCTCTCTCTCTCTCCACATATACATTTATAACAAATACAATAAGATTTATAATAATCACATTCAGTGAAGGACCATGTTAGTTGTTGGTGAATTAAAAAGGTTAAAACAACTTTCAATCAATTGGATGAGAAGTAAAAGTTTGCTTTTTAATCGATCATTCTTCAAATGATATACACTCCCACGCAGAAAAAAAAGGCATAAGTTGTTATTATTTGCTTGTGTATGTGTGTGTGCCTGTTTGTTTGGATTGAACATGTATGCTTACTTAATACTTCAAACAAATATTTTTCTTTTTCATATTCCCGTATAACGGTAACCACAATTATTACAATAGTTGGTTAAAAAAAGTATTTATATATATATACACTCTTCACACGTTCCTGATTGTTTTAGTAGATTGTTCCAAAATATTTTTTAACAGAAAAACCTGTTTTGATTATTTCTTGTTGCTTTTTCTAGACATAGATTAGCCAATCCATTGTAAATGTTTACACTGTCGAGTTATTTGAAGAGAAAGTAAACACTGTAATAGGATATTCAATTATTTGATATTTGAGTTATTTTTCATAAATAGATAAAGGTGGAATGCAGACAGAGAGTTTAATTATTATATTCATTAAACCAATTAAACCTTTGGTAGATTAAGCGCACCAAAAGATACTCCAGATAGAAGTTGGTATTGTATGTGAGAGCTGGGATACTGTCTGGACTCTAGACCACGGCAGATCACTATTTAAGTCTTTGGCTTGGTATCTGATCTATATAAAGCAGTAGATCAGATTCAGGAGCTATGTTCACAAAGTTCCTTGTGACTACAACAGGTTCATATAATATTCTGAAGGCTAGGTGAATCGTAGTTTTGGAATTATACTTTTCCAGCTTCACCAGATAGACCTATGTGTCACCAGTACAACTGTAAACTTCAGAGTTATTCACATTTCCCCTTTCATCTTTGCGAAGAATCCTTCAGCGCCACGAAGGCAATGAATATGAGTTACGTGGCAGAAGCTATGAACGCGTGACCGCATGAGAGGCTTACGAAAGGGATACCGAAGTCTTGACCATGCCAAGTTGTTTATAGTCAGTGTAAGAGTCAAATATTTTCTGATTAAAACCTTTTTTAGTGCAATAAACATGAGTGCTAATGCCTATGTAATAGTGAAGCATTTTGAAGAGGGGGTTACGCTTTCTACAAATACCACTGAAAATAAAGAATTATAAAGGAGAAAAAAAGACTGAAATTAAGGCTAGTTAAGAAGCTAACTGATTGGCTAGAGGTTAATGCCCTTGACCTTAGCGACCATGACCACTGAGGTTTTAATTGATTTCAGTATAGGTTTCTTTTTCTCATTTAATCTTTCTCTCCTTCCCTCGGTATTCAGAGAACTAGTGAACACTAGACAGTCAATGTTTTCTAGTCAAAGGTTTATCAGAAGTGTTCTGCAACTACACTATTGGAAATCTAACTGGTATTCAGCATGTGTTATCAAAAGGATTTCCAGCGGGCTATTGTAGACCTTCATCAGCAGATGCCTTCACTTGATATTTCATAGTCTTTTTACAATGTCTAAACTTATTTGAATATTTTAAATAACTCTATAATTAATACCCTTTTTTTCCTGACCTGTATATCAGTGTCCTATATTTGCATGTCTTCTCTTGACTTAGACCTTGTGATTTGTCTTTCTTTTTCCGTGATCTCTGTTTTTCAGTGCTTCATATTGCTGTTAAGTCCTGGTGTTGGTAATTGCAATTTGTTATACAAATGAAATTTTGTTTTGGTGAAGTCAAAGCTTCATCGTGTAGTAACTGATGTGCCTCGGACAGACAGTCTATGGGAAACGAGTTTTGTGCTGTTTGATTCTTGCAGTCAGAGTTTTGACCCCACCTTCTGGAGAATATTCATAGTGGCTGTCAGTAGGTATTTTGTACCTGAGAAACTTTTGAACTGTAGAACTTCTAGAGGACATTGTTGAAATAAGTATTGTATCTTTGATTTGCCGTTATTATCCTATGGTATTGCAGTTTTTATCATGCCAAATCATGTTTCTATGCTGTTAAAATATGAATCTTGATTGTGGGTAATTGGAGGAAGTTAAGCAAGCTATACCGAAGAAAGCACTCATTGGTTTTCTGCGTTCGTATGAGAATACTTAGATTTTATTCGTCAGATATCAGATGTCTAACCAGAAAAGATAAACGAACAACATGGAGCTCTGACAGTCAGGTAACCAGTCAAGAATCTATTTCTGAACAAATAATCAGGAGGAAATCTGGATGAATAAAAGCTGATATGTTATTCGAGTGATGTCACACCCCTCGCAGGCTGTCAACTATAGCCCGAATAGGAAGGGACGGGTTATGTGTCTGAAGGAGACAAGTAGAAGATTATATGAAGAAGAAATGGAAGCTATCAAGGAGTCGTAGAGACAGCTCAAAAGCACAGCAGATAATTGAGTAGAATGAAGATGTACTCCTGGATCTCTGTTTTCCACTCAAAAGTTATGCGATGAGTTAGCGAATAATTATAGTAATCGGCATCTGACCGGTAAAACTAAAATCAGTGATCCGTATTCTTTTAGAACGTTTGTCTACTTGACTAGGCTATAATAATGTATGTGAAATTTATATAAATGCGTGTTGATTTCCGTAATAAAACGATCTGTTGCCTGGCCCTTGTCTTCTGTTGTTACAGTTACACTAAAGAAGGAATAGAATAAAGTATAAAAAAGTAAGCCAGTGTTAATAATTTTAGGTAGCTAAGTATGTTGAAGAAGGCTGTTCACTGTAGAATACAAGTAAGAGAGTATAAGGGAGAAATAAAAGGGCCAAAATTATGTTATTAGCAAAAAGCAAGTCAAAGGTTTCGCGCTTAACACTGTCTCTGTCACTTAGATCACGGGCTAAATATGGTATCGTTGAGTTCCTATACTTTGTTATGCGAGCATATATTATTTTGTACTGATTTCTAATTCTACCTGATGAGATACAAGGAGAGAGTTGGGAATAGAGGAGGTTTTGGGGGTCGGAGAGTGTGGTTTTAGACCACTTTTCGCATGTATTGAGATGGCTTTCTACTGATGTAGTGATGGGGCGACTGAGTTTTACAACACTAGTCCTACTAACCACCTTCAACATCCTTCTCAGGATGGTGTAGTCCTTTTCCAGTAACCAAGGAAAGACTAATGGGGAGCAGTAAAGTAGAATAGGTAAGATACGAGAGTTGACAAATTGTGAAAGTAAAGACTGGGTGATCCCAGATAGTCTGAGTTTCTTAATGTAGTAGGTTAGACGGAATACTTTCTTAGAAATCGTTTGGATATGAGATGACCAAGTAAGGTCAGAAGATAGAACTATTCGAGGGATTTTGCATTAGACTTAGTTTCAGTTTTAGTCCCCTCAATGCTACAGACTTCATGAGTGCTTACTAGTGTTTGTAGATCTCATTTATGCCTATAAAAGAAGTCAATAGTCAAACAGGGCGGCAATGCCTGTCGTGTGCTACCGCTAATCATCCATGAGTATTTGAATGTTATAATGAATATTAGTAGTTAATTCTGATGATATGATTACAAGTCAGACATATAAATACGACAATCCGTAAAATATAAAATCAATCTGATAGCATGTATACAGACTTCTTGAGAATGGCTAACTTGTCATCGGAAAATAACTAATTTGTTAACGACAATCAGGTTCTTAAGATGAATGACAGAGATCGTCATGTATGAAGGAAGATGAGTACTTCAATGAAGTATCTCTCTTCGACAATTTGAGTTTCTTTAGCTGTACCATCGCATCAGTAAACATCTTTTTAACAAAAGAGAACAGTAACAAAGGAGATGAATTGTCATAATCACAGTTGCTAGTATTATTCAATACACAAGAGAAATTGAATAAATGTCGGAATATACGTGATGATAGATCTGTAGTCATAGTGAATATAGAGATGAGGGAATGTGTGACATTATCCAAGAGTTCGTTCGAAAACAAAATGATCATTACTATTATATTAGAACTGACTGAAGAATTCTACTTTGTATGCATAGTTTCAGCAGTGCAAAGGAGACCAAAAAGTAGTACTGTTGACAAGTCACTCTTAATTTTGAAGAAATTACTTTGAAGGAGAAGTTTATTGAGGTGGAATGGCCAGTCCCGACAAGGTTTTTGATTTTTACACGCCTTAAATTGTCACTGTTACCAACTATGCCCATGGTCTGGAGTTCTATCCTCTGCCTAGGCACTCGTAAACCCTGCTCAGCCAATAGTAAGCCCCATAAAGAGAGAAAAACTGGCTGTGAGGCTGGCAGACCCAACCTGTATAAAAAGGAAAAAAAAACCCACTGCTAATGAAACTTCAAAGCTCAAAACTTGCAGCCTTATGTTCCACTCGGAACGCAGAGGAATGAAAAGAGTTATATAGAAAAATCAGGATTAAAAGCGGTCATGTTGCAGTTATAATCACTGTAATGAAGTTTGAATTTTCGCCCAAAATAATGTTGTAGTCTGAATGACTAGTTATCAGCTACAAATTCTCATATGAACTCGAAGAAATCCATTCCAGTGACAGCTAAATAATAATATTCCCGAACTAGGATGAAACAGCAGCTGTCCAGTACTCCCTGGTTTTCAATGGTTCTCTAACTGATATCAATCCGTGATCAATTCGTAAAAACGAAACTAACCCTTACAAACCAAACTATAGAAAATAAACTTTAGGTCGAAAAATTCACAGTCTCCTTACAAAAAGTCTTCAGATGTTAGATTTGTAGGCATATGGCTGATTTGAATGTCTTAGTGTCAATTTATCATAGACTGTTATGCACACTCCAAGGAAAAGTCTTAGATTACAAAGCAATGTCCATCACATATATTATCGTATTGAACCTTTTACTGATTCTGCTAACCTATTTAAATCAGAATTTTATTGAACAAAAGGCCATTACTATCACCAGTGATAACGGGTCAATGGAAATTCACACTTATGCTTAAAGTAAAACGCTGATATATACATTTAAAAGTATATAAGAAGAAGTAAACGATGAAAACGTATAGCATTATTTTTTAAAATTATTATTATTACTACTTTTAATGTTTACTTTTACTCCAGCACATAAACAATAACATGAAATTAGAATAAAAGTAAACAAATTTCTGTGTTAAACGCACGTATGTTTACTTAGACTGAAGGTGTGTTTGTGTGAAGTTGAAATACAAAGCAACACGACTGGATAAACTGATATGGTCAGTTCAAAATTCACATTTTGTAAGTTTTTACTAGTTGAAAAGGTGGAATTTCACCAGTTTTTTTTCCTTGAAAACCAAAATTATTCAAATCACAGTGGATGTTGACGAAGAAAGGAAGCATAAACGTGTAAAACTATATACTACTGAATTCATCAAGAACAGTGGTTTGTGCAGAATAAGATGGTACCATCATTTGTTTCGCCGGCTTTATTTTATCAGCTTCATATGGCCTAAAGAAAATATCAGCTTTATGCACAAAACAATTTTAAAGTACTTGCAAATTTCACATAATGTCAGTTGACAAGAGACTGCAAACTTAATAAACGGTACCCAGAGATCATACTAATGTAGTTTACACCAAAGAATTTCAAGTTTGAACAAGAGTAAATGCCTGTTTGCAATGTCAAAATAGTTAGGCAGCCGAGACAAGAGGTGAATAAGTTGTTCGGTAACTAATAAAGTGAATAACAAATGATATAAACAAGAGAAATATCTCATGAACTGATATCGGTTAGAGGATCAGTGGGAAGTCTGGGAGTACTGAACGCTTGTTTCGTCCTAATTTGAGACTCCTCAGTAGCCTAATGGTTTAAGAACTTGACTTGTAGCCGGAAGTCTTGAGTTCGAACCCCTGTGGTGGGTGCGTACTGTGAAGAGTCCTGGACTAGGACGAAAGAGCTGCCCAGCATTCCCAGGTTTTCAAATCGTCCTCTAACCGATGTCAATTCATAATGAAATCTTGAAACCAGAGAAAAGCCAAGTTACTCCATAGCAAATTGGGGGAGGTTAAAGATAAAGATGAAAGAGAGAGTAAAGTCATCCATTTACCACGGCAAGGAAAAGCTGATAACTGTTTCTCTCTTAACACATAAATCGAATTGATTGCGGTGAATAGTTGTATGCCATTCTCAGCGACCATTAGTGCTTGCTGGTCAGCCACGCCGAAGTGTTCTAAACACTGGTTAATTTATGCAATGGAATACTACTCATCTAGGTGGAACTTTTAGATTCCATTGTGTTTAGAACTTTTTTTCGGGAAACATATGCCCTGATGAAAATAAAAGGTTCAGTCAAGCGTTTAAAACAACTTATGTGTATCTTGACCAGTTTTGCATGAATAGTTTTACATTTGAATAGAAGAGAGAAGTTATTTTGAAGAAAGAACAGCAGTTGAAGAGCCAAATCACTGCTGTGAATACTGGACTTCTGGTTTTATCCTGATAATATATGCTCGCACAACAAAGTATAGGAACTCAACGATACCATATTTGGCCCGTGTCCTAAGTGACAGAGACAGTGTTAAGCGCGAAATCTATGATTTGCTTTGTTGTTAATAACATAATTTTGGCCCATTTATTTCTCCCTTATACTCTCTTATTTGTATTCTACAGTGAACAGCCTTCTTCAACATACTTAGCTACCTAAAATTATTGACACTGGCTTACTTTTTTATACTTTATTCTATTCCCTCTTTTGTGTATCTACTGGTTCCGACTATATTATCACTATGAGTATTACAAAATTGTCCTGTCATTAACCATCATGTAATATCAGTTTTGTGGTTGTTTTTTTGTTCGGCAATATTAACTAACAATCTTGGTTGTGAACGCCGTTATCCCCATCCTAAAGTTTTTGTATTATGCATGATTTCTCACACTACCACTACAAACACTGCATTAGAGCTGACAAGAAAAAACCCTGAAATGTTTATTTTATGGTTATTTAGTGTTGTTCAGTCAAATTAACTGATCACGGTGATAAACATTCTTAACATCATTTCATAACTTCTTGTATGATTATAGCTGTTACTATTCACCACGCAAACACATATCATAGCTTCCACTACCCAATACTGAAATATTATTTAATAATGTTGTTTATTTTCCTTTCTACTTGGTATTTTTTGCATTTTTTTGTTATTTTTATGTGTTTTGTTTTCTGTTGTTGTTGTTTTCTTATATTTATTTTTTGAAATACTCCTTTTAAATGTGCGATGAAATTAGATGCAATATTGTAGATAAGTGCTGAAAATTACACACTGTACCACTAGTACTCTGATCGGAATAAAGCAAATTACTATTATTATGATATCAAACTTGGACGGTAAAAACCTCCCACAAATCTAATACTTGAAGAAGAGTAGAAGTTTTTCAGTGATAGGAATGAATTTCTACCTCATCACTTTCCATGGTTGAGATTTCTATTTCCGGTGAAATTGATATTCGTGAAAAAAGTGCCATTAGAATAACCCATTTAATAATATCCTAAATTTGTATTTAAAATAATGTGACTTTTCTTTCATATCAAAATGTAAGAAGGTACATACATTTTTGACTATATTTGGTGATGAATATATTTCAAGTCAAATGTAGAAAAGTTGAAAATAATATGTTGCTTTGGTAAACCTGTGTTCGAACTCCGGTGGGTTCGTTCTGCTGAACAGTCCCAAACTAGGACGAAACCCCTGTCCAGTACTCCCAGGTTTTCCAATGGTTCTCTAACTGATGTCAGCTTATGATGAAATCCTGTAACCAGCTGATTAGTTTCTGTTGAACGTGAACGTTTTTTAGAAGTCTCTGTTAAATATCAAAGATCTGAAGACCTGTTCATCGATTCCTGGTTTCCTGTGCTATTTAGGGTTGGGCCATTCCATCTATATTTAGGTGATATTATATAAGAAGTTTTAAAACTTCATTAGTCATCACTCTAATTAACAAAATAGCATTTTGGTATACATGCAGAACGATTGTGACTATACTTATCATATTAGGAAAAGCAATAAACACATAAATATTTCTTCAGTAACTATCCATTTTGTCTGAATCACATTTTTTCCAAAGTTTTCCATTAAAGTGCTGTATACTTACTAATATTAATGTATAATTTATATTATCAAATCGTAAAATAAAAATAAACTAAATATCAGCTGCGCATAATCATCTTCATGCACTTCGATTAGTCATCAGAATCATGTTTCCTGTTAACCTGATGATTAATATCATTCATTTATTGCTTTTAGGCTGACTAATTATTAGCTGTTTTATTTGTTATTGTTTTGCCCGCAACCCTAGTTACTATGGTCAATAAAATAGTTTTACATTAGATGTTTGGAGGCAGTCGGCACGAAGCCTTGCAGAGACCTAGCTTTCGTGCTTGTTAGCACTCATCAGTCCGTAAGGCATATCCGCGATAGTGAGGAAACTCATATTCTTCCTCTTTGAGATTGGAACCTAAGTCTTAGAGTGCTACAGTTAGAGACGTTGCCAGTGAACTATTTATACTGGCAATTTGACATCTTGACTGAGGACTAGGTAGTAAGTAGTGTCACGCGTTTAGTCCTTTATTTGGTGCAGACTAAATTCTATCAGTTAAGTTTGCAATTTGTCCACTATGGTAGCTGGGTGACTCATAATCACATTGCACTGTGAATTTCTTTATTGGATGTTTTAGAGGTAATCGCTAGGATCCCTTGAACCAGACACTTTTCACCAGAGAGTTGCTACCTAGTGTTCACTGGGTATATATTTACATAGTGCCGAGATACTTTAGTTAAGCTAATAGACTAGTCACTTCTTTGGCTGGTTTCCTTGTTATCTGGCCATTGGAAAAAGCCAATGGAAGGTGGCACACCAGTCGCTTTAGGGAATCAATTTTCTGTGTAATATTTATCAGACATATCAACATTAAATGCTCAAAATATGGTGTATATCCGCTAAATGAGCTGTTTGTATGTCGATTATTCAGTTGTGCGTTGGTTGTATGATGGTAGAATGAATGCCAGCCATCGCAAACCTACACCATAGCTAGCATGTAGGAAGCCTGTAAAATAGGGGAAGTTAGTCGTATGGCCAACGATACCTCCCCGCGAAAATAAATCAACCCTGATACTAGTGAAACTTTAAATCTTAAAACCTGACGCCCTGTGCTCCAATCGAGGACAAGGAATAAGATAATATAGATTCTTCAATTTTTTAAATTTCTATAGTAATTTAACTGGAGTTCGTATGGTTCTGTCTCTCCTTATATATATGAGGGTGTATTAATTTCAAGCGAAAGTATAAGTAATGGCATTTAATTATTCTGAAATTATAACTAATAATAATAACAAATATAGTTCATATGAATGATTACATTACAAACAACATGGATATTAATTAATGTTGAATTAAATACGAATGGACATTTATAAGCGGGTTTTATGAGGGCTGAATTATTTCGAAAGTATTTATAAGGATAGGTTACTCTTCGTATTTCACAGTTAGTATTCCATTATCACCCTTTAAAACGAAGGGATAACGTACCTGGCACTCCATTTTCCCTATTTCTACTGCAGTTTAGTATTTACCTCTTCTCGAACTAAGACGCAACAACTGTTCTGTGCTTCCTGTTTTTCACTGGTTCTTTAACTGATATCAGTCCTTGACTAAACTTGAAACCTTTAGGCATAAATCTGACCTAAACAAACTGGTTAGCACTCACGAGGTGTGCAACATAGATGGCATTGAAATAGAAACCAAGTCGGAAATTAAATATCTAGGCGTCATTCTATCTGCTGATCTTTCCTGGTCGTCTCATATCTTGATGATTTCTAAGAAAATATTCCGTCTTACCTTCTGCATCAAAAAGTTAAGACATTCTAGTATAACCCAACCCCTACACCTACAATTCGTTAACTCTCGCATTCTGCCTATTATTCTATATTGTTCCCCCTAGTTTCTCCTCGGCTACTAAAAAGAGACTATACCTTATGACGTAGGATGTTAGAGGTTTTCAGCAGGCTAAGCAACGTGCCACCTAACCAGCTTGTTAATATTCTGGTCGAGAGGCACTTGGATTCATGTGAAAAATGAGCAAACTTCATTTTATCTAACTCACAACACCCTCTTCATTCACAACTCTCCCCTTGTATGTCATCAGGCAAAACCAGAAGTCTATGTAGAAAACACATGCTTGCACTAGCAAGTACAAAAACTCAGCCATATCCTACTTAGCTCGTGTTCAGTGCGATAAAGAAAGCATTAGGCGTGATACCTATAACTTATTAAATAGTCAGTAGAACAACTGGATCTTGTCTTTCCAACTCATATCATTTATACGTACAACGTTTTCTTTCTTTCTTTTCCTTTTCCTCTCTTTTTTTCTCTGTTATGTGCTGTTTTTTTCTTTCTTCCTTACAAACTCTATTCAAAACATTCTTCTTCGTTCTCTCCCACTCTGTATATCTCGACCTATCGTTACCGCTTATACCAGCAAATATGCTAGCATCTACTTTTCTAACACCTTCAAACATTCTGTTCAATTTTGGCTTTACTTCCGACATGCTAATATGTTGTTGTCATAATGAACTGAGATTAACTTAACCTATGTAGAATTTTATTTATTGATAATGTACTAATTGAATGCAATACTGTAGTAAAATGTAGAGAATTCCATTCTGTATCACAAGTACTGTTTTAGAATAAAGCAAATCATTATTATTATCTGATATAAGTGCAAGACTAAAGCAATAAGGAGTTAAGAAGAGTTTAGGCATTTTGATGGATGGAAATTCTGTTGGCTTAGGGATTTAAGTCGGAAAATAATAGCACATAACGCCCAGAAATTACCTTTGGTTGTGATAGAGTAGAGATACATGAGACGGGAGCCCTTAAGTAAATTCACAGGAATACTTAGGTGACTTGGCAAATTTATAATTGTATTCAGGCTATTTTTGTTAATTATGGGCTAGGTTTTATCTTAGACCAAGACCTGTGAATGAATCCTTGAACGTATAATGAAAACGGGAAACAAGCGTTTCTTAGCAGTTGGAGTTTGAAAGAAGGCCAGTGATGCACAAAGGGATAGTTTGAGTTACCAACTGGCATCTTTTTATTTTCAGTTAGTCGAATAGGAGAAGATTTTCAGATATAAACTTAATCTGATGATCATTATCGATTATTTAAAATAATCCCAGAGTGTTTAGGGAAAAATTAAAACAAGATTTTTCTTTAACATACTTGGATTATCTTAATAATAGTAATAATTTACTTTATTCCAAAAACAGTACTTATAATACAGAATAGAATTCTTAGCATTTGTCACAATATTGCATCTGATTTACTTAAAATATAAATGAAATTAAAAATTAAAGCAAAAGTAGCGAGAGGAATTTGTCCACGTTTACGATATAAAGTCAAAAATATTCTAAGCACGAATTGAGATCATTAAATATAATAATAATAACAACAATGAGTTTATTTCAAACAGTATTGTCGATTCAGTTTGAAAATTTTAGCATGTTACTATAGAGTATTGAATTTAATGTTCTTTTGATGTAGTATAGTGAGGGGAAATACAAGATTAACAGTGGTAACACAGCTTAAACGATGTTCACACTTATGAAAAATGAATAAATAAATAAAAACAAAAAATTGAGAGGATTATAAATATAAGAAATACAATATCAATAAAGTTTGGTACTGTAAGGGTGGAAGAAATGGTTTACTTAGTAGTGCGAAGAAGGTTAGTTAGTTCATGCCTGACGCCATTTTCATCACACAAAGTACGTGCTAAATAGTGGAATTTTTATACTTAGACGTTCGTGCGTAAATTCTCCAAAAAGACTTGTTTTACCTGAGTGATTTATAGTGATTCAGTCTGACTCGTCGCTCAGATTATTCCAGGAAATTCGTATCATCTACAGTCTGGAAACTTATAATCCTAAACTGTTGGTGTTTTAAATGTGTGCAGAAAGATCACAGCAGGAAGAGTATATTTAAAACAGAAGTATAATTGATGTACAAAGAGACAGTCTTTGAAACCTTACTTAAGATTCTTGACAATGAAGTAACAAATGCGGCACTTAAACCCGAGAAACCCTTGGAAACAAAATACGTCAGTTGGAGAGTCTTGCAGAGCCTATAAAACAAAACAGTTTAGCCTTAGACACAAACAAAAGTCAAAGTTGTTTTCCAGATATCTGGAAAATTTAACTACTTTTTTCAAAATATTGGAGAGTAGGATAAAAATTATGAAATCGTGTTCGAAATGTTATGCATATAATGATACTATTCTATCGTGTGAAATATCCAATAAGCAAAGTAATATGGAGTTTCATAAGTCCTTTTCAGACTTAAAAAATTTGACGCCATATTAGACAACAGCCAACATGGCGTTGTATTTCTCTTCCACTTAATTTCGTTTATAGCCTCAATTAGATTATTTGCTTTTATCTGAATACAATACTTACGCATAGGGATCTCCAGGAGAAACTTCCAGCTTGAACTGTGTACTCAGCAAGAAACTAGTCGCATTTACTGCATTTCGCAGGCAAACTCGGGTCTCAATGAGACTTTGCTGAGAGTGATTACCGAACATACTAGTGTTTCTCAACTGAGGAACATATCTATTCAAATCTGTATATTTTTATCCATGAATCTTTCAGTGGTATTGTCTGTACTGTCATATTATCTCTGAAATATGTAGAAGTGGTCTTTGGAACAGTATAAAATCAAAATATCACTTTGTCAGAAGGCACGGCACCTCATTCTGTCTGTCCTAATCAAAAGAAGGAGTAGAAAAATTACAGTAGTTACACTGAATAAATCTAATGGATATCAGCATACCGATCATGAAAGAAATCACAACGGATTTTTGATAAGGTACTTTTAAGTACATATTCTGTTTACTTTCTTACGGTACAAACATAAGTGCTATTATTATTCCTTTGGGCTTCGAGTGGAATATACGGCTTCAACAACACAATCATTGCATCCTGTTCCCTGAAGTCATCTTCAGCTGGCTCCACAAGTGCCTATGCGCCTTCGTTTCTTCTTTACATGCTCCTCTCCGCGTCACTTTCAGTTACACTTTGAACCCGTCGTTTCCCATTCAGGCTCCATCAGAAGGTCTACCGCATGATGCCACTCAACGATCTTCTCAATTTATGTCAATCTTTCTCCGTTTCCTTCTGCATATTTGTTTAGTGGTAAGTTATTCGTTGGTTCGTTACCACAGACCTTTATTACTAATCCTTTCTGGCCGACCATCTGATATTCACTGTCGAATAAAGTCAGATGTTAATGAAAGAAACAACATCCTTTACCAACCTGGGAAGCATCGTTTCAACTACAGATGAGTAGAACTGACGAGGATATCAAAGCAAGGATTGGAAAAGCAAGACAAACTTTCATTACTCTCAAGTCTGTGTGGAGGTTAACAGCACTCAGCGTGGAAATGAAAATAAGATCCGGATTTTCAACTCTAATGTGAAGTCATTGCTAATATACGGATCAGAGACTTACACTGCGCGTCATAAAAAGCACCTCAAGCAAACTACGGACCTTCATTAACAGCTGTCTTTGCTCATTGTAGAATTTTATTCATTGATAATGTACTAACTGAATGCAATACTGTAGTAAAATGCTGAGAATTCCATTCTGTATCACAAGTATTGTTTGGGAATAAAGCAAATTATTGTCATTATCAAGCAATACTCTAGATAAGAGGGCCAGAAAAAATCAGCAACAGGGATCTCTGGGAGCGAACCAATAAGCAACGGGCTGTACAAAAAATAGGCAGGAAGAAATTGAGATGGATTGGCCATACTCTGAGGAAACCAGCCAGTGACATCTCTAGACAAGCCATTACTCTAGTGGAACCCGAAAGGGAAGCGGCGAGTTGGTCGTCAGTGCAAGGTGACTTGGAGGAGGTAATGTGAAGAGATGAAAGCATGTGGGCAGACTTGGAGTGGGGTAAAAATGTTGGCAGAGAACCGAACGCAATGGAGACGTTTGGCTGAAGCCGTATGTTCCTCTAGGAATTAAAGGAAACAATAAATAATAATAACGAAAGTCTGTAGCCTGTCAGAAATGCTTTTATTGACGTGAGCGTCAAGTCTGTGAACTATATAGAAGAATTGAATGACTTCACATTAGTATTGAAGATCCATGTGTTGTTCTTAGCTCTGAATGTAGCAGGTTTCCACGCTGATTTCAAGTAAATGAGGGTCTGTTGTACTTCTCCTATCATGATTGGCTTTGAAATCCTCGTTTGCGCCGCCTGTATCTGAAACAATATTGTCCAAATAAGAGGAAAACGCAACCTCCTTCAGATTTCCCCCTTTTTATTGATTAGTGCTTAGTCAGGTATCTTCATTACCTCTGTGTTCTGTATGTCAGTTCAAGCCCTGTCGACGCCGCTTCACAGATGTTGTTAGTGTCAGAATATGGGTGTTTGAATACTGTGAAAAAAATAGAGATATGCTCTTCTTGTACTATTAACGTTAAAAAAACAACTGGAACAGAATTTCTGATTACTGTTTTTAAATGACGATATTCCAGGTTATGCGCAAACTACTGAAAGCTTTGGCCCATTGATTACCGCAATATAACAAACAGTTGTATTATTATAATAAAAATATCGCCTATACTTGCTAGGCTGGGTGTTAATTTCGTTATGAAAAATGGTATTTTCTCAAATATTTTCTAACCTTATAAAGTGTACAAAATTATTCAAAACAAATCGGCAAAATACTTACATGTAACTACTTATTATTCTTCGGACTTTATTTTATTTTATTCCGGTGAACATCATACGAATATTTTTTTTATTAATAAAAAATCGGATATAAGCTCTGTCATTTCGCTGTGACACAGTTTGAGCTTGAGTTGACACTATGATATTATAGGTGAAAACAAGTATTGTTACGTACGTGAAACGAAAAAAAAAACAAAGATAGATCAAGAATAGTTTAAATTCTAACTTTTGAAAAGGCCTTTCATTTGCCGTTGCTGCTGCCGCCGCCCTATTCTTTGTACGATTTAATCGCTATTTGTTTTGATGAAAATTTCAAGTGCTCTGTTCAACATCTGTTAGCTGAGAATGGTAAAGTAACAAATAATGTATGTTACATAGTATAAAAATACAGTCTATCCACTTTAAGATTTTAAATTCTATACTGGCAGGTATTCGTGTAGCTGTTGGTTTTATAGTTTTTTTTTTAGAGAAAGGCCAACAGCGTCGATGGCAAGCGTAGAATGCTCGCCACCTACACATGTGGTTCGAGGTTCAATCCTCGGCCGACACACTCCTTTACCTGACTAAGTTAATCATACGGCTGGTACAGAGGGATGATTGGGCATGAGGCTAACAACTCCATCCTGTAAAAGCAAACACCGCTGCTACCGAAATTCCAGGCTCAAGCTTGAAGCTTTATGCTCCATTGGGAACATAAAAGGATAATATAAACAAAGAAAGAAAATAAGAGCAAAGCCAAAGAACAATTTCTGTAAGTTTTATTGGAATTGTAAGAGAAATAGGGCTCAGAGAAGATTGAGTCTTTTCAGCGATACCATTTTAAAGCTTTATAATAACACATACCTATAGTAACATGTCTTAATATCAAAAACGAATTTTCCCAGAGATGCGTCATTAAAATTGTAACTTTTAGATAACAATTACGTAATACAGAGAGCGTTAATCATGTGGAAATTGAAATAAAATGAAGTGGGTTAATAGAGTGACGCAATACAATTAACGATATTCAATGTAATTCGACTCAAACTGGAAGACAGTCAAGTTAAGAACAGTAGTAATAAGGAGTAGAAAGGCAGTAGTGGGTAGGGGGGGAATATAATTTTAAAAAAACAAGCAAAATATTGCACGTATCCGGTGTTGAGACAAATTAGGTCCATTGTAGATTTAGTGACTGAACAAACTTTTGTATGCATATTTTGAAGTTTACGCACATGGATTACCATCACCTCTGTAGTTTTAACAAGTCTGATTTGTACTGCTTAAGCAAGATTATTGCGTATTCTGTAGTCGACTTTGAAGTTGCTTTGCAGGTTTGTTCGGTACTCAGAGTCAATTAGTTGTTCCAGAATAGGGCTGGGGTTATCTTTCTTTTTCTAATTTAAAACTGAGGGTGTAATTGTTCAGTGATATGTTTGGATAGTGCTTGCTGAGTGTGGCTGATATTGAGACTGGCTACCTCGAAAGCTTCATCATAAAATCCATGAAACCTAGCTCACCAAAGGTGCATACACATCCTGCCCCTAAAAAGCTTCTATGTTTAAACCTGTAATTGAATGGCGATTCATCGTCAGAAATAGCGTTTCCTGTACACTGGAGAAAACCATCTTGGCAGCTGAATTTCCCACTTACATTTTCTACAAAACCAATGATTCACAAGAATGAAAAGGATAAGTTACCACTGCTAGTCTCATCTAATGACAAATTTTTAGAAACACTCGTTTACTTGCTAAGAAAACTTACCATACATACCTATGACTGTTCCAATTGAGGATGACAATGCTGAGAAGAGTAACTCTTTGCTGAAAGCCTTTTCTTTTATAAGACTCAATGGTGATTTTATTAGATTCGTTTATTTCTCGAGCTAGAGCGACAAGTTAGTCACGATAACTAATCTGGTGGCCATATTTTATCGTCTTATGAAGAGTTTGGAAGATAAACTGCTTTTTCTTAGAATTGATGGTTTCATCTCCTCCATAGAGCTGTTGTTCATTGAATCCATTTTAGCAGTTTGAAGTATATTTATCTGTCAGGCTGGAAACTCTGTCCACATTGGAAGCACAATCGAACTGCATAAGACACTTGATAGACATTTAAAGTTAATAATTTTTATGATTTTTGACACAAGTATTGTATTCAGTCACTTTCTGAGCTCAGCTGTCCCACTATTTATTTATAAAAAAACCAATATCAAAAGTATACAACACGAGCATGGAAGTCTTGATCTGATTGTGTTTTCAAGAATTGTTTTGGTACTACAGGGTTATAGACTATGACGACGTAAATATTCGTCATTTTTCAGCTCGTTACAAATTGAGTTTCGTAGAGTGTAACACTTATGACTTAAATACCAAGGGAAAAGTTAAGATTGCTTTGGATTCGGCAAAGCATTGTAATTTTACTGATTCAAGATGAATGGCCAAAAATGTATAACTTTTTACGTTAATAAAGATATCTGAAAGTCAATTATTGTTAAATGAAAATAATTATTGATTATTAAACCTAATGCAGAGCCTAATATTATTGTTGGCTAACCTACTATCCACTGGCTAATCTCTTCTCTTGGCAAAAATGAAACTTATTTTATGTTTTGTATACTTTTGACAACTGCTCAGTAATGGATCAGTGTACTAAGCAACGCGAAAAATAAAACAATCACATAAATGAATGGGTAAACAGATGGATAGAAGGATAGCAAATCTCAGAGAAAATATATCAAAATAGAGTGCATATCATGTAAAAGCATACATTATTAGTCACAAAGTGCACTAATTATTTTATTACATGAATACACTTATTGAACACATGTGAAGGAAAGTAAATTAATAACTATGAAAGTATTATAAATCATTTAAATTAATCCCAGCGTGTTAAGAAAATCAAAACAAGATTTTTCTGAACGTTTCACCGTGTAAGCCACAGCTTCTTCGGATTAATCCGAGTAAATCTGCTGAAGAAGCTGTGGCTTACACGGCGAAACGCTCAGAAAAATCTTGTTTTGATTTTCTTAACACGCTGGGATTAATTTTAATAATTTATAATGAATCAATCTGACTCCGCGCTCAAATTATTCCAGGAAATTCGTAACACCTACGGTCTGGAAACCTATAAACTATGAAAGTAGATTATGAGTGATAAAAATTCCAGTGACTTTTGTGATTACCTAGAACAAAATGTAGTGCAGATTACCAAGACATGAAATTCTATTTTCAAAAGTGATTCTAAACAAATACTTGATATCAATTAGAGAACCATTGGAAAATTTGAGATCACTGAACAACTGTTTCGTCCTAGTTTGGGACCTCCAAACAGTCTAATAAAATCCCTACAAAACCAATACTTGAAAATTACTTGATATTTGAGAAACATAAAAACAATGGTTTGTGCAGAATAAGG
This sequence comes from Trichobilharzia regenti, assembly GCA_944472135.2. Taxonomy (NCBI): domain Eukaryota; kingdom Metazoa; phylum Platyhelminthes; class Trematoda; order Strigeidida; family Schistosomatidae; genus Trichobilharzia; species Trichobilharzia regenti. Next base: position 134,663,308 of record OX235262.1, read on the forward strand.
TGGCACCGTCGTTTATTTCATGGGCTTTTTACCAGCCGCATATACGATAAAAAATTATTAGGTTTATGTGCAGGAAGGTTTTAAAATACTTGCATATGTTACGTCGTGTCAGTTGACTCTGAACTTCGTGAATAGTGTGCAGAAATTACACTTCATAATTAAAGACAAAAGGCGAATAAGATGATGAGTTACTAATAGTTGAGTAACAATATGGTGCTTTCAACTCATACCATGGAAACAAGAGACATGCCAAATTACATTATAGCCAGTAATGAGATGTTAAAGCCTGAAATTACGTAACCGAAAGAAGGAGAAAGTGAAGACATCCACTTGCCACGGCAAAGAAAGAAAGGTAACTGACTCTTTCTGAACCCATAGATCGGATTTCAGGCTTCAGCACATTTCAAGAGGACTGAAATGTTTTGTATTTTGATAATTTTAAAGGGTTTCATGACTTCCACCTTATGACCGGTATCGACGACATGCCTGACATTGGCACTATTGTAATTGTTGTTCCCATGAGATGTGGGCTTTCTGGTACATTTTCAGAAAATCAGAGGTGTACCTTTCTTTCTGTTTTCCCAGTGTGACTACTACTAAAGATACAAGTAAATTTATATACACAGTTACAGTTAATATCAGGAGGTCTTCTGTTTACCTTGGATTGTACCAAAGATTATTCTGTCCGATAAACTGGAACCAAATTAAATTCAGGATAGGTTCTCGGTGTTGAGGCACAGAGGTTGAAAATACATCTAATGTCAAGTATCTTAGGCTGAGTTTTTCCACCGATCTTTCCTGGTCTTCCCACATCTTGCTAGTTACTAGAAAGACGTTTCGCTTAACGTTCTACATTAGGAAATTTAGACAGTCTGGCATTAAGCAGTCTTTGCTTTCTCAGTTTGTCAATTCTTGTATTCTACCCATCCCCCTTTACTGCTCCCCATTAATCTTTCCTGGACTACTTAAGAAAGACTTTGCTTCGCTGAGAAGGGCACTAAAAGCCGTTAGTAGGGCAAGTGGGATATGAATAAACCAGCTGGTTAACACTATTGTGGATAGACATATTATATCATGTAAGAAACTAGCGAATACAATATTGTCAGACCCGAGCATCCTCTCTATACGCAGCTGTCACCTTGCATTTCATCTGATGGAACTAGAAGTAGCTATAGGCGGCTATATGCTAGGACTACCAAATACAAAACTCCACAATACCATATCTGGCACAGGTGTTATGTGATGAGAAATCCGTTAGGTATGACACGATAAACTTACTGCGGCACTCTATCAAATAGTCCCTTTTGTTTTCCTTTCCTCGTTACTATTACACCGTTGTTCTCATCTTCTATCACACACCAACTTTACATTTCATATCCTGTGGTGCATTGTTTGAAATGTAAACTCTACGCTGTTTTTTTTTATTTATTTATTTTTTATTTTTTGGCGTTGGTCTTTTTTATTTTGATTTTAAAAATCTTATAAAATTTCAGAGGTAATTGGATACAATATATTGTAATGCACGCTGAAAATTCCATACCTGTACCACAAATACCGTTTGGAATAAAGCTGTTATTATTAAATTAATAAATTAAATTAATCTTATGTTGACTAGTGCTACAATAAAATCACTTTTAAAATCGATTTTAATGAAGGAAGCTTCTTTTCCACTGTGATTTGTCTGTCATTTGAATCTTCGCATCTTCTGTTCTTGTTAACAAATTTCTAAGATTAACCTTGCTTTTTGACATCTCCCGAAGAATCAAGTGCTGTTTCTCTCATTTCTCAGCGCTGCATATTCTTCTGACGCTAAAAAAGACAGAAATTTGACCATTGCCATTTTCTAGCTGTTTGAAAAAAAACTATTAAAATTAAAGTCATCTCCCTGTCAATAACTTCACAGCAAAATGTTTCACTACAGCCTGTGGGCTTGTCTGGGATAACAGGTTCTTTTCGCTCATCGGCGTGCATCATAATCTCTGAATTTCATATCGTCCGAATCCTCCGACTACATCCATGAATTGCGACCTTCTCTCATGCATATTTTCACTGGTTTTCAACTTATTACTACCACTTTTTTCGAAGAAATGGAGTACAGTCTATACGGAGTAATAGGGCATCCTTTGGATGGAACAGTACTGTATAAGATGTTACACTTTTGATTCGTTTGAAGAGAGAAAAGCACATAGGATATCCAAGGGTGACTAATTCGAGTACATCAAGTTATTCCTACTGCAGATTATTTGTGAAGTGACTGATTCGGTGTCGAAAATTCATCATCTTGGAATATAAGTAACACTAGATTGATCCTTCTATGGCATGAAATTCATCAAAATTTCAGATGAACGTTTTTTATCAGTTGCAACAGGCATAGAACCTAAACAGTTAGAATCAAATGAGCTGCTAGACCTTAATGTTGAACAGTGTTAGCTTATATATCTATATTTTTTAAGTATAGTTCATTTACCTACTTATAAGTAGTGTAAGCGTTAATAAAAATAATCAGGTTGTGAAAGAATAAAACATTTCACATTTGAAGTGGTTTTACTTTTAGTGAAACTGTAACTTTAAATTTGAAGAAGATAAGCCTGTATTATCACTGAAGTGTGGCTCTTCTTCAATAATCGTCAAGAAATACGTGTTTGAGAGATTCTCAAAGAGTGATTAATTATTTTGACATTCTTAACGCACAAGACTCAATCATTTGATCTGAACCTTCACATAATCATAGGTGCGTTTAATCTGATACGCCTCAATATTTCCGGGATTATTAATTCAAAGTAATTCATATGCTGTTACCTAAAAGTAGAATTCATGTCACGTGTTTCACTGGGATTCAACAACTGGATTTATTACGCTAACGATAGTCAAAACCAGTATTCCTTCATTAAAACGCCAAATCGTTTTCTTATCAGCTACTATGCCACAAGAGACGCCTCTTTTCTAGGAGGTATGATCGCATCTTACCTTGTCTAGAGAAGTTCTATAATTCACTTGTATATTTCAGAGTTTCGTGTTTATCTGTCTCAGTAAGGGTTAGGTACATCCATCTATCTGGCTTGCCTCAGAAAGGACGCAAAGCAGGTTCTGGATTCTTCTACAAGTCAGTACCCAACAAGTTACTCTGAAATGAATATTCACTTATCCTATTTTAACGTTCTCATTTTCTGTTCTCTTAATCTGAATTCTCTCCCTGTTCTTCGAAAAATTCAAGGGGTTAAGTTGAATCCTATTATAAAGCAGGTGTAAATGCAAACTGCGGTTTACAGATGCAATTAGATAATTAAAACAGCATATAATAGAGTAAAAAAGATATATTTTGATGAAAGGAAAATCAGGTAGATCAGTTTTTGGACAGACTGCGCAAAAGTTGAGTCAGATGTCTGAAAGAATTTCACTCTAAGGTCAAATCTTTCTGTGATTCATTTATTTCCTGAAATATTACTTAACACTTGATATGAGGGAGGATTATAAGAAAGAAAAAATAATAACAATATATTCCGAAGCTGCATCGTCATTTCCTTAGGTCCAGTAGACTAGCTGGAAACGCTTAACTTTGCCTCATTTAACAGCCAGCCCTAAGCCAGAAATAAAGGGTAAAGTTGAGATGGGTCTAGCAGTGCCATTTGGGGAAATTAATCTTATGATTAGAGATAGGTATGAATGGTCCGAGTAAAAATAAGGTAATATGAATTACGTTTCAAAAGATTACTGCAGACAATCGTTTTAAAACATACCTACTAGCAGTATTTGTGTTGATTCGACTAGAGACAAACAGCACCAGTGGCATAAGATTGCCTTTGTTAACTTTACTATGCAACGATTTGACAAATAGAATTAATCAGAAGAGGGAATGAAATACAAAAAGTATTAAAGAAAGGGTAGAAATCCTTTCTCCCGTCAATTACCTGACGGCTTTGGTGACTTTGAATTCTTCATTCTAACTCCGCGTGAAAAGATGGTCAAGTCAACAAAGAATATTCAAAAAGTGAGTCTTGTCACTTGATACTGTAAAAATCAAAATAATTTGCAAAAATAGTCACCCACTTGGTACGCGTTCGACCGTTAGCTGAAATGTTTCTACATCTCTTCTAGCTACTAGCATGTCCAGTGAAGAGGAAGTTTGTGAGTGAGCCAATGAAAAGGCTACCACCACTATCACAAATTCAAAGCCCAAGCGTGGAACTATATTTCAGTCGGACTAAGAAGGAATGAATGAATGAATGCATAGGCATTTCATAGAATTTCGTTAGACAGTGATGAGAATGAATGCGTTTGAAATAATATATGCAGTCATTTTATTTCGGAGATTATCTCATTAGCTGCTATCGTTTTGAGATTATAAGTAAACGTAACACAGGTATATACTGAAAAATAATAATATGAAATTATAGAAAGTATGACAAATCACGCAAGACAAAATATCGAGAGAGAGAGACTGTGTGTGTTTGTACACGCAGGAATGTTGTTCATAGCAGAATAGATTTTTAAACTGTTCACTGGTTTTGAATGATTCCCAGGTTTATGTAAGTTCACGAGAAAAGCCACATGGAAAATTAGAAGCCGTCAATAATTAAACATTATCTGATAGGGATTTATCTGACGTCACATGAGTGCCTTCTTATTGTATCGTGTGCTACTCATAAAGTTTATCAGTAGTATACATATAAAGCGATGTTCATCGGTATGAAAATATCAAATAGAAAGGAGATAGCTTTGGTGTCAGAGGAAGCAAATGAAAAAGCTTTTTTTTAGATACACGGGAGACGTGAAAGGAACACAAACAGACACAATATGAAGACCAGAAGTAGAACAACATGGAAGATATGTGTAAATTGTGCTTTGAAGATATGATATTGAGATATCAAATCGCGAATCAACATTCCTTTACCAAGTCTTTGTCTTCTACCGTTATGCTTTGAATTTCTGTTTACTTTTGTTAGTAAGTATATTCAAAACGTGCAGAGAGGAACTATCATTGGGTATTCCCAGTGTAACGGAATAATTTTCAAGTATTGGTTTTATAGGGAATTTCATCATCAGCTGATATCGGTTAGGGAATCACTGGGAAACCTGGGAGTACTGGACAGCTGTTTCCTCCTAGTCTTGAACCCTTCATCAGTGCGCACCCAACACTCTAGTTCGAACTTTGGGCCTTTGGTTACAAGAGGGGCTCGTAGACAATTTAGCCATTGGGACCCAATCCAATGGCTAGCCCATGAATTCTAGCTTCTGCCAATTCATGACATAGAACGACCACTAAGCAATTTCTTTTTCGATGAGTTACTGCCTCACCTTCAGCTCATGATGAAATTCTCCAACCAAACTAACGGAATAAATGTTTGGAAAATCCATCATGAAAGGTTACAACTATATTTGCAATTATTATCTTCTTCTTCTTCCTTCCTTGACTATATATCATTCACTCAACGTTTGTGCATTACCTGTTGATTTAATTCTTATTGTTCCTGTTTATTCTCCAATTTTAACACTTCTCTTTTATGGTTTTACGATGGTATTGATGTGTTGTTTTACAATGGCATTTTGTTTGAGTGAACCAACGTCATTCTGATCTTGGACTGTTTGCGGGAATTGTTCGTGTTATTTTCGCTGATAGAATTTTCATTCCACCCTGTTGGGAATATTCGTCTTGATTCTCAAGAACTTCTTATGGTTGAATGTTTGTTAACTAATTTTATTCTGCAGTATTTGTTTCTGTAGCGGAGAGTTAATTTGATCTGTATAGCTGTCTAACAACATTGCTGAGCAAACTTTGCGTTTTAATATGCTTTGACTGCTGAATAGTACCTCAGATTTTATCGTAAACAACTGTCTTCCTACTATTCTCGAGATAGTGTAGGACTGTGCGTCACTCAGGGAAGTTTTCGTTAGCAACAGAGTAGGACGCAAAGATCGCTTTCCAATGGCAAAGCTAAACTTTAGACACTACTAACAACAAATCAGCAAACGACCTTGAACGGACCAATCACATTAAAGAGGCTATATATGATGAATAGAAATGTATATTTATAGAAAAAAGCATAAAATAGATAATAAAAAAGTTACATGGGATATCTTTCTCGAACATGTGAGAGAAACATCTTCCGGTTTAGCATGGGACTGTAAATAGAGAAGTTACACCATATCCTGTACACATATTCATCCAAATGACTATAAATGAGATCTTTTGAGATCCATTTATAGCCCTTATCCTATTTTTCAACCTGCCCAAAATTTTTCAATAGAATTTGTATGTGTCCCGTAACGGGATCCACAAAATCACTTGAATGGTTGACTCTATGATGAATATATCCCAAAGATGACAGCGAATTGTAATCTTTCCATTCGTCCGTATGTATTATAGACCCTCTTTTTACAAGTCTGGTGATAATAGGTATAAGAGTAGTTGCTTTTCTATCTGCTGTCCTTTCCACGAATCCCTTTCGGAGGGAGGTGTCATACAAACCTATTACCCAAATATTGTTCGCTCGCTGGCGACCACGGTTGTATTTCTTTTTTACCAGCAATGTTTCATCGATAAGCACGATAACATCTTCTCCACCCAGCAAACAAGTGATTTTCTCCATTTTCCATGATGCGATATCTCTACAATGCTGGTACCACTGGACTGTTGAGATCAGGCTATTCTCCGTCTCGGCTGCTGCTGCTCTCACTGGCTGTTTTAGCACCCAGAAGTTGCAGATATATAAAATCTGCGTTAGAGACAGATGCGACCTGGCGAATAAAGTTCCTACGAAATATTAAAATAATCAGCTTACCCTCTCTAATACTAGAACGCTTCAAACATATACCAAAACGATGAACAAACCCATCAATTGATCTGCTATAGCTTTTTAAGTCATGATACCACCACACGAACAAGTTTGCTTCTTCCGGAGCAACACTTAATCCAGACAATACTGGAATACACTATCCTCCTCGAATTGCAACCGTAACCTTGTAAGGGAACGCATTTGAAATGAGTCAAGCGCTATACAACATTGAACTACGTTCGTGAACTTCATTGGATAATTCGACATCGTTCGTGAATCTCATTGATAATTCGCTGATTGGTAGTTAGTGGTGTCGAAAGTTTAACTTCGCCTTTCCAATGTTTAGACCACAATACATCGGTTTTAGTCGGTACTTCTGGTATATTCAGAAAATTTTGATTATGAATGGGAATTGTGTAGTGAAATAATTCTACATTCATATACCTAAAATATATAAGATACTGTATTAACATTTCAGTTTTATCTTGGATTTTAGTCGTGGAAGTACAATGACATAAAACGTCTTACAGTCATATGTATAAACACAAGGAAAATAAGAAGTGTCTCGCATCCCTCTGGAATCGTATTTTGATTTCAGCATTATTATCTCCTTTTGTAATCTGTTCTTCGTGATGTTAAAATTTGTGCTAGTTACTGCATCCCTACATTTCTCACTAACTCTTAAATCTCGTGTATCATATCATTTGATGAGTTGTCATTATTGTTTGTGTCCCTGTTTGTATTTTCTGTTCTGTTACTTATTATTCCTTCTTAAATTATCACTTCAACATTCTAAGGTTGTTATTTATGGCTATATTATCACCATGGTAACTTCATATCAGTTACAGCTAGTGCAGACTAGTGATACTTAACCCCGGTCTTGTCAATAAGTCATACCTGTTTTGTCTCGGGGCTAGTAATACTGCCTGACTGTTAAAACCTCGACAAGTGCAGCTGGATCTAAACTCATGCTCCACTTATTAGTGGTCAAGCGCTTAAACCATTAAACCACAAAGCTCATGAGAACTAGTAAAATATGGAGGTTGGGAGGTCTAAGGCGTCAGACTCAAGAGTAATCTTCTAGGTGTTCTGGTCCACGATGTAGGTGTGGGTCGAATCCCACCTCGAACACACGCTTGACTAGTGAACTCCTTAGTAATTTTTGGTGCCACATTCTGGCATAATATGCATCAGTGGCACATGGTTAGGACGCTCGCCGACCATGCATATGGTTCGAGGTTCAACCTCCTGTCGACGCACACCTGTTATCTATGGTCGGTCTGAAAAATTTTGGCTACCGATATCACATGCTGAAATTCCATACTTGTACCGAAAATACAGTGTGGAATCAAGCTGTAATCAAAAATAAAATAAATATTATAAAATGGTTATTTTTGTTTCAAATTTAGCTATTGTCACCTTACTGAATTGTACTGACAAGATCCTAAAAATATGTTTGATCATAAATTATGCATTCTTTTATGTGTTTCTTACTTACAGACTAAATTTGACATCAGATAAATTTATTGTCTATTTTCAATGGATAGTCACATTAATTATAAATATCAGAATGTCGGGAGAAAACAAACAAACATTTGTGTTATGGGAATAAGCAAGAGAAATGTAGACACCCAGGAAACTAATGAAATAGTATCTTATGTGGTCATTCTGAATATTTTTATTAGCAGTTATAAAATATTTATTTTAGGACTTTACACCTTTAATATAACTAAATTTAATCTATTCAAGTATTGGTTTGTAGGGGTTTGGTTGATTGGTTACAGGATTTCATCATAAGCTGACATTGGTTAGAGAACCATTGGAAAACCTGGAGTACTGGGCCATTGGATCAGTCCCAGTGGCTTAATGGTATACGAGCTCGCCTTGTAACCAGGAGGTCCTGAGTTCGAACCCCGGTGGGTGCATACTGATTAAGAGTCCCAAACTAGGACGAAACAGCTAACTGTCCAGTACTCTCAGCTTGTTTTCCAACGGTTCTCTAACCAATGTCAACTCATGATGAAATCCTGTAAATTTAACCTAATTTCTATGTGTCAATTGAGTAACTGACGGTAAGATTGAGTGAATAGGCGAATTATAACCGTTTTCATACAGAGAAACGGGAAACACTTGAAATTCTTTGGTGTAAAATAAAAAGAGAGATTTTATCACCCTTTGAAGTTGTACAATCGTATTCCTGGTTCTGGTAATAGAATAAGTAAACAAATTGAAGAATTTGGAGAAGAGAGAGTTATGGCTAGCAAAATAAGTCGTATTCTACACGATAATAGCCTATTAAGAAATAATTAATTTATCTACTATTGTAAACTGAAATTTTCTAACTTTAGAAAATGTTACTGTAGGATAACTTCAGTTTGTTCAGAAGTTTTACTTATGTAACAATAGAAAGTTGTATATTTATGCATAGGATAAAAGGAAAGCACTTTAGTGAATTATCCCTTGCTAACGGTATAACTTACCTAGTAGGACTTACTGTGAAACCGACTGTGGTTTAGACATGATTCGCTACTCATTAACAAAAGGAGGCGGTTGGCTATAAAGAATAAGCATTTTGTTGCAGTATATGCTTTATTGTCATTTCATACTAATTTTTATTAGCTAAGCGCTTATTAATATGATACATTCCGAGAAGCTTTGTAAAGTGTTGTGATATGAACACTAGCAAAAATAATTGTAGTGTTCTGCTTTACGGCTAACTAGAACATCCTTGAGTTATGCTTAATTCAAAATGTCCTCGACGATAGTAATAAGACAGTTAGTTATTTGTGATAAAATTTAAGTTACCATTCAACAATAATACTGTATCAGTGGTTATAACGCAATAAGCAGTCCCTTCACACATTTCAAAGTCAGGATCACCTTGACTTCACTCCAAAAAAAAATCGCATCGTAAAACTAAACAGTGAGAAAGACAAATAATAAGAATTAAGTCAATAAATGATATGCGATAGTTAAACAATGACGCATAGTGATGGAAAGAAAATAATTACAAATTTGGTTGAAATGTCCAAATAAGTGTCAATGTTTCAGTTAGATCGTTCAAGGAAGATTTTCCAGACAATTATTTTGTTACAAGCTTAGTTCTGGAAGAAAGTTTCATGGTTTCAGCTGATTTCATGTCACATAAGGTAAAATAAAAGCATGAGGCAGTGATAATCACAAAATAATGATGATCATTTCACTTTATTATTATTTTATTCTGTCTTTAATATCAAGCGCAGACAACAAGACTCTGTAGAAATGCCATAGGATCTTGGATATGTCTAATTCAGATATGTTTGAATGAAGCCCTGAAGTCTAAGCTGTGAGTTATTCCTCGTCTTTTTATGACCTAACTGTTTCACTTATCTATATTAACTGTTTCCGATGTGGTTGCGTTCCATAAACTGAGTGATCTTACTGTGAAACTTTTATTTTCTTCTAGATATATTTTCGGAAAAAAAACCTTGGCAGTAACAAGCGGACTTTGGAAGCACCATCAAACATGGAGCATTCAATACGAAAGACGCGGTTGAATCATACATCATATTACAAGACCAGATATTGGGTCGTAGTTGAACTCACTGATCTGGACTTTGCCGACGATATATGTCTGATATCTCACAACATGGAAGATATTTTAGTGAAGAGCAACACGTTGATAGAGAAGCATTAAAGATAAGACTTCCTTCAGGTGAACTTAGGGAGACAGAAGTGATGAAGATACCTGGCCAACAGCAACAGCAATAACAGACAAAATCAGCGTAAATGGGTGAAATCTGAAAGAACCAACCTCCTTTACCTACCTAGGAGGCGTCGTTTCAACTACAGTGGATGGAACTGATGAGATATCAAATCGAGGATCGGGAAAGCAGGGCGAGCTTTCATTTCTCCTAAGTCTGTGTGGAGATGAACAGCACTACTCATCATGAAAAATAAGATCCGGATTTTCAACTGCAATGTGAAATCAGTGCTGCTATACGGATAAGAGAGTTGGCGAGTCACGAAAGGTACTTTGAACAAACTACGGACCTTCATCAACAACTGTCTTCGCTCAATACTAAAAATTAAATGACCCGTCAAAACAGATCAGCAATAGGAATGGATCTCTGAGAGCGAACTAACCCGGCATAAACTGACTGTGCAAAAATATGCAGGAAAAATGAAGGTTGATTGGCCATACTCTGAGAAAACCAACTATCAAGTGACATCTTATTCCAGGCCATTGCTCGAGTGGAACCCGAATGGAAAGCGGCGAGTTGGTCGTCAGTGCGAGGTTGACATGGAGTAGATCATCTGAAGGGGAGATGAAAGCATGTGAGCAGACGTGGAGCCAGATGGAGACGTTTTCATAGAACCAAAAGCAGTGGAGATGTGAAGCTGAAGCCCTATGTCCCTCTAGATATTAGAGGAAACACTAATAATGATAGACATAATCTACAGGGTTCATTTAAGTTGAGAAGCTAAAATCTCTTGTCTGTCTACAAATATTTTTTCGGATACACTTTGTACAGTATATATTTAGAGACACAGAGATCAAATGCCTGGATCAACTTTGCACGTTACCTTGTCTTGAGAAATGACGTATATCTCAAGAAAAGTGAGGATTTGAATTCTCGTCTGCTAGCAGATTTATTACAACTTTTATTATGAAATGGACTGCATTTGGTTTGAATAGATTACATATAAGCATAAAATTGGACCGTTCAAGACCCTATCTAATGTTCTACAACTAATATATCCGTTTGTTTGCTAAGAATATAATTTCGTAAAAAATCTCTTTTAACTGTAAACTACGAGGGGTAGTCAAACAGGATGAAGCAATATATCATTAATGCAAACATTCATCAGCAAGTTGTATCAACGATCTTATTGAAACCTATGTTCTTTCTATGCTTTTACACTAAATACTCCAATGCTTGAACACCTAGTAAACAGATAAATGTCAATATACCCAGGGCATAGCGACCACAGAGATTATCATTACATGTCTGATTCACGTTCTTTGTAAGTTGTTACATTCCTGAGGTCATTTTATGAACTCCTTTCACTCTTTCTTTTATGCTTTCAAAGTGAACTGAAATAAAAATAAAGGCAGTAAAGTATTCTAATTCTCTTCACTAACAAAAGACAAGACCCCAAGGCGAACATAGCGAAGACGGAGGTGGGCAAAATACCTAATCAGAAATAAGCATCAGTCACAAGTAATGATAGAAATCTAAGAGGTATCGTCTCCTTTACCTACCTTACTTAAACAGCATTGTTTAGGCTATCGGTAGGTAAGTCAGGTAATGGTGTTAAAGCCAGCCAGAATCGCATCAAGGAAGTAAGACAGAAGTACACTGTTATTGAGTTAATGTGTGGGAATCCACTTCACTCAGCGTAAACAACAAATTTCAGATTTCCGACATAATTGTGAAGTCAGTTCTCTTGTAAGGATCATAAGCTCGGCACATCAAGAAAACATTTCTAACAGGTTGCAGACTTTAAACTAACAGCCGTCTTCGCCCTATATTAAAGATCAAATGGCCAAGGAGAATTAGGAACAAGAAACTATAAGAACAAAACTAAGCAAGTACTTATGTTCAAAATAAATGTAGGAAAAAATGGAGATGGGTTGAGTACACACTGAGAAGACCTGCGAATGATATTGCTTGTCAAGCCATCCCTAGAGTGGAATATTAAAAAGAAACGACCAGTGGGTCATCAATGGGTGACGTGGAGGACATGAAGGATTATGGGCAATCGTGGGCCCATCTAAAGACAACAGCAGAGAATAGAACAAAGTGGAACAAATTGGTGGATGGTGGCTAGCAGTGGAATCAAGGATGCGCATTTCGTCCTATTTGGGACTCGTCAGCTGGATGTACCTGCATTTCTCAGTGAGTGATGATGTTCCCACTGAGGCTGGAACCCAGTGCTCATAGTTTCAAACGCCAAAGCGTTATCCACTAGACCACTTGGGCCACGAGAGCCACCTCTTGTGGAACGGGTCATATGAATTATTGAATTGAATTTTTGATTTTCCCGTCGATTGATTGGACCGAAGTGCTCGGTCCGTTGCCCGTTGCACAAGAGGTGGCTCTCGTGGCCCAAGTGGTCTAGTGGATAACGCTTTGGCGTTTGAAACTATGAGCACTGGGCTCCAGCCTCAGTGGGAACATCATCACTCACTGAGAAATGCAGGTACATCCAGCTGACTAGTCCCAAATAGGGCGAAATGCACATCGTGGATTTCACTGCTAGTCACCATCCACCAATTAAATACTAACTAAATGCCCAGACATCGTCGAAGCATCTGCACAAGAAGCCGACATGTCAACCTGAGACCGAGCACTTCGGTCCAATCAATCGACGGGAAAATCAAAAATTCAATTCAATAAAGTGGAACAAATCCTATGTTCCACTGGGAAGCCAGGGAACAGTAATAATAATAATGCCAAGTCACTGCTTTTATTTGGTTAAGAGACTTGGTGCACGCATCACTGAAGGCTTTTCCAACTGTATGCTACAGGCTTTCACCAACACGAAAAGTCAATGTTTGAATGTGTAAGATCACATAGCCAACCGGTTATAACTAGATTAGAAGAAACCGTGCAGGCAGTAAACCATCTACGAAACAATTGCCAACAAATATGTTAGGGTAAATTGAGGTGAATTAGAAAGAGGCTGAAGAGAACATTCACTAGGCTGAGCCTTGAACGGATCCCAAACAGCAAGCAACAGGTTGGATGGGGATTCTTAAGTGACAGTGGAGCAGATTAAATGTTGTGGAAATGGAAGGTTGTGGACAGTTGTAAAGACAGATGAATGTGGTAGCAAAGAACAGTGTATAGTAGTGATGTACTTACTGCTAGAGCCTTATATTCCACTCACAAAGTAAGGAATTAATGAATGAGAATAATGCTAAATAATAGCTTTGCTTTCAAACATAATTACAATATTTTTTTTAAGACGCTTTGTTGTCGAATGTGTGTTATCGAAGCTAATATTATTTTCGGTGGTTTCTAATTATTATAAATACAACTGAAAGACTGATGAGTGAACAATGAATAACCTTCTCGATAAGTTCGTCATCAAGTCCTACAGTTATCTTTCCATAATCGTCAAAGAATTATTATTAATCACACCAATAATTTTATAAATTACATTGTATTAATAATATTGATAGATTACTATTAAAACGAATCAGTAAGGGACAAATTAAGTGAAGTAATACAGAGTTTATGAATTTAAACATTCCACATTAGTCCAGGGCAGAAATAGTGGCTAGACCTCTCTCTTTCTTCGAAAAGCTATGGCTGATTTAAGCAAATTGCTAATCACCTGTGCTGTTTAGAGTATTCGGGAGCTAGGCGCCTATCGTAATTTACTCTCTAAGCGGTAAATGCTTGAGAAACACCGTTCAATACTAGATTTGTGGTCTCTTTGGACGAGGTGGTCCAACATAGAGAGGTCGATGGTCTTGACAACACCTTTATTCAACCACACTGCTAGGTGTTCTTTAGTACAAAAATTCAGTTATTAGACGACGGTCAATATAACTAAAAGTCACGAGAGTCGTTGAATTGATTTTTCTATTAGAAGTGACTAGTGTACGGACCTAAACTTTCATTATCGGGATCACAACTGGTTGTGTATAAAATATAGAACTGTAGCTCATGGGCATTCAACCTCCTTGAATCGAAATTTTTCGACTTGTTGGTTATTATTTCCTTTGGTATTTCATCTTTGAATTGTAGCTGCATTTACATAGGCTTCTGAACTGACAGAAAAGATCCTTTTTTATTTTCTTGTCCATGTGTTTAGTGATGAACTTTTTCGGGTAGCTGTTTTCAGTTAACAAGTTGTGTATGGCCCTGAGCTCGTCTGCCATCACATCTCCTGAACAAACAGTTCTGACCGTATGGTAGTGGATCTTTACCAAATTACCTTTATCCTAGAAAGGAACGAAGCTGTGAAGTAATGTATACTGACCGCTTCAAATACTTTTCTTATCCAAATTTCTTTTTCATACAACCGTCTAGTCATCTTATCAGTAGGACATCTAAAAAAGACAATTAAACATTAAGATTCTTCTTCCCACGCAACTCTGATAGCTGAATGTATTTCATTGAATTAAGATATTATTGGCTTCCTGTGTTCAAATTATTCTCACAAAAGGATAAATCTATGTATCATTTATATACCAGCAATAAATTGGGAATCTTTTTATATGCTTATTGAATAATTAAATCAACTATTGAAGTTTCAAATTGAGTCTTCACTATTATAAGAATGATAATATCTAATGTATATTATACTTACTATGGGTATAGGATGAGATTGACTAATCGCATCTCACTTGAAAAAAAACAAAACCTTAAAGTGATAAGTTGTACATATTTAATTAATGATATTGATTTATGTATATTTATATATGTATATATTAGATAATAAGAGCTATTCTTCATTATTAAACAGCTCAACTTTCTATGTTTTTATTCATATAATATCTTATTTAAAAAAATAGAAAGAAACATCAAATTTGTGGCAAACAATTGTGTCACTGTATTTTTTTTGTTATATTTTTCTCAGACAGGTGTGGGTTGATAATATCTAACTGCGTGGATAGTAAGTTGAAAGTATTAGAAGTTTAGAAATCACTAATTGACTGGCTGATGAATAAAAGTGAGACAGAAGATGATGTGATTCGTTTGTTTATGGAAATAATTAGTTACATTTTAACAAAACATTGTGATGATGCAGGGAGTTTTCTACGAATATTATTGATATGAATTAGGAAAAAAACTATAGTTTATTTTCGAAAGTTAGTTTGTAGGGATTTAATTTTTCCAGGTTTGATCACGGATTGATGTTAGTATTGGGTCATTGGAGTGAAAATCCCAGTGGATGAATGGTTTAGGAGGTCGGCTTGTAACCGGGAGGTCCTATGTTCGAATCCCGGCAGGTGTCACAAACTTGAATGAAGTACTTCTTTGGTACTCTTATCGATTTCATTGCTTTTGTAACTGATATCAGTCGGCAATGTAACTTGAAGCAATAATTCGTTATTATAAACACTTCGTAAAGATAATTGTCAGAAGTAGTGAAGAGAAACAGGAAATAGCAATACCAAGACTATATGGCTAACCAAAGATACATAAAGCCAACCTCCCCCTTCGTCCAACTCTGGATATATCAGGTTACCCGTACCATTCAATACCGAAATGGCTCACTGACATTTTAGATCCTGTACGAAAACGAATGTGCCAGTATTTACTTCGTGACACTTTCAAATTCGTTGATTACATTAAAGATATCAATGCAAAGAACAAAACTATGCTCTCTCTAGACATTGAATCACTATTTACCAACGTTCCACTCACAGAAACTGTCTCTTACATTTGTCATTATATCGACGAAAATCAGCTGAACATTGGATAAGCGACGACCTGTTTAAAAGAACTACTACTGAGATGTACACTCAATGTACAATTCACATTCAACGAGGTTATTTACAGACAACAAGATGGGATCGCAATAGGATCTCCACTGGGCCCATTACTAGCAGACTGCTTCATGGCAAGCCTCGAGAACGGCCCACTCAAATCAACCATTGACAATTTCCACTTGTACGTTAGATATGTGGACGACATCTTTATCATCTGTGATGACGGTCATGATCTCAATCAATTACTGCAAATATTCAACAAATGCCATCCAGCCACAAAGTTCACTCTAGAAGCTGAAAATGAATCTAAAATCCCTATTTTTGATGTTGAGCTTACAAGGAGAGCTGACGGAACTTTAAGGAGGTCAATCCATAGGAAACCCGTATGGAACGGTCAATCGACAAGCTTCTACAGCTGGGTACCAGTCAGTCCGAAAAGATACCCAATTAAATCCCTTGCCACTCGCGTCAGACGCATCTGCAGCTCTGACACCATGGAAGAACAACTAAACTTCCTGAGAGAAATCTTCATACAAAATGGCTACCCATCAAGATTCGTAGACAAAAACATCAAACAAAAAATCCAAAAGCAAGAGATACCATCCGTGCCTAAAAAGATACTTTATATGAACCAGGACTTCAAAGGAGACCTACATAGTGACGTCCTCAGAAGGAGAATTTCCACCTCTTTAGGAAGAACTTTCCCTGCAGCAACATTAAGAGTAGTGTTCTCCAGTCGCCCGCCCAAAGGACAAGATTCCGCACATGACCACTTCTATGTGTATATATCAGTTCACCTGTTGCTGTGGAGCCAGGTAAATCGGTCGTTCAACGCGCATCCTGTCAAAAAGGGTCAAAGAACACTATCCAGTGTGGCTACAGAAAGGAAATAATGGTCCTATAAGGGGTGCAATAATCGAACATCTCGTCAACACTGGTCATTACATCTCAACAAACGCCTCCTTCAAAGTGATCTACAAAGTGAAGAACAACCTTCCAAAGAGAGTACGATTCCGTCTTCTTTGCATCGCAGAAGCCCTAGCCATTCAGTTGGTGGAACCAGAACTAAGCATACAAAAGAAAATTATCCGACCACTTCTACTCGCATGGCAACAACCCCGTTGATTTGAACTAACTTTTTGTTTGTTTGTTTGATTTGACCTTACTTCTGTTTGTATGCTTATTTTTCTTTTTTC
The DNA here is from genome assembly GCA_944472135.2 of Trichobilharzia regenti. Lineage (NCBI taxonomy): Eukaryota > Metazoa > Platyhelminthes > Trematoda > Strigeidida > Schistosomatidae > Trichobilharzia > Trichobilharzia regenti. The sequence continues at coordinate 134,680,710 of OX235262.1, forward strand.
TAACTTAAAATCCTTGTGTAATTCTGTATATTATTTTGTTTCCATGTACACCGTGAGCACAACTCTTTCATTCATGCCATCACGTAACTCTTATTTAACAATCATTTATGACAACTCAACACTTTGTTACTATCCTCTTATATTAATGTCCAATTCATCTGAACTTACTAATTGTATTTTCGTTTGACAAATTTAATGTATATACACACACAAAATAACCATGTATATTTGCGATTGTACAGCTATGAAAATGAATTCGCCAAAAAGAGACTCTTCGCTGAACTACTTGTCTTTTGTCTATTGATGTTCCAATGGGAATTATTCATGAATTAAAAAGAAGAAATTTCTAAATACAAGAAATCTGAAATGTAATATGTAGACGAAGCGAAAACTCTGTATTATTTGAAGTATGCGTTTTCCTTTTTTATTTGATTTTGGAATGTTATTTAGTGATTGGAATCTGCTGTATTGCTCTATTTATGCATCTGATGTAGACGCAAGCGATAAGCCTGCAGTTACCGAATTCATTATCGCTGTTATTCTTCCCTTGGGTTCCGAATATAACTTGAGGCTTTAGAAGCACATTTCCAGCACATCCTATTCTCTGAAGTCGTTTTTAGTAGGCTCTATGAATAACTATAAGCTGTCATCTCCTCCTCACATGACCTCTTCAATGTCACTTTCGCAAACGCGACTCTTCGTTTTCCATTCGGGTTTCACTCTGAGGCATGACGAACGATGTTACTCAGAGATCTCCACAGAATGTTTTCGTACATCTCTATTTTCTTCGGCATATTCATTGAACAGAAGGTTCTTGGTCGGTTAGTTGCCACTTCACGGTGGTCAGCAAAGCAATGAACAAATACATCATTCATAACTGATCTTTCATACATTTACTCCTCTTAATGCATTTGAGTAAAGCAAGAACAACAGTTTTTGCGAAATAAAATGGTTCCATCATTTATTTCGTTGGCTTCGCATCAGCTGCTTACAGGCCAAAGTCATTATTCAACATATCTACAGAAACAGTTTTAACGGAGTTCATTTCTAAACAAAAATCAATCAATATATGCAAAGAGTAATTATATATATATAATATCAAACACTATTCTGAAAAATAATGATCATACACAATGGAAACTTTGGGTATTAAGTAATCAGATGAAAGAGAGGTGAAATATTCAGTTAACAGGACAAAGAAAGAATGATAACTGTTTCTTTCTGAATTCACAAATCAGGTTTCAGGCGCTTGATGGAGATAGCTTCAGCAAACTTGAGGAGAACTGAACTCTTTTGCCTATTGATAATTTTGAACGATCTTGCGACATCCACCTCATGACCTGTGTCGAGGAGATATCTGACGATGACAGTGTTTAAAGGATTCTTTCCCTATAGACATAAGGTTTTGGTACATGTTCAGAAAAGTCGTAGATATACCCTTCTTTCTGTTCTTCCAATGTAACTGCTCCCACAGGTACATGTAAATTTGTATATACAGTTGGAGTTAACATGAGAAGGATATCTGTCGTTTTTGGTTGCAACAAAGAGCAAGCTATTCGGTAGACGGGAATGAGCTTAGCTGCAGGATAGTCTATGGCTAGTGACGTACTCAGTCTTCTGTTGGCCATTGCTGCAATGTTTTCAGCTTTATAATCAAGTTGAATATAGATGGGCTTTTTCTCCACTGTGATTTGTCTTACATTTGTGACTTCAGATCTTCCATACTTGTTGATGAACCTTCGGGGATACCCATTGCTCTTCAATATTCATTCAAGAATCTCAAATTCTTCCTCTAATTTCTCTATAGAGCATATTCCCCTCACTCTATAGTACAGAGTTTTGACTAGTCCACTTTTAAAGCTCTTTGGACAAAAACTATTAAAATGTAGATATTGTCCTCTCCAAGTAGGCTTTCGATAAATTGACTGCTGAAGACTACTATCTTCTAGGCGTTGCATGGCGATGTCGAGGAAGTGAAACTTCCCATCACTTTCATGTTCCATAGTAAATTCAGTATTGCTATGTGCGTCATCGAATAATATGAGTAAGTGGGAAGCATGACTTTCGTCGATTGCGTGCTTCAACTTCTCACTGTCGATATGTCAATGAAAACCTGACACTGATTCAGTTAAGATCTCACTTAGTATGATCTGATTGTAAACCGACACACAGCATAACAATATCAAGTTAGCAATTGAAAATATACTTTACTAATAAAGTGTGAAGACGTTATAAGACTCTCTTTTAAACTGAAACATTTTAAATCAAAATTTTATTTGTAAAAATAGCAAGAAAATTTATTTTTCCAATTCTATAATCTCCTATAAATTAATACGTGCCAAATTCTGTCTTGCTGAATGTTGTTGCCAAATTATGGAGCGTTCCAAAGAAAGCTTATCATGTCAGATCTGCCTAAGTCGTCATACAGCAAAAGATGCAAATCAGAAATTTGAAATTCTCAGGCAGCGGACGTGCAATTTTGGGAAAATATTGAAACATGAGGTTCAAGGAGTAAGACTGACAATTTAATGCAAATGGAATCTAATTCTTTTGGAATGTATTTCATCATCATAATCTACCGATATAAGAACGGAATTCTGTAACTGTGGTAGGATATAATTGCATCCTTGAATGGTTTTACTCCGTGAAAAACATACGATAATACAACAAAACATTATTATTTACTGATGACGTTTCCAGTAGAATCAACTACTTTTCACATTCACATCAAGGTAGCCAAAAAACTTTCAAACTTTTTGACATAATTTCTCTATTTCTTATACTTTCATTTATTCAAATGGTGGTGATATATTCTACATTTTTGGTATTTGTATTGCTTAAGACGTAGATTAGATGAATAAAGCTTCATTTACCAACCTCTCTGTCTACTGATGATACTTTTTTGAAACTGTAGCTAAATAAGAGTCCAAAAAAACTTCATTACAAAGTTACAAAATATTAAACATATTTAAAATAAGAGGGAATTTAAGGTGCCTACAAATTACCTTTAAAAGGAAACCCTACGTACACTTCTTAATGAGGTAGGAATGAAGGTTGCATTTAAACTTAGACTTAAACCAACCTATGCTCAAGGACAAGTTGTGTAGGCTGAATGACCCTATTGACCAAATCAAGCAAAATAATGTAACCCGCAGAATACCTCACAATGATTGTAAGGTCGACTACATGGGGCGGATTAGCAGACCGGGTCATTCAGATTTTAGAAACAGGAATTTAGCTAAGGGTAGAATGAGTAATATTAAATTCTACTCGAAATACTATCAGTAAATAATACCGTTTCACAGAGCTTTTCTAATCGAAGATTGTTCCCTGACGTCATCATAATCTACCTACTTAAGAAATGAAATTCACTTTTATAAATGGATGAAGTAAAAGTTGTTCTTCAACCTGAATGCAGCCTTTTTTGGAAAATCTGAAGTTGCATTTCAGTCAAGTTCACTTCACTAATAGAAGGCAGGACGATCAAGAGTTAATTGGAAGATTCAGAGATGTTGCTGGAACTATGTAAATTTCAAAGGATTTTCGAAGTACCAGTGTGGTGAGAGCAGGCCGTGAGAAAATATGAGCAAGGCTGATTCAACAACCAATCACAGCAGACTTAACGTGGCAAAATATGATTCGCAGATAGAGAACTCTATTTTTCGAGGAATCCCGAAGCAACCAATCAGAAGCCTGCGTTTGTCCTCTTAACTTCTGATAAACAACCAATCAGATGACTGCGCTTGTCTACTTGCATAAGCTATAATAATGTATGTGAAATATATATAAATACGTGTTGATTTTCATAATAAAACGATCTGTTGCCTGGCCCTTGTCTTCTGTTGTTACACCAGTTTATGAGCAAAATATATCGTGTGAGATTTGAAAATAGCAGCCAGCCGCAGAGATTGATTTAGGTGGAGGAAGGTTGTAGCCCAGGAGTGAAAGTCCGAAAGCCCACAAGATAAATAGTTAATTTTAGAATTTAATTTGCATGAAATTTCAATCAGCTGTGTTCTATATGCAGTTAAAACAGTTTTGCACACGGTCCATTGGGATGTTACAGATGGATATGCATTCTGTGCTGATTAACCAACTGACTAGATTCACCGTAGAACATTGCACAGAAGTGCAGCAGTTTGAGTGTGCGCAGTCATGTAGCATACCGAGGGAGAAAAAAGAGAGAAAAGAGAGAGTTTCAAAAGAACTACAATACGCAGAAATGTGAGAGAGAAAGAATAATAACATGGAAAGCATGATAGTTTAGTGGATATGACAGATCACAATGAGTGAACGTTTCTGAGCCACTGCGAACAATTTCAAGTCATAAGACCAGTTAACTCCAGCCGTCGGTTTTTACCATCCCTGTGACCACAACCAGGTGACCAACACTTCCCTATGTGGCTAAAACTAAATGTCAAAGATCTTATGGATTAACTCCATTTTTTGGTTTGACTTTCAGTCAGACTGCTCCTATGTCGCCTAACATTGTCCGAAGAGAAAGGTGATAGCTAGGCATGTGTAACACATAACCTAGACATCTCAATCGACATAGCTTGACAGCCTCTTCCACTGACTTTCCCTGCTTATGCTTACTTACACTCAGCATGATGCATACTTGGAGACTCTAAGGAATTGGCGATTCAAGCCGATGTCACCAAGTGAAGCACTTGCAAATGTTACTATTGAGCTATTTAAGCCGGTGATCAACCACCTGCAGGATTGTAACATTCTTTGCATCGGTTGTTTGGTGAGATTTAATTAGTGTCAGAAAATCGAGGGAAATCAAATTAGAAATATAACACCTAACTCACTATCACATATTCATTTGAGACGTCATAGAGTCTCGTTAGAACTCCATAGGTGAATTTATCTATTATTTATTGCTGCTGATTTCACGAACTACTCACAGAATGAGCACTGTTTGCTTCACTTTCTTCAAAAATTCGAAAAAGAAGGCTTATGATAAACAAGAAATTGAGTAGAAAATAAAGATCTAAAAAGTGACTAATATAATTTTAACCAACTGAGACGCTGAGCGAACAGTTATTGCTTTCCGGCATATCACGGGGAGTAACGAAACTTTGAATATCTTATCTTTTGTATGGCTCAACATGAATTTTAAAGTCGCCTAAACGTTACGAGGACCGGATGACAGTGAAGGAGGTTTGCAGTTTCTTATGTTATAAGATCAAGCTTCCAACAACGAAGACAAAGGTGAACCTTTCAAAAGAATGTTTACATCGATATCGATATCCAAAGACCTACTGGAAATCATACATTCGACCGAATACCCGAACACTCAAGCGATACACAGTGAACACCACTGATTCTATTTACTCACGTTCTCTCGAACTAGAATGACTCTACTTGTGACCTCATGCAGCTTACTATTCAGATCAAGAACTACGTTTGGACATCACTTAAAAGAGCTACTCTTCGCTGAAAGTCTTTTCTTTTAAATAACTAGAAATTTTGAAGAAAAAAATGCAAATTTTCAAAATGTTTATAATTCATGAAAAAAGTTTTTTCTCACAGAAAGATAATTTGATTACTAAATGTTTACTAAACGTTTACTCAACAACCAATGATAAAAAAATATGTAGGTAGCCATGCTGTTGAAAACGTTTCTAGAACATTTAATTTCACAAGTTCCAGTCTTTTTATACAGTAATGGTTTGCTTAGCTTCTTTAAATAACGCTGTTATAGAGAGTAGGGTTAAAGTGTAATAGTGTTTTGATTAATTCTATCTTTAAAATCATAATTCATTGATAACGTCATTTACGCACTAATGCTTTTCATTTAGTCTAACATGTATACATTTATAGACTCAAAGGCTTCTCTATGCGTTTGATATAGTATATGATAATAGTATGAAGATGTTTGTTGAACGAAAACATTGAAATTCTATTTGACAGTACTACTTTAGGAAATTCTTAGAAGCCATAAAATGATTGACTTGAAAAGTTTACAGAGGACTTATTCAGACAAAAAAATGTTGATTGATTTTGTGTGTAATTAAGAGCTCAGAAACATAAGAAGTAATATCCTTTACTACATGATTTTATATGTCAATGTCCTTACATTATTTCATGTTATTTTTTTTTATTCGTGACAATTGTTGTCAATAAAAGGTCGAGAATTTATATGATGAAAGTAGTTAACATGTCCTATTTAAATTTTACCCGGTTATGAAATTGTAGTTCTCAGTGGATGAACAGTACTAGAAGATATTTTTGCTAACAGTTTGATCAAGGCTGTGTGTTGAAACAGTCCTGGAATGTTTGAGTAAACGGACAATATAAGGCTTCTATTTAACAATCGGAAATTTCTGTAGAGCACAAAAAGCCTGAAGAACCATTCAGAGTTGTACACTGTATAGTATGAAGTCAGAAGATTGACTGTGATTGCATGATCACAACGAAATGGTCACAACAAGGACAGTTAAAACAAGATGTACTCTAGATCGCCTAAAAGGGAATTAGGGATTGGAGAGAATTTGATGTTGATGCGATAACCTTCCGTGAATTAATATTGTTAACATGAATTTGATAGGCATTTTTCACCACACGCGAGGAAATCACTAAGGGGAAACAACATCATTTACTGGGGATGAAGGTGCATCTATATAGAAATACCTGAAAAGGATGAAACGCGCATTCTGGGTTCCGCTAGTAGCTACCATCAACTGCATATAATGTATGCACTAATGAAATCAAACAATCTGTTGATGTCTTGTATCTTTTTTAAATTAAAGGAGGTTATTTCGTCAACATATTTAGGCAGGACAGGAATAGCCAAGCAGCTATTCATTACTCTGAAAGCAGTATGCAAATATGAAGCACTCAGGAACAAGATTTTCGACACTGATGTCAAATCAGTATTCTTATATGGTTCAGAGACTCGAGGCGTCACCAGAGACATCTAAAACAGACTGCAGACTTTCATCAACACTAAACTTTGCCCCCCCCCAATGAAAATCAAATGGTAAGCCAAAAAGGATGACTAACCAGAGAGTCTGGTAAAGAACCAACCAAAGACGTGATGCTAAACAAAGATCCGACGGGAAATAGAGATTGAATCGGACAGAGTCTGAGAAGACTGTCAAATAACACCCGCACCAGGCCATAGCTTGAGAGTGACATAGAAGAGACTATATGAGGAGGAGATGATAGGTTATGGAGAGTCCTGAAGCCAGTTAAAGAGGATTGTAGATAGTAGGACAAAGTAAAGATGTACCGTTGAAACCCTGTATTCCACTTAGTATAACAAAAGTGAGTAGAGTGTTGAACAACTCTTTACTTCCAGATACACTTTCGATAGTTACAAAACACCTACGTGAGTACTGTTAATTAACTAATAGCTATGGCAACATATAGGTGGGTATTTTAGCTACTCTATGGAAAAGTGATTTTTTTCTAGTTCTACTGGTTGTATTAAAGAGATCAGTTAGGAGGCTGAAAGAAACTTGGAAGCCAGCGAGTTACTAAATGATAATCAATTCATTCCCTTTTCTTTTTACTAAAATAGGTTGAAAAAATTAAGTATTACAATTTAGTAAAAGCGTTCAGGAGAAAGTGAATATATAATAATGGGTAATCAGTAGAAATGAACTGAAAATCGAATTTCTAGGAAGTCTAAAACCAGCAGTGTCTGAGCTACTAGCCTAGAGTTTTATTACCTAAACCACTGGAACTAAATGTCAACCGGATTATCACTTTACATTCATTTATGCCAGTATCAGCTTCTGGTGAACTTGGCTACAGACTCTGTATGAATATGTGTAGGATAGTTGAACAACACAGTATAGTCAGTAATCATCAACAGTCCAGTTCCACGAGGGTAAGGATTAATTACTGAGAGTGCGATGCAAAGACTGGTAACAATGATCTATCAATAATAAAACCAAAATCTGGATACCTTAGAAAGATGACACATTTGATATAATTAGAAGTGATTTTTAATACACTCACAAACTCACAATCAACGTGTCTGAAGACTTCCAATGAACAACAGAACAAGAATCAGACGATAGATGTATATCAGAGATACCTTATTAATGAGACTAAACATAAAAATCCCAAAACCTCAGGTATAAGGGAAATCAACCTACACTGAACAAATACTCAAATACATCGTCAATAATGCATCAACACTCAAAAGAAACTGTGTAGGAACTTTATTATAAGGATCTAAAACACACTGAAACACTCCAAACTTGAGGAGAAAAGAAGTGGAAATACTTCTTAACTATCTTCAGCAAAAGTGGATATCCCTAAAATTTCATAAAAGGACGCTTAAGCTTCAGCCAAACTACCATTAAGAAATCATCTTAAGAACCAAGGAAGATCCAGCCTACTATGTGCAAGTAGTTTTTTGAAATAAGGACTACAATACTAAAACCATTTGGAATAGATACCTAACACAAACTGCCACAGTCAATTCTGCTGACCAAAAGATCCAGTGATACAAAAAAAGCAAGATCATCACCATCTACAGAATAAATTGCATGAACTGTGTCCACTACTATATTGTTCTCCTAAAAATACCATAGAACTTTTAGAAGTCTAGTACTCACATGAATCAGAGACAAACAGACACATTATTGTAAATCAAGTTTATCAACCAATAAAGGATAAGCCACATAACCAAAAAGTCAAAGTTTAGGTCAGTAGAAATGATTAACTAATAACAAATTACGACAGAGGTTGTCAGGAGGTACAGTTATATTATAAATCATAAAGAATTGAAACACGTTCATTCCATATTGAAGTTAGAGCTAAAGATGTTCTTCAGAAAGATGAGGAAGGCTCAGAGAAGGAAAACATATTAAAATCAACCACCTGAGCTATGCATTAGTCCACTTGACAAAATTTCTAAAATATGTTCTGCGGAACCATCTGACGTACACGTTGATGATGCTTCTCCACTGTATATCAACTGATCTAGCTATTGACGCTTATTATAACGTGAGTGGATATTTCCCGTTAGTTTTCAAAAAACAATTGACACTGCTTAGAAGGTCTAGAGAGGAGCGATAGGGAATAAAAGCATAATGTTTTGTCAAATAAGTGTATTGTTTCCATGTAGTATTGAAACAGAACTTTAGATGGTAGATTAACTAACGTTTAATTCGTACTAAGAATGGACAAAATGTTTTGATTTGCGAGAATATTATTTTCAAGTATTGGATTTGTAGGGATTTTGTTTGATTGTATGGAGGATTTCACCATAAGCTGACATCAGTTAGAGAACTACTGGAAAACCTGAGAGTACAGGACAGCTATGTCGTGAACTGGCAGAATTTAGAATTCAAGAACCATTGGATCAGATCCCAGTGGCTCAATGGTCTACGAGCTCGCCTTGTAACCAGATGGTCCTGGGTGCGTACTGATGAAGAGTCCCAAACTAGAACGAAACAGTTGTTCAGTACTCTCAGCTTTTCCAGTGGTTCTCTAACTGATGTCAGCTCATGGTGAAATCCTCCATACAATGTTATTTTCAAGCACTGAAGGAAAAACACGTAGGCTCTCAGAAGTCTACTAAGCGGAAGGTTATTGAAGATGATATCTCCGCTGAGTATAGTCTAGTTTGGAAACTTAATGGACATAGAGATAAGAGAACTTTCCTTCTTATACACTTAATACAGGTGTGCTTATTTTCATGGTCATTCAATAAACGTAAGTATTTAGGATGAGAACAATATTGAAGTAGTCATTCGGAGGTGTTAACATATACACTGTTGGATTAGAATACAATCAACTAATCTGTTGACGAATTGTTCACTTGTGTTAGCCTTTATTATTATTTCATCATCATTATATTCGTTTCTTGCGAGAAATTGTAAACATTTTATTTACCTTGAAAAATATTTTGCTTTTACTTAAGTTATTCAATTACAATATGCAGATTTCCTTGATACCTTCATCTCCTATTCTCAGCAAGTGAGTACTTAAAAAGTAATTACAAATCTGTGATACTTTACTTAGTTGTTGATGTAAAACAGTAATCTTGTGGAAAATGAGTACTTTCTTAGTATTCATCATTTAATAAACTGTTGATTATTTATCATCTTATGCAAAGGCAGTTTGATGAAATTATTTGACTTTATTTTGTCCATTTCAGCTGTTTTATATTGCTTGCCTTACTGTTTACCTGCTATTAGTTTAATTTACTACAGGAAATTTATTTTATAAAATATAGCTACCAAAAGACAGAGAGAGAGATGATATCCAGCACTTTGGGAAGAAAATGCAAGTTTTCAATTACTGATATAAGTATGAAACTTGGGCACTGTGGTAGAGTATACCTCCATTATGGATAAGATTTTATTTTGATAAATCACACAGTGTTATACAGCAATATTAACTGATGACGTTTCGAGCACAAACTTCTTGACATTAAGTCACTAGTAGAGGGAATAAAATTCACATTTTTGAATCAGAAAATGAACAAGGAGAATCAGTTGTGTTAGATTGTAAAATAAAACGAATAGAGGAGGGTAAACTAGACACTAGCGTTTATAGAAAACCAACGCGTTCTAATAGATATCTAGACTTTAGTTCATCTCATCCGTTGTCTGTAAACGCAGGCTTAGTTAAGTGTCGAAGAAACCGTGCAGTAACACTAAGTAGCAAAATACAAGACCTAAATAATGAAATAAAACAGACAGAAGAGGCGTTGATGTTAAATAACTATCTTATTAAATTCATTAGAAAGATTTAAAAAGGCTAGAAGGAAAATAAAAATAATTGCGAAACTAGCAATGATAACATAAATAAGAGAGAATATAAGTCAACTACTGTTATACCATATAAGGAGGGGACATCTGAGGCCTACGTAGGATTCTTAATAAAGCAGGAGTTAGGGTGGCATTCAAATCTACAAACTCACTCAGAGACAAGCTCTGTAGGCTAAAGTACCCGGTGGACCCAATTAAACAAAATAATATAATTTAAAAATACCATGCAATGACTGTGAGTTAAGTCAACTACATTGGTCAAACTAGAGGGTCGGGAGTATTCAAATTGCCAGAGCATAAGAATTTAGCTAAGACCCAACAAGATAAGGAATTTAGAAGAAAGCTCAGCGCTACATTTCACTGCATGCATTGACACACAGCCACACAATAGGGTGTGACAGGGTTAAGATTCTAAGAAATAATCTTTGTAGGTGGAGAGAGAGATTGATTACTGAATCCGGCCTGGTTCATTGAGTCTACACCCAACACATGCAACAAAAATGACTCAATGGAAATACCAGAAATATGGAAGATATTATTACCAACAGTCAAATCAGAAGAGGATAATAAATAATCTTGAAATTCCATAATTGATCAATAACGCTCGTATTATTATATCTGAATGTGCATTATCTCATACTGATTTTTATTCAAATATCTAGTCAATGTATATAAATGAAGGAAAAAGTTGTGTGAGTTACTTGATATGATTATGAGAGGCAATAGTTTGTGCTTGAAACGTCATCAGTTAATATTGCTGTATGACAAACACTGTGTGATTTATCAAAATAAAATCTTATCCATAATGGAGTTGCAGGTTTTCAAGTTTGATGTTGGCACTATTAGACATTAGATGATAAAATGCTAGGAAGTAAATTTCCATGGATATTTGTTCAATCATATTATCTGTACCGACTGAAAGTGGGGTGTTGTGTTCTGAATAGTAGAAAACAATCTTTACATTCTAGTGCATAGCTAACCAAAACTTTCACGGGTTACTCAAAGTCACCATATGCCCCGATGACAGCAAAAATACAGCTATTCAATGATCACACTGCATTAAAACGCAAAGTTTCCTCAGCATTGCCGTTGGGCAGCTGTCTAGATCAGAGAGTTCTCGTGTACAAAATAAGTACTGTACAATAAGATTATTCAATCAAAACTAGGCGTATGGAGGACCAAGGAATCAAGTAGAATATTCCGAACAATGAGGGTCACATATCAGACAAATGTCGCAGATAGTCCAAAGCCAGAATGACCATGGTTTTTCTAACAAAATCGTATAGTAAAATAGGAGATCCTCAGAATCGTCAAACAACCACAAAAAGTAGTATAACAATTAAAGATTAAACCAGAAGAATGACAATAATAAGAATTAAGTTTGTAGATTTTTTTATTCCCTCACGTTCCCAGTGGAACATAGGGCTTCAAGCCAGAGGCTTAAAGTTTCTGTAGTAGTGGTGATTATTTTTACAGGATGAAGTTGCTAGCCTCATGCCCAACCTTTCCTCTTTACCAGCTTTATTTCTGGCTTAGTGAAGTGAAGGACTGCGTTGGCCTTAAATTAAACCCCAGAGCATGGTCAGCGAGCGTCCTAACCGCTGTGCCACCGACGCACGCAAGTCGGTAGATGATATGCCACAATCAAGAGAGTGTTATACAGCCTAGGAGAAAAGAGGATAAAGATTACAGATTTAATTGAAATGTGCAAATAAATATCAGCATTGTAATTATATCTTTCATGAGGAATTTTCCAGACAGTTATTCCGTAATAAGCTTAGTTCTTATAAAAAGTTTCATGGTTTCAGCTGATTTCATGTCGCATAAAATAAAATAGAAAAGTGAGGATGCAATAATCACAAAGTAATTGGCTTTCGAATGATGATGATTTCACTTTATTATCGTTTTATTATGCCTTCAATATCAAGCGCAGACAGTAAGATGCTGTAAAAATGCTATAAGAAATTGGATATGTTTAATTCAGATATGTTTGAATGAAGACCTGAAGTCTTATCTATGAAGCACTTGAAACAGCTTGTCCCTATCATTTCATATTCCAAAGGCTTTATCAATTCATTTTTTTCCTTCACGTTCCCAGTGAAACATAGGGCTTCAAGCTAGTGGCTTGAAGTTTCTGTAGCATCTGTGATTTTTTTTACAGAACAGGGTTGCTAGCCTAATGTCCAACCTTTCCTTTTTACCAGCATTATTTCTGGTTTAGCGAGGTAAAGGAGTGCGTTGGCGGCCGGGGATCGAATCCCGGACCATGTTTATGGATGGCGAAAGTCCTTAACCGCTGTGCCACCGACGGAACTTATCCATTCATAATAACTATTTTTGATGTGGGTTTTTTTAGCCAAGCGGTTTAAATGAGAAAGTTGTTTTGTCTTTCCAGGCAACATCTTCGAGCCTTACTGCAATGTTGTCTATCGAAAATATTTAAATAATTTTATTTATGATTTGAATGAATTCTAGTAACCAACATACACAGTTAGCGTTTTCAATATGATATGTTAACTGAGAAGAAACTGGTAAACTGTTTATGTGAAAATCAAAGTGCCAGTAATAACAGTACTGGATAACTGCTTTTTCCCAGTCTCGGAACTCTTTAGTAGTACACCTCCTTTACCTGATCACGGATGGATTACAGCCCTTTCAGGTCACGTTATCAGACTGTGGACTACGCAGTCACTAGAACGGAGTTCTAAGGCCTTTAAATCCTAATGTCTTCAAATTTTTCAATACTAATTTAATCTATCATTTTTCTAAGTTATACTAAATCACTATAAGCAACAACGATATTGCCGTTTTAGATGTAGAAATTGCTAGTGTTTCAATTTTTCCCAGTGAGTGGCATCACTTGGAGAAACATTGAAAACTGGAGGGTAGTCGACAGTTGTTTTGTCATGAGGATTCTGGATTCAAACCTCAGTGGGTGCGTACTGCTATGACTCATACTAAAATGAAACAGATGTCCGGTACTCCCTAATTTTCCATTGTTCTCTAATTCAGATCACTCCGTGACCAAACTTGAAACAGATGAAATCCCCACAAGCTAACTCTTCAACACTTTCTAATGTTCGTAAACCGAATGAATTTCTCAATGTGCGTAGTAAAACGTATTGTGATATAAATATTTCTTATATATAAACAGTCTTTAATTCAGTAGTTTACTGTATATAGAAAAGAAATGACAGATTTTCAGATTCTACAGCGGGTGGGGCTGTAATTGTGAACAATAGCTAATGTAACTAATATAAAAAGGAACATTTGCTAGGCTGAATGAACAGCAAGTTGATTTTAATGTATAGTGTAAGTCTAACTAATGAACTGTACAAAAATAACATCTCAGCATACATGATAAATAATAAAAATTGTTTTAAGAGTCATTTTTGATGGATAATAGGAAGTTAATTCATTTTAGTCTCTTTTGAATAATTACCTGCATAATGGAATGTTAAAGAAGGCGGTTAGAAAGCATACAACTTTTTAGCGTTGGATTTAATTGAATGATTGTCTGTTTATGTAATTTTTTTTTAAACCTCAGCGTAGAGACTTTTTTAAAAAAACTACACGTTTTTATTAACTACTAAAAAATCAAGTTAATAAAGATAAATGATGCTTGTTTTAGCCTTCTGTTTGACTGAAACTGTTCAAGATTAAGTGAGACATTCATATAATTCAGTGTGGGTTTTTTTAAGTACCGATAACAGTTAGAGAATCACTGAAAACCAAATAGCATTGCGGCGCCATTTCGTCCCAGTATGTGACTCTTCAACACTTCGGTTCCTGGTAGGACCATTGGTTTGCACCATTTTAAAGAAGTATGAAACAGCTGTATGATGGGTTACTTGAGGACTAATTCAAGAATGAAATGAATTGAAATTCCTGTAAATACATAGTTTGTATAAAAGTTGTGCGAAATTTGTGACGTTGCTGTGCATTACCCAATGTCACTTAAAATTAATATTGTATTATTGAGATTGCTTTGTGAAACGGATGAAAAGGCTACAGAAAATTCCGTCATAGCAACAATAGGAGACCAGTTATGTAACCCTTTTTTCTACACAGTTTCACATATGATAAATAACCTCTGAAAATGCAGTTTTTCGGCAGGAGCTCATCGTACATTGTTATACCTGTAATGTATCGAAAGCAGTTCGGAAATGTGAGGCTTTATATATATATATATATATTATATAAATATAATATATATATATATATAAGTATTATTATGATTTCCTTGGGCCCCAAGTTGAACATCGAGTTTGAACAGTACATCCATCACTTCCCTATGTTCTCTACAATCCATTAAATCTGACACTACGGTTGCCCATAAGCCTTAGTCTCCCACCAATTACCCTTCGGCATGCAGCTAGTTGTTTCCCATTCAAGATCCATTCGAGGATCTGGAATGTGATATCACTGAGTGGTCTCCTCAGTGTATGTCCATTCCGTCTCCATTTCCTTCGGCATATTTAATTCTTGGCTGGTTTGTTTCCAGAGTTCATCGTTAGTCATTCTTTCGAATCGATCATCTGATATCCAGTACAGAGCAAAGTTAGGTGCTAATGAAAGTCTGCAAAACTGTACTTCTGATTTTAAAATTCCAAATACGCCAAATTAGTTTATAAATTACAAGTGATCTCTAACTTATCGGTTTATTACTTACTAACAAAATGAAAGTTTGTTTGTTTGTGCTTTGGGATCTCCGTAGCGGTTGTTGTTTCTTCTACGGAATAGTTCACTTGGCTCAACACTACAAACCCCTCTCTGTCTCCAGCATCGGACTGGTTAGAAAACTAGTTGAAGAATATATACCAAAAAAAGTTGAGAGTAAGGCGACACTGCCCAGTATCACTATTACTCTTCCTAACTGTGTTGAACTGGGTCATGTGACAAGCATTGGAGAGTGAAATTACGAATTGACATAGAGACATAGAAGAACTGGTTGTAGGAGATGATTTATATCTCACGTCGCGCAAATGTGAAGCTTTACAAGCGAAAATCAACTAGTAAGCCAAACAGCCAGCGATCACAGGACTTCAGGTAAACATAGAAAGGACACAAGCAGTGAAAACTCCAAACCAGCCATTGACATACACACATTACCGTCAACAAGACAAATCTATACGAATTCGTATCTTTGACTTTTCTGGGGACTCGTAACGATAAGGATGTCAAAGTCAGCCAAGATAAGACCTGGGAAGCGAAACAAGAGTTCATTACTCTACGACCAGTGCGAGAATCCATAGCACTCCGCAAATCAAAAAAGTTCTGGATTCTCAGCACTTTCATCGAGTTAATCAGCCTTCCTATATGACATGAGAGTTGTCAGAAGCATTTTCAGCAGCAGGTTAGAGACTTTAATTACTAGTTACCTTAGCTTAATAATGAATATCAGATGGCTAGCCTGAAAGTATACGCAACAAAGAACTGTTGGAAACAGTGAACGAGACAACAACCTGTTACCCAGAAAATAGGTGAAAGGAAACGGAAGTGGATTTTATACACATACTCACACACTGAATAGACGCTGAAGTAATCTTGAATGCAACCTGAATAGTCATTCAAGAGTGACATAAAGAAAGAATAACAGATGATGGTTAGACGCGGAGCTGGATGAAAGCGACGGCAGAGAATTGAGTAAAACAGACATATATATACTGCTGAAACACCGTGTTTGATTCATAGGGCATGGAACTAGCTTTGTTCTGCACAATAGGTTGACACAGTGTTCACAGTTCTCAACGTAGTTAGTTACATAATATTTTATTTTCATCCAGAATTTTCAAAAAATGTAGCATTCCACAATATCTCATAAGACTCAGTGTTATTCGACCGGAAGAATAAAATGATCCTTTATGGTATTTTTCTTTTTGTCACCGAAATGCGCAGCAGTAGCTTGAAATCTAATTAAAATGTGCATGAGTATGTTCAGCGACCCAAGATTACAACTGAATGAATAAAGCAAACAGAACTACAAAAACCTTTATACATCGTGTTGGATGAAAATTCAGATAGCCGAGTGATTCAAGCAGGTCGTAAAAATAATGGGCGTGGCTTCATATTAACAAAAAGTGACAAGTACAATTTTCGTGACAGTGAATTATTTTAGCAGAGCAAATTAAACTGAACTAATACACAAGGTTTAAATAGTCATGTATATTGTATCAGTGTTCACGTGTAAATTTGAACAGAATATGTTGTTGATTTTTAGCTTTTTATTATTATAGCTTGATTGCGCTCAGTATTTTTGGGATAACTATGGAATTTTCAGTATGTGATATCGGTAATCCAAATTTAACAGGGCGGCCATTGATATCAGGTGTGCGTCGGCAGGGTTGAACCCCGGACCATGTGCATGATCAGTGAGCATCCTAACCGCTAAGCCACCAACGCATTTCATCTGCTTTAGAATTGCACCCTTTTATTTTGTTATATCTTCTTAAAGACTGATTCGTTAAGTGTTTTCTTCAGGTAAGATATGAGATATACGGTGAAGAAATAAGCAATAATATATTATACAGCAAACGGATTGGATCACATTCTGAATTTTTAAAGTAATTTGAGATGCTTGCAGTTAGAGGTGATGATTATTTTACCACAGTCTGCTTCTAAGACAGAAAATTACTATGATCACTCGAATATATGGTGTGCCCGATACCATCAATAGTGATCAAGAAAGCAAGCATAAATACATAAAACAATATACTACCGATTGATAACGATGAAGATTGGTGGATGTATGAACTTCAAGTGAAACACACCTCAATTTTGTCCTATTCTTTTCAATCCTCATTGGCTGGTCCCACGATTGCCAATAAGCTTTCAACTCCTCCTTATATGACCTTCTGCATGCCACACCCCAGATGACCTACTCGTCGTTCACATTTTGGCTTCCACTACAGCGACTGTGTAGCTCGTTAGAGTGTGTCTGGCCCACCTTCATTTTCTTCGGCATATTTGATAAGGGACGCTTTCTCGTTTGTATTGTCATCGTAGTCTCTTGTTGCTAATTTTTTCTGACCTGCCACTCGATCTTCAGTATGGAGCCAAAAAAGACAACTTAATTGGTGGATGGTGACTAGCAGTGGAATCCAGGATGCACATTTCGTCCTATTTGGGACTCTTCATCCGGATGTACCTGCATTTCTCAGTGAGTGATGATGTTCCCAACGAGACTCGAACCCAGCGTTCATAGATTCAAACGCGAAAGCCTTATCCACTAGACCACTTGGGCCACGAGAGCCACCTCTTGTGCAACGAGTCAATCGAGAAAAAATCTAAAATTCAATTAAATTAATATGAGCCGTTGTAAAAGAGGTGGCTCTCGTGGCCCAAGTGGTCTAGTGGATAACGCTTTGGCGTTTGAAACTATGAACACTGGGTTTGAGTCTCGTTGGGAACATCATCACTCACTGGGGAATGCAGGTACATCCAGTTGATGAGTCCGAAATAGGACGAAATGTGCATCCTGGATTTCACTGCTAGTCACCACCCACCAGTTAAGCACTAAATGCCCAGACATCGTGGAAGCATCCGCACAAGAAGCCGACATGTCAACCCGAGACCGAGCACCTCGGTCCAATCAATAGACGGAAAAATCAAAAAATTCAATTAAAAGAAGACAGCTGTTGATAAAAGTCTCTAACCTGTTTGAAATAATTTTATGACGCATCTGACAAGTTTCTGAGGAAGTGACTTAATTAACAGTGGTGTACAAAATTTCGTTCTTTATGGCCAGAGCAGTAGATCTCCCAATTGACTTCAGAGCGGTGAGGCTCTTACCCTTTTGAATCAGGCTTTTTTATACGCCCATCCGTGCTAGCACCTGTATTTGAAATTATACTGCCAAGATAATAGAAAGAAGTGAGTTCTTTCAAAATTTTTCCGTTAGTAGTGATTGCTGTTTGTTGTTATTATTGGTCAGTTATTTCCATTACCCCCCGTTTTCTCTGTGTTTCACTTGTAGTCCTGTCTTTATTGCCTTTCCTGCCAACTTGTTGTTTTTCGTCTCTAAGTCTTCGAGTTTGTATGACACTAAATATGAATCGTTCATGAGGTTCAGATCTTCTAGTGTCTTAGTAGTTGGAGTGAACGGTTTACAACCACTTATCTTTGACAATCATTAACATACAGTTTTAGGCAGATTTGAAGTTTGAGAAAATAGCAAAACTATGAGAAAATATTCAAATCTTCATTTATGCTTTGACAGGCATATTTTAAAAAGAATTACAGGGGAAATATTCAATTTTTCAATGGTTTAATTAATTCCTTCTCATATTACCAATATATTTCTATTAAAAACACGGTATTATTTCTCAACAGTTTGTAATCTGCTCACTTCGAACTCTTTTAACCAATCAGAAAATAGTATAAATAAGTATATATACACTTCAGTTCTTGAGAAAAGAATGAGCGCTTACTCAGTCTATAAAATTGTTAACTGCTTTCTTAGACTTCACGTATCATAACCAACAAGATATAGAAATATACTAGAGATATTTCATTTTATTTCCTTGAAGAATATTTAAGAGGAATTTCAATCACTCCCACACACACACACACTCACACACCCGGACCAAATGAATAGTGATTATCACTTTACGCTTATTAGTATTTTAATTCTCTCCTACTTCACTACTTTGTTAGTGTTCAACACAAATTTATGTGAAGCAAATAAAATACCTATGAAATTTCCTTTTGGACATGATTTCAACAGAAATTCGATGAACGATGAAGATGTGAGAGAAACTCCCCGTGAAACAAGAGCACGTAAGTGGAGTTTTCCGTTTCTAGTAATTACACAATATGACTTAATCTGTTTTGAAAAAGTAACTGTTCAGAGTTTGTACAGTATAGGGATGACATAATTTTATTTAGTATAGGGTAGTATTATTTGTACTCGCCAGCCAACTATATGGTTCAGGTTCAACTCCGATCCAACGTACTTCTAGAATCCATTTAGCCAACGGAGGCGCGATAGGGAAAGGAGTTTAGGCGCAGGGCTAACAACCCTATCCAGTGAAGAAAAAAACACCGATATTGAAGAAAATCCAGAGCTCAAACTTCAAGCTGTATGTTCCACTTCGAATGACAGGTATGAAATGAATATGAAATTTAATGTAGAATGCATAAATTTGCTAACCATTTAGTTAATTTTCACTATTAATAATGACCGCTAGATAAAGTCTCTCTCTATTTGTTAGCATCAGCATGAATGAAATGCAACATGTCCAAATCAATGAAATACACCAGTATTTGTCATTATCTATAAGTGCCATGAAATATTTATAATCAGCTGTGTATACATTAAATTGTGGAGTTTGTTTTAAGGATAATTTTTAGCCTAAATCCTTTTAATCTCAGTGCTTTCTGAGATTTCTTTTCTCCGGCTACAAACGGTTTTATAAGTGTCTGTGAGTGTAACACAGTATATCAAGTTTAACGTAATTTGATTGTATAATTGGCATTATTAAAAATATGAATCCTGAGCTGATCAGACAGTATCAAAGCACTGATGGTAACTAGTCTATTCCATTTCTTTCGAACAACACTGTAAGCAATATTATTTCTAAAACTTACTGTCACCCACTGGTATTCAAAGTCTTTTCATATATAAATTTCTTACGACTCTACTAATCAATTCATTGACTTATCATCCATATTGTCATGATAGTGATTATTGAAAACAAATAGAAGCCCTAAATGAAACACACATTATCACTCGAGGAAGCTTATGGATATTAAATTAGGCTTATGAATCATCCTCTGATATGCCTCCCAGGCATAGAGATGGCTGATTTGATTCAATAAGTATTTTGTATGTATTTTTGAAGACTTCGCTATCTTATGGCATAGATTTCATGAAGTACTTTCAAAAAAGGCTTTAGTTAATTTCTTCAGGTGTTTGTTGATGCCTTTTAGCTGGTGAATAAAGACTAGCAGTTATGCCTTCGGTTTATGCACAGTGAGGTACCACTAATACGTCAGTGGCTCATCAGTAGACTGCTCAACAACCACGCATGTGGATCCATGTTCGATCTCTGGGAGACACACTCATAATCCTCAGTAAGCCGGTAGTAAGGCCAGTGAAGAGGGAATGCCGGCATGAGGCTAGCACCTCGTAAAAAATAAAACCAATGCTACCGAAAATTCTAAGGCTCAGGCTAGAAGTCATATGTTCCATTCGGAACGTAAAGGAATAAAATAAGCTTTCGTCTCCTCTTCAAACGATCTCCTATGTGTCACTCTCCGATGCTTCAAGTCACTTTCGACCACAAAAATGGTGCAGTTCATTAGGAAATTTGGACTACTTAAACTCGACGTGACCTATTTGCTGAGCATATCTACTTCACATGTACAGTTCTAAGAGTGTCCCTGTACTTTTTTTACGGTTGAAATAACCTGAGATATTTTTATTCTCTTTTGAAATAAAACTAGATTATCATATTTCTGACTTTCTTAGGAAGCAATTAGCAGCTTACAATTTTGTTGGCTGAGTGCTTTTTTAAAGAGACTTTTGGATTAAATTAAAGCCGTTCTATTTTGTCGATGTGGGCTACAGTCCTCTAATTTTGTTTCCCGAATAACTAATAATATTTCATAAACCATAGACAGAATGGCAAAAACAGAATAAAAGAGGAAGTTATGCAGATTTAGGTCAAATGATGTTTACTTAACAGGTATGTTCTACAGACAAAAAAGGTAGTTATTAACCAAGAGATTGGTGTTGACTTTCACAACTCCAAGATATATTTAACTGTCATGTTTTTGTTGATAATTGGTATGATCTGTGGCACTTCTACTTGCTGGTTTCAATCTCAATCAGACTATTGCGAAATGAATAACTTTTTACCAAAAATTAGTCATTGATCTTTGATCAAATGTACATTTCACTTTCAGACACAATTTTGATTTACATCAACTGGTTCATCCCCATGATTTTCGTATCATAGACGGCTCTAAATTTGAAACTAAGTCGAAAGTTAAATACCTTAGGTTTTGTCCTTCCTCTGATCCTTTCTGGTCTCCCCAAAATCGTGTTTATTTCTAGAAATATATTCTGTCTAATCTTCTACACAGTCCCTACTTTTGCAGTTTGTTAATTGTTGCGTTCAACCCATTTTTCCTTACTACTGTACCTTAACTTTTTTGAGCTATTTAAGTAAGACTTTATTACACTGCAAAGGGTACTAAAAGCTGAGTTACCATTAAACCAACTTGTCAATACTGTTAAAGACAGACACTTCAGTTCACACAAAATAATAACGAATATCATTTTGTCGGATTCTTCAATGTATTGTTGCCATTATTTCCTCCTAATTTTAATTTCATATTCTTACTGACATTGTTATCAAAGTAAATTTTCCCTTAATTATTTCCTGCCATATTAATTTAATTTTTAATTTTTAAATTTTATATTTACAGCTTGATTCCACACTGTATTTTTGGTACAAGTATGGAATTTTTAGCATAGATATCGGTAGCCCAAATTTTGCAGGCCGACCATAGATATCAGGTGTGCGCCGGTGTGGGCTCGAACCCCGGACCATGTGCATGGTCGGCGAGAGTCCTAACCACTATGCCACCGACGCACAAGGTAAGAAGGAAAATTAGATTTAATATTGTATTACATGCTGAAAATTCCACATTTTATCAAATGACCTGTTCTGAATAAAGCAATTACTGTTATTTGTATGCACATGTGTTTATTATAGAGTTAAATATGTGCCTAGTGAAAGAAACATCACCTTATAGATTCATATCTATTTCCAGAAAATGAAATATTAAATACAAGGATTGTAAAACAGTTTTAAAAGTCTCGGACAAACGAAAATAATTTTCATGTTAGAATATTGGCAAAAAAAAGTCATAAAGAATAGGCAAGCGAAGTCTTACTGATCAGTCTGATTTTATAGATAAAATATGTAACTTCTAACAATAGAAATATTAGGAATGTATTTCAAAAACTTCAAGTCATGTTCTACTAAGAATTATCTCTTAACGTTTAAAACAGTTTTCAAGTGTTGTTATGCGGGGTTTCGATCGACTTAAAGTTATATCAAAGAGCTTGCTTCGAAAAACGAAAATCATGAGTTCAGTCTCCTCCAATGGAGTCATGTGGTTCATGATACTACTTAAAAGAGTATCAAACGGGAAAAAAACAAGTGTCCAGTACTCTCTAGTTTCCATTGGTTCCTTAACTGACGTCACCTCATGGCCTAAGGTTTTTACACAATTTCGTAATTTAAACGGTATGATATTTAGAGTGTCGGTGTCATAGTGGTTAGGACGCTCGCTGACCATGCACATGGTCCGGGGTGCAATCCCCGACCGGCGAACTCTTTCCCTCGCTAAGACAGAAATAAAAAGCTGGTAAAGAGCAAAGTTTGGACATGAGGCTAGCAACCCATCCTGTAAAATAAACACTGCTACAGAAACTTCAAGCTGGAGGCTTGAAGCCCTATGTTTCACTGGGAACGTGAAGGAATAAAAAAATTCATTTACATCAAGCTCACTAATTCTAAATGAAGAAATTTTTACCTGTAATATTTTCAAACACTATATAAACTGAATTATAAGACATGCTGTACAGTGAGTGTTTCACACCATTTTAATAAAACTGACCGACTTTGTGATTTTTAGTCAAAATAAAAGTATCCTTAACTTGGCGTGACGACCACACAAC
The DNA here is from genome assembly GCA_944472135.2 of Trichobilharzia regenti. NCBI lineage: Eukaryota > Metazoa > Platyhelminthes > Trematoda > Strigeidida > Schistosomatidae > Trichobilharzia > Trichobilharzia regenti. The sequence goes on from OX235262.1 coordinate 134,704,146, forward strand.
AAAGAGATATGATCTCTCAATTACAAAATAAACTTCAATATGGGTGTAGTCTGTTAGACTGAATAAAAAAATATTTTTACAAAGGCATTAGGTTACTTAAATAAGCTAGACAAGTTATTTTTTAGTGTAAATTATGTATCAATAATAATGATAATGGTTGGAGCGTGTTTGGTTAGTGATATTGTTTTCAAAAAAAACTATTTACAATAATAAATTCAAATAATATGCATATCCTTCATCATTTATTCCATGAAAGTTCATGGAAAAATTATTTTGGTTTCTAAACGAAACCGTGAAATTTCACTCCCTTGAACTGTGTAAATTGCAAAAAGCCTATTTGACTCATGGTGTTACCATTTTGCCCAAGTAGCTAACACGAAAACCGATGGTTTGAGCTGATTCAAATCTCTAAGCTGAGTCAAACTAGACACACTACACTGATCACCTCGGCCCCAAACAAGTGAAAAGGCCATATGGTGTTTAGATCGATCGGGGCATCAAGCAATGCTGGTTGATATGAGTGGTATACAACTACTCATCTGTGTCGATCAGTAGTATGCACTTTTCTCAAAAATATTTTCCAATATTTAAAAAAAAAATACATTTATTTAAAACATTTAGAACATTTCAAAAGTGCCTTTAGTGTGGGTTCAAGCGTTAGTGAATGAAAAAGTTCAAGTTCAAAGATAGAAATTTGATAAAATTAAAATTGCTATTGAGTGAGAATAAAGGTATTTTAGCGTCAGTTTAACAAATGTGAAGAGGGTGTGAAATGTACAGAAGGAGCATATGAGAGTGATGATGATCTTGAAAGACGACTCTGGTGGAGCTACGTGACCTGATTTCACCAAATGCTCGGGAATTGAGCCAGTAATTGTCTTGTTTTGTCCCTTTGCTAACCATGCTGGATAATGTTCAGAGATGCATTTGGAAGGCGTGCGCTTTGTGTGGCCAATATAACTAGCTCCACACTAGCAGGTGAATTTAAAAACACACATTTAGGTGGCCCGAAGCGGCAGTTTATCCTTCACACATCCGTTGATCATTTGTCGGCTGTTAGATATACGCTGCAGTTGAATGTTCTGTCTATCCATGTTCGCTGACATTACTTCTGGGAAACTGCTTTAATGAAACTCGAGGATGGATTCTCAGGAATTGAAAAGTATTTGAATGCTGACACTTCGTAATGGTTCTTTTATCAGACCGTATATATATTCTTGCTTTATCCTAGTCGACAATTTGGGCAGTGTTCACTGGTTTCTTCTCCGAATTAGATAATGGAAGAGTAGATACACATAAATATGAAAAACTAAATAATCTTATATTTAAGCACTGATTTGTAGCCTAGTACATAGACTAGTCTCTTTAATTTTCACCAAAGGAATAAAACTGAAGTGTTTTAAAAGTAAGAGTATAAACGAGTTAAAAAATACATTTTACCAGTTGTCTATTGACCATACTTATAGCAAAGTAATGTTTCAACTGTAGTCATAGTGAAATAATTCCGGTGCTAAATGTATTTATCTGGCTGTTTTTATTAGTTTTATTTTTGATTTATCACTGCAAATCACTTTGCATTCTGATTTTTTGAGGAAATTTTCAAGTTCTTCCCTGAAAACAAAGAGTTCCATAGATTTTAAAATCTCCTCAGTGTATTTCATATGCACTTCTAATGGTTTTAAAGTATAATCCTGAAAGCTGTCTTGATAACAGTCTTGTGAACCATGGTTCTGACTGATGCGCAATGTCACTCAACGGTCTCGTCAGGGTGTGTAAGTTAATTTTGAATTGCAAACTGGTTTCGAAGTGATGATGGTGTGCCTTGCCTTTCCGATTTTGGTTTTGACATCCACACTCGTGTCACTTGTAGCCGAATTATCTAGATAAGTGAAGAAAGTTCCCTTTTTTTCAAATATACTCCGTTGATAGTGATTGGTGATTGTTGTAATTGACTGATCTTTTCATTGTCATACTAAAAATATATGAAGTTAGAAATTTGGATATATAATCCAAAAAATTTATTTCTATACCTTTATGCCTTGTATTTCTAAAATTTTAAATTTGTCCCCAAAAATAGAGACTTATGCCACCCTGATATACGCCATTTGAAAGAATATCTTAAAACGATGTAAGAAGTGACAGTGTGATGAGACTGAGTTGGGGCTGTCGAATAAAAAAGCTTCAGAACAACCCATGCCAGTAAAGTACGTATTTGAATATTTTACCTTAGTACCTGAAATCAAATTCAAACAAAGTATTAATGCATTATTGTATTCATAGTACTAAAGTAAGCTTGTCATACAGTATTCGTTTTTTTTGTGGTAATAACTGATTATTTTAATAAAAATGGTAGTCCAAAGTTATTTCTCTGATATAAGAATAGGACTTGTGAATTGTGGTACAGTATAATTCCATTGTAGGCAGAATTTTTTTAAATATCATTATGAACAATAAATTGTGCTGGAAAAGTCATCAGTAAATATCACTGTACTACACTGTGAGACCTTATCAAAATAATTTCTACCCACAGATAACCTACCAAATACTTTTTCTGTCCACTCGGTGACCGCTATCAATCAGATGAGACGAAATAGAATTCCTGATAGATTTTACTTGGCCTTTTAACCATGAAGGAAATGCTCAGTAATATTTTTATTGAGCTGCCTAGTTGCTCGCCCTATATAGCTTTCTCCACAGTAGCAGATAAATTTTTAAATACTCATAGAACTGGCATAGCTTGGTACTTTATCTTAACTACTAGGCTGTAAAGTGACAAACAAAACGTTGCGGCAGTATAAGTCCGTTTTATCGCTCTCGATTATCTTAGACCTAGGACATCACTAACCACGTTCCAAATGAATTGCAGTTTCAGGAACATTTGTTTCTTCTTTTAACCATTGTGAGTTTCTCTTTGTTGTACGTGGCGTTCACCTGCCTCCTTACTAATCCTCTAGGACAACCTATTTGACGAGCGTATTTTGGACGTCTCGTGATTAATTTTCTAGGGAGTTATGCGTACAAATCCTTCTTGCTATGTTTGTGAAGAATTTGACCTAAATGATTTTGTATTGGATCGGTGCAAAACTGAAAAAATGTGTGTACTGTCCTACAGATGTAGGTTTTCTATAGATAACTCCTTTCAGTCAACCATCCTCTCTTTTGCTCAGTTGGACATCAAGGAAGTGTAGTCTACCATCATTTTCTTCTCCACAGGAAAAAATGGGTATTGGATGTGCAACAACACATTTTATTAAAATTTCATTCTTGTTAGCTCTGTCGCGAAGAATAATGAACGTATTGTTAACATAACGAAAATAAGAATCCATTTTATCTATTATTTGTTCCACTAGACCATTTTTTAGGTTATCAAGAAAGGAATCCTCGAAAATTGCACCCAGTCCAGAACCCATGTCAATACTGTCGATTCGTCTGTGATAAAGGATTCTGAATGCCAAGTTTGCACTTGTAGTGCCTCTCAAAAGCAGCTCTTTGTGTTTAACAACTGGAATTCCGATGTCGAACTGTTTTCTGGTATTTATTAGCATATGAATTCCACAGTCTGCTTAATTTGTACGCTAAGGAGACTGTTAGCTGACACTACGCCAAAGGTAGCACTTTAAGTTGAATTTGAATGGAAAACGATGATTTGGACGTGTTTCGGAGGGTGACATGGAAGAGATCATCCTACTCCTCGCATGATTTCTTCCATGTCACCCTCCTGAACACATCAAACTCACCGTTTCCACTGAGGTTCAACTTGAAGTCCTGCCTCTAGCGTAGTGTCACCTAACAGTCTCCTTAGGGTATCTTCACTTCATATCCATTTCCCCCGAGTATATCAGTTTGGTGAAATATTCTTGGTCGGTTCACTGCCAGAGCTAATAGCAGTTTATTAAACAAAAACTCATACGCAGAGCATATTCTACTATTCAATTTTATGAAGCATTTAATAATTTAATATACGAATGCAGCAGTATTATTAAAAATCACAATGGGTCAACATATTTGAAGGAAATAATTGTAAATTTGGATCATATTACATGATAAGATAAAAGATAAAAGTGTCAGCAGTTTATTGTTGACCCTTATTGTAATACACTGGCAGGTGTTATCTTCCACTAACTGTTAACTCATTTAGATGTATGATATGGTGAAATATGGGGGAAACAAATTTTTTAATAATTTCATCAGATGATTATTTGATTGCTATGACAGACAGGCATAATTTGTTTCATGTATTTCTTAGTAGAAACGGCCGCAAATCATCATAATAACTTGGAGCAGATTCATTATGTATGGTACAGCTCAAATACCACTAACCTTTTTAAGAAATTTGAAAATGCCAGATATAATTATGAAGAGGTCAGTTGTTGACAGAATATCTTAGTGACAAATTTTCAAAATGAATTATTAGAAGTGGCAACTCTCCAAACTCTCAGCAGGAATTAATTTTATCAGATTTGCAGCTATGACATGTTAGATGATTTTCTGTAGAGTCACAGTCAAGATCCAGAGTTTCTCATCGATTCTATTCAACTGTCCAACAATGGTGTCCTTTGATAGTATTAGATGGTTGGAGGCAATCGTCAGGAAGCCTTTGACCTAGGTTTCGTGCTAGTTGACACTCACCAGTCAGCAAGGCATATCTGCAACCTTGAAGGAACTCATGTCGCTTCTGAGATTCGAACCCGCATCAGCCAGTGCTGCAGTCAGAGACGTTACCACTGAGCTATTCGGGCTCGTGATTGACCTCCGGTAGGACTGAAGTGGATATTTTGATTTGGCACTAGTTACTAGTGTCAAATCAAAATGGTGTCTTTTGTTTGTCCCATATGTTGTATACATATATTTGGCCTGTGTTGGGATTTTCTGTCGATTAACCGAAAATATGTGAGAAAACTTTACACGTAGGGAAGTTTCTTATCCATCTCTTCTGTTGTACTGGCAATACAACCAGTCAGACTTAAGTTACTTTTCTAATTTGTAAGATTATTAAATTGTAGATTTATTCTGAGGAATCCGAAGTGGTAATTACAATCGATTAATTAACCAGACGTTTGATTTAGACGTAAAATGCAAAAACACAGGATTTGTCCAAAATACGATACTATATTATGTAAAAATTAATGAATATAATAAACAAACCTCAAGCTGTTTGGTATCCATGATTAAATGGCATCAAATATACTGTCACTGTGCGTCAATAAGAAAAATCAGAAAATATGTGCCAATCGCGATCCACAATCAGATTAAATGGCCTGCGAATGTCCAGATAAAGAAAGCAGGGATTAGAATAAACTGAGTTCAACAGGAACTGAAACACAAATAAAGCATTTAAAGCAGATATATGATGATACTTGCTATGCATCGAACAGAGTATTAATATATTAGGCGAGATAAACTTCATTAGCAAACTACAGATATTAATTGAAGCATGGTGACTAGCAGTGAAATTCAGGATGTGCATTTCGCCCTATTCGGGAATCGTCATCTGAATGTACCTGCATTCCGCAGTGAGTGACGACATTCTCACTGTAACTAGAACCCAGTGTTCATAGTTTCAAACGCCGAAGCGTTATCCACTAGACCACTTGAGCCACGAGAGCCACCTCTTGTGCGACGGGACACATTAATTATTTAACTGAATTTTAGATTTTTCCATCGGTTGAATGAACCGAAGTGATCAGTCTAAGGTTGACATGTCGGCTTTTTGTGCAGATGCTTCGACGATATCTGTGTATTTAATTAGAAGTTAATTGACGTCTGAAACTATGGGCACTGGGTTCTAGCCACAGTGGGAACATCATCACTCATTGGGTAATGCAGGTACATCGAGATGACGAGTCCCAAATAGGACGAAATGCACGTCGTGGATTTCACTGCTAGTTACCATCCACTAATTAACTTCTAATTAAATGCCTAGATATTGTTGAAGTAACTGCACAAGAAACCGACATGTCAACCTGAGACCGAGCACTTCGATCCAATCAATCGACGGGAAAATCTCAAATTTAATGAAAACTATAGATATGTTAACAGAGTAACCACTACTTACCAGTGATAAGCAGTATAAAGTTTTACACAAGCGAAACAGTGACAAAAGATAGAAAACAAAGATGTTTATAAGAACTTTCATCCAACACTCTTAGAATAAATGCCTATAATATTAGCTTTTATTTCAAAAGAATTTTGATTCAATAAAATATCTTGTATGAAAAAAGGTCATACGATCCTGATTAGTCTTATTACCAAAGGTTCTAGTCTTATCCTTCAATTTTTAAACGGCTAATACTTGTTTGTTAGATCTAGTAGAGTGAATAAGATGTAAAGCTAGTACTTTGTTGCCATTTACATTTGTTGATCTCAAAAAAGCCATATTTCCTGGTCACTAAGATACTTTGTGATCTTCATCGCCCAAGGAGCTTCGTTATGAAATAACCTGTGCTTTAAGTTGTGAATAGCGAAGTGATTGACTTATTTTTCAGTTCTCATTGTACTGTTTTATTGCATGTGTCAGAAAAAATGCGTCAATTCTACTTAACACATATGAAGACTGTTAAAGTCAGTCCCATCTCCTGTACACAAAGTGAAAAAGGGTTATATTATTTTTCGTTTAAACAACTTTTCATATCTAATCATATTTTTAATTATTTTCGGGAGTAAATCAGACAAAGACATACTACAAGATGTTAATCCTATGAACTTCAACTGATTTTCATCTTCTGCGCTAAATTTCTTAATTGATATTTCATCATCGAAATTTCTAAATCGACACTGAAACTAACTGAACTTATTGAGAGAACATTTAGCATTCCTTTGCGTTCGTAGTAGAATATAGAGATTCAAGCCTTACATTTTAAAGTTTCAGCAGTGATGGCTCTTTTTTGACAGTATGGCATTACTCATCTCATGCCAAATCGTGACTCCTCTCTGCTATACTTTTGGTAAAGCAAAGTTTAGGAATGCACCCCCCCTAGTTGAATAGGGACTACGTGCATAGCTGGTGAGCATAATGCCGTTGTTGGAAGAAAATTAACCGTTTTAATCATCCCTGTTAAATCTGAAGTATCGATCTACACAAACCACATGCATCTATTCACTACAACAACAACAACAAAAGCATCATACATATCTGCTCACAGTCACATACACTTCTATATATTCCTTTTCACACTCTTACTCACTCGCCTATTTACCATTTTGAGCTGTTTTATTTGTTTATTTTTTAAAGATTAATATCACATTATTATGGTACTTAATTATTCTGTTCCGAGTTGAATCAAACTGATTAGGTGGTGAAGCATGAATTATACAATAGGGATAGAAAAAATGTCAGTTACATTCGGTGTTGCAGAACGAAAATGGACGTATGATATTTTAGGTGAATAGATTTAAAATTATACTAAATGTCATGTATTTAAAGGTAAGTATATGTATCATGATAAGATAGAAAAATGTTACCTATAAATGTACTGAGTATATATATATATATCTTTCATTTCATGTACTTTAAATGTTGGATGGCCTAGTTCGAATGATGGAAGTTAAGAAGTGATGAGTTTCGCTGTTTATTAAAGGTATATATAAAGAAATATTTTTTAGAACTTCAGATTTCTCGATATATTTCGAAGTAATATATAAAACTGTGGTCAAACTTGAAAAAAATCAAATCCTAAAAAGTCAACTCTTAAAATTAATCTGATGCTCGCCAGTGACTTGCTACAAGATGGCGTTTCCTGGAGTTCTACTGAGAAGTCTTGACCAGTGAGGTGCATCCAGTCAAGTGTTAGGATGGATTTACCGCTGATGACATTGGTTGGTAGTCTCGCTAAAGTCACGAATTGGTAGAAGTTAGAATTGATGGACTGGCCATTGAATCGGGTCCCAGTGGCTGAATGGTATACAAACTTGTTACGTAACCGAAAGTTCCTGCGTTTGAACCCTGGCAGTGGGTGCATACTGCCAATGATTCCAAAACTAGGATGAAACAGCTGTGCAGTATTCTCTGGTTTTCGATGGTTCTTTAACTGATGTCAATCCGTGGTCTAACTCGTAAAAATAAATCCAATCCTTACTAACCGACTCTTGAAAACTTTATTCTCAACAAATAACGAAGAGGGATTATTCGTAGAGTTTTGGTGAATTAGTAGTACTGTAGATTACTCTTTAAAAAGGACAGTTAAAATGCAGGCAGTTGAATAGATAACAGCCGACATTATAAATGTATATGACGATCATGAAAAATTCTCAGATAGACTTCTAACTTTTGAAGGAATAATCGATTCAGCTAACTCACTTGGATATTAGAAGGATTACTCCCTAGTAAAATTATAGGTAATGAGAAGGAGCTTAAAAATGTGAGTCATTAGACTCAAATGTCGTAAATATATGCTTACATTTTCTGATAGTCCTCACTACCGTCATAATGAGTTTACACTTGTGATAATACCAAACAGTCGTTCAGTACTCGATTGTTCCTAGAGCCTTTATATCAGATTTATACTACATTTTAAATATGTTCGTTGCGTATCTTTTTCTTGGCTAAGACAGAGACTAGACTCAGTCATCTACAGAATCTACTATGCAGCCTCTAACTGCTGAAGAAGGAAAAATACGCTCTACTACCAGTTTCAACATTGTACAAGTGATTTTATTAAATTGCATACCATAAACCAATTTTTATGTGTGTGGCCACGCTTACTCAGAGAGGAGTTACACTTGCTTATGAAGATAGGAGAACATGCACCCATGTGGTCAGTAACGTAAATAAACTGTGAAAAACCAATAGATTTAGGTGAAAGACTATCATCTTAATCTAAAGCTAAACACTTAGTAGGTATGAATCACAAGACTGATATCAAAACAACTTTAACGCTATTCACCAAAACAGAGAAAGGCGCTTATTGACATACTCAGAGACGATAGCTGTTCGTGAACCTAAGCCTCCTATGGGCTAACAAAAACTGTATATATTATTTATCTAAACCTACAGTGATAATCTTTATCTGATCGTGTAATTCAGTGTAACGTTAACTGCCCTTACGAGTTGATCACGGATTGATATCATTTAGAGAACCATTGAAAACCAGGGAGTACTGGACAGTCGTTTCCTCAGCCTAGTTTGGGAATCATCGGAAGTACGCACCCACTGGGATTCGAACCCAGAACCTTCTGGTTACAAGGCAAGCTCGTACACCATTCAGCAACTGGGACCCGATTCAATGGCTCATGAATTCTAACTTCTACCAAATCGTGATTTAGCGCGACCCCAACGATTATCGTTGGTGGGACATCCATCCACACACGTGACATCTAATTGGACCTCACTGGTCACGACTTGCCTTGTAACCGGAAGGTCCTGGGTTCGAAACCCAGTGGGTGCGTACTGCCGATGATTCCTAAACCAGGATGAAACAGAAGCTGTCCAGTACTCCCTGGTTTTCAATGGTTCTCTAACTGATATCAATCCGTGATCAACTCGTAAAAACATAACTAGTCCTTACAAACCAAACTAAATCCTTTGTCACTTCGATTATTTTAATTGGCCTTTATTTCTCATATTAGCTGAATTGATAAGTAAATATGTAATCATATTGCTGGAAATGTATTGTTGAGCAGATACATCATATTTCTAGGATAATCCCCGTTTTCTAATAACACAACCAAAATTTTTTGAAGGAACAATTTTCCCTATGAATCAAATCACTGAAGTCCAAAACAGGTACAAAATTATTAACTATACCTTCTACAATTTCTATCCATTTTTAATACATTTGCCTCATCATAAAGTATAGTTTTAAAGGCATTAAATATTCCTATTGTTAATATTAGAAGAAGACGTATAAGTGAACAATATTGTTTTCAGTTAGATCTTCTTTAGTCTTTATTTACATAGCTTTATATACAAAAGACTTAACCAATTACAGTGATTTTGTGGATTAAATAATAATAATACTAATAATAATTTAATAAATGTTCTGAATGTCATTAATAATGATGATTATAATGATAAAACAGATGATGATAATAAGGTTTATGTAGGTGGCGATAATAATAACAAAGGTAGTAATATGTGTATGTGTAGACAATTCAATGAATAAATTAGGCCAAATCTTAAATATTAAGTAATACTAAAGGTGAAGTGGGCAGATAATTAGAGTTTAAATAAATATCATAAAAGTATGAAAGGAATGGAAACTAAGAAAGAGTGGAAGGGTGTCAATTAGAATTTACCCAGATAAAGGAACAGACAGAGGTAAAACAAAATTCTTTTGTATGCAAAAACCAGGATTCTCCTCTTGAATTCCCTTAGCTTTGGCTATATGGAAAAGGCGGGTTCGAATCCCGTTCGAAACGTTAGATGGAATGCGACAGACAACCAAGAAGGCACTTCTTCTGTCCACTTGGTGACCACAGTCAGTGCAGTGAGCCAAAATAGAACTTCCCATAAGTTTTAATTGGCCTTTTCCGAACCACGAAGGAAAATGCTCAGTAATATTTTATTGAGTTGCCTAGTAGCTCGCCCTATATAGCTTTCTCCACAGTAGCAGATAAATTTTTAAATACTCATAGAACTGGCATGGCTAGGTACTTTATCTTAACTACTAGGCTGTAAAGTGACAAACAAAACGTTGCGGCAGTATAAGTCCGTTTTATCGCTCTCGATTATCTTAGACCTAGGACATCACTAACCACGTTCCAAATGAATTGCAGTTTCAGGAACATTTGTTTCTTCTTTTAACCATTGTGGGTTTCACTTTGTTGTACGTGGCGTTCACCTGTCTCCTTACTAATCCTCTAGGATAACCCATTTGGACGAGCGTATATTTGGACGTCTCGTGATTAATTTTCTAGGGAGTTATGCGTACAAATCCTTCTTGCTATGTTTGTGAACAATTTGACCTAAATGATTTTGTATTGGGTCGGTGCAAAACTGAAAAAATGTGTGTACTGTCCTACAGATGTAGGTTTTCTATAGATAACTCCTTTCAGTCAACCATCCTCTCTTTTGTTCAGTTGGACAACAAGGAAGTGTAGTCTACCATCATTTTCTTCTCCACAAGAAAAAATGGGTATTGGATGTGCAACAACACATTTTATTAAAATTTCATTCTTGTTAGCTCTGTCGCGAAGAATAATGAACGTATTGTTAACATAACGAAAATAAGAATCCATTTTATCTATTATTTGTTCCACTAGACCATTTTTTAGGTTATCAAGAAAGGAATCCTCGAAAATTGCACCCAGTCCAGAACCCATGTCAATACCGTCGATTTGTCTGTGATAAAGGGTTCTGAATGCCAAGTATACATTTGTAGTGCATTTCAGCAGCAGTTCTTTGTGACTACTAACTGGAATTCCGATATCGAAGTGTTTTCTGGTATTTGTTGGCATATGAATTCCACATACTGCATAAGTAGTACATCGTTGAACAGTGATGCAACATTTGAGGATAGCATTTGCTTCGTGAAGTATTACTCTCAGTAGTTTAAGACGATTGTAGGCTGCCTTGAGATCATTCCACTTTTCTCTAGCAACTAAGCCATGTTCATTATCTGCTTTTTAGCCTTTCCGTTTAGATATATTGAGCTGTTAGGCTTTTGGAATTTCATTTCAACCGTTAGAAGTAAATTCATTTTGTCAACATACTCAAAATAAAACTGTTTGCTTAGATGTCTTGTTCCACTATTAACCATGGGAATATTTAAAGATTTGAAATCACTTAGGAATCCCAGTGCGTTAAAGGCACTCAGTGAATACCTGAGGTGTACTGTCACACTCACAGAAGCTTAAACTTGTTTGATATTTATAAATGACTGTTCACATAACAATGGATTGCCTTAAATTTACTGGAAATCTCTTCGCAGTAATAAAGTTAATCCAAATTCTCGATTACTGAAAAGATATGCGCTTAACTGGTTGAACTCTTTAAAAATTCACATTTCCAATGTAGAAAGCCATTTGTCAAAAAAGAAATTTTTGGTTGATGAACTCCCTTCAGGATCAACTATCGAATCTCCGTGATTGTGTTGACCAAGTTAGCGAAAATACAATGGAAAAAATGAAAATAAAGCTTATCAAATTTTTAGAAAGCCAAAATCCTGAAACGAATTTCCCTTCAAACTCGTAAAGGGATATCCTTGATTTTTCCAGTGTTATACTAGATAAATTCCACTTAGAAGCAGCATCACTCAGTCCTAGATTTCATGACCAAGGATGTAGTGTCAAACTTCTCAGTACCAATAACCAGTTTGAAAAAATTCCTTCTACATACAAAAGACTCAGTCCTGTCGCCAGACGATGAATTCACAGGTGTGTTAACAGTATAAAAGAAGTAGTCATTTTCTAGCAAAAGCTTTCTGATTAAGCAACATTGAGAAGTTTTTAGAAAGTTAAAGACGATGAAAACATTAGAATCAGTAGGCCTGATAATAGGCCAGGGTAGCACCAATAAGTGTGTGAATGACATAGTATTCCAGGATGTCTCTCGAGTGGAACCCAGATGATAAACGACTAGTTGGGCGTTGGTCGAACCGTATCACAAAGGCGTTTATACGGGAAGGATATGACAGCCTACGCGTAATCGTAGGTCCAGATGAAAAGGACTGCAGAAAACAGTTGTTTGAGGAACTAAATTATAAGGACCTTCACTTTAAATTTGGCGACATTTCAGTATGTTCGGTGTTTTCTGTTCATGTATAAAAAGGTATTGAAGTTTGTGTGTCTCAGGTAAACTGTATTTTCACTGTCTAATTTGCTTTGTAAGGATAATACAAAGTCAGTTTTAATCCGCAGTTTTTCAAAAGAAAGAAGCATGATATCATAAGTGTTTCACTGACTACATTTTCTCTCATTGCAAAAAATGAATTCACTCTTACTGATGACTGAGATTATTCATTTTATCAAATCTTTAAGTCAAGTATTCCATAAGGTTTTTTTCATATAAAAGCGAAAATTCTCAAAGCTTATCTTCAATAGGTATTATATATACAATTAAATTTGATCATTATATTGTCTAGTAAATTGATGATCAAGTAGACTACAGATTGAAAAAGTAACTTTTCAGTGTAACATGTGAACATTTCCTGTTTTTAACGTGAAATTTCTAGACAAGTTTTGCATGTCATATAAATCTGTATTGTTACTTTCATATATATAATAAAAGTATTTATATTTGGTTATAATTTAGTAACTTCACGTGAAATTTCATTGTTAGTGGAAGTTCATTTTTGGCTTAAATATTACACATTGGTTGAATGAAAATAATCAGTGCATTTTCTAACATTTCAAATTACTTCCTCACCCACAAAACGAAACAACAATTGGCCATCAGTGTAGTACTCACTAGTAACCTACTGCTAGATAAAGTAGCTTGATGTTTTTGAGGTGGTTTTGTTCTCTGAGCTGGATGGTTAGTTTGCGAAGCTTTCATCACCTTACTGGGCGACATCTTCAGCGCATACTTCAATTTGAAGTGAGCTTTTAGATTTCTCCACGAGTTTATTAATCATCTCTCCTGGTGACGTTGAACGTGATTGGTTGTTTTCGTGTGTTTTCACACCTTCTAGGTTACTTGTATTGGAAGTGATTGTTTCATTGTCTTGAACTTTGACCCTTTGTGTGTGAGGTTTCTTTCTTATCGGTTGATAAATTTTGTCTATCTCGATGTGTCTATTGATTGATGATTCACTGGAATGCCAAGCTTCTAGAAATTCTCCAGCATTGTTGTTGTTTCCTCTGTCTAATATTTGAACGTTGTCCCAGTCTAATTGATGTCCGTGGTTGTCTGTATGTAGGGATATGAGAGAGTGGATATCATGTTTTTTGACGACTAGCTTATGTTCGTGGATACGAAGACGAAGAGGACGTCCATTTTGGCTTGACATAGAATTGAGAGAAATGACTTTGTTGGTTTGTGTAGGACGTCAATTCTTAAGGCTTTGAAGGGTCTTGTAGTGATTTCTGAGATATCTTTTATATATGGTTAGGCGATTTTCGTTGTGCTTTCCTTGGGGGCTTTTGGTTTGATTTGTTGGCTTGAAGGTATATGTCTTTTGATGAAATTCCGTGGATATCCATTCTTGATGTTCTAGTTAGAATTTCTGACCAGCTAAAGTCACTAAGTTGGGTGTTAGGACAAAGATTTGCCGAAGACAACAGCTATCCGTTGCACTACATAAGGTTAAACGTTAGAAGTTAGGATTGATGGACAATTCGATTCTCTTCAGAGTGAGTAGATGGTCAGGGAGATCACCTCGTGACCTAGGTTCAATCGTAAGTTATGTTATGGGTGTGTATAGCCCAAAAGACTCAAACGAGGACCGAACAGATATCCAGCCCTCTTTGGTTTTCAATGATTCTTGAACTGAAGTTCGTTTCTGATCAAAATTGAAATTGGAAAATATAAATTTATAAAGTGATGTCAACTGAGAGTGGTATCAAAAAGATTTATGAATATGTTTTCGTTTTGTAGTTCATAATTCTTTCATCACCATAAACTATTTCCTCATTATTTTTCTTCTGCTGACAGCAATTTTCATTTCCATACCGCAAGATTTGTGGAGATTTTGAAATAACTGCAATCGTTAGATTTCCATTACAAACTGATATCATTTACGGAAATCATTGAGAACCAAGTAACACTGAACAGCTGTTCCGTTAATTTTGTGACATATCTTAGCAGTACGCACTTACAACCCATCCAGAAAACGGGTAGAGGACCATTAGGTCACGAGACCACGCTAACTGAACAAACAGTCTCGTGGGTTGGAATTTGGTGCCTCACAAATACTAACGTTCTCACCTCGTGATATAGCGCTGCCTCCACTAATGCCATTGATGAGCATCTTCTTAGCCTTGACATGCTAGACCCTGTTTTAGCCACGAGCAACCCATCTAGGAGCCTTCATTGAATTCCAACCGAAGTGAGCAAATGGTCAACGAGCTCAGTCTAAAAAACTGAACATCCCTAGCTCGATGCATAGTTAAATTATGTGTGCGCACCACTGAGAAATCCTAAAACAGGATGAAAAAGCTGTGCACTGATTCCTCGTTTTCAATGTTTTCTTCAACTGATTTTGGTTTGTGATGAAAAATCTAAACACCAAAACAAAGTTTCATCATTTGTCATGGTGCTTCTAAAATATATGACATTTTTTCAGGTGTTGATTCACAGAGATCTGATTGGTTTGAAGTTTGATCACAAACTGACTTCAGTTTAAGAACTACTGAAAGGTACGGAGTACCGGAAAACTTTTCTCTCTCGGTCCTGAACTCTTCATCAGTATGCACTCATAGTTCAACCATTGTTTAAGCCTAGGACACTCAGGTTACTGGGTGAGTTCGTTAACCATTTAGCCACTGAGACGGAATCCAATGGCCCATGTATTCTAACACTTTCATTCATGACAGCCTTGAGGATATTATGAGAAACATGAAATAGGTGAGTACAAAATGCACTGAAGTCTTATTGAGGAAAGCGGTTTTAGTAATTCAGCTGATTAATTGTGAATAATACCAGGATTTTCTTCAACACTTTACCTGTTTTTATTCATCAAACCTTGAAGTACCTTGGGCTGAGTTTTTCCACCGATCTTTCCTGGTCTTCCCACATCTTGCTAGTTACTAGAAAGATGTTTCGCTTAACGTTCTACATTAGGAAATTTAGGCAGTCTGGTATAAAGCAGTCTTTACTTTCTCAGTTTGTAAATTCTTGTATTCTACCCATCCTCCTTTACTGCTACCCATTAGTCTTTCCTGGACTACTTAAGAAAGACTTTGCTTCGCTGAGAAGGGCACTAAAAGCTGTTAGTAGGGCAAGTGGGATATCGTTAGACCAACTGGTGAACACTATTGTAGATAGACATATTATGTCATGTAAGAAACTAGCGAATACAATATTGTCGGACCCCGAGCATCCTCTCTATACGCACCTATCTCCTTGCATTTCATCTGGAAGAACTAGAAGCAGCTATAGGAGGCTATATGCTAGGACTACCAAATACAAAAACTCCACAATACCATATCTGGCACAGCTGTTATGTGATGAGAAATCCGTTAGGTATGACACGATAAACTTACTGCAGCACTCTAACAAATAGTCTCATTAGTTTTTGTTTTCCTTTCCTCGTTACTACTACACTGTTGTTCTCATCTACTACCACACATCAACTTTATATTTCAAATCCTGTGGTGCACTGTTTGAAATGAAATACTCTACGCTGTTTTTTTCTTAATTTTTAATATTTATTTATTTATTTATAACTTATTTATTTTATTTTTATTTATTTTTGATTTTTAAAAATCTTATATAATTTATGAGGTAATTAGATGCAATATACTGTAATGCACGCTGAAAATTCCATACCTGTACCACAAATACTGTTTGGAATAAAGCTGTTATTATTATTATTAAACAGCTGGTAGATACATTGTATGAAAATAATTTCTGTGAACATGCTGCTTGATTGGCCGAGTTCTGTGAACACGCAGTTAAATAAGTTACTAAATATTATAATAGTCTCTTCGTATTCTGCGACAGAGTCATTACAATCATTACTGGTTTCCATGTGGACTGAATACACTCATCCTAACCTTTTGAAAAACTAGAACTGGTTGTAGTATCCCCCTGTGATGCAACCACTCGGATGCTGTCTCCTGGGGTGGACAGATATTTTATGTCAACACAGACTAACTTCAAAATTCTAATAAACCTACTACCAGCATGTTAGCAATATCATGTATCCGTTAGGAAGCACACGTCTAGACGAAGAACAGTGTATAAAAATCTAGTAAGTCAGACGGCGAGGTCGCGTTTCAATGATCTCTGTGAGCTACTTGTCAACATTACCAGTTTATTTATAAATAAATCCCATTTTATTTATATCTAATAAATTCTGAATTAGTAATGATTTTACGTTTTGGGAGTCTCTGTGTGTTGAGAAATTCAAGATATACGTCTATTTAAGCCCAGCTAACGATCGATAATCAGAGCGTATATATAATACTTATGATATAAATATTTTGTTATTAATAATTTTAGATTCATATAAATTTGATTTCTCAGAATAATATTTTCTCAGAAAAACCGGCTGCAGGTCATATAAGCGGTATGACGACCTGACACTTCTGTGGTTTTTATTTTACTAAAATATGATTATGCCTGATTTGTGAATAATTTTTATCATTATCTAGGCATTTGTATTATTTATCAAGACAGTTAGGTGAGCTGTGGGATAATAATGTATACATCTTAATGATAAGAGATTATGATTAAGCTTATACACTTTGGATATATGCACCATAAGAAGGTTTAGTTTATCTTGTTAAATCTAACCTTTCAATGGATGAATTGCATTGAACACAGTGATCGAATATTACCTCGAACATAGTCTATTTAATTCCATATTAGATAAGTCTATTCGATTTAATACACAATGACGCAGTATCAACAAATGGATGATATTTCAAGCACAATTTAGTTATCGTAATCATATCAGTTCAGTCACACCGTTGCATAATTTGCTCTCTCTCTCTACATGTTCTTTCCTCTCTCTCTTCCCTTAGTCAATCATCATAATTTTCGTTATATCCAATATAGGGATTTCCTCATTTCGAATGCATGTACATGGCATAGATTTGATCTCTCTGCACCTAACTATATTACCTTTTAGTAATTTCAACCTGTCCTACCCTATTGTGCGATTTCATCCAAGTGATTACACTATATTGGTTGAGCTTCTTTCTAGGTTTTTTAACTTAGCTGGGTCAATCGTTCTAGTTGTAGCTAAACTTTTATATTCTGATAATCTAATTGACCTATGTTCCACTCAGAACCCGAGTGAATAATAACAATTGACCTTACAGTCATCACATGGTATTCGGTAAATTACATTATTTTTCCTAATTGGATCTATTAAGTACTTAAGCCGAAAAACTTTTGTCTCTCAGAGAGCTGTCTGGTTTGAATACCATCCTAATTTCAGCCTCACTGAGAATCTTACTGAGACCTCTCATATTTCTTCTTTATACGGCAGTATTTATGGGCTGCGAATCTCATATTTTTTGTGCAATTTTCGATACTTTCATTACTAATCTTATTTTTCCCATGGATCTTCATAAATCTGTGAATAAATTCTGGTGGGTTTTTTTTCTCTACTTGTTTGATTTCATCATTTAAATCTGATGGCTTACTAGTTAGGCTACATAGACATTTAACTACATCTATCTCTGCCGATTCTGGATGGGAAAATTAAAGTCTAGGTATTTAGAACAGTACATTAGTTTCCTATAAATTCTGGTATCTAACCCTCTATCTTCTTTTCGGTCTATTTTACCGTCTATGGTGGCCATCTAACCATGTCTAATTTCTAACTCAAAAGTGCATTGATTTCTATCCTCCTTTGGGTTTATAATATTATTATTATTGTATCCTTTAGTTCCTAGAGGAACATAGGGCTTCAGCTGCGCACCTCTATCGCCTTCTGTTTTCTGCCAACTTTTTCACCCCGCTCCAAGTCTGTCCACAAGCTTTCATCTCCTCCTCACATGACCTCCTCCAAGTCACCTTTCCACTGACGACCAACTCTCCGCCTCCCTTTCGGGTTCCACTCGACCGATGGCTTGTCTAGTGATGTCACTTGATGGTTTCCTCAGGGTATGGCCAATCCACCTCCATGTCTTCCTGCCTATTTGTTTCACAATCGGTTCCTGATTGGTTCGCTCCCAGAGATCCCTGTTGCTGATCTTTTCTGGCCATCTGATCTTGAGTATTGAGCAAAGACAGCTGTTAATGAAAGTCTGAAGTTTGTTTGAGATGCTCTTAATGATGCGCCAAGTCTCTGATCCGTATAGTAGCACTGACTTCACATTGGAGTTGAAAATCCGGATCTTATTTTTGATGCTGAGTGCTGTTGACCTCCACACAGATTTGAGAGTAATGAAAGCTTGTCTTGCTTTTCCGATTCTGGCTTTGATATCCTCGTCAGTTCCGCCTGTAGTTGAGACGATGCTTCCCAGGTAGGTGAAGGAGGTTGTTTCTTTCAGGTTCTTCCCACTTATGCTGATTGTTGTCTGTTGTTGTTGTTGCTGTTGATGTTGGCTAAGAATCTTCATCACCTCTGTTTTATCTATGTTCACTTGAAGTCCTATCTTTGATGCTTCTTTTGCCAGCTTGTTGCTTTTCACTTGCATATCTTCCAGTTTGTGAAAAATCAGACATATGTGATCATTGGCGAAATCCAGATCCTCCAAGTCTTTTGTGTCAGTCCATTTTATGCCTGTTCCCTCGTTGGTTGCCGTTGTCTGTCGCATTATCCAGTCTACTGCAATCAGGAAGATCATTGGTGATAGTAGACAGCCTTGCCTCACTCCCGTCCTCACTTCAAAGGCTGGGTTGGGTTTACTTATGGGAAAAACTGACGGGTATGTTCAGATTTCAACATAATGTCACCCATATACCTCCACCATAACCTAGGAGGAGGGTCAAACTTTCTGAGGGCCTTACATTCTCAGCTATCCGAAAATATGTCTTCTACTATTTTATTTTTTATTTTTATTTTTGATTACAGCTTGACCCCACACCGTACTTTTGGTAGAAGTATGGAGTTTTCAGCGTGGATATCGGTAGCCCAAATTTCGCAGGCCGACCATAGATATCAAGTGTGCGTCGGCGAGGGCTCGAACCGCGGACCATGTGCATGGTCAGCGAGAGTCCTAACCACTGTGCCACCGACGGGATATTAGTAATGCTACTGCTATTGCATACGTTTTTTTGTACATTTTATTTTCTAATTCGAATACAGTAGAGGATATACATAGGTGACCTAATATCATTTCATCTACCGACAGCTTAGACCTATTTCTGAGTTCCTCACCAATGTCCACGTCATTTCTAACTGTCTTCAGATCTGTATAAATCGGAATATTAATGTAGCCTACAATGCTAAGTCTACCTTTGCTTATTATCAGAATCTTGATCTGTAGTCTTGCTGGATGGTTTGGATTCTTTTGTACAAACTTAGATTAAGGACGTCAGGGTATTCGACAGATGAGCTCAAATAAATGTATGCTGTGCGTTTAGTAGAAATTAAATTTTCAATTATCGGTTTGGTGTTCACTAGCTATTGACCCTATTCATGTGGGTAGTTGCCTGGGGTTCTAGTGAGAAGTCGTGACCAGTGGGATGCAGCAGGTCGGATGTGAGTACAAATACTCGCCGAAGACATTGGCTAGCGGTTGCGCTTTGTCGTGAATCGGCAGAAGTTGGAGTTCGCGGGCTATTGGATCGGGTCCCAATGGCTCAATGGTCTACGAGCTCGCTGGCCTTGTAACCAGGAGAGCCTGGGTTCGAGCGCCCAGTAGGTGCGTACTGACGAAGAGTCTCGACTAGGACGAAACAGCTGTCCAGTACTCCCAGGTTTTCCAATGGTTCCCCAACCGGCGTCAGCTCATGATGAAATCCTGTAACCGAAGAAGTTAAATTATCTAAGTAAGATTACCAGTGTGTAAATAAGTTACCTCTGATATATCATTTTATTTCTTTGGCAGATATGTTATTTCCGGAATGAAAACGCCTATTTCCCTTAAAGAATTTAAATAAAGCTGGAACAACAAAATACGCAAGACAAGGTTATATCACTACTGGTGGATGTCAGTGATATACAACTATTCACCTCAGTTAGTCAGTAGTATAGAGTTCTATGCATTTACTCTTGGTTTCTTGACTGCCATTTGTGGTATCAAGCACATGATCGCAAATATTATGTTTCAGATAACTTCTGCCGTTACCATAGGAAACTGTAGTGGAATAATCACCTCCTCAAGCTGTGTAAACTACGAATTAATTTGGGAAACTGCGCATCTGATTTATTATGCCAGTTAATTTTGCTTGTTTTTGATCAACTTCTGACAACTCCAAAAGATTCGTATTGAGTACATGTAAGGAGAAAGTTTTAACGTACTTCCTAAGGTAATTGGTAGAAGACTGTAAAAAATAATAAAATCCTATTTTTCATAATAAATGTGAGTACTTCAGAATGGGAACTGCTTAACTGAAGACAATTGATGGACGACTTATTATTCCCTTGGAACCCAAGGGAAACACACGGAATTAACAGCACATCACCATTTTATCCTGTTCTGCGTGTGCGTCTTTATCCGGTTCCGTGTTTTCTCGTAAGTTTGTGTCACCACTTCATACAAGCTCCTTCATGTAACTCCTAAACCCACTGCGAACTGGTCGTTTTCCATTCTTGTTCTACTAGATCGGTAGTCTGGCGTGCTATGTCACCCGACGGTCTTCCATATATGCGTCAAATCCTTCTCCATTTCCTTCGGCATATCTGTTTTGCAACAGGCTTTTAGTCGGTTGACTGAAAGGGTTCCCTGTTGTTCTTTTCTGACCATCTGATCTTTGCTCTGCAGCCAGAGAAGGTGGCTATTCATGCAAGTCTCCATGGCCTCTTTACCTTTCCGGAAATTTTTGACCCATATAGAAGGAGCACCTGACTTAAAATCGATTTTGAAAATCCGATTGTTGTTACTCATGCTTGGCGTGGCAGATTTTCAAACTGATTTCAGATTGACGCGGGTATTCCTTGTCTTTCCGATTCTGGTTTTTTTAATCTCCTCAACCATGCAGTTGCCTTTAGTCATCTGAAAAGATGGATAACTTATTGCTGAGTAGTTAACAAGTTGCGTGACAATGTGGTGAGTTCAACCTTTACAATAGAAAGGAAGATAAAAAAAATTTTAAAAAATAAAACACCAACAGAGAAGAGGTTAAAGCAAAAGACTATGCAATGAAATGGAAAGAAAGGTTAAACGATTGAATTACCTCTGAGCACACATAAAATGATGTCACCTTATTCTTCTTGAAATTCTGTCTTATGTTGTTGTTGTTGTTGTTTTTAGAAATATTCAAAATTCTCATGATTTCTCCAAATAACTTGATTTCATTCTGAAGATAAATTTGTTTAAAAGAGCGGTAATTCTAATTAACGACAAATTACAGAAATGGACAACTCTATGGGCTTACACTTAAAGAGAACAAACATTTCAAGACATTTAATTGGATCATAGAGTCAATGTTCTGTGAAAGAAGCACAACACTCATGTGATACTAAGCTCATGTCTTCATTTGTAATCATTATTAGGAGATGAAGTTTTCAGTCCATAAATTATTTGTTAAGTAATGAATTTCAAGTCATAGAAGAGATGAAAGCATAACTGATAAAAACGATATACTCATTATCTGTGGATCGCTAACACGAATCATGAAAGTGTATATCATTTCAAAGTGTTTTTTTTAAATATTTTAGAAGATTACTGATCATCTGAACTACAAATAGCATTCTTTGAAATATGAACTAGGCTTTAAACTATTTTGTATCGTGTAAACAAAAACAAAGCGGAAAAAGAAACTTTAATTGCATCAATTCGAAATGTAACAATAGTGTTATTAATTTACAGGATGAATGAATCGCAAAGTGTTTATTATTATTGTTATGCTTGGAGAATTATTTTAATTTCTCTTTTTCCTCCTAAATTTATTGATTATTCTGCCAGGTGGATGAATACTTTTACCTGGAGGGTCATATTCTTATAATGGTCACTTTGTTTTCTGGTTATCTGAATAGAAATAATTTACTGTGAGATAAAGTTTACTGGTTTAATATGAATTCAGATTTATTTCTACCGGTGACTACTGACCAAATAACTAGTGTGCATTTTATAATTTAAGAAATTTATTATCATTTTTCCCTTGGGTTCTGAGTGAGACATAAAGTACGGCAACAGCAAATCTTCTGTTTATCCTTTTTTCAGTGATCCTTTTTCTCTCATCCTCACACGCTCTTCTTTATTTCATCCTTGGACTCATGGTCAACGCATTGTTTCTCAGCCGAGATCCACTCGAGTGAGGGCCTGGACGTAGATATCACCTGACAGTCTCGTCATCGGTGTGTGTCCAATTCATCTCCTTGTTCCTTCTGCATATTCGCTGGACAATAAAATCTTGGTTGGTTCGTTGTCAGATTTCTTTGTTGATAATCCTTTCTAGACATCTGATTTTCAGTACGGAGCGTATTATTTAGCTGTGGGAACTAGCCATTGAGAGTGGAAGACATGAAAAGATTAGCTGTTTTTGATCATATTTGTTTGTGTTCTATCTCCTGTGTAGAGCGGTATAATAATGTGAGCAATATTGAGGTTAGGCGTCGAGTGCTAGGTAAAGAGGGGAAATCAATCGACAAGACTGTAAAGTTACATCGACTGAGATGCTTAGGACATGTGTTACGCATGTCTAGCCCGGCAGTCGCCTTCCTCAACGGGCAATGTTAGTTGACATAAGGTCAGGCTGTAAAACAGCCAGTGGTGGTCAAACCAAAGCATGGCATAAGTCAATGAAATCCACAACAGATAGTTAAAGCCAGCCAGCCAGCCAGACATATATATATATATAAGTATTTTGGGTCCTCGGGGTGGTAGGCATCAGTGGCTAGAGACAAGCGGTGATACGGCTCAAAATCGTTCTCAATGGCCAGCGCAGATGCATCCACTCCTTGTAACTTATAATACCCAGTAAAATTATATTGTTTTTCGATATTGCTATTCTTTTCGCCTCATATCTCTGTTTCCTGTCTCTATTTTGCATTTCATTTTGCTCTCTTTTCTGGGTTTGTGTGCTGAGTGAAGTGTGGCGACTCGAACTGCAGCACATCGGTGCAAAGTTCTGAAACCAGTCAGTTTATTATTTGAAATGCTTTTGGTAACCCACCAAGTCTCTTCAATATCAAAACAATAATCTTTGGTTAGGTGTTTGTTAATGCTCTCTTCGCTTTATTATTTTATCGTGAATGCTTAATTGAGAATTGATGTATACTTCTGTAGCTTGAGTGAATATCTACCTACTCTGTGACCATTCTAATCTTCAAGTTTTGTCTATAGATGATTAAGAAAAAAATGTTTTCTGTCGCACGAAATTAAATGACTTTAAATTATCTTGGGTCACACACACCATTGTACCATAAAAAGCTGTAGTTTTTTTTATTTGTTAGGGTGATTGTGCTTAAATATTGATGTTCATTTGACATAGCCTTGCTAGATTTCTTTTTTGAGTTAACTAATTGTCAGATTTTGTTCCCCTACATTTCTGTTCATTTCAACTTTAATTCGAATTCCAGGATTTAAGTGTTTGCATTTATTTCCCGATATGATTTTAAAACAAGCATTAAATACTGTTTATAGAAAGCAGGATTCAATGGATTTTAGTAAAACTCTTCAGCTGAATACTCTACATACACTGTTTTATAAATCCCGGAAAATACATAAGGAGATATTTGATTAAGGAATAAACAACAACAATTCACTTACGTAGAACTACTTGACAAAATGTCATGTAGATAAATTTCGTATAGACTAGACAGAAGAGATATTGATAGTGTCAGTATCATATATCCAGTCTACCAGGTGTTTCTTTCGCTTGAATCTACTTATCTTTCTATAATCCTTGTCCCAGTCGAAACTATCTTTTGTTAGTACCATTATCCTTCTTCTATTGAATTTGAGATTTTCCCGTCGACTGATTGGACCAAAGTGCTCGGTCTCAGGTTGACATGTCGGCTTCTTGTTGCAGATGCTTCGACGATGTCTGGGCATTTAGTTAGTATACAATTGGTGGATGGTGGCTAGCAGTGAAATCCAGGAAGCGCATTTAGTCCTATTTGAAACTCGTCATCTGGATGTACCTACGTTTCTCAGTGAGTGATGATGTTCCCACCGACGCTCGAACCCAGTACCCATAGTTTCAAACGCCAAAGCGTTATCCACTAGACCACTTGGGCCACGAGAGCCACCTCTTGTGCAACGGGTCATATTAATAGGACTAATAGGACAAAATGCACATCCTGGATTCCACTGCTAGTCACCATCCACCAATTAAATACTAACTAAATGCCCAGACATCGTCGAAGCATCTGCACAAGAAGCCGACATGTCAACCTGAGACCAAGCACTTCGATCCATTCAATAGACGGGAAAATCTCAAATTGAATTAAATAAATAATATGACCCGTTGCACAAGAGGTGTCTCTCGTTGCCCAAGTGGTCTAGTGGATAACGCTTTGGCATTTGAAACTATGAAAAATGGGTTCGAGCCTCAGTGGGAACATCATCACTCACTGAGAAATGCAAGTAAATCCAGCTGACAAGTCTCAAATAGGACTAAATGCGCTTCCTGGATTCTACTGCTAGTCACCATCCACCAATTAAATTATCCTTCTTCGTTTCATTATTATTATTATTATCATGACTGTTTATTCATTTTCATTTCCCTTATCTGATAATTAATTGTTTAATTATAATGATGTGACTGAAACGTAATCTATTATAATGTGGATTTTTATCCACTTACACCCGTCTCCATTTTTTATTTCTGAACTTGGCCTGTAAGACTTTACCTCCTGTTGTTCCGTATAGTTTATTCTCTATAGTTTATTTAATAGTCATATGTCGCCCTATGTATTTCTCATAGTATATATATCAAATTGTATGTAGAGTATTCAGCTAAAGAGTTCTACGAAAATTCGATGAATTCAGTATAATCCTGCTTTAATTACACTTTTCGCCTGTCTTAAAATTCTATAATGGACAAGGTAAAGGTGAAGCATCCATCTGATAGTCATACATACATATTTTAGAAGTCTTGTCCATGAAGCGCACTCAAAGTTTCGGTATATTTCTTAACTAGTAGTTTTTACAGTTGTTAATAAAGCTGAAAAGCAGGATCATAGTTAATAGGCATCGGTTCACTTTTAAATTCACAAGCTGTTGTAGTTGATGACCACAAGATCTTAACAGTTGAATTTAGTGTCTTACTTTTTCCACCTTAATTTATGTATACTGTTACGCCATCTGGTGATGCGGAAATCATTACAGTTCACATCACAATTGTATGCGGATTTACTGTGGATATTTTGTAGAAGATTAGTTGTAAACAGCAGGAGGTAAATTGTCAGTGTGAAATGATGACGTCTATACTGTTATTATTCAGAGCTAAATTTCCAAGATCCATACGCCTCCTAAACAGAATGGTGCCTGATAAATGCAGGCACGCCAGGTGAGAAACAAATTTTGATTTTAAACAAACGAAAAGTTCTCTAAAAGCAATGCAAATGGTTTTTACTGAGATTCATTTGAAACGTTTCTCGTTAAATGCATTAATATATCTAATACCATTTGATGTACATAAATGTCCTCATATTATTTAGATGCGAATCAGAGTGTTCACTGTTCTGTGTATTGATTCAAGTAAATCTGATTGAATAAAACGCTTTCTCAAGACACAAGTCAGCTTGACCTATTTTAAAAAGGAATTTACACTTACCAGCGGATAGCTGTCTGAGACGAAATATTCTACTGGTGTTTGTGTGTTGATTGCTTAATGTTGATAAAGCTGATTTTATGTCAGTAAACACTATGTAATATTCAGCTTGTATTGTTTTACGTTCAACCAAATCTTAGTATATAAGGACTCAAGATTAATAGCTTAACAGCAGTTTTATGTATGGTCTTTATAAGCCATATTTTATACTTGCATCACTGAACACGAGGGCTTTAATTGTGTACTTTTTGTGTTACCCAGGCAACAATTTGTGCGTCGGTGGCACAACGGTAAGATGGTCGCCAGCCATGCAGGTGGTTCGGGGTTCGATCTCCGGCCTACGCACACCTCCTCTACCTCACTAAGCCGGTAATAATACTGGTTAAAAGGAAAGGTTGGGCAAGAGGCTAGCAACCTCATCCCATAAAAGCATACACTCCTGCTACCAAAACTTCACGCTCTAGCTTGAAGCTTTATGCTTCACGGGGAACATAAAAGGATAAAATAAATAAATAATTAAATAAGATCAAAGCCAAAGTACAATTTCTGACACAAATTTGAAATGTTAAATGCGCAGAATAATTTGGTATTTCTTTCTAAGCATAAGACATTAGCCTCTTGACAACTTTAGTTATTTTAACAACTAGATTGAGGAATGAAACGCATGCATTAAAGAATATGTTAAATATTTCTGTTCATTTGCATCCATGTAGTCCTCCAGACATGTAAGAACTATTTAAACGAAGCTTAACTATGAAGTCACGTAGAACCAAATTTTGTTTGAAAATAAGGACTACGTTTTTCAATAGATTTGTAAATAATTAAGTTCTATGGGCAGGTTTAACTGTACGGTAATATAAACAGGTGAAATGGTGATTATAATTGATTCATATCACTGACACTGTAACTATAATCAGAAAATGAGCAGTAAAAACCTAATACATTGACAAACTTTAATCGCTATTCACAATCTCAACTACAGTCACAGTAATCACAGAAATAGGCAAACAAACACTGGACAGAAAATTGACTGTTAACAGGATGCTTTTATCATCTCAAACGATTTGTGACAGTAACTAAATTCACTCATAGCTTTATAAAACGAACTAGTAAACAGAAGGTAGCCTACAAAAATAATGGAAAACATTAAAGACATCATGAGTGTATCAAAACAGTAAAGTAGGTATGTCTTAAGCTAATAGGCTACTAATATAAGGCGGAAGGTGAGCAAAAATGAGACAGATGTAACTTTGATAATGAAAAACTTATGAACAGTTTAATTTAGATTCACTTTAGATATTATTTTGATCCATTTGGCTTGCAGTTTTCACTCACTATTAAGGTAATAACATCTTTTACCGATGAGTTTTAGAATAAAAATTGATTAAAGATACCGATTAAAAGATAGAAGACTGTTTAAAGAACAATGAATATTCTTTTCAATGAATTCTTCTTCAGATACTATAGTTATATGCCCATAATAATTAAAGAAATATTGTTAAAGTATTGTTAACCTGTTGAGTAACACGGAATTTAAGAAAATTTAAATATTCCACAATAGGCGACGGTAACAATAATGGCTGGACCTATCTCTTTTGCAGACAAAGCTGTGGCTGATTTAAGCGAACTGTCATGACCTCTGCTGTTTTGAATATTCGAGAGCTAGAGGCCTATTGTAATTTATTCTCTAAGCGATAGATGATTGCGAAAGACCGTTCAATACTAGCTTTGTGGTCTGTTCGGATGAGATGGCTCAATATAGAGAGGTTGATGGTCTTGACAACACCTTTATTTAGCCATACTGGGGATGTTTCTGTGAACGTAAAATTCATTTCCTATAGCGACGGCCAAAATAACTGGCTTCACATGAGTCTCTGAATTGATAGATACAATTAGAGATGGCTAGTCTGTCTGCTTTATTTTTCAGTTGGGGAATCACAGTTGGCTGTATGGAAAATATACGCCGTAGCTTACCAGCATTAGGTCTTCTTTGAATTGGTCTTCTCAACTTGTTGGTTGTTATTTCACTTGGAGTATCACCTCTGAATTGTAGTCGTATATATGTGGTAGTGTGATAAAACACTGTTCCAAAGGAATATGTTTTTCACATATTCCCACAGTTCAATACGGCATTAGCAACAGAATACTATGTATATATGAAGATTCTATTTCATGTCGTTCAACGTAAACCAAACCCCAAGCTCAGTGATTGGTTAACAAATATAAGCTGCAGATATATAAACAGCGATTTGATTAGTGAAAAATTTAACTTGGCATCCGTGTCTTGCCTTCTGCTCTTATATATGTAATGATCTTCTTCTTAATGGATGGGAAGAATTCTTTTCCACTCCCTTGGATACGTGTTTAGAGATGAACTTTTCAAGGTAGCTGTTTTCAATAATGTGTCGTATACAACCATGAGTTCACCTTCAGTTGCCTTTTATGAAGAAATATCTCTTTCTTTATAGCTGAGGGTCATTATCAAATTTCTTTTATACCTAAGAGAAAGAAAGCTGTGGCGATTTGTATATTGACCTGTCCAAGTACTTTCCTTATTGAAATTCATTTTTATGCTATCATCTGGTCTTCTTGTCAATAGGACATATAAAATGGCAATTTTATTTTGGAGTTTCTTTTTTACACATACATCTCATAGCTGAATGTACTTCAGTGAATTGGGATACTACCGGGCTCTGTGTCTAAGTCATTTTATAGAAAGAATGAAGTTTTCATATAAATACACCAGCAATAAAATGAGAATTTTCTGATATGATTGTTTAAAGGACCATTTTAAAGTTTGTTCAGAAAGAAATCCACTAATATAGGACCCAATAGAGAGTTTATTACCACTCCATCTATCTGTCTACAGCGGTCCCTATCACATTTATTGTACTTTTTAATAACAATTTTTTAAGGTGAGATTTGAATGTCTTGAATAAATAAGCGTCCAGTTTAACTTAGCAATTAATGTACACGTTGATTCTTGAATAAAATAAAAGACAGATTCAGCGAAGAAAATTTTCTTTATCGACGAAATCATCTTCAGAGGCTGTACAGTCGTATTTATACTTACAAAAATATATAGTGGTCTACTATTGAGTAATAGGAGGTGACATAATTGATATAATTACTCAGAAGTGGCTTTAGAAGTGAAAATTAAAAGTTGTAAATTACACGTAGTACTCAATGGCACAATGATAGAAATTTGATAAGGTTAAAATTTCTATTGAGTGAGAATAAAGGTATTTGAGTGTCAACTTAACATGTGTGAAGAGGGTGTGAAATGTACAGAAGGAGCATATGAGAGTGATAATAGTGAATTGATTATTGAAGCAAAAGTAAACTAAAAGTAAAATTAAAAAAGAAAAGAAAAAATGAAAAGTTTTTACAGGGAACGACTAGTGAATAGGTTAAAACCGAGGTAGAATAAGAGACTCGATAAACTTTATCTGTATACAGAGTTCAGGGTTGTATTGACAAATTACCAGCGCCTCCGCCATACATAAAAGTGAAATCTGACGCCCTTTGTACCATTTGGCTTCACTTTGTAGATGATCTTGAAAGAGGACTCTGGTGGATCTACGTGGCCTGATTTCACCAAATTCTTGAGAATTGAGCTAGTAATTGTCTTGCATTGTCCCTTTGCTAACCATGCCAGATAATGTTCAGAGATGCGTTTGGAAAGCGTGAGCTTTGTGCGGCTAATATACACGTCTGGGCAAATCCTTAAACGCCACCTTATAAATACTAGTTATATTTACAATATAGACACTGGCATTTTTGTAAAAAACTACCGAAGATTTTAGATTTTCTAGTGTATTCAACTGAAGCAGAAATAACTTTCTGAATTATTAACTGAGACAGAAAAGTATCAATAATAATTATGTGTAATGAATCAAATGGTCGCGAAAATGAGTTTGATTGATCAATACGCTTTTTTTAATATGATGTTTCCGTTCGTGTCATGACTTAAAGACGTAATGTTTAATCTGATCACAAACAAGATTATTGCGTGATATTCAATGGAGCTTATGTTACGTTGCCTAGACAAAAAAATGTCTAATTAGGGAAATTCATTTACTTCCGCAAATCTATAAAATACTGTAATAAATGTTCAAAAGATCAATAAGAATATCTGAATTATTTGTATCGCATCATCTATGAATGAGCGATGAGCCTGATGCATTTATTATTCAGACGAGGTAAAGTATTCACAGTGGTTTTGACGAATCGTATAATAAAATTCTTATTAAATAAGCCATACAGCTAATTCATCAGATAGAAGTTTTCACAAGTGTATCGATAAAAACATTTTAGCTTGTCTTTGAGATTTAGGCTGCCTGTGCTCAAAACGTCATCAGTTAATATTACTGTATAACACTGTGTGATTTATCAAAATAAAATCTTATCTATAATGTAGTTATTATTGGTGTAGTCAAAAGTCCCATCATCAGTCTACGAGGATCAAGACTACACCTGCCTATGAGATTGGATTAGGCATACTCGGTGACAATCAACTAGTTGAATATGTAGCATGGTTATAAGGCTATGAGGTATATTAAAAATGCTCAATGTGGGACACTTCATCCTTTCATAACTCACATTAGGTGCTTTATTACTCAAAAGCAAGTATTGACGTAATTCGAAATCTAGCGCGTGTTATTTAGGTTGCAAGGTTTTCAATTTCAAGCTCTTCTATGACAATGGCAGTGAGGACTCTAACACTGTAGACTTGCTATAAAATCCAGGAAATAAATGTGAGCGAAACTCAATAAACCATGATTACCAAGTGTTTAGATAGAGCTCTTTGAATTTTTGACATTCTCTTGAATCCTTAGTGCAACAAATGGCTTCAAACAATCTTCACTGCATTTTTTCTCTGCAGTTCTTTTTACTTGATTCAGATATTGCTCATAAAATCTCATCTCCTCCCAAGTGATCTCCTCAGTGTCCCTCTCAAACACACCCCCAAATTGTCGTTTCTCATTCACGTTTCGACTGGGGCCTGCCAAGTGCGTGACGCCACTCGACAGTCTCCTCAACGTGTGTCCTTCAAATTATTACCACATAATAAAAACAAATTTCTGTGGTTACTTACATAACTGTCTACTTCATTTACTTTTAGATGTAGTACTTGTGGCATCATATAAATTTTATTTAACTTTGTGATTTTTTGTTTTTTCTTAGTTTACTCTCGAGAAGATTTGGTTCGATATCTAAATCATGTGTTAGAAGAAGAAGAATCTTCGAACAAGTTACCAATTTCACTATTAAGATTTGGCTAATGCATGCATTTATATATGGAAACAAGAACAGCTATTCAGCAACTGTATTAATGATAATATTATAAATAAAATGTTCAACTATCTGACTCTTAGTTGTGTTTTCTTTTCATTTACCTGCGGATAATTCGTACCTCTTTTTTGAAGCGTTAAAAGACAAACAACATCAGTGACGACCATTATAAACTGAATATTACTGTGTTTTTTTTAATGATGTTGAGATCCCAAAACCAGTCTGAATTTATATTAGACGCTTTGTTACTGTTTACATTTGAAGGAGTAAATAAAACTGTGACCACTTTGCTTTATTACAGTGGGCATGCTTTTGCGGTGATGAGTATTATTATTATTATTCCCTTGGGTTCCGAGTGGAACATACAGCTTCAGCAGTATGTATTTTCTGCACTTTTGTAGTTTATTCGATGGTTGAAGATAGTCTTTATTTTCCTCTTGAAACCATTTGTTTCATGTCATGGTCACATGCATATCCAAGTTCTTGTTTCTCATCCAGTTACCAATCAAGTGATGATCTGGCCCGTGATATCACTTGACGGTCTCTTCAGTATGTGTCGTACCCACCTCCACCTTCTTCAGAATATCTAATGGTTAACAGGTTTTTAATTGGTTTGATGCTACAATTCCTTGTTGCTAATCATTTCTGACCATCTGATCTTTAGTATGAAGCAAGGACAGCTGTTGTTGAAAGTCTACAGTAACCTGTTGAAAATGCTGCTCGTGACGCACGAGCCAACCATCTGACCCACACAGAAGAACTGGCTGAATTAAAGTTGTTGTTGAAAGTCCGACGATTTCTATGGTGATTTCAGAGTGATGGAGGTCAGTCTCGCTTTTCAGGCAGTTTTCCTCAGACTATCTGATTGGTGCTGGCTCCTTTATTTGAAATCATGCTGCCTATATAAGTGAAGGAAGTGACCTCTTTCACGCTGCTTCCGTTGATGGTGACTGTTCTTGTAGTTGCTGGTTAGTTGTCTTCATCACTTATGTCTTCTCGATGTTCACTTGAGGTCCTGTCTTTGCAACCTATCTTTTTTGTCAAATTGCTGGTTTTCGCCTGTATGTCTTCGAGTTTCTATGATGCTAGACATAAATTGTCTGTGGAGTCCACAGTCTTCCAAAGTCTTCATATCGTTACAACGTGTTTTTGTCTTTCTGTCATACGAAGCAGTAATAGTTACTTCTGATTCGAAATAAGGAAGATTTTCAAGCGTCAGTTCTCATGGATTTCGTTGGTTATAAGTTTCAGAATGAGCTGACATCAGTCCCAGTTTTGGAATCTTCAGTGGTAGGCTGGCGCCAGGTTTCAGACTCAAAACCTTCCAGTTATAAGACTGGGATCCAATGGCCCATCATTTCCAGCTTCTGTTAGTTTCCTCAGCCAGTGGTTCTCTATCTGATGTCGTCTCGTGATCAAACCTGTAGTTTTTTTCAATCATATTTGATCTACTTAAATCAAGAATTGTATATGCACAACTTTTATGAAACAATCTGATTAAGTTCACATTAGAGTGAAGGCATCATTCAGGCATTAATAAATAATGAATAAAATAATTAGGGGATAAAGCTAAAAATAGATTTCAGATATATATATATATATATATATCAAGACAGAACAGTAGACTAATTGACATTGAAAGCTTAGCGAGAAATAGATTTTATAAATGAACATTTTGACTCTCCTTTGGTTTTGAGATACATTGAAGTCAATTAGGCAAAAAATTTAAATTGATATCCTAACTACATAAATATTATTAGATATTGACCTACAATCAGTTGTTTTTATGAACTTGATTTCAAATATGTTATTTAGTGTTTGACAAGAAGTTTTATTTTCTCTTATAAAATGATCAGATGATTCAGTTTACCTTAAGTTTTGATTATGAAAGACAATCCATTTCCTTTATCTGAACATATTGCCTAGCTCAGGTTGATATTTTATCATTTTTTAAATGGAATGGTGTGATGTTAAACGAAAAATTTATTTCGTTCGCCTGAAGTATGAGTTTCTAGTATGCCATGATGAATAGACACTATTATTATTATGTGTATTCTGATTCCAATGGTTCTGTGTTTCTTTCTGGATAATTCCATTTGATTGGTTGGAGGAATTCATCATGAGCTGACATAAGTTAGAGAACCATTGAAAGACCAGCTAGGAGTACTGGATAGCTGTGTCGTCCTAGTTTGGGATCCTTAAGCAGTAGGCAACCGTCACCAATGTTCGAACTCAGGACCTTCTAGTTACAAGGCCAGCGAGGTCGTAGACCATTGAATCACTGGAACCCGATCCAGTGATCAACCCATGAATTCCAACTTCTGCCAATTCATGACATAGGGCGACCCCTTCTCAATGTCTTCTTCAATGAGTAACTGCCTAAACTTCAGCATGCTGTATCCTGCCTGTCATGGCTTCCCACTACTGTCCCAGGTCACTACCTCAATAGGGCCAGTCACTAGTGGGAACAAATGAAACCAAACCCCCACAAAAACCAATGCTTGATAACTGTATCCGAGTAGAAGCTACAACTTCTAGGTTAATTTTACTGCAGATATAAATGTCAACTTAACAAAATTATCGAGGTTACATCTTGTTAGGATTATCTGCATAATTAAATAATAACTCTTGTTTTGAAGTGATTTATGTTAAAATTTTTTAATTTTTCAAGCAAACTTGAATGGCATTCTCCATGGAGAGTTTTAGAATTCGATAGACATTTATAGCAAGTGAGAAAAATAGTCTATTCTCATAATTCTTAAGTAATTTGCTTCAGGTTGAGTTAAGAGCAAATATGAAGGAAGGCACAAGTCTTTGAGTTTATTTGTATTTTCTTCTGATTCATTTTGTTGGATCGAAATAGTCAGTCTCCGCTGACCCGCTGCATAATGTTTCGGTGTTTAAAACGGTGTGTTCAGGGTTTAAGTCTAGGTGGGAACAACATTACTGACTGGAAATGGATGTATAGTTGAATTACGAGCCCCTAATAGAACGGAAAGTACATCCTGGATTCCACTGCTAGTCAAAACCTACTAAAATTAATTCAAGTCAACCCTCAGATATCGTCGAAGCATCCGTACTAGGAGATGACAGGTCAAGAGAGGCCGAACACTTTCGTCCAGTCAGTCAACAGGAAATCAGAATTAAATTAGAAACAAGTAGTAACTGATGATCGTTTCACAAGAGGTGGCTGTCTTAACTTAAGTAGTCTAATGGATAACACGGGTTTCAAGTCTCATCGAGAACATCATTACCCACTGAGAATGCAGGCAACCCATTATCGACGAATCACAGATAAGAGGGAATGAACATCCTGGATTATATTGCCAATCACCATTAACCAGAATAACTTCAAGGCATAAGTTATTGTGAATAAGAAATGTTTCAGCAGATAACAGAGACTTTAATAATCTTCTCAGTCTCTACAGTCGTAAGATCATACACACCTTTGAAACTTAGTCATTGAAGAAGAGAATAAAATAATGTCATAAACTGCAGTATAGTAGACAGAATCGAAGAGGTTGAACAGAAAGATAAGACTGCAGGCAATTGATTTTATTTATGATGTAAACGGATGTAAAGCGCTTATCTAACAGGAATATAAGATTGAATGATTGATTGAAAGATGCCTCCACGTTTCTATATTCAAAACTAATGCAGTTATCTCAAAGTGTTGGTTACAGTTATTGTAACTAAATGTAAATGCGAGTACAACAAACAGATGGAATTCTCCAGAGGTTTAAAAATAACATCACAATTGGTGTGTTTTATGCGAACAAGTTATCTTGAGATGGGGTTACAAGAAGTCAGAAAAGGTAAAAAAAGATCACAATGTAGACTCCGAATCTTGATAGGGTGGATTCTCCATATCGCTGCATTGTTCAATGGATAACTGATATACTGAGACCAGTCAGAAGACAAGTATCTTAGTTTTCTTTCCATGCTATATTTTCATATTTTGAGGGTATTTAAAGATTTCAGTGTCTCAGAAAACGTCATACTCACATTGGATGTGACTTCATTATTCACTAATATACCTCATATAAACTGTCTGCTCTATGTGAAATTATATTGATCTACATAGTTCAGACATTGGGGTGGCGACAACCTACCGCAAAAAGCTATTATTACGGTGCACTTTCAACGATCATTTCAGATTTTCGAATTGAGGTGTGCAGACAGAAAGATAGGACTGTAGTGGGTTCACCAGTTAGTCAACTGCTGGCTGACTAGTCGCAGCCAGAGAATGCTTTTCACACAGGTACAAAAGCGTGGTTTTACAAGAGAGAAAAGAAGAATGTGAGAGGCTCTATTCAAGAACACTTGATTGATTTCTATCAATCTACCAACCACAACCATGATTTTAAGTTCATCCATCGAATTCATGTTAATCTGACGCATTTTCTTCGTTTATAAACTCCAGAAAAAAGTGGAGGTCTGGGCTATTCATGAATTCTAGCCAGAACTCTGTGTACGAAAGAGTCATGCAAAGTTTCTATTTTTACCTTGGCTACAAAAGGATACACGAGATATAGCTTTCTAAAAGCCATGTAAATGTATATGTATAGATTTACGATTGTATAGCTTGATAATAAACTGATCTTCACTGAATATTGTGTTTCTGCATAATAGTATATCAAGGTATGTGATGAAAAACTAGTTCTTATTATGCGTGCTGGGTGGAATGTATGTATGTGTTAAGTCTACTCATTACTACTGATAGCTTCATCTGAATATGAGAGAGATATTATTCAGCGGCTAATGGATTACCATTAACCGAGAGGTAATTTGGAAATTACTTCAACACTATGGCGTGCACTGCCCATATCTCTATCAACCTCATTCAACAGCTATATGAAAATTCCACGTATCAGGTGATCCACAATTAAAAAAATTCAGAAAGGCGTTCGAAGTGCATACAGGAGTAAGACAAGGCTGGCTGCCTATTATCACCGGTGATTCCCTTAATCGTGGTGGACTGGATCATGCGTCGGACTGTGCACGGGAGGTAAGAAGACAGAAATACGCTGAACAACATATAAGAAGACTCTAGAAGATCTGGATTTCGCGCATGGATGATATATGTCTTATGTCACACAAAGTGGAAGACTTTCGGGCGAAAACCAACAAACTGGCTGAATAAGCTAACGGCGAAGACAGGACTCCAAGTGAACACAGAGAAGATGGGGGTGATAAAGATAACCAACCGACAGCAACAACAGGCACACCTAGCACCAATCACCATCAACGGGACAGATTTGACAGAGGCTACTTCGTTCACTTATCTAGGAAGCATCATTTCAACTACAGGTGGAATGGATGAAGATGTTGAAATCAGAATCGAAAGGCAGGATACACTTTCATCAATCTGAAACCAATTTGAAAATCTTTTGCACTTCGAGGCATAAGGAGCAAGATTCGGATTTTTAACACTAATGTCAAGTCGTTCCCTCTATATGGGTCACCAACTTGCACTGCGTTGCAGACTTCCATCAACAGCTACCTTCGCTGACTCCATACTAAAGATCAAATGGCCTGCTGGGGAGAATTAATGACAAGAAACTCCGGCTGAGAAATAACCAAACAAGAGCTGATTGCACAATAAATATGTAGGAGAAAACGGAGACGGGATACATTGAGGAAGTCGTAGAATGACATCACGCTCAATGCAGGCCACTGATTGGGTGTGATCCAAATGGGAAGCGGCGACTAGGTCGTCAGTACAGGGTGACATGGAGGAGATAGTGCGAAGAGGAGATGAGAGATTATAGGCAGTCGTCAACCCAGCTGAAGAGGATGGCAGAAAATAGCAGAAAGTGCGGATGTGTTATTGAAGCCCTATGTTCCACTGGAAACCCAAGGGAATAATAATAGTGGATTACTTTAAATGCGTCTTCTCTTTCGATCAAGTGTTCTTTGCCCACATTCTCGCCTTTCGGTACTTACTCACAAGTGCAAAAAATTATGTTCTTCTGAGCATGGCGTAAACAAATACTATGCATTGTTTCAGTCTGAAATGTTCTTCCAATAGACTTACATCAGATGCAGCCTAATAAATCACTGCGTACGACGGGCTCGAACTGTACGCCTTGGTGAAACTTATCTTTACTCAGGGTATCTAGTTTTATCTTATTAGTCTTCTCAAATAAGCTCTTCTTTGCAAAAACGCAGGGACATCTACTATGCATTGAAGAATTTTTAGGTGCTCCATCCCTGCATCAATAATCATGTTGCAGCATATGAGCTTTATTCAGTGACTAAGACAGTGAATTAGATTCTTTGAGTTGTATCAGTATTAAGTTATGAAACGACACATGTCGTGCATTCCACGTGGTTTTCCTGCCAGTAACGTTTGATAAATGTATGATCTCTCGCCGGTAGAAAACTCAGAATCTCTATCGAACATGGTAAAAATTGTCAGCCACAGAATCGACTCCAAACTTACACTAGCACCAATTCGGCTATAAGTTCTCCTTGCGACGGAGAATATACTGTTATTAATTCGTTCTTGAGTGTTTGGGTCAATCACACTGATAAGATGGAGTGTGAATGTACGTGAGTGTAATCCCAGAGGACGCAATGGACACCTCAAGCGAATCGTACGTACGACTGTCCGTCTTCAGTAACTTCCTCTTGACTGAGCCACGCAAATATAAAAAGACAAAGACCCACATATTACTGTAATGTTACGTTTAGTAGTAAAAAAGCGTCGTATCTGTATATTTGTATCACACATTAATTTTGTCTAGATCGGCGGTAAATAAACTATTCTGACTGACTGGCAGTTGGCTAAACGTTGCATTAAGGTTAAAAAGTCGTAAAATAACTTAAAAGGTTATCTAGTTCACATGATAAGCTAAATCCATAAATAAATTCTTTTAGCTCTGCAATTATCAGCCTAAAATGCCGATTACAATTTTAGTCGATTTCTTAACACATTTGTTGTGCCAGGGACGACGAAAGTACTTGGATAGTTACACGCGTGGACCACTGTTTTAATGTCATATGGTTAAACGAATGCATGATAGCTATAAAAAAGACAAACATATCAGTGAAAACTCTGTTATATGGGCACTTATATGGTGTAGTTATCGGATCAATACTAGGTCAAGTCCTAAGAGATATTTCATAAGACAAATAGACAAAAAACTTCTTAAATATGCACAATACACCTTTAATTCTGTTTTCGGTTCTTGTGGATGCTTCTTCACTCTTGTACGCTAGACAGATAAGAACTGGTTCTTTTCAACAATATCTGGTTTCGGTCTAGGAGTTGTTTCCTTCTCATATTTTGATATGAGCTATCGAAGATAAGGTTCTTTTTGGTGACTGTAAATTCCCTTTCCATCTTATCTCCTGAGCACAGTGCCCTCGTCTTGCTGAAGAGGATTTTTACAGGGTTCGTTTTGTAAAGTATTGGGTAAAAGCTGTGATAATTCCAGTACTGGCCAGTCTAAGTTTTTTTTCCGACGGATGAATTTTTCAATAGTTCCATCATTTTTCTTCTTATTTCGAGATCTAGTAAGTGAAAAGGATTGTTCCGCTCATGGTCCACTGTGAGAGTGAGTCGCGCTGAGGTTTTCGGACACCATGGATGCGTGGTGCATATTACTGCAAATCAGAAACATGTCGTCAACATACCTTCAGTAATGGGTGGTTCTATCCGCCTCCGTCTTTGTTCATATCTATTCGAGATGATTTATGAATATGTCACCAACAAAAGGACTCAAAGATGGTCCCATAGCCACCCGGTCAATTTGCCGGTACAGCTGGTTGTCAAATTGAAACTGAATATTCTATGTACAAGGAACTAGTAATTTTCGTAGCCACTTTTCAGGAAAACGAGGCATTTCAGATTTATGACATGATTTTCATCGTTTCTTCAATGGATATACTAGTGAACAGGGTACAAATGCTTTATGACACAAGAAGTTTGTCTGAAATATTCAGTTGGTATAATTCTCTTAAGTATTGGAAGGAACTACTGATATTGTGAAATGCCAACCTTTGTAGAATCTACTCCAGTTTTTGTGCTAACCACCTACCCAGTTTATGGCATGGTGATTTTGCCATTAACATTGTAGGTCTCATTGGCGCTTCAGGTTTGGGGACTTTGGGTTGGCCATACATGAACGGTAAGCATGAACCCTTGCCATTATTTGTCATTATATGTGCTGTTGTCGACTAGCCTGTCTTTAAGCAGTTCCTTGAGGTGTCAGTTTACTTTGTTTTCGAAGGCTATTGTTACGTTGTTTTTTGACTCTTCCACTTGGAAGCTCATCGCGTCACTGAGAAATGTTGTCATTTTGAAGATGAAGTCTCGCCGGCTCATTACTATGACGCCAAAACCCTTGCCTAGATATGAATGATCATCTTATCATTGTTCTTTAGGTTTTTCAACGCTAGCCTGTGCTTCTTAGTAAAAATGTTTGACAGTGCAAGAGGTGAAGTGTGATGTGCTCTGCGATACTAACCATTTTAGACTTTAAAAGATTTTGTCCTCCTCTGCAGGTTTCAAATCTGATTGTTAGTCATATAAATACTCAAACTGAACTTCTGTGTCAATTGTGACGATAGACAAGTTTGGTATGTGTTACCTGAATCCTAGAGACACGGCTTCTGTTTTGACTTTGTTTACTCTTGTGTCCAAAAGATTTTATATGTATTTTTCCAGGAAATGTGAAAATTCTTCATGTAGTTGCTCCACTACTAAGGATTTCCTTAGTTTCTTTTCATATGAATTCGCAGTATGTAGTTGCGAATCTAGCATAAAGTTAATAAACTTTATGTGATACACAAAAGTGAGACTTTGCAGTAGACTGTTGAACTTGACTGTATCTGACCTCAGGTTGTTGATGTTTCCCCGAGATTTGATGATGCAACGTGAATTCTTTTGAAGTGGAGGCAATCTGATCGATCTGACAAGTTTCAGGAGTTGAATTGGAACTCTTTTACTCATTTTAGTCAGTTCTGTCATTTCACTAAATACACAATACATCATTTAATAATGTATTTAATATACAAAATGGCCGCCTTAAGGTTTCACTGGGGCATACTGGTTGAATGATTTTCATAGATGATAACATTTCCTAAAAGCTGACAGTCCTGTTCAATAATTCTGATGACTGAAGCGAGTATCTGTCAAAGTAAGAACACGCTGAAAACTTTTCCCAGTAAGTTAATATAACCAGTAATAGCCAAACAAGCTTTATGACATGAATATCATCAGTTGTACTCATTTTGCTTTTTATTACCCTCAGAGAATCACTGAGTACCACCACAAATTATTGTAAGAAAGATTTTCAAAGTAAATGCATTCAGCTGATACCTCCTAGAAGAAGATTTCCCGTCTTTTAAAGAGTTTGCAGGAACTGATTATTGTTATCTCCCTAGTATGAAATTGGAGATAGCGCATTAAACTACAGTAAAATATTTGATTTTGTATCGTAATACTTTGAACTCAAAGTCTTCTGGAATGTGTCACGATGTCAAGCTTTAACCAAAGAAAATGAAACACAAAAGTGTTTGAGATCAAGCATACATGGAAGCCTAATTAATTACTCCTTCGATAAATGACTTCTAATATTTGTTTTAGGTTACTTTTTGTTAATCCTATAGATTTAGGAGATGTCAGTGTCATTTGCCCCAGCCATGAACTTTTGATGAGGTACTGTGGTTATTTACAGTCTTTCTCTTTTTACAGATCACTAAAAAGGCGCAACTTAGGTAGATTTGAGTCTAACGTGTACTTGATTTGAGGTAAGTAGGGGTAAGCAAGTTGTCAAAAGAAGAGGAAAAATAAAAAAAAGGTTTCCAAGTGATGGTTTATAGGGATTTGATTGGTTTCAGGATTTCATCATGATTTCACCGGGATTTCGAATCCCAGTGGGTGCGTACTGCTGAAGAGTTCCAAACTAGGACGAAACAGCTGTCCAGTACTCCCAAGTTTTCCAATGGTTCTCTAACTAATGTCAGCTCATGATGAAATCCTGAAAAAAAAGGTTTCAGTGATCGACTTAAAACTTAAGTGAAATCTACTCGCTTTCCATAGAAGTAAGGCATCCGATAAATTTTAGTACTGCGAAGAAAAAAAACTGACTGTAGGCAGAATTGAGAATTCCTTAAATTGTCTTGAACAAAGATCACAACACATTGTGAGACATCTAAGTAAATTGTTCGTCACAGTAAAGTCAACTGGATAATAGTGAGAAATATGCCAGCTGTTAAATAGATTCACTTCACTTTTCTTCCAGTTAATTGCATATCACTAAATCAGTAGTCTTGATCATTCTATCCAACCAAATTATTCAGATGAACTATATACAGGAAACATTTCTAGTGTCAATGAGCATCAGTGACTAGAACTTTATTCCTGACTGTCACAGTGTCTAAATATCATCATATCACTTCCATGTATGCGCTCATAAAAACTCAGAGCGAAAAGTAGTTAGAACGAACAATTATTTTCAGTAAATTCTTCTTCAGGTCCTTCAATCACAAACTCATTAATTTAACCATACAATTGCCAGTGAAGGTAAATTAGAATCGCATCAGAAATGTTCTGTGGAACAAGTATAAGATGGGATGGAACAGTAGTCAGTTAGTTTTGAATATGTTTGGTCAATGAGAACATGAGATAAAATGAGATGAGATGAAGTAATTTATTATATATAGTCAACAAAAGTACAGGTTTCGAGAGTGAGTGTGATCGGTGGTGTGTAAGACAATGTAAATGCTACAGAAACCAACGAATGGGGTGGACTAGACATAAGTTCAAGGGTGAAAATGATGGCAATAGTATTGATAATGAAACAGTCACGATGATGTAGTATAAACTTAAAACTAATATGTTTTAAGAAGAAGTGGATCTATGAGTCAAAAGAGACTGAAAAAGAATTCACTTAAAACAGTTGTTTATTTTAACTATTTTCTGATCACATTTCTATGACAAGTCCATGTGTGATCAGATTGTTCGAAATGTGTTGCGCAAATACATTACATGATTCTAACAAATTACGTCTTCTTATGGCTTCATCTAAATTCATAAAGGGAACTGATTGTTTTAAATCAATCTTAAGCAGAATACTGAGCCGCATTATCGTGGAGAAAATCAAACAAGCTCTGGATAAAAAACTTCGACCAGAACAGGCTGGATTCAGGGGGAACAAGTTATGCATTGATTAAATCGCAACACTACTGATCATCACTGAACAGAGACTAGACAAGGCAGGCAGCTCTCTATCTCAACTTCAGTGACTTTGATAAGGCCTTCGACAGAGTCAGTCGAGAGGTGATTTGGCAACTACTCCACTACTACTGGGTGCCGCCAACAATTGTACATCTCATCCAACAGTTGTACGATAATGCTGCGTGCCAAGTAATCGACAACGGAAACTCACGGAACCATTCGAGTTGAAGACGAGAGTAAGACAAGCTGGCTGCCGAATATCTCCAGTGATTTTCCCGATTGCGGTAGACTGGATAATGCGACAGACGGTGGGAAACGAGGAAACAGGCATAAAATGGACTTACACAAAATACTTGGACGATTTGGACTTCGCCGATGATATATGTCTGATTTCCCACAAAATAGAAGATATGCAAGTGAAAAGCAACAAGTTGGCAGAAGAAGCATCCAGAGAAGGTGGGCCTTCAGGGAAACATAGAGAAAATAGAGGTGATAAAGATTCCTGGCCAACAACAATAGCAGCAAAAGTAACAGATAACAATCAGCATAAATGGGATAAATCTAAAAGAATCAACCTCTACTATCTACTTACGTCTGAATCATCGTTCCATCTACAGGTGGAACTGACGAGTTTATCAAAGTGAGGATCAGGGAAGCAAGACAAGCTTTCATTGCTCTCAAGTATGTGTGGAGATCAACAGCACTAAGCCTGAAAAATAAGATCCTGATTTTCAACTCCAATGTGAAATCAGTGCTACTATAGGGATCAGAGACCTTGTGCCGCGTCACAAAGGGAACTTCGAAGAAACTACAGACCTCCATCAACAGCTCTCTTTGCTCAATATTCAAGATCAGATGGCCGGCCAGCAAAGATCAGCAACAGGAATGGATCTTTGAAGGTTAACTAGCCCAGCAGGAACTCATTGTTCAACAAATAAGCAGGCAGAAATGGAGGTGGATTGATCATACTCTGAGAAGACAAACCACCTAATGACAACACAGGCCAGGCCATCGCTTGAGTGGAACCCGAATGAGAAGCGGCAAGTTGGTCGTCAGTGTAAAGGTAGCATGAAGGAGGTGATGCGAAGAGGAGATGAATGCATATGGGCAGACGTGGAGCCTGGTGGAAACGTTGGCGCATAAACGAAAGCAATGGAGACGTGCGGCTGAGGCCCTATGTTCCTCTAGGAACCAAAGGAAACAATATTAATAATCTAGTTACTTATGAAAATTCAAGTGAAAATGAAATTCTTACCTCAGAACATCTCAATAAAGGCGAATGTATTTTTTCCGGAAACATTTGTACGTATCAGAAGAATTTGTAGCGATGACCACTCAAAAGTAGAGCTTCTATTTCTCAAAAACATCTCG
The DNA here is from genome assembly GCA_944472135.2 of Trichobilharzia regenti. Lineage (NCBI taxonomy): Eukaryota > Metazoa > Platyhelminthes > Trematoda > Strigeidida > Schistosomatidae > Trichobilharzia > Trichobilharzia regenti. The sequence continues at coordinate 134,748,380 of OX235262.1, forward strand.
GCTAAAAATATATACCTAGCTCGTTTCATGGAGGAGAAAATGAAACCAAGGCCAAAAAGGGAAGAATGCAGTTCAGTGCAAAAGAAGACGCTTTATTTGAATTTGGAATCCACGAGTGACCTATCAGAAGATATCCTTAAAAGGAGAATCTCCGCTTGCCTAAAAAAGACCTTACCTGCAGCAACTTCTCCAGCCACGCACTGCATTGGAACAGTATGAAGTGGTGGAGACTTTCGTAAGTGACCACTCCAGTGTGCATATATCAGTTCACCCGTTCATGCGCTGCTAATTACATAGGTCGTTCTATGCGCGTGCCACCGAAACGTGTTAGAGAACACTACCCAACGTGGCTGCTAAGAGGAGGCACTGGTTCAATCAAGACCACCGTAATAAAACACCTCGTTAACGCCTTTCACAGCATTTTAAGTGACTCATCATTCAGAATCATTTACAAAGTAAGCGAAAGTCTACCAAAGGAAGTGTATTTCCGATTTCTTTATATTACAGAAGCCCTCACCATATGCCTTGGATAATTGGAACTGTCTGTTAAGAAGAAACTGGTTCAATCCCTACATTTACCGTAATCCTAGTCCAGTTTGTCTCGTTCGGTCTCGTTTTCACATCCCCTTCATTCCCCTATTTTTCAGTTTTCAAATATTATTCTTTCAACTTGTTTCTATGCTTACCCCATTCACATCTCCAGTCGTTAAGAACTATTTTCTAATCATGTTTAGTTTTGTTTCCAAGTCCTTTGAAATCTATATTCATACTTTCAAACTTTCATATCAAGTTGAAAACTATTATGACCCTTAGTCATCTTCTTTACTATGTGGAGTTAAACAAATAATAAATGTACCTATTTAAAAGTATGTCTATAAATCCAGCTGTACAGCTTTTGGGAATGAAATCACTGAAAAGATAACTTTGCCGAACTTCTTGTACTTTTCCCTGATATGTCTCGATTGGCATTTTCCACGATTTAAAAAATATCATATTCACTGTCGATTACTATTTAATTCATTACGTAACTTATCTTTTTCACCTCTATAGACATCTGTTCTTATCTTATCCTCATTTATACTCGTTATTCCTTTATTATATATGTATTTATATATAGCTAGTTAATAAGAGAAGAGTGCTTTTAAAAAGGCTAATTAAATTACACTTGATTTGAAACATTGATGAACTTTTCATACGCTTTTTTGACTAACATGACATAAAAGCAGACTTTTAAAATCCTTTGTCTCTTAAAAAATGTTCTAATATGAAGGTGCTACATGACATTACTTATTTTGTCAACACATAAATCAGGATTAGGTTGATATTTCATTCACAAGAAGTAGAATGACTCACTGGTGAACTTATCAACTATTCACAGGTAGATTCAGAATCTGAAAATACTGGGCCACCTTTTAGATGCAGTTTAGGATTCACTAGAAATTCGTATCTTTGAAGAATTGAACCTTGCCACTGTTCGTTAGTTAGTTTCAAATTCAATGTCCAGTGGTTTTCAAATTCACCCTCTTCAATAAATGTTGTGGATGTTATGTTCCTTAATGCAATTTTAGTAGATATGTGTAGTAATTTATTGTAATTGTAATATTAGTATTTCGAGATGACCGAATTACAAGAATCCAAACAAAACACAGAGAGGGCAGAACTCAGGAATTTGTATTTAGCGGAATTATTATGCAATTCATATAAGAAACATATCAACAGTCAACAGTAAGTATTTAAACAATACAGAGATAGAAATTGTCAATCACCACATCCGCCACACCTCGAATATCTCCTTGCGTATTTATAACGATGTCTCGGTTTGCTTGCAAGTAGCTGCGACCATCTAACTGATTCTGTGATATTATTTTCATCAGTATTATCTGGACCTATTTCTGAATTATCTACAAAATCAGGATTATTAGCGGAATCATTAAAATAATAATTGGAACGACCTACTTCATTTATTGTCACTTTGTCCAGGTGTCCGTTATGAACTGAGTGATCTTTGATGTCTAATATCTTCACCACTCGATTTCCCATTTTTTGTAGTATAATTCCAACAGAAGGTCTATAGTCATTACCTTTGTAATAATGTACATTAGAAGTCGTGGACATCAGATGCTTTTGAGAATTCGAGATTTGAAAAGTTTTGCAGGACTTTCACGGGTACTTGTATGCTCTGCATTCGACAGACGCAGTCTATGCATATGCAGTAATTCCTCAATTTTAATCAGTTGCTCTCTCATCTCATTCAGGTCTTTTCGTGTTTTCGACAGTTCACATTGTAACTCAGCTACCTCATTTTTGAAAACAGTTGACACTTGAGTTGCCGAACTTGTAGTGGAGGTTTTCATTGGATTAGCTTGAGTATTTTGAAAGGTTGAAAGACACATTGACTCCATTTTACTAGACAGCTTGGGAGAATTATAAGAATGTTGAGCAACATAAGTATTCGAACTTCTGCAAACCGTCTTGATGTGTCCAACTTTACCACATTTGTGACACTTAGCACCCCGAAAACGGCAAGTGCTTCGTAGATGTAACTTTCCACAGGAAAAACACGGTTTAATGTTTTTGATCTCTCGCTGCATTCTATTACCTGTGGACGGCAGTTTGGATTGCTTTCCATGACCACTTGTATTTTCGACTTTAGAAAGCATAACATCAGACACTGACGTAGTGGGAGCAGAGTATTCATTATTGACATCTTCATATGTAATACATAAATCTTTAGCAGTTTGAAAGGTACAAGAAGGAATCTGAATTAACTCTTTCTCTAACTTAGGAATATTGATTCCAGCAATTAGACGATCACGTAGTTGAGTATGCAGCTGATCTCCAAAGTTACACTTTGAAGCTTGTATTTGGAGTTGAAGAATAAAGTCTCTAATCTTCTGGTTGGGAGAACGAACCAGTTTGTTGAACTGAGCCCTCTCTCGTGTCTCAAAAGTAGTTATATGGAAGTGATCTATAAGAAGTTCACGGAGTTTATCATATGGCAGAGAAATTGGTTTATCTGGAAACGACAGAGTCTTCACTAGGCTATACGCATCTAGCCCAATAGCAGTGATGAAATGTGCTGGTATTTTGTCATCCCGAACATTCTTTGAAATGCACCACGCATCGAAGCATTCCAAATAATCAGCAATCTCCCGCGGAGAGCACTTATAGGAAATTTTCCCAGGTTATTTAGTTCCATCGCGACGCCAATTTGTAGTAATTTATTGTAATCGTAATATTAGTATTTCGAGATGACCGAATTACAAGAATCCAAACAAAACACAGAGAGGGCAGAATCAGGAATTTGTATTTAGCGGAATTATTATGCAATTCATATAAGAAACATATCAACAGTCAACAGTAAGTATTTAAACAATACAGAGATAGAAATTGTCAATCACCACAATATGCCATATAAGAACTGTTCACAAAGCTGGCTAAATTCGTAGCTACAACTCTTCTGCGAATCAAGTTTGATCCCCGATTAATATAAGTTTAAGAACCATTGGAAGCCAGGGAGTGTTGGACACCTGTTTCAGTCTTGTCTCAGGTCCCATCTCCAAACCCCAGTGGGTGAATACTGATGAGAAGTTCCAAACTAGACTGAAACAGCTGCCCAATACTCTTTGGATTTCAATGAGTCTCAGATTAACATCACCCCAGGATAAAACTTAAAACAAACCAATTCCCTGCAGACTAACTGTTCTATAGATTTTTATTATTTTAATCAGACAGGGATATTCATTGATTGCTGCATGAACCCCCCTAATTTTTATTAGACTTCAGTAAAATACTATTCAGTTCTTAAAGGAAATGGAGGGAAAATGTAGTCGATACTTGGATATTTCTTTATACGGAATAAAACTCGTCAAATGATACAATGAAGACTCTTATTTTACCTGTAGATCCTGTAAAAAAAGAAAATGGTTTGCAACTAAGTACGCTAGAAATTTCTGTACTATGTCATAACATTTTCATAGATAAAGACCTATTATTACTGCTATTATTATCATTATTACATAACTTGACAGAAAAATGGTATAGATCAGACAGAAAACAGCTAATAAGTGCGTCTACATTTATGTTCATTTGAGACAACTATGGAAACTCTCAAGGGACTTCATGCCTTAAAATGGCCATAATACAGAAGTTTCCGTGGTCTTATTGAAAAAAGCTAGTTTTATGCGACTGGCTGGTGGATAATTTGAGTAAGTAATTGAACTACTTGAAAAATTTAATAGTAGTATACTTTTATTGCTAAAGATTTAACTCCGTTGAATATTTCAAAATATCCGAAATAAGCCTAGTGGATCCCTCAAAATATGTACCTTCCGAAAACTTACATGGGATGGACAATTAACTAATTTTTATGGTGGGTGCTTATCTCCGGAGAAGAAACTTTTTTCGTTCTCTCTACTATAGAAAGAGCAGTTTTTCAAATCGCACTGCGTTGATGAGGAACTTCTTTTCCTAAAAGCCACGCATTCAATAAACAGTCACCGTAACTTATTTTTCCTCAGAAAGACAGCAGCTGAGCAATCCAAAGTGATCACCATTTCATTTGCGAAGAAACTCCCCTTCATAAATTTGGAATCCATAGGTGATTGGGTAAAAGGCGGCTGCTTAATCATTGGGTACCGAAATTACTTTCCCCAAATGCTAATTTCATCTGGATTTATCATTGTTTTAATCGTCCAGTTATATCAGATGACCTAACATAAACTTGCGCGATGACATAACTTGCTCCCAAGTAAAGCTGTACAATTCTTTAATGAAATGAAGATATACTTCGATTATTAATTTACATGTGAATCCTGTGTGAAGAAAAAGTACTGTGGAACAATACGCCGAAAATTTTTGTACGGTACATTCGCATACTGTCTTAAATAAAGATTTACCATTGTCATTATTATTATTATATGCTCAAAAGTCATCTCTCTAAATTAGTCAGTAAGACTTTTTGCAGTAAAACCTCACTTAACCGCCAACCGTAGTTGTTCTCAATATCCGTGAAGGATAAGCCTCTTTTCTGGCTTCCACTAACACACCTATCGACTGACCTCTTATCGTGCACGGGGTACACTTATCGTAGTAGGAAGCTTTCCACACGAATATTCCAGAATATGAGGATAGTTTTACAAGAAAGAAAGGTAGTGTGTGAAGCTATAGAACACTTGATTGACTCCTGTCACAATACCAATGTGAAAATGATTTTAAGATTATCTATTGGATACACGCTACTACCATGTCTTCTTTGTTATAAATTTATAAAAATAAGAGGAGATCCTGGGCATTCATGAGTTTAGCATACCTTTGTGGACAAAGGAAGTATATTTAGGTTAAATGGATATATAGCATGAACTAAATAAGATAATAAGTAAGTACCATATATTATAATATTAACATTACATTCTTAGCGTTTCTAAAAATAATGCTTAAATGCATTAGACTTTTAGAGAATTTTTGTCTTTTATTAATATCCAGGTATTTTAGACTAAAAATTTTAATAAAGCACGAAAACCACTAAAAATGTACTCAACAGGAATTCTAATTGACTGCTTGATTCGCTTCAGTTCATTATTTCTTCTAACCATGGAAGCAGAAAATCTAATTCGCTAGAAACCTTTATTAATTTCATAGTAGAAAAGAGATATTTTTTGTTATATAATACTTTTCCTGATCATATTTATTAACCTAATATTTATTTAGACTTCATCTTGCCTGTAATCAGTGTATGAGTATTTTATTCGATGAGAACGAGCTTATCTTGACTGTTTAGACAGTAAAAGCCAGTCACTTTTCTCTTAATCAGATACATGAATGAAACAATTTAGTTGACTCTCAGTCTTAACTGTTAGTCGAATAAATTAATTCACCTGTTGCTGTCAAGCTTAGTATATAGGCTGTACAAGTGAGATATTGTCTAGATGTAGGCCACAACATCATCAGAAAAGAAACCAGAGAGACAATCTCATTTCCTGACATCCGACTAACAAAGAAGACTCATAGGACCCTGAAGAGACCAATTTGCCTGAAGCCTACATGGAACAGACTGCTGACAAACTTTTACAGTTGGTTACCCATCAAATGCAAGCGTAACCTGATAATATCTCTTGCGACTAGAATCCGTAGAATATGCAGTACCGAATTAGTGGAAGTGGAGATCACCATTTTGAGGATGACATTACTTGAGAATGACTATCTACCACGCTTTATAGATAAGCGTATAAAGCTCAAAATCAACAGTGGACAACCCATCTGTGTTCTAAAAAAAATGCCATACATGAATGTGGCATTCAAAGGTGACCTTCTAGCCAATATTTTAAAAGATGAATATCTAACTCCCTGAAAAGAACATTTCCTGCTGCTACATTACGATTTGTATTCTCAAGCCACCCATTGTTCTTTAACAACTCCAAAGGTAAACTACCGCATTTGACCACTTCTATGTGTATGTATCAATTTAAGGGGTCATGCACAGTGAGATATATAGGTCAACAGGATTTCATCATGAGCTGACATTGGTTAGAGAACCATTGGAAAACCTGGGAGTACTGGACAGCTGTTTTGTCCTAGTTTCACCCAAAAGAGTCAAAGAACATTATCCCGCTTGGCTACGAAAAGGTAACAGTGAATCAATAAAGAGTGCTATAATTGAACATACAGTCAACACTGGTCTTTCAATATGCAAGAAGAATTCATTCGAAGTCATCTGTAAGTTAAAACGAAGCCTCCAGAAAACAGTAAGCTTCCGAATACTTTGCATTGCCGAGGCCTTAGCGATCCGGATAGAAAACCCTGATTTATGCACACAGAAGAAACTTCTCCACCCACTCCTTCTACCTTGGGTATATTTCCAAGTTCTACGAGTTTGTTAATAATGTTTTTTTTTCAATTTTTGTTTCTTGGATTTTTGTATGGCATCTTGTTAACATCTTCTTAACCAACCCTTTATTTACTATTTCTACCTAATACATAATTTATTTTTTGGACATGTGTCCCTACTAACATTCTATTTCATATTACTCAAGCCTTGTTAGTACTTACCAATCTTCACCCTTCCGGGTACAATTTTGATTAATCGTCGCATTTTAGAAACATTGTGATGACGTAAACAGTATCCCTAACTAATTTTTATTTCACTTTTGTTTCACAATCCTAATGTATGCAAACACAAAGTAGAATTAGACACACCAAGAGCTCATTTCCAGAGCACTGTTTTTTCTCTCATCACTTCACAACAATAGAGGAATCTTTAAAAATGACATATAAGGCATAGCCATGTCGCTGGAGGGCTTTCAGGCAACATTTTCTGTCCACAGCAAAAATTCTTGTGATACGTAATGAAAACAGTGAAGTGTCTACGCGGAAGCACGTTGTTCAGTTACTACAATATTCTGGTATGTAGTCTGTATTCACTTGTGCATTTTCTCCTTCCCATTCTAACACTTTTGACTTTAAATTTTATTACATTTATAGATATATTTATTGAATTTCATATTTGTATGATCGATATTCCTAAGGGATATTCATTACTTCACTTTTTCAGATTATGGAAGACTGCTTAACGAATTTTTACAATTTATTTATTATTTTTAATGACATATGATTTCATAAGTACTTTTACCTACGGACATTAATAGCTGATCTTTACTGGCTTTTTCATGACCTCATAGAACAAAAGCAGCTGTAGTGTAGTTTTGAAAGAATATAATTTCCTAACCTGTCGTTTTAATAATGCTTTGATGGTTTAATTTTAAGCTATATTGAAATGCACGTGCGACGAATTTCACACGTGAGTTGAATTTACTGATTTCTCTTTAACTATTCCTAAATGATCATTTCACCATCATAAATGGAACCTGCTATTACATGAATTTCACTTTACCTATTACTATAGCTACCGAAACATGCGTATTATGATCTGAATGCTAGAAACCATTCTTTGCGTTCTACGGTATAGCTAAACAAGATTTCCGTGAGTTACGCGCAGTGTAAAAACGTCACAGTGATAGTAACATTTGAGGTTCTATATAAAAACGGTAGCAATCAACCTCAAAATTACCTAATTAATCCCGTTGGGCATCTATACAGATCAAATACGTTTCCACTGCAAACAATTGTTGTAAAATAAAATTAGTCAACCAAAAGCAACCCTGAGAGACGCCTGAGAATCAGGTAGAGTATTCCCAACAAGGTTCTACCAAAACTCTGTCAGCAAGAATCAAGGGCAAAACAGTTCTCTCAAGCGGTCCAAGGTCAGGATGACCACCATTCAGTTAAACAAAATATGGTGGTAAAAATTCATCACACAACTACAAAAAGAAGCAGTTAAACTAGAGATCAAACAGGAACAAAGAAAAATAATAAGGATCAAGTCAACAGGTGCGTAGGTGGCACAGCAGCAGAATGCTCGCTAGCCACTAATGTGAATCGGGATTCGATCCCCGGCCGACGCAATCATCTACGTCACTAAGCCAGTAATAAGACTGGTAAAGAAGGAAGGTTGAGTATGAGGCTAGCAACCCCATCCCGGAAAAAAGCACCACTGCTACCAACACTTCAGGCCTCTAGCTTGAAGCCCTATGTCCCGTTGTGGACGTACAGGAATAATAAAATAATCATAAAGTCAACAGGTGATATTCAAACTTCAGAACAATTGTAAATAGTCTGGAAGAAAAGATAAAAATAAATACGAAGTTAGTTAAAGCATCCAAATAACTGTTTATATTGTAATTAGATCGTTCAGGAGCGATTTTCCAAACAATTATTCCACAACACTAGTGATAAAATAAGTGTTTCTATGCAATATTTTATAGCCGATGAATGATTTCTGAACGCCTACATTACACTGACTATGGAATAAACACTTTTATGTTTAAAACAATTAGTGTGTAGGCTTTGACATATATTATTTGGACGGCATGCTATCTCATCTTTCTTTCTCCCTTTTTGTATCTCGCTTATTGTTCTTAAGCACTTAGTGTATATACTGTTCAACAGAAGTCGTGAAGCTTATTGTAAAGCTCAAGTATAGAGCAGTTTTCTGACCAGATATCACGGAGAAGATTCATTGTAATTTTGTTGAAGTATGCTCTGAGAATTTCGCCCAGTAAGACGATGAAAGCCTCTCAACTAAGCCATCCAGTTTAGAGAACACAACTACACCAAAGTTCTCCTATCAGTCTTGATCTCCCAGCTGCTCTTATTCCTATGAATGTAGACAATTAATTTCTATTCAGATATAATGCTAGAAATTTACTTTCAGATATGTTTATCTCTTGTTACAATTAGTATTACATTTGAGAATTTCTGCAGACCATGGAGTGGTCAGTTTAATTGTTGAATGGCGCATATGTTGGTCATCACAGGAACTTTCGGCTTAATAATTATGATCTTTGAGAAGCTAATGAATTCTATGTAATCAAATAATTCCTCATTGTGGTATAATGATGATCCTATAGATAGTTGTAAATGTAAGTCTGGAATGTACAAATATGGAAGTGAGGTATCGATGTAGTAACTGCTTCGTCAAACCTTGATTTGAAAGACCAAACTTAGTATACCTTTCTGTTGTTCCAGCGATGGTATCATCGACTCCTATAGCTTTGTGTGACTATCCGTTGAAAAAAACAAGTAGCTTCCTAGACGATTTCAGGCAATAAAGGATCAACTGCTTAGATGCTTGTCGTTCAGGGAGATTCGATTACTTTCTTGAAACTATTACAGCTAAATAAAGCCATTTCGGTTGAGTAAAGTAGTCATACAGGAAACAAATTATACATATATATGTACTATAGTAAACAAAGGAAATTACTGCAATTCAAAATTCCTCTGATGTGCATCACAACTTGGTAACACCTTTAGTTAAGCTGTGATCTTATTCATTTTTCTAACCGTACACCTATACTTAACTGTGCTCTTAACCATAATTGTAATCCTAATCTTGACCTTAGTTCTTATCTTCCTTTTAATTTCAGTAGTTATTTATAAAACTATATACTTACCTATTTAGAATTTTAATTTTTTTAAATTTATGTGCAACTAAGCAGGAAGAGAAATCTAATACACTCTCTTTCCTCAAGGATCCGAAAGATCTGTTTTGAGGAGTCAGTTGACGAAAAATTGCAAACGTTCCGAAGAACCTTGACAGAAAATGGATGCTCACCCAAATTCCTAGACAAGAATCTGAAACCAAAGAAAACACCTGAAAAGGTTCAAATCGCCCCCAAAAATACCCTGATCTTGAACCTCGAATTTAAAAGTAATACAGAAGCAGAACTTCTCTGTAGACGGCTTTCGAAGTCTCTTAGTAAAACACACTTTGCCGCCAGCCCACGAGTAACATTCTCCTGCAAAACCTACCCACCCAGCAAGTGAAAGACAAGTTGTTGCATTGAACCGCTTCAATAAACATAAAGAAGTTCACTTGCTTGTGTGGAGACAAGTACATTGACCGTACCTCTGCGTCCGCTTGTAAAATGCACGTGGGAAGATTATCAAAAACAGTTAGCAAAGGAAAAACCCAAGGGCATATACTGTTCAGTGACGTAACATCTGGTGAATTCAAGACATTCAGCTTCCTTTAAAAAGTCTTTGGAAGTCACACACTAGATCCGATCAAACCCCTGAAAAAGACTGAAATCAAGGCATCTTGGAATGGCTGAGGCACTACCGATCCAAAAGCTTGAGCTTACACCATGTTTTCAAAAAAAATACGTCCAACCGTTGTCCCTACTGTGGCCACCATGAAAAGCCAGTCAATATTGACTATTCTTTTATCTTTCTTATCCAACCTTCCTGTTTATTTCTGTTATTTTTGCTTTTTTAGTTCGTTTCTTATATCTGAACTTCCTACCTATTATCACTACCTCTTTAATCCATAACTGCAGAAACAGTCAAGTTATTCAGTAACTATGATCTTATTATGTCTTTCCTACCTGATCTTCCTGATTATTACACTTTGTGATTTTAATAATTTACCCTTTGGCGTGAAATAGTTCTGGAATAATAATGTCACCTATCTATCTTACTACGTTTTGCATCCAATCTTACTGTTTATTACACTCTCTAGTTTTATTAATCTAACCTTGACCGGAAGTAGTTGTGGTCCCTTCTCACACATTTACTATAAATGCACCAATGTACAGCCTAACTGATGACTTCGTCAAAAAGAAAATTTTCTTCGCTGCAACCGTCTTTTCAATAATTCTTTTTTTTTTAAACCTTAATCACATAACGTATACGAATGCCGAAGTATATGTTGTTTATTAGATAAAAAGTATATGCGACTTCTATTTGTAACTCCATCAACATTTACCGGTTCCACAATTAATAGCTTTTAGAAGTAATTTGTATGTTATGTAAACGAACTTAAAAGTCCACTTTTTACTCCGTGTTGTATAAAGTTTTACTTTCGACTATATTTTTTCGCATGTAAACTGTAGTATTATTGTAATTTATATTTTCGTCTCACATGAAATCCCAAAATAGTGATGGTGACTGCCTTAAAAGAATTTAATGGGATGTTTAGATTAAAGGATTTGTGAGGTCTTGAATTAATTTAATTTCATTTGGGTACAGGATCTCATCATGAGCTGACATCGGTTAGAGAACCGTTGGAAAACGAGCTGGGATTACTGGACAGTTGCTTCCTCCTATTTGAGACTCATCATTTGTACGCACCCATCTGGGATTGAACCCAGGACCTACTGGTTACAAGGCTAGAGCCACTGAGACTCAACTCAGTGGCCGATGAATTTCAACATCCGCCAATTCATAACATAGAGCGACCACTAGTTGAGGGACGTGGGCCACACGAGGGCAAATACTCGCCGAAGACAATCGCTAGTGGTTGCGCTATGTCGTGAATTGGCATAAGTTGGATCGGGTCGCAGCGGCTTAATTGTCTACGTGCTCCCCTCGTAACCGGAAGGTTCTGAGTTCGAGCCGCTGGTGGGTACGTAGTGATGAAGAGTCTCAAACTAGGACGGGACAGTTGTCTAGTACTCCCTGCAGGTTTTCCAATGGTTATCTAATCAATTCCAGCTCATGATGAAATCCCATAGCCAATCAACCAAATCCCTACAAACCAATACTTGAATATTAATTTCAGTCGTTAGATTTCGTCACGAACCAGCATCAACTACAGACCACTGAAAACTGACTTGGTCGCCAATAGGCGGATTATGAAATAAATTTACTATAACTATTTATTACATAGTAGGAAACTGAGCCAAGGTCATTTACGCTTATATACCAGAAAGTGAATCACGTTAAAATATACTGAGGTGCATACACTGCTAATGAAAATGTGTTTCTGCGATCTGATGATACAAGAATATCTAGTATCAACCCGCCCACAGCAACTAACGTTTCAGAATATTTTGAACCCATTTTTGTTACTTCGCAGATTCCTTTCATCTGCTTGTAACTTAAACAATAGCTAAATACATAAATTACAAAAACGGTGCGAACATACTTTCATGACTACTTTTAATTCAATTTCTATTTCCCCGCTGACTGATTGGAGTAAAATGTTCGGTCTCCGTTTCTATCTCAGCTCCTAATGCGGATGCTTAGACGTTATCTGAAGATTAACTTGGGTCAATTCAGTAAGTGGTCACTAGCAGTAGAATCTAGGATGATCACTTTGGTCTATTTGAGACTCATCGTCCGAATGTACCTGCATCCACTGATGAGTGATGGTAGCTCTCATGGCTCAAGTGGTCTAGTAGATAAGGGTTTGTCGTTCGAGACGATATACACTGGGTCCGAGTCTCACCGGCATTACCACCACTCCCTAGACAGTGCCGTTGAATCTGGATGACGTGTCCCAGGCAGGGCGAAGAGCGTATATTGGATTCGACTGCTAGCTACCGTCCATCAAGTTAATGCTCTCATCAGGTTTACAGTGAGTCATTCACAGTAACTATGAATAACGTGAATCCGGGATGAGCTGATTAACTACATCATTATGTGTTAAAAATAATGACTGTTTATGAGATGACTGCACGATTATTCCGCAAAAAGACAGAAGAGAAAAATGCAAAAAGCTGATAGCAATAAAGCTTAGCTTGAAGTGGTACGTTAGTATAACATACCATGTAATTACAAGAGTTATTTTACAACAGCAAAGAAAGTTAGGGGAGCTGCATTCTTACGAAAAACAGCTTTAAGGCAGAACGAACGAAAAAGAAAACCAAATGATGTGATCAAATGCGTTGCTGTACAATGCATACACAGAAAAAAGACGTGAAAGACACCTCATCTGAACTTCAAAAGCTTTTGTCCTGTAAGTTACAAAAATGGACTGCTTTGAAAGAGCTTTATTCAGAGGAAGAAACCCAGAAGAATATTCGCCTATTGTGGTGAAAATCTTGCCTGATGTTGGTTGTCCTCAGAAGTTCACTTGTAATTGTGGGAAATTAGAAGTGGTGTAGCGAGGATGAAACATGATGGATGAAGAGACTAACTTTCAACCCTCTGTAGTCAGTGAAAAACAGTGGAGGAAACTCCGTTGCTGAAGAGAAGAAACAAAGGAAACATTGGTCTAATTAATTCAGGGGACTCCTGGATCGATTGCTTCCTAAAACTGGTCCAGAAATAACACCAACAGGCATAGAACTACCAGTTAACATCATTCCTTGGACGAAAGAACTTCTGAATCCAGTAAAGCTACTGAAAGCCTGGATTGCTGCAGGATAATATGAAACTCCTCCAAAAGCATTAAGAACTAAGCCGGAAACCCTAATGTTTATCCTTAAGTCACCATTGCAGAAAGTTTGAAAGGAAGGAAAGGTACCTACTTGTTGTGAGAAAGGTGACCTTGTCAAACTACCTAAGAAAATCAAATAGGTCTTTCTAAAAATTGATGCTAAACCAACATCGTATCTTCCTAGAGAGACTTAAATATGCTCTGTCAATCAGTGTTTTTAGGCTCTTTAGAGACTTGGTATATGCGTCATCAGAAGTATTTCCGACAGTATTCAGAATTTCGCTAACAGCTGCTAACCTCACTGGCTGCCTACTGAAGATCATATGGCCAGCATAAAAGAGGTAGCCACAAGGAACTCTGTCTGGCAACAAAACAAGCAATAACCTAATTTCCAACAAATTTACTGAAGTAAATGCAGACGGATCGGAGAGGAGACCGTTGAGTAACATCGCGCACGAGGACGTCGAGTTGAATTCAAACGGGAACTGACGAGATGGTCATCCAAAATAGACAATGAGTGGATCGTGGGAATAGGAGATACAAGCTTATGAACAATCACGGGGCCGATTTTAAAGGACCACAGACAATAGGATGAAAGGTTGATGTGCTATGAAAGCCCCATTTTACATTCGAGGTCTAAGGGAATAAAAAAACTACTAAACTTCTGTAGGATTATAAGATTTACATTATATAGACACTAGGAATTAACCAATGTCATAAAGTTTGCGCTTACTCCTAGTACCAGCTAAATTTTATCAATCAAGTTCACAAGATACTGACTTACCATTATGTTGCTCTTCATACTGCTATTACCAATGAATTAGTCGTCAATTTGATTTGAATCGTATAACTTAAATTTACAGACAACTGTCACGAAAAAAAAGCTTATAATCTCGGAAGACAACTTTACTTTAAAAACCCTATCAATAATGATGATAACTATCAGTTTTAATTCTCTTCATATATTAGTAACTTTGATGATCACATAAAGAAACGCAATGAAATACAGTCTGATTTTTGCTTGCGTGATTTATTCAAACAACATCTGATACTGCATCGTTTATTTTCATCAACAAAACTAGTAATCAACCGTCGAATGCTTTGAAGTATCTGTAGTGACTGATTTGACTTCCAGAGGAGAGTGGGGAGAGCTGGTTGTGTGGTAGTCTCACTCCCAATCTTCCCCCCCTCCTCCGCCTTTCTCAAGGTTTACGACTGGTAAGTAAAACTATAAGAGGTTGTTTTTGTCGTTTATATTTATGCATATATTCACCGAAACACCAATCTCTAAAATGCTCTTTAAAAAAGATTAAAAGTCTTTTCCTTATAAACACATAAGTGGTTTAAGTTAGTGTTAACTAATGAGTGAAGAAAAGTATCACTTACTAAAGTATCATAGCAACTATAAGAAAAAGAGAGATGTAAAGACACAAATACACATACATGCACACACAAGCAGACAGACAGACAAATTAAATGTTCATTAGCAAGATAAAAGTTTTAATTTCATACATATTAAAATTTCAAAGAGTCAATTTAAACCAAGAATGAAGGATGCTGAAAACAATTAACAGGATAGTGAATTGGTAATGCTTTATTACGTAATTTGTTTATGAAAAGAACCGATTCTTCACTGGATAGATGTTTATTTATCCATTTACTGTTTTGTGTGTTCGAGTGTGTGTGATAGTTGTTATGTTTTGAAAATTTAGGGAAATTTGAATTCTTTCGATCTTTAGGAGGCACATGACTATATTGAGCATAATAAAACTGTGAAATTAGTCAATGAATGAATTTTTTAATTAATGAGATTATAGAAACTAGTTTCCTGAAAATTATGATTAATCATAATTGCCGTCTACATACTAAACTTTATGATACTTTTTGTACATTAATTAGGCGGAATACCTCAGTTTTCCCGGAAATTTCAGAATGAATTACTAACGTTTTTTTAAAAGATAGATGAAGGGTTAAAACGTGCTTTAGGGTATTATTATTATTATTTATAGTATTCCGCTGGGTTCTCACAGGAACATAAGGCTTCAACAACAGATCACTATTTCATTCTGTTCTCCGAAGGCTTCATCATCTGATTTCATGATTTCCCATAAGCTTCCATCTACTTCTCACATAGTCTCCCGCGTGTCACCCTCGGAAACACACTAACCCAAGGTTTCCTATTTGGTTCCAATTGAGAGATGGCCTGGCGTGCAAAGTCACCAATGGTCTCGTCAGAGTGTATCCAATTCACATGAAAAGGAGAACTATTAACTTATCCTGTCCAAACCATTTTCCAAGAGGGTATTCTTTGAAACGATGATTTTGGTAAGATTCGAAATCATCTGTAAACTAAAATCACTTTCAAATGAACAATCAACATTCTACTAAACATCCATATGATATGAAATCCAAAATAAAGAAAAACCAAAGAATCTACAAAGAGGACATTATTTTAAGCTATGATAATAACTCATTCTATACTGGCATTTTCATACCGAATGTATTGATATTATTTCCAGTTTATTAGAATCAGACACAGCTTAATCAAAGAGATATGCACTTGACACTAGTGAGATAATTAAAACTACGAAATTTGTCTGAAAACTAATTATTTTACATTAAAAGGGAAATTTGTATAGATAGAAATGGTCTATCCATAGGTTGACTAATTTCACCAATAGTTTCTGATCTCTGCATCGATACATTTGAAGATAATATTTCAAACATACTCACACATAAAATATGGCTAGGATACATTGATACTATTTTTGTTATACTAGAACAAGATCTGTACAGTTCATTCTTGGGGAATGTGAAAAGATAAGTCGCTCAGAATTCCGTTTACATCGGAAGTGGAGTCAGACTTTGGTGTTACGTTTCCTAGACTGCCTAGTTAAAAGGAAAGAAAATGGATGCTTTAATATGTCTATATTCAGGAAGGAAAAATACTCCGACAAATATTTAGACTCCAGATCATTATATTCCATCGTACGAAGGTATCAGTTGTCTCACATATTCTTAAAGTAGCCAACTACCGGATAACAGATAAAAAGAAACACGTAAAAGAAATATTAAAATCTACCGAAATTTTGAAGGGAAAAACCAACACCAACATCTAACATGGTCAAAACGTAATCAACAGATGTTAACTTCAACAGTTGTCATTTAGCATAGATCAGAAACGTCAGACGACATCAGAAGAGTGCTCAATAAGCACAACATCAGAGTTTTCTTCAAAGCATCAGCCACACTACAAAGCAACCTCCTCCATATAAAAGTTCATATCCCTAAGGATTCTCTATAAAATTGTGTCTACAAAATCAAATGCTTCGAAAGTAATGCTTTATTCATCGGACAGATATTGCAAGAGATCAGGATTAGAAGAAATGGACACCGTAGAGCATTTGTTCAACCATCGAGAAATCCAGTTGAACTAGAAAATCTTGAAAAATCATCAGCTATAGGTTGTCTACACGCTATAGAATCAGACCACAAAATGGAATTTGACAATACTGAAATAATCCAAAAAAATTTCAGAAATCACAAAGAAAACCTTGTTTCAGAGGCACTTCATATTGAACAGAATCCAAATTGTATGAATAGCAGTGACTGGCTAGGACAGAATTTGACCTGGTCACAACACCCTCTCCCCATGAAATAACGAAATCAACATGAATGTGAGCGTAAGCACGCTGCTTTTATAATTTTAGACGGTTATGAAATCCAACAATCTACACTTGGTTTTGTTATCCCTAAAATTTTCTCACTTGAAAACGTAGAAATTACCCCATGTCGATAAACAATGAGTAAGTTGTAATATATAAGCTGAGATTTTGTAAATTCTGTCCAATGTTACTTTGATACAGCTATTAGCATTAAATAGCTAGAAGTCAGCGGGAAATACAAAAACTCGTATAAAAATGAATCATCTCCAATGATATTAGGAAGTTCGCCTGACAAGGGAAAACCTCCACAAAGCCATTGCTATTCTAGGTATAAATGGACTTTCTCATCGTGTACTTTTATTTTGCTATTCACCTGTTGTCATTTGTTTATTTGTGTCAAATATCAAGTTTATTAAAATGGAATAACACTTATTGGAAGTGTTTAAATTGTATTCCTACGTCACTAAAAAAGAGGTGATTTGTTTAGCAATATTGATTATTTTTGTAGCTTGTGACTGCATTAGTTAGGAGCTGTTAGGAAAGAATGAAAGGTCTAAGTTTTAAAGATACTTAGATGTGTAATATTTCTTATACTGATACAGCTTTGTCCTTTCTTTATGTCGTGATAATGATTCAGTTGAAACTTTTGTTGTCGAGGCTGTGTTGACTATGAGTGCAACAGCACAGCTGATGAAAATTCTATAATTGGGGAATAAATTTTTATGCATTGTTATTCAGTGAAAACTCCCTCTTTTGTCATTTGATTCTTATAAATATTTTTATTCTCTTGAGTTCCGTGTTGAATATTTGGTGTCAGCAGCAAATTCCCACTTCACTGTATTCCCTGGAGCCTTTTCATCTGACCTATCCCGGTTTCCTTCAGCTTATTTGTTGAGCAGTAGGTTTCTGGAGGTCTTGCTACCATAGTTGCTTATCACTCATGCTTTTCGCAGATCAGATGATATTCAGCACAGAACGGAAGCAGATTCGATGAAATCCGAAGGAAAATATCAGAAATGCTTTTCGTGAGGTGCTAAGTCACTGAACCATATAGGATCACTGACTGCTTGACAATAGTGTTGAAAATCGTGATCTCGTTCCTTTCGCTGAGTATACTAAACTCCCACGTTGATTTCCCAGTAATGAACCGCTTCCACGCTTTTCGGATTCTGGCTTCGTAAACCTCACTTATGCCGCCTGTAGTTACAAGGATGCTGCCCAGATAGCCAGGTGGAAGATGCCACTTACTTTAGATTTCTGCTATTGTTGGTGACCAATGATTGTTATTTTAATAGGCATCCTAATTACCTCTGTCTTCTTTAGGTTCACCTGAAGTCCTGACTACGCTGCCTTTGCTAACAGCCAGTCTGTTTTCTCCAGTTGATCTCTTATTTTGTTCGACATTAAGCATTCACGTAACTACAGTGATAAACATTATGAATGACATATGTGTACATGTTTGTGCGTATGTGCGCTGAATGAATCATTCGCGAAGTTCACACCATTTTTTCTCTGTCCACCGTATGCCCGTTTTCTGGCCCTCCACGGTTCAGTTCACCATAATCAAGAGTATCACTGGTAGTGGTAAGAAAACAGGTCTTACTACTCTATTCACTTCGAAGATTTCGCTGAGCTTTCTGTTATGAATTGTGTGACATTTGGCATCATCACAAAGCTGTTAGATGAGGTCGATAAAGTTTTGGACACACTATAATGTCAAATCATTTTCCAAATTACTTCACAGTCGATACCATAAAAGGCCTTTAAAAATTCGACTGTTATTCTCTGCTCTGTTTGATGACGGTATGCAGAGTAGCAATTCTATCTGCACATGTTTTGCTTTTCCAGAATTCAGCTTGTTCTGGGAGGATTTCTGCATCCATAGCATATTTAAGTCACTCAAGAATGGTGCGACTAATTATTTTATTTGGAGTGAGCAGCAGTGTGTTTCTGTGCCAGTTCCTACAAAGTTACCTTTTTCACCCGGTAGGCGCCCATTATCCCTTCAATTTCTTATGCAATAGCGGCGTAAGTATATACTCTAAGGATTCTGGATCCTATTTCAGTGCTTCTGGGGGATTATAACCTAGTCCTGCTATTTCTCTGGTTTCTAATAACTTTACGGCATTCAATACCTTGGCTGTTGTTGGTGGACTGGTGATCATTGACAATTCTTTGGCTGCTGGTTGTGTTTCCATCACTTGAGTAGTTGAAGGTTCATAGTGAATGCAAATAAATTCTACTTTAGAAAAAGTAGTGACTGACATCTACCAATTATTCCTTCTTACAGTTCACTTTTTACATTTCAGATATAATTCTAGTGGGATTAAAAACAACTGGTGGCCCCTGTTAAGCTGTAGAGTTATGTAAATAAATTTATACTTCGTTAGCTAGGGTGTGTTTAATAGCTTGTATTTTATGTGCCTTATTACTGTTGTCAATCAAAAAGTTTGTATTCCTAAAGGGTGTGTATTCGCCTCTTAGATACTTATTGTAATTCATCCTTCAGGTTCCAAATGAAAAACAAAGCAGACCTTCACTGCACGACTACCTACACGTTTTTTTTCTCTCTTTCATTTGGGTTTCATGTTATCTTTGGACGTCGAACTCATCGCTGTTCATTAGGGCTCCTCAAGTTTGTCCGCTTGGCGTAGAACGTCACATGACAAGTGACCCCTTACCCTATATTCAGTTATTTTTCACTTCAATTCTTGCCTAGTTTGTTGACTGGTCCTAAGCCAGGAAAACACCGAAGGTTGGACCTTGAGCTGGCGATCTCATCTCAGAAAAATCGACCTAGCCAATAAGTTATACATGCAGATGATAGAAGTATACGTGCCCTTAAACGAGCTTGATCAACTTGTAGCTTGAATATGTTGTACTCATTCTCCAGTTTTGAATTATTCCTTTGAAGTGTTTTATCCAAATAAACATTTATTGAACAGTTTTATGAAAATTCTTTTCAATTCAACCATGCACGTTATATTATGCTAATGAAAATTTTCTAATGCAGTGAATTGTCTCTTGTCATACTGAATAAATTACTTTCCAGTTTATAATGAAACTGTTTAAAACTAGTGGTATATTCTAATATAAAAGAAATGTGAAGTTAGGCATATCTTCGGTTGTGTGTTATATTCTTCTCCCAGTTCATTGGTGACATGAATTGAGGAAAAATTCACTTTTTGAAAGGATTTGTTCTGTTTTAAGTTTGAAAACGAGGTGATGCTTGCTAGTGGACGAAGTTCTATTACTAACTCATGAACATCGGGGGCCATCATGTCGGGTATAAGGACAAATACTTGCTTATGACAATGAATGGTGGTCACGCTGAAATCACGAATAAGCAAAAGTTGGAATTCATAGGCTATCGGATTCAGTCCCAGTGGCTGAATAGTCTACGAGCTATCCTTGTAACTATAAGGCCCTGAGTCCAAACCTTAGTGGATACCTACTGGTGACGAGTCCCTAACTAGAACGAAACAGCTGTCCATATCTCCCCGTGTTTATAGTGGCTCTCCAACTGACGTCAGCTCATGATCAAATTTTATTTTATGTCAGAAATTGTCCATTGGAAAGAATTTATTCTGTTCTTACCTGCTATTAATTTGTTGAGCTCCACAGTGAACAACAGTCGACTAGGTATATAATCGTATTAAAACTGAGATTATGATATGTTGAACTGGATACATTAGTTGAAGTCAAACGAGCGTATGATGATTACTACACTTGACACTACATATGATTATGTAGAAGAAATGAATACTGCTTCTTGATCGTTGCAAATTTCAAAAGTTGTTTGAAGATGTGTGTGAATAAAAGGATCATCATTTTTTCAAGAGTTAGACGTTGAGAAAGAGGAAAATTCTATTTAACGACAGACTAGCCTGTTCACAAAGCTTTATACTCGGAGCTAGTTAAATGTAGGATGAAACGTATATTAACATTTGTCTGTAGCATTACAGATTGGAGCTTAAGTCATACTTGGATGTAATATCACTGTCCACCTATGTTCCACAGTTGGAAGTAGTCGGGCATGTATGTTAAAGACTTGTGGAACCACTTAGATATTTTGGGATAATACCTTCGAACTTGAAAGGGCTATTTTAAAGTTTACGATGAATGTTTACTTATGCTTAAAGAAGAGTTTACTGAGAAATGTACGTCGCTGCAATGGACTAAAGTGTTAGACTCTTTCTTAGGAAAAGCTGGAAAACAGTCAACTGAGAGGGTTGCTGAATAGGCTTAAATATGATTATCGTTATATGGATGATACGTCTATACGTCTATAAGAAACTTAATAAGTAGAATCTACTTAATATCTCCAATAGTTTTCATCCGACCATTAGATTCACCTGGGGAAAAGAATATCAAGGTAGCGTTTTATTTATGATCTTTCTTATTATCAAAAGGTTTTGATTGATCTAAACAGAGGGATGTCTGCAGAAGAAATGCAGGAAATGAATAATGAATCCAGTTCCATGCATTCATACCTATAGTTTACGAAAGCAATTTAGTCTTAGTCATAGAATAAACCTATTGATATCCTTACGAAAAATGTACTATGATCCCATTTAAGATTAAAAATTTCACTACTTGCCATGACTAAAATCTGTAATCACCTTAAATGTAGGATATTTAATTATTTAAACTAGGCGATTGAATGTGAAAATAACAAAGCAATTACTTCCCAAGTGTTGGTCAGCAGGGTTTCGATTGATTTCAAGTTTGGCCACAAACTGACTTCGGTTAAACAGACGATTAAAAAAACCAAGAAGCATTAAACAGTTGTTTCGTCCTAGTTTTGGACTTTTTAACACTACTTAGCTATAATCCTGCCAGGAGCTGAACCGAGAATCTTCAGGTTACAAGAATAGATCGCTGACTTTTCAGCCAATGGAGGGATGGAATCCGATCACCAGTCAATTCCAATTCTGCCAATTTGCCATATATGTGGCGCAACTGCTAGTCGATGTCATAAGCAAGTGTTCATTGTCACATACAAGCTTTTAAACCTAACTACTCTATAAAGACAAATGTTGAAATCGGTGGGTAGTCAGTTTTCTTACCAGGGATTAAATAGTCAGTGAAGTTGCCATGTAATCTGAAGGTCCTAGGTTCCAGTCATTCGCATAGTCATGGTTGAGTACTGATGAAGAGCGTCAAACAAGGACCAGGTGCTTTAACTGAAATCGATTCATAGTCGAACTTGGAAAACCACAACAATCAATTTGATGGTTTGATACAGACACATAGTTGGTGAACATTTCACACTTTTATGTTTTCCTTCTATTACTTTATAGATAAAGCTATCAAAAGAAAGGAATTGAAACTATTGTGGTTATTACCACTATTCTCAGTAGTATTAGTAGTATCAGTCGTCTGAAAGACAATACATTCTCGTTTAATTGCGTTTATATTTAAAGCGAGCTAATGGAAAGGAGGTAGTAATACATCAAATTTTGTGGTAATAAAAAGTGATCTGTTTATGAATTAAAATGTAGAAGTTGTTATTCTATAAAACAAATGATCCTGGAAATAAGAGACCTAATCTCCCTTTTATTTACTTTTCTCTTCTTTCAATTAGAATGAACATTTCACCATAATTCTCAAAAAAAACTACTTTGTTACATATATTTAGTGTTTCAGTGAAATTTTATAGTTTCTTTTCAATATTAATCTTCGTAAATCTAAAATTGAACTCATTAATTAGGAAACGATGACTACTTTATTCAGTTTAAAAGTCCCTACTGAGTCATATTAAAAGAAAATACATTCAGTGAAGAGTTACCTTTTCAGCGATATCATTCTCAAGCTGTTCAATCATATATATGTATATATATAAAAAATCATTTAGTCCCCTTTATGAATTTATACAAAGCAATAAGAAGACGTAATTTGTCGGAATCGTGCAATTTATATGCATAACACATTTCGAACAACTTGATGACACATGGACTTGTTACAGGAGTATATATGAATCGGGTCCCAGTGGCTGAATGGTATACGAGCTTACCTTGTAACCGGAAGGTCCTAAGTTCGAACCCTGGCAGTGGTTGCGTACTGCTGAGGATTCACAAACTAGGATGAAACAGCTGTCCAGTACTCCCTACTAGTTTTCAATGGTTCCCTAACTGTTATTAATCCGTGATTAACTCGTAAAAACAAAATTGATGGAGAGTTAAGAGGTCAGAAAATAGACTTAGGCCAAGTTAAAAGGACATATTGAAGGTCAAAATAACAATGAAGATCACTAAATCGAATGAGAGGCAATAGTACATCTGTTATCAAAACAAAGTTTACCGAGAAAGGTTTCGTGTGATGATGAATTATTTTTGAACGTATAAAGTTAGTTTAAGCTTCCTGATTACTAGCGCCTCCACAAACTTTAGGATACTGGCCAAATACATTCTATAGATAGGTTCAAAGAATGTGTAAACATCAGTTTCACGTCATGTTAATGTCATTAAAAAATTTGAGTACAAATCATAAAAGTGTGAAGTAAAAAGAAAAAAATTCCAACAGTTGGTGTGATCACCGGTAGTAATTTTGTCTGAAATATTACCAAAAGCAAAAACTTGTCGTTGTGTGTAAACTATTGAAATATAATTTTTTAAATTTTATGTCCTGTCTATGGTATGTGTTTGGTAATGGAAGAGCTAGTTCGCCTAATCTCATCATCAATGGGTTCTGGGGATTCTATTTGATTCAATAGTGATTTCATATATATTCTTATGATAAGTTCGGTGTGTGATAAAATCGTCTGAAATGTGTTGCGCGAATACATTACACGATTTAGGTAAATTTTGTCGCCTTATCGTTTTGTCTACATGTATGTATACATGTATATATAGTATATTTTCTAGCAAATGAAGGAATATTTTCAACACTTTGTCATTAGAATTGTAAAGCTAAGTACGCAGATTACGTAATCTAAAAAATAATGTTAGTCGGGTAGAAACGGAAATATAACAAGTAAATCGAATATGGCTGACTGGACTGAAGAGAATTCAAGCAATATTGATTGAGTAACAAGTAAATAACAGTGGTAATAAGGGATGAAAATTCAATAGGGAGTGAGTGAAGAAGATAATACAATTAGAGAACAAAAATGCAGTACCCATTGTTAAGAAATATCAGGTCGATTGTGGATTTAATCACTGTACAATCTTCTGTTGTGTGCGGAGTTTGGGATTTAACATGAGAACTGTATTGCTCTTCGTGTCTGAAGAAGATTGATTTGTACTCTTTTAGTGACATTCACAAGTATTATGCAGATAACTTTGAAGTTAGTTTGTGGATTCTCTTGGTGAGCAGATTTAACCATGTGTTCCGGAATAGAGCTGCAAGGGAATCTTTTTTAGCCTTTATAAATTATTAAACGTAAGCGATCGATGATGCACTGAGATAGTAAACGCCAAGTGCGGCTAAAATACCTGGCTCCACACCAACTGGTGAAATGGTAAATACTCACTGTTCCCAACTTTCATATGAACCAGGGGTTTTCTGAAGAAAGTGCGTAGAAGTCCAGCTGCTAAGAAGGTTTCCTTCAGAGAGTGGCACAGGCGGCTACTCAGTATTTCTGCCAAAGAGTCTCCATGGAATTTTAGATTCAAGTGGAGAAGTCTTTTACGGACAGAATACGAGATCTCATGGTCACATACAAAACCTAGAAGGATAAGTAATCATATTCAGCGGTCACTAGAGAAGACGCACATTTCATACAAGGAGAGTTTTCACTTCATGTTGATGGCAGTGCTCAAGATGTCATCCAGACGAACGACGTTTTAGGAAATACAGAAGTATCAGTACTAGAAGGTGATTAGGGCAGAGTTCTTCGAGATCCTTTCTTGAACACTATGCCTTCTACCGCTGTTATTATTTGTTTTTTGGAATTCTGGAATATTGCAAAACATTTACTTATAGAGACTTGCATTATCTTTGTCGGTTCTTGTGAAATGAAGGCAAGTAATAAATAAAGTGTTATTTATCATTCCTATCCTGTATTGGTAACAAAACTAATATAAACAGAAATATTCCGTTTAATAATATAACGGAAATAGACAAGAAATATAACACAAATAAAATAAAGTCCCTGTTTTTATTGGTTCCTGTTATTGTCTTCTTTGGTAGTCAGAAATCAAACTTTAGTTGTATATGAAACGCCCAGTTTTATGAATTGCTTATGGAATAGAATACCTAAGTAGACGTGCTTGTGCTGTTAAATTTTGTTTAGTAACTTTGTCCAAAAATTGCTTATTTTAGTCATAAGTACATGTGGTATTTTCAAGGAAAGTTTAAGTCGTCAAGTTGTAGTTTCACTCTACTTTGATACACAGTTGCATTTAGGCATAATATACATTACAACCTGAAACCATTCTGGAAATTTTTCACTCAGCATCAACAACAAAATCCAGTCGGATTTTCAATACAAACGTCAAGTCAGTCAGTTCTTCGATACGGATCAGAAACTTGGCGGGCGGGTCACAAAAAATATTTCCAACAGCCTGTTGCAGACCTTTATCAACAACTAAATGTCTTCGCTCTATACTGAAGATCAGATGGCCGGGCCGGAAAGAATCACCAACAAGGAACTATGGGAACAAACAAACAAAACAGGAACCAGTCGCCCAACAAATATGCAGGAGAAAGTGGAGTTGGATTGCACACTCGCTGACGAGGCCGCTGGGTGACATCTCGCGCGCGTCAGGCCATTGCTCGAGGGGAACCAGGCCAAAAGGGAAGCGGCGAGTGGGTCGTCAGTGCAAGGGTGACATGGAGGAGATCGTGTGAAGAGAGTTGAAAAGTATGGACTAACATGGATGCAGGTGAAAAATACAGCAGAAGACAGGAGCGAATGGAAATGTACATTTGAAGACCTATGTTCCACTAGGAACCCAAGGGAACAATAATAGTGATATACATTATATGTTTTGACCTAAACCCACGTGGGTTATGATCTGAATGCAGAAAACAGTATATACGTTCTACTGTAAAGATGAACAAAACTCCCTTAAGTCACTCACACTGACAAAATGCCTCAACCACAGCAAACCTCACTTATTTGAGATAAAATCTACAGTGCTGTTTTACAGTAATAACATATCAAGTAGTCAAAATTACTTCAACAATACCATTAGGCAGTTACCCAGATCAGATAATTTTCTAGCACAAAGCGAGTACTGTAAACAGGATTAAGTAAGCGGACTCCAACTGTGAGAAGTAGCTGATAATCTAGTAGAATATTTCCAACAAGGTGGCAGCAAACTTCTTTCCACAAGAATCACACACCCAACAATTCCCACAGACAGTTCGAGGTCAGAATGACCCTTACTCACTCAAATGAAACTACCTCATGAAAGAAACACATTATTAATATCATCATATAACTCCAGGTAGAAGCCATATCATTAGAGATTAAACAGGAACAAAGACAAATAATAAGCATTAAGTTGACAGGTGATATGCAAACGTCAGAAAGTGATATACAGTCCAGAAGAAAATAGTCTCATAACTGCAAAATTAGTGAAAAATCCAAACAAGTTTGAGCATTGTGATTTGATCGTTCAAGAGGGATTTTCCAGAGAATCGCTCTATTACATTAGCAGCGCCTCTTTACACGATATTGAT
Organism: Trichobilharzia regenti; assembly: GCA_944472135.2. Lineage (NCBI taxonomy): Eukaryota > Metazoa > Platyhelminthes > Trematoda > Strigeidida > Schistosomatidae > Trichobilharzia > Trichobilharzia regenti. Next base: position 134,775,392 of record OX235262.1, read on the forward strand.
GCCAAGTATTCTCATGGTGGAAAATATTTTCACATCAAGTACTATGGTTTACGAAAAAATTCACATAATTTGGATCCTTAATGTGAGTGTTTCAAGCTAAGTGTTTTCTAAAGTAACAGAAGCTCGTTATGTTTTTCTTTTCTCATATAATAAATATGATTACTCATTATGACTTTCTTTATCCTTCGTTGGATGAATTTGTTTCTATCAAGGATATAAAGAAACTAGATTCATAAGAAGGATTGAAATGAAGATTAATAGTGGCGATTTAAATGTGAGGATAAAAGCCTCCTTTCACACATCTGCCTACCGTTAGGAAAATGCTTATCTTCGGTTCATTTTATATAGCAGTCGTTTTTTAGTATAACCACCAGTGAAAAAAAATACTTGAAATGTTAATAGATCCGTAATAATTTAATGCATTCGGCTAAAAGACAAATACTCATGGGAAATAGATTAAATAGGCTCTACTCATAAATTGACTGATATCAAGTTATTAGAAAGCTTGGTGAGACAACAAAGTTGTAATTATCTACAAGATATGAATTAAAATAAAAGTAACTAGACGACTGATAAATGCATTGATGAAATTTATTACCGTCGTTTAGACTACCAGATACAAACGCTTTTTTGAACAGCTGTCAAAACACTATGACATTATAACAGGAGGTTAATGTATGTCATTAAAAGCGACGAACACTTCATACATTCAATTCCCACTGTAAGTTTGAATGAAGACAGGATGAATAAACATATTTGCAGGTTAAAAAGAGTCCATATCTTTCTCATTTCATGGCTTTTTATTTTTTATATACGCTAACAGCTCCAAAATATAAAATAATTGTTTATTATTTTGCACTTATTCGAAGAATATTTATTCTCAGTGACACTGAAGCCTATTCAATTTATTTAAGTAAGACGCAATTATCTGACAACTTTAAGAACTCTAACTGATATCCATCTCCTATAAAATCACTCAGATCTACTAAAATATTTTTTTATCTCTTTCACGTTCCCAGTGGAACACAGGATTCAAGCTTCTGGCTTGAAGTTTCTGTAGCAATGTTTATTTTTACAGAATGAGGTTGCTGGCCTCATGCCCAGCCTTTCCTCTTTACTAGCATTATTTCTTGCTTAGCAAGATAAAGGAGTGCGTCGGTGGCCGGGGATCGAACTCCAGACCATGTGCATGGTCGGCAAGCGTCCTAACCGCTATGCCACCGACGCACCACTAAAATATAACTTTGTAGAATCTATTCCATAATTAATGCAGACTAATTATTGAGTAGTATTTCTGAGGTTTCAAAAAAGTTATTATTATTTTTCTTTCGCTTTCACAGTGAAAAATGAGGCCTCAGGGGAGATATCTCCACTGCAACCTGTTCTCTGTTATAATTATAAACTAGCTCTACGTTTACCCAAAAGCCTTCACTACCTCTTCATACAATTTTCTGCATGTCACTCTCCAACGGCCAACTCGTCACTTTCAATTTAGGTTCTACTTGAGGCCCTGCCTAGTGCATCATGTGACACGACGTTCCTCCCAGTTTTTCTCTAATCTATCTTTTTCTTCTGTATATTTATTGGGCGAAGATAGCTTCTGATGAAAGTCTTCAGCGTGTTTTAAATGCCTCTGGTAACATGCTAAGTGAGAGAATCCTTTAGAAGCATTGATTTTACACAAAGAGTGAAGATTCTTCCTTGTACTGAGTGCAATAAATTTCCACACTAATTTCAGAGTAATAAAAGTCATTTTTAATTTCCATAATCCTTAACACTTGTATCTGAAACGATGGTGCTCGCACAGGTAAGTGAGAAAAAAGACTTCCTTTCTTTAGATTTCGACTGTTGATGGTGATTAATGGTTGTTGTTGTTGTTGGTTAGATACTCTCATAACATTCGTCTTTCTTAAGTTCACGTAGACTGCTGTCTTCGCTGTCTGCCTCTTGTATCAAACTTTTGGTTACCACGTGTAGTTCTTCAAGTTTGTATGAAACCAGATATGAGTCGTCCAAAAAGTCTATATCTTCGAGTGTCTTGTCGTCCACTTTATTAGCTGCTGCTAAATCAACAAAAATATGGAGGGTGGGACTTTGGGTTAGCGAATCTATCCCGATAAACCGATTCAATCGCTAGAGAAACTTCAAACCACAGTAGAAATATAAAAGCTTGTATAACATCACAACTGATAAACGTTTACAAATACTAAAATAGTCATATACTGTCAACCGTGCAGTGAATTTACCAGAAACTGCGTCGGTGTCACAGTGGTTAGGACTCTCGTCGACCATGCACATGGTCTGTGGTTTGATCCGCCGTAGACGCACACCTGATATCTATGGTTGGCCTGCAAAATTTGGGCTACCGATATCCACGCTGAAAATTCCATACTTGTACCAAAAGTATGGTGTGGAATCAAGCTATAATCAAAAAAATAAAAAAACATTCCATTATGAATAAGCATCAATTAAAAATTATTGATAATCAAATTTTACTGAGAGAATTTTTCCAAATAGTATGATGCACTCCCTGTTTATCAGCTTGTGTGCAATTTGAGTCAAGAATGTCTTCAGGAGCCTTTGTAAACTCATGACCAAGTCAGTTATGAACTGGAAGATCACTTTTTGAGTGATAATATGCATGTTGCATAACATTAAAGTTATTGCTTCAATTAAGAATGAGGCGACTTGCCCTATTCAGGTAGGTAGTTACCTGGGTTCCAGTGGGAAGTCGTAACCAGTAGGGTGCAGCCGATCGGGTGTGAGGACAAATACTCGCCGAAGACATTGGCTAGCGGTTGCGCTATATCGTGAATTGGTAGAAGTTAGAATTCAAGGACCATTGGATCGGGTCCCAGTGGCTTAATAGTATACGAGCTCGACTTGTAACCGGAAGGTACTGGGTTCGAACATTCGCGGTGGGTGCGTACTGCTGAAGAGTCCCAAACTAGGACGCAACAGCTGTCTAGTACTCCCAGGTTTTCCAATGGTTCTCTAACTAATGTCAGCTCATGATGAAATCCTGAAACCACTCAAATCCCTAAACCATCTCTTCACACTACTTTATTCACTAAGGTGCTATGCATACCAGTTAGTTTATCTAATTTTTTATATTATCGTCACTCAAATCCTCTTGTTCATTAAAAAGTTCGCGAGTAGCTCACTGGTTCACAGTATGAAATGCTTACCATATATTCAAATCTTAATTTATAGACGGACACATTTATACAAAGATGTAAATTCTACAGTGTAACCACTTCTATCCTTCTTTTTTCTTGATCAAAACACTAATTAAATTACTGTTCTATTCATCATCATCATCACCATCATTCATTTACGTCGAGAAATCAAACATCTGGAAGAAATTTACAATACATTTAATCAATAGAAATGAGAAGGTTTTTCAAACAGAAAAAAAATTAACTTCGTGAAAGACTGAAAGAAAGAAAGAAAGGAAGGAAGTTGGAAGAAGGATAAGAACAAGAAGAAGAAGAGGAATACGGAGAAGGGGAAGTAACTCGTGAACTCAGAATTCAAATTTAGAATACACTTCTTATATATTCAGTTTGTCAATAAGACCAATGAAAACCACGTGTTTTAGCTTTATATATACATATCTATAATCTTATTTATTTATTATATGAAACAACTAGATTGACAGACAGTTAAATAAGTTGATGAAAGTATTTTAATTTATTACAACACTTCATTGTAGGTGGTAAATACAAATGATGAATTGAATGAATTTAAATTCAATTATACCTTAATACTGATTTGCTTGCAGATTAGAAATCAGTGTATGCCTTATGCTTGCATAAAGCTTTCTTTTAACAGACGTAAATAGAGGAAAAGAATACTTTTCCCCTTTTTGAGGAGTTAAAAATTGTCTGTTTTACCTACATTATGTATAAAAGCATAAGTTGTCAGTCTGAATTTCTATCGAGTAAATCAACGTTTTCATGATAATGTTATGCGGAAACTGAATACTACTCATCATTCTAAATCGTATAGTTCCACTTATAATGCATACATTCAGTATCCCATTGATAGCTGTTGTTAAGAATATGGATAAGCTTACATTTGAGTACTAATTGATTAGCAGCAACTTCGCCAATTGTTAAAAAAGATGCATATCTAAGTCGTATTGAAATGGGCAACCACAGTAAATGTTTCAGTGAAATACGTTTCACAGAGTAAATTCATGAGTAGGAACTAATGGAAGTGTAGTGGTTAGTGTAAAAATACTTTTTTCTGTTGCTGTTATTTTACTTATGCGATTACCTTTTTTTAGCTGGCTTTCCTAAGTGCGTGTTTTCCCTGAAAAAGTGTTTTTTTGTCTATACTGCATACACTTTGAAATCGTTTTATAAAAAGGAGATTCTTTTTTGTGCTTTCAAAGTTTCAGTAAGGATACGGCGTTTTTTTAAAGGGTGGAATCCCTAGATACAAACATATAAATATTTCTAGGATTAGGATGGGCTGGGAAACTAAACGAGTTTTCAGGTTTGACCACGAGCTAAAATCATTCAAAGAACCAAACGAAAATAAAGTAGTACTGTACAGCCGTCTTGTACTAGTTTGGGATTCCGCATCAGTACACGCATGTCAAAGATCAAACCTAGATCTCTCAGCTTATTAGGCAAGCTGGTGGACCATTCAGTCACTTGGATCCAATCCAATGGACCATGAATTCTAACTTCAGACAACTCGTGATACGTAGCGCATCCGCAAGGTTATGTCATCAGAAACTGTTCTCCTATCTGACTCGGTTAAAATTACTGGTTACGATACCTTGCTAAAATTCCACGTGTCTCCTTGTACGCAACAAGTCTGTTGTCAGCACGGAGTTAATTTTTAGGTATATGGTAAAGGAAGAGGTAATTCCAAAAGCCCGAGGACTTTTACCAACAGCTGCATCCGTTCAATACTAGGGATAAGATGTCTAATTCCATTATGGGTAAATTTTGTTTTGATAAAGTCTCACAGTGTTATACAGTAATGTTTACTGATGACGTGTCGAGCACAATTTATTGCTCATAATCATATCAAGGTAATCACTCGACTTCCTAAATTCATTTATATAGTTCCATTGTTTTTCTCTTGATTTTCACTTGATTTGATTGGTAATAGTATTTTCCATATTTCAGGTATGAGTGACGAGTCATTCCTATTGCATGTGTTGGGTGTAGACTCGATGAACAAGGATTCAGTAATCAACCTCTCTCTCCACCTACCTAGATTACTTTTTAGAATTTTAACCCTCTCCCACCCTATTGTGTGGTTGTGTGTTAGCGCATGCATTGCAATTGCTGAGCTTTTTTCTAAATTACTTATCTTCTCGGGGTCAACCATTCTTACCTTAACTAAATTCTTATGCTCTGACAATCTGACTACCCCTGACCTACTAGTTTGACCTATGTAGTTCATCGAGTCTACACCCAACACATGCAATAGGAATGGCTCGTCACTCATACCTGAAATATGGAAAATACTATTACCAATCAAATCAAGTGAAAATCAAGAGAAAAACAATGGAACTATATAAATGAATTTAGGAAGTCGAGTGATTACCTTGATATGATTATGAGCAATAAATTGTGCTCGAAACGTCATCAGTAAACATTACTGTATAACACTGTGAGACTTTATCGAAACAAAATTTACCCATAATGGAATTACACCCTACCACAGTGCACAAGTTTTATTCTTATATAATAAGATGTCTATATAAAATAAGCAAACAACAAGGAAATCTGGAAGAACAATGAACCAATCACTCGCTTCTTGTCAAACGTATGTGCAGAAGAAAATGAAAATGTTTCATACACTTGATCCCCTTGGTACGTTTTGATTAAAAAGAAAGAACAAGTTTGCAGTACAAAATGATATCATTCTACTTCAAAGGTCCTACTCAGATACAAACTACTTGAAATTACAATGGTTATAAGTAGAAACAATAGCATACTTCATTTGTATACAATTGGTGGATGGTGGCTAGCAGTGGAATCCAGGATGCGCATTTCATCCTATTTGGGACTTGTCAACTGGATGTACCTGCATTTCTCAGTAAGTGATGATGTTCCCACCGAGGCTCGAACCCAGTACCCATAGTTTCAAACGTCAAAGCGTTATCCACTAGACCACTTGGGCCGCGAGAGCCACCTCTTGTGCAACGGGTCATATTATTATTATTATTGAATTGAATTTTTGACTGATTTTCCCGTCGATTGATTGGACCGAAGTGCTCGGTCTCAGGTTGACATGTCGGCTTCTTGTGCAGATGCTTCGACAACGTCTGGGGATTTGATTTGTATACAATTGGTGGATGGTGGCTAGCAGTGGAATCCAGGATGCGCTGCTAGTCACCATCCACCAATTAAATACTAACTAAATCCCTAGACATCGTCGAAGCATCTGCACAAGAAGCTGACATGTCAACCTGAGACCGAGCACTTCGGTCCAATCAATCGACGGGAAAATCAAAAATTCAATTCAACAGCATTCTTCATTGTTTGAATGGTAGTAAAGAAAACGTTGTAGAATCAGTGCAGCCGAAATGTCAGCATTACAACTTCCGATATAACTTACCATCAATTTATGTGTTTCCAAAGCAGAAAAGTTGGGAGAAGGAGAAGATAGAAAACAGCAAAATCTAATAAACAGTGTAAGCTTGTAGGTTCACATAGTATTTCAAGTTTTTCTTTATATCCCGTTTTGACACCGTATCCCAAGAAACGTATGTCTAATAGAAAGCAAATACTCACAAAGTGCAGTTACCAGATACCTTGTGGGTACGGATAATTTCTTCAAGATTCCCATATCCTTCAAAATATTAAACATACAAAGGACAGAAGATTTACAACGATTCGCTGAAGCGATTGCAATTGAATGTTTCAAACCAAACTTATGCGAACAGAACAGCTAACGCATCAATTCTTCAATTTTATTCTCAGGTATTGATTTTTGTAGGGATTTAGTTTGGTTGGTTGAAGGATTTCATTATGAGGTTGCATCAGACAGAGAGACATTGGAAAGCCTGGGACCTTAAACTAGGGTGAAACAGCTCTCCATTACTCCCAGGTTTTTCAGTGATTCCCTAACTGATACTAGTTCATGATGAAACAGTGGATTTCATGTGATGAGATTACTAAGCGAAACGTAGACAACAGCATTTCTGTATCCCCTTGAAGGAACTTATTTTAAGATGTACAATGAATTTTCATTCTTTATTCATTAAAGAATATTACAGACAAACTGATGGTGAGACTATGGGTTCCCCATTAGGCCCAGTCCTATCTGAGTTTTTCTTGCTGAGAGAGAGAATGGACCACTGAAAGGAGTAATCGATGATTTGGATTTCTACTGTCGATATGTGGATGATACATTTCTGCTTATGGAAAACGAGAATGAAGCAATAAACATCCTCGGCAATTTTAATGATGCCCATTCAGCAATAAACTTTACCATGGAGAATGAAAGGAATCACACTACCTCATACCTAGACACCTTCCTGGCAAAGAAAGAAGATGGCACACTAAGAAGGAGTGTGTATAGGAAATCTACAACAAGTCAGGAGGCTCATTTTTTGATTTTTGCACCTTTGAAAAATAAACGTAACTTGGTAAAGTGTGTGGTTCATTGAGCTAGATTAATTTGTTCAAACGACTGCCTCAATAAGGAGCTTACGGCTATTACATAATTACTAAGGAAAAATGGTTATCCAGATAATTTTATTGAGAAAAATATGAATTACAGCGCCCAGGAGAGTCAGTATGGCAACAACTCCGAAAAACCATTGTTCATAAAGCTGCAGTTACTTGATGACAACATCAGAGAAATAGTAACACACAGCCTGAAGAGTGTAGTTAAAAGTGCTTTCAACGCAGCAGAGGTACGTTGTATCGTCATCAACACCGCTGTTCTACATTCGGGAAACAAGGAAAAACTACCTAAATCTACCTACTCTATATGTATCTACCAGTTCGACTGCAGCTACGGAGCCAGCTACATCGGACGTACAATTCGGCAGGTTCACTTTCGAATTTGCGTAAAAATAAAACTGTCATAATGGAAAAGAATTTACTGAAGAAAATATGGTGTAATAAAAACTGTAAAAATTGGTCCTGTAAGTCTAATCACCAAGATATTAAAAAATTGATCAGTCTCTCTTTCTGTGCACAAAGGCGTGGTTGTAACCTCTGGTGGACGATTGCCTCAATTGATGGAAGAATTTTTAGAATACTATGGTGTATAATAAAACTATTTTACATTAAATAGCTATAATATTTTCCAGAATTCATCCAGTTTAAACTTGAACTAATTTGTTGAATTTTAGCCAGCGGGGGAATTCAAGATGCGCGTTTCGTTCTATTTGGACTCACCAGCTGAGCGTACCTGCCATTCCTAGCAAGTAATGGTGTTATCACTGGGACTCGAACCCAATAGCCATCGTTTCAAACTGAAAATCACAATCCATTAGACCACTTGAGGAACACGGCCATCTAGTTTTAATCGGAAATGAAGGACTGCTAGTGATATATTTGTTACATGATAAAGAATTGAACGACTAAGAAGAAGCGATATTAATTAACCTTGGAAACCACCGGTGGCGAAAATTCTAAACATGTTTAAAAAGGATGTACACTGTGAAAAAGTTTTTATTTTCGACGATTCATTTTCATACGCTGTACAATTTTAATTATATTTAACAAATAATTCATGAGACCAATCAGATAATGGTGAAATTCCTCCTCGAAAACATATTACGTAACGTAAGGTATAATCAAAAAGGGGGACTAACTGGAAATCAGAAAAGAGGGCAGAAGTTGGCTTGATGTAATAAGTGTGAGAAAATGAATATTCAACTGTTAGTTTGTAGGGATTTGATTGATCACAGGATTTCATCATGAGCTGATGTTAGTTAGAGAACCATTGGAAAACCTGGGAGTACTGGACAGCCGTTTCGTTCTAGTTTGAGACTCTTTATCAGTACGCACTCATGGGATTCGAACTAAGGACCTTCCGGTTACAAGGCGAGCTCGTAGACCATTGAGCCACTGGGACCCGATCCAATGGTCCTTGAATTCTAACTTCTACCAATTCACGATATAGCGCAACCGCTAACTAATGTCTTCGGCGAGTATTTGTCAGTATAATTGTTTAGTGTGAACAAGAACTAGTGGAAACACGATAAAATGTTTTATAAAATCTGTATGTTATTATTAAATATTAGTCGAGTTATGATTAAATAAGGATGATGATAATAATAATTGTAAACCTTCATAATAAAAGGAAGCAAAATGTAGTGATCACATTACTATGGTCACGGTAGGGCGAGTGAATGTGCGCGGTGCTTTTGAATGAATAGGTCCGGTTTCAGATCCTGAATAGCTAGTGATTCAGCTATATACTGATGGAGTATTCGAAGTCCTTTTGTACGATATTGAGCGGCTTGTGTAACACTGTGAAGCATTCATGCCCGATGCTTGATGTCCAGAGTTGATAAGGTTTTCGAGGATGGAACCGCTCCCATTTTTCCTTCTCTCCTCTGGCCAGCCAAGCTGAAAAGCGTTTCAGAATATGTTTGTGAACTTGACGTTACGTACGATCGATATACTTTGCTCACACGAACAACTAAACAGATAAATACACACTAAGTTTGTCAAAAGCATTATCTTATCCTTTACAACTAGATAAAATAACTAAGATGATAAGGACGTGCATTATCATAATTTATTCCTACAGTAGTATAAACAAAACTATTCTTACTACCAAAAGATTTGTTTGACAAAGAGCTTAACACCATTGATTTGTTTGATATGAATACGTAAATGACCAAAGAGACGATGAGAATTATGACGTCAACGAATATGAAAATAACAAAACATCCTATCGACATAATAATTTGAGAAAACAATAGTTTTGACAGATTGCCGCTTAAATACATTGCACAAGAACCGGCTATTCCGGCCCAGTTGACCTAATGGATGATGCTTTGGCGGTCGGAATAATGGATGCATGGTCCTAGTCTAGTTGGGAACGCCATTACTCCCTGGAAATACAAGCTAATCCAGATAATGAGTTCAAGATGGCACAGAATGTGCACCATTAATTCCACTGTCATCCAACATCAGTCCAAATAAAATATGGGATGGTGAAAAGTTAACTTTAGTAGTAATTTAAATGTCCATATCATAAGACCTAATCATAAAAGTAAGATGAAAGAGCAGAGAAAAGATAATGAAGGTGATTAAGTTCGTATTTACCTTTTTTTGTAGATCACGGTATACTCACGACTTGAATAAATAATTCGGAATGCCTAGTTTGTTTTAATTATTATTGATCCAGGTTTGAATGAAAGTTACTCTGTGCCTTAGGTAGATTAGTCCGTTTCAACTGATTACTGTAAAAGCTTTAATTTTAAGCCAGAGTTTGCTTCCAACTAAAGGAGGTAAGTAAATCATTCAATGTTTTATTGAATAGTTTTTTTAAATTCAGAGTGACATCTCTTCGCATGGGATTTTATATATACTTAGATCAAATGTAACTACTAACCTCTACATCTTTTTATTCAGGTGCACTAATCCGCTTCATAATAATACAGTTCACGATACAATTTTAAGTCTATGAATTTATAGCTGTACATTGCAGGATTAAGGTACAGTTGGTCTCTCATACACTTCTCGACTTCAATGAGAAAACCAGCGTACAGTCCCGAAGATGTTCACGTGTTACTAACAACAGTTTATTGTGTTATAGTTCCCCTTAGAGGTTATATGTGATAACTACTGTCATTTACAAATCAAAGCAGCATTCGAAAAATGGGAACGATTCTTCGATTTAAACCTGACTGTGTATCGTCACAGGGAAAATGCATAAGTAAAGTCCCAAACGCAGTTCTTAGTTACTATCATAGTTCGGTTGGAAAACATTTTAAAGCTTGCTGAGTAGTACCAGAAAAAGATGAAAACTTTATGTCTTTATGACTTTATGTCTGAAAGTATATCTGGCAAGAGATATAAAGTAATAACAAATTCCTTAAATATTTTAGTATAAGAACAAAAGAGGAGAGGTAGAGTTGGGCTTTTGCTTAAGAACAAAGACTGATCAGAGACAAAATAGTACACAGTAAAACCATACATAAAATGACTAATATTTCAAGAGTGTTGGAGTGAAAAGTAAAAGTAGATTTATGACGCAGACAAAACATCATGTAAATTTGGAAACTTAACGGTGGGTTCAACTCAGCGAGTAAAAAACCAAAATTAAGTGGAGTGTTGCTTAATGGAGCCAAACGCAAAAACATTTTTTTATCAGGTTCCGCCAAAACTTATTTAAATTTAGATGATGAATTCTCATCAGTTACTGGACCGTCGAAAACTAAGAACTATTGAACAGCTGTTTTCTCCTATCTAGGAGTCACAACCCCATTGATCTTCAGGGAATACTGCTAAGGTCTCGAACTAGGAGGAAACAGCTAACCACTACTCCCTGGTCTTCAGTAACTCTCTAACCGATATTAGCTCATAGTTTTACTTCAAATCAATGAAATCTTGCAGGCCAACACTTGAGAATCATTTACAAGCCTTTAAGTTCATCTCTTACGCATTTAATCAGGTGGAATTATCTCAGTCATGAAATTAAATTTTTCCAGATTTCACTGCACATGCCTGTCTTTATTAGTTATTCCTGTATGCATAAACTGATCACAAACAATGCTACTGTCTACTTCTGAAGTTTAAAGCGTTTCGGTATTTAAGTGTATATACAACTGCTTTTCATGTAACTTAGTATCATCCAGTGATCATTGTTACGCTACATATTCGATTAAATTTTTGTTGCCACCATGCCACCATCTATCCGTTAAGACAAAAAAGTATCTTAGGTTTCACCAGTTCATCAGTCCCGCTGCTTTGTCGCATTGTAGTTTTTCATTTAATTCTTCAGTCTAATATGTTGTTGCAGACATATTACTATTCGGATAAATATACTAATACGGAAATAATTTTGAAAAAAATCGTTCAGCTGTATTTTCATTCTTGAAATGTCAAGTTTTAAAAAAAGCACTTTCCAAAAAGAAACTGACGTTTAATCTTCAGTTGTTATGTAATCTTAATTGTTTGAACTATTTTTACCCGAAAATTATGTATTTATGTTCCATCTGCAGTTTTATTTTGGCAACTTATTCAGGTTAAACTGTATTTGCATAGGAAACTTTAAGTGGAAAACATCCTTGATAGGTTCTGTGTCATGAAGTAAATATTAAAACTTTCAAATTTTAAAAAGCTTTACGCATAAGTGTGTTTACTTCACTAGGCTGATATTAGTTTCCGTTTATTCTTGAAAAAATAAGGCTTTTATATTATCTGTTATTTTGTCTATCAATAAAGTGTTAGTATTTTATTTCGAGAAGTTGCCTACTTGTACTCACACCAAGCTTTGTCAGCCTTTCATTGATGCAGAAGATTATTCAAATCAGCCTACATATTTTGGGTTAAAGAGTATAATAACCAAAACCCTAGTGTTTCAATGAGAACGCACGAAACCAATGCCAATGCATTGTTCAGTATAACTTGCCAAGGTTGCACGAGTTACTCATAGTCAAAATTTGTGTTCTAGTAATACGAAATAATCTTTACCAATCGGACAAAGTTAATTTACAAACACATATAGAAGTAAATACATATAATTGCGATTGTACAGCTAAGTGAATGAATTCTCCGGAAAGAGACTCTTCTCTGAACTATATGTTTTTTTTTCTTTAATGCTGAAACACACACTTTGATGTAATTGAATCTGTGGTAATATTCAATAAAATACTCAGCGTTATCAAACACTAAAAGACTATATTAGCAATGGAGTCAGCAGGTATACAGTACAAAGTTTCTCAAGCACAAAATATGTACTGTACAACAAAGTTAATGGATCGATAAAACACAGTCGTGAAATACCTGAGAATTACGAAGCAATCCAGCAGGATGGGATCAAAACTCTGTTTGGAAAAATCAAATTGAGCAAACACACAAGACAGTTCAAGGCCGAGCGACTAAGGCGTGACGCAGTCTGGAATTTACTCGAACAAAATCGTAGTCGTAAGAAGTCAACAGCCTCCTCACAACTTTTAGTGAAGCTGGAAAATTCCAGTCAACTGAATAATAATAAAGACAAAGTCGAAAGGAAAAATGCAAATGTCAGAACGATAATAAAGTTATTTGAAAGTTTCAAGTACACTTCGGAATTGCTAATAAATTCTACCTAGTGGAATTTTCAGATCAGCTTTTCCGTTACAAAACGTCTTTGGGTTGCTGTTAAATATTAATCAATATTTTATTTTGGGATAAATTACATAAGCCGTCCAAGCAGGACATCGTCTAGACGTGCCCATGAACACTTATCAGTATGTTTGTCAAAAGGAGGACGCAGATCAATCACCAGCTCAATTCTTGAGCATATCAATACTTCTGGATACGCAGCATCATCAAGGACTTCTTTCAGAGTCGTAGATACAGTACGACTAAGTCGTTAGAATGGATGTCACCTACATCTCTCTCATGCAGCCAAGGCTTTAGCAAACCTTAAGGAGAAACTGGAGATTTGTTTTCAGAAACTATTTTTTATCCAGCGTCTTTAAATGCCATAACCTCAGCACCATTTTTTTCCTTTTTGCTTCCTGAATTACTGTATAATAACGCGTTTGCAGTCCGGTTATGTTTTTCAGTCTTTTGTTCTCTTGCCTTTTATCAGCTATTTCGAAATGATTATTATTAGTCAACTAATTAGCTTCAATAGATAAAGAAAGATCAGATTTGCAGTATCAAATGGCATAATTCTATTTCATAGGTCCTCATCAGCTGCAAGCTACCTGAAATTATAATCTGTTGCATAAATTTGGTTTGAAACATTTTATTGCAATTGCTTCAGCAAGTCATAGTAAAATTACTGTCCTCTGTATGTTTAATATTTTGAAGGATTTGGGGAATCTCGACGGAATGACGTGTATCCACAAGATATCTGGTAATTTCACTTTGTAAATATCTGCTTCCTTTTTAAAGCATAAGTTCCTTGGAATATGCCTTGAAAATTCATCAAGGGGACTAAATGTATGAAACTAATTAGTTATCAACCCCCCTTGACTGAGTAGGACTATTTTTAATTTTTCGAGCATAGTTATCATTCATGCCCTTTGATTTGCATTGTTACTAACTGACAGTAACGTCTGATCCCTGATGTCAATCTAAACTACATATATAGGCTCCCTAAATAACTCCACAGCTTTGAAGTGAAGTTATGAAAAGAGGTTCAACCGCCACCTACAACGCGCCCAACAATACCAACAACGGAAGCAGAACTACCAGTGAACATCGACCCCTCGACAAAATCAGAAGTCCTGAATGCAATCAAGATGCTAAAAGCTGTAAAAGCAGCAGGATCAGATGGAATCCCAACAGAAGCATTGAAAATCGTCCCAAAGACAACAGCGGACTTGATGACGCCATTATTGGAGAAGGTGTGGAAAGAGGGCAAATTACCGAGGATTAGAAGAAAGGATACCTATTCAAACTGCCAAAGAAAGGAGATTTAAGTCAATGCAAAAACTGACGCGGAATTATACTCCTGTCCATTCCAAGCAAAATACTCAGCCGCATCATCCTGGAGAGAATCAAACATGCCGACCTGGATGAAAAAAACCAGAACAGGCCAGATTCAGGAGACTCAAATCATGTATTGACCGAATCGCCACACTACGGATCATCAATGAACAAAGCTTGGAATGGCAGTCAACTTCATTGACTTTGAAAAGGCCGTCGACAGCGTCGATCGAGAGGTGATTTCGCAACTACTTCGCTACTACGGGGTCCCATCGACAATTATACATCTCATCCAACACTTATACGACAATGCTGCATGCCACCGAGTAATCCACAACGGGAAACTTACAGAAGCCTTCGAAGTGAGGACGGGAGTGAGGCAAGGCCGTCTACTATCGCCAAAGATTTTCCTGTTTGCAGTAGATTGGATAATGCGACAGACAATGGGCAATGAGGAAACAGGCATAAAATGGACTCACACAAAACTTCGAGGATCTGGAATTCGCCGATAACATATATCTGATTTCCCACAAACTGGAAGATATGCAAGTGAAAAGCAACCAGCTGGCAGAACAAGCATCAGAGATACGATTTCAAGTGAACGTAGATAAAACAGAGGTGATGAAGATTCCTGGCCAACAACAACAGCAACAACAACAACAGACAACAATCAGCCAGCATAAATGGGAGGAACCTGAAAGAAACAACCTCCTTCACCTACCCACCTATCTGGGAAGCATCGTTTTAACTACAGGTGGAACTGATGAGGATATCAAAGCCAGAATCGGAAAAGCAAGGCAGGCTTTCATTACGCTCAAGTCTGTGTGGAGGTCAACAGCACTCAAGATCAAAAATAAGATCGGGATTTTCAACTCCAATGTGAAGTCAGTGCTACTATACGATTGGATCAGAGACTTGGCCAGCGCGTCATAAAGAGCACCTCAAACAAACTTCAGACTTTCATTGACAGTTGTCTTTGCTCAGTACTCAAGATCAGATGGTCAGAAAAGATCAGCAATAGTGAGGGATCTCTGGGAGTGAACCAACCCAGCAGGAATCGATTGTGAAACAAATAGGCAGGATGAAATGGAGGTGCACTGGCTTGGCCATACTCCGAGGAAACTACTAAGTGGCATCACTAGACAAGCCATTATTGCTCGACTGGAACCTGAAAGGGAAGCGACGAGTTGGTCGTCAGTCCGAGGGTGGGGTGACTTGGAGGAGGTCATGTGAAGAGGAGATGAAAGCATGTGGTCTGACTTGGAGCGGAGTGAAAAAGTTGGCAGAAAACAGAAGGCAATGGAGACGCGTGGCTGAAGCCCTATGTTCCTCTAGGAATTAAAGGATAAAATAATAATAATATGAAAAGAGGTATCCTTGCTGACTCATGTGTTCTTAATTACACGAAAAAGGGGATTTTTCATACCCTGAATAAATTGCATGCATTTATTCGTTTTAATTAGTTTGAATAAAGCAAGAACTACAGTGGTTTATGCAGAATAATATGGTGCCACCATTTACTTCTTCGGCTTCTCATCATCTGCTTACAGCCTAAATAAATTATGAGGTTTGTGCACAGAAAAGTTCTAACATACTTGCAAGTTTCTCATGATGTCAGTTGACAGAAGGTTCCACAGTTATCGAACAGCGTTCAGAAAATTACGCTTATATAGTTTTTACACAAGCTGTTCAAGTTTAAACAAAACAAATACACGCATACAATGGTGAAGGAGTTACGCAATAAAGACGAGAGATGCGTAAGATGCTGAGTGACTAATAAATTAAATCTGATGCTCACTAGTGACTGGCCCTATTCAGGCAGTTAACCTGGGGTTCTAGTGGGAAGCCGTGGCCAGTAGGGTACAGCAGGTCGAAGATGAGGCAGTAACTCATCGAAGAAGACATTGCGAAGTGGTCGCGCTATGTCGTGAACTGGCAGAAGTTAGAATTCAAGGACCATTGGATCGGGTCCCAGTGGCTCAATGGTCTACGAGCTCGCCTTGTAACCGGAAGGTACTCGTTCGAATCCCGATGGTTGCGTACTGATAAAGAGTCTCAAACTAGGACGAAACGGCTGTTCAGTACTCCCAGGTTTTCCAATGGTTCTCTAACTAACGTCAGCTCATGATTAAATCCTCCATGCAATCAAACAAAATCCCTACAAAAACCAATACTTGATAATAAATTAAATGACAATGTACTGGGTTCAACTCAAATTACTGAAACAAGAGACAGGCAAAATTACCCCTTATCAAAGAGGTGAGGTTAAAGGCAAAGATTACGTAATCAAATGAAGGAGAGAATAATTATATCCAGTTACCAGGGCAAGGAAGGACCAATAACTGTTTTTTTCTGAACACATAAATCTGGCATCAAGCGTTTGATCAAAATTGCTTCGGCAAACTTGATGAGAATCGAGCTCCCTTGTCTATTGATAATTTTTAAGGATTTCGTGATTTCCACCTCATGACCCGTATCGACAAGATAACTGGTAATAGTGCTAGTATAAGAGTTTTTTCCTTTGAGAAGTAGGCTTCTTAGTACAAGTTCAGAGAATTGGAGGTACGCCCTTCTTTCTGTTCTCCCAAACAATTATATCTCTTAAGCTAAATATTTTATTTATAAATCAAACTATCGTCTTTTTGTAGACTTCAGATGAGAATAGATATAATTTAGAGGATTTTGGATGCAGCAAAACTATCATTTCCCCGACATCTGTGAATGAAATGCCTCAGCGCATAAACTTCTTATTACATGACGTCTTGCGTTCGCGTTATCTATGGTTCATATAACTCCCAGAACATTAGAAATTTGTATGAAATATAATAAGAATAATCATTTTATTTCAAGCAACAGTTTCCCATATAGAATCGAATTTCCAAAGTTGTGCATATTGCAACAATTTATTTCCTTTTACAAACAAATACATATATAAAATAGTAAAGATAATAAATCGCTAAAACTAGAAGTTGGTGGAAGTAGAGTATATATAATAATAATGGTTAAGTTTCATTACAGACAATGGGTAAACATGTATTACAGAAATTTTCGGAGTATTTAGTTCCAACATATTTCCTCTTAACACAGAAAGTTACATGTTAAGTAATAATCTGTGGTACATTATTTATTGTAGCGTTGTTGCATGTGAAAGAAAAACTGATTCAGTGCGTTTTTTTTCATTTCTCCCAGGGATTGCATAGCATGTAGTGGGAAACGAATTAAATATGCGCGCGACTGTTATAATTGCACGATTAAAACAATTATAAGTACAGGAGAGTTTACGCACTTTGATGGAGAGAAATTCAGTTAGCCCAGTGATTTAAGCAGACCGCCAGTAACCGATGATGACAACTCTGGTCATAATTTGCTGTTTATTTAAAGATTATAAAGGAAGGTTCACAAGCTCTTTTCTAGCACTTGTCTCTTCACAAAAAATCCATGCTAACCATGTTATGGCTGAATTTTCATATTTAGCCGTAGAAGAACAAATTCTTATTGAAATTTTCCTGGTGTTAACCGAAGAGAAACAAGGAAATAGTTGCGAATAGAAAGAATGGTAAATATCAGACAAAACTACGTTAGCCAGTTTCTTGCAAGAATTAAAAATACCTATCAACAATAGGGTCAGTTATTTGAGTCAAAGACACAATGCTCACCCTAATTACAGCCTTCAAAGTCCCACGGAATATAAAATAGTCCTTTTTGAGAAGTTCAGGAAACTGAGTGAAAGAACAATAAAGAAGAATGGATAGAATACTTGAATGATTAAATTACAAGGGGAGAGTTGAGTTAAGTCAGAAACTCTCAACTTCTTTATGTCATAAGTCAACCAAAGGATTTTCTTAGAATTCAACAAGACAAGAGACGACCAACAGCCATTTGCAATATATGACTTATTTCCTACCAAGATACCACCGACATATAAAGAATCATTGAACTGAATCAGTCCATGCAAGTCTCGCTCACGTCTGAAACTTAAATTTACATTTCGACACTTGGAGGAATGTAATTTAAGACCACTGACTAACCTCGGATGTTAGAATAATCTAATATATCGTTGGCTCTGAAATTATCAGACCATCAGCATATTTAATGAAATTAGCTTTAGAAAACATTTAAAGTGTATTTTCGAACACACACGAGAAGTTTTCTTCAGTTGCTGAGAAATGGGAATATGTTTACAATCGGCCCTAACTTTAAACGTGACGCAGAAGATTATAATTTTGGTATAGGCACAGTCTTAATTTCTTTCCAAGCAATGGGCGCTTTTTCCCGTGAACTGATGTATCAAAGGTTCGCGTAGGAGTACACAATCAGAACCTCGGTTGTATGATAGAGCTAAGGATTTGAGACGTTTTAATACATCCCTTTCACCAAAATCTCTTAAATAATCATTTGTGTGAATGGGGGAATAAAGTACTACCATATTATCTTGTCGCCTTTGAAAAGACCGTCTTAAGTCGTTTTAAGTTAGGATAAGTATCAATATATTTTTGTCTGACTCGTGTAAGCTGATTGAAAACTTTCTGGATGTTGGAAGCATTTTTAAACGATGGAAATTTTTCATTATGTATTTCATTTATTCTTTGGATCTCACATTTTATTCTTTGAACACTTAAGCAAATTCTGTTTTTATATTTGAAGCCTTATTGAGCTGTGAAGACGATATTCTGAAAATCACAAAAATACTGTTTCAAAGGGATAGTAGGTAATGTTAGCGACAATAACTATCAAAATTTTATGGACGAATAGATTCCAGAGAGTACCTTGCAATATACAATTTAGTGAAAGAATATTGACATATAAATAGAGTTGTTCTAGAACTTTTTTTGCTAGGTGAACCGAAACCCTCTTATGTAATCTGCTATACACTTTCGGCAAAGCATGAATAATGCAACAGTCAGAATCATATAGGGTAACTCTTCTACAGGGATATGAAAAAGAGAAGACTTTCAGCGAAGAGACCCTTTTTAACGAATTCATTCACATAGCTGCACAACTCGCATTAATATATAATTCTTTGCTTGTGTGTGTGTGCATGAGGTTTGTCAAGTCTAGAAAGTTGATCAGGTAATAAAAGAATGATCTAATATCGAAACAATGTTAGTCAGATAGCAACTAAAGTGAGATTGAGTTAGTAAGTTCAATGACGTAATATAATTGACTAAAATGTTTCAACTTAGGTCAGGGTAGCAACAGAGGTAATTACAGGTAGAGACTAAGTAGAAATGGGGTAGATAATAATGCCATTTAAATTAGAACTGAAATTAAACAAATAAGTTGGATGACGTAACATAAATGACTAGAAATTGAGCGTTGGTCAAGTCAGTAACAGTGGTAGTGAGGTGTAGAAATTAAATCGGGTGGGGGTAGAGAACAAGAAAGTTGAAAGTGTAAAATATTACAGTGGAGAAGGCAAAATAATATTAATGAAGAGACAGAAAAAAAGATTAGATAGAATTTACTAGTCGGGTAATAAGAGAGATTACGTTCTTTGCAAGTGTAGTGATTGAGCGAACTTCTTCTGTATGCAGAGTTCAGAGCTTTGCAAGTGAATCCCCATTGCTTCTGCAGTTTGAAGAAGTCTGATTCGTACATCTTTAGGAAGACTACTTCTTACTCTGGTGACGACTTTTAAGTTTGTTTGCGGTGTAGCTTGGTGTCCAGATCCTATCAGATGTTCTAAGATGGAGCTGCGGGGACATCGTTTTCCTCCTTTGTAAAACCGTGTTGGTAAGTGTTCGGTGATACGCTTGGAAAGCGACCGCTGGGTACGGCCGACATACCTGGCTTCACGCGAGCAGATGAATTGATAAATACACATTGATGAGGCCAGCAGTGATAGCTTATCCTTCACATTCAAATGAACCATAGGTTTTGTGGAGAAGGTTAGTCGTATTTCAGCTGCGAAGAAGGTATTCTTAAGTGAGAGCGACAGTCGAATTTTTAGTGTTTCCGCAGGTATATCTGCATTGAATTGAAGGTTCATGTAGAGTATTTTGTTTCGGAACGCTAAGCATGGGCGGCTTTTCTGGTCTAGGATTCATAGATTTTTTATTAGATTACATTGCAAAATTAATTTATTAGATTTATTGCAAAAATGGATACATCTGAGAAAGTGGACTGTGATATTGTGAAAAAATTTATAACGTCCATATAAGAATATTTGCTAAAATAATTTCTACGCCACCTAACGGTGATACAGTCTATATTGTCACTGGAAAAAATCAGAAAATGCATGATACAATGCAGACCACTTGGTATTAATAAATATGGCTACTTATCTAGCATGGTTTTTCTTCAAGCTGTGTCTGTCTTATCAGAAAACTGTAAGTCTATTTGCTGAAATTAAGTTTTCCACATACTGGTGGTGCGGCCAGTTCTCTTGAATTGTTAAAACACTAGCATTTTAATATACATTTACAGATTATAAAAATTGAATATACTCCAATACACTCGATAGACACAGGAAATATGAATGACTTTGATAGAACCTAGGTTCTATAGAAAGTTTTGGGTTCGTTTAGAGAAAAACTGCAGTAGCCATACACATATTGGTGAATCCAAACACCTTTAATATAAGAGGTGGTATGTTAGCTAATGCATCTCAAGTCCTGATTACTAGATAAAAAATGAATATGTATCACTAATTTATCCTACTTAATCTAATTTCCTGATTGTTTATATCTTCTTATGGAAAGGATAATAAATGATTTACGACTGTTCCGTCATACACACATACCACTGTATACCGCATACACATATACCTTTCATAATCAGTTATCCTTGACCATGAACTTTATTCGAACGTAATCACAAAAGGTTTGATGAAAATTACACACTATAAAACAGTCTTTAACAAAAGTAGATTATTAATGGTAAGTCTTTAGTTCAATTTTTTGATCACAGTTCATGCCTTTTTTGTTTATTTTGTTTTTATATCTGTTCATGATTCAAATGACTGGACAAAGTTTCAAAGACAAGATGGGTCGTGTTGTAGATATACTTCTGTTATTTTAATTTTGTTTAATTCCCTTGAAATTCGGAGCAGTTTGGGTGAACAAAACGTTTAAACTACTTATTTTAACTTAGCTGAGATTTTACAAATATAATTTTTACATATGTCTATTCCTCATTTGGTGACCAATTATTTTAAGACATTTTAGACTCATTAGCACAAAAGATATAGGAGTAAAATGAAGCAGTGTGATTCGATAGGAGATGATATTTTGGCAGCCAAACGTTCAAGGAGACCTCCTCGACTTAAACTTCACTACTTCTTCAAAGGTCATCAGCTATTGTTGATTTCCAGAAAGCGATGAAATACTCAACAGACTATTCATACAAACATCTAAGCAAATTAGCATCCTGCTAATGTACAATGAGACTGAAATTGTCATAGACTAATCCGAACATTTTTGTGCATTCTATATGCATATATATATATATATATATATATATATATTGCTAACACTGACCTAGTTCTAGGATATTATTTAGTAATTTTGCATACAGTGAGACTGTATTCGCTTTCCGTCTATAGAACGAATTCCCTTAATAGTAACTGACAGAATAGTTTATCTCATGGGTTTGTTAGTGAGTAGAATTTCGGCCAATTATACAAACATCAATAATAAGAATAATTAAAACAATTAGTCCCTTTGATAAATTTGAATACAGCATTTAGAAGACAAATTTCGCGAGATGATGTCATTTCGTAGTTTCATTACAACCGCTTCAAAACTAACATTATTATTTTTATGATTTCCTTCTATTCCTAGGGCTTCAGCCGCGCGTTTCAGGTTCATCCCATTTCTGCTGGCTGATTGTTGTCTGTCGTCGCTGTTGCTGTTGTTGTTGGCCAGGAATCTTCATTACCTCTGTTTTCTCTATGTTCCTCTGAAGGTCTATCTTCTCTGGATGCTTCTTCTGCCAACTTTTTGCTTTTCACTTGCATATCTTCCAGTTTGTGGTAAATCAGACATATACCGTCGGCGAAGTCCAGATCGTCCAAGCTTTTTATGTAGGTCCATTTTATGCCTGTTTCCTCTCTGCTCCAGCCACTGTCTGTCACATTATCCGGTCTTCCGCAATCAGGAAAATCACTGGAGATAGTAGGCAGCCAACTTGTCTTACTCCTGTCTTCACCTCGAAGGATTCCGTGAGTTTTCGCTGAGGATTAGATGGCATCATCGTACAACTGTTAATGAAATGCATAATTGTCGGTGGCACCCAGAAGTAGCGAAGTAACAATATAACAATAATAAAATAAAGTTCATGACTCAGTTATATAAAAACCAAGAGTACGTACTAATGACCAATCATACTTAGATAGGTCATGTAGTCCATGGTAGGCGAAGGTAGAAGTCTATTGTTTTTTGTACTCACACTTTAGGCTGTATGTGATTAATCCAAGGGGCTTCCATCACCTTCAGTAACCTTGAATTAGAGATATATGAAATAATTGTGAAACAGTAATTAATATCGATTTTGCGACTTGACATAATTAAGTGTTTTGCAATGGATGATGCTGGATTTCTATTCAAATTAATTGTATTTGGATTTTCTATATGTTTTAGTAACCAATTTGGAACATGTTCTTTTCGACGACATTGGAACGTTCTATTGGTTCTACCTATATAGGTGTCACAGCAGCTGCAGTTGAACTTGTAGATACAATTTAAAGTCGAGTCCACAGAATTTCTTCCTTGAATCGTAGGTACAGGGGTCGAAAATGTTTGGCATGTGAGAAAAAGAGATGAGGCGTAGAATGTGCGTTTGATGGCTGACCGAAAACTTTCAGCTGTCAACTGCATAATCTGGTCACCCTTGAATGGTAGGTTGATGAAGACAGCTTTCTTCAATACACAAGCTGTCTTTTCTAGATTTTATCTATCCTTACTGTGACAAGTGATGAAGTTCTCTGGATAACCACTAGCTAATAAAACTGAATGTATATGTCGAAGCTCATCCATCAATGTGTCACTCGTGCATATTTTTCGAGCCCTTTAGAACAAACATTTCACTAGGGAACGTTTATACTGGGTAAGAAAAAAACTAGTGAAATGAAGATATTGTCCACTCCACGTCTGTTTACGAAAAATAAATCGCTGAATCGTTCAATCATCTATCCTGGTCATTATTATTCATTATTATTATTATCATTCATTTCGAGTTCGGATTTCACTTGGATTTTTGAATGAATATGATTAAATAGAGTAATTAAGTTTTTAATGGATTTAATATGGTTACCAATAATGAGTGTGTCATCTACATAACGTTTGTATAGCATAAATTGAGTTCAGTACTCGGTACTTGAAAAATAATCTTAATTGCTGCCCGTTTGTTATTCTTCCTCTGGGTTCTAATTGGAGAATAGGACTTCTACAGCACATCTGTATTTCATCCTTCTCTCTATAATCTTCTTTAGGTGGTGTCATGATTGCCCGTGAACTTCTATCCCTCACACAGTCTCTTCCATGTCGTCCTCGGACTCAAGTTCAATATATAGATCCCCACTCTGATTTCACTGGAGGTCATGGTACATGATGTCATCTGACAGTCACCTCAACATGTGTCCGATCTATCTCTATTTTCCTTGACATGTTTGTTGAAAGATAGATTATTGTTTGGTTCGTTTCCAAGGTTCCTTGTGCCTAATTCCTTCTGATCTTCAGGATGGAATTAGCCATGGTAGTTGTTGATTAGAATCTGAGGTTGTTTGTTCGAAATGCTTTTAATGACGCTCCAAGTTTCTAACCCATACAGAAGGGTAAACTTAAAATTGGCGTTGAAAATCTGAATTTTCTTCTTTATGTCTGTTCGATTACTACCTCTTGAATGACTGCAATAGTTTACTGTGATACAGCCCAAAATGAAGCCTACTTTTCCTTCTTTCCTAATTTCTCTAATGAATTGGTAAAATTAACCGAAACTGTTTTTTTATATTTAAGCTAAGCATTTATAGTTTACGCTGAAACTAGATATTGTATGGTTTTATTTAACCTGTATAAATTTTTAGTTCAGGAGTTAAAAATATAGTGATGACTTTTATTAAGAAACAGTAATTTAATTTTAAAAACAGGAAATACATATGACCAACAGTTATTATTATTGTTCCCTTCGATTCCTAGTGGAACATAGGGCTTTAGCTGCACGTCTCCACTTACTCCTGTTTTCTGCTCTACTTTTCACCTGCATCCATGTTAGTCCACACTGTTTCAACTCCTCTTCACACCATCTCCTCCATGTCACTCTTGGACGTCCCGCTCGCCGCTTCCCTTTCGGGTTTCATTCGAGCAATGGCCTGACGTGCACGCGATGTCACCCAGCGGCCTCCTCAGCGAGCAAGTGTCCAATCCATCTCCACTTTCTCCTGCATATTTGTTGATTGGCTACTGGTTGTTGTTTTGTTTGTTCCCAGCCATAGTTTCTTGTTGGTGATTCTTTCCAGCCCGGCCATCTGATCTTTAGTATACAGCCAGCGAAGACAGTTGTTGGTTGATGAAGGTCTGCAACAGGCTGTTGGAAAAATTCTTTGTGACTCGCCCGCCAAGTTTCTCATCCGTATAGAAGAACTGACTGACTTGAGGTTTTATTAAAAATCCGACTGGATTTTGTTGTTGATGCTGAATGACGAAGATTTCCAGATTGATTTCAGGTTGATGAATGTGTTTCTCACTCGCCTTCCCGATTCTCGCTGGATTTGACATCCTCGACCGTTCCGACTGCCTGTAGTTGAGACAATGCTCCCTAGATAAGTGAATGAAGTAAATTTTTTCAAATCCGTACCGTTGACGGTGACTGGCGCTAGATGTTGCTGCTGTTGTTGTTGTTTTTGGTTGGTTGGTTATTTCATAACCTCCGTCTTGTCTATGTTCACTTGGAGTCCTTTCTTTGCTGCTTTTGTGAATAGTTTGTCGGTTTTCACTTGTAAGTCCGACATTATTTGATTTTAATGAAAAATAACTAAAGTAACCATAGGTTATTTAATAACGCAATATTCAGTGAAGAGACTTTTTTCAAAGAAATTTACTATCAACCTGTACAATCATATATAGGTCGTTTCTTATAAGTTATATTCCGCGAAGAAATTTAAATAATCGTGTAAATACATTAAACAGTAATAATGTGAGATGGAGTTAAAATGTTTGTCATTATATTCATAATCAAATATCAAGTGTCAAGCGACAAAACAAGTGATATAATATATAGAATAGTTCATGGGATGCATAGAAGCTGAAAGGGGATGTTTGATTATAGGATTAGTAGCTAAATATAAAACGCCCCTAATACAGTGTGAAATTCGATTAGATAGAATTCAATATTGCGAAACATTTTCGATTTATAATGATAAGTGAGGCGAGAGGAAACATTTTTAAGTGAGAATAGTAAAAATAATGCTAACAATGATCATAGTGATGAGGGAAAGGTACTTAAAAAGTAGATTAACTAAATAAGCAAAATAAGAAATGAAAAAAATAAATACTTATCCCTCTTCAGCCCACGTTGAAATGGGGATTGTACACAATTCTTTTGTACACAAACGTTTGGCTTGAATTCGTGAATAGCCATGGCCTCATCTGTCTTTAGAAATTAAGAACGAATAAAACGTGTCTTTATCATGAATTCGAAAGATGATCTCATACTTATGGTCGGGTTCGGTAAAGTGAAAAAAACCGATTAAGTGTTCTATAGCTTCGCACACCTATTTTCTCCATTAAAACTATTCTGGAATCTGCTGTCGTATCCGTGTGGAAAGCCTTCTCTGACTACAGCCATTATACTTTGCTCTACAGCAGCAGATGAAAAGATAGATGCATATGGAAGAGACCGGAAGAGCGAGCTTATGTTTTACAAAGACTGAGAACAGCTTAAGGCTAGTGAAGGTCGTTTGTAATTTTGCAACAAACAACGTATTGCTGACTAATTTAGAGAGACGATTTTTGAGCATATCGGAAGCCTTATCATGTTTGAATTTCAAATACATGAATATGGTTTCCTTTGGAAGTGAGTCAGTAATGAGTTTTGACTGCTTATCTTAAGTGTTTTGTCAATACATTGGTTTGCGCAAAGTTTTTTGCTAGCGCGACTTCTAGGAAGGAAAGTTTGGAGTCAACGCTGTCAGAACTACAGATGTTTCTCACCCTAAAGGACAGAGAATGAAGTAATTTCCTTTCTCTGGAGATAGACAACTAACCATAGAAATTAGTTGGTTGTTCATTCCATGTACGTTTCCACTGGATGGATCTTTTGAGAAGTCCATCATTGCGTCCATTGAGGCACACATCAAGACAAGGAATGCTTAGTTCAGATTCCTTTTCCATGGTGAATTGCAGAGAAGGATGGCAGTTGCTGAATGCAGAAAAGATATCATCAAGAATTACGTTATTATCTCAGATAACGAAAGTGTCATCTAAGCATCTTCTAAAAGTGTCAAAGCAACTGATATTTTGACTAAACTGTAAGTTTTCATTCTCTGACATAAAACAATCCAACCAGCAGTGTACTGACTGGTGAACCCACTACAATTCCATTTGTCTATCTAAAAGTCTCATTACTGAAATTAAATTCAACATTTAACGTGTATCTCAATAGAAGCTCTTCGAGGTAGGTTGCCGGCAACTCTAAGTTTAAACTATGCACACTAAAATAATCGCAAATTTCGCAGACAGTATAGGCGAGAGGTACATTAGTGTATAGCGAAGTCACATCTAATCAGAAAATGACTTTGTCTGAGACATTAAAATCTTTATTATTCTCAATAAATGTAAATGTATCATTAACCGAAGACTTAGATACCTGGCTTCTAGATGGTTCAAGTATTTCAGCTAGCCATTGACCAACTTCTCTACAAGCAGAACGCGCCATATTAAGAATTCAAAGAAGGGATGATCCTGCTTTGTGGATTTTCGTTAGTTCATACAAGCGTGATCCTGTACGTTCATATAAATTTGAAGAGACTAAGGATTTAAGTGTTGGTTTGTAAGGATTTGATTGGTTTCAGGATTTCATCATGAGCTGACAGTAGTTAGAGGACCATTGGAAAACCTGGGAGTACTGGACAGCTGTTTCGTCCTAGTTTGGGACTCTTCAGCAGTACGCGCCCGCCGGTCGCGCTATGTCGTCAAATGGCAGAAGTTAGAATTCAAGGACCATTGGATTGGGTCCCAGTGGCTTAATGGTATACGAGCTCGCCTTGTAACCGGAAGGTCCTGGGTTCGAATCCCGGCGGGTGCGTACTGCTGAAGAGTCCCAAACTGAGACTAAGGATTTATTCTTCATGTTGTTTAAAACATTTATCTGTTGACTTTTAATTAAGTATGTCCTGTTTTTATCACCAATGTGTTTAGCGAATTTCATTTGATCAGAAAGGATCACTAAGATTTATCGTTATAATCTTGGAGATTCGTCACGACACCCCCGCACCTTTATATGGGCGCCACATGATAATATCATCATTCTTCTATACTTCTTTTAGTTAGTCAAAAGATTATTCGAGCATTAGTAAACTGGTAAAAAAAAGCATTCCACAATTGTAGATCTGAACTGCGGTAATTATTATATGATAATAATTGTTTTCCCACTTGTCACTTGATATTTAATTGTGATTGTAATGACAGATATTTTAACTGCATCTTTTACTTTTATTATTATTATTATTTAATCCTTTAATTCCGAGAGGAACAAAGGACTTCAGCCACGCGTCTCCATTGCCTTCTGTTTTCTGCCAACTTTTTCACTCCGCTCCAAGTCAGACCACATGCTTTCATCTCCTCTTCACATGACCTCCTCCAAGTCACCCCACCCTCAGACTGACGACCAACTCGTCGCTTACCTTCCAGGTTCCAGTCGAGCAATGGCTTGTCTAGTGATGTCACTTAGTAGTTTCCTCAGAGTTTGGCCAAGCCAGTGCACCTCCATTTCTTCCTGCCTATTTGTTTCACAATCGGTTCCTGCTGGGTTGGTTCACTCCCAGAGATCCCTCACTATTGCTGATCTTTTCTGACCATCCGATCTTTAGTACTGAGCAAAGACAACTGTCAATGAAAGTCTGAAGTTTGTTTGAGGTGCTCTTTATGACGCGCTGGCCAAGTCTCTGATCCGTATAGTGAGTAGCCAGACTGACTTCACATTGGAGTTGAAAATCCCGATCTTATTTTTGATGTTGAGTGCTGTTGACCTTTACACAGACTTGAGCGTAATGAAAGCCTGCCTTGATTTTCCGATTCTGGCTTTGATATCCTCGTCAGTTCCACCTGTAGTTAAAACAATGCTTCCCAGATAGGTGGGTAGGTGAAGGAGGTTGTTTCTTTCAGGTTCCTCCCATTTCTGCTGGCTGATTGTTGTCTGTTGTTGTTGTTGCTGTTGTTGTTGGCCAGGAATCTTCATCACCTCTGTTTTATCTATGTTCACCTGAAGTTCTATCTTTGATGATTGTTCTGCCAGCTGGTTGCTTTTCACTTGCATATCTTCCATATTGTGCGAAATCATACATATATCATCGGCGAAGTCCTGATCCTCCAAGTTTTGTGTCAGTCCATTTTATGCCTGTTTCCTCATTGCCTATCGTCTGTCGCATTATCCAATCTACTGCAATCAGGAAAATCATTGGTGACTTTCATTATTATTTAATGTATTTACAACCTTATTTAAATTTCCCCACGGGATATTATTCCTTGGAAACGATATATATACGATTGTACAGCTGGATAATAAAATGATTTAAAAGAGTCTCTTCGCAGAATATTGTGTTTTTTTAAAGCTACAACTGGAATAAATGAATTATAACTTATTTGCTGTTCATAATCATTTTAAAATGATTATGATTACAAGCAAGAAATTGTGCAAGACACTTCACTGGTAAATAACTTTGTATCTCTATGTGCCTTATCAAGTTAAATTATTTCGTGATGCAGTTATACCGCACCTCAGTGGTAAAAGTCCGAAACTCAGTGAGCTAGTAGTTTATTTAGAATTTCCCATTTTTGTGGTCGATTTGCCTACTAACTGAGTATGTCGGCTTATTTTTAGTGGATGCCAGCTAGCAGTGGAATCCAGGATACGCACTTGTTATCTGGGACTCGTAAACCAGATGTACCTGTACTCTACACTGAGTGATGGAGAATAAGTGGCAAATAAATCATCCAGCTCAGAAACCACACAACTATATCGAAATCCCTTACCCGAGCTACGAGTCTTCTTCATTATATCTACAGCAACTTATGTTCGTCACAATCAATTATATGAGACCGTGTGAATCACAATTGCTTTAAATTTGAGTTAAAGTGAACATTGTCTTAATGTTTATGTATACTGAATTGCATTGTTTGAGGTGAAACTCTGAAAAAATAGCTAAACAATGAATGTCAAACTCAAAGTCAAAATCAATCAGTCATCTTTAGTTGGATTCATCGCCCTTCAAACTGCTTAGGCAAAAGATTTAAAAAGTAAAATTGGAATGAAATATAAAACTTAATTTACTGTTTGATTATAAAATTCATCTATTGGTTCATAAAAATTACTAAATTATTCTTTTCAACAAGTAAAAGTATTTGAAATGCCTAAAAATACCAAGGCTTAATACTTATTCACTCTAATCAGTCAATGGTTTGCAGTCTGTTTTTAACTTACCAAAAGGATGCATGCACCTAATTCATCAATATCACAGTTTATGGCTTCACAAGGAGGGCACAGTTTAGATTGAGCAGTTGTATTTTCCACATACGGATGACTACTCATTAATCGATATTGCAAGTAGGTAAAAATGAAGGCACCTATCAATATAAATCGACCATTCGAAAGCAATGACTTCACATAAGAATAGAGATAAATATTCAGACTACGGGATTTATGAGGATTTTGATTAATTTCACATTGTCAGATTTCTTCATGAGCCAAAATCAGGTTAAGAGATCTCTGGAAACAGGGAACATTGGTCAGCTGTCTTGTCCTATTTTGAAACTCTTCAACCGTGTGACTTCATGTTCCCGCCACTGATTAAATCCCGAACCTTCGGGTTACGAGGTCAAGTTCCTTGAGCATTCAGCTACTTCAGGTGGAATTCAATAATAACCTATAAATTTTGACTTTTTCATCTCGTTATACGGCGCTACCCTTACCAGTTCTTTCAATGAAAATCCTCGTCAGGAGTTTCTTCCTGTAGCCTGCAGCTCCAAATTTCAGTCCCTGGTGGGCTGATGAATGTGTATTATTGAACAGTATGAAACAGATGTTCAGTGCTGTCTGCTTTTCAATGATCTCTCAAATTGATGATTATTCATAAAAAAAATCTAACAAATGAAACTAAGGACAAAGTTATCTAGCTGTTTTTTTCATAAACACATCATCAATACTTCAATGCAAGACGTAAGTTAAAAAAAGTGGAATTCAAATATGCAACAAGAAACCACTCAAACCAAGCAATGGTAATCAAATATTCCACGAGACAACCTGTTTACAAGTGGTCATTGAATACCATTCATTTCTGAAGATAAGAAAAAAGGGAAGGTTTTCTTTTCTCTTAACTAGTATTTCTTCAACTAACTTCATGAAAAAAAGTTCTTTCCTAACAAAATACATTTAAAAAAAGTAGGAACGATTATGTCAAGGAGTAGAATGAATTGTATTACTGTTATAAAACGTGTTATCTAGCTACTTGACTTATTTTTTTATCGGTTTAACACAACAACACAGGAACACATAGTAGTTACAGAGAATCTCTTGGGCAAATTAAAGATTTGGTTGTCTAGATAAGATAAAAAGAATGTTGACTGGATAAATCGATTTCATACTGCTAATATAACTGTACTTATACTACTTGTCGTAAAAAATCAACTGGTTGTTAACTGATTATATATATATGTATTTATATACACTAAGCATCCTGAACCAATGTAGAGACTGAAGAAGATCCATGGTATACTGAGAATACATCAATCAGGATGTACCTAGAAGTCTAGCAGTGAATACAAATTATAGAGAAAAAGCTGAGCATTAATCAAAATCCTACAAACATATCAGATAATCGAATAATTCAGCATATTGTCAAACAGGAAATGTCATCCATTTAAACAAGGAGTTATAGCTTAATGTTTAATATGTAAGAATGGCTATGATTATGTGCAACCCAGTTAGCTTCATGTGCCAGTAAATATTTCATACAAAAATGGTTATGTAACTCCACATTATCAGAAATCAAACAATGGTCCAAGGAAAACGGTCTTACCTTAAATCCAACCTTAAATGCCAAACAGTCAATTTCACCTTTAGGCTTAAATCTGACCCAAACAAACTGGTTAGAACTCACGAGGTCTGCAACATAGATGGCACTGAAATAGAAACAAAGTCGGAAATTAAATATCTAGGCTTCATTCTATCTGCTGATTTTTCCTGGTCGTCTCATATCTTGATGATTTCTAAGAAAATATTCCGTCTTACTTTCTACATCAAGAAGTTAAGATATTCTGGTATAACCCAACCCTTACTCCTACAATTCGTTAACTCTTGCAGTCTACCTACCATTCTCTATTGTTCCCTCTTAGTTTTTCCTCGTTCGCTGAAGAAAGACTATACCTTGTTACGCAGGATGTTAAAGGTTGTCAGTAGGGTAAGCTACGTGCCACTCAACAAGCTTGTTGATATTCTGGTTTACAGGCATTTGGACTCATGTGAAAAATGGGCTAAATCAATTTTATCTAACTCACACCACCCTCTTCATTCACAACTCTCCCCGTTGTATCTCATCAGGCAAAACCAGAAACCTATATAGAAAACTATATGCTCGCACTAGTAAGTGCAAAAACTTAGCTTGTGTTCTGTGTGATAAAGATAGCACTAGGCGTGATACCTGTAACTTATTAAATAGTCAGTAGAATAATTGGATTTCGTCTTTCCAACTCATATCATTTATACGTACAATGTTTTCTTTCTTTCTTTTCCTTTTCTCTCTCTCTCTTTCTTTCTCTGTTATGTGCTGCTGCTGTTTCTTTCTTCTGCTTACGCCAGTAAATATGCAAGCATCTGCTTTTCTAACACTTTCAAACACTCTATTCAATTTTTAGCTTTGCTACCGACATACCAATATGTTATTGTCATAATGAACTGAGATTTCCTTAGTCTATGTAGAATTTTATTTATTGCTAATGTACTAACTGGATGCAGTACTGTAGATGTAAAATGCTGAGAATTCCATTCTGTATCACAAGTACTGTTTTGGAATAAAGCAAATTGTTATTATTATTATTACCTTGAGAACAGTATGCAGGTGGAGTTGTCTATTGTGATGATGGTATGCTTTCGGATAGATTTTAAAGTATGTGAAGTAGACAAATTGTTTACCTGAAAACTTTACAAACAGACTTAAACCTACTCAAGTGAGAGTCGAACACCTAATAGAATATTTTGTGCCTCCCAAGACCGATTTAATGGAGTCAGTTTGGTGAGTTTTATTGAAAGGTGTTTAAACAAATGTTTTGCAGCACAAAGAGCTAATCTAACCTGAAAATATTATCTAATAATTGTTACAGTGGAAACAAAGAGACAGCTCAGAAAAAGACTGAAAAATCATAGACAATTCTTATTCATTTATTTTTATTTTGAATAAAACAATTGAAAATATAAATGAATATTAAACTAATATAGATGAGTGGATAATGAGGGCAGTTTATCCAACAAGTGTTAGAACATGAAGTATATATTTAATAAAGCTAATTTTTTCTTGTTCATTATATCTATTCATAGGTAATTCACAGTAGTTTTTGATGCATTTCTATTTCTTTGTTCTTTCCATTAGCTATATATATATATATATTATGCCTATTATCTATGTGTTTAACAATTCATCTACTTACTTTGTTTATTTCAGTGAATGACAATGAGTTCTAGTTTCTGTTATTTTTTAAATACGCTGCTGTTTAGTTTTACTTTCTGTTAATGAATGATTTCATTATGTGCATTAAAACAATAATCCACTGCTTTATTTAATTAGTTTTAATGTAAGAGACACATTTCTATGGTTGACATATTAACAAGACAAAATATTCTTACTAGGATTACATTACTAGAACATTACTGAATCATCTTATATAACATCATTTTACTTAGAATAAAAATGGAATTCCTGAGCCATTAACAATTCAAAATTTGTTTCAAAGACAAAAATGGAATTAGAATTTTATCATGAGCTGGCATCGGGTAAAGGACTATTAGAAAACCTGGGCCTGCTGGACAGTTAACTGTTTCGTCCTTACTTAGGACTCTTCATCAGCACGCACCCCACTGAAGTTCGAACCCAGGAACTTCTGGTCATATGAGGAGCTTGTTAGTCATTAAGCCAATTCGGCCCGATCCAATGGCCTTCTACTAATTTATGATATAGTGCGACCACTAACGAATGTCATCGGCGAGTACTTATCTTCACATCTGACCTGCTGTGCCCCACTGGTCAAGAATTTTCACTAAAACCCAGGTAACCATCTGTCTGAATAAGACCAGTCACTGGTGAGCATCAGACTTATATTCAAGTGTTGGTTTACACTACCTCAATACCTTGAATACATCTGAAAATGAAACATTTTAAACATCCAGAGGAGATTCAAGTTGTCTTTTTGAAAGAAAATAAATAGTCAGTTTGTAAACAGACTTCTGAGACACTATACCTTAGAATATCCACAACTATTCTTTTGTGAATATTTTTCGTATTCGGAGAAGCTATGAAAACCTGAGGATAGTATAGTCTCCAGGATAATCTAAAGTCTAAACCATATTCAGTTGACCATACATAGACAAGCTGATATAAGGAAAAAATTTTCACTGATTAAAATACGTGTCATTCAGCTACATAAATTATTAGTATAACATGAATAAGAGTGTAGCGATGAACTTGCTACTGTTAATACATTCTTGAATTCCTAACTGGTTGATTTTAGCTAGCCGAATTTGTCTGTTGTTGTTGTTGTTGCCATGTCGATTTCTACTACGGACATCAACGTTTGGTAGCTCCGTAGTCTAGTGAATAATGGCTTGACGTTAGAAACTATGAGTATTCTATTCAAGTGTTCTTGACAATACTACGATATACTAGGGATGAAAATCTAGTTAGCTGATAAGTCCCGAACCGGAAGAGACTAGCATAGCCGATTTCAGTCTAAGAGTAATACCATTATATTTGATCACACAAATGAAAATGAATTTCATAAATTTATTCCCTTAAATGAATTTGAACAAAGCAAGAACTACAGTTTTAGCAGAATAAAGTGGTACCATCTTTTATTTCGTTGCCTTCTCGTCAGCTGCTTACATGGCAAAGACATGATTAAATATATCTACAACAACAATTTTAACATACTTGCATAGAGTTCAGTTTAAACAAAAATCAATCGATCAATATACTCATACACTTAAAATATATACATATATAAATATGCAATGTTAACCACTATTCCGAACAATAACAATCAAACACAATGGAAACTTTTAGCATTTCACATTCGGAGGAAAGAGAGGTGAAATTATCCAGTTACCAGGGCAATGAAAGACTGATAACCGCTTCTTTCTGGACGCATAAATCAGGTTTCAGGCGCTTGATGGAAATGGCTTCAGCAAACTTAAGGAGAATTGAGCTATTTTGCTTATTGATAATTTTGAACGACTATTCGACGTTCACCTCATGACCCGTGTCGAGGAGATGCCTGGCAATGGCACTGTTTAAAGCATTTGTTCCCTTTAGAGATCAGCCTTTTGGTACATGTTCAGAAAATCGTAGATATGCTCTTCTTTCTGTCCTTCCAATGTAACTGCTCCCACACATACATGTAAATTTGTATACACAGTTGGAGGTAACATGAGAAGGGTATCTATCGATTTTCGATTGCACCAAAGAGCAAGTTGTTCGATAGATGGGAACGATCTTAGCTGCAGGATACGCTATGGCTAGTGATTTACCCAGCCTTCTGTTGATCATCGCTGCAATATTTTCACCTTTATAATCAAGCTGAAGGTAGACTGGCTTTTTTTCACTGTGATTTGTTTTACATTTGTGACTTCAGATCTTCCATACTTGTTTATGAACCTTTGAGGATACCCATTTCTCTTCAATATATTTTCAAGGTACTCAAACTCCTCCTCTAGTTTCTCTTTAGAGCATATTCTTCTCTCTCTATAGTGCAAAGTCTTGACTAGACCACATTTAAAGCTATGTGGACAAAAGCTATTACAATGCAAGTATTGTCCTTTCCATGTGGGCTTTCGATAAATTGACTTTTGAAGACTACCGTCTTCTAGGCGTTCCGTGGCTATGTCGAGGAAGTGAAACTTTCCGTCACTTTCATGTTCAATAGTGAAGTCAATATTGGCGTGTGCACCATTGAATAATCTTAGAAAGTGTGAAGCATGACTTTTATTTTTGCACACTATCTGTATCTGCGGGAGCAGTTACATTGGAAGGACAGAAAGAAGAGCATATCTACGATTTTCTGAACATGTACCAAAAGGCTGATCTCTAAAGGGAACAAATGCTTTAAACAGTGCCATCACCAGGCATCTCCTCGACACGGGTCATGAGGTGAACGTCGAATAGTCGTTCAAAATTATCAATAAGCAAAATAGCTCAATTCTCCTTAAGTTTGCTGAAGCCATTTCCATCAAGCGCCTGAAACCTGATTTATGCGTCCAGAAAGAAGCGGTTATCAGTCTTTCATTGCCCTGGTAACTGGATAATTTCACCTCTCTTTCCTCCGAATGTGAAATGCTAAAAGTTTCCATTGTGTTTGATTGTTATTGTTCGGAATAGTGGTTAACATTGCATATTTATATATGTATATATTTTAAGTGTATGAGTATATTGATCGATTGATTTTTGTTTAAACTGAACTCTATGCAAGTATGTTAAAATTGTTGTTGTAGATATATTTAATCATGTCTTTGCCATGTAAGCAGCTGACGAGAAGGCAACGAAATAAAAGATGGTACCACTTTATTCTGCTAAAACTGTAGTTCTTGCTTTGTTCGAAAATGAATTTGTCGACCCGTTATCTAATGCAACCGTTTCTACTTCTTACAATGTGATATTTTCCTTTGGTGACTGAAATGAATTGTTCAATTTGAAGATTTTCGGAACTTGAAGAGAATGATTTGAGGAATGAATGAGAGTCGACTAAACGCTTAAAACATTTGACACTTTGATCTGCCTGTTGTCGAAATCCATCAACTAGTTTCTACAGCGTCAATTCACATTAGATTTAGATCAACGTTCACTGAACTTAGTATATAACATTCGTGTAGTGAAGGTGTGAAATACCACTGAATAATAAAGTGAACAATTTTTGTTGCTATGTCGCAACAACATAAAAATCCATGATATTCAAAACGAAATCACTATATTGTACTTTTGAAGAGTAAATGGTGTTTGTTGAATCATTTCAATGTACAGTCTATACAAGTCAAAAAAAATTAGTAATAACAGTATTTTTCTTTAATGAGAAGTTGATGACTAGCGAATTCAGATGACACACATACACAAACACACGCCTTCAAGTCAATAAGTTTTATTACTTCACTTATACCACATGCATTCTTTTGACCTTCTCTGATTATATCGTAACTGAAGTGTATTTAAACTGTTGAGATAATTAGTGAAACAATCGGTAATCGTTTAACACATATTTGATAAACATGTCAGATAAAAGCTGTCAAATCATCACGCCATTTTCGTTAGGAAGTAACTACCCACTGATTTTATTAGAGGTCAATGTGTTTGCATAACTATTAGGTTAGATAAACGTTTGACTTTTTGTTTATGCGATTGATGATACACAGTAGGCGGTATCTAACGCTCAGTTAATAGGACTGTCCAAACTAAATAATATTTTTCATGGACGATCAAAATAAAGAGCCGGATTTTTTTCATACTTCCATAGGTGGGTGATAAAACGCTTTAAATTTTTAACATCTAATGCCTTGTCTTATTGTACAGATCAGATAGCTGACCAGAAAGGATTAGCAATGCGGAACACTGAGAACGAATGAACTGAGAACCTATTTGCCAGTAAATATGCTTCATGAAATGGAGACACATCGGACACACTTTGAAGAGACCGTTGAGTGACATCGTCCGTCAACCAGTCACTCAAACAGCACTCGAACAGAAAATGCTGGTTTAGGTATACGAGGGTGATGTGAAGGATATTGTATGGGGAAAAACTAAAAGTTTATGAGCACCTGCGGAGCCAGCCAGAGACGACTGCAGAAAGCAGACCCTATGTTCCACTTCGAAGTTGAAGGGATAATATTAATAATAATAATATATTTCATTCCACCTAGTGTTCAACCTAGTTGTTCTCGAATCTACGTAATTAAATTTAATTTTAATTTGAAAATGACAAGCAGTATTTGAGAATTTTTCAGAGCTAAGTAACTGAAAAGCGAAATCACTGTTCATATTACTTGTCTTATCAGTAGAAGTTGATATACGCTTCTGCTTTGCTCTAGTAAATGTTTATCAAACACGCATATACTCGGAAAAAAACCCGACTGAACCAGACTTTTCAAATATATATATATAAATATATATATATATATATATATATATTTAACTGAATTTCTAAATTGGTTGGTTGTGCAATCTTAACTATGAAATGCTTTCACTTACGATGATGCAACAAATCTAAGAAACCAATCTGACTTAGCATAGCATTCAATCAAACTAGTCTCTGATTTCATCTCCTCTATATGTTTTCTACAGAAAAAAACTTAATACGAAGTATGATGATGTTAGGAAGAAAGAAGAAGTAATGAATGAACAAAAATCAGACTGAATTTCCTCGAAAAGGTTGTTTGTGGGGTAGATTGTGGTTAACTAGAAATTGACGAGCCTAATTTATCATTTCTACCTACAGAATCAAATATTCAGATGAATAAAATTGATAATAAGTTGAAAGGTACGCCTTCCACTACTTTTGATGGCCATACATTTATTTGAAGACATATTTCAGGAATATATATATATGAGTGTAATATAACAGTGAAAGACCAGTTCTGTCTACTTTGTGATTTTCGTGCATATATAGTACAAACAGGTTGACGATCAAAATCCGAGCACTATGAACAGATTAATTCCTTTCAAAGCTCAGTCAATCTGAGCACATCAGCGATAGGCCTAATCTCAATAGAGTGGAACTAGGATTGATTATTTAGGCGATTCATAACCACTGTTCATTAATAGCTTGCCCTTTTTAAATACTAAGATAATGATTTTTTTTCCTTCACGTTCCTAGTGGAACATAGGGCTTCAAGCTAGTGGCTTGAAGTTTCTGTAGTAGTGTTTTAATTTTTACAGAATGGGGTTGCTAGCCTCATGCCCAACCTTTCCTCTTTACTAGCATTATTTCTGGCTTTGCGAGTTTAAGGAATGCGTCGGTCGGGAATCGAACTCCGGACCATCTGCATGGTCAGCGAGCGACCTAATTACTATGCAACCGACGCACCAAGATAATTATGCCACTTAGAAAATATGTCTTATATTGATTATTAACATATAATAAGGCTCATTTACGGCATTTTTCCTGCAAGCGTTATTTCCTGCTATTTGTCGATGAAGCTGTGTACTGCACACTCATAGTTCCAGCAGTTCCTCATGGCTGTCAGGAAGTAGAAAAGAGAAAGAGCCAAGTCACCTTTGAACATAAGTGTGTCTATGTTCTGTTTCTCATGTTGACTGATACAATTTCATGAGTAATAATGAGGTTAGGCACTGAGGGTTAGGTAAGTTGCACCATTTAAAATAGCCAGCACATTCACTAGGCAGATCGATTAATTTAGGAAAGATTTAAAAGTGTCTACACCCGGTCCCAAGCCCGGTAAAGAGAGATGGTTGGAGCGTGGTGCTAGCAACTCCACCCCTGTAAAACAACCAAATCGCTACAGAAACTTCAACGAATAAATATATTAAAAATTCTAAAAACATAAGCAATAGCCTTACTTTTCGCTGGAATCGGGGAAGTGAAATGACGCAGGCTGGTGAAAGCCTTCGGGAAGCCAGTCAGCCGATGTGCCTTCTTTCGATGAAAGCAAAAGTAAGGATGGGTACCTGGAATGTTCGCACAATGTACGAAACTGGAAAGGCTGCCCAGATAGCCGCTGAAATGAGAAGGTACAGAATAGAAGTGTTGGGAATCTGCGAGAGCAGATGGAACGGAACTGGAAGGTGCCAACTACCTACTGGAGAGACAGTAATCTATTCCGGCCACCCAGAGGACAACCATGAGCACACCGAGGGAGTGGCCATCATGATGTCACCAACAGCAACCAAAGCTCTCATGCAGTGGGAACCAATCTCCTCCAGGATAATGACAGCCAGGTTCAACTCAAAAGGAAGGAAAGTTACAGTCATTCAATGTTATGCGCCTACAAACGTCTCAGAACAAGAGAAGAAGGAGGCGTTCTACAGACAACTACAAGCAATAATGGACAACGTCCCAAATGGCGATATCAAAATCCTGATGGGCGACATGAATGCGAAGCTGGGAGGAGACAACACAGGAAGAGAACTCACCATGGGTCGTGAGGCCCTCGGTGAAATGAACGACAATGGTGAACTCTTCTCAGACTTCTGCGCCTTCAATGATTTGGTGATTGGTGGTAGTGTGTTCAAACACAAGGATATACACAAGACGACATGGATTTCACCAGATGGAAACACCAAGAACCAAATAGACTTCATCTCAATTTCAAGAAAGTGGAGACGGAGCCTACTGGACACAAGGTCAAGGAGAGGAGCAGATGTGGGTTCAGACCACTATCTAGTACAAGGGACTTTCAAGGTGAAACTAAAAGCCTCGAGGATAGCTGGGGATAGGCCACAATGCAAGTTCAACACTCAATTACTGAAGGACACAACCACAAAAGACACTTCACTGCAACTGTCAGAGCAAAGCAGGAAACACTACGCGACATCACTGAAGAATCATGCGTGGAAGAACATTGGAAGTCTCTGAAGGCGATTCTCAACGAAACGTGTTCAACGGTTCTAGGAAGAAAGAAGAGACAAGACAAGGAATGGCTCTCAACGGACACTTGGAAATTAATAGAAGAGAGGAGAATGGTGAAAGAGAAAATGATTCAATGCAAGGACGGACAGGAGAAGGAGACGATGAGCTCAACTTACAAAGCATTGGACAAAGAAGTGAAGAAAGTGCTAGGAAGGACAAAAGACGATTCTACGACAATCTAGCTACTGAAGCTGAAAAGGCAGCAGGCAAAAGGGACCTGAGGACACTATATCAGATAACCAAATCTCTATCCGGGAAGAGACCAACACAAGCGAAACCTATAAAAGACAGCCAAGGGAAGCCCATTACCAAGGAAGAAAAACAGATTAAACAATGGGCGGATCACTTCAAAGGACTCTTGAACCGACCATCACCTGCAACCCGTCCAGAAATACCAACAACAGCGCGCACACAACTGCAAGTTGACACCAATCCTCCAACGAGAGCTGAAGTCTTGAACGCAATCAAACTTCTGAAAGCTGGAAAAACAGCCGGACCAGATGGAATACCCCCTGAAGCACTGAAAGCAGACCCAGAGACTACAGCAGACATGCTGACTCCATTATTGCAAAAGGTCTGGAAGGAGGGAAAGGTGCCTACTGACTGGAGGAAAGGTTACCTCGTGAAACTACCAAAGAAGGGCGACTTAGGACTCTGCAAGAACTGGCGAGGAATCATGCTCCTATCGACGCCAAGTAAAATCCTGAGTCGCATCATCCTGGAGAGATTAAAGGACGCACTGGAGACAGAACTCCGACCAGAACAAGCTGGATTCAGGAAAGGCAAATCATGTACTGACCAAATTGCAACTCTACGCATCATCATCACAGAACAAAGCATGGAATGGCAATCAAACCTCTACCTCAACTTTATAGACTTTGAGAAGGCCTTCGACAGCGTTGATCGTGAAGTAATTTGGAAATTACTCGAGTACTATGGCGTACCCCAAATATTCATCAACCTTATTCAACAGCTGTACGACAACGGCACATGTCAAGTGATCCACAACGGAAACTCAGCGAGGCGTTTGGAGTAAACACAGGAGTCAGACAAGGGTGCTTACTATCACCAATGATATTCCTAATTGTGGTGGACTGGATTATGCGTCAGACTGTGGGAAACGAGAAGACAGGAATATCCTGGACCGACGTGAAGAACCTAGAAGACCTGGATTTCGCGTGGATGAATTATGTTTGATGTTACACACAATCGAAGACTTACAAGCGAAAACCGACAAACTGGTCGAAGAAGCAGCAAAGACAGGACTCCAGGTAAACATAGACAAGACGGAGGTTATGAAAATAACCAACCAACAACAGCAACAACATCCAACGTCAATCACCATCAACGGGAGGGATTTGAAAGAGGTTACTTCATTCACTTATCTAGGGAGCATTGTCTCAACTACAGGAGGAGCGGACGAGGATGTCAAATCGAGCGAGAATCGGGAAGGCGAGAAACACATTCATCAGCCTGAAATCAATCTGGAAATCTTCGTCACTCAGCATCACCAACAAAATTCGGATTTTCAATACAAACGTAAAGTCAGTTCTTCTATACGGATCAGAAACTTGGCGGGTCACAAAGAATATTTCCAAAAGGCTGCAGACCTTTATTAACAACTGTCTTCGCTCTATACTGAAGATCAGATGGCCGGAAAGAATCACCAACAAGGAATTATGGGAACAAACAAAGCAAGAACCAATCGCCCAACAAATATGCAGGAGAAAGTGGAGATGGATCGGACACTCGCTGAGGAGACCGCTGGGTGACATCGCGCGCCAAGCCCTCGAGTGGAACCCGAAAGGGAAGCGGCGTGTGGGACGTCCAAGGGTGACATGGAGGAGATCGTGTGAAGAGGAGTTGAAAGAATATGGATTAACATGGATGCAGGCGAAAAGTATAGCAGAAGACAGAGGAAATGGAGACGTGCAGTTGAAGCCCTATGTTCCACTAGGAACTCAAGGGAGCAATAATAAAAATAATAATACACAAAAATATTCCACCGATCCATAAATTCCTCGACTGTTGATATGAGCCACATAGGAAAAGTGACTGTCTGACTGTCTAATTGAAGTAATAGGGATGTTAAGAAAAATGTTGATGACATGGGTCAAAATCGTTTCTCAGTGGCGCAGATGCATTCACTCAGGTTAATGTTCCCGGCCCACTAATTTCTCATGTTTTCTCATGTAGTTATTCTTCCTAGCATGAATTGCTGTTCACTGAGGTTCTTTTGAAACTTCTTTTTCCTACCTTTGTATGATTTCCGTCATGTAGCAACGTGAACTGCTGCAACTTTGTGAAAAGTTCTCCGTTGAAATTCAGTCATGTATAGTGTTGAATGCAATTTAGGTTACATTTTGAAGGACCTTTTAGGTCCTCTTCAGTTTCACTGTAAAATTGCTGGCTATGGTATATATTTGAACAATTTAGTTTTCTCCGTTTTGCATAAAGTGTAAGGCGAATATTATTAACACGTAAGTCTCATAATACATGATTAACATTTTATCAAAAGGGATCGCATATATTTTATATGAGAATGAAGTCTTTTTGTCTTCATCAGTTATCAACATAAGTGTGTTTTCCAAGACAACTCTTACCTGAATATCTCATAATGATAAGATGAAACTAACTAATAGGCTATACGCTTTACATGCCGAAGTTAAACAATCAAAATGGAACTAAATGTTGTCCGACAGTACGGTCACTTTAGTTATTCGTCTGCTGTGCTTTATATCATTTGAATAAATATGCTTGATTTAGAATTATTACTTAACTTCAAGGCCTTTGAGTGAAGCTTAGATTCAGATGTCTGACAACTAAATTCATGAGATGGTTGGAGGCAATCGGTAGGAAGCTTTGGACCTAGGTTTCGTGCTAGTTGGCACTCATCAGCAATGTGTATAACCAACTTCAAAGGAACTGATTTCCCTTCTGAGATTGAACCCGTGTCGACCAGTGGTGCAGTCAGAAACGTTATTACTGAGCTGTTTCGGCTAGCGCTCGACCTCCTGTACGACTGTACTGGATATTTTTGATTGGACACTAGTAAGTAACTAGTGTAATGTGTTTAGTCCTTTCTTTGGTACAGACTTCATTCTATCAGTCAAGTCTGCAATGTTTGCACCATGTTAGATGGTCCACCATCACGGTGCACTATGAATTGTTGGTCACCTAACATGGTAACATGCAAAGTAAATACTACATAAATGAATCTGTACTTCATGGAAGACTTAGCGGTAGATATTCAAGGGAAATGCGTGTCCTTTCGAAACGTGTTAATGAACACTATCTAATCTTGACTGCAAAGAATTGTTCCTGGTTCAGTCATAAGCGTCATAAATGAAGACCTCTTCAACACCTTTTACAGCTTCCTAATCAACTCGTCATTCAGAGCCATTTGCAAAGTAAGTTTGTGCCTTCTTTGAACCGCAGAAGGCCTTACTATTTATTGTGAAAAGCTAGAGCCATTTGTTCAAACGAAAGCAGTCTTACCACAACATTTATTATGGATCTAGTTCTTTTTCATTTCCTACTTTACGCGGGTTAGTTTTTTTCATTCCCTTCATTTTTCTATCTCAAATTATAAAACTATTATTTCACTTTGTTTCCATGCCTATTCTGTTCATACCTGTCTCTGTTAAAAAATACTTTATATATTACACAATTTTTTTTCGTATTCTATGTAATTTTGTTTCTATGCTCCTTGTAGGCTATATTCACACCTCCAAACTCTCATATTGAGTTGGACATTTTTATTAACATTTTAATGTGCCCTCGTTATTATACTGAATTAAATAATAATTGTAAGTATTTAAACTTATATATATTATATATATATATATATGTTATTGTACAGCTTCTGAGAATAAAATAGCTGGAGAGATAGATATCTTTGCTAAACTGTTTGCCCTTTTCTGTCTAACGACAATATCATTCACAAACATATCTGCTATAATTACTATCAAACTACGAGTGTCCTTTTGGGATTACAGAGTAAATACAGTCATTTAATCTTACTGCAATGTGCTACAAGCCAGAACTGTGGATTCATAAATTACTGATACACTCATGCAATTCTTGGTACCTACATAGTTATGTTCACATATAACTGAAAAAACAAATCAGTAAATTTAAAACAAAAAGTTCAACATAAACACTTTTTCGGCGATTTCATTCTCAAAAGCTGTGCAATCGCATTT
The DNA here is from genome assembly GCA_944472135.2 of Trichobilharzia regenti. Classification (NCBI taxonomy): domain Eukaryota; kingdom Metazoa; phylum Platyhelminthes; class Trematoda; order Strigeidida; family Schistosomatidae; genus Trichobilharzia; species Trichobilharzia regenti. The sequence continues at coordinate 134,820,230 of OX235262.1, forward strand.
ATATACATAAGTTTACATAGGTACAACTGTTAGCTATCTGATTCCACGTATTTACGAAGGTGATTAAGAGTCAAACAGACTTCAACTTGACATGGAAGTTTGAATGTGTGAATATAGATTATAAGGGCTTAGAGAGAGAGAGATCAGATTACATAGTATTAGAAAACGGTTAAAATGTATGCAAAATAAATATTTGACAACTGGGAAAATAATTTTAATTTTGAACTGATATGAAAGTTTGAACCTAGTTTGAGAATCATTGGCAGTAAGTACCCACTGGGATTCGAACCCAGGACCTACTGGTTACAAGGCAAGCTCGTATACCATTCAGCCACTGGGACCCGATTCAATGGCCAGTCCCAGAATTCTGACATCTAGCAATTCGTGATTTGACGCGAGCCAATCACTGAGGTTCAATTAGATGTCACGTGTGTGGATGGATGTCCCACAAACGAAAATGTTTGGGCTGGCGCTAACTCAACTTCAACTAACTAACTTCAACTCAACAACGAATTCTCGATTTGCACATATCCTTAAAAAACTAAGGGTATGTCAGATGAAATATTAATAATAGCAATAATGGGAAAGGAACTGTAAAAAGAAGAGGAAAGGGATAGAAATGGTAACGGTAAAATAAAAGTATGCTACCAAGGTGGATTTAAGATAACTTGTTTCTTTGTACGAGTTTGACCGCGGATTAATATCTGTTAAAGGAGCACTGAAAACCAAACGTTACTGGACAGCTGTCTCACCCTGGATTGAGAATCATTGGCAGTACGCATGCGCCACAGGAGGTTCACGCCTAGGGCCTTCCGGTTCCATAGGAAGCTCGTATACCATTCAGTCACTGGGACCCAATTCAATGGCCTATGAATTCCAAATTTTCCCACTTCATGACCTCAGCGCGACCACCAACCAGTGACATCGGTGGAAAATTCATCCTCACGCTTAACTGGTTCGACCTCACTGAACACGACTTGTCACTAGAACTGCAGGGAACTCCGTCCAGTAGCAAGTCATTGGTGAGTATCAAAATAATTTTCGAGAGTTTGGTTTGTAAGGATTCGATTTTATTTATACGAGTTTGACTACGGAGATCTGGCCTTTTAAATTTGATTGCACAGGCTTCAGCGAAACCAGGAAAGAGGTTTTTCATCACCTTGCTTATCAATGGCTATAAAGCCTTTACTGAATATCACCTTATGATCACAATCCAGTAAATCAGTATACAATTTGACGAGTTCTACCAAAATTTATGAATGTAATAAATACAGCTATTTGCAGCGTTGCTTCTTGTTTTAAATGCACTACAGGAAAGCGATATTTTCAAATCAGTAAATGGCTTTCACTCTGTGGAAAATACCCTTTTTATTCATATCTACCTAACAATCAAAGTAGGACATTTAAAAAGACGCCATAAAAATGTGAAGTTTACAGAATAATAAATAAATTATTGTTTCAATCATTATTAAAAATCCAATTTGTTAGTATGCGTAATATACTCAGAATAGTTAATTACTTGTTAAAGTTTCCATCTAGTTTGACTTATCAGCATTGTGAGTAATTATTGATTTTTTAGTGCATAAATTATGAATAAGTTGTTTTCATTGGTGTTGTATGAAGCCTCAATAATTTCAATTTAGTTTAATTTAGTTTACATGTCTTGTGTAAATTTTACTTTATTTGTTTTAGACGAAAATTCGTTGATGAAAACAATTGGCTGCTATTTTAAGTTGTTCATGTTCATGTGATTTCTCTTTGAAGGTTATTTATAGGTCTAAATGTCAACATTTTCATCACCTATACACAGACGAAGCAGTAGCTATGCTTGAACAAATGTCTAAACTATGGATTAAAATAATAAAAATGATGGACTCTTTCTGTTAACTTGATCCTAGTAATGTTCTTCATGATTAATTTCATTCAACTTAACTAAATTTTCACTTTCACATTAGTCACCTAACTTTGAATTGATGAAATCCTTGCATATCAACGCTTAAATATTAATTTAGTCTAACTACAGAATATAACTGCTTGAGTACTAGTGAGGAGCATGCTCCCTGAGGTCCAGCATGTCGGATGTGAGGACAGATACTCATTGGTTATGTTGACTAACAATTATATGCATCGCTGAAAAGAAATATTTCTACAGCAAGTAAATCTGTTTTTCATCATGAGCTGACATCCCTTAGACAACCATTAGAAAACCTACAGAGAGGAATGGTCAGCTGTCTCACCCAAGTTGGAACTCTTCACCAGTACGCACCCACCACTACGGTTCAAACCCAGGACCTTTTGGTTACAATGTGAGCTAGCGCGTAGACCATTAAGCCACTAGGACCTGGTCAAGTTGCCAGCCCATTAATTCTAACTACTGCTAGTTCACGAAGAGTCCCAAACTAGGACGAAACATCTGTCTAGAACTTCCAGGTTTTCCAATGATTCTCTAACTGATGTCAACTCATGATGAAGTCCTCTAACCAATCAATCAAATCCCTACAAATCAATACTTGAAAATCTGTTTTTCTTTCTTCTGGAAATGCTCAAAGTACTTATGTTCAAAGGTATTCAAACAAGGTATGAGATTTAGAAACAGTATATGCTCTATGATCGAGTAAAAGTCCACATTCTCTCTTCAAATGCTCCTGCCTTATCAATACTAAAGATAAGCCAAGAGAAACATTAAGATTTGTAAACCTTTTACGCATAATAACGTAACATAACACTTATTAGGAATGTGGAAATGCACGTGTCTGTTCAGATCAACAGATAAACACACTTTTTCTAATACAGATAAAATCACTAATTGATATCAATTGGAAAATCACTGGAAATCAAGAAACACTGGATATCTGTTTTGTTTTCGTTTAGGCCATTTGTGAACATTCACGGATTGATCTTGAGACTTACGGATAAACATGCACTTATTTACTTTCTTTTTGTTATTCCGTACCTTTCCGAGTGGAGTATAGAGCTTCAGGCTTCAGTTCTGAGGTTTCAGTAGCGGTGAAGTTTCTTTTTTATCGGGGGAAAGTTGTGGACCTCACACGTAGCCTTCCCTGTAAATCGGATTTACTGCACCTAAGTAAGATTTAAGCGTGCATCGATATGGAATGGGAGCTACAACATGTGATTGATTGTCGAGTATTCTACAGTTCAACCACCAACGCCAACGCGTATTCAATAAATTGAACAATTATTAAAGCGGAAAAAGCGATGTTTGTGGCATGCAGTGCATTCTATACATTCCCGGAAATTACCACCTATATGTCAAGCACAGTGACAGTTAATTAGTAAAGAATAATAAAGAATCAATGCGAACTTCAAGTCAGTTCTTCTATATGGATCAGAAACTTGGCGGGTCGGTCACAAAGAATATTTCCAACAGCCTGTTGCAGACCTTCATCAACCAACAACTGTCTTCGCTGGCTGTATACTGCAGATCAGATGGCCGGGCCGGAAAGAATCACCAACAAGAAACTATGGGAACAAACCAACATGCAAGAACCAATCGCCCTACATAAATGCATGAGAGAGTGGAGATGGATTGAACGCTTGCTGAGAAGGCCACTGGGTGACATCGCACGCACGTCAGGCCATTCCTCGAGTGGAACCCGAAAGGGAAGCGGCGAGTGCGACGTCGAAGGGTGACATAGAGGAGATCGTGTGAAGAGGAGTTGAAACAGAATGGAGTAACATGTATGCAGGTGAAAAGCACAGCAGAAGGAAGACAGAAGCAATTGCAGACGTGCAGTTGAGGCCATATGTTCCACTAGGAACCCAAGGGAACAATAATAATAATAAAGAATCAGATTTAATTTTGCCAATATCAGTGGTGACTGTCATTTGGCGGACTGTTGAACAATTCTTTATATAACTCTATTTAAGTGATTCTAGAAAGTGGTCAGAAAAGTGGTCAAATTATTAGCGTCGAGTTAGCAGCAGAAGGTTGGTAAATGCAAGTAAAAGAAAGGCAGATGTCATTTGAACTCATACCTCTTAATTTATTGGACTATTTTAGTAAATGTTAACCATTCAGCCACTATAATAATAAAATTTGTACATTTAAAGTGTGTCAATTATTGAAACCTAAAGTCCTTTGAATGACATAAATATACACTGTTAATTGTTTTTATTATTATTGTCTTAACAGGAAGTGTAACTGTAGTTCTTATCTATGATTATCGAAAAGAACAGACAGTGGTCTACAGTATAGTTTAATTATGCCTTATATACTTTAGAAAATGCTTTTTGTATAATATATGTTATATAGATTAATACAGTTGTGATAACAGATTACTAAGAACAACTTTGGTAAGATTATTTTGGCGACATGAGAATGTCACCAAGTCTCTTTTCTTTCATTGATAATTTTGAACAAATGTACCTTACTCCTAGACTTTCTTGAGATGTTATTATGTAAAAGAATAATCTAGCCTTCACATTTTGCATCTATAACTCAGAAAAAGCTTTTTTCATAACAAACTTCACCTGAAGAGTTAACTGTAATTCCTAAATATCACTTTTACACTAAAATTATAATTGACATTGTGAGTCAGTAGTTCTCCAAACAAGTGAGGAGTCTGAATTCGACTCCTGACTAACACACTCTCCAGCCTTTGCCTAGCCGATAGTAAGCCGGGAAAAGGTCGAAGCCTACGCGTGAAACTAGCAACCAGATTTTGCAAATACTATCCCATCGAAGTTTAAAGTCCTGCGATCCACTAGAGGTGAAATAATTTGAAAAAAGAGAAATTAGTCGAAATTAATGCTCACATCTTCATAATTTCATGTTTTTAAAAAATGTTTAAGTTATTCATATCCCATATCACTGATTAGAATCCCTTTATCGCATTATTCAGTCCACTGAGTATCCGAAAGATATGCGCGTTTGCACAGTAAGGTATTTCATCACAGAAAATGACATTAGTAAAATTTACAAATAAGGTTTCATGTTTGATCATATTTACTTCTAATTAACTCATCAGAAAGTATGATATTAACTGTGGATCTGTGCCAGTAATTAATAAATGCCACAACTATGCTTTTTTCCTATGTCTGGATTCACTCTATCAGTCGTAAGGGATTATGATTTCAAGATGTCTCTCTGACAAAAAATCACACACTTGATCAGGTAAAAGTACTGAACAGCATGAATTAAAAGCAAAAGAAAGTAGAACCAACTGTGAATTAATAATTAATAATATCATGAAACTTCTTGACTAGCAAAGTAAAACTCCACATGATGATGGACTGTAGGTGCGGTTAAGAAGTAAAAACATATTTTGTTTTTAGTTAGATGAGTATGAAATAAACGTTATGCATAAAGAAATGCAAATGATTAACCAACAAGCCTCCTTATTTCCTTTGACTAATTTCATTCTTAATAGATGTGTCAATCTCCTATAGAGATTGCGTTTATAAACGTTACAGAAAATGACATTTTACTTAGCAGTTTTTACATGTTCATATACGCATAATCTGTGTTCGTTCGTCTATGTTATCCTTACGAAATTAGTCTGCTTAATATGGTAGGAAAGAATATTTATCTTTATTTTTTCATCAAAACCTTAAATTACGTTGGTTGAATCACATACAGAAGCTACAGACTAAAGTACAGGAATAGATAAAACAAAATTAACAATTATAAAGAAATGATAATATTTGTATTCCAGTAAGGCTCAAAAACTACTCTTATTTTTATCTTTAAAAGTCTTCGATGAATTGCTGTTCACTTGTGAGTGTTGGTTGAATTAATAGAACAAGAGATATAAGCGATCTTCTTTAGGCTTTGCTGTAATTTACATAGCTTTATATAGAGAAAATTTAACCAATGACTGTGAATTTGTGGATCAAATGATAATACTGTGTTTAATGTTCTGACCATCAGTAATAACGATGATTATATTGATAACAAAATAATGATAATAAGGTTTCTTCAGGTGGTGATAAGAATAACGAAGGCAGTAATACGTGTATATGTATACAATTCAATAAATAAATTAAAGTCAAATCTTAATAGTTACGTGATACTAAAGGTGAAGTGGACAGATAATCAAAGTTTAAATAAATATCATAAAAGTATGAAGAAAATGGGGAATAAGAAAGTGTGGGAGGGTTTCAATTCGAATTTACCCGGACCAAGGGACAGGTAAAGGTAGAACAAACTGCTTTTGTATGCATAGACCAGGATAGTTCTCTCGAATTCCCATAGCTTTGGCTATGTGTAAAATGCGGGTTCGAATTCCCTTCGAAAGATTCGATGGAATCCAGTAGATAATCTTGAAAGTATTTTTTCTGTCCACTTGATGACCACAATCAGTGCAATGAGCCAAAATAGAACTTCTTATTGATTTTACTTGGCCTTTTCAGAACCATGAAGGAAAATGTTAAGTAATATTTTATTGAGCTACCTAGTAGCTCGCCGTGAACAGCTTTCATCTCAGGACCAGCTAAATTTATAAATGCACAGCTGGTTAGCTTGTTTTTAATGTTTTTAACACCTATCACTTTATATACATGCAGCATTTAGTTGTGATTTCACCACACAATGAAGATGTATTCAATAAATACTTAATTCAAGTTTTTGATTTCCAAGAAGGCTTGTTTCTGCCAATGTAGATGTCCTCATAAACAGAAATGAGCTGGAGATTCATCGAAAACCAGAAATCATTCAATGACAGATTCGTTTAAGTTCGTGATTCACAAATCTCACTGGGATTCAAAATATTGATTGAATGGCTAACTGCCCGATCTAACCTGAATATCCTGGATTCGATCCTTGATTGGTGCTTAAACGGGCACTGATGAAGAGCCCCAAACCAAGGCGAATCCGATATCGGTGTTTCTCAGTCTTTAATTGATTATATGATGTAATTTTGTATAATATTATTATTTTAAGAGGAAGTGAATCTAGAAGTGAATATCTTAATTCTCCTTTGTCTTTGACAATTTTAAATCCATCACAATTTTTAGATCAACAACAGTAACTAGTGAAAAGAGGAATCAGACTGATTGGTTGCACTTAAGTATTCTACGCTTTCTGAGCTCGTCATAGAACGGATTATTTCATGCAGAACATCGAGGCGAAAATAGTTTTTGACGTGCTCAAACATTTTAACACCAATACATTATTATAAAATGAAATTTCTGTTTATTCAATGATATTAGCGTAGTTGTTGCAACAGGAATCACTTGGAAATTTATTGTGATTTAAGTTTTCACCGTACAGTTTTTTAATATATATTCCTTTGAAGCATAGGAGTCTTTAATTTACTTATTCACTTATACAAGAAACCAGATTTAGTAAATGCGGGTAGGATCAAATTAGTCTCATTCTACTACCTATACAATTTTTTTTATTATAGCTTGATTCCACACCGTATTTTTCGGTACAGGTATGAAATTTTCAGCATATGATATCGGTAGCCTAAATTTTGCAGGCCGACCATAGATATCAAGTGTGCGTCGGCTGGGGATCGAACCCCGGACCATGTCCACGGTCGGTGAGATTTCTAACCACTGTGCCAGCGATGCTTCCCCAGGAAGAATCGTGAAATGTTAAAAACGTACACATAAAGGCTAACCGTCATAATGAGCTGATTCTTATTTTGTGCTCTAACAATGAAAGTAAGCATTATGATGTAGTGGTACGAGGTTGTTGGTTTGTCTAACTTGACTAGAATGCGCAACCAGTATACCACATTATAACCAACTGGTCACTAGAAAACATCTCTCACACTGAGATAATCACAAACGTCAGGCTTGAGAAAATGATGATCGGAAAGACAACCATAATTAGACAAAATACATGGCATACTACATTTACAGAACCTCAGAAATTGAAGCCATAGGTAAAACAAATGTGAACGGTCACACGATATTGAAATCCCTCAGAAAACCAAGCCATAAATAAACGAATCACAACTGTCCAAAAAGGGTTTCATGTCAGTGCATGCATAAATAATGACCTCATGTCGGACACAGAAGTTTGTCTGTCCTAACAACTCCTTTTCATACTATAAGTTCTTCATTAGGCTACCACTGGAGAATCCTTTGTAGTTTTTTGTGTTCTCTCTGTCTGTCATAGAAAAAGATTGATTTATTATCATGAGTAACCGGCGTAAAAAATCTGCATCAAAACTTTGAAGTCTGCATTGTGTAATACTCTACTTTGTGTGGCACATCAAATGAAACTTTAATGGAAGAAAACGAAGCAAATTCGACAACAGACAATAAATAAAAGACAAAAAGGAAAATCTCAGCAAAAAAAGTAATACCAAAAACTCAAATTTCATTCACACTGAAACATTTTATCGACACCATACTAACTAAAGCAAAAAATATAAAAAATAATAATGTAAAAGCATATTTATAGACGTCAAGTTATTTCACCAATAAAAGACTTATACAATTTTCAAAAATAATTTTCTTATTGTCATTTCATTTGTCATTTACTTGATCAAAAAAGGAACAATATTCTCTGTCAGATTTGTTGACTGCTTCAAATGTATGCATGTATATCTTTTCTGCACGCTGAAGCGTTTTATTTTAAGACCCTAACAGACTCAGTAAGCCGATTCAACACGCATTTCATCTCAGTTTTTTTGAGAAGTGAATAAAAAAGAATTAACCAATCTCTTTCTATTTCATCTGTAAAACTAACTATTTTTCCGACTTCCTCATCATTTGTATTTGTTCAGGCCACCCATTTAGAAGTTCTCCTTTGAAGGGAAAAAAGCATTTCAAAGTGAAGCCATATTTCTTAAAGTTATATCATATTTCATACATATATTTACACGTTTGTATATAAATATGCGAGGGAATCTAAGAGAGAAACAAGAAGTAAATCTGTTCACGAATAATTACAGGAAACAAAGAACCAATAAGACCTGATGTTCATCTACTCTAATAATAGTCTCGTTCTTTTTCTTGATTCATCAATAGACATACATTATATTAGATGGTTGGAGGCAATCGGCCACAGGAAGCCTTCGACCTAGGTTTCGTGCTAACTGGCACTCACCAGTCAGCAAGGCGTATCTGCAGTCACCTTGAAGGAACTCATGTCCCTTCTGAGATTCGAACCCGCGTCAACCAGTGCTGCAGTCAGAGACTTTGCCACTGAGCTAGAATGGTGGTCACATTAAAACCTGACTGGTATAATTCAGGCTACACCAATCAGAAGACTAGACGCATCACATTAATTACTAGTATCAAATCAAAATATCCACTGCAGTCCTATCGGTCGTCAATCACTAGCCCGAATAGCTCAGTGGTAACATTTCTGACTGCAGCACTGGTTGACGTGGGTTCGAATCCCAGAAGGGACATGAGTTCCTTCAAGGTGACTGCAGATACGCCTTGCTGACTGGTGAGTGCCAGTTAGCATGAAACCTAGGTCCAAGACTTCCTTTGGTCGATTGCCTCCAATCATCTAATACCATCAAATCCATGTGCACTGCGATGGCGAGCCAGCTAGAATGGTGGTCACATTACAACCTGACTGATAGAATTCAGTCTACACCAATCAGAGTACTAGACGCAAATCAAAAAGACATACATTATTCTCGTTGTTATTCTGTTAGCAGTAGAAACATATGCATTTAAAAGATTCGTTTAAAAGTATACAAAATCTAGTGGTTTCATACATTTATTCCCCTTAATGAATTTGAACAAAGCAAGAACTACAGTTTAAACAAAAATAAACTGGTACCATCTTTTATTTCGCTGCCTTCTCGTCAGCTGCTTACAGGCCAAAGTTATTATTTAATATATCTACAGAAACAATTTTAACGGAGTTCATTTCTAAACGAAAATCAATCAAAGTACGCATAGGGTAATTATATATGTGTAATACCAAACACTGTTCCGAAAAATAATGACCATACACAATGAAAACTCCCGGCATTACGTAAGATGAAAGAGAAGTGAAATATCCAGCTACTAGGACAAAATGACTGATAACTGTTTATTTCTGCACGCACAAATCAGGTTTCAGGCACTTGATGGAGATGGCTTCAGCAAACTTGCAGAGAGCTGAAATCTTTTGCGTATTGATAATTCTGAACGATCTTGCGACGTCCACCTCGTGACCTGTGTCTAGGAGATGTCTGGTGATGGCACTGTTTAAAGCATTTGTTTCCTTTAGAGGTCAGCCTTTTGGTACATGTTCAGAAAATCGTAGATATGCACTTCTTTCTGTCCTTCCAATGTAACTGCCCCTGTAGATACATGTAAATTTGTATATACAGTTGGAGTTAATATGAGTAGAATATCTACCGAATTTTGATTGCACCAAAGAGCAAGTTGTTCGATAGACGGGGGCCGAGCTTAGCTGCAGGATAGGCGTCGGTGGCACAGTGGTTAGGACTCTCGCCGACCATGCATATGGTCCGGGGTTCGAGCCCTCGCCGACGCACACCTGATATCTATGGTTGGCCTGCGAATTTTGGGCTACCGATATCCACGCTGAAAATTCCACACTTGTACCAAAAATACGGTGTGGAATCAAGCTGTAACCATAAAAAAAAAAAAAATAAAATCACTAGTGATGTACTCAGTCTTTTGCTGATCATTGCTGCAATGTTTTCACCTTTATAATCAAGCTGAATGTAGACTGGCCTTTTACCCACAGTGATTCGTTTTACATTTTTGACATCAGATCTTTTATACTTGTTGTCTTTGTAGGTATATTTAATAAGGTGTTTGATCTGTGAGCAGCTGACGAGAAGGCAACAAAATAAAAGATAGTAACAGTATATTCTGCTAAAACTGTAGTTCTTGATTTGTTCAAAATCTAATGAATTAAAAGTGAATGGATTTACCAAACATTTGTAGTTTAATGTGTTGAAATCTGAACATAGTTTTAAGAATTGTGTTTGGTTAAACTGTGAAAAATGATTTTCATCATGTTGGTGTCAGAGTAGTCATTATAGGTGATTCTTAGGATGCTATCTTGTTTAATATACACTATTTTAGCATTTCTAACAGGTTGCAGACATTTATCAACGGCTGCCTTCGCTCTATGTTGAAGTTTAAATGACCAGAAAGCATTAGGAAGAAGAAACTCTGAGAACTAAACTTCTAAGAACCTATTGCTCAACAAATACTCCGAAGGAGGAGATGGATCAGAAACACGCTAAGGAGTCCGTCAGATGACATGGAGTGCTAAGGCATCGCTTGAGTGATACCCGAATGGGAAACGGTAAGTTAAGCGTGGAAGGGTGACATGTAGAAGATAGTGCGTAGAGAAGTTGAGAGACATTGGGAAATCTTGGGGTCTGTTTTCATTGGACCGCGGAGAATAGGAAAAGTGAAGATATGCTGGTAAAGCCCTAGTTTCCACTCGGATCCCAAGAGAACAATAACAGCATTCATTGTATTGAAACAACTTACAACCTGAACAACTTATTATTCCATGTTCATTTATACATTATTATCCTAGCCTTCAGAAAAAGTCTGATTCACTGAAATTCTACCGGAAGTAGCCTATTTTGCCTAAATCTCTATGTAATGCTATATAATTGTCTAAAATGCAGTGTCAATATTGTTAATAGTGCCTGCGTATAGCTTGAGTTCTTTTTTTCGAATTTTACAGCTTATTGTTCAGTATGTCTGTGGGATTCCAGACGTCACGTTCACACGAGAAATTTGGTCATTCTGACTAATGTAGCAATTATTACAAGCCGGTTTTTCCTATTTCTGCTGATGTCAATTTATCATCATAAAATTGTGAGAAGTTAGATGACTCTCGAAAACATTCGTTAGTTTGGATTGAATATTACTGAAATACCATCCGTGACAAGAACACTTTGGAACATGACTGTAACGACCACAACTAGTATGTTGGGGTTTTCATTCTCTACTGTATAGCTAACCAGACCTTCCTCGAGTTACACGCAGGATGGACAGCAGCATATAAATTTGGCAGAGATCAATAGCAAAATACAGTTAAGAATCATTAGTACAACTAATATTGTTAGTGATGTTTGACGAGAGAATAAGCCAATGCTTTAGTAGAGGATAATGGGACATCAGTGTATGAGCATACAAATATAATTGGAAAAACAACTGAAATACTCCCGCTGCACGCATTAGGTATACAATAGTACAGACTATAGATATCAGCATAAGAACATATGGTATTAGCCGAACTCCCACCCATCATCCAATATTGCATAAACGTCTTGAAATATTTTGACATGCTTGACCATCAGATGCTAAATATGCGGTTGAAACCTTACGTCTTAGCTCATTTAACAGATGACCATCCAATAATCATAAGCAACGCAATACACTACGGTTAATAACTGAGTTTTAACCTTTATAAACCTCTTCATATTCGCAAATAACGCTACTAATTCTCCCAGCTGTGATGATCGCAATAATTCGCACCCCTTTATGGGAACATCAGCGAAAGAGAACGACGTGGTTATTGTCAAGTGGTTTAAAGAAGACATGCTGAAAGCCTTTAGGAGGATGACCTAATTTCTCAATAGTTATAGATTTGAAAATTCCACCAGCAAACATATTCGAAGTCTATCTGTCATCATCCAATTGTTCCATAGACATCACCTTGAGCTGCCAAGTAATCAATCAGCGTGTTCTACTTCATGGTTAACCAGAGCTTCCACTGGGTTACGTGAAGTACAAAAATGTCCCAATGACAGGAAAAAGACAGTTATTTGCAGTAAAATTCACGATCTTATTTAACAATAATGTCACTCTAAAAAAGAAAAATCACCTCAACAGTGGTGTCCAGTCGATATGGAGATCAAACTAGTTCTCAGGTACCTGAGAATCGTGTGGTATATTCCCACCAAGTTTGGAGCAAAACTCTATCAACAAGAATCACGCACCAAACACTTCCCGGAAACTGTTCAAACTCAGAATCACCTTGATTCACTTAAACAAAGTCATAGTTGTAAAACCACACATTATCAACTTTATCAGACAACTAGAAAGAGAAGCATCAACATTAAAAACTGAACAGGAACAAAGATAAATAATAAGGATTATATCAATAAGTGATAGGCGAACGTCAAAACAGTGTTGCGCAGTCTAGGAGAAGAGATGTTAAAAATTACATGGTGGGAATGTTTAAATAAGTAGCAATATATTACACAGATTGATCAGGGAAGGATTTTCTAAACAATAATTCCATTACAGAGTTTTCTGAAGCTCTTCACTAACACCCGTATCGATGGGAAATTTATTTTTAGGAATGAGCATCTTTGTAACATTTCATATTTGCATATTCTTTACATGAAAACTATACTTTTTGTGCTAACGACATGCAATGAACAACCTACAAATTCCTTTAGTTTCTTCTCTACACAGTAAAACAGAATTTGAAGCCAAAGTAATTGAACGAAGATAGATAGATAGGAAAGCCTCTTATAAAGTGTGGGATTCGGAGAAATGTCGGAAGCAGATACTCAAGTCACTTCTTCACTCATAAGTTACACTAGAATCATCCTATTGTTTCTGCCCTTGCATAACAACAATCTAGTGTTGTTAGATGTGCCTTCATCGCCAACGGATATTAGCTGGAGAATTATAAAAACTTGTAGGGTTTCGGGATTCGTTCATTTCCTTATCTGATGGTTTTCTGTAGCATAAAATAGTAACTCCTGGGAGAGTCAACGTTAAGGATGTTTGCTTAAATGTCATTTAACTTCTTTTTGGTAAACGAGGTTTAAGTTTGATGGCTCAGGATGAATCAGGCTTCCCTACGCCTAAGTCAGTAATATCCCCACATAATCAACGTCCAAATATTCTATATTACATACTGGCTGTATCGTCTTCCTATTATTTGCATAAGATGTATTGTAGGATGAAGTAAACTGATTGTCGTAGAAAGACAATCCTAATATATGACAGTACATTCTTTCTGTTTGTTTTCAGGAGATTTTATGCCAAGTTCATCTGATAAGACAATACCTCATGACGTCCTATGTATAGTCTTCATGAACAATACATTACCATAAACAACATGATTTAAAGTCATTCATCCAATGTACTTTCATGGCCACAACCAAATGTTGAACTACGGGAACTTTCATTTGCTCAAAAGTTCAAACTTGTAGCAGTTTTGAAACCACTGGAAAGTATAAAAATGTTTGAAGTGGACAGAAGGGAGGTAGAGAGCATAAGTCACTTTGATTACAGCAACCTGTATACATAGAACAGGGAGACAATTTCCAGACATTGCTGTAGATAGTCAACACATCTGGATGGGAAGATTGAAGCAAGGCATCCGATAAACATAAAGTTTCTCTCACTGCAAAGACTGAAAAATTAAGACACTGTGATATTCATCGTTTGACTTTAATGAAGAGGACCTGTTAATCAAGATAAGATGATTACAACAGATTTCATTCAAAAAGAACAAATCAACCAATGAATTGGTAGTATTCTTTTCTGAAGAATTCCATACTTAATTTCCATGAAACCTCAAATCACTTTACTTTCTTGTTATATGCTGGTGAAGTATACACGATGTATAACATACGTAGAAAACGTCTGTCAAGCGCAACAGAAATTCGCAGTGTCACCATTTCCTAGCATACGAATTCATGGCTACATTTGTGCAGTATTAGTTAGTTATACGTGAAAAGCGATAATACTTAACTCATAAAGATCCATCGTATTTAACTACTATGAGATCCATGATCTAGTCAAATGCATATATATATTAATTTCTCTGTACGATAAAACCAAAACAGGTAAATTCAAATTAAAAAATAAAAGTAATATAGAGGCATCCTGTGAAAAACTCTACTTTTTCAAAAATCCTTATGCGATCATTCTGACTTACTTACTATTATAAGTGACGTGGATTGCCCTTCATAGTATGCACTGGAGTTATAAATCAGATCACTTACTGCCATCATAGAATAGCTGACTACACGATCAAGTCGTTAGAATGTAAAAGTTAACTTTTGTGAACAGTACCGCTAACTGCTAAATCTACTCGACAAGTAAATCTTAAATGTTAGTCACAGTCGGAAGTGTTCAATAGATTTAAATTTATCTGACAAAGAAATTGAATGTATATTTAAATTTGTAGTTTATGGTGTACCCATGTATATAAAATGTAAGAGTGTTAATGATTG
Organism: Trichobilharzia regenti; assembly: GCA_944472135.2. Taxonomy (NCBI): domain Eukaryota; kingdom Metazoa; phylum Platyhelminthes; class Trematoda; order Strigeidida; family Schistosomatidae; genus Trichobilharzia; species Trichobilharzia regenti. Next base: position 134,835,349 of record OX235262.1, read on the forward strand.
CATGTGGAATTAAAAAATGAATCACTGCAGACTTAAAACAATATTTTCGTTGATGACTACAAATCCATTCAAATAGTTAACAAAATATCTGAGATCCTGGTATCCAAGTTATTGACAGACTGTATGTTAGATGATCAGACCAAAACACGGTATCAAACTATAGATCACTCAGGTAGGCGTTTATTTCTTGTCTGTACCTAATGATATGCGAAAAATGACTGTTAGACGATTGCTTATGAAAAGGTCAGAAATAGTTCACAAGAGCCTCGGCTAGTTAACTAGCACGCAACGAAAACCAGTACTGATCAGCATCAGTGGGAAAGACTTAACAGAGGTTACTTCCTTCAAGTATCTAGGTAGCATCGTTTCAACTACAGGCAAAATGGATGAAGATGTCAAAGTTAGAATTGGGAAAACAAGATAAACCTTCACCAACCTGAAACCAGTTTGGAAACCTTCTGCACTCAGCGTTATTCCGAACAAGACTTGGATTTCCAACATCAATGCAAAGTCGGTCCTTCGATACGGATCACAAAGGTGCACTGAGTATCACGGAAAAGATCTCCAGCAGCTTGTTGCAGACTTTTATTAACAGATGTCTACTTCACTGGCTGGCTCGATACTGAAAACCGTATGGCCAGCTGATCTGCCAGAAAGAATTAGTAACAAGAAACTCTAGCTGGGAACGAGCAAACCAAAAGCCAATTGCTCAACAAATTTGTAGGAGAAAATGTAGATAGGCCAGGCATAAGTTGAGGAGGCCGTCGAGTGACATCGAGCTCCAGGCCATTGCTCAAGTGGAACCCAAATAAGAAACGATGAGTGGGTCATCCTAGAGTTACATGGATGATATCGTGTGGGGAGGGGGAGATGAGAGACTAAGGACAATAGTGCTTCTAGCTGAAGAGGACGGCAGAAAATAGAACAAAGTGTGGATGTGCTGTTGAGACTGAGTTTTCTAACTGGAACCCAGGAAAAAAAATAATGATAGCTCACAGAAGTGCAAGTGTGTTTATTGTATTGGATATATATTGTTTAGAAAATCCCTGCTTTATAATTTTTATACTTATTTAGGCGCTTCAACTAACTTGTGTGTCGGTGGCACAGCGGCTAGGATGCTCACCGACCATGTACATGGTCCGGGGTTCGGTCCCCCGCCAGCGTACTCCTTTACCTCGCTAAGTCAGAAATAATGCTAGTAAAGAGGAAAGGTTGGGCAACAGGCTAGCAACTTCATCCTGTAAAAATAAACACTGCTACAGAAACGTCAAGCCACTAGCTTGAAGCCCTATGTTCCACTGGGAAAGTGAAGGAAATAAGAAAAGAGCCAGAGATGAGGATTTGATTGAAAAGTAAATATTTCTTCACTGAATCCTTTTTCTTTCCAAGTGCCTAAATGGGGATTATTTCTATATATTAACATTGTTTAACGATGCAGGATTGATTGAATCAATTAAGATCATTCTGACCTGGATCTGTCTGTAGGAATGGTTGGCGTATGATTCTTGTAAATAGAGCTTTTGATCCCACCTCGCTGGGAATATTCTCCTCGATTCTAAGGTACGTTTAAAAGCTGGACTTGGATTAATTGATTATGTCTTACATTAATTGTTTTGTATTTAAAAATCCACATTGCTTGTACAGCTGCTACACGGTACTTTGAAGTCGATTGGAGTTATGCTATTTCTACTAAACAGAACCACAAAAATATTGAAGAATAATTGACTTTACTCAGTTTTTATGACGTTTCGTGATAGCACCTGTCTCAATGAAGTTTCGCCCTCTATACAGTAGAACGTAGAGATCGGTTTCTTCTGTTCAGACGGAAAAGGAATCCATTTGACAGTTACATTTACTCCTTTTAGCATTTTTGACTCTAAAAATCTTCAGTAACCTAGATTTAAGTTTTTCTTTTCTGACGTACGTAACCAATGAAACAGGCGAGGCATTCGTAAAATCATTCTGTATCAAGAAGAAAAACAGCTTTCATAAAATTGAAAATCATTTTATTCAAGTTTTGGTTTGCAGGGATGTAATTTGATTGGTTGCAGAGTTTTATATTGAGCTGACATCGGTTAGAGAACCACTGGAAAACCTGAGGGTACTGTCCAACCGTTGAAAGCTCCTCAACAGTACGCACTCAGTGGACTTGGAGTCCAGGACCTTCTTGTTACAAGGCAAGCTCCTTCTGTAACCGACCTCAGATCAAGAAGAAATCTTGAAATCACTTAATGTTTGAGAATATCATCCTCCAGTTGCTCCCTTCTTCTTGAAACAATCCAACACAGTTCATCTGGAGCGGAAACACTGCAAGCAGTATATAGTGTGTACTACAGTCAGACAAATCCAATCGGCCATCTAAGCGATTCACGATTTTCCAACCCTATCAACAAAATATTACACAACATTTTTGAAAATTTCTTGAATTTAAACATTTCGTAGGTGAAATTTTAACGACGGAAAACCCTTACTTTGCCACAGTTAGCTCACATGACAACAGACAGTCATTAAAACGTGTACTCAGCATAATGAAAAACTGACTTGTAGTGTCAAGGTCTCTATTCCAGAAAGCTGTAATACTACTAGAAAAGATTTGTAGCTCAGGTGGATAATTTCTATTTGTGCATGTTCTCTCAAGTAATTGATTTAACTGCAAAACTTTCTTCTTCCTTCTAGACAACATCTTCAGCCTAAACTTTAGTATGAAGTGAACTAGCTATTAATAGACATCCAAATATATGGGTCAAATTTACTAACTAGTAAGAAAAATTTCAAATTCAAAGTCAATAAATACGATCAACAGTGATGTTAACTGACAGCTAACCATAGCATAGGAGATATAGGTCAATTACTCATAAAGAATTCAAATAAGTTCACTTCATATTCAAGCCTCGACTGAAGATGTTATCTAGGAGGCTATTGAAAGCTTCACAATAGAATCAGTCAGCTCAGAGAATACAATCAAATATAAGGTATTGATATTCATGTCAAAAGCAATCGTTTTACACAAACTATACTGATTAGAACAGAAAATAACTCAAGAATATTCGACTGACTAATTTAACAAATACACTATAATGCCATATGTATCTATTGTCTATTTTTGAAAAGAAAAATAGAACATTTGGCGGAGAAATGATTCCACAGTCTTGTGACAAAATATGAGCAGTCAATAAATATTTTAAAAGTCTCCATACTAAAACTTTATTTTCCTTTATTTAATACGGAAGTATAAAACATTGTTAAGCTAGAAATGATTCAAAGATTTATCATTTGCATATTATATGACTTCTGTTTTATTTTCGACATTTTTTTCAAATTTAAATGAATATATATATACATATATAAACAAAATCAAATCTGTAGCGTATAATAAAATATGTAATGGATGAATTATTGTCTCCACAGATATCCGCATTCGTTGCTTTTTAATTTTTGGTTTTTTGCTCCTCTTCCTCTTTCAATTCACAGTTAACTGTTATATTTACCCACTAAAGATTTTATTAGAATAAGTAAGTAAGTCACTAAGTAAGTTAGTAATGGGAGCTATGAATAATGTCAGCATCCACACCAGTATTAAAAAGGAACAACAGCAAAAGAGGATATTGTCATTCTGATAGTTGATATGCTAGCGAATTGCGTGCATGCTTTAACCATTGAATTTTAAAAACTGAAACAGTCATATATAGGCATACCAAAAAAGGTAGAGTAAAATAGAAGGGGGAGAAGTAACTTTTAAACGAAATAGGGAATGGAAAATAGAAATGTCCCTCATTAAAGATTAACTTATCAATGGTGTTTTTTTGGTATTTTATTACTATCATAACTTGCATACTAAACTAACATGGAATAAAATATTGAAAGCCAATTTGAATGTTTCATTGGAATGAATATTTAAATAAATGTCATGTGAAGGCTTTATATACGCTATTCATCTACTAAATTGTTGGTAAATTTAAATGCCTGAAATAAATTTTAAAATACTGGTTTGCAGGGATTTACTGCACTTTACTGTTGATCAGGAAATGGTTTCATTTGAAGAAACGCTTTAAATCAGGAACTACTGGATCGCTGTTTTGTCTCTATGTTGAGACTCCTAAATGATGACCGCCTGTGTTCCCAGCAGAAATTAAATTCAGAATCCCCAGGTTATAAGACGAGTTTTACGGAGCGTTCAGACACCGAGACGGAGTTCAGTTGTCTATTAATTCTGTCCTCTTACAGTGTGAGACACAGAGTGTGAGCACCAACTTTGTGAACAGTCCTGGAATCAGTGGAATAATAATGATAATTGCTTTTTTTCAAGCAGGAATAATTATTCAGAATTTAATTTTCAACGCTTTTAGACATATTGCAGCAATTTAGCTTCTTTTCTTGCTATGTACATGCATAAAATATAGCATTTTAATGATGAGGAAACAATTGTAAACACAATTTTGGTGGATTCAAAATGAATCATAAGTAGGTAATATCCTATATACTACACGTAATAATGGTCGTTGCTCATACTCTGCAGTCCAGTTACTGACTTAAACCGTTTATGAGCTCGTTTCTGGCACACTTGTGAATTGATCTAGTGTTCATTGGAAGAAGTTGCCTTAAGATCTAGTGGTAACTCCTAACCAGTACAGTCCATCACATATTGCGTGCCTATGAACGGATACTCGCTGATGGCAATGATTCCAGCATTGCTATATATCGTGTAATGGCAGAAATTAGAATCCATGAACCAATGGATTCTTCAAAAGTGGTTGGATAGATTATGAGCTCGCTTTTTATCCTGAAGGTCCTCGGTTTGATCACTGATGGGGACATAGATGAGTGTAACTGAAGAGTCACAAGCCGGAAGAAGGTAGTTGTCCAGTACTATTTGGTTTTCCACACAGATTGATCCATTGTCTTTCATGAAGTGTTATAGTGCAACTACCATCGCTAATGTGCTACTAAGCCTTCAAAATTGTAAATTCACCAGTTCACATTCTCAGTGCAGAGGAAATTAACTATCGTAAAGAAATGTTTAAATGATGTTTACTGTATTTTCCTTTGTTCTATCGATAAACATTTTATATTCATTAGGTTGTGTGAAAACTTGCAAAAATTAGTTTCTTAAATCCTTTTTTTATTTACCCATTTTGAAGTTGGCAGTATCTGACTAACTATCACATCTAGCCAACTGATTAGCCTTAAACTAATTGTTTTCTCTTGTTAAAACACTTAAACTTTCAAAATACTGAAATTTGTTAATAGAAAAATAAGTCATACAAGAATGAAAGACAGTGTTGTATTGACACTAAATCTAAAAGAAGATTACCGAAATAGCCTAAGGCAATAAGGTCAAAATCTAATCTTTATATTATTATTTGTAAGTGTTCTCATCATACTGTTTTAACAAAATCTTTTAGAATTTTACTCTGAATACACAAACTATTTGTGTTTCGTGTATGATATAGATTGAAGTAGTGGAAATGTGGATTCTTTATATATAACGCATAATGTTATGTTAGGTCTTGATTATATGGAACACACTTCTCTGATACTAGACCTTGATTCACTCAGACTGAAGCGAGTGGAGAGAAGGATTCAAACCCGGATGCACTAGCTGATAATGGTCTGTCTAAGCCAGTGAGTCACATTAATTACAAAAGTTAAGACCAAGAAATCAGAGTTCAATAACACAGCATCTTACACACTGCGAATATGATATTGACGCTGTCAAGTCATTCACTTCTGAAGTTTATGCATTTAAGGCCTATAAATCTTGTTTCTGTATACAGAGGGAAACATTGATCGCTGTGAATCTACCGTGGTAATATCTTTCAATCACTAAATGTTGTTATTGCTATTTTACTCCATCTCTTATTGTTGTTTTCGTCTCAATTTAAAATAACTTTTGTCAGGACTATTTTCTCAACTCGTTTCATTAACTTAATTAATTATTCATTTTGCGAACTTTCAAAATTTTCAAGCACTTCTCTGAAAACAAATCATCCTATTATACTGATGCGACTAAATTGTAATTCAAGTGTTGGTTTGTAGGGATTTGATTGGTTTCAGGATTTCATCATGAGCTGACATTAGTTAGAGAACCATTGGAAAACCTGGGAGTACTGGACAGCAGTTTCGTCCTAGTTTGTGACTCTTCAGCAGTACGCACCCACCGGGATTCGAACCCAGGACCTTCCGGTTACAAGGCGAGCTTGTATACCATTAAGCCGCTGGGACCCAATCCAATGGTCCTTGAATTCTAACTTCTGCCAATTCACGACATAGCACGACCGCTAGCCAATGTCTTCGGCAAGTATTTGTCCTCACACCCGATTGGCTGCACCCTACTGGTCACGACTTCCCACTGGAACCCAGGTAATTCCCAGGTACTCCCAGGTTTTCCAATGGTTCTCTAACCAATGTCAGCTCATGATGAAATCCTGAAACCAATCAAATCTCTACAAACCAACACTTGAATACCAATGAGATGCTCACTGGCGACTGGCCCTATTCAGGTAGGTAGTTACCTGGGTTCCAGTGGGAAGTCGTGACCAGTAGGGTGCAGCCAATCGGGGGTGAGGACAAATACTCGCCGAAGACATTGGCTAGCGGTCGTGCTATGTCGTGAATTGGCAGAAGTTAGAATTCAAGGACCATTGGATTGGGTCCCAGTGGCTTAATGGTATACAAGCTCGCCTTGTAACCGGAAGGTCCTGGGTTCGAATCTCGGTGGGTGCGTACTGCTGAAGAGTCACAAACTAGGACGAAACTGCTGTCCAGTACTCCCAGGTTTTCCAATGGTTCTCTAACTAATGTCAGCTCATGATGAAATCCTAAATTGTAATTCATCATTTTATCAATTTTCAACCTCTTATATGACTTCCACGGTTAATCTACTTAGACTTTTCACCTGCAAGACATCTTCACCCCTCGTTTTGCTATGACCGATTCATCGTTGTTGATTTGTTAGCCAATATATTGTTATGTATTACTCATTGCATGTGTAACAATGTATTTTGAATAATCAGCTTTGACGTTCTTCGGATATTAGGTAGGTTAAATAAATCTGGCTCCGTTTACTATTTGTTGCTTGTTTTGAGTGTGTAACAGGAAATAGATATTTCCAAAATAGTACTATTCTTGTCAGTCTTTTGCTTTTATTTTTAGTCAGAAAGAAAGATTATGAAGAATTTCTCCTAAGTCGTTTTTTTACTGAATGCTACTTTTAATTCATTGATCAGTTGATTGGTTTCATTTCTAAGCTTTTTTAGTGGAACATGAGTTTTCAGCCGTTAATCTTTGAAGTCCCACTAGCGCATATTGTTTCTACGGGGTGAGTTTACTTACTTCACACCCACTGTTCCCACTCTTCCTAGTTTCCTACTGACTGGTAAAATAGATGGGATTCACGGAATGTGTCAGGTGAGGATCGAACCCAGTCTATGTGCAGGGTTGGCAGGCGTTCTATCCCCGAATCACCGATGCACTCCTGAGTTTTTTCTTCGGGCTCTCCATGCTATTGGTTTTGATATTAGCTAAGTAACAATATAGCCTAAGCGATTGTCTTCTTGTATATCTGTCAAGGTGTAAATGCTTTCTGTTGTAATCCTGGAGTGATTTTTATTATTCATTAAAAAGAATGAAAACTGCGTCTTTGTCATCGATTGAAATATCTCTATTCTAATTATTCAGGAACAAACAGAACAGAACCAATCGCCAACCAACAAATACAAGAGAAAGTGGACATGGATCGGACACTCGCTGAGGAGGCCGCTGGGTGACATCGCGCATGCGTCAGGCCATTGTTCGAGGGGAATCCGAAAGGGAAGCGGCGAGTGAAACTTCGGTGCAGGGGTGACAAGGAGGAGATCGTGTGAAGAGGAGTTGAAATAGCATGAACTAACATGGATGCAGGTGAAAAGTACAGCAGAAGACAAAAGCAGCTGAAGCTCCATGTTCCACTAGCAACCCAAAGGAACAATAATAATTATTATTATTCGGTTCACTTCATTTTGCCGATATGAAGCGATTTAACTAGGTCATCTTATTCGATATCTTTAAATTTTCGAATGTATTATGATAATACGGTAATTATAAACAGAATTTTAGTTTTAAGAAACATACTAGGGCATTAGATAGAACGAAATATTTTATATGATACATCTTGTTATACCTCAAATAGTCAGAAAGCATTAGTAAAAAGAAACTTTGGGAATGAAACGACTAAGAGCCTTTCGCTTAACAAATACTCTAAAGTAAATGGGAACGGATCGAACACATGCCCAGAAAAATGATGAGTGATTTAGCGCTCTAATTTTTCGCTTGATTGAAACCTAAATGGAAATGACAAGCTGTGTCCTCAAGGGTGACATAGGGAAACCAAAAGAGGAGGAGATGAGAGTCTATGGGAAATCGTGTGAGCAGCCAGAAGAGAATTCAGAGAAGAAGCCAAAATGAAAATGCCTTGTAGAGTGCCAGTGTTCCGCTGAAACCCGAGGGAATATTGATAATTGTGCTGTATTCATGAAGTATTAAACATTATAATACGATATCGAGTAAATAACAGGTGGAATCCTTCTTTAGCAAAAGATTTTATTCACAGGTGTAATTAAATTAAGGACAACCACAAAACCTCATTGTTGTTCAGTTGTAAACAAGCACAGCCGGGCGAAGAATTCGTGTTTTTACCAAAAGTGTATCTGCTGAAGACCATTTCAGAAACAAGAAGAATGGCATCAATGACAACATATGTGAAAGACAGAAGACGTTCAGCTAGGAGACAATTTTTCTCGAATTCATTCACATAGCTGTACGATCGCATTTAAATACATTTATTTTTGCGTGTGTTTACATGAGTTTTGTCAAGTTTAGATAATTAATTAGGTATGACATTGTGATCTTATATAGAAACAAAATTAATTAGGCAGCAACTAAAGTAAGATTCAGTTAGTTAGTTAGTTAGATGACGTAATATAACCGACTAAAATGTTTCAACTTAGGTCAGGAAAGCAACAAAGGTAATTACAGGTAGAGACTGAGTAGAGATGGGGTAGAGAATAATGCCATTTAAATTAGGACTACAACTGAGCAGATAAATTAATAATAATAATAACGGTAAAGCTTTATTTAAGACAGTATGCTAGTATACGGTACAAAATTTTCAGCATATTCAGTTCCAAAGTACTTTTTTCTTCACACAGGATTCACATGTAAAGTAATAATCTGAAGTATATCTTCATTTCGTTGACGAATTGTACAGTTTTTGCTTGGGAGCAAGTTATGTCATCGCGCAAGTTTATGTATAGGTCATTTGATATAACTGGAAGATTAAAACAACGAAAAATCCAGATGAAATTAAGCATTTTGGAGGAAAGTATTTTCGGTAGCCTAATGATTTAAGCAGGCCGCCAGTAGAAAACGTAACATAAATGACTAGAAATTGGGGATTGGTCAAGTCAGTAACAGTGGCAATGAGGTGTAGAAATTAAGTCAGGTTGGGCTAGAGAACAGGAACGTTGAAAATGTGAAATATTACAACTGAAAAGACAAAATAATATCAAGGAAGGGACAGAAAAAAATAGAATTTACCTGTTGGGTGTTAGAATAGATAACGTCCATTTCAAGTGTAGTGATTGAACTAAATTTTTCTGTATGCAGAGTTCAGGACTTGGCAAGTGAATTGCCACTGCTTCTGCAGTTTGAAGAAGCCTGATTCTTACAATTTAAGTCAGACTGCCTCGTATTCTACAGACGTCTTTGAAGTTTGTTTGGGGGAGTAGCTTGGTGTCCTGAATCTACCAGATCTTTTAAGATAGAGCTGTGAGGGCGTCGATATTCAACCCTTTAAAACCATTCTAGTGCTTTTTTGTATAATATATATGTATTTACCTGCAGGATTAAGAGTTAGACAGTTAGAATTCGTATAAGGCAGGTAAGGTTTTCTCTAAAATTAGTAATACTTCATTACACACTGTTATATTTCACATCTTTTTGCACACATGAATTTCCAGACTTCAATCACTAAACGTTTTTAGTTATAAAATGTCTAATTAGGAATATGTAGACACTATAGCTATTATTATAATAGAGGTTTTTGTATTTCCCAATGAATGAAAAAACAAAACGAGATTGTTTTTACTGACGTTTCGCTGTTTAATGCTAATAGCTTTCTCAAAGTATTATTAAACCGGAATTTACAAAATCTCAGCATATATATTACAAAGAATTAGGGGGTGAGAAAAATATAGACTTAGTTCAACTTAAAAGGACATATTGAAAGTCAAAATAACAATGAAGGTCGTTCAAACCAAATATCAAAGGTAATAGTATATCTGTTATTATATCAAAATAAAGTTCACTAACTTGATCATCGTTCGTTAGTCTGGGGTCATTTTGGTTGTCATGTTGAGGAGTAGGTAAAGGTAACTAAACTAAGTGTAGGCTGTGAAATACTTGATCATCATTCATCAGTCTGGGCCGTTTTTTGTTGTCAAGTTAGCGAACTGGTAAAGATAGTAAAACCAAGTGTAGATTGTTGGATTTTGTCAGTGTGTAGAATTATGAAAGTAGTGTGCGTTTACATAGTGAACTTGCTCACCACATTTGCGTTGATTTTGCTACTTCATGGGGGAGGGTGTTGTAGCCAGGTTAGATTCTGTTTCAGTCCATCATTCCTATTCAGGCAATTTGGATTCCACTTGATATGAAGTGCTTCTGATATTAGACGTTCTTTGTGGTTTCTGAACTTTTTCTGGATGATTTCAATACTGTCAAAATCAATTTTGTGGCCTGATTCTACAACGTGTAGACCTATGATTGATGACTTTTCAAGCTTTTCTAGTTCAACTGGATTTCTCGGTGGTCAAAGAGAGGCGTCTCTACGGTGTTCATTTCTTCTGATTTTGATTTCCGAGATGTTTGTCCGATGTAGATCGCATCACATTCCGAGCATTTTATTTTGTAGACACAATTAGATAGAGAATCTTTCGTTAAAACCGTTAAAAGTGAACTTGGTTTGGATATATATAAACTATAGCTATTAATTTATTGTTTCATATAGAAGCTACTTGATATATATTTCTGATGAAAAAGAATGCGGAGGCTTTTGTGGAAATAGTTATATGAAAAAAGAGGTAAGTGGAAGTAAATAAACCATGAGAGATAATAACTTTCTAGAATCAAATAGGAATTATATCATGTATTATCTGTATTCAGAAATATATAATGAATGCAATTTATAAAACTGGAGCAAGCTGTGAGGTTGTAAAACTAGAAATCACAAATAATTGTTGTTATAATACTTATCATTAGGATTACTGGGAGAGCATGTAATTACACATGGATTTTTCACTATGCAAAATCTGATTTAGATGTTTTAATTGTCGTCGTCTTAGACCGTTTATATTACAAATGGATAGATTGACTCCGAATTTATTTTCGATGCAATTCATCACAAAATTCCACACATAATCACTGTGGAATTAAACGATAAGGGTTATTAGGATGAAGGAACGGATTAGACTAAATACTCATTGACAGATTTATATGTACTCCTGTACTCCTGATCTCCGAAAGTCATTTTGTAGGGATTTGATTTGTTTTAGGTTTTTCCACACGACTGATATCAGTTAGAGAACCATTGAAAATCACAGAGTACTTGATAGCCGTTTCGTCCTAGTTTATTGGTCACGCAAATGTCACGAACTGGCGGAAGCTAGAATTCAAAGGCCAGTGATTTGCGTCCCAGTGTTTGAAAAGTCTGCAAGACTGCCTTGCAGTCTGTAGGCCCTAGGTTCTAACCCTAATGAATGCATATTTCTGAAGAATTCCAAACTAGGAAGTAACAGCTGTCCGGTACTCCTTGGTCTTCCAGTGGATATGTGACTGATGTCAGCTCATGATGAAGATAGTGAACAGCTAGTAATCAATACGCATTTTCATCTAATAATCCCTATTCAGAAATGTCATGTTAATCGAGCAACCTGTTGAAATTTTGTGTACCTAGTTTCAGTAGGGAAAACTGCTGATATATGGGATATAGTGAAAGAAGTTGGGTAGACGCTATTTATATATATATATATATAAAAGTTAAAAAAGATTATGTGGAATAAATAGAAAGTGATGATAATAATAATATTGAAAAAATGCTACTAATTTCAGCCTAATAAATGGAGGAGGTTGAATGATAATAGTACAAACCATGTCTAGTGCACAAAGGCACTTTATCTTTTCAAGTTTTCTATCAAGTATTATCTGAGGCCATTTGTATGTTTCATATTGCAACAGTACTCTTAATTAAGTGTAAGATTTCTGTTAACTGTAAAGTACTTTGGATCAGATTCTCAATTTGGGAATCGAAGATTTCATTCAGTCTGTTACCACTTCGCCAAAGTAACTTATCAATATTTGGACGGTTTAATTGTTTTGGCTCTCTCAGCCAAGTCAGCCAGGACACGCTGATAATGAACACGTCCCCAAGCGAGCGGAACAGACCTCCAGTGTTTAAATCCCTACAATTTAGTTGGGTACTTCTATTTGGTGTGGGAGTTATTCAACTACTCAAGTTAATTAATCAGTAGTATATAGCAGCGCGTAAATTACTTTTGTCTTTTTTCCAATATCTTCATTTTACCGACACATTTTTATCATCTTTTAGTTAATCAGAATAATTTTTGAATTTATCCCTTCAGCATATCATTTTCATTGACAGGAAGCTTCTGATCTTAACAGTCTATTGAAGAAGTTACGCTTGAATGAGAACTGACAAAAATGCTATTGTCTAGAATAACTTCTAAAGTATGTAAGTGTGTATAAGCATTTTCAATAAAAGGAGTGATAGGATCTCTGTAATTTATGATATGATACTGCTCTTTTATAATACTCATAGTCTTCAGATCACTTTGTTTTTGAAGAAAAGCACCTAATACATTCAAGCTGTTCAACACACTTGAATAATTATAAAAGTATCCCTTGAGCCCTCTCAAATAACGGAGGAAGACCGAAGGAAGTGTAATTCTATTATGGTTTGAGAATAATAACATCACCATGTAAACAAATGATTCTTTCTATTTAATTATTTCTTTAATACACTTTTTATGATTTTGTTGTTTTTTGCGTTTTAATAAACAGTCAGATGTCTGGGAATAAGTCAGCTCTACGCAAAATCTTCCCTTATTAATACCACTCGTGATATTTTATGTCGCTCTCAGATTGAGAAATGAAAATAGCTTCTATACAACTCTTGGCAGCTAGAACTGACGAAATAATAGAATTTTAACGGCTTACTTCATAAACGAATTGGGACACTTATGCAGAACATTTTTCAGTTGCAATCAGCATTAACACTTCACAATAAGGCACTACCACTGACTCACTTTAAGATTCGCGGTTAACGAAAATAAAAACAAATTAATTTTTGAATCTTAACCTTTTGAAGAATTTTATTCACTAGTTGGTCGAGTAAATTTCATCTGTGAAATAAATTACCTGGCTAAGTGCACAGTAAACGTTTTTATTTTCATTTCTTTGGGTTTCGAGTAGAGCATATGGCCTCAGAAGTTGAAGTTGAGTAGTAGTGGGATTGAAAGCCTCACGGCCGACTCTACTAATATTATACTGGATGACCTTGGCTGCCTGTTTGAACATTTTAGGCTACCATATTCCATATACATTTTGCATCTATTTACTCATATTTTGTTGTTGTTTACATTTCAAATTATGCATTCTAATCGTATCGCTCACTCTCGGGATTATATAAAATGCTTAAGACCCAAAAACTTTCATATTTGCAATAAACTCGAGAAAAAGTATCATGCTGGTTGGCAACGTGCTTTGAAATCTACACCCGTACATCACACCACTGTCCCTGTTATCATTAGTACCAACTGCCGGTCCCTGTCTAACAAAATTCTGGATTTTCAGTCCCTTTTGTTGTCCGAAGTTCATCATAATACTGGTATTGTCAGTCTACAAGAAATCTGGCTCCATGACTCACTCATATGATTACAATATAGTATCTTTAAATGATTTTAATGTATTCCGACAAGACCGTGTTTGTTTTAAGAAAAAATGTGGCGGAGGTGCTGCAACTTTTATTCACTCAAAATGGGCCATTTCTAACAAAGTTTGTTTCAAATTCAATAATGACTACATTGATCGCATCACTGTGAGATGTAGCCCGAAACACTTGTCAAAATACAAATACATCTATATTTATAATTCTTATGTCTCTCCTGGCTACACAATATCGGATTTATCTATGTTTGCAGATGAATTCACCGCTTTTTCTGCAGCTTGCTTCGAGAACTCTTTATCAATAGTAACTGGTGATTTTATTCATGCGATCGCTCCTTCCTTATATCACTTGGTCATGACAATATTTTTAACTTTGCTACCCGTCTTGGTAAAACACTGGATCTAGTATTTATCAATGATGTTGGTATATATGAAGCTCGCAAAAGTGCTCCCTTACTTAACTCTAACCACTGCATCATACGTGTACTGCCTAAAATATATTTCAAATCACACAAAGGTGTCCTCTCTCACCTCTGCAGTAAAGTTCAACGGAGATGCTACTCAAAAGACAACCTAAACAAGCTCAGATGCATGTTGAAAGACACGAACTTTAGCTCATTCACAGAACAAACATTAGATGACACAATCACAAACACTACTGATTATCTTAAATTCTGTTTCGAAATATGTTGTCCTAAAGAAACATTATTCATTCGATTTGACCGTTTATTTCCTCCATATCTCACAAAAGCTACGTGAAGATAAAGAACTCCTATCGAAAACATGTGATAAGTCAAGTGTAAAAACGTTAAATACTCTGATGAAATTCAAAAACCAAAGACTAAATATTTTATACAACCAAAGATTCTTGTCACGTCAGACCCCTACTAGTTTGTGGAAAATGTTCAAAGAAATTACTAGCGTAAAGCGATGTACTTCTGTCCCATTTCTTAATGTTTATACTCTTAATAAGTCTTTCATACGCTCTTCTGTCGATATCATTCCTAATGATACAAATCATACAGACAATAATTTTAGTGGTTTTAATACCCTTGATTTGCTTAAATGTCTCCGGTCTCTTAAGCCTTCCCAAAGCCTTGGTCCTGATGGCATACCTGCCATTGTCCTCAGGAATTGTGCTGATATTTTGTGTTATCCTCTTACTAACATTTTAAAGCTTCTTTTTCCGGTAACGTCCTACCTTTTGCGTGGAAAAACATTAAAATTATTCCCATACCAAAACCATCTTCTGGTACTGATATTAAATTTAGGCCTATTGCAATTACTTTTCCTTTTTTAAAATTGATGGAAAAATTACTTTTACTTCGTCTTGAACCCTCATTGAAACCTTTTAATGATCCTAAACAATTTGCATACAAACATGGTAGAAGTACCTTAAATGCTGCAGTTGTCTTATATCTCAATGTTGTTTCTTGCTTAGACAAAGTTGTCAAATATGTTCGTAGTGCTTTCTTAGACTAAACATCAGCTTTTGACTCTGTACCTAGGGGCCTTTTATTAAATAAGCTTTCGTTGACACAAACAGGATCCTGGGCAAAGAGTTGGTTGCATTCCTATTTTGCTGATAGAATGCAGTATACTGTATATAATGGGAAATCTTCTTCCACCTCGCTTACAAAATCCGATGTTCCTCAAGGTGCTGTCCTCTCTCCTCTTCTCTTTTCTTTCTTCCTACACGACCTGCTTCATTCAAACGAAACTAACTTTGTCAAATATGCAGATGATCTGACTGTATCACTGCCTATCAATTCCGAGTCTGACTGCTCCAAACTTAATAGCTTTCTGTTGGACATCAGCCAGTGGTCTAAGTCAAATGGTCTTATGTTAAATGCTTCCAAATATCAGGCACTTGACTTTACTTTCAAGCATCGGCGTGACATACATGAACTAGTTAGTTCGCATGATGCCTGTAGCATAGATGGCACTGAAATTGAAACCAAGTCAAGCATTAAGTACCTTGGATTAGTTCTTTCCTCTGACCTTTCATGGTCATCCCACATCTTATCTATCTCTAAGAAAATGTTTCGTCTTACCTTCTACATTAAAAAGTTAAGAAAATCAGGTATCAACCAACCTTTAGTTTTGGAATTTTTAAACTCCTGTATTTTACTTATTGTACTCTACTGCTCTCCATTAATCTTTCCTGGGCTTCTCAAAAAAGACCATATCATATTACTAAGGGTATTAAATGCTGTGAGTATGGCCTGTGGTTTGCCACTGCGTGAGCTCGCCAATACTACAGCTGAGAGACACATGAATTCCTGTATAAAATGGGCAAAGGCCGTACTGTCAGACTGTCTGCACCCCCTTTATTCACAACTATCCCCTAGTTTATATAGGTACAAAAATTCTACAATACCCTATTTAGCCGTATTTTCTGCGATGAAGATACTGTTAGACGTGAAATATATAAGTTACTATGTAATTAGCAAAGTGAATCGACCCTATCATCGTTCATCTTTCTGTAATTTTATGGTGTTTCCCTTTCTATAGTTTAATTATAACACTACGATTTTATTTTAGTTGTTATTACTATTATTACTATAATTTTATACTTTATGCATATTTTCTGCGTATTGCATACAGTAATTTGCTACATAGCTGCTATGACAATGTTTTGTTATTATTATTATTATATAATGTTTATATTTTTGTCCTTCTTGAGTAAATTAGATGCAGTATTGTACTGATTGCTGAAAATTCCTTGCTGTATCATTAGTACTGTTTTTTGGAATGAAGCAAATTATTATTATTATTAGTACATCCAGTTAGGCAGAGGTTAGGAATTTATCAGCTGGCTATCAAACGTGAACCACGTGTGTGGTTGGCGAGAATTGTATTTACGTAGGGTAAGCGTATAGTTGTAAATGCATACATTGTCTAGTGAATACAACGTTTTGGAAATTATTTTTTAGCGTGAAAACACTTTTTTGGGTGTTATATCACCAAACTTTCAAATTTTGTGCAAAGACTTTTTTTTAGTGTTGCTCTAATATCTATAAAACACTTCATATACTGTTTATATGTGGTCAAGTAAGTAACAATGGCGGTCAGATACACATTTATGTAAGCTTTGGTGACAAAAATGACTGCTTAAACCATTATTGGTGAAAAAAATTTGAACACAGAACGAACGCAGTTTTAAATAAAAATATATTTCCAAATTTAAAAAAAAGATAACTGTTTATCAGGCATATTTAGAAATTCTGTTCATAAATTAGTCTGGTTGTTTTCTATTTCTGTGTGAAAGACTATCTATCGCGACTGACCACCTGTACCAGCATCTATCAGTTTACCTGCTTCATTTCATGCAATGTTCAGAAATTATTCTACGCAGGTGTCTTGTACTCATTTGCGAAAGGCGATAGGCAGACCAAAATCATTTTAGTTTATCAGCTCATGTGACATTTTTTTTCTTAGTAATCGTCGAATAATAGTAAACCACACAAGAATACAGAGAAAAAGGAACATCAGAAATCTATCCTATGCATGATTCTTTGTATTGTGCAAAGGTTTTCTGACTAGCTGCCTAACTATTTTAAATTATATGGACCTTAGCTACACATGAAATAAAGCCTAAAATAGTGTACAGTAGAATATCTCCATGGGGAGAACAGATAGAATAAAATGCCTGCAAGCATTGCAGAAGGAATGTATGCACATAACTTTCCATTTTAAGGAGGCACAACAACTGAATTGCTGTCAATGAAAAGCATTCTTTGCCTCAACATTGCCGCAACTTCTTGCATAATTCCATAGCAGGTGAAGGATAAGCTATTGAGTCTGGTCACTTCAGTGTGCATTTATAAACTTGACTGTTCAGGTGGAAACAGTAATATAGTTAGAACGACCCGGCAGGCCCATCGCACCTAGCGGGTATGGAGCACAAGACTGACAAAAATCCAGCTTTTATAGTTCTGTACAAGGTGCCGACTCAACACTGCAGATTGGTACGTCTTCCGTTGCTAAGCATAGTTGAGACAGCCGCCATAAAATATTTTCAACACAGTCTCTGTGTTTAGAAGTTTGTTTATTCTGTCTCCATCACTTGGCTTTCATCTCAAACCTTAATTAGTTATCTCTCTTGGTGACACCACGTAGCCGTAAACATTACCTTATTATTTTTACGTGACAATATTTATTTCCCCCACTTCCCTTACTAGAATACACATTCTACGTTTATACTCACCACAGCCTAGAGTGCATAAACACTCGAATGAATTTATCCTCGTTATTCTTCTTTTTATCATTACGATTACCTCGATTGATATCCATTAATTCAGATCCTTGAATTCTGATTCTATATTTTATTAACCGAATTGATTTCAATGTCTATGACTAATATTTCATTGCATCAATGTAAACATAAAATTCGGCGACCCGATTAAATCACTACGCTATCAGAGTTTTCATCCATCAAAATGCTAAAACTCTTTTGCACTTCTTAATGTTTCAATCGTGGATTTATATCAAATGATCGATACACTAACTCATCCACATATTTAATGAGCTTTCAATGAAACGTTATGAGATTCCTGAAGGGAATGAAGATAAAATTTATAGAATTGGTTTCTCTCTTCATATGTAACAACACTACGTGACGTGATATAACTCAGACTATTAATTTACATGGAAATTCTGCATCAAGATGAAATATTGTGGAACTATATCCGCCGAAATATTCTGTATTATATGTATTATATTATTAAAACCTGGTGGGAATTTACTGAAAATGCGTATTTTCTTAAATCATGTTCTATAATTTTCATTATGGGAATATTTAAATTAGCTTAATGTTGTTGATGAGTTGTAATAAATTGATTATCTGCTTCTACAGTTATTATCATTGTGTAATTAAAATGGTAAATTGTGTAAAGAAGAATGTGGACAGCCCCTATTTCTACTTTGGCCGTGGAACGATTTATTTATTAATTTAGTTAATCCATGTACCTTTCCCTCATTACTACGATTTTGGTTATTATTGTTACCATAATTACAATCACTATGGACTTATTACGGTAAAGTTTCACTATCCCACTTGTCATTCTAAATAAAAACATTTTTTGCAATTTTGAATTACATCTTATCCAATTTCACGTCATGTTATGAAATGCTTTTATTTCATTCGCCGACTAATACTTTAATTTTATACCTCCTTCCTACACCTTTACATCCTATGAAATATTCTACATATGACATTAATTGTTTCGCCCCTTGAGACTTCATATTTAATTATGATCGCCATCACAAATATTTTAACTGAATTTCATACTACTACTATTATTATTTCACTTATTCACACCTTGGTTTAAATTTCCTCACGGGATATAATCTCTTAGAAACGATACATACAGGATTGTACAGCTTGATAATAAATTTGTTGAAAAGAGTCTCCCTGCTGAATATATTGTTTTTAAATGTTAGACTGACTAAATATGTCCATTATAAGTCTAAAGAACACTGATAACTGCAGTATTAAGTGTGTTAACTTGATTAGAATGTGACAACTTGTTTATGCAATCTTGAGTTTATTAATTCAGTGAAGAATTCAAAACTTATTCGTGAATTAAAATGCGCCCATATTAGCCAGCATCATTTGTTACTTATGTGTTGCTAAATTCGATCAACTGTATGAATATTTCTATCCTTCAACAAGGAATCCTGGTGTATAATTCTGGCGCTTAACTCTGATTTAAATGATTTTGACAAAAGCTACAAAGTGGATTTTATCCTGGAGTTTATTTCTTGATAATATGCAATCTGACGCAATAGTTTACGATGTCATACATGTATCAGTCCATCAAAATACTTCATTTCTTCTGAGTATATTAAGTAGTCTGTTGAAATTTTTTTCAAAATTCTGGTTTTGAATACGGATTCAAAGAGTCAAAGCCATCAACCAACGACTGAAATAGCAATAATATGATATGGAATCAACCTGGTACAAACAAAATATACAGAGTTGAAAATTTAACTTGCTTAGTAAATTCTAAGTAGAATAAAAGATGATAAAAATCCATTCAAATATTTAAATCCAATCGTGTAGCTTTTTTCTTCCTCCATCCAGTAATTAAAATACAAAATTATAAAGTCAGTTATGCGTTTATAAATGCATTTGATGCATAAGATTTATTTCCATAAACGTATAAAACGTGAAATAATAGTAATAATAATAATAAAAAGCTAACTTAAATTCAAATTACTGATGCATAACTTGAACATTGAACAAAGCTGTTTATTTTGAATTTCACGTTGTCTAGTGAAAAAAAGTATTATGTTGATAAATTATTACATATATATTTGTATTTAATGGATTACTGTTCTCTACTTACACTAATCCTTTCACTCACTAATAGGCATATGCATATGTATATGTATATGCTCAAGCTAACTCATATTATTTAGATTGGTGAATTTTGTCATATTTTCACAATTATACCAAAAAAATATATTTCATTTAGATTCCGTTACACAACGCTGAATCAGATAATATATCAGGAAGCACAGCACACTGTCCTACAGCGCCTGCATATATATATCTATACATATGTGTCTCTATATTTGTACATATAAATGCATACATCTTGTTAATACAAGTCAGCTTGTCTATAGGACTAAATACTTCCTTTCAGTTTTCTCTCGAAAATAATAGTCATCATAAAATTAATAATAATAATAGTAATAATAGCAATAATGGTAATTAGACTGTGAATGATAACTGAATGGTGTTTCTTTATCTCTACTTTACATAAATCTGCGTCAAATTTTTTTTTTGGGGTTGATACATTTCTAATTTGTTTTGCTTGATTGTTGACTTGTTGAAACCTTTTATTTTCAATAGTGAATAGGGGAAATAGCAAAGGATTTTCTACAACAGATGGAACAGGTTGGAGGGATTGGAGTGCAGAGGGGTGGTGAATACAGCAATACTTTTTTCTCGGTATATTATTACAATTTTGTTCCAGTTGAATATAAACAAATTACAATTACGAAAAGGAAATATTTCTATGTGGTTTTATTTTAATTTTTTTTTAAATTTTAATCCAACGTTTCTTTATATTTTTATCATATATTTTGTTCATTTTTGGATAGAAATTTAACTACTCATTTTATTGGTGGTTTTCGTTATTTATTTTGGTTACTTAAGCAGTCAAATGCAATTTTCGGTGAAATATATTTAGGCGGGATTGATGAGCAGTTGGCGTATTAATGACCATATAACTATTTGCTACAAGACAAAGCTTTAATAGGAAGAGTAATGTTAGATGTAATAATAATTTGCTTTATTCCAAAACAGTATTTGTGATACGGAATGGAATTCTCAGCATTTTTACTACAGTATTGCATCCAGTTTGTACATTAACAATAAATAAAATTCTACATAGATCAAGGGTAATCTCAGTTAGTTTTGTTGGCATGTCGGTAGGAAGCCGAAATCGAACAGAGTGTTTGAAGGTGTTAGAAAAGTAGATGCTAGCGTATTTACTGGCGTAATTGGTAACAAAAAGGTGGAGATATACAGTGTGAAAGAACGAAGAAGAATGCTATAAATAGAGTTTGTAAGGAAGAAAGACACAAAGCAGCACATAAGAGAAGAATGAGAAAAGGAAAAGAAAGAAAGAAAACGTTTTACCTATAAATGATATGAGTTGGAATGACTAGATCCAATTGTTCTACTGACTATTTAATAAGCCATAAGTTTCACACCTAATGCTTTCTTTTTCGCACAGAACACGAGCTAATTAGGGTATGGTTGAGTTTTTATACTTACTAGTGCGAGAATATAGTTTTCTATACACATTTTTGGTTGTGCCTGATGAGATACAAGGGGAGAGTTGTGAATGAAGAGGGTGGTGTGGGTTAGATAAATGAACTTAGCCCATTTCTCACATGAGTCCATGTTCCTGTCAACCAGAATATTAACAAGCTGGTTAAGTGGCACATTGCTTACCCTGCTGACAACCTTTAAGAGCCTGCGTAACAAGGTATAGTCTTTCTTCAGTGGCCCAGGAAAAACTAAGGGGGAACAATAGAGAATAGTAGGTAGAATACAAGAGTTAACGAATTGTAGGAGTAAGGGTTGGGTTATACCAGAATATCTTAACTTCTTGATGTAGAAGGTAAGACGGAATATTTTCTTAGAAATCATCAAGATATGAGACGACCTGGAAAGATCAGCAGATAGAATGACGCCTAGGTATTTAATTTCCGACTTGGTTTCTATTTCAGTGCCATCTATGTTGCACACATCTCGTTAGTTCTAACCAGTTTGTTTAGGTCAGATTTGTACCTCAAGGTGAAATTGACTGTTTGACATTTGGAGGGGTTTAAGGTAAGACCGTTTTTGTTGGGACCACTGGCAGATTTCTGATAAAAAGCCATTTAATTTGGAGCACTCACTTTGAAATTAGACAGGCAAAGATAAGTTAGGTCGTCAGCATATTTAACAAATGTCATTTGAAAATGGTAAGTCCTGTTGAAAGAAAGAAAAGAGAAGAGGGGAGAGTACAGCACCTTGGGAGACACCAGCTTCAGTAAGCACGGCTGAGGAGGATTTGCCTTTGTATGTAGTGTACTACATTCTGTTTCAGAAGTAGAAATGCGACCATTTTGTGACCCAGGACTCAGTTTGTGTCATCGAGAGCTTATTCAGCAAGAGACATCCAGGAACAGAGTCGAAAGCAGAAGTGAAGCCGAGAAACGTGCAGTGAACGTATGTGGCACCTTTATCTAATGATGAGACGATACTGTTGTGTAAGACGGCTGCAGCGTCTGAAGTGCTCCTACCCTGTCTATATGCAAATTGTTTGGGGCACTAAAAAGTATGGTTACAATAAATTTGATGATTTACTACTATGGTGGAGTGTTACTGAAACGTAGAATTTGTCCAAATTAACTAGAGTTTGTCTACAGAACAAAAACATTACAACCGATCGATCGTTAGAAATTATCTCCAGCACTGAGATAGATACAAAAGTCAGAGTAAGAAAAGTAGAGAAAGCAGCGACGACAACAGCCTAAATTAGACGAAATATATATAGTGTATTATACTAACAACACTCTCAGAAATTTAAGCGATAGGTTAATTGAAGGTTGGTTGTCTGACCTCAGAAAATTGAGTATTAATAGACAAATCAATACTGTCCAATAACGTTATCATTTCAGCACATTCATAAATCACAACTTTGTGGCTAACAGAGAAGCTTATCTTACTTAACAGAAATCGGATCTGAAGTAGTCAAATGTAATTAAAGGCTTCCATAAGAATTTTTGTTTCGAATCATTTTTAGACCATACTAATAAGAAATGATAAAGCATTGTAGCGCATTTGGACGTTATCAGCATAGTCGTGTTCTACACAACATTTGATATCTTTTGGGATTGACCTGTTTGCCAGGATAGGCAAGAAGTTTTGTGCAATGTATGGAGAAGGTTACATGGCTACTAGATGTCCGGAATTCTCGGAAATCTCTAAGAATCAAAGGTGGTCAGAGGCTAAACAGGTGGGACTTTATTTCTCCAGCCTCAGGCAAGGCCACAGGTCTTCTGAATGTAAGGCCAATCGTTCTTGTGGTTCTGAAGGCTGCGGAGAGTTCCATCTCAGGCTTCTGCATAAGTCACAACCCCTTAGGGCATGAAGTAAAAAAATGTAGGGAAGTAGTTATGAGCATACGGAGTGGTTGGGAGAAAAGCCCAGTAACTGTACCATTGAGGTATAGTGACAAAGAAGTTAGTGCGTGTTCGGCTTTAGATAACAGTTCAGGCACAACTATAATTAAGGTAGACACCGTACATCCCCTATAATTACCATCAAAGGCGGTGGAGATTTCCACAACTACGGTTATTGGAAGCAAGGTGGCAAGTACAGTCATTAAAGCTTTTGAAGTCCATTCATGGGATGATAATGATTTTTAAAGGTTTACTAAACCGTTGTTGTAAAAGATCGTAAATTGCGAAGGCCGAGAAGGTCTTTTAAAGAAAATGTTAACAAATGGTCACATCTCGCAGACAAACTTTTGACAGAACTAGATGGTGGTGAAATCTCCTTATTCATCTGGCGTGACTCTATTTGGTTGTATTCTCTTTAGACCGATGAATTGCTAAAGAAACGACCAAAGAGTAGTGACTTTCATCCCTCAGAGTCAAAACCTCATAAATCTACTGACGCATATCCGTACTTTGGTGTCTCTGGAGCGTTTTATAAATGTGCATGTCTCAGGAAAGTTTCGAACAGCTAGACAGTACAAAGCGAAGATCGGTTTCCTGTACTCAGACCATAACAAGTACGTTTTGGTCGTTTTCATAGTCTGTGATGAAGAAGTTTCATAGAAAAACTATGTGAAATCAGAGCACACAACTTCACTGATAGATTATAATTAATCTGAATGATACTTTCTTGATTTATCAAAGAACTTTCGAAATGTCAAATTTCATATAATGTATGCCTTTAACACAGTTTAAAAGGGAAATAATCAAAGTAATTAAATAATGTATGTCATCATGAACAAATAGGAATAAAGATGAAATAGATGATGGCGACAGATCCTTTTTCTTCTCAACACTTCTTTTATCAGAAAATTCTGGTCAAGTTTCGTATTAAGCATTCTATGAAATTATTTGTTGTATTTCCTGAAAGAGGTATACAGAAAACATTGCAAATAAACAAGCTGATTTTGAGACTCTGGAAAATCTTCATACGGATCAGAAGCATACCACTAACCTGGCTTTAAGCTTTCTTATTTGTGGGAACATAAGCATTTATCATTATTTCAGGGGAGAATATGACAAATGATAACGGCGATTAGACGAAATACTCTATCAAAATATAGCATAACGGAAAATTAAATATTACTTAATTAAATTTTGACATTCCTTGTTGATGAATTGGACGGAAGTGGTTGGCCTGAGGTTGACACGTCGGCTGATCGTGCAGAAATTTCGACGATGTCTCATTATTTAACTTGAAGTGAAGTGGTGGAATCTAGGATGCACATTTCGTCCTATTAGGGACTCGTCACTTGGATATACCTGCATTCTCCAGGGCATGGTGCTCCCCTGATGCGTTTGAAATTGAGCGTAACGGATTCGAGGCTCAGCGGGAACAACATTACTCACTGAATAATGCAGGTACATCCAAGGGACGAGTCCCAAATAGGATGAAATGTGAAGCCTAGATTCCACTGCTAGTCGTCATTCACCAATTTACGTCAGATATCAGATACGAGCTCGCCTCGTAACTGGAAGGTCCTGGGTTCGAATCCCGGTGGGTGCGTACTTCTGAAGAGTCCCAAACTAGGACGAAACAGTTGTCCAGTACTCTCAGGTTTTCCAGTGGTTCTTTAACTAATGTTAGCTCATGACGAAATCCTGAAACCAACTAAATCCCTACAAACCAACATTTAGATATCAAATATGTCTAGAGGCTATACGTTTCCGATCTGATACATCAAAAGATAGTTCGTTTAGTAAGACGATGAAATCTTGGACGGCTTAAAACGATCAAAAGACACTAAAACAATCCATACAAATCTTCTTCACATCATAAAGCATAACTGGCATTCTGAAATACAGTAAGAATTTGTTTAATCCACTTAAGGTAGACTTGTAGTCAAATTTTGATACGGAACTCTTTCTATTCTAGAATTCTGGCACAGGAACTATCGGATTATATGCATGCCCGCTGGAATTAGGATTACAAAAGTAAGGCTTAGTACGCATATAGTCTTGACCTATGTCAACTCTAATGGAATATCAAAAGAATTTATAGGTTTCCAGACCGTAGGTGTTACGAATTTCCTGGAATAATTTGTGCGCCGAGTCAGATTGATTCATTATAAATTATTTAAATTAATCCCAGCGTGTTAAGAAATCAAAACAAGATTTTTCTGAACGTTTCGCCGTGTAAGCCACAGCTTCTTCAGCAGATTTATTCGGATTATAATTAATCAACAAAATATATAGTCAAATTTTTTTTTTACATAAAATGAGGTCAGTTTATTCGAAGGTCATTTGTCTATGGACATTTTTTACCAATAGAAATATGTAAGCAGTCATCACATATATTTGTAATGACTAATGTTTATCACATATGAATTCACGTAATTTCCATATGACAAATAACATACATACACACACACATACAAGTCTAATCTTTACAAATCAACTATAGAAGAGTAAACACAACAACAATTTGACATTAGTCATTACAAATATATGTGATGACTGCTTACATATTTCTATTGGTAAAAAATGTCCATAGACAAATGACCTTCAAATAAACTGACCTCATTTTATGTAAAAAAAAATTTTGACTATATATTTTGTTGATTAATTATAATCCGAATAAATCTGCTGAAGAAGCTGTGGCTTACACGGCGAAACGTTCAGAAAAATCTTGTTTTGATTTTCTTAACACGCTGGGATTAATTTAAATAATTTATAATGTATCAAAAGAATTGTTCCTCTCTAAAATACAACTTAGTGATCCATCTTTGGATAATGAAGATACAGGCACTCTGGGGCATAAAAGTCTACGTATATCGTTTTAAGCCTATTTAATTATTATTTATTTGTTTTTATTTTTTTATTTTATAACAGCTTAATTCCACACAGTATTTTGGTACTATGGAATTTTCAGCATATTATATCGGTAGGCCAAATTGGCAGGCCGACCATTAATATCGGGTGTGCGTGGGCCGGTGTTCGAATCCCAGAGCATGTGCATGGCCAGTAAGAGTCCTTTACTGAGAAGGAAGGAATATATATGGTAATATTGTACTTAACCAGTGGGAGAGAATATACAGATGTTAATAAAACAGTAAAATCATCACAAACACTTGTAATTAATGTGTGGCTTCTGCAGTTTAAGTGGAATTAAACATAGTTCGAAAGGTTTACTAACAAAGCTCGCTTTTCTGATTTTGATTTTGATCCTTCCGCTTTCCTGCATGTTATTTACTCCAGTTCTTTAACTCTTTTTCAGAGCAAGTAATCTTCCTCAAGAAGTTCACTGTCTTACTCATGACTTCAGCTAAGCCAAATCTGGACAAGATTTTACACCAATCTATTTATTATCATTTTTAAAGTCAGTAATTTTTTACGGTAATTCTCTGCATCAACCTTACACTGATAAAATTTTTCAGACATAAGATAAGGAAAAACACCGATATACTACAGAAAACTTTGCAAAAAAATACTTGGATATGAATGATATATGTGATATGCTTTGGAGTCATAGTGATCTACAAGAATGGACATTAGAGACAGTTAATTTTAATAAACAGATGTTACTAAAGCCAACTCTTCATATGCATATCATTCGAATATGCAGAATGAAATCTTTATTATTTACTATTTTATTCCTTTAAGTTTTGAAGTGAACATAGGTCTTTAAGCTGGGACTTCAAAGTTTAAGTAGCAGTGATAATTATTTCTCTGCATGGTGGGATTGCAACTCGCACACCCAACATTACCTATGTATGCAGCCTACTATCACCTGTCGACTGGGAATGAAACCCCGGACCATATGTGTGGCTGGCGACTATTTTACCATTGATCTACTGACTAGCAGAAACCATACTTACTTAGGTCTGATCCAAGATGTATTTCAGCGAACTGTAAAGACTTTCGTCTAGGCGGCAAATTGTTTTACTTTGAATTTAATTCATTGCTGATGAGAGCGTTTTTATCCCGCCTTGTTGGGTATATTCTTCTGGATTTCCAGATAATCCATACTTCATAAATATGATTTACTCAAATAATTCCGTTGGACATTACTTGTTTTGTCTTCGTGGAACTACCGGATCTGTATAGCTGCCTAACAGCACTGTTGAAGTTATTTTCAATTTTGATATGTTATCTTAAATAGTACCAAGGATTTTACCGTCTTCTTACTATCTTCAAAACATTTTTGTACTCCGTGTCAGTGAAGAAAATTCTGGTCAGCTACACAGTAGAACGCGATGACTGGTTCCCCGCGTTCAGACAACAAACACGTCAGTTTTGTTTCCAACATTATGTCTTAAGACTACTAGTTCCCCTCTGGATTCTTGAATTCTGTTGGGGATAGTAGTGATCAATAAATTATTGTTTTATTAATTAAACTAATTTTAAGAATGGCCTGACAATTATAAAAGTTGCGCTTGTTTTAAGAGCACAAAACGTATAACATTTTAAGTTGTATGATTAAAACCATTATACCAAACAATAAAGGTGATTATCTTTCAGGTTGAACATTTCCCAGTAGGTGCCGTAAAAGTGACCACTGTTATTCCCCTTATATTCATATTTGAAGTCTTAACAATGCTTCTGCTCAGTGTATTTCACTTCTCAGGATGTAATTTATGCATTGCAGGCTAAAGTTACTCTGAATGCTTTAACGTTATTATATATTCCCAAATTTGAGCATTTAGATACTTACCGCCTTTGAACACAGTCTATTGTGACAGCCTTTAATCTTATTTACTTCACTAACATTATTGTCATGTTGAGAGTTTGATCTTCACTTATTTGTATGTTATATATATATATATACAATGGTATAAAAACCTTGTTTAGATAGATGATCTCTCTACTACGATAAACGCCTGATAGTAACATAATAAAACAAGAAATATTGTTATTTCGCTGTACAAAAAGAGAACTTTTTATACATTTTCATAACAATTCTGTATTCTAGTTGAGTAAGGGCTGTAGTATTTATTATTCATTCTAAAAATAAAGCATGAAGTTCACATGAGAAACGAATTCCAGTGAGAAATGATAACTGTTGAAATGTGCATTAACTTCACTGAATAAATGTATTGGTGAACTATGTTAAGCTATATGAAAACATATATTAGTTGGAGCTAATTTTATCCTCAATTTAGTTTTCTTGTAGTTTTAGTTGTTGTGTCAGATGAAAAAAGCCTGCTAGTCTATAATGAAATGTCTATAGTGCTTTTGTGTCATAATAATAATAACGCCTTTATGCTGGACAAAATGTTTACTTAATATAGGACATTTTCAGTATAGCTTATTGCATAATATCTTCTTTTCATCCAGCAACTTCAAGCAATGAAAGACAAAAGGTGGTCTGCTTAAATCACTTGACTACGGGAGTTGCTTTTCAGCGAAATGCTTAATTTTCATCTGCAGTTATATCAAGTGACCTATACGTGAACTTGCGCGCCGATTTAACTTGCTTTCAAAAAACGCTAGGCGGTTCTTCAACACAATGAAGATATACTTCAGCTTATTAATTTAAATGTAAATCCTGTATGAAGAAAAAAGTATTTTGCAGCCGAATAAGCTGAAAATGTTTGTACAATTTGTTCACATATTGTCTGAAATAAAGCTTTATTATTATAATTTTAAAAAGTAGCAATCTAAACTAATATCGTCGTAAGTGATTCTGTATTCACTTAAGAGTCGAATAATCCCCTATGGCACCTTTCTTTCCTCACCGAGTTATACTCAGCAGTAAGTTGAAAGCCAATTTAAAATAGTTGTGAGTACATTTGATGACTCATAGACGTGACTAAATGGCTGAAACAAAAGGAAATAGAGAACAAAATTTCATACATGGGGCTGAATAGAAATTTAGGTAAACAATTTATTAAAATATACAGCCGCTTTTTGTGTTCATTCTTTAATATGCTCTAAATAGTAATTTAAAGGAAAAAAATGAAATCTAGAAAACAAAAAGATTGAGCGTAGAAATATTTACTTTTCAATTATATCCTCATTCTGGCTCTACTCTAATATATATAACATTTTACTACAATACACAGCAATTTTCCAATCAAGTGGAGAAACGAATAATTGAGTTACTTAAAAGACTTAAACGACAAAGTAGCATCATAGAAGGTGTATATGAATCTCTAAAGCCTAACTGCACGATTACACCAAGACTATATAGACTACAAAAAGTGCACAAAATTGGTTTGCCACGTCGACCGGTGTTAGACATGTGTAATTGCCAATATCAGGGCACAGCAAAATGGTTAGTGAAGCTACTGAAACCTCTGCATAATGAACTGGTAAAACATAGCGTAAACGGCAGTTTTGAATTTGTTGGAAAAATAAGAGATATTAATGTGAATAGAAGTTAACGATATCTTTTGATGTATCCTCCTTGTTCACTAATGTACTGTTAATGGAGACAGTAGATTTTATATGTGAGGAGATTATTACACGAAACATAGACATCGACTTTTCTGTATCCACCTTGAAGAAATAATAATAATAACAGATTTATTACAAACAGTATTTGTGGTACAGGTATGGAATTTTCAGCGTGCATTACAATATATTGCATCCAATGACCTCTTAAATTTTATAGGATTTATAAAATCAAAAAAAAATTAATAAGTAAATAAATAAACCAACGCCAAAAATGAATGTAAGATTAAAAAAGCGTAGCGTTTACATTTCAAACAATGCACCACAGGATATGAAATGTAAAGTTGGTGTGTGATAGTAGATGAAAACAATGGTGTAATAGTAACGAGGAAAGAAAAACAAAACTAATGGGACTATTTGTTAGAGTGCCGCAGTAAGTTGATCGTGTCATACCTTATGGATTTCTCATCACATAACAGCTGTGCCAGATATGGTATTGTGGAGTTTTGTATTTGGTGGTCCTAGCATATAGCCTCCTATAGCTGCTTCTAGTTCTACCAGATGAAATGCAAGGAGAAAGCTGCGTATAGAGAGGATTCTCGGGGTCTGACAATATTGTATTCGCTAGTTTCTTACATGACATTACATGTCTATCCACATATTTTTCTATTTTAAGATGTATGGGAATGGACTCACCAAATTGCGGACGAGTCAGTGATCTACTCCGGTCACCCAGAAGATAACCACACGCACACCGAGGGCGTGGCTATCATGATGTCACCAACGGCAACAAAGGCCCTGATGCTATGGGAGGCGATCTCGTCCAGGATAATGACCGCCAGATTCAACTCCAAAGGAAGGAAAGTGTCAATCTGATATGTATCCATTTATATATTTATGTGTGTGTGTATGTTGGTCTCTCTTTCTGTTTACTCGCTTAGTCTGTGACCATTTCACTTGTATGAACCTGTCTCCTTTAACAATGTATGTTCCCCTTATATTATATATAATATGAGTGTTTGTTGACAGTCCGTTGCTTAGTGACATATATCCATATATGGTGGTTGTTGACATGTCTGCTATATTTTGCTATATATATATATATTTCGTTCTCACAATTTGTGTGACTGACTTACACTTACACTTACTTTTTGGTGTGATACCACTTATTGCTTCTCCTTGTGTGTGGAAAATAGAAGTATCATCGCAAACCTAGTGGTCTTCTGATTTCCGCCTTCTTGCGTCAGGACTATTAGTTTCTCGACCAGTCCATAACAATAATTTAGCGACGAGTACATAACAATATGGCAATGAAGATGCTAAAAGCTGGAAAAGCAGCAGGACCAGATGGAATCCCAGCAGAAGCTTTGAAAATAGACCCAGAGACAACAGCGGACTTGATGACACCACTACTGGAGAAGGTGTGGAAAGAGGGCAAAGTACCCGAGGATTGGAAGAAAGAATACTTATTCAAACTTCCAAAGAAAGGAGACTTAAGTCAATGCAAAAACTGGCGCGGAATTATGCTTCTGTCCATTCCAAGCAAAATACTAAGCCGCATCATCCTGGAGAGAATCAAACAGGCCCTAGATGAAAAACTTCGACCGGAACAGGCTGGATTCAGGAGAAACAAGTCATCAAATCGCCACTTTACGAATCATCATTGAACAAAGCTTATAATGGCAGTCACCTCTCTATCTCAACTTCATCGACTTTGAAAAGGCCTTCGACAGCGTCGATCGAGAGGTCATTTGGCAACTACTTCGCTACTACGGGGTCCCATCGACAATTATACATCTCATCCAACAGTTATACGACAATGCTGCATGCCAAGTAATCCACAACGGGAAACTTACGGAAGCCTTCGAAGTAAGGACGGGAGTGAGACAAGGCTGTCTACTATCACCAATGATTTTCCTGATTGCAGGAGATTGGATAATGCGACAGACAACGGGCAATGGGGAAACAGGCATAAAATGGACTCACACAAAAAACTTGGAGGATCTGGACTTTGCCGGTGATATATGTCTGATTTCCCACAAACTGGAAGATATGCAAGTGAAAAGCAACAAGTTGGCAGAAGAAGCATCAAAGATAGGACTTCAAGTGAACATAGATAAAACAGAAGTGATGAAGATTCCTGGCCAACATCAACAGCAACAACAGACAACAATCAGCATAAATGGGAGGAACCTGAAAGAAACAACCTCCTTCACCTACCTGGGAAGCATCGTCTCAACTACAGGCGGACATAACTGACGAGGATATCAAAGCCAGAATCGGAAAAGCAAGACAAGCTTCTCTCAAATCTGTGTGGAGGTCAACAGCACTCAGCATCAAAAATAAGATCCGGATTTTCAACTCCAATGTAAAGTCAGTGCTACTATACGGATCAGAGACTTGGCGAGTCATACAGAGCATCTTCAACAAACTTCAGACCTTCATTAACACTTGTCTTCGCTCAATACTCAAGATCAGATGGCCAGAAAAGATCAGCAACAGGGATCTCTGGGAGCGAACCAACCAGGAACCGATTGTGCAACAAATAGGCAGCAAGAAATGGAGATGGATTGGCCACACCCTGAGGAAACCATCAAGTGACATCACTAGACAAGCCCTCGAGTGGAACCCGAAAGGGAGGCGGCGAGTTGGTCGTCCAAGGGTGACTTGGAGGAGGTCATGCGAGGAGGAGATGAAAGCATGTGGCAGGACTTGGAGCGGAGTGAAAAAGTTGTCAGAAAACCGAAGGCAATGGAGGTGCGCAGCTGAAGCCCTATGTTCCTCTAGGAACTAAAGTATATAATAATAATAAAATAATAATTACAGACAGATTGATAGTGTAGCTATGGGTTCCCCATTAGGTCCAGTCCTAGCTGATATTTTCTTCCCTGAGTTAGACTGAAAGGAGCAATCAGTGACTTGGATTTCTACTGTCGATATATGGATTATGCACCTCTGTTTAATGAAAAACGAGAATGATGCAATAAACATCCTTGACAAATTTAATGATGCCCATTCAGCAATTAACCTAACCATAGAGAAAGAAAGTAATGACATTATCGCATTCCTAGACGTCTTCCTGGCAAGGAAAGAAGATGGCACACTGAGAAGGAGTGTGTATAGGAAACCTACTACAACAGATCAGTGTACTCATTTTTTTGAGTTTTCTACCTTTGAAATATAAACGTAACCTAGTAAGGTGTCTGGTTCATAGAGCTAGGTTAATCTGTTCAGATGACTGCTTCAGTGAGGAGCTTAACATTATTAGGGAATTACTTAGAAAAAATGGTTATCCAGATAAGTTCAATGAGAAATATATGAATTCACCACCTAGGACAGTCACTACGGCAACAGTTCCGAAAAAACCACTGTTCATAAAACTGCAGTTCCTCGGTGAAAACACCAGCGCAAATTAGTCACAGAGCCTGAAAAGTACAGTTAAAATAGCTTTCATTGCATTAGAGGTACGTTGTCTCTTCACAACCACCCCTATTCTTCGTTCAAAAAACAGGGATAAACTACCTAAATTTGCCTCTTCTATATGTATCTACGAGTTTGACTGCAGCTAAGGAGCCAGCTACATTGAGCCTACAATTAGGCGGGTTCATCATCGTATTTCCGAACGTTATCCAGCATGATTAAGCAAGGGACAAACAAGATCTATTCGTAGCTTTATTTTAGCCCACCTTGTAGATAGTAAGCATAAGGTTGACGTTAATACTGCATTTAAAATTATTTATCGCATTTCTACTAACCCTAATTTTGCTTTACGAGTTCGTCTTCTACATACAGCTGAAGCGATAGGAATCCACCTGAAGAAGCCAAACCTATGTGTTCAGAAGAAATTTGTACAGCCACTTTCCTTACCTTGGCCATCGTTACATGACTGTATAAACTGGACTACTCCATCACCCTCCCCCTAGAATAATTTTTCTTTATTAAAAAAACTATAATTGTCCAAATTATTTTATTTTTCTGACTACTTCATCTTTAATTACGTTCTATCCTTGTAAAAATTATTTTATTCTTATGACCACTTCAACCTTAGTTACAAATTATCATTGTCCAAATTGTTTTATTTTCTTTAACAATCTGTTACGTAATCAACCTGTGCACACGCTTATTCCTTAATTGCTCTTCATTTTTCCAAAATTATGCATTATGCAATCCACTTGTTGTAACCATTTTCACCTTTTAATTTATATATATATTAATTTTCTTTGTTAATTATCATCCCATCACCATTTTGACACTGACTTATTATTGTTAACAAACATATCGCCATTTGATTGGTAAATTGTTGTGTATCGTAATAAAAGTTCTATGTTATATATGTTAGAGTAGAGCCAGAGGTGAGGATCTAATTGAAAAGTTAATATTTCTTCGCTCAATCTTTCTGTTTCCTATATGTCTAAATTGGGATTTTTTCTACATGGAAAACTGATATCAATAAACAGCCTTATATTATTATTCATTGGTTTTCAGCAACACATCCCCGCTTTCTTCTGTTTTCTGCTGTTCTCATCATCTGGGCTTACGATTGCCCATAATCTCTCACTTCTTATCCACGTGATCTCCTCCATGTCACCCTCTCACTGACGACCTACTCACCGCTTCCCAATCATATTCCACCCGAGTGATGGCCTGCATTGCCCAAGATGTCATTCAACCATCTTTTCACTGCCCCGTCCATCTCCATTTTCTCCTACAAATTCATTGAGCAATCGGCTCTTGGTTGGTTTGCTCCCAGCCAGAGTTTCTTGTAACTAATTCTCTTCGGCTGGCATTTGATCTTCAGTATGCAGCCAGTGAAGTTGGCATCTGTTGATATAAGTCTGCCACATTTTGGAAGTCCTCTCCACTAATGGTATATTTAACTTTTATGAACACCCTGTTGTAACGCTTAAAATGAAATGAATACTCCATATTCCAACCTCTCAAATTATTTCCTTTTCTTTGCAGTGGTTATTTCCACTTAAATCGGGTTTATGACTTCTATTGTTATTACCATTTATACCGAGATCACAATCTGCACTATTTTATTTTTTCACCACTTGTAAAACATATTTGATGAAGATTCTATAGCCTACGGCCTTCAAAGAGGGGGACACCTGGAGCTTCTAGCAGAATTTTGACGTTTTCCTTACGTTGGTGGGAAACTAGGATAGGACAATAGAGATGTTGACGATGATAACACACCTGAAACTTCGAAAGAAGGCCACCTGTGACAATTTGTATAGAGCGTATGTGAAGAGGCTGTAATAACAGACTGTTCAGTTACTGATTTCAGAGTTTGAAAAATGGGCAAACAGACATATGTTGCCCAAATTAAGGGAACCACAACATGGCGAGGTGAAGATCTGGTTTTGACAGCAGCACCAAAAAATCTTCTGAGATGTTCATTATCAATCTTAGGCGAAGAATCAAAATGCAGCTGCGGGCTACCAAATTTATCGGATGAGTCCCAAATATTATCCCTCATCAGTCGTAGTTAGCTAATGAAGCCTAAAATTATTGAGCTGGTGAAAACTAAAAGACAATTACTAATTTCTACAGTCACACGAATGATCAGAAAAGGCCAAGAAGCCTGCAAGATTGTGCAACAGATCAAAGAGCTGCAGAAATAAGTGTTAGCAGTCCGGAAAAGAGTTAGGCAGGATGACATTTCATACACATCAGCGTTCTTCCACCCGTGTTTTTCCGTTTGTCTCAGAGGTATTTCAAATGATAAATAATCCCTTTCTTCCCAAAATAACATTTTATTTTCTTGTCCATAACAACATTATTGACGTAATCCCACAGTTTTATTAAAGGAAAAAAAATCTACCTACTTGTCGTATTTACAAATTCAATTGTATGCATTCACATATTTCCCACAGTTATAACGTAATTTTGTGATACCTAAGCGATAAAGACGATTCTGCAAAGTTCAGAGTGATAACGTAGTGACGGTGAAGGTCAACATCGATGAACATTTTACTGAAAAATACTATTTTGCGTTCATTCAGTCCATAATGCTTTCTTATTTTTCCCCTTAAGGGTAACTTTATGCGTCATGACCACAAACCAATATTTCTTAACTACTTGATCGGTCCTTAATTCGTCAATAAAAGAAACGAATTATCCATGCGTGGATATCTTTTTTGTGCTTTGTTGTGATACGTAAATCAAAGCATTTTATAATCAAAACGGTCGGAAATTAATGAATACTGCTGGGAGGCTGGAGATTAAAGATGACAAACTGGTTACTGAGGCAGAACAGGCTGCAGGTGAGGGAGACCTGAGAATATTGAATCAAATAACCAGGTTGTACTCGGAGAAAGATCAACGCAGATTAGGCCATTTATCGATTTTTGGAGGAATACAATTACCAGACAGATAATATAGAGGAAAAGTTATGCTTATCACTTTAAGGAACTCACAAATCGACCTACACGTAATCCTCATCTACATATACCACCAACACACGGAACTACCAGTAAACACGAGCACTGCGACCAAAACAGAAGACTTAGAAGCCATAAAAGTGCTGAGGGATTGCAATGGTAGCAGATGGAGCTTACCCTTCCAGAAAGCACTCTGAATGGACCCAGAGATATGTGTTTACATCCGCACACCATTATTGCAAAATATGTGGAACAAAGATTAACCTTCCAGACTTCCGAAAGGGGGGAATTAAGTCTATGGCAGAATTAGTGAGAAGTCATGCTTATGTGGAATCCAGGCGGAATAGTGAGCCAATCATTCTGGAAATATACAAAGATTCAGAACTGCAGCACTGCACATCATCACCGAACACAAACTAGATTATCGGTCAACTCCATGTCTCAACTTCATTGAGTCGGAAAAGTCATTTGACAGGGTCGATCGTGAAGTAGTTCGGAAACTGTTTTACTGATAATGGAGTGCCAAAAACACTTTTAAAACTCTTTTAAAGCTATATGATGATGACACGCGCCAAACAATTCATACTCAAATGCGTTTTATGTGAAAATAGGCATAAGACAAGGGTATTTACTGTAGCTAATGATCTTGCAGGTAATGGGGGTTTGAATCATTCAATAAGCCATGAGGATTAAGAACCTGAGCATGCGATGGGCTTTGAAAATGACATAAGATCTGGATATCGTGGATGTTTAATGTGTAACATCAAACACACGTGAAGATCTACAATCAGTTAGTCGACAGTAGTGGCAGCGAAGACAGAACTTCAAGGGAACCAAGAGAAAACTAGAGTGATCAAAATATCCAACCAACAACAAAAAGTCGTCGCTTTTGCTTATCTGAGTGAAGCAGCACTCTTTCAATCACAGGCGGTATAGAGACTAGTATGAAAACCAGCCAACCAGCACGGGATCAGTAGCTCAAGACAAGTGCGGTTATCTGAAACACCTAGCACAAGAAATAATATCCAAATATCCGACACCATTGTGGAGCCAGTGCTATGATACTGCCCAAGAAATAGTTCGAAGCAATTAATCATGGATTAGACATAATTCAAAGAGTTATTCAGGTGGCATCTCACGTCAGACCACCCTAGAGAGGGGGGATAAATAGGAAACAAAGGGTTAGGTGTCCAAGAGTGACGTGGAGAAGATCATGTGAAAAGGAAGTCGAAGTTTCTCGGCAGTTGCCATATCGGAGAACTAAAGGCTTATGTTTCACTCAGAACAGTTACAATAATATGAATAAATAGGATAATTTAATGGTTCGGTAAAAGCGTACGTTAAATATCTTGTGAACTT
This sequence comes from Trichobilharzia regenti, assembly GCA_944472135.2. Classification (NCBI taxonomy): domain Eukaryota; kingdom Metazoa; phylum Platyhelminthes; class Trematoda; order Strigeidida; family Schistosomatidae; genus Trichobilharzia; species Trichobilharzia regenti. The sequence continues at coordinate 134,873,214 of OX235262.1, forward strand.
TTAACATCTTTTTATCACTGGAATTTGCCTAGACCTGAATGAATAATCATATAGCGCTTTAGTGTCTTACAGGTATGTATTACACAGAATTATCCGGTAATATACTAGTGAAATCGATTTTGTTATTTGTTTGTCAGTATTTAAGCAATCAAACTGCAATAAATGGTCACTAAAAAACTTAATATTTATTCTAACTGAATAACCCAAAAGGCGCATTAAAAGCCATCTAGATTTTAGTTTATTTCCTGTTGATATTAAATGACTATATGAAATAGTTTTTAAGTGATACAATTCCATGTAATGACCACAGAATCAATGAATGAAAAGAAACTCTTATTAACTAATAAAACCTAAGACGTTTGTTCGCAAAAGTATTAATCTAGTCTGCTCTTATAGTTGGTGAATACTTCTAAGGATATTTTTTATTTGCCCATAGAAGGCTTGTATATTAATCATAAATACTCTACCAAGTATTTGAACGCCTACAGTTGAAAACATTTCAAATATTTATAAAACGATTGATTTCTCTCCACCCATAAATTCGATTCTTTTTGAGATGAATTGAAACGATCAGCATGAAACCCAAGACCCACGGTTTTGCGCTTATTAGCCTCTGACCCGTCTGAGGCATCAAAAGCACTGATGATTACTACAAGATATAAAACTGCATCAGACAGTGCTTAATCTAAAGACATCACTACGAAGTTATTCGCATCACTGCCAATCGCTTATAGGATTGTTACGAATGTTTTGGTTGATCACTGCGAATTATTATTATTGTTCCCTTGGATCCCGAGTGAAACATATGGCTTCAAAAACACATATCAGCTTTCTTATATTTTCTGCTATCCTCTTCAGCTAGATCCCCGACTGCCCATAATCTTTCATCTCCTCATTACCTGATCTCCTCCATTTCACCCTCAGATGACCTACTCGACGCTTCCTATTCGGATTCAACTCAAGCGATGGCCTGGCACACGGTGTCATTGATGGTCTCCTCGGTGTGTCCTATTCATCTCCATTTTCTCCTAAATATTTGTTAAACGATGGGTTCTTGGTTAAATTTTGCTAGTTCTCTGGCCATTTGATCGTCAGTTTAGAGTGAAGACAGATACTGATTAGAGTCTTCAACCTGTTGGGAATCCTTCTCGTGATGTGCAGTGCAAGTTCCTTACTCATATAGACGAACTGACTAACTTCACATCTTTTTTGAAAATCCAGATCTTGTTCCTAATGCTGCTGAATGCAGGAGATTTCCAAACAGATTTCAGGTTGATGAAGGTGTATCTCGCCTTTTTGATTCTCACTTCGACATCTTCATCCATTTTGCCTGTAGTTGAAACGATGCTTCCTATATAAGTGAAGGAAGTAACCTCTGTTAAATCTATCCCGTTTATGGTGATTGGTGCTGGGTGTTGTTGTCGCTTTGGTGGTGGTTAATTATCTTCATCACTTCCATCTTCTCTATGTTCACCTGTAGTCGCGTCTTCACTGCCTTCCAGCCTCTTTTACCAGTTTGTTAGTTTTCGCCTGTAAGTCTTCGAGTTTGTGTGGCATTAAACATAAATCAGCCAAGAAATCCAGACCTTCTTTAGTCGTCTTATCGTCTAATGTATTTCTCTTTTCCCACTTCCGAAAATCTGACTCATAATCAAATCCAATTAAGGATATCATCGGTGATAATAGGCAGCCTCGTCTTACTGATATATTCACTTCAAAAGCTTCGCTGAGTTCCCCATTCTGGATAAACTGACACGTGGCATTGTCATATAGCTGTTGAATGAGGTTGATAACGATTTCGCCACTACACGCCGTAGTGCTGAAATAGTTTCCTAATTACTTCGCTGTTGAATGTTTTTCTGGAAGTCAATGAAGTTCAAGTAAAGGACTGACTACTGTGGTGAGAGCAGGCCGTGAGAAGATATGAGCAAGGCTGATTCAACAACCAATCACAGCAAAGTTAACGTGGCAAAATATGATTCGCAGATAGAGAACTCTATTTGTCGAGGAATCCCGAAACAACCAATCAGAAGCCTGCGTTTGTCTGCATAACTTCTGATAAACAACCAATCAGATAACTGCGCTTGTCTACTTGCATAAGCTATAATATTTGAAATTATAATGTTTTTATAAAAATGTTTCTTGTTTACTACCACTGAGAATGAGGCAACAATACAGTAGGAAGTGATCAATCCAAACTAAAAAAAATTATTTATTACTAATTATACGAAATCATGTTTGAAAGAAACCTTGCTTTATTTGAGAATCATTGGATGTATTTAGTCTTCAACGGTGTCACTTGTGAATGAGAAATGTAATCCATTAATAAATGTACAATAATATGATCACTTTACATGTGATGAATGTATCAGTTTTAACAAACAATGTACCGACAGCTCTCAAACAGAAACTACAAAACATTTCATTCCAAGTATTTTCCCGCATTTTTCTGTTTTCTATGGCTATGAAATGCCTAAATTTAGAAAAACACTGCCTTTTTTACCCTCAGAAACTTGGAGTACCTTATTATTGTTCCTGAAGAATAAAATAGTGATATTACCTGCCAAGAGTGACGGTACCTTCAGTCAGTTTCAATGATGACGGTTTTGTGGTAGAGATGACAAACAGAACAACTTGCTTAAAAATCCTCATTGAGTCACATGAAAAAGAGAAGAAGTTCAGCGAAGAGACTCTTTTTGGTGAATTCATTCACATAGCTGTACAATCGCATTTATATACATTTACATGAGGTTTGTCAAGTTTAGATAATTAATCAGGTAATGCAAGAATGATCCAATATAGAAACAAGGTTAATCAGACAGCAACTAAAGTAAGATTGAGTTAGTAAGTTAAATGGCGTAATATAATTGACTAAAATGTTTCAGCTTAGGCCAGGATAGCAACAGAGGTAGTTACAGAAAGAGACTAATTAGAAGTGGGGTAGAAAATAATGCCATTTGAATCGGACTGAAATTGAGCAATTAAGTTGGATGACGTAACACAAATGACTAGAAATTGAGGATTGGTCAAGTCAGTAACAGTAGTAATGAGGTGTAGAAATTGAATCGGGTAGGGTGGAGAACAGGAACGTTGAGAATGTAAAATGATACAAATGTGGAGACAAAATAATACTAATGAAGGGACAGAAAGAAATAAAATTTATTTGTTGGGTATTAAGACAGATTATGTCCATTGCAGATGTAGTGATTGAACAAACTTCTTCTGTATGCAGAGTTCAGATCCTAGCAATTGAATTGCCATTGCTTCTGCAGTTTGGAGAAGTTTGACTCGTACACTTTCAAGAAGAATTCTTCGTATTCTGCAGACAACTTTGAATTTCGTTTAAGATGTAGCTTGGTGTTCGGAATCTATCAGATGTTCTAAGATAGAGTTGCAGGGCATCAATTTTCTCCTTTATAAAACCATTCTGGTAAGTGTTCAGTGATACGTTTGGAAAGCGAACACTAGGTACGGTCGACATACCTAGCTTCACACGAGCAGGTGTACTGGTAGATACACACTGATGAGGCCAGTAGTGGTAGTGGTGCTTAGGACTTTGCTTTGCTTAGAAGGGCCTATAAAGCCGTTAGTAGGGCAAGTGGGATATCATTAAACCACCTGGTTAACACTATTGTGGATAAACATATTATACCATGTAAGAAACTAGCGAATACAATATTGTCAGACCCCGAGAATCCTCTCGATACGCAGCTGTCACCTTGCATTTCATCTGATAGAACTAGAAGCAGCTATAGGCGGCTATATGCTAGGACCACCAAATACAAATCTCCACAATACCACATCTGGCACAGCTGTTATGTGATGGGAAATCCGTGAGGTATCACACGATCAACTTACTGCAGCACTCTAACAAATAATCCCATTAGTTTAAGTTTTTCTTTCCTCGTTACTATGACACTGTTGTTCTCATCTTCTATCACACATCAACTTTATATTTCATATCCTGTGGTGCATTGTTTTATATGTAAACTCTACGCTGCTGTTTTTATTTTTTTATTTATCTTTTATTTTTTGGCGTTGCTTTTTTTATTTTTGTTTTAAAATTCTTAATAAATTTAATTCCATATTAGTTTGATTATTAAATGTATCACACAGTGAAACAGTATTGTATACTGGATGACGTTTCGAACACAATTTATTGTTCATAATCATATCAATTTTTGTCACACGACTTCGAGATTTGATTTTTATAGTTTTCTCTGTCTTCTCCTATTTGTTGTATGGGCAGTAGAATTTTCCATATATCTGGGACAGGTGTTGAATCATTCCTATTACATGTATTTGCAGTTGATTCGATAAACAAAGCTTCTGTTATCAATCTCTCCCTATACCCTGTGACATTAGATTTTAAAACTGTCATCCTATCCCATCCTATTGTATGGTTGTGTGTAACTGCATGTAGTGCTATAGCTGAACTACTCTCTAGATTTCTTATCTTATTCGGGTCAACCAATCTAGATTTAGCTAGGTTTTTATGTTCGGCTAGTCTGACTGCCCCTGTTCTACTAGTTTGACCTATGTATTTGACCTCACAATCATTGCAGGGTATTAGATAAACTAAATTGTTTTGTTTTAATGGCTCTACAGGATCCTTTAACCGACAAAGCTTGTTTCTAATTGAGTTTGTGGGTTTGAATGCCACTTTTATTCCTGCCTTGTTAAGAATTCTGCGTAAGGCTTCCGAGGTTCCTTCTTTGTATGGAATTATTGTTGATGATTTACATTCCTTATTGTTGGTGTCGTTATTAATATTATTATTATTATCACTATTATTATTATTACCATTATTATTATTGTTATTATTATTGTTATCATTATTATTATTATCACTATCTCTGTTATCATTATTTATTTTTACATTTACTTACATATTTCTTGACTAATTTATCCGGGTAATTATTAAGTTTCAAGGCTTCTTTTATGTGTGTCACTTCCTGTCTTAGATTTTCCTTGGTACTACTTAGTTTTTGTGCTCTGTCATTTAAACATTTCACTAATCCTATTTTTACTGACATAGGATGGGATGATCGGAAATCCAAATATCTGTTTGAATGTGTGGGTTTTCTGTAAACACTAGTGTTTAGCTTCCCATCTTCTTTCCTTTTTACGTTGCAATCTAACATTGGAAGTTCCCCTTCCTGACTTTCCAATTCATAAGTGAATTGAATTGCCTCTACCTTCGAGTTGATGTGCTCGAAAAATCTATCTATATCTTGTGTTCTAAGTACAGTGAATGTGTCATCTACATACCTCCACCATACTTTTGGGGTGGGGGTGAACGTTTCAATCGCTATCTTCTACAGTATTTAAATTCCAAAGGAAAATATACAAACAAACTGAGGGAGTTGCCATGGGATCACCAATATCCCCGGTGGTAGCAGATATATTCATGTATAGGTGGGAAAAGATAGCGATTGAAGCCTTGAAACCTAATAATTACCCGGATAAATTAGTCAAGAAATATGTAAGTAAATGTAAATAAATAATGATAACAGAGATAGTGATAATAATAATAATGATAACAATAATAATAACAATAATAATAATGGTAATAATAATAATAGTGATAATAATAATAATATTAATAACGACACCAACAATAAGGAATGTAAATCATCAACAATAATTCCATACAAAGAAGGAACCTCGGAAGCCTTACGCAGAATTCTTAACAAGGCAGGAATAAAAGTGGCATTCAAACCCAAAAACTTAATTAGAAACAAGCTCTGTCGGTTAAAGGATCCTGTAGAGCCATTAAAACAAAACAATTTAGTTTATCTAATACCCTGCAATGATTGTGAGGTCAAATACATAGGTCAAACTAGTAGAACAGGGGCAGTCAGACTAGCCGAACATAAAAACCTAGCTAAATCTAGATTGGTTGACCCGAATAAGATAAGAAATCTAGAAAATAGTTCAGCTATAGCACTCACTACATGCAGTTACACACAACCATACAATAGGATGGGATAGGATGACAGTTTTAAAATCTAGTGTCACAGGGTATGGGGAGAGATTGATAACAGAAGCTTTGTTTATCGAATCAACTGCAAATACATGTAATAGGAATGATTCAACACCTGTCCCAGATATATGGAAAATTCTACTGCCCATACAACAAATAGGAGAAGACAGAGAAAACTATAAAAATCAAATCTCGAAGTCGTGTGACTAAAATTGATATGATTATGAACAATAAATTGTGTTCGAAACGTCATCCAGTATACAATACTGTTTCACTGTGTGATACATTTAATAATCAAACTAATATGGAATTACTTAATACCACAGTGCCGAAGTTTTACTTTTATATTATAAAATTTATGAGGTAATTAGATGCAATATATTGTAATGCACGCTGAAAATTCCATACCTGTACCACAAATCTTATTTGGAATAAAGCTGTTATCATTATTATTATTCAATGAACCATTTCTGATTTAAGAAATGAATGAAAACTACAAAAAATGAACCAAACGATCTACCTAGCTTGTTGGCTGCATAATCAAATAAGGCCTTACGTATTTTAGGAGAAGATACTGACAAAACTATTTTACTTCCATCTAGAAAACACATCGAAGATAAGTTGTGAGCTTAGCACTAAATATATCTTATATAAGAGAGAATATAATCTTCATAATAAAACAATCAGGCTTTATAAAACACTGCAACACCATCAGTATCGACTAATGAATATTTTCAAGATTGTTTTATTTTATTTAAAAAAGATTCTGCTCTCGAACCTTACTTTTCATAGCTATGCGTTACGTAATTTTCACCAAGGTTAAAGACATATGTAATTAAAACCTTTATTAGCAGTTGATTTCTGGTTTATATCTGGCTATATCTAAGTTCATTGTCAGTTGAACAATTGGTATACTGTTTGCATTCAAACATCTTATTAGTTCTCATTTGAGGTTGTATATGATATCATAGCAACAAACATCCAAGATCTACACATCCCATCAAAAGTTAATCATGATAAGCCAGTTTCACAAAATAATCAGAGAGAATAGGAAAACGGAAGCACGTTGTTGGCTAAAAAATGTTATGTTGGCACTCTGGAAACTGATTTCTAATACTGTTGTGCCTGGTACTGCTGATGAGATTTTGTAAGTAGTGTAATGTGCGTTTTATTTCCTCTTAAAGGAAATTAAATAGCAGAGGAATAGATTAAATGACGATGGAGAAAAATGAAAGATCTTTATAAAGCACAATACGGAAAACATACACAGACGGTAATTTTAATGTATTTTGCCATATGAGTGCATCAATTCCTTTTTTCTTCACGTTCCCAGTGGAACATAGGGCCTCAAGCAAGGTACTTGAAGTTTCTGTAGCAGTGTTTATTTTACAGGATGTGATTGCTAGCCTCATGCCCAACCTTTCCTCTTTACCAGGATTATTTCTGGCTTAGCGAGGTAAAGGAGTGCGTCAGCTGGGAATCGAACCCTCGACCATCTGCATGGTCGGCAAGCGTCCTAACCGCTATACCACCGACGCACTTGAGTGCATCAATAACCCAATAAAAAACTCCGCTACTAAGTCCTATCATGTTCTGCTTTTATACCGTATTAAATTGCAAAGTGAAACACATGTCATAGTATTGGCGTTGTGATCAATAATAGCAACACTGTTATTACATAAGTACTATACCACAACAATCTTGAGACCCATCTGATTGTAATCGACTATATTAGCATTATTTTAAGCTAACCTGATTTAAATCCTTGTACTGTAGCACTACCAACTGAACAATTGACTACAAATTGAAGAGAATTTGTAATATCTTCTTTTTGAAGTAGATCATTTTCAGATACATAAATGTTATCTATCAAAATCTATCATTCCACTACCCTAAAATCACTTTTAACGGTATACATTAAAAGAAAGGTATTGATGTTTATTTATACGTTGATGTACATTACTATGACAACCATGTAATAAAATAATAAATACTAGTCATGGACGTTTATTTCATTTGCAGCTTTTGGGCTGTATCTTATCTATCACTTCAAAAAAAACGTTTATGCTCAAGCGCGAAGTTTATCGGAAGTCAATTAAAACAGGTGAGCAGTAAGGTGCTGCTTTTGAGACCAATCTTCAGTACTCATTCCGAAAAACATTGAAAACTGAATAAACAACTTCTGAGTTCTCAGATGAGCAGTCTGCTGCTCAACGCCTATCCTATAGAATGCCGACCTATGCCATTTCACATTTCTCACATCTGAACTGATTGCTCACCTGTTTTTTTAATTCATAAGTTATTTAGCAAAGAAATTAGAAGTTAATTTATTAGTGGTTTGTTAAATATGACACTTTTTTAATTTGAAGATATGCATTAATAGTTATCATTCGCATATTTAGAAGGAAATCAATATTTCTTGTGTATTTAAAATATTCAATGAATAGTAAATTAGAATAATTCACCTAATAATTTTAATGTGTTGGTTTTAAAAGATGACTGCCTACATGTTTCATGATCATTTAACATCAGTTAAAGCATCTAGAAAGTAAAATGATTGAGCGAAGAAATAATTACTTTTCAATTGGATTCTCGCCTCTGGTTCTACTTTAGCATATTTAGCATTTTTATTACAATAAACAGCAATTTACCAATTAAATGGTGATATTCCTGTTAACAATAATTGATCAGTATCAACATGTCAATGGGGTGATAATTAAAGATGGAAATTAATACACACAATTAAAAAGTAGACATGGTTGCCACACATGGGTTGCGTAATGCATAATTTTGGAGAACATTAGGAGTTATTAGGCAGTAAGCATGTGCTCAAGTTCATTACGTAAGAGATTGTTAAAGAAAATAAAACGATTTGGACAATGATAACTTGTAACTAAGGCTGAAGTGGTCATAAGAATAATAAAATACTAATAATAATAATACTAATTATTCCAAAAACAGTACTAAAGATACAGCAAAGAATTTTCAGCATTCAGTACAATATTGCATCTAATTTACTCAAAAACGACAAAAAACACAAACATTACATAATAATAATAACAAAACATTGTCATAGCAGCTATGTAGCAAATTACTCTATGCAATACGCAGAAAATATGCATAAAATATAAAATTATAGTAATAATAGTAATAACAACTAAAATAAAATAGCAAAGTTATAATTAAACTGTAGAAAGGGTGACACTATAAAACTACAGAAAGATGGACAAGGAAAGGGTTGATTCACTTTGCTAATTACATAGTAACTTATATATTTCACGTCTAACAGTATCTTCATCACAGAAAATACGGGCTAAATAGGGTATTGTAGAATTTTTGTACTAATATAAACTAGGGGATAGTTGTGAATAAAGGGGGTGCAGACAGTCTGACAGCACGGCCTTTGCCCATTTTATACAGAGATTCATGTATCTCTCAGCTGTAGTATTGGCGAGCTCACGCAGTGGCAAACCACAAACCCTAATCACACCATTTAATACTCTTCGTAATATGATATGGTCTTTCTTGAGAAGCCCAGGAAAGATTAATGGAGAGCAGTAGAGTACAATAGGTAAAATACAGGAGTTTAAAAATTCCAAAACTAAAGGTTGGTTGATACCTGATTTTCTTAACTTTTTAATGTAGAAGGTCAGACGAAACATTTTCATGGAGATAGATAAGATGTGGGATGACCATGAAAGGTCAGAGGAAAGAACTAATCCAAGGTACTTAATGCTTGACTTGGTTTCAATTTCAGTGCCATCTATGCTACAGGAATCATGTGAACTAACTAGTTCATGTATGTCACGCCGATGCTTGAAAGTGAAGTCAAGTGCCTGACATTTGGAAGCATTTAACATAAGACCATTTGACTTAGACCACTGGCTGATGTCCAACAGAAAGCTATTAAGTTTGGAGCAGTCAGACTCGGAATTGATAGGCAGTGATATAGTCAGATCCTCTGCATATTTGACAAAGTTAGTTTCGTTTGAATGATGCAGGTCGTGTAGGAAGAAAGAAAAGAGAAGAGGAGAGAGAACAGCACCTTGAGAAACATCGGATGTTGTAAGCGCGGTAGAAGAAGATTTCCCATTATATACAGTATACTGCATTCTATCAGCAAAATAGGAATGCAACCAACTCTTTGCCTGGGATCCTGTTTGAGTCAACGAAAGCTTATTTAATAAAAGGGCCCTAGGTGCAGAGCCAAAAGCTGATGTTTAGTCTAAGAAAGCACTACGAACATATTTGGCACCTTTGTCTAAGCAAGAAACAACATTATGATATAAGATAACCCCAGCATCCAAGGTACTCCTACCATGTTTATATGCGAATTGTTTAGGACCATTAAAAGGTTTCAATGAAGGTCAAAGACGAAGTGAGAGTAATTTTTCCATCGATTTATAAAAAGGAAAGTAATTGCAATAGGTCTAAATTTAATATCAGTACCAGAAGATGGTTTTGGTATGGGGATAGTTTTAATGTTTTTCCGCGCAAAAGGTAGAACATTACCAGAAAAGGAAGCATTAAAAATGTTAGTAACAGGAAAACACAAAAAATCTGCACATTTCCTGAGGACTAATTGGTCCCGACAGTTAAATTTTTTACAACTTTTAAAGGTTTAGGGTGAGGGGGACGAAGCAGTCTGGTCTATACATTCATGTACCGATGGCCAAGGTAAAGAAAATGGCTGTACATAGTTCTGATGAATGAACAGGTTTGGCTTCTTCAAGTGGATTCCTATTGGTTCAGCTGTATGTAGAAGACGAGCTCTCAAAGCAAAATGCTGAATAGCAGGAATGCGATAAATAACTTTAAATTCTCTACTTACATCATGTTTATGCTCAGTATCTACAAGGTATGCTATAACAGAGCTGCGAATTGATTTTTTTCTCGCTTGCCTAACCATGCTGGATGATGTTCGGAAGAACTTGTTGACAATTTAGGCACTAGGATTTGAGCACACAGGTGCGATTTCGCTGTAAACGTATGCACATACTGCAGCCTCCAGTTCATGTAATACACGATAAACTGTTCCTTTAACTGACTTGGTAAACCCTTGTAGTCGCGACTTCTCACTAGAACTTTTGTATAATGCCAGTCTGTAGTGAGCGTCAGTAAAATTTCCAAGTGTTAGTTTGCAGTGATTTGAATGCTTATTGGTTCGACCATTGGCTGACAACCTTTAATAACCACTGAAAACCATGAAAAAACTGGACATTTATTTCGTCCTAATTTGAGACTCTTTAGCAGTACGCACCCATTAGGGTTTGGACTTAAAACTTGAGTAAATAATAAAATTTAGGTCTAATATTCAGAAATTATTCCGAAGTTTGTCATTCTGGTAAACGTCCTTAAATTGTGAATTTAGTGTCCTATGTTTAGGATTCTGATGTATGTAATTCACACTTCATGCTCTACTAATGTTACTCTTTATAATTTACTCTGAGAATAGTGATGTCTTCTTACGAAAAACACCTTCGGAGCATATTTTCGCTAAATATTTCCATCAAGAAAAATAATGTGTTGTAACTATTATATAAACTTTGATAGCAGCATTTGGCGCAGTTTGGTGGTAAATATTTTGATGAGCTCGATTAGTGTTGTTATACTTACAAGATTCTAAATAACTACCAAGACCAGTAGGGTTTCAGTAGTTTCATCAAAAGATCCACAACCAAAAATTAATTAATTCACCACTGCTGTCTCACGTAATCTATTTCTGTTTAGCTTAAATTAGCTGATTTACATGGTCAGCAATGGACATTAATTACCATCACCTGTTTTACGAATACGTCGGTTTGTTTGAAGTTTGATTGACTTCAAGTTAGGTTCGTTCAACATAATAAATTATTACACCCATTTTAGAAACTTAATGAAGTAATCACATATTTTATAGGTTCTGTCAAAATCCGATTGTGTCCATTATGAGGTTTGGAAAAACTTACTCTGTGAGAATTTTGGTTCAAAACATGAACATGGACGAGTTATTTTCAATGAATCAGAACCATTAATACACAAAGCTAAGAGTAAATAATCTTTTCATTTTTTAATGCACTAATTATGTGACATAGATGGTTAATCCCGAAAACCTTGATCGATTAAGTTTTGTACAACACTAATCTTATGTTCTAACTAGCGATGTCTGCAGATACACAGAACTCATCTGTTTTCGACCCATCATATATGTATAAATTTGCAGCGTTTCATCAGCATAATAAGAATTTGCTTTTTCTTTATTTGAGACTGTTGTGCACGAATAACCCTACCGAGTATCTGACCCAGAAGTTTCAGGTTAACTTTTCAGTTATCGAGAAGGACACCGATGGTTTATGAATTCAGTCCGTGACCTAACTTGGAACTAAATGAAATCTGTGCAAGCCAGCAAATCTAAATTAATATAATGCTGATAAGTGACTGAATAAAAGTCAAAGCTGTCTGCAACTAAAGTAAAATTTAGTGACCACCAGAGTGTACCAAATCGGAGACGACGATAGTTATTCACTGATGACACCTGCTGTCAGTTTTTCGATAAAGTTAGAATCGATGGGTAGTCAAATTTCTTCTCAGTAACCTGGTGGTCTACAGAGCCGTCTAGTAATCTGAAGATCTTGAATCTGATCGTTATCGCATTCAAGGATGCGTACTGCAGAATATTTTCAAATTATGACGAAACAGCTATCTACTCATTTTTATTAGTTCTCAAACTAATATCATTTCGTGGTGAAACTTTTAAATAATGAATAAATTACAAGAGGTAGTTAAACAACTTCACATAACGTTAACGATTTGTAGATAATGTGTATTGAATAGTGCTCAAAAATAAGGTAAATACTTGAGAGCATGAATGTTGATTGCGACAAAAATCAAAGTGAATTCTCTTGATAGCCTGCTTGAACCATTTGAATATTTGAATTTTCATCCAACGCATTGAATCATATTTTCCCTAATTCTTATTGTTTTACCTATTTAATTATAACAATGAGTTGCGAAGTATACCCACGCACATTTTTAAATGGCTTCCGAAATACCCATATGCATTTTCCAAAGATAAAGCAAACATATCAGTGGAGAATGGTTAATGCTTCAAATCGAAAAGCACTCCGCCACTTGATATACTATACATTGTCATTTTACTTGAATGTCTTAAGTGAAGGGAAAACATTACGCAATAAATTGTGCTGAGAATTTCGTACATTGTGTTAACATTTGTTCACAACAAAGTTGTCATTACTATTATTATCATTGAAGTTAGTTAGCTGTAGTCAAGAATCCATCATAATTTTACTAAACTTTATAATATATTTGGAGGTGGTATTGGACAACTGTTTTGTCTAAATTTGAGACACTTCACAATCACTTACTCACTGCGATTAGGACATTTGGCTAGGAACCCTACTCCATAGAAGGAAACACTAATACTACCGAAATTTCTTAGCTTAAGCCTGTAGCCTTATGTTCCAATCGGGACAGAAAGGTGGACAATAAATAAATGGAAAGAAATCTTGATATGTTGCATTTTGCGTAATATTCGGCCTAATTATTACGCAACAAACCGAGTTCAGTTTTAAATGACTTTATTTAAACACAAATACTTTAACATTAAAAAGAATAAATGAGTGATTCAATCATAATTTTCGCTGTCTGACACTTACGTGAATGTAGTTTCACTGAGCATATTGAATAGTAACTAATACTAACAACAACAATTATACCCATTTCTCACTACTCCTTTTTCCACAATATCATCGTGTGGAAGCAAACAAATTACTAAGTATCAATTCATTTGATACAAATATCTATTCAACATTTTATTGATGATTTCTATCACGTAATGGCAAATGTTTTTAAAGACAATGAAGTGTTAAAATTGTTTTTACATGGTTGATCATATTTACAGAAATGCCAATATTTTTCATGTGAGTTTTGTTTACTAGCTTCATACACAATGTTAACGACCAAATTGTTGATTAAAAAAAAATGAAATGTTCAATTTTCGCAAAGCATTTTAGGCTATAGTTCCTAGAAATTTATTCAGTGTATCTTATCTAATCTTATCTAGTGATATCTTCACTGAATACTCAACTATTAATAGATATTATTATTACACAAAAGTGATTTCACAAAATGATTAGAAAGTCTAATGGATAAGTATGATATCCACTAATGGGATCCAAAATAACCTACGCGCAACTTAGTCAGATTTCATCAACGCTGATATATTTTAGAGAATATTTATTCGAATGAGATAAATATCAATGCAAAATGTGATAAAAATCCGTTTGAAACAAAATTGTTTGCAGTTTACTGGTATATGAAAGAGTTTTTTCTTTAATATGTGAAACACCTGAATAATCCTTGGACAGCTTGACTGTAGTGAATATTAGAAAAAAAGAATTAAAAATCTAAATTGGAATTACAAATATGTTGGTGACCGAGAAGGGATCGTACTGAGCTGCAGTACACTAAGTTCAAGGGACTATGTGAAAATCCAGAGAAAGGAAAGCAATAATAAACTAAAAAATACTGTGGCTAGTGTTAATCACTTTAATCATCAGCAGTATATAGACATAAATTGATAGGAAATCGCCAAAATTGAAAACAACATTTTAAGTCAATGGTTACGTTTATTTCTCAAACCTGGATCTAGCCTACTTCGTGTTCAGGAAATAATCTGAAAGTTAAACCTCAAGATTATTCACAACCTGTCAGAAGAGTCTATTATCCGCCTAAATGTGACTAAAATGTATAAATATGATGTGATTTTCCTCAATAAAAAGTCCATTACCAAGTCTCTTACTATCTCGTGTTACAAGTAAAATCTTTGCTACTAAACTGTTCAGGCATTTGACGTACACATCACCAAAATTATTCCTAACAGATTACTGAAGGCTTTCATTAACAGCTGCCTAGTTTCCTCGATACCCATGATTATAAGGGTCATAAACAAAGGATAAGTAATAAGAAACTCTGGCAGCGAAACATTCAAGAAGTATGCAGATGCACAGATGGATCGGACACACGTTAAGAAGACCATTCAGTGACATCATACGCCAGACCCTCAAGTAGAATCCGAGTTGGGATGGATTGTTTGGGCGCTTGACAGTGATGCACAAGCATTCTTCGTGGAGTCAGATGAAGATGGTTGGAGAGATGACTAGGAGATGGACATATGCTCTTGTCGATCTATGTCTCACTTGAAGTGCAGGAAGTGAACAGAATTCTATAATAGTAATAAGAGAATACAAAACCCTACTAAGTTGACATTAAAATACCGGAAAAAAATTAAATAATAGTTTATTCCTAAGTCTAAACAGTGACATTTTACCCAATGTCCTCTGTATTTAAAGCGTATTAGTAGAAGTGAAGCAAAGGTTAGTTATTAAACCTTAGCGACTTCACTGAGAATCAATAAGATGAAAGAGAAGAGATATTGCGGATACTTTGGTCAACATTATTAAGATTTTGTGAAGTAATTTTATGTCGTAAAGTATCCGCATATGTATCTATGTCTGTAATTTCTGTGAGGACATAAGATGACAAAAACTTCAGTTTTTGGCGATATAGTGAGTAAACGTAAGCAAGCAGGTTCGAGCCCCTGCCGACGCACACCTCATATCTATGGTCGGCCTGCGAAATTTGGGCTACCGATATCCACGCTGAAAATTCCATACTTGTACCAAAAATACAGTGTGGAATCAAGCTGTAATCAAAAAAAAATAAAGTACGTATTTTCACATGCCACACCATCCATGTTTTCTAGACAAGATGACTGGGTGGGTTTTCATAATGTAAATAATTCTCAACTATCCACATATATTTAAGTAATATATGTGTCGAATTTCTGTCGTGCTTGTTTTCCAGGTTGTCATTTATGCAATCAAGCAGGTCATATATTGAAACCTGAATACATTTGTTTTTCAAACAAATAGACTGTATAATTTGCAAATGACAGATTCCATTCTCTGGTCCGAAATTATCATCAGAAACATGCCAAGACGTAAACTTGTCCATCCATTTGCATGAAATCACTAAGTGATGGGAAGAAAAGTTTGAACCTGGCGAATGCTGGAATAGTGATTCCCTCACTATCATCGAGTATTTCCCCGAATCACTGCATTTGGCCCACGCAGGTGTAATAAAGACTGTGCAATAGTTAAAATGCAAGTACTTTGGTCTGAAAGTAGGAAACAAATGGATGTGTACGTAGATATAACCCAACAAACTTCCGATATTCCTGCATAGTCCGAAATTTATATTCAACCAAAATCAAAACATGATCACACGTGTTTGATATGAGAAGTCTGACGTGATACACATCAAATGGAAGTGTTGTTTAGCCAGATCGAAGTGATGAATCATCAAACAGGAGGTCTGATCAACTAAGATTCAGCCAGTCGGTGTAAGGACCAATTTGACAAAGCCGAATTAGCTCAAACAACCCCAAAATACGGTTAGCTGGTATTATTCAGAATCAAATCTACACTTCACAAATCACACCGTCCATGTGGTTTGGACATTTTCGGCTGTCTACATTCCATAAAAATCTGACAGAATGCTCAAGAGCTCAGCCCTGGCCGTCTCGTGTATATTTCACTTTGACCTGTTTAGCAAGCACTACCACCTGATGTGAATGTATTGACCAAAACTCGAGTATTTCGGTCTGAAAGCAGGAAATTAAACTGTAGGCAAATAAAATAACACCATTGAGCGTGATAAAATCTGTGATACTATCAAACAATAATAACTTTGAAATACAAAACTGCGACATCAGTACTGTCCTGCAGCTATAAAATTTGAAACTCTAAGCTATAAAATATGTGCTGTACAAAAAATAACTAACGTAGCACAATCATCAAATACTTCAAAATCAATGGGAATATTCTCAAATAGATGTTATCGAAACGAGTGAGAGTAAAAGATATTGCATATCAAAATTGTCACACTTTCTCTTAATTATACTCGAGTAGGTAGGATGGAGGAGTCATTTATAACTTGAATTTCCTCAGGTAGCTTATAGAAATGCTATAGTTATAACTGATGTTGTGTTTGGCTGTTTCAAAGGTGTTCTATCAACTTTTTGACACAGCTGGAATATCTGTTGTACTGTTTTTCATACTATACACGAAAATGCCTCACAATACCTTTTACCCCACTTATCAAAACTCTGACTGCAAGGATCCAATAGAACAAAACAGGTTTCCCACAAAAAGTCAAAGGTCAAGTAGTTATTTTACGGTGTAACCTTGAGTTCATTCAAACAAATTCACAATCATAAGACAATATACTGTTGTCAACATCATCAGACAACATTACAAAATGTACTAAAATTAGGAATTAACCAAGTGTCAAGAAGTTATAATAAGCATAAGTGATATACAGGTGACAGGAAAAGGGCAATGATAGCAAAGTTGGTTGGGATATTAACATAATCACCAATATTAAAAGTATATTGCTCGTGAAAGAATCTTCAGATCAATAATTTGGCAACAGACCGTCCGCTTTATGCATAAATGAATGCTAATCTGAAAGACAAAAACAAAATGGAACATTTTTTATGTTCCTCCGTATTTTGCTTGTTTCATGAATGAGCTATAAATCTTGACTTGGCTGTAAGCTCAATGATACATATGTAATATGTAGAAAACCGACCTAGAAAGTTTGTTAAGTATTTTCAAGATCCAATGACAAAACATCTGTCTATCAGTGTACATTTGGATGTTTCTTTGCGAATTTCGTAGTGAGCTATTTTAAAAAGATCAACAAAAAGATTTCTCCTTATGCATTGAGTGACTATTGCTAAATAAATGTTCCATTATAAAACTCTTCATTGATCCACTATTACCTATCAGTACACGATCAGGCTCATGTTCCTTGTCTATTGTAGGTAAAATACTCATTCAATGGCCTTAATTCATATAGCTGGCTCAATCAGAGCAAGAGAGTTAGTAGATACACATGGAAGTGTACAGATACAATATATTATCTTCTGGCAGAAGAGTGGCAACAGGACTGAAAATTAGGCAAACAATTAACTTCTTGTACTTTCAAC
Organism: Trichobilharzia regenti; assembly: GCA_944472135.2. Classification (NCBI taxonomy): domain Eukaryota; kingdom Metazoa; phylum Platyhelminthes; class Trematoda; order Strigeidida; family Schistosomatidae; genus Trichobilharzia; species Trichobilharzia regenti. Next base: position 134,891,252 of record OX235262.1, read on the forward strand.
AAACAAAGAAGCTTGATGCATCACTAAATAGATTAGTGTATAGATAACCTAAACGGAACGGCCAACTGACGGTTTTTCATAACTGGCTGACTTAATATGAAGCTGGGTAACGTTACAACATTTTAGAATAAAAATCGAAGTTGCAGGATTTCATCATGAACTGAAATTAGTTAGAGAACTATTGGAAAACCTGGGAGTACTGGAAAGCTGTTTCGTTCTAGTTTGGGACTCTTCAGCAGTACACACCCACCAACGCGGCTCGAAACCAGGACCTTTTGGTTACAAGGAGAGCTCGGATACCATTAAACCACTGAGACCCGATTGAATGGCCCATGAATTCTAACTTCTGCCGATTCACGACATAGCGCGACCCCTAGCCAATGTCTTCTGCGACTATAGTCCTCACACCCGACATGCTGCACCCTACTGGTCACGACTTCTCACCAGAACCCCAGGTAATTAGCCAGCGCGGCCAGTCGCTAATGAGCATCTCATTGATATTCAAGTGTTGGTGAGATACTCACCATCGGCTAGAGATCGCGCTATGAGGTGAAGAATTCATGGGCCATTCGATCGGGTCTCAGTGGTTTAATGGTATCCAAGCTCTCCTTGTAACCAGAAAGTCCTGGGTTTGAGCCGTGTTGGTGAGTGCATACTGCTGAACAGTTCAAAACTAGGACGAAACAGCTTTCCAGTACTCCCAGGTTTTCCAATGGTTCTCTAACTAATGTCAGCTCACGATGAAATCCTGTAAACCAATCAAATCCCTAGAAAGCAATACTTGAAAAATCGAAGTTAACGAAAGAATATTGTGACAGTATGTTATGAAAAATACATTTGATGAGTTGTAGAAATTAATGCTTACTTGGAGATACAGTTAAAGTCCGCTGCTACTTATTATTATAATCTACAGAAGCGCTGACTGCCAGGTTAGTATCCACTAATAGAAGCTCTGCAGCAGTTGTAGAGCAGTCTTCGGATGAGGACTAGAGTTTCCTAAAAACGTTCAAGGGATACAACATGGTTGGTGGGGAAGCAAAAAGATAGAATGAAACAGTGAGAAGAGAAAGCGAAAAGCAGCATGTTGCATTTTAGATCGTACTCTAAAGTTATATATATATATATGTATATTACAATGAATCGTTTTAAACAAGAGTTATGCACAATGTTTCCATTTGCAACATCTAACAAAAAACTGTACAATCATACTGTTGTAGACTTCACACCGCCCCCCTCTCCTTACCGGTCCGGAAAGAATACCGTAAGCTGTCACTGTTAGTGAAACAAATAATAATGGTAATAACAATCTTTGGGATAAGTATAAGTTTACATGGTAACCTGCGGGTTCACGAAAAGGTATTTAGGTCGTTTCAAGTTTAACGCGCGTAGGAATAGTTCAGCTATAAAGATTTAATAGAAGTTTATGGTAATTTAATGCGTTTTGTTCCCCTTCTCAGAGGCTATGAACAAAGAAGATTTTTATGTATAAGCATAGATATCTATGTACAAAGAGAGTGAAGAAACTGATTAAAAATAAGTCTTTTTTCTGACAATACAGATATTTATCTTGTAGCCAATGTACAAATAAACCAATAATATTAGTGATAATAATCATTTATAGTAACAATGACATCAAAGTGAACAAAAATAGTATTGATCATGATAATAATGTCTAGACAAGGAAAATGTAATTGTTTTATCAGTCCGTGAAATCAACGCAGAGGGCAGATCTACTGATTTGCCAACTGTTACTTGTTCCCTAAGGAGGAGGAATAAGAACTGGTGCCTTTGGAATTGTTTTCAATGTTTGATTATTTGTTTGTGCAGATGTCAGTGTAGCTTCGAATTCGCTGTCTCTATAAGCTGGTTTAATTCGATCGATAGACATGTCCTCTCGTTTTCCAGTTTTGTTCATTGTAAAATATTTGTCTGAAAGTCTAAGGACTTGTTAAGGACCTTTGCACAAAGGTGGTAGTCTTTTTCTGACAATATCAAATCTAAGAAGGACATTTTTATACGCTTCTAGATGGTCCTTGACCTAATCTCGTCGGAGAGATTTTCGTGGGGCTGTTGGTTGAAGTTACAGCGTTTGTTTGGTCAGTCAGTCGGTTAAGTCAGCTGTACACATATCCGTCTATACATGTGAGGGGACTAGTTGTCCTGGGAAAGTTAGGTTAGTACCATAAAAACGTTGAACTGGTGTAAATCCTAAGTCTCTTTTGATAGTTGATTGAATGCTGAGTAGGATCAGCAGTAAGCGTTTACTCCACTTGGATCTGTCAGTCTGAGTCATTAGGGAGCTTTTTAAATGTCTGTGGAATCGTCACGCAAGACCGTTCGCTGCCGGATGGTAAACTGTCGTGAAGATATGATTCACTTCAAGGAGGCTGGTGAATTTGCTAGAAAAAGCTGATTGGAACTGAGCTCCTCGGCTGGATGTCACCGTAGTTGGTACTTAAAAATCGATACTCAACGATCAAGAAAAACCAAGGCAACATTCTCTGGAGGTATATCAATTAGTGAACATTAGATAGTCCATTGGTTAAATCTGTCGATGGCTGTAAGAATATGTGTATATCCCCTTGATGTTGGTAATCGTCCCACAATGTTAAGATGAACGTGTTGAAATCTTTTAGCCGGTAAATCAAGTGTCTTCGAAGTTGTAGCAGTGTCACAATGTACTTTTGAACAACATCAACATTGGAGATATTCCCGTGCCCATTCCGAATACCATAGTTCATCCTGGGTTACACGAATTGTCCTCTGATAAGTCTGACTGTAGCCTGTACTCCAAGGTGAGAGAGCGAATGTTAGTGTTCAAATGAGGATTTTCTACAACATTTAGATATAAAAGAGTGATGAACGCCTGTGGAAAGAGCACAAACGATGGTTGCATCAGCAAGAGGTATGCGTGTGTTTTACAAGTGTAAAGAAGACTTCTCCTTACAAGCACTAATTTAGGTGTCTGAGTGTCAGAACTGAGCAACACTGCTTAAATTGATTTCTATCTAAGATAGCTGATTTATATCATCTAGAGAAAGAGACTCTAATCCAACATTTGCATCTTCTCTGATGTGCAGGACATCGTCAAAAACTGCTTAGTGTAATACAGCTATCTAGCTTCCCTTTGCTAGTGTTTATCTAGTGAAGTGATAATAGCATAGCAAAGGGATTTGTGGTCGATAAAGGTGGTGAAATGTAGACCCTATAGCAAAAAACCAAAATGCTTCACCGCTAGATGGATAGCCAACAATTCTCTCCCAAAAGTGCTGTAACGCGTCTCAGCTGGTTCTAACTTCTTAGAAAAGAAAGCAAGTGGAGTGACTTCCTCATTCATCTGCTGTTGTAATACTGCTCCCACTGCTACTTTCGAGGCATCTAAGCACAGGATGAAAGATGCTTTAAGGTTGATGTTGGACAACATGGCGACTTTGAAAAAGTGTCTTTGGCGTTCCCGAAAGATTCATGTGCTTGTAATGACCATTGGAACTTTTTAGGATCAGTTCTAAGGAGATCGGTTAAAGGTTTTACGAGGGAGGCACACGAAGGAATAAAACGTTGATAAAAATTAAACATCTCACAAAATCATCCAACTTTCTTCAGTGAGTCTGTTTGAGAAACGTTTTTGATTAAATCTGTCTTCTCCCCGTAGGCCTGATATCGTCTGTGGTTATGTAATGTCCCAGAAGTTGAGTAGAACAACCACCGCAAATGCACTTTTTAGGATTTATAGCAACATCATATTGTTCGAGACGCTGAAACAAAATGTTGAGGTGATCTATGTGTTTTGCTACTGTAGTGCTGGCAATAAAGACGTCATCTATGTAGACGGACACAAAATTAAGGTCTTGTTTGAATTGGTCCATGAAGCGCCGAAAGGACTGTGAAGCGTTTTTCAGACCAAACAGCACTCGTAGAAATTCAAACTAGCCAAAATGTGTTAAAATCACTGTCTTTTCATTGTACTTTGAAGCTAATGGTATCTTGTGTGATGAGCTGTAACTGAATCCACTTTGGCGCAACAGGTTTTACCATACATTGTCAGAGGGAAGTCATGCTACTGAGGGACAGGATAACCATCTGCAACAGTAGCATTATTCAAGTGGCAGTAATCTTCATACAGTCACCAGCCATGCTCTGCCTTTGATAACATATGCAAGGGTGAGGGTTGAATGATACCCAGGTGCATGATGTGTTCGAACCTAGCTTTAACTATTGCTAACTTATCGGGTGATAGTCAAAAATGACGTGCTCGGAAGGGTTGACCAGTTGTGGGGATCTGATGTATCATAGAATGAGAAACATATTTGACATTGTTAGACAGCTTTAGAATTCCAGGGAAACGTTGAAACAATGCAGAAAATGTACAATTGTCAGGCTTTTCGATGAAAATGTTATAAATGGAATAATCTGAGATGATTCCATGGATTTAAAATTGCGTGCAGTTGTCAATCAGTTTTTTCTTATTGATACCAAACAGCAGATTGAAATTACTCAAAAATTTAGCTTCTAATATAGCATGACGAATGTCAGCTACTATGAAAATCCATGTTAAACGATGACGTAAACCAAGATCCAATAAAAGTGATGCTAATAACAGGTTATGACCGGAAAACTTCAATAAATCAGGTCCAATGACATTCACTGGCGGATGAATTTTGATAGTGATGACGTTGGTAGAACGTGGAATTCATGGATCACAGGATTCTAACCAAATTAGCGTTCCTACCTCAAAAGCCCTGATGTCTTATGGATTACTTTCTCGTTCAATCATGAATGCCTACTGCTGAACACCACAAAGAAAAACAGCCCCTACATCCTTTGATTTCCAGTGTATCTTTAAATAATTCCATTTTGCCACCAAAACTAACATGTAATATATAACAGAGGTGATTAATTTTTTTCATTTAAGTATGTTTCGATTCGTACTTCTGTGTAAACAAAGACTATAGACAGACTAAAGAAAAGCCTTTCAACAGTTAATTTTAAGTTTCTGATGATAGCCATACCACTAAATAAGAAAACAACATGCGAGAGATTATGAAGACAACAGTTTCAAAAATTAGCACTGAATCATGTCATCTTGATTGAACTATCTCCAACTTATACCGTAACATTTTGTCCAACGTTGAACGTAGCCTGTGATATGAGTAATATGTATATATATATATATATATGACCTTTAAAGACCTGCATGGTGCCATAGATGTTTGTAATATAATAAGACATGTATATTACATATTAGCAAATAATAAATGAACTATGTTTTACTTTGGGACAGTTTGTTACGAATGTGAATCCATAACCTTCTTATTTGTTTGACAGTTGTGACAAAGACAGCTGTAGTAATGGTAGTAGTAGCATTAGTACAGTTTTAAACTGATGAAAAGTATTAAAAAAAAACAACATTTAGCTCTCAGTTCTTCAGCGTACATCATGCAAAAAGATAATTGGTAGTACCTGTCTAAACTTGTTTGCCTCAATTGTTTGCGTAGAATAAGAAAATACATTTTGCTTCCAAAATAACAGTAATAAACAGGATTCAACTTGAATAACAGTTGAAAATGAAAGTGAAACCAACAGTTTAGTTGGGTATTTTGTTGTGATATGGAAAATGTTATAGGTCTTTTTAAGCAGTCCGTAATCAGATTTGATGGGAACCTATGATAGAAAATATGATTGATATAAATGTGTTTGTAAAATGAATACGATATTAACTACATACAAAAAAGAATGAAGGTTCTTGTTTTTCGCTTTCACTTGAATTTACAGTTCTGTCACTTAGTGATTTCTGTTAAGTTGTATAAAGCTTTTATATATGTGAAATTTTCAAGTAGATATTTCAATGACATCAACTGGGCTAGAGGATTTTGATGAGTTACTTCTGAATTTATCTGATTACCGTCAAAGTGTCTTGTTTAATAATGACGTGAAAAGAAGCTTCATATTTACTGGTAGTAACACAAAACCTTTCTAATTGTACCTTGAGTTAAACTGTAACAATTTATGAGTAGATCATCAAAGTTATTGTTACTATATTGGTATTACTACTACTAAATTGAGTTTCTGTAGGAATGTAGGGCTTCAGCATCATATCATAATTTCACTTTCTTCTATGTAGTCATTTTTAGTTGACTGCACGATCAGTCTTGAGCTTTCACTTCCTCCTCACAGAATCTACCTCTATTTCACCTTTGGATGTCTTAATTGTCTCCCGTTTGGCTTCAACTCAAGGGTCTGGTGCGCGATGTCACTCAAAGGTCTCCACAGCGTATTTTCAGTCAGTGTCGATTTCTTATTTCATAATTTTTGATTGTGAGATAAGTTATAGGTTGGTCAATCGACAGAGTTATTAGTTGACTGTCTTTCCCGGTCACGCTATTTGATCTTCAGCATCGATGGAAAAGCTCTTTTTGGTGAAATTCTTCAGAAGTCTGCTGGAAAAAACATTTTGTAATGCTCCGAGCCTTTAAACCGTATAGAAGCCCTGGTTTGAAATTGCAATCTTGTTCCATATGCTGAGCACAGTAGTTTTCTTTATTAACTGCAGACTAATATGGGCTCGTCTCGATGTTCGCGCCCAAACTTTGACGTCTTCGTGCGTACCGCCTTTAGATGAAATTATGCTGTCTATTGAAAAAAAGAATCGACCTACTTTAAGTTTTTCTCTTTGATAGTGATCGATACTTGCTGCAGTCGGTTTGATATCTTCACCACTCCTGTTTCACAGTCACTTTGAAATCTATCAACTACATTGAAATATTTACGAAATACTGATAAGTCGTTCTGTACTTTGATATAAGCCTAATATATTTTCTAGTGAGCAGCCATCACGTAGGTACACCTTCAGCCTGTTTGATCAACAAGCACCACTTTCATTCAGCCTTGTAGATCGATTAACTAATTGATTCTATTACCCTAATATATCTACTTTGGTGCGTCGGTGGCACAGCGGTTAGGATGCTCAACGACCATGCACATGGTCCAGGGTTCGATCCCCGGCCGACTCAATCCTTTACCTCGCTATGCCACAAATAATGCTGGTAAAGAGGAAAGGCTGGGCATGAGGCTAGCAAACCGATCCTGTAAAATTAAACACTGCTACAAAAACTTCAAGCCTGTAGCTTAAAGTCCTATTTTCCACTGGGAACGTGAAGGATAAAAAGATATTTCCACTTCGGGGACGCCATATTTTGGTACAAACTCAAATACAATAAACTAATCTTTCATTATCTCTTTTCACGCACGCTTCGCATGTGGCCCATACTGTATACTAATCACAAAGTTAGTAACATAAACGCAACTGCCAGCCAGTGGCATCGCCAAGTGTTTATCCTCCTATCAATTTTGATGCACCTAATCGTCATCAATTCACACATGAATTCGGATGACCTCATCTTGCAGTCAATCATTAGTGATTAAAAGACTGATTTTGACTGCTGGTGGGATCATGTATGAGTACTAACCTGGAGTTCTGAACTAGATCAGTATGGCTGTTTTCCAGTGGTGTTCTAATTGATTTCAGCCAGTGATCAAACATGTGATTACGTTCGCTTAATTTGAAACGTTGTTACGGTGACTCTCACATTATACTTATTTATACAAGTTCATCTAAACAAAAAAAACATAACAATGCACACAAAAACCTTATCATCTTCTTTTCTGAGATAATCCTGTTTGACTTACACTTATACACAGATTTATTCTCAACAACTGTATAATCTGTCTGAAATGTACATATAATAAAGGTTTTTGTATTTCTCAATGAATGAAAAACAAAACGATGTTGTCTTTACTGACGTTTCGCTACTTACTATTTAATCAAAGTATTATTAAACTGGAATTTACAAAATTTCAGCATATATATTACTCTTTGTTACATATATGCTGAGATTTTGTAAATTCCAGTTTAATAATACTTTGATAAAGCTAATAATAGTAATAATAATCTACTTTATTCTAGAAACAGTACTAGTCGTACAGTGTGGAATTCTCAGCACTTATCTACAATATTGCATATAGTTTTATCAAATATGTGAAAGGAGTATTTCAAAAAACAAATATAAAAAACAACAATAAAAAACACAAAATAGCGAAAAAAATGCAAAAAAAAATGCCAAGAAGTAGAATGCTGAACAGTAAAACTATATCATACAAGGAGTTATGAAATGATATTAAGAATGTTTATCGCCAAGATGATTAATTAATTTCACTGAACAAAACTAAAACAATCATAAATTAAACATTTCAGGGTTTTTTACTGTCAGCTCTAATGTGTTGTTTGTAGTGGCAGTGTGAGTAATCCTGCATAATACGAAATTTTTAAGATGGTGATAATGGCGTTCATAACCAAGATTGCCAGTTAATATTGCTAAACATAGAAACAACCACAAAACTAAACTTACATGATGGTTAATGATAGAACAGTTTTGTAATACTCATAGTGCTAATATAGTCGGGACCAGTATATACACAAAAGAAGGAATAGAGTAAAGTACAACAAAGTAAGCCAATGTTACTAATTTAGGTAGCTAAGTATGTTTAAGAAGGTGTTCACTATAGAATGGAAATAAGATAGAAATAAAAGAGCCAAAATCGTGTTATTAACAACAAAGCAAATTATAGTTTTCGCGCTTAACATTGTCTCTGTCACTTAGAACACGGGCCAAATATGGTATCGTTGAGTTCATATACTTGGTTGTACGAGCATATATTATTTTGTACTGATTTCTGGTTCTACCTGATGAGATACAAGGAGACCGTTGGGAATAGAGGGGGTGTTGGGGGTCGGATAGTATGGTTTTAGACCATTTTTCGCATGTATTCAGATGCCTTGCTACTAATGTAGTGACAAGCTGACTGAGTTTTACACCATTAGTCCTACTAACTACCTTCAACATCCTTCTCAGGATGGTATAGTCCTTTTTCAGTAGCCCAGGAAAGACTTATGTGGAGCAGTAAAGTAGAATAGGTAAGATACGAGAGTTGACAAATTGTGAAAGTAGAGACTGGGTGATTCCAGATAGTCCAAGTTTCTTAATGTAGTAGGCTAGACGGAACACTTTCTTAGAAATCGTTAGGATATGAGATAACCATGTAAGATCGGAAGATAGAACTAGTCCGAGGTATTTTGCATTAGACTTAGTTTTAATTTTGGTCCCCTCAATGCTACAGGCTTCATGAGTACTTACTAGTGTTTGTAAATCTCGTTTATGCCTAAATGAGAAGTCAGTAGTCTGGCATTTTGAGGGATTCAGCATGAGGCCATTTAGTTTAGACCACTGACTGATGTCCGACAGGAAGCTATTTAATTTGAAGCAGTCTGACTGAGACTTAACGGGAAGCGAAACAGCCAGGTTATCCGCATATTTGACGAAGTTGATTTCGTCTGAAAGAGGTATGTCATGTAAGAAGAAAGAAAAGAGAAACGAAGAGAGAACAGCAACCTGAGGAACACCAGCTTCAGTAAGCAAAGGAGAGGAAGCTACACCATTATATACCGTGTACTGCATCCTATTGGAGAAGTAAGAGTGCAGCCAGCTGATAGCCCATGACTCAGTTTGTGTAGGGCTAAGCTTGTTCAACAAAAAACCCCTAGGTACATAGTCGAAAGCAGATGTGTAATCAAGGAAAGTACAACGGACATACTTGGCCCCTTTGTCTAAGGAGGGTACAATGTTGTGATGAAACACAACAGTAGCGTCTAAAGTAATTTTACTCTGTTTGTAAGCAAACTCCTCTGGATCATTTGAGAAGCCTAAGGAGGGAACAAGATTTAGTAACAATAATTTCTCCATAAGTTTCAAAAAAAAGCAATAGGTCTAAACTTTACACTATTTCCACAACCAGACTTGGGTACAGGGATGATTTTAATATCTTTCCACAGAGAATGTACAACATTATTAGAAAAAGAAGTATTGAAAATGTTCGTAAGTGGGTTCTTAAAATATCAGCACATTTCCTTAGGAAAATGGCAGGTATACCATCAAGGCCTAGACTCTGGGAGGTTTTACGGGATTTTAAACATTTAAGAAAATCAGAAGTATTGAAACTATGAAAGTCACTGGTCGTGTAATTAGTTAAATTGAAGGCAAAAGGGACATTTGAAGGGCGGATAGAAGATCTATTTAGAGTATTTACATCAATAGAAGGAGCACATAGGTTATGCTTACCGCAACCTGTAATTTCCCTGAAAAGCTTCCACATGTTTTCTGGAGTTTTACAAGACAATATTATTTCATTATAAATATTGTTTAGTATCTTGATTTCGGATTTAATTTGGATGTTTATCCTCCTAAGACCAGATTTATCCTTAGTCTTGTACAGTCTCTATATTTCTCTTCAAAGCTTTTTGAGATGAGGGAAGAGAAACGGTCCATTCTTTTGAAAATTATCTGTTTTGGACAGCAAACATCAAGCCAGAATTTAAGATAGTCAGTCAGGTTGGAAATAGTATCACCCAGTGTGTGTTCGGTGAAAAGTTCCCAATTTGTGTCATTTAACATATCTCTTAGTTTAAGCCCATTTTCCTGTGAGTAACATCTTTGTTGTGTTTTTTGGACAGATGTGAGAGTATATTAGAGTGAGATCTGCTATATATCTTAGGTAATATCCGAATAATACAATGATCAGAATTCATTATGGGAGCACGCCTGCATGGTCGGCGAGTATTCTACCCCTGAAACACCGATGCACTATTCTGTTATGTACCACCGAGTTACTTTGAATTAACTTCTAGAAGCACTCCAACTGAAGTATTATTAAGCAATAAAATAAACCATCATGGAGATAACATAAATTAACCCATCTTTCGTCGAATATGAATGTAAAACTCTAAACTTGGAAAAAGTGAGAAGGAATCTTCAGTTTACCTGTTTTGTATTGCATTTCAACTCAGTATATAAATTCACCATATATATATATACAATCATTCAAAACATCATGCACAGTACACCGTATTTGGTTTAAATTTATAAATAGAATCTTTTCCTAAAAGTACTGACTGATGTTTATACGTACATGTTGCATAATCATTAGCACTCACGAATAAAATACTTCAAACAGATGCATTTTTAACGCCTTCTTACGTACCGTCTAATAAGTCATTTCTGAGACAAAACCATGACTATTTTGTCAAAACTACTTCACTATCATACGACAAATTAAACGAAAACGTTGTGTTAGTTTGAGCAGTGCTTTTGAGATAACACTGCTTTAAGTTGGCAAAAGCGCACTTCATAACCAGACGATAAATAAATCTGTCTTCTTAGTTAAAAGTATTTTTGAAAGCATTTGTACCGCTAATGGATTCAGTCATTCTATGTAAATATTTCCTAGTATTTGCGTGACAGTAAATTAAGCTAGTTTTGAACGATAACACAAACAGGGTTGACGTAATTCTAGATATAAATTTAATTTGATATTCTTTTATTAATAGCTTAATTTTATAATCATCGTGGTGAAATACTTGATGGTTTTGACTAATACTAAGATTTGTCATTTGTGCGTATATTTCACATCACACATATGTAAATTGAACAGGTAGAGTGTTACAACCCAAAAACCAGATACCATGGTGTTATGTACTGGTCGAGAATTTAATAGTCCTGATGCAAGAAAGACGGAAATCAGAAGACCACTAGGTTTGCGATGATACTTCTATTTTCCAAAACACCAGGAGAATCAATGTCACACAAGTGTGTGAGAGCAAAATGTAAGAATGTCCGAACAAGTGTACAAGTGTGTGAGCGAATATTCAAAATGAACAAATCAATAGACAGTCTTAACATGATTGGCTAATTATAATGGAGTATCGATCCATATATACATAGCAAATATACAGACTATCAAACAAACACACATATTATGTGGATATATATCACATGGTCGGCTTTATTTGTGATTCCAGTTTATAATGTAATGTGTGATAAAATGTTGATAAAGGTTCGATTGAAAACAAAAAACTATAATAATGCTCTTTCGAAAGAGTTATAATAAACCTCCACCAGTTGAAAATGGCTAGAACATGTGTTGCACACAAAAAACCCCGTCTCATTGAAGACCAATGTTGGTTGTATTTGTACTTTGTTGAAAAATATTTAAGGGTGGTTTTATGAAAATACAATAGTGATTTATGAAGCCTTAAGTGGTTGTTTTTGAATATTGTATGACACGTGAACTCTTTAGCTGTTGCCCTTGACTTGTTAATGATCAGTCGGTCACAGTTTAATTGTTAGACTTACTCTCTGTTAGTATCCAGGCTTTGAAACTTTTTAATGTTAGCCTATTTACTCTTTCCATGCAAGTTTTTGTCCACTGCTGCTTCACTTTATTGATGTTTTATTCTCATTTTAAGGAAATTTCTACAGAAATTCAGGATCATTCAAACCTAGATAGCCAAGTTAAGGATAATGTCTGAACTAGCTTCTTTTCGACGCACAAATTAGGCTTCTTAATATGGTTGTCGACGGCCTCAGAAATATTTGGTGAATGAACAATTAAGGCAAAGTTAAGATTTTTGGTATGCGGTAAATGACTCTGAAAGCCTTGTTGACATCAATCTTGAGTTCTGTATCCACAAGATGTGATAGAATGGCAGATCTCTGAACATTACACTGAGTGGTTAAGCGAAGGACAAACAAAATCTATTCTTAGCGCTATTCTGTCTCATCTTGTGGACACAGAACACAAGAGTGAAGTCAACGAGGCTTTCAGAGTCAATAACCACATACCAAAAAATCTAACTTTTCCTTAAGTCTTCATTTACCAAATATTTCTGAGACCGTCGACATCCATATTAAGAAGCCTAATTTGTGCGTCGAAAAGAAGCTAATTCAGACATTATCTTTACCTTGGCCATCTACGTTTGAATTATCTCCGATTTCTGTAGAAATTTCTATTTGCTATTATACCTTTGTTATTATTATTTAAGCATGTTTAATGAACTGTAATTCCATTGATCTTACTTTATAAATCGATATTATTTAAAAAACACTAATATTATTATTGACTACTATTCCAGAATATTCTATGTATGTAAACATATATATATATATATATATATATATATATAAGTACAGCCGGAAGAGTAAATTATCGAAAAGGATATTCTTTGCTCAATTATTTTGTGTTTTATGGATGTTTGAATGAATATTTTCTCTGTATTTAAGCATATCACTTCTACCGAGCTGAACAATGAAATATTTACATATCCAGTATTAAACTATTTCTGATTTAGACATAATACTTAGAGTGAGAAATTCATCTGAGGAAAGACGTATATCATAGTGAGACACATCGTCAGGGAAAAAGCTAAAAGTAAGAGAATTTTTATTCCTTGAAGTTCATAGCGCAGCATAGAGCTTCAAGCCTCAACTCTGAAGTTTCATTAGCAGCAGTATCTTTCATGAAACGGGATTGCTAATCTTACACCTAAGTTTACCCCTCCACCGGGATTGCTGCCGATTTAGAAAGGATTAGGGTCCCAACGGCCAGGAATAAAACTTCGAGCATTCAAACAGTGAATCAACAACGCACAAACATTATCAGAGCAGGGTGCGTGCGCATAGCACACAGCCCTCTTCAAACCTTGCACACAACCATTAAGTCATGCACAACCCTATGTCTCTTGACAAAATGGTAACAGAAAATCACAAGAACGCCACAAGAGCATATGGCAGACTTTTTAACTAAACGTGAATAAGCAAAGGTTAATTATTTGCTTTCATTTTTCTTATCTGTGATATATGAATTAGAAACAGTCTAATAGCCCTGCTCGAAACTGTGATTGTGTAAGTTTTACAAGAAATAACAATATATACACTGACAGCATATAAATGGCTAGCCAAATATACCTACCATCATGACGTAATACTTTAAAAGTTGGATTTTAGATATGTTCCAACAGATGTTCAAGTAAAAATAATCGGAGCCGCTTTGCTCCAATATTTTAGACCCCATGATGAAAATACATGACGTCAAGTAAGCGAATATCAAAAGAAGACCTGATAATCATGTATATTATTGCTGCATTCAGCGTCGTTCACCTGTTATTCAAAAATACAAAAATACGTAGTTTCACGGCATATCAATGAACTAGCTTCCTTTCACATTGTCTACACATATAAGTGATAAAACTGTATTCCCTAACTAAATGTGTAAACACATGAATTGCATACGTTTATGCCGTGAATTACTCAAAGTATGTAGTAAAACTAAATTAAGCGCTAGCATAAATTAAAGCCGCCAGTACAACTGATTTATTTCAAGCATTTGCTAAGATCTACAAAATTAAATATAAATTTAGAAGAATCACGAGTTCTTTTAAAAAGGGTTATAATTGTTTGAGTACACCTGGTCGTAAATTTTCGTACAACCCATGCATCCACTTTCACAGATACACTCGAACTAATATAACTGTAATTAAATATCTCGAGGGCGAATGTTCGGTCTTTACCAAATTTTCACCGTACCCTCCAGGTGAAGTTTAAGAAAACCAGTGTCGCGGCAAAACTGGTTCGTCTTATATCTTTATAAAGCCTTACTTAACCACTGCTCCACGACGTCTCTTCTGAATACCATTATGAAGAACTATGGAGGTATTATAACTTCAAAATTTCCGATCTACACAAACAAAGAAGTATGCTAAGCTATATTATAGCACATACGTTAAATCATCATTCTTTCAAAATAGAAATATTTGATTAAGTATTCAGTATTGTGACTACGGTCAGTAAGCATATTTGGGCCTCTTTAGTTCCATGAAAGTATAGATCCACAATCCAGTAAGTCAGTCGATAAGAAGCCGCACATTCTCTTCAGGTAATATGCCTTCCAATGTTTAAAATATTCTCTTAGAAAAATTTTCGTTTAATATGAAGTTATATTTATTGGTCTTATGTAATAAGTCTGAATAGACAAGATTTTCACATGGCTGAGTTTGCTTCTATGTTACTGTTCTTTTTCTTTTCTAACGCATTACTTGATTATCTAATTGATGATAATACTCTATTCAATCTGATGACTGATTCACTTGTTATTGTTTATTAAATTACAGTGAATTAATTAATTAACTAATTATTTACAGTAGACCAAATTGTTATATGTAGGTGTTATCTAAACTGATTCCCTTTGTGGGTATAACAGTCTCTTTTTTTGTGTTTATATGTACATATAAAAGTGTACATTTATTAGATTAGATATTCAAGTAATCGTGGAATTTGTAATAACTTGAATATGTGCGAACGAATCTTAAAAGTAAGAAAATCAGGATTTTCCTTCTTAGCTTCTAAATACTACTAGATATTCGAGAGTTGTAGTAGTCTGTGAAAATAAAGGTGAATTTATTAGTATTCCCCTTGGAAATAAGAGAAGGAATAATCCTATACAAAAAAGAGTCTTGAGAGCGAACTTAATGAATGTTGTCTTCATTTACCCTCCACATTAGTATGAATCCTTAAATCCTTCAACTCTGCGACTCACAAAAATCAAAGCTTCTCGAATTACCGTCATGACTAAGTTGGTCTTACTACACTATGGTACTCGGAAGAAATGCAAATGCTATTATGTGATGTCAAGTGTGGCAGAGTAACTGACCTAAAAATCCCGCCATCACTATTCTACTTACAAAACTGACGCCTATTTGGATATTTTAAATAACTTTCTACATATTAACCTTATCTTTTTAATTGAATTTGAGATTTTCCCGTCGATTGATTGGGCCGAAGTGCTCGGTCTCAGGGTGACATGTCGGCTTCTTGTGCAGATGCTTCGACGTTGTCTGTACATTTAATCAGTATTTATTTGGTGGATGGTGACTAGCAGTGGAGTCCAGGATGCGCATTTCGTCCTATCTGGGACTCGTCATCTGGATAAATGGTTAAATCCTTCAACTCTGCGACTCACAAAAATCAAAGCTTCTCGAATTACCGTCATGATGAAGTTGGCCTTACTAAGATTATTGCACTGAGAAGTAATACGAAATTCTTATGTGATACCCACTTTACTGTGGCAGAGTAACTGACTTAAAAATCCCCAGGTGATGGTCCTACATATACGGTATCGATACTTATTTGAATATTTCAAATAATTTCGTGGTAATTACCCATTTCTCGTGACATGTATCTCACTGTTCTAACATTTGCAAATCTTCCAATTTAATCCTCATTGCTTGTTTTTGATGCAGGCTAATACACAAGGAGAAACCTTAAGTTTGTGTCCAGAAATATTTATCCAGTCTCTTTCACTTCAAGCGTCTCAGTACTAGTTGTTTTCTCTTTTTGTTTTCTTTAATAATTGTATAATGTAGTTCGTTACATTGTTTCTATGTTTTTGCGACCAACTTTAAACTGCCTTTTCCCTTGTTTCTCATCAACTATTTCCCGACGGTTATTCGCCACTTAGCTAACTGACTGCCATCACTCTTGATCAAGTAAGATGATTCTCAATTTTTCAAACATTGTCATTAACCATACACTTTAATTCACTATGTTACTACGTAACAATAACGTTTACCCCCCGTTGTAATTCTACATCGTATTTACCAGCCTTCTGAAAAATTGTATGGCTTTGAAGTGAATTTACAACAACACATATCTTAGGTGATACATGTGATCTTAACAGATCTAAATGTCTTATACGCGTGTGTTTTCACTGAGCTCAGAGGATTTTTGAGTACTTAGCATTTCTGTTATCTACCAGCACTATATGTAAAATTTTGTAAGTTTCATAACTGCTGGAGTTAAGAGACTAACATTGCGAAATTTTTAATGTCGTAAACTCAGTGGTCAAAAATACTATTCTTTAGTGTGACTTTCAACTGAATACCAAAAAAAACTAATGAAATACCTTCTAAATTGATTTATTATTCCTGTCATCAAATAGTGTCCAGTAGAGAAGCATTAAACACTGGGAGTGCTGTACTGTTATTTCCTAGCACATTGGAACTCTTCACCAATGCACACATGTGAAACCTCCGAGGGATTGAACCCATAACGTTTAGGTTATGGGGTTGCCTCTTTGATTTTCAATTTTTCCCTAACTGATGCCGTTCTTGAACAAAGCAAGAACAACAATTATACCAGGATAATATGAGCTCATCTTTTTATTATTTCGAGGATTTTTCTCAACTGATTACATTAAAGATTTGAACATAATTTTCCACGATCATAAGGAGTAATTGGTATGAAGTTAAAGTAATATTAATCCGGAATGATATAACTAATTAGGAGTTAGAAACACTGACTATTTATAGAATAATTAGGCATTTAGGCTTGGAAACAAAAAAACAGAGTTGCGTATATATGTGTGTGTATAGAAACAAGGTTTAGCTAGGAAAGCATAACAGAAAAGTAGATTATGAAACTAAAAACGTCTTATCTAATAGCCAATAGGAAAAAAAGAAAAGAGTAAGGTAGGTTGAGTCATGTTTAGATGAGAGAGTAGAGTTTTCTAAACAAGAAAAAGGTGACTCATAAAAGTTGTATATTTTGTTATCACCAGGGCAGTGCAAGATTCACCACTGTCTCTTTCTGCGTACATAGATTTGGTTTAAGTCGTTTGATAGCAGTTGCTTCAGCCAGGCGTCATTCTATCCCTCAATCTAACACGGAATAACGTAAATCCCTGTGAACCGATATTTAAAAATAAGAAATTGTCAGACTAATACAAAATTTCCAAGAATTATTTATGCTCTTGTCAATAATTCAAATCAAGTAAAATGTATACCAAGAATTTATTTTCACAGGCTTTTATTCTCAGTTTCTGATGGTATATTTTCTATTACATATAACAGATATACCAATGAGTCGATATCTGATTCGCTATCTCATTATATTCGTTTTTCATTTTTATAATCAGCTAAATTTAGAAAGATAAATAAACACATGAAAAACTTATATCGTTCTTTTGAGATAACAAATTATGATAATGTCAATTCAGTAGGTTAAACAATCGTTGGTTATACATAGCGCAGTCCTATTAACTTGAACATTATGAAGAAAAAAGGACGATACTGAGAAATCACTTAGTAAGATCCAAAAATGTTCACTAAGATTAACATGAGCTAAAAGTGTTAATGTATAAAGTTTCATTAGAATATTTTAAAGAATCACTGTCAATTTTAAATATTTCTCAAATTCAATCAACTTTCAAACAGAAAATTCACAATGACAAATTCTTATTTAAACAATTAAAATTTTCAACCAGTTTATACAAGTCTGTGTTACTTTTAATAGGATTTATATTATGTGGGTATACTGAAGAAAGTTCTTGAGATACACACAAATAACGATGTATTCAGTTGTTCAACAAGGATAAATCCCAACCCTTCAAACAGACACACACACACTTTCGATTGGAAAGGGAAACTTCCTGAAAATAGGATTAAATTTCACCTAATTTTTATTTTTTGATTATAGCTTGATTTCACACTGTATTTTTGGTACAAGTATGGAATTTTCAGCATGTGATATCGGTAGCGAAAATTTTGCAGGCTGACCATAGATATCAGGTGTGCGTCATTGGGGGCTCGAACCGTGGACCATATGCGTGGTTGGCGACTGGGACTCGATCCGGTGATCCGAGAATTCAGGCTTCTGCGATATTTAGCGCAACCGCTTAACAGTATCGCAGGCGAGTAATTGTCTTCTTGTCTGACATTAGCTGGCGGTTGTGCTTATTATCGCCGGTTGGCGGAAATTGGAATCAAACTACCGGAAAGAAATCAACGTCCAAATGACAACTGGGGTATTAAAACCATTCAAAATAGGTATTGCACACTAGGTAATACAATCACTTCATTTAATAATATGCAAACCAGAAGAACCAAAATCAAAAGAAGATAACATCAGCGTCATCTGTACAACTTGTGATAAGCAGTGTATTGGTCTAAATGCGCGTTAGCTTAGGCTATCAGTCCAAGAACATAGACTAGATGTCAAAGGATAGGGTATGTATTCCTTCGTATGGGTGTATTTAGACGACTATAGATACCATTTCGACTTGGGAAATGTAGAAATTTTTGATAGTAAAAACCTCTTAAAACACCTGAGATTATGAGCAATAAATTGTGCTCGAAACGTTATTAGTAAATATTAAAATATAACACTGTGGGAATTTATCAAAATAAATTTTACCCATAATGGAATTAAATTCCTCCACGTTGCATAAGTTTTATTCTTATATCAAGAATACTCAGAAACCTGGCACTCAAATTCATCAGTGATCAGTAGATTCTACTATGGATTAAATTATTCAACCAGTAGAGAATAAGCTCTATCATGAGAAAAGTCAAATTCCTAGTGAATAAAAATGTTCACGACTGATGAAAATTGACAGTCAATCACTTCGAAGCTTGTCAGGATATATAGTTATATCATCCATGGATAACTCAGATAAGTTCAATTGCATTTTGATATTTTCACTGAAGATTTTATCTAGACAGGTATTGGATGCTTCACACTAATGCTGTCTAGCTCAAAGAACACAAAAACTTCAAAAAATGTCTGCCTTAGCAGACAATCGTCTTTATTATAGGGAAAAATGATATTTCATCCTTCAGATTTCCAGCATTTTCTGTCATACTTCATAGCTTAGTTTTCTTATTTTCAGGTTTCAATTTAACAGGGATTTAATAATATGAAAAGTGATCGCAAATTGTAATAGGCTAGGTAGCTAATGTTAGCCATGGAGTTCTTGACAGCCGTTTCATTTTAGTCTGTGACTCTTCATCAATACGCATTCATGAGCGAACTAATTTTTTTTTGATTTACAGCTTGATTCCACACTGTATTTTCGGTACAAGTATGGAATTTTCAGCATGGATATCGGTAGCCATTTAGACTGATTCTTGGTTATGCTACTTCGTACAGCCTATGCATTTGCTTTCACAAGTACAGCCGAACTGATATAAATTCGACTAGCTGTGTCTAGGATGGCTGCTTGGTATTTACTTAACATACGCAGTACCTTTTTGGTGGTGTTTGAGAATACCAGTGTCGCAGCATAACCAGTTCATTTTATATCTTTATAAAGCCTTTGCTTAACCACTGCTCCCACGACGTCTTCTCTGAATAACACAATGACTTATAAGCAATATTTTGAAGCACTATGGAGGTATTATAACTTCAAAATTTCCGATCTACACAAACAAAGAAGTATGCTAAGCTATATTATAGCACATACGTTAAATCATCATTCTTTCAAAATAGAAATATTTGATTAAGTATTCAGTATTGTGACTACGGTCGGTAAGCATATTTGGGCCTCTTTAGTTCCATGAAAGTATAGATCCACAATCCAGTAAGTCAGTCGATAAGAAGCCGCACATTCTCTTCAGGTAATATGCCTTCCAATGTTTAAAATATTCTCTTAGAAAAATTTTCGTTTAATATGAAGTTATATTTATTGGTCTTATGTAATAAGTCTGAATAGACAAGATTTTCACATGGCTGAGTTTGCTTCTATGTTACTATTCTTTTTCTTTTCTAACGAATTACTTGATTATCTAATTGATGATAATACTCTATTCAATCTGATGACTGATTCACTTGTTATTGTTTATTAAATTACAGTGAATTAATTAATTAACTAATTATTTACAGTGGACCAAATTGTTATATGTAGGTGTTATCTAAACTGATTCCCTTTGTGGGTATAACAGTCTCTTTTTTTGTGTTTATATGTACATATAAAAGTGTACATTTATTAGATTAGATATTCAAGTAACCGTGGAATTTGTAATAACTTGAATATGTGCGAACGAATCTTAAAAGTAAGAAAATCAGGATTTTCCTTCTTAGCTTCTAAATACTACTAGATATTCGAGAGTTGTAGTAGTTTGTGAAAATAAAGGTGAATTTATTAGTATTCTCCTTGGAAATAAGAGAAGGAATAATCCTATACAAAAAAGAGTCTTGAGAGCGAACTTAATGAATGTTGTCTTCATTTACCCTCCACATTAGTATGAATCCTTAAATCCTTCAACTCTGCGACTCACAAAAATCAAAGCTTCTCGAATTACCGTCATGACTAAGTTGGTCTTACTACACTATGGTACTCGGAAGAAATGCAAATGCTATTATGTGATGTCAAGTGTGGCAGAGTAACTGACCTAAAAATCCCGCCATCACTATTCTACTTACAAAACTGACGCCTATTTGGATATTTTAAATAACTTTCTACATATTAACCTTATCTTTTTAATTGAATTTGAGATTTCCCGTCGATTGATTGGGCCGAAGTGCTCGGTCTCAGGGTGACATGTCGGCTTCTTGTGCAGATGCTTCGACGTTGTCTGTACATTTAATCAGTATTTAATTGGTGGATGGTGACTAGCAGTGGAGTCCAGGATGCGCATTTCGTCCTATCTGGGACTCGTCAGCTGAATGTACCTGCATTTCTCAGTGAGTGATGATGTTCCAACCGAGGCTCGAACCACATGACAATAGTTCCAAAAGCCAAATTACTATCCACTAGACCACCTGGACATCGAGAGCCACCTCTTGTGGATGTACATCCAGCTGACGAGTCCCAAATCTGACGAAATTCGCATCCTGGATTCCACTGCTAGTCATCATCCACCAATTTAATGTTAACTTTATCTCCTAAAATGTATCTCACTGTTCTAACACTGCTTATCTTCGAATAAGTGTGTTTGGATTCATCCTATTTTTAATGCCTCACTGTGCAATTGTGTGCTGGTTGACTGTGGACTGTCGAAATGTGTTTCTTCTTCAATGTGACTTCAACTTTGAACTGTCTGAGCGAAACGTATCATGTTCGGTTTGTTTCTTGAAGGAAGTGTTTTGATCCCATCTCTTTATCAAAAACTTTTATGATTCTCAGGTATTTAACCGTTTTGTTTGGGCAATTAATTTTGTCCCTTACCACGTATTTTCTACCCACGAAACTTTGGATTGCTCAGCATTTTCGAAGTAGTTTTGCATTCGTGATTTAAATTGTTGCATTTGAAATGTACTGTAGATTCTATGATGCCATACTGTGTTTTGATATTACTGGAACATCAATTTTGAACCTTTCTTGATTTCCAGAACTTTGTCGAGCTACACCGAAGAAAGAAGTGATTATATTCCTGCCTTCAGATCAAAATACACTGCAATAAAAGTAACTAAACGTTGAAATGTAACAGTTAAGCCTCAAATTAGAAAGATAATGGTTGTTAAAAAAATATTTTAATGTTAATCTTAAATGGAAAATTACAAGTTGGGCGTCCGAGGGTGATATAGAGGAGATCGTTTGAGTAAAGAAGAAAAGAAAGCTGATGCCCACTGATGGAATCAGCTAAGATAAACAGTGTAGAGAGCACAGTGGAATGTTAACTTGCTACTTTGGCTCTATGTTCCAATCGGAAATCAAAGGAAATAGTAATTATAACTATTTATAAGAAACTACTGCATAAACAGTTTCATACCTAATGATAAGGTTTTCACAAACTGTAGAATTGCATTTACAGTCATTACAGTCGTGATAAACTATTTTGCCTGGATTATTAGTACAACATTAAGAGAGAACAAAGCCTGTCGCAATATAAGAAATATTTACGTCTAATAAATATCAAACTATATACATCCTAAGCTAGTTATGCTACTATGTGTATCATGATGTAATCAACTATCCCTCTAGGCTCAGATTTTATATTCTTTCCTAACAGGCCTCCTAAATAAAAACATTCCAAGCTATTATATAATATCCACAATAATAATTATTACTGATAAGCGGAACACTTTTCCACTGATGTGTGAGTTCAGCTATAAACCCATGGGAATAATAGTAATGAGCGCTGACAGAGTGAATAAAAAGCAATATAATGAAGACAGTCCATAGTGAGTATGAGTGTTGTTGTTTAGAATTGTAAGCCTTTAGCAAAAAACAACGCACATTTCTAAATTTTTAGTCTTTTTAGTGTTACATATTCAGCATAAAAACATAATTGAAGTTATTTTCTAAAGTGATGATCACCTTAGACGTACAGGAGATTTGAATTCGAAAGTGAAGCCATGTGATTAGGTCTTTCTGCAAACAGAACTTCTTGAACAAGTAAAGATTGTCTACTGTCGAAATGTTTACTCCTTCGTATTATTACCAAGCTCTCACCTCGTTGTATATACACCAACCTTTAGGGAATTTCATGCGACAGATTTTATAACCAGAACAATCGATGCTATAGAATTAGGTAGAAATTAAACAAAAATGACTCTGACGCGTTGTTTCGTCCCTGACGTTCCATAATTATATCAGTAAAAGCAACAAAATTGAATAGATTAGCCCATTCCCGCTAATTTTTGGAGCGATCGGGATACTTAATCTAGTTTTGGTTGTGTGGAATTAATAGTTAAACGGCTAAAATAGACGGGTGTTTTAAATTTTCACTTGGTGATTAAGTATACTTCCTCACTCACTAATTGCATTGTCTAATCATCTAAGGAAACTCTGTAAATTACTATGCTAATAAAAGCTTTATGATAAGTTACTGCCTTCGAAACCGAAAATATTCTAAAAATATGGCGAGCTGTGAAGAATATTGTCCATAAATACATCTACAAAGGGAAATATTTTTAATATATATGAGTTGCCATCGTCTAGCTATAAATATACGAGTACCTCATGCAATACAACTGACCGTTGAAAGCTAAATACAGTAACGTAGGAATAACTTGCCTGTAAAACTGTATTCAAAATATTTTATCTTTTATCCAGTGGAATTCATTTAATAGATCTCCATTGAGTTACTTGAATATGCAGTGATGGGCTTTTCAAAAATTATAAGGTAAACGGCGCTTTTGCAGAATATGTATATGTCAGCGATTTCACGTTTAAAACATTTGTTCTCATTTGATCATCGAAGTTAAACAACCTTTATCTTAGTACATAAACCAGTTACCGAACGGGAATACTGGATGTTGGCGGCTGGTGAGTTGGTGGTCCACTGGTACAATGTCCATCAACCACTCATGTTATCCAACAACTGACGCTCTTAAACCTAAAATACTTTATTAGACACTAATAAGCCGGGAAAAGACTGAAGATTGAGCGTCAGGGTGGCAACGCCACTCAGGGAAGAGGTTGAAGGCTTGCGTTTTACCTGTAATTCATGAAAAATTCCCTTCCAAACATTAATAAAAATCAGACAAGTAGTTTAGTGAAGGGGCTCTATTCAGCGAATTCATGTTCTTTAGCCGTACAGTCGCACTGATAGTGAGTCACTACTTACTAACTTTCCACTCACGGACACTGTCTGTCATATTTAGCAGTATATAAGCAAAAACCAGCTGAATATCGAATTGCTGAGAGTTTGTTTAAAGGAACTACTACTGAGATTCACCCTTAATATGTAATTTACCTTCTACGACGTCTTTTACAAAAAAAGTGGAATCGCAATGGGACCTCCGCTAGGCCCATTTCTAGTGGTCTATTACATGGAAAGCCTCGAGAATGACCCATTTAAGTCAACTATTTATAATTTTCAATTGTTTGCTAGGTATCTAGATGACATCTTCAATATCTGTGATGATAATCGTGATCTTAATCAGCCATTACGAATATTCAATAACTGCCGTTCACCCACAATGTTTACTCTTGAAATAGAAAATGAACCTTAAATTCCTTTTCTTGATGTTGAAATTATAAAAGATTCGACAGAGCTTTTGGTAGGTCCATTCATAGGAAATACACATGAAACACCCAACGACAAATTTCCACAACTGGCCACCAATCGGAGGTAAACAAAATCTAGTTATATCTCCTGTTACTCGTGTCCTGTTCATATGAATCCTTGATACTGTGGAAGAAGAATTACACTTTTTGAAAGAAATCTTCATACGAAACGGTATCCACCAATACTTATTGACTAGGATATTAAGTCGAAAATTCAAAGACTATAGACGTCACTCGTACCAAACAAACAAAAAAGTTTACATGAACCTCAACATTAAAGGTTACCTACTCAATGGTAGCCTTACGAGAGTTTCAGCTTCTTTATGAAGAACTTTCCTCGCAGCAAAGCTGATAGTAGTGCTAACCAGCTATCAACTGGTCTGCAGTAAGCCAAAGGATAGTATTTCGCATCTGACCTTTTCTGTGTGTTTATATCAGTACAACTGATCTTGTACAGCCAAATGCATTGGTCGTTCAAGGCTTATCCTGTCTAAAGAGGTTCAAGAACGCTATGCCACATCGTTGCAGAAAGGCAGTTGTGGTTGTATGAAGAGTGCGATAATCGAACACTATTGTCAGTTCAAATCAATAAACACGTCTAAAGTTAAGAATAAGCTTCCTAAGCCAATACGCTTTCGTCTCTTCGTATTTTCGAAGCTGTTGTCACTTAGAGAAATCAGAGCTACATACACACAAAAGAAAATTAAGCAACCACTCCTAATATCACGGTAACAATCTTGTTGACTTCTACTGACTTGATTTTTGTTTATTTGTTTTTCTAACTTTTGTATTTCTTTGGAACTCTTAGATAAGTTCATATTTTACTTCGCTTCTACGTGTATTCTTTTCACTCAGTAAATTATTCATCTTATTACTCCTAATCACTTTCATGCATTGACTAACATTAACAACTATTATTCAACTCATTTTAGACTTTCCTGTTGAACGATCAGACCGAAGTGTTTGACGAATGTCGACATGTCGACTCCTTGTGCGAATTTTTTGAAAATATCTGAGAAATTAACCGGAAGTAAATTGGCGGACGGTAACTAGCAGTGGAATCCGGGAAGCATATTCCGTCTTATCTGGGGTTGGCTAGTCATATACACCTTCATTTCTCAATGAGTGATGGTGGCCCTCCGGGCCTAAATGGTCTTGCGGATGATGCTTTGGCGTTTCAAACGATGTGTAATGAGTTTGAACCTCATTGAAAATCCCACTACTCACTGCAGAACGCAAGTACATTAAGTCGGTGTACCTCAAATAGGACGCAATGCCCATCTCGCTTTCCACTGCTAGTCACCAACAACTAAATTAACAACTACATTTGTGGCAACTCATTGTCTTACTACAATCTTTCATGAAAAATTTGTATATGAATGCGATTGTGCAGCTAAATAAAATGAATTTTCCAAAAAGAGCCTCTCCACTGAACTACTCATCTTGTCTTTGCTTGTAACACAGGAAACGGAAACAAATCTATGTAATTTCCATCAATGTTCTTTTGCACCGAAATTCACCACGACTGTGAATCATGAATACTTTGTAGTCAGCTGGTGGATAGTGACTGGCAGTGGCGTCCAGGATGAATACTTCGTCCTATTCAGGGCTCTTCATCTCGATGTACCTGCATTCAATTGCCGAAAAAATCTAAAATTGAATTATATCTTATATCAATGAATTAAATAATTTATATGACCTGTTGGAAAAGATGTGGCTCTCGTGGTCCAAGTGGTCTAGTGGATAATGCTTTGGCGTTTGGAACTATCGTCATGTGGTTCGAGCCTCGTTAGGAGGAACATTGCACACTGGAGAATGCAGGTACATCCAGTTGACAGGTCCCAAATAGGGCGAGATACTCATCCTGGACTCTAGTGTTAGTCACTATCCACCATTTGACTTCAAGTTACTTGACCAGATATAGTTGAAGCATCTAAACGAAGACCCGACATTTCAGCCTGAGACTGAGCACTTTGGTCCATTCAATCGACGAGAGAACTTAAAATTGATTAAATAATGAATAATGCTGCTTTCTTAGTACTTAAATTATGTTGTTATTATTCCCTTAGGTTCCTAATGGAACATAGGGCTTCAGCAGCGCGTCTCATTATTTTCCTCTTCTCTGAAGTCATTTTCAAATGTTCCCGCGATCGCCCAAATGCTTTCATCCCTGCTTCCATGCCACGGTCAAAAGCTCAGCTCTTCGCTTGCCATTCAGGTTCCACTCAAGGTTCTGCTAGACGTGAAATGTCAATCAGTAGTCTCCTCAGCAAATGTTGGATCCACCTTTATTTTCTTTGGGATATTTTTTGATTGATCAGTTCTTGACTGGTTCTCTCTCACAGTTTCCTGTTGCTAACTCTTTCTGGGCATCTAAGTCATTGAAGGCAGCTGTTGATAACTGCCTGCAGTAGTTTGTCATAAATGCTATTCGTTGTATACCAAGGTTTTGGCCCATACAGAAGATGTGACTTAACGTTTCCGCTGAAAATTCAAATTTTGTTCTTTATGCTAATTACAGGAGATTTCCAAAGTGACTTCAGATTTATGATGCATCTTGTCTTTCCAATTCCGGCTTTGACATCAGTGTCAATGCCTGTAGTGGAAAAAATACTATCTAGGTGAGTGAAGGAAGTAGCCTCTTTGATAGTGACTGGTGCTTGTTGTTTTTGGTTGTTCTATACAGTGCTGGTGATGGATGTTAGTAGTGATCCGTAATGTTTATAACGTCTTCAAAAATTACTTCAAAATAAAACATTTGTTGACAATATAGCTAACTGGTGTTATAAATCAACCTCAACAATATTCATAACTTGTTTACAAGTCTGCTTAAAGAAACATGTTCAAAACACATCTAATAGTGCAAAACACTTTTATGATATCATTAAATAGTGGAAGTTTGTGCACCTGTTATTATTTTGAAATGAACCTGAAAGCAGAGAAAATATTGAAGGCCCAACAGTCACCTGATACAGTATTTCATAAAAAAGACTGAATTCAATACTTGCAGAAAAAAATACCATGCAACTGTAAGTCTGTGATGGAATCCATCCCAACAGCAGGTGGGAGTAATTTTATCTCTAGGAGTAATAACGCTTATCTTTTTCTATTATTATTACTATTAGTAATACATATAATGGCGACACTGTGAGCACTGACAGATGCTCTACACACAAAATAATAAAACATCAATATTCAAGGAAAATAGGAATAGAATAAATAAGGGAGACCAGTAAGAAAGTAAGTGACCACACTTGTCAAGATCATTAAAAAGATAGTTCATTACTTCATGACATTTTGTGAAAGGGAAAAGAGCAGGAAACCCGGCATGTTTACTGCCAATTACAATCATTAGCTGTACCTGATAACTTCTTGATTCATTGATTCGAATTATCTATCACACTCTACCCAAGGAGTCGTCATACACCACATCATATGCTAACTGATTTATGTTCTGGAAGTGTATTTACTCCTTCTTTCTATGTAGAATGAAATTATCTCTTGACCTGTGAACTAGAGAATTTTAATCTCTTTCCTCTAATAAACACGACTATCTTCCACACTAACTTATATGACAATACCATTTGATGCATCAAAACTAAACATCCATGATGTCCTCCCTATCCTTCAAGATTCAGAGACACTTTTATTGGTAGTCGATATTGTTTATATTTCTACTATACATTACACTATACTATTTAGTAAATACTTAGGGTATAATACTTTTAATCAATAGTTATCTATTTATTCATTACACTTCCCATTAAGAGGTAGTATAGCGTAAGTGCCGCAAGCATTCTCCTTAGACAAACGTAAATGACCTGATGTAAGTAAAGAACTTAGCCACTGTGGTACAATGTAATTTCATATCAGATAAGAACCAATAGATTCAATTAAGAAAGAATAATCTATTTTCAAGTATTGGTTTTGTAGGAATTTTGTTTTTTGTTTCATTGGTTGAAGGATTTCATCATTAGCTGATATCAGTTAGAGTACCATTGAAAAACCTGGGAGCTTGCCATGTAGCTAGAAGGTCCTGAGTTCGAACGCCGTGAGGTGAATACTGCTGAGGAGTCCCAAACTGCGACGAAACAGCTGTTCAGCACTCCAAGGTTTTCCAATGATTCTCAACCGATATCAGCGCATGATGAAATCGTTCAACCAATCGAAAATAATATAATTTACCAAATACCATGTAATGACTGTCAGGTCAATTACATAATTCAAACTAGTAAATCAGGAAGATAAAAGTTTAGCTAGAATAGCCAGAATAATTGACCCTGCTAAATGAAACAAACTAGAAGAAAGCTGTATCGCTATGTGGTATTTAAAAAATAAACTTATCTGATATGGAAGTAAATGACTTGAATCAGTTTTCAACAGTATTTCATACGTTCTGATAGACTCTTCTTTTCACACTATTCCAGATTTCACAAAACTGCATTTTTATCTCGTTTTATTACATTTTGGTGTAGAATAACCATCTTCTGTATCAATCATCATATGGAATTGTTGGGTCAATATTTACACTGATAAATTATTTACTGTTATAAACCATTACTGACCTATATACTGATGCATTAATATTTTGAACTAATTTTTAATACCAATTTGTTGCTTTACCACTATTAAATAAAATCAATTAAAAATGGAATATATATTCTCTCAAATAGTAATAATAATTAATAAAAGTGAAAATGGTTATTCTAATATCAGTAATCTCATTAGTATGTCTTATAATAGGGCTAACCGACAATAAACTTTCCTCTGGGATTCATATATCTGCTATGCACACCATTTTCTTTAACATTAGCTTTATGCAAGTAACCTTATCTGTGGTATTTGAAACTACAGACTTCAAAATGTTCAATGAAAGTTACTGATTTGAAATATTGTGTTCGATGAGGTCGGTTAAATGCAATTATAACATAGTGCAGACTCTCATCAACACCTTTCCACCGTACTCGATAAAAAAGCATAAATAAAAAGAACTCTGGTACACAACGAACCGGCCAAATAAGAATTTATTATCCGACCAAGAAATGTTCAGAAGAAAACGGAAATGGATTGGACATACACTGGAGAAATATTCAAGTGATATAACACACATTCGGTAGACTTTCGATTACAACCCAAGTGGTAAGCGAAAAGTTGAGCGTTCAAACATCAAGGAGATCATTTTAAAAGGAAATTAAAACTTGTGGCTAGTTATGAAGCTCATTGAATGTGATGTCAGAGAATCAAGTGCACTGACTATGTGCAGCTGAAGACCTCTCAAAGTGCAAGGAACGAACAATTACAAATCTGTATAAGCGAAAAGAAGTGTTCATTTGCATATATGTGACATCTAGTAAAAAGCAAGGCTACTAATCAGTACTAACAGACCGATTACAACCAGCCATTATTCATTAAATCATTAAATACTGACCCTAGCAGGCATTCAAATAAGGCTAGCGAAATAATGCCATGCTGTATATTGCTGACTGTCTGATACTGGAAGCTTCAAATCACTCACAACAAGGTGCAATGCTCACTGCCTAGATCTGAGTGGTCTAAATACCTGACAGCCGTCTCGGTGGATCATTAACTCTCGAGCTCATCAGTCATTAACCATGTTTTGACCCACCTCAAAAAGTCCAATCAGTTCAAACCCTCCGAATTTGGGTCATTTACCTGGGCGATTTGGTAACAAACGGAATCAAAATCGTCAATTTCAGTTTCCACAGTTACGGGTCACTAAGGTGATTTCTTTCTTCGAAATGTGTAATCTGTAAATATCAAACTTGATTCACACACAGGCTTTCTTATAGTGAAATCATATTTCAGTTATAAATAAATATCTTTTAGTCAGTCATACAAAATTGGCAAAGTTTATTCATCCAAGTTTACTTATTATTTTTTAACAAGCTGCAATAAACTAAAGAGAAACTGATCAATTTATTTTTGTATATCAACAAAAGATAAGATCAAATTTTTCAAAAATAACACACATCATTTCAGTGTTATTTTTCTCATCCTGAATATCAATGTGGGAAAAGAAAGAAACAAACTAGTGTGAATAATAAAACGTTTATAACTTTTACACAAATACTTTAATCCTCATGAAAAGTTTAATGCGTGTTTAGATCAATCAGTCAGTCAATCAATCAGTAAGTCGGTTGGTTGGTTGGCTGGTTGTTTTGTCAGTGAATTTTGGTTACATTTAAAGCCATGTGAAATACTTTTCTACAAAGAAGTGATTAGTATTTAAGGCAAGCAAAACTTATAGGTCAATTCATCAGCTAGTCTAATCTTTTATCGATCACTTTGTTAATATCACTTCATTATCATAATCATCATCATCATCTCATATCATAGATACAATCTAAGAAACATTGTTTTTTAACAATTAGAAGGAAGTAAAAAAGAAGAAGAATGTTATACCTATTACAAGAATAGAATAGGCATTTTGTGTACCACAGCCATTGTTAATTTGAGCATGTATGACTTAGATATTGGCGTAAAACAAAAGCATAAAGGGAGATGTTCTCCTGTTAAAATTGAATCAAAATTTTGTGATTAGGTTTCTCCCCAATTATTGCATTTGTAATCAGATACGGTTTTCAAGTGTTGGTTTGCAGGGATTTGATTAGTTACAGGATTTCATCATGAGCTGACATCAGTTAGAGAACCATAGGAAAACCTAGGAGTGTTGTACGGCTGTTTCTTTGTAGTTTGAGACACACTGGAGTTCGAAGCCATTACCTTTCGGTTTTGTATACACAATCCAGAATACCAGTCTCACCATTCACTTATTATTCGTACGTATGTCTTTTGATTTTTGAGATTTATAAATGGTCCAACAGACGACGTAGGATTCAATTATTTGTAGAATATTGATATACAAGCTGATAGACTTACAGATGATCAGTTAAAACTAACAAATCTTCTTCATTCAATGAATTTGTGTATTTTTCAATGAATATGTAAGCTTTTTTTCTGTGTTACTTAAAACCTAATTGATATCGAATAATGTGCAGTAATTTATATAGTGTAATTAGACCTAGTTTTGAATGTTACTGATATTTTTAAAAGAAACTCAATTCATATTCTACATTTATGTATAAAAAACTAGATAAGCATGAGACTAATGGACGAGAATTTGGACTGCTGAGTGAATATTAATGTGGTGAAAGATAGTTTAATGTGAAATCATAATATGGAATTCAAATAAAGGGATTTCGAGTGACAATGAATAAATTCAGAGCAAGAGAGTAACATACAGCTGTCTTGTCCCATTTCAGGACTTCTCCGTTGCATGCACACCAGGACCTTCCAGTTACAATGAAAGCCGATGAAAGTCAATTCGCTGGCTGATGAATCCCAACTCCTACTAAATTTTGGCTTTAGCATGACCACCAGTCATTGGCATAGGCGAGTATTAATTCTCACGCTCAATATCATATACACCACTGGCCAAAACTTCTCACAAGAACTGTAAGTCATTAGCCAGCAGCATAATCAGTAACCGGCCAAAGAACGAAGTTGTAAAGAGTTCTTATTAGAAGTTATGACCAGTGGGGCTCAACAGACTTGAGGTAAAGACAAATACTAGGCGATGCCATTCGCTGGTAGTTGCGCTAAAATCAGAACTGGTCAAAGTCTCAATTCATGGACTGGTCATAGCATCGGGTCCCGCTGTCTGAAAGGTCTGTGAGCTAATCTTAGAAGTGGAAAGCCCTGGGTTTGAACCAGAGTAGGTGCGTGCAGTCAAAATGCCCGAACCGGGACGAAACAGTTGTTTCACACTTCCTTGTTTTCAATAATTCTCTAATTAGTACCAATCTATGATCAAATTTAAAACACATCATATCCCTAAAAAACTAATTCACAAAAACTGAATAAATTCTTAAACATCATTTATTGATATAACAGTTAGGCAAAATTTATGATAGGTACAGTGAAATACTATCAAAACTTAAATTTGTGATTTAACTCAACCAAAGCTATATAATATCATTTATTTTCATCTCACAATCACTATACTGGTGTAACAACAGAAGACAAGGGCGAAGCAACAGATCGTTTTATTATGAAAATCAACACGTATTTATACATATTTCAACTACATTATTATAGACAAGCGCAGTCATCTGATTGGTTGTTTATCAGAAGTTAGGTAGACAAACGCAGGCTTCTGATTGGTTGTTTCGGGATTCCTTGACAAATCGAGTTCTCTATCTGCGAATCATATTTTGCCACGTTAACTTTGCTGTGATTGGTTGTTGACTCAGCCTTGTTCATATTTTCTCACGGCCCATATTAGTGACCTAGACCTTAACGTAGATTAGTGCCAACCAATCGGCTAGCAGCCTGCTCTCACCACACTGGTAGTAAAACAACTATTTTCAACAAGAGTGTGATGAAATAACCTCGGCGGAGAAAAATACTTCTTTTCCGACTGTTATTTTCAGTTGAAAATCCACTGATATTTAAGTCAAAAAATAAAATGCTTAAGATTAGCTTC
Source organism: Trichobilharzia regenti (assembly GCA_944472135.2). NCBI lineage: Eukaryota > Metazoa > Platyhelminthes > Trematoda > Strigeidida > Schistosomatidae > Trichobilharzia > Trichobilharzia regenti. The sequence goes on from OX235262.1 coordinate 134,924,430, forward strand.
CGTTGAAAGCTCACAGCAAAAATAAGTAAGTAGTGTGACATGTAGTATTTCGAAAAACTGAAGAAACTTTGAACAATGAGAACCTAGAGATGAAGTAATAAAACCATACATAAAAGTGGAGATAAAGTACTTTTTTCAAAATAGCATTACAAAATCATTCTCCTACATAAGCTTGAGAAATACGGATCAACAACATCACCTTCGATTATAAGGTTCATTTGAAACCCATTTGTAGGTTCTTCCGTAACCTTTCCTACCATTCTATTCAGGCCCATAGGCTTAAATTGTTAGTATTCTCTTCAGTTACGAGTGGGATGTAAGGCATTGGCAGAACATATTCGTCTATAGGAATGTCCATAGACTTTCACTTCCTCCTAGTACGACCTTCTTCATATTATCCTCCAACATCCAGCTCACCGTTTCCCATTCATGGCCTAGCGTATACTGACATCCAACGGTCTCCTAATAATACTTCGAATCCATGACCACCTCTTCCTGGCTTGTGGTCAGCGTTTCTTTTTGTTTGTCCGTTTTAGTCCCCTGGTTTTCAGTGTGAAGCGAAGGCAGCTATTGATAGGCTACGTGTAACTTTACTGCCTTTTGAGTTGAATCTTGATGTCACTATTCTGAAGACGATTGGTTCCCAACATATAAATCCTTCGATGCTGTTTGTGACATTGTGACTGCCGTTTGCTCAGTGTCTCTATGGTCATCGTCTAAGTAACCAGATTAAATTAATGACTCTCCAGTCTACAATATAGACAGTCACTTTCATTTCAACTGCTCTCACATATTCCTAGCACTTCCAGGCAATATCTTCTCATTTCTTTAGCAATCTGAGCAACCTTCGCAGATTTAAGCATTGACACGCTTCTTTTTGATTTAATCTAAAACAGACACATTGACTGACTGGCTCCCCTAAGGCCTTTATCAAGCCAATTCGTTTTGTCCCCCTGATTCTGGCAAAGAATGAGTTCTGTTTTTTTTATTTTTTGTGCTCTGAACTTTCTGAAAATGCCTAGATGCCCTTCTTTTTTGGGGTAAGGATCAGCTGGTAAACCACTGAACTAGTAAACTAGGCTTAAATACTTGCTCTCTTACAATTTCTAGACGTGTCTAGATTTTTTACTTGAGTATCTTCAAAAGACGTCCCATTTTAATGTAGATTAGAAAGACTGAAAGTTGATCAACTCTCGTTTTGACCAAGTTTTCACTGAATGCAGTGAAGATATCAAGTCTTTTTAAAGCTCACCTCCAAATAAATAAGAAAATGTTTTGGTGTGCACTGGTTTGATTGGTCCCAGGATTTCATTATGAGCTCATATCGGTCACAGAACAATCGGGAAACCTAGGAGTACTGGACATACTCTGCGTTCTAGTTCCAGACTCTTCGGTGGGACGCACCCACTAGGGTTCAAACTGATGAAGAATCCGAAACTAGAATGAAACATCCGTCCAGTTCTCTCAGGTTTTCTGATGGTTCTCTAACTGATGTGAACTCACGATGAAATCCTGAAATAAATAAGATGTTGAGTAGGATTCGCGTTCAAATTTTTATCTGGCCGAGGACTATTTGTCTTAGAAACTTAACGTTTCATTTAAAATTGTATAGCGTTTTTAGATGAAATAGAAATCATTAGCGCATCAGTTGGCTAATTTCATCCAATTAGATATAAACGAAGTCCACGTAAAATTTACTGATAATAGTAAATTATCACGTTATTCTGAAAAGTGAATTACAATGTATTCCAGAATTCTTAACATGTTCGACTATGAAGTATTCACTCGTTATGGTAAATCTTCAATCAAATTATTAGTGAGTAATATATTGTTTAAAGCAATATCACTCCATCAAAAAGCACTCTTGAATGACCTATTATTCATTATCAGTAGTTTGAAATCTATTTGAAAATAGCCATGAGTACAGATTGCGACTCAGAGATGTAACTGGATAACTAAAACAACAAAACCTGGGGTAAATGAAATGCATTTTGGTAGGTAAAAAAGAAGGTAGCTCGGTGATTTAAACAGACCGCCAAATATTCTTATATTATTGAACATTGAACACATGGATATATACTGAAGGAACAGAACATCTTTTAAACATAGGAATACTTGAAAAAAATGATTAACCTTTTTACAGTTTAGTATTCAGTTTTCATCAGACGATTTTCATAAGTTTTTTGAAAAAAAGAATTTAAAACAAAAAGAACAATATCTATTTTTTGGTCAATGAACTTTTTAACTTGCTGAAAGTTAAGATTAATCTAGAGGGGAAAAAAGAGAAAAAATGAGAGAAGTATAACACAATGAAATGCCTTTATTTTTGCTATATTCTGAATATTATCACTAGTGAAATTATAAAATATATAAGGAGAAGAAGCGAAACTCTTTGAACTTTTACTAGTTAGGCGTAATTAGGCATGGAATAGGAGCAACAACAATAAAAAGGGAACAGATTGTTATTCATGCGTAATTTCTTTATAATTTCAATATGATTGATTGAATTTTTAAAATTATACCTGTATTGAAAAGGGTATGACCTAAATAATAATTTTGTTGTAACAATAAGCTTAGAATATATATATATATAAGGAAAACTTAAATGTATTCTATATAATGATAGTGCTGATGACGATAAGGTGAATTTAAATGTTGAAAAAGGACTTCATGAATATAGTAAATCTTTAGGGATTTATATTTGTTTAAATATGTAAGACATATTTCAAATTGCAAATGATGATATGTATATTTAAAATGACAGTGTATTTGACTTCCGTGTTTTGATGATGCCTTGATTGCTTGGTTTATTTAATGTCACACAGAGTGTTTATTTATTTTCAGGGTGGGATATCCTACATTAACACATTTGCAAATTTTCACAAAACCTCAAAAATATGCAGATAAGTAGCCATACTGATGGATACCACGTTTGAAATTATCCTAAATAAAGTATATGAAGGCTTTTTCATAGATATATGTTGAATCTGTCTGTCAGATATTTAGATCACAAAGATCGTGGACTATCAGTGATTTCAGAAGACTAAGCCTAATACGCAGAATACCATTCATTTTAACTGACGTGGAACAATAGAAAACGGCGGGAAATAAGATTGCTTATTCTTTTACTGATAAAGAAACAGAGTTTTAATTTTTATGTGTGAAGAATCTAAATAAACGTTAATATAATCTACAATATAACTTGTGAGTGTATTTCTTCAATCTTCTATCAACCAGTATACGATTGAGCAACGATAGCCTTCTTGTGTCCCGCCAAATTGAGACGATTTCGAGTGAACAGACGACTCAATTCAGAATGCTAAGTATCGACCAGCCATCAGGTGCACATTCTACACCGAACCCATCCTCCTTGCATATCGAAGAATTTTATATTCTGTGTTTACGATGAAAGGACGCAATTCTGTTGACTCTACTCCACCGTGTATCTATAGATTTACATGACGTTTCGGTAACACAATCTATCTGTAGAACCGGTACAATGATCCAATGTCACCGCAAAAACAAGTTGCTAAATGTTTGTTACGTCACATAGAAAAATGGAGAAAAATTAGAAGAAGCTCAGCAGAGAAATTTTTCGGCTACTTTACACTCAAAAGCTGTACAATCACACTTAAATTCAAAAGTTTAAATAGTTACAATTATTATTTAATTCAGTATAATAACGAAAGGAGATTAAAGATGGTATTGATTTTCAACTTGCTATGAAAGTTTGAAGGTGTGAATATAGCCTAAAATGAGCATAGAAACAAAATCACACAAAATTAGAAAACAGTTGTGTAATACAAAAAGTATTTTTAACGGAGACAGATGTGAACGGAATTGACCTGGAAACAAAGTGAAAAATAGTTTTATAACTGGAAATGAAAAAACGAACTAAACGGAAACCAGAAAATAAAACAAAACTAGATCCATAGTAAATGAAGAAGTTGGACTAGTTTCTTTCGAACAAATGGCTTCAGTTTTTCACAACATATAGGAAGGGTTTCTGCCGTACAAAGAAAATAGAAGTACACCGCCTTTGATAGATTTTCGTTCACTTTGCAAATGGTTTTGAATGATGACTCAGTTGAGATGCTGTGACAGGTGTTGAAGAGGTCTTCACTTATGACGCTTTTGAATGAACCAGTACCGTGCTTTGCAGCCATGCGAGTTAGTGCTCTTTAACATGCTTCGGAAAGACACGCATAGAACGACCTAAGTATCTAGCTCTGGAGAAGCAGGTGAACTGATATATTTACAGAGGAATGGTCTTATGAGGGAGTTTGTCCTTCACACTATTTAGAAGCGGTGGTAACTATGAAATATCACTCTTAGTATTGCTGTGTAAGGCCTTCTTTAGGTACCAGAGATTCTCCTCTCTACTATATTTCTTTTGGATTCCAGATTCGCATGAGTTTTTTTCTGCGGTATGAGAATGCATTCTTCTCTTTTCAGCTTTGGTTTTAAGTTCCCTTCAACTATACGCGCTGATTATCCATTTTGAGTTGGGATAGTTTTGGGAAACAAGAGCCCTGCTTCAAGCGGTCAATGATGCAGATTCTTGTGATACGGTGACGAAGTGAAATGATCAAGACCCTTTTACGACCCTTGTATGTACCTGCAGTAAAAATTTGTTAGTTGGTCATTCCATGATGGTTGTTTGTGGATAGATCGTTTCAGAGTTCTATCATCTGTTCTTTTTAATTTGACACCCAGAAATAGGATCTTTGGTTCACTTTGTAATTCTGCTGTAAATTTAATGGAAGAATAGTAATTAATAATTTTATAGAGTTTAAATAGGAATCCTCACGACTGACAATGAAAGTGTCATCGACATATCTTTTTGTACAGCAGTAATCTTCAGACCGTTGTTTTTAAAGACTCCATTTTTCAAAATGACCATAATACAGTTTGTTTAAACTAGGCCAAGACAAGATCACATGACAGTTCCATAGAAAATCCAAATGTACTTATTTTAAACAGAAATCTTGTATCACCTGTTGAAAATTATTTATGAATGTCCGTAAACAGTTTGTGCACTATGTTACACTGATTTTGCTGGAAGTGCTTCATAGACAGATTGAAATGACATAAACACAAGGCGGCTATGTTGCCAAAATGGGACTGGGATCTTGAGAGTATAACCTGACTTTCACTGGGCTCAGACAGCCAGATTAGTCCAAACTACCTGGAATGCTCAATTTAAGAAACGCCGATTTATTTCTATGCACCACAAGTTCTCTTAATTAACTTACAAATTTGACTTTGTGAGCTTAATCAAAACAGGGGACAACTCTGATCAGTTAGGCCTCAAATAATCAAACCGGCTGTCCGGTGTTCCGTCTGGTATCCAACCTCTTATATCAAACAATCCGTAGTAAATGGAATTATTCATTTACGAATGCTTTCTTGATAGCCATTTTTGGCTTCAAGCAGGCCACATATTTTAGTTTGAATAAACTTGGTCTCCAAATAAACAGTGATATGACTTCACCTTTAACTGTGTGTAACTACCGAAGCTGATTTGTTGTGTTGTGAACTCATGGAATCGATCTTCGCGTTCTATTGTACAGCTGTCCGGAATTTTATTGAAAGAGCTCAATCACGAAACGCTCCAAAGACAATAAAAAGCCAATTTTCTATCTGGAGATCTATGGTTCTAATCAACAATAACAACATCAAAACTCAAAATACCTCAACAGTAGTGTCAAGCAGCTAAACAGACAAGATAACTCTCTAATTAGGAAAAATGTACTGCGGAATACAATTAGTTTATGAAAACTCAGCTGTATGAAGTATCCTGAAATGAAGCAGAATATTCCCAACAAGGTGGTATCGAAGTCTTTCCACATAAGAATCACACACCCAAAGATCCCTGTTAAGATCCCAGTTTCAGACTGACACTGAATCACTTCAGCAAAACCACAAAGCAAAGCAATAAAATTAGAGACTAAACATGAACCAAGACAAATCATAAGGAACAAATCAATTACTTGATAAGCAAATGTTAGAAGAATGATATGGAGTCTAGGAGAAAAACAGATAATAATTACAAAGTTAGTCAAAACGTTCAAACAAGTATCATTATTGAAACCGGATCGTTCAGTATGGATTTTCCAAACAATCATTTCGTTACAGTGTGTAGTTTACAGATCGCAAGTCTGGAAGAAAATAAGGATGGAAATGTTTAGTGGTTAACAAAAAGGCTAAGGAAATTTTAAAAACTGAAGATGAAATAAATTCTTGTTGGTTGTATTTCTTATTGTCACCTTGTTAACTCAACCTAAGCAAGTACTCAATAGAAAATCACTATTTATTTCCTAAATGTCAATTAAACTGAGTGAAAACCCCTAGAAATTTCCCACAGTAGTTGTCACCTGTTGTCTTGACTTATAATTTAACAGAAAACAAGTTGGAAATTGACAAAAATGACATTTACTTGTCAGTCAAAAGTTTTACTGTCTCCATAATCCAATGCAAAAAAATTACTGCACAAGGAACTCTATTGGATCTCACTTCTCAGCTGTCAGTTGTGCCAATAATAATGCATAAAGTTGACAATACTTTATATTTTGTACACTTTCCAGAATGACACAATAGCATTCATTTCCTACTCTATCTTTTAGTTTCATTTCTGCATTGCATATACATATATACATATGTATTTGTGTCATTTTTGTATTGTCCGGCGTCTTTCACTAATCCATTGCAAGACAATCAAATATTCTGGCATGATTGGCTATCTGCCATATCACACATTTTATTTTTCCCGTTTTTCAGTATCTTCAGTGAATTTCAATAAATAAGAAGTAATAATAAAGAGGACTGAATGTAAAAATTATTTGCCCAATAAGTCGTAGTGTTGGTTTTCACTCCAAATCTCTTAGTCATTGATTTACACGCCATGAGTAAGCAAATCAATAAAAGCTATATAAATGAACTTCCATTACCAGTATGGCAATAGACAATTCTGAACAGATTTCGCTAGGTAGGTTTTAATCACTTACTAGACATTTGACTTATAATCAATTAATTTCAACTAATAACCCTCTTTCTTTAAATGTGGCTTTGTAGTATTCTGACCAGTTCGAAAGTTAGACCGTGAACTGGTATCATTTGGAAGACCATTGAATCTCAAAGAGAAACTGCATATTATTTCATTCTGGTTTGGGACATTTCAACAGTTCGCTACGATAACCCTGTTGGGGATAGAACCTGGGAGATTCATGTTACAAGACAAACGGGATGACGATTTTTGGTCACTGCTACAGAATTTAACGGTCTGTGATTCGTTGATACGCCACTGGATTTCATCCCAGTTACTGAATGGTAAGTAGAATAACTTTGTCATCTGAAGGTGTGCATCCGATCGCTTTTAGATTCATGGATCTGCACTGCAGCATATTCTCAATTTAAGACGAGAAAGCCACCTAGCGGCACCTGGTTCTGAATATTTCTCTAACTCATGTAACTTCGTGATTTAAGTGAATACACCTGTGGAGTATTTTGAAATTTTAAATAGGTGTTTAACTCTGTTATCATTAAATATAATTCATTATAACTTAATATGTCTTTATGAGTTATTTTTAGATGTGCTTACATTTAATAAATAAAAATTTGATCTGTCTTCACTTATAGTCAAAAGACTTCTAAATCGACCGCTACCTACGACACGCCCAACAATACCAACAACGGAAGCAGACTACCAGTGAACATCAACCCCCTGACGAAATCAGAAGTCCTGAAGGCAATCAAGATGCTAAAAGCTAGGAAAGCAGCAGAACCAGATGGAATCCCAGCAGAAGCATTGAAAATGGATCCAGAGACAACCACGGACTTGATGACGCCATTATTGAAGAAGGTGTGGAAAGGGGGTAAAGTACCTGAGGATTGGAAGAAAGGATACTTATTCAAAGTGCTAAAGAAAGGAGATTTAAGTCAATGTTAAAACTGTCGCGGAATTATGCTCCTGCCCATCTCAAGCAAAATACTAGGCCGCATCATCATGGAGAGAATCAAAAACGCCGTCCTGGATGAAAAACTTTGACCGGAACAGGCTAGAATCAGGAGAAACAAGTCATGTATTGATCAAATCGCCACTTTACGGATCATCATTGAACAAAGCTTGGAATGGCAGTCACCTTTCTATCTCAACTTCATCGACTTTGAAAAGGCGACTTTGAAGAGGAGATGAAAGCATGTGGACAGACTTGGAGCCAGGTGAAAACTCTAGCAGAAACCGAACGCAGTGGAGACGCACGGCTGAAGCCCTAGAGTCCTCTAGGAATTAAAGGAAGTAATAATATAGTTCACGCTTTGCTTCACTAGTGTTTGCGTATTCAAATAGTTGCAGTTTTGTCTATTTGAACATTCTTTTTCAGATCACTACAACTCAGGCATATGAATTCATACTTACCTTTATATTTTTTATTTTATCTAATCTTTTCTAATAACAGACAATTATTTGACACTATCTGTTCATTCTTTTTTGTACATTACCATGAAGCAGTAATTTATGAAAATATAAATTCGTTCTTTTCATTATATTTTGATAAAAATTTCAAAAGACTTCATGAGGGTCATGAAATTCAAATTCAAAAGCAACCAGTAAACATGGATTAACTCCTGATATGATATAAATTAGTCAAAATCTCTAATGAAATCAAAGCAAAAACAATAGTACCTAGAATTCAAGAGATCCTCACGGTGAATAGATAACAGTCAGCACCACTTCAAAGTACAAGATATGCTACTAAGTGTTAGTTGGCACTGAAATAATTTGTCACAGGTTTGATTACTACTTGATTTCAGGTAAAGAAACCATTCAAGAACCAGGCAGTACTAAACATCTCTTTCTTCCTAGTTTTGGACTCTTTGGCAGTAGGTATCCACAGGAGTCCTAATCCAGGACGCAGGAATTAAAGATATGCCTCCGAATAAAATTTACGAAAAGCATTTAGCATGCTTTGTATTAAACAGCAATAATAAGACTGAAGAAAGAAATTGAACATTGTAATCATAACAACAATCGAAAATGTTACAGTTAGACAGGGAAAAATAAAATGACGAATAGTGAGTGATTAAAGACTGACCTGCAGTTTGCTTTCATCTTCTCTAATAAAAGGATATTTAAATGGATTTGTAGTTACGCAGCTAGTCTGCGTAACAGTTTTGTGCTAATAAAAATCAGCACAATCTACGACATATACATGTTTTAATAAAACAAAAGATGGGTTAATCAAATAGTAGAACAGGATTTCAGGCATTCAAACTTGATGAACAATACTTGCACGCTTAAATTAAATCTAATCCATGTAATCTGAGCAGTCAGTACATTTGAATTCATGACAAGATTTAACTCAATATTGGAGAGAATAATGCTGGTGTATTGAAACTGAGATCTACCATATGCAAATAAGACCATAAGAATTACAGAAAAATGAAGGCTTAATAATACGTAGAAGGGTCAGGTATAAAAGTTACTATTGTTTTCCATTTACTTGAATAAACAAATACAGATGATCAATTACGATTCAAATTTTCTCAGGTAGGTGGTCGTATGTGATTGTATATTACATAAATATAAGAAAGTTGTGGTCTGGTTGTTTAAGAAGCCTCTTATCGATTGATGTCTTATATAGATGTTATGTTTTTACATAAGGTGCGCGAAAACACATTGCGATTGCTGATATCTCCATCTGACGTCGTGACATTTCTTGAATAGATACAAACAGCACATACTCGAGGTTGTGTTGAAACAATAACATCCAGAGCAACAGTGATTTGTGCAGAATAACATGGTACCATTATTTATTTCATTGGCTTCTCATCATCTGCTTACAGCCTAAATAAATTATGAGGTTTAAGTACAGAAACGTTTTAACATACTTGCAAATTTTACATGTTGTCAGTTGACAGAAAGTTTCACAATTAGTAAACAGTGCTCATAAAATTGCGCTTATATAGTTTTTACACAGGCAGTTCAAGTTAAAACAAAATAAATGTATGCATATAATGGTAAGGGAGTTACATAATAAAGATGGGATGTGCGTTAGATGCATAGTGACTCTAGTGGTGCATATTGGTCACTATGCATCTAACGCACATCCCATCTTTATTATGTGACTCCCTTACCATTATATGCATACATTTATTTTGTTTTAACTTGAACTGCCTGTGTAAAAACTATATAAGCGCAATTTTATGAGCACTGTTTACTAACTGTGAAACTTTCTGTCAACTGACAACATGTAAAATTTGCAAGTATGTTAAAACGTTTCTGTACTTAAACCTCATAATTTATTTAGGCTGTAAGCAGATGATGAGAAGCCAATGAAATAAATGATGGTACCATGTTATTCTGCACAAATCACTGTTGCTCTCACTTTATTCAAATTTATCAAGGGGAATAAATGCATGAAGTTTCACAATAACATCCTATGCCTTTTATTTAACTAACTTAGAAACAAACATATGTATTCGTATGCGATGAACTCCTTCAAGATTGTAATACGCCTTGATGCCTAGTGGGTGCCAAAAGGCATTAAACCTAACTTGGAGACTTCCTGTTGATTTCCTTAATCGTCTAATAACAATAATTCAGAGTTAACTATGATGATAACCCACTCAACATGGTGGCCACATTGAAAACTTCATTGATAGAACTCAATCTTCACCAGACAGATGACTAGACGCATGATATTACTTAATCACTACTTCGTGTTCAATCCATGGAAATATTAGTTTAACAAAGTGCCTGTTGAACGCCTTTAAAACTGCCTTAATAAAATAAGAACTTTTTCGTCACAAAAATTTCATACATTTGAACTTGTTGACTGTCTTGTAGATATGAATATAAAAGATAGAAAAATGTAGTTATTTTATGTTAATTCTTTATTTACTAATTTACCACTGATTAAGGCTGTTGATATTTTTTGTGACTACATATCTTCTAGTTGTTTTTCTTTCCTTTTCCTTTAACTTATTTGAAAGATTTGTTACTATTATGTACTGACAACGTCTATTTCACGTTTGAAGGCGAACATTTTCCACAAGTGGATGGAGTTGTTATGGAGAGTCCTTTAGGACCTTTGTTAGTGTATGTTTACACGTCTTATGTTGACAACTTATCCTTTGATTTAATTTCTAAATTTCCTTCTATAGGAGATATGTAGGTGATATCATTTTGATATGCGATGATCATGAAGATGCGAGTCGTCTATTAGACAGACTTAACTCTGTACAGAATCATATTAGTCTTACATTCGAGGGAGAAAGTCGCAACCAGCTTGCATTTTTAGACATACTTCTGAGTCGAAGAGATGATGGTTCAATAAGACGATCAGTCTACAGAAAACCCAATTGGACAGGGCAGTACCTTAATTTTCACAGTTTCTGTCATTACAGTATAAGAGAGGCTTGGTGAAATGTCTATTTAAGAGAATTCAACATATTTGTACGACTGATGTTATCGAAAAGAAAACGAAATATTTATGGATACTCTGTTGAAAACGGATATCCTTTGAAATTTTTAAACAAGTTTATAAGTCAATCAGTCTCTAAACTTACAATTTATACCGCCCTAAGAAAAATGCTCTTATCAAATTACCATATAATGGGGAAATAAACAGTAGGATTTTGAGACAAAAGTTGAATTCGATCATCCGTAGTCCTGTTATGCAGCCCAGCTTGTAATTGTTGAGAAAGCTAAAAATACGCTCCACTGCAAACCTCAAAAGTGCACAAATAATTATGTCACATCCTACACTATTCGCAAATTTTCGTGTGTGTGTGGACACACATACATAGGGAGGAGTAATCGCGCTTCGCATGTGAAGGGTGGGGGAGCATATCCCAAAATTGTTAGAAAAACAAATGAATTGTGAGAATCAAAAGTCAATCTGAACGAAGAATATTCTTTTCAATAATTTCTCTTCAGGTTTTTACAGTTATAAAATATAATATTTGTTGTCGTTGTAGTGAAGGCCAGCTATGCGGCGGATACATTTTTAACGTAAATAACAGATTAGTTATGGGTGTCAAAATAAATAGTCGTCTTTGTGTGACAAACGCGCTAGGCTGAAATCGAATAGAAAATATTGTAAAATGGGAGACAATGGTGGTGATTAATCATAATAGATTTGTAGAGTGTGGGGTGGGAAAATTGACAAGTCAGTTCAAGGTTATAGAAGGTGTCAGGTGAGTGGCTAGTACAAAGTGGTTTGTATTAAACAGGAGATAGTAAAACTGCAATAAGAGGTCAATAATGAGATAACGAATATGTTAAATAAAACAGGTGGAGGAATATATTAAGAAAACAGATAATGTCACTAATGATATGTCCGTATAAATGAAAATTCAATAGTATTGAGGGAACGTTTGCATAAAGGGTATAACTTATGACGAATAATAATAACTGTAATAATAATATTTATAATAATAAGCAAAGTAAAAAAAGGTAAAAAACCAAGAGGGTTAAGGGGAAGGAGCACTCATGATGAGAAAAAAATCTTCAATCCAAGGTGGCCCGGTAGGAACAGCGCCTGGACGTGTTCTTTTTGGATACAAAGTTCCGGTTTAGTCGATCTTATTGCAACAGCTTCAGCTATGTGTAGGAGACGTAAGCGAACTGCACGTGAAGACGACTTTGTAATTTGGTAATAACCCTGAAAGCTGTGTTGACATCGATGCGATGTCCAGTATCGACCAAGTGTGACACGATCGAGCTTTTTATGCACTTAATTTCCCCCCTGCTGAATCAAGCTGGTAAGTGTTCTCGAACCCGTAGATGAACCTGCCTAATCGTGTGCCCTATATAACTTGAACCACAGGAACAGTTGAAATGGTAAATGCATGAATAAGAGCTAAGGTTAGGTAAGACATTTTTGAGTTGCTAGGGGAACACTGGATGGCTACTGAAGAGTAGACACAGACGTGCAGAGTAGAAGGTTTTCTTGATCGCCCTGGTTGAACGTTGCTATAAAATCTCTGCACGAGTATCTCCCTTGAAGTGGAGACGTAAAAATAAAGGCTTTTTCTCCACAGTTGCCAGTTCATGTTTACGACTATTGTAACCTATGTTAGCTTTAATGAACTTTCCTGGATATCCTTTCTCGCTTAGAAAGTCTCGGATGACTGGAATTGTGAGAAACCAATAGATGCAGGTGTCAGACTACCAACTTTGTCTATAGCTAAACATCTAATCGAGATGAACAATAAGATTGACGTCAAATCAGCCTTCAAGGTCATCTATCAAAACGGCCAAGGGCGTTTACTGAAATACGCTGAGGTATATTTACTCATAGACTTAAGCCCCCCCTTGTGTATTCAAAAACACTTTGTTATTACTCTTAACCTACCTTGGTAATCCTTATTTGATTCGATTACCAAACTTTTGTGTTAATTGTTCTTAATTCTTTTTTGTCACTTTGTTTAATTTAACTTTTTCATATATATACTGACTTGACAAGTAAATGTGTGATCAGATTGTTCAAAATGCATAGCGCAAATACGTCACATGATTTTTCAGATAATCTTCGTCTTCTAATAACGCTATCAAAATTTCTTATTGTTAAAATTCTGCTAACAGTACAACGCATATTTATATAGTTCATCAACTGTTAACATTATCTGATAATTCCTTATATAATTCAGTTTTACCTACTGATAACACATATTTAAAAATTTGTTCTCAGCATTAAACTGTCTATAATGAAGTAACATTTGTGGATAATAAAAAATGATGAGGTTCCTGAAAACAACTATACGCTTGAGTACATTTCATCAGTGATAATTATTATTGCAAGGAGAAAAAACAACACGTAATAGCCTCACTTGTTTAATTCTTACAAAAGCAAAAACATGCACAATAGAAGTAAAAATGTCATCCATTAATTCTAGAAGTTATCAACAAGAATGTTTTCATTTAGAAAAAAAACAATATCTGTTAGAGTAGAAAAAACACATTTTTATGCATAATAAGTATCAATAGAGCGTACATTGAATCAACAAGAAATCCTAAAGATCTGAACTTTATTTATTATTATTATATCCTTTAATTCCTAGAGGAACATAGGGCTTCAGCTGCGCGTCTCCATTGCCTTCGGTTTTCTGACAACTTTTTCACCCCGTTCCAAGCCTGCCCACATGCTTTCGTCTCCTCTTCACATGAACTCCAAGTCACCCTTACACTGACGACCAACTCGTCGCTTCCCTTTCGGGTTCCATTCGAGCAATGGCTTGCCTAGTGATGTCACTTGATGGTTTCCTCAGAGTATGGCCAATCCACCTCCATTTCTTCCTGCCTATTTTTTTCACAATCGGTTCCTACTGCGTTGGTTCGCTCCCAGAGATCTTTGTTGCTGATCTATTCTCGGCCATCTGATCTTGAGTAGTATTGAGCGAAGACAACTGTAAATGAAGGTGTGAAGTTTGTTGGAGATGCTTTTAATGACGCTCAGTGCAAGTCGCTGATCCGTATAGTAGCACTGATTTCACATTGGATTTGAAAATCCGGATCTTATTTTTGATGCTGAGTGATGCTGACCTCCACACAAACTTGTGAGTTATGAAAGCTTGTCTTGCTTTTCTGATTCTGGCTGTAGTTGAAACGATGCTTCTCAGGTAGGTGAAGGAGGTTGTTTCTTTCAGGTTCCTCCCATTTATGCTGGCTGATTGTTGTCTGTTGTTGTTGTTGCTGTTGGTGTTGGCCAAGAATCTTCATCACCTCTGTTTTCTCTATGTTCACCTGAAGTCCTATCTTCTCTGGATGCTTTTTCTGTCAACTTGTTGCTTTTCACTTGCATATCTTCCAGTTTGTGGGAAATTAGACATATATCATCGGCAAAGTCAAGGTCCTCCAAGTCTTTTGCGTGAGTCCATTTTATGCCTGTTTCCTCATTGCCCGTTTTCTGTCGCATTATCCAGTCTGCTGCAATCAGAAAGATCATTGGTGATTATAGACAGCCTTGCCCACTCCTGTCCTCACTTCGAAGGCTTCCGTAAGTTTCCCGTTGTGGATTACTTGGCATGCAGCATTGTCGTATAACTGTTGGATGAGATGTATAATTGTCGATGGGACCCCGTAGTAGCGAAGTAGTTGCCAAATGACCTCTCGATCGACGCTGTAAGCTGAAGGCCTTTTCAAAGTAGATGAAGTTGAAATAGAGAGGTGG
Source organism: Trichobilharzia regenti (assembly GCA_944472135.2). Taxonomy (NCBI): domain Eukaryota; kingdom Metazoa; phylum Platyhelminthes; class Trematoda; order Strigeidida; family Schistosomatidae; genus Trichobilharzia; species Trichobilharzia regenti. Next base: position 134,939,603 of record OX235262.1, read on the forward strand.
GAGAGATCTGAACTTTACGTGTGATTATTGACTAATATCAAACAAAGTCGAAGATCTGTAACCAAAAAAGCAATAAGTTGGAAGAGGAGACAGAAAAGACATAACCTTACGTGAGCATATAGAAGATAGAAGTGATACAAATACCCAACTGTCAACGCTAAGCACCAATCACCATCAACGGGAATACATTGAGCGAGGTCTTCTCTTTCAGTTATCTGGCCTGATCACTATCATTTCAGCAGCACTCGGCAGTACAGATGAGCGTTTCAAAGCCCTTCAGGAAAATTAGAAAGGTGTTCACTACTCTGAAATGAGTGTGGAGACCTACAGCAGATATGATTAGAAGACTATTGATTCATAGTAAAACCAGGCGCTCTAGTAAACCCTGACTTAGAAAAGGCAAGTTCAGCCTCTTAAGCTGGCATGGTGGAAATACAGCTTGAAGGGCGAATTTAAAATTAGTCAAAACAGCCTTCAGGGAACTCACTTAAACTGTCAATGTGCGTGCTACTGAACCTTTATGTTCCACTCAAAACCCAAGGAACGATATTAACAGTAATAGTGAAAAGCAGGAGGTCCCAACTTCAGTAAATTCAAACAACTTATTCAAAAGTTGAGAAGTTAAACAAAAACTAACGTAACATTATATCAACCCCAACACCTCAACTCCAAACTGTCATATGTTACAGTATGAACATATTTTCATAGAAAGTAAGATTCACGGTGACATTTAATAATATAAGATGAATGACTAGTTTATATAATGTCTATCATTCTTATCTCCTTAAAAAGAATTTTACCAGTAGAAGGTGTAGAAAAATGAAATTTTGTAGTTTGAAATATGATTGCTGTATTTTAAAAGAGGTTAGGAGAACTAATAGATCAATTCTTTAGCATTTTGTTCTTGCTAGTTATTCTATACCAGCTAGAAACCCTTTAAAGTGATATATACGTATAAGGAAATGTCAAGCTGCCCGAAGGGTTTCCATGTAGATCTTATGTCCACAACAGAAATCCTTGCTATATACAAAAAAAAACCCTGAACTTTGAATGCACAAGCGGCTTTTCCGATTCGTTTTACTACCGTGTGCGAAATCTTTCTTGATTTGTACAACAATTTGATATGTATTCCATACTCACTTGTTGTCTTCTCCTGCTTTCCTTCTGAAATTTTGAATCTCTTAATTTTATGAACAATATTCCTGTTTCTAGAGGATTACCGTCTTAATGATAATCACTTCTGTGAGGTACTAGTGGTTCTAGATTAATTACGTAATCTAAGTTCTGTAATCTACTCATTGTTTTTACTTACATGCAATCTCATATTATTGTCACAAGGGGATATTAAAAACCGACATTAATAGGCACTTCAATGATATTTCAGAGCATTAGATAACTGCACAGCTTTAAAATAAGCTTACGAAAAAATTTATCGTCTGCTAACCCACGTCATACCTGAAAGATATTTGTCAATTTCTCAGTCACTAGAAAGTATAGCTGGCAGAAATTGCTTTTATCTCACTTTAAGCAAAGTTCTCTTCAATACACTTCGTTCGTCGTGTATTTATTAACTACAAAAAATAATTACTCAAGCTTTAGTTATTCGAGATGTGTTTTTGTACTATTAACTATTAATATTCCCTTGAGTTTCCAGGGGAACATGCCACTTCAGAAACACATCGCCAATTTGACCGAGTTCTCTGCGCTCCATTTTACCTGGCTCTACCATTTCCTGCTAAGACGATCTCCTCTTTCTCATTCCCGGACAGCTAACTCATCGTTTCCCATCGGGTCTCACTCAAGAACCTACCAGGCTTGTAATATCACCCAACATTCCCTTCAGCGTATGCCCAATTCATTTCCAAGTTCTTCAGCATACTTCTTGAGTGGGCAACAGGATTTTTGTTGGTTCGTTCCTAGAGTTGCTTCTTGCTTATTCTTTCTCACCAGCCATCTGATCTTTGTTGTGAGGTGATGACAGACACTCGTGAATGTCATAAGTATGTTGAAAATGCTCTGTTCTTTCCCAAGTCCCATTTAACCTAGCATTTACTTACCAAACTTTCGAGTAACTAACAAGCTTCAGTTTACCACTGGTAATCTTTTGTTAGCTTCCTAATGTGTTTTATTACGTAACACATGAGTAAACAGCCTTCTGATTTTTAACACCCACTTTTTAATTGATTCCTTCAACTAAGCTGTGCATTCTTTCAACCTGTTCTTCAAAGTAGTTAATATTTGTTAATTTTCTCTAACTCAGATAGTCTCATGGGAATTTCTGTCCTTTGTAAAGCTGGTTCAATAGTACGTCTTCGTGAGGCATTAGTAATATGTAATAAAATCCTTATTCTATACATTTTTATGTGCAGCACAGGATTTTTGGTTTGTTTTATCTATCCTTATTCAGAATCTTTAAGCAGAGATGTGAGCTACAGTATACAATCAGACGGAATTTTTTATGGTCTGAAAACTACTTCATTCCCGATGTATATCTCCTCTCAATAAAAGACTAAGTGGTAAGCCGAAAAGCAATCAGAAATCCATGTGAATACAGATGGTTCTTTTTAAAGACGTATATATGTGGAAAAAGCAAAACATAATTAAGTAAACTTGACCGAATATATTCCATGGAAAATTAGGTATCCCACTGATTTAAACATGCCTTCGTAGTCGCGATTTGTTCTCATGGGTGTAATGTTACAGTCCTTCTTGTGCAGAAAGTATATTTCACATGATGTAATTTTCACCAATCTGATATATACATAGATGGACTCGGAAGTAATCACTTTGTATAGTGGTTATGCTGTCCATCAGGACACAAAATATATTTCTGAAATTCAATATAGGAGACGTTAATTCAAGCAACATCACTTGTACCGTAATTATTATTATTATTCCAGGTGAAATAAACGGCTTCAACAGCACATTTATACTTTACCCTGTTCTCTGTGGTCATCTTTAGCAGTCTCGACTGTTGTTTCTTTTCCTTTTCCTCACATGATTCCTTCCAAGTTACACCTGGATGCCCATCTCATCGTGTTTTACTCGGGTTCTGCTGGAGGAATGGCCTGGCGTTTAGTGTCATTCAACGGCCCCCTTAATGTGTATCCTATCCATCTTTATTTTCTCAGACATATTTGTTGGCCAGTACTATAATTCAATTATTTTAAAACTTTTGACAAAAAAGCCTAATTTCATGTTAACAGTAATACATGCGAATGACATCATGGAACTTACTGCTTCCGCTGTTGTTTGAGCTTTTAACGCACTTTTAGAGTCTTACTTCCTTCACAAGTTCGAGAAGCTGCTTGTGTGCTTGTAATGGTTCTAATTCATGCCTGTTATCCTGACTAATACTATAGTTATTAAACTTTTTACATTATTTAAAAAATCTATGAAAAATTGTCTAATTAAGTGTGAAAGCTTCCGTGAAAGTTAAAAAATGTGTGAACTTAATAATTAAACTCACTGACCTATACGGAACATAGAAATGCATTAATCAAAATAATGGCTTTTAATTCATATGATAATGTAATCTTGTGATATAGAAGTGATCGACTTAAGAGAAAAACAATAGAGGAATTAGTGGAGAAGGCAACCTTTCAATAAATGTGTTTTAAAGCATAGGTGACATCTTAACGTTATGTATAGAGTAAAACACTGTTTTCAATAAGCTGATTTAATTAAGTTTCAACTTAATAGGAAGTTAAATGAACTACTGCTCTAAACTGAATGGAGGTTAGTGTAGTGAACTATTTAATATTGCCTAATCTGTGTGATTTAACCGAGAGAGGTTGATCACCAAACTATTTAATAATCATTAAACAAAAACAAAATTTAATTATTTCACTAACCATTCACATTCAATGTATCTGCACTTCTGAGGCTGTAGGCGAGGAATCATACCTGAAAGAAGTCTTCATCCGAAAACAGATACCGATGAAGATTTAGTGACAAGAATATCGAACGCAAAAATCAGAGACATGAGACATCATTCGCATTAATAAAAAACGTCACATGAACCTTAATTTCGACAGTGACCTAACCTGGGATGTAACTAGGAGGACAGTTTCAATTTATTTGAGAATACTCTTCTCAGCAATGCTAAGAGCAGTGTCTGCCAAACGCCTACTCATCTGTAGGAGCCTGAAAGAGGATATCTCTTATATGACCATTTCTGTCTGATTATAGCGGTTCACCTCCTCGTATAAAGCCAGAAATTTTTCTTAGTTTGACTTGTATCCTGTCTAGACACGTTCAAGAACTCTAACACAAAGGATTACAGATAGGTTATGGCATTTACATAATGGGTACAATAAGTGAACATTATATCGACGCTGGTGACCGCATCTCAACAAATTCCCTCTTTCAGAGTTATCTACAATATGAAGGCTAACCTGCTAAAGGCAATATGCTTTCTCCTTCTTTACATTTATGAGGCTGGTGCCGTTTAGAAAATGAAAACAGAGCTCTGAAGGCAACCATTTCTACTATCATGGTATTGGCGTTTTTATTTTAAACCAATATGTTACTTAGCTTTTTAACTTTGTGACACACTTCTATTGTTTTAACTCTTACATCGTACACCATTTCCCCAGTTTCTGTGTTCATCTTAGTTGAAACTAACTCATTAAGTTATTTATCTGATTACGTAACTCTATCACCATTATTCAACTTCTATGTATTGATTATAATTAACTAAATTGCTTATACCTATTCCCCTTTTTTGTTGCTATCATCTATTACGAAAACAAAATGTTGTACTTACAAGTGCGTTTGTACAGCTAAGAGAAATTGAATTGACCAAAAGATTCTTTTCCCTGAATGCTTTCTTTTGATTTTGTTATTTCCGAATTGCCAAGCAGTCTGAATACAATATAGTAATGTGATGCCTATTGTAGTAGTGTATCATTTCAGTCACAGACTTCCGCAAATGTGGCGTCAGGAAATTACAAAAACAAAATATTTTTTTAAATAAAAGAGAATGTTTATATGAAAATGAAATTTTTATTCTGAAAAATAAATAGTTGTACTATGTTCTCAAAGTATACATGGAATTATAAATATTGCATTTGAATCGATTAATTCTGTCTACTTTATTTGCTATCAACACGTGACACACTCTAATGATATCTAAATTAATTTATGTACTCACCGATCTATTGATGACAGTCATTTTGTAAAGTATACTATTGTAGACAACAGCAGTATTGGGTTTCTAAACCTTCCAATGAAGATCTCTTCACAAACGAATATCAGTTAGAGAATCACTGGAAACCAGAGACAACTAGACATCTTAGGGTCCCGAGTTCGAACAATGATGGAGTTATGGATGCGCACCAATGAAGAATACTAAACTAGGACGAAACATCCATCAGGCACTCCCTAGTAATCAGTTATTATTTGACTGATGTGGGTTCGTGACAAAATGTATACTTAAATCAATTTAAATTAATCCTAAAAACCAGACAACCTAAATTCAAACTTTTATCCCAGAGAACTTTCAATACAACGTGTTACTTTTTGATTCCAGTTTGATTATCCTAAAAACACCCAGGATATCAAGCCTGAATTAAAACGTTTCTCATGTTTAGACGATAAACAAAAAGTGTGGAATGAAGGTAGGTATTCACAAAATTAAACATCTAGTAATATTCCCGTAACTAGTATCATCACTAATGTATAATTCAAAAATGTTTCTGCGTGACATCTACAAACATGCTTCAAGTGTTTTACAAAAAGACAACAACAGCCGAACTAATCTCTGACCATTTGGATGCCTAAAGCATAAACAAATTACATAAATTAAAAATTCAAATCAAAATATATTTCAGCAACTATTGGAAAAAATTAGCAACCTGTAACCATCACTTTACATATTTACTAATTAAAGACTTGAATGAATACAAATCTCTAAGATATACTTAGTTCAAAACTAATAGAGGTAATTAGTTTTTCGTAAAAATAAAAAAGCATTGCTCACTAAGTAACGTTTCTAATGCAATAACAATCAGAACAATTAATTAATTGATTAATTAATGTTATTAAATCACTTAGTTAGTTACATAAATAGACAGATGGGTAAACAGAAGGGTGTAATAGAGAAGATTTGTAGTTTGGGTGGGTGATTTGCAACTACTACTATTCTCTGAGCTGGTTGCTCCGGTTGAGGAGAACTCGTCGTCCTTCTGGACAACATCTTCAACGCAATTTTTAGCAAAAGTGAATTGATTTCAATATTCCATGAGTGAGAGAATTGCATCTCCTGGTAACCATCTTTACATTTGTATTGATCCTTTTTTATTGACTTGAATTTTAAACATTCTTGTCACATGCATACAATTGGTGGATGGTGGCTAGCAGTGGAATCCAGGATGCGCATTTCGTCCTAATTGGGACTCGTCAGCTGGATGTACCTGCATTTCTCAGTGAGTGATGATGTTCCCACCGAGGCTCGAACCCAGTGCCCATAGTTTCAAACGCCAAAGCGTTATCCACTAGACCACTTGGGCCACGAGAGCCACCTCTTGTGCAACGGGTCATATTAATTATTGAATTGAATTCTCGAGCACTTCGGTCCAATCAATCGACGGAAAAATCAAGAATTCAATTCAATAATTGTTGTCACATGATTCACTTTTTATTATTTGATAGATTCGGTCTGTGTTAACATGCTTGTTAATCGCATATATGTTGGAGTATCAGGCTTCTAGGAATTCTCTGGTACTTTCGGTGTTTCCTCTGTTTAAAATTTCGACATTATTCCGATCAAACTAATGCCCATAATTATCTGCATGCAATGATATGAAAGAATATATATCATGTCTTTTCACAGCTAATTTGTGTCACAACACCAACAAGAAACCATCATCAAAGACTACAAGAAAATTCACTCTACCATGTGTAAAAAATATCTCAGAAATAACAGCTAGAATACTGTAACCGTTTGAAACAGATTTAACACACAAGCCAGTCCAATCACTTAATTCTATATTGTGCAAAGTGGAAGATCCAACAGAAAAAGATAAAATTAATATCGTTTACAAAATAAACTGTATGAACTCTAACAGACATTACATCAGCCAAAGTAGGTATCCTATTCGAATCAGAATCCAGGAACACAAATTGGCTGTGAAAAGACATGATATATATTCTTTCATATCATTGCATGCAGATAATTATGGGCATTAGTTTGATCGGAATAATGTCGAAATTTTAAACAGAGGAAACACCGAAAGTACCAGAGAATCCCTAGAAGCCTGATACTCCAACATATATGCGATTAACAAGCATGTTAACACAGACCGAATCTACAAACTAGTGAAAAGTAAATAATGCGGATAACGCTTTGGCATTTGAAATAATGTTGGGCACCTGGTTTTGGTCTCGGTGGGAACATCATCACTCACTAGGAATGCAGATACATCCAGATGATGAGTCCCAAATAGGATGAAATGCGCATCATGGATTCCACTGCTAGTCACCATTCACCAATTAAATTGTAACACGAATGTTTAAAATCCAAGTCAATAAAAAAGGATCAATACAAATGTAAAGATGGTTACCAGGAGATGCAATTCTCTCACTCATGGAATATTGAAATCAATTCACTTCTGCTAAAAATTGCGTTGAAGATGTTGTCCAGAAGGACGACGAGTGCACCTCAACCGAAGCAACCAGCGCAAAGAACACTACTTATTGCAGATAGATAGATAGATAGGAAATACCATGTTGTTTAAAATTCAGTCAAAAGTACAATGAATAATAGTATTTCCAACAGTGAGTAAAAATCCCTGAAAAGAAATAGACAAAACGATGAATTATACCATTAAAGTTGATTTAGCAGTTGTTTTGCAATAGTTTGAAGTATTTCAGATTCCAAGATTACATAATTCTAGCTTCTTTGTGAAACTGAAGTTACTCAGATCATAATACGGGATTTGTTTGGTGCCATAAATGTTAGTCAAGAAAACAAGCATATCTGCAAAAAGCTATGTACTACTAACTGACTGAGATGAGCAGTTGCATATCATTCACACTAATCACTTATATTTGCTAGCCAGACATAGGTGGTCTAAACATCGAAATATCGTTTTGCTCGTTTGAGATCTAGCTTATCAGAGGTATACCAGCTTTGACTCAGGTTAGAAAAACTGACTTCTGGCTATATGCTTTGTCGAACTGATGATTCCATAAATCGAATTCCTAATCTGATTTAAATTAGTTATGCGGTCTGAGATGGTTCAAACAGTGTACACAGATGATTGGTTCTGCTTTAAATAAGAGAAACAGCTATCCGGTGTTTAGACCATTGTGATCAGGATAGCGAGCACTAGAGAATGGTTTCAGTAGTATACAAATATGCATCTCAATTAATAAGTAGTATATAGTTTTAAGCATGATGTATTATTATAGAAGTCGTATACACTGAGACAAATCAGTTAGACGCAAAACGTCGGGTCTCTTAAATTTAAGTTCTACTCATATATCAATCTGATTACTACAAATTCAAGGGAATGTAGACAATACCTTTGACTCGGTTAGGATGTAACAACAATTTTAGCAATCAGGTATAGCAGCGTAACCCGTATTCCCCTATGCAATCAAACAAAATCCCTACAAAACCAATACTTGAAAATCATTCTGATGCTCACTAGCGACTGGCCCTATTCAGGCAGTTAACATGGAGTTGTAGTGGGAAGCTGTGACCAGTAGGGTACAGTAGGTCGAAGAGGAGGCAGTAGCTCATCGAAGAAGACATTGCGAAGTGGTCGCGCTGCGTCGTGGATTGACAGAAGTTAGAATTCAAGAATCACTGGATCGGGTCCCAGTGGCTCAATGGTCTACGAGCTCGACTTGTAACCAGAAGGTCCTGGATTCGAGCCCTGTCAGTGGGTGCGTAGTGCTGAAGGGTCTCAAACTAGGACGAAACAGCTGTCCAGTACTCACAGATGGTTTTCCAATGGTTATCTAACTGATGTCAGCTCACGATGAAATCCTCCATCCAATCAAACAAAATCCCTACAAAACCAATACTTGAAAATTAACCCGTATTCCACTGTTATTAAAATTTAAAATCATAAAAGTGACTGATTATAAGATCAGACTTTGACCACAAGTTTATCGTTAGTACATTTTCCTCCTCCTAGCTTTATTTGCTCCATGTTGATAACACTTTTTAAATCAAGATTTACATTCAACCTATTGAGGGAAAACTTTTTTTTCTCTTTATTGACAATACTATGCAAACTACCTCAAGTAAAACGCCAGTTGATAGAATTCATGAAATTTGAGCAAAATTCACCAGTCTACATTAAGACGTTTTTTTTCAACTGTTATGTTTGCTTTATTCACCAACTCTTAAGATACAGAAAACTGTTTTGAAAAAAAAGTCATTCGTGTATAACGTGTAAGAAAAAACAAAAGAAATGAAAATTGAGTGGATTTTAAGTAAGGTAAATCAACTACGATAGAATTAAGTCTGATTTTCAACGAAGAAAGCTCACCAAAAAATAAAAACCAGGTACAGCTGGAAATTAAGTTGTATAGAGTATCAACATTTCGCAGTCAGATATCAAGTAATGGACATAAAAGGATGGACCTGAGTTTTGTGTTTGTTAGCACTCTTCAGCAATGCATTCTTGAAAGAAGTGATATTCTTTGAGCGATTTTACACACCTTTGTTCATAGCCTCCAGTGGATCACACCAAATCAACTAAAATCAATGTCGACAACAAGTCGCCTAGCTTAGTTATCCCTTTAAAAACTCAAATAGTCCAGCCTAATCAGCATTTTGATCTAGAAGTAATTAGGTAATTGCATCTGCAAGGTTGAGACTGATAAATAGTTGCTTTATCAACCATAGAATTCACATGGCTCCTTCTTTAAAAAAGATCCACCGATTCGGTCAGGTGATACTAAAAAAATGTAAAGGAAGCTGATATCATCTTCACCAAGTCACCGAGTGCGATTACAACATAAGTTATCTCACTTCTTTCTTATTGATTCTAAAACCTCTTACAATATGACATATACTGTGGACATCGTGTAGATTCCATAACAAATTGGGGTAACAATAGTTGTTAAACGTGTTTCTTTTGTACGAAGCATTTCACATGTTTGTTTGGACTCCCCTTTGGTAGCGAAACCACCAACCAGCTCGTCTAATAACCTGAAAGATCTTTGTTTTACCTCTGGCGAGGTCATGGGTAATTAATGAGGAAGAGTTGAAAACTCTGAAGAAAAATCATACACTTACTTGCCTATGTGAATCTGAATAAAGCAAGATCAATGGTTCATGCAGAAAAAGATGTTACCATCATTTATTTCGTTGGCCTCTCATCAGATGCATGCAGCTTAAAGAAATTACTAAATTTATGTACAAAACAATTTTGGCAAACTTGCAAATGTTACATTATGTTCTCTGACAGGAGATTTCAAGATTAACAAACATTGTTCAGAAATTAAACTTTTGTAGTTTGTACTCAGAAACTTCAAGTTTAAACAAATAAATAAAGGCTTTTATACAATTTCAAAAGAGTTACGTAACAAAGACAAGAGGGGAGTAAGATAGTAAGCAACTAATAAATTGACTAACAAGGCTGTGAGTTCAACTGAAATAACAGATGTAAGAGATACCCAGCTATGCTGTAGCGAAGGGGGCAGAGGTTCAAGACAATGACTGTGTAATCAAATGAAGGAAAAAATGAAGACATCCTGTTACAAGCGTAAGGAATGACTGTAACTCCATCTATCTTAACACATAAATCGGGTTTTAAGCGTCTGATAGCGATCGGTTCAGCAAGCTTGGGGAGAACTGAAATATTCTGTCAGTTGATAATTTTGAACGGTTTCAGGATATCTAACTCTTGAAACGAATTGATATGGTATCTGGTAATGGTGGTACTGTAAACGTTTGTTCCATTGAAATGTGGGTATTTCCAGAAAATCGAAGGTGAGCCCTTCTTTTGGTTTTCCCGATGTGAATGCTGTAGCAGATACATTTAAATTTGTGCACACAGTTAGGGTTAACATGAGAAGACTATCTATTGACTTTTGATTACATAAAACAGAATGTTATCCGGTAGGCGGGAACCAACTTAGCTGCAGAATAGAGTCACGCTAGTGAAATATTAAATCTTCTGTTGATTATGCGTGCAATATTTTCACCTATAAGATTGACTTGAATAAAGATGAGATTATTTTCGACTTTGATTTGTTTGGCATTTGATCCTTCACAACTCCCATACTTGTTCATGAATTTCTAAGGATAACCATTGTTTTTCAGCATCCTTTGAAGAATCAGGTATCCTTTTCCTAATTTCTAATTTTACACACAATGTGTGTAAACTACTAAAATATAATCATACTTTATTTGATATAATCCACAATGCTCAAACTTTTTACTGATATTAATCGAAGTTGTCTGATTTGCGAATCCGTTATGTGATTATGTATCTTACTGCATTTAGTCGTCCGCTTAGTATGTATGAAGTCTAGAAAACAATTTCCGCCTATCCTTGTAATTATCACTGGACATTTTTATTTAATTATTACCACCATTCTAGGTAATTCAATTAACTTATTTGTATCGTGGTACTGTTACATAATTCATCCTCTTCTATTCTTCTTAGTTGTCATTACTGTAAATTACTGTCTAAGTACTAATTTTTTGTTACGCTCCACAAAAAATACTGACCGTCATGTAATAGACGAACCAAAATATGATAAAATACAATATCCAGTAGGTCAAAAGTTTCCTCTTTTACTTGTTACAATTATTCTTTCTTTCTTTTGATTACAGCTTGATTCCACAATGTATTTTTGATACTAGTATGGAATTTTTAGCATGTGATATTATTAGTCTAAATTTTGCAAGCCAACCATAGATATCAGGTGTGCGTAAGCAGGATATTGAACCTCGGACCATGTGCATGGTCAGCGAGAGTTTTAACCACTATGCCACTGACGCTACATGTTTTCACAACATAAAACCCGAACTATATCAATTATTTTCATGTATTTAAGTCAGTGAAACAACTAATTGAACTGTCAGACACCTACAGGTCTCGTGTTTGTCTATTAAGACGTTATCTGCTTGCTGGAAACTACCTCAAGACTAGGAAGTCAGCAAGTGAAGTGTCCACATAGGGCAAGTGTGCATAAGAAGAATACATTTGCACTGTAATACACACATTTCTTTAGCCATGTATCTGTTTATTATGAAAAATGTCATATTAAATATCTAATGAGGAGATAAGGATATATTTCGGCGATGGTTTACAAAAGGAATTTAAATATATTCAGAATTCGGTGTGTAGAGTCATTGTTCTTACCTTGTCTAGTGAAGATTTAATGGATTAATTATTCTACTCTAGGCTTGTATATTTTAAACCACTTTTTCGCCTCACTGAATTTGCATTCAAACTCAGTTTATCTTCTTCCCTTACTATTCGTTATTACGTAATCTTACAGAATGTTATATTAAGCTTTATCTAATCTGTCTATTTGAAAGCTTGTTTGTGTAAACACACCATTTTCATAAAGTTCTTTATTGGCGATTGCAGTTGTACGCACAAATATTATTCAGAATAAAAAACAGTCAGAGCGAACAACTGTTTTCAATAACGTCTTTATTAAGCTCTCTAGTTTTAAACCCACCAACACCAGTATGAATTGACCAGTACAACTGTCGAGAAACGGTCACTATAAACTGCAAAACACCAGGTAGTGGGCATGAAATATTCTTTAAACAGCTTATTCCTCAGGCTTTACAACAACATAATACCTATTAGTTCAAGAATAATATTAGTGAAAGCCTAATTGTGGTTCTCTAAATGATGTCAGCTCATGATGAAATCCTCCATACAATCAAACAAAATCCCTACAAAACCAATACTTGAAAATCATCCTGATGCTCACTAGCGACTGGCCCTATTCAGGCAGTTAACATGGAGTTGTAGTGGGAAACCGTGACCAGTAGGGTACAGCCGGTCGAAGATGAGGCAGTAGCTCATCGAAGAAGACATTGCGAAGTGGTCGCGCTGCGTCGTGGATTGACAGAAGTTAGAATTCAAGAATCACTGGATCGGGTCCCAGTGGCTCAATGGTCTACGAGCTCGCCTTGTAACCAGAAGGTCCTGGATTCGAGCCCTGTCAGTGGGTGCGTAGTGCTGAAGGGTCTCAAACTAGGACGAAACAGCTGTCCAGTACTCACAGATGGTTTTCCAATGGTTCTGTAACTAATGTCAGCTCATGGTGAAATCTTCCATAAAATCAAAGCCTTATTTGTCTCTAAAAAATAAAGTTAAATCAATAAATCTAAGAGAAGTAAGGGAATAAATTCTTTCTAAATCATATACAATGCAAAATATTTAAATACGATGGTATGCATATATGTGGCGTTAAACTTTACGTCAGATGTCCAAATAAGGGGTATACTGGATACCTACTGAGGGGTGGCATTCCATGCCAGGCCCCTGAGTGGAACCGTATTGGAGAACAAATAATTAGTCGTCCGAGGGTGATGTGGAGGAGATAGCAAAGGGAGAAAAAAGGAGTATATGGACAATCGTGGAGCCAGCTAAAAAGTACTGCATGAAGACTGCTGCATGTCCCACTCGGAATTCAAAAAATAATAATATTCAGATAAGTGAACATGAATGACAAAGAATGTATACTGTTGGACACTCATAGTGTGCTGATTGAATTTGATTCAGTCTTATTGTAAAGTTAATATGAATGATTGAGCATAACAAAATCATGAAGATGAGATAGCGGTCATAAAGGGGTATACTGCGTATATGTACATAACCCAGACTAAATTTTAAAAATAAAAGAATTCTTTTTATTAGTGTAAGAGGTGAACCATGAAGGAATCAAATAAATTTTATTATAAATCAAAGAATAATGAAAGTAGGTGAATGTACAAATACAGGACAAAAGGTCACATCTAAAAACTATGATATAACATAGCAGATATAATTTCACTAATTCCAATCCATGCCAGGGTACGGAATATTCCATCTGGATTAAACGAATAACTATGGCTTCCCCAGTTTGCCATATTTGGTACGTATTGGCTTTAGGCAGTTTACGCCATACAAAATAGACGGTAGAAATGGATTCTTCTATGCTGACCCTGTGGTTCGTTTGAGTCAGGTGTTTTAATACTGAACTGTTAAGTGCTTTTTATTACACGTTTAATTAGTCACACTGATAGGTGATGCCCAGCATGAAACATCGAGTTCCAAGAGCAGCGGTAGATATAACTGTATCTACAAGACCGTTTGAATTGATAGATACAGGAAGAGAGGGTTAGGCTAAATACTTCGTCTTTAAGCCAATCAAGTCACAGCTAGACGTGTAGAAAGTGTGGGCTGCAATTCATCTGCATTAAAAATTGTTTGAAACAATATATGTGTTAAATGTTGTACATGAACCTCGGATAACAATAGCAGCAAAAATCTTGGTAGTTTTCAAGTAGTGATTTACAGAGATCTCACGGATTTCAGGTTTCATCACGAACTAACTTCATTTAGAGAACCACTGAAATTCATAGATTATTGGACAGCCGTTTCGTCCTTGTTTGATAACTTCTCCGTATGTAGACTAAAATAATTTTGCTGCATTAGCATGTCTTTTGGTGCAGCATTGATTACGAGCTCTAATTTTGGCCAACAGTTTCCATGAGATGAAACAGATGACCATGGAATGTTTCTTCTCTCCATTCGATAACTACCGTCATTTTAAATTGGGCTTCTTGTATATTCTGTCTGACCACTTCCGACCCAAGAAGTACAACCCCTAGCAATGCGTTTCCCAAACTGCGTAACTGTTTGCTCTAAATCGCTTTCTCCACAGGAGCAGCTAAATTTGTACACATCCACAGAAAAGGTTTTAGCCACATAGTTTACGTTCGGAAAATAATAAACATAAATTGGTAGAAGTATGTGTCCTGTATGTGACAATGAGTTTTTAGAAAAGAACTTCATTGGCCACATCGCCGCTAAATAGGAGCCTTGTGAACAACTGTATCTTTATAAATCTTGTCGGTTCTGCTTTATCGTGCCTCCTTTTATAAATCTACTGCAATAATCTACTTTAATTAGTTTGTTCTCCAAAGAATCGTCAATGCAGGTTTTTCTTGTCCAGTTTATGGGTATGTAACCAAATAGATTTTAAATTCTACGAGTACAAAGGTGAAGCGATGTGTATGCCGTACTACAGACTCAGTCTTTCCAAAAATGTCTCTTTTTATGAATCGCCTACTCTTATTCTAAAGTAAAGATCGAGACGTTGTGTTCTGCTAATTTGTGGTCATTGCAAGTGAAAATAAGTTGTCCTTTTACATTATTAAATTTCATCAACATCCTGTTCTTGTCAGTTTCCTGATGAAGAATGGCAAGTGTGATGTCTCTGATGAACAGCTAAATTAAATCTAAGTTTATAATTTAATTATCTACTTTCGCTTCTAAATTAAGTACAGTTTTGAGTTGAGAAACACATGCTATTCAGTGAGTGTAGTGACAATGATTGATTGATTAACTATTCTATATTTCTATCGTTTGGTTTCGATTAAAAAAGGTAAATGAAGCTCTCGTAATCAGCTGCACCCCACAGTACATAGTAAATGGGAATACGATTCTTCCAGTCCAGAAACTCTTAGCTTGTATTACGATGCTGTCCACTTTTTCTTTTGGATATAAGCCGTCACTTTACTGAATAATTCAGCCAGTCGAATCAGTGCTGATCTTATGACTGATAATTACGTGTGCGTGTTATCACTTTACAGATTATGTTAGGGCGAAAATTCTACGACTGAACTGCTGTCCAATATTCCCTGGTTTTAACTGATATCAATCTATGATTAAACCCGAAACAAATCAAACCTCTACAAACAAGCCTTCTAATAGTTATCTGACATGCGCAAGTAGCTGATCACACGACGAAGTTGACTAGAATTCTGGTGAGAAGTCATGACCACTGTAGTCAAAGCAGCTGGCATACATTTCCCAATGGCATTGTCTAGCATTAAAATCATGAAATGTTAGGATTTCGGATTCATGAGCTATTTAATTAATTTTCAGTAGTTGAATGGTCTATAAACTGGACTTATAATCGAAAGGTCTTGGGGTCGAACCCCAGTCAGTTTCCAATGGTACCAAAACTAAGATGAAACAGCTGTCCAGTTCTGCTTGGTTTTCGACGATTCTCTAAATGACGTTACTTCATGGCCGAACGTGAAACATATCAAATCTCTATAAAATAACCCTTCAAAACTCAATAAATCACTTCCATCTCTATAATGTAATAATATTGAGGCAACCAAAGTTTAATAAACATTTTGTATATATATATATATATAAATCAACAGTTTTTCTGAATAAAAAACAATTCATCAAAACTTCTGTTTTTTTACTTCTACAGCATGAATCATAATCATGGCATTTATTATATAATAAAGAAAACATGTCATGGTTTAACGAATAAAAATATCTGGATTGTGATTTATCGGTAAATAAAGAACTGTAGATTATTCTCCAACAACCTTGAATTATGTGATAATATACTTTTGATAAAAAAAGCATCGCCTTCTGAGAAAAAAACAAATACTTTTCGTAAAACTGATTAAATAACGAGTAATTATCACGATTTCCAAGATAGGGGAAAAATGAATAATATAGAAAAAAAGTGTTTACTTGTGATTGGTTGATGTTAACCAATCAAATGGAACCCATGGAAATCTGAATTTGCAAATATACTATGCATTGGATTTCTTAACGTGTTTGTAAATCATGTATGAATCACTCTTATTAAAATTACTGCATATTGTTTATTCGGAGTTATAATTTCTTGTAATTCATGGATTATATAAATAATCCTTAAAAAAAGTAAGTTATAATCTGTAAATTATGCATCAAATACAAAATATTTAATTTTTATAACAATTCTGTCGACTGTCCAAAACTTTATTTCCTGATCCGCATATGAAGTAAGTTATCTATGCGTAATCGAAAACCGTTTAACAGAGTAAAACAGGTGTAATTGGTTCCGTAAGTCACTAGTCATATGCTGTCGAGCTGGCGACACAGAAGATGCTCAAAACGCCCTATCCCACATCTCCGTTCAGGTGGTTTTTAACGCCAATATGAGAGTAGAATATATGCACTTTGATGGAATACAATTCCAGATAAGGTAATTTAGGTGACGCTAAAAACAGTAATACAGTATTTATTACCGTAAGATGGATAGCTCTGTGGGTTTATTGATCAGTCTAGAAGCATTATACACGTGTTTAAACAGTATCCTAACTTTTTATACTATATACGGAATAGAGTGATTTTACTAATGAAATTTTGATTTGTAAGGAAAGACTCTTGATGATACCTTTCAGAAACTCTCATCTTAATAGTAGTCTACAGAGTTTTATTCATCCTGAACAATGAAACTTATAATAGCAAAAAGCCTTCAGATATTTACGGAAGCTCAAGGGCCAATCAGTTTCAGTAAGCTAATCAACCATACACATGTTTATTCATCAGAGATGAGGGATTATTCCCATAATTAGGAGTAGTCTCAAGACTGAACAGAACAGTTAAAGTTAGGTTTGGGTTCTATTGGAAACCTAATGATGACTCTCTCCAGTACAATTTCTCATCAAAGACAGGTGATAAAATGAATATCCCCTAAAAACTGATTCATTAACTGGATTTGCAAGGTTTTGTCAAGTTTCCATAGTATTCACGGCACATGGTACATAGTCTGATTCATGTTAGATATAAGGAATTTTCCCTCAGCACACACCTCCTACTCAACTTCTTCAGAAAAGTCAAAAGAATTGAATTTAGGTGTGTTTTTTACATTTGTTAGAGCTCTCAACGATGATACTCTCTGGATAAATTACGGTTCATGATACCATCAGTACCTACTTACACATACACTGACGTCTTATTTACTTCCAAAGTGTTCACAGTATTTCTCACCCAACCTAAGGTATTTCATTTGCGTTTTTCACATGGTGTTGTATACCACCCACTAAATTTAGTTTATCAAATAAGCACATAATAACTATATAAGAAACTATATTAAGAAAGCAAAAGTATTGAGCGAAGAAATTTTCACTTTTCAATTAAATACTCATCCCTCGCTATACTCTTATATATATATATATGTAAGTGAATCCTCTCCTAACTGCATTGTTCAGGTGGTGAGTTACTGTTTGGGTGATGTTATCACCACGGAAGTGCATTTCCATTACTTTATTTTACTGACTCCCTCGTCTGTAACTGCCCATCACGTAGTCACCTTGACCACTCACTTATCCCTCAATTACTCTTCATTTTTCCAAAATTTTACATAATGCATCGACTCGTTTTAACCATTCCTAACCTTTAATTGTTTTGTATTAATTATCACCTGCCTGACATGTTGATACTCATTGATTAATTACTGTTAACCAACACATATATATATATATATATATATATAAGAGTATAGCGAGGGATGAGTATTTAATTGAAAAGTGAAAATTTCTTCGCTCAATACTTTTGCTTTCTTAATATAGTTTCTTATATAGTTATTATGTGCTTATTTGATAAACTAAATTTAGTGGGTGGTATACAACACCATGTGAAAAACGCAAATGAAATACCTTAGGTTGGGTGAGAAATACTGTGAACACTTTGGAAGTAAATAAGACGTCAGTGTATGTGTAAGTAGGTACTGATGGTATCATGAACCGTAATTTATCCAGAGAGTATCATCGTTGAGAGCTCTAACAAATGTAAAAAACACACCTAAATTCAATTCTTTTGACTTTTCTGAAGAAGTTGAGTAGGAGGTGTGTGCTGAGGGAAAATTCCTTATATCTAGCATAAACCGGACTAATCGCTATGCATCTAGGTGATCATGAATACTAAGGAGATTTCATACACTTCGCGAATCCAGTTAATGAATCAGTTTTAAGGGAATATTCATTTTATCACCTGTCTTTGATGAGAAATTTTCTTGGACTCTTACACTTGTCATGCTATTTCGCGAAAAATAATTCAATGTATGTGGGATAAATATTCATATTACTGCTTTTCTTTGTTGTTAAATATTTATAGTTAAGTAAAGTGAGTTTCACTTTCATCACTTGTTAAAATTTGATACATTTGGTTCCCTTACTGTCTTACCTGCCCTCCCCCCTTTTATAATTTGAAAGCGTATAAATTGATGTTGAAAGCCTAAACTAAAAATGATAACGCTTACATTTTATATGCGTCAGTTTTATAGCATTTCTTCTCTTCTACCACTTAAACATTAAAGTATGTTATTATCATCAACAGAACCGATGTAATTTCAGGTGGTCTGCAGCTGGTGAGAACCTGTGAAATAGAACAATATCATTTTTTACTGCAAATCTGGTCTTTCTTTCTCTATCGATACTTGTTATAGTGTTTTGTACACTGAAATACTCTGGAATATAGTCATTACAATGGACAGAAGACTGAAATATTCAGCTAAGAGCCAGTGACGGTTTATTGTATCAAGAGTAACTCCATAACAGAATACTTTTATTGATTGACTAAACTCTTCCACAGTGTCAGAATTCTGTTCTAACACATCAGTGATAATGTATAAATTATGTATTGAATATTTAGTTTATGAAACTCTTTCAATGAATAGAGACTAGCACATTCAAACCAGCCAATGATTTCTACCACATGGAGTTATTAAGAATTTGTATGCTTTAAATATACACTGTCTACTTATGTTACTCAACTTTGACAGTAATTATCTAGTTATTGGCAGCTAGTAGTGGATTAAAAGATAAAAATTTCGTTCACTTTGGAACTCATCACCTGGATGCACCTGTATCTCAAGTGAGGGATGGTGTAACTACTAAAACTAGAAATCATCTCCCGCTGTTTAAAACAACAAAGCGTTATTCACTGAGCAAGTGAGCTATTACAGCTGCCACCTAGACAACGAGTGTCAATTACTGGGTGTCAGGGCCAACTTCTCAACAAAGACTGAGCATTTCAGTTCAAAATATTAACCAGCCAGTGGGGAACGCTCTCCACGGCATAAAGTAGCCCATCTGCTTTGTTTCAACGCCTTGATTTTTGAGATAACCATCAAAAGGCTTTGAATTTTAATAGATATACTACTATTTATAAGGAGTGCGAATGTACCCAACAGACGAATCCTGTATAGAGAAAAATGTTCATCCCACATGCTACTGCTAGCTACCATGAACACAATCACGTTCCCTTAACTTTCAGACATCCTCGAAGCATCATACTAAGAGACAAACTGTGAAAACGTTTCAGATACCTCAATCTAAAACAATCAATCAACAAGAAATACAAAAATCAATTTAAACAAACTGAAAGCATTTTATTTGTATTATCAAAAAATCTTATTATCATCTATGCAGTTTATTTTTCATTTAAAAGTAAATCTTTTTCTTCATTCTGAAATGACTAAACACGTTTCATGTTTCATTAGCAAAAGTGTAAGCCTACCATTTGAAACTTATTTTTCAATATTCTTTTCAATTAAAAAGTGGGTATTTTAACAAGGGCTAAATTTTATGAGTTAACTAACTACCTGACATTCACTACACATTGTCAATTTTATAGAAAAAGTTCTACGAATAAGACTTTCAGTGCATGTGTTATAGAGAGTCATAATTTGAAGTATGTTCCACCGGACTCCATTCTTGAAGTATTATATTGAATCTGATTATTACCGTTTTGTTATTTATATCTTTTGAAACTTACATTTAAAATGAGATACTCTTTTTGAAGAACCATAAACGTTCAAACGTTGTAGTTCTATTAAAAAGTACAGAGAATACCTTATCACGCCTCACAAAAATTGTGAATTCAGTTGTCTAAACAGGAGTGATGAAATAAGATAAAATCTGACCTGGATTAACGCGAGAGGTGCTGCGAGAAAGTTCCAATAAACTAACGAGGGAAACGAAAATCTGATAAGAACTCTTCACTGCATAAAGACATACTGATTTTATAATCCACATATATATCAAATCCAATCATCTGTATGTGTTCTGTTACGTTTAATGATTTGTTCATTTGACAAGGCGCCTTTGTCTCACGCAAAATAAGTAGGGACTAAGTTAATACATCTACATCAGGGTTAGGATTAGAAGATCCAGCTAAATACATGTACATAACGTGATTTGATTACTCTACTGACACTCCGATCCAAAACTGAAAGGCATTTATGTCACATGTCAGAGAAAGGTGTCCTGTGTAACAGTTTCGTGGCCTTTAATTCACTAATATCATAAGTATATGTGTATTTTATAGGTAAAAATTGCCTTTTCATGTGGTTGATGCATTTAGGGTCATCCATCCGCCGCTTTATTTCAGTGCTTTAAAGTTTAACTCCTCCCATTACTCAAACTGACATCAGTGTTACCGGACGATCGAGAACAGAAAAAGCTACATTCTGTTACGTATAATTTATACTCCCCTATTTTTCTGTTCTAATATCTAAAATAGAATCTTCCCAATTACAAAAGAAAATAGGAAAATGCCCAGGTCTGTATCACGATTTTGCTTATTTGTAATTCCTCTACATATCTTAAATTTCCACGGAGATGCCTGACTTGAAAGTCAAACAACTAATTAAGTTTTTACAGCATTTAACATAATTAAAATATCTTCTGACTCAATGAACAAAAAATATCGTATTTGTTCTGTTCAAACCATTCATTCAACTAAAACGATATACCTCAGTGATCCTCTTCTTGTATTTAGACATTTTAATTATAAAATATTGAGAATTTTGATGATGAATTCTGATTTACTTTTTTTGTTTTGTTCTTGTCACTATAATGTCTATTTAAAGCCCACATTTTCTCCTCCTTTTGCCAGTCAGATTAAATCTTTCTGTGAAAAACATCTTCCTTAAGGCTCTCTTGCCTCTTTTTTTGTATTCTAGGGAACATTATATAACCAACAGGATGAATTGCCCGTCTATCATATTACAAGACATTTTATTGCGTTTCGAAATACATATATATATTTATATATATATATATGCATGTTTATTTACGTATACATGGTCGCCTTAACAAATGTCAATCTTTAAAACGAGACAGTCTATTACTTAATTGTACTAATGAACGTTTATCACGGTAATAGGAGAAGGTTATTCAAACATTCTAAGCCATTCATTATAATCATAATAATAATAATTACTACAATTATTACCAGCGTTTGTTGAACACTAAATTTCTGATATTCTCTTTTTTCTTCTTTGCTTAAGGCATTCACTAAATTAAACTACCGCTGTGCTCAATAGTAGGTCATGCAGAAAATGACTCCACATATAATTATATTGGAGTATTTGAATAATAGAAAAAAATGGATGAAGAAAACAGTTTAGAGAGGAAAATGCTAAGACAAATGTTTATGTATATACATACGTCTTTAGTAAGGTAATTTTAATCCACCATTTTTTATTTTCACTGAGATAGAAAATTATGGAATGTGAACTTGCGTGATGAAACCTACAAGACAATTTCTGATAATTGAGGAGAAGCTTCTCCTATATGGAGTAGTTTCTCAATATTATTATTATTAGAAATGAAGATACCAAATAAAGATAAGAACTAGTGATATGATTAGGGAAATAATAGACAAGAGTGAATTTTTTCAAAAGAAAAACGAAATACTAGCGATAATCTTTCTCAAACTATCTTACATACTACTCATTGGTAGAATGACAAGCGAAAAATACTACTTTTTGAAAAAAAAACGCTTATCAATCTCATATGTTAGATTGCCTATCCTATAAAATGCTTCTTGATGTGAATTCCTAATTCTGATTGACAAGGAATACCTTTGTGTCTACTTACTAGTAATGCGTGATGCTATATTGTTACTGCTCTGAGTAGTAACTTGTCACTCACATCAACCAGTACTGCTGACTAGACGAAATGAAGTTACTTGAATACAGGACAACTGTTCCAATCGTTTGAGGACGAGCTGATCAGCGATGTTCTCGATTTTAATTCAAGTTGGAGAGCCTAATTAGTTGAAAAACCCCAAATTCTAGCTAGCTAATTGTGAATTTGATTGACCATTAACGCACTTTTGTGAAGGAAACAATTTCATGTAGGCATTCACATAATAACTCTCAAAAGTGATTATATTTGTTTGGTATTACTAATAAAATTCAAAGTCGTGTCTATCTCGGATTACTACTTACCAACTTACGTCGTCTTTGATACTGATGTGATATCCGGCTGTCCATCAAACGACCTGTGTACTACTACGCAACACTCCTCTTTTTTCTGACTTGAAGTTCTATGACTTCTCCACTAAAGATGGAAGATACGAAATTTTGTCGGTTTCAGAACATTCATGTTATTTGGAAATCTCTAGTGCTAGGTATAGAAATGATGTCAGTCACTTTCACAGATCAACCACATCTACAATCGCCTCCGCAGTTACACATGAATTGATATACACAGCTGGAAAAACGACCAGTGTCAGATTCTTTGAAGAGATATCAAATAGTTTGAACTTGTCAATAACTTAACTCCTGGTAGACATGGGATACCGAGTGGACGCGTCGGGAGTATTTAAAAATAATTAACAGACAAAATAGAACAAGTCTTCTTCAGTTTTCTAAAGCTATCGCAATAAAAGAACGGGAACCTGACCTATATTTTTTAAGGAATCCGTAATAAGACTTCAACTATTCTGGTAACTCTCCCATTAGTAACTTTCTTTCCTCTGATTTCATCATTTTGTTTCACTCTTCCTACCTTAAAATGTTTGGCTTCACTTTCACATGAGACTTAAGTCTTGATGCTTTGGATTCAACTTTATTGTATTACATCATTACTTTTTCATTCAACTTCGTACACGCCAAATTTTGATTTTTCAGTCCATGAGCTCTAATCCCTATATTTTACTACTAATGTATGTGTAAAACTTGGGCACTGTGGTAGTAAGTAATTTCATATTAGTTTGTTTATTGGGTATATCACACAGTGGATGACGTTTCGAACAAAAATTTATTGTTCATAATCATGTCAACTATAATCACACAACTTCGAAACTTCAGTTTTATAGCTTTCTTTGTCCTATTCGAGATACCTGGAACAGGTGTTGAATCATTCCTTCGTTGTATACAAGGAAGAAAACCTTCAGCAGAATTCTTAACAAGGGAGGAATAAAAGTGGCTGGCATTCAAAACAACCACAAACTCAATTAGAAACAAGCTTGTCGGTTAAAGCGTCGATCTTGTGGAGCCTTTAAAACAAAACAATTCAGTTTATCTAATACACTGCTGGAATGATTGTCAGGTCAAATACATACGTCAAACTAGTAGAACGGGGCAGTCAGACTAGTTGAACATAAAAACTTAGCAAAATCTAGATTGGTTAACCCAAATAAGATAAAAAATCTAAAGAATAGTTCACCTGTACCACTCACCACATGCAATTACATGCAACCATACAACAGAATGGATGGGATAAGATGACAGTTTTGAAATCTAATGTAATACAGTTGAGGAAGAGAATGATAACAGAAGCTTTATTTACAGAATCAACTGAGGCGAATACAAGTGATTCAACACCCGTCCATCCAGATATCTGGAAAATTCTACTACCCCAACAGCGACAAATAGGAGAGGACATAGAAAACTATGAGACTCAAGTTTCGAAGTTGTGTGATTATAATTGATGATATGATTATGAACTATACATTTTGTTCGAAACGTAACCAGTAAATAATACAGTTTCACTGTGTGATATATCTAATAAATAAACTAATATGGAATTATATTTCACTTCCTCTGGTTGCACATTTATCAGTAACTCATAACTACCTTAACAGCAAAGAACTGTTTACCAGAAACTTAGCTCTTATAAAGTATATGAATATACTAATAACATGAAATAACCGTGTCGTCCTTATATTTTGTTTCTTTATGACTTTTACAAAAATCCTTACTGGAGGACAAGTTCATGATGATAAATAAAACTTATGTTAAGACTGTATTATTAAATATCTTATTAGATATTATAAGTTGTATGCAGCTAATAAAAAATTAATGACATAAAATGGATCCACATTTTTCTGCACCAATGTTTGCTTTACCTATGTTCAAAATAGAACTTATTTTAGCTCCTCCAATGCAATAATGTATACCTGCTGACCAAATATTTGAGTCAACAGTCAGAGGGCTTTGTGTTGAAGTAAAGTGCTTCTGATAAGGAAATCTATAGCACACCATTATGCAAAACATTCTAATTCATTTGTTTAGCTTATGGAGACTACAAGACTAATTATACAAAAATAGTTTATCATTCCCTATGCTCACCTCGTGTGTGTGGAGGTGGATAATTTCTTGAATTTCGACCATTTATTAGGGTATGTTTTGTTTTTTATTTATTTTTTGTAGATCCTGCAGCTCATTTCCATAAATTGCGCAAACAAGTCTTCTGATTTCTTCACTCATTTTAAATGATACAATATGCTTGCATAGTTGACCTTTAACTTCTAATGGCTTTAATGAATATGTCATGTTGCCTGTATGCTGTTGTGCTATAATCTTCGGCTTACTATCTAAAATACTGATATTATTCTCATTAATGTTGTCTATAGTAGAAACATATTCTGTTAAACATGAAATACACTCAGCAGCACACAGTGCATCAACCCTGTTCCCATCATCAGTATCACGTACGCCTAGATCAGCATCTGATGTATATACAGTGATTTTTATGCTTCCAGATGAATTGCCTCAAGATCATTTTATAGGTAACATTCCAAAACAGATCCCGAATTTTCCATTTCTTAATATCCTTGATTCATCAGTTAGTACTACTCTTGTAGATTCAAGTGGATTTTTATTAAAATTATTTCGTGTAACAGATAATGGTGAATTTTATACACAAACATTAATTGATCGAGATAATCCAGATCAATTATGTGGACCATTAAATTGTTGTCATTTAATTGTCTGTAATTTAACAGTGGATGTTTTATTCTTTCATCCTGGTTCAACATCAATTACAGTACATATAAATTTACAAATACATGATGCTAATGATAATGCACCTTATTTCCCCAACAAACATTTTCATTATGGATACCAGAAGACAACAAATTAAATATTCTGAATTAGATGTTCAGCATCTTGACAGACCAACTTATGGATTACCGCTAGCTATCGATATGGATTCATCTCCAAATGGAGTTGTACAATACAGAATACATGGGAGTATCCCAGTTACTTCAACATTCCAAATTTATAGTAATTCAAGTGCAGAGAAATTAGGTCTTTCTATTAAACCAGGTGTTTTTCTTGACTATGATAAATCGAATCAGAGAATTTTTAAATTAACTATTGAAGCAATTGATGGAGGTCATCCTGCACGTACTGGTCGAATGCTTGTACTTGTACATATTACAGATGTAAATGACAATATACCTGTATTTAAAAAATCAAAAGATACCATAACAGTACCTGAAAACACTATGTTTGATGAACCTATATATAAGGTACAGGCTACTGATGACGATTCCGATGATAATGGACTTATTAAGTATTCATTTTCCCCAGCAAATCCTACCACACCAACCTCTGTTATTGAGAAATTTAATTTTCATTCCACAACAGGTGAATTATACCTTCGAGATGTTTTGGATTATGAAACATTTCAAGAAAGGCAAATAGAACTGTTGTTTATTGCTTACGATACTGGAGATCCACCACTTTCAGCTACAGCTCAGTTGACGATTCACGTGAAAGATGTCAGTGATAATCCGCCTCAGTTAATTGTACAACTGAATAATACTATCAAAGAGAACAGTGAACCCGGTCAACTAGCTCTACGTCTTATGATTCGTGATAAAGATGAAGTATCCCGTGACATGATTGAATGTCATGCAGATGTAGACCAGAATGTTCCATTAAGAATGACTGTTTCTCCAGAGAAAACTATGCTGACTGTGATTACAACAATTCAATAGATTATGAAGTAAATCCGCGGCTTCACTATGCAATTACTTGCTTAGATGAAGCTGACCCGAAACAGTTAAGACAGTTCAATTTAACTGTTTCAATTGGTGACATTAATGATAATGCACCGAAATTTAAATCGTCTACATTTGCACCAAAAAATGGACATTATAAAATTTTATTAAGTGAAGCAGAACCACTTAATAAGCTGGTTCTGATAGTGACCGCTGAAGATGCAGATAGTGAAGATAATGGAAGGATTAGTTATAGCCTTATGGAAAATGATTCTAACTCAGAAATATCTTTCAATAATGCTGTTCAGTATTTTAAAATTGACAGTCAAACAGGTAGTGTTTTCTTGATTAAACGATTAGACTATGAACAGAATGATTTACTACGTTTTAAAGTATTAGCCCATGATAATCCTAAACCATCTGATGGTGAACGTTGAGTGCTATCGCTACTGTGATTGTCCAGATACTCGATGTTAATGACAATGGACCAAAACTTATTAGTTCTGATACATTGAGTGTTGTTGAACACGCACCGATTGGTACAGACTTGGGTTTAATTAAATTTACCGATCCTGATACCGGTTCAGGTGGTCAAATTGCACACATTAGCCTTCTTAAAGGATTACCAGTGGAAAATGCAAGCGAAAAATCATCATTACAAAATAAATGTAACCGTAACGATGAAAGCCATAGGTATTTTAAATTGGCAGAGAATGGACACTTATTAACGCTGCAATCGATTGACAGAGAAGAATGTCCAACAATAGTTTTGTACATTCTTGCTATTGATCGAGGCCTATCAAATCCAATGACGAGTACATCTACACTAACTATTCACGTGGTCGACATCAATGATAACAGTCCAGTTATCGTAAAACCAATATTAGGTCAGACAATAATATACCAACCGATTAAATTACAAAATTGGGATACGATAACATTTTATCAAATTGACACTAAACAGGATAAAATAATAAATCGTAAACCACTGAATAATACATATTTGAAACAAAATATAAATGACAAGATGCTAAGGAAGTATATCTATTCACGAATTGCATTTCATATACAAGCAAATGATTTAGATATCGGTGAAAATGGACGTATTACTTATACGCAAAACAACAGTTGCAATGGTTCAAAATATTTTCATTTAGATGAAAATACTGGAGAGTTTCGTGCAAGATTTATTGATTATCAAAGTTATCAAATCCTAAATCGATCGAATCAGACTCTAGACGTGGAATTTATCTTCTATGTGTCCAATTAACAGATAATGGTAAACCACCGCTACAAACAACTGCATGGTTTTTTGTTAAAGTCACTGATCCAGTGATACCGCCCACTGTACATAATATTGGCCAGCTGATTCAGCTAATGACATTGACTTCTCACAAAAGATGTTGTTTTCAAATTTTTATAATTCTACACACAATCAATGGTCATCTGATATGCTAGACACGTTGAATGCTGGTTCAGTCCGGTTACCGACTGATATCAATATCAGTAATATGGTGATTTCGCTATTGTTGGCAATTTTTGCTATTACAATCATTTGTACATTAACTGCATCAATATTATGGGCACGATCTAAGCGAAGATCTAAACGTTTAAATCAAAGAAAGGATAAGCTTCAATGTGAGGATAAAAATCATATTAATATGAAAGAATCTAATGAGCATCACTCACACGAGTGTGGATTACTTGATGCAAATACAAAACTAACCTGTGATAGTAAGAAGACAAAACTGACTCGAGAGCGTAACAAACGCAACAGTAAGCGATTCAAACATTACACTAATCAAAATAGTATAAATGGTCATAATAATGACAAAAATACTTATTATGGTAGCTCTAGCAGTATGCATAGTAGTAAGAATTCTAACAATATTAAGTGTAACTTTAACCATAATAGTCCTGTTAGAAATTTAACCACTGATTTACATAGTGTAAGTAGTTCAAATATCAGTTGTGACACTTTACATAGAAGTACTGAAACGAATGCAAATATTGACAAATCACCTAGACTTTATACATCACTTAGACAGAAGTGTACAACACATGAGAGAACTACACCTATGAAACACTTTTCAAGAACTTTATTTCCTCGAAATAAACCAACCACCAGTAGTGTAGATAATAATTATGTTGCATTAAACAAGCTTTCCAATCCTGTATTACAAAGTGAACAACACCAACAACAACACCAACAACAACAACAGCAACAGTATTTATTACAAGAGCATAAACGGATAAGAGAAGAAGATAAAGGACCTGCTGAATCAGAATCCTCTTATCTGTTACCCTGTGATCTTCTATCAGTTTGTAACAAACATAATCATAATGAAAGCAATACAGGCATTTATAACAGTAACACCGGTGCTAATTTAGTTAACAGTCCATTAGATATTACACAGCCATCAAGTACACAAATACAATACTTAGAACACAATATCAGTCAGCATCATCTTCATTATCGACAACAATCAAATTCACAGCAACAGTATGCAGCACATTTGTTAACTATTGATCCTACTACATCAATGTGCTTAACAAAACCAAAAAATTTGGAATATTCAACTCATCCGTTATCGGAAGGCTTAATCACATGCTGTTCAACTATTCCGGTAAGTAGTGTTACACGCTTTAAAGCACTTCATTGTTTTAATAATATAACTGTGACTTACTTTTAAGCGCGTTTTCAAAAAATTTTTCAAACACCGTTTTAAGAAATTTATGCCGCCGATTTGAAATATGTATATCTTAATAAATGATGTGAGTAAAAGCTTCGGAAAATAATTTGAATGATTAGAATAACATCTGTCGAGGGACAATTATTTGACGAGTCCGTCCTGAGCGACCTAACAAGAATTCTCATACTCACTAAGATATTTCAGCTAATTTTGTAATTATTATTCCCTTTCCTCCTAGGTTATACATACTGTTCAGACATGTGCGCATCACCTGGAAACTTAATCCTCATTATTTTTCTTTGCGTGATTATTAATTTAAACGCCTATCTCTGAGGTTGTTTGATAGTATTGATCATGTGTTGGTTTTGTTTGAATAAAGTCAAGGTTTTCCGTGGAGAATTTGACCTTAGACTGTCTGTGGGAATTGCTTAGTGTGCGATTCTTGCTGAAAGGGTTTTGATCCTGCCTTAGTGAAAAGATTCTACTCTAATCTTAGTTGCTTCTTATGGTTGATTTTGGTTAACGGATTTTGTTGTATAGTACTTATTTTTCATTTGAGAAACTACTAGATCTGTACAGCTGCCTAACGGCATTGTTGAGGTAATTTTGAGTTTTGATGTGTTACTATTGTTAAATAGTACTGCAGATTCATCACGAATAACGGCCGTTTAACTATTTTTGGGACATTTTCTGACTCTGCGTAACTAAAGGAAAACGCAACGATTGGTTTTCTGTTTTGAAATTACAACAGATCATTTTGGTCATTACAGTGTTATTTGTTTTGCAATGTAAAATAGTATGTTAGAGTGTTATCTCACTAAAGGGATAACTAGGGGATCATGGTTAAAATGTTTACATTCTCCACAACTTCTGAGACTGAAAAAGGAGATAAGTTCATTTTCACGGCATGCATTTGTCTATATTTATTTATCCAACAGAATCATAATTAGAGCGGCCGAAATGACATTTCCAGATTAAATAATATATAGCTAGAATACAAAATGAAATGTTGTTTGAAGAAAATGTGGTTTTACATGTTATGCAAACATTTGTGAATGTATATAGATATATATACATAAGTGAATTCATTAACGTCCGGAAATATTACTTTTCATGTTTCTCTCCCACTCAGCCTAGGCTAAACTACCTTATTAAGCTTATTTAGTCTAGCATTATGTTATATTGAATACATGACATATCAGGTAAACTAAATTTTGTAGTCAGATGGTTAGGGGCAAACTGTAGAAAGCTTTGGATCCAGGTTTCCCGCTTTCTAGCGTTCACCAGTCAGCTAGGTGCATCTTAAGCCTTGAAGAAACTCATGTCAAGTTTGCAATGTGGCTACCATACTGGGCAGCTCGACAGTATGATGTACTCTAATGGCCTTCATCTATCTAACAACAACAATTAGCAGTTCATTGAGCTACCTAACATGCTAGTGACGTTGGAAACTGGGATGACAGAATTCAGTCTTAGCGAAACAAAGAACCAAAAGCACAACATTAGTTAGTAGCTGATGTCCAACCGAAGTGAACTGGAATTTATCTATGCATAATCTTGGAGTAATTTTTATTGCGTTAAAATCTTTTTTTCAAGATTTATTCAACGTTTACCACTGGGATGAATCAAAAGTTGAGACTATAAATAGACACGTATGTACATAAAAAAAGTAAGAAATCTCCTGTCTGAGCTTAAGATTATTACTGAATAAGTATACAGAGATACCAAGGAGTACTAAGTAGATATCATTTCCAACACTGAGCTGTTGGGTTAATATGACACCCATTAGTTGTTCTCAAATGTTTATCTGAGGGTTTTAGTGAATCGGCAAGAAAATTACTTTACGTCGCTTCTTTTTCTTTTCTGTTTCATTTTTTATTCATGATGTCTGCTTGATATAAACTATTTAAAAATCAAAGATTTACTTCCAAACCAAGAGAAAAGATAAACTATATTTTAATACAAAATATCATTCAAACTGTCATCTTTAACTGATTAAAATTGCGATTACTGAGACTTGAATGACTTATATTTATCTTGTCGTTCGCTTTTATTTGATGGTGGATCGATATGAGTTAGAGGCACATTGAAAACCAAGGATTAATGGACATATGATTCGTCCCAGTATGGGGCCTCTCAGCAGTACTCACTCATCATACCACTGGAGATCATATTTACTATCTTCAGGTTGTCAGGTAAACTCGTTGACTATTCAAATACTTGAACAGAATCCAACAGCCCATGAATTTTAAACTCAGTCAATTAACTATTTTTAAGCACTACTGCTAGCTGATATCGTCTTTGAGTATCTGTCTTCCTACTCGATCTAGTGGAATTCACTGGTGACGACTTCAAGTTCTCCCTAATCTCCAGTAGTTTTCTGACTGATGTCTTTCATGATCAAACTAAAAACCAATTGAATATCTCTCAAACTAACACTTGAGAATATAACTGTTATTATTACTGGTGACGTTAATTGAAACCCTGCTGCTACATATTTATCTACCCTAAACTACAATAGCTGATGGTGTCAATGGGGTATGTATAACGATATTGACAGAGTTTATTCTTGATATTCAACAGAAACACGTTGACCACCTTTTTTTCTCCTTTACTCGGAATTCTCTTTATTATCATTTGAATTAAAGCATAAAAGGCAAGATTCATAAACCAAAGTGAGCACCACACACTCTATTGTTCATACTCATGTAAAAATAGCTCAACAGAAGCATAATCAGTATATATTCAAAATTTTCTTACACTTTATAATACAAACAATAGAATAAAACACTAATAGACTGTAGAAAACCTTCAAATCCAGGGACTAACTTCGTCAGGTATAACTTTACCGTATTCCACTTCTCTTTGTATGTCAGTAGACTGCGTACTCTGATTCTGCTTGTTTGAGGCCAAGCAAAATACGCAATAAAGTAATACATAAGTGGGATAAGAGAGATTTTTGGATGAAAAATGATCCTCATGGTAAATAAACTGTTGCCACCCAAATATCATTTAGTTTTTCTAATGATCCCCTAGTAAGACAAACTTAATTGTTTTTAGGTTGTTATTGTTTATTCACACTTAAAAAAGTCACCATTCACCCTACTTTATTTTCTATTTACTAAGAGTACTAAGCTTAATAAACTTATTAATATGTCAATCAAATTAATATTTATGTAAGAAGCTTCTATCACTTTACCTCTTATCTAAACAGAGGAGTTATCGTTTCAAGACATAGAAACACATTTTGGAGGCAAACAATTCACATAACTTCAAGTGCTGGTTTGCAGGGATTTGATTGGTTTCGAGATTTCATCGTCAGCCGACAATGGTTAGAGGACCATTGGAAAGCCTAGAGTACTGGATAGCTTTTTAGCCCTAGTTTGAGACTCCTCATCAGCAATCACCCACTGGGCCTCAAACCACGAACCTTTGGTTACAGGCTGAGCTCATAAGCTATTAATCCACTGGAACCCCGTCCACTGGTCCATGAATTTTAACTTCTGCCAACTCATGGTATTCGAGTAGGTGATTACCTGGGTCTTTTTGGAAAATAATGACAAATAGGGAACAGGAGGTTTGGTGTGAGGACAAATACTCTCCGAAGACATTGGCTAGTGGTCACGCCATATCATGAATTGGTAGAAGTTAGAATCCATGGAAGATTGGATCGGGTCTCAGTGCCTTAATGGTCTACGAGCTCGCTGGCCTTGTAACCAGAAGGTCTTCAGTTCAAACCCCGGTGGGTGTGAACTGATGGGGAGTCCCAAACTAGGACAAAATAGCTATCCAGTACTTCCAGGTTTTTCACATGTCCTCTAACCGATTTTTAGTTCATGATGAAATCCTAAAACTTAAATAACTATCTATCTATTTCATTAACCTACAGTAATTCTTAAGTACGAATAAACCGTCTAGTTATTTCCATTCTTTGCGTTTTGATTGGAACGTAAGTCTTCATACTTAGGTTCGAAGTTTAGGTAGCCGATTACATTGCTTTGCAATATTCATACCCAAACAAGTAAGACCCTATTTTCTGATTTTACTAATTAAGGTTAGAGAATGCACTGGTCGGAAATCTAACCTTGATCATACGTTTGGCTAGTGAGCATTCTACCGGCAGCCAATTACATGGTTATTTATATTGCGACAGGTCGATGTGTGACTGTACACAGTGACAATGCAGACATAGTCAGTGAATAAACACTACGTCGCTGAATTAATACAGTCAAAAACAGTATCCTAACCACTAGAATCCAACAACTACAAACTGTTTAATGCTTATTACTGATTATTATCTCATTGAATCCCACTTGAAATAGCTTTATTCATATGATTAAATTCCAATAAAAATGCTGCATGAATCACATTTACCCTATCATATCTTCCTATTTTTTTCCAAAGTATACAAAACAGTACCATAAATTGCATTATTTCTATATTCTTTAAACAAGAAACTTTACACCTTTTTATGGCTTAAAACCACATTAATGAAGTCACTAGGATTTTGTGCTGAAGGCAGTTTTTCACGCCTTCTATGAATATAATCTCTTATTTCACTTTAAAATCTGCTTTTTTTAAAACGGTCATCATTTTCAAACTTCTTATCGGTCACATATGAAATAAATTTCTCACATTAAAGTAATTAATGTGAAATTAATTATGCAAA
The DNA here is from genome assembly GCA_944472135.2 of Trichobilharzia regenti. NCBI lineage: Eukaryota > Metazoa > Platyhelminthes > Trematoda > Strigeidida > Schistosomatidae > Trichobilharzia > Trichobilharzia regenti. The sequence goes on from OX235262.1 coordinate 134,973,982, forward strand.
ACTAGTAAGGAAAATGGTTTTCCATGCCAATAGACCTCTACAAAGTCATTATCTGCCTGTCCTTCAGCATTTAATTTTTCCACATATGCTAGGGACTGATACAGCATTAATTTTGCTGCATATATTGTAAGTTCGTTTGGAGAACGAAGACTCTGTATGTAACTAATCCCCATCTAATTACATTTCTTTTTAAGATAGTATTGCTGTATCATCTGCTACATAATTGTCTCCAGTGTATCTAGGTTACTTATTCCAGAGCTAGCTGTCATTCCAAATCTGTCTGGACTACTATGTTTTCACAACAGCAATATTCCTAATCCAGTATATGACCTATGTGTTTCATCCTACATGTTAGCTGGTAAAATAAATCACTTTGTTTGAATGTCTTACACAAGTCCTTAGGTTAGAAACCTTCATCTCAGGCTTAAGGTGTTACTGAACTGTTTCTTAAGCGTATTTCTACTACCTCTTCACTTCTCTCCGCATATTTATTGTTTAGGTGACAGGTAAGCAGCTAGTTGTACTGTATGTTTCTTGTTTTTAATAATTCCCCTTGATTTGTATGATCTGCAGTATCTAATGGAGATAAGTGTTGATAAAAGTATGAAAAAACTGTCCGAAATACTTTTTCGAATGTGTTTACCAAGTGTCTGAACCATGTACAAGCACGTACTAGATATTGTTATTGAAAATTTGAACGTAAGTACATTACAATACTAAGAAAAGCACTGTGGATCACCAATCTGATTTTGGAGTAACTATTGACAATCTTTCTTTCCGTAACATGGCCTTAACATCCTTATTCATGCAGCCTGTATTTGAAACGACACTGCTCAAGTTAAATTAGTGAAAAGGACGACTCCATTTATATTCCTTCCTTTGATAATGATTGATGCTTGATTTTCTTTATGTCTATCTGACGTACTGTCATCTCTACCTCTCCTACTAACTTGTAAATCTTCGAATTTGTGTGACACAAGACATAAATCATCTCTGAAATTCAGATATTCTAGGATCATTTCACCAGTCAAATATATTTCCGTATTGCTTATTCCCATAATCTGTCAAAATCATGCAGATCATCGGTGGTAGTAGAAGGCCTCATCTTACTCCTGTCTAACGTCAAACACTTCAGCAATATATATATATATATATGTACATCAGGTTTCCATGACTATCTTTTATGACAGAAAGGTAATCTGTCACAGGATGATTAAACAATTTAATGTGAATGACATCAGGAATACAGAGTGAAGACTGTATTCACAGTAGCAAGTTTGTCCTCATCCATATAACCTATAGTCACTAAGATTCGTAATCTGACAGCTAATAAATCATTTTTTTTAATTCATCAAGTTTTCCACACAGTATCTTCAAGAAAATATGGTGGGAAAATTTACTTAACTAATGTTCATTCTACCTAAACCACAGAAATGTTGATAAATCAACAAGTGTAGGGTAAATTCATCTTACATTTTCAGTACTGTTGCATTATGTAACTAAAATATTTAAATACAAACGGATCTGTAAATTTTTATACTGCATGTGTATGTAATATAAATCTGGTAATAATTCCACCCTGTGGGTATTCGCGAGCCCAAAGTAGGTCTGTTGGCCTTATTATGCATATAAATATTGTTCATGAGGTTGTTCTCCCATGACCTATAAAAAGTTCTACTTATTGATTAACCGCAAAGATAAGCCAACACCAGTAAGGTAATCATGATCTAAATAGTAAATTGGATAATAAATTATTAAAGTGCATCAACTGCCTTTTTCTTTATATGAAATTCATGTTATTTCCATGTATCTTTATTGTGTTAAGTGTTTTTGTTGAGTAGGGTATGTACCTAGAGAGATATATACTTACATAAGAGAATAGAAGAACCAGAGCACCTATAAAGTTTCTTTTGCTTTAGTCTATTTAATTACTCAAACAAATGACACATTCAGTAATTGTGCGTGTATTGAACAAAGCAAATTAAATTTCTGATGGTCTTTATCTGTACTGTCTCTTTGCTTTCCCATCGCTATAAATCTTCAATAAGCATTTTATTAACAGAATTTACATGCAAAACAAGTTGTCCTATGAAGCTGAATTGTGAATAACTTTATTTCTATAAACTTTTACACTGTACTTCCTATGGTAATGATAAGAGTCATATGTTTTATAAGTTCTGTACAACTTACAAATCTTTGAAATAGTTAATGAATTGAAAATGCACAATTTTTATCTTTCTAATCTTTGTCTTAATGTTCTAACTGGTGAATTATTATGATTATGGGTATTTGTAGAGATCTGAAGTAAATTCAGTGTCGATTTTTGTCTCCAGCCAATACCAGTTAGACGTGACTGAAGATAAGAGAGCCCTAGGTAGATGTTTTGTCTAAGTTTTGGTTTGCTACACAGTGTTCTCCCGAGACCCAGAACCTTTGGGTTATAAGGTAAAACTGTTTGACACTTCAGCCACTTTGGCCTTGATCCAACGACGAAATGACAAAAGTTAAGATCTAAGGTGAATAAATTCCCACTCAAGTGACTGGATAGTCAACTAGCTTGGTCTTGTAGCGTGAAAGTCCTGGGTTCCTTCTAAGAAATCTAAAGCCAGGATGAAACAGCTGCCCAGCACTCTCTGGTCTTCAGTCATCTCTGACTTTCATTGGGTAGTGCCGAAATCTACAATACACTATTGTTTGATCCTCAAAATGGAATCCACATATCACAAAGTGTATCCTAAGTGTTACCAGTTCACTCAAATATCTAACTGGAAACAGATTAGTTCTGAGTAGCTCAGCTGGCTGAGATAAATTAAACCAGGTACACCACTGATGAGTTTTGCTTCCAGCATCAAAAAAAGACTTCAGGTATTTGGACCGCTTGGAACTGACTATCAAGCACTAGTGATTGACATGAATGGTTTGAATCCACCCATTTCAATCAGTGGTATATATTACTTTGCCGTATTGGTAGATGTATTGTATTAATTAATTTCTGATATCGCATAGTGGAGTTTCCGTACACCTCTACGTATATTCACCTGAAGCTGCTGTGCTAAAATCAAAATAAGATTAAAATATCACCTCCACAGTTTATTTACTGACGATTATTAAAATCCTCTGGGTTATAAAATGAAATTGTTATGCAATACCTAATCAAAATAAAGAAATATTCAGTTATTTCATTAAATTTTTGATTTTCCCGTCGATCGATTGACCGAAGTGCTCGGTCTCAGGTTGACTGAGACAAGAAAATCTAAAATTCAGTTAAACACTTAATATGACCAGTTGCACAAGAGGTGGCTCTCGTGGCCCAAGTGGTCCAGTGGATAATGCTTTGGCGTTTGAAACTATGGGTACTGGGTTCGAGCGTCGGTAGGAACATCATCACTCACTGAGAAATGCAGGTACATCCATATGACGAGTCCCAGATAGGACGAAATGCGCATCTGGATTCTGCTGCTAGTCACCATCCACTAATTGAATATTAAGTTATTTGATAGTGTCAGAATCTTACCATAATACCAACAGGAAAATACAAAGCGGAATGTTTTCATTGCTCCCCACTTCAGTCATTACAAAGTTTACATCTGAACACACAAATGAATATTGAGTGGTTGGGGAGAATCAGCAGGAAGCCTTGGAATTGGGTTTTGTGCTAGTTGGCACTCACAAATCAGCAATTGCCTTGAAGGAACTCCTGTCCTTCTGAGATTCGAACTCACGTCTTCTAGTACCGCCTGCAGTCAGAGACGTTAATACTGAGCTATTCAGGCTCGTGACTGACCTCCTATAAGACTGTATTGGATATTTTTGATTGGACACTCGTGTAATGTGTCTAGTGCCACCTCTGGCGCAGAGTGAATTCTATCAGCCAATTTTGCAACGTGGCCGTCATACTAGGTGGATCGCCATCACGGTGAACTATGAATTCTTGGTATTAAATGGTTGCAGGCAGTCGGTTAGGCACATTACACTAGTTACTGACTAGTGTCCGGTCAAAAATATGCAATACGAGTATTTAGCTTTCAAATTAAAGTAATCGGTTAGTCACTGCACACAAATCTAATGGAAAGCGAAGTAGAAGAAATGAGAGGCACAGTTAGAACCACACTGCTGTAAAATATCTTTTTAATGACACAATATTTAGTTACCCTGAGGTTCGGTAATACACAGTGTATGTCATACTACAACAGAGAAAATAATTCCAGTCAAATTTGACCGCAGGGTTTGTTTTGTACTCACATACATTTTCCCAGGGTTTCTGCCACTTGATTATGATTATTAACCAACAGGTAGTCATAGCGTTTTGAAGAACGAAACAATAGCACTTCTTTTCCGAAAGTTATACAGCTATTAATTGGGTTGTGTGTATAAAATAAAGCTTTAGAAGCGCATTTATATTTCACTCTGTTTTCCGCAGTTTTTTCTAACCTGCCTCCGTGAATATCCATAAACTTTCGTCTCCTCTTCATATGATCTCTTCCATGTCACCTACATACCCCCAACTCATCATTTCTAATTACTATTCCACTCTAGGTTAATTTACTTTGTAGCTGGCCTATATATTACTATATGTGAACAGATTACTTTGACACGTGAATAGATATATTTGATGTAGTTGTAACAACCTAATTAAAAGTAAAATCATTTGTTTTGGTTACTTACGAACCAATGGTGAAAAAGAATGCTGGTGTTTGCGCGTCTATTACAAAGGGACACTTTCCTGATTTGTAATTTTCCTAATACACGGTCAGAAGATTTAATGAGCTTAAAATAGGTTCAGACAAACTTGTAATTATCGAATATCACTGCTGATTCATACATCATTTGTGACTGTGCATGTCAGCGACTGTTTAGCTCTTCCACCTAGCCTATCCTCTGACTTACTGTTACTGTGCAGTGGCAATATTCGATGGAATTATCAAGCATTTTTCGGTTAGTATAATTTTTCTCCCTTTACATCCCGAGTGGGACATAAGGCTTTAAGCTAGAGCTGTGATTTTTGTTAGCAGTGACTTTACTTTTACGGGGTGGGGCTACCAGGTTCATACCTAACTTTCCCTTTTTACTGCTCTTACTACGGGTTAAGAAGGGCTGAGGAGTGCGTCGGCCAAAAATTGAACCCCGAACCTTCTTCTGTGGTCGGTGAGTACTCTACCATTGAACCGTCGATTACGGTGTATAAGACAATCTAATATATATAACCAACATTCAATTAAAGGCCATCAGCTTTAATGTCATGCATCCAGAAAGGTACAATCGATAATCTGAACAATGAAAAACCTTAAGTTTTCAATTTTATTCGGCAATGAATACTACATTATTCCCAGAAATAATATTTTTCATTAAAAAATGACTAATAATAAAATAGACTTTTGTTTTCTTTGTTTAATCGCCAAAACTGAAGTTGTTTTGGTTAGTCATTGGTCTCTGATTTTCCTCATGACTTTTAGGCGTTTGACTGTCAGTTATTCTAGTCTGTATGACAGCTAGTCAAAATGAAACAATGATTTCTACACGTGTTTCTTGTTACAGACTCGAGGACACACACACGGCATTTCATTTCGAACAAACTTATATACACACGAATTATAGTAATACTTACATCAAAAGTTTTGCATGGATGACTAATATCTATTTAAGGTGAATTAACACTGCAAAGTGTTGTGAAGCATTTCAGTAAACACTGATAGTTTTTTAAATCATCTTGTCAATTAGGATATCAGTCAGTTATTGAATATGCATCTTTGTCTTTATTCACGTAAACTTACTAGGCCTATGAAGTAATGCTTTCAATCTGTTGGAAAGCCACACAATTGTTTTAGAGGATCGATCTCTGTGTAACTGTGTGTTTACTAAGCTAAAACCATATCTTGACTTACCAGAGGCATTTGTGTTTCACAGTTTACTATTATGTAAGAAACCTCTGCATCGGTAGTCCACTGGTAGAGTACTAACCACAACATGCAGGTAGTCCGCGGTTCAAATTCTGGTGGAGTCACTCCTAATCTCTACCCAGCCGGTAATAAGCCAGGTAAAGATGAAAGATTCGGCTTCAGGATAGCAAAGATCAAGGCTGAAGCCCTATTTTCCACTCAGAAAGCAGAGGAGTGAAAAAAACGAAGCCCTTGAAGTATGAGACAGAAAATCGGAAATATTGTAAAGATCAATTTTGAGTAAATAATATTTAAGTCGTCTAAGTTTTTTCTCATTTCCCTTGCGTTACGAGTGGAACATAGAGCTTCAGATTACCTTCTGGAATTTCAGCAGCAGTAATGGTGTTGTTTCCACTGAGTGGAGTTACTGGAATTTCACCCAGATTCCCTTCTTTTCTTGACTTACTAATGGTTGGTAAACTAAGCGAGATCTAGGAGTGCTCCAGTGCTCGAACCGGGTCATCTGCATGGTTAACAAGTTCGTAGAAGGCGAATTTTTCACAACACTGGTCTTGATATAAATTCTAACTTAAAATCTTACCAGAAAACCTGCGTATGTAAAATGCAAAACGAAATAATTTGTTTCCAAAAATTTCATATTCATTGTTAACGGCTGGAAAAATTTCAGTTGGATTTAAACTGACCTTAAATGACCTACTTCTCATAAATGTCTGTCACTTATTTGAGTATAACTCATTCGTTCATAACTTCAAGAAGAGTATTCATGTATAGGTGCTAATTACGAAAACTTTCATTGTTCTCCATTTTGTGTGATTCGACAAGGTTAAAGGTAACACTTTGAAAAAGGAAATCAGGGTCGAATAAATAGAAGCGATTTTAAATAACGATAATAACTGAGCAAAACGCATACGGAAAATAAAGCAGATTTAAACAATAAGGCTTGATGATTGACTCACGAAGAAGGAAACACCTGAAGTCATATATTTTTTAAACTAAATTTATTTTATTTAATAGGTAATACCCTACATCAACTCAAAGAGGTTTCCCACTAAACTTACAGTTAAACTGTCCAATAATACTGCAATTCTTGATAGATCTTTCAACTAAACAGTTATGGCAAGAAAGGTAGAGCCAGAATGTAGGATATCCGTCCATCTAAGATTTTAAATTTATGACTTGACTTATTTTTATAAAATTTCAAAGTAACTTTCTTCTCCACCTAACAACGATTAAACAACTTTGAAAAATGCCCTCTGATGTATCCTAGCATCCTGTTCCACACATTTATGGCTCGAAATATATTCAATCTAACACTGATGATTCTGAATCATAGTCCTGAATGATACAGCGACAAAATTATACTATATATTGTTTCAAGTCTGGTCATGGATCAATGTCACTTAGAGAAGCACTGAAAACTAGGGAGTACTGGAAAGCCATTTCATCCTAGTTTAGGACTCCCTGGGATTCAAACCCAAAACCTTCCACTCTCAGGACAAGCTCATAGATCACTTAACCACTTGGACCCGATTGATTGGTCAATGAATTTGAACATTCACCAATTTATGATTTTAGCTTGACTACCAGTCAATGTTATAATCAAGTATTTCTCCCCACACCCGACTGGTTGGACCTCATTGGTCACTACTTCTCCCTAGAACCGGAAAGCTCCGGGTTCTAGCCCCAGAGGGTGCGCACCGATGAAGAGTTTTAAACGAAGGCTAAATAACTCTCCAGTACTTACAGGTTTTCGGTGATTCTCTAACTAATATCAATCTTTAATCAATAATGAAACAAATCAAAACTCTGCAAACTAACTCTTTTATAGCATCTATAGTTATTGCTGTGCGTTCTAACCCTAATTTGAGTTTTGGATGCACACCAGTGTAAACATTTAAAGGATGTTAGCACAGATATCCCTTGGATTTACTTCTGATTTCTACCTGTGATAAAATTTCCCTTCCAAGAAGAATTTTCCACACACACTTTTATGGTTGAATCTCCCGAAAGAAATCTACTGAAAAACTATATAATACTCATCATTTCTACTGCCAGTAGTTACTTCATTTCGCAGCATTTATTAACAAAGTTTAACTGTTCAGAATATTTCATTATACCCTAATAATTTAATATTGAGACAATGAGATACGAATAAACAGTGTCATTAGTCAATTAAGCATAAAATGCTGATAATTTCCTAATGTAAAAAGCATGCCAATTTGGATACCATACAGACTGCCAAAACTTTGAAACTGTCACTATCAGGTAAACGCTAGCTGAATCTAACTCATGTCTGACAATGTATTCCACCCTTCATTTAACATTCGTATCGTACATACTGTTTTCTGTTGAGTTTTATCAAGTAAACTTAAGACCCTAAATATTGATTTTTTTTGTCTATTTCATACACACGGAAAGAAACGAGATCGATAAGTGTTTTCCGTTTCACCTGTTTCATAAAAATAAAGGCTAAAGTCGAAATGATGGTTCTACCTTTTCTGAATATTGCAGCCCTAATGACCTAAAAAATCTCTGGCCTTCGTTTTACTGTGATTCGTTACTCCTGGTGGTAATAATGTTCCATAGTATCAATCGTGATTATCATTACATGTAAAACTGATATCTCCTAAAATCTCATGCATGCACTAAGGGTAATGAAAAAGCATATTAAGAAACTATGAGCTCAAGGCTACCAGATGCAATGTATTTAAAGCATTAGTAATTGCTTAAATGGTTAAGTGGTATCAGCTCGATTTCCGCCCAAGCTACTCCAATGTTAGGATCGGAAGTGATTCCCTGATCTCCGAGTTTTACATAATTTCCTTGATGCAGACGCAGTCACGAAACGCTCTGAAAACAGGAAAATGAAGACTATTCGTCAATAAATCCGTGGTTTTATCAAATAACAATAACATCAAAATTAAGAATAACCTCAAAAGTACCATAAGACAGCTATACAGTAGAACCAAAGTACAAAATGAGTACTCAGAACCAGGCAAAATATTCACACTAAGGGGGAATCAAAACTCTGTCCACAAGAATCACACATCAACAATTGCCAAGAATAGTCTAAGGTCAGAATGACTTTTATTAACTCAACAAAGTCATATCATACAACACACTATCAATATACTCTCAACTGCAGAGAGAAGCATGGTAGTTACAAACTAAACTAAGAAAAAGACAAATGGTACGAACCAAATCAACATTTGATATGGAAATTTAAACAATTAGTTCCCTTTATGAATTCAAATAAAGCAATAAGAAGATGTAATTTGTCTGAATCGTGTAATGTATTTGCGCAACACATTTCAAACAATCTGATCACACATGGATTTGTCATAGGAATATATATGAAATTAATTTAATAATTCCCATTGTAGCATTAAGAACACAATTTTCAGCGAAGAGACTCTTTTCAACGAATTTATTATCAAGCTGTACAATCGTATATATATGGTTTTATAAAAAATTATATCAAATAACTGGAGCAAGGTACATTGGCCGTAGTCAGAGAATGCTCTCCACACGGATACGAGAACATATTCCAGCTTGGTTTTACAAAGGAGAAAGGAAATGTGTGCGAAGCTCTATCTTAGAACACCTCATCGACTCCTGTCACTCGGTCAACCCTGACCATGATTTCAAGGTCATATACAGAATTCATGCCAACTTCCCGCGTTTTCTTCGTTACAGACTTCTAAAGACAGCTGAGGCCTTGGCAATTCATGACTTTAAGCCAGACCTTTGTGTACAAAAGAAGTATGTACAATCCCTACTGCTGCCTTGGCCGTAGAGGGATAGACATTTATTTATTTTATTATTTTATGTACTTTTCCCTTATTACTTCGATTATTATTATTATTATCATCATTATTATTATTATTACGACTCTCATTCTGAATCTTTTCCACTTGATCTACTTGACATTTTAAACCAAAAATTATTCATGTGTATACTTTTTATCTTTATTTTTACAATATTAAATTCTATGTTATCAAATTTCACACCATATTACGTAACATTTTACATTCGTCTATTAATCTTACAATTATATGCCTCTCCCCAAAATCTATACACCTGATGTATTATCTTATATATGACATTAATTATTGTTCCACTTGACTTAAACTATGAACCTAATCACAAATATTTTAAATTTATTTCATACTATTATTATTTCATGTATTTACACCTTTGACCTAATTCCCTCACCGGATATAATTTCTTTATAAAACCATATATATACGATTGTACAGCTTGATAATAAATTCGTTGAAAAGAGTCTCTTCGCTGAAAATTGTGTTCTTAATATATGAAATTAATAGAGTTATGAGGTGAGTAAATAGACTTAGGTCAAGTTAAAAGGGACATATTCAAGGTCAAAATAACAATGAAGACCACTAAACCAAGTAGCAGAGATAATAGTACATCTACCCTGGCTGGTATCAAAACAAGATTAACCAAGGAAGGTTTCATGTAATGACGAATTGTTTTCGAGAGCATAGAGGTGGCTTAAACTTTCTAATTACCAGCTAGGGCTTCCACAAACTTTAAGATAAGCCCCAAACACGTTTTCTGGATAGATTTAAAAGATATGTTAATGTCAATTTTATGCGCTGTTTCTATAATATGTTTCTCAATAGAAGAGCTAGGTCTCCTGTTCTCACCGTTAATAGGTTCTAAAGATTCCATTTGTTTCCGGAGTCATTTAGGAATATGCTCTGAAGCCCTTACTTGCAGAGATCAGTGAGTCCTGCCTATGTATGCGTGTCCACACGTACATTCAAATTGGTAAATACAGTGGGATGTGACGTCATTCTTCGCATGTTCGAAGGACTTAGATAGATATAATCGCTTTACATTCTCTATTGTTATGGTATTAGCTGCATAAAAAGTCTTTTTAACAGCAGTGTTCAGTCTTTGTCTAGCTATCAAGCTGATTTGATGTCCCATATAGGGCAGCTTGATGTGCACGTCTTTCTTAGGGGTGAGTTGGAGAGTGGGTTTTGGTGTTCTTACTACTTTATATCTCCTGATGAACTTGTCTGGATAACTGTTATCAACCAGAGTTTGTGTCAACTTTCTTTCTTCATCAAGTGTGTCTTCAGTGCATATTCGTTGGATTCTACTGAAGAGGCACCTTACTAAGGCTTTTTTGTACCGAACAAAACAGAATTTGTGGTAATTCAGATACTGTCCTGTGCAGGTAGGTTTTCTATAAATAGATCTTTTTACTGACTTATCAAGCCGTCGACTAACCAATATGTCTAGGAAAGATAAAAAATTATCTTCCTCTTCTACAGATGTAAGTGATATGCTATTCTACATTCATTTGACTTAAAATTGAGGTGGCAGAACAAGACTAATCGCTAATGATTACAATGTCATCTACATTGTCGTCTAAAAGTTTGTGGAAGCCCTAGCTGGTAATTAGAAAGTTTAAGCCACCTCTATGCTCTCGAAAACAATTCGTCATTACATGAAACCTTCCTTGGTTAATCTTGTTTTGATACCAGCCAGGGTAGATGTACTATTATCTCTGCTACTTGGTTTAGTGGTCTTCATTGTTATTTTGACCTTGAATATGTCCCTTTTAACTTGACCTAAGTCTATTTACTCACCTCATAACTCTATTAATTTCATATATATTCCTATGACAAATCCATGTGTGATCAGATTGTTTGAAATGTGTTGCGCAAATACATTACACGATTCAGACAAATTACATCTTCTTATTGCTTTATCCGACATAGAAATGTCAAAATAATGATATACAACCTAGGAGGGAAACAAATGATAATTAAGAAGTTAGTTGAAACACCTCATAAGTATATTTATTATGATCAGATCGTTCAGGGGTATTTTCCTGACGGCTTTTTTTCGTTACACGCTGAACCTTGCCTCATCAATTATGCCGATAATAGGCCCAAAGAAGAGGGAAGGTGTAATATGATATTAGAAACGTCACTCCATGTAACGAACATCTTTTCGACTGAGAATTCACTGCTCGGAGCCGTGTTTCCCACTCAGAATACAAAAGACTGCAAAATTCCAAAGACTGTAATTTATTAGATCTTTATGAACCGGATGTGAAGTGTAATATGTGATATTTCTATTTGCTTTCATGAATAAATTCTCATGGACTATGGAGTAATACTAACAAGTATTTAAAACTAAGAAATCTGCAAAATATTTCATAAATCAAGGATCCGAATAGTCTTCTCCTAAAGATGATTGACTTAGCCTTACAAAACTCTTAACATTTATCAGGATAAAATCAGTGAAACACTTTATGTTTGATTGTCTGCTTTCACCTAATAGGAACACAAATTTACCGTTCTATTGAAACAAGAGAAACTGTCAGTTTACATAGAAATTTTAATAGATGGAATTCTTGAAATAATAGAAAAGATTTGTAACTCAGGTGGATGATTTGCAATTGATAGTGTTCTCTGAGCTCCTTGGTTTAATTGCGGAGCTTTCATCGTCTTTCTGGATGACATTGTTTAGAAGAATTCAAACACATTGTAGCACACCAGAGTTGAAAAGAATGGAAGAAAGATACTTACAAATGGTGTTCAAGAAGAATGGTTATCCAAAACATTTCATCAAAAAGTGTTTAAAATCGAATGAAAGCACCAACAAAGAACCATCACCAAAGACCAAAAAGCAATTCATCCTACCATATATCAGAAACATCTCTGAAATAACGGCTAGAATAATGAAACCGTTTGATATAGATGTAGCACACAAACCAGCTGAATCGCTTAATTCCATCTTATGCAAACCAAAAGATCCGATAGAAAAGGGAGATAAAATTAACACCATTTACAAAATAAATTGTGTGAACTGTAACAAACATTACATCGGCCAAAGTGGGCGTCCCCTTCGAATAAGAATCCAGGAACACAAATCAGCCGTGAAAAGACATGATATAAATTCTTTAGTATCAATACATTCAGACGATCATGGACATCAATTTGATTGGGATAATGTCAAAATCTTAAACAGAGGAAACACCAAATGTGCCAGAGAATTCCTAGAAGCCTGGTACTCAAATGAAAACGCAATTAATAAACACGTTAACATAAATGAAATATACCAACTAATAAGAAATAAATCAGGTGATCAGAAAGTTTAAAATCCCAATCAATATAAAACGGTCAATAAATATCTAAAGATGGTTACCGGGAGACTCATAAAGAAATTTAAATCATTTCACTTAATCCTAAATACTGCGCTGAAGATGTCGTCCAGAAAGACGATGAAAGCTCCGCAATTAAACCAAGGAGCTCAGAGAACACTATCAATTGCAGATGGAATTCTTATCAACATTTACTAAGAGTAATCTTTTCTACCAACACTACTCATTGGTTCAGTATTCCTTTAATCTTAGTAACCAATGATGCCTTTGTCAGAGCTCTTACAAAACATAAAAAGACATAAAGCCATTTAGTTTATGTGTTGTATTCAGTTTAAATACAGAAGAATCAATTTTATTACATCAGTCACGCAATTCATTTAATCGTCACTTTCATTACATACTTTGTTTTTTTTTGTCGCTTAAAATTAGTTTTTAAATAGTTACATTTAAGAACCAATCCCTAGAAGAATTTAAAAAGGCATAATTTACACTAATTTTTAGTTATGCTATGCTGATTATCATCATCATTGAATTGCATCCATTTACTTTAAGTGGTTACTTAATTACTTTTCGAGTTGTCACGAGTGTCTGGTTAACAATGATAATTCAAATTAAAATTCTAGTAAATTCAGCTGGAATATATCCACTGCTTGTGTCCATTTGATTAAATATTGGCGATTAGTGTTGGAATGTGTCCGGAGAAGTGATTGTGTGCCCAACTTTCTGTTATCCCGAAATAGCCTGCGATTGAGTCCCTTATCGGAGCTATTGACTGATATTTAACTAAATCAGGAAACAAAGTGAATATGAAAACTGCGTTTGTCATAATCAACAAACAGAGGAATTGAGTTTAACTTGGATTTGTTCAAATTAAAGCTCAGGTTTATGTTAAACTCTGTAAAAGTCAGAAGAAGAGGGAAATGCGTCAATATTTTCTTAAAATTTCAGAATTCGCCTGTCTACCTTTCTCAATAGTATTAAAAACAAGACTGTCAAAAGTTGAAAGATATTCAGAAAACTAATGTCCAGTCATCAGAAGCTGCTCGATTTGGTTACTCTATCTCAAATGTTATCAGTCTGGAGATTCCCAAGTAACTAAACATTTTAGTAAAGTGGCTTGAATTTTTCAGTTTCTTCATTTATTTACTTTGTTTTATTTGTTTGTGTTCTGAACAGAACACAGGGCTACAAGCTTCACTTTTGAAGTTCCAGTGTAACAACAGAAGACAAGGGCCAGGCAACAGATCGTTTTATTATGAAAATCAACACGTATTTATACATCTTTCAACTACATTATTATAGACAAGCGCAGTCATCTGATTGGTTGTTTAGGTAGACAAACGCAGGCTTCTGATTGGTTGTTTCGGATTCCTTGACAAATAGAGTTCTCTCTGCGAATCATATTCTGCCACGTTAACTTTGCTGTGATTGGTTGTTGACTCAGGCTTGTTCATATTTTCTCACGGCCCATATTAGTGACCTAGACCTTAACGTAGATTAGTGCCAACCAATCGGCTAGCAGCCTGCTCTCACCACACCAGCAGTACTGGTGTTTATTATGGATTGAAGTGGCTAGTCTGATGCCCAGTCTTCTGTCTTTTTCGGACTTACAACTGATTAGGGAAGGTAAAGGTGAGTGCCAGTCAGGAATCGGACCATCGACTATATGCAGAGTTGCCGAGCATCCTAAGTCTGAACCACCAATACGGACATATTTCTCTGTTACGCAGTCTTAAACCGTTTATGACTCCTAGGATGTGTATATCTAATCTCCGATATACAGTTAGCCGCAGTAATAACTCATTCAGCCAGATGATACATTAATACACACAACGGGTGATATTTGACTTTTAGAAATGTAGAAGCATCATAATTAGTATAAAAATAATTAAAGAATTGCAAAACCTCATTAAGGTATTATTCGATAATGACTGTTTACGGGTGGTGTGCTTGGACGTTAAGCTACCTAAACTTCCATCTATATGTTGCATCTAATTTCTCGTATATTATCAAAGTATGGTCTAAAATCATGTTATTCACTCTCGCGAAATTTTGAAATGTTTAAGACTGAGTAACTTTCAAGTTTTTAGAAAACCTAGAAAAACATCCCAGAGGTCGGCAAACATAATTAAAACGCACATTTATACATCACACTGCTGCTCCTGTTATCAGTAGAACCAACTGTCCTTCTTTTGCCCAACAAGATTTTGCATCTCTTATCTCTTTTATTCTCTTATACTTATTACAATGCAGCTCTAATCACAGTTCAATAAACTTGGCTTCATGATCTTTTTTCAGGTATATATATATATATATGAATCCCTCTTAATGTCAGACAGTTAAATCCACCTTCAAGAAAAAACGTGATCTACACGAACTCGTTCGGCCACATGATGCTTGAAGCATAAAGAGTACTGAGACAGAAAATAAGTCATGCATTAACTACATCGGAGTAATCCTTTCATTTTTAGTCATTTGGTCGTCGCACATTTTATCGATTGCTAATGAGATGTTCCTTCTAACCTTCTATATTAAGAAGTTAAGGCAACCAGGTATCACTCAACCTGTACTTTTACAATTTCTTAACGCTTACGTATTACCTATTGTTCTTTATTGCTCCCTTGTGTTCTTTCATGGGCCACTCAAGAATTAATGTGTCATACTTAGAAGAGTATTAAAGGTTGTCAGTAGGGCTGATGGTGTCCCTTTATGACAGCTCGTTATTACTGTAGTCAAGAGATATCGGAATTCAGGCAAAAAATAGTCTAAATCTGTATTCCCAGATTCTCAACACCCTCTTTATTCGTAAATCTTTCCTTTCATCTGATCAGATAGGACTAAAAATTACTGTACAAGATCATATGCTCGCAAAACTTTGTACGAAAGCTCAGCAATATTATATTCGGCCCATGTTCGGCGAAACAGAGAGAGTTTTAAGCATGAAACTTATAACTTATTATGTAATTATCAAAATAAACGGCTGTTTGGTCTTCCTCTATTTTTAGTTAATGATGACACTATTTCTATTCGTTTATCATTATTACCATTTCATAATCTTTGTAAATTTCTAACTTTATTGTTACTGTAAGTATCAAGACCGTTTATATTATCAATTTTGGCTACCTATACCACGTAATGGTTTTACCGTTAAGTACATTAGATGGAATGTCGTACCAGATTCTGATAATTCCACACTGTATCATAAGTAATATTCAGGAATAAAGCCAATCATTACTATTGCCATCCTGTGAAATTTAATAAACACTTCAGTAGCGTCAAACACCTACCCAATCATCTTTCGGAAAGGATGTTCATATATATCTATGTATACTAAAGTCTGATTACTAAAGAAAGACTCATAGTAGTACTGAATAGAACTTATAGTGCAGCCAAACTAATTTTCATAGAAAAAGAGATATTTATGTTGCCCTGTAAACTCACCCAGCCTCTGAATACTAGTATCACATCTAAATGTACTTATCAACTTACATAAATTTGTGTTCACACGTATGTAAGAAGGACTCAACTATCCCTCCAAGTCAGGTTACAAAATACCTACTTTAAGATATTGCAAGAACAAATATAGTCTCCTGATTTCATTAACCCTGGAAATAGATTTCCAACATTAACTGTAACTAAAAAAAATTTACAAGAGGCTTCGATCATATGCATAAATAGGGTGATTATATGACGTATTACTTTTTTGAAGTGACACCACCTTTACCCAATGGGTATTAGGGCCTTCCAATAAACAGGCCAAAATATATCGCCATGAGTCCAGGAAAACTCAGTAATATCCGTTTAAATTTCCAAATTACTGCTTTCTTTAATTCATTCATTATATTGCGTAGATATCAGTATGGAGCAATGTTTTCTGATAAAAGTGAAGCAAATGTAAGTGGGTTCAAGTACATAATGTCATCGACATTATGCATGCCAGAAAAATATTTTAAATATAAATTTTCATATAAACAGCATTCAAAAAATATAGCTTGTCATTAACCCACCATAGCAACAGACTATGATGCTACAACTAGCGGGGATATAGGATGAAGTCACTCGCATAAATTCGTTGATCTTATCTCTAAGATGGCTGTTTTATCTGTTCGAAAATTACTTTTTAATACTTTAAATAGCCTTGGTAGTCCAGTCTTAGATCTAAGGTTCATTTTAATCTAAAATATCTTCACCTCTTTCCCGTTTTTATCACACCTTTTTCATACCTCTTACGTTTGATCATGACCTGTGAATTTTTTGACCTATATACTAGTAAAATTTTGATCATTTACGGTCCATTACCCTTTATATATAAATATGTATGACAAGTAGATGTAGCATCAGGTTGTCCAAAATATATTGCGCAAATACAGTACACGTTTAAGGTAAATTGCAATTGATTGTTTTGTCGAAGGGTAGTAATGATTATTATTACTTTTTGTTAAGTGTGTAAACTTTCATTAAACTTATTAGCTAAAAACAATTAATCAAATGTGTACCTTCTCAATTTGAAAATGCATTTTGTTAACGAAATATTACCAATAACAAAACTTATCATTATGTATAAACCATTGAATAGAATTATACTTTATTTGATCAGTAGTGCTCCTCAACTGCGGTTTTCACTTTTTTTCTCCTTTGTGTATTCATATCATCATTAAATGTGAATTGTTGCCTGACATTTTCTTCCACAAGTAATCATTTTCTTACAATTAAATTAGAAATTCTTTCAAGAGATCATGTTACTTAATAAGTGATTAATTGTTAATTAATTAATGACATTTAGACTATAGAAACAGAGACATAGGGTTGTGCAATGAAATTTCTTTCTATGCAGTTTTACAAATAGTTTAATACTATTAGATATCACTATCACTTCAATGTATAGCGCTTTTTTACACCAAAAACAGCAACCATGAACAAACGACCACGTGTATTTATGGTTAAAACAAGCCATATTGATTAAAATCTAATATGGCATTGTCTGCTTAGAATAGTTATATGGTTTAATACGTTTGAAAACATATTTCCAATGCATTCATTTCTTGTATAATATATAATATTAAGCGGATCAACTAACTGGTAATTTACGAAGATATTATACTGTATTGGAATCTGAAATCTCTCTTACCCTATGTCAGTCAACCTAATAAAACTTGCAATTGATCTGTCACTCAATAAGTAATCAAGGTGGGATTGGGAAGTAAGACAGTTCTCTATTACTCTGAAATTAGTGTGACTGTCTACAAAATTCTCTTAGAAAAAGTAATAAGAGTCGAATTTTCTGCATGAATACCTACTCAGTGCTCCTATATGGCTCAGAAACTTGGCCCACAAGTTAAAACTAGACTGCTACAGACTTTGATCAACATCTACCTTCGCTAGCGCTATAGTGAAGATCGAATGGTTGGTCAGAAACGACAAGAAATAAATAACTCTGCCATTGCAAAGCACCACCCACTGGAGAACTTATCGCTAAACTGAGAAATACGTGGAATAAAGTAGGGGTAGTATACTATGAGAAATGAACTTAAAAGCATTACATGTCTTGTTTTTTATCGAATGGAACCCTAATGATAAGCGACGGGTTGGGTGTTCGTCAGTGACGTACGAAAGATCCATTGAAGTGAAGATAAACGTCTACAGTTAGTCATGTGGCCCTTTGAATGTGATAACATAGACAGGAGTGGAATAAAGCTTTGTCGCTGATGTCCTGCGTCCCGCCAGAACTGAAAGTATTGAGTAATGGTAACAAGTAACCAAGCGGAAGCACAATATAAATGACAGTAAAATGAATTCTCAACGAAGGTGAAAGTGTTTGACTAATTCATGTAACCTGAATGATCTTCAACTTTAACAACTACCTTTTAAAGGAATTCAAGTGTAAATCAAATGTACGACTGATTTAATTACCGGAGTATGATTGATGAAATATTCATTCACACAACCTGAACCATCTATAATATATACGTGAAAACCTTATTTAGTACAGCAAATAGTAAAATTAGTGGCTCAGATTCGGATTATAATTGTAGGCTGCTACTTTTTTCTGGTTTCCAATTTCTCGATTCCAAATCCAGTAATTGGCTTTGACAAAATATTTTATTATTCTTACATTCTCACAGGAATTCAGTAATAAATGTTCAGACATTTTTAACATTTTTTTACAAATCGTTGACCAAGTTTTTAGAGACGTGTGTGTAACTAAAACCTACTTAAGATTTCATCGCGACTCTCTTTAAAATAATAAACACTCCAGAAGGCTTTTTTTAACTTCAGCTTATCAGTAAAGTCCCCGTTGTGGTCCAGAGGGTACATCTTAAACACCATGAACTAATGAAGTTTTGGATAACGTCTTTAATGAACTAGAACGCATAAAATAGAATCGATCTTAGAGAAGAAATTTAGAAAACAAGGTCATAATATGTGAGCTATCTGATACCATAGTTGACATCGAAACTGACTGCATGTAAGATCTTCATTAAGTAACTATGATGGGCGCGAGTTTATTGAAAGTAGATCCGAACTCTTTTAGCTTAGATCAGTTAAAAACTGTTATCGAAGTCTAACTTTAACGAAATGTACTGAAACGTTTGTTAGGTCTGCCACTTTGTAAGATTGCTTTGTACAAGTTCGACCACGGATTGATATCAGCTGAAGAACCAATGAAAACCACTAGGGAGTACAGGAACAGCTGTTTCATCCTAGTTTGGGAATCATCGGCATTAAGCACCCATTGGGGTTCGAACCCAAGACCTTCCAGCTACCAAACAAGGTCGTATATCATTCAGCCACTGGGATTTATTTCAATGGCCCATGAATTCCAACTTCTACCAATTTGTGATTCTGGTGCGACCACCAACCAGCGTCAGCGGTAGGAAATCCATCCTCACACTTGGCTGGTTGGACTTCACTGATCACGACTTCTTACTAGAACTCAATGACAATCAATTTTGGTGTAAAAGCGGACATGTACCACTGGGTCTTTCATACCTTATTATCATATAAATCTACAAATGTATATTAACGAAAGAATAAAGACTGACTTATTTCCATTAACTTATACATTCAACTGACTTTTACTAGTATTTTTTCCTATAGGTTGTCAAAATACATTTCGCTTAAGAGCTGGCTGATTTTGAGAACAAATTTCTCATGTTTGAATTTTATTAGTTTTGATAAGTTTGTTTCAGAGTGGCAGTAAGTATATGAGACAAAACGAAACTTTCTGACACACACGTACCAAGTGTCTTTTTTATAAACGTTTAGTTTCTGATTACTTATGCATTTTTTGAAACAATCGTGCAAGTCATTATATAGAAAATCTTTACCATTCTGTATAACTTCAAATTGGTATTTACTCCTGGTGAAGATAAAACAAATCTTAGTGTGTTTTCGCATGCAGAACAGCAAATAGCTGTGTAAAACATACGACCGAGCATCTTTAAAACATTTAAATGTAAAATTCAAAGTGACCAAAGCGTTGCTTTAAACCAGAGTGCATTAGATAGCTATTTGTTGTTATTTCGGAACCCCTCAGCATTGCGAACTCATGACGTCATGGGGAATTGAATCATGAACCTATGAGTTACAAGATCAAACTAGCTGAGCACTCAGCCATTTATGTCGGAATTCGTGATATAACGCTACCCTCAATCAATGCCTTTGACAGGCTTCCACTTCACCTTGACGTAGTGAATCTCACTGACCACGACTTCTTAAGACATCCATCCGACAGCCATCTGTCAGCTGTAGATTCATATTTACATGACAAAATGAAGCAAATTTTCACAAAACCTATGATCTTAATAGTAATACAAAATCACATAAGTCTGTGATGAGAATTTTTTCTTAAAATAATAGCCCACTAAAACGCCCACTGGTAATTTCACCCAATTGTATGAAATTTACAATATTACAAATTTATCATAATTTATTTAACATTGTTTGTTTACTAATTTTGTAAATAGCCGCAAACTAAGTTACAACATCTTTCTTTTTCTCTCTCTCTCTCTCTCAAGTAAGTACATAAGATAAATGCAAAATGGTTTAATTTTCGCTATCATATCGTCTCTTTATATATTATCTAAAGTGAAGAGTATGCACAAGCATAATGAAACACGCACATAAAAATTCAAAATAAAACATATTATGCGAATTGAACCTCCTATTTTGAAACTGTGGAGTTTTTATTTTCATAAGTTTAAAACACAGAAAGATTTATGCTGGCTTTCTCAAGTTCTACAGTGATAAAAGTTAGATATTCGGTGAGTGAATGAATGAATGAATGAATGATTGGTTTTTATCCTGACAGGATCAAAGTGTTTGTGAATTTATCACATAAAAAGTTGTTTCTGTAGCCTTATATAACCGCCATAAATTATTCTTTTAAATTTTCTATTGGTAGTAATGCCAAGGATTTAGATTTGTCCTATTTGTAATTACCGCATCAAAATATTACTATGCAACAAGTCATGTTACCGTCTTTAAAGTCTAACTTGGAACAGATTCCACTCAAGAGAAAATCCTGAATTTTGATCCCGAATGAAGATTAACAAGGAGAAATAATAAAATCAAATATAGGGAATTGGCGGAAGTTCGAATTCATGAGCCACTGGATTTCACTCGACCGGCTGAAACGTCAACAGGCTCACTGCACAACCAATACACTCCTTAGTGCGTCGGTGGCACAGTGGTTAGGACTCTCGCCGACCATGCACATGGTCCGAGGTTCGATCCCCTGCCGACGCACACTTGATATCTATGGTCGGCCTGCAAAATTTGGGCTACCGATATCCATGCTGAAAATTCCATACTTGTACCGAAAATACAGTGTGGAATCAAGCTGTAAATCAAAAAGCAAATTAGTTCGCTCATGGATGCGTATTGATGAAGAGTCACAGACTAAAATGAAACGGCTGTCAAGTACTCCATGGCTAACATTGGCTACCTAGCCTATTACAATTTGCGATCACTTTTCATATTAATTAAATCCCTGTTAAATTGAAACCTGAAAATAAGAAAACTAAGCTATGAAGTATGATAGAAAATGCTGGAAATCTGAAGGATGAAATATCATTTTTCCCTATAATAAAGACGATTGTCTGCTAAGGCAGACATTTTTTGAAGTTTTTGTGTTCTTTGAGCTAGACAGCATTAGTGTGAAGCATCCAATACCTGTCTAGATAAAATCTTCAGTGAAAATATAAAAATGCAATTGAACTTATCTGAGTTATCCATGGATGATATAACTATATATCCTGACAAGCTTCGAAGTGATTGACTGTCAATTTGCATCAGTCGTGAACATTTTTATTCACTAGGAATTTGACTTTTCTCATGATAGAGCTTATTCTCTACTGGTTGAATAATTTAATCCACAGTAGAATCTACTGATCACTGATGAATTTGAGTGCCAGGTTTCTGAGGTTTCTTGATATAAGAATAAAACTTATGCACCGTGGAGGAATGTAATTCCATTATGGGTAAAATTTATTTTGATAAATTCCCACAGTGTTATACTTTAATATTTACTAATAACGTTTCAAGCACAATTTATTGCTCATAATCTCAGGTGTTTTAAGAGGTTTTTACTATCAAAAATTTCTACATTTCCCAAGTAGAAATGGTATCTATAGTCGTCTAAATACACCCATACGAAGGAATACATACCCTGTCCTTTGACATCTAGTCCATGTTCTTGGACTGATAGCCTAAGCTAACGCGCATTTAGACCAATACACAGTGCGTCGGTGGCACAGCGGTTAAGACGCTCGCCGACCCTGCAAAAGGTCTGGGGTTCGAGCCCCGGCCGGCGCACACCTTTACCTCGGTAAGCCAGTAGTGAGACTGGTAAGGAGGAAAGGTTGGGCATGAGGCTAGCAACCCCATCCTGTAAAAAATCAACGCTGCTACGGAATCTTCAAGCCTATAGCTTGGAGCCCTATGTTCCACTGGGAACGTGAAGGAAAAAAACTGCTTATCACAAGTTGTACAGATGACGCTGATGTTATCTTCTTTTGATTTTGGTTCTTCTGGTTTGCATATTATTAAATGAAGTGATTGTATTACCTAGTGTGCAATACCTATTTTGAATGGTTTTAATACCCCAGTTGTCATTTGGACGTTGATTTCTTTCCGGTAGTTTGATTCCAATTTCCGCCAACCGGCGATAATAAGCACAACCGCCAGCTAATGTCAGACAAGAAGACAATTACTCGCCTGCGATACTGTTAAGCGGTTGCGCTAAATATCGCAGAAGCCTGAATTCTCGGATCACCGGATCGAGTCCCAGTCGCCAACCACGCATATGGTCCACGGTTCGAGCCCCCAATGACGCACACCTGATATCTATGGTCAGCCTGCAAAATTTTCGCTACCGATATCACATGCTGAAAATTCCATACTTGTACCAAAAATACAGTGTGAAATCAAGCTATAATCAAAAAATAAAAATTAGGTGAAATTTAATCCTATTTTCAGGAAGTTTCCCTTTCCAATCGAAAGTGTGTGTGTGTCTGTTTGAAGGGTTGGGATTTATCCTTGTTGAACAACTGAATACATCGTTATTTGTGTGTATCTCAAGAACTTTCTTCAGTATACCCACATAATATAAATCCTATTAAAAGTAACACAGACTTGTATAAACTGGTTGAAAATTTTAATTGTTTAAATAAGAATTTGTCATTGTGAATTTTCTGTTTGAAAGTTGATTGAATTTGAGAAATATTTAAAATTGACAGTGATTCTTTAAAATATTCTAATGAAACTTTATACATTAACACTTTTAGCTCATGTTAATCTTAGTGAACATTTTTGGATCTTACTAAGTGATTTCTCAGTATCGTCCTTTTTTCTTCATAATGTTCAAGTTAATAGGACTGCGCTATGTATAACCAACGATTGTTTAACCTACTGAATTGACATTATCATAATTTGTTATCTCAAAAGAACGATATAAGTTTTTCATGTGTTTATTTATCTTTCTAAATTTAGCTGATTATAAAAATGAAAAACGAATATAATGAGATAGCGAATCAGATATCGACTCATTGGTATATCTGTTATATGTAATAGAAAATATACCATCAGAAACTGAGAATAAAAGCCTGTGAAAATAAATTCTTGGTATACATTTTACTTGATTTGAATTATTGACAAGAGCATAAATAATTCTTGGAAATTTTGTATTAGTCTGACAATTTCTTATTTTTAAATATCGGTTCACAGGGATTTACGTTATTCCGTGTTAGATTGAGGGATAGAATGACGCCTGGCTGAAGCAACTGCTATCAAACGACTTAAACCAAATCTATGTACGCAGAAAGAGACAGTGGTGAATCTTGCACTGCCCTGGTGATAACAAAATATACAACTTTTATGAGTCACCCTTTTTCTTGTTTAGAAAACTCTACTCTCTCATCTAAACATGACTCAACCTACCTTACTCTTTTCTTTTTTTCCTATTGGCTATTAGATAAGACGTTTTCTTTAGTTGCATAATCTATTTTTTGTTATGCGCTTTCTAGCTAAACCTTGTTTCTATACACACACATATATACGCAACTCTGTTTTTTTGTTTCCAAGCCTAAATGCCTAATTATTCTATAAAAGTCAGTGTTTCTAACTCCTAATTAGTTATATCATTCCGGATTAATATTACTTTAACTTCATACCAATTACTCCTTATGATCGTGGAAAATTATGTTCAAATCTTTAATGTAATCAGTTGAGAAGAATCCTCGAAATAATAAAAAGATGAGCTCATATTATCCTGGTATAATTGTTGTTCTTGCTTTGTTCAAGAACGGCATCAGTTAGGGAAAAATTGAAAATCAAAGAGGCAACCCCATAACCTAAACGTTATGGGTTCAATCCCTCGGAGGTTTCACATGTGTGCATTGGTGAAGAGTTCCAATGTGCTAGGAAATAACAGTACAGCACTCCCAGTGTTTAATGCTTCTCTACTGGACACTATTTGATGACAGGAATAATAAATCAATTTAGAAGGTATTTCATTAGTTTTTTTTGGTATTCAGTTGAAAGTCACACTAAAGAATAGTATTTTTGACCACTGAGTTTACGACATTAAAAATTTCGCAATGTTAGTCTCTTAACTCCAGCAGTTATGAAACTTACAAAATTTTACATATAGTGCTGGTAGATAACAGAAATGCTAAGTACTCAAAAATCCTCTGAGCTCAGTGAAAACACACGATTTAATTAACGCGCATAAGACATTTAGATCTGTTAAGATCACATGTATCACCTAAGATATGTGTTGTTGTAAATTCACTTCAAAGCCATACAATTTTTCAGAAGGCTGGTAAATACGATGTAGAATTACAACGGGGGGTAAACGTTATTGTTACGTAGTAACATAGTGAATTAAAGTGTATGGTTAATGACAATGTTTGAAAAATTGAGAATCATCTTACTTGATCAAGAGTGATGGCAGTCAGTTAGCTAAGTGGCGAATAACCGTCGGGAAATAGTTGATGAGAAACAAGGGAAAAGGCAGTTTAAAGTTGGTCGCAAAAACATAGAAACAATGTAACGAACTACATTATACAATTATTAAAGAAAACAAAAAGAGAAAACAACTAGTACTGAGACGCTTGAAGTGAAAGAGACTGGATAAAATATTTCTGGACACAAACTTAAGGTTTCTCCTTGTGTATTAGCCTGCATCAAAAACAAGCAATGAGGATTAAATTGGAAGATTTGCAAATGTTAGAACAGTGAGATACATGTCACGAGAAATGGGTAATTACCACGAAATTATTTGAAATATTCAAATAAGTATCGATACCGTATATGTAGGACCATCACCTGGGGATTTTTAAGTCAGTTACTCTGCCACAGTAAAGTGGGTATCACATAAGAATTTCGTATTACTTCTCAGTGCAATAATCTTAGTAAGGCCAACTTCATCATGACGGTAATTCGAGAAGCTTTGATTTTTGTGAGTCGCAGAGTTGAAGGATTTAACCATTTATCCAGATGACGAGTCCCAGATAGGACGAAATGCGCATCCTGGACTCCACTGCTAGTCACCATCCACCAATTAAATACTGATTAAATGTACAGACAACGTCGAAGCATCTGCACAAGAAGCCGACATGTCACCCTGAGACCGAGCACTTCGGCCCAATCAATCGACGGGAAAATCTCAAATTCAATTAAAAAGATAAGGTTAATATGTAGAAAGTTATTTAAAATATCCAAATAGGCGTCAGTTTTGTAAGTAGAATAGTGATGGCGGGATTTTTAGGTCAGTTACTCTGCCACACTTGACATCACATAATAGCATTTGCATTTCTTCCGAGTACCATAGTGTAGTACGACCAACTTAGTCATGACGGTAATTCGAGAAGCTTTGATTTTTGTGAGTCGCAGAGTTGAAGGATTTAAGGATTCATACTAATGTGGAGGGTAAATGAAGACAACATTCATTAAGTTCGCTCTCAAGACTCTTTTTTGTATAGGATTATTCCTTCTCTTATTTCCAAGGGGAATACTAATAAATTCACCTTTATTTTCACAGACTACTACAACTCTCGAATATCTAGTAGTATTTAGAAGCTAAGAAGGAAAATCCTGATTTTCTTACTTTTAAGATTCGTTCGCACATATTCAAGTTATTACAAATTCCACGATTACTTGAATATCTAATCTAATAAATGTACACTTTTATATGTACATATAAACACAAAAAAGAGACTGTTATACCCACAAAGGGAATCAGTTTAGATAACACCTACATATAACAATTTAGTCTACTGTAAATAATTAGTTAATTAATTAATTCACTGTAATTTAATAAACAATAACAAGTGAATCAGTCATCAGATTGAATTGAGTATTATCATCAATTAGATAATCAAGTAATGCGTTAGAAAAGAAAAAGAACAGTAACATAGAAGCAAACTCAGCCATGTGAAAATCTTGTCTATTCAGACTTATTACATAAGACCAATAAATATAACTTCATATTAAACGAAAATTTTTCTAAGAGAATATTTTAAACATTGGAAGGCATATTACCTGAAGAGAATGTGCGGCTTCTTATCGACTGACTTACTGGATTGTGGATCTATACTTTCATAGAACTAAAGAGCCTAAATGTGCTCATCAACCGTAGTCACAAAACTGAATAATATATCGAATGTTTCTACTTTGAAAGAATGATGATTGAATGTATGTGCTGTAAGATAACTTAGTATACTTCTTTGTTTGTGTAGATCGGAAATTTTGAAGTTATAATACCTCCATACTGCTTCAAAATAGTGTTTATAAGTCATTGTGTTATTCAGAGAAGACGTCGTGGGAGCAGTGTTTAAGCAAAGGCTTTATAAAGATATAAAACGAACTGGTTATGCTGCGGCACTGGTATTCTCAAACATCACCAAAAAGGTACTGCGTATGTTTAGTAAATACCAAGCGGCCATCCTAGACACAGCTAGTCGAATTTATATCAGTTCGGCTGTACTTGTGAAAGCAAATGCATAGGCTGTACGAAAAAGCATAACCAAGAATATGTCTAAATGGCTTACATGAATAGAAGCAAAAATGCCTTGGAGCTCGGTGGTGAAACATCTTGAGGACTATCAAGTTTTTCACTCTCTTGCGAGTAAAAACACAGGCAGAAAGATAATTGCAATAAGTGAGGCCTGTGCCCTTACAATCTACAGGGCAACAGTGTTCATTTTGATTCTGCTGTGGTAGTTCTTCCCAGTTTGTCGACTCTCCTTATCGCGTCATATTAGTACTTTTTTCTAAACAGATATTCATGGTTACAGGATTTCATCATGAGCTGTCATTGGTTAGAGAATCATTGGAAGACCTGGGAGTACTGGACAGCTGTTTGGGACTCTTCAGCAGTACGCACCCACTCCACAGGGTTCAAACCCAGAACCTTCTGGTTACAAGGCGAGCTCGAATACGATTAAGCCACTTGGACCCAATCCAATGGCTCATGAATCCAACCTTTGCCAATTCACGACATCTGTCCTATTTTTACTTCTAATTTGTTTCATTATAATAAGTATTATCTTCTGTATATATAACTCAGTGTCACCACTCTCCCTCCGATAATTAGATATTTATTAACACAATCTCATAACTGAACTGCAATCCATTATAATCACTAACTTTGAAGCACTTTCACCCGTTCTCTGTATGAATTAAGCCTGTAAGACACCAGTGAAATATGGGTCATCAACATCATATCTTCATTTCATTCTTTTTTCTGCAGTCGTCTATAGTTGACTCCGCGTTGTCAATAAGTTCTTATCTCCTTCATATCAACCTCGGATTCAAGCCCAACTTATCATTTTTCATTTGTATACCACTTGTTGACTTGTCATGCAGTGTAACTCAACAGTCTCTTCAGTGCGTGTCCCATCTATCTTCAATTTTTTCTGAACATTTGTTGGATAATAGGTTCTTCGTTGGTTCGTTACCAGAGTTCTTTGTTGCTAATTCTTTCCAGCGCGCCATCTGATCTTCACTATGTAGCCACTGGAGGCGGCTGTTTATGAAAAACTGCAGTTTGCTGAGAATGTTTTTGGTGATATGTAAAGTCTCGGAACCATGGAGAACCAAATCTCCTTCTTTATGTGAACAACGCATTAAGAAGACAAATTTCGCGAGATGATATCATTTCGTAGTTTCTTTACAACCGCTTTACAACTAACATGGTTAACAATGATAAAATAAAGTTCATGAAATTTACTCAGTTAAATAAAAACAAAAGTACATACTAATGACCAATCATATTAAGATAGGTCATGCAGTCCAGGGTAGGCGAAGATTGAAGTCTATTGATTTTTGTACACACAGTTTAGGCTGTATGTGATTAATCCAAAGTGCTTCCATCACCTTCAATAACCTTGAATTAGAGTTATGTGAAATAATTGTGAAACAGTCATTAATATTTATTTTGTGACCAGACATTAATAAGTGTTTTGCAATGGATGATGCTGGATTTCTATTAAGATTAATCGCGTTGGGATTTTCGATATGGTTTACTAGCCATTTTGGAATATGTTCTTTTCGACGACATTGGAACATTCTGTTAGTTCTACCTATATAGGTGTCACCGCAGCTGCAGGTGAACTTGTAGATACAGTTTGAAGTAGAGTCCACAGAATTTCGTCCTTTAATCGTAGGAACAGGGATCGAAAATGTTCGGCAAGTGAGAAAAAGAGATGCGGCGTAGAATGTGCGTTTGATGGCTGATCGAAGTCTTTGAGTTGTCAACTGCATAATCTGGTCGCCCTTGAATGGTAGATTAATAAAGATGGCTTTCTTTGGTACAGAAGCTGTCTTTTCGAGATGTGGTTTTTCTTTGCTGTGACAAGTGATAAAGCTCTCCGGATAACCATTAGCTAATAAAACTGAATGTACATGTCGAAGCTCATCCATCAGTGTGTCACTCGTGCATATTTTTCGGGCCCTTGAGAACAAACATTTCACTAGGGAACGTTTATACTGGATAGGAACAAAACTGGTAAAATGAAGATATTGTCCAGTCCATGTTTGTTTACGAAAAATAGAGCGCTGAATCGTTCCATCATTTCTCCTAGTCATAGTAATATCCAGGAAACCAAGTTTGTTATTCGATTCTAGTTCGGAAGTCACTCGAATATTTGGATGAATATGATTAAATAGAGTAATGAAGTTTTCAATAGATTCACTATTATTACCAATAATAAGAGTATCATCAACATAACGTTTATACAGCATAAATCCTCCAAGCATACCTTGCATTTGTTTCTCTAATTTCGACATAAATATATCTGCTAACAGGGGCCCCAGAGGGCTCCCCATCGCAACACCATCGATTTGTTTATATGCCTTTTCTTGGAATGTGAATCTAATATTTTCTGTACACATTAAGATTATGTCTTTGATGTAAGTGACGGGAATGGGTAAGTTTATGCCATTGCTTGTGATGTAATCGCAAATAAAATCAACAGTTTCATGAAGGGGAACATTGGTGAATAAAGATTCTATGTCAATTGAACACATAACCTTTTCCTTAATGTTCAAGGTGTCCAGCATTTCTGTAAGATCAAATGAACTTTTTACAGAATGATTTGATAATGAGTCTCTTACAGGCGTAAGGACCTCTGTAATCCATTTGGCGATTTTATGATAAGGAGAATTTGACATGTCTAAGATGGGTCTCAGTGGGTTCCCAGTTTTGTGGATCTTCGGAAGACCATAAAGCTGAGGAGTATGTGACCCAATTGGTTTAAGTTGTTTATAAAGTTTTTCATTTATAAAACCATGCATCAGTAAAATCTGAAGCTGTCGATTGATCTGCTTTTCCACAAGCAGCACGTTATCAGTAGCATTGTCCAGCAGAAATTTGGACTGATCTTTGAGGATATCGTTCATTTTATTTTGATAATCCGATTTGTTCATAATGACAACGCCTTCTCCCTTATCAGGTTTAAGGATCACAAGATTATCTTTTTGGATTAATTCCTTAAGTGCGGCGTGGTGTTCTTTTGATAAACCATTTTTCTGGTGTATTCTAGCATTTAGAAATTGATGAGAAATGTCCACCAGTTTAACTTTAAACCAGTCCAGATTATCTTTATTAGAGGGAGTTAAATCAGAGATTTGGTCATACAGGTTTTCATACTGTGACTGGACTTCCATTTTGTTAATTTTCATGGGAATAGTTTTGTACTTCATTCCATAAGATAATGCTTCCAACTGTAGTTGGGATAGAGTGCATGTAGATAAATTAATTATATGTTTGTGGATATCTTGAGGAAATTCCAAAGTATGATTTGAGTCTTTCAAAGATTTTGTTAATTTTTCTTCGGTAGAACTTATGGTCTTTTTTACCATATCATTGCAAAATACTGTGAATTTAATTCGACATACTAAAGATAAATTATCCAAAACGGGATTTAGTCTTTGGTGTGTTTCAATAAATTTCGAAAGTTTGTCATTAATTTCATCAATTTCTAATTCAGCAAGATGCTGAAGGTTGGAGAGTGAAGATTTTGACTTATTCCGACGTAGTGATTTGTAAAATGATATAGGATAATGTTTATTTTCTATGCAGTTGCGATAAAACCTTAATCGTTCACGCTGAATTACAATTTTACATCTCAGATTTAGAAGACGGTTCAGAAGTCTTATAGTATCTTTCGGGAGCCTTCGTTTGAGAAAATTAAAACAATTAGTCCCTTTGATAAATTTGAACAAGGCATTAAGAAGACAAATTTCGCGAGATGATATCATTTCGTAGTTTCTTTACAACCGCTTTACAACTAACATGGTTAACAATGATAAAATAAAGTTCATGAAATTTACTCAGTTAAATAAAAACAAAAGTACATACTAATGACCAATCATATTAAGATAGGTCATGCAGTCCAGGGTAGGCGAAGATTGAAGTCTATTGATTTTTGTACACACAGTTTAGGCTGTATGTGATTAATCCAAAGTGCTTCCATCACCTTCAATAACCTTGAATTAGAGTTATGTGAAATAATTGTGAAACAGTCATTAATATTTATTTTGTGACCAGACATTAATAAGTGTTTTGCAATGGATGATGCTGGATTTCTATTAAGATTAATCGCGTTGGGATTTTCGATATGGTTTACTAGCCATTTTGGAATATGTTCTTTTCGACGACATTGGAACATTCTGTTAGTTCTACCTATATAGGTGTCACCGCAGCTGCAGGTGAACTTGTAGATACAGTTTGAAGTAGAGTCCACAGAATTTCGTCCTTTAATCGTAGGAACAGGGATCGAAAATGTTCGGCAAGTGAGAAAAAGAGATGCGGCGTAGAATGTGCGTTTGATGGCTGATCGAAGTCTTTGAGTTGTCAACTGCATAATCTGGTCGCCCTTGAATGGTAGATTAATAAAGATGGCTTTCTTTGGTACAGAAGCTGTCTTTTCGAGATGTGGTTTTTCTTTGCTGTGACAAGTGATAAAGCTCTCCGGATAACCATTAGCTAATAAAACTGAATGTACATGTCGAAGCTCATCCATCAGTGTGTCACTCGTGCATATTTTTCGGGCCCTTGAGAACAAACATTTCACTAGGGAACGTTTATACTGGATAGGAACAAAACTGGTAAAATGAAGATATTGTCCAGTCCATGTTTGTTTACGAAAAATAGAGCGCTGAATCGTTCCATCATTTCTCCTAGTCATAGTAATATCCAGGAAACCAAGTTTGTTATTCGATTCTAGTTCGGAAGTCACTCGAATATTTGGATGAATATGATTAAATAGAGTAATGAAGTTTTCAATAGATTCACTATTATTACCAATAATAAGAGTATCATCAACATAACGTTTATACAGCATAAATCCTCCAAGCATACCTTGCATTTGTTTCTCTAATTTCGACATAAATATATCTGCTAACAGGGGCCCCAGAGGGCTCCCCATCGCAACACCATCGATTTGTTTATATGCCTTTTCTTGGAATGTGAATCTAATATTTTCTGTACACATTAAGATTATGTCTTTGATGTAAGTGACGGGAATGGGTAAGTTTATGCCATTGCTTGTGATGTAATCGCAAATAAAATCAACAGTTTCATGAAGGGGAACATTGGTGAATAAAGATTCTATGTCAATTGAACACATAACCTTTTCCTTAATGTTCAAGGTGTCCAGCATTTCTGTAAGATCAAATGAACTTTTTACAGAATGATTTGATAATGAGTCTCTTACAGGCGTAAGGACCTCTGTAATCCATTTGGCGATTTTATGATAAGGAGAATTTGACATGTCTAAGATGGGTCTCAGTGGGTTCCCAGTTTTGTGGATCTTCGGAAGACCATAAAGCTGAGGAGTATGTGACCCAATTGGTTTAAGTTGTTTATAAAGTTTTTCATTTATAAAACCATGCATCAGTAAAATCTGAAGCTGTCGATTGATCTGCTTTTCCACAAGCAGCACGTTATCAGTAGCATTGTCCAGCAGAAATTTGGACTGGTCTTTGAGGATATCGTTCATTTTATTTTGATAATCCGATTTGTTCATAATGACAACGCCTTCTCCCTTATCAGGTTTAAGGATCACAAGATTATCTTTTTGGATTAATTCCTTAAGTGCGGCGTGGTGTTCTTTTGATAAACCATTTTTCTGGTGTATTCTAGCATTTAGAAATTGATGAGAAATGTCCACCAGTTTAACTTTAAACCAGTCCAGATTATCTTTATTAGAGGGAGTTAAATCAGAGATTTGGTCATACAGGTTTTCATACTGTGACTGGACTTCCATCTTGTTAATTTTCATGGGAATAGTTTTGTACTTCATTCCATAAGATAATGCTTCCAACTGTAGTTGGGATAGAGTGCATGTAGATAAATTAATTATATGTTTGTGGATATCTTGAGGAAATTCCAAAGTATGATTTGAGTCTTTCAAAGATTTTGTTAATTTTTCTTCGGTAGAACTTATCGTCTTTTTTACCATATCATTGCAAAATACTGTGAATTTAATTCGACATACTAAAGATAAATTATCCAAAACGGGATTTAGTCTTTGGTGTGTTTCAATAAATTTCGAAAGTTTGTCATTAATTTCATCGATTTCTAATTCAGCAAGATGCTGAAGGTTGGAGAGTGAAGATTTTGACTTATTCCGACGTAGGGATTTGTAAAATGATATAGGATAATGTTTATTTTCTATGCAGTTGCGATAAAACCTTAATCGTTCACGCTGAATTACAATTTTACATCTCAGATTTAGAAGACGGTTCAGAAGTCTTATAGTATCTTTAGGGAGCCTTCGTTTGAGAAAATTAAAACAATTAGTCCCTTTGATAAATTTGAACAAGGCATTAAGAAGACAAATTTCGCGAGATGATATCATTTCGTAGTTTCTTTACAACCGCTTTACAACTAACATGGTTAACAATGATAAAATAAAGTTCATGAAATTTACTCAGTTAAATAAAAACAAAAGTACATACTAATGACCAATCATATTAAGATAGGTCATGCAGTCCAGGGTAGGCGAAGATTGAAGTCTATTGATTTTTGTACACACAGTTTAGGCTGTATGTGATTAATCCAAAGTGCTTCCATCACCTTCAATAACCTTGAATTAGAGTTATGTGAAATAATTGTGAAACAGTCATTAATATTTATTTTGTGACCAGACATTAATAAGTGTTTTGCAATGGATGATGCTGGATTTCTATTAAGATTAATCGCGTTGGGATTTTCGATATGGTTTACTAGCCATTTTGGAATATGTTCTTTTCGACGACATTGGAACATTCTGTTAGTTATAACTTTATAAACAACTTAAACCAATTGGGTCACATACTCCTCAGCTTTATGGTCTTCCGAAGATCCACAAAACTGGGAACCCACTGAGACCCATCTTAGACATGTCAAATTCTCCTTATCATAAAATCGCCAAATGGATTACAGAGGTCCTTACGCCTGTAAGAGACTCATTATCAAATCATTCTGTAAAAAGTTCATTTGATCTTACAGAAATGCTGGACACCTTGAACATTAAGGAAAAGGTTATGTGTTCAATTGACATAGAATCTTTATTCACCAATGTTCCCCTTCATGAAACTGTTGATTTTATTTGCGATTACATCACAAGCAATGGCATAAACTTACCCATTCCCGTCACTTACATCAAAGACATAATCTTAATGTGTACAGAAAATATTAGATTCACATTCCAAGAAAAGGCATATAAACAAATCGATGGTGTTGCGATGGGGAGCCCTCTGGGGCCCCTGTTAGCAGATATATTTATGTCGAAATTAGAGAAACAAATGCAAGGTATGCTTGGAGGATTTATGCTGTATAAACGTTATGTTGATGATACTCTTATTATTGGTAATAATAGTGAATCTATTGAAAACTTCATTACTCTATTTAATCATATTCATCCAAATATTCGAGTGACTTCCGAACTAGAATCGAATAACAAACTTGGTTTCCTGGATATTACTATGACTAGGAGAAATGATGGAACGATTCAGCGCTCTATTTTTCGTAAACAAACATGGACTGGACAATATCTTCATTTTACCAGTTTTGTTCCTATCCAGTATAAACGTTCCCTAGTGAAATGTTTGTTCTCAAGGGCCCGAAAAATATGCACGAGTGACACACTGATGGATGAGCTTCGACATGTACATTCAGTTTTATTAGCTAATGGTTATCCGGAGAGCTTTATCACTTGTCACAGCAAAGAAAAACCACATCTCGAAAAGACAGCTTCTGTACCAAAGAAAGCCATCTTTATTAATCTACCATTCAAGGGCGACCAGATTATGCAGTTGACAACTCAAAGACTTCGATCAGCCATCAAACGCACATTCTACGCCGCATCTCTTTTTCTCACTTGCCGAACATTTTCGATCCCTGTTCCTACGATTAAAGGACGAAATTCTGTGGACTCTACTTCAAACTGTATCTACAAGTTCACCTGCAGCTGCGGTGACACCTATATAGGTAGAACTAACAGAATGTTCCAATGTCGTCGAAAAGAACATATTCCAAAATGGCTAGTAAACCATATCGAAAATCCCAACGCGATTAATCTTAATAGAAATCCAGCATCATCCATTGCAAAACACTTATTAATGTCTGGTCACAAAATAAATATTAATGACTGTTTCACAATTATTTCACATAACTCTAATTCAAGGTTATTGAAGGTGATGGAAGCACTTTGGATTAATCACATACAGCCTAAACTGTGTGTACAAAAATCAATAGACTTCAATCTTCGCCTACCCTGGACTGCATGACCTATCTTAATATGATTGGTCATTAGTATGTACTTTTGTTTTTATTTAACTGAGTAAATTTCATGAACTTTATTTTATCATTGTTAACCATGTTAGTTGTAAAGCGGTTGTAAAGAAACTACGAAATGATATCATCTCGCGAAATTTGTCTTCTTAATGCCTTGTTCAAATTTATCAAAGGGACTAATTGTTTTAATCTCCTTCTTTATGCTTAATGTGATAAATTTCCACATTGTTGTCAGATTAATGAAGTTCTGTCATGCCTTTCTTATCCTTCCTCTGATCTCTTCATCCATGCCGCTTGCAGCCAAACACAGACTACAACTGATCAGATCTGGCTTCTTTCAGATATGTAAAACAGGTTTAATGAGATGCTTCATAGCCTACACATTAACTTACCTAATTATCGTTCACCTAGTCATTTCTTTTCACCATATATTGTTTCCCTGCTCTGATAACATATTGTTTTTCAGTGTGAAAACACAGAAACATTTGCAGTTAGACCACCTTTCACATAGAACAAGCCAAAAATCAATTTACATCTGTCCGAAAAATGATTTCTTCAATATACTTTATATAAATGCCATTGTGTTACACTCTGTACTTGTTTTAATTTCTTAATTTCCAACTAATACAGATCAGTCAGATGTAAATATAACGGAGGGCAGCCATATCTTCAGCCATATTATAATTATATATGGTAAGCTATACTACTGAGTGGGGTTTGATACAAAACGAATGAATTTGTTTTTCTGCAAATAATTAAAATTCCACAGTTGGTGCAGCTTTCTTTGTACAGATAAAACTGTATAGAAAGAGGCAGAATAGAACTGCTTCGCGGATGTTGTGGTTCTTGATTGCTTTATGGATGACAAGATTTTACTTCAGTGCATATCTAATGTGACCAAATCGAAATCATGTTGACAACGATATTGTTAGAATGGACAAGCTGTTTTGTTAGCCATTATGCCATGATTCGTGTCTGTGCTGATATGATAACCTGATTGGACAGTTTTTGATTGGCTTATTTATGGCCTAGACTCCTGAGGTTTTCTAAATGTGACATATCAAGTATTTTATATAATAAAGTTTGTTGTTGCGGTTAGTGCTGTTGTTGTCGTTGTGATGGTCATTCAGGTTGTCGTTTTGCCAGTTTGGCTTGTATCTCTCTTTCACCGTGGGAGATATTTTAACGTGATCAACTGGTTATAGTGTCGTGTGTTGTCAGCGTAATCTAGTCAAGTTAAACAACCAGAAATCATTGATACTCTGTCATAACAGACATCAACTTTAGGGGTTTCAACCGTAAAATTCCAGGGTTATAAAGCTATTTGTATTGGTCAAAATTGTTTATGTAGGTCACCGAAATGAAATCCTCCATTTTATGGACTTTTGAGAATTCTCGCTAGCCTTCATAATTTCAAAAGAACTTAGATTATGACCTCTTATCAAGTGAAACTTTGTTTTAGGCGGACAATTCTCACCTCTTTAATACATCAAGTTAGAGTCTATGAAGTTTCGTATCCAAGGATACGTTTTTCGTATGGTTAAATAATATGAAATAATAACTCTATGCATTTGGTAACATTGCTGCCAACCAGAAGCTGAAATTGAACACCTGAAGCCTAATAATGCATCAGCAGTTCAGGCATAGAATACTCTCAAATCATGCATGCCGTTCGGGGTTTGAGCCCCGCACGAAGTACTGCTTAAATAAGCTTAAGTGTTATTAAGCCCAGAATTGCAGGAATATTGTGAGTGAGACTGTCAGCCTTACCGCATAAACAGCACTGGAACTCGACAGCTCATGCTTGAAGATATGTGGTCCACTCGAAACGCAGAGGAATAAATAATCAGAATTTGAATCGGAAGCTCATCAATTATGACAAAACACATATGAGTAAACAAATCATAAACATTTTAAAGAAAATAATCGATTTCACCCTATGCAAAGTAAAACTATTCACATATAAAAGGCAAGTATATCAGGTTTTAAATTGATTATAAACAGCAATATAAGTAATTGAATGTTTCATTCAAAAGCAAGCTTGAACTGTAAGCTATAAAGTGGATCACATTGAAAGCAATTTAAATGCCTTTTGTTGTAAAAGAAACTAATAATGTAGTTATAATAGTTTTTTTTTCGCGTATTCTAAATAAAATAAACTGACATTTATCGCATGAGTAAAGCTCATCTAGATAACAGTTTAAATTATTAGCTTTAAAGAGTGAATAATTCAGCGTTAGCAAAAACACAAAGCAAAATATGTAAAGATGAAGAGAGAAGAAGTGTACAACGAGTACATATAAATTGTTATACATATATATACACATATCTAACAGAGAAAGAAAGATAGAGACAAAATTTATGGATAGACTGGTAGATATATATATATATCACAATGGTAATCGAAGAATCTAACAGAATCGTTAATGATTCATGCTTGAGTAAGCAATGTTGACGATGCCAATGATGCGGAAAGCATCTTGTTTGCTCAATTCTATTTATTTTTTTTCACGATTTTAAAGGATCTAAAGTTATTTATTTTCTATGACATTTACGAGACATATATATTTGATAATTAAACAAGGTTAATAAATGTATTTATGGTATAACACCTGATCTTAATGATATTACACGAAATACTTTTACAAGAATCGATCATAAAACCAACAAGTATTCATTTCTGCAAGCTGATTGTTTCACCTAGTACCTAAGAGGAATGGAATACGACCGCAGACACTTAAGCCCATCAAAGAAACTAACTGCCATGAATACGCTTTTTGAGGAAGCAAGACAGTCATTAGAATGTGGTATCTATATGAATTAAATAAATTTAGATCTGAAATATTAATAAATATCGATTTCTACTACGTTTTAATGACTCTAACAACTATTTTTATCCCAGTATCTCCATGAGAATGACATTTGTCTATTATATAGGGTAATTTTTACCCATTGTTTTGTATTCCAAGGTGAGCATAGCACTTTAGTTTCAGTAGTAGCGATTTTGTTTAAACACCGTCATGGCGGTAGCTGAACACTTCACCTTTCTTTCTTTTTTCCGGAATTACTATCGGAGGGTAAAGTAGTGAAGGTTTAAGAATGCAGAAAATCGAACCTGGACCTCCGATGCATATGGTGAAAATTCTCCTAATGTCCCAGAAAGAGCTACTCACCATAGAAGGAGAAATTAGCAAAAAAATAGGTAACAAAAGCAAACGTATGTGTGGTTTTTTTAAACATTGCAACAAACAGGAGTGCTCCTAAAAGAAACTATTACATTAAGAACTGTGTAATAATGTAGAAGATTTGTAGCTCAGATGGATGATGACTAAGGAATTTACTTTGCATCAAACTTGAAGGACCTACAGGTAGACAGACAAGTGGAAAATGATAATATTGAACTTACGATACTTCAACTGCCTCATAGTCATTTCTACAAAGTATGCTGAAAAAGCATAAGTAATGCATATATAGTCTAGACAGTTATGAATAATTTTGTTGTTTACGTATATGTATTTGTAAAATAGAGTTATGTAGCTAAATTTAAAAGCAAATAAAGGAAACCTATTCAGTTTTAATTAAAACTTTAATGCAAGGGTAATGTCGCTTTAGTACTTAGCGCTTTAGTACTTATGTCCTCCTGTCATAATGTAGAAGGTTAGAAGGAACATTTTTTAGAAATCAACAGATTATAGAACAACCAAGTAAGGTCAGAGGAAAGCACTATTCCTAGGTATTTATTGCTTGACTTAGTTTCTATTTCAGTGCCCTCTCTACTTCAAACATCATGTAGATGAATGAGTTCGTATAGATTACTTTCTTGCTTGAAGGCGGAATTAACTGTCCGGCATTAAGAAGGATTTGCGTTGAGAATATTTAACTTGAACCACTGACTTATGTTCGGAAAAAAAGCTATGAAGTTTGAAAGAGACAGATTCGGAATTAACTGGTAACAAGACAGTTAACACATATCTTTCACTGTTTGTCTGTACATTGGATCAACTAACAATCAATCAACGAATAATACAAATTTACTTAAACTAATGACCATTTACACTGATTGCACAAGCAGTGTCACATTGACCTAATGGAGACTAGTTTGACATTTGAAACGATAACTACTGAATGTAACGCCAAAAGACGACTTCCTGTGGTCTGAACGCAAGAAATCGGTCTTTGCTTCTTGTGATATAGTTGACTAAAACTTCCTTAAAACACGAGTAGTTACAAAACGCTCCCAAGGCAGGAAAAAGAACTCTTATGCCCCGTAAAAATTGTGATTTCATTTAACAGCAGCAACATAAAAACTCAAATTTATTTCAACAGTATCGTTAGGTAGACACAAACACCAGAGAACTTTAAAAGTAGAAAACATGTACTGTAGAATAGAATTAGTTAACGAAAATCCAACTATAAGAAGGACCTTAGAATCAAGGAGAATATTCGTAACAAGGTGGGATCAAAAACTCTGCCAGCACGAATCATGAGCCAATAATTCCCGACGACAGCTCCCAACGACTTAAACAAAACCACAATGCAAAACGACACATTAACAAGATATCTGACAGCTAAAATGAGAAGCATTCAAACTGAAGATTAAACAGGAGTAAAGACAAATAAGGATCAAGTAAACAGGTGATTCGAAAATGTCAGGACAGTATATACAGTCTACGGGAAAAAAAGATATAAGAGAGAATATTTGTAGCTCAGGTGGATGATTTACAATTAGTTGTGTTCTCTGAGCTGATTGATTTAACTGAGGACCTTTCATCGTCCTTCTGGTCAATATCTTCAGCAAAAGTTTTGGCATAAAATGAACTGATTTAAATTCTCTATGAATGATAGATTTGTGTTTCCTGGCAACCATCTTCGTGACTGGTAGTCGATTTACATTTGAATTGATCTGTTAGTTGAAACATCCAAAGAGGTATCAACATTGTGATCAAATCAATTCGGAGAGATTTACCAAACTTTAACTCTGTTACACAGGGTTCATTAACTAGTCATTCCGGTAAATCCTCAGTTGACGAGTCACGGATAGAAAGAAAATAAGCACTCTATGGACAGTTATAATCAACCAAATAACATCTAATTCATCATTTTAGTTTATAACCAACATAATAATTCAAAGTGTACAGATAATGTCTTGTTTGGTTAATTCTTACTGATAAGTCTGTCTCTTTCACACAGCTAAAAAATGTATTCATCTATCAAAATAGTAAATGGTAAGTAAGGTTTTCTAATAATTTTTACATTTATAAAGGATACATATATGTATATATATGTATTACTTATTTTGAATGTTGGTGAAATAATTTGTCAACTTTTTTTCAATGTTCAACTTTCATAAATGGGTTTTGAAAGACAAATTGACAAATTGATGAATAGACATTAACCACTGCTTTTTGGGACTAGTTAATGCAGATGTCAGTTATATATATATGTATACCATTACCCGGGGAAAATGAATTCTATTCTTTCTGGTTTATGTTCTCATAAGTACACAACTCTGTATGTAGGCATATGCATATTATCATAAAATAATTAGACATCTATCTAGTCAACTCATCAATTCTTTTAAACTGTTTTTTTTTTGAGTTCTATGTTCATCATGCAAGCATGAATAAATATGTAATCAAACAGTTTTATCTCAATAAATGCATATAGATTATACTGAAGTAGTAGTTGTAGGAGAAGTGGAGTATTTTTCCCCCTTAGCAAGCCAAATTGATGAGTATTCACCACCCTAACGGTCCTCTTCCACTACTTTTCTATTCTATTCTATTTGCCTATTTCACTATATCCTGTTTCTTTATATCTGATAGAGATTTTTTTAAAAAGTCATTTGAAAAACCAAATCACTATACTGTTACTCATTTTAATGGTTTCTGTTTTTTCAAATATATATTTTTATGTATGTGTAGATAATATTATTCATTTTTTTTTAAATCATAAATCCCAACATCGACTTATTTATTACAAGCCATCGAATTATACAAAACGCAGTCTTGTAATCTTCTAGCCCATCAATTGCTTCATCACATATTCTTCACGCTTCCCAACCTCATCCCACCCCACCTCACCTCACTGTTCCTTCACGAGACTCTATTGTGTATGGAAGTAACAATAGAGAATAAAAGCCTTTTCTCTTCTACAGTAGATTATATATTTCTATATTTACTGTGTACAAATAGGCATCAATATTGACAAGGGTATATACAGTCAGGGAAGTATTAAAACAAAGATGATTAAAAAACAAACAAATATTCTAGAAAAAAACAACAAATTGTATTCAACAGTTCAGAGAAATAGATAAGCTTAAAGTTGTTGTTGTTTTTCCCCGTGTTTTAGCTTGTTTATTTGGTTATTTTGTTACTAAATCTTCATTTATGCATAGACTACAATGGCAAGGAACCATCAGTACAGAGATATATGTATACGTATAAATTGATAATGCAATATATGGAATGGGAAGAATGAGGGGAATACAGCATATATGCTATTACTTTTTCAGAAAAAAGAGAGAACAGGAAAGATGTGAAACTGGTGAATGAATTAATATTTTTTGTAGTGGGGGATGGAAAGGGTAGAGAAGTCTGGCAATAAATACGCACATACAAACATACATATATAATCATAATAGTAACAACAAGAAGCAAAAACAGAAGAAGAATGCTGCATAAGCGATATTTGGATGTCACAGCTTGTGAAGAAAAAAATACTTAATACCCATAATTCCACTCCTTCTACCACTATTACTACAACTAAAACTACCATTGTTTTTTTTTTTTGAATTAAATAGGATTTTAATAGGATTAGAGAAAAATATGACAATCAGGCTTTGTGCGTTTATGAATGTATGGATCCCTTGTTTGATCTGGTGTACTTCCTGAGATAGTGTAAGCTTACTCTGTTGTTTACGACAATCAAGCGGAGGAATGAATGACTTGGAGACGATGACTATACACCTATTTTCTGTCGTTGTTGTTGGTTTATAGATGATTTTTAAGCAAAGCTTTTGTTCTGATTACTCAAAATTTGACAACAAAGACTGAAAATATTTCTTTTTTATATCAGCTAATAGTGTTATGACAATCAGTGTATCTAAATAAAAAGTAGTTTTAAAACTTCGAGTGAAAAAGGCATTTTCGTTCTTCTGATACTGATATCTCTCGTAGACATCGTTTCCTTAAGAATATCTAAAGAAGAAAACAGAAACTTACAGTTAGTAAGTGGCGGGGGTGTCTGTGTGTGTGTGTGTGGAGACAAATCTAGTTTTGATGGAGAGGCGAGCATTTGAAATGACGAATAAACCCTTTTAGTTTGTTCTTTTCACGATTTCTCCTCATGCTTTCCTTCTTTTATCTTTGTCTCATTTAAAAATTTGAACATGTTAACCGATTATCATTTGTTGTTGTAATTTTTTTTTACCCTTCTGTTTGAATTAATTCGCTGTATATCATCACATGGTAGATTTCTCTGTCTAGGCATATAAAAGGCAAAAAGACTGAAGAAAAAATATTCTTTATGACAACGCCTTTCCCAGCCTCTGCAATTATATGCATGCATGACAATTAATGGATAATTGTAATTGACAACATTAATGTTTCTTTAAATGATACTGAGTCGTTAAGATCAATAGATTACACCTGGAAACGTGTGTTTGTGATAATGAGCATAAATATAGGATTAAAATTGAGTATTACAAAAAAATTAGGGAAGAAAATTAATGTAACAATTATTGAGTAGAGTGATAAGATAATTAAAGCAATAACAACCTTTAAATGGCTTAGACATGGAATTACTGTAATGATATCATTATTTCCTTGAGTTAAAAATGGAACACGAGAGTTCAACAGAACATCAACACGTCATCAAGTATTTTGTTGCTCTTTTCATCTCGTCCCACAATTGCTTGCAAGCTTTCATCCTCTTCTCACATGATATCACCCTTGGATTCACGTCCAACTCGTCGTTTCCCATTCAGGTTCCCCCGAGTAATAGTCTGGTGCGCAATATCATTCTACAGTATTCTCAGCGTGTGTCCAATCAATCTCCACCTTCTCCGGGATATTTGTCAAGCAATAGGTTTTCGACTGGTTCGTTCCCAGATTTTTTTTTGCTACCAGTCATTTCCGACCATCTGGACTTCAGGATGAAGTGAAGTCGATAAATCCCGGCAGCCTGTTTGAAATGCTCTTCGTGACACCTAAGCCAAGTTTCTGACCCATATAGTAGAATTGACTTTACACTGGTGTTGAAAATCCAAAGTTTGTTCTTTATGCTGAGCGCAGAAGATTTCCAGTCTGATTTCAGAGAAATAAAGACCAGTCTCGTCTTTCCGATTCTAGTTTCAAATCCTCATCCATGCCGCCTGTAACTGAAGCAATCCTGCTTGCATAAGTGAAGAAGGTGACCTCTTTCAAATTTATTCCATTGCTAGTAACCGGTTCTTTCTCTGTTGGTTTGTCAACTTCATCATCTGCATTTTCTCTATGCTCACTTGAAGCCCTG
The DNA here is from genome assembly GCA_944472135.2 of Trichobilharzia regenti. Classification (NCBI taxonomy): domain Eukaryota; kingdom Metazoa; phylum Platyhelminthes; class Trematoda; order Strigeidida; family Schistosomatidae; genus Trichobilharzia; species Trichobilharzia regenti. The sequence continues at coordinate 135,018,326 of OX235262.1, forward strand.
TCTTCAACACTTCTTCCCAGAAATTATTGGCTTTCAACTGTAGGCCCTCCGATTTGTGTGACTTGTGAAATAATAACCAAAGAATTAACACACAAAAAATCATCCAAATCATCCATATCAATCTCCTAAACAAAAGTTCGTTATATTTTGATTTACTAAGGTGTATGTAGTAATAAAATTAACAGTTTGATTTAAGGTCATCTGGTACAAAAATGCCACAGAAAAGCCTTCTCTAATATTTGTTCGGTAATAAATAAACTGTCAAGAATCTGCAAATAGTACGGGCCGTAGAAATTCACATTAAACGACCAGAAATGTATTTGCAAAATAAATATACTATGACCTGCTGTAGCATCTTTAAATTCATACACTATGGAAGTAACCTGTATCATGTATCTAATTAAATTAAAAACTCTGGGAACAAACCAACGAAGAATCTTTTGCTCGATAAATGTGCCGAAAAAGATGAAGATGGACTGAACAAGCTGAGAACACCGTCGAATGACGTCGCTTGCCATATCATCACTCCAGTGGAACCTGAATAGGGAACGACGAGTTGAGCTTGAATCCGAGGGTGATATGCTCGAGATATTGTGAGGAGGAGATGAAAGATTATGGAAAGTCTTGGAACCAGATGAGAAGAAAAACAATCTGCAGAATGAAGTGATAATGTTCTGTTGAAGGCTTGAAACCCAAGGGAATAATAATATAATAAATAACAGTGCATTCATAAGATGGTCGCCTGAACAAACATTTCTTTCTCTGCTTGTAAGAGACTTAAAAGGACTTTTTTCACTGGATAAATATAAATGTCATGGAAGAGATCATGTGAAATGGAAGCAATAGAAGCTAGTAAGCAGTCATGCAGCCCTCTATAATAGGCACAGACATATTTATACTGAATCCCTACATTCCACTGAGAATCCAATGAGACAAATATTCATAGACAAATACAGAAGTGTAGCTTTAAAATATCGGAGAAACTTATTGATGATTCACCTGCCAAACATTTTTAGTGAACCAGTTATTCATCTCAACTAGTAATCATTGCCGAATTATTTCAGAGTGCATTACAGCATCAGAATAAACTTTCTTTGACATTAAAACACGGAAAAAAAAAAGAATCATAAAACTGTATTTTACATATAAACAAAATTATTGATAACAAAGTAGGAATAAACAAAGGGAGAACATAAGGTTCTGTAAAAATACATATATATATAAAATAAGGTAAACAAGTTTTTTTATGTATAAATAAACAAATTTATCTTATAATACTCTCTCATCTATATGTATATACATCTATGCATAAATCTTAATCTTACGTGAATTACCATTAATATTAAATTGTGTATTAGTATTAACCAATAAAGGATAGTTTTAATTCTTGTATGATAAATATTATTATTATTACTTATTAGTATAACATCCAACTAAATCCATGCTTATTCAAAGAAACGCTTTCATTCATATTATGATGATATCTATTCCTTCCCTGTATGACATACATGTAAAATTCCCTAAAGACAATGACACTTTCCTTTCTTCATCTTCTAATACTCTCCAGTATTTCCATTCTGATTCTCTTACTGAATCTATCTTGTTTTTACAGCTTCCACTTAAAAATATGTTAATTTCCCTACGGGGGTGGGATGTGTACGTGCATATGTGTGTGTGTAGAGAGAGAGAGGGAGTGGTCAACCCTAGTTTGGTTCACACTTATTCATCTCTCTGTTTATCCATTGTTTTTCTCTCTTCAGATAAATACCAGCTGATAAGAAAGTAAGGCTTAAGTTTTTTTTACAAAGAGTAATGATTAGGTTTGGGTGATGAGTGAAGCTTCTTTAATATTTTGTAGGCGCTCTTATAACATGGCAAAAAACTTTAAAATATATCCACTTTTTTATAAATTATATTCATTCATCTCTTGTTGTGTAATTTGCATTAAAATGTCTTTGAAAAATGATGGCAACAGCAGACAAAATGTATAAAAACTTCTCAATTTTAGTAGAAATTATTGATTATAAACTGTAACACATTAGTTCCATTATATATACATTTTCAGTGTTGCAGATATCCCCACTTACATAATGAAAAGACAATAAGGTTGATTGAAGATATCTTCAGAAATCGGTAGAAGTTGGAATTCATGGGCTAGTGGATCCAAATCCCGATGATGAATGATCAGCAAGCTTGTCATGCAACTGGAAGCTCTCAGGTTCGAAACTCGGTGGGTACATACTACCGAAGAGTCGCAAACTAGGATGAAACTGCTTTCCAGTGCTCCTTGTTTTTTAAATGGTTCTCTAACTTATATCAGTTCGTGATCAAAGTTGAAAAAATATCTTTTTTTTCAATTACATCCCCATTTATGAATCTACTCCAATATATAAACGTCGTCATAAAATATAGAAATCTATTAAGGCACTTGAATTTACCGGACATTTTCCGAATAAACTTAACTTTGCTTTATGAGTTAGAATTATATATAAAGTTAAAGCCATTATTCAAACTATCAAAGAAAGGAGACTTAAGTCAATGCAAACACTGGCGCGGAATTATGCTCCTGTCCATCCCAAGCAAAATATTAAGCCGAGTTATCTTGCAGAAAATCAAACAACTCCTGGGTGAAAAACTTTGACCGGAACAGGCCGGATTCAGGAGAAACAAGTCATGTATTGATCAAATCACCACTCTACGGATCATCATTGAACAAAGCTTGGAATGGCAGTCACTTCTCCACCTCACTCAACTTCATCGATTTTGAAAAGGCCTTCAGCTGACAGCGTCGATCGAGAGGTCATTTGGCAACCACTTTGCTACTACGGGGTCCCATCGACATGTATACATCTCATCCAACAGTTATACGACAATGCTGCATGCCAAGTAATCCACAACAGGAAACTTACGGAATGCTTCGAAGTGAGGACGGGAGTAAGACAAGGCTGCCTACTACCACCAATGATCTTCCTGATTGCAATTGATTGGATAATGCGACAGACAACGGCAACCAACGAGGGAACAGGCATAAAATGGACTTACACAAAATACTTGGAGGATCTGGACTTCGCCGATGATATATGTCTGATTTCCCACAAACTGGAAGATATGCAAGTGAAAAGCAACAAGTTGACAGAAAAAGCATCCAGAGAAGATAGGACTTCAGGTGAACATAGAGAAAACAGAGGTGATGAAGATTCTTGGCCAACACCAACAGCAACAACAACAGAAAACAATCAGCCAGCATGATTGGGAGGAACCTGAAAGAAACAACCTCCTTCACCTACCTGGGAAGCATCGTTTCAACTACAGCCAGAATCAGAAAAGCAAGACAAGCTTTCATTACTCTCAAATCTGTGTGGAGGTCAACAGCACTCAGCATCAAGAATAAGATCCGGATTTTCAACTCCAATGTGAAGTCAGTGCTACTATACGGATCAGAGACTTGCACTGCACGTCATAAAAAGCATCTCAAACAAACTTCAGACCTTCATTAACAGTTGTCTTCGCTGAATACTCAAGATCAGATGGCCAACCGGAAAAGATCAGCAACAGGGATCTCTGGAAATGAGCGAACCAATCAGGAACCGATTGTGAAACAAATAGGCAGGAAGAAATGGAGATGGATTGGCCATACGCTGAGGAAACCATCAAGTGACATCACTAGACAAGCCATCGCTCGAGTGGAACCCGAAAGGGTAGCAGCGAGCTGGTCATCAGTGAGAGGGTGACTTGGAGGAGGTCATGTGAAGAGGAGATGAAAGCATGTGGGCAGACTTGGAGCGGGATGAAAACGTTGTCAGAAAACAGAAAGCAATGGAGACGTGCAGCTGAAGTTTTATGTTCCTCTAGGAATTAAAGGATATAATAATAAATAATAATAATGAAGCCATTGCAACTAACATGAAGAAACCAAACCTGTGTATTCAAAGGAAATTTTCACAGCCACTTTCCTTACTTTAGCTATCATTGTACAAGATGTAAAAGTGAGCAGTTTCCTCCAACACGTGTTTACTTCATCTTTGTCTATTTGGTAAGTAAATAATTTGAAATTTTTTTACTGCACTGCATACTTTAGTTGAACACTAGCTACTAACCAGTTTTCAATCAAATTATCTAATACATTCCTACAAGAGGTCAGTTGTGAGCTCGAATAGCTTCTTGATAACGTCCCTGACAGCAACATTTTGTGACACGGGTTTCAAAATCAAAAGGGATATGAGTTCCTCAAAGATTGTAGATACGCTTTGCTGCAATCGCGAGTGCCAACAAGCATGACACATAGGTCTAAGGCTTCCTGACGATTCCCTGCATCCATCCAATAACTCCATATGTGCTGAGATCAGCCTACCAAATCTAGTAGTAAATGGTGACAATAAAACTTCATTCCAAACAATGTATTTGCAAAAAATACAGGCATTCTCAGCATAATTTCATGCAAAATATTTACTCCACATATAGAATCTTTGAGTAAAAGAGCAATCGATGGTATATTTTTGTATGATACAGCGTCATTCGTTCTGAAACAAGATTTAATAGTCTGAGACATGTTTCTTGAAGTGATCAGTGGTAAGTTGAGGTTAAGTTAAAAATATTCTTGTGTACATATTTAAATCCAAAGATATAACTGGGAGATTAGAATGTCAAGAAACAGAGAGATTTTGATGTATTACATTGGATGAAAATTTAAGTAGCTCAATGATTTAAGCATGCCATTAAAAAACAGACGAAATATTTCACCCTTTCATGATTTTAAGATTGAGTAGATTAAGTGAATAAACGATTTTTGTTAGAAAAGACAAACACCAGCACTTAAGATTCCTCATCAGGAATTAACAGTTATAAGGGGTAAACAGGAGAAGATTCAACAAAAGACTATTTTTGGTACTATAATATTTTCTGTAAAACAGCATAAGCAGTTCAGAGACTAAGCACCTATCGGAGATTACATTTTCCCTAGTTGTATAATCTGCTTTACGTACAACTTTTTCTCAAAAAACAAGACAGTAACAAAAGAGATGAATTTTTATAAGCATAATTTCTGATAATCATTAGTGCATAATAGAGGTTGAATAAAGGTGGTAGAGTTACATAATGAGACAAATAATTTAATGAGGATGGATATAAAAACGAAGGAAATGTGACATTATTCATTTTGACTACTACTCACTCATTAAATTATTTCTCTCAGTATATAACTCTGTCATTTTTGTTCAATAATCCCTATGTGTTCATTGTGATCATCAACTATGTTTATAACAATTCATCTCTTTTCAGGAATAAAGGTACATATATAAATGCGATTGTACGGCTAAAGAAAATCAAACCTATATGATGAAACTTTTTCAGAACCACTCGTTTTGTTCTTCACTATTGCCTGGATATAAACTATTCATGTATATAATATTTGCCTCTTTTCTGGATTAAATCTTATTTGATAACCTAATTTACTAGTTTCAGTGACTTAATAATGATAGGTTTAGACACAATAAGCCATGAAGTTCAACAGTAAATATATATAAATATGTATCATGTGTTGATTTGCAGGGACTTGATTAGTGATAGACTTGACTAAGATACGAATTCACTGAATTCACCACTGAAAACCACAGGATAGTGGACAACTGTTTCGTCCCGTCTCGAGACTTTTCAGAAGTAAGCACACACGAACCTACCAGGGATCGAATTTAGAATCCTCGGCTTACAAGGCAAGCTCGTTGACAATTCAGCCACTGGGGTGAAATTCAGTTGCCCGTTAATTCTATTTTTTGATAATTTGAGGTATTAAGCACAATCACTATCCACTGTCAGTTCGTACAAATCAATCAAACCCCTGCAAACAAACACGTAAAAGTTATTCTAGCTCTGACTAGTGACTGATTACACAACGAAGTCGCCTAAGGTTCTAGTAGGAAGTCGTGAGCAACGAGGTCCATCAAACTGGGTGAGACGACAAATATTTGTCAATGACATCGGCTGGAGGTTTGGCTGGGCCGTTGAATTAAACCCTAGCGCCTGAACAGCTAACCAGTTTGATCTGGTAAACTGAAAGTCTTGGTTTCGATCACTGGTGAGATCATGGACGCAAAATACTGAAGATTCCCTTACAAGAATGGTTATTCAAGTGGACTTAGGTCGAGATCAATCTTGAAACCGATTAAATCCTTAGAAACCAGCTTTTGAGAACTTTGTATTCACTGAATATTAACTGTCGCTAATTTATCTTGAGGTGAAAAACATCGTTAGGAATTTTGTAATAGAACTTATAGTAGTTCATATAACACTGTAAATCGCATACACATACTATAGGACATAAAAAACTACGCTTAAATGCACTCCATAATTCACTTGAAAGCCTAAGAATATGTAGATTTCCCTAATATATATATAGAAGATATTAAACCACTTAAGTGAGTGACCAAGCGACTGCTTTTTAAAACATCATGATCAATGTTGCAAAACAACGCATTTTCAAGTACTCATAGACAAAAAGAAGAAAGAGACATTTAATTAAGTAGAATTTATGCATACAAATAAAATACCATTAAAAATTACTTTCGCAATTTTAAAAGAGTGCACAAATCTTTCTCTCTCTCTCCCTCCTCTTCTCTCTCTTAGCTTTCCATTCTTGTGACATTCTCAAGTTATATCTATATGCACTCAATGTGATTACCCTATGCACAAGCTGCTTAATCTTGAGTAGAAGTAAAGAGTAAGAGGAAGAAAAGGATGTAGAGGAAGTAGGAAAAGACCTGACTTAAGATGATTCAATTCTTGTCAGAAAAAAGGAAAACGGAAAGAAAAATCAGACAATTTATCTAATGGGGATTAGATGCTACTCTTGTTTATGCATTATAATCCTAGTTGCCTAAAATCATCATTTCGTAATCATTTTGATTACTCGTTTAGTTTGGTGTGAATAATCATTACATCATATCAATCCGGGATACAAATATATACGTGATAGAAGTCTTCTACATTGGAAAGAATAATTTGCCTTCAAAATGAAATGTGAGACAGACAGTAAACTCCTAACAGGATGGTTGGTATTCAGGTTTAAATTTCGTAAAAATTTTCTTCTACTTTCTAATGTAAACAGTAATGCTTAAATGTCACCAGAATTTAATGACTGAATGATTGTGTCTGGTATAGTGTACAGTTTGAAGTATAAAATTAAAGTCAGTGAGCAAAATTCAGTTTTAGTAATTCGTATAACTTCTTAAGTAAGCTGAAAATCTTTGAAATTATTCATATTAAGTTAGAACAGCTAATTTTCACAAAGAAAACCCATTAATAACCAAAGACATCTCAGGTCCACATGTAAAATCAAAATCTGCTCATAAATATGTTAGCTGTACTAAATTAGAACATCAAGAAAAAATGAGGTCTGAACAAAAGTTTAAATAAAGTGTCAAGCTTTTGTTATGACGTTATCTCGTAGAACTCATTTATTTAGTGGGGACATTGGTTCTGCAGTAGAACGCTAGCCAGCCAGGTGTAAGGCCACCAACGCCACAACCTAATAATAACACCATAGCTAATGAAACATCTAAGCCTAAGGCTTCAAGCCCTGTGCTCCAGTGGCAACGCAAAAGAATGTAAAACAGAACATCCTAAGTGTTGGTAATTATTTTTATAATTGCCATTTAAAGACAAAACTACATTAAAGTTGTTACTTATTTTTCAAGAATTAGCTTGTAGGGATTCTTTTTGTTTCATATAAGAACATGGACTAATATCATTTAGAAAACCATTGAAAACCAGGATGTAATGGACAGTTGTTTCATCCTAGTTTTGGAATCATCGCAGTACGCACCCACTGGATTTTGAAACCAGTAGCTCCCGGTTACAAGGCGAGCTCGTATACCACTGAGTCACTGAAATTCGATTCAAGCGTCCATGAATTCTAACTTCTATCAGTTTGTAATTTTAACGCAATCACCAATCGAAGTCGTGATGAGTGAGGTCCATCCAGTCAATTGTGAGAATGGGTTTTCCACCGATGATGTTGGTTAGTGGTCGTGCTAAAGCACGAATTGATAGAAACTAGAATTCATAAGCTGGCCATTGCATCAAGCCTCAGTGACTTCATAGTATTACATACTTCTTGCTTTCCAAACGGACCACTATCTGTAGTCATCGTCAGTTGTCTCCACAATTATTAACAAGCGACTTTTTCCTCTTTATACGATCTCCTCGATGTTACTCTGACACGCACTAACCACTGCTTCAGATGCAGACTTCGACTGACGGCCTGTCAGACGTATGGGCAATGATTAAACCAGCTAGAGAGGACTACAGAGAACAGTATCATATGGAGATTGGCCGTTAAGCACTATGTACCACTCCTAACCGAAGGAAATAATACTAACAACAACATAATATCGGTAATGGCAGGATTCTCAGCAGAATCCATTGCACAAAATATTCTCTTCATCCGGCACCTTCAATTAAAATAGAAACAAAAATTGTAGGTCGTGTGACGCACCGTCGTCAGACCTGAAGTGCAAACCAATCCGTTCATGGTCTCCTTCAAAAAATGTATGACCTTCAGTTGAAAGTCTATTAAAAAAGTGCACGAGTACAGTTTGCTATCCCAGGACAGAACTGAATGATTGAATACCTCAGGAAGTTAGTTTTATTCACTGACGTATAGCAGTTTGTACTGAAAACGTCAGGAACAGTTATCCCATGTATTGGGACACACTGCCACACACACAAGTTTAGCAGAAATTTGTGAATCATCGAGATGTAAACATTTTAAACATTCGCGAAAGTAAGCAATACAATTAGAGATCATATCTTTATAGAACAAAATGATGTGAAAATGAGAAATAAGATACGGGATAAAGATGAAGGTTTCTAGTAGCCGGAATTTTAAGCAAGCCGCCATTATCTCCATTAAATTAGTTTTAAAGTTTCATCAGCGAAGATACTTATTAGTTCACCTTTATAGAATAGAAATATGTAGGTAGCAATTATAGGGAAATTACCAATAATTTTAAATTGCTTGGAATTTTACAGTTGGCATATAAACCATGGAAAAAATAACAAAAATGCATAAACACATACTTTCATTTTAAAATTGTAAACAATAAAGATTTCTTGAGTCGAGTAAACAATCCTACTATAATTCTCTGCAACGCTAATAAACTTTATAAGTCCACATGTATACGACAGTCAACTGTCAGGCTAAATATTCCTTCTCCTTGAAAATAAACAAAGCCATCTTGGCTCGCTTTTTAAATTCTAATTATCAAATCACCTAAATAAAGATGGAAAAGTCAATAAAAACAGAAATAACAGAGAAAGGATAAATTCTGGCTTTGATTTATTGTCTCATAAAAATATTCCCCGAGTTTTATATGTCCAAACCAAGTTCGCTTTTAACAGTTTGAAAAAATTTGGGAAATACAAACGGCTTTTATATTCCCCGAGTTTGTTTTTTCATTGTGTCAATGAATGTATTTACTCCAACGAAATATATCTATTCATGATGATGAGAATAATAATAATAATCATAATAATAAAAGCAAAAAGCTGAATGAGCAGAAGAACCAACTTAAGATCAATCGTTCGTTTCTTCCATTCTTTCGTTACAAATAAACATTTACTTATTTCAAAAGAAAACAAAGCATTGAAGTTATTTTTCCTCTCTTTTCTAAAAAGAACTTAAATTGACTTTTGATTTATTCTTTTTTAATGGAGAAAATTCAGCATCTATTTATCAACGATAGTAAAGAACTTTATTCTAAGACAGGAATTAAATTTAATCTCATCAGCGAGGTAAACACGGATTTAATTTATTTACTTCTAAATTGAACGATAGTGGAATAGCTTAAATAAATGAAATTATTAATGATTTCAGTTTGAATATTTCAGCGTTGGACAGATCACTTCAAGCGACGCTTGAATCAAATACCAACCTACAACTCCTCCAGAAATATGATTAACAACATGCACAGAACTGATGATGAACACCCATCCTTCAGCAAAAGCGGAAGTCTTGAATGCCATAAAACTGCTGCTGAAAAACAACTGGAAAGGTGGCAGGACCTAACGGAATTACCCCCCAAAAGGATCTAAAAATGATCCAGACAGCTCAACGGATATTCTCACGCCATTATTGCGGAAATTTAATTAAGGAAGGAAAGGTATGTGCTAATTGGAAGAAAAACTACCTTGTCAGACTACCAAAAAAGGGAGACTTAAGCATATTGCAAAAACTAACGTGGAATCATGCTCCAGTTCACGCCAAGAAAATTAATAAACTACTAAACCACTACTAAACTAAAATAATGACGACACCAACAATAAGAAATCTAAATCATCAAAAGTAATTCCATACAAGGAAGGAACCTCGGAAGCCTTACGCAGAATTATTAACAAGGCAGGAATAAAAGTGGCTGGCATTCAAAACAACCACAAACTCAATTAGAAACAAGCTTTGTCGGTTAAAGCGTCGATCTTGTGGAGCCTTTAAAACAAAACAATTTAGCTTATCTAATACCCTGCTTGAATGATTGTCAGGTCAAATACATACGTCAAACTAGTAGAACAGGGGCAGTCAGACTAGCCGAACATACAAACCTAGCTAAATCTAGGTTGGTCGACTCAAATAAGATAAGAAATCTTGAGAAAAGTTCAGCTATAGCACTACATGCAGTGATACACAACCATACAACAGAATGGATGGGATAAGATGACAGTTTTAAAATCTAATGTCACAGGGTATAGGGAGAGATTGATAACAGAAGCTTTGTTTATCGAATCAACTGCAAATACATGTAATAGAAATGATTCAACACCTGTTGAAGATATATGGAAAATTCTACTACCATTACGACAAATAGGAGAGGACAAATAAAAAACTATAAAACTCAGGTTTCGAGGTTGTGTGATTATAACTGATATGATTATGAACACAAGATTGTGTTTGAAACTTTGTCATCCAGTAAATAATACTGTTTCACTGTGTGATACATCTAATAAACAAACTAATATGGAATAAGCGTCGCCATCCAATAAAGATTACGGCATGTTATGGAAGCAAAACTCCTCCGTGAACAAGCTTGATTCAAGAAAACTAATCATTAGCGGACCGAATTGCAACGCTATATATGATCATCAGGCAGAGAAGAGAATGGCAGTCAGCGCTATAGCTCAATTTCATAATCTTTGGAAAAGCCCCGGATAGTGTCAGCTGTCAAGTAATTTGGAAACTGTTACAAGCTAGGTGATTCACATCGGGAAACCCAGCGAAGCGTCTGATGTGAAGACACAAGTAGTATAAGGTTGCCTTATACCAACAGTGATATTAGTGACTGTGGTGGAATGGATCATTTGGCAACGATGCTTGAAGAGCGAGATGAAAGACTGGAAGATTTAGACTTCTCGAGTAATTTACGTCTGATTTCGCCCGAACTCGTAGATCTACAAGCAAAAACCATCAAGTTGGCAGAATAAGCAAACAGCAAATACAGGGCTTCAAATGAACACGGTGAAGGCAGAAGTGATGAAGATGTCGAACTTACGACAACAAGTGTAATTCTTTGACTAGCTGTAGGACTAGCTTTAATCAACTGACGGACACTATTAGTGATCCCAATTTATACTGTAGGAAACTGAATTTTTAGATAAATTATCCATATTCCTGCATTAAATGTTACTTAAGTTCGTAAAACACTCTGTTTATACATGGAATGGAAGTATTGGACGTCACCTTATTGAAATATCATCGTAAGAACTGATCGTATTAACTATGCAAATTACATTTTTATAAAATGATTTTCGAAATTCCACAAACTCTTATGTCATAACTACGAGTTAAAATGTATCAAAAACTAATTCATCTAAATATCTGCACATGTATGCAAGTATGTTTGCATATATGTTAAAACATTACTAAGTATCTTGCTTACGAGTTGGCCAATCTTCTAAATAATAAAGAATAATAATAATCCTATTGAAGGAGAATAATTATTGACACAAGCTAACAATTGTTTATAAGTTGATATATATGCATGTATATGTCTATATTAGGGGAAACAACCCTATACTTTTGCCTCTGAATAAATCAAGTTTTAAAACAAAGTTTAATAGATAGTGGACTAAGGAATATATATATATATATATATATATATATATATATATATAATCCATCACAGAATAGAGAAGCTTAGATTAGTGCGCGATCACTATTTTCATTAAAATGAAAGTAGAATGATGATACTTTTAATATTCAGCATAAAAAGTCACCTAAAATGAGCGGTCGTGAAATAACATTTCCAACGTTTTTTCCTGTTTTTAACTAACTAAGAAGAAACTTGTAACCTAAAGTGGTTCGCCCAATCACCGTCTGGATAGTATGATATCATTATATTATAATGATTATTATAGCCTTATCAAGTGTTGGTTCGCAGAGATTTATTTGGTTACAAGTTTTATCACAAACTGTTATCAGTTAGAGAACCCCTGAAAAGAACCATGATTTACTGGACTGCTGTTTGCCTCTAGTTTGGAACTCTTCAGTGGGATGTATCCACTGAACGAGTTTCGAACCCACGACCTTCCGGTTAAAATCTAAGCTCTCAGACTAGCGATTACTCCAGATTATAGATGTATAATGGTTTTTAAGGTTTTAAGGCCATAGTTATCTGTTGTGCTTGATTAGAAATTAAGACTAATGGTAGAGTACAATAAAGACATATTTCAGTAGAAATATCTATGTGTGTACTTTAATAAACTACGCTGAGGCAACCAGAGTAGCAACGAACAGTTGAATCTTTCAGACAATATCATAGAAGCAATTCATTGCCAAACACCTATCACTTTCGACAACTTACTTATAAGCATAAGTCTTTATTGATTATTATTCTTATTCACTTCGACTCCAAATTGAACAAAGGACTTCAGGAGCACATAAACATCTTGCTCCTCATATGATCTACTCCATATCATACTGGAACATACGCCCAAGTCATTGTTTCCCATCCGGCTGCCATTCGAGAGATGACCTGGCGCGCTATTTCACCCAACGGTCTCCTCTTTATTGACATATATTCATTCATCTTAAGTTTAATTAATTAATGAATAACTTGCACTGTCAAAACCAATGTATTTAAAGCATTATTTATTTCACATATATAATTTAACCATGATATTGGTTTCATTTTTAATGAATTAGTTAAATTGAAAGCATTATCCAAAGTATAATGATTACTAGAATAAAACTTAACTATGTAAAAGCCTAATTTGCACTTCATATATGTACTTTAAGATTTTCTTTACAACACTAGTGAATGACAGGGGAACATGTTTTTGTTCATTCATGTAATTACTGAGTTTGAATGGTTATTACGATACTGAAATGCATGATGAAACTCTAATGAATACCGAGCATAACTGTACCCCCAGCCCCCCCCCTTTAAATCCCTTCTACAGCAATAAACTATGAAAATGTCATAAAACAGACACCAGTTTATGAGTGTGAGAAATAACAACTTCAACAGACAAAAATTAAACATCATATATAAACACCATGAATACTCGTCAAATTAAGCCAGCCTGAGTGCTAAACTGAACCACTTTCATTGATTATATGAGATCCGAAACTAGGCAGATAGTCAAAGGTTGTTCAATCAAATTATCACAGAATATTCTGTCTCTAAACAGTCAATAGCTTAAATTGTAGATTCTGGTTTTAACCGCTTCTTAGTAGTAACAAATAGATACGACTCTGTTCTGAAGTCAGTTTTCTCAGACGCAGAGTTAATAATGGATATCTTGCAAACTCATAAATTCTCACTGCCTTTTGCAATTTCATTGTAAATAATAAAAAGATATCTAAGCAAATAACTTAATCATTTGTGATAGAATAACGAATATCAGAAAATCAGAAAATATAATAAGATATACTTTTAAGCATAAAAAATTTTGTTTCCTTTATAAATATCTATCATTAATCTGAGTTATCGCTAATATGGTGTTCAGTAAACTTCATCAAATTAAGGTGAAACAGATTTTGTGTTCTCATTGTTTTCCTGCCGACGCTTACACCCTTGTCTGTACAAGTTTAGGTAGGATTAAATGGCAACATAGCATTAATAAGCCTGGTGTTTTACAAACGCTAGCAAACGCGGCTGTTGAATAATCTATTTTCTGTGTGATATTTCATCTTATGATTGATTGAGTTTCAATACAGAACTCTGCACGAAAATGTAGCGGTTTAATTTGCTATACCACATGTAGTACAGAAAGGTAGAAGAAAGAGAATCGAAAGTACTGAAGTGAGTGGAAATATGAAGGAGAAAGAATAGTAGCATGGAAAAACTATGAGAGTGTAATAGAAATATAGCAGGCCAAAAACGGTGGATGCATCTGTGCACTGGGTACACTTGTAAGCCATGTTACTGATAGTCACCATTTTAATGCGAACCAATCTATAAGTCAAGCTAGCTTAACATCATTTTGCCTATTTCTAAAGTAATGACTGACTTAGTATGCTTCTATATTTATTTATTTCACTCCATAGCTATGACAGTTTGTCAATAACCATTATCTTGTAAATCTGTCAATATTAAGTATCACTTCTTCAAATTTATTATGTCAGAATATGTCGATCAATATTTCTTAGTGAGCGATTATATAACACCTTGTATCAAAACCTGTTTTACTTAATTTACCATTGTCTTCATATCCCATAGGAAATTTAATTTTTTCTCAAGAACTTAACTCAGTAGTCTGAATAAATACAGGGGTGTATGATGTAATCCATTAGGCAGAATGAATTCTTCGTTAAAGAAGCACACTTTACATTTATTCATCTAAATCTTTACCTTTTGAAAGTAAACCGCCAACTGTTTCTGATTTTGAACAACAATATCAACTCAGTCAGTAATTCGATACGGTTCAGAGACTTGGCGTGTCGCCGAATGCATTTCCAACAGACTACTGAAAACATTTACCAGCAGCTACCTTTATTGGCTCGAGACGGTAAATCAAATGGCTGTCTGCAAGGTATTAGCAAGAAGAAACTCTGGAAACGAAGCAATCAGCAACCTCTTGTCTAACAAATAGGCTGAAGGAAATGCAGATGGATGAGACATAAACTAAGGAAATCGTCGAGGAACACCACACCCCAGGCTCCTGATTGGAACTTGAGTTCTAATCGCAGAGGAGATGAAATCTTATGAGCGGTAGTAGGGCCAGCTAAAGTAAACTGCAAACAACAGGATGAAATGAAAATATGCTGTTGAAGTCCTATATTCCACTCGGAAACCAAGGGAATTATAATTGCTTCACTCTAGTTTAGTTCACACAGAAATTGCGTGAATAAAAGCAAAGACATACTGAAATTGCAATTCTTGAACTACAGTACAAGTCTACTTCCAAAATGAGAACAAAACGTGATTAATTTAACTTTGAATTAAGCTGATAAATAATATAAATAATAGTTGCCTTCTTACTATAATTTTTCTGTTATTCATGTTAAAATATATAGAAAAGTGAAATGCCCACTAGTGACTGACTATGCGAGGGAGCTTCCTGGAGTTATGCTGGGAAGTCATATTCAGTGATGTCAACCATGCCCGAAGGGAGGACAAGTACTTGTCGATCACATTGACGGGTGGTCATGCTAAGATCACAAAAAGTTAGAAGTTGGAATTCATGGGTCATTGAATCAGTTCCCAGTGGGAGAACGGTTTGCAAGCCTGCCTTACAACCAGAAAGTCCTGGGTCGAACCCAAATCGGTGAGTGAGTGCTGACGAAGAGTTCTAGGCAAGGATGAAACAACTGTCTAGTACTCCCTGGTTTTCAATGGTCTTCTGACTGAGATCAATCTGTGATTAAATTTGAAGTAAATCCATAACCTATAAACTAAATCTTGACGACTAAATCTGTGTCTTCTATGAAGCCTATTTTTGCCATCTCACTAACCTACTAAGTGCCGTTTCTTCCTCTCCCTCTTCATTAGCTTGAATGAAGCAAAAACGCATATATCCGCAGGATAAAATCAGTTTATTTTATTCCAAAGTTGCTTTTCTTCAGCTAATAATTGAAGCATATTCACCAAATTAGGCCTCCTTTTCCCTCCTTTTTTATTAAATGAAAGTCTATGCTTTCGAAGTGTACTCACATATGCGGAAGAGTTTGTAATGTGAAAAAAGTATTTTTAAACTTAATTTTTAGTTTTCAAATCAGATAAGTAAATAAAATAAAATCTTGTGTATTAAAAAAAATAGTACAATTAAAATATTTTCTGGAGTGTATAGACTTTAAACTTCTTTAGACTTTGTAAAAGCGACTGATTAACCATAAAATTAATAAATGAACTCAAGAGAAAAGTATTTGCTTACTTCATGGCACTTTAGTCCTCACCAGTAGCTAACCGATGGTAATTCCTATAGTGCAAGTAACTTTATCCAATCAATCTTTTGGATGCATTTACAAGTACAAATTCTTTGAATCTCATCGAAGAGACGACTTTCCGCTAAAGAGCAGGTATGCTGAGAAGCACATAAACTCCTTCTCCTAAATATCGTTATCCAGATTTACTGATAAAGGCCAATTGTTTTCAAAGATAACAAGATTATCATTAAAATACTTCGATAGAATATTGTCAGGTTAGTAGTTTGATGGATGCTGACTAGCAGTGCAAGCTAGCATGCACATTTCACTTCGTCTCATGGGTGACGCTTTGTCATTTGAAACGATTGGTACTGAGAGTTTAAGTCTCAGTGAGAACACCATCATTCCCTAATAAATGCACGTTTATCTATCTGACACGTCCTAAAAATAGGACAGAACATTCATCTTGGATTCCACTGCTAATCACCAGCCACCAAATAATTTCAAGTTAATTTTCAGACATCTATGAAGCATCTTCACTAAGAGCCGACATTTCAGCGGAAGCAGGATATTTCGGTCCAATCAGTCAGCGGGAAAATCAAAATCGAATTAAAAATTGTTGCGTTAGATAAGATTACTCAAAAATCACCTGCATTTACAAACAGTTGGTAATGAGACACACACCAATAATGTGAGGATTAGTGATACTGTTTGACTGACCAAACTACCGTTAGTGGAATGGGATTAGAAAGTATAACTCAATGGTCCTAAGTTTAGGTGTCTAACCCAATAAACCACAGTTCTACTATGTTGTTAACTTGTGTTAGAACTGCGTTACTGTTACCTTATTACTGTTCTTCTCAGTTTTTCTAAGGAAAACCATATGTATATATATATAAACAAAACTTCACTAATTTGAATGTCTCTATAATTTATTCAGAAAAAGAATAATTAAAGCAGACAACTGTTTACATTGAGTTCTTCTTCAGCCTCTACAAATATAAATTTATTAATGTTGGCATACAGTAGCGAGTGAAGGCTGATTAAAATTACATTAGAAATTATATTGTAGTACACTTACAAGATGGAATAATAATCAGTTAGTTTTGATTATCACTTAAATGCATACTAAATGTACTTATACCACAAAATAGTACCTGAAATAATGTTAAAATTAGTGGATATATAGCCGCATAGCTTGAAGAAGAATTTATTACTAATATTTACTAAGTTAAATTAATATAGCCATGATCAAGAACCAATCAGATTTGGAGAATGCCATCAAATCATACCTCCATTGGATATTTGGTGAATGAGTTCAATGATGACCAAGTAAATCTATACTGTGAGATAGGGTTGGGAGTAAGTTAAAGAAGAGAGTCAGGAATATCAACGAATCACAAAGTACTAATATCTACAGTTACCTGGATGAATACACATATGACGTATGAAATAATTTCCCTTTGGATTATCCTTGAAATTGCTGATAGACATTCTTACAATACATATTTAACCAGTTCTCCAATGTAATACCATGCTTGTAATGTTTTTCAATACATTTTCTAAGTATAATGTGATCTGTTTTGATTCTTGACGGACCTCAATTTCGACTATGATACTCTAACTTTACCCAAATAATTGATCTTTCTAATTATTTTTATTCTGAGTACGTCAGTGTTTTAGTGGCAGAATACTTAGCACACTAAGCATGTGGTCCGGGGTTGGGTCCCCAGTTCACAAACTCCTCAGCCTCGCTTAGCCAGTAGTAATTGCAGTAACTGGGGAAGGTTAGGCGTAAGGCTAGCAACCTCATCCTGTTAAAAATAATAATATGACTGCTACTCAAAATTCAAAGCTCAAGATTGAAATCTTATGTTTCATCTGGAAGGCAAAAGGAATAAAAAACTTCTTCTGATTGTGTACAGGAGTCAACCTTTAATTTTTTAAATATTTTTTTTAATATGGCTTGATTCCATAGTGTATTTTGGTACAAGTGCAGAATTTTCAGCATGTGATACCGGTAGCCCAAATTCTGCAGGCCGACCATTGATATGAGATGTTTGTGGGCAGGAAATCGAACCCTGGGCCATGTGCATGATCGGCGGGAGTCCTAACTGCCGTGCCACCGTGTCTGTATTTAATTCCCATAGGTGATTTAAGACATACAAATATACTCACACTCCATTAAACTTAAAACTTTACAAAACTGCTCCATGAATGTGTTGATGTTCTTGAATATATTATGGGGAAGTAGGAAACTAAAATCTCTCAAATACCAAAGAGCCATACATGAGTATATTTTCGTTGGTTTCAACTCATTCAGTTATCTAGCCTTACATCATCACTCCTTACTCTATATCATCCATATTTTGTCTAGACAATCGGTCAATACAAATAACCTTGGTAAAACAAATACACTTAACAGTTCATTACGCTATATATACATATTGAACTGAATTTATTTTATTTTGTTATCAAATAGTAAATAGAACCATTTTGTATACCTCAGTTGGCTGCTTTGTGTGTAATCTTTAGTGGTCTTCAATCAAATTTGTTTTTATTATGAGATTTTAGTATTAATAATATTAATAAGTGAGTTGGAATAAAAATGAATGTGTCGCATGTACACTTTGTTTGACCATATGTTTCAAGTTTTTATTCATCTTTAGCTGATAATATTGTTGGCTGGCCCAACTTGCTCTTTTTTTTCTAAAGTGTACACAATCTAGGCATTTATTTCATGTTTAATCACCGATTGATATAAATTAGAGAACCATTAAAAATCCAAGGGACACTGGACTACTGTCTGTTCCTGGCATGAGAGTCATCTGCAATATACTCCTGGGTGGAATCCAGGACACTCGGGATACAGGATCATGCTCATATACCATTCAGTCACCGTGATCCGATTCAATGGTTCATAAATTCCATATCCTACAAAATTAATCTGATGCTCGCCAGTCATATCTAGTAGGGTCCACCTGATCATGCTTGAGAAGAAATACTAACCAACGACACCGACTAATGGTCACGCTGAAATCACAAATTGGCAGAAGATGAAACTCATGACTGATCGAATCGGATCCCACTGACTAAATGTTCTACGAGCTTGCCTTGTGACTTGAAGGTCCTCATTTCGATGAGCATGTACAGTCTCAGAGGAGGATGAAACAGCTATCCAGTGCTCTCAGGTTTTCAACGGTCCTTTAACTCATATCAACGGTGAGCAAACTTTAAAAGAAATCCAATCCCTACAAACTAACTACTGAAAACTAGGCATTTTTGTAAGAAATTAATAGAGCCATTATTTATTTTATTGGAACAAAATGAAATGTTGATTTTTGTTGAATTTGTTGGTTTTAGTATTCAGATTTATTTAATTTCAATCCAGTCGCCTCTGCCATTGAAAAAATATGTCCACACAGTAATAAATGCTATATACTGACACAAGAGTGATGTTGACCTATCAAAACAGCTATTATTGTTGTTATTATTATTATCACCAAAATATCTAATGTGATTTATAAATAGCACTGAATGAAGTGTGATAAACATCATAAACAAGTCAACACATTTGACTTAACGAATAAAGAAGGGAAATAAGTAAAAACAATAGTCTCTATTAAATGATACTTTATCAATAATGAGTGTTGTATGGGGATAAAGTAAACTTTGAAATAATAGAAGATTTATAGTTCATCACAATGAAGATACAAACTGTTTTGTATTATCTGAGTTTTCCTGACACATTCAGGAATAACAATTGTGCAAACACTCTATGAGTTTTCCAATGGTTCTCTAACTAATGTCAGCTCATGATGAAATCCTGAAAACTCTATGAGTTATTATCTCAAAACAGAAATCGTATCTTATCCATTCAAATGTTATGAAAAGTTAAAAAGATACAGGAGAACAGCTAAAATTTCCGTAAAAGATCCTACTAGATTTGTGTTCAGCTCTTTTTCAGTAACTCTTTCTCCTATACAACTGGAGGCCTTGTCTGTTGGATCAAAATTCCGTGATGTGAATCCAAATATAAGCAAGCTATATGCATATGTGGAGTTTGAAAATTTGATTAACCAAACGAGTAGCACACACAAAAGACTTGGAGGATCTGGATTTCGCCGATGATATATGTCTGATTTCCCACAAACTGGAAGATATGCAAGTGAAAAGTGACAAGTTGTCAGAGGAAGCATCAAAGATAGGACTTCAAGTGAACATAGATAAAACAGAGGCGATGAAGATTCCTAGCCAACATCAACAGCAACAACAGCAGACAACAATCAGCATAAATGGGAAGAACCCGAAAGAAACAACCTCCTTTACCAACCTGGGAAGCATCGTTTCAACTACAGGTGGACAGAACTGACGAGGATATCAAAGCCAGAATCGGAAAAGCAAGACAAGCTTTCATTACTCTCAAATCTGTGTGGAGGTCAACAGCACTCAGCATCAAAAATAAGATCCGGATTTTCAACTGCAATGTGAGGTCAGTGCTACTATAAGATTGGATCAGAGACTTGGCGCGTCATAAAAAGCATCTCAAACGAACTTCAGACCTTCATTAACAGTTGTCTTCGCTCAATACTACTCAGGATCAGATGGCTGGCCAGAAAAGATTAGCAACAAGGATCTCTGGCAATGAGTGAACCAACCAGGAACGGATTGTGTAACAAATAGCAGGAAGAAATGGAGATGGATTGGCTGGCCATACTCTGAGGAAACCATCAAGTGACATCACTAGACAAGCCATCGCTCGAGTGGAACCCGAAAGGGTAGCGGCGAGCTGGTCATCAGTGAGAGGGTGACTTGGAGGAGGTCATGCGAGGAGGAGATGAAAGCATGTGGATAGACTTGGAGCGGGTGAAAAGTTGTCAGAAAACAGAAGGCAATGGAGGTGCGCAGCTGAAGCCCTATGTTCCTCTAGGAACTAAAGGATACAATAATAATAAATATAATAATAATAAACGAGTAGTCTTTTTTCAGTTTCTGAAAAGGTGTTCAGAGGTTTCAAGTCAACAATCATTGACTCATGTCATCAGTATCTCAACAGAAAGTCTAAGTGCCATTATCTTTTGGCTAATGAACACAGAAAACAACTCAACCAACTGGAACGTCACAGATAATTGTTTATCACATGTATCTAACAAAGAGAAGTTAAAAAAGTGACACACTGGTTACGACTCTCGTCGACCATGCACATGGTCCGGGGTTCGATCCCCTGCCGACGCCCACCTGATATCAATGATCGGCCTGCACAATTTGGGCTATTGATATCACATGCTGAAAATTCTATACTTGTACCTAAAATACCGTGTGGAATCAAGCTGTAATCAAAAAAATAATAACTAAAATACAACTCATAAAACTACTAAATCAGATGATTTAGTTTCAAAGCTTTTATTGTCCTTCTGGAAAAAATCTTTAGCATTATCCTTAAAATGCAGTGGGGTTTCAAGATTCTTCATGAACAATATGACTATCTCTCTCAACGAACACGAATGTAATTGGTCGTCTTCAGGAGTTTTCTTATCCTCGTGTTAACGTCCATTGGTATCGATTAATCTTGTTTATTTAGTATATGAATCTTTTCTCCTTGTGACTTGTTCTTTATTGATTGATAAATTTGATGTATACCAATATGAATGTTGAGTGAAAGATGATTCAATATTATGCGTCTAAGGACTTTCTGTATGTTTATTTTTTTTTACTGTTTACAATGACTGTTAGCTAGAAAATATTGCAATTAAACATCATCAACTATAATTGCCTATTAAAAAGTCACAAAGAAATATCTGGAAATAAGCAACTGCCTAAACAATGTTTTTCAGTTGTTATTGCTTGAATGTAGCTAGAAATACAAAGTTTAGTTGCTAGTTTTCTAAAAGATGCTTAATAATAGGAGAAGAGATGTTTAGACTTGAACAACGTTATAATCAACAAATAATTCAGTTGACCTTTCCAAGTCAAACGCTTACCTTCAGTCATTTCTAATTACAATCATTAGACTTTTGTGACGAATCAACGTCATTTAGAGAGATCAATGAAAACTAAGGATTACTGGATAACTGTTTTGTTCTATTTTGAGACTTTCCGGTAGCACACATCCAAGACACCACCAGTAACCTTACTTGGTACCTTCAGGTTACGAGGCCAAGCTCGTTGACAATTCACCCACTGATGTTGATTCACGATGAAAGTCTAACAATTGAAACTAACCTTAAATCCCCACAAAGCTTATTATCTGAATATCAGTCACCTGCTCACTAATGCCTACTGGGGAGATTTACTGAGGTGGTAATGAGAAGTCCTGATTAGTCGAGTCCACTAAGTCACGATGAAGTGAGCGCTCATTGAAGGCATTGGTGCAGCTATCTCTGTATCACGAATGGACATAGGTAGAATTCATAGGTCACTGGATTCCAACCGAAGTGGCTGAATGGTCTGAATGGTTTCGTAATCAATTGAGGACTCCCGAAATAGGACGAAACAGTTGTCTAGTACTCTCTGGTCAACAAGGATCACTCCAACGGATGTTGATTTTCGACGAAAATCTAACAATTAAAGTTAATCTGAATCCCAACAAATCCCATAAACTTGTTATTTTTATTTATTGTATTCATTTACTTTCCCAGTGGAACATAGGACCTCAAGCGACGGTGTTTATATATACGGAGTGGGGTTGCTAGCTTTATGCTCAACCTTCTCTCTTTACCGGTCTTATTACTGATTTAGCGAGGTAAATGAGTGCGTCGGCCGAGGTTCGGACTCCGAACCACATGCGTGGTTGGTGAGCACTCTGCCGCTGTACCACAGACTCACAATGCGATAAACTGAATATTTCTAAATATACTGTTGACTCATAAATGAAACGTACTCAACTTTGGTTTTGATATCCTTGTACTAGTTTGGTTTCTCTTTCCTTCTCGTTCCCAGTGGAACATAGGGCTCCAGCTATTGGCCTGAAGTTTCTGTAACAGTGCTAGCTTTTACAGGATGGGGTTGCTAGCCTCATGCCCAACCTTTCCTCTTTACAAGCCTCACTACTGGGTTTGCGAGGTACAGGAGTTCGTCAGCCGGGGATCGAACCCGGGACCATGTGTATGGTTGGCGAGCGTCCTAACCGCTGTGCCACCGATGCACATTAGTTTGGTGAATAATCATAATTAAATTGGTAATAAGAATAACAGAATGACATAACTGTTAAAATAATATCTATAGTCAGTTATATGAAGTCTCGATAACTTCCAGCATGGGTAACTACAGAGGTTATGTAAGAAGCATACATGATTTTGCTATTGTTATATTTAATCTTTAATTTGCACTTTCAGTTGATTAACATTGTTTGGCTGACCCTAACCTTATGTCTACCTGGATCTCTATTGATTAATAGTCATAATTAAACTTAGAATCAATCAATGCACGATGTTAATCCAATGTAATCATCTTATTCTATAGTCTGATTTCTTTGCGTGTTCTTTACCAAAGAAAGTTTGGGATGACTGTTTGCTAATCTACATTTTTTTTTAATATGAAACTAGGCACTAATTAAAAGTAGATCAGTAAAATTGATTTGTTTAATTCATTTATTTTATCTACATCCTGAAATCTCTACTTTTATCCTTCTTTCTTTCATGTAACCAATTCAACATATTAGATATAGATATAAATGTAACAATAGATAATTTCATTAAAGAGGAAGCATATTTTCATGTAATAACTATACTTGCATTATTACAGGTGTATGTATTGTATATATTTATATATATGAAAGTCTATTTGTGCATTTTAAGAGTTAGTTGGCATGTATGTGTACTATACATGCATGTATGCAACAATTACAATCAATTTGAATATGTACTTAAAAGGTTTGTAGTACTATGAAAATGTACTTTGTATTTTTGATCCGTTTGCTTCTACTTGTCTAATGTGTAAGCTGATCTACTGACTACTTGTTGATTCTATTTACTTTTCCCATCGTTGGCATCTCAGTGTGTTAGCTGCATTTATTGCCTAATTCAACATTCAACTGGTTATCTGATTGTTTTAATCAGACGTTAAACTAGGGTGAATTTTTTACGACAATAAACACTTTCACCTAACAACTTTTAAATAAAAGTTAAAGAAATAATAAAAACAAATATTATAATGTAGTAGAATTGATTGTCTTTGTTTAAATCAGTCTTGGTGGTGGCCACAATGCAAGCTTGACTGATAGAATCTAGTCTGCATCAAAAAGATAGGACTAAACACATCACACTAGTTAGTAGTGTCAAATCAGAATATCCACTACAGTCCTACAGAAGGTAAATCGCGAGCCTGAATAGCTCAGTGCAAACGTCTCTGACTACAGCACTGGATGACACGGGTTCAAATCTCAGAAGGGACATGAGTTCCTACAAGGTTGCAGATACGCCTTGCTGACTGGTGAGTGCCAACTAGCACGAAACCTAGATCCACGCAGGCTTCCTGTGGCCAATTGCTTCCAACCATCTAATACCAACAATTCACAGTGTACCATGATGGCAAGCAACCTAGCATGGTGACCACACTACATGCTTGACTGATAGACTTCAGTCTGCAGCGAAGATAGACCTAAACACATTACACTAGTTACTGACTAGTGTGCAATAAAAAATGTTAGGCCTCTGTTGATAAGCTGACTTCACTAGATTTGTGAGGATTAACATGAGTTCGAAGCGTCTGTACTAGGAGACAACATGTCAACGCAGACTGAACATTTTTGTCTAATGAAGTCAAAACTGACTTATTCTTATTATCAAATATCACCTGATACTTATTGCACAATATGTCAGTCCAGTGGACCAAGTAGTTCAATGGATAGTGGTCTGACTTTTGAAACGATGGCGGCTAGAAACACTATCACTCACTGTGGATTGAAGGTACATCCAGGAGACGAGACTCAAATAGGACAAAATGTACATTCTGGATTCCACTGCTAGTCACTGTCACTAAAATCTTATCACTTATAATAGTTATTCAGTGAACAACAGGCAGTAATACAAGATAGACATAAGATTGTTATGCAATGGAATATTTGTTACTGTTGTTTGTCACTTATTTATTGAAATGCACAAACACGTCATAAATATCAATTTTTATGACAATATTTTTGTAATAAAAAAATTTAAATAATATTTCCTTTTTATAAGCTCAATAAATATGCTATGTGATAGATGTATCTTTCTTCTTCGACTACATGACAACAAGAGATTATAAATTAAAAGAAATCAAAACCACCTCTTAACTTATTATTATGACAGCGTTCATAAAATGAACAGACTTCTCAGTAAAATTTACTGCAAAGTAATTGACAACAGACTGTTTGACACAATGTCATCTCACCTGAAACTCGAATGACGCTCTTATGATATCTCTTCATTCCATTCGAGAATTGCACAGCATTCTGTTGGAAGCCAATTTAAAAAAGTGCACGAGTACATTCTGTGACCCGAAGACACAGTTAGTTTTTTTTTTATTTTTAGGTAATGGCAGTTTATGCTAAAAAAATCAGAAACAGTCATGTCATCGGGATACACCACCACCCACGATCATGCCTGCTCATTTCGGATTCAGTAGGAAATTATGAATCAACAAATTGTATACCTTTTGCAATTGATAGTGTTCTCTGAGCTCCTTGGTTTAATTGCGGAGCTTTCATCGTCTTTCTGGACGACATCTTCAGCGCAGTATTTAGGATAAAGTGAAATGATTTAAATTTCTTCATGAGTCTCCCGGTAACCATCTTTAGATATTTATTGACCGTTTTCTATTGATTGGGATTTTAAACTTTCTGATCACCTGATTTACTTCTTATTAGTTGGTATATTTCATCTATATTAACGTGTTTATTAATTGCGTTTTCATTTGAGTACCAGGCTTCTAGGAATTCTCTGGCACATTTGGTGTTTCCTCTGTTTAAGATTTTGACATTAGAACCATCAAGCTCAGAAAACAAAACCACATCAAAATCATCCACCTGAGCTACAAATCTTCTCTACAAACGATCTTATCAACGCTAGACTCCATTTATTCAGACCACAGAGTACCGAGTCCAGTTAGTCCTTTGAAACAAAGGAAAACACAAAGAAATAATCTAAGTGTATCTAAAATGGACAGAATTGTTTCACACCCTACATTCTGCATCATACAATTAGTGTTACTACGGTTGGAGGTTTGAAAGACTTATGGTATATTCGCAACGGAACAATTGTTTGGAAAATCCTTGCCCAAAGATCTAACTCCGGGGTCAGTACTGATTTAGATATTTCAACTTACTTCGCAATTGTTTTCCTCTTTTCTCTTAGTCTACATATCATTGACCTGACATTTACAGGACACCTGTTGACCTGACCCTTTTTATCTATCTTTGCTCTTGTGTAATTCCTAATTTAGCGCTTCTGTTTTTTTGGTTGTGTAATGATAGTGATAATGTGTTTTTTACAACAGTGATTTTGTTTGAGTGGGTCAAGGTCATTCGAACCTTGGACTGTCTGAGGGAGTTGCTCGATATGGGATTCATGCTGACAGAGTTTTGATCCCACCTTTTTGGGAACATTTTACATGATTCTTGGGTACTTATTAACTAATTTTGCTTTTATATCTGAGGTCTGATTTCATCTGTACAGCTGCCTAACTGGATTGTTCAGGTGATTTTGCGTTTTAATTTATTATGATTGTTGAATAGGACCGCAGATTTTATCGGAAATAACTGCCTTTTTACTGTCGTCACAGGATTTTGTGACTGCGCATAACTAAAGGAAGTTCTGATTAGCAATAGCTATACAGTAGAACGCAAAGATTAGTTTCCTGCATACAAATCACGATACTTCGATTTTTGTCATTACAATATTCTAGAAAATATTTCCTGTTCTTTTCCTCTCAGTCATGACATTACTCATGATTTCAAGTAAGTCGATGTAGTGCTTTTCACGGGAAAACAAGATGACAACTAATCTAGTATTGTGTTGTATGCTAACGATTAAGTTAACTTCTTTGAACTTAGATTTTCCTATCGACTGACTGGACTTAAGTGCTCGGTCTCAGGTTGACATATTGACTTCTTGTGCAGACATGTTAACCTGAGACGGAGCACGTCGGTTCAATTATTCTACGGGGAAATCTAAACTTGAATTCAGTATATAATATGAACCGTTGCACAGGAGGTGGCTCGCGTGGCCCAAATGGTCTAGTGGATAACACTTTGCCGTCTGAAACTATGGGCACTGGGTTTGAGCCTCGGCGAGAATGCATCACTCACTGTGGAATGCAGGTACATCCAGCTGACGAGTTTCAAATAGGATGAAATGCGAGTCCTGCATTCCCCTGTTAGTCATCATCCACCAATTAACATTCATTTTAAGGTTCAGAATGAACTTGAAATAACTTTATTTTGGTAGTCATTTAATCGATTCCTGAGTGTGCTTCAATTCCCTTTACTTAAACGACTATATATATATAATACCTTTATCCGCTGACTCCTAGTTATTCTTGTCAAGTGAAATAATTCGAGGATAATTACTAGACATGAATGCTGACCATTCAGTAGATATATATATATTTATATATCATATGATTTCCTGTCAGGATAACTGTTATAGAAATTGTTTATTATTAATTTACCCCACTAGTTTATACCTGTCAATTTCACCGCTCAAATAAGGTAAAAAAAACAGTTGAATGCCCTAATGTCTATACTAAAAACAATTATGGCATTTTAATGGCATCAGTGTTTTACTCATTGTAATGTATTTTCTTATTTGCCTTTATGTTATTATATAAATCAATAAGCAGCAATTTAAAAATAGCATATAGATTCGATATTTTTGATTAGACACTGGTCAGTAACTAGCATAATTTGTCTAGTCCTTCCTATCTTTAGTTCAGACTATATACTCTCAGTCAAGTTGGCATGAAACCTAGGTCTAAGACTTCCTGCCAGTCGCCTCCAACCATTGAATACCAACAATTCACAGTGTACCATGATGGGAGTGCCAGCTAGCCTGGTGGCCACATTGCAAACTTGACTGGTAGAATTCAGTCTGCACCAAAAAGATAGGACTAAACACATTACACTCGTTACCAACTAGTGTGCAATCAAAAATATCCAATACAGTCATACGAGAGGCCAATCGCTAGCCAGAATACCACAGTGGTAACGGCTCTAAGTGTGGCACTGGTTGACGCGAGATTGAATCTCAGCAGGGACATGAGTTCCTCCAGGGTAACATATACTTTCGCATAGTTGTTTCCCATGAAGACCTAGAATTTTTTTAAATGTAGGCTCAAAATAACAATTTGTTGTTTATTTGATGAATAGAATGCTGAACTGATGAAAGCTAATATTTCAGTTGCTAGATTTTTATCGCGAACTAACATCAGTTTGAGCGATCTTCGAAGACTGAGGAGTAATGGACAACTGTTTCATTCTATTTTGGGAATCTCCAATAGTACGCACCTAACCATCACCATTCAACAAGGATCGAACATAGGACCTTCAGGTTATGAGACCAGATTCGTTGACCGTTCAGTCACTTGGAATGCCATTCAGTGATCCATAAATTTTGACTTTGTCAACTCTTGAGATACCGCTACTCTCACCAGTGCCTTCTATGAGAATCACCTTCACCTTGACATAATGAAACCCAACGGTGAAGACTTTCCATTGCAACTTCAGTAAACCCAAAAACTGACGTGGTTCAGGTTCAATTTCTGGCTGGTGCACTGCTCAACCTCTCCTAGATTACTGGCTGGTAGTAGACCTGGAATATAAGGGACGTTGGGCGTGAAGCTAGCAACCCCACTCCGTAAGAAAACACAACTGCTAACCAAAGCTCAAGGCCTGAAGCAGTATATTTCACTCAGAAAATAAGGATTGAAAAAGAATTTTGTGGATTGTTTTACTCAAACTTTATAACCCCAGAACATCTCTACTAATCATTCCATAGTGTGACTGGAAGGTTAACTGTAGCTAGAGGGTACCAACGAAGTTGTTTGACAGTTTAGCGGATTACAGAATGAAAGGCTTGAAAAAAGTGAATAAACGTTCTAATGAGTACCACACTACCTACTGATTTAATTACATAAAAGATTGCATTTAATTAGGTTCTTTCAAATCATTTCTAAGTCATATATATAAATGTTTTAATTTACTAACCTGTATAATCCTACAATATCGCACTAAAAGTTATAGCTTTGTTATGGGATTTATTATTATTTTATTCCATTGCGTTCCCCGGGGAACATATGCCTTCAAGCTACAGCTTTGAAGTTTCGGTAGCTAGGGTGTTTGTTTTACAGGGTGGGATTTCTAGTCTAACGCTTAACCTTCCCTCTTTGCCAGACTCATTTCCAGCTAAACAAGTTTCAGGAGAGCGTTGGCCAGGGATCATACCGGGGACCAATTGCGTGGTTGACCAGTTTTCTACCACCCAACCACCGACGCTTGTTGTGAAATTTAGAAGGCACCTAATAGACTTTTTATAATTTTTTCCCTTATACTTGCCCTGTGAATATTTGTTTATCACCAAAAATAACTGTTATACAATCATAGTGACACTGAACTAGAAACGCTTACACTTACATCTAATCTACACACAAGTTGATATTCTTCAGCTGTGCTCGAAGATCTTCAGTATTGATTAGCTAACAAAAAGTTATAAGACCGGTGAATTCCATGGTACGGAGGCAGAATATCTACCAACCACGCATGTGCTTCGGGGTTCAAACCACGGCCGAAGCGCTCCTAAACCTCACTAAGACCGGTAGACAGGAAAGGTTAGATATAAAGCTAACAATCCCACCCCGTAAAGATAAAAACATCACTGCTACCTAAGCTTTAAAGCTCTAGTTTGAGGCTCTAGCTTCTACTGGGAACGTACAGGAATAAAATAAAATAATAACTAACAGTAATGAATACCAACCGTTTCGACACTAACTTCAGTTTCAACATTTCGATAAGTATCACACCTTGTGCTTGTAATTAAATGTGTTTATTACCTTGAATACCAGTTACGTATATATATATACTTTCAAGAAAATGTGAATATGGCAAATGATGAAAGAGGTGCTCCTTTATTGACTAATCATCATCAGGTGTAATATGAATTTAGTTGTTGCTTCTTTTTCTATGCCTCACACACTTGTCTGTTCTGTTTTTTCTTCACCATTTTTACTCCTCTTGTATTAACCCTAAGACATTAACAAAAATAGTAAATTAACAAAGGTATGCTTGTAAAGGATAAATCCATTCAATCGGTATGTCATAAAGTCAATAAAATTCATATATAAAAGAAGGAACAAGGGATGGCGATGATGATGATAATAGTATTTGCAAAAAGAAAAAGGCAAGTGAAGGGAAATAAATACTAAGAAAAAAGGGAAAAGATGGGAATACAGTGAAAAGAATGCCATACTACGCAAAAACAAAACGATAATAATTATAGATCTAAAATAACTACCTCTACACATTCAGGGTAGTAACGAGAATGAAAAAGAGAGTGAAGTGGGATGTTGAAGGAAAGAGAAGGGAGAGAAAAGAGCATAAATCCATGAACTCTATGTATATATACTAATCTAGTTTTCTTTAACCAATATACAACAGAATCACAATTAATTAAGTTTTGGCTTGATCGAAAATATGCACATAATTTGCATGTAATCCTTAATTTCTACAATAAGAATGTTAATAATAGTAGTTGTAGTAGTAGCCGTAATATAAAAACTTGGTTTACATACCATCAGGTAAAAGGTTGTGTGTTTTTAATAAGTCAGGTTGTAAAGAACTTTGCTTTTTTACAGAGAATTGATTCATTAGTTTCTGTGTGTGTTTTTTCTTCACGCGATTGAATTCCTTCTGTAGCAACTATCTAAAATTTATTAGGTAAGGGTATCAAGATGTTATTGTATTGCCTCGTTTAGTGTAATTATTCAAGTTTAGTAGAAATCATAGGGTATTTATGTGTTGTACTTAAAACTTTAGGTCAGTCAAACTTAAAAGTAGAACTATACTATACTTCACTTTTATGGATTTCAATATGATTTTAGAAGATTTTGGTTGTGTGAAAACCATTTCACTATATACCTGAATGGCGTCCTAAGATGAAAATGAACACCTTATATGAAATAAAAACTAATTTTTCTTCAACCAGTATGGGTTTTCTTCGATAAAGGATTAGAACTTATCAATAATTTTCTTAATATAAAACACAAATCCCAATTTCATCCATTTTCATTTTTTTCCCTATACGTTCCCAGTGGAACCTAGGGCTTCAAGTTAGAGGCTTGAAGTTTCAGTAGGAGTTACATTTATTTTTATGGGAAGAGGTTGTTAGCCTCATGCTCAACCTTCCTTCTTCACCAGTCCTATTACTGGCTTAGCGATGTAAAAGCATGTGTCGGTGGGGGATCGAACCCTGGACCACATCCACGATTGGTGAGCATTCTACCGCTGGGCTACCGATGTAGTAATAACGCGCTTAATAACTATATTTTCTATTTTCAAGAATTAATTTGTAGGGAGTTCGTTTGTCTTAAGTTTGATCAAGAGTTGACGTCAGTTAGAGAACCCCTGGAAAAACTGGAAATAATGAGTAGCTGTTTCATCCCAGTTTGGGATTATTCAGCAGAACATGCCCATCGGTCGGTTTCAAACCCAGAACCTTTCAGTAACAAAGCGAATTCATAGGACATTCAGCCACTGGACTCCTATCCAATGGCCGGTATATGAATTACAACTTTTACCAGTTCATGATTTTACAGCGACTACCAACCAGAGTCATTGGCGTGTATTTGTTCTAACCCCACCCCCCAACCGGTGGAACCTACTGGACACGACTTCTCACTAGACCTCCAGGTAATTCCTTCCCGTAGCTCGTCACTAGTGAGTGTAAGAATAATTCTTAAGAGTTGGTTTGTAGAGAATTCATTTGTTCAAGTTTGATCACGAGCTGACGACAGTTGTTCTACTTTACTAATTTATTTGCTATATCACATATATAGAAAATCGAAACAAATGATTCAGCAAAGAAATTCTTCTCAACGAATTTATTATCAAGCTGTACAATCGTATATATATAGCGTTTGAGAAATTATATCCGGTGAGGGAACTGAATCATAGGTGTGCATGCATAAACTAATAATAGTATCAATTTGAAATTAAAATGGTTGTAGGATTTCATCATGAGCTGACATCAGTTGGAGAACCATTGGAAAACCTGGGAGTACTCGGCAGCCTTTCCGTCAGCCTAGTTTGGGACTCTTCATCAGTACGCACCCACCGACAGAACTCGAACCCAGGAACTTCTGGTTACAAGTGAAGCTCGTTGACCATTAAGCCACTGCGACCCGATACAATGGCCAGCCCATGAATTCTAACTCCTGCCAATTCACGACATAGCGCGACCCCTAGTCAATGTCTTCGGCGAGTATTTGTCCTCACACCCGACCTGCTGCACCAATCGAATCCCTACAAACCAACGCTTGAAAAAAATGGTTGTGATTATAATCCTAGTTAAATGCCAAGTGTCAAAACAACTAATGACATATATCACACATTCGCGAAAATCTTTACAGGCGATTTCTTGATCGTTATCTCTGAAACCGTTTCATTGCATCAACCACCTGCAAGTTATCTGAGACGAAACTCTCTTTACCCTCGCTAAAGTTGTTAACTTTCCACTCTTTACATAAGTTGTTTCGCTCCCCGATAAGAAGTCAGTTTTAGGCCCTCCAATTTATTTATCCGCCTATCTACGACGTAATTCAGTTCCATTTGTTCCATATCTTCTCCAAAGCTTTGCTGTATGTTTTAACTATTTCCTTCTCTTCAGTGACTCCAGATCCTTCTAATAAAGTATACTTATAGTCAATAGACCAATCCAACTTTCTTTGAGTCAATTTAAGACACTAGTCACCCTGAAAAACATATGATACCACTCAACGGTCTGTCTCTTCAAAATATGTCTAATCAGTCTATATTCCCTTCTGCATATATCTTGGCTGGATAATAATTTCTTCGTCAGCTAGTTTTCTGCACTTCCAGAGTTCTTTGCTGCTTGTCCTTTTTATTGAGCCATATGATCTTCAGTATTGAGATAAGAGAACTGTTGATGAAGGTCCACAGTCTGTTATAAATGCTTCCGGTGAATCTCACGCCAAGTCTCTGAACCTCATAGAAGCACTGATTTACTTGACATTAGTGCTAAGAATTCGAATTTTTTTGGTTCTAAATGAGTCTTGAGAGTAATGAACGCCTTCCAGTCTTCCTTTTTTGATCCCAACCTGACTGGTTGGCTTCGACATCCCCATTTGTGGTGCCTTTATTTTGGACGATACCGCCTGGGTTGGATAAGTGAAAGAGACAACTTCCTTTAGTTTCCTGTCATTATTAGTGATTGGTGTCTGTTTTCGGCAGTCAGTTATCTTCAGTACCTCTATGTCCCCACGGAATGTTGCCTTCTCTGTCGCTTCTATCAGCTTGGTGAATGTGTGAGTGTGTGAAACATGAGATGTAAGTCACTCGCAAATTCAGATCATTTGAATCCTCTTCGTCAGTCTAACGCAGGCTTGGGTCATCATTCCTCACGCTCTGTCGCAACGTTTAATCCGTCATAGTCAGGAAAATTGCTAGTCACAGTAGGAGGCCTTCTCTTATTCCTGTCTTTACTTCAAACGCTTCGGTGAACCTTTCACTGTGATCTACTTGATATGCGGTGTCAGTTCTTTTTTAAGAGACTCCCTCTGATCCTGCTGCCTTCCCGGCTTCAGCCAGGCGGTCTTTAATTCAATAGTTTTGACAAGAACACCTTGACTTCTTCGCTAGTCAGTCCTATCTCCATGGAAAAGGCATGAAAAAAATAAACATCCACTTTATTAGCAATTACTTAATTGGTGTATTGGAGATCACTTGTTCTTATAATGTGATATTTGAAAGATATAAATTTTATTGAACATAATAAAGTTCGAAGAACACTTCATTGTATTTTATTAAAGCACTATCTTACATTTAAAACATTATTTTAATTTAACTGCATGGACAGATTATTTTAAAGATGGATAGGCGACTACTTATTGCCTATTGGCACTTGTCACAGAGGTCTCTTTGAGTTCTCATAATCATTCTCCCCTCAAAAATTCAAATACACGCATACTGAGGGGTAAACATGCCTTGCCGACGAAGGCTGATGAGAATGAAAACTATGTCTGAGGCTATCTGAAGGTTGCCTCTAGTCATCCGACATTCCTTAATTTTTCAAAATTAAAGATATAAGTTACCGTGTCTGAATTCAAAATTCTCAGCATAACAGTTTAAATTAGGTGCATTCTATTCTCCTCTAGGATAGTAATTATTCGACAAATATGAGGATTTTTACTTTCTCATAATATATACTATTGGGTAACAATTATTACAATTTGAGATTTAGAACATAATTTGATGAGCAAAAATCAACATTCCCAAACAATTCCTCTCCTATAAAATGCTTGCAACACTGCTGTGTATAGTGTCTGACTAGATTCCTTCTCAGAAATGAATTCACAAGACTATACTCATATTTCCTTCTTTAAGCCCCAATCACATGAGAATTATTAGGTAAGTAGAAAACACAACTTTTTTCCGAAAAACACAAACAGATGTTGATGTTATGTCATATAAATCAGATGGGAACAAGAAAAAAACTTAATAAAAATAATTCTGAGCAAACAGCTGAACTGAAATAATATAGATTAGACAGTGAAATATTACAGTAAGCCAATTAACTTCATTTCTTTTTTCGATTTTCATATACAAATTAAGACTATTTCTGTTCTGATGTCAGTACCAGTCGTAAGATGTAGACAGTGTCTAAACTTCCCGTATCTCATCATGTTTTCCCCTAATCGACCTAATAAATATTTATGGAGTGGAATTTATGAATTTTACTGAGAGTTCCTGTATATACTCTTAAACATGTCAATTCTTCTCCTCTCTCTCTCTCTAGTCTACACCTATAAACCGAATTCTTTACCCTATTAATTTCTCAATTTGCGATTTCCACAGGTTGAGGCGGTGAAAGTTCACCAATTCTATTTGCAAACCGAAATTATTCAGATCAGCATACCATAAATGGTAATCAAGAAAGCAAGCATAAAGGCATAAGACTTTATACTACTAACAGATTTGAAATGAGTAGTTGAATGCTGCCCACATAGACTTGTATTGCTTGCCGCTGATCAGCCAGATAGAAGTGATTTAAGTACCAGACGACTGTTTAGGTAGTTTGTGGCAGACTCATCAACGTTGTACCTGATCTCACGTATCGCAGAGTCAAACCACTACAAACAGTTCATACAAATCGTACATAAATACTTGTATCAATCCGTTCCATACTGTTCTCCTACTGTCAGGTATAAAATACATTTGATAAAAGTAAAAATAAACCGCACATATTCAGAAATAAATGAGCGGTTACAGGATTTCATCATTAGCTGGCACAGCTTAGAGAACCACTGGAAAACCAACTGGGAGTGTTCAACAGCTGTTCACTCCTAGTTTAGGACTCTTCATCAGTACGCAATCGCCGACAAGGTTCGAAACCGGACCTCCCGAATACAAGGATAGCGAGCTCGCAGACCTTTAAGCACTCAGACCTGATCCAATGTCTAGCCCATGAATTCTAACTTCTACCAATTCACTATACAGCACGACTGTTGGTGAATGTCATCGGTGGCGAGTATTTTTCCAAATACCCAACCTGATGTAACACACTGGTTACAACTGGAAGTTGGAATTCATGGACTATTAGGTTGGATCCCAGTGGCTTAATAGTCCACGAGCTCGCTAGCCTTGTAATCGGAAGGTCCTGATTTCAAATCCTGAAGGTGGATGCGAACTGCCTAAGAGTCCCAAACTAGGATGAAACAACTGCTGAGGACTTCCAGGCTTTCCAAGATTTCCCTAACAGATGTTAACTCATGATGAAATCATGTAACTAATCAAAACAAACCTCTGCAAACCAACACTTGAACGAATGAATGAATTGATTTCATTTATGTATTCCACGAATGAATTATTGTGAATCGTTTATTCAGATCACTGAGATCAGATCAATTTCCATCAATAAACACCATTTCTTTATGTTTAATCGGTTATCTTTACCGGTTCGATTTTTTCAGGAAAAAGAACAGTGCTTCATTGTGTCAACAGCTTGCTTAAATAACAAAAAAATGGAAACCGTCTTGGCAGTTTTTTATTATGTGTCAAAATAAAATGACATACCACTTGCTAATACTTAGAGGCAGAACGCTGTCAACTGATAAACGAACTGGCCTCTGCAGTAGAAAATCGGTGGAAAAAGAATTTTTTTATTTTTTTTTGTTTATTTTTTTTTTATTTACAGCTTGATTCCACACTGTATTTTTGGTACAAGTATGGAATTTTCAGCATGGATATCGGTAGCCCAAATTTTGCAGGCCGACCATAGATATCAGGTGTGCGCCGGCGTGGGCTCGAACCCCGGACCATGTGCGTGGTCGGCGAGAGTCCTAACCACTGTGCCACCGACGCACAAATCGCCAGACAGGTCATCCTGGTCCAGCCCGGGTACGAACCGGGGACCTTTCGCGTGTGAGGCGGACTATGTTAGTGACTGAGGAGAAATGGAATAAACCAATAATCTGACAGTTAAATTAAATATTAAGACAATTTCAAATTAGACTTAATCATAATATTTGAAAGCGATTCTGATGACATGAAATCACTATTTATGAAAAACTACCAACCGAACATTGATAAAAAACAAGACAAGTAATTCAGCGAAGAGGCTCTTTTCATCGAATTCATTTTCTTTAGCTGTAAGATCATACAATCTTTTTCTTGTGGAAGTGGACAGTGAGAAGTGGATGAATCATTATAAGAAAAGTTATTATTATTATTAATCAGTACATATACAAAGTTGAGTAAGGGTGACAGAATTACATAATGAAATAAATTAGTACGTGAGTTGTAACAAAGGATTTTTTCATATTACCTAAGAGTTCGGCAAGTAAGATAAGTCAGAAAGGGTGAGAAAAATAAAATAAGTCAAATAAGGTCCTTCCCAAGATAATAAAGTTGGATGAGAGATTTTCTTTTGTATGCCCAGCTCCGATTTCTTCGTCTGGATAGCTACAGCTTCATCAGTGCGAAAGGAGGAGAAAGTGGATCGTCTTAGGAAGGTTACTTTTCATCTTACAGATCACGTTGAAGGAGTAGTTTATTGAAATAGAGTGAGCAGTGTTTATAAGGTGTGCAATTATTGCACTTCGTATAGAGCTGCTGAAATGATTAAGGGAAAAAATGATTAAATTGTAATCATGAAATCAGTATGATCGTAAAGAAAAACTAAATTGAAGTCTACAAATAATAATGATGATATTTTGTTCATTGATAATGCTACCGGAATTCTATCCAAGCACAAAAAAGGCGAGCTTCAGATAATACAGTATATCACGGGGAAAATGTTTGCATACCACATATATATATGGTTTCTTTCAAGTTTTGGTTTCTTTTGTATGGATTTTGTTTGATTGGTTGGAGCATTTCATCATGAGCTGACGTCAATTAGAGAACCATTGGGAAACCAGCTGGGAATACTGGACAGCCAGCTGTTTCATCAGCCTAGTTTGGGATTCTTAAGCAGTACGTATCTACCGCCAAGATTCAAACCCAGGACCTTCTGGTTACATGGCTAGCGAGCTCATAGACCATTAAGCCACTGAGATATGATCCAATGGCCCATGAATTCTAACTTCCGCAGATTCATGACATAGCATGACCACTTCACAATGTCTTTTTCGATGAGTTACTGCCTCACCTTCAACCTGCTGCACCCTACTGGTCACGATTTCCCACTAGAACTCATCGAAGAAGACACTGCAAAATGGTTGAGCTATGTCACGAATACGCAAAAGTTAGAATTCATCGACTGGCCACCGGATTGGGTCCCAGTGGCTTATTGGTCAACGAGCTGGCTAGTCTTGAAACCAAAAGGTCCTGAGTTCGAACCTTGGCGGTGTCTGCGTACTACTTAAGGGTCCCGAACTAGGACGAAACAGCTGTCCAGTACTCCCAACTGGTTTTCCAGTGAGTCTCTCACTGGTATCAGCTCATGATATATAAGGTTAACTACTGCCTGCCTAAAAACCTTCTATCCATATTGTGAGTGGTTGCCTAGATGAACATAATTAATGTCATTATTCCCCATCTGATTATGCTAAACGTCACGTTAAAAGACAAAATAAAGTAGCGCCTTATCAATCCTCTACTGTCAGAAAATACACACACTAATCATAGCATATTTTCACAATTGTTTTCAAAAATAAAAGAATTAAAGAGATATTAGGAAGGATTTCTATGCAATTACCTATTGTGCTGTTTATTTCCCAATGGATTTTGAAAAATGTTATTCTATTTTATGTATAATTATAAATAGTGTTAAATGTCAGTGTTAATTTTCAAAACGAAGTTCATCTGTACAGCCTTTATTATTATTATTCCTCCCATTTTGCAAAAATATAATAACATTAAAAATGTGTTTATGCTTTAGCATAAACACAACAACTTTGATTACACATATAATAAAATGAACACTGACTTTGATTACACTGGAAGGTTATACCCTGAAATTTTTGTTATCATTATCATTATTCTTACTTTTCTTTAGTCTCTTTCTCCATCACTTTCTTCCTTTACCTATAAACTTTTGTTTTCATAATTTAATTTGATTAGATTACTTTAGGTAGGTAGTAGAATGATTGAAACAGGCCATCAGGTCAAATAAATAGCGATAAGACATATATATACATACATACTAATGGGATTTTCACTTACATATATTATATATACAGCTCATCTTTATGTCTAATTAGAAAGACGATGACTTCATCTAATTCTGTGTACACACATTTCGGGTTGATCAGAATACCCTTAAAACTACAGGGGTGCTTCACTTAACTTTTACGCTGATTCAAACCAGACAACCAGAGAATATAATACATTCTTCTATTTCAATTTAACAAATCAGACCCTTGTTTAAGAAAAATAATCTATTATACTGAATAAAAACTAAAAAGTCCACGTTTATTAATTCAACTAACTTAAACAACAAAGAAATAATAACTTCACGGTTTCATCCCCTGAACTCTGGCGCTCTAATGCCTTGTTTAAACTTTGATAATAACTTTTTGCATAAATATGCATTATTGATTATCTTCCTACAAAGCCATTAGGTCGGTGTGCTACCTGGTGGGCTACCATCCATCACAGTGCATCGAAACTTCTATATTTCTTATTATTTTAATCATTTAATTCTGTTCTTAGGTCGTAAAATGTACTCACACACATATATTTCATTAGCTTTCAACCTACCGGTTCTCATTTCTTCGTGATGATGATGAGAGGAAAATATCATAGAGGAGATTGGTTTA
Organism: Trichobilharzia regenti; assembly: GCA_944472135.2. Classification (NCBI taxonomy): domain Eukaryota; kingdom Metazoa; phylum Platyhelminthes; class Trematoda; order Strigeidida; family Schistosomatidae; genus Trichobilharzia; species Trichobilharzia regenti. The sequence continues at coordinate 135,058,143 of OX235262.1, forward strand.
TGTTTCGGATCGAACAACAATGCGTCACATGATATACTACTAGAGATTACAATTTAACTTGAAGATCCTTGACGAAGGGAAAATAGTACGCAATAGATTACGCTGCTAATTCTATACATTGTGTAGACATTTTGTCCAGAATGAAGCTATTACTGTCATTAACAGAAGTGTGAAACTTCAACGGTTGACTTTAATTATAAAAAGAAACCCAAGGAATTACTGAAAATCAAGCACACTTATAGAATTTGCTTAAATAAACTGCCGTGTACAACAGCTCCCTAGGACTCGTTATCATTTCCTCATTTTAAAAAATCACCGTGAATTGGTATTGACTGCTGTATTCAAAGATTTAAAACACTCACACTGCTAGATTAAAATGACTATTCACTGAGAAATATGAACTGAATCTTCTTCATTGTAGAACTTTGTATAAAATCAACAGAAGTCCAAGGTGTCAAGCTTCGTAAAAGCAAACATAAAGTTCGATGTAAGAAACGTAATAAAAATATAATAAGTGGGAATTTGCCAGGGGGGAAAGATAAATAACCTGAAGAATTATGAAGATTCAGCGAATCTAGAAGACTAAAAACAGTGAATGCATCTGAACTGTTTAAAATTTAATTAAGTAACAGTCTCTAACTATTAAATCTTAGCATCTCCCTAGGACACCAACCTGGCAGTTTTTACCTCGCTGTTTGTTTCGAATCGATAATTTGCAACCTTCGTAGGTTGGAGGTGTGCTTTAGTCTAGACACCGCCAACTCTTTTTCCCACCTAATCCAACAAATTCTAACATTGTTTGTCGAATAGAATGGTAGCTGGGCATGCATAATACATACCCCAGCCATCTCAATTGATGCAGTTTCACAATCCCACTGATTGACTTTCCCTTCTTATCCAGAATTCTGCTTATTCGCGTTATTACTGACCAAATTATGCCTCTTAACACAAGAAACTGCACAGAAGAATAATAACAGTGATAATCATAACAGTAATCACTTTATTCCAGACAGTGATTTGTATACATAATGGAATTCTAGCACTAGGCATATTGCGAGCATTCTTCTCCTTTCACAAATAAATAAACAAAACAAAAAATAATAGGACTGCATAAACTGAAAGCAAATGGAGGCATGGAATGTGTAATAAAGCTTCTGGCTATAATTTGCAGTTTATTCACAGTTAATAAAATAGGTTTGTAAGCCCTCTTCTGACATCTGTCTATTCTCACAACACTCGCTGTAAATATGGTATGACTGGGTAGATGGTATACTGGTAGAATGCTCGCCAACCACGTAGGTGGTTCGGGTTGGGTCCCCCACCAACGCACTACTCTACCTCGCTAAGCTAGTAATAAGACTAGTAAAGATAGAAGGTTGTGCATGAGGCTAGCAACCCTATCCCTCAAAAATCAAACACCAATGCTACCGAAACTTCAAGCCTCTAGCTTGAAGCGCTATGTCCCACTGGGAACGTAAAGTGATAAAATAAAATAAATAATAATTACGAAGTTTTATATTTAACAGTACAGCTATAAACCTTTTTATGGAAGGGGATGTTCACTATCAGACAACATGACTTTAGCCAATCGCCTACAAGAATTAAAATACTTATGAACAGCAATTTCAATTAGTTGCGTCAAAGGCATTCTACAAACCCTGCTTACAGCCTTCAAAGCCCTAAGTACTATAACACAGTTTCTTTTGAGAAGCCCAAAGAAGCGCTTTTTATTCCTCTACGTTCCCAGTGAAAAATAGGGCTTCAAGCTAGAGGCTTAAGTTTCGGTAACAGCGGTGTTTGATTTTTACGGGATCTGGTTGCTAGTCTCACGCTCAACCTTGCCTCTTCACCAGTCTTATTACTGACTTAGCGAGATAAAGGAGTGCATTGGTTGGGGGTCGAGCCTCGAACCGCAAGCATTCTACCGCTGTGCCACCAATGCACCCAAGGGAGCATGAAGAGGAATAATAAAGAAGAATGGGTAGAATGCATGAATTAATAAATTGTAATAGAAGAGGTTGAGTTATACCACACAGTCTCAACATCCTTATGTTGTCAGTCAAACGAACAATTTTTTTATAGAAATCGACGACATATAAGACGATCAACAAAAATTGAGAGAGAAAATGACACTAAGATGAGTATTATTCAACATCATAAGAAACACGCAAGTCTTGTTCAAGCCTGAAACTAAAATTTATACTCTGAGACCATTCGAACAGTGTTAATGAATAAAAAAGAAAATTCGCTCTAAAGTACTGTCAATTATTATTCTAATTCCCGTATTCCCCTAAACAGACACCATAATCTGATATAGAACACAGCTAGGACTAATGGCTTATTGTATCCAAATTCTATTATAAACCTCCGTTAATCCTAAGAATAAAAAAACTATCTGAAGTTACAATATCGAATAGCAATCGATAATTTAAAAGTACACATAAATGTTAAACATAAGTAGTAAATTCATGAACAAAATGACCATTTCAGAGGTTAAAACATATCAAAAATAAATTGGGACAGGTTGTTATTCAATTGATTGTTCGGTACTTCACATACGAAATGAAGAGCTTTGTCGATTAATCACGGGTTAGCAATAATTACTTAAGAAGAATAGGGAGACAAAAAGTGTGGCAAGAAATACCGAGGGTTGATGAAGAATGGTGGGATAATATGTATAACGTTTAAGTGCATTGGGCAAAACACAAGGTAAGACTTAAACGGCAATAATGGTTATATATATATATACAAAGTCATTTACTCTGTGTAGTAGAAATAAGCTTAAACATTGTCGAAAGTTGAGTGGTATATGATGAACAGTTGTAAGTCTTATTTGTAACTATGTGATTAAAATTTTCTGGCAATGCAATTCAAGCTGTCCACTTCACATATGACACAGCCACACCACTTATTCAACTTGCCATTTTTCTACCCTTATTTATTTCGTATCATTTTACTGAAGTAGCAATGAATGGTAACATTTGACTGACTACTCGATAGAGCTCTCCACCTTTTTCATAAGTTTTTTCGCGACAAAATCAGTCAGACTGTAGCCTGTTTCACTTGAATGTATAATTTACTATAACCTCCTTGTCTGACCATTCTATTCATATATTTTTAATTTAATTTATTGTTATTTCATCTTTTTATGAAGTCAATGAATAAAAGAATATCTTATTTGAATCCAACTAATCTTTCTTTCAAATGTTTTACAAATGCAAAACTTTTTTAGCATAGTCTTTAATCTCAGTCAAAGGTTGATACCAGTTAGAGGAACCATTAAAACTGAGAGAAAGCTATTTCTTACTGGTTAGGGACTCTTCAGGAGTACGCACTAATCACTCCACTAAGGAACAAACCTAAGAACTTCAGGTTACAAGACCAAGCTTGCTGACCATTCGGCCACTTGAACCAGATTTAAGCGACTTGTAAATTCTAGCTTTGTCCATTTGTGATATAGCGCTATTCTTACCAATGCGTTTGATGAGCATCTAGCTTACCTTGACATAGTTTTGAATGGTCTTTATAACTGATTTAAGTGGTGTTTGATTAAAAATTTAATATTGCTGGCAGGTGTCAACTAGCGTCGTTTTGAACCTAGTTAGTTCATCGTCCGATGATGGGATAAGGTCAGACGTTTGAGAATACAAATTTTCAAACTGTATATGAGTGTCTAGTTGGTTAACTTTAGCAGCATAATCACTAAATTTTGGACCTAGGGATCACACCTCCATTTGAAACTTATTAGGCACGACACTGGAAAAATTGTGAACATACCAGCCCGGAACTGACGAAAATTTCCTTTCAAGCTTTTGGCTTTCGAGAGATTTGACAAGACTAATCCTTTTATTATTACTTCTGTTTACTGTTACGTTATTAACATATTCAATGAACATCAATTGTAATTCCTCAGGTAAATGATTAACTGAAAATTGTCTTTGTGATATGTTCCTTTCTAGATCATTTATAAGAGTTTTAACACAATCAATCTGATTAGAGGCATGTCTTTTTAAAATCTTAGGATTAGAATGAATCCTCATTCCTCTTAACGACCTCTAATGTAGTTGAGGATAACGTTCGTTTTCTACACATTCTTTGAAAAACTCCAACAATGTTTTCGCTTCAGCGAGCCTTGCACTAAACTTCAGGTACTAAAGTTAGTCCTGAAATTCCTACAAATTTCATGAACTGAAAATCAATCGGCAGCTCACTGATGCCTGCTGGATGGATATTCTCAAGCTGTGGTGAAAGTCATGACCAGTAAGGTCCTCTTTTCCTTGTCAAGATAAGGTAGATGTTTATCAAAGTCATTAAATTGAGGCTGGCGCCAAATCACGAATTGACAAAGTGAGAATTCAGGGTTCACTGGATTCCAGACTAAGTAGCTGAATGGTCAACAAGCTTGGTCTCCAAACCTGAAGGTATTGGATTCGATTTGTAGTTGTGCAGGTGTGTACTGCTGAAGAGTCGCAAAATAAGACGAAACGCCTCCTGATTTTCAATGGATCCGCTATATGATGTCGTTTTGTGACGAAAATATAACAGTTGAAATGTACTTAACCCTCCCCCCCACGAAACACATAATCTAAAATTCTTTTTTTTATTTATTTCATATTTTAGATTGTTAGTACATTATCCAGAGGATGTCCAACTCATGGTCCACATTTAATTCTTCATCATAATGAAAACAGTGAGTTTACAACACCGACACGTATATTTGCCGTCAGTTCAGTATTAGAATCATTTAAAGATCTGACGACAACAGTAACAACAACAATGACAACAGCAAATACGTCGACAAATTCACTGACAAAATTACCAGGCAATCAATTACCAACCACTTATGAATTAAGATTAGAACCGATTGCTCATCAGATATTACCCTACCTGCAACAACAGATCATAAAGGAGGATTAGGAGGTAATGATGGTGATGGAGGCGGTGACGTCAGCGGTGGCTTCGATGAGAATAATGAACAGTTGAAGAATACAAAAACAATTTCATGGATTCCTGTTTCAATACTCACTGATAACATAACTGCTACACCTATTCACCAGTCAGATTATAATATGTAATAAAAATAATTTTTAGAACAAAAACATATTTAAACCCCAGTGATAAATTCAATATTCAGTTGTATAAATTTATGTATTTTCTTTTTGATTAATGAAACGAAAATACTGTTAGTATAACTTAATTTAATACATCGATTCATAGGAATTAATTAGGCCTCTTCCTTCATACAGATATAAACTAATGAAAACCAGCAATAAAACGGAAGATAATGCCATTTTTCACAGACAGATTTAGTCACCAGCTGATATCCATTATTGTAGAACAGAGAAATAAACACGTTCTGCAAAGCTTCATTCTATGCATAAAAAATTTTTTAAAAAAAACAGCATCGTGAAGAAGTTCAGTCAGAACAAAGTACAACTAACCAAATGTTTATACATGTATGTGTATGTATTTATGTATGTTTTTAATTTGTAGTTTTAAACTTTTATGAAAAAAAGAATAGAAAAATACTGTACTTTTACCGTCTTCTTTTTCTATAAGTATTGTAATCTCCTAAAAGACAATGTATTCTGATTATTAATATTATTATTTGATAGGAAGTGTAAGGTAAGAGACAGAAGAATGCAATCAATTCATCGTGTATTCACCTCAGCTGGTCGATTTAATGAGACAGAATACAAAGACAATACACTTTGGCATCATTAGTGTTTTAGAAAGCATCTATTCAAGGACACTGATGCATTCATCATTATTATTATTATTACATTGGGTTCCCGGTGGAACATAGGGCTTCAACATTGCACCTCCATTTCAACTTCTTCTGTGTTTTCTCTTCAGCTGGCCCCATAACTGCCCCCCTACACACACACGATCTCCTCCATTTCATCCTTGGCAGCTCAACTCGTCACTTCCCACTCGAGTGACACTCGACAGACTAGCGAGTGACGTCACTTAATGGTCTCATCAGTATGTCCGATACATCTCCCTATTCTTATACATATTTGTTGAACACTAAGTTCTTGGCTGGTTCGTTAATACAGTTCTTTGTGGCTAATCCTATGTAGCAGACCAAGTGATCTTCACTATGGAGTCAGTGAAGGCAGCTGTTGATAAAAGTCTGCGGTTGTCTGTTGAAAATGCTTTTCGTGATACACGCACCAAGTCTCTGAACAATAGAGAACTGACTGACTTGACATTAGTGTTGAAAATCCCAATCTTGTTTTTTCATGCTGGGTGCAGTAGATTTCCAGATTGATTTCATACTAAAGAAGGTTTGTCTTGGCCATCTGATCTTAGTTTTGACTTCGTCATCCGTGGAAGAACTGACTTCCTTCAAATTCCCACTGTTGACAGTGATTGGTGGTTCTTGTTGTAGTTGTTGTTGGTAGACAACCTTCATCACCTCTGTCTTCTCGATGTCCACTTGAACTCCTATCTTAGCTACCTCCCTTTTCTTAGAATTTATTGATTTTCACCTGTAGGTCTTCGAGTTTGTGTGACATTACGCATAAATCGTCCATGAAATCCAGATCTTCTGTTGTCATCTTGTCAATCCAAAGTGTTCTTGTCTCCTCACTCCCCGTGGTCTGTTGCTAGATTCATTCCACAACAATAAGGAATACTATCTGTGATAGTAAGCAACCTTGTCTACGGATACTGATGTAGTCCAAAATCACTCGCTACAATTACAATGCCATCGTTATTCTTTATGGAACATCTTCACACCTATTTCGAAATAAAATAAGCTTGCTGAAGTCCTCAATGAGTAAAATTATCTTCTTTTTTGACAAATCTCACTGTGATTGACTGTCGCCAAAGATTATCTTCCTTTTGTATTCACCTGTATCGGTAATGATCACTTCGTTGACCTAACCTTTTGATTGATCCATTCAATGTAAATTAATATGATTTTTAATTGTAGACACATTTGAGTAGCAAGCTTTGAGGGCTAATCTGGGTTTTTTCACGATTCCTCTGCAGTCTAGTATGCAGATGATACAACTTCCCCATTAGATGGAGACACTGACAAAATGCAGAGTCTTCTGAACACCTTGAGAACTAGCAATCTGCGAGTGTTTGGCATGAGGTTTGCTCCTGCCAAATGTAAAATAATTCTACAGAACTGGACTAGATTGACTCATCCTAGCTTAAAGATAGGGAGTGAAGTGGCGGGATGATCGCTGACGAGATCTCATCACGTATACAGAAGGCTCGTTTGGTATATGCTAGTTTACACCATCTATGGAGGAGACGTCATATCCAGCTGGCTGTCGACCAAAGGGCGTGTGTACTACTCAGCAGTCTACTCCATCCTCCTTTATGGCTGTGAGCAAGATATGGCTATTGAAAATGGAACACATGAAAGGCCTGGCTAGCTGCCCTCGATCATAGTGCCTGTATTCAATCTGTCATGTAAAGTGGTATAACAAGGTGAGCAATATTGAGGTTATCCTTCGGTTGAGCTGTAGGTAAGGAGGGAAATCAACAGATGAGTCTGTGAAGTTACATCGATTGAGATGGTTAGGACATGTGTTCCACATATCTAGCCTAGCTATCGCCTTCTTCTATAATGGGCAATGCTAGCTGAAATACGATGGATTAGGTTGGAGAAGAGTCGGCTAGTGGCGGTCGAACCAAAACATGGTCTCATCACTCAACGAGATCCACAACAGTTAGTTTAAGCCAGCCAGTCACATAGGGAGGTGTAGACTTCCTGGGTGGGATCCTCGGGATGGTAAACACCGATGAAAGCTAGAGATAATTGGTGAAATGGCTTGAAGTCGTTCTCAATTAATAGGGTAGATGCATTCACTCCTTTTGATTGATAATATCGAATAAAACTATGTGGTTCTTCCATATCACCATTCTCTTTCCTCTTATTCTATTAATTATCTCTGTTTCCAATCTCCCTCTACTTTCTTCTCTTGCTTTGTGTACTACATGGAGGGAGTGTGGCAACTCGAACTGCTGCACATTGAGCAGAGTTCCATGTTGAAACCAGCCGTCAGTCTGTAATTCAATTTTGGACATTTTATTTCAATCAGACAACGGGAAAATCAAAATTGAGTAAAAAATATAAAAAAAATTAAATACATAGTTAAGGTATGTAATCAACAATTTATCCGATGTGACTTTATTCTATTTATTCCATGGCTTATTTCTTAAGAAGACTGTAGACAAACACTAGATTGAAAAAAAATCTGTGGTGATAAACTCCAGAAAATAATTTGCTACACCCAGAGACCACTGAACTCCTTAATTACTTTTGTCCTTCGGAAAAGACCTGTCCAGAAGTCATCTCAGTTACTAAGAATCCTCTTGATTATTCAACAGACTGTCTTTAAGGATATGAAACAGTTAGTTCTCTCGCTATCAATTTGAATATAGCAATAAGTAAACTTAATTTATTCAAATTGAGTCACGTATTTGCGTAAAACATTTCAAATAATCTAATCATATCTATCCTGACATCAAAAGAAAATTTAACAAAGGTTTAATATGATGGCAATCTGTTTTCGCACACATAAAGATGGTTTAAACTACCTAATCTCTAAAACTTCCACAAACTTTAGGATACGTCCACACAACACGTCTAAAAGACAAATAATCACCGAGTTTACGCCCTGTACTTATAATATCTTTCGCAAAGGAGCAGTGAGATCATCTAGTATAACCATCAGTGATGCATGAGTTTCGACATATACATTCAGTTTTGTTAGCTAATGGTTATCCGGAAACCTTTATCACTTGTCACAGTAAAAAAGACCACATCTCGAAAAGACAGCTTCTGTACCAAAGAAAGCTATCTTTGTCAACCTACCATTCAAGGGTGACCAGATTATGCAGTTGACAGCTCAAAAACTTCAGTCAACCATCAAACGCACATTCTACGCCGCCACATCTCTTTTTCTCACTTGTCGAAAATTTTCTATCCCCGTACTTACAATTAAAGGACGAAATTCTGTGGACGCTACTTCAAGCTGTACTACAAGTTCACCTGCAGCTGTGGTGACACTTATATGGGTAGAACCAACAGAATGTTCCAATGTCGTCGACAAAAACATGTTCCAAAATGGCTACTAAATCATTTAGAAACTCTCAATGCAGTTAATCTGAACAGAAATCCAGCATCATCCATTGCAAAACACTTATTAATGTCAGGTCACAAAATCAATATTAATGACTGTTTCACAATTATTTCACATAACTCTAATTCAAAGTTACTGAAGGTGATGGAAGCACTTTGGATTGATCACATACAGCCTAAACTGTGTGTACAAAAACAGTAGACTTCAATCTTCGCCTACCATGGACCACATGACCTATTTAAATATGATTGGTCATTAGTATGTACTTTAGTTTTTTTTTTATTTAACTGAGTAATTGTCATGGACTTTATTTTATCATCGTTAACCATGTTAGTTGTAAAGCCGTTGTAAAGAAACTACGAAATGATATTATCTCGCGAAATTTGTCTTCTAAATGCTTATTCAAATTTATCAAATGGACTAACTGTTTTAAATTTCTCATTGCATTAAGCCTTTCTTGGTAAATTCTGATTTGATACACGGATAGATGTATTACTATCTGCCTGCTTTGGTTTATAGTCCTCCAGTGTTATTTCAACCCTCAATAATAACCACATAACTTAACCTGTGGTTATTCCTTCACTTCGTAAGGCTTTATTATTTCCGTTTAAATTCATGTAAATAACAAGTTCGTGTACGATCAGATTGTTCAAAATGTGTTGAGCGAAAATAGATTGTCTTCTTAGCCTCTTGTCTTTACTCCTCTCTTAAAGTTTGTTTGATTAACAACCCGCCTCTTTTTAATTTAATTTAATCTTCCTCAGTAGACGACTGTCGTTTGTATAAAATTAAAAGAAAGTATGACCATAAATATACAGTGTAAAGAAAATTAATTAAAACTGTAGATATTTTTATTAGATTACATGAGAAAGAAAATAAGAGCGAAAAAATTCAGTGAGCTAGAAGTCTTATATTTAAGAATTTCCCACGTCTGTGAATAAATAATCCACCTGCTAATTGACTACGTCTACAAATTTATTTTTTTTCTCTAAAAACACTGAATGGATTTCAGGATTTCATCATGAAGTGAAATTAGTTAGAGGAACGTTGAAAAACCAGCTGGGAGTATTGGACAGCCGTTTCGTCCTAGTTCAGGACTTTTCATCAGTACACACCCACCAATAGGATTCGAACCCAGAAACTTCCGGTTACAAGTCGAGCTCGTAGACCATTAAGCCACAGGGACCCAATCCAATAGCCAGCCCATGAATTCGAACTAGCGAATGTCAGTCGTTCAATACTGTCAGATTTGCCAACAGTTTTCTAACAGATGGTGGTTCATAATAAAATCTTAAAATCAATTATTTCCCTGCAAACCAACAATTGAACTAAATAGCTTCATGTGACAGTAGAATTCGGGTACTATCGGAGAATATAATTCTATAATACTGTTATATCAAGAAGGAATATCACAGGCTTTAGGTAGGGCTTTTAAAAAGGCTAGAATTAGGGGGGCGGCACTTAAATCAACCAACCAACCGACTTACTCACGGATAAACTTTGTCAACTTAAAGATACGACAGATGCAATTAAGAAAAATAATATAATTTACTAATATCATATAATGACTCTGAGGTGAATTACATAGGTCACACCAGTAGAGAGGTATCAATTTGATTACCGGAAGATAGAAATTTAGCTACAGCTAGAATGATTTACCCTGTTAAGTTAACTAACCTTGAAGAAAGCTCATCCATTAGATTACTGTCAGTTGAATTTAAGTCAAACAAGAGCATAAGACAGAGTGAAAGCATTAAAAAGTAAAATATTTAGGTGGAAAGGAAAGTTATTCACTGAATCTTTGTTCATCAAATGAACATCAGACACGTGTAATTCAAATGATGCAGCATCCATACTGAATATATGGAAAATTGCAGTAAACAACGAATGTGGAGAGAAAATGTATATTAGGCAAATTAAAAAGCCGTGGCAGTCGACTGATTTGATTATGATCAATAAATTTTGACATAAGAATAGAATCTGTGCACTGTGGTAGAGTATAATTCCATTATGGGTAAAATTTATTTTGATAAAGTCTCACCATGTTATACAGTAATATTTACTAATGACGTTTCGAGCAAAACTTTCCAATTTCTTTTATATGATTCGACTGTTTCCCATCGCTTGATTTGATTCGTAGTAGTATTTTGCATACTTCCGGCATAATTGATGAGCCATTCCTATTGCATATGTTAGGTGTAGATCCGATGAACAAGGATTCAGTAATCAACCTCTCTCCACCTACCTAGATTGCCTTTTTGGAATGTTAATCCTCTCCCACCCTTTTGTATGGTTGTGTATTAATGCATGCAGTGCAACTGCTGAGCTTTTTTTCTAAATTACTTATCTTCACGAGGCCAATCACTCTAACTTTAGCTGAATACTTATGTTCCAACAATCTGACTATCTTCGACCTACTAGTTTGGCCTATGTAGTTGACCTCACTCACAGTCATTGCAAGGTATTTTGTAAATTATATTATTTTGTCTAATTGGGTCAATCGGCTCCTCTAACCTAAAGAGCTTGTCCCTGAGTGAGTTTGCAGGATTGAATTCCACTCCAATTCCCGTTTTATTAAGAATCCTACGTAGGGTCTCAGATGTCAAAATTTAAAGACAAACAAAATGTGTAGCAGTGGGATCACCAATATCCCTATCTTAGCAGACATATTTACGGATAGCTGGGAAAATAATGCTCTTAATATACTTAATCCTACTCCAAAAATATAGTGGAGATATGTGGATGTCACTTTCACAGTGTTCAAAACAGAACATATCTCTAGCTTCTTCACACATATAAACTCACGAGTAAAGGGAATAAAATTCACATTTGAATCAGAAAATGAACAAGGAGAATTAGCTTTCATGTTAGATTGTAAAATAAAAAGAATAAAGAAGGTAAACTGCACACTAGTGTCTATAAAAAATCCAACGCATTCTAATAAATATTCAAATATAAGTGAGGCAGTTCAGGTTGCTACAATCCATGTAGCACACAAAAGCAGATAAAAGAAAGATAAAAAAAAGATTCCAAAGTATTACAATAAGCAGAAATTTGAGGGAGAAAGAATAATAAAAACAGATGGTTGCAGCGAAGAAAATTTTCTTTTTCAGGAAGTCATCAACTACGCTGTACATTCGTGTATTTATATAACATATGTGAGAAAGTTCTAGAATTATTTCCAGTCAAAAGTTAAATTAATAAAATTACAACGTGGAAAGGACAGAAGACAGGTACGATTCTAGAAATACTTAAGGTCAAAGGACAAATTAATAAAACTACAGTGTGTAATAATCAGGAAGATGGGGGGGGTTCTTTTATTCCTTTACGTTACCAGTGGAAATAGGACTTCAAGCTACAGCTTTGAATTTTCGGGATGGGATGTGATTGCTAGTCTCACGCCAAACCTTGCTTCTTTACCAGTCTTATTACTAGTTTAGCGTGGTAGAGGAGTGCATCGGCCGGGGATCGAACCCCGAACCACATGCTTGGTTGGTGAGCATTCTACCGCTGTGCCATCGACCACTGAAGATCGGGTAAGAAGGACAGTAAGATTATAATTACTGCAAAAATTGTCAGTTGGTACAGTTACGGATTTAGGACGTAGTATTAACTAAATAGGCTGGAGGTTTGGATATAGAAAAATGAAAACAAAAAACGTTAACCAAATCGAATAATGCAGATAGGGATTAAAAACGTTAATATAACAGAAATAAACGAGAAGATTGGACTGGAAAGATAATAGGATAATCATTATTGATAGGATCGACTTTACATGATGGCCATCATAGGGACAACGGTTGAACGTATTTCTTTTGGACATATGGAGTAGACTTGAACTTTTGGATCGCCAGTGCCTCAGCTCTTCGTAGATAGCTTGATTTCACTCCCTTTGAAAGGTCTGATTGGACCTCGCATATGGCTTTGTAACACAATTCAAAGGGAACTGAATGTTCAGAATTCACTTTATGTTCTGTTACCGCACTGTATACTCCTTTGTGTTCTCCCTTTGCTAACCAGGCTGGATAGTGTTCCCAAGCACGTTTTGCAAGCAGACGCATGGTATCGCCAATGTACTTGGCTCCACATGAGCAAGTGAACTTGTTTATGCATGTTGATGCGGTCCATTGAAACAGCTTGTCTTTTACGTGCTGGATGGGTAGGTTTTGCAGGAGAATGTTACTCATAGGCTGGCTGCGAAGTATGTTTTACTGAGTGACTTCCAAGGCCGTTTACGGAGAAGTTCTGCTTCGGTATCACTTTTGAATTTGAGTTTAAAGATCAGGATGTTTTGGGGGCAACTTGGACCTTTTTAACAAACGTTTCCTTTGGTTTCAGATTCTTGTCTATGAATCTGGATGGGATTCCATTTTCTGTCAAGGTTCTTTGAGATTTCGCAATTCTTCGTCGATTGACTCCTCAGTGCAAATCTTCCGGATCCTTGAGGAAAGAAAGTATATTAGTTTCCATATAAGAGTCTAATGAATATGAGGGATTACAAACAGCGAATGCATCTTCGTCACTGAGAACGACTTTGAGCTATGGCTTCAGTAGTTCCCAACCAGTGGTTCTTACTATCTCGGGGATCCCGACAAGACAGGAAGTATAAACCTCCCTATACGGTTCACACTAACTGTCAAAGACTTCATGGACTGATTCTAGATTACGGTCTGACCACCCATAACTCTTTTCCAACCAAATCCAATGTCAGATAACGTTGCCTGCTGAGGAGGACGGTGTCTAGGTATACACAACACGTGTCCTAGCCATCTCAGTCGATTCACCTTAAAAACCTTACCCAACCTCAGTATTACTCACCTCCCGACAGAAAGCTGCTACCTTGACGTGGTGGTCGGGCTTGAACACCGCAATGTCCCAACAAGCTATACTGGCTGAGACTTATGTCTCTTGAGGTCCTACCATGCCAGAAAGGTTGTTTGGATAGCGGTTAAACAAAAAGCAGCTACCCAATCCAATACCATGATACATACAAATTCACAAAATTTCATGCCGGATCGGCCGGGGCCCGGATTAACAACGACCGCGCTTCCTGCTGCCGTGTCACAGGGCAGGAGTGATAAGTATGCTACTGAGACACACCAAACAAAAAGAACAAACAAAAACAGGCCGCGTGTGACCGGCCTCAAGCAGTTGTCCCCTGGGCTCTGCGGTCACGCAACCAACTTCCACGGTGTGGGCAGCCGGGAAGTAACAATCGCCCTCACAATCCGAAATGCACACAAAACCTCTCTAATCCTCACTTATCTTTGTCTTCATCTTCATCTCTATTACCTTGCCTTCCTTCCACTGATGCAACTCCTCTACTTGATGGCTCCTCACTCCCTCTTCACTCTGTGTCCACTAAAAACGACGGAAGCCAAAAAACCACCACCGATAGTCTCCTAAAGCCACGCCACCAATTTCATATAGGAGCATTTAATGTTAGGACACTTTGCCAAATAGGACAACAAGCATCACTAGCTAAGACCCTGGCATCCCGAGCCATTGATGTATGTTGTGTTTCAGAAACACGCATACAAGACCCAAGTGTGGTTATTCACCTAACCCCACCTGGCCAACAGGATGAATCTTCAAAATTCACCTTGAGGGTGTCAGGAGATGCCACAGCTAGTTCACGAGGATTAGCTGGCGTAGGGATAGCTTTGAGTACTAGGGCAGAAAAGACATTGCTTGACTGGATCCCGGTAGATAGCCGAATGTGTGCTGTCCGTCTGAACGGATCAGTAAGAAGGAGAAAGGACTGCACTACTCGCCGATGCCTTTTCGTAATCTCCGCCTACGCCCCCACTGACTGCAGTTCGGATGAAACGAAGGATGAGTTCTACCAAAAGCTGTCTAGTTTGGTGAGAAAGGCTAAACGCTCAGATATAGTCGTTCTAGCTGGTGACTTTAACGCTCAAGTAGGGAAATTGTGTCAATCTGAGAAGGATGTCGGTGGCACCTATGGAGTTCCGTGCCAGCGAACCGACAACGGTGACCGTCTCCTACAGTTCTGTTCAGATAATCATTTGTTTCTTGTAAGCACTAACTTTAAACACAAGGAGAGACACTGTTTAACCTGGCGACCCCCATCATCAAACCAACGCTGGACACAAATAGACCACATAGCAATAAGCTATCGTTGGCGTGGGTCGGTAGGAGATTGTCGCTCCTTCTGGAACACGTGTGTAGATACCGATCACGCACTGGTCCGGGCTCGTGTGTGCTTACGACTGAACGGACGTAGGAAACAGCTGGCGGTAAAACCATCACGTCCCCAGCTCGATCAGGAAACTAAATCCCTATTTGAGGAAGAACTAGCTAAACGCATATCTGAATTCGACAGCTGTGCTCACCCTGGAGAAGCCTGGAAGAATATTCAGTCAGCTATAGATACAGCTGTAAAAGCTGTGAATAAGGCAAATCCAAAGGTGAGTAAAAACCACTGGATTTCGACTGCCTCATCCGAACTGATAGATGCTAGAAGACTTATTCCGGCGAGCTCCGAATTCAATGAGGAGCGAAAGCTGCACAAAAGGAAACTTACTAAAAGTCTCCGCAAGGACCGTGAACAGTGGTGGGTGACAAAAGCCAAAGAGATGGAAAAAGCATTGGCGATAGGCAACACTAGGCAACTCTTTAGACTCATCAGAAACGGGTGGGAGAAGGCAAATCATAAGTGAGACTATTTCTGAGAAAAATGGCTCCTTAATTAGCTCTCAGGATAGACGCCTTGAACGCTGGAAAGAACACTTTGAGGAACAATTTAACTTGCCTACAGCCACACTGAACCTCCCCGCCATCACACACACCCGAATGGGATATAGACACTGGTCCGCCGTCTGTAAGTGAGGTTACAAAAGCTATCAGTAATTTGAAACGAGGCAAAGCGGCAGGACCCGACGGAATTATTCCGGAGGTGTTTAAATATGGGGGTGACATACTAGTTTGTAGATTAACTGAGGTACTAGGCAAAGTCTGGGAATCAGAGACAGTTCCATCAGACTGGGGTAAGTCACTTATTATACCGATATTCAAGAAGGGAAACAAGTCCTCGTGTGATAATCATAGGGGGATCAGCCTAACGAACATAGTCTCTAAAATCCTAGGCTCAGTAATCATGCATAGACTAAGCAGAACTCGGGAGGAACAGACAAGGGAAAATCAAGCAGGCTTTAGACCAGGTAGAGGGTGCATAGATCATATCTTCACTCTTCGACAGATTCTAGAACATAGACACACTTTTCGGCGTCCAACAATTGTCATATTTCTTGACTTGAAGGCGGCCTTCGACTCCGTGGATCGAAAGGTACTATGGCAATGTCTGACTGTGAAGGGAGTGCCAAGAAAGTACATTGCACTAATCAAGGCACTCTATTCAAACTCACGTAGTCGTGTAAGGGCTTATGGGGAATTGTCATCTGAATTGGTAACAACCAGTGGTGTCCGACAGGGATGTCCACTTTCCCCATTTCTGTTTAACTTCATCATAGATATGCTAATGGAAGTATCCTTAACTGAACGTAGTGACTTAGGAATCGACTTGTTACCAGGGAATAATCTTATGGACTTAGAATATGCAGATGACATAGTCCTGTTAGGGGAGGATGCTGACAAAATGCAGAGTCTTCTGAACACCTTGAGCAGCAATCTTCGTATGTTTGGCATGCGATTCGCCCCTGCAAAATGTAAGATGCTGCTACAGGACTGGACACGTCAACCCTAACTTAGTGATAGGGAGTGAAGTGATAGAACATGTTGACCACTTCACCTATTTGGGAAGTTGTATTAGCACCAACGGACTGATTGGCGATGAAATCTCAGCACGGATCCGAAAAGCTCGAGCTGCTTTCGCTGACTTACACCATCTCTGGCGTAGGCGTGACATCCGGTTATCAACCAAGGGACGTGTGTACTGCTCATCAGTTCGCTCCGTCCTTCTCTATGGCTCTGAAACATGGCCAATACGCGTTGAAGACATGAAAAGGTTGACTGCTTTCGATCATAGATGTCTGCGATCTCTGTCTCACGTTAGGTGGTTTAACAAGGTAAGTAATGTTGACGTTAGGCGTAGAGTGTTGGGCAAAGAGGGAAAATCAATCGACGAGGCTATAAAGTTACATAGACTAAGATGGCTAGGTCACGTGCTGCGCATGCCTAACCACCGCCTCCCCCGACGGGCATTGCTAGCTGATATAGGTTCAGGTTGGAAAAGAGCCAGTGGTGGCCAAACAAAAACATGGCATCAATCCATGAAATCCTTGACAGTTAAACTGAGTCAGGTAGGGAGATGCAGACTTCCGGGTTGGGGCCCTCGGGACTCTAGGAATCAATGGCTGGAGACAATAGGTGACATGGCTCAAAATCGTTGTCAATGGCGCAGATGTATTCAGTCTCTGTAATCTTTCATATTCCTTTCTACCATTACCCATTCTGTTTCACTCTTATACTTGTCAAACTCTATTGATTCTCTTCACTCATCTTCTTGTCTACCTTTGTGTGCTATTTGGAACGTGGCAACTCGAACTGCTGCACTTCGGTGCCAAGTTCTATGTTGAATCCAGACAGACAGACAGACATTACTTATCTGAATATGATATCCAGTTAAATTAAAGCTTCAGGCTTTGCGAATATTTGATCAAACAGAGTATTTGATCACAAAAGAAATTTATGTGTACTGATGTCTTTTAGGCTATTGGAGGTCGTTAACAGTGAAGAAAGACTCTTATAGCTTACTGACCATATCACATAATCAGTAACAAGAACTAGACAAATCAAATATGACACTGATTATGCCCTAGTGATGAATGAATATGTATATATGAAACATAAAGTTTGCAAGCAGCACTCGCTTTGCATACACTAATCGAATCGAATTGCTTTGTTTTATAACTAACGTTTGTTGTAATCCAATAAATTCTATTCGAATGAAGATAAGAACAATAACTATGCTAAATCTAGTACTTTCAGTTCATATTTGATTTCTATAAGGTCTTCTATGGTTTGGTTTGTAAGGATTAGTTTTGTTTTTACAAGTTATCACGGATTGATATCAGTTAGAGAACCATTGAAAACCAAGGAGTACTGGACAGCTGTTTCAGCCTAGTTTGGTAATCATCGACAGTACACACCTACTACATATGGTTCGAACCCAGGACCTTCCGGTTACAAGGCAAGCTCGTATACCATTCAGCCACTGGGACCCGATTCAATGGCTCATGGCTAATGACTCGCTACATGATGGAGTTTCCTGGAGTTCTAGTGAGACATCGTGACCAGTGACGTCCATCCAGATATCACGTGTGAGGAAGGATGTCACACCTATGACAATGGTTGTGGTCGCGCTAAATCACGAATTGGCAGAAGTTAGAATTCATGAGCCACTGAATCAGGTCCCAGTTGCTGATTGGTATACGAGCTTGCCTTGTAACCGGAAGGTCCTAGGCTTGAATCCCAGTGGATGCGTACTTCCGATGATTCCCAAACTAGGATGAAACAGCAGCTGTCCAGTACTCCCTGGTTTCCTTTAAGGTCAGCAATTACTCCAATTTAAGTTTGATCATGGACTGATGTCAGCTAGAGAACTACTGGAAAACCAGGCAGTACTGGATATTTATTCTGTCCTAGTTTGGCAATCCTTAGAAGTACTCACTACAAAGATCCCACTAAGAATCGAATCGAAAATCTTCAGGTTACAAGGCCAACCTCATCGACTATTCAGCCATTTGGACTAGAATTCGACAGTTCATAAATTCTAACTTTTGTCTATTCTAACATGCTAATTAACTAGAATATGTGTATTAATTTTTATAGCGATTCTTTCAAGCATACAAGCACTTTATTCAATATAATTAATTAGCGTTACATATCACAATAAGCCAGATTAATTGATAATAACAACAAAATGAAGTTTATTACTAGTACTATTGATCATTTGTGAGACAAAATGTTGAAAAAACAAAAGTGTCTCAAGTATATATATATATATATATATATATATATATATATAAAGATGTACCTTTCCAGGACGAAAGAAAACATTACTGATGCAGACTGCTACATTGAAAATGAATAAAAAGAACAAAATATTAGTCCTTTTTCTACAGATAAAAAAGACTTTTAGCCTAAAATAGCATGATTTTTCTCAGCTCATTAAGACTACATTCATTCTAACAAGTAGGACAGAAGACAACATCTGGTTCATAGGGAATCGATTTCAATAATCACCCAGTAACAAAATCTTCGTTCAGATAAATTGGTAACTGTGCCTTATCAGTTTAAAAACAACTAGACCTACGATATACGAATAGTGAAATCCAAAGGTATTTTATGTATCAAATGTCAAACACCCCAGGTAACATCATTCATTCTCACAACGTTCTCAAACATCAAAATAAATAAATAATAATAATAATAATTTCATCCCTTTGGGTTCCTAGTGGAATATAGAGGTTTCAACAGAACTTCTTCACTTCATTCCGTATTCTGCAGTCAAATTTACCTGGCGCCATGATTACGCATAAACTCTAATCTCCTCCTCCCATGATCACCTATATCTCGACCTCGGTCGGAGTAATGATCAACTCATCGTTTCCCATCCGGCTTCCACCAGAATGATGGCCTGGCGTCCGATATCATTCAACGGTCTCCTCAACGTCTCTCCTATACATCTCCATTTTATTCTGTATATTTCTTGAGCAACAGGTTCTCGGTTGGTTCGTTCCGAGAGTTTCCTGTTGCTAATTCCTTCTGGACATCTGATTTTCATTATGCAGTTAAGCTAGCTGTTGATAACTGTCTGTAGCAGCCTGTTAGAAATGCTTTTCGTGACACACTGGCCAAGTTTCTGACTAATATAGAAGCGCTGACTGACTTGAAATTGGCGTTAAAAGTCCGAATACTGTTCTTTATACTGAGTGACTTCTTTCAAGTTTATTCCGTTGATGGTGATTGGTGTTTGCCATTGTTATTGGCTAGTTATCTTCAACATAAACATACTACTTACAAAATTTTCATCAGTAGCAAACACCATACAGCCAAAATATTTCCAAACGATATGGAAGGAAATTTTTCTTATTAGGAGTTTAATGTACATTAAGTATAAAATCCTAAATATATGCACTTACAACAGTCATTAGCGAATAGCTGGTGAACCTCTTTATCAGATTCAACACATATTCACTGTAAGGTTTAGGCTACACTTTTCTTTCTTTTTTTGTTTGAATGTGGAACCTGAGGTGAATTTGCTTAACACCTGTTTATTAGTGACATACATGTGAATTTATGGAAAACTTCTAAATGGCTGGTAATGATAATGACGAATCAAGATAGACCATCACTAATCCGAAATCAGCCTGGAAATCTACTGCAATCATTATAAAGAACAAGATACAACACCAACTTTAAGTCAGTCACCAGGATTTTATCATGAGCTGACATCAGTCAGAGGGCCACTGGGAAACCTGGGAGTACTGGAGAGCTATTTCGTCCTAGTTTGGGACTCTTCATCAGTACGCACCCACCGGGGTCCGAACCCAGGACCTTCTGGTTACAAGCCGAGCTCGTATACCAATCAGCCACTGGGACCTGATTCAATGGCCCATGAATTCTAACTTCTGCCGATTCACGATATAGAGCAATTGCTAGTCAGAAACTTGGCCAGTGTGTCACGAAAAGCATTTCTAACAGGCTGCTACAGACAGTTATCAACAGCTAGCTTAACTGCATAATGAAAATCAGATGTCCAGAAGGAATTAGCAACAAGAAACTCTCGGAACGAACCAACTGAGAACCTGTTGCTCAAGAAATATGCCGAATAAAATGGAGATGTATAGGAGAGACGTTGAGGAGACCGTTGAATGATATCGGACGCCAGGCCATCATTCTGGTGGAAGCCGGATGGGAAACGATGAGTTGATCATTACTCCGACCGAGGTCGAGATATAGGTGATCATGGGAGGAGGAGATTAGAGTTTATGCGTAATCATGGCGCCAGGTAAATTTGACTGCAGAATACGGAATGAATGAAGAAGTTCTGTTGAAACCTCTATGTTCCACTAGGAACCCATGAGAATAATATTAATAGTGCTAATAATTTCAGTGACGCCTTCTGTAAGAAACTCGTACAGCGAAGCGACGGGTTAGGTTACAACGAGGAGAAGTGAAGATGAATGTAAAACATCATAGGGGGCATTAAGTGAAGACAAAAGTAACAGAATACGAATAATTTTAGCAAATCCTAAGGTTTCTATGGCATCAATGTAAGTCATTTTAACAGATAAACAATTCTCCTACCACGTACTACTATATTCTGCCGTTAAAACCGCTAAAATGAACCTTTAGGTTTACATTAGTCGCAATTATTAGCGTGAAAGGGAATCATTGAAACCTCACTTTTGTTAACCAAATCAAAATTAATCCTAGATCATTAAATCTCTGAAGATTTTCTGCCCCCGTCAGTCTACTTCATACATTCAACGCTTAGTTGTACGACAGTAAACCTTATATGTTCCATAGGGAATTTTGTCACATCTGAGTAGGATCTAAAAAAGGACTTCCAATGCAGCTTAGTGGTGCTGTATATTCACTAGCCAACTAATACTTAATTCAAGAAATAAAGACTAACTGCCCTGTTTCGCCTCTCATATGTGTATTTACCAGTGGGAAGGCTCGTGCAAAAATAGTTACGTTGGCCCTACGACTAGCCAAGTTCATCATCGAATTTCTGAACACTTTCCATCTCACTTTGATAAAAGTTCGGCTAAAGCTACACGCAGCTCAATACTAGCTCATCTCTTCAATACTTTTATTGGACAGTAGTAACTAGTGTGATGTGTCTAGTCCTTTCATTGGTGCAAACTGAATTCTATCAGTCAGGTTTACAATATGGTCACCATTCTAGGTAGGTCGACATTATGACACACATTGATTTGATGATATTAGATGGTTGGAGGCGAACAGCAGGAAGCTTTCGATCTACTACTTGGTATTCACCAATCAGCAAGGCGTATCTGTAACCTTGAAGGAACTCATGTCCCTTCTGAGATTCGAACCCACGTCACCCAGTGCGAGCCCGAATAGCATAGTGGTGGTAACGTCTCTGAGTGGATCGCCGATCGCCTCCAACCATATAAATATCATTTCATTAATACTGGACATCAAGTTGACTCTAACAAAGCTTTTAAACTTATGTGTTGTATTTCACCCAACCTCTTGCATAGTCTACGAGTACAACTTTTGTATACAGAAGAGGCAATCGGAATTCATCTGGACAATCGAAATCTGTGTTCAGAAGAAATTTGTACAACTCCTTTCTTTACTGTGGTCAACCACATAACAAGTATTCAGCTTTTAAAGACGATTTTTTCCCTTCCCTTTTAACAATCTTATTTTCTGACTTTGTTATTTTATTATGATTACAATTCTAGCTAATTCAATTAACTTATTTGTGTCTTATTTAATTCTGATTAGTCATCCCATCTTTCTAAGTCATCATTAATTTACAAATTTGCTGATTATGCAATAATAACCTGTTGCTTTAACCCCTGAAAATAATTATTATTTATTATTATTATTATTATTATTGTTTCCTTGGGTACAGAATGCAACATAGGGTTTCGACAGCACAATCTTTGCAAATAAGCTGATCTTAACACATTTTATCCCTCCCTGAAAACTTAGATGTCATGTGGGTAACATCTACTGGTAAATTGTTTTGATAACTTTTAATCTCTTACCCTTTCTATGCATATTTCTCCACTCCACTTGTTGTTTACTATCAACTTTTCCCATCATCTACTAATCATATTTGTCGAGAAATTACAAATAACTTGGTTACATAAGGGTTTAATTATATATACATATATATATATATATATAAGTAATGTTGATGTTAGCCGTAGAGTGTTGGGCAAAGAGGGAAAATCAATCGACGAGGCTATAAAGTTACATAGACTAAGATGGCTAGGTCACGTGCTGCGCATGCCTAACCACCGCCTCCCCCGACGGGCTTTGCTAGCTGATATAGGTGCAGGTTGGAAAAGAGTAAGTGGTGGCCAAACAAAAACATGGCCTCATCAATCCATGAAATCCTTGACAGTTAAACTGAGTCAGGTAGGGAGATGCAGACTCCCGGGTTGTGGCCCTCGGGACTCTAGGAATCAATGGCTGGAGACAATAGGTGACATGGCTCAAAATTGTTGTCAATGGCCAGCGCAGATGTATTCAGTCTCTGTAATCTTTCATATTCCTTTCTACCATTACCCATTCAGTTTCACTCTTATACTTGTCAAACTCTATTAATTCTCTTCACTCATCTTCTTGTCTACCTCTGTGTGCTATTTGGAACGTGGCAACTCGAACTGGTGCACTTCGGTGCCAAGTTCTATGTTGAATCCAGACAGACAGACATATATATATATATATATATTATTGTTATTCCCTTGCGTTCCAACTGGAACATAGGGCTTCAACAACACATCTCCACATTGTTCTACTTTCTGCCGTCCTCTTCAGCTGGGTCCATGATTGACTAAACTCTTTCACCTCTTCCTCACACGATATCCTCCATGTCATCCTGGGACGACCCACTCGTCGCTCCCTATTTGGATTCCACTCGACGGCCTGGTGTGCGATGTCATTCGACGGCCTCCTCAATATATCCCCGATCCATCTAATCATTAACAACAAATTAATAAAATCTTTGTATGTAATGAAAAAGAAGAAGGTAGATTTCAAGAGTCATGTGATTCCAACCCTGTGGCTGGATGGTAACGTGCTTCACTAGCATAACCTGAATATCTTGAGTTTCATATCTGTTAAGATCATAGGTGCTAACTGTCTACTGAAGTATTCCACACTAGAACGAAACAATCATGTCATACTCCTTGATGTTTACTGATTCTGTAATTAACGTCGGCTGTTGATGATGAAATCCACCATGGAATAAAATCCTGCTGACTTGCCAGAGCTTCCTAGATTGTTTTGGCTTGTGCTGTGTTGTTTTCAGCGCTACTCAAACCAAATATTAAGTGAATCCAGTGTTCACCCACAATAAATTTCGTAACTTCGACGTCTCATCTATCAGCTCATTAAATATGAGAGACGTTCACATACGAAGCACTATCTCTATCTGTATGAAATTCTTAAATTATTCTTATTATTATTATTATCACGTTAGGTTCGGAGTGGAGAATGTGGGTTTCAATAGCACCAACACATTTCATTCTGTTTTCTGAAGTCGTCTTTAGCTGGCTCCGTGAATACCTTACTCGCATTTCATACACCTCATCGGTTCCAAGCCTAGGAAAAGACTGGAGGTGGGGGGTAGAGCTAGCCACCCCACACAACGCATCCCGAGAAAATCAACCCAACCGCGACAGAAACGCATAGAAATTTATTGAAATTTTTATTATCTTACTCATATTTCATAAGTAAACCCCGAGAATGACCATGGTGAAAGGAATCTTACAATTAAGAAAGTTTTTTTGATGAATCACTTTCAGAGAAATTAAAAGGTAAATAAAATTTAAGACAGAATAAAAATATATTCGTTTAGTAAATGTTACTGTAGTGCGTCGGTGGCGCAGCGGTAGAGTACTCACCAACGACACAGGTGGTCCGAGGTCCGATACCCAGCTGACGCACTCCTTTGTCTCAGTAAACCAGTAATAAGAATGGTAAGGAGGGAAGGTTGGCCACGGGGCTAGCAACGCATCCTGTAAAAATAATCATCACTGCAACAGAAACTTCAAGTTTCTAGCTTGGAGCCCTAGGTTCCACTGGGAAAGTATAGAAATTAAAAAAATGTTACTGTGAGAGAGAAAAACCCACATGTATATAAAAGCAAGTAAATATGTCAATAAATCCAGTGAAAATGTTTGAAAAAAAATATCCAAAATAGATAATAGTGAAAAATGAATTCAACCTGAGAATAACTTTCAGAATCCTAAAACAAAAATACATAGTGTGATTACAGTTGAATGTTCGAATAAACTTTGAAATGTCAAGTTCTCAGTTTTATCAAGATCCCATTAGTAAACTTTGCAGCTTTCCTGTCTTACTGGATAATTCATGTGTGATCTGAGTTATTCAGCAACATGAGATTCACTGAAAGTTCAAGTGAACCATATTGATGATTGTCGACTGATATGACATGTAGAACAACGTTGACCTATTGAATAAGTATGGATATGCGGATCATTGGTATAGGCATTGGACCTCCAGCTATTAAATACCAAATTCAAATTCCGCTACATCGACTTCATTCTAAGCAACTGAGTATTATCCTTAGTACTCACACGATAAATGTATCTCATAGTCTGGTAAATAAGACATTTGTTCAGGATTAAAAAGTCATAACGACTATGTACAAGTAATCATGTTGCATATATGATTAAAAGGTAAACTACACAACATCGCTCTCATTTATACTGTCCAAAATAATTTTTTTAAATATGAGTCTACAGAATTCCTTATGCATTTGTACTAAACATCTGTGCAGAACGGTAAAATTCTAATCATGGTAATTTCATGGTAAAAGATTGATTCCTTTAGTCACCCTGATCCATCGCTAAAACTCCTTCCATATTAACACAGTTACAGATAGCTATCCAATACATGATTTTCAATTATTTTATTCCTTTACGTCCCTAATAGAACATAGGGTTTTAAGCTACAACTTTGAAGTTTCAGTAGCAGTGGTGTCTACTTTTACGGGTGGAATTATCAGCTCCACACCCAACCTTGCCTCTTCACCGATCTCGCCAACGGTTTAGTGAGGTTTAGGAGTGCGTGGACCAGGGATCGAACTCCAGACCACATGTGTGATTGGCAAACATTCCAACCCATGATACCTTCACTTTTTACCTAAATATCTTTTTCAAGAGTTAGTTTGTAGAAATCTCATCTGTTTCAAGTTCGACCACGGATTGACATCAGTTAAAGAACCGTTGAAAATAAAAGAGTACTGGACATCTATTACATTCTAGTTTGGAAATCTCCCACAGCACTCACCCACAACCTTCCAGTTACAAGTGAAGCTCGTAGATCATTCGGTCACTGGGACTTGATCCAATGGCCTATGAATTCCAACTCTTAAAAGTTATTGATTTTAGCGCAATCACCAGACAATGTTATCAATGAGTATTCATCTTCACTCCCAGCGCTGCATTCATTAATGTCAATAACTTTTTTCAACTGTCTTTGTTACGTGCACTCGTGAAAGTAGGTAATGATTCAGGAAAACTGAGTAACACTTCAAGAATTACGATTCATGGAAAACCAATGCATTCGACAAACTTTTTGGATCATCTGTCAGGTTACCTTATCACTACAGAAATAGTGATACTTCATGGGCTCTGTAAACTGTAACATGTAGTCTCATGACATTATCTAACAGCTATTGGAAATACATAAACACTGTAATTCAAAATTTTATTGGGGATTGAATATGCCGAATGATGATTAGGAAGAGAGAAGTTACGTCGGTAAAAATAAACTTCACAAAACACTCACAGAAATGGATAAGAAAGAGAAATATTAATGGTTCATCACAGCATGTATTTGACATATTTCTTAACCAAAATATTTCGTCAGAACAAAGTAAATTAAATGGGAGAGCCTATAAAATGATTAATCAATTAACATAATTCATTTATAACTGCAATCCGACGAAAACATTATTTCTAGTGCAAATTATCCTGTTCTAAATGTCTAGTTAACAATATAGGTCAACGACAAACTCAGTTAAAGTCAATCCGATAAATATCGATAATTCATAAAAGGTTAAAAGGTATACGATATAAGAAACTAATACTTGAGGAAACAAATACAACCATAAAATCTCTTCTATAAGAAGTAAAACATAAGTTATACTAGCGCTTATATAATAAGGTCCCTTGTGAACTGATGAACAAAAAGGCAGATACTGGATATCCATCTTCGTGTCTGTCGATCTTAATATGCTTAATATAAGTGATTCAGCACAAGTGTCACTGCTGCATAAACTGACTAAAGTATTAGTTGAAGATATTACATGCATATAAAAGCAAATAAAAGTAGTCATTTAGACAGCCCATATTCCACAATGTGATTGACTCATTCCTTCCGAGATTGTGAACATTAGTTTTACAATTTTGATACATAGTGACTAGCAGTGGAGTCCACGATGTGCACCCCACAGTTGGATCTCATCACGTGGATGTACCTACACGCCCCAGCGAGAGATGGTTTTCCATTGGGACTCGAACTCAGTAACCATCGCTTCAAACACCAAGGAATTAGCTACTAGACCATCTGGACACGAGAGCCACCCCGTGTGCACAGATAACATGTCAACAGAGGTCGAACCTTCTAGTCTGATCAATCAATTCTTTGTAAGAAAATTATCTGCCTGGAAAGTTTCCAACTGTATGAAACACACGTCTTTTAACCGCTACCAACCGCGAAAAATTAAGTATCGAAAGCGTAATTATTTCTTTTGATATTTTTAGCTACTTGTGAGTAGTGTAAACAGAACATTGAAAAATATGTTTGGTCAAGTATTTATTTGGTCACTTTTATTCAGCTATAAGGGCAGATGATGTGTCAATACTACTCATGCAGTAAATGTACTCATATATATATATATATATATACAACTAAATAAATGCATTCGTAATCGGTGTTGAGGAATGATCGAACCACTGACTTTAAGGCTGACTGAAGGTCCATAAACACGCAGTCATGCTGAATCCTGTCCTGAATATGTAAAATTCAGCATATCATTTACTTAACCAGACCTATACTGAAACAGTGTATTAAATATAAATTACCGACGACGGCAACATTAATGTCTGTTTCTGTGAAGCCAGTTGTATAAGCCTTAGTCAAAGGTATTTCTCTTCACGTACTCTTGAATATATGCAACTTTGACTCGTAAAAGGAGTAACCAGATCAATATATATTGCCGAAATAAAAGAGACATTACCGTTCATAAGTGCAGCGATGAACAGTTTACTAAATGCCACACAATTACGCCTCATTGACACAGCTGAAGCTATAGAAATTGGGAAAATACCTAACCAAAGCACAAAAATAGGTATATTCAATCTCTATGTCTACCCTGGAATATCATTGGGTCATCACGAATAGGTCGTCGTATATCTCCATGTCTCATCAACTCCTTCTAAATGTTAACAATCTACTCCATTTCCGTCTTATTTATCCGCAGATATTTTACACCAAGTTATTGATATTGTCACAGGTACAGATTTGATCTGTTTCAAGTCTGACGTTGGATTGATATCAGTTAGAAAACCGTCAAAAACCAGGGAATAGTGGACAGCTGTTCCACCGTAGTTTGGGACCTTTCAACAGTATACAAATTGACAGAAGTTAGGATTCATGAGCCACAGGATTGGGTTCCAGTACCTGAATGGTTTACGAGTTTGCCTTATGATCGAAACACCCTGGGATCGAACCCCGGAGTGTTCTACTGAAGAGCTCCGAACTAGGACGAAACAGTGGTTCATTACTGCCTGTTTTCTAAGGGTTCTCTAACTGTTAGTGAACCGTGATCAAACCTTGAAAAATATTAAATTCTTACAAAATGATTCTTGAAAATAACCAATTATTAAAAAGACGGTTGCAACGAAGAAAATTTCCTCTTTGACGAAGTCATCAACTAGGCTGTACATTCGTGTATTTATAGTAAACCTGCGAGAAGGTTGCAGAAAATAATAATAATAACTAGCACCTCGAAAGCTTCAGTCACCTATCAACCTCACATACCACACCCCATCTCTTTCGCTTACACCTCGAACATTTTCGATTCCTGTACCTAAGATTAAAAGACAAAGTTTTGTGGACTCTACTTCACACTTTTACCTACAAGTTCACCAGCAGTTCTGGTGACACATACACCGGTAAAACCAATAGAATATTCTAGTGTCGTCAAAATGAACATAATCCCAAATAATCATTAGTCAAACAAGCATTTTGTTAACTCAAAAATCATCACTTTTAAACATACAGCCAGAATTTTAAGAAAATGAATCATTAAATGTTAGTTACATAATCACCAAACATTTTCTGCATTACTCATTCGTTTATTACAAAGGATCACATCTGGTGGTGTGACGTGTGCTGATGAACAGTTATATTAGTGGGGAATGGTCACAGACCTAAACACTTTCATTATCTGCAGATCTTCGATTTTATTTTACAATTGGTTCATTTTTGGTGACTCCGTTGCACCCAAAGCTGTGCGTTGTAGCTGTATGTTTGCCTTTGTGAGCTCACCGATGTTCATAGGTTGTGCAGCATCAACCATTTTTCGTTGCTGAGAGATGCGTTCTGGAAAACTTTCAATAAACTGGGAGGCCAATAACTGGGTCGCTGACTCTTCAACAAGTGTGAGAAACCGGCACCGAAGTAGACGAGTTAGCTTCAGTGCCAATACCATAGGGTCTCCATCCGATCCTAGCTTCAAAGGCACGGAATTCTCGCGTTGCTTGCTATACCTCCCACACTGTCAAACACTGCCTTTTCCGGATCTATCAGCAGCTTTCCCAGCACAAGCGTCTTCCACATCCGGTCATGGAAGCCCATCGACTCAGAAACGGCACTGGACTCCCCAAAAGCAGCTCCCTCTTTGAAAGTTGCAGGCCATGGGATCTTCATTCTCCAAAGGCAGCGACGCCAGATGTAACGTCAGAACACAAAAGTATTTGGCAAAGGTATTATTTACTGGCAACTGAATGCAAAAAAATGGGTAAAATACTTCTGCCTTACATATCTTGCACATATATTCCGCGTTGTATCTTCCCTTAATTTCTTCCAAGTTGTCCCAAAGCATCGTTATTTTCCTCTCTTCTACATTAAAATTCATATCTCCGTTATCCGATGTCCTTGTAGATGATTTTCATATTTATATTAGCTCCTATATACTACTTATAAATTTTGTCAGTAGCACATGTCACAGTAGCATCAAGAAGTTTTATTTAAACATAAGAAAATCAATCAAAATAGCAAGTAATCAATAACACGATAATTCTATTATAATACACGACAGTGAGCTGTAGATTCACTTCATATTAAATAAAGGTAGAAATCATGAAATATCCTACGAAATATAAAAATATGTTAAATTTCAATAATTCACTTAATAATGTAGAAGATAATAGAGCATGCAAAACATCTGTTATCTGTGGCACGTGTGGACGTAAAGATACAACACCATATCATCCAATATTATATGAACCAGTGATTAGTTGTGAATACTCTTATGGATGTCATAATCCAAGTAATACACCGAAATGGCTTGATGTGGAAAGTATTGAACGCTTAATTATTCAATATGGATTAGCTCAAAATTTAGCCGAACAAAAAGCAACAACAAATTAAACAAATGACTACGATATATACCTATAGTACAA
The DNA here is from genome assembly GCA_944472135.2 of Trichobilharzia regenti. Lineage (NCBI taxonomy): Eukaryota > Metazoa > Platyhelminthes > Trematoda > Strigeidida > Schistosomatidae > Trichobilharzia > Trichobilharzia regenti. Next base: position 135,088,666 of record OX235262.1, read on the forward strand.
CAAGGTGGAATTCATTAATAATTTTTATATTCTAGAAACAATCTTTCAAAGTTGAAATAATTAATATTTCCTTTTTGTAAAAGATTATATTGCACTGTCAAACAATGGACTTTAATTTTATTTTAAAATATCACATTATTTAAACAACCACCTTTATCTTTTATTCGCTTGTGACTGTCACTTGGGGTTTTCGTCGATTCCCTCTGTTTAAGTGACATCCACCAAAATGGTATTTGCGTAATATACACATTATGTCATAGAAAAAAATTAAAAAGACGGTTGCAAAGAAGAAGCGAAGTCATCAACTAGGCTATACATTCTTATTATAATTATTATTGTTCCTTTGGGTTCCTAGTGGAATGAAGAGCTTCAACTGCACGTCTCCACTTGCCACTTCTGTCTTCCTTCTGCTGTACTTTTCACCTCCATCCACGTTAGTCCATACTCTTTCAACTCCTCTTCACTTCACACGATCTCCCCCATATCGCCCTTGCACTGACGACCCACTCGCCGCTTCCCTTTCGGCTTGGTTCCACTCGAGCAATGGCCTGACGCGCGCGCGATGTCACCCAGCGGCCTCCTCAGTGAGTGTCCGATCCATCTCCACTTTCCCCTGCAAATTTGTTGGGCGATTGGTTCTTGTTTTGTTTCTTCCCGTAGTTTCTTGTTGGTGATTCTTTCCGGCCCGGCCATCTGATCTTCAGTATAGAGCGAATACATTCGTATATATATATATATATATTATTGTATCCTTTAGTTCCTAGAGGAACATAGGGCTTCAGCTGCGCACCTCCATTGACTTCGGTTTTCTGACAACTTTTTCACCCTGCTCCAGGTCTGTCCACATGCTTTCATCTCCTCCTCGCATGACCTCCTCCAAGTCACCCTTGGACGACCAACTCGCCGCCTCCCTTTCGGGTTCCACTCGAGGGCTTGTCTAGTGATGTCACTTGATGGTTTCCTCAGCGTATGGCCAATCCATCTCCATTTCTTTCTGCCTATTTGTTTCACAATCGGTTCCTGATTGGTTCGCTCCCAGAGATCCCTGTTGCTGATCTTTTCTGGCCATCTGATCTTGAGTATTGAGCGGAGACAGCTGTTAATGAAGGTTTGAAGTTTGTTTGAGATGCTCTTTATGACTCGCCAAGTCTCTGATCCGTATAGTAGCACTGACTTCACATTGGAGTTGAAAATCCGGATCTTATTTTTGATGCTGAGTGCTGTTGACCTCCACACAGATTTGAGAGTAATGAAAGCTTGTCTTGCTTTTCCGATTCTGGCTTTGATGTCCTCGTCAGTTCCGCCTGTAGTTGAGACGATGCTTCCCAGGTAGGTGAAGGAGGTTGTTTCTTTCAGGTTCTTCCCATTTATGCTTATTGTTGTCTGTTGTTGTTGTTGCTGTTGATGTTGGCTAGGAATCTTCATCATCTCTGTTTTATCTATGTTCACGTGAAGTCCTATCTTTGATGCTTCTTCTGCCAACTTGTTACTTTTCACTTGCATATCTTCCAGTTTATGGGAAATCAGACATATATCATCGGCGAAATCCAGATCCTCCAAGTCTTTTGTGTCAGTCCATTTTATGCCTGTTCCCTCGTTGGTTGCCGTTGTCTGTCGCATTATCCAATCAATTGCAATCAGGAAGATCATTGGTGATAGTAGACAGCCTTGCCTCACTCCCGTCCTCACTTCGAAGGCTTCCGTAAGTTTCCCGTTGTGGATTACTTGGCATGCAGCATTGTCGTATAACTGTTGGATGAGGTGTATAATTGTCGATGGGACCCCGTAGTAGCGAAGTAGTTTCCAAATGACCTCTCGATCGACGCTGTCGAAGGCCTTTTCAAAGTCGATGAAGTTGAGATAGAGAGGTGACTGCCATTCCAAGCTTTGTTCAATGATGATCCGTAGAGTGGCGATTTGATCAATACATGATTTGTTTCTCCTGAATCCAGCCTGTTCCGGACGAAGTTTTTCATCTAGGGCTTGTTTGATTCTCTCCAGGATGATGCGACTTAGTATCTTGCTTGGAATGGACAGAAGCATAATTCCACGCCAGTTTTTACATTGACTTAAGTCTCCTTTCTTTGGAAGTTTGAATAAGTATCCGTTCTTCCAATCCTCGGGTACTTTGCCCTCTTTCCACACCTTCTCCAGCAGTGGTGTCATCAAGTCCGCTGTTGTCTCTGGGTCTATTTTCAAAGCCTCTGCTGGGATTCCATCTGGTCCCGGTGTTTTCCCAGCTTTAAGCATCTTGATTGCATTCAGGACTTCTGATTTCGTCGGGGGGTCAGTGTTCACTGGTAGTTCTGCTTCCGTTGTTGGTATTGCTGGACGTGTTGTAGGTGGCGGACGATTTAGAAGTCTTTTGAAGTGTTCAACCCAGTGCTTTCTCTGTTCCACCTCTTTGGTGATTGACTTTCCATTGTCGTCCTTTATTGGCTTAATCTGTGTCGAACGTTTGCCCGAAAGGTTCCTAGTTGTTTGGTAGAGTGTGGCGAGGTCTCCTTTGCCTGCAGCTTGTTCTGCTTCGTTTGCCATGGTTTCATAATATTTTCTTTTGTCTTCCCTGGCACTTTTCTTCACTCTTTTGTTCAGTGTATTGTAGCTTGCATTCAGCTCCTGTTTTTGTTGCTCGTCAGTGCACTGGATAATCTTTTGCTTCACTGTCCTTCTCTCTTCTATTAGTTTCCAAGTGTCCGTAGTGAGCCACTGTTTGTCCTGTCTCTTTTTTCTGCCTAGAATTTCTATGCAGGTTTGGCTCCACACCGTTTTCAAGTTGTTCCAGTGCTTTTCGACGCCGACCTTTTCGCTGGTGTTGATTTGTGTCTCGGCTTTGTCCTTTATGCTTGCAATGAAGATGTCCTTTGTAGCCTGGTCCTTCAGCTTTTGAGTGTTGAACTTGGCTTGTGGTCTATCTGCAGCTCCTGATTCCCTGAAAGCTTTTAATTTGATTTGGATTGTCCCTTGTACGAGATAGTGGTCTGAGCCAACGTCTGCTCCTCTTCTTGCTTTTGTGTCCAGTAGGCTGCGCCTCCACTTCCTTGAGATTGAGATGAAGTCGATTTGGTTTTTGGTTTGCCCGTCTGGTGACACCCATGTAGCCTTGTGGATATCTTTGTGCTTGTATACACTGCCACCAATCACCAGTTCGTTGAAGGCGCAGAAGTCGGCGAAGAGTTCTCCGTTTTCATTCATTTCTCCTAGAGCTTCTCTACCCATGATGAGTTCCCTTCCTGTATTGTCTGGTCCCAGTTTGGCGTTCATGTCTCCCATTAGTATTTTCATGTCGCCAGCTGGAGTATTGTCCATTGTTGCCTGTAGTTGCCTGTAGAATTCTTCTTTCTTCTCGAGGTCTGCGTTGTTTGTGGGTGCATAACATTGTATGATTGACACTTTCCTTCCTTTGGAGTTGAACCTGGCGGTCATTATCCTGGACGAAATCGCCTCCCATTGTATCAGGGCTTTCGTTGCCGTTGGTGACATCATGATAGCCACGCCCTCGGTGTGCGTGTGGTTATTATATATATATATATATATATATATATATATATATATATATATATAGCGAAAGGGTTGAGAAAGTTTCCCGAGGTATTTCCAGTGGAGGGTCAAGTTATAACGGATAACTAGATTACAAATAGGAATTTAAAACGCAACAGTGGGAATAAGTTTCGATAAGAAAAGTAATCGGATAACGAATTATTCAGAAAATTGATTATGTATGATGACCAGGGCAAAAACAAAGGTTGGATGTGATTCTTTTGAATATACAATGTTGGTTTGCATTTTTGGAATGCTAGTATCCCAGCTATGCCTATGTATCTTGATCTGACTGACTTTGAGAGGTTTAATCAGATCTTCTATAAGATTCTGAAGGATTTTTCCAATGGAGATGAATGTTCAGAGTTCGCTAGATGTTCTATTTAGTAAAAAGTACTGATGTGGTGAGAGCAGGCTGCTAGCCGATTGGTTGGCACTAATCTACGTTAAGGTCTAGGTCACTAATATGGGCCGTGAGAAAATATGAACAAGCCTGAGTCAACAACCAATCACAGCAAAGTTAACGTGGCAGAATATGATTCGCAGAGAGAACTCTATTTGTCAAGGAATCCCGAAACAACCAATCAGAAGCCTGCGTTTGTCTACCTAAACAACCGATCAGATGACTGCGCTTGTCTATAATAATGTAGTTGAAAGATGTATAAATACGTGTTGATTTTCATAATAAAACGATCTGTTGCCTGGCCCTTGTCTTCTGTTGTTACACTGAGAGGAAAGTGTCTACTAGATTTTCTGAGTATAACCCTAGAGGTCTCTATATAAAGGGTAGCGAAGTGTTCTCAAGTACACTTGCCAGACAATTAATTGACACGAGACATGCAGTGGAAGATATTCAGACTTTCAAAAAAACCAAATACAAAAAGAAAACCATGGTTATTTGGATCCGCAGAAACTATTGCTATTAAAAGGCTTCAACCCAGCCTCTGTACACAGGAAGATAGTGTGACTAATCTCTCACTACCTTAATAACCGTGATTGTTATACTATATGCTAAGTAATGCAAAAAAGGAAGATAATACAGATGTCTCAAGCAAACGCTGGAGTAAGACGACACTGTCCAATAGTAGAGATCCCTTCGGAAATCCAGCATACTGGATCATGCTGGAAATAATCGAGAGTGGTAAGCCAAGAATACGTCGAACCAATAAAAAGACACAAGAGGATTTGGGTTGAAAATAATTTATGTTTTATAATGCACTAATGTAATCATAAACGAACGAAAACTGACAGGTTGGTAAAAAGGATAGAGAATACAAGACTTTATGCGAACATAGAGAAGATAGAGGTGTGATCAAGGTACCTAACAAACAACTACAGGCACCAATCACTGTCAAAGGGAGAAATTGAAAGAAAATCATCCCACTCATTCGCCTGAACTGGGTAGTTTGGGAATCATCGGTTTGCCTTGTAACCAGAAGGTCCTGGGTTCGAACCATATGTGGTGGGTACGTACTGCCGATGATTCCCAAACTAGGACGAAACAGCTGTCCAGTATTCTCACCTGGTTTTCCAATAGTTCTCTAACCAATGTCAGCTCATGATGAAGTCCTGTAACCGATTAAATGATCTTTTATGTAAGAGAATATGAAATACCTAAACCCTAAAATCTTCGCAGTTGACTAAACGATACAACATTGAAGCATTCCATGAGTCATCATAATTCTCTACAATGAAACCATGCTAGCTAAATAAAATAGTTTTCTACTATTTAATAAGCACCCACAATTACATCGTAAGTGGATTAATTGCAGGTAATATGACAGAACATTGTATAACAATACTTGAATCAAATAACGCTTATAATTCAGAAGTAAACTGTTAAACTTTTTACACCTAACTTTTTGATGTTGACAGTTCTACTATAACTGACTTAAATTTACACAGTGTAATGCACCAGTCGAACAAACTATTAGAAGTCTGATAATACTACCACTTTACAGAACGGTTATCGTTGTTGGATCGTCAGTACAGATAAATGACATTGAGAATGACCACCCAAAAGACTACCTTCCAATACGACATTAAACGAGATTATTATTATTATTGTTTCCTTTAATTCCTAGAGAAACATAAGACTTCAGCCGCACGTCTCCATTGCATTCGGTTCTCTGCTAACGTTTTCACCTGCCTCCAAGTCTGACCGCATGCTTTCACCTGCTCTTCACATGACCTCCTCCAAGTCACTCTTGGACAACCAACTCGGCGTTTCGCGTTCAGGTTTCACTTGAGGGTTTGTCTAGTGATGTCACTTGATGGCTTTTTCAGAGTATGGACAGTCCACCTCCATTTCTTCCTGCTTATTTGTTGCACAATCGGTTCCTGGTTGGTTCGCTACCAGAGATCCCTCACTATTGCTGATCTTTTCTGGCCGGCCATCTGATCTTGAGTAGTATTCAGCGAAGACAGCTGTCGATGAGTCTGTAGTTTGTTCGAGGTGCTCTTCATGACGCACCAAGTCTCTGATCTGAATCTTTAACACCTCTGTTTTCTCTAGGTTCTCCTGAAGGCCTATTCTTGATGCTTCTTCTTCTATCGCCAACTTGCCTCTTTTCATCACTTGCATATCTTCCAGTTTGTGGGAAATCAGACACACACACCATCGACGAATTCCAGAACCTCCAAGTTTTTTGTGTGGGTCTATTTTATGCCTGTCTCCTCGTTGCCGGCTGTCTGTCACAATATCCAGTCTACAGCAATAACGAAAATACATTAAACGAGAACTAAGATTAAATTAAGCAATCCGTTATAATACACTTCTGACAGGCTGTAGATTTTCACCAACAGTTACCCTCGGTAGCCCCATACTGATGAAGACCAGATAATCAGAATGAATTAGCAACAAGAAACTCAGAAAATTAATTAACAATTAGTATTCTGACGGAAATGGAACCGATATACACTGAGGAGAACGTTGAATGATATCATACATCCTAGAGTGGAACTTGTAAGGGAAACAAAAAGTTGGGCACACATGCAAGATGCTATATGAAGCAGATAGTGTGAAGAGGAGATGAGAGGTTAAAGGAAATCGTACAGCTAGTTAAAAAAGACTTCAAATAACAGAGTGAATGGAAATGTACTGCTGCTGAAGTCTAGTGTTTCACTTAGGACCCGCAGGAATAATGATAATCTAGGAATTAATGGAGTGACTTTCTCTGAATATATATAACTGGTTTGGTAACCAAAAGGAAAATATTTTTGGACGCATATTAGCAGACTACAGATCTTATATATATCGAGAACATTCGAAAGTAATGATGTAGTTGAAAGTAGTAGGTACCTGAGAATCTACCAAGAAAAATGCGATATTAAATAACCTACGTTGGATTATGTTATATAATTGGAAAAGTTTCACGTAGCACAATTATACACATTTAGCAATGTAAGTTGGAAAGAAATGAGATAAGGAGTGAAGAGAAAATATAACGTTAACAGAATTAAAGAAAGTTTTTCTCAAAAGAATAACGGAAAATCTTTGAGCGGTTATGTCGACCGTAAATCCAGTGATTGTAAACTACAGGCATACCCTTTTATATTCTGCACAAGTTATATTCTCACCATTTTTAGAAGATTCCCAATTACGCTGTAGACAAGACTACAACTCGTTTGTGTTTCCACTGGATGGACAAATCGATTTGGAAATTTTTTATTTCACCTTCATCAAAACAAGATTCTGTATGAATGCGACCCGTCCATTTCATGTAGGTTTCCTGTAGAAAAGACCCAGAGTTCTGTTACTAATTTTAGCTAACTGAACATCTATTATTATTTCCTTGAGTTACGAGTGGAACATAGGGCTTTAAAAGCACATCCCCACTTTCTTCTATTCTCCACTGTCTCCTTCGGCTGGGTCCACGATTGCCCATAATCTCTTATTTCCTATTCCAACTATCTCCTCCATGTCACCTTCGCACCGACGACCCAGTCGTCGCTTCCTATTTGGATTCCACTCCAGCAATGACCTGCATTGAGCGCGATGTCATTCGACGGTCTCCTCAATGTATGCCCGATCAATCCATCTCCATTTGCTCCTACATATTCGTTGAGCAATCGGTTCTTGGTTGGTTAGTTCCCAGCTAGAGTTTCTTTTTACTAATCATTTATGGCTGGTCACTTGATCTTCAGTATGGAGCCAGCCAGCGAAGTGGGCAGCTGTTGAAAAAAGTCTGTAACTTAATGGAAATCCTCGCCATGACACGCAGTGCAAGTTACTGACCCGTATAGAACGGCCGACTTGACACTGGTGTTCAAAATCCGAATCTTGTTCCTTATGCCGCGAAGTGCAGATTTCCAAACTGGTTTCAGGTTGATGAATGTGTATCTCGCCTTTCCGATTCTGACTGGCTGTGACATCTTCATCTCTTCGCCTGTAGTTGAAACGATACTTCCTACATAAGTGAAGGAAGTAACCTCTGTTAAATCTCTCCCGTTGATGGTGATTGGTGCTGGGTGTTGCTGTTTTTAGCGTTGGTTGGTTATCTTCACCTCCATCTTCTCTATGTTCACCTGGAGTCCTGTCTTCGTCGCTAGTTTCTTCAGCCACTTAGTTTTCGTCTGTAAGTCTTCGAATTTAAATGAATTTAGACATAAGTCGCCGGCGAAGTCCATATCATCTGGAGTCTTTTTATCGGTCCAAAGTTTCTTCTCGCTTCCCATGGTCTGTTGGATGATCCGTTCCACCACAATCAGGAATAGTATCAGTGATAGTCGTTAGTCTTGTCTTACTCCTGCCTTCACAGTTTTCCGTTGTAGACCGCCTGACACGTGACATTATCATACAGCTATTGAATGAAGGTGATAAAGGTTTGAGGCACGATATATTGTTGAAGCAGTTTGCAAATTACTTCATCGTCAAAATCCTTTTGAACGTCGATGAAGTTGAGGTAAATGTTTGACTGGCATTCTGTTAGATGATGTGTAGAGTTGCTTTTTGACCTGTACATGGTTTTCTTTTCCCGAATCCAAGTTGTTCTCGACGGATTTCTGCATCCAGAACCCCATTTATTCTCTCAACAATGATACGACATAATATTTTGCTCGGCGTGGACAAGAGTAAGATTCCAGGCCAGTTGTCGCAGAGACCTAAATCGCCCTTCTATGTTTGTTTGACGAGGTAACCTCTCTACCAATCAATACGTACCTTCCCTCCCTTCAAAACTTTGTGCAACAACGACTTGAGGATATTCGTTGAGGTATGTGCCCTTCCCAGCTCTTCCAAACGAATTCTGTCTAGTTCTGCAGTCTTCCCGAACTTCAGTGGTTTGACTACATTCAAGGGTTCTGCTTTTGCTGGAGGACTGGTGTCCACTGGCAGTACCGCGGTTATCGGTGGTATTTCTGGACATGTGATGGTAGATTCAACAATCCTTTGAATTGGTTAGCCCACTGTTTATCTTCATCGGTAATTTGATTCCCTTCGGTATATTTCATTGATTTCATCTGTGCTGATCTCTTCCCAGAAAGAGACTTTGTTATATGATATAATGTTCTGAGGTATCTTTCACCTGCAGTCTCTTCTGTTTCAGGTGCTAATGTGCTATAGCACTGTCTTTCCTAGCACTCCTCTTCACTTCCTTATTCAATGCGATGTACACTGACCTCAGCTTTTTCTTCTGTTGTCCATCTTTGCATTCGATCAACTCCTATTTCGCCATACTTCTCTCTTCATTAGTTTCTAGGTATCTGTTGAGAGCCATTCTATGTCTTGACTATTCTTTCCTCCTAAAACAGTTGTACATGTTTCCCTGAACATTACCTTTAGAGTTCCACACAGGTTTCCTCAGTGATGCCAAGTGGTGCTCCAGCTTTGCTCCAATAGCTGCGGTGAAGTTATCTTTTGTAGTTTTGTCTTTCAGTTTCTGAGTGTTGAACTTGAATTGTGGTCTTTATCCAGCTGTTTTGAAAGATTTCAACTTGACCCTGAAGGTTCCTTGAACTAGATGACGGTCTGAGTCCAAATCTACTCCCCTTCCTAACTTTGTGTTCAGAAGGCTGTCTCCACTTTCTGAAGACAGCAATGAAATCTATACGGTTCTTAGTATGTCCATCAAGTGAAATCCATGTTGCCTTGTGTATATCCTTGTGCTTGTACACGCTACCTCCAAATCACCAGAGGCGCGAAACTCTGTGGAGAGTTCTCCATTCTCATTCAATTCGCTGAGAGCCTCTCAACTTATGATGAATTCGCTTACGGTATTGTCTACTCCCAGTTTAACATTCATGTTAGGATTTTGATGTCACCATTCGGAATGTTGCCCATTACTGTTTACAACAGTCTTCCTTTTCTTCTTGCTCTGTGATGTTTGTAGGTGCATAACATTGGATATCTGTAACTTTACTACCCTGTGAGTTAAAATTGAAGCAATATAGTTACGCAGCTTCATCAGTTGACTTCCCTTTCTTACTTAACTAACACTTTACGCCTAATCTAAACATTACTCATCATAATATAACAGTTAACACGGGAGATAATATGCAAACATGTGTAATCAAAGACAGCTGATCTCTTCATAACAACTTCCACTTTCAATGACCATGTCTCTAATAGTCATAAAGGAGAACAGACTGAACTGCTATGCAGTACACTCACTATATGTAATATACAACAAACCTTATTTTATTTATTTTTTTTATTTTATAAAAAAATAAATAAAATAAAAATAAGAATTTTCAGCATGTGATACCGGTAGCCCAAATTTTGCAGGCTGACCACTGAAATCGGGTGTGTGGCAACAGGGGATCGAACCGGAGACCATGTGTTTGGTTGGTGAGTCCTAACAGGTGTGCCAACGACAGAATACCTTACTGTCTGATAGAACTAATGTCAACTACACAACACAGAACACCACTAATAAACGCCACTGTCAACACACACACACACACACACACACATAAGCAAATGAACTAATATAAAGTAGTACTTCAAAAATCTGATTTTTCTTTTAATATATAGACATTTATACACATTTAATCCGACCTATTGCAAAAAAAATGAAATTTAACAACGGAGGAAATAAGAAATTATGTACAGATTTCGGGTAAAATAAAAACACTGCCGATCAATAGTGAGAAGAATCAAAGGAAATAAGGAAATCAGAAATGCTTATATATCAATCAATGGATGGATAACAAAAAGTGCATTTGGATGAAATGCAATACACAATGATAAACGTTTATTGTTATCTAGGGCTTAACAAAGGTGAAAATTAGTACAAAATATCTGTTTGAATTGTTCACAATCAAAATTTGATGATACAAATAACAATAATAATAATAATAGTAATAGAATCACCTATTCATATATATCCCCGTATAGCCCATTTGTAGAAGGTCGAACTGAATAGTGAATAAAATAGACAAATACGATGAGTTGAAACAAAACCATATCCCACATATTTTCGGTATATAACAGGGAAACTTCTCATATAAAAAAAAAGATAAATAACAAGACAAGTTGGTACATTTCGTCACGAAGCAACATTCATGAAAAGCCCCTAATCTAAAAATTAATCTGGGTAGATATCCTCAGATTACAAACAATGAGTCAAACCAGTGGCATCCATCAAGTCAAGGTGACGTCAGTATTATTCAAAGCCTTTCGTGAGGGTAAAGTTAGATAACAAATTGACAAAGAATTCATCGCCAAAGCAGCTGATAACTCAACCAACCGGGTGGAGCAACTTGTAGGTACCGGGTAAAATACCTCGAAAAATCAGCGCGGCTTACCTCTACAGACACCCAAACAAATGAGCAGTGCACCCAATAGTTTTCAATTATCCAAGTGACATCTCTTATAAAACTAACTGAATGTTGAACATTTCCAACTTCAATTTATTCACCGTATTTAATTTTACGTAGAAATATATATTCAATTCCAACATTGTTGCTTCCAAACCGACCGAGATAGTTTCAAACTGCTGAGGTATTTACTTTCTTCATTAATTTAACCCAGGTGGTAAACATTCTTCGATAGAATCCTCCATTTGCCACTATATGGAATGTATGCTCCTCCTAGTTGATTTCTATCATGTAACCTATTCTGTCTATAATAATAGTTCTTAGGTAATAGACAATTTCTACACATTGCAATAATTGCGATATCTTCTATCCGTCTTGTTGGCCCAATGTATTCCTGTTTTCTCGTTCCACACGGACTGAGGCTTAATCCAGTCCCCAGAGTCAGGAATTTCATTGGTGATAGTCAGCCTTGTCTTACTTATGTCTTCACTTTGAACGCTCCGGTGAACTTTCCTTTGTGAATCGCTTGACATATGACGTCTTCATATAGGCATTCTCTAGTATTACTTGTCGCGAATTACTGCAATCTCTGAATTAAAACAAAATCAATATTACTGTGTGTGACACGTATGTATATTTTGTAGTTTTTTTAAGTCAATTTCCATTTTTCCCATGAATTGATTGAATAAAAATGTCTGACTTCCGTTTATATGTTGGCTCCTAGTAAGGACGCTTCGACGATGTCTGACTAGTCTCGAATAGGACTAAATACACATTTCGTTGCTCTACAACACACTGACTACAGTTTTGTAAGGAAATCAAACTCTGTGGCAGCAAAGTCAGCATAAGCTAACGTTGTAAACATGTTAGTATCCAGGTTGTTTTTTTTTAATTTTTACTACCGCCTGTGGGTTCCATGGTTTAAACATTGAGGTTTGAACTGGTAGTTCAAAAATTTAGCATTTCTTTTACTGCTATTCATGTTTTAGTAGGCAGATAGTATCAGTCACTGATTCATCTCAAGTTACTCGAAGACTTAATGTGTAAAACTGGGCACTGTCGTAGTATGTAGTTCCATACGGCAAAACAGAGTCATTTACTGGATAACGTTTCCAACACAATTTATTGCTCATAATCGTATCAGTTCTAAACACACAAATCCGAAACTTTCGTTTCATAGTCTTCTTCATTTTTTCCTATTTTTGTTGTAGTCGTAGTAGAATTCTCCAGATGTCTGGGATAAGTGTTGAATCATTCCCATTATATGTATTTGCAGTTGATTCGATAAACAAAGCTTCCATTATCAATCTCTCCCTCCACCTTGTTGCGTTAAATTTCAAAACTGTCACTTTATAACATTCTATCATATGGTTGTGTGTAATTGCATGTAGTGCAATAGCTGAGCTATTCTCCAGATTTCTTATCTTATTGGGGTCAACCAGTCTAGATTTTGCTAGGTTTTTGTGCTCCGCTATTCTCACTTACCCCGTTCTACTACTTTGACTTATGTATTTGACCTGGCTGTCATTCAAGCAGGTTATTAGATAAACTAAATTGTTTTGTTTAATTAGTTCAACAGAGTTCTTTAACCGGCAAAGCTTATTTCTGAGTTTGTGGGTTTAAATGGCTACCACTTTCATTCCTGCATTGTTACGAATTCTCCTTAAGGTTTCTGAGGTTCCTTCTTTGTATGGAAGTACAATTGATGATTTAAATTCCCTATTCTTCATGTTGTCATTATTCTGTACATTTTTGATACCTATAGTTTTATGATACAATGAAGGGACATGTGAAACCCTAAGTAGGATTCTTAATAAAGCAGAATTGGGTAGCATTTAAACCTACAAACTCACTCAGGACAAGCTCTGTAGGTTAAAGGATCCTGTTGACCCGATTTACAAAATACCTTGCAATGATTGTGAGTGAAGTCAGCTACATAGGTCAAACTAGTAGATCGCGGGTGGTCAGATTGTCAAAACATAAGTATTCAGCTTAAGTTAGAATGATTGGCCTCGTGAAGATAAGTAATTTAGGAAAAAAGCTCAGCAGTTGCACTGCATGCATTAATACCCAACCATACAAAAGGGTGGGAGAGGATTAACATTTTAAAAAGGCAATCTAGGTAGGTGGAGAGGGAGGTTGATTACTAAATCCTTGTTCATCGGGTCTACACCTAACACATGCAATAGGAATGGCTCATCAATTATACCGGAAATATCCAAAATACTACCACGAATCAAATCAAGCGATGAAAAATAAGGGAATTATATAAATGATATTGGAAAGTTAGGGTAAGTAGTGCCTTGATATGACCATGAGCAGTAATAAATTGTTCTCGAAACTTCTTCAGTAAATACTACCGTACAACACTGTGAGACTTCATCAAAATGAATTTTATGCACAATGGAATTAGTCTCCACCACAGTGCACAGATTCTATTCTTAAGTCAATTGAAACAAAATAGTACAGAGCTCAACAAGGGGTTCTATATAAGTACACACATACGGTAATGCAAATGATGCAGCAAATGTTTAAATGGTAGTGAACACATTCTAATAATATGGAAGGCTTGAAATGATTGTCGTTTTTAAACGAAATTTAATATTATTTTTTTTTTATTTTTGATTACAGCTTGATTCCACACCATATTTTTGATAAAAGTATGGAATTTTCAGCGTAGATATCAGTAGCCCAAATTTCGCAGGCCGACCATAGATATCAGATGTGCGTCGGCGTGGGCTCGAACCCCGGGCCATATGCATGGTCGGCGAGAGTCCTAACCACTGTGCTGTGCCACCTTAACACTGGTAAAATATTAAATTCCTTCTGAGAAATGTTAGACTTCAGATGTGCTCAGGATAAGGAGATAACATACCTACCTCATTATATTCTTTATTTTCAAGATGGACCACGAGTTAACATCAGTTATAGAACTATAAGAAAGCCAGAAACTACTGGATAACTCCTTTAACCTAGTTTGGAACTGTTCATCAGTATGCAGCGACCGGGATTCATGGAAGGAGTTTGATTTCATGAACCAATGGATAGTGTCTTAGTGGTTAGATAATCTACAAGCTCGCCTACTGAAGAGTGTAAGGTCCTGGTTTCCAACCTCGGGGGGTGCATACTGACGAAGAATCCCAAACTAGGACAAAAGGGTGGGGGTCCAGTACTCCTTGGTTTCTCAGTGGTTCTCCAACTGAGGTCAATTGGTGATTATTCTGTAAACAATCAATCAATCTCTGCAAACCAACACTTGATATTCGTTAGTTTTCATAGCATGTATAAAGATTTCTTACATGTAAGAATAACTGGTAAAAGAGTCTATACATATACCAACACTTATTTAGTGTAGGAATTTGCAATGTTATAAAACATTGACAGCTTGGTCTTTATGTATGGTTAGAGGAAAATGACTATGAAATAATCCCCTACCCCTAAAAAAATAACATTTCCATAACTACTGCACCAAATAAAGTTGGTTTATAATAAACTACTCCAAGGTACTATTAGAAGAAGACTTTTATGAACACACGACAATGTTGACACAAATAGACATACTGCACTATACATTAAAATGAAGAATACAGAATGGATATTTTAGCAAAGACTTGATAAGTATCTCGATGACAAATGGTTTGAAAATGCTTTCCATAAACATTTATTACACCTTCCAAAGGAAGCCCTACACAACATAAAACTTTTTCACAAATCATACCAAATGAACAGCACTGGCAACCCTTGATGTTGTCCCACTTTTCTGTGAAACAAATTAAAGATTGGTGAAGCGTATGCGTTTCGAAAGTAAAACAATCTTCTAAATATCATCATAGGAGGAATTAATTTGATAAAAGCAGTGATACAGTATTATTTATTGACACCACTGTATGCTTTTACCAAATAAATTAATTCTGTAATGGAATTTTACTCTGCCATAGTGCCCAATAATTAATGACAAAATGTGGTCTACGAGAAGAAAAAAGCACTCCAATCAATATTTAAACACATTGACTCTTAAGTCATGTACATCATTTAGAAATGGCAGTCTGTACGCGCACAACTTTATGTAAACTAAAACTATCAAACATTTTTTGAACAATAAAACTTTACTTCAGACAATATGTGAGTACGTTGTACACGACAGATTCGACAGATCCTAGAACATAGGCATTCCTACCGGCGTCCAACAATCATTATATTTCTTGACCTAAGGCGGAATTCGATTCTGTCAACCGAGAGGTACTCTGACGATGCTTGACTGTACAGGGAATGCCCAGAAAATACACTGCACTGATCAAGACACTCTACTCTAACTCATGCAGCCAGGTGAGGGCTTACGGCGAGTTGTCATGTGAAACGGTGACAACTACTGGTGTCCGTCAGGGATGCCCATTATCCCCATTTCTATTCAATTTCATCACAGATGTACTAATGGACTTAACCCTAAGTGACTTCAGCGACTCAGGGATTGACTTGCCACCAGGGAATAATCTCGCTGACTTAGAATATGGAGACGATATAGTCCTCTATCCTAGGTGAAGACGCTGAAAAAAACGCAGAGTCTTCTGAACACCTTGAGCTGCAATCTACAATTGTTTGGCATGCGATTCGCTCATGTTGTCAAATGTAAGATGATGTTACAGAACTGGACTACACTGACTCCTAGTTTAGAAATAGAGAGTGAAGTGGTAGAGCACGTTGACCGCTCCACTTATTTGGGAAGTACAATCAGCCAACACCAACGGGCTGATCTCTGACGAAATCTCAGCACGGATACTGAGGGCTAGTTTCGCATACGCCAGTTTACGCCGTCCATGCCGTAGACGTGATACCCGACTATCGACCAAAGGGCGAGTGTACTGCTCATCAGTCCGCTCCGTCCGTCTTTAGGGCTGTGACACCTGGCCACTGAGAGTGGAAGACATGAAAAGATTAGCTGTTTTTGATCATAGGTGTCTGCGTTCTATCTCCCGTGTGAAGTGGCATAATAAGGTGAGCAACATTGAGGTTAGACGTCGAGTGCTAGATAAGGAGGGGAAATCAATCGACGAGGCTGTGAAATTATATCGACTGGGATGTTTAGGATATGTGTTACGGATGCCTAGTCATCGCCTTCCTCGACAATGGGCAATGTCAGCTGACATAGGGTCAGGCCGGAAAAGAGCTAGCTAGCGGCAGTCAAACCAAAACATGCCACCAGTCAATGAAATCTACAACAGTTAGTTTAAGCCAGTCACGTGGGAAGGTGTAGACTTCCTGGTTGGGGTCCTCGGGACGGTAGAAACCAAATGCCTGGAAACAATTGGTGATATGGCTCAAAATTGTTCTCAATGGCGCAGATCCATCCACTCCCTGTGACTTATGATTTCCAATGAAACCATGTTGTCCTTCGTTATCACTATTCTTTCGTATCACACCTCTGTTTACTGTCTCTATTATGCATTTCTTCTCTTGCTTTGTGTGTGGTGACTTGAAGTGCCGCACATCGGTGCACATTTCTATGTCAGAAAAAGAGAGATAGACAGACGTAGCACACGAATCTTTCAGTGTATTTAGTTCCAAAATATTTTGTCTTTCTACAAAATTTACAAGACATTTAGAGGCAATCGGTAGGAAACTTTGGACCTAGGTTTCGTGCTTGCTGGTACTCGCCAGTCAGCAAGGCGTACCTGTAATCACTTTGAAGGAAGGTATGTCTCTTCTGAGATTCCAACCTATGTCGCGCAGTGCTGCAGTAGGATAAGTTACCGCTAAACTATTCGAGCTAGCGACTAAACCCCTGCCTGTAAGACTGTATTTGACTCTTTGATTGGACATTTTTCTCAACAACTAGAAAGCCTGAATCCAAGGAAATCGCTTTCAAGAATTTAATATTGGTGAGAATAACTTTAATATTACTTTATCAACAAAGGCAATATAGTCCAGCTACTGACAACCGTAGCCTTTTGACGTATTTAGATTAGATGGTGTGAATATTGTTATAACGAAATGGCCCGACCGAAAGCTGCTACCTTGACGTGGTGGTCGGGCTTGAACACCGCAATGACCTAATCAAGCTATACTGGCTGAGACTTATGTCTCTTGAGGTTCTACCATGCCAGGCAGGTTGTTTGGATAGCGGTTAAACAAAAAGCAGCTACCCAATCCAACATCATGTCCAATACAAAATTACAAAATTTCATGCCGGATCGGCCGTGGCCCGGATTAACAACGACCGCGCTTCCTGCTGCCGTGTCACAGGGCGGGAGTGATAAATCTGCTACTGAGACACACCAAACAAAAAAGAACGAACAAAAACAGGCCGCGTGTGACCGGCCTCAAGCAGTTGTCCCCTGGGCTCTGCGGTCACGCAACCAACTTCCACGGTGTGGGCAGCCGGGAAGTAACAATCGCCCTCACAATCCGAAATGCACACGAAACCTCTCTATTACTCACTCATCTTTGTCTTCATCTTCATCTCTATCATCTTGCCTTCCTTCCACTGATGCAACTCCTCGACTTGATAGCTCTCCACTTCCTCTCCACTCTGCGTCCACTAAAAACGATGGAAGCCAAAAAACCACCACCGACAGCCTCTTAAAGCCGCGCCACCAATTTCATATAGGAGCTCTTAATGTTAGGACACTTTGCCAAATAGGACAACAAGCATCACTAGCCAAGACCCTGGCATCACGAGCCATTGATGTATGCTGTGTTTCAGAAACACGCATACAAGACCCAAGTGTGGTTATTCACCTAACCCCACCTGGCCAACAGGTTGAATCTGCAAAATTCACCTTGAGGGTGTCAGGAGATGCCACAGCTAGTTCACGAGGATTAGCTGGCGTAGGGATAGCTTTGAGTACTAGGGCAGAAAAGACATTGCTTGACTGGATCCCGGTAGATAGCCGAATGTGTGCTGTCCGCCTGAACGGATCAGTAAGAAGGAGGAAGGACTGCACTACTCGCCGATGCCTTTTCGTAATCTCCGCCTACGCCCCCACTGACTGCAGTTCAGATGAAACGAAGGATGAGTTCTACCAAAAGCTGTCTAGTTTGGTGGAAAGGCTAAACGCTCAGACATAGTCGTTCTAGCTGGTGACTTTAACGCTCAAGTAGGGAAATTGTGTCAATCTGAGAAGGATGTCGGTGGCACCTATGGAGCTCCGTGCCAGCGAACCGACAACGGTGACCGTCTCCTACAGTTCTGCTCTGATAATCATTTGTTTCTTGTAAGCACTAACTTTAAACACAAGGAGAGACACTGTTTGACTTGGAGACCCCCTTCATCAAACCAACGCTGGACACAAATAGACCACATAGCAATAAGCTATCGTTGGCGTGGGTCGGTAGGAGATTGTCGCTCCTTCTGGAACACGTGCGTAGATACCGACCATGCACTGGTCCGCGCTCGGGTGTGCTTACGACTGAACGGACGTAGGAAACAGCTGGCGGTAAAACCATCACGTCCCCAGCTCGATCAGGAAACTAAATCCGTATTTGAGGAAGAACTAGCTAAACACATATCTGTGTTCGACAGCTGTGCTCACCCTGAAGAAGCTTGGAAAAATATCCAGGCAGCCATAGATACAGCTGTAAAAGCTGTGAATAAGGTAAACCCAAAGGTGAGTAAAAACCACTGGATCTCCACCGCCTCATCCGAACTGATAGATGCTAGAAGACTTATTCCGGCGAGCTCCGAATTCAATGAGGAGCGAAAGCTGCACAAGAGGAAACTTACGAAAAGTCTCCGCAAGGACCGTGAACAGTGGTGGGCGACAAAAGCCAAAGAGATGGAGAAAGCTTTGAGGATAGGCAACACCAGGCAACTCTTTGGACTCATCAGGGAAACGGGTGGGAGAAGACAAATCATTAGTGAGACAATCTCGGAAAAAAATGGCACTATAATTAGCTCCAGGATAGACGACTGGATCGTTGGAAAGAGCATTATGAGGAGCAGTTTAATTTGCCCACAGCCACGCTCAACCTTCCGAGCATCCAACACCTCCCTGAATGGGATATAAACACAGGTCCTCCGTCACTAACTGAGGTTACTAAAGCTGTCACCAATCTGAAACTAGGCAAAGCAGCGGGACCTGATGGAATGACTCCAGAGGTATTTAAGTACGGTGGAGACAGCTTACTGTCCGGATTAACTGAGGTACTAGGCAGCGTCTGGGAATCAGAAGAAGTCCCATCGGGTTGGTGTAAGTCACTGATTATCCCCATATACAAGAAGGGAGACAAGTCTTCCTGTGATAATCACAGAGGGATTAGCTTGACTAATATAGTATCTAAAGTCTTAGGCTCAATAATCATGCGTAGACTGAGTGGTGCTCGGGAAGCACAAACACGAGAGAGCCAGGCAGGCTTTAGACCAGGAAGAGGGTGTATTGATCATATCTTCACCCTCCGACAGATTCTAGAACATAGGCATTCCTACCGGCGTCCAACAGTCATTATATTTCTTGACCTAAAGGCAGCATTCGACTCTGTCGATCGGGAAGTTCTCTGGAGATGCTTGGCTGTAAAGGGAATTCCAAGAAAATATATTGCACTGATTAAGGCACTCTACTCGTACTCATACAGCCAGGTGAGGGCTTACGGCGAGCTGTCATCTGAACTGATGACGACCAGTGGTGTCCGTCAAGGATGCCCATTATCTCCTTTTCTATTCAACTTCATCATAGATGTGTTAATGGACTTAACCCTAGGTGACTTCAGCGACTCAGGGATTGACTTGCTACCGGGAATAATCTCGTTGACTTGGAATATGCAGACGATATAGTCCTTCTAGGCGAAGACGCTGACGAAATGCAGAGTCTTCTAAACACCTTGAGCCGCAATCTACGAATGTTTGGCATGCGATTCGCTCCCGCCAAATGCAAGATGATGTTACAGGACTGGACTACATCGACGCCTAGTTTAAAAATAGGAAGTGAAGTGGTAGAGCACGTTGACCGCTTCACTTATTTGGGAAGTACCATCAGCCCCAACGGGCTGATCTCTGACGAAATCTCAGCACGAATACAAGGGGCTCGTTTCGCATTTGTTAGTTTACGCCGACTCTGGCGTAGACGAGATGTTCGACTATCGACCAAAGGGCGGGTGTACTGCTCATCAGTCCGCTCCGTCCTCCTTTATGGTTGTGAGACCTGGCCACTGAGAGTGGAAGACATGAAAAGACTAGCTGTCTTTGATCATAGGTGCCTGCGTTCTATTTCCCGTGTAAAGTGGCATAATAAGGTGAGCAACATGGAGGTTAGGCGTAGAGTTCTAGGTAAACAGGGGAAATCAATCGACGAAGTCGTGAAGCTACAAAGACTGAGATGGTTAGGACATGTGTTACGTATGCCAAGCCATCGCCTCCCTCGACGAGCAATGTTAGCGGATATAGGGTCAGGCTGGAAAAAAGCTAGCGGCGGTCAAACAAAAACTTGGCATCAGTCAATGAAATCCACAACAGTTGGTCTAAGCCACGTAGGAAGGTGTAGACTTCCAGGCTGGGGTCCTCGGGACGGTAAAAATCTATGGTTGGAAACAATTGGTGACATGGCTCAAAACCGTTCTCAGTGGCGCAGATGCATCCACTCCCTGTGACTTATGATCTTCAATGAAACTGTTTTGTATTTCTTTATTACTCCTTTGTCTCACACCTCTGCTCACTGTTTCTATTATGCTTTTCTTGTACTTTCTTCTCTTGCTTCGCGTGCTACACGGAATGTGGCGACTTGAACTTCCGCACATTTGTGCAAAGTTCTATGTCGAAAACAGACAGACAGACAGATAACGAAATGGTTGTCGTCTAACTTCACTAGGATGAGCCTTTAGGCACGACATTATAACCAACTGATCACTTGAAAATATTCTCCACACTGAGATAGACACAAAGGTCTGATATAACTGCGATAAAAATGACGTGTTATTACTCCCAAATAAATATACAGATCTGATTGGTTGTATCACTGCAAATCCTCGGAAATTCAAGCCAAAAATAACCCAATCAAAAATTGTCCGATTAAGTTATCATGTCAATACATGCGTCAATGCATAACATCACGACTAGCAACGATAGGTTATCCATAACTCCATTATGGATAAGATTTCATTTTGATAAATCACACAGTGGTGTTGGACAGTAATATTAACTGATGACGTTTCGAGCACAAACTATTGCCACTCATAACCATATCAAGTTACTCACACGACTTTTTTCCTTCATTTATATACATGTGTGGAATCGATTAGATATTGGAATAAAATTCAATATGAGATAATGTGCATTCAGAAATAATAATATGAGTGTTATTGATCAATTACAATTAGGTGGGAAATAAGACGAGTGTTTTTATAGTCATAATAAGTTACTTGTTAGAATGTTGTGATGTGTTTGATTTGAAATAGAATTTTAAGATTATTTGTTGTCCTCTTCTGATTTGACCGGCGGTAATAATATCTTCTATATTTCTGGTGTTTGCATTGAGTCACTTCTGTTGCATGTGTTGGGTGTAGACTCGATGAACAAGGATTCCGTAATCGACCTCTCTCTCCACCTAATTATATTGCTTTTTAGAATTTTAACTCTATCCCATCCTATTGTGTGGTTGTTTGTTAGTGCGTGAAGTGCAATTGCTGAGCTTGTTTTTTCTAAATTACTTATATTTTCAGGGTCAACCATTCTTCCCTTAGCTAAATTCTTATGTTCTCATAATATGACTACCCCCAACCTACTAAGTTGGACCTATGCAGTTGACTTCACTAACAGTCATTGCAAGGTATTTTGTAAATTATATTATTTTGTCTAATTGGGCCAATCGGCTCCTCTAACCTACAGAGCTTGTCCATGAGTGAGTTTGTAGGTTTGAATGCCACCCTAACTCCTGCTTTATTAAGAATCCTACTTAGGGTCTCAGATGTCACCTCTTTATATGGTATAACAGTGGATGACTTATATTCTCTCTTATTTATGTTATCATTACTAGTTCCACAATTACTTTTATTTTGTTTTTGGCCTTTACTGATCTTCCTAATGAATTTTATAGGTTATCCATCCCAACAAATATCGTATAATTCGTTAAAAACAACGCCCTATGATAATACCCAACTACAGTTAAAATTCATATACATTGTGTTAAATTAGAAAGCTCAACCAAAATGTGCGAAAATCGGTAGTCAGATTTATGAATATACCATAAATTAAGTGCCAGTAAGACAGCTACAGCTGCAAATGTGATTGTTTAGGTGACTAACACTATCGGGAATTGTCACCTAACACCGGTGCGTCGGAGGCACAGTGGTTAGGACTCTCGCCGACCATGCACATGGTCTGGGGTTCGAGCCCACGCCGACGCACACCTGATATCTATGGTCGGCCTGCGAAATTTGGGCTACCGATATCCACGCTGAAAATTCCATACTTATACCAAAAATACAGTGTGGAATCAAGCTGTAATCAAAAAAAATAAAATAAAATAAATAAATAAATGGTCACCTAAGGTCATCTGTAACCAGTTTATGACTAACAAAATGATAACAGATCATTACCCTGTTCAACGTCTCTGTCTTCTTGAGACTTGAATCTGAAATCTAAGATATCACATTCCAACCAGTTATTAGATAAAAATGACTGTAAACAGAAATGGTCACTACTGCTAGTTTACTTTTCTACAACCTGATTACACCAGTATAGAAACGAAGTGCCCAGATAAATTAAATCCAAGGAAATCCACTTAATGATTAAGAGTTGAAGAAAATTAATACGAAAAACGATGAAAGAATATTTGCTAGACGGTTTTTTGTGATCAACACCAAAACCCTGTAACCAGATTTTATGCCTCCTAGTACTCAACAACAAAGCGTAACCGCAATCTTAACGGGATTGATATCACCTTAAAGATCCAAACCCGCGAACGCTTAGTGCTGTAGTCACAGACGTTATCCGTGAACTATTCAGACTTCGGCATACACTTACAAGAGTGTGATAGCACAATGACTAATCAACTGGGGACGGCGGTGGGGTAATCAACATCACGTGATCTAACCAAGTTTGATGTAAGATGAAAGCAAAACACGTAGATCAGCGAAGAGTCTCTTTTCAGCGGCGAATTCATTTTCTTAGCTGTACAATCGCAAATATATTTGTGTTATTTTGTATGCATGTGTACATTAAGTTTGTCAAACAAAATTGCAATTGATTATGGTTATTTTAACTAAACAGGTCAAGATTGGTAATATAAGTCAAGAAAATTAGGTGTTAGTGAAATTAGGGTAGTAACAAAGGTGATGAGTTGTCACAAACAGTTGTTAAAAGAAGTTATATAATAATAATATGAATAGTTTGATGAGTGAGTTTTACTCATGATGCACATAGGAACAATGTAGGGAATACGAAATTACGTAAGAGTTCTAAATGAATACAAGAATTATAAGCAATCAAAGAACAGGCAAGCAAACAAAATTAAGTCATCAAAATCAAAAAAGTTGTTACCATGACAGTAGGAGTGGTTGAGTAATCCCCTTTTATATGGACAATTGTGGTTTTTCTATGTGAATGGCCAGAGCTTCAGCGATACAAAGAAGACGAAACCGTATTGCCTTTGATAGGTTATTCTTCACTCTGTAGATTACTTTGAAGGAGGCATTAGTTGAAACGGAATGATCAGTGTTAACCAGGTGTTAAATTTTCGCACTCCTTATTGCAATAACCTGTCAAAGACAATACGGTTTCGTCTTCTTTGCATCACTGAAGCTCTGGCCATTCACACTAAAAACCGGGGCTGAGCATACAAAAGAGGATTACTCAACCACTTCTACTGTCATGGCAAAAACTTTTTTGATTTGATTTTCTTTCTATTTTGGTGACTTAATTTTATCTCTTTGCCTGTTCTTTAACTGCTTATAATTCTTGTATTCATTTAGAACTCTTACGTAATTTCGTATTCCCTACATTGTTCCTATGTGCATCATGAGTAAAACTCACTCATCAAACTATTCATATATTATTATATAACTTCTTTTAACAACTGTTTGTGACAACTCATCACCTTTGTTACTACCCTAATTTCACTAACACCTAATTTTCTTGACTTATATTACCAATCTTGACCTGTTTAGTTAAAATAACCATAATCAATTGTAATTTTGTTTGACAAACTTAATGTACACATGCATACAAAATAACACAAATATATTTGCGATTGTACAGCTAAGAAAATGAATTCGCCGCTGAAAAGAGACTCTTCGCTGATCTACATGTTTTGTTTTTTCATTAATGCCTGGATGAGGATTATCGATGTAAGATGTCAAGTTAATTGGTCTGAATTGTTGACTTCATTAACTTTAAGGTGACTGGATCATAAATTGGGCCACAGAGATATATATAAAAGTGCTCTAGTGTTATTATTATCATTATTATTACTCAAAAAATCTAATTAAAAGTAGTAAATAGAGCAAACTTACGTGGTACTACAGCTTCACTTAATTGACGTTTAACAATTAGGCTCATTTTTGAATTGGAAATGTTACTGCTTTTAATAATACTGTTGTTGCTATCTTTATCAAAGTTATTGTTAGCCTGAGTTTTGTTTTGTGGTTTAAAATGATTATCAATAGTAGTCTGACGCGAACCAGAGTTTAGTGATAAAGATGAAGATGATGGAGCCGATGTATGCCGTTGACGATCATTTAATGAAGACTGAGATAAAAATGAAGACAAAATAGGCGAACTAAATGTCTTAGTTGAATTCATACTATTGTTGTTATTATTATTATTATTATTATTGGTTGTTATTTTAGCTGCTGTTGAACTTCTAACAGATTCTGTCCGCCGATTCGACTCTGATTGAGGAGGAATTGTATGAATAATTTGAATATTTTTTAATGAAGCTGTCTGTAAGATTGATGTATCAGAACTACTATTCACTTCGTTATTGGTACACGCTCGTACAATTGATCTACTAGCAAGAAGCGGAGTTTGACGTAGCTGCTACAAATAGAATGAAATTTCACAACATATCTAACATCTTTTTTTTTAAATTGACACATATTCCGTCAAAGTTAAATTTAACTAGATATCAACAAATACAATCAGTAAGTTATAGCACTAAATAATTGACTAGAATAAAATACTTAAAACAGTTAGTTCCCTTAATGAATTTAGATAAAGCAATAAGAAGACGTAGTTTGTCTGAATCGTGTAATGCATTTGCGCCCAACACATTTCGAACAGTCTGATCATACACGGACTTGTCATAGGAATATATATGAAATTAATAAATATAATATATAAATAAATAATATGTATATTCCTATGACAAGTCCGTGTGTGATCAGACTGTTCGAAATGTGTTGTAGAATAAAATAATTCTATAAAAACAGCATTCCCTTTGGTAAGCTGTCAGTAATAATGAACAAATTTCTTTTGGAAACATTATTCTCCTTCAGCGAAATATTACATCAAGATTCCTAATGCTGATTCCATATGTATCATGAATTCACACTAGTCACTACATACAAGTAGAATTAAATTGAATTAAATTAAATATTGAAAAAAAATATATACATCCTAGATTACTTTGGATATACTCTCAAAGCAGATGGTGATTTAGAATATGCAACACACAATCAGGTCATCTCAAACGTTTAGTGTCAGTAATTAACTTATCTTCCTACATCCAAACACCATGAGTAGAAATTTTCTTGAAACTCAATTAGCCAGGAACAGATTTTCCACGTATTGAACTGTAGGACATAGTTATTGTATAGTAGCTGGTGATACTGTCAAGGTGTCCAGGTTGAGGTAGGTGGAGCGGGATTCGAACCCGAAACCCATTGGCTATGGGTTGAATGCTTAAACCAATTTGCCACGAATAGCAGTAGTATCACTTACTCGATAATTTCAGCTCCTGTCAACATAGCCTCAAAAACTTCTTAAGTCAAGCATCGCTATGGTGTGTGCACATTTAAGCAGGCGATCACGCAGCTGACTGAATTTAAACGTAATGTATGTCGAGCAACACATATTACAGATCGCCTGTATCTGCGCTAACACTTGAGAATAATTAGTCCTGTAAATATATGGTGGCAATGAATAGAGATTTATTTAAAGCAATTGAGATTAAGTGAAAATATAGTGATCTATACACTTGAAAAAGACTCAGCAGTTGTTATCATGGATAAGTTTGATCACTTTGGTAAAACAGAGACTTTAATAAGTGATGGACTTATATTTCGGAAAATATCAACCAACAAAGACACAACGGAGAAGACTGAGAGACAGTTAACAGCCTTTAAAAATGTTGAAATGACAAGGCCATATTCCACCTGCCTTGTATGAAACACTAGAACCTGTCTGCACAGTGACACCGAGGTTATACGGCTTACCGAAGATTCATAAAACGACTTGCCGCTTAGACCGCTCCTCCATATGTCTAGCTCACCAAACCATTCAACTACGAAATGACTGGTGGAACTTTTACAGCCATTGCATAAGAAACTTGTGAAAAATAGAGTAAAAGATAGTTTTGAGTTTGTAGAAAGAATCAAGGAATTAAGTATGAAGGATAAATACATGATATCACTGGATATATCTTCCTTATTCACCAATGTGCCCTTGATGGAAACAGTTGATTACATAGGCAAGGAATTCGTGTGTCTTACCTAAAGGAACTTCTTCTAAAGTGTACAATGCACATGAACTTTCTGTTCAGTAAAGAAATGTATAGACAATCAGATGGTGTTACCATGGGGTCATCAGTAGGCCCAAAATCCCAACAGATTTCTTCCTGGCGAAAACTAGAGAATGGTCCCCTTAAAGATGTAATATACAATCTTGATTTATATAGCCGATATGCCGATGATACATTTATGGTTATGAGGAAAGAAAGTGAGACTAAGCACGCATTAGAAAAATTCAATAAAGCACACCGTGCATTAAGCTTCACTAAAGAAGAGGAAGAAAATAACTCCGTCTCTTTTTGGACGTCGTAACCACTTAGTGAACAGAAGGAACAATATGTAGACGATGTAGACGGTATACTCACCGCCTGAGTTTCATGGCTCTATAATACAAACGTAATTTGGTAATATGTTTGGTTCACTGGACTAGAGTTGCCTGTTCAAATGAAACACTGAACGAAGAACTCGGTAATATTCGTGATCTACTAAGGAGAAACAGACTTCAGACTAAATTTTTGAACACATGAACTCAGCAAGTAAAATGTCGAAGGTGCCCACTGTTCCCAAAAATCCAGTCTTTCTAAGATTACAATTCACCCGGGATGTCAATAGTGAAACTTTATCCCAACGTGTGAGAAGGGCCTTCAAAAGGACTTTCAACGCAGCTTAGTTATGCTGTATATTCACTAGCCAACTAATACTTAATTCAAGAAATAAAGACTAACTGCTCTGTTTCGCCTCTTAGGTGTGTATTTACCCGTGTAACTGCTCATGCGAAACTAGCTACATTAGGCGTAAGACTAGACAAGTTCATCATCGAGTTTTTAAACACTTTTCATATCGCTTTGGCAAAGGTCCAAATAAAGCTTTACGCAGCTCAATCTGTCTGTCTGTTTTCAACATAGAACTTTGCACAAATGCGCGGAAGTTCAAGTCGCCACACTCCATGTAGCACACAAAGCAAGAGAATAAAGTACAAGAAATGCATAATAGAGACAGTAAGCAGAGGTGTGAGACAAAGGAAGAGTAATAACGAAGAACAAAACAGTTTCATTGGAAATCATAAATCACAAGGAGTGGATGCATCTTCACCACTGAGAACGATCTTGAGCCATGTCACCAATTGTTTCCAACCATTTGTTTTTACCGTCCCGAGGAACCCAACCAGTCAGGAAGTTTACATCTTCCTACGTGGCTTAGACTAACTGTTGTAGATTTCATTGACTGGTGCCAAGTTTTCGTTTGACCGCCGCTAGCTTTTTTCCACCTTGACCCTATATCCGCTAACATTGCCCATTGTCAAGGAAGGCAATGACTAGGCATACGCAACACATGTCCTAACCATCTCAGTCTTTGTAACTTCACAACTTCGTCGATTGATTTCCCCTGTTTACTTAGAACTCGACGCCTAACCTCAATATTGCCACTTCACACGGGAGATAGAACGCAGGCACCTGTGATCATAGACAGCTCAATACTAGCTCATTTTGTCAATACTGAACATCAAGTTGATTCTAACAAGGCTTTTAAAGTTATTTATCGTATTCCACCCAATCTCTCGCATGGTCTACGAGTACAACTGTTATATACAGAAGAGGCAATTGGAATTCATCTGAACAAGCCAAATCTGTATTCAAAAGAAATTTGTACATCCCCTTTCTCTGCCATGGTCAACTACATAATATGTATTAAGTTTTTAAAAATGACTTTCCCCTCCTCTTGTAACTCCCTTTTAACTTTGTTATTTTATTATGATTACAATTCTAGCTAATCCTATTAACTTGTTTGTATTTTACGTAAGTCTACTAGGCTACCCTATTTTGCTTAATTATCATTATTTTCCAAACTTCTTGATTACATAATAACCTGTTGCTAACGCCTAAGAATCAGCTTATTTTGAATTCCGTAATTATTTTCACCCCTCCTTCAAAAGTTAGATATCTCGGTGGCACAGTGGTTAGGACTCTCGCCGACCATGCACATGGTCAAAGGTTCGACCCCTGCCGACACACACCTGATATCTATGGTCGGCCTGCAAATTTGGGCTACCGATATCCATGCTGAAAATTCCATACATGTACCAAAAATACGGTGTGAAATCAAGCTGTAATCAAAAATAAAAAAAATTAAATAATTAATTGTTTTGATGACTCTTAACCCTTAATTTCAACCGCCTATACCTACAACTGACTTGATTAGTAAAATTTTGATGCATAGCGTAGGGCCGATGGGAATGAGCCAACTGAAAAAGAATTAACTTCTATGCTCACTCAATCTGTTGTTTTAGAAATCTATAGGTTTAAAATTGTAACTGTTTTATTTCATCCAACTGTAGTGTCGATGCCGGCCATTCATCGAGAACTATCTGACAATTGAGGAGTATATTCAAAAACTTATAAAATGTGTTTGGAGCACTTAGAATATTCGCAACATTCATGATAACATTTCCCTTCAGCTGTACTTCTAATCAAATGACAAACCAAGTATTTTAGAAATACCACCAAAATTGAGCTGCTCATCACCAAGACAAAAATTTCTTACGATCCATCTTACCTCACTTCCTTATCAGTTCAGTGAACCTACTGAATATTATGATTAACTTTTTACCTTTAGCAGAATATTAACAGTGGGATGAAAACGAGTGGCCTCATCCCAAAAGGACTGATCGCTGACACAAACTCAGCACAGATACAAAAAGCTCATGTGGGATTCGCCAACTTAATTCATCTCTGACATAGATGTAATATTCAGCTATGGGTTAAAGGATGTATATATGGCACAGCAGTTCACTCTCTCCTCCCTGATGGCTGCCAGAAATTGTCATTGAAAGTGGAAGATATAAAAAGGCTAGCTCCCTTTGACTACAGATGGTCGCGTTCTATCTCCCACCTTAACTGGTATAACACGATGAGTATAATTCAGGTTGAGCGCAGAGTGCTAAGTAAGGAAAGGAAGTCAATCGATGAGTTTGTGAAGATACATCGACTAAGATGGCTAGGACACATGGTGCGCATGACGAATCACCGCCTTTTTCACTGAGTAATATTATTTAACATAGGATTAGGCTGGAAAAGAGTTGGGAGTGGTCAAATCAAAACCTGTCACTAATCTATGAAGTCTTTGACAGCTGTTTTGAGCCATATAAGGAGGTGTAGACTTCATGGTTGGGATTCTTGAGATGCTAAGATGTCAGCTATTCTCATTTGGAACTTATATTTCATTCCATCACCTACTAAACAAATACTGTTAAAAAAAGACAAATGTAAGACAAAAATAAATAAATGACAACCTACTTTGATTCGCTGGCTGATACTTTCTCCATCTTTCGACAATGAAACTACAGGATTTGTTTTATCAGAAACTGTAGCAGCCGCTAGTTTGATTACTTCTTCACGAGAAAGCATTACAACATGTTTTCCATTGTCTGATACAGCAGGCTAGATTAGTCAAAAAGAAAATTCTTTATGTTTAATATGAAAATATTGTATTGACAGAAGAAATTAACATGGTTACAGATGCACAGAGAGATGAACTCTGATCAGGGAATTATGTAAGGGTACACTTAAACTAGACCTCTAGTTTTTAAATTGCAAAACGAAATACATAAACAAACACAAATCGAGATAGGTCCTTTAACATCTCCCATCACACGATATCTTTATGAACAGCTAGGATGTATGGCCTTAGGAACATATTGACTCACCCTGTATGGTACATCTACCATATTTAAATCAAAAACATAGAATACCAGGTAAGGATTGTCAGCTTGGTCAAACAATCTATGAAAGTCTGTCAAGATACAGAAAAACAAGAATATTAAACTACAAGCTCCACACATAGAAAAAACTCGACGTTAGAGACGCGACCATCTGTCCATAACCCCATAATTAGGTAAGATACGGTACAAATTTAAAAACCGAATGAAATTAAATGGAGAAAGATTGACTACTGAATTTATCAAATAAATATGTAACGCAGAGCACGAACGATTCAACCTTCAATCTGGAGACGTGAAGAATCGGGTTACTAATTAAAACTAATTAACATACAACTATATAAAAATTAGTGTGATTATCTTTATACGATGAGTGAAAAACACAGCAGTTAGTTGCGCCACTATGTGCCATTTTTTAAAATTTTACCTATATGGAATTGCACTCCACTACAATGAATAAATTTCACTCCTATAAGAGGAAAATATAGACTAAGAAGTTATCTACCAACTTCTTATTATATTCCATCGAACACAGACAGAAGTAAATTCTTGAATTATGTGAATGTATTTGTTACCTGCTGATTATGAGGTTGTTTGCCTACTTACTCTCCTGAGAGCTGACCTATACTAATTGCAAAATCATTGGTATACCTTGAGCGACATTAAACCTATAAACCCTCAGTTACAATCATGCGCCAGAGAAAAGAATAAGCTTCAAAAGCAGGTCTAATACAAATATTTCTTCAAAGAGATACCATGCGACGAGCTCACAATCTACTGTGCTAATGCATTTCTCCTTTATTTTCGGAGACTGGAAACCATAGGCAGTTTATAGAGACAAGGTGAATACTTTATTCCGAACATGCAGTCATCTCTAAAACCATTATTTTGTGTACTGAGTCAAACTTAGTTACACAGGGGAATGCAAGAACCCGTTTCCCGCTAGACCTAACGAATTAACGAACAAATCGTTTAATGAAGGAATTTTATATAAGTGATTTCACTTTCAAACTCAGTGTTGTGATTACAAAATTTACTTCAGTGGAAACCTACAACAGGACTCTAGACAAACCATCAAGAATACTGGTTGAGGGAAGAATATCATGCGGCACCAAGCTTTCGCAACCAGTTGTGTAATAATGCAAAATATTCACCACTGATATAAAATAGAAGGATCATTCACCCTTAACTTTAATATGTGTAAAACGTGGGCACTGTGGTTGTATTTAATTCTAGATTGATTTGTTGACTAAATATATCACAGTGAAACAGCATTATTTACTGGATGACGTTGCGAACACAATTTATTGTTCATAATCATATCAATTGTAATCACACAACTTTGAAACCTGAGTTTTATAGTTTTCTTTGTCTTCCCTTATTTGTCGTAGGGGTAGTAGAATTTTCCAGATATCTGGGATAGGTGTTGAATCATTCCCATTACATGTATTTGCAGTTGATTCGACAAACAAAGCTTCCA
This sequence comes from Trichobilharzia regenti, assembly GCA_944472135.2. Lineage (NCBI taxonomy): Eukaryota > Metazoa > Platyhelminthes > Trematoda > Strigeidida > Schistosomatidae > Trichobilharzia > Trichobilharzia regenti. Next base: position 135,120,813 of record OX235262.1, read on the forward strand.
TTATCAATCTCTCCCTCCACCTTGTTGCGTTAAATTTCAAAACTGTCACTTTATAACATTCTATCATATGGTTGTGTGTAACTGCATGTAGTGCTATGGCTGAGGTGTTTGCTAGTTTTCTTATTTTATTAGAGTAAACTAAAGCTGCTACCTTGACGTGGTGGTCGGGCGTGAACACCGCAATGACCTAATCAAGCTATACTGGCTGAGACTTATGCCTCTTGAGGTCCTACCATGCCAGTTTGGATACCATGTTTGGATAGCGGTTAGACAAAAGGCAGCTACCCAATCATTCCGGATCGGTCGGGGCCCGGATTAACAACGACCGCGCTTCCTGCTTCCGTGTCACAGGGCAGAAGTGATAAATATGCTACTGAGACACACCAAACAAAACAGGCCGCGTGTGACCGGCCTCAAATAGTTGTACCCTGGGCTCTGCGGTCACGCAACCAACTTCCATGGTGCGGGCAGTCGGGAAGTAACATTCGCCCTCACAATCCGAAATGCACACGAAACCTCTCTAATCCTCACTCATCTTTGTCTTCATTTTCATTTCTATTATCTTGCCTTCCTTCCACTGATGCAACTCCTCTACTTGATGGCTCCTCACTTCCTCTTCACTCTGTGTCCACTAAAAACGATGGAAGCCAAAAAACCACCACTGATAGTCTCCTAAATATATCGGCACCAAGAAAGCACAAAGCACTCTATTGAAACTCACGTAGTCGTGTAAGGGCTTATGGGGAATTGCCATCTGAATTGATAACAACCAGTGGTGTCCGACAGGGATGTCAACTTTCCCCATCTCTGTTTAACTTCATCATAGATATGCTAATGGAAGTATCCTTAACTGAACGTAACGATTTAGGAATCGGCTTGTTACCAGGGAGTAGTCTTATGGACTTGGAATATGCAGATGACATAGTCCTGTCAGGGGAGGATGCTGACAAATGCAGAGTCTTCTGAACACCTTGAGCAACAATCTTCGTATGTTTGGCATGCGATTCGCCCCTGCAAAATGTAAGGTGCTGGCTGCTACAGGACTGGACTACGTCAACTCCTAGCTTAGTGATAGGGAGTGAAGTGATACAACATGTTGACCACTTCACTATTTGGGAAGTTGTATCAGCACCAATGGACTGATTGGCGACGAAATCTCACCACGGATCCAAAAAGCTCGAGCTGCTTTCGCTGACTTACAACATCTCTGGCGTAGGTGTGAAATCCGGCTATCAACCAAGGGACATGTGTACTGCTCATCAGTTCGCTCCGTCCTTCTCTATGGCTCAAACATGGCCAACATGAGTTGAAGACATGAAAAGGTTGACTGCTTTCGATCATAGATGTCTGCGATCTCTTTCTCACGTCAGGTGGTTTAATAAGGTAAGTAATGCTGACGTTAGGCGTAGAGTGTTGGGCAAAGAAGGAAAATCAATCGAAGGGGCTATAAAGTTACATAGATTGAGATGGCTAGGTCACGTGCTGCGCATACCTAACCATCGCCTCCCCCGACAGGCAATACTAGCTGATAGAGGTGCAGGTTGGAAAAGGGTAAGTGGTAGCCAAACAAAAACATGGCCTCATCAATCCATGAAATCCTTGACATTTAAACTGAGTCAGGTAGGTAGGTAGATGCAGACTTCCAGGTTGGGGCCCTCGGGACTCTAGGAATCAATGGCTGGAGACAATAGGTGACATGGCTCAAAATCGTTGTCAATGGCGCAGATGTTTTCATTCCCTGTAATCTTTCATATTCCTTTCTACCATTACCCATTCTGTTTTGCTCTTATACCTGTCAAACTTCACTAATCTTTTTGTCTACCTTTGTGTGCTATTTGGAACGTGACAACTCGAACTGCTGCACTTCGGTGCCAAGTTCTATGTTGAATCCAGACAGACAGAATCTAGATAGAAATTATTCAACACCCATCCCAGACATCTGGAAAATTCTACTACCACTACGACAAATATGATAGAATAAAGAAAACTGTAAAACGAAAGTTTCAAAGTTGTGTGATTATAACTGATATGATTATGAACAATAAATCATGTTCGAAACGTCATCCAGTAAATACTACCGCTTCACTGTGCGATATATCTAATAAACAAATGGAATCACCCTTAACGTTGTTTGGAGTGACACACTGAAGTGCATCGTAGTGAGATAGATGCATTTCCAAAAAAGATAAGTGTTTAGTTTCTAGACGATATCTCTATAAAGTGGGAGAATAGAGGATATACAGACCGCATTCGATCATTTTGCAGTGAATATCTGCATGTATTGTAATATTGCACTACTGCAGTATAAACTGCTTTATTAACAGAAACATTTATCTTGCACTCAACCCTGGAAGCGAGGCGTAAACAGCAATTGGAAAGCTCGCGTACTTAGGTTGTTGTGTGAAAGATGAAACTTCCAAAAGTATATAAATCAAATGTCAAACCTTTTGACTCTTGACCTCATTGTTACACCAGCTTCACTGAGAAAGTTAGAGGTATAATACTAGTGTTACTAGTTCTGCCTGCTGTTTCCAGACTTTCCAAACTGAAGTAATCCAACAACAATTATCTCCACAGAACTGTTCCAACGTAGCAGAATCACAACATAACTTCGTAGTCCGATATTACTTGACTAAGATGAAGATGGTTATTACCCGTAAGTTGCAACATATGCCGAAAATCTGTTCTTTGAAATATCAAATGTGAATCTACACTAATCGTAAACACTGAACTTTTGTTCCCTTACCTCGAGGATTCTCACTAACGAATGCAGGTCAGAGACTTAACAAAGTGAAAATGTGCATTAGGAAGCATAACTCACTGGTTTCATTCAGTAAGCCTGGTAACTGAGTTTAAAACAGATTCGTGACAAGAAAGCCATATTAACAAACATAGAGCATCATTTTTCGTCCACAAGGCACAGTAATATAAGTGAAATTAATCCAATTCGCATAACTGATTCATTAAGTTTGCGTTTTCTTGACTTATGCATAGCCGAAGCTTTAGCTATACATGAACAGAAACCTAAATTGTGTTCAAAAGCATTTTGTCAAACCCCTTTCTTTACCTTGGTCATAGTAATGTTCTTTCTAGCTTTTATTTTATTTTACCACTTGAATTCTTTCCACTTCACTTCACATCTTCATTTTTATCGTAATCGTACTCCTAATTTCCAAAATTTTAGACAACACTTGACAATTTTGATATCAATTCACTTATAAAACAATCTTTAATATTTTTGTAATTTGTCCACTTCAACCCTACCCCTTATAACTTTCGTTACTTTTATCACATATATACGTACATTGACTGAGCAATTATTTAGTGCCACTTAGTAACCTTTTTCTGTAATATAAATACGACTGTACAGCTTGAAAATGAAGTCGTTGAAAAGAAATTTCTTCGCTGAGCAAAAAAACTGTGTTTTTACTTATGACTAAATGGATATTTTTCGAGATATATATATCGAATATCCGTCTTTTCATGAATCCGAACATTTATGAACATGCCAAATACTATATGACACCTCTTCTCACAGTAGGTGCATGTTAAAAAATCATAAAAATTAACACAGTCTAGTATAAAAGACATGTAGACTTACAGCACATTTAACTGGCACACAGTTTTGATTCTCAAGATCCAAAACACTTATAGTTCCCTGAGTTTCATGCAAAATAAGAAGAACCATTTTACCTCTTCATTTATTAAATCACAAAAGAAAGAGCATATAGCATTTTTTAATTTTACACACGCTTTCTCATCCAGACTAATGTTCATTTCTTGTACAAAAACAGATATCAGTTCGTTCAGTGTGCATAAACTTCGGATAAAACGTATAAACTTCACGAAACAGAACTTACGATAATAGCCCGGGGTCCTCATTTAGGACGCTCAATAAGAAGAGTCTCATATGGTCGCGAATTTTCGGACTCATGCTTCCGTTACAGATAACACTAATAAATAAAGTGATCAAACAACTGAATAGTCTGAGTCACCTTTTAGTGATGTACCTGGAGAGAAATGAAAACAGACAAAAATAACAATAATAATGACAACTGATTTTGATGACATGAGTCAAAATACTAGTTCTTAACATTGTGGAAAAACTTTTAGAACAACCCAATCAGAAGAAAATGGTGAACGTAAAGCTTAACAATGGGTATCGTTAATAATAGTAGAAAATGAATGAAATTTGGTTAAATGACCGAAATTCAACCAAAAATTCTTTTTTACTGAGCCAGTGCTATCCTATAATTTCCTATAACCAGTATTTTTCATTATTTAACCGTTAATTTCCCATTTTAAGCTCGACTTAGGCCATATTCCCCTATTTTGAGCAAAATTCGCCCATAATATTACCACTCTTACCATCTGCCAAAAGTTGTGCCCATTTTAACCATTGTCTGCCCATTTTTCTCCGACTGGGCTGGTTTCAGAAACTGCTACCTATAGTGTAAATCAGCTAACTCCATACAAACGCCTCACCTGCACACAAAATAATGTCTAAAACGGGATCACAGGCACCACTCACTCGGCAGAACGACTTTGCAGGTAGCGTCTGACCAGGCAGATCGGATCTAAATGACCTTGACGGATCAATTCAGAGTTCGCGCTAGTGATACAAGGAGTTGGATCGTAATGACGGATGTTATTTTAGCATTTATGCAACTTATCCCACATATTCAAAGTCATTGGATGGATAAGTTATTTGAAGGTCATCCTCGTCCTCTCGACTTCTTCTCAAGATATTTTCAACTTCGATAAGGAGTGGAACATATCCAAATACCTGGAAGAAATCCTACGTTGTACCCATTCACAAAACCGGACCTACAGCGGACATAGATAATTACCGCCCCATCAACATTACTTCCGTAGTTTCACGTATGATGGAAAAGATTGTAAAGAAGCAAATTGTTCAGTATTTGCTCTCGAATGACTTAATATTCCCTTTCCAATACGGTTTCCTAAATAGAAGATCGTGCATTACCTGCCAGTTAGATTATTTCGACCACATTACTGAATGTGTAGACAAAGGTCGTTCGGCAGCAACATTATTTCTAGATGTTAGGAAAGCTTTTGATAAAGTCCCACATAACAGACTCATACTGAAACTCCTACCTTATGGAATAAGTGGAAGGCTTCTTGAGTGGATAACTTCCTTTCTTACAGGAAGAGAACAGTTAGTTAAAGTCAACCATTACTTATCAACATCCAAGCCGATAACCAGCGGCGTGATACAAGGTAGTGTTCTTGGCCCTACCCTATTCATTGTATTCATAAATGATATTGTCTCTGTGATCAAGTATGGCAAGCCATACCTCTTTGCAGATGACCTCAAAGTTGTCTATGATTTCGACTATAATGATATGAATATTGCTAGTAACATCCAACAAGACCTAAATAGTCTATGTAATTGGAGCGAAGAATGGCAGTTAACGTTCAATCCAGCTAAGTCTGAGATAACATACTTCGGACGTTGGAAACCTAGCATGTGTCTACACATGTATGGTGACCTTGTCTCAAACACGAACACATTCACAGATCTCGGGATAACATACTCAGATCTTACCTTTACTGAACATGCAAATAAGGTGGTATCTGATTGTAAACGTCTAACCGGCTTTGTGCTACGCAACTTTTACACTCCAGAAGCCAGATTAGCCATATATAAGATATGCATTCGCCCCAAACTTGAATACTGTGCCCACTTATACAGTAGCTTTAAATCAGCAGACAGAAAAAAAGTTGAAAGTGTCCAAAGATTCCTCACGAAACTCATATTAGGCTATGGTCAGCAAATAGAATACCTTGACAGATGTATTCGACTGGACTTAGAGCCCTTATGGTTAATGAGAGTGGAGTGCAATTTATTTCTCTTATTCAAAGTTATAAGAAAGCACTGTAACAGTAACTCGTCCATAACCTTGGCTAATCCTAAATCGTATGGACTACGCAACCATAACTACCTTCTCAAGGTTAACACCCATAAACTCACCACTAGAGCTAACTTCTTCACCACTAAATATTGCAAACTTTGGAACCAACTACCCTCTGAGATCAGATCCTGTGAAAGGCCTGAGAGTTTCAAAAGGAGCCTAGAAAAACATATTAACATGTCCACCCTAGTCCACCTCAAAGATCTTAACTGCTAGTAGAGTGGAGAGACAATGCCATTTCAATATTTAACTACAAAAAGTACACTAGTTCCCAGACTAACATAATAATACTTAGTAATTATGTAGGTTCAATACTTGCAATTAGATTGTCATTAAAATACATAAATGATTAAAATACTTATGCGGCAAATGTTCTCTTCGTTTACCGCTCTTGTCAATCACGTCTCATAAACCGTTAATGCCCAGCTCTCGCTACGCTCGGGCCCACGCTGTTCCTTGAAGTTTTCAGAAACGCTTAGTTATAATGGAGGAAAAAACCAAAACACCGATCTGCCGCTTGAGATTTCTTTATTGTAACACCAACATATAAACACTGTTACAACTAAAGTCTGTGAACAAATATTGCAATAATGAATCACAATATTACTTCTGATGGTTGTCTCCTGACTTCTTTCTGAACAGCGACCGATGAGACGATGACTGTCGCATTGATGCCTCCGCGAAAATTGGGGAAGTTGATTTTAAGCAAACAACCAAGAATTGATCGTTCAATCTTCAACTCCATCTGGCGGCCTGCTTAAATCTTGGGCTACCAAAATTTCCATCCTACATATTGCATCTATTTCCTCGGATTTATTTTGTTTTAATCATTCAATTATGTATCCAAGTCGCATTACTTACTCTCGCGATTATTTAAAATGTCTTCAACCCTTTGATTTACGAGTATATAATAACCTTAAGAAAAAGCATCATGGAGGTTGGCAGAGATCATTAAAGTGTACTCCAATGCATCAGATGACTGTTCCTGTGATTATGAGCACAAATTGCAGGTCATTATCGAACAAGATTAACTACTTGCATTCTCTATTATACTCAAATGTATATTGTAATACTGGTGTAATCACTCTTCAAGAGACCTGGCTCCATGATTCATATGACGACAATTTAGTCTCCTTAAGTGGGTTCACAATCTACAGACAAGACCGATGCAGCTCGAAGAAGAAGAGAGGTGGTGGTGTTGCCACTTTTATTAATTCTCACTGGTCTACTGCCAACAACGTCTGCTTCAAATTCTCAAATGACAATATTGACTGTATAACTGTAAAATGTCGACCTAAACACTTACCTAAGTACAACTCCATTTTTGTCACAAATATCTATATCACACCTTGTTGCAGCCCCTCAGAACTATCTATCTTCGCTGATGAATTCACTATTTTTGCTGCTGCTTCGTTTGGTAACTCCTTATCTATAGTGACCGGCGACTTCAACTCCAGCGACTGCAGTTTTATTACATTGCTGGGCCATGCAGATGTTGTTAATTTCCCAACTCGAAAAAATACTTCACTTGATTTAGTATTCGTAAATGATTCTGGAATATACGAAGCTCGTAAAAGACCCCCACTCTTCAATTCTGATCATTGTATTGTACGAGTCTTACCCAAAATTTACGGAAAGTTACACAGTAAAGCCCTCTCAAACTTGTCTAAGAAAGTTGTTCACAGATGCTACTCAAATGAGAACGTACATCATCTTAGAAACATGCTCAGTGACACAAGATGGGATTTGTTTAATGTTGATTCACTTAATGACAATATCTCTAATATTACATCCTATCTGAAATTCTGTTTTGAAATCTGTTGTCCAAAAGAAACACTATTCGTCAAATTTGACCGTTTCTCCTCGCCTCAACTTAAAAAGCTTCGTAGAGAGAAGGAAAAACTATATAAAATCAAAGATAAAATTGGTGTAAAAAGAACTAACTTCTTAATTAAGTCTGAAATGCAGAGGTTGAATGTAATATATAACCAGAAATTCATATTCTGCAAAAATCCTTCTAATATGTGGAAACTATTTAAGGAAATCACTGGTGGTAAGCAGATAAACAATATTCCATATTCTTTTGATGTATGTACTCTTAACAAATCTTTTATTTACTCTCCCTCAAATGCCATGCTTCCCAGCATCACTTGTGTTAATAATAGCCCCTTTCCAGGTTTTAGCACAAATGATGTTCAAAAGTGCCTCAAGTCTCTAAACCCTTCCCAGAGCTTAGGTCCCGATTATGTACCTAGTATTATTTTTTAAAAATGTTCTGATATTCTGTGTCACCCTTTTACTGATCTATTTAACAAATCTTTTTCCGATAATATTGTGCCTGCCGTTTGGAAGGACATTAAAGTTGTACCCATACCTAAATCTTCTACTGGAGCATGTGTCAAATTTAGACCCAGTGCCATTACGTCTCCTTTTTTGAAAACTATGGAGAAATTACTTTTACTTAGTCTTGAACCTTCGCTTAAATCCTTTAATGACCCTAAACAATTTGCCTATAAGCACAGTAGAAGCACTTTAGATGCAGCTGCCGTCTTATATCATAACATTGCTTCCAGTCTAGACAAGGGGGCTAAATTTGTTCGTTGCGCCTTCCTAGACTACACATCTGCATTCGACTCGGTCCCTGGGGACATCTTATTAAATAAACTTGCTGCTAGTCAAACAGAATGTTGGGCTGTTAACTGGTTGCACTCCTATTTCTCAGATAGAAAGCAGTACACCGTATATAAAGGGAAGTCCTCCACTTCATTGCCTACTGAAGCTGGTGTCCCTCAAGGTGCTGTTCTTTCTCCTTTTCTTTAATCTTTCTTCTTGCACGACTTGCCTCACTCTGATGAAATAAACTTTGTGAAGTATGCTGATGATTTAACAGTTTCAATGGCTGTTAACTCCCAGCTAGACTGTACTAAAATAAATAGCTTTCTATCGGAAGTCAGCAAATGGTCTGAGTCTAACGGTCTTAAACTGAATCCTTCTAAGTGTCAAACTGTTGATTTCAGCTTAAGATGTAAACGACAGCTAAAAGAAGTCATCGATTCTCATGACACTTGTAAAATTGACGACAATGATATTGGAATCAAATCAGAAACTAAGTATCTTGGACTTATTCTCTCTTCTGATCTCTCCTGGTCTTCCCATGTCTTAGCAATCTCCAGTAAAATATTCTACCTGACATTGTACATTAAGAAGTTAAGACACTCGGGTATAACTCAACCCCTCATCCTACAGTTCGTAAACTCTTGCATCCTACCTATTCTTCTTTATTGCTCACCCTTATTCTTTCCTGGTTTGCTTAAAAAAGACTATGTCACAATTCGTAGAATACTGAAGACTGTCAGTAGAGTGAGTGGTGTCCCAGTGGACCACATAGTTAACGTCGTTGTCGATAGGCATTTGGCTTTGTGCAATAAATTTGCTAAAGGCATTTTGTCTGACTTGGAGCATCCGCTTTACCCTCAGCTTTCACCTTGCATCTTCTCAGGTAGAACAAGGAGTAACTTCAGAAAACTGTATGCTCGCACGTCTAAGTATAAGAATTCTATGATACCATACTTGGCATGTATTTTATGTGATGAAAATAGTGTCAGGCAAGAATTAACTAACCTTTTTCATCTAGTAAATAAACAATTTCCTCCATCCATCCTTACATACCTTCAAGTTTTACTTTTATTACTTCTATTACATTTATGGTCCTGTTACTTTTCTGTTTTACTCTCATAATTGCAAACACCAACTTATCTCCATGACGGCTGTAATCTTTCTTTTTCCTTCATCATATCATGTAAAGAGAACATTATATTCAATATTTTTAAACATGTTAGGATTTCTATACCACATTGCCAATACTGTGTGACACAAGCCAACGGCAATTTTCACTTGTATTATTATTATTACTACCCTAGCTGTTATCATTATTATTGCTATTTCCACTTTATATGCTGCATGTTTTTGACACTACCTCTATTGTAAATGTGGGAAATTTTCTGTGTGATTAATTTTATTTATAATTTGAGGAAATTAGATGCAATATTGTGATTAATGCTGAAAATTCCAACCTGTATCACAAGTACTGTTTTTGGAATAAAGTAAATCATTATTATTATTATTTACACTCCCCGGCAAAATACGGATCCAACCCTTTATTCCTTCACGACCAATACACGTTGACTTGGATGCCATTGCGAGAACCTGGGTCACACGGACAGAGCTGAAATGGAAAACAAACAGAAAAGCCAACACACCGCAAGCATACTCACAACACAATCTCACACATCAATGACGACCTGCGCCTCCAGACAGAGACCTCCTCTTGACATCTTGCAACACAATCGCCACTTGCTAGAATGACTCTTGCAGAATGCAACGTGACCATAGCACCAACTCACGATACTCTACGCACATCCTCTTATCTACTCACTACCAATTACCACTGAAATCGCTTGTCACTCATTCTGCCTCAGTTCTAGTAACGGTGATGTATGCGAGCCTCAGTCGTTTACACTCTTTCTCCCCGGCGTGTCGGACCGCAGCTAACAATTATCTCCGTGTGCATTTCATTCTCAGCAATGGCCTCCCCGGTGTATACGACCCATCTGCTGTCCTTAACATCAACCAATTCATTCATGGATGTAGAAGACTCGAAACAACTTCAGAAGTAATCACGACGAAAATTTTAACAAAATTACGCAATAACAACAAGATACGAAAACAACAAGTAAACACAATGAATCCAAAAAACACCAATTGATATGACACACCACACATATATACAAATAGTACAAACAACCTCGCCGATCATGTCTTGGTGGAATTCCTTTGAAGAATTGCAGGACTTACACCAGTACGCCTACAACCCTTCTCACGTTGACGCCCTAGGTTGGAAAATCGTCGCAGAGTTCATTTGATGACTTCCCTCTATCAGCTATATCCTCAAATCTGAACGGTAACACGCTCATGTCATTGTATCTTGGAATATAGATGACCAACAAACACACGACATATCTCATCAACCAAGTGTAGAAACAGAGTAATTTACACCAAAGATAATAACATTCAATTAGTAACTTGAAACTAGAAATGCCTTTATTCATGCAAGTCAATTTAACAATTACTCTCTCGTTTACACTTGGCTTATCCTCACTAAACTGACCATTGATATTCGTCCTTTCAAACGAACTGATACTAGCATAGTCATTGCACAACACACTTGAGTTGATGGGCGTCTTTTTCATTGTGGATGACAGCACCAACGACGACTGATTGATATCAGTTGATGAAGTTAGCGGTGGATCAAAAGCTGTTGTTGCTCGACTTTCAGAAAGTTGTCTACCTGCAAGACCACCACCAGTGCCGTCTTTTACTATCAGCTCACGCTTAGCACTAGCATCTGATGATAGGTGGGCTACACGGTGATCAATCACACTGACGGTCTCACAAGTATGCGTGCCTTCTGCAACTGAATCTGCATTTATTTCTACTTCACGTTCAAGTTGTACAGAACCTTTGTTCAACTTAGCAGTAGTAGGCATATCCCTCATCTCATCATGATCAACCAAAGAGAAATCTGCACTATCATGATCATTACCACAAATATTCAATTTACCGTCAAGTTCATCATTTTCAAACTCTTTAATAACAGAAGTAGACAATTTTGGTTCCTCCTCACAAATCATTAAAGGTTTTATATCTTCACTCTGACTAGTTATACCTTGTAAACTTGTAGGGTCAGAACTGCACTCTGAAGCAGTAACTCTATTCTGTGACACTCTATTCAACAATGGCTTACCAGTTGCAACTACAGACTTCCTGACCAAACCGTTATCGTCACACAATTCGGAGTCATGCCTGGAGTTTAATAATAATAATAATAATGTATATTCTCATATAAACATATAAATTTACATGAAAATGCATGCCATTTTTACAGGCACGATCAAGTATGATATAATATCAAATCGTAGATTGTCTACAAGTTAATGTTTCAACAGTTAAATATTTGATATATATAAATACACATTGTCTGAACTAGGCTGTATAGTTATTGAATTGTAGAGTTGTCCTCCAGGTTGGGCGGGAAAATCGACTTCGTTTCGTTTTCATCCCGTGGTTGTCGGCACACGATAACCAACCAATATTGGGGTAAGTACAACGTTTACAAGGGATTGAAAGCTGTTTTAGAAAAGTAAAAGTGCTAAGGTGAATCAATTAAGTGTAATGAAATGGGTAAGTGCAAGTACCACTAATAAATGCATTAATAAAGGAAACTCCCTAGGCTGACAAAGTTCATTTGCAATGTATAATGCTTCCTGTACAGTTTCAATAATAATAATAATTTATTTTTCATATAAACATAAATTTACACGAGAATGCATACCATTTTTACAGGCACGATCAAGTATGGTATAGTGTCAAATCTTAAATTGTCTACAAGTTTATAATGTTTGAACAGTTAAATTATTATTATTATTATTATATAAGCTTTATTCCAAATCAGTACTTGTGATACAGAATGGAATTCTCAGCATTTTTACTACAATATTGCATCCAGTTTTTACATTAACAATAAATAAAGTTCTACATAGATTAAAGATTATCTCAACAACATATTAGTATGTCGGTAGCAAAGCCAAAATTAAAATGTTTGAAGGTGTTACAAAAGTAGATACTACTAGCATATTTACTGGCGTAAGCGATAGCAAAATGGTCGAGATATACAGAGTGTAAAAGAACAACAAGAATGTTTTAACTAGAGTTTGCAAGGAAGAGAAAAACAAAACAGCACTTAACAAAAATAAAGACAAAAAAGGTAGAGAGAATGGAAAAGAGAGAAAACGTTGTACCCATAAATGATGTGAGTTGGAAAGACGAGATTCATAGGTTCTAGTGACTATTTAATAAGTTAAAGGTTTCATGCCTGATGCATTCTTTATCACACAGAACACGGGCTAGGTAGGGTATGGATGAGTTTTTGTACTTACTAGTGCGGGCATATAGTTTCCTATATAGACTTCTTGTTTTCCCTGAAGAGATACATGGGGAGAGTTGTGAGTGTAGAGGGTGTTGTGAGTCAGATAAAATGGACTTCGCCCATTTTTCACATGAGTCCATGTGCCTGTCCACCAGAATGTTAACAAGCTGGCTAAGTGGTAAACTGCTTACCCTGCTGACAACCTTTAACATCCTACGTAATAAGGTATAGTCTTTCTTCAATAGCCCAGGAAAGACTAAGGGGGAGCAATAGAGAATTATAGGCAGAATACGGGAGTTAACAAATTGTAGTAGTAAGGGTTTGATATATATAAATACAATGATTGTCTGAACCAGGCTGTATATTTACTGAATTGTACAATTGTCCTCCAGGTTGAGCGGGAAAATCGACTTCGTTTCGTTTTCATCCCGTGGTTGTAGGCATACGATAACCAACCAATATTGAGGTAAGTACAACGTTTACAAGGAATTGGAAGCTGTTTTAGAAAAATTAAAGTGCTAAGGTGAATCATTAAAGTGTAATAGATTAAGTGAGTGAAATATATCATTAATAAACACATTTATATAGAAAACAGAATGGGGAAGTAATTAATCCTTAGGCCGACAACGTTCATTTGCAATGTATAATGAAACCAATATATTTTATACTATCATGATGTCCACTTTTGGCTTTAATACAATTATTTTCAAGCCAGTTGTTTTTATTTCATGTCTTTTTTTCTATTTGGTGCACAACCGTACCCTCCAGAGAATAGGAATAGAATAAGTCGAATCAAATTCATAAAGAGCTATAAAATGTTAGGTTTAATGGAATATAATGAGAATCAAGTAAAGACGTTATTAGAAAATAAGTGAGACAAGATATTGTGAAGTGGTATTTAAAGATCTGACAATGGATAGCAAGTTAATTTATAAGATGCCCCATAAATCTGTGCAGATCCCACGTGGTCGCATCTCAACAATAGGCTGAGCGAATGGTATATATTTAAAGGTAGAAGCATTATCTGTCAAGGCGTTCACTATTATCTTTTTCAAGATAAAGATCTAAGCCCTCATAAAAATCAGAAATATCTCGAGCCTTTAATTTGTATATTGCTGTTCCTGCAGAATGGGGCGATTCACCTTAGTGACCACCACCATATCTACTGATCAGCTAGCGCCACCCTCCCTCCTTTTTTGATGTTAGGCTCTGAGACTATGATTATTATGGCTACCGCAAATATATTGCTTGGTACCAGACATGTTCGTACCCCATATTCCATCTCCCTAGCTTTCTTAATGAGTGCTTCCAATAGGTCTCCACGTACATCTTTACGAACATATTATATATGTGTGCATGCATCCTGATGAACAGATTACTTTATAAGAAGTTAAAACCTTAAAGAGTAAAACGAATAGGTATTGTGAATAGTGGAGCAAGATTTAGCAGAATACTATAGTTAAGGTTCAATTTAGGTAGTATGGACTGAAGGTAAGGTCGGTTGGCAGGACTTAGTGTACCTTATATATAGTAAACATCTGACATTGCAAAGTAACGTGTCTAGACATATTATAAAAAGATATTAACACAGAACCAACGAAATTTTGGCGTTTTTTAACAATACTGCAGTGTGTGTATACTGAAGAATGGTGGTTAGTCTACAGGGAGCCGTAGAGTAAATCAAACCATATATGATAAGAGTATAATCAATAATATAGTTCGTATATCAAATATTACACTAGGTTCAATAATTGAGTGTTATAAGGGAAACAAGCGTGGTAAAGCAAGAGAACATTTGATGCATAAATATTTTAAGTATTTTAATATCCATCTAATTTAAGAGTTGAACATGCATGATTAATAAGTATTGTTATATTAGTATATACATATGTAAAACGTTAAAAGGTGTGGATGCTATTACAATTATTTCCAGTGTTACTTTTACCAACACAACTTAGTGAAAATTATAGAGAATAGAAATCAGTAAATTAGTTAACGTTCGCTGCGTGAGTATTAGAGTCGAGATATACGTATGTGACTATACTGAAGACTGGACTGGCCTTCAATTTCCGTTCTACCAACAGTTGTGGTCTTTTAGACGAGCTAGGGTGGACATGTTAAAGTGTCTTTCTAGGCTCCGTTTGAACCCATCAGGGTTTTCACAACATCTTATTTCAGGTGGTAGTTGGTTCCAAAGAGTGCAATATTTTATGGTGAAAAAGTTTGCCCTAATGGATTTTCTGTGGGTAGCCACCTTGACAAGGTAGTCGTGGTTTCGCAGCTGATATGATTTAATATTTTCCCAAGTTATGGATGAGTTACTGTAGCAGTGTTTCCTAATGACTTTGAAGAGTAGAAATAGGTTGCACTTCACTCTCCTTAACCACAGAGGCTCTAATTTCAGACGTACACACCTGTCAACATATTCCACTTGTTGGTCGAACCCTATTATGCGTTTCGTGAGGAATCTCTGGACACTTTCGATTTTTTTCTGTCTACAGTCCTGAGGTTACTAAATAGGAGAGCACAATATTCAAGTTTGGGACGGATACATGTCCTATATATAGCTAATCTTGCTTCTTGGGTGTAGAAGTTACGCAGTACAAAGCCAGTAAGTCGTTTACAGTCAGATACAACCTTATTTGCGTGATCGGAAAAGGATAAATCTGAGTATGTTATCCCGAGGTCTGTGACTGTGTTCAGTTTTGAGAGGAGCTTACCGTACATATATAGGCACATTATCGGTTTCCAGCGTCCAAGGTGGGTTATACCGCACTTGTCTGGGTTGAAAGTCAGTTGCCACTTTTCGCTCCAATCGCCTAGATCATTTAAGTCTTGTTGGATCTTGCTTTCGACGCTCATATCACCGTACCCATAATCATATACTATCTTGAGATCATCTGCAAAAAGGTATGGCTTGCCATACTTGATTACAGAGACTATGTCATTTATAAATAAGAGGAATAGAATAGGGCCAAGAACACTACCTTGTATTACACCACTGGTTATCGGCTTTGAGGAAGACAACTGGTGGTTGATTTTGACTAATTGCTCTCTTTCTGTGAGAAAAGAACTTATCCATTTGTGAAGATTTCCGGTTATTCCGTAGGATTGGAGTTTTGTTAGGAGTCTGATATGTGGGACTTTATCGAAGGCCTTGCTAACGTCAAGAAACAATGTTGTTACCGAACGCCCATTATCAATGCTTTGTGTGATGTAGTCAAAATAATCTAAGTGGCAAGTAATGCACGACCTTCTACTTAAGAAACCGTATTGGGATGGGGATAGTAGGTCATTTGACAGCAAGTACTGAATGATTTGAGTCTTAACTATCTTTTCCATTACACGTGAAACTACAGACGTGATGTTGATGGGGCGGTAGTTGTTGATATCAGCTATAGGCCCGTATTTATGGATAGGTACAATATAAGACTTCTTCCAGCAGTTAGGGTATGTCCCATCGCTTAATGAAATTGAGTATAACTTGAGTAAGAGTAAACTCATGTCATTACCACCTTTTTTCAGCAGAACGGAAGATATACCGTCTGGGCCAGTAGTGTTACTAAGCTTAAGATTTGCGACAGCTTTATCGATCTCATGTGTGGTGAAAATTATGTCACTTAAACATTCGTCTGTTTTACGTGGGAAATCCACGACTTCATCGTTCTCTAAGGTGTATAATCTGGCGAAGTGCTTGCTAAACAGTTCACATATCGCCTCATTATTTTCGTAAGCAATGCCGTCTAAGTATATTATTTTCGGATAGGGTGTTTTGGAGTTCATCAACCTACTTTTAAAAAGTTTGGCTATTTCTCCTGAGTTATGCGGTGCATGAATGGCCTGCATTTCTTTGTTTCTGAGGCCTATATTTCTCAACTCTTCAATTCTACTGAGAAGGGACGTTATGGCAATTAATGACGATAAGTCATGATATCTGTAGTATTTTATTGAGTGCTTACGTAGACTTCTTCTAAACGATGTCGGAATATAATCACTTTGGGGGAATCTGAAGTTAAGAATCTTCTCGGGTGCAATGACGTCGTGAATTGAGTTAATATTCTGATAGAAGTTGTTAAGAATTGCATCTAAGGACTGGTTCGAAAAGTACGAGTCCCAATTAGAACATCTAATTAGGTGCTGATACAAGTCCCAGTCAGCATGTGTGTACAATCTCATAGGTATCTGGCCAGCTTCATCTCTGCGTTTTGTTTCAGGAAAGATGTCAAAAGAACAAACTACTATTCTATGGTCACTACCTGGAAATTCATGTCCAACATGTACGGTAGATGGCGTTATGTTGTTCGTGAAAATAAGGTCTAGGATATTTGCGGATCTAGTGGGTGAATTTATGTGTTGTGTCCACCCTCCTGTGACGATGGAATTTATGAGATTATCGTACCTTTGGGGTCCTCGGAGTGAAGACCATGATACTTCTGGCAAGTTGAAATCGCCTCCGATAATTTTATAACTGAAAGGAAGATTGGCTGTAACATTAAAGATATTGCTAAGCATATTATCATATTCCCTGCTGGATGAAGGGGGCCGGTACACACAACCCACAAGTATAGGTTTACTTCTGACAACTTTTATTTCGACCCAGATCGAGTCATTGAGTTGTGACAGAATTGGGTTACTAAACTGGGTTGCACACATGGATTGTTCACAGTAAATTAGTGTTCCACCCCCACGACCTGTCCGTCTGTCCCCGCGAAAAAGGTTGTATTTATCAATCCTTAGGCTGTCATTGGAGATTTCACTTGTGCACCAGGCTTCGGTGATCATAATCAATGACGGTCTGCATATAGAAGCTATTGTACTTAGTGCTAAATGTTTGCTTAGAACTGATCTCGTATTTACTAGGATAATAGATAAACACTGGCTATGTGGTTTCAGTGAGCGGACAACATCTTGGTAAAATAATCCGTGAGTATCCTCTATATACATGTTATCAGACTCATTTACCAATATCTTTGGATCGTAGGAAGACTTCAGGTAGATTTTTGAGGTGGTAGTCAGGGATGGGCTTACGTTTGGATATGGTATGCAGTGAGAGACACCTGTGTGATAATCAGATATTAATATTTTAGAGATATTAGTATCCGCGTTTGGTGTCGACACTGTGTCAGCTATCTCCCGGGAAATATGCCTTGCCCTAGCTGTAGACTGTTCGCTATGCCAGCAAGGAATTGATCCGATATCATGCGTGCTATATGCATGATTCCAGGTGTTTCTGTTAACTGACGCTGGTGAAAATCCTGCCCTAAGGTATAACCGATATGTGTATTCGGTAATTTGTTGCCAGTATAAGAATGAAGTGTTGGTATCTGTTTCTGGTATTCATCAGACCATGGCAAGTTTTGTGCAGAAATCGGCACATGCTCCCCACTAGACACATAAGATATATGAATGGGTTCTGTTGGCTTGCTAAATGTGGTCTGTGGCCGATGTTTGGGGTATTTTCTATAACTTTCAGTAGACAGAATATTAGAAGTGGGCTGGTTGACAAGGGGTTTACGTAGTGGATGTGCAGAACAATACCTACTACTTTGCTGTGCTGTTTGTCTAGAATTAGGGATTCGATAAAATTGGCTTTCCACTTGGCACCAATTAGGCCTACCCCTAGGAGCTTCGTCTACCATATTTGACTTTCTCTTACAAAGAAGGCCTACAGGTGCTTTCGTCTCTTTCTTATCAAAGAGCTTTCTTGCTCCGGGTTTAGTATTTAATTTATTTACTTCTTTTTCCCTATCTTATGATTATCTGGCTGATGATGGCTAACAGGGCAGTCAGCACATGCTATGTAGGGTTTCTGTGGCTTGAACACCTCATGAGCTTTAGTTTTCTTAATGGAAATGGGACGTTTGTCATAACGCCTAGAAAACTTGCCAACTTGGGTGGCTACATTCGACTGGTGCTTTACAGAGTGTGGATTGTCAGACCGAGGAGTAACTGACTTATAAGGCAATGGTTGGACCACCAGTGGGATGGGTTTTGATGGTTTCGGTGTCTTGACTTTTGCGTCAGTGTGAAAACGATGTATTTCAACATTATTTCCCGTTGACTCATCTATGTCCACCATTTCAGTGTCTGCATCAATATCGTTATATAATGCTTGGCTAACATTAGCCACTACCTGCGAAAATGTCTGTTGCATGCCGTGATCAGATATTTCAATAGACGGAATAACGCACGGAACATCATCTACAGTTATCCTATTAGAGTTATCAGGGTTCACTGTTCCTGAGCGGCATCGCCTTTGGCATGGTGTTAAATCAGGTGCAACCCTAATGTTAGTGTATGGTGTTGAAGAGCCTATTTTCTTACCCGATTTCAGAAAATTCCTGGCTTCTTCGGTAGACCTAAACTTGAAAAGCACAGGACACGGGTGGTTTGCAGATTTCTTACGAAGACGCAAAACCTGACATTCTGTCAACGACATATTACAAGCCTTTAGACACGAATTCTTAAGTTTGGCAATCGGCTCTCTGTCTGGAATGTTATAGGCCAAGACGTTATGTGAAGACATAATCCTCTTAACAGCTTCTTCAGCCAAATAGTCAATTATGCGCTCGGATTTGATTAGTGATTCAAAACAGATGTTTTGTGGTGGGTCACACAGTTGCGTGAGAGGCATAATGCTGTCAAACTTGCTCTGTAGTTCTGCTATTGACTTCTGAAGTGTCAGTAAATCATTTTTGCTACAAGCCGCATTCTCTGCTAATTCCTCCATGATATCAGATACCATAACTCTGGGTATGGCTGGTGTAAACAGTGTAGAATTGTCAACGGAGCTGAGGCCTTCAGATGGCTGACTAGTATTAGATCTCAGTCTCTTAACGGTACTTACACGTTTGATAGACTTAACCATTACAGAAATAAGAAACTTCACAATTTCCGGAAAAAAAGTCTTGAGGATATAAAAATAAGATAGCTGTATTATCGAAGTATCAAAACAACAACGATAAACAGATTTATATTGCAAAAATAAAAAGTCAGACTTTCCTTTACAGAGTTTGCTGTGGATAAAGTCCTGAGTTCCACGTAGTTAGATATGGTATCCGAGGATTCTTGACGTAGATTTCACGAGTGAATGCTATATGTTGTTCCAGTTGATACAATACAATCCTTGTTGACTATGGATAACTGGATAATGTGATGAAAGCGGCTAATTTCCAAAATATTAAGGAAAGATGATTCACGCAGAAACTGAACACCCGTAGCGCAAGAGTTTTAGCTTATCACTGAACTTGCTCACTGGTTCACAGTTCAACTTTGTACGCACTTCTTGCAAACGTGTGAAACACAACCGTGTTTCTCTTGCATCTTGTAACTTATCTGTTGAGGATGTACTACGAAACCTGTTGCACTCACTAAGTTTACATGCATTACTAGATATCATGGAGCCTTCTCGATATCCACCTCTCTGAAGCCTACTCGTCATCAATGATTGCATTTTGATCTCAGACTGCTCTATTCTATGGGTGAGATTTAACAGACTGGAAAACTTGCTCATAGATTGATTGACACTAGTATTTACCAGTTTCAGGATATCATCAAACTTTGGCTCGATACCCTCATCCTCCATACGGGAGCTTATCTTCACCCACTTCCTTTGCAGTCGAGTAGGTAGACGTCTCGCTATTACTTCTAGTATAAAACTCGAGTTGAGGTCACTCATGCGATTCATCGAAATCATTCCATTCTTGTAAATTAGCAAATTATCTAAAAACTCAGTAAGTGCCTGGGAGTCATCCTGTAATTGACCACCATTACCCTTAACAGTCTAGAATAATTTCCCTGCAATCATCGAAGGTCTTCCAAACCTTTGACGTAATATGCTCATAGCCTCAGCGTATCCCTCATTAGGGGGCATGAGCTTACAGCACTGTATAGCTCTTGAAGCATCTCCACTGCAATACCTCATCAAATACATCAATTTCAATTCATCAGTTAATAAAAAACTACTCAGCATGATCTCAAACTCCTTAACAAACTGTAAATAATCAGCCGGGTTTCCATCGAAACACCGTGGTTCAAATTTAGGGAGTTTGATGTTCCTATTATCCCTGAACGGCGAAACAGTAACATCAACCATGTCATGTTTAACATCAGACACATCGTTACAAGTAACAGACAAGTCAACATGACTTACTTTCCTGTTTGCATCCAAGACGCTCTGTCCCTTCTTTGACCCAGGCATTGTTGAACTTGACCCAATTCCAAAACGTTCCAGATATTGCTTGTTCAAAGAGGACTTGACCGGCACCAGGAAAAATGAACGGCGACTATCCAAACTTTCGCCAACTGTTTGAATCCGCCAGATCTGTTTCTATCGTCAGAAACTGTCAATCACGTCTCATAAACCGTTAATGCCCAGCTCTCGCTACGCTCGGGCCCACGCTGTTCCTTGAAGTTTTCAGAAACGCTTAGTAATAACGGACGGGGAAACCAAAACACCGATTGGCCGCTTGATATTTCTTTATTGTTACACCAACATATAAAAAGAATAACTGAACTAAGGTTTCTGACGATGTTTCACTCTTCTTTCTGAACAGCGACCGATGAGAGGATGACTGTCGTATTGATGCCTCCCCGGAAATTGGGGAAGTTGATTTTAAGCAAACAACCAAGAATTGATCGTTCAATCTTCAACTACATTGACAACCACTCTTATTTCCCTTATAACACCCAGTTATTGAGCCTAATGTATTCTTTGATAATACGAATTATGACATTGATTATGCTCTTATTATACATAGATTGATTTACTTTACGACTACCTGTAGTACTAAGTACCCTTCTGCAGTATTGTTAACCAAATACTGAAATTTTGTTGGTTCTGTTAATATCTTTTTGTAATATATGTAGACAGGTTACTTTGCAATGTCAAATGTTTACTATATACAAGACTGTCATGATAATTTAGTACACTAAGTCCTGCCAACCGACCTTACCTTCAGTTCATACTACCTACATTGAACCCTAGCTATAATGTTCTGCTGAATCTTGCTCCATTATTCGCAAAGCATATTCGTTTTACTCTTCGAGGTTTTCATTAGGACGCATGCAAACATATATAATGTGTTCATAAAGATGTACGCGGAGACCTATTGGAAGCACTCATTAAGAAAGCTAGGGAGATGGAATATGAGGTACGAACATGTCTGGTACCAAGCAATATATTTGCTGTAGCCATAATAATCATAGTCTCAGAGCCTAACATCAAAAAAGGAGGGAGGGTGGCGCTAGCTGAACAGCAGACATGGTGGTGATCACTAGGGTGAATCGCCCCATTCTGCAGGAACAGCAATATGCAATTTGACAGCTCGAGATTTCCATGATATTTATGAGGACTTAGATCTTTATCTTGAAAAAGATAATAATGAGCGCCTAGACAGATCATGCTTCTGCCTTTAAAACATAAACCATTCGCTCAGCCTACTGTTGAGATGCGACCACATGGGCTCTGCACAGATTTATGAGGCATCTTATAAATTAACTTGCAATCCATTGTCGGATCTTTGAATGCCACTTCACAATGTCTCATCTCATTTATTTTCTAATAGCGTCTTTACTTGATCATCATTACATCCCATTAAACCTAACATTTTATAGCTCTTTATGAATTTGATTCGACTTATTCTATTCCTATTCTCTGTAGGGTACGGTTGTGCACCATATGCACAAAAAGGCATAAAATATAAAAAAAACCGGCATAAGGAAAGAATGTATTAAAGCCGAAAGTGGACATCATGATAGTAAGAACTATATGGGTAGCATTAAACATTGCAAGTGAACGTTGTCAGCCTAGAGATTTTCCTTTATAAATGCATTTATTAATGATACTTGCACTTACCTATTTCATTACACTTTATTGATTCACCTTAGCACTTTTACTTTTCTAAAACAGCTTTCAATCCCTTGTAAACGTTGTACTTACCCCAATATTGGTTGGTTATCGTATGCCTACAACCACGGGTTGAAAACAAAGCGAAGTCGATTTTCCCGCTCAACCTGGAGGACAACTCTACAATTCAATAACTACACGGCCTGGTTCAGACAATGAGTGTATTTATAAATATGTATCAAATATTAAACTGTTGAAAAATAATTAACTTGTAGAAAATCTACGATATGATATTATATCATACTTGATCGTGCCTGTAAAATGGCATGCATTTTCATGTAAATTTATATGTTTATATGAGAATATACATTATTATTATTATTCCTACACGTTGGATTGGCGCATGCTAACGTTTGTTCACACACTAGCGCTTACTTTAATCCCACAGTTATTCTCAACTTATCTTGATGCAGATTATTCACAAAATGCTGCATCTTATATCATTTTGTTTTACACTGCCGTTTAAACAATTTCGTTTGTTTCTAAAGTTTTACCACCAGGACAATTAATTCATTTCATGAGACTTCGCGGTGTTTTAGTTATTTCCCAGCTCTTAACGGAATAATCTAAGTCAAAGTTTTGGAAACTATATATGTACCGTTTCATGGAAAACTAAGAACAAATTCATCTCAATTACTGTTGATTAAAAGCAACGAAGCATAGACTTTAAGTATACAGTGTTAGTGGGAATCGTATAACAGACAGTAGATTGACAACAATAGAGCTCACCGTACTAAGTTCTCATAACAAACACAATTCATGTTCATAATAATACCATACATTGAACTGATGCATTAAGTGATACCTTGATGCAAATTAATCGACCAACTACCATCTTCAATGCACTTTCAAAAATCATGAAAACCACCTATATATTTTGGCTAGCAGTCAGCTAAGCACACATTAGCACAACATTAATAAAGTTGAGATATTTTTTTAACCCTAACCCATATTATACTGCACCAATCAGTGCAAATATACATTCAATCCACTTATAGTTATCTTTTCGGCTAACAATAATTCCTGTCCAAAAACACGTAGGGTTAAAAATCCATACACATCATAACTTCTATTCTCACAGTGGCTTCTGTTAGACTATGTAAGTGACTTTCCTGCACTGATAGCATTCACTTGTCAAAATGCACTATTCTTCACGCGAAAATAGACTACACTAATATCCTCAAGGGTGAAATCTTCATTGGATGATACCTTGCCAAAAACTGCAGCTTCTGCATATAGTGTAGATGAAATTACCCTCTAAAAATCCCATCTTACTCATAATGACAATATTCTGATAGTTCGCTCGAAAACCCAAACCTTGCAAAATAAATGCTGAGTGTGCCAAAGTCAGATCACATGACACGGACACCAACATGACAGGTGAGGAAATGAGCGTTCCCAGAAAATATATAACACAACTTTATTAAAAATTACAAAAAAGTTTACCAAAAGAAATACCAACCAACGTTCTCGATATGCCCAGCCATTTTCTCGGGACAAAGCTTTCTAACTTTCGTCAGATAATGATATAAATTGCAGTAGCCGCCTATTCTTCTGTACAAAAACTGTGGCCACACAGAGTCTTCTCTAATGTATACATACAGATGTCTTCATAACCATAAGTCACCAAGAAAAATAAATCCTCGGGCATCTAACTACCAGCTTCTTTCTGATGCGCTGACGGATATGTTCAATCACATCTCAAAAAGTTGTTCAATAAATTAAATTTAGACCGTATTCTTATTGAGTGATGATGACGGGTTTAGACATTTTGTGGAAACTGAAGGTCTGTGTCAATATTTTCAGCTAATAACCTTACAGTCATACGGTTGCACGTACATGAGTGGGCAGCTATGGCAAGTGAAGCTACCTACCAAGTCAAATGACAGTAATAGAGTCGTGACTATATTGATATAAGTATAAAACTTGGTCACTGTGCTAGAGTATAACTCTATTATGGATAAGATTTTTATTTTGATAAATCACACAGTGTTATTCAGTAACATTAACAGTTAATATTACTGTATAATATTGTGTGATTTATCAAAATAAAATCTTATCGTAGCTACCTTCTCAAAATTTCTAGCCTTAAGTATACATCACCCAACGATGTGTTCTGACGTGCACTGACTTGAAGATGTTAAGCAGAAGTAGGTCACCGATGAAAAAACAAAACTTTCAGAGTTGTGAGAGACGCTACCACTCGTGTCTGATCTCCAGCTAATTAAGTAATCATAACCGCCATATGTTTGTAGTTCACGTTGAATGTCTGACCTTTGTTTAAACGCATTCATTCACTATGGCACCACGCCATCCTTATATTTCCGGCGTGACTGTTCGCCCATGGTTCGCTCCCTCGTTGTGCATTCTTTGAGCTTACTACACAACCAAGAAATAAAGTTGTGCAACGTTCTTGTTTGTTGAAATTGATACTTAATCTGTGCTAAATATATCCCTAATCAGGTCACACTACTCAGTCTCAAGCCTTTTTACTTTGAGTTCGTTAATCGGTAATTACACCCTAAGTACAGCACTGAGGGTGACTATGTGGCATATTCCATATTTGAATTGGCGCCACCTGCTTGACCCTGCTTTCATTTGCGCCTTTTTTATCCGAGTTGGGGCCAGTTGTCCAGGTAAACACAGCAGACGTGATTTTGGCGCCTATTTTGCTCTTGTTGAGTGAATTTATACGTAAATTGCTGTTTGATATTGTTCTTGAGCATTTACGTATTTTTTGTGCTGCAGGACGCTTAAATATATGGTTCAAGAAATGACTATTTTGTGTGCCAAGCATGCTTTGCTTACATTTCGACGATTGGCTTTTGAAAAATTTCTTTGCAGCTTGCTAACAGCCTGTACTTGGTTGTATGTTTTCCGATCAGCAATTTTGTGGTACGTATTTCTGTTGCGGGAACCGAAGAATACGGCTGATATCGAATTCGTGCTGCTGCACTTTTGTGTGGCGTTTTCATCGCTAGAAGTCAAGTAAAATCCATAGATGCAAGTAAAGATTGGTGTGCGTATATGGGCAGCAGCCGCAATGTTTCACGATCACTTGCAATATTTTCTTTTTTCTGCTGATATTTTTGCTGAGATAAATGCACACTAAAACATATTCTAGTACTCTGCTGGATTTGTTTAAATGAACCGTCATCGTGATCAGTTACGTAAAAATATCTGAGGAGTGCGCCAATTTTTCCTGTAATCGAGTTTGCTTTCATAGACTTCCCTTTTTATGCTATTGTCCTGAGGATACACTATGTGCGTTTGTAGAACGGCGATTCGCAAGATTATCTAGGAATCATGAAAACATAGTATCCGATATTTATTGGAGCTATGGACTTAAAGTTTAGAAATAATTGTTATATCCACTTGGGGAGGAATAATTGATCTCTGTAAGTAACGACTTCAAAGCATATTTTAAATGCCTCAAGAAGCAAATAGAATCCCCAAAACCCATAGATGGTGAGAACAGACCTATTTAATCTATTGCGAAACATATTATAGAGAAAGAACATAAAATTGTTGTTTACACATTCTTTAAATCTATCTAGAAAACGTGTTTGGGGCATATCCTAAAGTTTGTGGAATCCCCAGCTGGCAATTAAAAAGTGTAAGCCACCTTTATGGGTTCAAAGCAACAATTCATCACACTATACCTTCCTTTGTTTTGATACCAGTCAGGGCAGTTGTACCATTACCTATGCTATTTGGTTTAGTGGTCTTTATTGTTATTTTAACCTTCAATATGTCCTTTTAACTTGATCCAAACTTATTGTCTCACCTCTTACCTCTTTATTAAATATATATATTCCTATGACAAGTCCGTGTAGGGTCAGATTTTTCGAAATGTGTTGCGCGAATACATTACACAATGCAAACCAAATTAAGTATTCTTACTGCTTTGTCTAGATATCCACTTGTGTCAAAAACAGTGACTGATAAAATCGCACTGTGATATAAGCTTCTATTGATTCTTACTGTGTTAACTCGTCAACTATTATATCAATAGTTATACTGGTGTATATATCCTGTGAACCACTGTTTTCTATTTTTAGCTACTCGATAATTTCGGTGACCTTATGGGCTTCGTTGCCGAAGAGGGTGGTTTCCAGTATCGCCTATTCTGTATTGTGTAAAATCACCAATAAATATATTCCTTGTTCCTTAAACGGATATTGTACTTGTTGGCTGGCTCTGCATAGGTTGCAACAACTTAGAACTTGACCTGACAATTCAAGGCCGTGCACTCTTACGACTGGAATCTGTATTGGACCTAGAACTGAAATACTCACATGACTTATCATTTTCTGAACATATCTCCAAACAAGTGTCAAAGTCACGCAAGCTTATCGGCTTTCTACTCAGGAGCTTCTACAGATATGGGTCCGGAATTCTGTTGAACAAGGTTTGTGTGTGTCCTTTATTTGATTACTGTTCATTCATGTATAGTAGTACAGAGGACAAATTGAAAGTCGAGGGAGTGCAGAGGCACTTCACGTCAAAATTACTCGGAACCGAAAATGGTGCGAACTACTCCACTAGATGTCATACTCTAGGACCAGAAACAATATGGCTAAGACGCCTGAGACTAAACTTAACACTTTACCATAAGCTTCTAAACCACTCAGTTTTTACCTCTACTAATGGAACTCAACTTTCAGATGACAATGGCCACACTTAGGGTACAGTAGCTATCGAACAATTAAAACAGCCACAAGGCAAAAGTTTTACTTGATTAGGTACGCACAGTTATGGAATAAACTACCAATGGAAATGCGTCAAGCAGGCACATCGGCCTCCTTCAAAAAAGCGCTTAACGACGAACTACAGGAGTTTGTAAACGATAGTAGTTCTAGTTCCTAACTGAGAGCCTCCGAAATTATAGGTCCATTTAATGTATAAGCTTAGATACTACACCTGTTGTTTTTTGCCCATATTTATAATTTTAGATAAAACATTAACGATTAAGACACTTACCCTCAAATAGACAAAAAATTTCGTTTGTAAAACTTCTACCCAACACAATAAGTGGAATAAAATGGAAATAAACCGACAACATGAAAAAGGTATAACTCACCACAACATCATATGGATAGATGTACGCTCGTCGGGGATGTTATATGCCTCACCAACTACAACACATCCTTCCTAAGATAATGTGATGAACTTATATCCATAATGTTGCTGAGCAGTTAATATCCACAACTCCTGTCGGAACAGCTGAAATTCATAAATATTCCTCACGCGAAAAAAATACTCACAAGCAGTAGAAATCCATTAATTAATGAGTCTAAAGCTTATGTATTTTACTCCCAACAATGACACTGCACATCAAATGAGATAAGCAAATCACTGATTTCCAAATAACACATCAATGAACTATAATTCAAGGATTCTGCACACAACAAAATTATGTATGAAAATTGACTTCAAGCTTTATATTTTTCCCAGGCACTTATAACCCATCCACCAAAGACCTAGTTTCTTTTGTTAATGCGAAGACAATACTTCTGTATTTCCTGTGTTGCACTCACTGACAATCTAGCAGATTTTTTCAACTGTGCACAGAAATGATTGTGCATAAGTGAAAGGGCTGTTTTACACTATTAGGATTGACATTTATCAAGTGTATGTATAATCTCCAGTGTACATGTTAAACATATTTTGCTATCGACTGTAAGTTGTGACCGAATAATATGGCTCCATTTCTGTAACAATTTGATGATGCCTGTAAACTGGCGTCCTTCATGTACTGTACCATGAGAATAAATCTATTTATTTATTTATAGTGAATATTAACTCTATCAAATGTTGTGAGCTACAGAGTTTGGGAGATTAGGATCATGTGTCATACCGAGTAATGCGTTTAGAAGAGACATTTGCCTTAGAGTTGTATCGTCGTCGGTATGCACTAGATTCTTGTGGTCATGATAGTTTGTTAGCGGTAATTATTAATCAGTACCTATGTGTTGAGATGATGGTGTACAACGAAGCGTACTAATATAGTAGTCAAAGTTTAGAACTATCTTTTAAAACTGAAATAGATGCTTGTGTCAGTGAGGACTGATACTTTGAAAATCGAAACATAAAATAAGTGGTTAAGTTATTAACGTCGTCTATATCGGAACAGATAAAGTTATCTTTTTAATAATAATAACAATGTGTATTCTCATATAAACATATAAATTTACATGAAAATGCATGCCATTTTACAGGCACGATCAAGTATGATATAATATCATATCGTAGATTTTCTACAAGTTAATTATTTTTCAACAGTTTAATATTTGATACATATTTATAAATACACTCATTGTCTGAACCAGGCCGTGTAGTTATTGAATTGTAGAGTTGTCCTCCAGGTTGAGCGGGAAAATCGACTTCGCTTTGTTTTCAACCCGTGGTTGTAGGCATACGATAACCAACCAATATTGGGGTAAGTACAACGTTTACAAGGGATTGAAAGCTGTTTTAGAAAAGTAAAAGTGCTAAGGTGAATCAATAAAGTGTAATGAAATAGGTAAGTGCAAGTATCATTAATAAATGCATTTATAAAGGAAAATCTCTAGGCTGACAACGTTCACTTGCAATGTTTAATGCTACCCATATAGTTCTTACTATCATGATGTCCACTTTCGGCTTTAATACATTCTTTCCTTATGCCGGTTTTTTTATATTTTATGCCTTTTTGTGCATATGGTGCAAACTTGTTAATGGTTTAAGGGATGTTTTCATTGAAAAGGAAAAAAGGTGGAACAATATAACTGAATGCATTTGAATTAAGACTGAAAGTAAACGGCTTGTTGATAGTCTGTGACTATGATTAATATTATTCAATTACGTTAGAGTAAGTGCATCCAATTACCAATTTATTCATAACTCTCGACTGCCTGTCGACGGACGTAATTTTGAGTGACCGCGAATGAGATAAACAAGCGATTCGCTCGCTCGTGATTGGCCAGTTTGTCATTCGAGTTGAGGTAATTTCAAACATCATTTTGCTGCTTGGTTAAGTCCTGAATTTCCGTGAGCGTTTTATCAAATTAGAGAGATAACTGACAACACAAATTATTACAGCTCAGGAAAGAAATGATATAGCAGTAGATTTATTTGCTGAATTCAACGAATTCATGCCAAATTACGATCTAAGGACTTCTCAGGAGTGTCAAGAATGCAAACAATGTCTTGAAGAGGTAATAACTTCACGCAACTTCAATTATCGCTTGACCATTATTTTCAGAGATCCTTAAATAAGTATAATATACACAGTGGTCTGGCTAATCATGATAAAAACGGCATGGTTGATGCAGCATATACGTATACTTTTGTATATGTAGGTAAACCTAGATGAACTGTGTTCTTGTCACGAAGATCGGAAAGCAGGTACCAGATGTCTCAGTAAGCAGTGTAATACATGTAAGTTACATGTTTTTATTTGACATAAACTGGATCTCCACTCACTTTCAGAATTAATCTTAAATTCAGTTGGAATAAGCTAGTTGAGCACATCAGTATTGAGAGAATACAGTGAAAGTAAGTAAACACATGCTTCTTAAGATTAAGTGATACATTTATTTGATATGATTGTATTATTATTAGTTGTCTATCTAAGTTAATGATGAATTCGTTGCGATAATAATATCTGTCATTGTTTTTATAGTCACTATGATCATGAATGTTATTATTATTGCTGTCAAGACCTATTATTTGTCATAAAGTTGTTGTCATTTTTGCTAAAATATTTGTACAAGCTTTGGAAACTACTGCATAACTTGTCGTTAAATAATTTTATCATTTCATGATGCTTCGATGGACCTACTAGATATCGACAAACGATAAGTTGCGAAGTCCCTTAAGTTTAGTGAAAACTATTGGGCTACTTATATATATATTGTTTGTAAAGTGATCACTTGTAAATGCTTATCAGGAAAATT
Organism: Trichobilharzia regenti; assembly: GCA_944472135.2. Lineage (NCBI taxonomy): Eukaryota > Metazoa > Platyhelminthes > Trematoda > Strigeidida > Schistosomatidae > Trichobilharzia > Trichobilharzia regenti. The sequence goes on from OX235262.1 coordinate 135,151,581, forward strand.
TTTTTATTCAGATCATACATGTAATACCCAAGTTAATTATGCTTTTCTTAAACCTTTTCAGACTTATGGAAAAACATATATGTACCGTGTACGCAGATGGAACTTACTGACGGTAACAGAGGACTACTCATCTGAATTATCTGTACATTTGAAATCTGATTTTTGTTTAATAAACAATTTTTCAATGAATCTGTCTTCCTTCTGTTGTAATGCGATTGTGTTCCAGTAACATAAGTAGCACGTGCTAAGTTAGAAGTTGAGGGTAAACTGTTAGGAGTAAATGCGGCGTCTGGAAAACTTTTGTTTACGTGATTATATGAGCAGATAGCAACGTATCGTGTTCTTTGGCTGAGAACCCTAGGCATTCTGTTTTTAATTATTACGATAACCGTAGTTGCACTGAGTCATACATCTAACAGCAAAGGTATAGTCTCTCCTTATGGTATACTGCGGCATGCAGAAATCACAAGCAAACTATCTCAGGTAGATTTACTCTCACTTTGTGACTATGAATCGCGAATCAGTATATGTATTCTGCTAAGACGATAGATAACTCGAAACGCTTTATAATCGCAATACCTCCTCTACACTTCAGACATATTTACTTTATTTGACTACAACATAATCTTTAACCAATAGGCTTCTCCGAATATCAGTTCCTACTTAGTATTTCAAAGATAGCCTCACATACTCTACACCTCACAGATTACGCAAGGGCTAATATTCGGTCTTATCAAGTAGAATAAACAAACGAATAGCAAGGAATACATTAATCAATGAATTAACATGTAATACAAAATCGACAACAGTGCAGGTAGCTTTTTCTTTATCACCCAAATCCATGAAATTCCCGAAAGTAGATATTATCTGAAAAAGAACATAAGAATTATACAGATATAGACATTGTTATCAGTGTAAACACAATAATTAACCATTAAATATGCTTAAAATGACAAAATAATGATTTGAACTGTATATAATTATGTTAGTCAACATTTTTCAATAATGCAAAGTTGATATTCCATCTGCCTGCTAACATCAAGTTTATGCCATCAAATAAGGAAATACTATGCATATATAATTTTTAAGTATTTCTGCAGATTTTTCTTAAAGAAATACATGTGGAGGAGCCTTGTCAGCATTTAGGCAAAGTACACAACAAAGTAAGTGAAATAATTACCAGAACGAGCTATCCCACCTAATCATGTCCATGTGTAATCCATTAAACTGCAAAATAAATTCACAAAAAGTCGGTATAACATGTGTCTTCAAGTAATTAGACATTTTTTGAACGGAAAAATTATGTATTTTCAGCAAACTGTAAACTGCCTGTGACCTACGTTCAGATAAGGACACCACGATATGCTGTTTCTGCTAAATAGGCCGCATTTCATCAACTTTTAGCAGGAATATAGGTAAAAAAGTGTGAAAAACAACGAAAAATGACCTAACCTTGACGTTTATCCAATAAATAACGCCAATATCCATCAGCTGATCAAATGACCTACGTCCGTCTACAGGCTGCCATAACTCTCTCTTTTGAATAACTTAGCAACATGGCGTTTACCTTTAGTTTTTAATTACTAAGTAAAGGTGGATATCCTTGAACGTTCTCTGATAAAAAGATAAAATTGTCACCAAGGTGAGTAAATATGTTCATATCTACAAAATGCTTAGATTTGGAGTTGTTTTCTAAACTACCGCAACATCAGCTGACCCCCTAATTACATTCACAAAGTAAAACTAGATATCTAGAAGATGGTGTGCTCCTGACTCCCAGACATCGTAGTGTATCATGGTGGAAGAAACATATCCATAGGTTAATAAGATTATACCCATGGCATTAATTCAAAGCCAGGTAATTATTATTCACAGCCATAAAGCCCACCACGTTACAGTCTATTCATTTAATTGTGTCAATCAATGTGACGCCAGTTAAGGCTAGAGAAGGGACACCACTGGACTTGAGAAAATCCATTTGTGTTCCGTAATATTATGTACCTTCCGTAATTGTAGGCAAACTAGGAAACGCACCAAATCATTACATAGATACGAGGGACACTTCCATATTTAACAAATGCTCAGTCCATGAATTCTACTTGTACCTACGGGAATTTTACAACGCAAGGAATACCCCGCCGGGGTGTGGTGCTGTGTTACACCCGGGTTCCTCAGTTTACAGGTAGGTCATGGTTTTAGTAATATCACTATTGCCGCTTTCAATTGTGTCACTATCCGCGAATACACATTAACATCCAACTTTCATACACCTTCTGTCTCACTAATCCACATAATAATAGTTTGATAGTTATTTCCAAATTCAGTAAAAATATTTCATGGGCCGAGAGTAGCTTTTCGTACTAAGTAGATGTATCGGCACTCAGTGAAAGTATTTTCCATAGCTAATACGACGAGGTTAGCCTTTTCTCGTAAATACGCACCTATCAGCCCAGTGAAAAGATAATAACGAATTTCTATCACAATCATTGCGTTTAATATATAGGGAATGTTACTACAGGAAAACTTCGCGATAACATGTACAAGTCTTGCATGTCATTGCATTAGTTATATAAGCATACTAGTTGTATTATAGCACAAAGTGAATAGTCTAAATGCATTGCAGACGAACTTGTACATTGAACGTTTGTTCATTGGCCTTGGTCGTCAGTGGCGGGCAACTCCAAGGCGCGAATGGTCCAGTCGGGGTGAGGCTAAACGTTATAACCATATATTTTCGCGCAGTGTACGGATTATCGCGTTCACGCTTATAGAGGCGTTATAATAATTCTATTTTGTGAAAATAGATTATATTAGACTAGTTTTAGGCTTCTGTAGCCAAAAAGCAGTATTTTGCTGTATTGTGTTCGTATTAAAGCGTAAAACTGTCTCGTTAGCCCAGACGATTTATTAATAAAAAGTCATCCTTTTTAAGACATTTCGCATAGAAAGAAGATTATTTACGTTTTGAGCATTGATGCTTTTTTGCTAGTTATTTTAGATCTTAAGGTTGTAAATTGACAACAGGCAACGGTTGTTCCCATCCCAGTTCTTCTATAAGAATCGGGTATTAGAAAGAGGAATAGCCTAGAGACATAATTTAGATGCGTGTTTTGAGGATGTTGAACACTTATGTCAGCAAACTTTTGGAAACTGTCAATGTCTAGCACTTACTACACTGGGCCTCACTCTGTCCCTGGAAGACACTCAGAACCAATTCGTATTAACCAACGCGAAAAACCAGAACACAGATTGGCAACTCGAGAATCCTTTATTCCTACGCCAATATGTAACCAACAATAAGGTTGCTATACACAAGGTCTAAGAATAAATGTTATAACAGTAAATCACGATAATACTTCTGATAGTTTTCTGTCTTCCACCGAACAGCGAACGATGAGACGATGAATTCCGTATTGATGACACCCGCGAAAAATATGGATTTGGGTTTGAGCAAACAACCGCGAATTGATCGTTCAATGTTCAGCTACATTGGTAACTTCTGCTATCATCCGTGGTGACTGAAATATTCTATAACACATCGAAGAGATTATGCGATGAATAAGACAAGTTGCTGAATTTCCTGGTGATTATATCTATTTTGATGAAGTTCCTAGTTATAAGTGCTTAGGCGAGGATGTGATACTAGTTTAATTTACATTTGCACATGGAATTTTAGAAGACCACAATTGCTCATTGCATAAAATGGCATCAGGTTATGTTGATATCAGTGTGCATCGGGCCACGAACAATATTACAGATGGTCATTATAAAGTGTCAGACTACTTAAAATTAGTATCGGCTTTCTGTCGATTAGCAGCTAGCAGCTGTGTCCTACAACTACCACACCTGTTACATAAGTTATACCTTAATAATTATTCGTTTTCAGAATACTAAGATATTCTGAGATCCTTAATGAATAATAATAATAATAATAATAATAATAATAATATATATTCTCATTTTTTACATGAGGGACGCCAGTTTACAGGCATCATCAATTCGATAATTTACACATAATATTAATAAGCATATTTAGTAAAGATTATATAATAAAGTACATTTTTTTCCCTAGCTATGTAGGGTACACCAATTGTATAGGCATGCATAAATATTGTTTTAATAATAATAATATATTCCTTCCTGTTTATGCAGGAACATACCTATTGTACAGGCATGGATAAGTTATTATATAAATTACACATAATTTGATGTATAATGGACTTACAGTTTGGTTGTTCTTTCTGACATCAAAGTCAGTCGGAACAGTCTGCTATAAAGTCTGTTTGTGTAGCACATAAAGAGATATAGAAATATTGTCTTCGCATTAACAAAAAACCCAGACATCACATGAATGTAATACAGATATCTGGGAAAAATAAAGCTTGAAGTCAATTCTCTTATATAACTTTGTTGTGAACAGCACCCATGGCTTGAAGTTTATTGATGTATTATGTTGAGATCAGTGATATATTTATTACATTTTTGCAGCAGTCTTATCGTAGTTTCATAACAGGAAAGAAATTTGATCGTGGAGGCGAAAATTAGATAAGGTCATGTCGGGTTGTTTTACTGCATCAAATGGTCCCGAGGTCGATTCCAGAATTCTCCATTTGCGCCATTTGTGTCTGCATGGCGGACTGTACTCGTAAGTTGAGTAAAATGTTGAAAACCAGTTGCTTCTTTATTTCAGATCATGAATTCTCATTTACATCGTGTCCGCCACCTTTTTTAAATGGTAGAATTGGATCGTTCCTGGAATTTGAGTGATTATGGGATAAATGGTTTGGAATTAATTTTTGATTCAGCAACCGGTGAATTTTTTATTCTTTTCGATCTAGTACCAGAATAACTGCGAACCATTCCATTCAATATGTCGAATAAGGCACGCAGGAGGAGATCATTACCATGGAATGAGTCAACTTGATCTGAGATGCAGCTTTCAGCATGTCTTCGTTATATCATAGATATCCAGGTTTATTTGCGCTGTAGAGGCAGTGATTTGGATTATGACGTATTCTACAAAGTCTCCGTGCCCATTTGAAGTATACATGTGCTTTGAAAGGATTACTTTGTTGGCTCCTACCCCCACTGAGTGTTAACAACAGCTGCTGTGGGTTTATGTATTTCCTCGCCTTTTTGGATAAAACATCGCCGCATTCTTTTTGGGTAGGAGACCAGTTGGTGGATTATATATGATATCCAAGTAACTTTTATCTTTTCATGTGGTGTTGCGGTAAGTTTCTACCTTGTTTTCTCATATTTCATTCGTATGTTGATTATGGTTCGCCCTTTGTATCAGGTAGACATAGTTTGAACGACTCTTGGTTGAATGGGTGTTATTGTCATGACTGCTGCTTTTTTGTCTGGAATTATAAATAGAGACAAAACAAACAACAGGTGTAGTCTCTGAGTTCATACATTAAATGGGCCTATGATTTCTGAAACTCTTACATGGGAATTACCATTGGTATCAATTACAAACTCACTTAGTGTGTCATTAAGTGCCTTTTCAAAGGAGGCCAATGTGCTTGCTAGTCGTATTTTCTCAGGTAGTTTGTTCCATATTTGGGCATACCTAATCAAGAAAAACTTTTGCCTGGTGGCTGTTTTACATGGTTCTATAGCCACTGTACCTTTAGTGTGCCTAAGGTTGTATCCTGTGTTACCTGAGGGCCGAGTATAGTTAGCAGGGGTATACACTATTTGGTTAAGAAGCTTATAGAAGAGTAACAGATTTAGTCGCAGTCGCCTTAACCATAATGTTTCTAGTCCTAGGATTTCACATCTGGTAGAGTAGTTTGTGCCGTTATCGGTTCCGAGTACTTTTCGCGTGAAGTACCTCTGTACTCCTTCTACTTTCAGTTTGTCTTCTATGCGTGTACTGCTGAATATGAATGAGCAGTAATCTAGGAGTGGGCGCACACATACCTTGTACAGTAGTATTCTGGACTCGTTTCTGTAGAAGTTCCTGAGTAGGAAACCAATAAGCCTTCGTGATTTCGACACTTGATTCGAGATATGCTCTGAAAATGATAGATTGTGTGAATATTTCAGTCCTAGGTCTAGTACAGATTTGAGTCTGGGGATTTTGTGGCCCTGAATTGCTAGGTTGAGGTCAAGGTTGGAACAGCCTATGCAGAGCCATCCACACTTTTCAACATTAAACTCAAGTCTCCACGTGTCACACCATCTATCCATTTTTGCTAATTCTTCATGTATGGAGTTCATAGTTGGGCCGATATCTGTATTTGTGCAGGTATATGTCACCTTCAAGTCATCTGCATACAGTATTGGCTTGCCTATACTAAAACATTCACATATACTGTTTATGTATATAATGAAAAGAAGGGGTCCCAATACACTCCCCTGGATGACACCACTGCTGATTGGTCTAGGTCTGGAGGTCATTGAGCCAACTTTAGTTGTCTGATTCCTGTCATACAGAAATGATTTTATCCAATTGTAGAGGGGGTTGCGTATCCCCAGTGAGCATAGCCTACCGACTAACAGACTATGTGGGACTCTTGTGGTTATGAAGGATATGGAAGATGCACTTAAGTCTCATATCTTTAAAGCATTTATTATTATTAAACAAGTTATCTGTAAGCATTTTGTAGAGTTCAGGTTACAATGCTTTAGTGTGTGTAGTGACTGCATGCTTCTGTGCATGAAGGAGAGGTTGGTGAAAATTAAGATATAATGAAGTTCCCTGTACATCGTTCACTGAGAAGGGTTTACAAGTTAACACTTATCATAACATGTTCTAATTACTCGTACAATAATTGAACGACTTGAACTTTTGAAAAAGTATTAATTTATGATACTCCACGATTGCAATTCATAACATAACTTATTGTGCCTGTAGAAATGACATGCATTCCTTGTAAACACCCGTTTATACGACATATTAAATTACTATTATTTGCTTGTTGCTATACTTTAGAAGATGAACAATGCCTGTGACAGTGAAAACCACAGAAGAATGCTGTCATAAACGAAGAATGAGAAAGGAGAATGAACCTTTTTCAGCACAGGTAGGTAAATATAAAGCGTCTAACTTTCATTTAACTTCTTTCTTACTTCTGCGATCTAAAAACATAAACTTTGTTCACTTATTTGCAGATACCCGGTAAGGTCAGTCAACCTGGTCACAACAATTCGACATCGCCGAAATAATTACGACAAACAACTGCTTAAAGTCATTTATTTGTTATCATTTTCATTAAATATATTTAGCATCCTGTTTACCACACTTTTCTTGTTCTACCTGGGTGAAACTAAATTTGTCATCAGGACGAGATGGACGCCTGACTTATCAATTAGACCTGAGAAAGTAACTGTTGGCATAATTCAACTTAAGCGAAATCTTACTACGATCGCTACAACTCAACCTATTTAATTATTCTTCTCGTGTACACTTCACCTTGGACTACAAGTCAACACCCATAATCACATGGATTGACATCACGTTTTAAGTGAAATAATAATGGTAATGCACTACTTTTGAATACACTTAACCCTATACGAAATCTACTCAATTGCAGTTCCTGCGTTCTTTTCTTATTTTTCAAACACTGAAGTATTTTTGTCATTGGCCCCTACAGGTTTACCCATGACTACGAGACGTAATCGTGTAGCTTTGGGCAGATGTTTAGGCTTGACTAAAATACTTATAATTCACTACCTATATCGGTCGACAGTGCTGCTACAGAATTACACTTATGTACAGTAACGCGTTCATATCCTAGGGAGTAGCCGTCTACCATGCCGTACTACTACCGCATGAAGAACAAATAGAACACAAGAATATTAGTTAGAAAATTTTATTTCACTGCAATGCAAACAAGTTTATTTATATGTATTAACTGAGCACAGTCCAAGATGAAAGTCTTCGTTTGGAAAGTATCTCCCATTATTCGACGGAAACTGCTCAGTCTCCGAATTGCATCACGTTTAAATTTTTCCAAAATTCAAGTAAACAGTACTCTATGCCCACATCCAAAGCCATCCGGTATCACAAACTGCAAAACAGAATATCTGCATGGTTATACATGAATGAGTAAACTTATCTTCAATTGTTGTTGCATGTAGAATCAATTCCTAAAACTGATTACGCAAATGTATCTGGTTATAAGTCGTAAAACGATCATCACTGTTTTTCGGATGTCTTTGTCCGAGTGTGGCTACATCTGCTCCCACTGAATTTAATTAACTGACAGGCCTCATTGCGACCCATCATTCCTAAAAGGGGTGCAGATTAAATTCACTTACATAAATTAAGCATTTACATAATTAACTTGCATGACCATATATGACTTAAGTATAACCTAAGTCCAGTCTTCCTAATTTACACTCATTTTGAAATGTGGAGCATGTTAATGGTGCAGAAAATATCATGAACATTACGCACTCATAATGTTATTAACTGCCAGTAATTGTGCCATCGAATCATACTACAAGAATACATTTGACAATACCTTGTTAGTGGTCTGAGGGACAAAAATAAAACAGCGAAACATACAGGCTAGATGAAAGTTCCACAAGGCTGTTTCGCTACTATACAATGTATCACTCGTGGATTTTCCCCCCGCATGTGGACGTATCCACATACTGGTGTGTGGGAAAGTTCGTCACTGTTAGCAATATATGAGGTCCACGCCTTTTGAAAGTCTTCAAATGCATTCGTAGCATGTTGTATACGTGCTGCTTTCGCTCTCACTGATTACCTGCGATGAAATTCTAGAAAAAGGGCTCGTTAACGAAACACATTATTGTCATAGTTATTTTGCAAGAAAAACAGAATACCAGACTATGTGAGTGAGTAATATCGAATTAGGAAATACTGTACGTATAACCACAACTCAAGAAATGCACTGGCACCCACGGGATGGTGGACAGTGATAGCCACCATAATGCCTGATCAGTTTCATGGGAGTTTATAACGAAAAGAGCACTGCCTCTGCGTAAAAACAGAGAAACAATGTTAGAATAGTCAAATCTTACATCTATATTAGTCAGCGCTGATTGCAAACGACGCATAAAACAAACCCACAAAACAACATACGATAGAAACTAGCAAACACGGATCCAATTGATCGCCACTGTTCTAGCCAACGAAAGAAAAGAAAGCCTGGGGCGCGGAAAATTTAATACTTTATAACGCATATCCTCATCATTCAGTCGCGCTTCGTGAAGGACGTAACAATCTTTCCATATAACGTGGAAATAATTTTTCCCATTCTGGGATATCGTGGTTTATATTTGACTACTATACAGTTATAACTGATATTGGTTGCACCTCCGGTAGCTAATTATCCAAATTTATCACCTCCAGAATACTGTTTGGATCCAGTCAAATTCGTGTTAATAAAGAGCAATCTATCACAAGGAACTATGGAGAAGTCCTTAGTTTTTTGGTTTATAATTACCAGAGTTAACTCGTTTGATAGTGGTCTATGTTCAGCTTGTATTTTATACATTCATACCTGTTTATTGTTGTTTTATCGATTTAGATAATATAACAGCATTTCACATACTTTTATCAGTTTTCGAGAAATTGTTATAATCTTTACCTCCATAATGGTCAAAGTTATTCAACCAGTTAGTACTGTTAAGAGACCACCATCAAAACAACATTAGTCCTCACGACGAATTCGAGCTAAGATCAATCGATACACAGGGAGTTATAGTATCAAACTTAATGGAAGAACTAATTGACAACGTAGCCCAAACTGCAGGATAAAGAAGGTATCACAACTTTCATTCAATATTGCGATCCATCACAAGAAATTTGCTTAGATTCACTTCTCAAATCTGAGCGCCTGCTAGACTTCTTGACTGCAGAGGTTCTAAAGAGGGTCATCTCCTCATATAATGTCTTAGGATATAACATAAAAGACAATGTATATATTGTCGAAATTCAAGCAAACTATGGAGGAATTAATCATGAGCTGACATCAGTTAGAGAACCACTGGAAAACCTAGGAGTAGTGGACAGCTGTTTCGTCCTAGTTTGGGACTCTTCATCAGTATGCATCCACCGGGATTCGAACCCAGGACCTTCTTGTTACAAGGCGAGCTCGTAAACAATTGAGCCACTGGGACTCGATCCAATGGTCCTTGTCAGCCACGCCTCGTAAACCGTCAATGCCCAGCTCTTGCTACGCTGGGACTCACGCTGTTCCTTGAAGTTTCTCAGAAACGCTTAGTAATAACGGACGGGGAAACCAAAACGTCGATTGGCCACTCGAGAATTCTTTATTGTAACACCAACATATAAACACTGTTACAACTAAAGTCTGTGAACAAATATTACAATAATGAATCACAATATTACTTCTGACGGTTGTCTGCTGACTTCTTTCTGAACAGCGACCGATGAGACGATGACTGTCGTATTGATGCCTCCGTGAAAATTGGGGAAGTTGGTTTTGAGCAAACAACCATGAATTGATCGTTCAATCTTCAACTACATTGACACTCCCCGGCAAAATACGGATCCATCCCTGTTTTCCATCATGACCAATACACGTTGACTTGGATGCCATTGCGAGAACCTGGGTCACACGGACAGAGCTGAAATGGAAAACAAACAGAAAAGCCAACACACCACAAGCATACTCACAGCACAATCTCACACATCAATGACGACCTGCGTCTTCCAGTTTAAGGCATCCTCTTGACATCTTGCAACACAATCGCCACTTGCTAGAATGACTCTTGCGGAATGCCACGTGACCACAGCAGCACCTCACGATACTCTACGCACATCGTCTTATCTACTCACTACCAATTACCACTGAAATCGCTTGTCACTCATTCTGCCTCAGTTCTAGTAACGGTGACGTATGCAAGCCTCAGTCGTTTACACTCTTGCTCCCCGGCGTGTCGGACCGCAGCTAACAATTATCTCCGTGTGCATTTCATTCTCAGCAATAGCCTCCTCGGCGTATACGACCCATGTCAATGTAGTTGAAGATTGAACGATCAATTCATGGTTGTTTGCTCAAAACCAACTTCCCCAATTTTCGCGGAGGCATCAATACGACAGTCATCGTCTCATCGGTCGCTGTTCAGAAAGAAGTCAGGAGACAACCATCAGAAGTAATATTGTGATTCATTATTGTAATATTTGTTCACAGACTTTAGTTGTAACAGTGTTTATATGTTGGTGTTACAATAAAGAATTCTCGAGTGGCCAATCGACGTTTTGGTTTCCCCGTCCGTTATTACTAAGCGTTTCTGAGAAACTTCAAGGAACAGCGTGAGCCCCAGCGTAGCAAGAGCTGGGCATTAACGGTTTACGAGATATGACTGACAGTTTCTGACGGTAGAAACAGATCTGGCGGATTCAAACAGTTGGCGAAAGTTTGGATAGTCACCATTCATCTTTCCTGGTGCCGGTCAAGTCCTCTTTGAACAAGCAATATCTGGAACGTTTTGGAATTGGGTCAAGTTCAACAATGCCTGGGTCAAAGAAGGGACAGAGCGTCTTGGATGCAAACAGGAAAGTAAGTCATGGTGACTTGTCTGTTAATTGTAACGATGTGTCTGATGTTAAACATGACATGGTTGATGTTACTGTTTCGCCGTTCAGGGATAATAGGAACATCAAACTCCCTAAATTTGAACCACGGTGTTTCGATGGAAACCCGGCTGATTATTTACAATTTGTAAAGGAGTTTGAGATCATGCTGAGTAGTTTTTTATTAACTGATGAATTGAAATTGATGTATTTGATGAGGTATTGCACTGGAGATGCTTCAAGAGCTATACAGTGCTGTAAGCTCATGCCCCCTAATGAGGGATACGCTGAGGCTATGAGCATATTACGTCAAAGGTTTGGAAGACCTTCAATGATTGTAAGAAACGTATACGAAGCTGTCAAAGGTAACGGCAGTCAACTTCAAGATGACTCCAAGGCACTTACTGAGTTTTTAGATAATCTTATGACTTATAAGAATACCTTGATTTCCATGAATTGCATGAATGACCTCAACTCGAGTTTTATACTAGAAGTAATAGCGAGACGCCTACCTACTCGACTGCAAAGGAAGTGGGTGAAGATAAGCTCCCGTATGGAGGATGAGGGTATCGAGCCAAATTTCGATGATATCCTGAAACTGGTAAAAAATAGTGTCAATCAATCTATGAGCAAGTTTGCCAGTATATTGAATCTCACCCCTAGAATAGAGCAGTCTGAGGGAAAAACGCAATCATTGATGACAAATAGGCCTGAGAGAGGTGGATATCGAGAAGGCTCCATGATGTCTAGTAATGCATATAGACCTAGTGAGTGTAACAGGTTTCGTAGTACATCCTCAACAGATAAGTTACAAGATGCAAGACAAACACGGTTGTGTTTTACACGTTTGCAAGAGGTGCATACAAAGGTGAACTGTGAACCAGTGAGCAAGTTCAGTGATAAGCTAAATGTAAACTCCAGGTCTGACTCCGAATTGTGTGACGATAACGCTGTGGTCCAGAAGCCTGTAGTTACAACTGGTAAGCCATTGTTGAATAGAGTGTCACAGGGGAGAGTTACAGTCTCAGAGGACAGTTCTGACTCCACAAGTTTACAAGGTATTACTAGTCAGAGTGAAGGTATAAAACCTCTAATGTTTTGTGAGGAGGAACCAAAATTGTCTACTTCTGTTATTAAAGAGTTTGAAAATGATGAACTTGACGGTAAATTGAATATTTGTGATAATGATCATGACATTACACATTTGTCTTTGGTTGATCATGATGAGATGAGGGATATGCCTACTACTGCTTATTTGAATAAAGGTTCTGTACAACTACAACGTGAAGTAGAATCGAATGCAGATGCAGTTGCAGAAGGTATGGATACTTGTCAAACCGTCAGTGTAATTGATCAACGTGTAGCCCACCTATCATCAGATGATGGTGCTAAACCCGAACTAGTAGTGAAAGACAGCAGTGGTGGTAATCTTGCAGTTAGACAACTATCTGAAAGTCGAACAACAACAGCTTCTGACGCACCGCTGAGTTCATCAACTGGTATCAATCAGTCGTCGTTGGTGTTGTCATCCACAATGAAAGAGACGCCCATCAACTCAAGTATCTTCTGCAATGACTATGATAGTATTGGTGCGTTTGAAAAGACGAAAGATATTGCTCAGTTTAGTGAGAATAAGCCAAGTGTAAACGAGAGAGTAATTGTTAAATTGACTTGCGCGAATAAAGGCATTTCTAGTTTCAAATTACTATTTGAATGTTATTATCTTTGGTGTAAATTACTCTGTTTCTACGCTTGGTTGACCAGATATGTCGTGTGTTTGTTCGTCATCTATATTCCAAGATACAATGACATGAGCGTGTTACCGTTCAGATTTGAGGATATAGCTGATAGAAGGAAGTCATCAAATGAACTCTGCGATGATTTTCCAACCTAGGGCGTCAACCTGAGAAGGGTTGTAGGCGTACTGCTGTAAGTCCTACAATTCTTCAAAGGGTAGCGCATCAATGAGCAGTCCAATGTGCTTGGTGTGTGATTTTGTACATACGTTCATATTGTATATACTGAATTGATATCATCTGCCATCTAGCTGTTGGTAATTCTGTTTGTGTCCGGACGAATTCCACTTGGATCATCAACCTGAGAAGGAATGTAGGCGTACTGGTGTAAGTCCTGCAGTTCTTCAAGGGTTGTTCGTCGAGGCAGAATCCACAACATTTGATGTGTTGATTGTACATTTGTTTGTGTTAAATAATTGTGTGAGTTCCAATTATTGTAATTGTTGGTTAATCTTGTTTGTGTCCGGACATTCCACAAATTACAATCGTCAACGTGAGAAGGGTTGTAGGCGTACTGGTGTAAGTCCTGCGATTCTCCAAAGGAATTCCATCAAGACATGATCCGCGAGTTTGTGTGTACTGTTTGTATATATGTGTGGTGTGTCATATCAATTGGTGTTTTTTGGATTCATTGTGTTTACTTGTTGTTTTCGTACCTTGTTTTTATTGCATAATTTTGTTACAATTTTCGTCGTGATTACTTCTGAAGTTGTTTCGAGTCTTCTACATCCGTGAATGAATTGATTGAGCTGGGATGAATTTGAGAAGCAGAATTTCTAAAAGTGGGGATGTCATTTAATGCTAACAATGTAGTTGTCCTGCACTAACTATGTTCATAATTACAGCAAAACGATACCGGATGACAGATTTAAGTACGCTTATGTTGGTTTTAAATGAACTTTTGGAGTGAATCGTACAAGACCTGGATTGAAATTAAAAAATAAGTCGTAAGAAGAAGTGTAATATGATTTCATGAATATTTCAGGTCTAAATGTTGCAATTGCTCGTCTTCATTTCGCGCGGTTTTGCGTTATAGTGAATACATAATTCTTTCCCACAATATGGTACATAACCATCCATGCAGAATGACCCACGGTATAGACGACTAACAGTTGAAGAGAAAGAAAATGTGGAGCCACTTCTTCAGCAATCCCACTCATCCGATGAGATAATAATGCATGTTAAGGAGAAGTACCAGAAGGATATAACTCGCATCGAATTCTTTTACAAGAATTTGTTTTGCAACTTATGAGCAAATGGAATTGTATAAACAGTTCCCTGAGGTTGTTGCTATTGATTCCACGTATAATACAAATAACGGGAAGTAAGTTAACCAATTCATTAATCAACGTGCAGGTATTCTTTGTTCCAGTTACTTGTGATGGATAATTTTGGTCGAGGACGACCAGTTTTATTTGCGTGGACTAGAAAAGAATTCAAACGTGATGTAGTTTGGATATTAGACTGTTTTCGTCAAATAATGGAAGATACCTCCAAAACAGAATCTTTCATTATGGATTTTGCGCAAGCTGAAATAGCAGCCGTCAAGTTAACGCACAGAGAAGCGCACATTGTTTTGTGTTCTTTCCATGTTTGCCGAGCATTCTGTCGTAAAGTAAGTTTTTCAAAGCATACTTTACATTTTATTCGTAGACAAGAAATCCCATTGTGAAGAACTACTTATGCCGTCTAGTGCAGTGTAAAAGGAGATCAGAGTAATGCCGACACTTGCTTTTGGTTCATTTCAGAAAGCCATTTTTCACAGGTATATTTGCGTTTTTATGACTCCGTTATTAATTTATGTCGACCGAAACTTAATTAATTAATGTTCTTATATACGGAAAGTTGCAATTTTCATTACCCTATTCGTGTGTACAGTGCCTTAATTGGAAACAGGACACAAGCACTACCATCATTGCACGTGTAATATTCAGTTAATAGTTATCCTTACGTTTTTTGTTTCATCTTTTGTAGTTAACCATGTGATGCAGAATTGTAAACTATGGGCGTTGTCACGCAACTTGTTCGCATCTCAATGCACGTCAGCAGTTGTCCCTCGAAATCGAAGTGCCCCCTGGAAACCTATATAAGTATTATGACTGCGGGCATTAGGAAAATTAATGACAAATTTGGAGAAGTGTTTGCCAGGAATTATTCAGTAGAAATAATAGCAAGAATCAATCGTACTCTGAATATGTAAATGAACTGAATTTGTATCGTAATCAAAATAAGATTTTCATGTCAATCTTGTTCTCTTTCAATTCATGTGTTCCCTTATTGAGCACGGCATGCTAGACCGGTGCTCTCTAGGACTTTAACTATACGTAAGTGTAATTGTGTGGGAACGATGTCGGTCGTCATACGTGTTAAATTATAATTATTTTAGTGAAGTTACGTGGATACGTCTCATAGTCATATAGAAGTCGTTAGGGACAAGTGACAATAGTAGGCATAACTTAGGCACTGCATTCGAGTTCCAGTTCTTTTACGGTTACGTGTATTCTAAAGTATTGCATTACTAATGTTTCACTTAAAGCGTGATGTCAATCCATATGACTAAGGCTGTCAAAATGTAGCGTAAATTAAAGTCTACACGAGACAAATTATTGAATTCGTTCAGCTTTAGCACTCGTAGTTAGATTTACCTTACACTAATATATGCCACCAATTACTTCGTCAGGTCTCATTAATAAGACGTGCCTGCATCTAGTCATCATGACAAATATATCTACACTCAGATAGAATAAAAAAAGGTCTGGTAAGCAGGATGTTAAATATATTTATTCAAAAATAATAACGAGCAAATATCTTTACGCAGTTGTTCGTCGTAATAAATTGGGCAATGTGATATCACAGTATATTGACATATGGCATATGCCATTTCATGCACTGAGCATTTAAGGCCTTCTGAAATTCCATGTGCAAATGTCAATTAAACTATTAGCACATCTTCGCCCAAGCACTTTTTACTACAAATTTCATCAAAATAGATATAATCACCAGGAAATTCAGCAACCTGCCTCATTCTTCGCATGATGTCGTCGATGTGTTATGGAATATTTCAGTCATCCCGGATGATAACAGAAGTGTTTAACATGTTCAAAACACACATCTAACCTATGTCTGCACGCTATTTCTCTTTAGTATGCCAGATTCTCATAAATTCACTGGAATGACAACAGCCATTGCCTGCAGTATATTTACAACCTTAAGATATGAAACAACTCGCAAAAAACAAACCCTCATAACACTATAATGCAAATAATAGTTTTTATGCGAACTTTCTTAAAAAGGATGACTCTTTTATTAATAATTCGTTGGAGCTATAAAATAAAATTTTACGCTGTAATAGGAACAAAATACTGCCATCTGGCTACAGAAGTCTAAAACTAGTCAAATATAATCTATTTCCAAAAATAGGCCATTATAACGCCTGTAGCCGTGAACGCGGTAACCGATGAAATTGCGCGAGAACACCTTGTCATAGCCTATATCCTCACACATGAGACGATGACTGGCTGATTAATGCCTCCGCGAAAATTGGGAAAGTTGGTTCTGAGCAAACAATTATGAATTGATCGTTCAATCTTCAACTACATTGACAACCACTCTTATTTCCCTTATAACACCCAGTTATTGAGCCTAATGTATTCTTTGATAATACGAATTATGACATTGATTATGCTCTTATTATACATAGATTGATTTACTTTACGGCTACCTGTAGTACTAAGTACCCTTCTGCAGTATTGTTAACCAAATGCTGAAATTTTGTTGGTTCTGTTAATATCTTTTTGTAATATATGTAGACAGGTTACTTTGCAATGTCAAATGTTTACTATATACAAGACTGTCATGATAATTTAGTACACTAAGTCCTGCCAACCGACCTTACCTTCAGTTCATACTACCTACATTGAACCCTAGCTATAATGTTCTGCTGAATCTTGCTCCATTATTCGCAAAGCATATTCGTTTTACTCTTCGAGGTTTTCATTAGGACGCATGCAAACATATATAATGTGTTCATAAAGATGTACGCGGAGACCTATTGGAAGCACTCATTAAGAAAGCTAGGGAGATGGAATATGAGGTACGAACATGTCTGGTACCAAGCAATATATTTGCTGTAGCCATAATAATCATAGTCTCAGAGCCTAACATCAAAAAAGGAGGGAGGGTGGCGCTAGCTGAACAGCAGACATGGTGGTGATCACTAGGGTGAATCGCCCCATTCTGCAGGAACAGCAATATGCAATTTGACAGCTCGAGATTTCCATGATATTTATGAGGACTTAGATCTTTATCTTGAAAAAGATAATAATGAGCGCCTAGACAGATCATGCTTCTGCCTTTAAACATAAACCATTCGCTCAGCCTACTGTTGAGATGCGACCACATGGGCTCTGCACAGATTTATGAGGCATCTTATAAATTAACTTGCAATCCATTGTCGGATCTTTGAATGCCACTTCACAATGTCTCATCTCATTTATTTTCTAATAGCGTCTTTACTTGATCCTCATTACATCCCATTAAACCTAACATTTTATAGCTCTTTATGAATTTGATTCGACTTATTCTATTCCTATTCTCTGTAGGGTACGGTTGTGCACCATATGCACAAAAAGGCATAAAATAAAAAAAACCGGCATAAGGAAAAATGTATTAAAGCCAAAAGTGGACATCATGATAGTAAGAACTATATGGGTAGCATTAAACATTGCAAGTGAACGTTGTCAGCCTAGAGATTTTCCTTTATAAATGCATTTATTAATGATACTTGCACTTACCTATTTCATTACACTTTATTGATTCACCTTAGCACTTTTACTTTTCTAAAACAGCTTTCAATCCCTTGTAAACGTTGTACTTACCCCAATATTGGTTGGTTATCGTATGCCTACAACCACGGGTTGAAAACAAAGCGAAGTCGATTTTCCCGCTCAACCTGGAGGACAACTCTACAATTCAATAACTACACGGCCTGGTTCAGACAATGGTGTATTTATAAATATGTATCAAATATTAAACTGTTGAAAAATAATTAACTTGTAGAAAATCTACGATATGATATTATATCATCCCTGATCGTGCCTTTAATTACCAAACAATATAACTTTCAACCGAGTACTGGTTTTATGGAGTTGAAGTCGAGATAGGTACATAGAAATTATCGGCTCGGAGCGTCTTCGGAGCAATAGGAACTTAGGCTTAAGTTCCTTGATAGTTTTCATTTTTCTGTTCTTTTTCTGGAGCGCCAGCTGGGGAAGTATCTATACATCTGTTTGTTTTCTGGAGCGCCTTCTGGAACTCTTCTGAAACAACTTAGTAGGTCTGCAGCCAGGATGTATTTCGACGTGGATTACCAACGCCATTTTCATCCGTTGATGACGTTCGATGATGCATGGACCAAAATAAAGCGAGGAAATCTGTATGCCGTTGGAATTTAGGTTGCTATGATCTCTAAATTCGCAGGCTTTCTTGCGCATCTGGTGAAGTCACGGAGGTTATCTACTGTCAACCCCTGTAGAAAGTCTTTGGTCACGCTGGGATTTTCTTCATTTCCCTAACTGAATCTAGAGAAGGTATGGGAGTGTACGGATATGTAACGAGTAGTTATAGTCAATCCCACGAGAACTCCCAGGGGTATGCGCTTTTGTCAAATTCGTCCGTCAATGTTGTTCCCTACATGCTAATTATAAGCATTTAGGGGCAACCACACACTTTCCTACAAACTACTTTAATCGTAGAAAAATCGAAGTACTTGACGGTCAGTAAGTTGAAAGATACCTCTGACCAATATCGGGAATACAAGTGAGGACTGTCACTCCATTCCAGGACCTCACTGATGCTCGGTTAGAAATCGTCTGAAGCTAGCACCCTATCCTATCCGGACGAAAACAGCTCTGACGCGTGGCCACTTCAGGGGGTGGTTGGAAAAGCACCACTAGTTGATGTACATGACGAACATTATGCCTGCCAGTCACTTCATTGTGCTTATCTCTTCAAACAGTGACCGCGTGAACAACCATCACTACCACCACCCTACTACTTTCTAGTCGACTCCCATATTGAGAGACAGGGTTCTTCTACAGCTTGGAACTAGGACTCCTTCTTGAGCTACGACGATCATATGCCTCCTCCAACACTCTTCTTAATAAGGATGCGACAGTGTCGACAGGAGATATGACATAAGCTATTTATACAGGATGGTCTGAGCAGTTTTCAAAGTTAGGTATATGATGAATCTAGATTAGATTGTGATAAGTCCAGTGAAGTTATTCAGCAGCAATGTGGTGGCCACATACAGGGCCAGAATAGGCGGAGATTGAGTCTTCACCACCGCAGATACTTCTAGGTATGTTATTCTATCATCACTGCATATCTTACGCCGACTGTAACAGCGAAGTCTTACATGCTGGTCTGGCACTTGTGCCTTAGTAAAGCACGTTCAGGCAATGCTTCCACTGGTTTGTCCACTAGGGTTTTAATGGCCTTATGCTGCCTTGTTCAAGACTCTGATCACTAGGTGTCAACAGACAGACAATTTTCAGCACGCCTAGAGCTGTTTTGGTTTGTTAGCTGGGTGAGTGGTACGCAAAACATGCAGTGCTACACTTGTACACTACTGGTACAGTGAACCCACAAGTGATTTCGTAATGGCCCACTACACTCTCAACATCCGAGTGTTTGACCTCAACGCATTTTAAAGTTTGAGTCAAACATCATCCTTAGAAGAGGCGGCCGAAAGTCAGAATTGGAATATGGTAGATCGTTTATTGAAATATCGACACTTGGGAGCTTCCAAGCTTCATAGTGCCGTTATTAGACAGTAATTTCAAGCCATTTCATCTCTTCATCCACCTACCGTTTCAACGAGTCCAAACAACGGGTTATTGCTAACTTGACCTTTGGTCGTTTGCCTCATAACGCTCAGATTCATGTGCAAAAAGCCGGAGTTTCAGTGACTTTAGGCGTAGTAGCTGGCTAAGCAATCATTCCTTCTAATCTGTTTGTGATTCGTTTGAAAGGTAGTTGTCTGTCAACGCTACATTTTCAGCAGAAATCTTCCGGGATTATTTCTTCGTAAAGAGAAATGGATATAATTCAATAGTTAAGTGAAAAAATAAAATCTGCAAAGAGAGTCTATCAACATTGAGTGTTTATACCGTTTGTTTGAATCAATGTTTGATGGCCGCCTCACATTAACAAGTTCAAGATGTCGAGAGTGTACGTTGGTCGGATACCTCCTAGATGTACCGAGAGGGATATCGAACGGTTCTTCAAGGGATATGGCAGGTTGAGAGACATCGTTTTAAAGAATGGATATGGATTCGTCGAGTTTGACAATGAGAAGGATGCCGATGATGCTGTTTACGACCTTCACGGTAGAGATCTAAGGGGCGAACGTCTGATCGTTGAACATGCCCGTCTTCCACCAGGCACCAGAGGTGGCAGCAGAAGAGCTGGTGGAGGCGGTGGTGGTGGAGGAGGTGGTGGTAGTGGTCGTGATCGGTGAGTTACCTTGTCCAGATTCCCTCATCTGTCACAGCAGGTACGGCCCACCAACTCGAACGGAGTATCGCGTTATTGTCGAGAATCTGTCGTCGCGTGTAAGCTGGCAGGTAAGAAATTGTCGTTTGATTGCTTGTAAGCCTCAAAGAAGTAACTAATTGCCTGTTATCTCGAATTCAGTTACCGCTCGTTGACGTTCGGTCGTTTCGGGTGGCGTAGGACGCGTAGGATTGGTCGTTTCCGTACCATGGTCATTCGCCCAGGGTTGTTTTTGGTCGCGCCGTCCAGCGGTCGTCCGGCCGAGTGCGTGGTAACGCGGTTTCGTACTGTGGTCAGATCAAAACGCGAGGTAAATTACTCGCGCGTTTTTAAGTACTAGGCTAGCTTAACCCTAATTAGTAGTTTTTAAACCTGTTAACTGATCTTCTCTGTGAAAAAGTTTTTGAGCTGTTTATTCTCTCGTTTAGGATCTAAAAGATTTGATGCGTAAAGCTGGGGAAGTCACCTATGCGGATGCTCACAAATCGGCAAAGAATGATGGGTAAGTTGTGTACTCATCTTAATATACCATATTAGAATTGTTGAGTTTGCTGCTTATGCGGATATGAAGGAGGCGATTGAGAAGTTTGATGGTTATGAACTTTATGGGCGCAGGCTTCGTGTATATGAAGATCGTCCAGGCCAGAGATCTCGATCGGGTTCTTACAGGTCGCGATCTGACAGTCGCCGACATTCCCACAGATCGCGAAGCCGAGATTCCTATCGTAGAAGGGAATCCCGAAGCCCAAGACATCGACGCGACAGGTCACATTCAAGTGATGAACACCGGTCGGAATCTCGTCACAATTCCCACAGACGCTCCAGGGAAAATTCAGTCGACAGAGAGTCTAGGAGTCTATCTCATCGTTCGAGGTCAGATCGTTCTCATGCAAGATCCCTTTCTCAGCACAGTGACAAACACTCATTGGTGAGTTCAACTTGTTCCTAACCAGTAATGTCATTTAGGGTGCTGGTTCTCGCTCTCCAAGTTGTAATGGTAGAGAAGGCAGCATGAAGAATGATTTAGATCGGCGCTCCAGGTCACGTTCTGCTACACACTCACGCTCAAGAAGCAGGTCGCGTACAGTTGATTCAAGGTCTCCTGATCGTTCTCGTACACGCTCCCGTTCTGCATCCCGGTCGCGTTCAATGTCACACCGCAGTGAGTCTGGCACGCCGCGACGATCAGATGACGAAATGGATGGTAGAAGCAATGGTGACCATGGTGCTCGGGATCGAGATTCTGATGAATAATCGCATTTAATGTAGACTGCTCAAGTCGATGTTATTTTACCTGCATACTAAACTTTCTGCATAAAACGTCTTTTTACCTTTAATGGTTTCATGTTTCGTACCTGATTCTGAGTATAAATATGGCTTACAGTCAGTCAGCGTCTCCTGCACTGGGTTCCAGCAGTTTCCAAAACATAGATGGATGCGTATCGAACTGAGGAAGCAGTGAAGCCATTCCACGGTGATGCAGCCCAAATCACCGCCTAGGACTTGTATTTCATTACATCCAGTCATATCCGAACATAAGCGATGGGGATGAGCAAAATTTCTGAGCTGCAACAGTTTCGAAAACGAGACGTAGAGCTTCGTATTTGGTAGGTCCAGTGTCTGTTTGGTTTGTTCCAAAATGTTCGTCCTTAGACGATGCATATGCATCGTGCGGTCCTCGAGTTTGAATTTGGACCCGTTTCGAATTCATTTCTAGATACGAGTTGCCAGCTTCAGTCCGCGTACATAATTATGCATCTGACCAGAGTAGTTCATGTGCCTATCTGTCTCAGAAGTCGGGACTCGCCTCGTTGGGTGTCACTGATCGCAAACCTGTTCGTCTCGTCATGCTCTTAAGTTGTGCACTGATGCTGTGGTCGGTAGTCTCATCCACGGTGTGCCTGCAACATTTTGTGCAATCCGTGGTGATGCAAACTGGTTATTGTCTTTCAATGCTTTTCATGACTAAGACGTTTCTCGTAGTCTTTGGGATATGTGGGATTTGGCCACAGTAGATGACCTTTAGTGTCAATATGTTAGTTGCTACAAGCGCTTTGTGTTTCGTGTTGTTGAATAGTGCGGTGACAGGTAGTCCATTGGTGTGCTGAGTGAGGTATTTAGGTGATTTTCCTAAATTATAACTTTGAGCTTCCCTTGTAGTAACTTTCTGTGTTGTTTCTAGCTTGTCATAGTGAATGTTTTGTTTCTTTTGTTAAGTTAATGTTATGTAGATCACATATATAGGCTTATGTGACTTGTTAGTGTTTGTAAGGATCATGCTTTTTGCTTATCATTCTGTTGAATATTCATGGTGTACTACAATGGGTGTAGGCTTCTATAAGGGAAACACTTCTTATTGTTATTTGTCGGGCTTGTAATCATTACAAGACCTGAAGCTTGGTTGTATTTTGAATTATCTCAGTAATATTTTATTGTGAAGCGGTCTGTTTTTATTGAAAGGTGAGAAGACACTGTCTTTCGGTATTGTGGGGACCGTTTTCGACGAAATTTGAAAGTCGGATGTGTGAAGCACTAGCTTAATTTTCCAAGTGGTGGACGCACTTAGACTGCTCATTAATGTCACTAGAATTATTCCGGCGAAGTTCTACAAGTGTCCCAGGAGAGCGAACGCCTCAATGAATTTGAACGCATGCTAGTCGTTGGCCAACAGCACCGTCATCATAGCTGAAATATCAACACTATTCATCAAATTAGGAGCAAGTGTCACACAGATCACGCTCTTAATTACTGTTTGGACGATGTGTTAATATCTTGTGAGGGTAGGAACAAGGGTTAAGTTAAGTGTTGGCGTCAGAGTTGGTCTGTCTGTCTGTTTTCGACATAGAACTTTGCACAAATGTGCGCCAGTTCAAGTCGCCACATTCCGTGTAGCACGCGAAGCAAGAGAAGAAAGTACAAGAAAAGCATAATAGAAACAGTAAGCAAAGGTGTGAGACAAAGGAGGAGTAATAAAGAAATACAAAACAGTTTCATTGGAGATCATAAGTCACAGGGAGTGGATGCATCTGCGCCACTGAGAACGGTTTTGAGCCATGTCACCAATTGTTTCCAACCATTGATTTTTACCGTCCCGAGGACTCCAGCCTGGAAGTCTACACCTTCCTACGTGGCTTAGACCAACTGTTGTGGATTTCATTGACTGATGCCAAGTTTTTGTTTGACCGCCGCTAGCTTTTTTCCAGCCTGACCCTATATCCGCTAACATAGCTCGTCGAGGGAGGCGATGGCTTGGCATACGTAACACATGTCCTAACCATCTCAGTCTTGGTAACTTCGCGACTTCGTCGATTGATTTCCCCTGTTTACCTAGAACTCTGCGCCTAACCTCCATGTTGCTCACCTTATTATGCCACTTCACACGGGAAATAGAACGCAGGCACCTATGATCAAAGACAGCTAGTCTTTTCATGTCTTCCACTCTGAGTGGCCAGGTCTCACAACCATAAAGGAGGACGGAGCGGACTGATGAGCAGTACACCCGCCCTTTGGTCGATAGTCGAACATCTCGTCTACGCCAGAGTCGGCGTAAACTAACAAATGCGAAACGAGCATTTGTTGGGGTTACGGTCAGGGTTGCGACTAAGATATGCTTTCATGCATTTTCTTGTGAATATACATCATTTTTGTGCAAAAATTCTTCATTTTTATGATTGGTTGGCTGAGGGTCACTCGTGCGTTCGCATCCCTTGGGACGCTATTGTAGAACTTTGCCATCGTTCCTGTGAGAATCCCACAGGCTATTTTCCTGCTCGTTGCATCGAGTTTCAACACGAAATAGTAATGGTAAGTAAGGCGCAGGTAGCCATCCTGAATATGTCGTGGGGTCACTGATGGTTCGGCTGCTCAGCTTAGGTGTATGATCAAAATCATCACACTCGAAGCAGTGTGATACTCGAAAAAGACGACGTGAGAATTAAAGCCAAGAATATGCTATGTGTCTAGGAGCAGAGACACTGGCGCATAGGTTGGCAACTGACTCAGATTTGCGACAGATAAAGGCGCGTTAAAACGCAAGTTCCAGAGCTAGGTGTTTTGATTAGCCTGGTGGTCTTCCCCGGAGCTCCGTCAGTGCCTGTAATTGCCATACCGTTGCGATCGACTGGGTCGCAAATAGCGGGCAGTGCGCCGCCGATCCTGTTGAGGGCTGGGGACGTTGCTAATACATCTCGGTCCGAACCGGAGGCCTGCGCGATTTTCTCGGGTTTTTCAATCCCAAGCCTCACTCATAGGATTGTTTGTCCTGGAATACTTTACGACATACTGTCCTTAGTGTTTCGCACTTGATCAGAACGCCCTAATTTTTTATTGTTGTTGCCTAAACGATTTCCTTCGTGGGTGTACTGCATGTTGGTAAGATCTTTCGTAAGATCCGTTGAGTCACTGCTCTAACGCACGGTAAGCGTAGATGTTGAGGGTTGATGCACCTTGTTGCAGAGGCTAAAAATCACTGCGGGTGGATCGCTGCGAGTCGTAAACCCGTAAGTATTTATTAATACTTCCAACGTTGTAATTCTCATAAGAGAACAATTCCGTTAGTCCTGTAAACTTTCTACACAGGTCATTAATGCCCCACTCGCCTGTGGCATTGATCAGCGCTGGATCCCGATAAGGCAGAGTAATTCAAATAATTTGATGATCACGAGTGGCTTCTAACTATCCGTGTTTCCTAGCAAAACATATCAAACGTCAGCAGTTGTGATCTTATTTTCATAGCTTTTGATTTAGGTTCTTCACACACAAGTTAGACAAGAACTGTTCAGCAACGAATAATATCGGCATGGATGATGTGATTTATTAGGCTGTCGGATACCGATTCTACCCGAATAAAGTAACTGGATTCAAGTAATCATAATTATTGAGTGACTTTTCTGTGGAGTTAATTCGGTTCGGATTCTCCACTGATGATCTCAGCATCAAACAGGCGAGACGGTTGGTCGATATCCAAACCGCACTCGTCTGGTAAGTGAAATGTAACCGGAATGGTTGGTACCTGTTTATAACTCAGTTTACGCGACTTAATGTTCACGAAAATCTGAGACTGCGACCCAACACCTAAATCATAGTTAATTACAAAAACACGTTTTTTCCCAACAGTTAATACGCACAAAATATCTTTAGCAGTTCGCTTTTACTAGAAAAGGATCTATGAAACATCTCCGAATTCAGTGAAAGCTAAAAAGGTAAGAAGCACTATTAATAATTAAATATTGATATTGACATACAGTTGTAGAGATTAAAGTACAAAAAGACTATTATTAATTTTTAAGTTAAGGATAGCAAAGGAATTTGGGGGTTAGCAAGATTTCACCATCTCGCATAGCATCACGGATTAGATCTACCGTATTTTGTTTATCTTCGCCTCCAACAATCTAAAACGAAAGAGAAAGATATGTTAGTGGTGGTATATAGATATAAGTGAATCTATCGGGTAACCGACAACTCATATGACATATGTGCATCTTTATGCTTTGAGCTTAGTTTCGGCATAAGACTTGGCATAGAAGTGCAGCAGTCACACAAAGCTAGAGGAAAGAATAGGAACTTCAGAATAACTGTAATGGGCAAAAATGTACGAGAGAAAGAAGAGCAACACGGAAAAACAAGATGGTTTAGTGTATATAAGAGATTACAAACATTGAATGCATCTGCATTATTGGGGAAGATAATGGACCATATCATCAACAGTCTCCAGTCCTTGATTCTTAGCGTACCGACGACCACAACCAGGTAGTTTACACATCTCTATGTCAGGTGGTGGCTCGGCATGCATAACACACGTGGAGCCATTTCAATCGAGTCAAATTCACAACCCAATCCATTAACTTACCCTCCCTATCTTTAAGCGAATGAATAAAGCCTATTGAATCTTACTCCACCCCATTGATTCGCCATAAAATATTTAA
This sequence comes from Trichobilharzia regenti, assembly GCA_944472135.2. Classification (NCBI taxonomy): domain Eukaryota; kingdom Metazoa; phylum Platyhelminthes; class Trematoda; order Strigeidida; family Schistosomatidae; genus Trichobilharzia; species Trichobilharzia regenti. The sequence goes on from OX235262.1 coordinate 135,178,382, forward strand.
TTATAACAAAGAATATAAGGTTGTGGTAGTTAAACTGATAGAAGATACATTCTAGGTAGAAATGAAGATAAAAATTGTCTCTGTTGACTGACACTTGCGATGTTGCGACTATATGTAATGACGGGGATTTCTGATAAGTATACTACATTGTTGAAGATACACTATACAGGCTTTTGACATTTTTACGGATGACCTTTATCTTTAGCACAGATCATTTAATCAACTCCAGGTGTACGGGTGAACTAGTTCTGTTAGGCCGCAATACAGGACTTAAGAGTGTTTAGAGTATATTCTTCCCCAATTTACCACACATTTTAGCTTCAAAAATAACTTGCAATGATGATAATTAGTATTGAGATGATTAGCTATGTCGATTATTTAATTCACCTACCTAATAGTGAGTATCACCTCTTGATAGGGATTGCAACCGGAAGAATTAAAGCAAAGAAGCAAAAAAATCATTGAAGTACTTGCAGCATTATCGATACTTTTGTGCTTAGCGAATGCCTATAAACTACTTCTGAGGAGATCATTGCACAAACAGTAAGGATGCTTGACATAAAGGAGTTAAGTGATGAAATTTTTAATTTTGGCTTAAAAGGGGTATACTAGGCACTACCATTTAACACACTGATTGACCATTTACTTCATCCTGCATTTGATGGAGTACGGTGAAAGTAAACACTAGTTAGACTAAAACATATGGTTAACGCACAAGAGTCTGACGGTTAGTAAGTGGTTATCCTATGTATCACAGTGTAAACGAATGTATTAAAATCAATATAGAATAAGTGGTAGTCTAGTGGAAACATTTACGCTTTGTTATTGGCGAAGATATTTCTACTTTTACTATTAATTCTCTTTTGATTTTCCCGTTATTGGATTGTCAGTTCAACAGAGGCCGAACATTTCCGTCCAATCAATCGATGAAAGAACCAAAATAGAATTAAAAATAAATGATAACTAACATCCGTTTCACAAGAGGTGGTTATCACGGTTCATATGACGAGAAGTCAACTGTTGACAAGTTCCTACATGCATTATTTGTTCCTAATTCAATTTTGATTTTCCCGTTCATTAATTTGACCGAAATGTCCGGCCTTAGTTGATATCTCGGCTCCTAGTATAGAAACTTCAACCCAAGTGGTTTAAGGGAAAAGGCTATGCCATTTGAAAAGATGAGGGTACCGGGTTCGAGTCTCAGTGGGAACACCATCACTCACTCATTGGGAAGGCAGGTACATTCAGCTGTAAAAGTTTCAAATAGGACGAAATAGGCATCTTGGATTCTAATGTTAGTCACCATCCACTAAATTACTTCAAGTTAGTATTTCTTTTCCTTTTGGCTCGTTTAATTTTTATCTAACGGCTTCTCATAAGACTACTTCTATTTTATCGCCTTAAGGCTTCAAAGTGGGTCGGTGGTTCAGTGGTAGAACACTCGCCAACCATGCATGTGGTCCGGGTTCGATCACTTGCGGACGCACTCACTAAGCTGGTAGTAAGGCCGATGAAGAGGGAAGGTTGGGCGTGAAGCTAGCAACCCCACCCCGTAGAAATAAAACAACTGCTACCGAAACTTCAAAGTTCTAGCCTGAGGCCCTATTTTCCACTTGGAAGTTAAAAGAATATGAAGGTGTGACTCGTTTAAGATATAATCGACTTTTCCATAGTTTAAACTTATCTGTCCGATAGCAACTTACATATCATGAACAAAATTGTAAGCTAAAAAAAGTGACCAAGTAAGTTTCGCAGGTTATACTGATGAATAGTATAGTAGTGAACTTACCTGCTTGTAATATGCATTGAGATCGTCTGATACCTGTGGATTTGATGCACTTGATGCAAGTAAATGCAGAAATATAGCAAGAAGAACAGGTGATTGTTGAGGTAAATCACTAACTCTCATAGACTGTTGTGAAAGCATACGATCTACTGAATGACTAAATTGAACAAAAATATTCTCAATCTCTTTATCTGGAAATGGCCATGAAATAAGGAAATAGAGTAATCTACTGATTTGGATTTTTATCTTTCTAGGATCACCTTCTCCAGGAGTCATTATCCTTAGAAATAGTTTTTCAATAAGTGATGATATAATGGAATGTAGGAGTGAATTTTGCTTGACAGGATTCAAAAAGAACCATTTCATACTTTCATTTACATTACCTGTTGATTGTATGAAAGTAAGTAAAACGAAAGCGATATCAAGTACCTCTTGTGCATTACGGTGATGAACAGATTCAAATAATTGTTTTAAGATAGGAAATGACAAAAGTTCATAATGAAGAATAAGATGAGATGTAAGATTTAAAGCCGTTAAATTATTTGAAGAAGTTATTAAAAGTTGTTTAATACTATTTTCAAGACGTGAAGGATGTAATGAACTGTATGTATCACCTCGTGATGAAGTACATGAAACAGATGCATCACATAGTAACTGTTGATACATAGAAGTTGAACAAGAAGCCAGTGTAGAAAGGCGGAGTAGGGCAGCACGCAGTTCAACCATTGACAATTTTGGTCGTAAATAACAACCGTTTTCACAACGTAAAATACACCGAGTTGCTCGCCATTTAGCAGAAATGTATTGGTCAGGAGTACCATTAAAAACAAACGCTTCGAGAATGGATAGTAATTCTTGTTTAATTTGTGCTTGTGATAAAATAAGCTCTGCCAACATAAAGTCTGCTTCTGTAGGTTCTAAATTATTGGACGTTTGATTATCAGCAGATGAGCTAACCCGATCTAGTGGTGACTCGTACATAGTTGCATTAAAACTTATGTCATCAGGAGTTAATTCACCTGCTCCAAAGGTCATATCTAATGATAAGCTACGATTTGTTATACACGTTTCATTGAATAATTGATGATTCTTAAATACATGAGATGGAATTTTAACTCGGTTAACTATAACATATCTAGCTATATCCATCAAGTTTATATTGACTAAGTGTGCAATATTAGGTAAAGCTTCATCAATTTGTCGTCGTAAAAATAAATCGGATATAGGTAGTTCAGATTTGCAGTTATCAGTTGCTGATCTCTGTAAACATGATGCTGTTTTGTACAGCAAATTCAATATTAATTCAAATGGACTGGAGGAAAAAAGAAAAAAAAAATTAGAACATAATTTTTTGGAGAAGTACAGAGAGAAAATTATTTAACAAAAAGAATCCGTTTGATTGGAAACTACTATCCAAAAAAAGTCCTACATGAGGTCAGTCGCAAGGCCGAATAGCTCAGTGTGGTAACGTCTCTGACTACAGCACTGAGTGACGCGGATTCAAACTTCAGAAGGGACATGAGTTCCTTCAAGGTTACAGACACACCATGCTGGCAAATATCAGCTAGTACGAAACATAAGTGAAAGGCTTCCTGCCGATTGCCTCCAACCACTTGATATCAACAAATATAAACAATGAAAATCGACGTGAATATAAAGACGATATGCAAGATTAAACTAGGAACAAGTTTATATATTGTATTGAAGATAACACTTCAAATAAACTTTAATGACTGTAATTTCAGACTGACTGAATACCCAAAATCTTTAAACTTGGCTATGATGAGTTACTGTAAGTGGATATTATTATTATTGTTCCCTTGGGTTCTTAGTGGAACATAGGGTTTCAACTGCACGTCTCCACTTGCTTCTGTAAGTGGATATATATATATATATATATATATATATATATATATATATATATATATGCTAATAATTGCAAAACTTCGAGTAAGCGCAGCATGCATCCAGTCTCTTAAATGAATGACACGATCAGTAGACTGGAAGCAAAGTTCAGAAACACTAAACACGTTGTTTATTAATGCTATATTTGAAGGCTTTTCGGGATAGAAGAAGAGAGTCAATATCTCCTCATCTGACAACCGCTAACATCAAACCAATATTGGATACACTCAACAATTTGTTACAACTTATCAATGCCGATGACTGGTAGGAGATTGCCACTCCTTCTGAAACATATGTGGAGTTCAATCGTGCGTTAGAACATGCACGTATAATATGGCTGCGATTCAAAGGAAAGAGGATAGAAGCAACTATGAAGTAATTACACATCCAGCTGTTTGAAAAAAAACAAGATAGAAATCCATTGTTGCTCGTGACCAACTCTCTTCAGTATTGTTTCTACAGGAGGCTGGTTACGGTACCAGACCTCCTCATGATTTGTTACTGCTATGCTGAATTGTGTTCATTTCAAACTGGTTGATGCAAGAAGACTAGTGCTATTAAACTGCGAACATGATAAGAAGTGAGAACTGCTCAAAAGTTGTCGTGAAGGCCGAAAACAGTGGTGGAGGCCAAAGGTGAAAATGCATCCACAACAAATAATGGTCGTTAAATATTCACGTTTCTCAAAGAAAATGGACCGTTAAAGACCTACAAATAAGGCGATCTTCAGAAAGGATGAAACCGCAGGCAAGGACGCTGAAATTATTTGGCAGAATATGTTGAGAAATAATTCACATGACCTATGGTTGCTATACAGATGGTCAATATCTCATCTGAAGCTGGGTAGGATGCGGACATCAGTTATCAAAATGGAGCTGACGTTGCGAAAACTGCTTCTGATCTAAAACGAGATAGCAGCAGAACTTGATGGTTTGACACTAGAGATGATTTAACGGATAGACTAACTCCGGCAATATCAATTCTATGGGGAAATCCAAGACGGTTCCATCAGTTTGTTATAGGTCATTAATCAACCCAGTTCTACAAGAAAGAGGACAAATTGGTTGCAGGATTTCATCATGAGCTAACATCAGTTTGAGAAAAATTGGAAAACCTGGGAGTACTGGACAGCCGTTTCGTTCTAGTTTGTGACTCTTCATTGCATGTACCTACCACCAGAGTTGGAGCCCAAGACCTGGTTACAAGGCGAGCTCGTGGACCATTCAGCCACTGGGACCCGGTCCAAAAGCCCATGCATTCTAACCTCTGCCAATTCATTACATACTGCGACTAATTCACAATGTCTTCTTCGATGAGTTACTGCCTAATCTGCTGTACCAATACATGAAAAAAGAACAAATCTTCCAGGGGTGACAGTATGAATAATATAATATAATATCCTGGATCTTACAGTTCACTCCTAAGATGATTAAACATGAAAGCCAGAAACCTGAGTAACCCAAGGTCTCCAGTCCGGTCTCTTCGACAGATACTATGACATGTGTCTACCTGCTGGCACCCAACACTCGCTGTATTTCGCTAACCGAAAGTGGCGTATAACTCTGTAGGTTCAGAAGTGCTGTGACAGTATTTGATTATGAAGGAGTCTCAGTGAAATTCATAGTTACAGACTCTTATCAGATCGCCTAAAAATTTTACATAACGGTCCAAATATATTCCCAGTCTTTATCATTCTACAGATTCTTAACCTTATCATCAAGTTTCATTTAATCATATTCTCCTTCCTTGTAAATATACATCTGTTCTAGTTTCATTATATTATTGTGTTCATTATTATGTAACATCATATTATTATTATTATTGTTCCCTTCGGGTTCCTAGTAAAACACAGGGCTTCAACTGCACGTCTCCACTTGCCACTTCTGTCTTCCTTCTGCTGTACTTTTCACCTGAATCCATGTTAGTTAGTCCATACTGTTTCAACTCCTCTTCACTTCACACGATCTCCTCCATGTCACCCTTGCACTGACGACCCACTCACCGCTTCCCTTTCGGCCTGGTTCCACTCGAAGGCCTGACGCACGCGCGATGTCACCCAGCGGCTGGCCTCCTCAACCACGAGTGTCCAATCCATCTCTACTTCCTCCTGTATATCTGTTGGTTGGCGATTGGTTCTTGTTTTGTTTGTTCCTTCCCATAGTTTCTTGTCGGTGATTCTTTCCGGCCCGGCCATCTGGTCTTCAGTATAGATCCAACGAAGACAGTTGTTGATGAAGGTCTGCAGTGACCTGTTGGAAATATTCTTTGTGATCCGACCGCCCGCCAAGTTTCTGGTCCGTATAGAAGAAATGACTGACTTGACCACGTTTGTATTAAAAATCCTACCGAATTTTGTTGTTGATGGTGGCTGAGTGAGGAAGATTTCCAGATTGGTTTCAGGTTGATGAATGTGTTTCTCGCTCGCCTTCCCGATTCTCGGCCGATTTGACATCCTCGTCCGTTCCGACTGGCTGTAGTTGAGACAATGCTCCCTAGATAAGATAAATGAATGATGTAACCTCTTTGAAATCCCTCCCGTTGATGGTGATTGGCGCTGGATGTTGTTGTTGTTGGTTGGTTATTTTCATCACCTCCGTTCAGCTGGAGTCTGTCTTGTCTTCGCCGGCTGCTTCTTCGACCAGTTTGTCGGTTTTCACTGGTAAGTCTTCGATTTTGTGTGACATCACGCACAAATCATCCACGTGCGAAATCCAGGTCTTCTAGGTTCTTCGCGTCGGTCCAGGATATTCCTGTATTCTCGTTTCCCACTGTCTGACGCATAATCCAGTCAGTCCACCACAATTAGGAATATCACTGGTGATAATAAGCCAGCAGCCCTGTCTGACTCCTGTGTTTACTCGAAACGCCTCGCTGAGTTTTCCGTTGTGGATCACTTGACATATGCCGTTGTCGCACAGCTGTTAAATAAATGTAGCATCTTGAACTACTCATAAAAGATTTTACTCAATAGTAAGTTGAAAAGTCAGTAAATTAGTGTTGGCTTCCTTAGGCATTTTTCGTGGAGCGGTAGTTATTAAAGTGAATTGTTATTCTATAAAAATGGACACATGATCAATGGATGCAGTGAAAGAATTTAATTAAATAAATGGGAGAATTCAAATTACGTTTTATATGTATATATAGAAAGATAATTTACCTATTAATAGGTTTGTTTACTTCTTCCCAATAAGCTAGATGATATTTATAAAGGCAACCTTCAATAGCTAATTGTTTGTAACTTGTTTTCGTTTCTTCCAAAGCATTTTGTTCAAATTGAACACTTTTGTACACTTCATTCTCACAATCATCAGAATCAAGAGATTTATCCTCAGCACTTTCTTTAGATAATGATACATTTTGAGAATAAAATTGACGGGCTCTATTCTCAGCAGCAGTTAAGTAAACTTCGGCCAAATCATGAGCTAATTTCAATACCATTAACCTATGAGGACCATAAATAACTTGACGAGCAAGATCTGTACATATAAGAGATGAGAGTTGTCAAGTATTAGTATAAAACAGCTACATATTGTGGCTAGTATAAAAGTGAACATAGAGTAATATTTTTCATTAATATGCACTGTCAAGTGATATAAGTAATTGTTGTAAGACTAAAAAGAACCATCTTTTCATTTAAAAACGTAAATTTGAAATCTATAGGAAGAAAAAGTAGACAACTTCATGCACACCGAGTATTTGAGGAGACGACATACCAATTACCGAAATCTTATTATTATTTATTGTTTCTTTTAGTTTCTAGAGAAACATGGGGCTTCAGCCGCACTTCTCCATCGCGTTCGGTTCTCTGCCAACGTTTTCACCTGGTTCCACGTCGGTTTTCATCTCCTCTTCACATGACCTTCTCCAAGTCACCCTCGCACTGATGACCAACTCGCCGCTTGTCGTCCGGGTTTCACTCGACGGCCTGTCTTGTGATGTCACTTAGTGGTTTGTTTTCTCAGAGTATGGCCGATCTACCTCCATTTCTTCCTGCTTATTCGTTATACAATCGGTTCCTGCTGGGTTGGTTCGCTCCCAGAGACCCCTCACTGTTGCTGATCTTTTCTGGCCGGCCATCTGATCTCGAGTAGTATTGAGCAAAGAGAGCTGTTGATAGAGGTCTGTAGTTTTTTTGAGGTGCCCTTCGTGACGCGCCAAGTCTCTGATCCGTATAGAGAGTAGCACTGACTGACTTCACATTCGAGTTGAAAATCCGGATGTTATTTTTGATGATGAGTGCTGTTGACCTCTACACAGACTTGAGAGCAATGAAAGCTTATCTTGCTTTCCCGATCCTTGCTTTGATATCCTCATCAGTTCTGTCCGGCTGTAGTTGAAACGGTGCTCCCCTGGTAGGTAAGGAGGTTGTTTCTTTCAGGTTCCTCCCATTTATGCTGATTGTTGTCTGTTGTTGTTGGACAGGAATCTTCGTCACCTTTGTTTTCTCTATGTTCACCTGAAGTTATATCTTCTCTGGATGCTTTTTCTGCCAACTTGTCGCTTGCACATCTTCTAGTTTGTGGGAAATCAGACACACATTATCGGCAAAGTCCAGATCCTCGAAGTTTTTGTGTGGGCCCATTTTATGCCTGTTCCCTCGTTGCCGGCTGTCTGTCGCATCATTTAGTCTACCTCAATCAGGAAAATCATTGGAGATTGTAGGCAGTCAGCTCGTCTTACTCCCGTCTTCATTTCGAATGATTCCGTGAGTTTCCGTTGTGGATTACTTGGCATGCAGCATTGTCGTACAACTGTTGGATGAGATATATAATTGTTGGAGGCACCCGTAGCAGCGAAGTAGTTGCCAAATTTTAAAAGGTGGATAGATAATGATAATAATGTGGATAGGGAGGTTCAGGTGGCCCAACTTTGAAACAGACCGTCTCTATTCGTAGAAAATCTAAAACCTATGAACACCAACAGGTTGACAGAGAAAATATAAGTTATTCCCTCAAGGATTTTTGTGTACATGATGAAGGAATAACAGCTATGAACCTCATTCAAACGCTATATAATGATGCTATACGCTCAGTAGGGCACAACGGAAAGCTCAGTGAAGGCAAAAGTGTAACAATGCAGCCTACCATCACCGATGATATTCTTGATTTTGGTGGACTGGATCATGTGATAAACCGAGGGAAGCAAAAATAAAAATAATAATAGCTTTATTCCAAACAGTACTATAGGTAAAAATATGGAATTTTCAACATGTAGTAAGTAGTACAGTATTACATCTAACTTTCTCAATACAGGAATAATACTTAAAACAGAGCATTTACATAGGTAATATTGTTCAATAAGAAAATCAATATAAAATCAAGTAAAAATATTAACACCAATGTCACAATGAAAAAAGTGAGACCGTTTACTCAGAGTTCCGCAATAAGTCAGTAAGTTCCTGCCTTACACTTTTCTCACCACATAAAATGTATGCTAAATAAGGTATGGTAGAGCTTCGTACCTAGTCGTGCGAGTATACAGTCTTCTGTAGTTGCTCCTAGTTCTACCCGATGAGAGTTGTGTATATGGAGGAAACTCAGAGTCTGACAAGATAATATTTGCTAATTTCTTGCAGGAGTCCATATGTCTATCTATAATATCATAGAGTTGGTTTAACAATACCCTACTCGCCCTACTGATGGTTTTTAGTGCCCTTAGCAGTATAAGAAGTCTTTCTTAAGTAGTCCAGAAAAGATTAAGGGGGAGCAGAACAGAGGTATGGGTGAAGAACAGGAAGTAACACACTGTAACAGTAGAAACGGAATGATACCATATTGTCTTAACCCCACCCCCCCCCTTACACAGAACGTCAAACAAAATATCTTTCTGGAAAATTAACATGATGTGGAGAAGGCCAGAAATGATCAGATGAAATACACAGTCCAAGGTATTTAACATTCGATTTGGTTCCAACTTCAATGCCATCTATGATATTGGAACCATGTGAACTAACCAGTTCACTTAAGTCGCGCGTGCGTCTGAAAATGAAATTAACAACCTGACATTTAGAGAGATTACGCTTAAGCTCGTCAAATTGACCAGGACCACTGACTAAATTCTGACAAAAAGTTATTCACTTTGAAACAATCTGATATCTACATTTTTAGGATGATTTATGTCTAATGTTGCACAAACTCAAAGATATACAGATGAAAGCCAACAAGCTGGCAGAGGAGGAGTTTATGTGAACAGTGAGAAGACAGAGGTGGTAAAGACAGTTAACCAACAACAAGTATCCATCACCATCAATAGGGATATCGGAAGTTGTCTCTTTCACTTACCTAAACTGAGCAGCATTGTTTGAAAGTCAGGCATTCAATACTCTGAAACCAGTATGGGTATCTACTACACTCAGTACAAGGAAAAAGATCTGATTTTTTAACACTTATGTCGAGTAAGCGCTTCTGTATGGTCCATAGACTTGGCGCCCGTGTTATGACGACGAGCCTTTTCCAACAAGTTACTACACACTTTCATCAACACATCCCGTTGTTCGATACTGAAAATCACATGGCTAGAAAGGATCTGGTAAAGAATCAACGAAGAACCTATGGCCTAACAAACAGGCAGATAGAAATGGAGTGGAACTGGATATAAGCTGAGGAGACCGCTGAGTAACATCACACACACCTGGCAAACCTTCGAGTGGAACCCAGATAGGAAACAATGAGTTGAGCGTCGGAGGGTAAAATGTAGGAGACCGTGTGAGGAGGAGATGAAAGTTTATAGGTAATCGTGAAGACAGCTAAAGAGTACGGCAGAGAACAGGAAAAAATGGAAATGTTCAGCTGAAGCCTTTTGTTCCACTCGGAACCCAAAGAAATAATAACAAAACATGTAGAAAAAAATGCATGAAAATCGTAATGTAGGTTTGACATTGGTTGTTTAGTTCGATATCATACAGCTTGATCCTTAGAGTATAGAAAAACTACAGAGAAAATCAGTTCCATATCCTTATCTCATAATTTAGAGCATACATTCAGCTTGTAAGTTTCATGACTACTGCTAGATGAATAACATACCGGATAATAATGAATAGACAGTTGATGTAGACGTAACAGATTCCAAGAGATTAAACAGTTGGCCAAACAGAGGTTCAATAAGATTTTGACACGGTAAAGCTCTATCCCAACCAACCGATCTTGAAACTGTTGACTCTTCACTAATGTTATATGAATTAGTTATAGGTAGAAGACCAACAGTAGAATAATGATTTACCAAGTTTTGAGCTGCAGCAATTTTAATCACATCTGATGAAGACCACTAAAATTGTTTGAAGAGAACAACCAACAATAAATACTTTTAAAAAAACATAGAGAAAAACTGTATACATATGCATACAAGTTAAAATCAACTGGCAGTAATTAGAATTAAGCACCGACGCTCGTAAAAATACGATAACCAATTATTGTGACAGATATGACCAACAACAGGAACTTGAATAGTGTGTCAAGCAAACAGCATCTCCCAATAAACTTTCTCATAAACGTGATGTAGGAGGTGACTGCTTTCTTTTTACTATCACACATAGTGAAAGATCTATTTCTGATAGAGGTAGGAGCACAGCCAGCGACTACACGAAATGTTTCGTCCTAGGATCCTCTCTCTGAATTGCTTTTACTTCTCTTAATCAGTTTACTTCAAACTTACTAGTGTTAAACAGTGTTTAGAATTCTTTGATGCACCTCTTTCTAGGTAAGGAGGGGAAATCAATCGACGAGGCTATGAAATTACATCGACTGAGATAGTTAGGACATGTGTCACGTATGCCTAGTCATCGCCTTCCTCGACAATGGGTAATGTTAGCTGACATAGGGTCAGGCTGAAAAAGAGCTAGCTAGCGGCAGTCAAACCAAAACATGCCACCAGTCAATGAAATCCACAACAGTTAGTTTAAGCTAGTCATGTAGGAAGGTGTAGACTTCCTGGTTGGGGTCCTCGGGACGGTGAAAACCAATGGCTGGCGACTGTTGGTGATATGGCTCAAAATCGTTCTCAATGGCTAGCGCAGATGCATCTACTCCCTGTGACTTATGATTTCCAATGAAACTATGTTGTTCTTGTTATTACTATTCCTTTGTCTCATACCTCTGTTTACTGTCTCTAATATGTATTTCTTCTACTTTCTTCTCTTGCTTTGTGTGCTACATGGAGTGTGGCGAATTGAACTGGCGCACATATGTGCAAAGTTCTATGTCGAAAACAGACAGACAGACTTCTTTCTGAACCAAATCGTATTTCATGCGTAGATTTACACTCATTCTCAGTTATATTTGTTGAGAGTGTACAAATCCCTCTAGTGTCTATCTTTAATTCTCCTTCTTCTGAGTATTTGTTTTGTTGATGGCAAATATTTGCTATCGTAGTCTGTGGTAGTATCTTATCTTGGCAGATTGCTGAGTAATACGTAGTCATCGCATACCGTATGTTCCATATATAGTTGAATCGAACATAGAAGCAAAAACTAATACACGTAATTAATTTAATTTTTTATTGTTGAGGAGCATACGAATCCAGGTTTCAACAAATTCAATTATTTTTCAATTCCTTAACGTTTCGTGTGGAACATAGGGCTTCAAGCTTGAACCGTGGTGTTACCTTTTTTACGGTATGACTTTGCTAGTTTCAAGAACAACCGTTCCTCTTTACGGGATTTTTTCCGTCTAAGTGAGATTTAAGAGTGCGTCGGCCTTTGGTCGAATCCCGCATCATGTGAGTATTCTACCCCGGAAACAAAGCTTTGCTCTTATAACCTTTACCGCACAACCACAGGATCTGAAAAGGAAATTATCGAAAAATATCTTCTTCGCTCACTAATCAGTATTTCAATTAGCAGTCATAATCATTTAGAAATGATGAAAACATGACTGGTGATTTAAGTCAATGTGTGACTTATTAAAATATGCACAGCTATCGGAACTTTATAGCAGTGCAGAACAAACGAATAAAGCAGTAAGACTTTAAACTAAGGCAAAAGAAGCCTAGTGGAGAAGATTATTAGCTCAATTAGATGGTTTTAATGGTGTTATGTCTTAACTGGATGGTTTAATTGCACTCGAAAAAAATTTATTATTCATTATGTCATATGATCATATATGAGGTCAACAAAACAATCAGTACTAACAGAATTGAGCACATTGAATAAGGAAATCTCTGTACAGACAGTGAATTACAGTTAAAATCATCAGGAATACTGGTCATTATTTATCATTTATGCAGAATCTGTGGCGCTCCCCCTACACCTTGAAGTCGGTGATGGAAATGTTGTTGAGAACAACAATCAACGCAACGTCACTTAAATCACTCACCTTAGAGAAAGCAAACTCAAGACATACAATAAAATATTCAAAACTCCATAGAGAGATAAGCATGAAACACATACCTGCATAATTCTGTTCACACTTAACCAAAAGTTCACAGTAGATAATGTAACCTCTGGTCCTAATTTTAGATAAATTACAAAAAGTAAGATGCTGTAAACCAGTTGAAAAGAGATAAACAATGATAATTGATAAATTCAACTCAAAAAGAAGTACTGCATTCAATGGCTCATAGGAATTCGCTGTTTTTTCAAACTTCTTGGATAGCCATAATTCTCGATGTAATTAATCTTTCACTTGGTATATCCTCTGTTCATTATATAGAGTGCTTTTGAATTTTATCTTTTCCCCTACCTTTACGTGTTACATGGAGTGTAAAAACTTAAACTGCTTTACGTGTGTGCAAAGTTCTGACATACTGAAACTTAATCAGTAACATACTACTTACAAAAAAATGCAAGCAAGTACATACTACTGATTGATTGAAATGAGTAACTTGTATACCACTCATCAAATCAACCAGTACTGGTGGTTAACCAGATTATCGAAGTAAGCTAAACACTAGACGGTCGTTCCACTCGTTTGAGGCTGAGCTCATTAGTGGTGCAGTACTCAGCTTAGAGAGGCGAATCAGTTCAAACCAGTCAATTTTTGACTATCTCTGTTTGGATAAACTTTGAATTACATTAAATTAAATTTAATTAAATAAAGTATAATTATATTTTAATAGTTTACATACGATGATAAGTTTTATTATTGGTAATATTTCGAGCAAAATTACTGCCCATGTTCACACCACTGTTGGAATTGTTTTATTATTTGCAAATCGACAACAAGAAAGATATGACATAAATGATTATTCAGTTTTTTCTCTTCAAAAAGAAACTTTTACCATTAGTGCATTTATCTACTTAATGTAGAACTTACCTATAATTTCACAAGGGAAAGAATCAGTTAGTAACTGATGATACGGCATTCGAATTCGACACATAGGGTGATGACTTCCACCTTTGGAGAATATAAAGCCCTGAAACAAACATCAAATAATTGAAGGTACAGTAAAAAAAGAGATATATATATATATATATATATATATATATATATAAGGTTCCAAGTGGAAAACAAGGCTTTGAAGACTAAGTAACAATGGTGTTTTTTTTAAGGGGTCGGGTGGCTAGTCTTACGCCCAACCCTCCCTTTCTACCGGGATTATTATTATTATTGTATCCTTTAATTCCTAGAGGAACATAGAGCTTCAGCTGCGCATCTCCATTGCCTTCTGTTTTCTGCCAACTTTTTCACCACGCTCCAAGTCTGCCCACATGCTTTCATCTCCTCTTCACATGACCTCCTCCAAGTCACCCTTGCACTGACGACCAACTCGCCGCCTCCCTTTCGGGTTCCACTCGAGCGATGGCTTGTCTAGTGATGTCGCTTGATGGTTTCCTCAGCGTATGGCCAATCCACCTCCATTTCTTCCTGCCTATTTGTTTCACAATCGGTTCCTGGTTGGTTCGCTCATTGCCAGAGATCCCTGTTTCTGATCTTTTCTGGACATCTGATCTTGAGTATTGAGCGAAGACAACTGTTAATGAAGGTCTGAACTTTGTTTGAGATGCTCTTTATGACTTGCCAAGTCTCTGATCCGCATAGCGGGCTAACGGAAGTTTGCCCAGTTATCTCAGTTGGTAGAGCATCAGAATTTTGACCTGAAGGTCGGGGGTTCGTTTTTTTGCGTCGCTGATTCAGCGGTAGAATGCTTGCCAGCCATGCACGTGGCTTCATTCCTGGATGGAGCACATCTTTACTTCCCTTAGTTGGTTGTAAGTCAGACGAATAGGGGAAGTCAGACATGAGGTTGACAACCTCACCCCGTAAAAAACTAGTGCTACCGAAATTTCAAAGCTGTAGGCGGAAGCCTATATTCCACTCAGAACTCAGAGGAATAAAAAAAATAGTAAAAAGTGAGGCTTAGGTAACATAACCTCGGGCCACGCGTATAGCTGACGAGCTTTCTGTCACCAACAACACCTACAAGTGTATGGTCCAACGAGGGAGAGGGCTCTCGACTGGTCGCGACACAAGATGAAACTACATGCTGGTCTTGTTTCGCAGTAGGCAAGGGATAGGTGTGTTCTGTTCTACCAAAAACCAATACTCAGTCAATGGGTGTACCATTATGTGAATGTCAAATAAAAGTGTAATAAAAATCATTAATGCAGTTCGATATTAGCACATTCTAATCCAACAGAAATCGTTATATCAGCAGAGAAGAAAGCTTTTCTGTCGTCCGTCATGCACCGAATATTCCAAAAAGTAGAAGCCTAAGTAGTTCGCTTAAAACAGCCGGAATTTTATTTACAAAAGAAACCAATTGAACAATTATTGCCACTCTGACATATCGTTGAATTTAGAAATTTATACATACGGTATTATTAAAAAGACGGTTGTAGCGAAGAAAATTCTCTTTTCGCCGAAGTCATCAACTAGACTGTACATTCGTGTATTTATACTACATGTACAAGAAAGTTCCAAAATTATTTCCCGTTAGAGGTAAGAATAATAAAATTATCAAGTGTAATAAACAGAAGATAGGTTAGTAGTGATACTATTCTAGAAATATTTCAGGTCAAAGGTCAAATTAAAAATTACAATGTGTAATAATCAGGAAGATCGGGTAAAAAAGACAATTACTAGAAAACTAGTTAGTTTGTCTAATTACGAGTTAAGGATGTAGTATTAACGAAATGGGTAAGAGGTTCGAACATATAACAAAAAAACAGTAACCAAATCTAATAATGCAGATAGGGATTTAAAAGGTAAATTTAACAGAAATAAACAGGAAGGTTGGATAAGAAAGGCAAAAGGTTAATCATTATTGTTGAGACTGACTTTTCATGATGGTCACGGTAGGGACAACGGTTGGACGTATTATTTTCTGTACTTGATGCATGATATGCGGTTTATTGTTATATTATTCATGCATAATATCGCTCACACATGTTTTGAACTGTGATCTACCAATTTTATCCAAAAAAACGCTTGTCAATAACAATTATTCTTTGCTTAATGATGATAACCAGTCTTATGAACTTTCACAGTGTACTATATACTGCATCACAACTTTTCATTGAATATGGCCTTCTGACCTGTATGTAGTATAAACACACTGTATCCTTCATTCATCATTAAATTTGTATTAAAAACAAAACAAAACAACTTTCTTAACTTAGCCTTAGTTATTCATTTATACACTGACACACACACACACACATACATAAAAATACACACCTCCTCCATTTTCTCTCACTGTTTCTGATATTATCATTCATTCATATGATCAGTCTGAATAGAATTCGATGTGAACATTAATCACACGTGTCGGTATTAAATGGTTGGAGGCAATCGGACACAGGAAGCCTTCGATCTAGGTTTTGTGCTACTTGGCATTCATCACTCAGCAAGGCGTATATCTGGAACCCTGAAGGAATTCATGTCCCTTTTGGGATTCGAACCCGCGTCACACAGTGCTGCAATCAGAGACGTTACCACTGAGCTATTAGGGCTCATAACTGACCTCCACAGTAGGTGTGTATTGGATATTTCTGATTGAACACCAGTCAGCAACTAGTGTAATGTGTCTAGTCCTACCTTCGGTGCAGACTGAATTCTATCAGTCAAGCTTGCAATGTGGCCACCATGCTAGCTGGTGGCTCGCCATTACGGTGCACTGTGAGTTGCTGATATTAGATACGCCTTGCTGATGAGTGCCAACTAGCACAAAACCTAGGCCCAAGGCTTCCTGTGGCCGATTGCCTCCAACCATCTAATACCAATATCTCACAGTGCACCGTAATGGGGAGCCACCAGCTAGCATGGTGGCCACATTGCAAGCTTGACTGATAGAATTCAGTCCGCACCGAAGATAGGACTAGACACATTACACTAGTTACTGACTAGTGTGCAATCAAAAAAATATTAATCACACATGTTTTTCGTTGTCATTCATGATCAGTTATTTTTTCATACTTAGTGTTAACAATCGAGCATATTTACATAGGCAAAAAATGTTGATGTCACAGATTTGATTTTATCAAAAACAATTATTTCCAAGATTTAGTTTGTAGCGTATTGATTTTATTTGAAGTTTGACCACAGAATGATATATTAGCTAGAGGACTCATGAAAAATCAAGGAGTTTTGAATCGCTGTTACCTCCTAGTTTAGGACTCATGGACAGTGTGCACTGACTGACCGAGATTCGGACTCAGGGTTTTTAGGTTAAGGGTCAAGTGGGTAGACTATTCAGTCACTGGAACTCAAATCAATGAACAGTTCATGAATTCTAACTTCTACCGATTCGTTAGTTTTAACGAAACCAACAGCCAATTGCATAGGCCAGTTATTTTTCCCCATTCCAGCCAGACCCGAAGGACACCACTGCTCACGACTTCTCATTAGAACTCCAGTCAACTTCATCCTATAGTCAGCCAGTCACTAGTGAGCGTTAGATTAATTTCCAGGAGTTAGTTTGAAGGGGATTTGATTTATTTCAATTTTGACAACGGACTTATTTTTAAACCCCAATTTATAACGCAATTAATTAAGATGATAAGGTTAAATAAAAAGAATTATCGCCAACTTACTTTACAGTCACCAGTAGAAATAGATTTGAATTCCGAATCACGAGGTGGACAGACTCTTCTATAGTAACGTAGATGATACAGTAGTTTGATTTGCTTGAATAAGTTGACAAAAAGGCAAACAATGTTATTTGGTGGATGATGACAGACGAAGTTGTAAGAACGGACTCACAATACAACAACAAATAATAAACAATGTTTCAAGTGTTATTTTGCAGGGGATTGATTGATTGATTTCAAGTTTGATCACGAAATGACCCACTTGGAGAACCTACTAGAAAACGCAGGGAGTATGGGAAAGTTGTTTCGTCTTGGTTTGGAACTCTTCATCAGTACACGCACACACATGAACCTACTACTATGAGTCGAACTCAGGAGATTTAGGTTACAAGACGAGTTCGTCGATCATTATTTATAGCCAGCGAAATCCAATGGCTCACCAATTTTAACCTTTGCTGATTTGCGATACTCAGAATAACCACCAGATAATGTCCAAGATGAGTGTTTGTCCTCACACTCAACTTGGTAGACCCCCGTGGTCATGACTTCGCACTGGATTGATTTTCAAGTGTTTGTATTCAAAATCATTTGAATTTCAAGTGCTGGGTTGTAGGGATTTTATTGGTTACAGAGAACCATTGGAAAACCTGCCAGGGAATACTGGAAAACTGTTTCGTCCTAAACTCTTCAGCAGTACGCGCCCATCGGGATTCGAACCCAGGACTTTCTGGTTACAAGGTGAGCTCGTAAACCATTATGTCATTGCGTCCCGATCCAATGGCCAGTGCATGAATTCTAACTTCTGCCAATTCACGACATAGCGCGACCCTAGCCAATGTATTCGGCAAGTGTCCTCACATCCGACCTGCTGCACCCTACTGGTCACGACTTCTCACTAGAACCCCAGGTAACTACCTACCTGAATAGGACCAGTCGCTAGTGAGCATCTGATTTTTGTTAGCTGACTGAAGCTATTAGTGTGAGTAGCCAATACAACCCGGCCAGTAGAATACATCATACAACTGAAAGAAACCCTCCCATATTCTAGCCATCATAGTGAAGAAAAACTTAATCATGTTTGAAGGGTGTATTGCAACCGTGTATAGTGCTTTAAGATTGTGAGATGTCACTGATATAGAAAGCCTTGATAGAAAGTCTATAAATAGTTTACTATTGAATACAAAGAAGATAATAATGATAATGATAATAGTAGTAATAGTAATAGTAAGACTAACTGTTTTTGTTATCATCCCCTTTCCGACACAAGCACGAATCCACGAGTATATGAAACTCAAACGTTCATAATCATACGGTGATGTACTGGCATAATATGAATGAATTAATTTAGCCAAATCCCTAAGTGATGATTGTGGATCATTGGATTGTTTCGCAGATCTAAATAATAACTTGAGTATTGTATGAGCACGAGATAAACACAGTTTCTGATAACGTCTTTCAAAAAAAAAGAAAAACGGTGGAGAAGTGTTGAAATGATGCATGAAAACGGAATAATCATTATTATTATCGTCATTATTAAACCACAAACTTGGTACATTATGGGTGGGCACCAAGAAATGAGTCACACAAAATCTCGTAGTTTGTTTTTCTTTTTGCAAACGCTGAGATACTGTTCGGATGCCCAGAACAAAGTAATACGGGGCCACACCTTAGGGAGCCACTCTCAGCCTTTGACTTGAAGTCTGATCCCCCAAGATAGTGGAGCAGCACCGGGACCTAAGTTTCCACGGCTACCGGTGAAAAAAAGCCCGATTCAAACGTTATTCAATCCATCCGGATGTATGTCACAGGTCTGGGTTTTTCATTTCTCCTATGAAGGTGATCTGCATCACCTTGCATACACTGGAATATTGAATCAACAAAACGACATAATCTAGCAATAGCACTACTCTATTTGTGCAGCAACCTTTCACCAAAATATAGTAGTACATACAAAGAAGCTGACCGATTTCTAAATGTACTAAATTATAATAACATCTTCAAGATACACTTCAATATCAAATTAGCCGTTAGAACAAACTCCTCTTTTTGAGTTTATTAGCCACCACCCATGGTGTTGTCTCAGTAATACAATTTGTTTCATCATCTTATATCCATGTGGCATCCGTTTTTTATTGCTTGAAAAATCGTATCTGTGTCAATGTAACTGATGTTGAAAGATTTCTCCAAGTACCAGGTTTCTACGAATTTCCCCAGTCTTTCTTTTTTAATGTTCTCTCTGTCTAAATAAGGTTTGTACAACTTTCCAGTTGAATTCGTGTGCACAGCTACTGTTTGGAGGAGTCATTAATATAAGCAGGTGGATATATCATGCCAGCTGGTAGTTGGTTGACAGTTTATGTTTAAGGATGAGAAGATGAAAAAGAGGAGGACACGTTCAGTTTAATCAGTACACGGTTTTCAGTAATCAATTTAACATTAATATTTAATTTCGACTAACATAAACTAAGCGATAAGTAAGATTTACTGACAACAGTTTCTAATTGGTAATTTTTTATTGCCAGTGTCTTTCAATCAAAATACCAAAACATCTGATGGAAATTAAACAGTATGCTTCAAGGATCGATAACAATTATGGATCAGAAATAATAAGTATGTAAAGATAGAGGATAAGAGCCTTTGAAGTTTATATACAGCGAAATTATATGTACACCTTATGCCCAAACCATCATCTGCACAGATCTTCCGTGTTATGCTACTTTCTCGTCTTCCTTCATATTGTGTTGTTTTGTCTTCCTTTTCACGTCTCCCATGTTTTCTGCAACACTGAATCTTTTGCTTTCTTCGATATCGAATCTATCTCATTTATATTTGATATATTTTATGCAGGAAAGTGAGTTTTTCACAACGGAAAACTCAGTGAGGCGTTTCGAGTAAACACAGGAGTCAGACAAGGCTGCTGGCTCATTATCACCAATGATATTCCTAATTGTGGTGGACTGACTGGATTATGCGTCAGACAGTGGGAAACGAGAAGACAGGAATATCCTGGACCGACGCGAAGAACCTAGAAGACCTGAATTTCACGCGTGGATGGTTTATGCGTGATGTCACACAAAATCGATGACTTACCAGCGAAAACCGACAAACTGGTCGAAGAAGCAGCCGGCGAAGACAGGACAGACTCCAGGTGAACATAGACAAGACGGAGGTTGTGAAAATAACCAACCAACAACAACAACATCCAGCGCCGATCACCATCAACGGGAGGGATTTCAAAGAGGTTATATCATTCATTTATCTTATCTAGGGAGCATTGTCTCAACTACAGCCAGTCGGAACGGACGAGGATGTCAAATCGGCCGAGAATCGGGAAGGCGAGCGAGAAACACATTCATCAACCTGAAATCAATCTGGAAATCTTCCTCACTCAGCCACCATCAACAACAAAATTCGGTAGGATTTTCAATACAAACGTGGTCAAGTCAGTCATTTCTTCTATACGGACCAGAAACTTGGCGGGCGGTCGGATCACAAAGAATATTTCCAACAGGTCACTGCAGACCTTCATCAACAATTGTCTTCGTTGGATCTATACTGAAGACCAGATGGCCGGGCCGGAAAGAATCACCAACAAGAAACTATGGGCACTAACAAACAAAACAAGAACCAATTGCTAACCAACAGATATGCAGGAGAAAGTGGAGATGGGTTGGATACTCGTGGTTGAGGAGGCCGGCCGCTGGGTGACATCGCGCGTGCGTCAGGCCTTCGAGTGGAACCAGGCCGAAAGGGAAGCGGTGAGTGGGTCGTCAGTGCAAGGGTGACATGGAGGAGATCGTGTGAAGTGAAGAGGAGTTGAAACAGTATGGACTAACTAACATGGATTCAGGTGAAAAGTACAGCAGAAGGAAGACAGGAGTGGCAAGTGGAGACGTGCAGTTGAAGCCCTATATTCCACTAGGAACCCAAGGGAATAATAATAATAATAACAATAATGCAGAAGAAACGTGTATGTTTATTGACTACTGATACATTTTATCAGTAGTACACGCCACAAGCATACATTTTAAAGCATTATTATGTACTTACATGAAACGTTGTAGTTTAGAATTATTCATTGAATCTGTAGATACAGACAAAGATTGATCACTATTCTCATGAATAAGTGTTTCAAAGTGAGGAATAGAATTCACACTAGTTTCATAAGATGTTCGAAGTAAAGCTTTTAAGTGTCGCAGTAAATATTCTTTTAATGGTATATTGAAATCTTTTGAAAATTTGATAATCAATTCAAGTGAAGGTAGAGATCGTTCAATACATGAATTCGGTTTTGGTAGTGCTAATTTACTGTGTGTATCACTAGGTAATAGATAAGCAGACTTCTCTTTCCATGAGGGAATCATACGACATAGTTTATCAAGTATTCCCTCCAGTAAGGTGTTCTCCATTCCATTCATCATTATACGACTGAAATCCAACTGAAAATGAAGGAAATAGATGGGAGAGAGAGAGAGCGAAAGAGAAAAGAAAATCGGTTGTTAATACAAAACGCTTCATTTAATTACTGGTACTTTGACATCAGTGAGTGATATCGTAATGTCAATGGGATTAGTCAAAGACAAGTCAAGCATGGCATAAGTTTTGCGCGTAGGGTACGCCACTGTAACTGTTGTTAAAACAAGTGAATATTAGTGCATAAACGATCATACTTCTTTTCAATGATTTTTTATAACCAATTACTACATTGATATTATTTACCAAAACGATCACCGCATTGAATCTACATTGACTAGCTTACTAATTGCTTACACCACTAGACTTGTGACAACAGAAGACAAGGGACGGCAACAGATCGTTTTATTACGGAAATCAACACGTATTTATATATATTTCCTACACATTATTATAGCTTATGCATGTAGACAAACGCAGTCTTCTGATTGGTTGTTTCTCGGAAGTTTAGCAGACAAACGCAGGCTTCTGATTGGTTGTGGAGCCATATATTTGTGAATCTTATTTGCCCATGTTAAGTTTGTTGTGATTGGTTGTTGAATCAGCCTTGTTCATATTTTCTCACGGGCAATATTAGTGACCTAGACATTGACGTAGATTAATGTCTACCAATTGGCTAGCAGCCTGCTCTCACCACAGACTACTTAAATTCCCATCGAGAAAATAATGAATCTACTCTACTCAGTTGTTTTGTTTTAACCTCTTAGTTATGTCTTTGCATAGTAACATGAACTAACGAAATTTTTCAACTGACGCCCAACCTAATACAGTGCACATTCAGATCAAAAAACTGTTGGAAAAAATGTTATAAATGACTGAATCTTTTGTTTCAGATCGAATGACGTTGTGTAACACGATATACTTGTTGATTATTGGATGATTAGAGTCAATTGGCAGGAAGCTTTGGACGTAGGTTTCGTGATAGTTGGTAGTCGTCTGCAATCTTGAAGGAACTCAGGTCCCTCCGCCGCTCAGAGATTCGAACCCACATCACACAGTGCTGTATACTCATAGACAATATCACTAGGCTGATTCGGCATGCGATTGCAAACTTGACTGCACCAAAAGAAAGCACTAGACAAACTGCACTAGTTACTAACTAGTATCCAATCAAAAGCATACGATATACTGTCGGTGAATATTTTACTTCAAGACTACATATATATGACACAACTATCAACCAATCAGCAAACGACCTTGAACAGACCAATCACATTAAACAGGTGTATATGATGAATAGAAACGTATATTTATAGAAAAAAGCATAAGAAAGGATAAAACGGTTACAAGGGGTATCTTTCTCGAACATGTGAGTGAAACATCTCCCAGTTTAGCATGTGACTGTCCGTGGAGAAGTCACACCACATCCTGTACTTATATTCATCTGAATGGCTATAAATGAAGTCCTTTGGAGGTCCATTTATAGTCCTTATCCTGTTTTTCAAGCGGCCCCAAAAACCTTCAATGGAATTCGTATGAGTCCTCGCAACGGGATCCACCCAGCAAACAAGTGATTTTCTCCATTTTCCACGAAGCAATATCTCTGGAATGCTGGTACCAATAAACTGTTGAGACGAGACTATTCTCAGTCTCGGCAGCTGTTGCTCTCACCGGCTGTTTCAACGCCCAGTAGTTGCAGATATACAAAATCTGGGTAAGGGAGAGATGCGACCTAGTGAAAAAAGTTCCTACGAAATATTAAAATTATCAGCTTACCCTCTCTAATGGTAGCACGCTTCAAACACGTAGCACAACGATGAACAAACCCATCAGTTGATCTGCTATAGCCTTTTAAAGTCATGATACCAAAACACGAACAAGTTCGCTCCTTCTGGAACAACCCTAAATCTAGGCAATACTGGAAAACACTGTCCTCCTCGAATTGCAACCGTAACCTTGTAAGGTCACGCATTAGAAATGAATCAAGCGCTCTGCAACATTGATCTACGTTCGTGAATCTCATTGGATAATTCGCTGATTAGTAGTTAGTGGTGTCGAAAGTTTAACTTCGCCATATATATTTACACAAAAATAATAAGGCCCCTACAATATTTTCCCGCCACCTAAATTTTAGACAAGTGAAAACGTTTTTATTCATACAATTGAACTGAATTAAACACATGTAATATATGCATACGTACTTTATATGGTTTCAGAAGAATATCCCAAGTCCACATTTTAGCCATATTTTGACTTAGAGGCAGTAGCTCTAATCCAAATCTCAGGGTTATTTGAGAAAACATAAATATAATATTAGCCAACGCCTGTTCAGACAAGAGAACGGAAAGAAAAACAGTAAAAACTCACTATGAATCACCTCATTATGCATTATGTAACAAAAAATTTTTTTAAAAGAAGCTAAATTCAAAAATACTATCATTTGCATATTAATTATTGTTATTATAGCAAAGCAAAAGAGATTAGAAGACAAGGTAGAGAATAATCATGAGGGTTTAATCGATCTGGAATATTACAAGAAGTGCATGCATCTGCACTATTAAGAAGGTTTTTGGGTCATATCATCACTAATATTCTCCATTTATTGGTTCTTAAGCAACCTAGGAACTAGCCATCGTCTTCCTCAACAATGGGCAATGTTAGCTGACATTGGATGGATCAGGTTGGAAAAGATTTAGTGATGGTCAAAACACAACATTGATATGTATTCACATGATGTGTGTGTTTGTTTTTGACAGTCTATTATATTTTGCTATGTGTAGATGGATCGATATTCCATTATAATTGACAATATGTTTTTGTCTGTCTACTAACTAAATAAACACGTATGACCTTGTTGTCACATGACCTACAACCAATCATGTTAAGACTGGCTATTTATTGGTTCATGTGTATTCACCATTTTCATATATACTTTTGTATTAGACACTCGTACCATTCCACTCACAAACTTGTGAGTGGAAAATACAAGTATCATCGTAAACCTGGTGGTCTTCTGATTTCCCTCTCTTCTGCGTCAGGACTATTAACTACTCGACGAGTACATAACATAATTGGCGACGGGGAAAACTCTAATAACTCACTCAGCAGCAGTACATGACGAACATGGCCTCATCAGTCAATGAAATCCACCACAGTTCATTTAAGCAAGTCGCGTAGGGAGGTGAAGACTTCTTGGTTGGGGACTTCGGGATGGTAAGAAATAATGAAAGCTAGAGACAATTAATGATATGCTTGAAAACCCCTATTTAGTCATATGAAAAAGAGAAAACGTTCAGCGAAGAGACCCTTTTCGGCGAATTCATTCACATAGCTGTACGATCGCATTTATATATAATTATTTGTGTGTGTGTGTACATGAGGTTTGTCAAGTTTAGATAATTGATTAGGTAATAAAAGAATGATCTAATATGGAAACAAGGTTAATTGGACAGCAACTAAATTTTAAAGCTTGGATTCAAGGGAGTTCAGTCCTGTAGCATTATTTTACATTTTACAGAAGTGAATCACATACCAAACACTCAAAGATTTCTGCTCAGCATGTTCAGAAGCCTTCGCGTTTTGTCAGAGTCTTTAACCGGACTGTACCCTGGTTACAAGTCAATCCCAAAGTTACTACATTTGACTAGGGTTACCTCTACGCCTATGATGGAATTCAACAAAAATGGATACCACTAATTGTCTTTCCTTCAGAGCACAACTCTCCATAAGTTCTTACAGAGCTTTATGAGTTAAAGTAGAGCCTTTCGAATAGTGCTACATACATTCTCGATAAGGCTGCCTTTCCAGCCAGACATTGTCACGGCATCTTCCTCCTCCTGACGGTGTAAAATGCGACTTTCAGATGAAGAAACATTGTGAACGTCGGACACCAATAAGTGTAGGATGCAAATGCTATTGATTATAAACATGTACTTCATCTTTAAAAAAACCTAGATGAAACTAGATATTTAGTGATCAGCTATCATTTCCACGAGTTTTCCAGACTTTAAATTTAATACCCATTATAGAAAAAAAAATTATCGTCATTGATCAAAAGTCGCAAACATATCACACTACTAGATGAAAAACAGTTAGTGAAATCGTTAAACTCACCTTAACCTTTTTAGGCGTACGCTTACTGTGAGCAACAACATCACGAACAATGGAGTCAGCTTCATCAATAGGCAAAGCAAGGGATAAGCATAAGGCTAGAGATTGATCTAAGTATTTTCCATCAACTGGATTTAAAACTGACTTTAAACTGGATGATAAACATTTGACGCATAGATTTAGACATTTAGTAATGGTATCATCATTGATTCTTTTACCAGTGAAGTCCTGTAAAATAATAATACGTGTAGTAAGAAGATAAATGCACTGAGATAACATAAATACAAAGTGAAAATCTAACAGACAGACAGTAGAAGACTTTTATTCCCGGTGATAACCTAATCAACAATTCAACATCGTTGCTCAAAGGATGTACACAACTTTGGATTGAGGATTCAGAAGTAGCCGTTTCGAATCATACCACAGTCCAAATTTCTATTTCTCTTAAAATCATGCATTTCAGCCAAGTCTGTCCAAAAGAGTCTCTCACACTATCAATTAACTAATCTATTTTGTCTAGAATCATATTGTTAAATTTGAAAATAGTCAGCTGTCTGTAACGAATTAATCCAACCAGTTTGACTAATTAAGATTCGTTACAGCCAGAACGTATTGCTCAACAAATATTACGAAGAAAAAGACGATGGATTGGACACACAATGAGGAGGACGTTAGGTGACATTACCTGCCCACCACGTCACCACTCAAGTGGATGAAGTGGAGGAGGTGGAAACTTATGATCAGTTATGAGGCCATCTGAAGAGGACTGTTGAGAACAAGACGAAATAGAGATGTGCTGTTGAAGCCTTTTGTTCCACTTGGAACCAGGGAGAATAATAAAAATAAAAGTAAATTTTTAGAGGGGTAGCGGTTAACACATTTGCGTGAAAGAATAACTTATTGATACTAATAGTACCACAAATAGATATAAACATACTTAATAGGATTATGTATAATATCGCTACGGTCTAATCCACGAATTTGTGGAATGCTTTAATTTGATCAGCCTTAGTCATTTTCGATAGGCATAAAACACCAAATACTGTCATCAATATAACAAAAATTTTCATTTAGAAATTTAGAAAGCGAAAAAAAGCGTCGAATTATGAGGTTACCTACTACTAGGACCAATTCTAGCTGACAGTTTCCTCGTAAATTTAGAGAATAGACCTTTGCGAGGTGTAATTAGTGAACTAGAATTCCATTGTCATTTCATGAAGAAACATATTTCTGGTTTATGGAAATTGAGAATGAGGCTTGGAATATTCTTGACAAATTGAATGATGTGTATCGTGCAATAAATTTTCATTCCTAGACATGCTTATGACTAGGAGAGAAGACAGTACAACTGGTCAACAGTGTACTGATTTTTTGAGATCCGTATCTTTGAAATTATAACTCAATTTAGTAAAGTATTTAGTTCACAGGGCCAGAATAATCTGCTATAATGACTGTCTTAATAAACAACTTAAGATTATTAGATAATTACTGAGTGCAAACGGATATTCAGAAAAGCTTATTGATGAAAATTAGAGTTTTACATGAAGCTCGACCGATAGATGCTACCTTGACGTGGTGGTCGGGCTTGCACATCGCGATGACCCAACAAGCTGCACTGGCTGAAATCAATGTTTCTGCAGGTCCTACCATGCCATGAAGGTTGTTAGAATAGCGATTAGACTAAAAGTAGTTACCGACATTGTGTATCATTCTTACACTATGCTGGGGGTCTGAGGGCGAAGTCGTACTGCTGGGGAACAGGGGTGTAACAACAGTAAGGTGTTTCCTTTCAGATGACCAGCATGTCAGCTATGCTGTCTCTCCACCCCGGAGAGGGGGGGGTTAGAAAACGTCGACCCCAAAAATTGTACATCCTGACTTATCCTAGTGTGGTTCATAACCGGCGGTAAGTTTACTAATACGGAACCAATTCCAGAAACCAGTTCATACAGGCCGCGTGTGACAGGCCTCAAGCAGTTGTCCTCTGGGCTCTGCGGTCACGCAACATTAACCCTCTTTCTGTTTCAGGTACCCGAAGTATCAACCAACTTCCACGGTGTGGGCAGGAGGGAAGTAACAACCGCCCACACACTTCCAAGAGCACACGAAGACTTCCTGAGCATCATTCTCCTTTACGTGAAGACAAGCTGACAGTATCTCTATATCTTAGAAGAATTCATTGTTTCTAAGGCTACAATACCTTGGTGATAAAATCAATGAAATAATAACAACGCTTATAATACACAGTAGAAACACCCTTCAATTTACCAGAAGATCACTAAATCTTTTCAAAAACACTTCAATTTTACTTCGGAGAATGAAGGATTAACTATCGAATTCCGTCTTCTCATATGTGTCCGCCAGAAGCAGAAGTTGTCGAAGGAAATATTGTTTACTCAATCTTTTCTTGTATTCTAGACACTCTTGAAATAACATCCAGCCAGTCGTGTCCAAAGAAAAATAGTATGAATAAAAACTGAGTGAAGTAGTTGTGTATCATAAAAGTGTATTCAATGTTAGTTAACCAAATAACACTTTTCATGAACAACTTATCACCTACAGTATACATTCTGCTAATCAGTCCGCTACGTCCTCCTTTATGGCTGTGAGCAAGATATGGTCAGTGAGAGTAGAAGACATGAAAATGCTGGCTCCCTGCTTTGGATCATAGGTGTCTGTGCTCTATCTACCATGTCAGATGGTATAACAAGGTGAGCAATATTGAGGCTAGGCTTCGGTCGAGTGATAGGTAAGGAGGGGAAATCAATAGATGAGGCTGTGAAGTTACACCGATTGAGATGGTCAGGACACGTGTTACGCCTATCTAGCCTAGCCATCGCCTCCCTCGAAAATGAGCAATGTTAGCTGAAATACGATGGATCAGGTTGGAAAAGAGTGAGCTAATGGTGGTCAAACCAAAACATGGTCTCATCAGTCAACGAGATTCACAACAGTTAGTTTAAGCCAGTCAGACACACAGAGGTATAGACTTCCTGGTTGCAGTCCTCGGGATGGTAAACACCGATGAAAGCTGGAGACAATTGAAGATATGACTCAAAATCGTTCTCAATGAATAGGGCAGATGCATTCACTCCTTGTGATTTATAATATCCAATAAAACTATGTGGTATTCAAGTATTAGTTCTTCCATATCATCATTCTTTTTCTTCATATTTCTATTTATTACATCTGTTTTGGATCTCTCTCTACTCCCTTCTGTTGCTTTGTGTGATACATGGAGGCACATATGTGGCAACTCGAACTGCTGTACATTGGTGGAAAGTTCTAGGTTGAGAAACCAGTCAGACAGACAGTATACATTCAAAGTAAGAAAACATAGTAGAACAAAACTTACAATAATAAACGAATCTGACCACATATTTTGTATAACACTTGACTGGAAAAGATTCAGAATACCGATTAACAGACTATGAGCACCAGTTAAGTATAAACCAAATTCTGATGACCAATTTGAAGCGATAGCCATACCATCTTCTAGTAATCGATGGATAAGAACTTTATATTCATTCTTTTTTAGCTGTTCCTCTTCATCATTTTCTTTTCCTTTTTCTTCTTCTTTTCCTTCTCCTTCTCCTCCACCTGCTTCTTCTTTTCCATTGTTATCTAAATATGGAAAAACAAAAATTTGTTGATATAATGCTAACACTTAATTTCATATATAATTAATTAACAAAGAACATACAGATTCGTTGAATTTTATAGGAATTGAACTCAGTAGACACACACACACACACACACACACACACACACAAACATTTAGATCTATTTTATTTTACTAACACATTCATGCATTGAAGTATCTTTTAAAGATCTTTTTGCACTTTTTCTCATATCTGAACTCAGAATAACAGTTGCATGACTCCTTTTCAATAACAACATCAACAACCTATCTGATAGGACGAAGTAAGTAAGCTAGTTCATTATGGAATTAAAAACAACCTACAAGTGGTTCAGATTAAAATGCATTCTTATTATTATTGGTGTTCCCTTGGGTTCCTAGTGGAATATAGGGCTTCAACTGCACGTCTCCACTTGCCACTCCTGTCTTCCTTCTGCTGTACTTTTCACCTGAATCCATGTTAGTTAGTCCATACTGTTTCAACTCCTCTTCACTTCACACGATCTCCTCCATGTCACCCTTGCACTGACGACCCACTCACCGCCTCCCTTTCGGCCTGGTTCCACTCGAAGGCCTGACGCACGCGCGATGTCACCCAGCGGCCGGCCTCCTCAACCACGAGTGTCCAACCCATCTCCACTTTCTCCTGCATATCTGTTGGTTAGCAATTGGTTCTTGTTTTGTTTGTTAGTGCCCATAGTTTCTTGTTGGTGATTCTTTCCGGCCCGGCCATCTGGTCTTCAGTATAGATCCAACGAAGACAGTTGTTGGTTCTGTCTGTCTCTGTCCGTCTGTCTGTTTTCGACATAGAACTTTGCACAAATGTGCGGAAGTTCAAGTCGCCACATTCCATGTAGCACCCGAAGCAAGAGAAGAAAGTACAAGAAAAGCATAATAAAAAC
Source organism: Trichobilharzia regenti (assembly GCA_944472135.2). NCBI lineage: Eukaryota > Metazoa > Platyhelminthes > Trematoda > Strigeidida > Schistosomatidae > Trichobilharzia > Trichobilharzia regenti. The sequence goes on from OX235262.1 coordinate 135,209,101, forward strand.
AGTAAACAGAGGTGTGAGACAAAGGAGTAATAAAGAAAAACAAAACAGTTTCATTGGAGATCATAAGTCACAAGGAGTGGATGCATCTGCGCCACTGAGAATGATTTTGAGCCATGTCACCAATTGTTTCCAACCAGTTGTTGGTTGATAAAGGTCTGCAACAGGCTGTTCGAAATATTCTTTGTGATCCGACCGCCCGCCAAGTTTCTGATCCGTATAGAAGAAATGACTGACTTGACCACGTTTGTATTGAAAATCCTACCGAATTTTGTTGTTGATGGTGGCTGAGTGAGGAAGATTTCCAGATTGATTTCAGGTTGATGAATGTGTTTCTCGCTCGCCTTCCCGATTCTCGGCCGATTTGACATCCTCGTCCGTTCCGACTGGCTGTAGTTGAGACAATGCTCCCTAGATAAGATAAATGAATGATATAACCTCTTTGAAATCCCTCCCGTTGATGGTGATTGGCGCTGGATGTTGTTGTTGTTGGTTGGTTATTTTCACAACCTCCGTCTTGTCTGTGTTCACCTGGAGTCTGTCCTGTCTTCGCCGGCTGCTTCTTCGACCAGTTTGTCGGTTTTCGCTGGTAAGTCATCGATTTTGTGTGACATCACGCATAAACCATCCACGCGTGAAATTCAGGTCTTCTAGGTTCTTCGCGTCGGTCCAGGATATTCCTGTCTTCTCGTTTCCCACTGTCTGACGCATAATCCAGTCAGTCCACCACAATTAGGAATATCATTGGTGATAATGAGCCAGCAGCCTTGTCTGACTCCTGTGTTTACTCGAAACGCCTCACTGAGTTTTCTGTTGTGGATTACTTGACATGTGCGGTTGTCGTGCAGCTGTTGAATAAGGTTGATGAATATTTGGGGTGCGCCGTAGTATTTTTTATTTTTGATTACAGCTTGATTCCACACTGTATTTTTGGCACAAGTATGGAATTTTCAGCGTGGATATCGGTAGCCCAAATTTCGCAGGCCGACCACAGATATCATGTGTGCGTCGGCGAGGGCTCGAACCCCGGACCATGTGAATGGTTGGCGAGAGTTCTAACCACTGTGCCACCGACGCACGAGTAATTTCCAAATTACTTCGCGATCAACGCTGTCGAAGACCTTCTCAAAGTCTATAAAGTTGAGGTAGAGGTTTGATTGTTATTCCATGCTTTGTTCGATGATGATGCGTAGTGTTGCAATTTGGTCAGTACATGATTTGCCTTTCCTGAATCCAGCTTGTTCTGGTCGGAGTTCTGTCTCCAGTGCGTCCTTTAATCTCTCCAGGATGATGCGACTCAGGATTTTACTTGGCGTCGACAGGAGCATGATTCCCCGCCAGTTCTTGCAGAGTCCTAAGTCGCCCTTTTTTATTAAAATGCATACGGGTAGTAAACTCCACAAACTTAAAGTGTTAATCGGAAATCCAGGGTTTGGTTCCCGGCCAACGCACACCGAAACTTCGCCTAACCGGTAGTAAGTCTGACAGTAAGAGAAGGCGGGGAGTGATGTTAGCAACACACACCTAGTAAGAAATAAACCCCACGGGTACAGTAATAATTTGAAGTTGTATATTCTGCACGGAACATAGAGGAATAAAATAATAATCCTTACTACAATGAAACAATAATAACTGCAGAAAACTTACTAATTCTATTGCTACTATCACACGAATTAAACGGAATAAAGCATTCCAATAAAGATGAAAGCCATTTCAAACATTTGGAAAACTGACTTGAATGTATTCTAGAGCGGAGAATATCCTTAGTCGTTTGTTCATGATAAACAGATGTATAGAATACACACTCCAGTAGATCCTTATCACGCATTTCTAACTTCTGTTGCGTGAAAAAAGAGAGAAGAAAACAGGGAAAATCAATAAGCAATATGTATAATAATTACTAATTGTTAATGAAATGAGTGTAAACAGTGAAAGAAATAATGACATCTTTATTCTGGATGGTATTTATAAAATGTATAGAATTTTCAAAGGAGTTTATCGCATGATATTTCTCTTCATACAATATCTTCAAGTATAGTATTAACTGAAAATATATCCTGTAACACAAAGCTTTCTGACCTGAGGCACAAACCATTCCATTATATCTGATTTGCCTCCTACAACAAATCCACGATATCTAGTTGAAAGCAAATTGTAAGATGTTCAGAACTATGCAGATGATCTGGCTGTTTCGCTTCCCATTAAGTCTCAGTCAGACTGTTTCAAATGAAATAGCTTCCTGTCGGACATCAGTCAGTGGTCAAAACTAAATGGTCTCATGCTGAATCCCTCAAAATGCCAGACTATTGACTTCTCATTTAGGCATAAACGAGATTTACAAACTTTAGTAAGTACTCATGAAGACTGTAGTATTGAGGGGACTAAAATTAAAACTAAGTCTAATGCAAAATATCTCGGACTAGTTCTATCTTCTGACCTTACATGGTTATCTCATATCCAAACGATTTCTAAGAAAGTGTTCCATCTAACCTACTACATTAAGAAACTTGGACTATCTGGAATTACCCAGTCTCTACTTTCACAATTTGTCAACTCTCGTATCTTATCTATTCTACTTTACTGCTCCCCATTAGTCTTTCCTTGGCTACTGAAAAAGGACTATACCATCCTGAGAAGGATGTTGAAGGTAGTTAGTAGGACTAGTGGTGTAAAACTCAGTCAGCTTATCACTACATCAGTAGCAAGGCATCTGAATACATGCGAAAAATGGTCTAAAACCACACTCTCCGACCCCCAACACCCCCTCTATTTCCAACTCTCTCTTTGTATCTCATCAGGTAGAATCAGAAATCAGTACAAAATAATATATGCTCATATAACCAAATGTAGGAACTCAACAATACCCTATTAGGTCTGTGTTCTAAGCGACAGAGACAATGCTAAGCGCGAAACCTATGATTTGCTTTGTTGTTAATAACATAATCTTAGGCCCTTTTATTTCCTATCTTATTTGTATTCTATAGTAAACACCTTCTTAAACATACTTAGCTACCTAAAATTATTAACATTGGCTTAATTTTTTATACTTTATTCTATTCCCTTTTTTCTGTATCTACTGGTCCCGACTATATTAGCACTATGAGTATTACAAAATTGTCCTGTCATTAACCTTCATGTAACATTAGTTTTGTGATTCTTTTTTGGTCGGCAATATTAACTGACAATCTTGGTTGTGAACGCCGTTATCACCATCCTAAAATTTTTGTATTATGCATGATTTCTCACACTACCACTACAAACACTGCATTAGAGCTGACAAGAAAAAACCCTGGAATGTTTATTTTGTGATTGTTTAGAGTTGTTCAATCAAATTAACTGATCATGGCGATAAACATTCTTAATATCATTTCATAACTTCTTTTATGATTATAGCTTTACTGTTCACCACGCATAAACATATCACAGCTTCCATTACCCAATACTGAGATATTATTTATTATGTTGTTTATTTTCCATCCTACTTCTTAGCATTTTTTCGCTATTTTGTGTTTTTTTGTTGTTGTTTTTTATATTTATATTTTGAAATACTCCTTTTAAATGTTTGATAAAATTAGATACAATATTGTAGATAAGTGCTGAAAATTCCACACTGTACCACTAATACTGTTTCCGGGAAAAAGCAAATGATTATTATTATTATTATTATTATTAAAAAGTACATTTTGAGACCCAAGGGCATAACTGAAGAACAGTTGTCTCATGTATTGAAAGCTGCGTTGTTAGCTGAAAAACACAGTCTTCTGATTGGTTGTTTCTCACTGAAAGTTAATCTTTCATCTCTTTGTGGGTGTTTCTTGAATGTCAGATCATCTATCTGCTAATTGTATCTGCCTACGCAAAGTCAGCTGTCAGTCTGTGTTCCTATTTTCACATGACTAATATTTGGGACATAAACATTGACGTAAATTACTGTCTACCAATTTGGCTAGCACCCAGCTCTCACCACAATGTCACCTCAACGAAAGACATAATAATTCTGAAATCAATTGTAATGAACGCTAATCGAAATGCATTGAACCTCCCACAGTATTAAAATAAATCTAGGGCTACAATTAATAGCTTAAACCAACCTAATCCACTTCATGTTAACCAAGAAAGCGTATAAACAGCCAGCGGATACTTTATGTGTTTTAGTGGGTACGCATGTGAACAGGCTCAGAGAGCAGTTTGCGCTCATTCATTGTGCTATTAACACGCACACACACACAATCTGAATCTGTCGATTAGACATACCAGTCAGATAAATTCTACGGTGTTTTTCTTCCTAAACAACGTCGGTTTTTTATTTTATTCAAATACATTATCCATCAGAACACTACTAAACAATTGAGTCTTTTTTGAGTGTGCTTTTTTATCAGTACTTACAAGTCAGATAGAGCACCGATTGATTGGGTAATTAGGCATTCTATGTTTAGTAAGGATGATGTAGTATGTAGCCAATCAATAGAACGACCAGTACTTACCTACTAGAGTCATGCGACCGGAGCAAACGTCTATTCAACACTAGTGAAAACTACTGTATCAATAAAATCAGTTTATCTACTCAAAATGACATTATTCAGATTGAATCTCTATAAAATTCCAGGGTTGGGGTATCTCTATATACCATAGAAAACAATAAGTCCACAGAGCAGTATAAGCACAGATAAGTAAAGTAGAGAATCATACAACTGAAATGCTGTGCTCCGAATAAAGAACGCAATTTGGAGTTTTAAAACTAACGTTAAGTCAGTCGGTGGTTTCGTATGAGAGAGAAACTTGGCGCATCACGAAAAGCATTTCTAGCAAATTAATGCAGAATTTTATCAACAGCTGCCTTCTTTGAATACTGAAGATCGGGTGGGCCGAAGGAATTACTGACAAGAGCTTACTGGTCAACAAATATTTCGAACAAAATGAAGATGGAGTGATCACACGATGAGGAGACTGTTGAGTGACATCGCCCACCACGTCATCACTCAAGTAGAACTCGAATGAGAAACGACAAGTTGGATGTGTGTCAGGGGGTCACATGGATGAGATGGGACCTTATGAGTAATTATGAGGCCAACTGAAGAGGACTGTAGAGTACAGGAAGAGACAGATATATACTTTTGAAGCCCTATGTTCCATTCGGAACCCAAGGGAATAATAAAGTAGCACAACTCGAATATAATTATAATACCTTAGAGAACCAATGTCACTAATTCGCCTTCCACAAGCAACCACACAGAGAACAGAGACCAGTTCAACAAAGGGATAGCATTGAGTTAATGGAGAAGATTTGTAGCTCAGAAGGATGATTTTGATTTAATAGCGTTCTTTGAGTTGGTTGATTTAATTGTGGAGCTTTTGTTTTACCCCTTATTGACATCATCAGTACAGGTTTTAGTATGATTTGAACTTATTTGAATTCTCCATGAAGGACATACTTGTATCTCCTGGAAACCACTTTCGTGACTGATTGCTCATTTACATCTCTATTGATCATTTTTTTTTTGACTTAAGATTTGAAGCTTATTGTCAAGTGATTGATTTTTTATTAGTTAGTAAATATAATCTATAGTGATGTGCTTCCGAATCGTCAATTCTCCTGAGTAACAGGCTTCTACAAATCCCCTGGCTTTTTCGTTGTGTCCTCTGTTAAAAATTTCTACATAATCTCAATTAAACTGGTATACGTAATTATCTGCGTGTATTGATATGAGAGCATATTAATCGAGTCTTTTCAAAGCTAATTTATGTTCTTGGATTTAGACATGAAGGGGATACCCACTTTGATCGATCAATTGTTAATCACACTCCAAGTAATTTATCTTGTAAATGATGTTAATCTTATCTTCTTTTTCTGTTGAATCTTTTAGTTTGCACAATATCGAATGAGGTGATTGTGTCGGCTCGTGTGTTATGTTTATTTCAAAGCATATTAGTATTCTAGCTATTATTTCAGAGATAAACTGTATATATGATAGAGCGAACTTTTTTATGCTCTTTGATGATGGTTTTTTGTTGGTATTATGACTTGAGTTTAAACACTTCTTGATGAAATTGTGTGGGTATTCATACTTTTTGAAGACACCAACCCAGTTACCTACAAAAGAAACTGTGTGCGAACATTGTTTAAAAGAGTCCGGATGCACTGTAGCACTGCGGTGCTGAAAAAAAATACTAACTGTTTGTGGTGAGAGCTTGGTGCTAGCCAAATTGGTAGACATTAACTTACGTCAATGTTTATGTTCTAAATATCGGTCGTGAGAAACATGTGAACAAAGACTTTGGGTAGGTGGATACAGTTAGCATATAGGTGATCTGATATTCAAGAAAAAGCCATAAAGAGATGAAAGATGAACTTTCAGTGAGAAACAACCAATCAGAAGACTGTGTTTTTCTGCTAACAATAATTTATAATAATGTACATGGAAATATATAAATGTGTTGATTTCCTTAATAAACGATCTGTTTCCTGGCCTTTGTCTTCTGTTGCTACAGTATGAATATATTGATATGTATTCCTTCTGCCATGATTATGAATTAAGATTCCTTTCACTGTTAACCGACAGTCAATTACGTGATTACAGACCCGATCACCAGTTGACATCAGTTAAAGAACTACTGGAGAACCTGGGATTACTGTACAGCTATCTCCTTCTTGTTTGAGGCTCTCTAACAGTATGCATCCACTGCGTGTCAAACTCAGGACCTCCTGATTACCAGGTAAGTTCGTAGACCACTTAGCCACTAAGACCTAAACCAACGGTCTATGAATTGCAACTTCTTTTAAATGACTATATATATATATATTGAAACCATAATTTTTCTCTTACGTGATTTGGTGGACCCCGCCGCTTACGAATGGAGTTCTACTGAGAACCCCTAACCACAGAGGTCCACTAAGTCAGGTAAGAGAACAGTTATTCGCTTATGACATTGGCTGGCGGTTGCGCTATATATATCTCTATTCGGAAAAGTTAGAAATCATGAAACATTGGATCGGGCTCGAGTGGCGGACTCGCCTGGTAATCAGGAGATCCTGAGTTCGACCCTCCGTGGGTGCGTACTCTTGGACAGTCACAAACTAGGATGAGCCAGCTGTCCAGTACTCGCAGGTTTCCCAATGGTTCTCCAACTGATATCAACTCGTGTAACCAATCAACTACCTGCAAAACAACACTTGACAGTTGTATTGAGTGAAAAACAAGGTCCAATAAACATGTATATACACAACACAAATCTCACTTGATAGGTACGACCGATTTGATTGAAAACATTGGAAAAAGCTTCAATAATTTGACGAAGGGCTTGAAATTCATTTGTAGAAGCTGGCAACAAACAAACAAAGATGATTTTATGTATTATATATTATACTATACACTGATATGCAGATGAATATCTCATTCAAAAAAAACATTCGAACAAAGACAAATAATAAAATGAAAAGTCAACCGCTAATCAGGTTCAGTCCTGGCGTACAAACTTTGAGATTATGGCTTTGAGAGAAAATATTAAACCCATTTTGGTTAAACACAAGATGAATTTTCTAGAGTTAGTTCACAGGGATATTTGTCTACGAATTCTAACTTTTACCAATTCTTGAATTTTAACGCGACCAACAACAGTCAATTGAATCGGCCAGTATTTGTCTTCACTTCAGACTGGGTGGACTCCACTGGTCACAGTGTCTCTCATTGGAACTCCAGTCAACTTCATCCTGTAGCTATAGTTACTAACGAGCATCAGATTAATTTTTAAGGGTTAGTTTGTAGCGATTTGATTGGTTTCAAGTTTAATCAAGGATTGATATCTATTTGAAAAATCATTAAAAACCAGTTGTTTCGTCTTATTCCAGGACTCATCGACAGTACGCATCCACCAAGGTACGAACCTACGATAAAATTATCTAACCTAATAATTTTAGGGATATCAAATTGTTTTATATTGAAATAATGATTCAGCAATCTGAACACTTTCAATACAAGAATATGTCCCAATTACATAACGTGGTTAGTTCAAAGTAGTTTTGAAAACCTTGATAATTATCACCTAGAACTGGGACAAAATTTTCTGATAGCCTAGAAAAAAGGACTAGTAAACAATTGTTGAATTTTATGCAAATAAATTCAGAGCAACACCAGTGAATTTAATTTGTGGATGGTGACTAGCAGTGGAATCTAGGATAACGCGCATTTCGTCCTATTTGGGACTCGTCAGCTATCGGGATGTACCTGCATTTCCCAATGAGTGATGATGTTCCCACCGAGGCTCGAACCCAGTGCCCATAGTTTCAAACGCCAAAGTGTTATCCACTAGACCACTTGGGCCACGACAGCCACCTCTTGTGCAACGGGTCATATTAATGATTTAATTGAATTTTCAGATTTTCCCGTAGATTGATTGGACTGAAATGCTCAGTCTCAGGTTGACATGTCGGCTTTTTGTAACGAGATAATTTATCAAAGCAGTACACTGAGAGGAAGAAAATGAATCATGGCCTGTGTGTTTACACTTTTTGTCCTTTTGTAAAAATACAATTAGGTAATGCGAAATGTTGTTGTTACACTTTGTAGCGTGGTAAAACACACTAGGACATCTATAATACACAACAGGGATTAATTAGTTTAATAATTAAAACATAGACATTTTAGTGTAGAAGAATGGTTTATTTTTTGAGAATAGATTATTATACTCACCTAGAAGGGGACAAACACAATTTTTCTCAATCAGAGAATTAAAGTGATGCTCTCCAATAGACCAAAGTAATAATGATGAAAATGCATTAAAAACTGTATGAATAATATTGATAATTGACTTATAAGTATTTAATTCCATGAAATGTAATAACTCCAGAGATTTTGATAAAAATGGCAGGATAGATTGCCTGTATAATTCAATAATACAACCGAAACGGGCTAATCGTTGATTCCAAATACAATTGCAATAAGCACATTTTGATACAAAGTCATTAGACTTTGTCAAATTCTCGCCTATTTCATGTTTACTTTTATCCCGGACAGTGTATACACACGGTTGACGGACTATGAACGAAAACAAAACAAGACAGAACAAACAAAATAAATGGAGAAAATTATCACACATCAAAAATTTATTTTTTTTAAATGGAAATTTTATATGACTATATTATTTTGAGTGCATCGGTGGCACAGCCGTTAGGACGCTCACCGACCCATGCACATGGTTCGAGGTCCGATCCCCGGCTACCAATGCACTCCTTTACCTCGCTAAGCCAGAAATAAAAAGCTGGTAAACAGGAAAGGTTGGGCATGAGGCAAGCAACCCCATCCTGTAAAATCAAACAATGCTACAGAAACTTCAAGCCACTAGCTTGAAGCCCTATGTCCCACTGGGGAACGTAAAGGGAAAAAAATGTTATTTTGAAATGATACTTACCATTATATGGCAATATCTCGGTAAGTTTCATCAGTACAGATTGTACTTGAAGTGAACGTGAAATGATTAAATTAGGATCATTTAGCTTACTATTACTATTAGGATCATTGTCATTATCTGATTCACATGAAAATATTGATGAACAAATAGTTGAGCATAGACAACCGAACCATTCCCAATGCATAAGTTCATCTCTTACACCATTAGAAATATCTACAAGTAAATAACTGTAACAAGTACGTAATTTAATGGGAATATTAAATAAATTATCAATTTCATTAAAGACAGTAGATGTATATAAACGTTCTACATAAAGCTTAGTTAAACGTCTTATTAGTATTAATCGATCAGAGAGTAAAGCAGGTAAAAGTTTATCATTAGAAAATAGTTGTAGAATAATTGATTCTTCTGATCCATCTGAAATGTGTTCGTCATTATTGGTGGAGGATGAAGGAAAATATAATTTTGTAAACTTCATTAAACTAATCCAATTCATTTGTGTCATATTCTTTTCTTGTTCAGAAGTCGATTTCAAAACAGCCAACGACAGACCCAGATCAACGATTAGAGAACGCTACATAAAATAGAAAGAGAATGGATTAGATTAGATTAAATTAGCTCAGTAGTACAGAATGAAAAAACATCGATGACAACATGTTTTTGAAGTATTGGTTTTGTAGGGATTCTGTTTGATTGGTTGGAGGCTTTCATCATGAGCTGACATCAGTTAGAGAACCATTGGAAAACCTGCTAGTACTGGACAACTGTTTCATCCTAGTTCGATAGTCTTCACCAGAACACACCCACCGGGGTTCGAACCCAGGACCTTCTGGTTACAAGGCCAGTGAGCTCGTAGACCCCGGTAGGTTCGTACGACTGAGGAGTCCCAAACTAGGACGAAATAGCTGTCCAGTACTCTCAGGTTTTCCAACCGTTCACTAGTTGATGTCAGCTCATGATGAAATCCTCCAAGACAATATGTTTAGCATACAACTTTAGTAATTAAGAGGATTGCTTTTTTTTTACTAACTCACTAGTTCACTAAGAGTGACACATTTAATGCTTTCCATATAATCGCATCTAAATACTAAACTGAATATTAAAGTGGGATAACTAGCTTGCCGTATACTCTGATGATGTTCTCGTGACTTTTTGTTGCCAGATCTGTCAAGGGCGATAGGATAATGTGCGAGCTGTATGTTGTGCGCAAGGTTTGAAGAAGGCTGTATGCTGTGTGCATGAACATCGCCCTGATGATAATGTTTTTGCGCCACTGGTTCAGTTGTAGAATAGTTACCAGCCACGCCTCATGTGTTTCGGGTTCGATTCCCGGCCGACGCCCTTTAAAACCTCGCTTAGTTAGTGGTAAGTCTGGAAAGAGAAAAGGTTTGGAGTGTGGGACTAGAAACCCCACCCTGTAAAAAGTAAATGCTATTGCCACTGAAACTCCAAACCTCAAGTTTGAAGTCAAATGTTCCACTTAGAATGCAAACGAATAAAATTCTTAAAAAAGCATTTAAAGTACTGTTTAAATATAAAATCCTTAGAAAGAAATTAAGCAAAAAATTCTTTAAGTTGATAGAACTAATCACTGTATAAATATGATAATTCACTGGGAAACACAAATAAGTATACGCACTTTACATAAAGATAACGAAAGACTCTCCAAAGCCTTCCTAAGCTGGCAGTAAGCCGGACAAGGAGGGAAAGTTGGGCGTGAGGCCTGGCAACTCCACCGCTAGTGAAAGTTCGAAATGCAAGCTTCAGTTGACGCATGAAAAGACTCTGTAAGCTAACCAAGGCAGATGAACGGTGAGACTGTATTATTACGATGTGGAAATACAACACCATTAAGATCGCATATACAGTGTTCCCTGTGAATGTGATGGGAGGTATACATTTGATTTCCGATAGTCAAAACTGTTTGGATTATAACAGTCCAACTAATCAGTGAAAAAAACCAAAGGGGACGTAGCTGAGGAGAAATTTTTTTCTTTTCAACGAATCACTTTGAAGAGCTATAGAAACATGTTTATATATTCAACGAAAAATCTACAAAACCGATCGTGCAGTGGGGCCTTATGGTCAGAGTTGACAAGGTACCCGAAGATAAAACCCTTTGTATTTTCCTTCTCTTCTCTACCTAGCTAAGCTGGACATTATACACAGATTATATACTTTATTGCACGGCAACATGCAAAATTAATAAATACACAATGAGGTGGGTGGTCAAAAGCAGTATCTTGGCCTTAACGCATGAATGGACTAACTGTGTGCTGGACAATGTGATTTACAAGGTAGCTGCTCATCGCCAGTTATTCATTCCCTTTTATACTACACCTCACATCACGCAATACATTTTGTAGAACTTAATACAATTTGAGTGGCTTTATGAATTCGTATTTAAATATAAATACGCTTCATGAAATGATCTGTCTTTTTTGTTTATGACCAAACGAACGGGTTTTCCATTGATTATCAGTGATAACTGATAAAGTCGGAAAATGGACAAATTTATCAACTTCCTTCTATCTAACTTATATTACACTAAAAATTATCACTGTACTTAAGTTATATATATATATATATATATATATATATATATATATATATGATTATTAAAAGATTTTAAACTTTACTTGGAACGAAAATAGAATATTTCCATGATTCAAAAATTGTTTAAATGAACGAAAAGCCAACTGAATCAACCAATTACGTATAAACATAAACTGTTGTGTAGTATCATTCAGCTTATTCGATTGATTCACTAGTTGATACAGTGTTTCATTAGCACAAAAATTTAAATGAGAAATGAAGAATGAGATACGACTTTCGTATTCACTAGTTAAGTCTGCTTCCTTTTGCTCCATAGTTTTGAAGAGAGTTAGTTTCATGTACAGTTGAGCCAATAACCAGGGCCACTTATATTCACTAAGTAGTATCTTGGTCACGGTGACAGCATCACGGTACACTGAATCATCACTAGATATTTTTGGAGTACTGAAAGATGTATTCACACCAAAAGGACCTTCAGTGGACTTCAGAATGCGAGAGATAATCTGATCGGTCAACCAAAGACAATTGTGTGTTTCAACACTTTTATTAATGAAATTTTCCAATTCATACCTAATGAAACAATAAAGAAATGAGACATGACAAAAAAGGGAAGCTTAGTGCCAATTTATTACTAGATTATCCATTGTCAATTTTCAAATACTTTTTTTAAATTCCTTTTACGTGGAACATAGGGCTTCAGGCTAGGAGCTTTGAAGTTTCAGCAGCAGTGGATTTTATTGTTACGGGGTGGGGTTGCTAGCTTCACGCCCAGCCTATCCACTTTATCGATCTTACTACCACTGGCTGAGTGAAGTCTTGGAGTGCGTCGGTTGGGGATTGAACCCCGGACCACGTGGATAGTTGGCGAGCATTCAGCCACTGAACCATCAACGCGACAATTTTCTAATAATTGTATTCAAAACTGAGTTTTAATATTTTTAACGAAATAACCACTTTCATCCTGTAATTGTATTTGGCCTTCAAGTACAGAACATTATACATAAAGAAGCATTAACTGAGATGCAGTTCTATTACTTATAGCTTTTAGCTAGGACTGACTGACTGGTTTTAACGTAGAACTTTGCACCGATGTGCAGCAGTTCGAGTCGTCACACTATTAGATAGGTGTTTATTATGAAAACCTATGGTTCGACAACCATTCACACATATCAAACGGATCTGAATTTTGAGGAAATCGAATCAATCACTATCACTCATTATTCTAGTGTGGGAATATTTTTCACTAACACTACTTAGTGTGTATGAATTAGATAGTCAATTTAAACTCAGTAATGTGGAACAGATTTCTTCGCATACCAGGATACAAGCTACACTTATCTTGTGAGAGTTGATAACTCCTCCAGACCCAAATACGATGGATTTTGAACTTAGGAACTACTGAGTGAAAAGTGAGTGTTACGGCCGATCAGTAAGATATCAACTGGCATTAAACATAAACATAATAAGGAGAGAAGAAAAACACCTAAATCAAGACTAGTTTCAAACAAATAAGTAACCTGATACTGAGGACTACAACTCTTAAATTCATAGTGATAAAAGTGACTAACCAACTATAACAATGTCCAAATATGATTCATTCGATATTAGAAGTCAAGATGTACACTGTTATACACCAACTGCAAGTTTATGACTCTTCGATATCACTTGTCTGACTTGGCGGTAAAACGTTTTACCACAGAATTGAGGTAATAACCATTCAATTTAACGGTGCAGAAAAGACTAGCTGCCTTTGATCATAGGTGCCTGCGTTCTATCTCCCGTGTAAAGTGGCATAATAAGGTGAGCAACATGGAGGTTAGGCGTAGAGTTCTAGGTAAACAGGGGAAATCAATCGACGAAGTCGTGAAGCTACATCGACTGAGATGGTTAGGACATGTGTTACGTATGCCAAGTCATCGCCTCCCTCGACGAGCTATGTTAGCGGATATAGGGTCAGGCTGGAAAAAAGCTAGCGGCGGTCAAACAAAAACTTGGCATCAGTCAATGAAATCCACAACAGTTGGTCTTAGCCACGTAGGAAGGTGTAGACTTCCAGGCTGGGGTCCTCGGGACGGCAAAAATCTATGGTTGGAAACAATTGGTGACATGGCTCAAAATCGTTCTCGGTGGCGCAGATGCATCCACTCCCTGTGACTTATGATCTTCAATGAAATTGTTTTGTATTTCTTTATTACTCCTTTGTCTCACACCTCTGCTCACTGTTTCTATTATGCTTTTCTTGTACTTTCTTCTCTTGCTTCGCGTGCTACACGGAATGTGGCGACTTGAACTTCCGCACATTTGTGCAAAGTTCTATGTCGATAACAGACAGACAGACAGGCAGATATCCTTGGCTGCCTATTTTCAACACAAATAAGACTTGAATCAAGTAAAGCTTTAGCAGAAGATCTCTATTTCACCTTGGTCTTTACGGTCCTTTTCTTAATCTGACTCTGTCATTTCTGCCTGATACGATCTCCTTCATGTTACCCTCCAAAGCCAAATCTCATCGTTTCTCATTCGGGTCTTACTCGATATCTTCCAGGGATATGATTTCACTCAACAGTCTCCTCAGTGTATATAGGCGACAGGTTCTTGGTTGGTCTGTTGTTACAGTTCCTTGTTGCTTATTCCCTTCAGCCGGCTATTTGATCTTCAGTGTCGAGTGAAGACAGCTGTTGATAAAATTCTACGGTAGCTTATTTGAAATATTTTTCGTGACACGTGCGCTAAGCGCCAACCACATATAGAAGCACTGACTGACCTGACATTTGTGTTTGTTCATTGTGTTGAATGCAGTAGATCTCCACAGTGATTTCAAAGTAATGAACGTTTGTTTTGTTTACTCTATCCTGACGTTGAGACGATGTTGCTAATGAACTTCAAACATTTAATACCGTTCGGTTTTTAAATGAATAAATCCAAGTGCTAAATTATATTCGCTAGATGAACAATCACTTTGATTTAAATAGCACATTATTCAAAAGCTGGACACATTAATTTAAACAGTGTAGAACAGTCGTATACGATGAACCACTTAAATTATTTAGTATTCGCGAATACTGTGTGGTAGATATTCCTTAAAATTACATACAGATCTAAAAAATGATAGATAATACTTTGTAAGCACTGAAATACTTTCAAAATCACTCGTTTAACCGTTTATTTCGTCAGTTAGTTGGATTTCAGTGGCCTAATAATTGGCTATAAACCACACTTAATGTGCGGGAGGCTGATGATACTACCCACTCGCCCCCAGGCTGAAGTAGATGAGGCGGCACTCGAACCTGAGACTGAGTTGGAGTCTACTACAGACCAAATACAGGTCATGTCCAACTCATTCAGAAAATTAACTACCAAAACTGTACAGAGTATGACCTTAGTGTTTCAAAGTCTACACAACATACATAACTACCACTGCATTCCTTTTGACATGCTTGGTGTGTGTGTCGTGTAGTCACGAATAACATTCTCTTAGAACACCTTCAGGACACCACGTGTCTCTTCGTAAATCAAGTCGGAGATGCGTGTCACACTACCACCACCCCCACGAGCAAGACGGTGGATAGCGAGTCTTGTGATTCCTTGGATGTTGTCACACAGAACCTTGCGATGGTGCTTTGCTCCTCCTTTACAAAATCCTTTAGCCACAGCCAGACGCGATTCCCCGGGGTGAATGACTGAAAAGGCCACACGAGGCCGTTTATTACGTGATGATTCGAGATTTCTCCACTGCACGGGAACTTTATGTTGCTCAACTTTAAATGCTAACATGCAGATTAACCTTTGACTTGAATTTTCTCTTGAAATAAAAGCTAAAACTTATAAAGATTCACACTTCTTAAATTGTATATTTACAATTAGCTAACAGTGAAACTCAAGATGCCCATTTCGACTGATTTCCGGGTCTGCTTTTCAGTGATTATTAGTATTTTCATTGAGTTGTGAACATAGAATACAGTACTTTAAACTTTAAATAACCATTAACTAAGCCATTATCCTACGATAACTTCTGTAGACATATAATCGGCGAAGTTTTACGTACAAAGGTAACTGGAAATAAAATTAGGATTTCGCTAGTATAGAAAATGATTAAAAAAAAGATTAAGTGGAACAAGTTATACGCTGTTATTTAGAGGTAAGACTAAGAAGATAATTTATGCAAATGTAAGTAGACCACCTCGAAAATTGAGTACGCATAATTAGAACAATATCAATCTAAAATACTCACCTAGTATATATTTTATAAAGACGAGCTTTGTTGTAACGAAATTCCAAAGAATGCATCTCCTGCGTTAATCCATCCAAATACTTTGATTGAGAATTTGATATGCAAGTTTGCTTTAAAACATCTTCACTCAATTGAAATAAACTGTCGGTCCAAGGCAGAGGAACAACTGAAGTCAAATTTAATACAGCTTTTATTCGACATAAAGGTAATGTTATCCAACTGGTGACTAAACATGCACGCTGAATAAGACTCTTAGGTGTTTCATTCAATTTCACCATTCTAAAAGGTGGAGTTTCAGAAGGATCATCGTTTTCTGACGCCAGTGAACTTGGAATACGATTAATTAGATGAGATGAGTAAGCTTGAAGAAATGTTTGATAGTCAATATTTTTGTCCTAAAAAATGAAATAATTATGATTATATGCCAATGAATATTAGTAGTAGTAATAAACACCAATGAATAATATTTCTTTAAAATATGTTAGCGTTTTATTAAAACTGGGAATTGATTTACTCTTGGTAAACAGATGGAAACTGAGAGTAGTCAAATAAACAGGACAGTATAAATTATTATACAAAATATGACACATGAGATTATCATGAATCAGAATAGTGCATGCAGATGAAATGGTTAACACAAATGTAGCAAGCGAAAAGCCACCACTTAACAATGACCAAAACGATTGCTGCAATGTGATAGGCTATTTATGAAAGCAACGACAAAAACACTGGATGATTTGTACTAATTCTATTGATTTGAAATATTTTAATGATTGCTTGCAATTATACACCATAATTTATCATTTTTTCTTTGGTTCCCGAGTGGAACATGAGGGTGGGGAGGGGGATCGGGAGATTTTCAGTAAGACAGCTTCATTGTATTCTATTCTATGCCGTCTTTTTTTTGAGCTAGTTTCACAAGTGCCCACAGACTTTCATTTACCTCTTCACATATGATGAGCCATATTTATCTTGTGAGTGAAAACTCGTGATACTGATGAGCCTCTAAGGTTTAAATCTTACTGTAATGTGCTGGATTGAAAGCTAATCGCTGACTGCTTTAGCACTTTTGCTTAGTAACTATGGAAAAGCAACAACTTGGCAGAAGAAGTATTCAGAGAAGATAGGACTTCAGGTGGACATTGAGAAAACAGAGGTGATGAAGAATCTTGGGCAACACCAACAGCAACAACAACAACAGACAACAATCAGCCAGCATAAATGGGAGGAACCTGAAAGAAACAACCTCCTTTACATACCTAGGAAGCATCATTTCAACTGCGGCCGGACAAAACTGATGAGGATATCAAAGCAAGGATCGGGAAAGCAAGACAAGCTTTCATTACTCTTAAGTCTGTGTGGAGGTCAACAGCACTCACCATCAAAAACAAGATCCAGATTTTCAACTCGAATGTGAAGTCAGTCAGTGCTACTCTCTATACGGATCAGAGACTTGGCGCGTCACGAAGGGCACCTCAAACAAACTACAGACCTCTATCAACAGCTCTCTTTGCTCAATACTACTCGAGATCAGATGGCCGGCCAGAAAAGATCAGCAACAGTGAGGGGTCTCTGGGAGCGAACCAACCAACCATGAACCGATTGTGCAGCAAATAGGTAGGAAGAAATGGAGATAGATTGACCATACTCTGAGGAAACCATCAAGCGACAACACTAGACAAGCCCTCGAATGGAATCCGAATGAGAAGTGGCGAGTTTGTCGTCAGTGAGTGGGAGACATGGAGGGGGTCATGTGAAGAGGAGATGAAAACATGTGGGCGGACTTGAAGCGGGGTGAAAACGTTGGCAGAGAACCGAACGCAATGGAGAGGTGCGGCTGAAGCCATATGTTCCTCTAGGAATTAAAGGAAATAATAATAATAACTCTGTATAGTTTGTTCGTTTGTTTATTTTTTTTCTCTACTCTAGGCAACGTTTACTTTAACACTCGCAGCATTTTCATATAAAAATATAAAACACAAAACAGAAATCTAAAGTTTAATAAGGCCTTTGGATAACTCTATATTGCCCCCTCCCCAGTTGAAAATTACAACCATATGAAGAAGGAAAAGAAACCCAGCAAAACCAGTTAAGAAATTTAATAACATTTTATGTCAACATGATACAAAATAGTTATCATGGGGGGAGGAGGAATAAATAAATAAATGAAAGATAATTGATTCTTTACCTTTAAATATTGTGCTGTCAATTTATCAACACCTTTATCAAAAGGAATACTAAGATTGAAGGCTGTATCAAGAAAACCATAAGCAATAGACAGGTCAGTTTCGTCTTCACAACTGTCGATAGACAGGTGGAAATTGTAGCTGAAGAAGAAAAAAAAAAAGAAAAACAGCCACATAGGTTGAAGGAATCAATCAGTCACAACATAATTAGCAATCCATACACGAACGCAGTGTGCTCTATTACAATGAAGTTAAGATAATTTCACTTCGAAAACTATTTCTAATGTAATCAATTTTTTTACAAATAAAGAAATATTTATAAAAATGAAAGATAGTTGGGTTAAAAATACTGAGAAATCACTCTACTTAAAGTTATACTGAGTAATTTCTTATAGATTAAATATTCGATAAGCGAACATGTGTACCAAGGAGCCTCCGGTTAAAGGGACCGAATTGTCTAAGCTCTTCAATCGCTAAACACCTGATTGACACAGGACACCAAGTAAATGTGCTGGAATCATTCAGAATAATTAACAGACAAAGTACCTCAAGTCTCCTCAGGTTTGCTGAAGCTATAGCAATAAAACGATTGAAGCCTGACTTATGTTTCCACAAAGAATCCGTTGTTGGACTTCAATTACCCTGGTGACTCACTGCTAAGTAACTCTTTGTCTTCTAATTTTGTTAACTTGTCTTTTCACCCCCGCTCCTTTCTTTTTCGCTTGACTTTCTTAAGAGATAATTTTTCTTGATCTTCTGAGTTCTGCATCATCACCTCATCTGACCTCATGTGCACCGAAATTTAAAATTTTGATCTTCTCTTATCTAATTACGTAACTGTCTGTCTGTTTTCGACATAGAACTTTGCACATATGTGCGCCAGTTCAAGTCGCCACACTTCATGTAGCACACAAAGCAAGAGAAGAAAGTACAAGAAAGGCATAATAGAGACAGTAAACAGAGGTGTGAGACAAAGGAATAGTAATAACGAAGAACAACATAGTTTAATTGGAAATCATAAGTCACAGGGAGTAGATGCATCTGCGCCACTGAGAACGATTTTAAGCCATGTCACCAATTGTTTCCAACCATTGATTTTTACCGTCCCGAGGACCCCAACCAGGAAGTCTACACCTTCCTACATGGCTTAGACTAACTGTTGTAGATTTCATTGACTGGTGGCATATTTTGGTTTGGCTGCCGCTAGCTCTTTTTCAGCCTGACCCTACATCCGCTAACATTGCTTGTCGAGGAAGGTAATGACTAGGCATACGTAACACATGTCCTAACCATCTCAGTCTTTGTAACTTCACAACTTCGTCGATTGATTTTCCCTGTTTACCTAGAACTCGACGCCTAACCTCAATATTGCTCACCTTATTATGCCACTTCACACGGGAGATAGAACGCAGGCACCTATGACTAATTGTCTTTTGTTACCACCCCAACAACAAACTGTTAGTTAATTTTTTTCAAGAAACGTCTCTCTAACAAGACATATATATATATATATATATATATATATATATATCGTAGCACTTTAGACACCCTGTAAATCGCAACGCCTTATTTTAATAAGACGCTCCGACAATATGCTTGCTAATGGACAAAGGTTTGTCAAACTTGTACACTTTTCATTTTTATTTTGTTAAAAATTCACGTTGAACGCAGCTGATGAGAACCAACGAAATAAAATGGATCCAGATTATTCTGTGCTAATTTTCTTCTTTCTTTGTTCAAATATTCGAAAAGCGGCAAAATCCACGGTTGACATATAGAAAATAATGTTTTTGCTGAAATTATATAAAGTCTATAGGCATTAAGGATAATATAATCAGACGAGAAAATACAATCATCACCAAGAATTCTGCCAAATTAGGACAATTCAACAATGTGATGAAGTTTTCGTGTCAATCTGAGCTTATTCCTAATTATATTAACAAGGAGTAATGTAATAAAGTGGTGAACTGCATGTAATACATGACAGTTCCGTCTGACTTGATTGCTTAGATAAACCCAGACAGACACGACTGACCGAGTTTTTACATAGAAATTTGCACAGAAGTGCAGCAGTTCAGGTTACCACCCTCCAAAAGGACTATGATGAGGAGAAATATGGGAGGAAGAGAATAGTAGCATGGAGAAAGACATGAGAATTTAGTGGATGTAGAAGATCACAAAGAGTGAATACACATGCGCCACTGAGAACAATTTTGGACCATACATTTCACCACAGGTCTCTGGCTATAGGTTCCTGAGGTCCCAAGCCGGACAACCTATACTACACAACATGGCTCGAACTAACTGTTAAATACTTCATGGATTGGTGATAGGTTATAGTTTGATCACCTCTAAATCTTTTCCAACCTAATCCCGTGTCGGCTAACATCGCCTGTTAAGGAACGCGATTTCAAGCCCGGTATGCACAACAGGTGTTCTAGTCACCTCAGTTGATGTATCTTCACAACCTCATCGATTGACTTACCTCTTTTTACCTAACACTACGACTAATCTCAGTATGGCTTAGCATATTATACCAGTTATCACGGGAAATAGAATATAAACATCTGTCGCCAAAGACAGCTAGTTTTTTCATGTCTTTCACTCTCAGTGGCCATGTCCTTTTAGTCATAAAGGCAGGGATAGAGTGAATTGCTGAGATGCGCACACGGGTCTTTTGATCGATAGTTGAATATGACTTGATGATATTAGATGGTTGGAGGCAATCGGCCACAGGAAGCCTTCGATCTAGGTTTTGTGCTACTTGGCATCCACCAATCAGCAAGTCGTATCTGCAACCTTGAAGGAACTCATGTCCCTTCTGAGATTCGAACTCGCATCACCCAATGCTGCAATCAGAGACGTTACCATTGGGCTATTCAGGCTCGCGATCGACCTCCTGTAGGACTGTATAGGATATTTTTGATTGCACACTAGTCAGTAACTAGTGTAATGTGTTTAGTCCTATCTTCGGTGCAGACTGAATTCTATCAGTCAAGCTTGCAATGTGGCCACCATGCTAAGTAGCCTAGATAGACAAACACCAAATTTTCTAACTGAAGGGGAACTGGGTTAGTCAGTGAACAAAGTTATGACTTTATTAGTACATGCATATATTTTTCCTTTGAAATATACTTGTTATATGCATAGATCTGCACTGATAATAAACTGAATGGCTTCAATGCACAGCTGTCAAAAGAAAGAAATACCCAGGAAACAAAATCAACAATAATTTAATGACTATTTGGATGGAATACCATTGAAAAAAAGAAACATGAATACAAAAAAAACTGAGCTCTAAAAAACACACTCAATACACATAACCGACAAAAAAGGGGCACACTTACACATCTGATAAACGTTTAATAGTATCCAACTGTCCAGCCAATTTTCTCAGCTTATAAAATGGATCCAAATCAGGATTACGACTTGCCAAGCCAGAAAAGTATAAATCTGATAATGCTATAGTATTTATACTGTTTTCTTCACTATTCGATTCTGGTATATTAACAGATTCCAAGAAGTTATTTATCCAAGAGATAGCTGTAGATGGCCATGGAAAAGGACATTTTACTTTTTCATCTCGTCTATGATTACCAGACGGTGATTTCAGTGAACAAGCCTCCAAATCTCTTACACGACTAACAAGAAAGTCTACCAAAAGTGGCTGTATAAGGCATAGGAAGAGAAATAAGGATACCATATAGGAACTTAGAAGGCAAGTACTAAAAATTCAAGTTATAAGGAATGAAATAATCAAAACCACATGCATTTAACTATGTCTTATAATCCATCAGTAAATGACAAATGTGATGCGAAGTCAACTGTTGACAACCCTCCCCCACCACATGCATTATTTCTTTCTAATTCAATTCTGATTTTCCCGTTGATTAATTTGACCGAAATGTCCGGCCTTAGTTGATATCTCGGCTCCTAGTATGGACGCTTCGACCCAAGTGGTTTAGGGGATAACACCATGGCGTTTGGAACGATGGAGGTACCGGGTTTGAGCTTCGGTGGGAACACCCTCACTCAACCATTGGGAAGACATGTATATTCAGCTGTAGAAGCCTCAAAGAGGACGAAACGCGCACTCTGGATTCCACCGCTAGGCACCATTCAACCAAACAAACACGCATACAACTTACATTTTTTTTCAAAAAGACACATTAGATAACTGGCCTAACGATAGAATGAGTAAATCTGCTGAACTGTTCACAATGGGGCTACCTTGAGTTAGTGTACATTAGACAGTGAGGCTTTCGGGCACTGACATAAAAGTTATTCAATACGAAAAGATATATCTGGCAGTTTGTTGGTAAGGGAATAAACACAATATGCAAACAATACAATCTGGCACCGACAACAAATTTAATCTTGAGAGCATTATATCTTAAGCATTTCAAAAATTGGTCTGTAGAAATTAAGGCTTAAAATTTATTGTTGAATGATTTGGGATAAAAGAAATAGAAACCACTATGCCTGACACATTTAAACAGGATTTTTTTTCTATAGTTAGTCTGAGTGTTTCGAACCTTGCCTTAAGAAGTTTGACTCAAAATCTTTTATCACTTCACTTAAAAGATTACGAATTTGATATGACTATTAAGTTAAAGGTTATTAGCATTCCATTCAATTTATTTTTTTTTAATCTGGAATTTTTGTTCAATATTGAATATTTTATTCCACTCTGGTTTCGAAAACCAAAACTTAACTAACAGGAAGTAAATGCATCCAACTAGTGTGTCGGTGGTGGTTCGTTCAGTAGTAGAATACCCACCAAACACACATGCAGTCTAGGATTCGATCTCCAGCTGGAGCACTCGTAAACGCCGCCACTCCAGTAGTAAGCAGAGCAAAGAGGGAAGGCTGAGCGTGAGGCTAGCAACCTCACCTTATAAAAATGAAACCACAACTATTTAAACTTCAAGTCTCAGGCGACGCGAGGGAACAAGAAAAATACAGTAGTCATCTACGAACAGTTTCTGGAGATTGTTATTGAGTATCATTAAACATAATCAGTGCAGAAAATAGCATTACAACAGCTCAATCATTTATCAATTAGTAGCACCTAGTTTCGAAACACTTTACTTCTTTCTTCCAATGGGTTTTTGTTTTTATATTCCTTGCGTCAATGACTTGAAATTCTAGGAATTTCAGTAGAAATGTTGTTGGTACTGCTAAACTTACGCCCAACCATCCCTTTTTTCGGGCTTACTATCGGCTAGTGAACTGAATGAGGTTTAGCAGTGTGTCATGCTGGAATCGAACCCCGTATCATGTACGTGATTGGTGTGTATTTTACCACTGAACCATGGACACATTTTGTCCCAGGTAACGAGTTCGTAGCAAGAACTATCACACCAAATGTGGTTGGTAGCTAGTAAGTCCACAAATATGTACTGATTCACAGTACTGAATTTTTCACAAAAGCTTATACAGTTTAGCTTATTTTATTGTATTGATGTTTTACATTTAGAAGAAATTCATTCATAGGTCAACAAAAAATCGTTTTCAAGTATTGGTTTGTAGGGATTTAGTTGATTGTAACCAGAAGGTCCTGGGTTCGAATCCCGGTGGGTACGTACTGCTGAAGAGTCCCAAACTAGGACGAAACAGCTGCCCAGTACTCTCAGGTTTTCCAGTGGTTCTCTAACCAATTTCAGCTCATGATGAAATCCTGTAAAGAATGGTTTATTATTACCATTACTGATTCTATTTTTAAAAGGACAACTAATATATATATATATATAATGTTAACAACGAAAACTATCTGTAAAAGTCACTTTTCAGACCAAACAAGAGCGCGAATTTCATTTTCTTTCTTAAAATACCTGGATGCACCAGAAACAAACTGTCTGAATAACACTTTTTTATTCCTTTACGTTCGCAGTGGAACATACGGCTTAAAGATAGAGGCTTGAAGTTTAAATAGCAATGGTGTTTATTTTTACGGAATGGGGTTGCTGGCCTCATGCCCAAGCTTTCCTATTTACCAGTCTGATTACTACCTTAGCGAGGAAAAGGAATGCGTCGGCCGGGGTTCGAACCTCGGACCACCTGCATGGCTGACGAGCATTCTACCGCTGTGACACCGACGCAAAAATACCTGAATACCAAGCACACAGTATCCTTCTAAAGTAATATAATTTTAAAATTGTATCAATTTTATATCTAGAGATAAACTAAAGTAGTTAATGTAGTACATTTCACAGCACACATTTAAGGCGTTTCACAAGACCTAAAGGAAGGAGATAACAGTGTACACAACTGGCAATAAAACAGCCATACAACTTTAGGTACATCAATTCAAACCTAATCACGTTAGCTCACCAACCTAGCAAAGGATAGTGTGCTTCACTTGAAGCTAAACTGCGTCTTTAATGAATTCGATACAACTTAGTTGAAAAGAAGAATAAGAACATAACAATATCAGAATAAGATATTACAAGTAAGAGTTTAGAACGATGAGGCACTGATAAACTAATTCACCTATCTACAAGTTAGACTCTGAATAAATAAATGCATGCAGTTGTATAAATATGAATATAGATTATCATCAAATAGCATACCAAGGTATCTGGACATTGTTTTATCATAAGAGGCAACAGTTCATTTCGTAACCAATTATGAACAGCTTCTTCAGACTCGATCAATTCACTTTCTCTAGAATTATGCTCGTCAGTAAATTCACATGAAAGTGTGTAGGTCAAAGGTCGCTTGGATAGTGTACTGCATAGGATTTTCAAGGAATCCCAAGTTAAAAATTGTGTCAATTCACCCTGTTAACGGAAATAACAAAGAAATTATCTTTATGAATAAAAAGATAACTGAATAATTTGTAGAAAATCGAAATAAATTCTTTCTTGTATTCAATGACTTTTCATCGGCTATTAACGGACTAAAAATAACGCAAGTTATTATTAGAAGTATATAAAATACCTCAAAGTTATTTCAACTCAAAGGACACAGCTGTGGAACATGAGATATGAATATAAGATAGTTAATAATCTAATAAGCAGAGTTTATTTATACATAATTTGGTGGAACATTCGAAAGGAGTGAAAGTGGGAGCGACTGACTGACTGACTAGTTTCAACACAGAACTTTGCACCGATATGCAGCAGTTTGAGTCGCCACACTCCACGTAGCACGCGAAGCAAGAGAAGAAAGTAAAAAGAAATGCAAAATAGAGACAATAAACAGAGATATCAGGCAAAAGCAATAGTGGTATCGAAAAAAAATATAGTTTTATTGGGTGTGGGAGTGAAAAGAAATGGCAAATGGAAGAAAAGTTCTGCCATAAAATAATAAATTAGAAGACCAATAGTCAATTTGACTCAATGACTTATAATTTAGAGGAATGTAACACCGGAACAAAACAGTCGCATCTAGCTATCAGGGTAGTGAGAGATTAATTACACCATCTTTCTGTATACAGAGAGAGATTAGAGTGAAATCATGTGGTAACAATGGCTTCTGCAAACCGGGGTTTTCTCTGAATGTTGATCATATTGAAAAGGCTTGACTGATTTCAACTGAACACCCCTTGTCAATCGGGTAGGTACTTAACAATGGTACTGACAAACACATTCTTACTTTTCATATGAAAATTGCTAGCAATATGTTCATAAAATCTAGTAGATATTCTCCACTCAGTCCTTCCTATGTACTTACCGCTGCGAGTACATTTGAACTGGTAAATACAGCTACAGTTGATTTGATCAGTGTACTGATATGCTTTGGACTGTGTTAGTGAGCATTTCGTGTTAATAAGAAAAATCAATCTGGTGGTGAGAAACAATCTTTTCAATGCATCTATGTGCGTCGGTGACACAGCGGTTAGGATTCTCGCTGACCATGCACATGATCTGGGGTTCGATCCCCTGCCGACGCACACCTGATATCAATGGTCGGCCTTCGGAATTCGGGCTGCCGATATCACATGCTGAAAACGTCATACTTGTACAAAAAATACGGTGTGGAATCAAGGTATAATGAAAATAAAAAATAAAATGATTCTTTTTTTTCTATTCCTGCTGATGCTTTCTCCCAACTGTACACCAAGCAAATAAATAAAAAAAAACGGTCTCTTCTCAACCGTTGCTGGTTTCAGTCTGGAAGTTTCAACACGTGAAATAAGAAGACATGAGCTCTTTTTATCCTGTGAACATGTTCGTTTCTCTCCTTGTTCAAGCTAATCATGCATGAAGTAAACGAATTCATTTGAATAATTTTCTTCAGCGATACATTCATCGTCGCAAAAGCTTTATAACTCAATAAAAACCTCTTCATTATTTTATAATACTAATCAGAGAGGGAAAACTGTAAAACTACTAAGAATACCAGGCTGTGGCATGGTATCAGCGGTGTTGTGTGATCAGGCAAGATTAATAATCATATCACCATCATGTGTAGTGGTTATTCTCAATGACAGATCAAGATGACGCTAAAAGGAATAAAAAATATATCAGTGGAAGGAAGCATTAGTCATTGTCTGTAATACCTACTACTCCGTTGTGTTCTGAACACAAGTTATTAAATAATATCGGCAATGATACAAAATATTCCGATGAATAGGAAACCACTGATAATCTCATGAGCATATATATATATATATATATATATATATATATATATTAAACACAACCACCAACCTTGTACATCATCCATAACAAAAATGCTTGATCCAGTGAGGCTGCCTGATCATGTTGTAATTTCGATATAGAAAGATTAGTAAATAGAGCATCAACATTTGCATCTCGAAATGTAATCCACGCTTCTGGTCTAAAAGAGAAACAAGAAAGTTAACAAGTTATAAACTTAACCACAGTAATCATCAATTATGGTTAAAAAAAAGAAAATGTTAAAGATTAAGAAAACGATACAACTTTTACACGAAGTTCCAAGTGTGTACAAGAAATACATGAACAGCTGAAGAAAATTGTGTAAAGTGCAACAGATTTTATTTCTAGTGCCAAATACAATAGTAAGAGATTGTCTCGGGTTCTTCTGACAAGATTTTGTAGGTAGTCATAACTGCGTGTGATGTCTTCCGAAAGAATATTGAATAACTTCCCATTTCTGTTTAATTTCATCATAAATGTGTCGTCATAATGGACTTAACCCTAACTGACTTCAAAGACTCATGGATTGACTTGTTACCATCAGGGAGTAATCTCGTTGACTTAGGATATACGGATGATATAGTCCTCCCTACTAGATGGAGACGCTGACATAATGCAGTCTTCTGAACACCTTGAGCTGCAATCTGAGAATGCTTGGCATGTGATTCGCTCCTGCTGCCAGATGTACAATGATGTGGTGCTACAGAACTGACTGGACTACATTGACTCATTCCCAGCTTAAAGATAGAGAGTGAAGTGGTGGTTGAGCGTGTTGACCACTTCAATTATTTGGGAAGTTGCATCAGCCAGTGCCAGTGGGTTGATCGCTGATGAAATTTCGGCACGGATACAGAATTTGGGTGTGCGCTGCTCACCTGTTCACTCCGTCCTCTTTTATGGCTGTGAGCAAGATATGGTCAGTGAGAGTAGAAGACATGAAAATGCTGGCTCCCTGCTTTGGATCATAGGTGTCTGTGCTCTATCTACCATGTCAGATGGTATAACAAGGTGAGCAATATTGAGGCTAGGCTTCGGTCGAGTGATAGGTAAGGAGGGGAAATCAATAGATGAGGCTGTGAAGTTACACTGATTGAGATGGTCAGGACACGTGTTACACATATCCAGCCTAGCCATCGCCTCCCTCGAAAATGAGCAATGTTAGCTGAAATACGATGGATCAGGTTGGAAAAGAGTGAGCTAATGGTGGTCAAACCAAAACATGGTCTCATCAGTCAACGAGATTCACAACAGTTAGTTTAAGCCAGTCAGACACACAGAGGTATAGACTTCCTGGTTGCAGTCCTCGGGATGGTAAACACCGATGAAAGCTGGAGACAATTGAAGATATGGCTCAAAATCGTTCTCAATGAATAGGGCAGATGCATTCACTCCTTGTGATTTATAATATCCAATAAAACTATGTGGTATTCAAGTATTAGTTCTTCCATATCATCATTCTTTTTCTTCATATTTCTATTTATTACATCTGTTTTGGATCTCTCTCTACTCCCTTCTGTTGCTTTGTGTGATACATGGAGGCACATATGTGGCAACTCGAACTGCTGCACATTGTGCAGAGTTAAACGTTGAAGCCAGTCAGACAGTCATATTGAATAGTGAAAGGATGGATTAAATAGCGAAGAGAAGAAATTAAAGATCTTTGTGAAACAACATAAGAAACATGAAAGAAAAAATAATAAGAATTTCAGTTTAAGGTATTTGTATTTTGCCAATAAAAAAATTCTGCTATCACATACTGCTGTGTTCTGTTGTTACCAGATAACGTAACTAATTTGTAGACTCATTATTGTTTATTACTTCAACATTTCTAAACGACACGATAATTTAAGTTTGGCCTCTCTGAAACTTACATAAGCAGTGAACAACCCAAAATACTAGTGGATAAATTCGAAAGGTGCCAAGTGGATACCAGATCACCTAGTTTATAATCCCCCGATGGAGTCAAAGGAGGACTGCTACCTCCTACGCGAACATCTAAGTAGGCTGTGATTAAGCGCTAGTCGGTGAACGGACGTAGTAAATGAACAGCTGTGAAACCCTAACACAAAAAATTTTGATGACATTATAAAGTTTGTATTTAGTAATGAAATAATTAAACACATGATAGCACTAGCAATATTCACCTCGAAGCACAGTGGCATCATAACTAGTCTACTGTGGAGACGCGGATAAAAGCTACTGATAATCTGTAACCAAAGGAGAGTAAACGCCAGTGGATTTCTACAGATTAATTCAAGCCGATGGATGCAAGAAGATTGCTACCAGCCGGCTTACGACTTTGAAGAGAGCAAAACCTAGACAAAATCCTTCGCAACAACCAACAACAACAGTGGATGACAAAAGCGAAAGAACTGGGGAAAAGGTATCCCATCAACTAATGAGACCCACTAGGGAAACGGTTTGAAAAAAACCTATGGCAAGTGAAATGATTTCCTAGAAGGGTGAATTTTCAGTTACTTCTCGGGTGAGATGGCTGGGACGTTGGACAGAACATTTTGAGGAGAAATTTAACTGAGCTACTCTATTTTACCTGCATTATATGCACGCATTGGTCCTCCGTCTGTACCTGAGATTTCATAAGCTATCTCTAATCTTCACTGAAAGAAAGTAGCCTGTCTCTGTTTTCGACATAGAACTTTGCACAAATGTGCGGAAGTTCAAGTCACCACATTCCATGTAGCACCCGAAGCAAGAGAAGAAAGTACAAGAAAAGCATAATAGAAACAGTCAGCAGAGGTGTGAGACAAAGGAGTAATAAAGAAAAACAAAACAGTTTTATTGAAGATCATAAGTCACAGGGAGTGGATGCATTCTATGTTTAGTAAGGATTATGTAGTATGTAGCCAATCAATAGAACGACCAGTACTTACCTACTAGAATCATGCGACCGGAGCAAACGTCTATTCAACACTAGTGAAAACTACTGTATCAATAAAATTAGTTTATCTACTCAAAATGACATTATTCAGATTGAATCTCTATAAAATTCCAGGGTTGGGGTATCTCTACATACCATAGAAAACAATAAGTCCACAGAGCAGTATAAGCACAGATAAGTAAAGTAGAGAATCATACAACTGAAATCTGTCTGTCTGTCTGTCTGTTTTCGACATAGAACTTTGCACAAATGTGCGGAAGTTCAAGTCGCCACATTCCGTGTAGCACGCGAAGCAAGAGAAGAAAGTACAAGAAAAGCATAATAGAAACAGTGAGCAGAGGTGTGAGACAAAGGAGTAATAAAGAAAAACAAAACAGTTTCATTGAAGATCATAAGTCACAGGGAGTGGATGCATCTGCGCCACTGAGAACGGTTTTGAGCCATGTCACCAATTGTTTCCAACCATTGATTTTTACCGTCCCGAGGACCCCAGCCTGGAAGTCTACACCTTCCTACGTGGCTTAGACCAACTGTTGTGGATTTCATTGACTGATGCCAAGTTTTTGTTTGACCACCGCTAGCTTTTTTCCAGCCTGACCCTATATCCGCTAACATAGCTCGTCGAGGGAGGCGATGACTTGGCATACGTAACACATGTCCTAACCATCTCAGTCGATGTAGCTTCACGACTTCGTCGATTGATTTCCCCTGTTTACCTAGAACTCTACGCCTAACCTCCATGTTGCTCACCTTATTATGCCACTTTACACGGGAGATAGAGCGAAGGCACCTATGATCAAAGACAGCTAGTCTTTTCATGTCTTCCACTCTCAGTGGCCAGGTCTCACCGATGGCCATAAAGGAGGACGGAGCGGACTGATGAGCAGTACACCCGCCCTTTGGTCGATAGTCGAACATCTCGTCTACGCCAGAGTCGGCGTAAACTAACGAATGCGAAACGAGCCCTCTGTATCCGTGATGAGATTTCGTCAGAGATCAACCCGTTGGCACTGGCTGATGGTACTTCCCAAATAAGTGAAGCGGTCAACGTGCTCTACCACTTCACTTCCTATTTTTAAACTAGGCGTCGATATAGTCCAGTCCTGTAACATCATCTTGCATTTGGCGGGAGCGAATCGCATGCCAAACATTCGTAGATTGCGGCTCAAGGTGTTTAGAAGACTCTGCATTTCGTCAGCGTCTTCGCCTAGAAGGACTATATCGTCTGCATATTCCAAGTCAACGAGATTATTCCCCGGTAGCAAGTCAATTCCTGAGTCACTGAAGTCACCTAGGGTTAAGTCCATCAACACATCTATGATGAAGTTGAATAGAAAAGGAGATAATGGGCATCCTTGACGGACACCACTGGTCGTCATCAGTTCAGATGACAATTCGCCGTAAGCCCTCACCTGGCTGTAGCAGGACCTGTTGTCATGACTTCGGGAGTTTTTAGAGAAGGTGGTGATGAACCACTGACTTGATTAACTAAGGTATTATATTAGCTAGCATATAGGAATTCTAGGTAGTCCCATAAAACTAGTGTAGG
Organism: Trichobilharzia regenti; assembly: GCA_944472135.2. NCBI lineage: Eukaryota > Metazoa > Platyhelminthes > Trematoda > Strigeidida > Schistosomatidae > Trichobilharzia > Trichobilharzia regenti. Next base: position 135,240,551 of record OX235262.1, read on the forward strand.
TTGTTGATTATCCCGATTATAAGAAAATAAGTAAATGTCTCCGCGATAATTACAGGAAGGGGGATCAACTTGACTAACACTGCACCTACGACTCTAGATTCCACAGTCTTACGAAGACTACGTGGTGCTACGGAAAAACAAGAGAAATAAAACCTGGAGAGTTTCAGGTTTAAGCAGAGGTTTATTGGTCATCCTTTCACCTTACCCGCCTCCGACAGTAAATCTTTGGACACAGGTGTAAATACTGGCATCTAGCAATCGCCGGATTCCTTTACCTGGGGGTGGATATATGAATCCATTGATCGACAAGTACTGTGGCTATGTTATGGTCATGAAGAAAATGCCAAGAAAGTACTCAAAATGCAACCAGTCCACTGGAACAACAAAGTGGAAAAGAACTATTGTTGTTAATTAAGTTGGTTAGGGGAAAAATTGAAACAAAACGTGACTTGTGAAAATGAGCAACATAATTATATTTAACGCTATTTATTCATCACTACTGCCAAACATCATTAAGTCAAGATATATTCTGAATAAAAGAGAGACAAAGTTATGATGACATGATATGCAAAGCTCATTAACTTAAAGTCAATTTTTCTAATAATCAGACAATTATAAAAACTTACGTATAAGAAGAGGACCGATAAATTAAAAGAAATGCCTTCAAACGTTTGAGTAAACGAAGAACCTGAAGAAGAAATTCAAATATATCCAAGAATAATTATGAACTGAGTGATATCGACATATTCATTTAAATCTGTGTTACTTAAATGATTCTTACGAATCATATAGTGTGGTGACAGCAGGGTGCTAGCTAACTGGTAGACATTAATCTACGTTAATGTCTAGGTCACTAATATTGGCCGTGAGAAAATATGAACAAGGCTGATTCAACAACCAATCACAGCAAACTTAACGTGGGCAAATAAGATTCGCAGATGTATGACTTAACTTTCCGAGAAACCAGAAACAATCAATCAGAAGACTGTGTTTGTCTGCTTGAATCAGCTATAATAATGTACGTGAAATATATATAAATACGTGCTGATTTCCTTAATGAAACGACCTGTTGCCGGCCCTTGTCTTTTGTTGTTACAATAGTATCACTGATTATTAAATACTGGACTAGGCGCTTTACCAAGTGCATGTGGATATACGTACTTGATAAGTCCTACGTCTGTTACATGGCATTAAGATAACACTACAGGTTTGATCACAAGCTGATATCAATTAGAGAACCATTGGAAAACCTGGGAGTACTGAGCAGACTGCACCCACCGACAGGGTTCGGAAGCAGGACCTTCCGACATTACTGAATTCTTAATGCAATAACGTACTGGTTCAAAACTATGCCATGATTGTATAACTAAAAATTATAAAACTACTCATCACAACTTTCTATTCTATTCAGCAAGCGCATCAAACCTAGAAGTAATATGTTAATGAACAAGGAGTATATATGACATGAATAAACAAAGTCCGAGACAGTTCATTTGTACACAACAAAGATTATTTTGCACAACGAAGCGAATATATATATATATATATATATATATATATATGTATCCTATGACCGGTGAAAGGCAATACATAAAAAAGCTGATGGGATATTTTATATTTATGAACAGAATAGGTAATGAACTTTGGAAATGTTGTATAAAATGAAGCAGACTTTAGATTTACAATGAAATGATTGAAATTTATGTTTTACAGCACAGAATACTAAGAGTCGACATTTTATTTCTAAAAAGCCAGAAGAATCAACCCATTAGTCATCCTAACAAGTTCAGCATTTTTTATACACTGTGGAGAAAAAAAAACTACAAAAGGAACACTAGGCAAACAATCGTTATCATTTTCTCAGGTTACAACTGAGTTTGAAATGGCAGTTACGTAGTACACAAAGCGTTAATGTGGTAGAAATTAAGATAAAATAAAAATAAGTTAATTGCGTGACGTAATATAATTGACAGGATTGAGTAGAGTTCAACTAAAATTGAAAGGGACTCGGATTAAGATCAGTAGAAATGTTATGTTCAGTCAATGAACCTATAATGAACACCTCATACGTAATTTTGTCTATCCTAATTTTTTGCGGCTTTTTTGGTATAAATTATATTATTTCTCTCCTATCACACCATTATATTTCTGCTTTTTATAACACTAATCTTAACTCTCTTTTAATTTTAGGTGAGCTCTACTCAACCCTGTCAATTACATCAGGTCACGTAATTTACTTATTTTATTTTACCTTCTAACCCATTAAAGCCTTGTGAATTACATGATTGTTATGCGAAAATTACAATTTGAATGACACATCTTTGGAGACATACAACCTTTTGTTGATATGAAAGATATGCCTTGCTGACGAAACCTAGATCCAAGACTTCCTGTCGATTTCTGATATGTAGTCACATGATGTCTGCTTTGTTTTGACAGTCTGATATATTTTTACTATGTGTATATTGATCGTTATTCCATTATAACTCACAATATGTTTTGTCTGTCCATTAACTAAATAAACAATGTATGACCTTTTGAATTGAATTTTCGATTTTCCCGTCGATTGATTGGACCGAAGTGCTCGGTCTCAGGTTGACATATCGGCTTCTTGTGCAGGTGCTTCGACGATGTCTGGGCATTTAATTAGTATACAATTGGTGGATGGTGGCTAGCAGTGGAATCCAGGATGCGCATTTCGTCCTATTTGGGACTCGTCAACTGGATGTACCTGCATTTCTCAGTGAGTGATGATGTTACCACCGAGGCTCGAACCCAGTGCCCATAGTTTCACACGCCAAAGCGTTATCCACTAGACCACTTGGGCCACGACAGCCACCTCTTGTTACATGACACTACAACCAATCAGAATCCAATGATGATACGAAAAACTATCTTATTGTTTCATGTATGAATACAACTCCCTTCAATCATCTCAGTGTGTCATAAGTTAATGGGCCGTCTGAATTTGTCAAACAGAAACTGTAGCACAGTGGTGATAGACGTGGTGCGTCGGTGGCACAGTAGTAAGAACTCTCGCTGACCGTGCACATGGTCCGAGGTTCGATCCCCTGCCGACGCACACCTGATATCTATGGTCGGCCGGCAAAACTTGGGCTACCGATATCCATGCTGAAAATTACATACTTGTACCAAAAATACAATGTGGAATCAAGCTGTAATCAAAAATTTAAAAAATAGACACCGTTGTTCGATTAATAGGTTAGTATGTCAACACTTAGTTACTGATCTAAGATTCAGTGGTTTATAAATTCTAATTTAATATTTCATGATCTAGAGTCATTACTGTTTAACACCTTAAACACAAGTTTCTGAACCACACATATTACCAATCTACGGGTAGGCATACAAAAATAGGACATCAAATGAGAAATAACTCTAACTTTGAAATAACTCGTTATTAAAATGTGCATAACTCACTTTAGTTCCCCTTTCTTGATGTTCAGGAGAGATGCTTTCAAGATTGTCAGTTATTAGCTAAAATAATTCGAGAAATAAACACCGTAAATAATCCATACGAAATTGGTATGTGACGTTATGTGGTGAAATGTTTTACAGTTTCCTTTAATACTTAATTATTCAAACAGATTATTTAGTTAGAACTCAGTTACACGGTAACAGGTAATGAGTCACACTTATCGTGTGACTCCTGATGATACTACTCAATTGCTCAAGCGAAAGCAGATGAAGCGAGACTCGAACCCCAGAGAAACTGGTTGAAAGCCGAGCGCTGAAACCAATGAGTCACAACATTTCCACATTTCACAAGAAACGACTTGGCTTTTGAGCGATATCTGATAATGTTTTAATTCACTGAGTTCTACTGACTTCCGGAACTCATTCAGGAAGTCACGGTAGCTGAATAGGTTAGCAGCAAACAAAATCTATTCTTCACCAAACGACTACTGAAAATAAACAGTATAAGAGATTCCAAAGTGTTCGGAGTACACGTCTGAGACATTTAGGTTGGTGGAATCATTTAGACAATATCCACCCTGTCCAAAATTGTATCTTCGAAACTTAGATTCGTTTACATGATGTTGATACTCGTCATACCAATAGCATTATAGTCAAATTTTCTAATTACTTCTAACCGCTCACTTGTACATACAAGCTTCAATTAATGTTGCAATACCGATTAACTACTCCGAGCAGATTTTTATGTGCCAGATAATAAGCCACATTTACTGTATGAAGACTGACAACACTACGCAATGTCCACGGTGAAATAAGTGGGGCAGAATTCGAACTTCAGTCGAGTGTTCCAACCAATGAGGATATATTCCTAAAGATTGTGCAGTATTCCTCCTAGTAAGAGAAAAACAGTACCATAACCCATTTTTCCTTTACAGTTGCTATAGGATAGATACACACGAAACTTCAAAGTAACTTCACAATGGTTTTGTAGGCATATTTGTAATATGCAGTACACATTAGACATTTGAAGTTTCAGTAGCAGTGGTTTAATTTTATGGTGTAGGGTTGCTAGCCCCTCCTTACTGGCCTTCCCTACCGGTTTAGCGAGGTTTAATAGTTCGTCGACCGGGGACTGAATCCCAGATCATGTAAGTATTTAGCGAGGGTTCAACCGCTGAACCTCCGACACATATTCTTTTCCAAACAATAGAGTAAATACTCATAATAATAGCTTATTGTAAAAAAAAAACTGGCCTCACTATGTACATGGAATAACTAACCTTTTCTTTCAATATCAGAAGTAATTTCATTTGATCATCTGAATTGGGTATGGTAATTTCTGCAATCGAATCAACAATTTCCAAAGTCTTCCATAACATCTAATCATTAAACATACAATTTTTTTAAAGATGGGAAAAAATTAAATTTTAATACAGAAAATCACAGATGAATACAGCTTGCCTACACTTGGAAAACTTGACATGTTAAAGAAATTATGAGGACACTCTATATACGTATGCGTAAAGCATAGATATCATTGTTGGTATTGATAGTTACGCGTACTTCACGAATTATCTTTTATGTCTGTTATCTAGTTAACACATTTAGCCATTTCGCAGCTTATCACTCAGGTCATTTGTGCATAACACGTATACGGTAAAGTATATCTAGCTGTACTACAGACAGAACGGATGAAGATGTCAAAGCCAGTCAGAATCGGAAAGGCAAGATACGCCTTCATTAGCCTGAAACAAGTTTAGAAATCTTCTACACTCAGCATATGGAACAAGATTCGCATTTTCAACACAAATGTGAGGTCGGTTACTGATTCTACATGGGTCAGAAACTTGCACTGCAAGTCACGAAAAAGATTCCTAGCAGGTTGCAGAATTTTATCAACAGCTGCCAAACTCGCTGGCTGGCTCCATACTGAAAATCAAATGGACGGCCAAATAGAACTAGCAACAGGAAATTCCGGTAACAAACCAACCAAGAACCGACTGCTCAAAAAACATGTAGGAAAAAGCGGAGATGGATCAGGCCGTTGAGGAGGCCGTCAAATGACATCGTTCGCCAGGCCATTGCTCTAGTGGAATCCCAATAGGAAGCGACGAGTGGGACACTGAGGTGAGGGTGACATGGGGGAGATGATAGATTATGGGCTATTGTGTACGTAGCTGTAGAGGACAGCAGAGAATAGGAAAAAGTGGAGATGTGTTGTTGAAGCCCCGTGTTCCACTCAAAACCCATGGGAGTAATAATATCCAGATGCAGGTGATCTAAGCTCATCAGTATAAACTGAAGAATAAAAGGGAATAAATGAGAACTGGACAAGACAGAAAGATGAAAAGCATTTTTATTAAGGTACCTTCTGAATTCTTGGTGAACAAAGTTATCATCAAACAGACATGTTATCGATCATGTTAGAGGTAAATGAATACACTAAAGTCTGAAATGGAATTTCGCATATATCACTCACTTCAACTTCTTGAAGACACTCAAGAAGTCTTGCATAAAGGGGATTCACATCATCCTCTTGTTTATGAATGGCATTCACAATAAACTGTAATTCAGTTAACACTACCAATTGGAAATCCTATTTTAAAAAAAGGAAAGACAAATTTTAGTAATAATAAAAATAACGTGAAAACTAAGGTTACTATTAAATTGACTTTTAAAGAGTCAATCAGATAAGATCTAATATCACAGTCTTTTAAAAAAAAACATTAATGACGCCTTGTTCACATTTGCATATATAAGAGGAATTACAAAGTAGTTCAAGTAATCGAAGTTAATACTTCAATTTTAGTCTTATTCCATAGTGAAACAGCTGCAAAAACCAGTAAACTAGATCAGCAATTAAACTTGGAACCACTATGTTTGCAGTTCAAATCTAAGCCAGGTAATAAAAATATCATCCTGCTAGATCGCTTCATTGTCTGCTGACCAAACATTTCATGACTGATTATTTGGTAAAATGACTTATCGCCTTAAAACATGGTACAAAAGTGTATAAGTTCAATTCGCAACTATGAATGTGCATGATAAAAAAGGAGTAAGAAAAGTTAACAACAGTCGAAAAAACTATTTTCAGTGTAAATACAGGTGTCGTTGACATCATCACTTGATGACAACAGCAAGAGGTTGAGTCAAAGGACTGATAGAACAAAGTCAACAAGAATATTTTTACGTCAAGTGTCTATTGTCAAAAATAATATAATGCGACTTACTGAAGAGTCAAGGTTGAAACTTTTGACAAGTAACCTTGCTTCTTCAAACTTCTCCAACTTCAGAAGATGTTCTAATCTTTAAAGAAAAAAAGATAATAAACAAATGTCAACTTTAAAACCACCAAATTTTTATTTTATTATTTTTATTTAAACGCATAAAAAACTTGGTACAATATGGCACCAAGAAAGATGCACCACACAATAATAATAAAACAACATAGATCAAAAAAAAGGAAGGAAAAGAAAAAATATATATCAGTAGAGAACGGATAAAGAACTTCATCTGGAAGGAAAACAGTCATGCTTAACAAGTTCAAACAGTGTTCGTTAGCTATCATCGGGAAGGGAAGAAAGAAAGAAATCGCAACACATTCGCCACTGATTACGATTCTTGGCCATATCCGATAACGTTTCGAGCCATCGATTTCAGCTATCTCTCGGACCTCAACCAGGGAGTCGTGACACACCAACCGATGCTAATCTAGCACAAAAATCCTTCATCCCACGACGCCATGTCATGGACTGACCACCTCTCCGCCTTTTCCATCCCGTCCCAGGGCTAGCGAACAGAAACCTGTACGGAAGCCTCTGGGGTGACATTCGGAGCACATGTCCAAGCCACCGGAGCCGGTGTTTCCATATGACGACATTCAATGAATGGTGATCTCCACTTTGTTCAAACACACCACCAAATTACAACAGCACAACGATACTTTTCACAGTAGTCTGAGACATATACGGTCAGTTTCGTCATTACTAAGGAGCAATAAGTTAAATGACATAAAAGAATACAGCTGAGTCGTCCAAAATCCCTCTTTTCATCTGGAAGCCAGTCACTGTGTTTTTGCATTTATTAGTAGGAACATCAATAACTAAGGAAAACCGAACGTCTTGAGGATAGGCGATAAACAGGTAATTACACACAAAGCTCCTTTAGTGATGCACTTAACATTATTCAACTAGAGACATAATATGGCAAAATTATTTTTGCGTTTGATAAAGCTTTACGCTTGTCAGTTTAACATACAACAACGCTAGTCATGTGCATATCCGGCTACGAAGAGTCTGGGAATGAAATAACTTTTTCTGCAGATCGTAAGAGTTATCTAAATTATACTAAATATTAATGGGAAGATTTGTCGGTTCAAAAAGTGGAGGCACCCAAGGAATTACTTGGTGACGAACAGACAATAGTAATCCTGTTTTGCAATTCTGTCCAAATAATGACCGGTCCTTGACCAGCATTAATTTAAATGTAGGGGAAAATATTACTTCAACTAGAGACTACAAACATCCAATCAACAATGGATACAAATAGATCACTTAGCCATAAGCTATTGATGGAGAGCCAGTTGGAACACCACTTAGAATTAAGTGATTATTATTACTGAACACCTGCGCAGACTTCAATCACACTACAGTCCATACATGTATACGCCTACGACCAAACAAGCATAGAAAATAGGTAGCTACGTTATACATATATATATATTCTAATCAATATTGTTTGCCAGCCACATACAGGTGATATAGACTAGTTTAAAATGAAAAGTAAGTACATGTATCAAGCAAAATACTGACGGCATAATAAAGCTGCAGCAGAGAAATGAGATATGATAAGAATACAGTACCCTCTATTCAATTTTTATCTTCAATATTAGACTGTATCTATGGTGGTTATCAAAGTCGGACGCTAAGGCTGAAAACCTGTGAACTCAGAATTTAACACTAAGCAAATAGTGTCTTGCATATATCCTGCTTAGGCTCTCTGCAGACAGATAAATATCATTGTGGCATTTGTAAAGGAAGCCAGACTCGCCTACTTCTCCCATTAGTACCTCTATTAGAATGTCACTCCCCTTTTTAAACAATGGTAGGGAAGCAGAAAATACATGGAGTGTAACCACTTGATGAGAAACATTTTAATAATGCACTGATATGATTCATCGAATGATGGTTGGAATTAGTTGTCCGACAAGACTAAATAAAAATAGAAAAAATCTCACCGCATTACTCTATTTCTTTGACTTTATTAAAAAAAAATTAGGCGCAGTAGAATGAAGATGTATTCAGTTAATGCTACTACCAGTGAAAATTAATCAAACAGGTAAGAACTGAATATTAGTTATCAGTTTTTAAAAATAAAAAAAAACATTAAGGACTGCTCACCTCTGTTTTGGATTAGTTTCTTTTAGTGCCTTGATAGATAGCAAACAATTTTCTGTTGAATTATCAGAATGATTGGAATGCAATTCTGCATATAGTACACTAGTTTCAGGCAAAGCAATTCCTTCGGATTTATAGTCACCCAAATCATAATTAGAAAGCAGCCAGGACTCCTTGGTTACATGTATTTTGTGAATGATTTGATAACTGAAATACAAAGGGAAGTATCTTACGACATCAGGACAACTTGCTTGTAGGCTTGGACAGGAAATCAACAAAACTTATTTTTATCTGTCAAACACGCATACTATTCCACATCCACAAATGCAATTTAACAGTATGGCAAACGCGAAAACAAAGTTATTTTCAAATGTATTAAAATAAGGTTGTGAGGACTAATAGTATCGTTTAAAAACGTCAAGTTTGGAATGCACTCAGATTACTAGTACATGAGATGTTTTTTGTTTAACGCGACACAAGCAAATGAATACTGTAAAATACAGCTAACTTCATAATCTTATCCCACGTGCTTGCAGTTTTTCTTCTACATAACACAGAAAACTAATAATCTGAAGTTAACAAATAAGCTAATTCGACGATGTGAATACTTATTTCAGTTTTCCCTATATTGAAACTTTCACTACAATATTCATTCATTGAGTTTTGTCAAACGATTAAAAAGAATCAGTGTGAATGTAAAACCACAAATCCTTCAACTTGGTTCCCGTTTTTCTACTTCTCAACTCTTAGCATTCAAAAATCAATGTGCAAGTCCACATTTACGTATTCATCTGTATTCATCAAGCCTTGTAGTTATTTTCTTTCCTTAAGACCATAGGTGCCAGACTAAATGATTGAATGTTTCCACGTGCAATGCCTGATATTGTTGGGAATTTCGGGGTTCTTAAGTGCTATTCTCCCCTCTAGTGGGTGATTTAATTGTGAAACTCCAAGTTTCTTCTTTCTTAGGGCTAGCTTAATGATGTGAACAGATATACTAATGTTAATAGTGTCATTTAAGTCCACTGACTACTAACCTGGGGAACAAAACAACTTCAAGTAGTTTCGTAGGTCCAGTGCAGGACGGCTGGTCATTTTCTTCAAGATCTCTCAAGATAAAGATGGTAGCTTCACACAGTCCAGAGTATTCACTAGTACTGTTGACTGGGATCTTGCTGATTGATTGGCAAATGAAGAAATCATTGACATTGGAAAACTGGCTGAGAGAACCCAAGCACACTCCCGCAAATAAGTTCAGTAAATACAGCTGACCCTGAGAAAACAAAAATGATGTATAGGGTAGGAAAGCCACTAACAGAAATATGCTACATGTGAGTATCTACGATTAGACTTATATCACTGACATTTCTATCCATCGCCTGTCTTTGAGTACGAATATTTATTGACATAACTGGCATGCACGCTCTGAGTATATATTTCAAATAGGTAAAAGTACAAACGCTAAAATCTGACGTTTACATGTTTCCTACACCTATTATCTATAGGGGAGAAGTGAGTTTACCTAACAAATATGTGCAAAACAGATATGCGGAATTCCAATGGAGGAATTATTACGCTAAATATACACCTAAGGTAGTGATCTATTTAATGTATTATGATCACCTAATAACAGTAGAAGTGACACAACAACGACACGACAAATCTGTCGGTTACAGATAAAGCACCAACAGATATACTTGATACTGTTACTAGAAAATGCCCTATAAGGTGGAGTAAACATTCTGATGAAAGAGCAGACGAAGGCAGCAAGTGGTTAGTCAGTTTTCAATCAGCACTTTCACTAAAGCTAACAATGAACAGCAAGAATGTAACTCACCAATCCAGGACAGGTTTACCTGTCCTATCGTAAACCAGGCTTACGATAGTGATAGACTGTTTACCCTGAGGTAGGTAAAGAGAAATATGAATTCTGGAAATGTAGATCAAAGTCAAGACAAAAGTTACACCTCACTGAAAGCAAACTAATTCGTAAATCTTGTAAGGGACTAAAGAAGTTCGTCAATTCAATTGAATCTCGGCCATTTCACTTGCAACGGAGAATTTTTTATCTGTCCGGAGTGAACCTATTGCGGACAATTGGGTTTTCAAGGAACAGGAGCGCGATTGTCAGTTGGTGCCAAGATTGTATATCTGCATACTGCCTTTATACCATTACTAATAAATATGTCCTTAAATGTTATGTTCTCCCTTCTCTAGTTGGGGCAGTGTTAAGAGCAGTCTAGTCACCAGGTTAGGTGAGCTAGGCTACAGTAAGCAGGCAGTATGGCCGAAGCTCAGGTCTAGAGGAAGTCATCCGAGCAGTGCAACTAAATGGTTCCCTAGAAGCTAACTTTGTGCCCGAAAACCAGTGGAGGAAACTAAGTCGGAGCAGTATGTCTGAGTAAAGATGAGTTAAGGTACTCACCACAGTCCGTAAGTAACAACATTAAACCTGGTGATATGACAAACTGACTTAAGCATTCAGTCATTAATCAGACAGTTCGAAGTTGGCAGCTTATTGTACCTTTGGTTTGATAACGGAATGATACAACTACCCACACTTTAGTCATGACCCAAAGTCGAGAAACAGGGGCAACTGTGCTTGAATGTGGAAAAACTTTGTCTTTGCTTATCTTTTAATAGAACGCCTCTTATACCTTTGTTAAATGAAACAATGAGCGCAGCCACTTAGAGCAAGTAGGCTGATCTGCACAACACTTGAGCGATCTCAAAGAAATTGCAGTATTACTATTTTTCTGATTTTGCAGTTTATTGCCAGATAATCAATGTAGTTTACATTACGAAAAATATTGGGCACATTCATGTGACATCAGTCTAAATGGGAGGCAACAGTAGAGCACTAGCAGAATTACAAAACCAAGAAGAAAAGGAAAGCAACGTGGTCTCAACTAAAAAATGTTCGCTATAGTATACTACATATATATCAGAAAGAACTCACTGAGCTGGTAAGAGCCATACAGTACACTGAATCGCTAATCAGAGAAACCTTCCGAAAACGAATGTCTTCCTCAATAACTGACAAAGGGTCAAAAAGATTTCGAATATAGAACCCGTGGGACTCCTTCGTATATGCTGTTATAATGCCAGGAGAAGTCTTGAAATAAAATTTACGTGGAATTCCTACCAGTTGGATATTCCAAAGCAAAGCGGGGCTTGAACAGCTACAGAAAAACACCTTTCCCACCACTGAAATCCTTTGAGTACTTCTGAAATGCTCTTCTAGTTCTTCAAACTTTCGTTCGGTGAGCTCTAGAAATGATATAATGGTAAAATGGAATAGAAGATACAGAGGACAACCTCCCTACTGTAACTGTTGCTTACCTGAATGAAGCTGCATTGTGTTCAAGTCTCTGCATATTAAAAAAGAGTCCTCAGATCTCAGTAGAAGATCGAAGGTAGCTAAAAGCAGGTAAGAACGTAGAAATACCTACCCGGAGACGTTGTCACCAGCTGCAAATCATGAATTTTCCCGAGATTAGTCTAATAGAATGAATTTATATGTTTTTCTGCTAACCCCAGTATACGCTGGTTCACAAGCTCCAGGTAAGTAAATGCTCATGAAACCTTGCTCATCTAGGAAAAACAGCAACACAGCTTTCGCGGGTGCACAAGCCTGCAAAATGTTGGAACCTAGAGAGTAATTTATATGCCACAACTAGTACCATGTTTGTAGGAGTGAGTATTTCGAAATGTTTCATCAAAAAAGAGTACATCCGGACCAACAATAATAACTTTAGTCTCAGGTCGTTCGATAAACGTGACATTGCAGAAGAAGAGCTGCAAATAATCCGGAATGATATAAGTAATCTAATATTACATTTTTCTGTATGGTGACCTCTACTCTTTCAACTTCCTCAAACAGATCACACATTTTTCGAGCGCTTGAAACCCAAGCAAAGGGTAATTACACGTGAGATTGATGTAGTTAAAGAGGTACAGTGTTCAGTGGTGTTGCTTCAGTCTTAACTGATTCAAAAGGGAATGTGAACGAAGAATTTTTTTCAATGATTTCCCTTCCACTTCTTACAATTATAAAATATAATATTTGTGTTGTCGTTACAGTGAAGGCCAGCTATGCGGCGGATACATTTTTAGCGTAGAATAACAGATTAGTTATGGGTGTCAAAATAAATAGTCGTATTTGTGTGACAAACGTGCTAGGCTGAAATAGATTACGAAATATTGTAAAATGGGAGACAATGGTGGTGATTAGTGAGTCATAATAGATTCGTAGAGTGTGGGGTAGGAAAATTGACAGGTCAGTTCAAGGTTACAAAAGGTGTCAGGTGACTGGCTAGTACAAAGTGGTCTGTGTTAAACAGGAGATAGTAAGACTGCAGTGAGAGGTTCATAATGAAACAACGAATATGTGAAAGGAAACAGGTGGAGGCATATATTAAGAAAAGAGTTAATGTCAGTTATAATAAGTCCGGATAGTATAATGATTAATTCGATATTATTGAGGGAATGTTTGCATGAAGGGCATAAATTATGACGAATAATAATAACTGTAATAATAACCAAAGGAAAAAATTTTTAAAAGGGTCAAGGGGAAGGAGCACTCTTGGTGAGAATAAGAATCATCAATCCAAGTTTGGCCAAGGTTTGAACAACGTCTGGACGTGTTCTTTTTCGGTACAAAGTACCGGTTTAGTCGATCTTATTGCAACAGCTTCAGCTATGTGTAGGAGACGTAGGCGAACTGTACGTGATAAAGACTTTGTAATTTGGTATATAACCCTGAAAGCTGTGTTGACATCGATGCGATGTCCAGTATCGACCAAGTGTGACAGGATCGAGCCTTTTATGCACTTAATTTCCCCCTCTCCTGCTGAACCAAGCTGGTAAGTGTTCTCGAACCTGTAGACAAACCTGCCTATATAACTTGAACCACAGGAACAGTTGAAATGGTATGTGCATGAAGAGGAGCTAAGGTTAGGTAAGATATCTGTGAGTTGTTGGGTGAACATTGAAAAGTTTTCTTAATCGCCCTAGTTAAACGTTGGGTGGGATAGAATCTCCGCAGGAGTATCTCCCTTGAATTGGAGACATAAAACCAGGGGCTTTTTCTCCACGGTCGCCAGTTCATGTTTTTACGACTATTGTAACCTATGTTGGCTTCAATGAGCTTCTCGGGATATCCGCTTTCACTTAGAATGTGTCGGATAACCTGGAGTTCTTTCTCTACGCAGACTTCAGAACCAATAAATCTCGCTCTAAATGTTAAGCACCTGATTAAATTACTTTTGTATTTCATGGGTGCGAAGCTAAGGAAGTGTGTATACTGAGCTTCGGTCTCTAGCTTTCTAAATATGGTTCTTTTGATGGAACCATCCTCTCTTCTCGTTAGTAGGACATCAAGGAAGTGTAGAGGGTGGTTGTATTACCCTTCGTAGGTGAAATGGACCGCTGGATGAGCATTATTGAAGTTGTTTAAAAGTAAGTCACTATTTAACCCTTCATCGTACACTACGAAAATGTCATCCATGTAACGACAATACATTTCCATTTCTGCTATCTCCTCTTTCAGCGGACTATTTTCTAGCTTCGCTAGAAATATACTCGCGAAAATAGGTCCCAATGGGAATCCCATGGCTACTCCATCAAGCTGTCTGTATATTTTATTATTAAACAGGAACTGAACGCTCGTTGTGCATTTAACAAGTAGTTGTTTCAGATTAGTGATAGGAATATCAATGCACAATTTCTTTTCTATAATCTGTTCGCAGATATAATCGATGGTTTCCACTTAAGGCACATTAGTGAATAGAGATGAAACATCAAGTGATGCCACGTATTTGCCGTGTATTCAGTGACCTTACTATGCCAAAGTAATTTGTTATTCATTTTAACACAGCATTGACGACCAGTTCAAAGATAGGAGGTCTATGTCAAAACTAGCACAGCATTATGATCCTGTTTATCCCAAATGGTATAATAATAATATATTTCTTCCTGTTTATGCAGGAACATACCAATTGTACAGGCATGGATAAGTTATTATATAAATTACACATAATTTCATGTAAGATGAATTTACAGTTTGGTTGTTCTTTCTGACATTAGAGTTAGTCGGAACGGTCTGCTATAAAGTCTGTTTGTGTAGCACATAAAGAGATATAGAAATATTGTCTTCGCATTAACAAAAAACCTAGACATCAGATGAACGTTATACAGGTATCTGGGAAAAATAAAGCTTGAAGTCAATTCTCCTATATAACTTTGTTGTGAACAGCACCCCTGGCTTAAAGTTTATTGATGTATTATGTTGAGATCAGTAATATATTTATTCCATTTTTCAGCAGTCTTATCGTAATTTTATAACAGGGAAGAAATTTGATCGTGGAGGCGAAAACTAGATAAGGTCATGTTAAGTTGTTTTACTCCATCAAATGGTGCTGAGGTCGATCCCAGAATTCTCTATTTCCGCCATTTGTGTCTCCATGGCGGACTGTACTCGTAAGTTGAGTAGAAATGTTGAAAACTTTGTAAACTAGTTGCTTCTTCATTTCAGATCATGAATACTCATTTACAGCATGTTCGCCAGCGTCTTCAAATGGTAGAATTGGATCGTTCATGGAATTTCAGTGGTTATGAGATAAATGGTTTGGAATTAATCTTCATTTCAGTTAAGATGTAGAGTTGTTCGACCTCGAACAGAAGATAAATAGGAGCAGCAGAGTATCAGAAAGAGAAAGTATGTGAACATGAAAAGGATATTAATATTTTAAGCATGTATAAATGTTTATGTCAATTGTATATTATACTTTAGTGTACATTTACCTATATTGTAGTTGCGTTTTCACGTATTTATGCGAAGTCTTAGAGTTTATTTAGTGTCATAATGTGTATTAATGAGTTTGAGCGTTTCAGTGCTCTAATGACGGATGCGTTTCGGAAATAAGTGATGCGGTCTGGTTGGGACAGCCTTTGGGATAAAAGTTTATATAGCAAGCGTTTAAAGTTTACAATAGAGTGACAGGTCCTATTTCTAAAGGTAAACTATTCCTGTATGTTCCGTACTAAGTCTTCATGCATCCATGCTACTAGTTTATTTATAATTTTTAGATTCCGAAGGATGTTGAAGTGCGTCCTTTAGGTGCTGTAGTAGATTAGTAGTTGATTCTTTCTAGGAGTAAATAGTTTATTAATGTAATCAGTAGAATGAAACAGTCTGTATAGAGAGGGTTTGAAGCTTGTAAGCAAGTTCTGACATCTAGGGGCAGGCTATTCCATATTTTAGAATACATGACCGTGAATAAGTTTTCACGGAGTGTTGACTTAAAAGAATGAGTTGTCACTGTGCAAGTTTGGTTACGCAGATCGTAAGAACCTTCCTGTGTGAAATGTATATCCCTGTTACCTGAGAATGATATTTTGTGAAGGACCTTTGTCAATCACGTCTCATAAACCGTTAATGCCAAGCTCTTGCTACGCTCGGGCCCACGCTGTTCCTTGAAGTTTTCAGAAACGCTTAGTTATAACGGACGAAAAAACCAAAACACCGATTGGCCGCTTGATATTTCTTTATTGTTACACCAACATATAAAAAGAATAAGTGAACTAAGGTCTGTGAACAAATATTACAATAATAAATCATTGTATTACTTCTGACGATGTTTTACTCTTCTTTCTGAACAGCGACCGATGAGACGATGACTGTCGTATTGATGCCTCCGCGAAAATTGGGGAAGTTGATTTTGAGCAAACAACCAAGAATTGATCGTTCAATCTTCAACTCCATTGACACTCCCCGGCAAAAAAGGGATCCAACCCTTTTTTCCTTCACGACCAATACACGTTGACTTGGATGCCATTGCGAGAACCTGGGTCACACGGACAGAGCTGAAATGGAAAA
The DNA here is from genome assembly GCA_944472135.2 of Trichobilharzia regenti. Taxonomy (NCBI): domain Eukaryota; kingdom Metazoa; phylum Platyhelminthes; class Trematoda; order Strigeidida; family Schistosomatidae; genus Trichobilharzia; species Trichobilharzia regenti. The sequence continues at coordinate 135,257,264 of OX235262.1, forward strand.
CAAACAGAAAAGCCAACACACCACAAGCATACTCACAGCACAATCTCACACATCAATGACGACCTGCGCCTCCAGACAAAGGCATCCTCTTGACATCTTGCAACACAATCGCCACTTGCTAGAATGACTCTTGCAGAATGCAAAGTGACCATAGCAGCACCTCACGATACTCTACGCACATCCTCTTATCTACTCACTACCAATTACCACTGAAATCGCTTGTCACTCATTCTGCCTCAGTTCTAGTAACGGTGACGCATGCGAGCCTCAGTCGTTTACACTCTTTCTCCCCGGCGTGTCGGACCGCAGCTAACAATTATCTCCGTGTGCATTTCATTCTCAGCAATAGCCTAGCCTCCCCGGCGTATACGACCCATCTGCTGTCCTTAACATCAATCAATTCATTCACGGATGTAGAAGACTCGAAACAACTTCAGAAGTAATCACGACGAAAATTTTAACAAAATTACGCAATAACAACAAGATACGAAAACAACGAGTAAACACAATGAATCCAAAAACACCAATTGATATGACACACCACACGTATATACAAACAGTACAAACAAACTCGCCGATCATGTCTTGATGGAATTCCTTTGAAGAATTGCAGGACTTACACCAGTACGCCTACAACCCTTCACAGGTTGACGATTGTAAGTTGTGGAATGTCCGGACACAAACAGAATTACCAACAGCTAGATGACAGATGATATCAATTCAGTATATACAATATGAACATATGTACAAAATCACACACCGAGCACATTGGACTGCTCATTGATGCGCTACCCTTTGAAGAATTGTAGGACTTACAGCAGTACGCCTACAACCCTTCTCAGGTTGACGCTCTAGGTTGGAAAATCATCTAGTGTTTCATCCTCCGACTCTCTACTCTCAGCACCTTCCAGTAGACACAGTTTTCTGATATCTCGCACCAACATGCCACAACTAGTTCTCACCTCAACCGTCCTCACCAATCCATCACCACTACAGATCAGCCTTACTACCACTCCCAAAGGCCACCTACCTGTGGCACATTTATCTGCTACTAATACTATGTCACCAACCTTTAAGTTTCGGCACAACTTTTTCCACTTGTCCCTGGTTTGCAGTGTTAGAACATACTCCTTTAACCATCTTTTCCAAAATATATCTTTCATGTGCCTGGCTTGTTTCCATCTTTTAATCGTAGGTATTCCTTCCCCGCTTGCGTCCTCTATGCCAGGGTTGCCTCTCAATAACAATAATTTATTTGGGGTTAACACATCAAAATCCTTGACGTCGTCCCTCACAGGTGATAACGGCCGGTCATTTAATATTCGTTCAGCTTCACAAAAAAATGTCTCCAGCGTTTCGTCATTCAAACTCTGGTTTTTAATTATGGAGCTTAAAATACGCTTGATAATTCCTATAAGTCTTTCCCATAGCCCACCTCTATGGCTGGCATGTGGTGGATTGAAGTGCCACTCGATGTTCCTTTTCAGTAACTCTTCCTGAACTCTCGTTTGAGGACCTTCGAAGTATTCTTTAAGCTCGGCGTGACAGCCAACAAAATTAGTCCCTCTGTCGCTGAACATCATCTTCGGTACACCCCGGCGATTTATAAATCTATGTAATGCTAGCACGAATGAATCAGTAGTTAGCGTATGAACCATCTCAATATGCACAGCTCTCATTTTCAAACAGGTGAATAAACAGCCATATCTTTTACATAGGGTTCTGCCTCTCTTCACTACAAAAGGTCCGAACAAATCCACCCCAACGTACTCAAATGGATAATTCCCTTCAGAAGCTTGCCACGCTGGGAGTGGTGCCATCATCTGCTGTACTGGACGAGCATTTCGGAGTTTACATTCCATGCACTTATCAATTATTTTACGGACAGCAGTACCTCCCTTCACTATCCAGAACTTACATCGAATACTTGATAGTACTTGCGAAGTACCCAAATGACCTTCAAGAACATGGTAGTGTCTTATAATGAGATCAGTGACTGGATGGTAGCAAGGTAATAAAGCCGGATGACGGGTCTCATATGACGATTCTAACATTTGTAGACGTCCACCAACTCTAGCGATCCCTTCGGAAACTATCGGAGATAATCTATCTAACCGCACCTTGAAATCTGCGAAATCGGGACTATCCTCCTTGGCAATCTCACCCCACGCTTCCCACTGAGCAGCCCTCAAAATCGCTAACTCTGCATTTCTAATATCTTCGACTCTCAAAGGCCCCACATTCATATTTTCGTATCCCGCAAGATGCATGACCTTTAAATACGTAACATATCGTGTCAACCACGCAACAGCTTTCAGTAGTTTGTACCAAGAAGAATAATATTTAAAAAGTGGATGTAAACCTGAATGTCTTTCTTGAGTAGATGTTAAACTGACACTTGTCTTCAACTCCAAGGCACACTCGTTTATCGGTGGTTCATCTTCTCTACGAGGCCACATACTATCAGCCCTTAGCAAGAACTCTGGACCTTTCCACCACTTATTTTTAACCACATTCATATCAATAACTCCTCGCGATGCTAGATCAGCTGGATTTTTTCCAGACGGTACGTACCTCCACTGCTCAACAGTTGTTAGTTCACGAATTTGAGATACTCTGTTAGCTACAAAACATGCATATCTTGCTGACTCGTTGCGTATATAATATATCACAGACATCGAATCAGTCCAAAACGTTACGGGATGCTTGGGGTAATCCAACTCTTTACACACCGTTGTGAATAACTGCGCAGCTAGTAAGGCGGCATTAAGTTCTAATCTCGGAATCGAAACCGTCTTTAGAGGTGCAACTCTAGATTTACCCATCACCAGGCTAACATCTATATCATTCCTTAAGGTGGTTCTGATGTATACGGCTGCACCAAATCCAACCTCAGAGGCATCAGAAAAAACATGGAAGTCAATTATATCATGATTTCTCGACGGCTTAAGTGGACGTGAGACGGAATGTAGATTCAGCATTCTTAAACTGTTAACCCACCCCTTCCACTCTTCTCTCTGCCTCTCACTTAATGGTTCATCCCACTGTAACCCTTTCCTGCATGTCTCTTGAAATAACCTCCTAGCCGGAAGTAGATAAGGTGCTACTAATCCAAGTGGGTCAAACACGGACGACAACACAGAGAGCACACCTCTCCGAGTAACTGGCTTATCAATATCACCAACACTAAATCCAAAGGTATCAGAGTTCACATCCCATCGCATACCTAATGTGCGTTCAACTGGTAGAGTATCAACAGGCAAATCTCGTACGGTAGGTGCTCTGTCTTCTGGATCTATATGCTTCAAAACGTCTAGGCTGTTCGAGACCCACTTAGTTAGACGAAAGCCGGCCTTAGCTAACACTTCAGTGATGCTTGTTGCAAATCTAACTGCAGACTTATCATCATCGAAGGAGGCTAAACAATCATCCACGTAGAAGCAACAATCTATGACGTCCAGCAAATCATTAGAACCAAATGTGGACACTGCCTTTCGTAGAGCAAAATTAGCACAAAATGGGGAGGATGTGGCACCAAATGGATGCACTGTCATCCTATATTCTGACACCTTACCACAAGGACCGTCATCAAACCACAAAAACCTCAAGTGATCTCTGTCACTCTCTGGCACCTTCACCTGTAGGAACATTTCCTCAATATCCGCCGCGACAGCAACTGTAAACTTTCTGAATCTCAATAGCAGTCCCACTAATGAGCTCACGCAATCTGGGCCACTATACAGATTATCATTTAAAGAGACTCCTTCGTGTTTCGCAGAACAATCAAACACCACACGGAGTTTACCTGGCTTCCTCGGGTTAAAGACGGGATGATGGGGCAAATACCACTTCCCTGGCTCACTTTGATCAACTAGTCTTTCAACGTAACCCTTCATTATATGTTTATCGACGACTTCCTTATATTTGGACCAGAGTTCTGCATCTGACAGGAATTTCTTCTGTAAACCCATTAGTCTCTTAAGAGCAACTTTCCTATTACAAACCAACTGTCTATCTTTGAATCTCCATGGTAGGCCAACGCTGAAACGCCCGTTTTCGTATTTACAAGAGTCCTCGGCTATTTTAACTGCTTTTAAGTCTTCTACAGAACGACCCTTCCCTGGGACACCGCAGTCACAAAACTCCTTGTCATACATATTTTTAATCATAGTTTCTAGTTTGTCCCCATCGTTTGTAACTAATGATGATATGTGGACTATGGGTATAGGTCCTCTCACTGTCCATCCCAGTGGTGTTTTTGTCGCAAACAGATCATCTCTACCTCCAAATCTCTCTTCTAATACCTTGTGAGCTTCTGGCACACTACATCCAATGAGTACTCTCACTCTTCCATCTTGCAATGTTGGAAGAGGTATGTCACACAGGTATGGCTTACCGACAACCGTTTCACGACTAGGTACTATAGCTTCGCCAAGTTTCATACTGGAGGTAGTGTAAGCAGTATCCACTTCCACGGTCTCACCAGTAGCCAAGGATTCTAACTGAAATGACACTCAAAAAAAAAAAAAAAAAAAAAAAAAAAAAAAAAAAAAAAAAAAAAAAAGTTGCTTAGGGCCTTTAATACCCAAGCAACCAGCCAGTTCAGCATCTATCAATGTAACGTCTGAACCATTATCCAACAATGCATAAGTCTCTACTGAAGATTTCGGCCCTTTCATATTAACTGGTAATACCCGTAAGAAAACTTGTGGGATGTCAAGGGGTCTAGAGATACTCTTACAATTAACCGAACTCCCAGGTTCGTTCACTGTTCTCAGAAGTGGGTGCATATCCGTTAAACCACTACTTCTTTTATTTGTCGCCTTACAATTCCACTTTGTATACCCAATCTTTAAACAACTGAAACACAGCCGCTTCTGCTTTGCCATTTTTAACCTTTCTACGGGTGACATAGCGATAAAGCGATTACAATCACTCAATTGATGCATGTTATGGCAGACAGTACACTCATCCTTTCTCGTTGTGTCTTGAGACTTCCCCACAAATGCCTTCCTTATATTCACTGGTTCTTTAGGTTCTACCTTAGAATGCAAAATGCTGGCGAATTTGCCCATCGCCTGGTTGACACTGTCCTTCACCAGTCGAAGAATATCATCAAACCTTGGCTCGATACCCTCCTCCTCTATACGAGAGCTTATTTTTACCCATTTCCTTTGCAGCCGAGTAGGTAGGCGTCTAGCAATTACCTCTAGGACTGAGCTGGAGTTGAGGTCACTCATGCAATCCATAGAAATCAAGGTATTCTTATAAGTCATAAGATTATCTAAAAACTCAGTAAGTGCCTGGGAGTCATCTCGAAGTTGACTGCCATTACCTTTGACAGCTTCGTATACGTTCCTTACAATCATCGAAGGTCTTCCAAACCTTTGACGTAATATGCTCATAGCCTCGTAGTAGCCCTTTTTTGGCTTCATAAACTTACAGCACTGTATAGCTCTTGAAGCAACTCCAGTGCAGTACCTCAGCAAATACATTAACTTCATTTCATCAGTTAATAAAAAACTACTCAGCATGATCTCAAACTCCTTTACAAATTGTAAATAATCAGCCGAGTTTCCATCGAAACACCGTGGTTCAAATTTAGGGAGTTTGATGTTCCTATTATCCCTGAACGGCGAAACAGTAACATCAACCATGTCATGCTTAACATCAGACACATCGTTACAAGTAACAGACAAGTCACCATGACTTACTTTCCTGTTTGTATCCAAGACACTCTGTCCCTTCTTTGACCCAGGCATTGTTGAACTTGACCCAGTTCCAAAAACGTTTCAGATATTGCTTGTTCAAAGAGGACTTGACCGGCACCAGGAAAAATGAACGGCGACTATCCAAACTTTCACCAACTGTTTGAATCCGCCAGATCTGTTTCTATCGTCAGAAACTGTCAATCACGTCTCATAAACCGTTAATGCCAAGCTCTTGCTACGCTCGGGCCCACGCTGTTCCTTGAAGTTTTCAGAAACGCTTAGTTATAACGGACGAAAAAACCAAAACACCGATTGGCCGCTTGATATTTCTTTATTGTTACACCAACAAATAAAAAGAATAAGTGAACTAAGGTCTGTGAACAAATATTACAATAATAAATCATTGTATTACTTCTGACGATGTTTTACTCTTCTTTCTGAACAGCGACCGATGAGACGATGACTGTCGTATTGATGCCTCCGAGAAAATTGGGGAAGTTGGTTTCGAGCAAACAACCATGAATTGATCGTTCAATCTTCAACTCCATTGACAACCTTAAAGAAGAATATTGGGTTTATAATAAGTCTCCTTGTCCAAAGTGGGTCAAGTTTTAGGATCATGCAGCGTGAGGTATAGTCTTCCTTACAATCGTAACCAAGTAGTTTTGAGGAAAAATATCGTTGGATACTTTCCATCCTTAGCTTATCACGTGTGCGAGTGCTGTTTATAATACATGGACAGTATTCTAGTAGTGGTCTGACACATGTTTTGTACAGAATAAGCTTGGCTTCATTGTCGTGAAAGTTCCTGAGTATGCGTCTTAAGCGTGTGGTGAGAGCAGGCTGCTAGACGATTGGTTGGCACTAATCTAACACTGACCTGGCGAGAGAACGACGGAAGCTGGCTGGCTGTCATACCTCAATCGTCGCGCCACGACATGATAGAAGAATGTCACCAGCTAGCACATACAGGCGTGGCCAGAACAACCGACCTCCTAGGACAAGGCATGTACTGGCCAGGTATGACAGAAGACGTAACAAGATACGTACTTGGATGTTCACGGTGCCAGCTGATGAAAGGTGACCGGTATATACGACCACCACTTCAGTCGATTCCAGTTACCGCGATAGGTGACTTGTGGTCCGTAGATGTCATGGGTCCATTTCCTCAGACATCCAATGGTAATCAGTACCTCTTGGTGATGACGGAACACGCGACACGATGGGTAGACGCCGTAGTAATCCCAGACCAACGTGCAAGAACCGTGACAGATGCAGTAGTTAGACACATTGTTGCAGACCACGGCGTACCGAAGACAATACTGACAGACCAAGGTCCCTGTTTCGAGAGTGAAGATTTTACTTCCCGTTTGCAACAGTTGGGTATCAAGAGGATCAGAACGACCCCATACCATCCACAAACGAATGGCCTAACGGAGAGAAACAACCGTACACTGAAGGAGTGGCTGGCCTCGAAGGGCGGGAACTGGGAAACGGAGCTTCCACTGATTTTACTAACACATCGAGCTACCACTCAGGAAACAACGAAGAAGTCACCCTTCCAACTGATGTATGGTAGAAAACCACGATTACCGGTACACAATGAGACCTGGCCCATGCACCAAAAGTGGAGTACGACGAAATTAAAAGCAGAGAGGAAAGAGGCAGTCAAGAATGTAATACGGAAGCAGCGCAGTGATGTCACGAAGTCTCAGATGAAAGAAAGGACACAGTGCATTACCTTGGCAGACGGGGACCAAGTGAAGTGTAGAGACAGGAGATATACAGTTGGAGGCGGGCTAGGTTCACGGAAACTCCTTCCAAAGTGGGAAGGACCATACACAATCACAAAAAGACGGGGTCAAGTATATACCATCCGAAGAGGTGATAAACAGAAACGAGTTAACGCCAGTCAGCTCCAAAGATGGGTACAGTGGGACAAGCCGGTCAGTAACAATCCTCAACTAGAGGATGTAGCACCCAGAAGGTCGGAACGTCTGCGCACGAAGCTATTTGACGGGGGACGAGTGTGGTGAGAGCAGGCTGCTAGCCGATTGGTTGGCACTAATCTACGTTAATGTCTAGGTCACTAATATGGGCCGTGAGAAAATATGAACAAGGCTGTTTCAACAACCAATCACAGCAAACTTAAATGTGGACAAATATGATTCGCAGATAGATGGCTCTACTTTCCGAGAAATATCGAAAACAACCAATCATAAGACTGTGTTTGTCTGCTTAACTTCCGAGAAACAACCAATCAGAAGACTGCCTTTTTCTGCTTGCATAAGCCTTATTAATGCACATAAAATATATATAAATACGTGTTGATTTTCGTAATAAAACGATCTGTTGCCAGCCCTTGTCTTCTGTTGTTACATTTGGTGTCGCTGCCTCCAAAAAGATGAAGATCCCGTGGCCAGCTGCGTTTGAAGAAGGAGACATACGGAGCTTCTTACGTGACTTCGAGGCCGTTGCTGAGCTGGTGGGTGTCAAGGAGCAGGCGGCGAAGGCAGTTGTCCTGGGGACGCTGTTGAGAGGCCGAGCGAAGGCTGCATATGACAGCGTAGACAGGTCAAATGGCACAGCGTCTTGGAAGAAATTGGTTGAACGACTAGTGTCCGAGTTTGACAGCGAAACAGACAGACAGCTAGCAATGCAGCAGTTCCGGTCAATGAAGCTTGGACCTGATGGAGACCCGCTAGTGTTGGCGGTGAAACTGACTAATCTACTTCGACGCGCGCTTCCCACTTTAGATGAAGAATCAGAAGCGCAGTTACTGTCTTCCCAATTCATCGAGAGTGTCCCAGACCACATTTCTCAGCGATTACAACTGGTTAACGCAACGCAGCCGATGGATATTAGTGAGCTGGCGAAGGTGACCAGACAGCTGCTGAGCACAACGGTAGCCGCTATAGACCAACCAAAACCAAACGAATATGAGCAGAAAATTGAAGCATTGCAGCGGGAAGTGGCGGCGTTAAAGTTGGCTGATAGAAAAGACCGGTGTTTTGAATGCGGTAAGCCGGGACACTGGAGAAGATACTGCCCAGAAAGGCGAAAAAGAAAAAATTTCAGACGGTATAATGCTTGTTCTTTCTTTCGTATGAACCTAGATTTAGTGGGGGCTATTGAGAAAGAGGCTCTGTATTCGAAGTTGCGAGTGAATGATCGAGAAGTAGTATGTTTGATAGATACAGGGGCGGCCGTGTCGTTAATAGATAAGAATTTATGTAAGAGTGTTAGTCCGTGTTCATTGACAGTACAAACAGTAGGCGGGTATGTGTTGCGTATCACGGGTAGATCGAACTGTACGGTCGTTGTTGGTGGCTGCGAGGTGACGTTTCCTTTCATTGTTGTACCCGAACTACAGCGAACGATATTAGGAGCGGATTTTCTGCGTGAGATTGGTGCAATAATCGACACGCAAGCGAACGTGGTGGTCACGAAATACGGGCATATCAACATGTATGAGACCAGCGAGATAGCAGCGATTAAGCTGTCGACGGTACACAATGTGACAGAGTTAATTAATAAATACGATCATCTGTTCACTGGAGATGGCGACCCATACGGTTATTGCGATAAGGTGAATCATGAAATTCCGTTAAGTGATCCGAAAGTAAGGTCATTTTTAACGCGAAGAGTTCCATGTCATCTGGAAGGCGAAGTGGAGCGACAAGTGCAAGAGATGTTAAAAGATGATATTATTGAGGAAGCTGATAGCCCGTACAACTCTCCAGTGCTGTTAGTAAAAAAAGCGAATGGGAAGTATAGATTCTGTGTTGATTTTCGACAGTTAAACAGTATGACAGAGTTAAGACCGTGTGCCATGCCAACAGTGGTAGAAACTTTAGATCGCCTACAAGGTGCGAATGTGTTTTCGGTTCTCGATCTTCGCTCAGGATACTGGCAGATACCGATAAAACAAGGTGATAGAGATAAGACGGCTTTCATCGTGGGTCAGACACAATATCGATTTAAACGCATGCCGTTTGGACTAGCAGGTGCACCGTTTACGTTCAGACGACTGATGAAGCTATTACTTAGGAACTTGAAAAACGTGGAGGTTTATGGTGATGATCTCGTCATATACAGTCAAAACGAAAACGATCACGTCAACCATGTAGAAGCCGTGCTGCGACGCATCGAAGAGTTTGGACTACGCGTCAACAAAACCAAGTCTCAGATAGCCAAAAAGAATGTTACTCTGTTGGGACATAAAGTGGGAAATGGTGAGATTAAACCACTGCCGGAGAAAATTTTGACGATTAAAACGATTCCAGCCCCGAATTCAAAGAGAAAACTGAGACAATTCTTGGGTAGAGCAGCGTTTTATAGTCGCTTCGTGAAGAACTTCAATGAGATAGCAGCCCCTCTATACAGGCTACTAGGTGAGCCAAAGTTTGTTTGGTCGGAAGAATCGCAGAGGACATTCGACAGAATTAAACAGCTGCTCGACCACCAACAAATGACGCTAAAACTACCTGTACCAGGAAGACAGTTCACAGTGTGCACAGATGCCAGTGACTACGCTATAGGTGCGGTCCTAAGACAGGACGAGGGAATCGTTGAGTATGCCAGTAGGGTTTTGACCCTCACAGAGAGAAAGTATTCAACGATAGAGAAAGAATGTTTAGCAATGGTATGGGCAGTCGACAAATGGAGACCTTATTTACTCGGCCGGCGGTTCCACATCGAAACTGATCATAAGCCGCTACAATTTTTGAAGACAGCGAGAGACCCACGGGGGAAGTTGTCACGGTGGATGTTGCGTCTTCAGGAGTACGATTTTACGATCTCACACGTTCCTGGAAGTGAAAATGTCTTGGCAGATTTGTTATCGAGACCAGAAGATGAGTCTGAGTTGCCCGAGGTCGCTTACGGAGTGCATGCAGTAGAACAAGACCCACTAAGACTTGCACGTAGGCAGAGGTTGGACGATACGCTGAATACAGTAATACAGGTGATCACCAACGGAATAGAAGTGGATCAAACTACGGCGAGTAAGGAGCTAACCACACTACTCAGACAGAGGGATCGACTCAGAGTGAATGCCTACGGGACTCTGACCTGGCGAGAGAACGACGGAAGCTGGCTGGCTGTCATACCTCAATCGTCGCGCCACGACATGATAGAAGAATGTCACCAGCTAGCGCATACAGGCGTGGCCAGAACGACCGACCTCCTAAGACAAAGTATGTACTGGCCAGGTATGAGAGAAGACGTAGCAAGATACGTACTTGGATGTCCACGGTGCCAGCTGATGAAAGGTGACCGGTATATACGACCACCACTTCAGTCGATTCCAGTTACCGCGATAGGTGACTTGTGGTCCGTAGATGTCATGGGTCCATTTCCTCAGACATCCAATGGTAATCAGTACCTCTTGGTGATGACGGAACACGCGACACGATGGGTAGACGCCGTAGCAATCCCAGACCAACGTGCAAGAACCGTGACAGATGCAGTAGTTAGACACATTGTTGCAGACCACGGCGTACCGAAGACAATACTGACAGACCAAGGTCCCTGTTTCGAGAGTGAAGATTTTACTTCCCGTTTGCAACAGTTGGGTATCAAGAGGATCAGAACGACCACTGTGCGTCGGTGGCACAGTGGTTAGGACTCTCGCCGACCATGCACATGGTCTGGGGTTCGAGCCCGCACCGACGCACACCTGATATCTATGGTCGGCCTGCAAAATTTGGGCTGCCGATATCCATGCTGAAAATTCCATACTTGTACCAAAAATACAGTGTGGAATCAAGCTGTAAATCAAAAATAAAAAAATACCATCCACAAACGAATGGCCTAACGGAGAGAAACAACCGTACACTGAAGGAGTGGCTGGCCTCGAAGGGCGGGAACTGGGAAACGGAGCTTCCACTGATTTTACTAACACATCGAGCTACCACTCAGGAAACAACGAAGAAGTCACCCTTCCAACTGATGTATGGTAGAAAACCACGATTACCGGTACACAATGAGACCTGGCCCATGCACCAAAAGTGGAGTACGACGAAATTAAAAGCAGAGAGGAAAGAGGCAGTCAAGAATGTAATACGGAAGCAGCGCAGTGATGTCACGAAGTCTCAGATGAAAGAAAGGACACAGTGCATTACCTTGGCAGACGGGGACCAAGTGAAGTGTAGAGACAGGAGATATACAGTTGGAGGCGGGCTAGGTTCACGGAAACTCCTTCCAAAGTGGGAAGGACCATACACAATCACAAAAAGACGGGGTCAAGTATATACCATCCGAAGAGGTGATAAACAGAAACGAGTTAACGCCAGTCAGCTCCAAAGATGGGTACAGTGGGACAAGCCGGTCAGTAACAATCCTCAACTAGAGGATGTAGCACCCAGAAGGTCGGAACGTCTGCGCACGAAGCTATTTGACGGGGGGACGAGTGTGGTGAGAGCAGGCTGCTAGCCGATTGGTTGGCACTAATCTACGTTAATGTCTAGGTCACTAATATGGGACGTGAGAAAATATGAACAAGGCTGTTTCAACAACCAATCACAGCAAACTTAAATGTGGACAAATATGATTCGCAGATAGATGGCTCTACTTTCCGAGAAATATCGAAAACAACCAATCATAAGACTGTGTTTGTCTGCTTAACTTCCGAGAAACAACCAATCAGAAGACTGCCTTTTTCTGCTTGCATAAGCCTTATTAATGCACATAAAATATATATAAATACGTGTTGATTTTCGTAATAAAACGATCTGTTGCCAGCCCTTGTCTTCTATTGTTAGCTTATCACGTGTGCGAGTGCTGCTTATAATAAATGGACAGTATTCTATTAGTGGTCTGACACATGTTTTGTATAGAATTAGCTTGGCTTCATTGTCCTGAAAGTTCCTGAATATGCATCCTAAGAGCATCCTCGATTTTCTAGTCTGTGATGCTACTTGCTCTGAGAATGTCAAGTCACTAGAGTACCTCAGGCCTAGGTCAACGACACTTCGGAGTCTGGTTAGGTAAGCAGATTGAAGCGTTAATTTCAGGTCAATTGAGGGTGCGCCGAAGCAGATCCAGCCACATTTGTGCAGATTAAATTGGAGATTCCATTAGGACGACCAAGCAGTCATTTTATCTAATTCCTTCTGCACTACATTCTCGAAGTTCCCTAAGTCATCACATTGGAATGTATAAGCTACTTTTAGGTCATCTGCAAAGATGAATGGTTTCCCGTGAGCGAAGCAAGCGTATATGTCTTTGATGTATAGTGTAAATAGGAGGGGTCCAATGACACTACCTTGTACTACACCAGAAGTGACAGGGCTAGGTTTGGAGGTTGCAGACCCGAGTTTAACTATTTGGGACCTATTGTTAAGGAATGATTTAAGCCATCCTAATAATGAGTCACGTATTCCTAAGGAGTTCAACTTATTTGTTAGCAGTAAATGGTCAACACCGTCAAATGCCTTAGAGATGTCAAGGTAGATGACAAGTACTAGTTGCCGTCTGTCACGACTGCTGGTTACAAAATTGCATTGCATAGGACACCTCCCCTAGAATGGAATGAATTCACAAAAGACGAAGTGTGAATGGTAAGGATAGAAGTATGCAGGATTTTCAGGGAGTTTCTAGAATTTTACCTAAACTTCGTCGCCTTCGAACAGACCTTTGACAGTGTTGACCACTAAGTTATTCCGCGGCTACTTTGACGCAGCAAACACTTCATTCAATGGTTGTATGATGACGTTTAATATCAAGTAGATCACATTGGAGAGCTCACCGAGGAGCCTGAAGTGTAGATATGAATAAAACAAAAATCTATTACTGATAATATTCCCCATTGTGATAGGCTGACTCAAGAAACAGGCGGCGGTGGGCATGAAGAGAGTTATACATTCAACCGATGAACTGAGCCTATCATATCCGTACTTTGCTGATAATTTACGTATAATGTTGCGAAAACTTGGATATCTACAGGTGAGGGCCGACAATTTGGCGGAAGATAAAGTGCACATAAGACTTCTAATGGACGTATGGAAGAAAGAGATGATGGTAGTACCGCCCACCACGAGTGGCACCGTTTCAACTACAGGCCACAAGGATGAGGATGTCAAGAGCGGGGTCTGAACATTAAGTAAATCTTCGTTCATCCGAAATCGACGTGTAAATCTACTACACTTAGTATGCGGAACGAGATCTTGGTTTTCAACATTAGTCTTAAGCCAATGCTTTCATGTGATTTGGGAGCTTGTGGGGTCATGTAAAGGATTTCGAACACTCTTGCACAGACTTTAATTATAAGCTGCCCACATCTGCTCCATACTGAGGATTCGACAGTCTGCAGGAGAGGACGGTCAACAAAGAATTGCGACAAGCAACAATCCAGTCAAAAACCCTGTACCCATGTAATATGCGGAAAAAAATAAAAATGCTCTGAACAGACGCTGCCGAGACCGTTGAGTAACGACATTCACCAGACAGACCCACGGGTGGGAGCTGAATAAGAGGTCGACTGTTTGAGCATGCAAACGTGATATGCGCGCGATCATGTGAAGAGAAAGTGGAAGCTTTCGAGTTATCCTCAAGCCAAGTGAAATTGATGCCAGAAAATATGACGTGATGGAGGCATACTCTCGATGGCTTATTTTCCTTTCACCATGTAAGAAACAAATGATAATAAACTGATGAAAATATAACCATTGTGTTGATTTGTTTCATTAAAGAAGAATTTCTTGAATTTGTATGCCATAATACCTGTCATTATTACACTCTGTACTTACAGACCCTGATTTTCAAATGTTCTAGTGTCATATAGTTTTTATCCAGCCAACTTCGAAAAAGAAGGCCTACAAACCCATAGGAAAACTGTACTTACACTGGGTTCACCAAACAATTCCTACCTCGCTGTTGGGAAAATTTGTTTATATTCACCAAACTTGCATGGAATTTTCGCATTTACTCTCTGCGAATACTCAGTGGTAATTTATCTGCAGCCGAAAGATGTAAAATGTAAACCTGGATGGTTAGTCTTCTCCTCCTTAGTTGAAAAACGCTTCACAGCCACTATCTAGGCTGGAGACCAGCACAGTGCATTTGTGAGTGCGATAACAGACTGTGGGTTCCTACTACTGATTTAATACGATGAGAAAGATTCACACACACAGTACGGAAACTGAAAGCAAGGTGCCACTACCAGCTATTGGTGCATGACAGGAATACATAGGAGTATTGCATACCTGGTAATCTCGGTGTTTTCCTTAGTGTGAAGTCAGTTCTTCCGTGTTCCCTATTTCGTTACACGCTTGTTTCGTTTCCATATTTATTACGCCAATATGTGACAACTGAATTTACTCTCCTTTATCTCAGAAATATTTTTTCTAAATCACAAATATGCAGTTAAATGAAAGTTTTTAAGTCAGAAGAGTAATGTTTCCGCAGAAACGAGTAGACACAGTATTCTTCCAGTCACATTATTGTTTTCTCTCTGGAAACCATCTTAGAATAACTGGTTTTGCAGATTTTCAAAAAGATTATGCACATTAATTTGCTCTTGTGGTCTTGCAGTACCTTATCTTGCATTCCATATCTATCGTCCAAATAAAATCTTTGCTTTGTTAGTTACTAGCGATACTGCTTAGCAATTAATCACTTTTTCCATGGAGTTTTACCAACACAATTATTGTCCGATACAAAATGAAGTTCACACTGTGTAAAATTTCCATGAGTGATATTAATTTTTCATGTCTATTCACTGAGTTTGTTTCCATGTCATAGAAAGTCCTGAGCTAGGTTATTTCCTTGTAATATTGGTAACTTCAGAAATATTGCCTGCTGAATATGTGGGGGATAATTCATTAACATTTGGACAGTCGGCACTTATTCTGTGCGTTCAATCACGCCATGATATTAGGGTGTCTTTTTGCTGTCATCGATATCATTCTACTGCCTCATGTGGCACAAGATATCCCGCCAATTCACAGACAAGACCGTCTAAAACTTTGCTTCCTGTCCAACTATTGTGATTTCAGGCACTCCATTATTGATGTCCAGTTATGGAGAAAGGCTTTTTCTGCATTTTAAGGTGTAACCTCAAGATGTGGTATGCCGTGCAAAGGAATTAGTGCAGTAAGTCAACAGTATCTTCACAAACTGCCAGGATTCGTTTTATGGTGTTGGCAGCCACTGCATACTTAAAAATACCATTATGAGATCAGGTAAGCTAAGGCCAGTTGTTACGGTTACACCTAAGAAACTTTCATCCAAACCCGAGGGCATTTGTTAATAATCCATATCACCGAGTTTTAGTTTGAATGTGCTTGTCGTCTACAACAACAAGTCCTTATCACTCTAGGTTGAGGTTCAGGTCACTTAAACACGGAGAAGTCAGTCAGAAATTTGTCTTGACGCAGTATATGTGCTGCTCACTTGTCTTATTTGAGAGGCTGCTATACTGGACTGAGTCACTGACAAATATCATTGGCAACGTAGATGCTTGTGTGCACCTTTCTGGCTGTTAGCCTAAATGTGAGCAAAATCAGGAGAATTGTCTAATTCTTACCGGATGCCTAGATCCGATTTTCGACACGAAGCCGTATATGTATAGAAATACATATGTATGTATGCTTATTTGAATCCTTCAATAAATTTTGGAGGATCGTTCTACTTAATATTGGGGATCGTGTAAGAAATTTGCGCAAGCAGCCACGCAGTGTCTTGAGAATTATAGTATTATAATCATTGGTTGTTAGTCTGGAAGACGGCGTTGAGTCACTGAATATGCGATAAGGACGCGTGAAACCCTATTTTATTTATACGTCGGCTTGATAGCCAACTCTCCCATCGGAATATTTATCTCAAACACTAACTGAAAATTTGCATGAAGAAACAGAACAGAATATGTTCATGGAAGCATATTTCTTAAGCACACCGCTGATCAGATCAAGAGGACAGAGCCAGTCAAACACATGGAAGTGCGTTCAGTTCTCAATCCCGATCGGTAGAGATAGGGAATCCCACAAATCATAAAGTGCGGACGATCCATGTCCCCACAAAGACTTTTTCTTTTGGCGCAAGGAAACTCATCGGACTGAAGTTTCTGTAGCAACTTTGTTCACAGGGTGGGGTTGTTAGCCTCAAACCTGAGAAAGGGATTGTTACATTAAGATATAGTGCAGAGAGAAGCGGCCTTGTGGGTTGCTGCCCTTTAAACCGGAAAACAAGGAATAAAGCAACCAGAACAACACCAGCAAAAGGAAAATAATTCACAGCAAAAAGGCAACAAGCGACAACAACAACAAAAATGTACCAGTTAAGCACAGTTAACTAAAATGATAACCAAAATCACAGACTCACTGACTTGAGTCAACTTGAACATGTAAATCCAACAATATATAAAATTATAGATTTGTGTTAGTGTTAAAAAGTCACAAAATGCCAAACAGTTAGTTATAGGTATTAGTAGTCAGCAAGATTATATCCACAGGTTTAGTGTTCAAAAGTAAACGGATTGCAATAATTTCCAAAACTTCGTGGTCAGAAACACCAGAGAAATGATAGTTTTATGTAACTAAGCGATTGTAGCGCACTGATCGAAAATCGCGCCCACTCAGATTTTCAGTTTGTCTATTGTCAACTAACGACTATTCAAAATATTGTGATAGAATCTAAATTAAACGAGGTTGAGCGACATGTGAAGTTTGAGTGTGCTTTCCTTGTATGTATTTTTAGGAACGAAAAGAAACTGAAAAGCAATCAGAAACATCTAATGGATAATTGTTGCATGTGGTTTTTTTGGCTAGTGTACTAGATCTGAGTACATGAACCAGAGCCGTCTGTAGTAAAACCAATGTGATCAGCCATTCTCAAGATGCTGCACAACGACTTGAAAGGCGGATGACATACAATGACCTGGTGACTGTAAGAACTAGCCCGAATAAAAGTAAGTCTTTAATTAGGAAGCATAACGCTTCGGATTGTAGTCTACAATGGATGATTTTTTCGGAGTTACAACGAGCTAAGAAGCTAATTATTATTCGGGGTGAAAACATTGGCTGAATACAAATTGTTTGTTTCAGTTCATATAATCAAATTCTTGCTTTTCGGATGTTTCCAATTTCTGGATGGGTATAATTGCGGGATGCCAATGATTTTTAAGAAAACTTCAAATAAAATTTCCTTGAACCAGTGGTCTTCTTTTTCTTCAGAAAACATATTTTGACACGATTAGACAAATATGTAGCAAAGTGGTATGTTCTGTGACTGAGTATCACAGTCGCTATGCTTTGAATTAATATCGTGCGTCTGTTCTAATCCTATAGATACGGCTTTTCCCTCATGATGCATTATAACATCTGACTTTGTCCAAATATATTAAACGCTGTATAACTGGTCAAATCTTAGTTGTTACATACTAGTTAGTCTTATAATTAATGAATGTACCGTACAAGCTTTCACTGTGATTTTCATACGTAGCTCGTAAACATTATAACTGCATATGGAATACATTTAAGGCTAATGTTCTGTGTGATGTGTTCTGAGAAGCACGCTAATATCATGATTGAAGCAAGAAGATCATGCCAAGCAGGATAAAGTGGCGTCATTAAAGTCTAACGATTTTAATTAGGTGCATAAAGGCGTAAGCTGTTTAATATCCACAAAGTATAAATTCAAATTCTGCAGTAGTTGATCATGAAAATCAGTGATATCGTTTCTTTCCCCTTGCCAATGGACGTGAACATTGTACGTTTGTTTTTGGAACTGGTAGCCATTGGTGGGCAACTCAAAAGCGCGAATGATTCGATCGTGTACAAGATCGAAGAAAACGATCAAAAACTAATAAAAGTACACAATAATTTTGTACAAAACATTTGTTTGTAGACTTGTACTGTTCTCTACTTTAATTGCCAAACAATATAACTTCCTTCTTACAATACTGGTGTTTTAGAGTTAAAGTCGAAAAAAGTACATAGTATTTATCGGTTCGGAGCGTCTTCGTAGCAACAGGAACTTAGGTTTAAGTTCCTTGACACACCTTTTAACTTACGCACCTAAACAACTCTGTTCACCCAACGCATCAACAGAAACGGTCAGAATTACCACACTTAATAGGTACACTCAACGTTGCGCTAATACTTTTCTCAGTTCCCTTTTTAGTTGAATCAGTCTGTTTGGCAAACCTCATCTGAAAATACCCACGAGCCTTTCATACAAACCTTGGTGGAATACACAGTCTAACCACGAAATTTATACCAAATCTACCTCTGCAAACACAATTTCATCGCCTGAAAAAATTTACCAGCCTCATCTGTCATAAATTAACAATCATTCAGTTCCATTTAACCCCAGCTGCCGACAATCAAATATTATAGCAGATATCCGTGGCAACGCTGTTATTTTGCTTTTTTCCCTCACGTTCCCAGCGGAATATAGGGCTCCAAGCTAGAGGCTAGGAGTTTCCGTAGTAGTGTTTTTTTAAAGCATGGGGTTGCCAGCCTCATGCTTAACCTCTCCTCTTTACCAGCCTCACTATGGCTTAGCGAGGTATAGGAATGCGACTGCCGGGGTCAAACCCCAGACTACGTGCATGGTAGGCGAGCGTTCTAACCGCTATGCCACCGACGCATTACACTGTGAGTTAAATATTAATGGATTTTCTTTTGCTGTTCTGTTATTATAATCCTGTGCAGTCTAATTCTTCCGAACAATATATTATAATAAACTGATGTCTCTTTCTATACATATATATAAAGATGAACGTTTATGTTCGAACCATTTCATATTGTCCCTTTGTTTTCATGTGTTTATATCTAAAATCTAGAATGTGGACCACAAATTTCCGATTTATTTACGTTTGTATTATATATTTTTAGAATGATGTTAGAGACGATACAAACAAAATGGCTGACTGAAAGTAGTCGTGCATACCATGAATTTCGTTCAGTGAAGTGGTGAATGCGAGAACATCCCACGCGACACATGGCACTGAAAAGAATTTTCAAAAAATCAGTGCCTCTACAGGGCCTAAAAGATTAAAAAGTAAGGTGGTGGTGAATGCTATTCAGTGGACACGATGGTGGAGACTTAAAGGAATAACCTTTATCTGTGAGAGAGCGCTGTATTGCTAAAGCTCCTAAGTTTGAATAACTTCATTAAAAAGAAAAAGAAAAACTGCCCATATGCCACAGCTTGTGTGTAAACTCTCTGAAATCAAGGTCATCGTGTGATTTATCTGCTTCAGAAGGACATCTAACTGTATAAATCAGAACAACAGCATAAATATTACCAAACTGTCTCTTTCCTTCTACACATTTTACGTACTCTGGCGTTTGGATTTAACTTCTTCAGTACCTATTCCCAACATTACACTGCAGAGGGGGAACAATCATCATCAATCGTTCATTTATTCTTTTTTGCCACTATAAACTTGAACTAACTGTTAGCATATAACACTAAAAAATGCAATGACTATAAATTTTTAGTAATAAAAAAGGGAAAGGACTCTGCGTTTATCGCATATTGTCTTTTTAAATTATTATTTGCTGGCTGCCTCTGTACCTCTTGCTGTTTTTTCTATCTTATCTTTTCAAAGGCACTGCATTGAAGCACTGCAAACGCACAATAATGCTGCTTTCTGTGTCTGTATTAATTGAAAGGTATTTTGAGTTAACTAGAACCTACATTTAGTAGATATTCAGAATGTTGTTGGCACATCTGAATGAGGAGAATACTTCATCACCGATGACCTCCCTACAGCTCTGAGCTCCTAGAAAAACAAGAACAGGGACTTTTCGTGGGTGAATCGATTCGCAGAAATATGACCTGATCTTCATAGTAACGGCCCCAAGGAGATGATAGGTCAACTTGCAGCGAGAAAACAACCAATCAGAAGAAGCTGTTTCTCTGCAAATAAAGACAAATAATGACATACATAAAAATTTATAAATAACTGTTGATTTTCACAATGAACAACTGATTGCCTGGCCCTTGTCTTCTGCAGTTACAAGACCACTATGGCTATTATACATCGCGAATTAATACTATTATTCCATGGTGGTCTTAGTGAAGGGCTTACAATTCACATTTTTATGAACCGGTTCTGATTGCTTGTACTATATTCCTACAATTTAAAGTTTTGTAATTTACGATACTTCACGATTTTAATTTATAACATTTCTGATCGTGCCTCTAAAAATGGCATGCATATCTTATAAACTTACCCATTCGCAGGAAATATAAATTATTATTATTACTGCCCTGTCTTCAGCTGGGATAGCTACCGAGTTTCGATCTCTTATTCAGGTGGTAATTTTATGACAGGTTTCCATCAGCTTTCAAAGTGATCTCTATTTTTATATAAATTTTTGCACTATTTCAAGCACCCTAAACACAGTGGGCTTTTGAAAAGAGGAAATAGTGAAGAAAAAATCAGGTGGAAACCAAGGCATTGGGAAAGAGTTTCAAGAGATAAGTGTACAAGTTCGGCTAAAGACGAGGTTTCTGGTGATATATGACCTAGTAGTCCATTATCCAAAAGTACTGACAGTGAGTAAGAGTAACCTGTTTTTTTTAACTATATAGGGCTATTCATTCAAAGATGAAGTTCTTTAGTAGAAGGTCATATTTCGTTCTTTACTGGAGTTTCACGGTAGTTTTTGGTCTGGCGGGTGAATACGTGGGATTAATGCTGGAAATGAGTGCCGAATATTGCATATATGGGGTACACTTAAAAAACTTGCTAGATAATCCGTAAAATATTGTTTCTGTGGTCATCTCAGCTCTATTACTTTAATTGTTCATATAATCTTAGGGGCACAACAGAATATTACCTGTATGACATATGGTTGTGCACCATATGCACAAAGAGGTAAAAAATAAAAAGAACCGGCATGAGGATAAATGCATTGAAACCAAAAGTGGACATCATGATAGTAAGAACTATATGGGTAGCATTAAACATTGCAAATGAACGTTGTCGGCCTAGAGATTTTACTTTATAAATGCATTTATTAAGGATACTTGCACTTACCTATTTCATTGCACTTTATCGATTCACCTTAGCACTTTTACTTTTCTAAAACAGCTTCCAATCCCTTGTAAACGTTGTACTTACCCCAATATTGGTTGGTTATCGTATGCCTACAACCACAGGTTGAAAACAAAGCGAAGTCGATTTTCCCGCTCAACCTGGAGGACAACTCTACAATTCAATAACTACACGGCCTGGTTCAGACAATGAGTGTATTTATATATATATATATCAAATATTTAACAGTTGAAACATTATTAACTTGCAGACAATCTACGATTTGATATTATCTCATACTTGATCGTGCCTGTAAAAACGGCATGCGTTTCCATGTAAATTTATATGTTTATATGAGAATACACATTATTATTATTATGAGTGCTTGGGCATATATTGCTACGTAGAATGCATGTAAACTGGGGTCTGTCATGAGCCAACTCATACTGAGGATAAATCTTAATTATTACTGCTTGGTGCGACCTTATACCATGCCCACTACATATTAACGGAAGTCTTGCTCACGAGGGTAGAGACGTGTGCATCATGATCCTGTGCAATCTTGTCAGGGACGTCAAGAATTTAATTACACTTTCGTCTCCCGTCAGCCACAAATGCAGTTATCACACATCTGTCAATAACACAGTCAAATATACCCTGATCATCTATACACATCGTCTTTGCCCCTTGAGGCCGAACGATGACCATCTTCTGCACAGTTTAACACAATGGAACAAACTTTTTGCTGCGTTCACTGAATCTTCAACTTTTACTTAACTGACGTAAGCTCTCCAAATAATGGAATACTGGGGAGAAGTGACCTAGGTAGCAGCCATTTTCACAGGGGCTTTAAAGTTATATATCCATTTTCAGGGAACCTTAAACCCTCGTTTATCTCTGTTGCATCGTATCGCACATTGAACAACCTATTTTCGTCGAAGTCCCAATCATATTTTTCAAGCCATTAGGAACTGTTTGAATCTAAACTTGAACTTGAATTACACCCTCGTAACTCTCCTGTGCCTAACTTTTTTGCATACTATCACACACAGACATGTGACTGAATCAATCCACTGTAAGATGGCTGATATATCTCGATATTCATATATCATACAGTTATGGAAATTTCTGGCGGAAGTTCGGCTCCTGGAGAAAAAGTTTCCTTCTCTCTATCCTCTTCTTTTTCACTCGGATTTCATACTCAGCATTCGATGCAGGTGAACACTCCCAGCTTGCTAAGGGAGGACTTGTAGGGCAGCTTCCAATTTTTTGTTTTAACGTGAAAACATACACATTGGCTCAGTCACCATATCAAGCTTTCTCGTTGTGCCACCAAGACTCACATTCTGTCAGTATGTAATACAGTCAGTATTCACAAGTTAGGTAAAGTACTGATTCATTTAGTAACTAGGCAAATTAGATGAGCTAAGGCCTGGCACATCAACAGCACTACCAGTACCTTAGAGTCGTAATAGACCTACCACAAACTTCATCAAAATACTGAAGAGGATGATGAAAAATCTATTATGACACCTTTGAAGCATGAAAGAATGTTATCTGAGAAAAGCCACGGTTTTCAGGGGAATGCTGTTGTAAATGTAGTTGCAGATTGAACGATCAATTCATGGTTGTTTGCTCAAAACCAACTTCCCAAATTTTCGCGGAGGCACCAATACGACAGTCATCGTCTCATCGGTCGCTGTTCAGAAAGAAGTCAGCAGAAAACCGTCAGAAGTAATATTGTGATTCATTATTGTAATGTTTGTTCACAGACCTTAGTTGTAACAGTGTTTATATGTTGGTGTTACAATAAAGAATCCTCGAGTCACCAATTGGTGTTTTGGTTTTTGCGTCCGTTATTACTAAGCGTTTCTGAGAAACTTCAAGGAACAGCGTGAGCCCGAGTACAGCAAGAGCTGGGCATTACCGGTTTACAAGACATGGCTGACAGTTTCTGACAGTGAAGATTCAGATAGCTGGTGACGGTTTGGATAGTCACCATTCATCTTTCCCGGTGCCGGTCAAGTCCTCTTTGAACAAGCAATATCTGGAAAGTTTTTGGAATTGGGTCAAGTTCAACAATGCCTGGGTCAAAGAAGGGATAGAGCGTCTTGGATACAAACAGGAAAGTAAGTCATGGTGACTTGTCTGTTACTTGTAACGATGTGTTTGATGTTAAACATGACATGGTTGATGTTGCTGTTTCGCCGTTCAGGGATAATAGGAACATCAAACTCCCTAAATTTGAACCACGGTGTTTCGATGGAAACTCGGCTGATTATTTACAATTTGTAAAGGAGTTTGAGATCATGCTGAGTAGTTTTTTATTAACTGATGAAATGAAGTTAATGTATTTGCTGAGGTACTGCACTGGAGTTGCTTCAAGAGCTATACAGTGCTGTAAGTTTATGAAGCCAAAAAAGGGCTACTACGAGGCTATGAGCATATTACTTCAAAGGTTTGGAAGACCTTCAATGATTGTAGGGAAATTATTCGAGGCGGTTAATGGTAATAGTAGTCAACTACAAGATGACTCCAAGGTACTTACTGAGTTTTGAATAATTTGCTGTTTTACAAGAATGCATTGATTTCGATGAATTGCATGAGTGATCTCAACTCGAGTTTTATAGTAGAGGTAATAGCAAGACGCCTACCTACTCGACTGCAAAGGAAGTGGGTGAAGATAAGCTCCCGTATGGAGGATGAGGATATCGAGCCAAAGTTCGATGATATCCTGAAACTGGTAAATAATAGTGTCAATCAATCTATGAGCAAGTTTGCCATTATATTGAATCTCACCCCTAGAATAGAGCAGTCTGAGGGAAAAACGCAATCATTGATGACGAATAGGCCTGAGAGAGGTGGATATCGAGAAGGCTCCATGATGTCTAGTAATGCATATAGACCTAGTGAGTGTAACAGGTTTCGTAGTACATCCTCAACAGATAAGTTACAAGATGCTAGACAAACACGGTTGCGTTTTACACGTTTGCAAGAGGTGCATACAAAGGTGAACTGTGAACCAGTGAGCAAGTTCAGTGATAAGCTGAATGTAAACTCCAGGCCTGACTCCGAATTGTGTGACGATAATGGTGTGGTCCAGAAGCCTGTAGTTACAACTGGTAAGCCATTGTTTAATAGAGTGTCACAGGGGAGAGTTACAGTCTCAGAATGGAGTTCTGACTTCACAAGTTTACAAGGTATTACTAGTCAGAGTGAAGGTATAAAACCTCTAATGTTTTGTGAGGAGGAACCAAAATTGTCTACTTCTGTTATTAAAGAGTTTGAAAATGATGAACTTGACGGTAAATTGAATATTTGTGATAATGATCATGACAGTACACATTTGTCTATGGTTGATCATGATGAGATGAGGGATATGCCTACTACTGCTAAGTTGAATTAAGGTTCTGTACAACTACAACGTGAAGTAGAATTGAATGCAGATGCAGTTGCAGAAGGCATGGATACTTGTCAAACCGTCAGTGTAATTGATCAACGTGTAGCCCACCTATCATCAGATGATGGTGCTAAACCCGAACTAGTAGTGAAAGCAAGCAGTGGTGGTAATCTTGCAGTTAGACAACTATCTGAAAGCCGAACAACAACAGCTTCTGATGCACCGCTAAGTTCATCAACTGGTATCACCCAGTCGTCGTTGGTGTTGTCATCCACAATGAAAGAGACGCCCATCAACTCAAGCATCTTGTGCAGTGACTATGATAGTATTGGAGCGTTTGAAAAGACGAAAGATATTGATCAGTTTAGTGAGAATAAGCCAAGTGTAAACGAGAGAGTAATTATTAAATTGACTTGCACGAATAAGGGCCTTTCAAGATCCAAGTTACTATTTGAATGTTATTATCTTTGGTGTAAATTACTGTTTCTTCGCTTGGTCGGTCAGATACGTCGTATGTTTGTTGGTCATCTATATTCTACGATACAATGACATGAGCGTGTTACCGTTCAGATTTGAGGATATAGCTGATAGAGGGAAGTCAGCAAATGAACTCTGCAACGATTTTCCAACCTAGAGCGTCAACCTGAGAGGGAATGTAGGCGTACTGCTGTAAGTCCTACAGTTCTTCAAGGGTAGTTTGTCATGCCGGAATCCACAACATTTGATGTGTTGATTGTCCTTATGTTTGTGTTAAATAGTTGTGTGAGTTCCAATTATTGTGATTGTTGAATAATCTTGTTTGTGTCCGGACATTCCACAACTTACAATGGTCAACCTGTGAACGTTTGTAGGCGTACTGGTGTAGGTCCTGCGATTCTTCAAAGGAATTCCATCAAGACATGAACTGCGAGTTTGTGTATACTGTTTGTATACATGTGTGGTGTGTCATATCAGTTGGTGTTTTTTGGATTCATTGTGTTTACTCGTTGTTTTCGTACCTTGTTTTTATTGCGTAATTTTGTTAACATTTTCGTCGTGATTACTTCTGAAGTTGTTTCGAGTCTTCTACATCCGTGAACGAATTGATTGATGTTAAGGACAGCAGATGGGTCGTATACGCCGGGGAGGCTAGGCTATTGCTGAGAATGAAATGCACACGGAGATAATTATTAGCTGTGTTTCCACACGCCGGGGAGAGAGAGTGTAAACGACTGAGGCTTTCATACGTCATCGTTACTAGAACTGAGGCAGAATGAGTGATAAGCGATTTCAGTGGTAATTGGTAGTGAGTAGATAAGAGGATGAGCGTAGAGTATCGTGAGGTGCTGCCATGGTCACGTTGCATTCTGCAAGAGTCATTCTAGCAAGTGGCGATTGTGTTGCAAGATGTCAAGAGGATACCTTTATCTGGAGGCGCAGGTCGTCATTGATGTGTGAGATTGTGCTGTGAGTATGCTTGTGGTGTGTTGGCTTTTCTGTTTGTTTACCATTTCAGCTCTGTCCGAGTGACCCAGGTTCTCGCAATGGCATCCAAGTCAACGTGTATTGGTTGTGAAGAAAAAAAGGGTTGGATCCCTTTTTTGCCGAGGAGTGTCAATGCAGTTGAAGATTGAACGATCAATTCATGGTTGTTTGCTCAAAACCAACTTCCCAAATTTTCGCGGAGGCATCAATACGACAGTCATCGTCTCATCGGTCGCTGTTCAGAAAGAAGTCAGCAGAAAACCGTCAGAAGTAATATTGTGATTCATTATTGTAATATTTGTTCACAGACCTTAGTTGTAACAGTGTTTATATGTTGGTGTTACAATAAAGAATCCTCGAGTCACCAATTGGTGTTTTGGTTTTTGCGTCCGTTATTACTAAGCGTTTCTGAGAAACTTCAAGGAACAGCGTGAGCCCGAGTGCAGCAAGAGCTGGGCATTAACGGTTTACGAGACGTGACTGACACCTGTCATGGATGACAAACTCCAAGAATAAAGAGGACTTGGTCAGGTTTAGGGGTCGCAGTAAAACACATCTAATTGGCATTCAAATACAATACGGTTGTGTTTTACACGTTTGCAAGAAGTGTATACAAAGGCGAACTGTGAAGAAGCGACCAAGTTTAGTGGTAAGCTAAATGTGAAATTAGCGTCACAAAGGTCTGACTCCGAATCGTGTGACGAGAATGATGCAGTGAAGAAGCCTGTAGCTGCAACTGGTAAGCCATTGTTGAATAGAGTGTCACAGACGACACTGCATTTTGTGCGGGAGAAAAGAGTTACAGTTTCAGATTCCAGCTCAGACTCCACAAGTTTGCAAGGTATTACTAGTCAGAGTACAGGTATAAAACCCTTAAGGATCTATGAGGAAGGACCCAAATTGTCTACTGCTGTTATTAGATAGTTTGATAACGATGAAGTCGATCATACAAACGGCGGTAAAGTGGATATTTGTGACAATGGTCATGATAGCGCACATTTGTCTTTGGTTGATCATGATGAGATGGGCGAAATGCCTGCTACTACTGAGTTGAACAAAGGTTCTGTACAGCTTGAACGTGAAGTATATTTAAGAGCAGATGCGGTGGTAGAAGGTATGGACACTCATGAGACCTTCATTGTAAATGATCAGTGTGTAGCCCACCTATCAACAGATGTTAATGCTGAACTGCAGCTAATAATAAAAGACAGCAGTGCCAGTAATCTTGCGGTTGAACAACCTTCTAAAGGCCGAACAACAACAGCTTCTGATGCGCCGCTAAGTTCATCAACTTGTATCACCCAGTCGTCGTTGGTGTTGTCATCCAGAATGAAAGGGACGTCCATGAACTCAGGTGTCTTGTGCTGTGACTATGCTAGTATCGGTGCATTTGAAAAGACGAAAGATATTGCTCAGTTTAGTGAGGATAAGCCAACTGTGTACGAAAGGGTGATTGTTAAACTGGTTTGCACGAATAAGGGCCTTTCAAGATCCAAGTTACTATTTGAATGTTATTATCTTTGGTGTAAATTACTGTTTCTTCGCTTAGTCGGTCAGATACGTCGTATGTTTGTTGGTCATCTATATTCTACGATACAATGACATGAGCGTGTTACCGTTCAGATTTGAGGATATAGCTGATAGAGGGAAGTCAGCAAATGAACTCTGCAACGATTTTCCAACCTAGAGCGTCAACCTGAGAGGGAATGTAGGCGTACTGCTGTAAGTCCTACAGTTCTTCAAGGGTAGTTTGTCATGCCGGAATCCACAACATTTGATGTGTTGATTGTCCTTATGTTTGTGTTAAATAGTTGTGTGAGTTCCAATTATTGTGATTGTTGAATAATCTTGTTTGTGTCCGGACATTCCACAACTTACAATGGTCAACCTGTGAACGTTTGTAGGCGTACTGGTGTAGGTCCTGCGATTCTTCAAAGGAATTCCATCAAGACATGAACTGCGAGTTTGTGTATACTGTTTGTATACATGTGTGGTGTGTCATATCAGTTGGTGTTTTTTGGATTCATTGTGTTTACTCGTTGTTTTCGTACCTTGTTTTTATTGCGTAATTTTGTTAACATTTTCGTCGTGATTACTTCTGAAGTTGTTTCGAGTCTTCTACATCCGTGAACGAATTGATTGATGTTAAGGACAGCAGATGGGTCGTATACGCCGGGGAGGCTAGGCTATTGCTGAGAATGAAATGCACACGGAGATAATTATTAGCTGTGTTTCCACACGCCGGGGAGAGAGAGTGTAAACGACTGAGGCTTTCATACGTCATCGTTACTAGAACTGAGGCAGAATGAGTGATAAGCGATTTCAGTGGTAATTGGTAGTGAGTAGATAAGAGGATGAGCGTAGAGTATCGTGAGGTGCTGCCATGGTCACGTTGCATTCTGCAAGAGTCATTCTAGCAAGTGGCGATTGTGTTGCAAGATGTCAAGAGGATACCTTTATCTGGAGGCGCAGGTCGTCATTGATGTGTGAGATTGTGCTGTGAGTATGCTTGTGGTGTGTTGGCTTTTCTGTTTGTTTACCATTTCAGCTCTGTCCGAGTGACCCAGGTTCTCGCAATGGCATCCAAGTCAACGTGTATTGGTTGTGAAGAAAAAAAGGGTTGGATCCCTTTTTTGCCGAGGAGTGTCAATGCAGTTGAAGATTGAACGATCAATTCATGGTTGTTTGCTCAAAACCAACTTCCCAAATTTTCGCGGAGGCATCAATACGACAGTCATCGTCTCATCGGTCGCTGTTCAGAAAGAAGTCAGCAGAAAACCGTCAGAAGTAATATTGTGATTCATTATTGTAATATTTGTTCACAGACCTTAGTTGTAACAGTGTTTATATGTTGGTGTTACAATAAAGAATCCTCGAGTCACCAATTGGTGTTTTGGTTTTTGCGTCCGTTATTACTAAGCGTTTCTGAGAAACTTCAAGGAACAGCGTGAGCCCGAGTGCAGCAAGAGCTGGGCATTAACGGTTTACGAGACGTGACTGACACCTGTCATGGATGACAAACTCCAAGAATAAAGAGGACTTGGTCAGGTTTAGGGGTCGCAGTAAAACACATCTAATTGGCATTCAAATACAATACGGTTGTGTTTTACACGTTTGCAAGAAGTGTATACAAAGGCGAACTGTGAAGAAGCGACCAAGTTTAGTGGTAAGCTAAATGTGAAATTAGCGTCACAAAGGTCTGACTCCGAATCGTGTGACGAGAATGATGCAGTGAAGAAGCCTGTAGCTGCAACTGGTAAGCCATTGTTGAATAGAGTGTCACAGACGACACTGCATTTTGTGCGGGAGAAAAGAGTTACAGTTTCAGATTCCAGCTCAGACTCCACAAGTTTGCAAGGTATTACTAGTCAGAGTACAGGTATAAAACCCTTAAGGATCTATGAGGAAGGACCCAAATTGTCTACTGCTGTTATTAGATAGTTTGATAACGATGAAGTCGATCATACAAACGGCGGTAAAGTGGATATTTGTGACAATGGTCATGATAGCGCACATTTGTCTTTGGTTGATCATGATGAGATGGGCGAAATGCCTGCTACTACTGAGTTGAACAAAGGTTCTGTACAGCTTGAACGTGAAGTATATTTAAGAGCAGATGCGGTGGTAGAAGGTATGGACACTCATGAGACCTTCATTGTAAATGATCAGTGTGTAGCCCACCTATCAACAGATGTTAATGCTGAACTGCAGCTAATAATAAAAGACAGCAGTGCCAGTAATCTTGCGGTTGAACAACCTTCTAAAGGCCGAACAACAACAGCTTCTGATGCGCCGCTAAGTTCATCAACTTGTATCACCCAGTCGTCGTTGGTGTTGTCATCCAGAATGAAAGGGACGTCCATGAACTCAGGTGTCTTGTGCTGTGACTATGCTAGTATCGGTGCATTTGAAAAGACGAAAGATATTGCTCAGTTTAGTGAGGATAAGCCAACTGTGTACGAAAGGGTGATTGTTAAACTGGTTTGCACGAATAAGGGCCTTTCAAGATCCAAGTTACTATTTGAATGTTATTATCTTTGGTGTAAATTACTGTTTCTTCGCTTGGTCGGTCAGATACGTCGTATGTTTGTTGGTCATCTATATTCTACGATACAATGACATGAGCGTGTTACCGTTCAGATTTGAGGATATAGCTGATAGAGGGAAGTCAGCAAATGAACTCTGCAACGATTTTCCAACCTAGAGCGTCAACCTGAGAGGGAATGTAGGCATATTCCTGTAAGTCCTACAGTCCTTCAAGGGTAGCTCATCAAGTCAGAATCCACAACATTTGATGTATTGATTGTACATATGTTTTTTAAGAAATTGAGTGGGTTCCAATTAATGTTGTCAAAGAAGTTGAAGATTGAACGATCAATTCATGGTTGTTTGCTCAAACCCAACTCCATATTTTTCGCGGGAGTCATCAATACTGCAGTCATCATCTCATCGTTCTCTGTCCAGTGGAAGATAGAAAACTATCAGAAGTATTATCGTGATTTATTGATATAACATTTATTCTTAGACCCTGTGTATAATAACCTTATTGTTGGTTACACATTGGCGTAGGAATAAAGGATTCTCGAGTTGCCAATCTGTGTTCTGGTTTTTCGCATTGGTTATTACACATTGTTTCTGAAAGTCTTCCGGGGACAGCGTGAGGTCCAGGGTAGTTAACCTTGACATTCACGGGATTTTTCTAGTCATTTTAACGAAACCGCAATCTTTTTCTTTCGGGATGTGACATTGGAGCGTATGACAGAGACAGGTTACCCCGCTATTCATTTGAAATGCACAGGAATTTATGTTTCATGGTACATCCTAACGGAATTAGGAAAGCACACTGTCGTACAGTGGTAGATCTCAGGTTTAAATTCCTGTTGTCTAAACATCTGGCCTATCTTCCTTTATCAACAGTGATATGTTCAGCAGCTTGTATGCAACTGTGGTGAGGTCAAAACTAAAGGCTCTTAGTGATACTTCTGAACATGAAGAAAATCCCTCAAATTACGGGCCCATCAGTCTCACGATCACTTTAATCACGACACTGGAAAGAATCACCAAGAAAAGCACCATGGTTTTACTAGAAAATAGCAGTTTATTATCCAGAGCCCTGCATGGCTTCCGAAGAAACCCCTCGTGCCTGTCAAATCTCCTCACTGCAGGAGAAAACTGGGCCAAATCAAGGGAAAACAGAAGGCCTGTTGACGTTGTCTTCATAGACTTCAGCAAAGCCTTTGATAAAGTACCTCACAAAAGACTACTCATGAAGGTGGAAAGTCTTGGTATCGAAGGCAGATTACCAAACTGGCTCAAAGAATTCCTCATAGATAGGAATCAGAGGGCTAGGATAAACTCGAAACTCTCCTCTTGGACTGCAGTACGTAGTGGAGTGCCACAAGGCATGGTACTCGGACCTGTCCCATTTTTTTTGTATATCAATGAATTATGTCTGCTCACCGACTCCCCTATGGTCCCATACGCAGATGACTTGAAAGTTTGGAGAAAGCTGGAGGGCGACAAAGATACGCTCACGTTGCAAGAGGACCTCAACAAATTGTCAGAGTAGTCCAAAGAGTGGATGCTCTCGATAAATATGGCAAAATGTGCAACCATGCGCATTGGACAAGTAAGCAGAAGCCCCTACGAACTAGAGGGAATAACGCTTCCATCATTTCAGACTCATTTGGACCTAGGTGTCATAGTTAGCCACGACTTAAAAACTACAGCACACTGTCGCGCGGTGGCTGCACGTAGTTTCAGGTCCTTATGGGTGATTCTCAGAGCCTTTACTAGAATCACCAGATAGATGTTTACTTCCTTATACACATCGTTGGTGAGGTCAAGACTGGAAAACTGTATTCAGGCCGCCAGTCCTTGTCCTCACACATTCTAGAAACCATATTGCTGTTGCTTACTTGTTCTCGCACCGATTCATAAACTCTTGGAACCGACTCATAGGAGAAGTGGTGTCTGCAACCTAAACTGATTGGTTCAAAAGGGGTTTGGATAATCACAGAAATTTACTAGAAAAGGATTAAAATAGGCTACAAGCATTTTATCCTCAACCAATAATTCTGAAGTCTGAATCTGAAATCCTACTATGAACGCGGGAGCTTAGGAGGTTTCGGTACTGAAGTATTATGGTCATGTCCGAAAGTGGGTTACAGTTGTTTCTTCTGTTTATCTTGTGATTTAGTTAGCTGTTAATGGCATGATTCAAATGAATATTGTGATGAAATTTGTGGTCAGTTTTTTGACTATGATAATACCTTAATGACAGGTATTTTGGTGAATATAGTTTCATAATTATGAGACTGTATGGACCGTTGGTTATCTGACTGGCAGCCAGGTGGACTGACTAGGCTTTTTGAGGAGCAATATGTCCTGCGTGCAGAAGTTCTATGCTTGTAATTCACTCAGACGGTGGAGTTTTGGTTTTATAATTCGAATAAACCGATACCCAGCTAGCGAAGACTTCAGAGGTACATTGACGTCTTTAGGATAAAATTCCGGCCCACCTTAGCCACTACTTTAAGTTTGGGGGAATAAGCTTTTTACTAAGAGTCGTCTACTCGAGGTTGTCAGAGCACGTGCTTGCAGTTTTGCCAAACTTGAGCGTGTACAGGCTTTGGAGTCCCACCCTAAGATTTTTGCGTCTCTACCCTATAGATATGTTGTGAAGTTCAAAAATTCCTTCCTCTTTGTAGAGTGAAATAAACCCCATTTTGATGCATAAAATTCGGTTGATTTCTATACCCCGTTTTTCACCTTTCTCAAATATTTTCCTCAGGTTTACTGGATTAACCTGCGTAGTTGACTCTACAGTTATTACAAAGTAGATCAGGTATTCAGGTTATCAAGTCAGAAGAATTTAGCTAAGTGTAGGATGACTAACCCCACGAACATGCGTAATTTAGAAAAAAAACCCAGCAATCTCAATGTGTTTATTAACACAACCACACGATAGGGTGGGAAAGTTACAATTCCAAAAAGTAATATAAATAGTCAGAAAGAGGCTGGTTACTGAAGCTTTGTTCAGCGAATTTATACCTCCCAGCTAGCATTGAGTTTGGGCGCACTGCAGAATCTTTGGAGCGGACCGCAGATCACTATCGCACATTCTGCAATGCGCTCGATGAAAATGCTAGGTGGGCTAACACGTGCATTTAGAATGGCTCATCACCAATGCGAGAAATATGAAAAATATCGCTACTAGTCAAATCCAGTGATAAGAAATAATTGAAGGATGTGTGGATGTCTAGGCGTGGTTATGATCAATAAATTGTGCCCGAAACTTCATCATTAAAAAACACTGTATACTGTACACTGTTGGGGGGCAAAGTCGTACTGCTGGGGAATATTGTTGTAACAACAGTGAGTTGTTTCCCTCAGATGGTCAGAATGCCAGCTATCCTATCTCTCCATTCTGAAGAGTAGTTAAAAAAGGTTGACCCCAACAGCTGTATATCCCAGCTTACCCTACGGTGGTCCGTAGCCGGCTGTTAGTTACTAATATGGAACCAAATCAAAAGCCAGTTCACACAGTTCGTCTGTGACTGGCCTCAAGTAGTTGTTCACTGGGCTCTGCAGTCACGCAACACTAATTCTCTTTCTGTTTCAGATAGCCCAAGAAAAAATCAACTTTCACGGTGTGGGCAGCCGGAAAGTAACGACCGCCCATACGCTTCCGAAAGCACACGAAGCCTTCTTGATCATCATTCTCCTTTATCTGTCACTCTCATCTTGCTTCCCTGCTATTGTCAGTACCATTCTGCAGGCTAGTCAGTCATCATTCCATTCTGTGACCACAAATAACGATGAGAACCAGAACACCGATAGCCTCTTAAAGCAACACCGTCGGCTTTATTTGGGGACATCTAACATCAGGACCCTCTACGAAATCAGGCAACAGGCATCGGTAGCAAGAACACTGACATCTCGAGCCATGGATGTATGTTGTGTTTCAAAGACACGCATACAGGACCCAAGTGTGCTTATTCACTTAACCTCACCCTGCCAACAAGGTAAATCTGCAAATTTCTCCCTAAGAGTGTCAGGAGACTCGCGTGAACTAGCAGGTGTAAGAATAGCATTGAGTATTAGGGGTGAAAAACCACTTCTCGACTAGATTCTAGTAGTTACTCCTATGCATGTGGCCCTCCTGAACGGGTCCGTTAGAAGGAAGGACGGCGTTATTCGTTTTCTTTTTGTAGTCTCCATTTACCCCCCAACTGACTGCAGTTTGGATGAACTAAAAGGTAATTTCTACCAGAAACTGTCTAATTTGCCGCAAAAATCAAAACGCTCAGATATAGTTGGTTTAGCAGGCGAATTCAATGCCCAAGTAGGGAATTTATGCCAGAATGAGAAGTATATAGGTGGTACGTACGGAGTTCCCTACCGACGGACCGATAATAGTGATCGTCTTTTACAGTTGTGTTCAGATAATCATCTGTTCCTAGTCAGCATTAAATTTAGGCATACAGAGACATTGCTTAACCTGGTGACCTCCATCACCAAATCAACGTTGTAGCTACATAGACCACATAGCGATAGGGTATGTGGTGTGCTAAAGAAACAAGTCCATCCACTACCACTGCCCTGGCCTTCAATGGAGACTATAAATTCATGAATTTGTCTTATTATCTTTCCTAATATCTCTGGCATTCAGTTTATTGTTATGTTGGTACTGTTGAACTGTAATCCTTTGATATTATTATTGATTCGATGTTATTTAGGCATTAATGTTGTTAATAACATTAATTCATTCACTGTTATGTATATACAACTGTAGAACCTGATGTTATCGAAAACAGTATTCTTTGTTCAGTAATCATTCTTTTGAAAAAAATTAATGAGCACTTTTCATCAGTTAAAATAAAAATAGTAAAAAAGGCTACATGAATTGATGGTAGTGATCTCAGTTGGATATTCGTCAGGCTTTACTGTAATCCACATGGTCTTATATGAATGTAAAATGTTAACCCATGGGGGGAATTCATGAGCTAATGATAAATGTTAAATGTTTTAAATTATACCATCAGCAACAATATTACTAATAAAACAGTAATTCTGCTCACAAGTTAGGATTCGATTACCTTGAACAGGTCCTTCATGTATCAGGCCAACAGTCACACTTATTCTGTAAAGGCTAATGACACTAATTTTTCGCTCAGACTGAAGTAGGTGGAGCGGGACTCGAATCTGTTACCCATTAGCTGAAAGCTAAGTGTTGAATCTTCAAAGTAATCAAATGTAATATGCTTTCTTGTAGATGGTAATACTTATTGATTTGTACTGTTTATAATTCATTTTCATATGAATGAGTGGTTTTTAGGTTTGTGTAACTCATATTTGATTGACCAAACGGAGTCATATTGTGATTGGTAAAATAAGAATTATTTATCACCTTGAAGTGTATAGGACTCAAAAGAGAATAAAAATCGGTAAGATGAGGGAGTTCAATGCTTGACGAGATATAACCATCATTTGTGAAAAGATCGGATTCTAAAATAATTTATCCAGGTGTTATCTAACTACTACTGAATGTTGATCTGAAGATCGGATTATTCTTTCAAATTTAATGAATCAATCATTCTGTATGTCAATTACTCACTTCTAATGTACAATTTTAATTTCAAATTTTAGACCTGTGGATTTAACAATGGCTGTCTAGAGAACAAGGAATACATTTTGTGTGCTGAGTATTTTCAGCCAAACAATGCCAGGCTACAAAAGAACCAAACTGGGCCAGTTGAACAGACTTGTCGCGTTAAAAAATAAAAACAAATCTAAAGGGTATTCAAAAAGTTCGGATGTATCCAAGTCGACTAGTTGCATGCAGTTCTCGAGGAAGCTGGAGAGTTTACTGGGGCAGGCCACGTGTATCTCATTCTCGGAGAGTCATATTCAATCAGTTCTTAACACTGTCGATGTAATGAAGGATAATTATTTACGTTTGCAACGGCAGTGTAATGATGTATATCAGAAACAAAATGTCGATGTTCAGCCATATTTGTCTGGAGATAAACAGGCAGTGCCTGAGTTATCTTCGCTCTCAGAATCCCAGGTTATTCCCCTCTGTCTACCTTTGTTAGAAGGGCAAACCAAACCGTACAGTCCTAGAAATGACGAGAATCACTGTCATCTAGTGGAATATGATATTTCAGATGATGATACTCCAGAAACTGATTGTGTCAAAACACCGAAAAACTAATTTGTTGAAATATATCGATGTTTCTTGACTTTGACTTGTTGAAACTCTACTCAACTTATGCTACCTTAAACCTTTTTCTTTAGATTCTTACAATCTTTACTGCAACTGTGGTACTTACTCTGTATCTGCTGTTGCGTCGAAGAGTTGACTTCTCTTTATGCAACAAATCTTTTCATGGCTTTAATGTTCTGATCACTGGTGGTTCAAGCGGGATTGGTTTGTCTTTAGCGAAGCTGTTTTACAAGGCTGGTGCTAATGTTACAATTGTTGCCCGTGATCTAGCAAAGTTGGAGTGTGCAAGAGAAGCTATAAGGCGTGAGAAGAATGGGAACAATAGCGTATTCATTTTATCTGTCGATTTGACTTCAAATTATGAAGTATTAAGTGAAGTCTTCAGTAAACATGTAACAGCTCATGGTAAGATATGCTGGTGTTACAACCTACCATATTTCAAAAGTTTTTTTCTTTCTGTTCTTCAGTTAAGTTTTATAAATTAAGAGTGACTAAAATAAGTTTATCTGCATTCTATATGAAACTTATCAAACCATTTGTTTCTTTTGACGAATGACTGGTTAGGCATTACTATAGAACTATTCATAAACTGAAAAACGATAGTATCTTGAAGAGGTGGTTGACGAGAGTATATTCTGAAATGTATATATATATATATATATATATATATATATATATATAATTTGAGCAGATCCACCTAAATATCGTGCTATTATGATTTGGTTAGATGAAAATCAGAACTCATGATATAACAAACTATGATCGACTCAGAATGATTATGTCCTATGAGTAGTCTCCAGCGAACGTACGCGGTCTGTAAATATATAGCTTGAGTGAAATAAATCTTTTTTCTAGCACCAGCTATTCATGTAATTCATGAAATAAAAAATGGGGAACAATTTGCTCCTTATATAGATGTAATCAAGTAAGTCAGACAGTCAACTACTTTCTCAAGAGATTGGAACCACTAAACTGGTTCAATGGACGTCAATTTAATTACTGCCGAAAATATTTAGTACTACATTATTGTCGTAAAATGGTTTACTCTACCACCAAGAAACTAGCATCAATTGTCCTGAGATCTTTTCCTCTCAATTTCGGATATAAGTACTCAAGAGTTAACCTCAGTGGAAGTTGACATTTTTCTATTTATACTCGTCATCAGGTTTTTCCCAGGCTTTGTGTATTTCTTTTTCTGTATATTGAGTTGACATAATTACCAAACAGAATGATATTCTTCCAACTGGATATCTGATGCCTTCACTTAGTTGTCAGGCTAGCATATGACAATAACTCAACGAGCTACACTGACTGGAACATATGTTCCTTTGGGTCCTACTGTGCCAGAATGGTTGTTTGGATAGTGGTAATACTAAGAGCAGTTATGATCATAGTGCGTCGGTGGTACAGCGGTAGAATGCTCGCCGACCATGCAGGTGTTTCGGGGTTCGATCCTCGGCAAACTCACTTCTTTTTTTTCTCTTAGCCACTATTCAGACTAGTAAAGAGCAAAGGTTGGGCATCCCGTGAAAATAAACACCACTTCTACCGAAACTTCAGGCCTCTAACTTGAGGCCCTATGTTCCACTGGGAGCGTAAAGGAATAAAAACATCATAGTGTAAGTCGTTCAGACTATATTGATGGTTTGAGGATGAAGTAGTACTGTAGTAAGGTATTCCCCTCAGACGGCCTGCAAACCAATCGTTCTGTGGCTTCCCTGTAAGGAGGATTGATCCCAAACATTTTGGCATTCTGACGTCGGTTTGTATCCAACAGTAAGATCTCCACACAGTCATTATTCTAAAAGCTACTCCAAACAGGCCATGTGTTATCGCCGTTAAGTAGCTATCCCGTACATCTTGTGGTCATGCAACATTAATGTTTTTTTTCTTTTTCAAACATTTCAAAATGACTATTTCACTTTGTATAATCTTCATTTTCAATTTTTATTTTTCAATTTAAACTGTAGGACCTATTGATATATTGATAAATTGTGCTGGTTATGCTGTTGCACGCAAGTTTTTGGATACATCTACAAGCGATATTGAAGGCATGCTAAAAACGAATTATTTGTCTGCTGTTTATGTAACACGTATTTTACTACCTTATATGTTGACTCAGAAAATTCATCAACCTCATGAACAACGTATTGCCTTTATTTGTAGTCTTGCTAGTCAAATAGGTGTTTATGGTTATGCTGCTTATACAGGAAGTAAGTATGCACTACGTGGATTTGCAGAAGCCTTAGAAATGGAATTAGGACATAATGGACCGTATATTACACTAGCTTTCCCACCAGATACAGATACTCCAGGATATGCTGTAAGTTAAGCGCTTTTTTATATGCAAATCAGTGAAAATTTATGCTTTATCTAATAACTGACATGATAATAATAACAATTCAGTTTTAAAAGCTTCTGTTTTTTATAAAAAACTTGAGGCTCAAAAAAAGGATAACTTTCCATAATCAGATGTATACAAATATCTGCAAATGATTTATCTGTTATTTACCATGTATATATATATATCTTTTCACTGCATCAATGTCAGTTCTTTGTGATAAAATTAAAACGGGAGTATAGCGCTAAATACTC
Organism: Trichobilharzia regenti; assembly: GCA_944472135.2. Classification (NCBI taxonomy): domain Eukaryota; kingdom Metazoa; phylum Platyhelminthes; class Trematoda; order Strigeidida; family Schistosomatidae; genus Trichobilharzia; species Trichobilharzia regenti. The sequence continues at coordinate 135,296,656 of OX235262.1, forward strand.
CATAAATTCAAAGACAACTAATCGATAGTTAGAAAAAAGAAAGCATATTTGATTCAGTGGTTTTTTGTTGTGTTTTTTATACTTTTAATAAGTTTGTTCCGTCCTCCTTTATGGCTGCGAAACGTGGCCATTGAGAGTGGAAGACATGAAAAGAGTGGTTAGCTGTCTTTGATCATAGGTGCCTGCGCTCTATCTCTCATGTGAAGTGGTGTAATAAGGTGAGCAATTTTGAGGTTAGGCTTCGGTCGAGTGCTAGGTAAAGAGGAGAAGTCGATCGACGAGGCTGTGTGAGATTACATTGGCTGAGATGGTTAGGACATGTGTTACGTATGTCTAGTCATCGCCTTCCTCGGCAATGGGCAATGTTAGCTGACATAGGGTCAGGCTGGAAAAGAGCTAGCGGCGGTCAAACCAAGACATGGCACCGGTCAATGAAATCTACAACAGTTAGTTTAAGCCAACCACGTAGGAAGATGTAGACTTCCTGGTTGGGGTCCTTGGGACGGTAAAAACCAATGGCTGGAAGCTATTGGTGGTATACCTCAAAATCGTTCTCAGTGGGGCAGATGCATTCACTCCTTGTGATTTATAGTTTCCAATGAAACTATATTGTTCTTTGTTATTACCCCTCCTTTGTCTCACACCTGTGCTTACTGTCTCTATTATGCTTTTCTTGTACTTTCTTCTCTTGCTTTGTGTGCTACAAGGAATGTGGCAACTTGAATTGCCGCGCATTTGTGCAAAGTTCTATGTCGAAAACAGACAGACAGACTTTTAATAATGGGCAATGAGTTAAAATTATTCTATTCATTCTTTGTACATGATATTGTGAATATTAGCTTAGTCTAGTTTTTAAACATCCTGGTAAAATATAATTTGTCACGTTTTTTGTATAGTTCATAGCCTGCAGTGTTGTAACTCATTATTTTTTTTTTTACACCTGAACCCTACTTCTAGCAGGCATCGGTGGTTGAATCGTAGAATACTCACTAGCCACCTGGCGGTAGGTTGAGGTTCACTTCTTAACTGATACCCCACCCTCAAACCTCGCTTAGCTTAGTAGTCCGGTAGTAATCTTGGAAAGGAGCGAAGGTTGGGCGTCAAACTAGCGAACCCACATTGTAAAAATAATCTCACCGCTACAGAAACTTCAGAGTGCAAAACATTATGTTCCACTAGAAACCTAAATGAATTAAAATAAATAATAATAATAATAATAATAATTTACTTTATTCCAAAAACAGTACTTGTGATACAGAATGGAATTTTCAGCATTAATCACAATATTGCATCTAATTTCCTCAAATTATAAATAAAAATTAATCACACAGAAAATTTTCCACATTTACAATAGAGGTGATGTCAAAAACATGCAGCATATAAAATGGAAATAATAGTAATAATGATAACAGCTGAGGTAATAATAATAATACAGGTGAAAATTGCCGTGGGCTTGTTTCACAGTATCGTCAATGCGGTATAGAAATCCTAGCATGTTTAAAGATATTGAATATAATGTTCTCTTTACATAATATGGTGAGGGGAAAAACAAAGATTACAGCAGTCATAGAGATAAGTTGGTGCTTGCAGTTATAAGAGTAAAACAGAGAAGCAACAGGACCATAAATATAATAGAAATAATAAAAGTAAAACTTGAAGGTATATAAGGATGGATGGATGGATGGATGAAATTGTTTATTTACTAGATGATAAAAGGTTAGTTAATTCTTGTCTGACACTATTTTCAATAAACAATGAGTCGTTAGAATTAATTCATGAAAATTGCTCAGCGCAGCCAACTTATATACATTTGTAGTGGTCTTTTATGAACGTATAGTAATATGCCCTGGTGAGCTACTTCATAAGTTGACAGAGTGTCATATCTTGCGTTATTTAGGTGCCTGCAGAATGCACGTATAAACACTTGTTCTATTTTGACTGTACTAATGGACGTTTTATGGTATAAAGTGAAATCACCTTGGCGGTGGAAAATATTCTTTGTGGTTTATCTTTAATCCAATCCTAGATACTTATTGAGAAGTCGTCCTGTTTTTTTATGGGGGTTAGATAAAAATTGGCTTCTTTTGAAATAGTTTCAGGCTGTACTGTTGACAGCCCTTGTTCTCCATATTTCATAAATTTCATGGGATATCCATTCTCCATAAGATTATTTTCAGTAACTGCGATCTCCTCTTCAATTTTATTTCTGAGCATAACGCCGTCACTCAACTGAAAAGCTTTCCAACTAATTTCTACCTTTAACTAATTGGACGGAAGTTGTGATAGTCCAGGTACTGATCAGATCACATCTGTCTTCTGTAAATAGTTTGTTTTAGATTTTTCCATCATTTCTCCTTTTTATGTTAAGATACTGAGAGTTGAACAGGTTCTCAAATTCATTAGTCATTTTAAAATTCATATACGGGTGAGCTACATTAAGTTTTTTAAAACGACTGAAATGCATGATATATATAAAAATATATTCTGATTTTTGTTAGGTTTTTGAAGATTGCAAATAAATTTTTGAGGGGTGTTTTGACGAAGTGTTGTTACTGGGTTGCGAGTTGTCTAACTTGATTAGAATGCGCCTCCGAAACACGACACTATTACCAACTGATCACTGGAAATTATCTCCCACACCAAGATAGGCACAAAAGTCAAACTGGGAAAAATGACGACCGCAACAACGACAACAACTTTTGTTCGACAAAATGCACAGTATATTATATTCACAAGACGTCAGAGATATAAGCCATGAATAAACGAGTCAAAACTGTCCGTCAAGTCTATCATGTCAGTACGTTCACACTCCTTTACGGCTAACAAAGAAGCTTATCCGTCCTAACAGGGAGTGATAGTCCTCGAAGACATGCGTTATTAGGGATTTTCTGAGTCGATTGTTATATGATTTTGAGGTCCTCAGTTTTAGTCCACTTTTGTCTGATTTTGTCATGCCACCTAGGCATTATTTTCCGATCACATTTAATAAACGTGTTTTGGAATTTAGTTAAACAACTTACTCATTATTATTATTATTATTATTATTATTATTATTATTATTATTATCACTAAAGAAATTTATCAACATGTTTATTTGAAAGTTTTTAAAAACCAATGAAGGGAGAACTTATATTTCTCTTTCACTATTATTATTCCCTTTGTCTTCGCTCTATACTGAAGATCAGATGGCCGGAAAGAATCACTAACAAGAAACTACGGGAAGAAACAAAACAAGAACCAATCGCCAACCAACAAATATGCAGGAGAAAGTGGAGATGGATTGGAAGCTCGCTGAGGAGGACGCTGGGTGACATCGCCATTGTTCGAGTGGAACTCTAAAGGGAAGCGGCAAGTAGGACGTCGGTGCAAGGGTGACATGGAGATCGTGTGAAGAGGAGTTGAAACAATATGGACTAATATGGATTCAGGTGAAAAGTACAGCAGAAGGAAGACAGAAGTGGCAAGTGGAGAAGTGCAGTTGAAGCCCTATGTTCCACTAGGAACCCAAGGGAACAATAATAAAATAATAATAATTATTATTCCCTTGGGTTTCGAGTGGAACATGGGGCTTCAGCAGAAGATCTCTATTTCATCCTGTTTAGCTGACTGGCTTAACGATTAACCAAAAAGTCTCATTTTCTCCTCACACGACCTCCTCCATGGCACTATCGGTCGCCAAACTCGTCCTTTCCTATTCTGGCACGTGATGTCACTCAACGGTCTTCTCAGCCTGTGTCCTGTCCATCTCTATCCCCTTCAGCATATTTGTTGGGTAAAGAGTTGTTAGTTAGTTTGTTCCCAGTGTCCCATGTTGCGTTCATTGTAGTTGAATAAACTAGTTTCTGTCTTCACTAAACAGTTTTACAAGTTATTATTTCTTTTTCATGATTTTTTTAGCTTGAAAACACTGGCAAGCCAGCAGCTACTAAAGAAATATCTTCAACTGCAGGTCTAGCCTCACCAGATAGCGTAGCTAAATCAATATATATGGATATCATAAATGGAAAGTTAGTAAGCACTTATGGACTAGAAGGATCACTCTTGTCTTGGTTAACTGCTGGTATCCTTCCTCCTGTGAGTGTACGATGTCGTTATCTATCAGATTTCTTTCGAGTGATAATCGGTGCTTCATTGGAGATTGCAGCTGCAACACCACTTCGTGCTGTTGGGATATTCTATGCTTTTTGGATGAAATATATTACATATAAGCATAATAAGTGATAATGCTCAACTTTATCATTCCGGATTTAATTGATAACACTGTGGAGTTCTCAATCTACATGTCATATGCAACTTTTTTTGTCATTCTTGTTAATTGTTTCAAGTATCTTACATATTCGAGTGGTTTTCTTGGCAACAGGTATGCGTTAACTTGAATTTTTAGGTTGTATACCCGGTGGAAACAACCATGTTTTACCGTCAAGTACAATCGATGCTTCTGGATTTGCTACTCAGGGATATTTGTTTGCCTTTAAAATAATATTTTACTGAGACATTAGTTCATTTTTAAATTGACTTTTAACGTTTTTGCTTTTATAACTAACACGTATCGATATGTGATAAAACAAAGACTATTTAGTTTGCTTTTTTTGTTTTGTTATAAACACTTCTGCGGAATGCATGCAATACATATCATCCTATAATTTATCTAATGAATTTATTTGTCTAATTTTTCATCTTGGCCTCTCTTTTGTCTCAAAATGTTCATCGTTTTATTACGTGACAGGTTAACAAGTGATGATTTCTGTGTGGGTATTTCCGGTCATCAAGACCGAAAAAACATCGGAGATTAGTTTTCTTTTAGTCAACAATAAATGGCTTGAAGATATATATATATATATATATATATATATATATAATTGTCATTTTGATGATATTTCTTTAGAAAAATTCCAGTTTAATATGTGCTGGTGTGCCAATACATGTGCTATCATAAAATACAGTACATCCATGACACAGCGGTAGAAGGCTCGCCAACCACGCAGGTGGTCGGGTTCGATCCCCAGCCGACGAGCTCCTTTACTTCTCTAAGCCAGTAATGGGACTGGTTAAGAGGGAAGGTTGGGCATGAGGCTAGATACCCCATTCTATATAGATGAAATCCATTGCTACCGAAACTTCAAGTCTCTATCTTGAAGCCCTATGTTCCACTGAGAACGTAAAGGAGTAAATATCAATAATAATATTAAATAATCATAAAATATACGTTTCGAAAACGTTTAGTGAATGGTAACCAACAATGGAATTCATGATGCTCATTTCGTGGTTTTCAACGGTTACCTATCTGATATCAATGCGTGACCGAACTTGAAAAAATACCTTTCTGTAGAAATTTCGTGATCAATGGGGTTGGAGAAGTTCACGCATAAGAACGAGTACAAACTGTTGACTGTACTTTGCCCCTCAACTATCTTCAAATAAGTGATTTTTCCTCAGTAGTGTTTATGAAATTCGTAGATTTGTGACTTGCTTGTGCAGAAATCAGACTTAGAACAAGTGGTTTACGTACTGCAATGTCATATTATCTGCTGGGGAGGCAGACCTACAACCCAAGTAGTATCATTGGTCTTTGCGAAAGAGATGTGACTCACCCATGAATACAGAAGTATGTACACAAACAGGATGATCTTCACTCCTCCTATTTTTGTAAATATATTTACAAGAAATATTTATACAAAATAGGTTTTCAATTTAACTGGAAATATGACCAAAACTGAAACCAATAAAAATTGATCATTCAGTGTGCATCTCAGTATTTGTTCTTTCATATACTTAATGGTCTTACCAACATTCAGATTGCTTGAGTCGATGAGCTAACATAGGTACCGCAGAGTTTACTTGAAGAGGATATTGGTAAATCGGGAAAATATGTCTAACGATATAGCGATGCAATACAGTATAGCAGCTCCAAAGTAGCCCTTGTTGATAAAATCAATGCAATAGTAACACATTATCTAAAGAATGAAGTAAAAGACAATTCAATACAGTAGAGGTACACCATCTCTTCACAATCACTCCAATTTTACTTTTGAGAAATAAAGATGAACTGCCAAATTTCGCCTCCTCTATATGCATCTACTAATTTGACTTCTCCTGTAAAGTTAGTTGCATTGGAAATACATTTAGGCTTGTTGCTAATCGGACTTTAGAACGTCAGTTTGCATGTTTAATGAAGGGATAAGCAAGATCTGTTCGTAGCTCTGTTTTGCTACACCTTGTAGATTGTAATCACAGGTTTGATATTAATGAAGCATTCAAAGTTATTGATCACTTTCGGACCAACGTTCTCTCTGCGAGTTAGTCTTTCACATTCAGCTAACACTATCGAAATCTATCTGAAGCAGCTAAACCTGTATGTGTTCTGAAGAAATTCGTTCAACCACTTTCCTTATCTTAGCCATCATTACATGAATGTAAAAAGCTGGCATTTCTCCCACTCACGAAGGCGTTTACAAGTTATCATCATCCTGATTATTCCATTTTACTTATTATTTCATCATTAACTCCTTGTTACGTAATCGTTCCGACTCTTCATTTGTTTCTTAATTACTCCTTTTATTTTTCGAAATTATGCATTGTGTAGTCCAGCTGTTTAATTTCTGCAATTATTTCTACTCTGTAATTGTCGCAGTAGTTTTTTTGGTTAATTTTCACCTCCTTGATATATTAATAATACCCGAGATTATTGTTGACAAACTTATCACTACCACTAGACTGGTAAAGATATCGTTATGGATTAAAGATACTGTATATTGTTAGAACATAGCCATAGCTGAGGATCTAAGTGAAGTTGTATACATCTTCGTTTTGTTTTCAGAAAATTTAAATGTGGATGGTTTTCCCTTTTCTGATGTTTTATTGAAAATGATTTATTTGTTTTTCATTCACTATGATAATCGAAGCAAAAATTAGTTTTAGCGTTCTATCTTTTGCAAATGATGTTCATTTGGATTTACAATTAGGTAGGTGGACTAGAAAAGCGGTTTGGAAAAATGCACCTAGCACTGAGGTGTTTATCTAAATAGAACAGTCGCATACCTCCCACTATATACCTTGTCTTTTCATTCTTCAAACCGAACTCAAAGAAAGCACAGCATATTTTGCCTGACGGAGGCTTAAGTTTAACGAGGAGTGATTGAACCATGTGAACCAACCAAGAACGTCTCACTCAACAAATATGCTGGTAAAACTGTAGATGGATCCGTCACACACTGAGGAGACTGTTCAGTGACATGGCATGCCAGGCTTTCAAGCTGAAGGTAAGGGAGAAACGACGAGTTGGGCGTTTTTTCGAGGGTGACATGGGGGAAGTCGTGTTAGGAGGAGAAGAAAGCCTTCGAACAAATGTGGAGGCAGCCAGCTTAAGAGGACTGCACAGGACAGGAAGAAATGGAGACATTCTGTGGTGAGAGCAGGCTGCTAGCCGATTGGTTGGCACCAATCTACGTTAAGGTCTAGGTCACTAATATGGGCCGAGAGAAAATATGAACAAGGCTGAGTCAACAACCAATCACAGCAAAGTTAACGTGGCAAAATATGATTCGCAGATAGAGAACTCTATTTGCCAAGGAATCCCGAAACAACCAATCAGAAGCCTGCGTTTGTCTACCTAACTTCTGATAAACAACCAATCAGATGACTGCGCTTGTCTATAATAATGTAGTTGAAATATGTATAAATACGTGTTGATTTTCATAATAAAACGATCTGTTGCCTGGCCCTTGTCTTCTGTTGTTACATTTGGTGTCGCTGCCTACCGACAAATGGAAAGCCTATGCCCTGCTGTTTTCAATGGAGACATATGGATCTTCGGGCAGGACTTCAAGGCTTCTGCGCAGTTGAGTGGCGTTCAAGATCTGTCAGCGATGGAGCTGCTACTTGGGACGCTGCTGGGAGGTCGGGTGAAAGCAGCATATGAAAGTGTGAGCCGAAGTATGGACGAATGTTCGACAGGGTCAGGCAAACAGTTTCCAAAGTGGGAAGGACCATATATGGTCACTTCGAGATGGGGTTACGCAGACACAGTCGCAATGGCGAACAATAAGAGGCGCGTGAACGTCAGCGAGCTCCAGAAATGGATACAGCGAGACAAGCCAACGATGACGCCTGCACCAAGTAGATCAAGCCGACTTCAGTCGCACGTATTTGACGGGGGGACGAGTGTGGTGAGAGCAGGCTGCTAGCCGATTGGTTGGCACCAATCTACGTTAAGGTCTAGGTCACTAATATGGGCCGAGAGAAAATATGAACAAGGCTGAGTCAACAACCAATCACAGCAAAGTTAACGTGGCAAAATATGATTCGCAGATAGAGAACTCTATTTGTCAAGGAATCCCGAAACAACCAATCAGAAGCCTGCGTTTGTCTACCTAACTTCTGATAAACAACCAATCAGATGACTGCGCTTGTCTATAATAATGTAGTTGAAATATGTATAAATACGTGTTGATTTTCATAATAAAACGATCTGTTGCCTGGCCCTTGTCTTCTGTTGTTACAATTCTAGTGACTCCCAATATCCCATTCGGAGCGCAAAGGAAAATAATGAAAACTATAGAAAGCACTTCATTCCTAGTAAGAAAATAATTTAAAAAAATAAATTTAACTGCCAAACATTTAAGGCGAGCAAAATGACGTGATTTGATAAAACATACCGATTAAAAAGATGTGATTATAAGTAATCAGGCAAGATACATCCCAAGATAACTACAAATAATTCTGTTTAAAACCAAACACTACTCAAGAAAATAGTAAGGCCGGATAAACAGACGTTATGTCCTCCCCACTTGCATAACTAAATGAGAAACTGCTTATTTACTGTTTAATGTATTGTTAAATATTCCCTAATTTTCATACTTCAGTGAAGCAGTCTGTAACTACCGAAACCGGTGTGTTGAGGTCTGAAAGCAGGAAATCAATCTTTGCTTTCTACTGTGTAGCTGAACGTAACTTCCTTGAGTTACTCACGGTCACAGAATTCCCCAACGACTACAAAAAGATAGTTATTTGCAATAAAATCTGTGGTACCATTGAACAGTTATAACATCAAAAAGCAAAATTAACTCGACAATACCATTAGGCAGCTATGCAGATAAAGTGGTCTCAGGCTATGAGACCTGGCCATTGATAGTAGAAGAAATGAAAAGGTTAACTGTCTTTGGTCATAGGTGTCTGCGTTCTATCTCCCGTGTTAGGTGGTATAACAAGGTGAGCAATATTGAGGCTAGGCTTCGGTCGAGTGATAGGTACGGAGGGGAAATCAATCGATGAGACTGTGAAGCTACATCGACATGTGTTACGTATGTCTAGTCATCGCCTTCCTCGGCGATGGGCAATGTTAGCTGAAATAGGATGAATCAGGTTGGAAAAGTGTTAGCTAGTGGTGGTCAAACCAAAACGTGGTTTCATCAGTCAACGAGATCCACAACAGTTAGTTTAAGCCACGTAGGAAGGCCTAGACTTCCTGGTCGGGGTCCTCGGGGCGGTAAAAAACAATGAAGGCTGGAGAAAATCGGTGATATGGTTCAAAATCGTTCTCAATAAATAAGGCAGATGCATCCACTCCTTATGACTTACGTTTTCCGATGAAACTATATTTTTCTTTATTATTATCATTCTTTTTGTCTCATATCCTGTCTACTGTCTCTATTTTGCATTTCTTCTCTTGCTTTGTGTGCTACATGGAGTGTGGCGACTTGAACTGCTACACATAGGTGCAAAGTTCTATATTGAAAACAGACAGAGCGACAGAAGTAGTCTCAGGTAGAACACAAATACTGCACAACAAAATTGGTTGACCAAAAATCAACGGCAAGAAGTGCCTAAAAATCAAGGAAAATTTTTCCAAAAGCATGGGATCGAAACTCTGTCAGTGAGAATCACGCACTGGATGATTCATCTCAAACAGTTCAAGGTCAGAATGAGCTTAATTCACTCAAACGAAATCGCAGTTGCTAAACAACACATTATTAGTATTATCACATAAGCAGAAAAGAGAACAATGCGTCTGTGGCACAGCGGTTAGGACGCTCGCCGACCATGCCCATGGGTCGGGGTTCGATCCCCGGCCACCGATGCAGTCCTTTGACTCAGTAAGCCATAAATAAAAAGCTGGTAAAGAGGAAGGGTTGGCTTGAGGCTAGCAACGCCATCCTTTAAAAATTAACACTGCTACAGAAACTTCAAACCTCTAACTTGAAGCCATATGTTCCACTGGGAAGGTGAAGGAATAAAAAGACAAAAATGAAAAGAGAACAATTAAAATTAGAGAATAAACAGGAACAAAGTCAAATAATAAGGAATAAGTTAACAGATGATGTGCAAACACTAGAGCAATGGTATACAGTTTAGGAGAAAAAAGGACAATAATTACAAAGCTGGTTGGAGTGTCTAAAAAGCAGCGATATCGTATATAGGTCATCCAAGAGGGATTTTCCGGAGAATTACTTCGTTGCGCAATCCTACTCCAATGAGCTACATATAACATTTTAAATATTTTTCTTATTACAGCTTGATTCCACACCGTATTTTTTGTTACAGGTATGGAATTTTCAGCATGTGATATCGGTAGCCCGAATTTTGCAGGCTGACCATAGATATCGGGTGTGCGTCGGCAGGGAATACAACCCCGGACCATGTACATGGTCGGGGAGAGTCCTAACCACTGTGCAATTTAATCGTAATGCAGAGTATTCCAAAGACCACTAAACAATACTGTTTTTATTTCTGAATTACACAAAAAAGTCTGATAAAAACAGTAGGAAATCCTAAACTACTCATACTTTCATTTTACACTATAGCCCATTTCACTCACGTACATTTTTTCTTTCCTAAAGTTACTTTGAGAAGCATTCATAATAAAGTTCAGAGGAATTTTGTGAAATTCTATACATATTGTGATCAAATTCAACACGCAAGTAGATTTGAATCTACAGTAAATTTAAGAAATCACGAATGCTTTCAAAGTATGCAAATATTTTTAGTCCTGAAAAAAATTAGAAGTTAGATACTTCATAATAGAACAAAATAAGAAGCTAAATTTCTTTGTACTGGTAAGTATTATAATTTCAGTTTGACTGAAATTAAGATTTAGATTAAATATCATCAAACTACCACGTGTATAGTCAAAATGCTGTACTCTTCTTATGAATCTTCACATCACTCCTGTCCCACAGCTGGAAAGATGATGAGAACAAGGTTGAGGGATACACAGTTACAGTACACTTACACTACTTTAGATGACCTGATATCCTACTAACTTTACAAAAGGATACAGGTTGGCAAAACAATTCAAAACAGGCTTTCAATATCTATACTGAATTTGATACACTATTCACCCGATTAGATTCAATGTAATTTCTTGAATAACGCCTGCACTCAATCCGTATAACTAATTCAATATCTCTCCTTAAACTAGGGCTTCATGATACACATCGTATTCGACAGTGAATAACCCGTATTGAGATATGTGTTTCTGGTATTGATAAGACTTTACACTTATTTGTCAGTTATTCTGTTTAACAAGACTCTCACTTAAATGGTGGTTTTCGCGATGAAAAGTGAACCCTTGAGATGCTAGAATAATTGGACTAACATCGACCAGAATATTTACAATGAAATTCAGTCTAAATGTTAACAGTGTACATGTCAGGTGAATACCACTGATGGCAAGTACCTTGTTTGCGAGGTATCTGTGTGCTCCTCTACATTTGCAAGTGTGTAAGTAGTGTAGTAAGATACACTGCACTACTACATTATTGGTTTAATGGTATTACATATTTCTTTCAGGTAAGGAATTCTGAAAAATGTTAGCCACCTTCGAGTATGCTTGGGCTTTGGAATGTAGTCATATCTTAGCATGAAACCTTATATATCATTATTTTTATAATGTTAGTGACGTTATTAATTCACAGATGTATGTTTGAATTTCATTTTTTGTCCTTAGTCTGGCTGTTATACTGGGTAGTTCAGTCGTTATTCCCTTGTTATCATTCTCTAACAACTCTGGGACTAACTCTATGGACAGGTTTATCAACTTCTTTCAGAGCTAAGTGACTTTCATGCGAATTCCAATGCGTTCAGATTTGGATGGTGGATAATTCTAAAGCAGATATAAATATGTCGAATGTCACTTATTGTATTCGGATTTTTTTTTATTCCGTCACGTTCTCCAGTGGAACATAGGCCTCAAGTTAGTGGCTTGAAGTTTCTGTAGCAGTGTTTATTTTTACAGGATGGGGTTGCTAGCCTCATGCCCGACCTTTCCTCTTTACCAGTCTCACTACTGGCTTAGCGAGGTAAAGGAGTGCGCCGACCAGGGATCGAACCCCGGACCAATAACATGGTCGGCGAGCGTCCTAACCGCTATGCCGCCGACGCACGTATTCGGATTAGTTATTCTGAAACTGTGATTAAGAACTATCTATATATGAAATCGTCTCAATAATGATGGTCGTCCTAGTGTTATCTCTTCCCAATGATCTTAAACGACTGTCAATGCTGTCTTCGTCACTTTCACTTCCGTCAGCAAACTGTGCCCACAGTTGTAATGAAAACTCTGACGTGATGAGAGTTGGAGGCCCTTAGTCCTTCATCTTACCCCGGACTCGTCAGTATCACCTTACTTATATCACTCAATTTGAATGAAGCTAAAGAAATCCTCAGAAATTAACTATCCTTCGACTTTATGGCTTCATATATTGATCATATCATTACAAATTTCTGTTAACATTAACATAACTGATCCTGTTTCCTTTTCTGGACTTGATACACATTGTAAGTGAATGATCCGAAATCACTAGAAGAGTCGACTAGTGTCATTATCTTTCCTTGTTTTTATAAATCCTTTTATTGAAATTTTTCATGAAGACAGAATAGTAAGCTTTAAGCCGTAAAGCGAATTCATGAAAACTAACCAGACAAGACTCAGACAAGCAACGGTCATTCACTGCACTGTATGGCGGAGTTTTAATTGGTCCAACTTTTGGTCAACTTCGAAGTTCTAAAGCTGTAACGTGAATTCAGAAGATTGGTGTTAAGACACTAAAAATAGTATTGTAACGACAAAAGACAAGAGACAGGCAACATATCCTTTATTGAGAAAATCAACAAATATTTATAGATTTTTATGTACATTATTATTAGCGTTATTGTTAGCAGAGAGGTAACGTCTTCTGACTGGTTGTTTTCCTCCTGAAGGTCATCTTTTTGTCGTCGTTTCTTAGACAGTCCTGTGATATATATGTGAATCGTATCCGCCCACGCTAAGTCTTCTGTGATTGGTTGTCAAGTTAGTCTTTGATCTTGTTTTTTTTCTCATGACTAAGATTTTGGACTTAAACATTAACGTAAATTGCATACAGTTTACCAATTTTGGATAGCAGACAGCTCTCACCACAGCATAACATTAGTCTGAATATGAATACAGTTCCTGAAGCCTAATATTAATAATAGTGGAAAAACCAGGGAGTACAATGAATGCAGTAAGAAATGAACATCTGAGCTGTTTTTGTTGGTGAAGATTTATAGAATACTGGTATTACACTTGCATATCTATTCTGTAAAATATCTGGTAGAGAGTGAGTGTCTCTATTTTGACTGATGGCAGAACACAGAAAACTTTTGATTGGAATTTGTTACAGATGACCTGCAGTTGTAGTTCGTCTTCACGTAAATCGGGTTAAAAGGTTTACTCAGTCAATTTTTTTCTAATTTCACTTCTAATATACAAACAACGGTGGCATGATTGACTTGCTGGCATGCTAAGAAAACAAGCGCACTGCCATCATATTCTTTTTAGGAGATCGCACTCCATAAGACAAATGTTGGCTGTCTACATGGTTATATAGGAAAATTATATAACCAAATGACCAATATTGTAGGTCAGTATTATAACTTGTAATTAATTTGATTCTGTTAAGTAAAAATTAATTTATAAAGTTATATTTGTAAATGTCTACTTCTCACTCAGAGCTCAATTATTTTGCAACTATCCGGTCAAATCTTGATCACAGTTCGTATGAAATAAAAAATAAAAATAAAATTAATTTACTATATATATATATATATATAATTACAGAAAAAGAATGCATACAAGTAGGTTTTCTTGGTGAATATGAATGAATTCACGCATTGAAACGATAGGCAGTTAATCAGAGATTACATTATTAGCATAGAGGGTTTCATGAACAAAATCTGGACTATATGTATATGTATATGTATACATATATGCTGGGGTGTTTTCTATTCTTCGAAGTGCTTGTTAATGAGACCAGTGCAACCAACTTCTCATGGGAATATGTTTCTTGTCAATCTAGGCAAATTAATCTGATAAATATTCGTTGATCATAAATAAAGTTATCGCTTCATTGTATACGAAAGGGAGGTATATATATATATATATATATATATATATATATATATATATATATAGCCTTATTTTATATTGGAATGATCAGGTGTTAAACTTATGGTAAGTGGAATGAAAAGGTCTCGCATTGTGTGCATAGCGCAGCAGAAAGTTAATTAGTATACTGAATATGTTTCTCCTTTTATAATGAGTTATATATATATATATATGATGGAAGAAGAAGTTATGTTGTAGAACATGCCTCTAGGGAGATACTATTAGCCTTCAGGTTATGCCCCATATATATAAGATCTTATTAGAACTGTCCACAATGACACTGAATCTTATTTCCATTGTGTGTTATGTATCTTAATATTATTTTCTGTAAATTCTATCAATAACTTAACCTAGAGATAATGAGTTCTTTCAACTGATTTACAGTTAATTTTTGAGATATTTTGAAACTCTTAAGACTTGATTCTAAGAGACATTTAGAAGAAGCTTAAGGCATAATGACAGTATTAATAACTGTATTTTTCTCCAGTGTATTAAACGCCTTTAAAGTTCAGTCTGATAATTTCAAGGTTTCATCATTGTTTGTCAGAGTTTCAACATCACGTTCTTATTGATATAAGAATCACTGATAAAAGTCAGAAAACAAAGCCCAATAACATTAGGCGATTATTATTAATTTCACTCTCATTTAAGATTTCTGCCGTTATGTTATATCAAGATGTTATATAGCTCAGTAATACAGTTTTCATAAATCTTCCTCCAGTTATTCTCAAGTACTCATATCTGTTAATTGTAGTATTATTGAATTTGTATCCTTTTCTCTTGCATATGTTGTTTTAAAGGGTTACAAAATGAAGTGATGCAGCTCTACGGAAAATTCTACTTTGTTGTTTTTCAGATTATAGTATTTGTGTACATTTTGGGTTAATTTCAATTGCTACATATTTGTTACGAAACAATATCAATCGCCAGCTCATTGATGGTTACTGGATATCTCTCCTGAGGCTTCAGTGAAAAGTTGTGGCTAGTGGGGTTCAGCATGTCAAGGTGGATTGGGTACTCGTCGAATGCATTGGTAACTGTGGCGCTATATAACGAGTGCGTCGGTGGCACAGAGGTAGAGTGCTCGCCGACTACGCATGTGATCTGCAGCTGTATCCACGGCCGACGCACTCCTTTACCTCTCTAAGCCAGAAATAAAACTGGTAAAGAGGGAAGATTGCGTCTGAGGCGAGCAATCCCATCCCCTAAAAACAGGCATCACTCCCACCACAACTTCAAGCCTCTAACTTGAAGCCATATGTTCCACTGGGAACGTAAAGAAATAAAAAAAAACATACCACCAGTTGACAAAAATTAGAATTCGTCGGCCGCTGACTCCCAGCTTAAGTGGCCGAATGGTCAACGAGCTTGCTCCTGAAACTTTAAGTCTCCAGGCTTGATCCCTGGCGAGGCCGTAGGTTCGCATCACTGAAGATTCCCAAAATTGGGCGGGACAGCTGTTTATTGCTGCCTGGTTTTCAATAATATATCTAAATGATGTCGGTTCATGACGAATATGTAACAGTTGTTGTTTTTGTCTATCTTTCTGCTTTTCAGTGATGGAGACAATTTTCGGTAAAAATCCGTCGATTACAAATTCAGTATAGTCATTTATATGAAGTTATACTTCTACTAGAGTAGACAAAAAATGTCATAAAATTGGAATAGGTTTAGTATTTGGTGACAATGTAAAGGAGAAGGGTGCAAATGACATACGACTAAAAAAGTGAAAAAGTATGAAAGTAGGAAGTATTTTAGTCATCGAATTCCTTTCACTACCTGTTCTTGTTAGTTGAACAGCATTGCGAATTCATTCGTGTAATGATTCTTAGATAGTATTGTGCTTTGATCATGTTATATATATATATATATATATATATATATATATATATATATATATATATATACTATAGTTCACAGTGAGGTCCAGTGACTAAACAGTTTATAGCAAGTGGCTGATGGTAGTTATTTATTATTTGTAATCCAACTTCTTGCACTTATTACTTAAGTCTCATTGAGGTTGGAGAACATATTTATATGTTAGATGGTTGAAGGTAATTGTCACGAAGCTCTGGATCTAGGTTTTGTGCCTGTTGGTATGCATCAGATGGGCGTATCTGCTACTTTGAAGGAACTCATGTCCCTTCTGAGATTCGTAACTGCGTCACCCAGTGCTGCAGTCAGAGACGTTACCACTGAGCTATTCAGGCTCGCGTTTGACCTCCTGTAGGACTGTATTGGATATTTTTTGATGAGGAACTAGTCAGTAATTAGTGTAATGTGTGAGCCTAGTACTATCTTTCGTGCAGACTGAATTCTATCAGTCAAGCTTGCAATGTGGGCACCATGCTAGGTGGCTCACCATCACGGTGCACTGTGAATTGTTTGTATTAGAGGGTTGGAGGCAATCGACTGGAGGCCTTTGACCTAGGTTTCGTGCCAGTTGGCACTCATCAATGCAAATAGTTATATAAGATTAGTTATAGTTACATGAATTATTATGTCAGTGCTCGCCATAAGCTTTGAAGAACAGTGAGTAGAAGGTGCCTGGCTTCTTGACGCATATACTAGAAAATTATCCATAGCAGTAATGCAGTGTATAACTTAGACATCCTTCTTCATTCTACGAACTTCGTTCTATACACTTAGGATGAGGCAATTAAATAAGTTGTTGCATTTTGACAGATTCATAATTAAATAAAAATTTTAAAAAGATACATAATTTGATCATATCCTATTATTTCATGGAGGATTTCATCATGAGCTGACATCAGTAAGAGAACCATTGGAAAACCATCTGGGAGTACTGGACAGCTATTTCGTCCTAGTTTGGGACTCTTCAGCAGCACGTACCCACCGGGGTTTGCATCCAGGACCTTCTGGTTACAAGGCGAGCTCGTAGACCATTGAGCCTCCGGGACCCGATCCAATGGTCCTTGAATTTTAACTTATGCCAATTCACGACATAGCGCGACCACTTAGCAATGAAATCTTCCATGCAATCAAACAAAATCCCTACAAAACCAATATCTGAAAATATCCTATTATGTCAATAAACAAACTTAATCACTAAATTGCTTATTAAAGAAAATTTGTATTTAACCTTGTTTCTTATTAAACGCCTAAATACTCTTCAATCAAATTTAGATACACTAAGTTCTCTACAGAAATCAGTAGAAAATGTATTCACCAGTAGAAAAAAGAAGATATTTTATAAACTTAGTTTAAAAAATTTAGTCTTTTTTTGGGAGAAAATGGTGTCAATTTGATTTTGTCTTATTTACGGACGTGTCAACATTTGAAGTCACTCATTATGTATATGAATTGCTGAGAAATAGTGAAATTAATTTAAATCCACTGTTAATTAACTTGTGCGGAACTACATTACGTAGAACACACAAGAAATATCGACTGCATTTTAGGCAGTTATTTCTACAGCAAAAGGCTTAAAATTTACCAGTGCATAGGTGACACATTTGTTTTGTTCGATAAGATGTCTAATTTTGACAGACTAGTCAGTGATTCACTACGCTTTCACACGCAATGACTAGTTTCAGTATAGAGTTAAAAATGTAAAGTTTGTGATATAGCGAACTAATTTCAGGAAGTCTATGCTGTAAGATCTACCAAGAAAAGTTGTTTTCTTGTAGCAGAACGTTGAATATGGGTAGATAAACAAACTGTCAAGTGATTAACAATGGAAAACTCACTGAAGATTCTGAAGTGAAGACAGGGGTAAGACAAGACTGCCTACCGTCACCAATGATATTGCGAATTGTGGTGGACTGACTGGATTATGCATCAGACTGTGGGGAGTCAGAAGACAGGAATACACTGGACCACCGATAAGAAGACTCTAGAAGATATGGATTTCATGGATGATTTATGTTTAGTGTCACACAAACTCAATGACTTACAGGCGAAGACCAACAAACTGACTGAAGCGACTGGCAGCGAAGATTGGAAGGCAGGTCACTATAGACAGAGATGATGAAGGTAATCAATTAACCGTAACAACAACCAGCATCAATCACTATCAGTGGGATGATATGAAAGAGATTACTCCCTTCACTTATCTAGGAAGCATCGTTTCTATCACAGGCAGTCGGAACGGATGAATATGTCAAAGTCAGCCAGGATGTGAAAGGCGAAGTACACCTCCATTATTCTGAAATCAGTTTGGAAATCTTCTACACTCAGTATAAACAGGAAAATACGGATTTTCAACAACAATGTTAAGTGAACTCCGACGCATCACCAAAAGTACTTCCAGTAGGCTGCTGCAAACTTTTATCAACACCTGCCTTCTCTGTCTCTTGATCAGATTGCCGGCCAGAAACCATTAACAAAAAAGGAACTCTGTGAACTAATCAAACAAGAACCTTTTGCTCAACAAACATCCAAAAAATGGAGATGGATCGGATACACGCTGAAGAGACTGTTGGGTGACGTCGCACTCCAACCCATCGCTTGAGTGCAGTGTGAACTAAAAACGACGATTTGGGTGTGTATCTAAGAGCAATATGGAGGAGATCGAGTGAGGAGGAGATGAAAGCTTATGAGCGGTCGTGGAGCCAGCCAGTTAAAGCGAACTGCAGATAACAGGATGAAATAGAGATGTGGTCTTGAAGCCATATGTTTCACTGGGAATCCAGGGGATTAATAGTAGTGGTAATCAGTGGTATACTCACAGCAAACTTCTAGGGAAATCAGTGTGCAGAAGACTTTCACGACGAAAAAATAACGAGAGAAGCAGAGGGATTTTTTCTTCTACCGGTGGGGAAGACGACTTTCTCCTCACCTTCAGTTCGTAATAATGCCCTGCCCTTATTAATAAATCTGAGAAGTACTCATAAATCACTTAATAGTGACGTTTACAATTGCACATAAACTACTACTAAATTTATCCGCATATGTGAATATTTATCCATCCAACTACTCCGATAAATTATGTAATTCTGATTGCGTTATCTGGTCTGTATCATACAATGCTACAACGAAATTAGTAATACACTTTACGAATATGTGTGTGCTGAAAATCTACTTTTGGTAACCTCCTAGGGTTATTTGCTAACACAGCAACTTTATTAGTATTGATAAGTTTTGAGTCTGATTAAGCTTTTAATGAAAACCAATGTTTACTAATGCTCTGTATCTTTCATAGAGGTGATTTAGTATTAGTATTGTTATGATATTCAATTCATGGAATAAAAAGGTAGCGAAAACCTTTTGTAACAGTCGTGAAGTCATGGCCAGTGAGGTACCGCAGATCGAGTGTGATGACAGATACTCGCTGATGACATGTGCAACTGGTCGCGCTATCTAGTGAATTGGCAGAAGATGGAGTTCGTGAGCCATTGGATTAGATGTCAGGGGTTTACGAACTCGTCTTGTACCCCAGTGGGCGCATATTGTGAAGAGCCCCAAACTAGGGCGAAACAGCTGTTAAGTATTCATAGGTTTTCTAATGGTTCTCTAACCTATGCGCCAGTTCACGATGAAGTCCTGTAACCAATCAAATCAAACCCCTGCAAACCAACACTTGAATATACAAAATTGTTGAAATAGCTAGTTCATTGTGATGTCTTAAATGACTTACAGTTGAAGCATGTTAACACCATTCATCTACACATTCTATGATTTGAGTGAAATATTTTTCGAAGGCTTTCCAATTGATACAATCAGTCAGTAAGTCATTGGATGCTGAGTATGTCTCCGAAAACACATACAAGCGGACACAATCTATCTGTCCTCTACTAATTAAAAGCCTCTAACCCAACGAAAATCGTTATAAATTTCCTCATAATACCACTGAATTAGTGTTTAATCAATCAGTGATCCTTACTTTTATCGAAATAAACGTTTAAATTATCAGTATTAAAGAAATTTAAAAATTTACTCACTGAAACGAGTAGTCATCTAGCTAAAGGTTCAAATATCTTAAATCAACCATGGTCAATTGTTGGCGCCAGTATTTCAGCAAAATGCCTGAGGTTCATTTCTTTCTAGCAAAACTATCTAGAAAATAATTTAAATAAATGAGGTGCAATAGAAATTTTAATATTATTACTCTAATAAGAATGCACACATGAGTATTATGCACCAAACGATGACATAAACAAAATGTCGAATATCCATTTAGAAAGTAGCATATTTTTAAACCTAGTCATGAAGGAAAAACACTGGACTAGCTGTTAAGCGAATGGTATGAAAATAAGAACATATGTGTATACACCGAAAGAGGATGTTCCAATTTTATCGACTAACTATTATCATGATTATTATTATTATTGTGTCCTTTAGTTCCTAGAGGAACATAGGGCTTCAGCTGCGCACCTCCATTGCCTTCTGTTTTCTGACAACTTTTTCACCCCACTCCAGGTCTGTCCACATGCTTTCATCTCCTCCTCGCATGACCTCCTCCAAGTCACCCTTGGACGACCAACTCGCCGCCTCCCTTTCGGGTTCCACTCGAGGGCTTGTCTAGTGATGTCACTTGATGGTTTCCTCAGCGTATGGCCAATCCATCTCCGTTTCTTCCTGCCTATTTGTTTCACAATCGGTTCCTGGTTGGTTCACTCATTACCAGAGATCCCTGTTGCTGATCTTTTCTGGCTGGCCATCTGATCTTGAGTTTTGAGCGAAGACAAATGTTAATGAAGGTCTGAAGTTTGTTTGAGATGCTCTTTATGACTCGCCAAGTATCTGATCCGTATAGTAGCACTGACTTTACATTGGAGTTGAAAATCCGGATCTTATTTTTGATGCTGAGTGCTGTTGACCTCCACACAGATTTGAGAGTAATGAAAGCTTATCATTATTTTAACAGTATTATTAAGTTAACGTTCTGAGTGGAACAAAGGACTCCATCCTGTTTTCTGCAGTCCTCTGTAGCTGGCTGACTCCACGTTTGCTGACAAGCATTCATCTCCTCCTCACACGATCTCCTCCGTGTCACCTCCGAGCACACGCCGAACTCGTCATTCCCCATGAGGGTTCCACTCAAGTAGTGGCCTGGCTTGCGATATCAATCAGCGGTATTCTCACTGTTTGTCTGATCCATCTTCATTTTCTTCGACTGTGTCCGGAACGGTAAAAGTGCAATCACATGGCTGGGACTAATTATAGAATCTATGAGTAAGATAACAACACCGCCCTTGGTTACGAAGAAGTAGGAACTGATAAATAATAATCAAGAATAGCTTAATGACACTTAACACTCATAAAAACTTTCATTAGATTATTATTTTGAAATTTCTTATTGTCTGCTTTTAATGGGCCGAAATGCATTGCCTACGCCTATATATCAGCTTTTAGTAGACATGTTTCGATGATATCTCAAGTTAACAAACAGTTGTTTGATAAGTAAAGAAAAATCACCCTTCAAAATCAGTATCTATTCACCTTTTTCGTATTATGAAGGTTTTAGCCACTGGAATATCAAAAGCTATGCTTTATTCTTTAAAGATCCGAATAAATCATGAATTATGTTTCTGGAATTACAGTTAGGTAGAATCAATAAATGACACTTAACAAAATCTATTTTCTATAATTCAAAGGAATTCAAATCTAACTGGCCTGTTAGTTATTTTAAGTACAGTTATACTTGCAATATCTTTTAAGGCATTTGGTTAGTATTGTTAGTTGAAATCTAGCGTGATATATAGACCGAAGTTATTATGCCCTAAAAGATGAAGAAATACGGACCATATTCTTCAAAAGTTTCACTAACCTGATTCATGGGTAGTCTCATGGGATACTGATTTTCGAGAGACATGACATTCAGGTTCATGTATCACTAAACTATTACTTAAATCTGAACTAAGCAAGTCTTAAAAAGCTTTTAACGATACCTAAATAACGGCCTTTTTGAATCAGAGGACTGTGTGAATTTCCATCCAAAACAGTGCGTCATATTTTCTTTAATTCTCATTGCTTCAGGCATTCGATTATTCAAGTATTTGTTTGTAGGGATTTGATTGACTGGTTGCAGGATTTCATCATGAGTTGATATTGGTTAGAGAACCACCAGAAAACCTGGGGATACTGGACAGTTGTTTCGTCCTCGCTTGGGATTCTTCATTAGTACGCACCCACTGAGGTTCTAACCCAGGACCTATTTACAAGGCTAGCCTCCTCATAGACGATTAAGCCACTGGGACCCAATCCAATGTATCATGAATTCCGACTTTTGCCAATTCATTATATAGCGCAACCAGTAGCCAATGTCTTCGGCGAGTATTCATCATCACATTCGATCTGTAGTAACCCACTGGTCACGGCTTCACTGTCAAAAAGGTTTTCTCTACCTTCCTATTCCGTGAACTGAATATCACAACAATAGTAATACTGAAATACCTCTCTCAACAGAACATCTGGATTTTGTCCTGTTATCTGCAGTCCTCTTTAGCTAGCCCCACCACTTCCTGTAAACTATCATCTCCTCACACGGGATCTTCCATTTCACATTTGCACACATGGCAAACTCATTGTTCCCCTTTCGACTTTCAACCTAAGGCTTGGCGCGTGAAGGTGACAGAGAAGTTTTGTAGCACAGGTGAGTGATATTAGTGTAGTTGGGTTCTCTGAGCTTCTCAAGTAAATGATTCAGTTCAGAGAATACAAGTTCACCGATATAATCTAAAACGTTTTAATACTAACTAAAGTTTCTTATTTTTATAATGAAAAAGGTATCACTTGTATTAGTGGAACTTAGTATGCTACCGTGCTAATTTGAATATCACTAAACGGATTGATAAAACACATATGATATGCATGAATACTACGTAAAATTATTAAAGATTTCATACAAACTGTAGCTCCTAAACAATATATACAGGTGAGTGAATAGAAACAGTCAAAATCAAATAAAACATCGACAGGCGAAAACCAACAAGCTAGCAAAGGAGGTAGAGAAGACAGGACTTCGGGTAAATATAGAGAAGATGGCGGAGATGAAGATAACCAAACGACCAGCCAACGAACAACACACAATAGTCACTGTAAGTAGAAGAAATTTAAACGAGATCACCTTTTTCAACTAATCCAGATAGCGTCGTTTCAACTACATATATCACGAATTAGGATGTCAAAACAAGAGCTGGAAAGGCATGATAGACGTGCATCACTCTGAAATCATTGTGGAAATACGTGGCAATCAGTGTAAAGAACCAGATTTGGATTTTTGACACTAATGTTAATTCAGTCAATGCTTGTATACGGATAACAGACTCAGCAAGTCATTGAAAACATTTCCAAGAAGCTGTGGACTTTTATCAGTAGTTGCCTTCGCTTCATACTAAAGATCAGATAGCCAGAAAGAATTAGCAGCATGAAACTCTGGGAATGAACCAGTCAAGAATTTACTGCTCAACAAATATGTAGAAGAAAATGAAGATGGATCTTCATCGAGGAGAGCGTATGAGGAGGAGAAGAGAACTCATGGGAAGTTGTGGTGTAACAACAGAAGACAAGGGCCAGGCAACAGATCGTTTTATTATGAAAATCAACATGTATTTATATATATTTCACATACATTATTATAGCTTATGCAAGTAGACAAACGCAGGCTTCGGATTGGTTGTTTAGGGATTCCTCGACAAATAGAGTTCTCTATCTGCGAATCATATTTTGCCACGTTAACTTTGCTGTGATTGGTTGTTGAATCAGCCTTGCTCATATTTTCTCACGGCCTGCTCTCACCACAGTGGAACCGGCTGAAGAAAGCTGTAGACAATAGGATGAAGTGAAGATGTGTTTTTTAAGCCCTTTGTTCCACTCGGAATCAAAGTGAATGACCGTGATAAATAAAAGACCCATCTGAAGCACGATATGGACATATTGTATGGCTGATTTTCCATAAATAATCTGTAATTCTTAGTAGTACAAATATATGTTTTGCAAGCTAGAAGAAATGAGTAGAGTTACGAGTAAAATGCTTTATCCTCTACTGGAATTTTGCAAATTGTCCTTTAACAACTGGAATTTCAAACCAATGAAAATATTTTCTTCCAAACACTGAGGATTTGTATCCATAAATATATAGTTCAATGTACATGTATATCAGTTTCTCAGACTATAAAATTCGTCAAATAAATTTTCAGAAATGAAGGAGTTTAATTTGTATGATAAACTTTACCAAAAAACGGAAGATGGAGTTTATAAAGAAAAATTAATTTCTAAGTGAGTGGCAATATATTAAGAGTTAAATTGAAAACAAGAATCTCAGACGAAAAATATCTTATTTCAAATTTCCAAGAGACTATCAATCCAATATGGCCAAGTTTTGAGTCAAAATAAAGCAGAATGCTTAGGTTTTAGTTGATATAAACTCATTTCTTTTCAAGTCAGAGCACGGATTGATATCAGTTAGAGTATCGCCAAAAGCCAGGAAGTACTGGAAGGCTGTTTTGTTCTAGTTCTGGACGCATCGTCAATACACATCCATCAGTCCGGGTTGGGACCCAGGATCTTCTGGTAAAAAAGTGAATCCGTAGACCATTCAGCCTTTGGGACCCAAAGCAATTGACCACGAATTCTAACTTCTACAGATTCGCGATTTTTAGCGCAACCACCAGCCGATATCATCGTCACTCTTGACAGGATGGAGCCCACTGACTTTTAATTGGAACTTCAGGAAAGTTCATCCTTTAGTCAATCACCATTGAACATCATAGTAATATTCAAGGGTTAGTTTACAGGAATTTCAAACTGGACTGCGGACTGATATCAGTTAAAGAACCGCCGGAAGACCAAGGAGTCCCTCACAACTGTTTTGTCCTATTTTGAATATAATCGGCGATACGCGACCACCCTAACCGAAATGCCCTGGGTTTAAATCCTGGTTGGTGCCTAATGCCAAAGATCCCTAGACTAGAATGAAACGGCTGTCCGTGGTCTAAGTTGAAACATATGAAATCCCGACAAAATTGCTCTTGAAACTCATGTTTGATATTTATAAAGAACTTCCAAGGAATTTTTGATTTTTAGTGAAGTATAAAGTACAATCATAGGATACTAATTCGTGTTACATTGTTCAAAATCGACTCAGTGTTATAAAACTATTCTCGTATTCAAGAATAGGATATATTGAGTATAAGTCTGGCATTAGAAATGAATGCCATTTTATGAATATTTTTATTATAAGCATTAGATTGATAATGTTGCTATACTAATTTTCGCAAATTCAAATGAAAAGTCGGTATAATTTGTCCAGAAATGGAGGGAACTCAAAATAGGTAGAAACAGTACGGTAGGTGGTTAATAATGGAAACGATACATAGCGTCCCATAAGGTGTAAGAAAGTTTCAAAAGAGAAAATTAGATTATTTCCTACAACTTGGCTAGTAATTACATGACATTTTTAGCCTATGAAGCACCGATTTAAGTTAAGTGGTAACGATCCGAAAATGTATATTCTGTGTTAATCTGTATAATTTTGTCCTTTCTTTTCGAATATAGTTTATCCTAATAAGACTGGATAAAGTTTGACTTAATGTTTAGAAAAATAACTATGGTTTCAGTGTGAACTATTACGAAATAGGTCCAAGAAACAGGGATTTATACCACATACTAGTTCAATCTAAGAAGAAATCACTCACAAGAAATAAATCAAGGATATTTCATACTAAAAGTGACCAAATATAACTACTGACTCCTAACGAGTGTTTTTTCAACTTGAAGAATATAAATTATACTAAAATGTTTAGTTTTGTAATTGTACATTATAAAAATAATAATAATAATAGTTGCCACTAAAACAAATAATATTTATGCATTCAAGTTATCTACAAATATCTATAACTAGGTCGTTTCATCAATAATTCGTATAATGAGAAACCTGGGACATAAATTATATCTTGAAATAGTGGAGACTTTTCTTATTTGAGGTAGATGTTTTTGGTTTTTTTTTTGCGTGTTTTCCTGAGCTGCATAGTATAATTCGCGAAGCCTTCCTTTTTATTTATCTGAACAACTATTTCAGCAATGACGAAATCAAAAAAAACAAACAGAAATCATACATATTTCGTGACTAAGTTGATTAATGCATTGATATAAGCATACTGAAAGGCTAAAGGCAGATCGATTGAATATAGAATACAATTGTTCTCAGGCGAATACTTTGTGCTTTTCTGAGCCACGGAAATATCATAAGGCAAAGATTGGTTAGTAACTGTAAGAAGAACTTCACTGTACATATATATGTATATATATGATGGAGAAGATTTGTAGTTCAGGTGGATGATTTTGATTGATTGGTTGGTTTTATAAAACCAACATCATTTACAAAATAAATTGTAACAGTTGCCAAAGTGTACATCTCCTTCGTGTTCGTATCCATAATCATAACCTAGCCGTCAAAAGACATGACATCCACTCATCCACAAACAACCGTGGACATCAATTCGACTGGGATAACATTAAAATATTGGACAGAGGAAACACCAAAAATACCAGAGAATTTTTAGAATCCTGGTATTCTAGTGAATCACCAATCAATAGAGACATCGACATAAACAAAATTTACCAACAGATAAGAAGAAAATCTCACACATAAAGGGTCAAAGTTAAAGTCAAGCAAACAATCTCTTCCAATACATGTAGCCTAGATGGTGTGAAAACAAACAGAAAACCATTGATCACGTTCAAAGTCACCAGGAGGGATGACCAATAAACTCGTGAAGAATCCTAAAAGCTCACTTCAAATTGAAGTACCCACCGAAGATGTTGCTAAATAAGTCAAGGGAAGCTTCGCAAATAAACTATCCAGCCCAGAGAACAGAACCATATCAATATATATATAAACAATGGTTCTATTGGATGAAAACACAATGATACAGTATTATTTCCTAATAACGTTTTGTGCACAATTCATCTCTAAGAATCATGTCAAAGCACTCACATAACTTCTAATGCTTTTTTATTATAAAATTTCATTATTTCTTATTGCTTGATTTCATTGGTTGTATTATTTTCCATATCTTTGGTATCAGCACTGTGTCATTCCTGCTGCACAAGTTAGGTGTGAATTAGATCAACAGGGACTCAGTGATCAACATTCTCTCTCTTTCCATCTATCACACCTTTTAAAACCATAAATGTGTACTACCCTCTAAGTTATTGATCTTTTTGACGTAAGCTAAATTCTTATATTCTGATCTACTCTTCTAGCTTATGGAGTCGACCTCATAGCTACTACAAGCTGTTTTATAAATTAAGTTATTATGTCTGCAAAGTTTTTTCCTAATTCCTGCTTTATTAGGAATCTTAAGTAGGGTTCCAGACATCTCTTCTTCATATCCTAAAGCTGTGGATGCCTTAAATTCCTTCTTATTTATGTCATAGTTATTAACAGCGAAACTACTAATTTTTTTCGTCCATTTGTTTCATCTTACTAAAGGTATGATAAAGGTCATCATTCAGTGTATGAAGATTCTATTGCACATCACAACATCAATTTCAGTGGCTTGCTGAAATCTTTATCAGCGGTGAGTATTATTAGATAGTTGGAGGCAGTCGGTAGGAAGCCTTGAGTCTAGGTTTCGTGCTAGTTGGCACTCGTCAGCATGGCTTATCTGCAACTTTGAAGGAACTCACATCCCTTCTGAGACACAAACCTGCGTCACACAGTGTCGCCTGCCGTCAGAGACGCTATCACTGAGCTATTCGGGCTTGCGATCGCTCTACTGTAGGACTGCATTAGATACTTTCTTTTGGACACTTGTTAGTAACTAGTGGAATACGTCTAGTTCTTTGTTTGGTGCAGACTGAATTCTATCAGTCAAGTTTCCATACATACATACTCTCATTAGCTAGTGGCGTATGTCGGTGGCACATGGTCCAGGGTTTCCTCGCCGGCCGACGCACACTTCATATTCATGATCGGCCTGCTAAATTTGGGCTACCGATATCACAAAAAATTTCATACCTGTACCAAAAATACTGTGTTGAGTCAAGCTGTAATACAATTTAAAAAGAAATAAAAATAATATACATCATGGAATAAGCGAATATTTGGACCAAGATGACTGCAACAGAAAGGTGTACATCTTATGTTTGACACTGTAATGTTCGTTAGATAGACTATTGGAAACCAGGGAGCCCTGGACAGGTGTTTCTTCCAATTTTGGGACTCTTCATTAGTGCACAGTCATCTTCCTACCAGGAAGTGATCCAAGGATCTTCAGGCTACGAGACCAAGTTCGTTGACCATTCATCTACTTGGACATAAAATTCGATGATTCCTGAAATTTAACTTCATCAACAGCATCATCATGGTATTAATGCTGCCCTCATCAACGGTTTAGATGAGCGTCCACTTCACCTTGATATGGTGAATCCCATTGGTCACAGTAGCCCACTGTAACTTCACGAAATTGATGCAGTTGTCGTCAGTGGCTTGGCAAATGATATTCAGATTATAGGATCTGTGGAGACTTTGGATTCATTCCAGTTGCTAGATCTTCGTCATAAACCAACAAAAGCTAGAAATATCATTGAAAACTATAATTTTTACTTGAGATCTTTACGAATTATCATTCTGTTATATGAATATATAAAAATAGTGAATAAATCTGTCTTACGATTGAAATTCGCAATTTTTTCCATAGGAAAGCATTTAACAGAATTATAGAGATAATGTTATCATTGTTTCATTCTCGTTTAAAAATAACATCTCGATACCTATATATATATATATAATACCCAGTCTCCTACCTGTCTGAACTTTCTTAATTCAGGATAATAATTCCCAGGAGAAGTGACATCACTGAGGGTTTTAATTTTTTTTCCAAACTTTCTTGCTTATCTCTTTCTTGATGCTTTTATTTTCCACTTACTTACTTACTTACTTACCTAATCACTCACTTACTCATTAACTCGCCCACTTATTCTATTTATTAAGATCTCTTCTAATAAGTCAGAATTCTTCTACTTCTCACTTCTTCTTCTTCTCAAAAATGTTAAGTGTGCAAATGAAAAATCGCGCGCACACACACACACACACACAAAGTAAGGAATTAGCACAAAAAAAACAAATAATGAAATACAGACTTTTGTTTTTTAATAAAAAAAAACTGTAGGGAATGAGCAAATCATGAGTGAAAACTCGTTCTGATTTCTTGCTGTTATTCTTTTTTCTGTTCATTTTTATAGAAACAATACAACTGTGTGTATTTCTGTTAGTCTCTCTTTTGTTTCTTCCTCTGTCTCTTAATGTCTTTTTCCCACCTTCTTTTGCATGCCTTTTGTATATTTAGAAACAATAAAGAAAGCAAACAAGAGGTTTTAAAGTAAATTTAATCTAAGGGATTTTCAAGCTTAACAAAAGCAATTCATACTTTGTGTGAGTGTTTGAGTATATATATATATATATATCATTGATAAAACTAAGGATTAATTTACAATATTATCTATATAGATAGATACATATACTTATAGCGTTTAAATAACTCTATTCAAACAGTCATAATTTTATTGACCTAATGACCTTTAATTAGTTAATTGTTTGAATGATTGTTTAACTAACCGATTAACATCAGGTATTTGCTTTGCTATGACATATTGTTTAATTCACATGGGATTGGATTCTATAAGTAACAAAAGTTTAGCATTTTTAAGTAGAAGTGTTGTGTCATTTCATTGTTTCAATATATTTAGCACGAAATTAAATTTGTTTAATTAAATGGTTTGAAACATTGAATGTTCTCAAGGCATTTTATAGTTATCTAAATGACTCATCAAACAAGTATAGCTTTTTCTTTTCTCCCTTCCAGTTTTGTTTTACTAATCTAGCGTAAAAATTGTCATAAAGGAAATATTTTTAGGGGTGGTATCAGAAAACCAGTGATTCATGAACATACATACCTACATACAGTAGATCTGTGGGTTTCTGTGTACTTTTAATTGGACGGAATATTGCATTCATTTGTCCACGGACCGGTGGTTAATTATCGTCTGTAAGTAGTATTTACTTACTTATCAGATAGTTAGTTTAAAAGTTATGAACATAAAATGAAGTCAGTAAATCGTTTTTTAAGTGAGTAAAGCTTAGAAAGAACTGCTATAATCACTAAATATATATTACTGTTAAGTAGCATATTTTGTTATCTTCATGTATGAATTTAACTGCTTGATGGGCACTGCTAAATAGGCTCAAAAACTAATGTACAGTTTTCCTTCAACAATAGCATCAACAGACAGAAGAGTAGAATTTCCATGGGCTTTCTTCTTGGCTCACTTTTGGCAGACTTCTTTATGGCCAGTTTGGAAAATGGAATCTAAAAAGTCAACAGTCGACCAAAGGTATGTCGATGACAATTTTATAGTCTGTCATGATGTCTCCGATCTAAATTGTATCTTACAAGAATTTGATAACTGTCATCCTTCAGTTAAATTCAAAATGGAATTAGAGAAAAAATCAAAAATTCCGTTGACACGAAGAGATGATGATGATGATGATGAAAAGATCTATTCACAGAAAATCCATCATGGAATGGCCAGCTGACAAGATTTTTATATTTGGAATCCTGTGAATAATTATTTCACTGTCCCATCATATCAGAAGATTTCGTAACACTGACTTCTTAGAAGAAGAACTCTTATTTTTCAAAAATGTTCTGGCTTAAAATGGATACCTGGAACTGTTCGTGAATAGTAAACATAAAACCAAAGTCAAAAGATGAAGAGCGCAGCTGACTGCCAAAGAAAATATTATATATGAGTTTGAACTTCAGAGGAGACTTAGTGGCAGATATCCTAAAGAAGAGAATCTTCAGTTTCCTAAAGGAGATCTTTCCTGTAACAACACAAAGAGTGATAATTTCTAGCTGCGCGCTGATTCGAAATGGTGTGAAGGACAAGCTCCTGCATATGATCATTCAGTCTGTTTGTAATAATTCACATGGTTGTGTAGAGCTAGGTAAACAGGTCGTTCTATGTGCATCCTTTCGAAACGTATTGGACGGTATCACTAATTATGTCTGCAAACAGGTGGCACTGGCTCAATCACGAGCGTCATAATTGAACATCTCTGCAATACCTACCACAGCATCTCAATTGATTCATCATTCAGAGTCATTTACAAAGTAAACAAAAATCTATGGAAGGCAGTGTGTTTCCGAATTCTTTGTACTGCAGAAGCCCTCACTCTATGTGTCGAAAAATCGCAGCTATATATTCGAAAGAAACTAGTCCAACCTCTACATTTACCATGGATCTAGTTCCTTTTGTCTCCTTAGTTTTCTTTTTTTGTTTTGCTATTCTCTTCATTTTTTTCTCCTCTTCATTTGTAAGAACTATTATTTCAATTCGTTTCGATGCTTGTCTCGTTCACACTTGCCTTCGCTAAAACTACTACACATATTACGCAACTAATTCCCACTGCTGTATAAGAGATGTTCTAAAAACCTGTCTGTAAATCTAATTCTTTGGCAGAAACTGGACATTCATTGTGGATTTTATTAACACTTGCTATAGAGTCACAATGTTAACCAGCGTAAAAATTTATTTCTACCATTTGTCCGCAAATATAATCCACTTTTTTTGATAAGAGGGATACTGGTGAACATGGATATGACATCGGGGAATATCATACATCTTGAAAATCTACATCAGTATTTATTTAAATAACATCTTTTGCGAATATCACAGAATTTAGGTTAAAAGTTAGTATTTCCAGATACAATTTTCCGTGTCCAGTAATTCTAAACCAGCAGTAGACTACGCTTGCTTTTCAACAGAGTTAAACGTAGAAATTTGATAGATTTACTTGATTAACTGAAATCTCATGCATTCTCCAATATTTAAAAGTAGATTCGTCTTTCGTAATATGCTTATTTAAACTTGCGTTATATTAGATTGTGTTGATGAGAGGTGAAAGAGTACAGCCTAAATTTTTCACACATAGATTGACCTAAACAAGCAATTTCGACTACTGTTATTGCTCTCCTGGGCTCCAAATGGAACATAAGGCGTCAGCAGAACATCTCCACTTTATTCATCCTCTAGAATCCTATTTAGCCGGCGCCACAATTGGCAGTAAGCCTTCATCTCCTTTCCACACTGTTCTCTCCACGTCACCCTCTGACACTCCACTCGTTGTTTCCCACTGACGTTCCAATTGAGCAATAGCCTGGCGCGTGATGTCGTCCAATAGTCCCCTCAATGTGTGCCTAGTCAATTCCCACTTTCTTAGTGATGCTTATTGGCCAATAGGTTCTTGATTAGTTTGTTCATAGAGCTTCTTGTTACTGATTCTTTCTTACCACCTGATCTTCAGCCTGGAGAGAGAGAGAAGGAAGCTGTTGATAAGACTCTGAAACCTTTTGGAAATACTTTACGTGACGCGCCGAGTTTTTGAAGTACACAGAAGAAGTGACTTCACATTTGTGTTGAAAATCCTAATCTTGCTCTTTATGCTGAGTGCAGAAGATTTCCAAACTGATTTCAGATTGATGAAGATCCAATACGCCTTACTGATTCCAGTTTTTGAAATCCTCTTTCGTGCCAACAGTTGAAACGATGTTGCCTAAATAAGTGAAGGAGAGTAACCTTCCTCAAATTTCTTACGTTGACAGTGATTAGTACATGTTGTTGTTTGTTGGATACCTTCATCGCGTTTGTTTTCTCTATGCTTACTTGAAATCCCATGTTTTACTGGTTCTTCTGCCACAACCTGTTGACTTTCACCCAAAAGTCTTCGATTTTATGTAACTCTAGGATATATATGTTTATTATTAATGACATTATTTCTGCTTATACTACTTAATTTCATTTATTTCACTTATTTATCATTCCATGATGAACTACTCTCTTCAATCTTACTACATCAACTGCTGTATATTATTCTATATTAGATAAGTTTATATGATATAACACTCCTCAGTGAAACAGTACTAATAACTAAAACATTTTTCCAGCACAAATAGATTGCTCCCAATCTTATCAATGATTATGAGCAATCATTTGTGCTTGAAACGTCGTCATTCAATTAATAATACTGTATCAGTGTGTGCTTTATCGAAAATACTATCTAATATGGAATTGTATTCTATTGAAGGACTAAATTCTATTCCTATATTAAATCTGTGTGATTAGTACTCACACATAATACACTGGACTAGACTTTCGATTTACTTTCCCCATTTTGCATGAATTTATCAAAGCTAATCAGCTAAATCCACTACATATACTTAACTTACCATTTTCAACTCATATAAATACTATCTACTGTATTATCTTACAGTATAAAACTCATCTGATTATTTATACTGTACATAAAAATGCCTATTTGCTGTATTCTTGGGTGTTATCATTATTTTTCGAAGTTTGATTAAGAAACGATATCAGTTTGGGAAGCTTTGAAAACCAGAGAGTACTGGGAATGTGTTTCCTTCTAGTTTGAAACTATTCAGTAGTACTCAGTCATCGCAGTTGAAGCCCAGGTTCTTCACATTACAAGAAAAACTCCTAGGTCGCTCAGCCACTGTAATCCGATCCAATGGCCCACGAACTCTATCTTCTGCCAATTCACGATATGATGCGACCACTAGCCAATGTCATCGGTGAGCATCTATCATCACACTCGTCTTGCAGTACCCACTGGTCACGACTCATCACCAGAATTCCTGGCAACTTCCTCATATAGCCGATGGGTGTGTATTGCCAGTGTCCCAAACTATTGTGAAGCAGCCGTCCAGTACTCCATGGTTTTTAATGGTCCAGATAAAAAGTTCTATTTTGTAAACAAGAATCAGTTGATTTTTTTCATTGAACCAGCTGCTACTTACTGAACTATTTCCTTTCATCTCTCATCTACACACAGATGAAGTTCGTTCAATCACTACACTTGCAATGGGCGTAATCTATCTTATTACCCGACAAGTAAATTCTACCTAATCTTTTTCATCTGTCTCTTCATTGGTATTATGTTGTCTTCTCAATTGTAATATTTTGCATTTTCAACTTTCTTGTTCTCTACCCCCACCTGATTTAATTTCTGCACCTCACTACCACTGTTACTGATTTGACCACCGCTCAGTTTCTAGTCATTTATGTTACGTCATCCAACTTAATTTCAGTTCTAATTTAAATGGCATTATTCTCTACCCTAAGCGTCGGTGGCACAGCGGTTAGGACGCTCGCTGACCATGCTATTGGTTCGGGGTTCGATCTCCGGCCACCGACGCACTCCTTTACCTCGCTAAGCCAGAAATTATGCTGGTAAGGAGGCAAGGTTTGGCATGAGGCTAGCAACCCCATCCTGTAATAATAAACACTGCTACAGAAACTTCAAGCCACTAGCTTGAGGCCCTATGTTCCACTGGGGAACGTGAAGGAGAAAAATTCTCTACCCCACTTTTACTTAGTCTCTACTTGTAGTTACCTCTGTTGCTACCCTGACCAAAGTTGAAACATTTTAGTCGACTATATTACGTCATCTAACTTACTAACTCAATCTTACTTTAGTTGCTGTCTAATTAACTTTGTTCCTATATTAGATCATTCTTGTATTACCTGATCAATTATATAAACTTGACAAACCTCATGTACACACACACACACACCAATAGTAATATATAAATGCGATTGTACAGGTGAAATTGAATTCGCCGAAAAGAGTCTCTTCGCTGAACATCTTCTCTTTTTCATTTGACTCAATGGGGATTTTTAAGCATCTCATTATTCTTGACCAATTAATATGAGGTATTAGATAAAAACAGTATAGCATAGGGCTCTAGCTTGCTTACACACTCGCACGCGTGGCCTAGTTTATTAGATAAAAGTGAGTTTGGAAAAGAGAAAAGATTAGGTATGAGACTTGTAAGCACACGGGCATTGAAAAACGTCAGGTCTTCAAGCCTGAAGCTGTATGTTCCAATCAAAACGCAAAAAGAAATAAAGGAAGAACCTGCAATCCACTATCTGTTTTCGCAGTCGGTATTCAACATAAAAGCATACGAATAGTTTTAGCCACAGATCACCACTACCTACCTACTGACTTATTCACCAACTATCTTCAAATTGCTAGATAAACAAAAAAGTGTTATGACTTAGTATTTAAAAGGCAAAATGAATGCGAATCAATACATATATACATATACGTATATACTGTTATCACTAAGAATGTATATAAGTTTTAAGACACATACATAAATAATATCATCATTAGATTGCTATACTGATTAGTCTTATCATAATAAAGATACAGAGAGACAGTGAGAGAGAGAGAGAGAAAAAAGAGAATATTGTGTAATACTTTTTGTCTTTGTATACTTTGTATAATACATAAATGTCTTATTCTGTTCTTTTAATAGATTTTATTGCAGTTATACATGATTTTGAACTTATTATGTAATCCATGTAGAAAAATGTGTCAACTGCGAAACAAAAAGAGTAAATATCTCATATTAACAGTTTTAATTATTTGTAATTTATTGCGCGCGCGCGCGCACTCTCGTCTCTCCATCGCTACGCGTGTGTGTGTGTGTATGTTTATGTACGTAATTGATGCATTAAAAGTGTTGAAGTATTTACTATTTTTTTCCTGTCTTATATTTATGCAAGAATAATAAGAATTTAAGAATGTGAAGAAGTTTTTTTGGATTTCTCTACCTTTTTCTAACTTTTTACTTGATAGTTATTTTTAGGAAATTAATTGTTTAAAGACAGAAAAGGGGGAAAATGAAAGAAATTAGTAGTATGACTTGAAAATGGGGAAGAAAGTGAACAAAAAAACACACAAGAAGAGACGGATACTAATGCGATAGAACGTGCAAAAGATAGAAAAGTATAAATAAGAGAGGAGATTAATAAACCGATGGATTGCGCCAACATTCATTCATACTTTTGAAGAAAAGAAGCTTTGCTTGCATAAGTACGTATGATGTTAATAATAATAACAATAATAATAATAAACATACAATAGGAGGGAAAGAAGCAATTTAAAACATGTTTTACTTGATTAATTTAAACAAAACTGGAATTATGATTGTCTCTGTTAAACTTTTTCTCTGGTGTACTAATGGAATGTTGTTTACACTTCAATGGTGTATATGTATGATGCAATGAATTGTTCAATTGTTCATTATCACATAGATAAACAGATTTTATTTGTTCATTTAAATTACTATTATTGTTATTATTATGATTATTAACATCGTTATTGTTACAATGGTCTTCAAGTGAACAAAGATTGATTTGTGCTGTAGTATTTTCAGGGAATGTTGATGAAGTTATATTGCTGTCACTGTTAGTATTATTATTATTATTGTTAGTATGATCACCATCTGAATATAGAGTTGGCTTTGTTGACAATAGTGTACAATTTGGAGTACCAAGAAGCCATTTTTCATTATCATTTGTGGTATAATTTTGTTTAAATGATTGAACATTGTTTAAATAACGATGAGTACATTGTGGTTGAGCTAGAATAGCTGAAATTTAGTGTTAAAATAAAACAAATCAAGGCAAAGAGATACAGTTAATACCAGTATTGCCCAACAAGAATTATTTCTGCTCACTGATTCAGAGTGATTATCAAATATTCAACAAAAGTGCAGTTTTGCGACAAAGTTGATCGAACCCATATAAACCCAATGCATAAGCAATAATCTAGTGTACATGAATGACTAACATGAGATGGATTATGGGAAGTGCTAATGAGAAATCTTGACCAGTCACGAAGGAACACCATGAGTTTCAACTCATGCGGATACGCCATATTTAATGCTACTTCCAACCAGTGCCATAGGCGATTAACTGCTTTCATACCTGACTTGATGAACCCTGCTGGCTACCACTTCTCGCTAGAACTCCACTTAACTTCCTGTATATAACAGGTGGCTATTGAGGACCAGATTAAATATCAAGCGTATGTGTTTAGGGATTTGGTTGTTTACAGGTGTGATCATGAGCTGACAGCACGGTGTACTGGAAACCTGTTCCGTCCAAGTTAGGGACTCCTTATTAGTACGCTGTCAGCGGCTGAATGGTCCTGGGTCCGTGCTTGGTTGAGCTAGGCAGAAACAGTTGTCCAACACTCCCTGGTTTTCCAATGGTTCTTTAACTAATGTTAGCTTGTGGTCAGACCCGTAGATAGTCAAGTCCTTGCAAACGAACACTTGACGATTAGATGGAGTGTTGAAGTATCATATACTGACACGCTGACACATTATATACGCTTATGGTCAGTGATACTGGATATTCAGTATAGTTTTATAGTATCTCAGCTTTTGAATAGTACTCACCAAGTGTTTTTACTATGCATACATCTTTATTCTTTTAAATCAGAATTGATTCCGTCTAGTAGTTTAACAGCAACTGTCGAACTGAGCTAACCCAATACACGGTAGGGAGATAGTTCAGTGACAGAATGCTTAATAAGGACACATGTGGTCAGGTTCTCTCAGGTCCCTTCATGTGAAGCACTTCCTGATATATATCCATATAATATGTGTGTTTTGTTTGACAGTCTATCCTTGGTGATGTATATCCATATAATATGTGTGTTTGTTTGACAATCTGTATATTTGCTATGTATATATGGATCGATATTCCATTATAATTAGCCAATCATGTTAAGACTGTATATTGATTTGTTCATTTTGAATATTCGCTCACAAACTTGTGTTCACACACTTGTTCGGACATTCATATATATTTTTGCTCTCACACACTTGTGTGATATTGATTCTCCTTGTGTTTGGAAAATAGAAGTATCATCGCAAACCTAGTGGTCTTCTGATTTCCGTCTTTCTTGCGTCAGGACTATTAAATTCTCGACCAGTACATAACACTTCCAAACCTTCTAGTTTATTATTTTACAGTAAGGAAAGATCAGGAGTGTAGATAACATCCACACTGCTTGAAAAATCACTCCTGTTAATAAAACTTCAAAGCTTCAACTTAAAGTCCACTCGAAATGTAAAGGAGTGAAAAAAGAATACAAGATAAACTAATGAACACTTCTAGATAATGAATTCAAGCTGAAATAAAATATTTTTTTCCTGAAAAATGGATTTAAACTTGCAGACTTTGAAAGCGTTAATCAGGTCATTTTAGTGATAGCTGTTTTGTCAACTAACACCTTTTTAAAGTACACAGAGACTATTGATTCAGTGAGTATTTGTAACTTATTTAATAAATGAAATCCTTTCTGGATGACCTATAGCTAATTATAAAAATAGTAGTAGTAGTAGTGAACACAAAGGGACCAAGATGAAGAGGAACAGAGAAGGCGAAATTCTGTTTGCTAAGAAAAAAAGTCATTAATTAATTAGTTTTCATATTGGACAGATAAACACACGACATCTTCATGTGTCCTTTAAAAAACACAGAGAGGAAAACTTTCGCTAATCACTGCATGAATATGAGATGAAAGGTTTGAGGTATTAAGTGAGAAAAGTCCTTAAGACATGTTACTTATCGATTGCAAAGTTGAATATTTTAAAACAAACTGAGATGTCTTCTTAGAGTGTAGGAAAATTTTAATTTTATTATTTAAGCTGCTAAAGTTATTTTAATATATAACTGATTATTAGCTCCGTGAATAGATTTGTTTATCTGGAAATGAGTGTTTACTTCTATAACTTAATAGTCATTAATAATAGATATTTTTATGCATGTAACTCACGTACTATATATGCGGAACTTATTTATGTAGAGGCAATTTACGACTTGTTTCTATTTGTTTGCTTAATGAGATCTGAGCGCGCAAGCCAATAAGGCTATATTCAGAGCGATAGAATTAAGGCATTGAATTTCGGACACTGCTACAACCGGTTTATCTGAGTAACTATTTAACATTCTCTTATGTAACAATCTTTATGGTTAAATAAAAAGGGAAAATTCGTACTCAATAAAACTAATGCCAGTAAGCATAAAAAATAATTCCTTTTCTTCTTAGAACGGTAAAAGTTGACCTCTGTTTGCAACAGAATTGTCATCTTTGTGAACAGAAACCATGAAATTTTTCAAGTTAGCTACTATTGACACATTTAAAGCTTAGGTAGGCATCACAGAATGTGCAACTTAGTAGTAGGTTGTCATTTGGTGGTTGTTGGAGACAATCTACACTAAGCCCTTGTCAACCTCAGTTTGTTGCTTGTTAGCACTCGGTAATCATCAAGGCTTATATGCAGTCTTGGATTAGTTCATGTCCATTCCCTTTGCGACTTGAAAAAATGCCACGCAGTGGTGCAGTTGGAGATGTTACCACTGAGCTATTCCAGCTCGCAAATGACCTCCTGTAGGACTGTAGTGGATACTTTGACAAGGCACTAGTTAGTATTTTGCTTGGGGATCAGTTTATGCAACCTAGTAGGTTGTTTCCACATGATTTACATTGTCTATATGGCTCTGTCACTCAAGAGGCTAAGTGAGTTGAAATACTAGTTACATTACGTCTATATTGCACTATCTATCAGCTATTACAATGAAATGCTTCAGGCTATTCTGTTGAGGCAGTAATAATGAGTATTCACTTAGTTAGCTCATGAAAGGTAGTCATCCATGGATTGGCTTCAGGAAAATTAAATGAAAGCTACTTTACAAAAGCTTCAAGTCAGACCACTTATTGATGTTATTCAGAGACATATGTTTCTTCCTACTCTGGGGCATCTTAACGGTACTCACCTGCCGAATGTGGAACTTAGGACCTTCAGGTCACAAGACAAGCTTGTTGGCCATTAGTAGCATACTTCTGAAGAGTTATAAACTAGAACAAAATAGGTGTCCAACATTCCTCGGTTTGCAACTGTTGCGTACCTGATATCAGTCCGTGATGAAACATGAAGTAAAGTCACTTTAAAAAATAGTCTATGACGTTAAAAGTTGCATAAAATGACCTACAAATGGCGCTTCTCACTTTAAATTCCCGTTATCCTTGATTTGGTTGAAGGAAAGAATTTCAATTCGCCAACTGAGAGGATCTTACTTTATCGAAATTTATCATTAGAATCATATTTCTCAAAAAGATCTTAGTTCAGTGTACAAGTCTCAGACATAAATAATTTAATATTCTAGTATGTCATGACATTAAAATACGATACCAGCGCACTGATGGTTTTCACGAAGTCAATGCTCTGAAGAAAGTATTCACCAGGAGTCATCTGCCGTATTCGATTTTTCTACTATAATTTCAGAAAGTATAGTAACAGCAAATAGTCTACAAGCTTGGTAATTTAGTAATGGTAACCCTGACATTAGCACAATGAAATGTTCAGCATGCATTTATGAAGATAACTGAGTTGTAGTAGTCACAATTAAATAATAAAAAAATCCAGTTAAACATTATTTGCATTTATAGCAAGTTGCCAAATAACTAGATCAACCATACCATGGTGTAAAGTATACTGAACGACGCTGAAT
The DNA here is from genome assembly GCA_944472135.2 of Trichobilharzia regenti. Classification (NCBI taxonomy): domain Eukaryota; kingdom Metazoa; phylum Platyhelminthes; class Trematoda; order Strigeidida; family Schistosomatidae; genus Trichobilharzia; species Trichobilharzia regenti. Next base: position 135,337,427 of record OX235262.1, read on the forward strand.
GTAGAAGATCATGTCACTATAAAACTATAAAGTTTATTTATTCTGTATTTTCTGCGAGATATTTTCCTAAATCTAACTCGATTGAAAGTAAATAGAATATAACAGCACTAGTTTCGACAAAGGCGTTTATACAATGTTACTTCAGACTTTACTGGATCAGCATATTTTATCTGGTAATTTTTACAACTAATGACGTATTAGTGGTTTTTAAATAACGTGTTTAGATTACCTTTTTTCACTTAGTGGGATAAAGTTGTATCCTCTTTTGCTTTATTCCAGGGTGCACTGATAAATTACTTAAAGTGCAAAAGATAAGTGACATGACTTATTAGTGTCATAGTTATTCTGAAATAATGATATCTTCAAATGATGAACAGTTATTCGCATAGGTTTTATTTCATTAATATTCCCTTAGGTTTCGATTAGAACATAGGACCTCGGCAGAAAATCACCATTTCGTCCTGTTTTCTGCACTCCCCTTTAGCTAACCAGCTTCACTATTGACCATAGGCCCTCATCTCCTCCATGTCGCCCTCGAACGCCCAACTGACCGTTTCCCATTAGAGTTTCATTCAAAGGTCTATCTGGTGCATAGTTGAAGCGATACCACCTAGATAATTGAAAGAAGTGACCTCGTCCAGATTTTTTCTTTTGTTGGTGATTTTTGCTTGTTGTTATCGGTTGGTTATCCTCATCGCCTTTGTCTTCTCCATGTTCAGTTGAAATCATGCGTTTTGCAGCTTCTCCAGACAACTCATAGGTTTTAGATGCACAGTATTATACCTTGAAGTATGTTATTGTTCGTCAAAGATAATATATATTTCTAGGGCTAACCGCTTTTTTATTTTTAAATCTAAATGATGTAAATGAACCTACATCTAAGACTTTTACATCAGTGTTATTTTTAGTAGACTATTGATAAAATAACCTCGCCAGATACTAGCTTGCTAGGCTACTAGCTTACTAGTTTTCTCGCCGGTCCCAAGCCCGGGTAAAGAGGGAGGGTTGGGGCGTGGTGCTAGCAACTCCAACCCTGTAAAACAACCAAATCGCTACAGAAACTTCAACGAATAAATATATTAAAAATTCTAAAAACATAAGCAATAGCCTTACTTTTCGCTGGAATCGGGGAAGTGAAATGACGCAGGCTGGTGAAAGCAGCCTTCGGGAAGCCAGTCAGCCGATGTGCCTTCTTTCGATGAAAGCAAAAGTAAGGATGGGTACCTGGAATGTTCGTACAATGTACGAAACTGGAAAGGCTGCCCAGATAGCCGCTGAAATGAGAAGGTACAGAATAGAAGTGTTGGGAATCTGCGAAAGCAGATGGAACGGAACTGGAAGGTGCCAACTACCTACTGGAGAGACAGTAATCTTTTCCGGCCACCCAGAGGACAACCATGAGCACACCGAGGGAGTGGCCATCATGATGTCACCAACAGCAACCAAAGCTCTCATGCAGTGGGAACCAATCTCCTCCAGGATAATGACAGCCAGGTTCAACTCAAAAGGAAGGAAAGTTACAGTCATTCAATGCTATGCGCCTACAAACGTCTCAGAACAAGAGAAGAAGGAGGCGTTCTACAGACAACTACAAGCAATAATGGACAACGTCCCAAATGGCGATATCAAAATCCTGATGGGCGACATGAATGCGAAGCTGGGACGAGACAACACAGGAAGAGAACTCACCATGGGTCGTGAGGCCCTCGGTGAAATGAACGACAATGGTGAACTCTTCTCAGACTTCTGCGCCTTCAATGATTTGGTGATTGGCGGTAGTGTGTTCAAACACAAGGATATACACAAGACGACATGGATTTCACCAGATGGAAACACCAAGAACCAAATAGACTTCATCTCAATTTCAAGAAAGTGGAGACGGAGCCTACTGGACACAAGGTCAAGGAGAGGAGCAGATGTGGGTTCAGACCACTATCTAGTACAAGGGACTTTCAAGGTGAAACTAAAAGCCTCGAGGATAGCTGGGGATAGGCCACAATGCAAGTTCAACACTCAATTACTGAAGGACACAACCACAAAAGACACTTTCACTGCAACTGTCAGAGCAAAGCAGGAAACACTACGCGACATCACTGAAGAATCATGCGTGGAAGAACATTGGAAGTCTCTGAAGGCGATTCTCAACGAAACGTGTTCAACGGTTCTAGGAAGAAAGAAGAGACAAGACAAGGAATGGCTCTCAACGGACACTTGGAAATTAATAGAAGAGAGGAGAATGGTGAAAGAGAAAATGATTCAATGCAAGGACGGACAGGAGAAGGAGACGCTGAGCTCAACTTACAAAGCACTGGACAAAGAAGTGAAGAAGAGTGCTAGGAAGGACAAAAGACGATTCTACGACAACCTCGCCACTGAAGCTGAGAAGGCAGCAGGCAAAAGGGACCTGAGGACACTATATCAGATAACCAAATCTCTATCCGGGAAGAGACCAACACAAGCGAAACCTATAAAAGACAGCCAAGGGAACCCAATTACCAAGGAAGAAAAACAGATTAAACAATGGGCGGATCACTTCAAAGGACTCTTGAACCGACCATCACCTGCAACCCGTCCAGAAATACCAACAACAGCGCGCACACAACTGCAAGTTGACACCAATCCTCCAACGAGAGCTGAAGTCTTGAACGCAATCAAGCTTCTGAAAGCTGGAAAAGCAGCCGGACCAGATGGAATACCCCCTGAAGCACTGAAAGCAGACCCAGAGACTACAGCAGACATGCTGACTCCATTATTGCAAAAGGTCTGGAAGGAGGGAAAGGTGCCTACTGACTGGAGGAAAGGTTACCTCGTGAAACTACCAAAGAAGGGCGACTTAGGCCTCACTCTGCAAGAACTGGCGAGGAATCATGCTCCTATCGACGCCAAGTAAAATCCTGAGTCGCATCATCCTGGAGAGATTAAAGGACGCACTGGAGACAGAACTCCGACCAGAACAAGCTGGATTCAGGAAAGGCAAATCATGTACTGACCAAATTGCAACTCTACGCATCATCATCACAGAACAAAGCATGGAATGGCAATCAAACCTCTACCTCAACTTTATAGACTTTGAGAAGGCCTTCGACAGCGTTGACCGTGAAGTAATTTGGAAATTACTCGAGTACTATGGCGTACCCCAAATATTCATCAACCTTATTCAACAGCTGTACGACAACGGCACATGTCAAGTGATCCACAACGGAAAACTCAGCAAGGCGTTTGGAGTAAACACAGGAGTCAGACAAGGGTGCTTACTATCACCAATGATATTCCTAATTGTGGTGGACTGACTGGATTATGCGTCAGACAGTGGGAAACGAGAAGACAGGAATATCCTGGACCGACGTGAAGAACCTAGAAGACCTGGATTTCGCGCGTGGATGATTTATGTTTGATGTCACACACAATCGAAGACTTACAAGCGAAAACCGACAAACTGGTCGAAGAAGCAGCAGCGAAGACAGGACTCCAGGTGAACATAGACAAGACGGAGGTTATGAAAATAACCAACCAACAACAGCAACAACATCCAACGTCAATCACCATCAACGGGAGGGATTTGAAAGAGGTTACTTCATTCACTCACTTATCTAGGGAGCATTGTCTCAACTACAGGAGGAGCGGACGAGGATGTCAAATCGAGCGAGAATCGGGAAGGCGGCGAGAAACACATTCATCAACCTGAAATCAATCTGGAAATCTTCGTCACTCAGCAGCATCACACAACAAAATTCGTCGGATTTTCAATACAAACGTCAAGTCAGTCAGTTCTTCTATACGGATCAGAAACTTGGCGGGCGGTCACAAAGAATATTTCCAACAGCCTGTTGCAGACCTTTATCAACAACTGTCTTCGCTCTCTATACTGAAGATCAGATGGCCGGGCCGGAAAGAATCACCAACAAGGAACTATGGGAACAAACAAAGCAAGAACCAATCGCCAACCAACAAATATGCAGGAGAAAGTGGAGATGGATCGGACACTCGCTGAGGAGACCGCTGGGTGACATCGCGCGTCAAGCCCTCGAGTGGAACCCGAAAGGGAAGCGGCGTGTGGGACGTCCAAGGGTGACATGGAGGAGATCGTGTGAAGAGGAGTTGAAAGAGTATGGACTAACATGGATGCAGGCGAAAAGTACAGCAGAAGACAGAAGCGAATGGAGACGCGCAGTTGAAGCCGTATGTTCCACTAGGAACCCAAGGGAGCAATAATAATAAATAATTGATAACATGATTTAGGCAGGAATCGAATGCAAATGTTAGCGATATCTTACTGAATGCTATGTCATATTTTTTTCCCTTAGAAACTGTATTCCACTTCAGTAGATTATTACTTTGATATTATCAGTTTGAAAGCTAATAGAATCGGTGGAACTACTGCACCTTACTTATCATTGGTGAAATTTGCTTACAAAGTGAAATAATTAGAAGTGTTTCATATATAATTAACACTAGAGGTCTCCTAAGGTATCTATCCTGTTTTCAAATAGTTTCAAGAGTTGCTTTTTTACCAAGTGACTAGCATTAATAAAACTGTAAGTATTGATTTTAATTAGATACTAGACAGTAAGTAACTAATAGTATTCGCCTAGCCCTTGAGCTGGCGCCAACGGAATTCTCCCAGTCACGTCTGCAATGTAGTTACGATACTAGATGACTCACCACCGTGGTGAACTGATGCTAGATGATTGAAGTCAGGGGATATGAATTCCTTCAAAACTGAGGATACACCTTACCTTCGAAAAACAACAAGGTCCAGGACTTCCTGTCAGTTGCCTTCAATCAATTCAGTGTGCACTGCGATGACATGTCACCAAGCACGGTGGCCAAACTGCAAACCTGATTGGTAGAATTCAGTCTATACCAACTCAAGGACTAGACGAATGACATTAGTTACTACCCAATGGCCTATCAAATGTGCGTCGGTGGCAAAGTGGTTTAGACGCCCACCGACCATGCACATGGTCCGGGGTTCGAATCCCGGCCGAGGAACAAAGCCAGAAATAAAGCTGGTAAAGAGGAAAGGTTAGGCATGAGGCTAGCAACCCCATCCTGTAAAAATAAAACACTGCTACGGAAACTTCAAGCCTCTAGCTTGAAGCTCTATATTCCACTGGGAACGTGAAGGAATAAAAAAAGGCCTATCAAAGTACACATGAAAATTTATTTTACAATGACATTTATAAATGAAACGAAGTGTATTATGTTTTTGCATATTATTTTGAAAAATACTAGAGATTTTCATTTTACGAAGCAGACTGATTACCTGATTCTACATGAATTTTCTTTTTTTTTATCTTAAAAAATACTTATTTCATTGAGACAGTTATGAAAGTAGGGAAAAATAAATTCGAAATAATAGTATTAATAATAATGATAGTGGTTAAATATCTAATGATAGCAGCCGTATAGAATTATTTAATTATTTTAGTTTGCGTGTTTAGACTTCAGAATCCCTTGTCATCTGCTTTTGAAAGTCGGTTTTTATTTTTCTATCCTTTGAATTTCACTACTCACTCAGTACGTTTAACTTTAACAAAAAAACTGAATTGAAGTTGAAAATCAACCTAGTGTACTACTACTACTACTACTTTCACTTTTAGTTGTATATTTTTCAATTCTCTGTATATTAGAAACCATACTAAAATTAATTTTCGGTTTATAATTCATTTATGCGATCAATGAGAAACTGAACAGTCTGAATTAACAGTCTGTTAACAGAATTTTCAGTTCTTGTAACAGTTGAAATAAGCCGGAATATCGGAAGGTTGAATGCCTAACTTACCAATACATGTAAGCTATCTCAGAACCTGAGCTATGCAGGACATCCCGGTGACTGTATCCTTGCATCTTCATTGGTAACAGAGACCTTATACAGAGTGGATTTCGAAGAGTCCTTACAGGAAACCATAATCTTTGGTGTCACCTAGTTAAGAACTGAACACTAATGGACAGGTGATGGGGATATTCTAACTGGAATATTAAATTCCACAACGGTACATGATATATTTAACCAATTTTTAATGAAGTAAATTATGAAACTGACGGTGTATTCTGGTGGAAATTATTAGATCTGATTCTCAAGTGTAATACGTTGGTAGAAATGTTCTACAGCAAAAATATTTAAATTAGTTGTCAGATGTTGGTTTATAGCGGTGTGATTGGTTTCACGTTGGATCACTAACTTACATCAGTTTATTATTATTATTTCTCCCTTGGGTTCCTAGTGGAACATACGGCTTCAACTGCGCGTCTCCATTCGCTTCTGTCTTCTGCTGTACTTTTCGCCTGCATCCATGTTAGTCTATACTCTTTCAACTCCTCTTCACACGATCTCCTCCATGTCAACCTTGGACGTCCCACACGCCGCTTCCCCTTCGGGTTCCACTCGAGGGCTTGACGCGCGATGTCACCCAGCGGTCTCCTCAGCGAGTGTCCGATCCATCTCCACTTTCTCCTGCATAATTGTTGGTTGGCGATTGGTTCTTGCTTTGTTTGTTCCTAGCCATAATTCCTTGTTGGTGATTCTTTCCGGCCCGACCATCTGATCTTCAGTATAGATCGAGCGAAGACAGTTGTTGGTTGATAAAGGTCTGCAACAGGCTGTTGGAAATATTCTTTGTGACCGACCCTCCAAGTTTCTGATCCCTATAAAAGAACTGACTGACATGACTTTTGTATTGAAAATCCGATCGAATTTTGTTGCTGTGATGCTGGCTGAGTGACGAAGATTTCCAGATTAATTTCAGGTTGATGAATGTGTTTCTCGCTCGCCTTCCCGATTCTCACTCGATTTGACATCCTCGTCCGTTCCGACTGGCTGTAGTTAAGACAATGCTCCCTAGATAAGTGAGTGAATGAAGTAACCTCTTTCAAATCCCTCCCGTTGATGGTGATTGACGTTGGATGTTGTTGCTGTTGTTGGTTGGTTATTTTCATAACCTCCGTTTTGTCTATGTTCATCACCTCGAGTCCTGTCTTCGCTGACTGCTTCTTCGACCAGTTTGTCGCTTGGTTTTCGCTTGTAAGTCTTCAATTGTGTGTGACATCAAACATAAATCATCCACGCGCGAAATCCAGGTCCTCAAGGTTCTTCACGTCGGTCCAGGATATTCCTGTCCCGTTTCTCGTTTCCCACTGTCTGACGCATAATCCTGTCAGTCCACCACAATTAGAAATATCATTGGTGATAGTAAGTACCCTTGTCTGACTCCTGTGTTTACTCCAAATGCCTTGCTGAGTTTTCCGTTGTGGATCACTTGACATGTGCCGTTGTCGTACAGCTGTTGAATAAGGTTGATGAATATTTGAGGTACGCTGTAGTACTCGAGTATAAGTATAAAACTTGGGCACTGTGGTAGAGTATAATTCCATTATAGATAAGATTTTGTTTTAATAAATCGCACAGTGTTTACAGTTCATATAACTGTAAACACTGTGCGATTTATCAAAATAAAATCTTATCTATAATGGAATTAGTACTCGAGTAATTTCCAAATTACTTCACGATCAACGCTGTCGAAGGCCTTCTCAAAGTCTATAAAGTTGAGGTAGAGGTTTGATTGCCATTCCATGCTTTGTTCTATGATGATGATGCGTAGAGTTGCAATTTGGTCAGTACATGATTTGCCTTTCCTGAATCCAGCTTGTTCCGGTGGGGCGGAGTTCTGTCTCCAGTGCGTCCTTTAATCTCTCTAGGATGATGCGACTCAGGATTTTACTTGGCGTCGATAGGAGCATGATTCCTCGCCAGTTCTTGCAGAGTGAGGCCTGAGTCACCCTTCTTTGGTAGTTTCACGAGGTAACCTTTCCTCCAGTCAGTAGGCACCTTTCCCTCCTTCCAGACCTATTGCAATAATGGAGTCAGTATGTCTGCTGTAGTATCTGGGTCTGCTTTCAGTGCTTCAGGGGGTATTCCATCTGGTCCGGCTGCTTTTCCAGCCTTCAGAAGCTTGATTGCGTTCAAGACTTCAGCTCTCGTTGGAGGACCGGCTGTCAACCTGCAGTTTTGTGCGCGCTGTTGTTGGTATTTCTGGACGGGTTGCAGGTGATGGTCGGTTCAAGAGTCCTTTGAAGTGATCCGCCCATTGTTTAATCTGTTTTTCTTCCTTGGTAATTGGGTTCCCTTGGCTGTCTTTTATAGGTTTCGCTTGTGTTGGTCTCTTCCCGGATAGAGACTTGGTTATCTGATATAATGTCCTCAGATCTTTTTTACTCGCTGCCTTCTCAGCTTCAGTGGCCAGGTTGTCGTAGAATCGTCTTTTGTCCTTCCTAGCACTCTTCTTCCCTTCTTTGTCCAATGCTTTGTAAGTTGAGCTCATCGTCTCCTTCTCCTGTCTGTCCTTGCATTGCATCATTTAAAGCGTAATTATTAATTGACTGCTCTTTCCTCCCACTTTGAGGCTCTTCAGAATTACGCATTCATGATCCTACCGGGAATCTAACCGAAGACCTTTAAATCGAAAGATGAACCCACATACGAATCAACCACTGGAAAGGAATCAATTGACTCACGAACCCACTTATCGTAAATCTGCAGAGTGGTTGGCCAGCTCAGCTCGTAAACTGAATGTCTTGAGTTTGATCACCAGTTGTGTCATGTGTACGTACTGACGAAGAGCCATAAGCCAGGACGAAACAGTTGTCTAGTAATATATGGTTTCCGGTGGTTTTCTAACTGACTTTAACGCCTTTTTTTATTTATTATTATTTTTTTGACTTTTGATTACAGCTTGATTGCAGACCGTACTTTTGATACAGGTATGAAATTTTCAGCATTTGATATCGGTAGCCCAAATTTTGCAGGTCGACCATAGATATCAGGTGTGCGTCGGCAGAGGATCGAACCCCGGACCATGTGTATGATCGGAAAGCGTCATAACCGCTGTGCCAACAACGCATAAATGTATAAAGGTTTATCCCACCAAGTTTTAAACAAGTTAAGATTGACTTAGTAACTTGACTTGGCGACAATACGACATTGTGTTCGAAGTATAGCATACAATAATCAATACTGTGTTCCATATCACTTCGTTTGGTGTTTTATTGGATGAAATAGATGAGGGACCCTCATTTTTTTCTTCTCTTAGACAAAATACTGATTGGCAATCTGTAATATTGTTACACAGGAGTGGTAAACCAAGTGGTTGTCAACAGAAACCTGTTGGTTGTATAAAGGTGCAGCTAAATAAGGTTACGGAGAAGTTAAGCAGAAATGTAAACATCCCAAAACATTTGAAGAAGATTACTGTTGTTTCCAGTCATGCTAAGAGATTCCTACTACTACTAGTAGTTTCGTTTGCAAGTTATCCGACTACATTTACGATTTCTTCAACCTGCTTATTATCCATTTTCTATGGTGATTTTTTGTGATTGGATTTGTGTTATTCTGAATTGTACTGATAATCAAAGACCAATAACTTCTCGTCACTTTGTATAGGAAAATTGACTGAAATTATGCTTTGTATTTTATTATGAATCTGTATTTAGCAGTCAGGGAATGTTAGTATGTGAAGTATCCTAACGAAAAAAGTTTTTATTTTCTAATTAAATGGAAAGTGAAAAAAGAAGGAAGGTTATTTAATTCAAGTTACTAAAGTTAAGGTAGCTCATGATAGCGGGTAGCTAAGCAAGATAAAGACGGTTTTCTTTTAACTATGTCTAACTCGCAGCTGGGATAAAGGTGTCACAACCAGGATCAGAAAAGCAAGTGAGACTTTCATTAATCTGATATTAGTTTGGAAATCTTCTTTAGTAAGCACAAGGAACAACATTCTGATTTTCAGAATTAATGAAAGGTCCCTCACTGTTCCGATATGGTTCCCAAACGTGACGCGCGTGTCACCGAAAGCTTTTCCAAAAGGCTGCTGCAAACTTTTATCAATGGCTGTCTTCTTCCCATATTGAACATCAATTGGCAAGAAAAGAAATGGCCACCAAGGAAGGAGCTGTGGCAACAAACCAACCGAAAACCTGTTGCTCTACAAATATGTAAAAGAAAGTGGGGATGGATCAAACATTCACTGAAGAGAACATTGGGAGATATTACGCCCCAGTCCCTTGCTCTAGTGGAGCCTGAGTTGAGAACGATTTGTTGGGCATCCTCAGGTAATATGGAGGAGATCGTGTGGGCAGGAGATGTGAGAGTGAGGGCGATCACGGGACCAGCTGAGGAGAATTACATAGGACGGGATGAAATAGAGATTTAATGCTGAAGCTCCATGTTACCCAAGAGAATAATAATAGTGTCTTACTTCCTTACGCGATTTCGTGAAAACACATTCATAAAAGTATGATACACTACAGAGACGTGATATTACAAATCCATAGCATCTTAACAATCAGAAAACTGACTAAAAGTATTCATAATTCCTTAGTTTTCCAGTTGTGTAGATTAATAGGGGGGGATAAACAAAATTTTCTGCTAATTTACTGGCTATTAGTAACAATATTCCTCGGAATAAGTGTACTTTTATAGTGTAGAAGTAATACTGGGATTTTAATGAATCCTCTTTCGTTTTAATTAAGGAATTATTGTTACTATTATAGAATGTAAGTTGAATTGCAAAATTCTGTCTAAATCATAATAGTATCAAGTGATTACAAGACAAAATAAGATAGTTGAAGACTATTCTAATTCGATATATTGTCATCAGTAAGTACCAAATTCTTATTTTCTGAACCCTATTCAGATGGGGAGAAAGAATTAAGTGCAAGAAGCTCTGGGAACGAACCAGTCAAGAACCTATTGCTTAACAAATATGCCAAAGTGAATGAAGATGGAGCAGACACTCGCTGAGGAGACCGCTGGGTCATCGATTAGAACCCAGATGGTTAACGACGAGTTGGAAGTGTGCTTGAGGGTGACGTGGAGAAGATGAGAGCCTATGGACAATCGTACCGGTGGCCAGCTAGAGAGGAATGAAGAAAACAAGATGAAATGGAGATGTGCCGCTGAATCTGTTTGTTCCACTCTGAACACGAGGGAATGATCATACAATTAATCTGAAATCTGTTCCTCTTTATTGATAAGAGAAGTATAAATCAAAGTAAAAGCTGGCTGAGCGAATAAAGTACAAACACTGAATTCCGTTTTAGAAAGACATAAATCCTCTTATCATAGTATTATCAACTCTGGTGATGACTTCACGCCGGCGAAAAACTGGTAGCAGACTGAAAGTTTTGGTATTAGATGGTTGGAGGCCATCGGCAGAAAGCCTTGAGTCGAGGTTTCGTGTTAGTTGGCACTCATCAGTAAGGCATATCTGCAACCTCGAAGGAACTCATATCCCTTCTGAGATTCGAACCCATGTCATCCAGTGTCACCTGCAGTTGGAGACGTTTACCACTAAACTATTCGGACTTGTGATTGATCTCCTGTAGCACTGTATTGGATATTTTTAATAGGACACTAGTTATTAACTGGTTTTATGTGTCTAGTCCTATCTTTAGTGAAGGTTGAATTCTACCAGTCAACGTTGCAGAAACACCTTGCTGACGCGCGCCAACTATCACAAAACCCAGGTACAGGGCTTTCTGTCGATTGTCTCCAACCATCTAATACAAACAATTCATAGTGCACCGTGATGGCAAACTACCTAGCATGGTGGCCACATTGCAAACTTGACTGGTAGAATTCATTTTGCTCCAAAGATAGGACTAGGCACATACGTTACATTGGTTGCTGACTAGTGTCCAATCAAAAAGAGTGAAATTCTGTTTCCCGTGTCTCATCCGTAAATACTGATAATTGAAATAGGGCCATGATACAAACAGACCAGTGAAGAATGAGCAATCTACAAATCTGAACATACCAAATCATTCGAAACATCCACAAGGACTATTTGTAATTGGGTTAATTTGCATTTGCTGTTGATTGATTATGTTGGACTGGTCTCTGTCAACCTATCGGTTCCTAGTACGGATACTCTGACGATATCTAAGGAATAGCACACACTTATTTTGGTTGATAATGTCTAACAAAAGGATCTATAAGATACACATTTCGCCCTGTTTCTGAGACCTCATCAGCTGCGTGTGTCTGCATTCTCTCTCAGTGATTGATGGCGTGTCCCACTGAAAATGGAACCTTGAACCTTTCCTTTCAAACATCCAAGCATTATCTACTGGACGACAAGCACTTCGGTACGATATAATCACCTGTTGCACAAGTAGTAGCTCTCGTGGCCCTCAAGGCCTAGAGAATAAGGCTTTGGCGCCTGAGACTATGGGTGTGGGGTTTGAATCTCAACTGAGAGGAATGATTTGATCAGAATAAAAATATTCATAGATGACTGTTTGATTATTTAAATAATTACTTGAGTATCAATCTTAAAAAGCGCTTGAAACTGATATACATGAATTAGTGTGTATAGCATCATTCCCATAGTTTCTTTGGTTGAAGTGTAGGCTGGAAAATACTATTTTAGAAAACACACTTAGACATTACTTGTTAATTTTTAAAACTTACGTTCTATTAAATGACCAGTATGAAGTAAAATACTGTAATCATTAGATTTGTAATTCTCATCCAAACTACTTGGTCCTGAAGGAACTAGTGAAACAGATACTGGAATGCGTGTTGAATACATTGTCACATCATCTGATTGATGATCAGATTTTATTGAGGTACCAGTAAATAATAAAGGTGTTAGTCTGCAGTTTTCATCTAGGTAAAATAAATATAGAAAATAAATAAATTGTAAATTATGGTATTTTTATTCCAGAAGTAAGTAATGATGACGAAATCAGATACTTTCTGGTTTTACGAGCGATGCATTTAAAGTTAGCGAAGTACATTCTTTGGACATTATTCAAAAGAGCAGTCACACTCATCAAATCAAGATTTACTGGTACTTGATTTCTTATGGCCGAAGTAGGAAATCTGTATGTCTGCTTCTGTATTTGTTGCCACAATGGGATTAAAAGGTGCTTAGATTTTATTGATGCGATTAAAGAATTTACCATGGACTGATTCCATCTATCTACAATAATAGACAAATGCGTTGTGTGATGAAACAAAGATATTTGTATAGATAATTATGGATTAAGTTATGAGAAGGAAGAACTGCCAGTTGGTCACTCCTTTAAAAAATGAACATCGGGTTGTCTAGTTTTCACCGTATTCGAAAGGATCCCAGCCGTTCGACTTTATGCGAATTAAAGAAATGTTTGTCTAAAGCAGAACTCAAGCCGTGAATGTGAGTTATATGAATTAGTCAGCACTAAAAGCTTTTAGCTGTGAAAACAGTATTGAATTTGTGACTGACAAACATACAGACAAGTCCCCGACTAGTTATTTGAGTCTGAAAAGCTCCACCGGTTATTTCGTAACTGAAGCATCTAACGATCAGACCTTGTGAAACCAACAAGTATGAAACTTATGGTCGCAGCTTTCAGTTAACTATTTAAGAATGTCCAACCTTAATAATAAGATTATATTTGATAAGACTTATTGGTGGAAATCACTGATAGCAGACAAACTGTTCTGGTGAGGACTTCTGAAATCAGATAAAATAACCATTCCTAATGATTGTAATTCTCGCTTGAAAATGATTACACCCTCGGTGAATAAGAGTTTATAATTAAAATTTAGATTATAAACAATAAAATTTTAATTTCTATGAATAATTTAGTTTACTGTTGGTGATGAAATAGCATCGTCAAAATTGTCCATTTGATGACAGTATATGCTATATTACTTCGTGAGTAGTTTCAATTATTGAGCTGTTTTTCATTTCAATGTTCGATCTGACTAGCAAAGTGGAAAGCTAACTATTAGTTCCACTTGAAGGGAATACTGGTCATACTTTGTATTTGTAATAATTATAGCAAAATTCTGGTCAGACAGATGCCATAGGAAGAGAAGCCTTTAGTTGATTGAAGATTCCCATTAGGAATTTTGAAAGACTGATTAATGAACCAAGAATATTCTTTTCGACAAACTCATCATCAGAGCCTATATTTAAATGACTGCAGTAATTAAAGAATTATTATCACTAACACCATTATTGTTCTAAATTACATTGAACCAATAACACCAGCAGATTACGCATGATGCTTGCTAACAACTGGCTGTATACAAGAAGTTACCCGGAGTTCTAGTGAGAAGTAGTGACGTACAGTACCAACCAAGTCAGTTGACAGAACAGTTAATCGCCTATTTCACTGGTTATATATCACGATTTGGTAGAAGCTGGAATTGATGGGCCCCTGGGTCGGGTTTCAGTTGCTGAATGATCCACGAGCTTGCTTTGTAACCAGATAGTCCTCAATTTGAACCCTGGTGAATTTGTACTGCTGAACAATCCCAAGCTACAAAGAAGCACAATGTATGATATTATAGTTTTGACAGTAGGCCAGGGTATCAACAGTTGCCTGATCTGTGATCCAGTTGATTTATGTGAACTGAAATGGCCTCCGCTGTTCAGAGTGATCGCTTTCTAGAGGCCTTCGATAGTTCATTCAATAACAGATAGATAGTAGAGAAGGACTCTTCAGTACTATCTTTGTGTCCTATTTAGATGAGGTGATCTAATACAGAATTGTTGATGGTTTTAGCTACACTTTTGTTTAGCCTTTAAGACAATTTAATAATAAAGATAAACATAAAAGGGAAGTCTTCGACAAGCCACTCACCAATAAGAGTTGGAATATATACGACATGTAACATAATTTATTCCAACTGATTGTTACAAGACATTATGTGGCCGTCTCCATTTTCAGTAGTGCTTTTAGCCGAGTCATTACCTATTGTTTTATTCAAGCATCATATTACCCAAGCAATAAACTGGTGTATTTACTTTCAAATAAAAAGTGTCTATTGCTACATTTTCTCTTTCATTCGGTAATATTTTTATGTTTAATTCACTTGATGATTTTTTTCTTCGGAACACTCTTCATTTTCATTATTTTCTGTCAACTTTCATAGACTGTTTTGTTTTACCGTTATCCATAAAGACAATCTTTTATTTTGAATTTAAAGTGTTATTAGAAGTTTACTATTACTGAAAGAGTTCTCATCAAATAAAGAAATGGTACAAGCGATCATTTTTTGCTCTTTGTTGTCGGCGAAAGAAGATACATTGGCTAACTAGCTTCCCAAAAGCTTTTATTCTCCACCATAATTCCGTCTCTTAGATTCCAGCGAAGAATAAGTTTGCTTTTTATATTTGTGTTTTGCTTTGAATCTCCTGTTGCAATTCTATTGATTCCCTGGGCTAGGGTTGTTAGTCCCAGGCAGAAATTTCCCTGTTTTCCTGGGCTCAGGATCCAATAGAAAAAGAGCGAGCTACTAAATTAGACGAAGGCTTGGACAGCGTCGACAGGGAGGTATTTTGGAAACTATTTCAACAACATGGAGTGCCCTGAACTCATTTAAAGGCTATACGACAATGCCACATTGATCCACAGTGGAAGAGGAGTAGGGCAGAACTACCTTCTGTGAATAATGATATTAGTCAATGTGGTGGACTGGATTATGCGTCGGATTGTGGGGAGTCAGAAGGCAGGAATACGTCGGATCAATAAGAAGAATCTAGAAGTCCTGGATTTAAAGTGTAAATGATTTATGTTTAGTGTCATACAGACTCGAAGACTTGTAGGCGAAAACTGACAAACTGTCTGAAGAAACAGGCTGTGAAGACAGGACTCCAAGTGAACATAGAGAAGATGGAGATGATGAAGATAATCAACCGATAGCAATAACACCCAGCACCAATCACTATCAATGGAAGAAACTTGAAAGAGGTTACTTCCTTTACCTGTCTAGACAGCAAAGTTTCAAATATAGGCTTAAAGCAAGGGCGTAAACGTCAAAGCTAGAATCGGAAAGACAGGACACACCTTCATCAATCTGAAATCAGTTAAGAAATCTACTACACTCATCAGAAAGAACGATATTTGGATTTTCAACACAAATGTCAAGTCAGTCAGTTTTTCTATATGGGTCAGAAACTTAGAGTGTTACGTAAAGCACTTCCAACAAGTTACAGACTTTTATCAACAGCTTCCTTCGCTGGCTCTATACTGAAGATCAAATGGCCTGTCAGAAAAAAACTAGCTACAAGAAACTCTAGCTTGGAGCAAACCAACGAAAAGTCGATCACTCAACAGATATGTGTGACACACATTGAGCAGACCACCGGTTGACATTGCTCGCCATCCTCTAGAGTGGAAGGTGAATAAGAAACGATGAGTTTAGCACTTACTCGGTGGTAACATGGAGTAGATCGTGTGAGGAGGTAAGGGCGGGGGGCTAAAAGACAATCGTGGAGCTAACTAGTTGGGTGGGACTGAAGAGAACACGTTGAGATGAAGGTGTTTATTTGAAGCCCAGTGTTCAACTCGGACCCCCAAGGAACAATAATGATACAAATGCTAGTATTCCGCAGTGATTTTACAAACATATGACACTAATGACTGAACACTTAGAATTTTACTTTCCTCTTAAATATCTGAATTGATCTAGTAATGGATTAATGAAATCCTACTCAAGTGAATATGGTGTAAGAGTCAGTGACATAATTGAGCGGGCAGTGAATTAGTAACTGTTTGACACTTTACCTGGTGTAATAGTGATCGGGTGCCTTAATATATGCTACGGAAAATCATGAAACTGGTTACATCAATGAATAAGGTGTATGCATGCTACGGATAGCGTTACTTATTTTGTCAGTAAACTTTAAAGTCGGCAGCACTATATGTAACGATATCCAATTAACAACATCCAACCGAATTTCTCATGCATTTCAATCGTTATTAATTTCCATTACTAATGGCGAAAAATTACCTTTAATTTCACCAAATTTTCTACCTTTCCACCTTCCCTCATCTTCTCCCCTCCCCCTCTTCATCTGTGATGATGTAATGTAACTTTTTAATAATAAAATGTCTAAATAGGAAAAAAAAGACGACTAAATGCTCTTTTAATCCTTTCTTCAATTTTATCATTTTCAAGTGATTATCGATTTTTCCTGGTGGAACACAAGGCAGCAGAGAAAAGAAGAATAGCATTAAAAAGGGATATATATGATAGAATGATCGATTACCGACATCATTAAATCATATCCTCTCAATAAAAACGTTTAAATAAAACTGTAATAAAGTGTGACGAAAACTAAAATGTCACTTCAACGAAATATGTATGAATACTGGAGTGGAAATGATTTTCTCCGTTCCTTTCATTTAAACTCTCATATCTGTTATATTCCAGTTGTATGGGATAGTTTGACTCTTTGCATATAGATCTTTCACGAATGATATTTTTGTAAGTTACTGAGTTCAGGATTGGGATTTAGGTGCGTACCACTTTCCTGGAGTGCTCAAGATTTTCGTCTGAGAAGAACAATTAGCCTAGGTGTAACTTTTGTTTTAAAATAATTCTCAAAGAGCTTTAACAATGCTCAGTGTCCTGTGTTTAGATAAAAACGCCTACATGAGTCACCAACATCTGATAATGTTCATAAAATATAATTAGAAATATCACTGTGTTTCTGTCAGGATGATGACTTCTAAACGTCAAAACTCGCGATACTTTCTTCAAAGTTCCTACAGACTTCTGTTTTATGTATCCACTTGTTGGTTTCGTTTAGATCAGGTAAAGAACAAGTAACTGTTAGGTGTTTTCTGTAAAAAAGAATACAACACTGTAACCTGTTTATGCTTGTTATTAGTTTGTATCATACAGAATGAGAATGAGAAAGTCTACCGGGGTTTGAATCGAATACCTTTGGTTATAAGAGAAGCCTGCACATCATTCAGCCGTTAGGACCCAATCCAGTAGCCCTTGAATTCTGGTTTATACCAGTTCGCGATATATACAGGTCAACAGCCAGCCAGTGCTACAGGCTATTAATTGCTCTCTTACCTGACCTTTCTGGTTACGACTTTTCACTAGACCTCCAAAATAACTATCTGTATAGGGTCAGTTGTTAGTTAGCATCAGATTGATTCTTAAGTGTTGATTTGCAAAAATGTAATTGGATACAGGTTATCTAATTAATGTCAGCTTGTAATCAAAGCTGTAACCAATCAGATATCTGAAGACGAAAAATTGAAAGACTATCAGTATGTTGAAGACCTTCAGATAAAATAAGACTTTCGAAATATTTCATGACAGAATTTCAGAGTAAACTTATAAACTAATTAAGCTTAGTGGCACCTAGCATCAATTACCATCAACTGGGGGACAGAGGTCACTTCCTTTGATTATCTGACCAGGAAGCAGGGTTTCTAACACAGACAGTATGGATGAAAATGTTAAAGCCAGCATGGATTGGAAAGTCAAGACGCGCCTGTATCAACTTGAAACCAGTTTGGAAATCTTCTACACTCAACATAAGGAACAAGATTGAGATTTTCAACACCAATGTCAAGTCAGTCCTTTCATGCGGGTCAAAAACTTGGTGTGCATATCATAACAAGGATTTCCGACAATTTGCAGACTTTTATCAACAACTGCCTTCGCTAGCTCCATACTGACGATCATGTGGTAGGCCAGAAGTAATTAGTAACAAGAAACTCTGGCTGGGAACAAACCAACCAAGAGCCGATTGCTCAAAATAGAGATGTGTTGTTGAAGCCCTATGCTCCAATAGGAACCTAAGGGCAATAATAATAATAATAATAGTTTTGTGGTAAGACTACACTAAAAGTAAATGGAGTAAAACAAAATATGGATGAAATGATGGATGATTCACTTCGACGTCCTTACTCTTTTTAACCAAATAAATATAAGCCTCGTTATAGTAACCTTAATGATCTCACCTCCACCTTCAATTCTTATTTGAGGAGTGATACTACAAGAATACACATGAAGAAGCGGTAGACGAGTTTAAATGTAATAATAATAGATCAAAGTATTGCGATCCATCAGAAGGAATAAAACTATACAGAAATCAAGACGCTATAAGGTCCCGAACAAGTTCCCTGTAAATGCTAATGCAGCATAGGTCAAACTGACTTCATTTCTGTCAAAGCAACACTGAAGGTGAAAGTTCAACGAGCATTTACATTATAAGCTACAACACACTATCTACCATACCACCACATTAATGGATTTCGTGAGGTGACAAACTGAATTTTAGATTATGTTTGATAACCACTTTAGTTTTGTTTGCATTTTTGTCATTCTTAATAGGATCATTAATCTGGAAAAAAGATTTCAGTATTAAAGTGATGAAAAGGTGTTACGTTTTCATTGTAACAGTTTTCCAGCTAGTATAATAAATAATTCTAACTAGTCAATCGTTTTGAAATCTTCTTAATTCAATTTTTACACTTTCTTATCTGTGTGAAAGAAAGAAAAAAAAATGAAATTTTGAAGAATACAATCCATCATCACTTATCTTTCTCTTTCTGTCACTATTCCTGTCTCTCTCTCTCTCTGCCTCCCTCCCTCTATCTGTCTCTTTGTGATTTAACCCACCTCCTCCTCCATTTCTACTGAAAGACAAAATTCCTACACAGTGTGTTGTTAGTATGCGCCTGTAGATGATCATGTTCAAGTGTCGTGACTAAAGTAATAAATAATAGATAAATAAATAGATGCATTTTTGAATAAAAAAAATCAACAAAAGATTTTAAAATGTTTTTATATTTATATTTTTATTTGTTTGCTTGTTTATTTATTTTATTTCTAAATAGTGAAGAAGACGATTTATTTCTGCTGTCGATAAAGTGAAATAATCATTGCGTCGAGGTGGAGATGTAGCGGGGTGGGGGGGTCGGCGAGTGTGTGTCTGTTTCCTGTTTCAGTCTATGACAGGAATAACCTTCCTCTCTATGGGCGTGGTCTTTGGGAGATCACTGAACAATGTTATCGTAAGCAATGATAACAGGTATTACTATTATTATTATCATTATCATGATTGCAGTTATTTTGATGATAGTAACGAGCTGCAGTGTGATTCCTTCTCCCCTTTTTTCTCCTTAAATGCTGTTAACTTTAAAAATTTCGTATTCAAGTGTGAAGTATACATTTATATATATATATATATATATATATATACGATCTCAAAAAGAAGTATAATCACTTGTTAGTTATCTATGCTTTCTATTAAAATTAGAGCATAATTTCTTTAATTAAGGCCGAATTGAAATTAATGAATTGTGATATTCATGTTTAAACCAGTGAATATTGATGTTAATTGTTATTTTTTAAAATTGTGTTTGATTTGGTAAATAATAATAGCCAACATTTAGTCCAAAAAATGAACATTCAAATAATGATTTAGACAGAGTGAATGAATATTTTGATTGATTGGATGGAAGTCAACCACGAGCCTGAATAGCTCTGTCGAAATGTCTCTGGTTGTAGCATTTGGTAAACACGGGTGGGACATGGGTTCCTTAAAGTCTATAGATACGCCTTACTGACTGGTAAGTGCCAGTATGTACGAAACCTAGGTCCAAATCTTCATGATAATCTAATAACAACAAATCAGAGTTTATCGCGATGGTGAGTCAACTAACATGATGGTCATATTTCAGACTCGACTGAAAGAGTTCAGTCTGAACTAAACAAATGACGAGACACTTGACATTGGTCACTTACTGTTAGGTATCCAATCAAAAATTTTGATTAGCATTAGTTATAAATAGAAAAAAACTGAATAGTGTTTAATCTGTTCACCTGGCAGCAACACAGGTTATCCTTTTCTGTTGTCACTTGAAACAATTAATGATTTAGCGTGCTGATTTAAATTTGCAACTGAATTGCAGTTGTTTACGAACTTGTTGGCTTTTTTCTCTTAATTCCTTATTATTATTTTACTAGGTTGGCGTCTGTTTCAACTCTAAAATCCTGAGAACACAGAAACTACCTTTCATTCCAACTTTAGCCTTTGAACTGGCTCCACTTTTGATATAATCAGTGATTTAGTCTCCAAACGCCAGTATCAGCGATTAGCGCTAAGGATAAATGTGAACTGGTGGCTAAATAGTGGTATAATGACACTGGGGGATTAGTGGACTGATTTTCAAGAGTAAATTGAGATGTTTGTCACATCATGCATGGATTATTTGAGTTCATCTACGACAAACAGAAAGCAGCGACATGCATATAGGTGAACAAGCAGAACGTGTACACATTTCATCATTTGGCTGTGTTTTCAAATACTTTTTGGGGACATTTCAAGAAAAACATGCTTAGCCATACTTGATGGATCTGTAGCACTTGTATTATCATCATTGTATGATATAAACTTGAAAGCATACCTGAAGTGTAGCCATTACTTTAGATTCTGATCAGGCTGTTTAAGAGATGTAGTAAAACTTATAAATATTTTTCTTCATAAGGTCAGATGATGTATGTACTACTGATCAGGTTGTAACTTTGAATGAATTCTCATTGCATACTGAGTGTTCATTGATGAATGTGTGTTGAGTTATCGGAATCCTTATTGAACCATTACCAACTTACTGCAGCCAAGCAGGATCATGTTCTTTGACTCTCTTAGATAAAACATGAATCAGATGACATATATATCTTGTTCCACAAGAGAAAGTGAATTTTGAGACACACACAGAAATGTTCAACACTCCAAAGAAGAGAATATCAAAGGCTGTGAGAAGAACATTCTTCGTTTCTGCAATACGACTGATATTCTCTTACTGCCCAGTGTTCGCTAATAACTCTAAAGATGAACTGTTGTATTTAACAACTTCTGTGTGTATCTACCAATTCATATTCTCCTGTGAAGTGAGGTATGTAGTTCGTTAGATGCTTGTTTTTTCTATAAGAGTTGGTGGCACAGTGGTTAGGACTCTCGCCGACCATGCACATGGTCCGAGGTTCGATCCCCTGCCAACGCACACCTTAAATCTATGACCAGCCTGCTAATTCTGTTCTACTGATATCACATGCTGAAAATTCCATACTTGTACCAAAAATACGGTATGGAATCAAGCTGTAATCAAAAAAATATTCAAAGGATATTGTCTCTGTTAATTACAGAAAGGTGAAAATGCGTCAATAGGGAGTGGGATAAGTGAGTACATATTCAACACTGGACAATATGCAAGCAGAATTCCTTCAATGTTATCTACAAAACCAAAAGAAGTCTTCCAAAAACGGAATGTTTCAGTATATTTTGCGCTGCTGAGGCCTTAGTAATCTGGATGGAAAACCCTGATCCGTGATCAAGTTGTACACAAATCTTCTACTTGAAGAGTTTAGGATTAATAGTAAATCCAGTTGAAACAAATTAATATTTTCGCCCTGTCTTGATACGTTTAAGCAGCAATGTTTAACAGCTTGATGTTAGACTGAACTCATAAGTTAAGAAATGAATTTATTTCTAAAGAGTACTTCGAATAAGATCTCTACAGAAATTAATAATCCTCTAAATGTATTTTCCAACTTTGTGTAGTTGATTTCAGAGCTTTTAACCCACAACATTAAAGAATGGTGATCATGCGGAAACGACAAATGATTAATACTATGTCTTCCAGGTCACCGGCAAATATTGGCGTTTCCTAGACAAAACATAGAATTCTTGAATTTTGATTCCAGCTAGTGCCAAAGTTGGATTGTATATCAAGTGAAAATATTATTGTTTCACAATATTAAGTGATCTCTGATGCTTACTGGTAATTGAAATAGATCTTATTTACTACGAATATGCATTTATTCTTTTCAAAGTTTCAAGAAGCTACCTTTTCTTTGGACGCTCTGTTATTGTATACATGTCTTCTCTGGAGACTTAAGATTAGGTGATCAGCTACAGGGAATTCTAGGAATGAACCAACCAAGAACCTATCATTCAACGGATATGCCAAAGAAAACGGAGGTAGACTAGACATAACCCAGGACGACTGTTGAGTGACATCGCTCCAGGCGGACCCTCAAGTGGAAGCTGAACTGGAAACGGTGAGTTGGGAGTCCGAGGGAGACATAAAGGAGACTGTATGAGGAAGGGAAGGAAGCATTTGAGGATTCGCGCAGCCATTTAAAAAGCGTGAAGCAAACGGTATGAAATGGAAATGTTTTGTTGAAGGCCGATGTTCCACTTGGATAGTTAGTCTACGGACTACAGCTTAAGTTTCATCTCCTAACAGATTAGTTACGAAAATATTTATTTATGAAAGCACGTATTTATCGATCACCATGTAATAAATAGTTGTTATTTTTAAGTCCTCTTTGCATATAATAATAACCCTTTTAGATATTAATTTTTAAACAAATGACTAGATATACCCATGTAAGTCTTACCTTGATTCCCTTGGTCTGAAGTGTACCTTAATCCACTGAAGCAACCTGATCTCAGCGTTTGACTTTTATGACAAGGAAGTGGACATTTATGCTGAGGTGAACGTAAACACTGTGTCAGACTAAAATGAGATTCTGGAAGCTTTTTCTTCAGTTTATTTCTTGGTAAGTCAGTAGATGAAGTACCAAAACTAATACGCCATTTTTTGCCAGGTGTTTGTTGTTGTTCTTCGGAATGATGATTCTGCAAATGATTACTCTGTGGATCATTGAATTGATAATGTGATTCTCCTGGTCTTATTGAATGTTGTGTTTTAACACCCCGACAGCGAACTATCACAAATAGAATAAAAATTAAAACTAGTGCCGCTAATGTTGCTATCACCATAGCAATCAATATTAATAGATCCGATGAAAGTATTACTCCACCTCGGTTTGACTGATTTAGCTGAGAACTCCATGAATGTGAAACGTCAGCGTTTACAGAATGTGAAGACAACTTCAATGCTTCTTCTGATTCATAGTCAACATTTCCATTGTTGTTTATTCTTCTATTCTTTTCATCAAATGATTTTATTCTAGATTTTTGTGGTCTACTAGTTTGTGGTGGAGATATAAATGGTTTTTGAATAAAAATGTCTAAAACAGATGATGAAGATTTTGGCGGTACACCATGATCTGTAGCTTGAACATATAGACGAAACATTGAAGTTGTTATAGGGTTCCATTTTTTAAATTTAATTTGCTCTTCATTTTTGTTATTCTTGTTGTCTTCTTGACGAGATGTTGCTGAAGAAGAATGATAAGTGGTTATTGATTGTGCCAAATACAGCCATCCACTTTCAGAGTCTAATTCAAATTGTCCTCCTTCATTACCACTTAGTAAACTATAGGTTACTTTGCCTCGAAGACCTTCATCTGGATCGTTAGCAATTAACTAAAGATGAGAAAATAAACAACAATTAAATTTCGATCAAAATACTAGTAAAATACTAGTGAGTGTGTAATACTTTGAATTTTGTATTAACTAATGCGAAGTGAAAATAAAAAAAATATGAGTTACTATAACCATGACTATTATTTAATTCAACACAGTCGTGAAGGCAGATTATAAGTGGTGAAAAAGAATCCTCAACTTGATATAAAAGTTTGGAGGTGCGATAAAAGATGAATATAAATCACATGGGGCATAGAAACGATATAATACAGGATTAGGAAAATAGTTACGTAATATGCTCAGAAGATGAACAGATGAATGAGAATCAGATGTGTGATAGGCCTGTTATTACTGCAATAAATCTAGGTTAATCTTTCAGCCATTATAAAAGTCAGCAATGATCTTCATTCAGATATTGAACTTAGCTATTTTATTTATAAATAGGCTGCTTGGTTAGACCTGTGTATCGGACAGGAATTATCTATGGTGTTAGGGATGCATTGTACAATTACAGAGAGTTTAGAGAACTTGGTTAATAGGAAAATACAACACAATATGAAGTATTCAATTGAGCTAGATATTTCAACTACCAAGATAACATTCGTAGTTAATGTGTTAAGCATACTGTGACTAGTTTCATCCCACGTAATCTAGAACAGGCTTAATAAGACATCTAAATGAAAAGGCCAAAAGTCAGCTGGTTATACAAAACAATCATGAAATATAAAGGATTAACCCTATGAAATTTTTATACCATGACGTCTGAACTTCGAAATAACTCTAGAGAATCCTGCGCGGCATTTTAAAAAGAAAGTTACATCGGCAATGCAAGTTCAAAGGATTCTGTTAAGATCAACTGGTCTGTTATTAAAAAAGACCTTCCATCTTTAAAATAAGATATTTTAACAAGAATAACAGTTAAAAGAAATAAATATCCCGAATTTACCATTTTTATAAAACAGGATGTAAAGGTGATATGTCTTGCAGATTAGCCAAGGGAAAAGAGAGGTTTTTACCCGAAGCTTTGTATATGCTGAGTCAAAGGTAAAAACTTTGAGCGTGAATGGTTCAGTACTTGTTTCACTCTATTCTGCTTACTTCTATTTTCACATTATCGTCGATGAAGCATTTGAAAAAGTAAGTTAAGCACTTTAAATTTCCAAGTATTAGTTTTGTAGGGATTTTGTTTGATTGGATGGAGAATTTCATCATGAGCTGACATCAGTTAGAGAACCAGTGGAAAACCTGGGAGTACTGGGCAGCTGTGTTGACCTAGTTTGGGACTCTTAGGAAGTACTCAGGTTGAAGATAAGGCAGTAACTCATCGAAGAAGACATTGCGAAGTGGTCGTGCTATGTCATGAATTGATAAAAGTTAGGTTTCATGAGCCATTGGACCGAGTCCCAGTGGCTCAATGGTCTACGAACTCGCTAGTCTTGTAACCAGAAGGTCCTGGGTTTGAACTCCTGTGGGTGAGTACTAATGAGAAGTCAGAAACTAGGTCGAGACAGCTGTCCAGTACTCCCAGCTGGTTTTCCAATGGTTCTCGGACCGATGTCAGCTCGTGATGAAATCTTTCCTCCCATTAAGCATTTTAAACTGCTTAATTTCTAAATACTCTCAGGCAAATCAAATCCTGATTTGTAGTTAACACCTAATATGTTGTGTTTTTATATTGTAGTAACTACATGTATATAACACGTTCTCATTGTATCTCATTGTCTCAAAAAGTTTACCAGAGGATGACAGAAGTGATAATAATTAGAAATAAAAAATTACTAATTTCGCATAGTAAAAATAATGAGGAATAGTTAAAATTGTAGCAATACAGAATTCTCTTAACAAACCAACGAAGAACTTATTACTTAACGGATATGCAGTAGGAAAAGGATTGAATATACACTGAGAAGACTGTTAAGTGACATCAATCTGTAGGAGTTTCAGATAGAAAGCGACGAGTTTGACGCTGGTACGAGAGTGAGGTGGAGAAGATCCTGTGAACAGGAAATGAAAGCTCATGAGCATTCATGAAGCCATTTGAAAGCGACTGCACAGAACAGAGTGAAACAGTGATGCACTTCTGAAGCCTCATGTTTTACCTGGAGGCCAGAAGGGGAATGATAATAACAGAGAACCATTCATTAAAACAAAAGCATGATCCATGCAGTATTTAACAAATATTGTATCGAAGCATTACCTCATATTTGCGTACTCAGTGTTTATTTAATTCACTGGAAATCCATATTAGGATGTATGGGAAAGAGAAAACACATAATTGGAAGGAGAGATACTATTTGATAGTTTCAGTTAAAACAGCTTTATAGTTGCACTCGCGGTAATCTTGGCAACTTTCTATTTATTTTTTCAGTTACCAAGTATTTTAAATGTAAAAGCAGTTGTCTACACTCACAAAAATTGTACTCAACTGAACGTGAACAGGTGTATTGAATAAGAAGTCTTCGTAAGGATTCTTCTCATGGAATTGTCTGTTCTCTTGCACCTAGTGCATATTCAACGGTATTGGTATAGACGAGGTCTTTAGACTTATACGAATGATATTAAAAGAGATTTACGTAAGTAGCATTTATTTTCTGTTATATTGAATTATCCGTTAATTTCAGCTACTATATCTGTGTATATTAATTAGTGTTTCAAGGAAAAGTAAACTTAACATTTATACTACCGATAAATATTTCTATCCCAAAAGCTTTTAATTGAAAAGGTAATAGTTTATTATGTAATAGGTCCTATTTGGTTGATGGTAAATAGTGATGAAATCCAGGATGTGCATTTTGCCCTATCTGAATGTACTTGCCATCGATAGTTAGAGATAATGTTCTTACTAAGACTCGAATGCATCACCAATCGTTCCGAACGCCAAAGCATTACCCATTAGGTCACTTCGGTCAAAGAGTTCAACTCTTGTGCAAAGGATATCATGTTAATCATCAAGCATCATAGAAGCATCTTTGTTAGAAGTTGACAATAGTGACTTCAACAATTAATAGATTCTATGCTATGGGAATACGAAGAAGTAGGAACTCGGCATTCATTGACATTTTTGCATATTAGGATTAAGATGTGCAATAGAAATTCAATGGTGAAATGCTTGTCAGCCGAATAGGAAGTCTGGGTTTGATCGCTGGCCAATACAGTCTTAAATCTCACCTAGTTGATAGTAAGCACTGAAAAGAGGAAAGACTAAGCGTGTGGCCAATAGCCTTACTCCGTGAAACAACACTATCGGGAGTTCGGCTTTGAAAGCTTGAAGCCCTATATTCCAGTCTTAATATAATGAATAGAGGAAAAGAGAATCGAAAGAGTTTCAATAAACATCTACGAATGATGCGAAAGTGTAAAATACATTTTCGCTGTAATGTGTTTAAGATGTAACATTTGTTAGTGGTTTAAATATCCTGTGCTAAGTTAGTTTCGTCTTTGTATTTAATTTTCTGTGTGTGTCTGGCTAAATCAGCACCGGTCACTTACATGGGGAGTTTTATCTCTGGAATCTTAACAGTTGGCTAAGATTAAAAGCATTTAAGAGTGTATAATAGATGACGGTTTCTGGTATACAAGCTGTTTTGAAAGAAATTCGATTTTTTAAACGCCGTTTTTTCAAAAGAACATTAGTTTATCTGAATTATACTAAATTACTCTTTTGATGTGATTGAAAATGGCTCATAAATAATCCGCATGGAGACATGAATGAAAAAAACACGTAGTTCAGGGAAGAGGCCCTTTTCGGCAAATTGATTTCTTTTAGCTGTCCCTGAAGGTCTTGGATGAGGTGAAAATTTTATGCAAAAAGTGCGTTGGCTATTCTGTCCACTCTATAAACCTTTTGTCCAGAATAAAGTTATTATTATTACTGGCGTATATATAAATATTTCCAGGATTTCATAATGAGCTGACATCAGTTGGAGAACCATTGGAAAACCTGAAAGTACTGGAGGGCTGTTTCGTCCTTGTTTTGGACTCGTCTAGAGTTCGGAACCACGACCTTCAGGTTACAAGTCAATCTTGCAGAATATTAAGCCACTGGGATCTGATCCTATGGCCACTTCGAGAATTTCAACTTCTTTCAATTCACGATTTAGTGTGACCGCTAGCCATTGAAATCCTGAAACCAATCAAATCTCTGCAAACCAAAACTTGACCATTCATTTTGTTATGTGACTCTAATAAGCGTATTCCACTCTTCTAATGCATCGAATATGATCATAACAACTCATACCATCCTCTTCGATTAAGAAAAAATATAGGAAAATGTGATTATACTGCTACAGAAAATGAATTCGCCAAAATGAAGCCTCTTCATTGAACTATACATGCTTTGTTTTCATTTATAAAGGTCACTTAAACTTATTAAATCCATTCAGGTGTTACACATACTAAATGAACTGATAAAAAGTAAGCCAAAATTGTACTTTATAGCATCAATATATTTCCTTACAACAGTTAATAATACTCATGGAATATGGAGAGAAAGGCAAAAACTGAGGGCTTAAAGCATATTTCTTCAGGTAATATCTACTTATCGATAGGTAAGTTAAGATACACAGGATATGCATATATGACTATACTCATTAACGATTTACTCCTTTACAGTTCACTAAGCACATGACATCAGGTTCACACTTATTTCATATTTTGTTTGTTATAATTTAATTTAATTCAATTTGCATCCTCCATTTCTTGTTAGATAAATTTTCAATAGATTTATTTATTTTTATCGTCCTACTCATTCATCCATCCATCCATCCATCAGTAATTGAAATACATGCGTACACACCAACCCATGGTAATTATATTACATATATGTCGCTTATATGTTGATTTGCGTGTCTACATATATATGTGGTAATACCAGCATTGAAACACCGACCTTACCATTTATCATTATCATTACAGTTATTAGATTAGTAATCGATCCAATATACTCTGTGTGCTTGAGAAGAGGTACACTGAGTAGCCAAAATAGTAGTGGTATTAGTAATTATAATAGTAGGTAAATAAATATATAATCGACAACTATGAAATAACATCAATATTCATCCGCATAAAATAAAATTAATAATAATAATAACACTAATAGTAATGATAATGATATTTTTACACTGTGATTAGAAGAGAAGGAAAGGTTCTCTTTCGTTATTTATATATTTTTTTAATTTAAGCCCTCATTTTCTGTTTTGTTGTAAGCATAAGCGTATTCTTCTCATTGAACCGGAAAAAATTATATATATATATATATATATATATATATATATATATATATATATATATATTTCTCGGTTGACTGATAAAATAACAAATTCCTATTTTCATAATTTATTATAATGGTAGTAATAACAATTATTGTTATAATTGGTAATACTACTGAAAAAATCACGTTAACAGTAGTAGTATTGTTGTATTCTAATTATGCTTAACACTGGTGACATATAATAAAAGAAAAAAAAAGAACGGGAAGGAGGAAAAAGGGACAAAATTTCACATGTGTATTTTCAAAAATGATTAGTGTTTATATATATATATATATATATGCATAGATGCTGGTGTACATATGGATATATCTGTATGTAGTTGCCTGGTCAGTTATCATAAAGCGATACAATCAATGGCCATGTGGATACATTTGTAATATAATTTATAATATTTGCCAATACATAGACTATAAAAGCCTTGAGTTAATTAGTTGATACATTAAAGTGAAGCGGAAATTCTAAACAGCAAGCTGACGAGCTAGCAAGTGTTTTGCTAAAATAAGTGATAGATAGGGTAGATAAATGTACTTTGATTTCTTACCATAAGTGAAGGTGTAACTTTTTGGATATATATATATATATATATATATTACAGTGGTGTAGAGGTTATATTTTTCATCATGAATAACCAGAATTATATGTAAACTTATATAAAGAAACATAACTAGAATTTTGCTATATGTGAAATGTAATAATAAGATAAATGTGGAAATATTGTGTCATCTCTTATTTTGTTTTTATAGAGGCAGGTGTAGTGGCCATTGTTCTGGCGGTGACTTCTGTTTTTAGCAGGTAAATAAGGATTCTTTCCTTCTCCTTCGACTGTTTGCCTCGTGATGGACGTTCCTGTATCTGTTGACAGGATACCCCTATATATGTGGCTACAATTCAAAGGTGATGTACCGAGTAAAATAATAATCAATAAACTGAGAAAATCAATTCACTGAATGTCTAATTCCGGTAAACTCCAGCTTCTATTTTCCACACAACTGGTTGTTATTTCTAAACTGAAAGACGAAATACATAGACTAGCCACTTCTCATTGTATCTAACAACTCTACTTCTCCTGGAAACTTCATTTTTCATGCTGCGGTACATTTACCAGTGTAGCTACATAAAGGTCTAGTGAATACCAGCAACTGTTCTGCATTAGATCATCTCGTCTAAACAAGATATAAAGCTAGTATTGAAGAGTTCTCCTCTATCATCTATCGAGTAACGAATAAATTATGAGAGTGCTCTAGATACCGATCACTTCAAACGTTGGAGGCAATCAAAATGTACTGGAATCAGCTGGAAAACTGGAACACAGATCCAGCATCTATTGCAATCATGGCCTAATCTCGAAAATGTAAATTCACAAGTCCTGTGCTACTTCCATTTCTTTACCTGACATTCACTTACTGATGCTTCTGAAATATAATCAGTCGGTATTATTGATTTAATGTAAATTTAAACATTACTGTTCTTAATAACAGCATTTTTTCTAGATGATTACGGTCAGATAAATATAGAACCTGCAGGAGAAAATGGAATGGATTGGATACTCGCTGAGGAGGCCGCTGAGTGAAATCGCGCGCACGTCAAGCCATTGCTCGAGTGGAACCCGAAAAGGGAAGCGGTGAGTGGGAAGTCGGTGCAAGGGTCACATGGAGGAGATTGTGTGAAGAGGAGCTGAAAAATATGGACTAACATGGATGTAGGTGAAAAGTACAGCAGAAGACAGAAGCAAGTGGAGACGTGTAGGTGAAGCCCTATGTTCCACTAGGAACCCAAAGGAACAATAATAATAATAAATATAGAACCTGGTGAAGAATTTATCTATTAATTTGTTTCAGTAATCAGTCTTCTAGATATTGTTCAGTTTTAAAATCCAATATTCATTGATGATATGAGTTCTCATATGGATCAGTGAACCATTATAATTAGAGAGGAAGAAAGCGTTACAGGTATCTATAGTGTATGTTATTCAATGTGTTGTCACATTTGAAACTAGGTGTATCTTTCTGATGATATGTATTCCTTTGGAAATATTCAATGTCCATAAAGAATCTGTCTGGAAAAACCAATTAAAATTTCAGGGTTCGTGAGAATTAGAGGTTTGATCATCAACTGACATTACTTAGGGAATAGCTGGAAAACTGGGGAATGGGAGACAGCTGGTTTGTTCTAGTTCGGGACTATTGAGTAGTACAAATTCACCCGAGTTCAAACTGAGGACCATCTGGTTACAAAGCAAACTCGTGAACCGTTCATCCACTGGGACCCAACCCAATGGCCTATGAATTCCAACTTCCATTAAATCGCTATATATGGCCAGTGACATAGGCGATTAGCTGTTCTGTCAACCGACTTGGCGGATGCTGCTCGTCACTACTTCTGATTAAAACCTCAAGTAACTTCTTGTATAGAGCCAGTTTCTAATAAGCATGAGACTAGTTATCAATTGTTGGTTTACAACTCAGGATGAAACCTATAGCCTGTTAAATATCTGCATACCAACACTTGATACCTGAGGATTATATTATGGTTTCAATGGTTTTTGAAATAAAGAAGAACCTACCTTTTTATGATCCTCTTGTGTTTACTCTACCAACTGATTTTGCTTAACTTAAAGTACAATTTACACAATTGATAGTTAGAAACACTTCTGAATTGGAATTAGTTTGTTGAAACTTTTCTACACATTTACACGGAGACTATGAAGAGCACCACCGATGGATGTATTATAGTCGCAAATAGGATGAATAAAACAGTGAACATTATTTTACCATTATACTAGAAGTTCTACCTCTGAATTTCTATGTCGTATTATTTTCAGAATTCACTAGGTACCTGAAATACATTTCTGGTTATTTTCACTACAGGCATTTACGATTGGTGTATTAAACAAATTTTCTGCTGTTAATCCCTCTATCTGATGACATTAGTCATCAAAACTGAAACTTTATTCCGTTCTATTATCTATCCATAATTTTATGAAAATTCTGATTAAAGAGGTTCATTCAATGTTTAGTAATGTGGTATCTGCCACTTAAGAGAATTTGTAAATGTTACAGGATGAGTAAATACCATTGCGATTTCCGATTAACGCGCAAAAGTAGTGACCAATGCAGTGATTAGACGTACAATTGCCAACAACTTTGTACGAAAGACGACAGTGATAGATAAGGGACTTTAGTGTCAAGAAGATTAGAACAACGCCATAACATCCATACACTAATATTTTTATTTTTTTCATTACAGCTTGATTCCACACTGTATTTTTGGTACAGTATAGAATTTTCAGCATGGATATCGGTAGCCTGAATTTTGCAGGCTGACCATAGATATCAGGTGTGCGTCGGCAGGGGATCGAACCTCGGACCATGTGCATGGTCGGTGAGAGTCTAACAACTGTGCCACCGACGCAGAGATAAATAATCGAATGCTGAAGAAGTGGTTGACTTCAAAGTGAGGTAAATAGTAGACAGAGCTTCCATTGATTCTGCTAGCACATTGTACTTGTGTTCAAGTGCACAACAAAGGAGCCATCGTTTAACTTGATATGTGGGAGAAAATCATGAATACGAATATACTACAAGGCCTGGCAGCATTTCTGTCAGTGGAATATGAAGACATTGGAAGCTGAACTGTAAAAAGTATTTGAAATGAGACACAAACAGAAGATTGACGTTACGAAATTCCATCACACTACATCAGTTTACTGAATATACAATTCCGCTAACAAACATTACTATATTATGCCGTTACTGTATCATTACTATTACTGCCTTCAGCTCCAGTTTAAACACAGGGTTTGAATAGCACACCTCTATTTCACCCCGTTCTCTACAGCCCTCTTTAGCTGGTTCCACGATTGACTGTGGACTGTCATCTCTCCCTTATGCGATCTCTTCATATCATCATCGAAACCATGGCCAACCTGCCATTTCTCACTGGGGTTCCACCACTCGAGCGATGGTCTGCTATGTGACGTCTCTCAGTGATCTCCTTAGCGTGTATCACTTCTGTATCCATTTTGTTCGGGGAATTTTTTCAGACAATGGTTCTTGATTGTTTTATTCCCAGAGTTCTTTTTCGCTTACCTTTTCTCACCATCTGATTTCAGTATAGAGTAAGGAGCAGTTGTTAATGTAAGTCTGAAGCCTGTTGGAAATAGTTATGGTGAGAAGACTATGAAACATATAGAAGCACTGACTTGACATTAGTGTTGAAAAGCAGAATCTTGCTACTTACTTACACTGAGTATTGAAGATTTCTACACTGATTTTAGAATAGTAAAGGTTTGTCTTTGGTTTTCTGATTCTGACCGGGGCTTTGACATCTTCATCTGTGCTGTTGACGGGCGGTGGATATCTCCAATCACCCGTATCTTTTCTAGTTTAGCTTGAAATCCTGTCTTTCCTACCTCTTCTGGTAACTAGTTGGGTTTCACCTGCAGATGTTAGAGTTTTGTGAAATTAAACATAAATCGGCGACGAAATCCAACGCATTTCTCTGTTCTCTCTTCCTACTTACGATATATCTCATGACTTAGTGCACTATAATCAGGCGTCTCATCGGTGATCGTAGGAAGCCTTGTCTGACTGCTGTCTTCACACTCTTTACATTATTTTATTTTTATTTTTTTGATTACAGCTTGATTCCACACCGTATTTTTGGTACAAGTATGGAATTTTCAGCATGGATATCGGTAGCCCAAATTTTGCAGGCCGACCATAGATATCAGGTGTGCGCCGGCGTGGGTTCGAACCCCGGACCATGTGCATGGTCGGTGAGAGTCCTAACCACTGTGCCACCGACGCACAGCTATATATGGTGTTTGCGATCTACCAATGCATGAAATCAGAAGCAGAAATAATGTGAATTACTTGCCACTTTATAAAATTAATGACTGACTCAATGTTGTTTACATTTTAACTGTTATTATTATTATTATAAATATCAGAATTGCAAATATGATGAAACACTGTTTTGTTGACACAATTTACGCTAAATAATTGATTTCCGTATCTAAATATAACCTAAAAGTAAATAATAATAATAATGTTTATGGTTACCATTGGATATACTTATATACATATACATATATACGTGACTAAAACACTTTACTGCTCATGATCATCATTTCATGATACATTCATTTAATATTAGATAATGGAACACTGTTTGAACAAATTAAATGTGAACACTTAGAGGAATGATTTCAGTTTGAATTTTTTGCCTGTTTAATAATAAATAATACATGTATGTACTCAGGAGGTGTGGCTTTATTTTCTAGATATTCTACTATAAGAAAATTTGTTTGAAATCATGTAAATCCCACACTGTAGGCATCTTATTTGTTCAGTTAGAAAGTTGAAGATGAGCAAAATGACAAAAAATAGGAAGGAAGAAAAGAAAACCTCTTGTTAAGGCATTCAAACTTTTAAAACATTTTATGCATAGATATATATATGACTTTTTCATGCCTATCATGAATTTATTTGCCCTTTCAATAACAAAACAGGTTTAGTGATAATTATGTTGATAATAAAAGGATATATATGTTTATAGACCATGAAATTAAATATTTATACTGATTTGTTTATCTGTCAGCGGGTTTTATTATTGTTATTATGATCATTATCAATTTTATATCTGAAAATCACTGTTTAATTCGGATGATTTATTAAGATAATAACAGCAGTAATACTAATAGTAATTTATTTATTTATTTATAACATTGCTTAGTTTTCCCTTGAGAATTCTTCTTCTTCAATTAATTTCTTTTGAAGCATAAAGTACATACAGGCGATTAAAAGAAAAAAAAAACTCCTTTTGTCAGTCACATTCTCCTAAAATACTTTTTGTTGTATTGACAAAACTGATGTGACAGATTGAAATGGAGGTGAGAGAAGAACTTAAGTGGATTCTGGATATCAAGGTGGATGGGGCGTTCATCAAGGCATTGATGAGAATATCGCTATATCGCGAGTTGACAAAGTTGGATAGAAGTCAGGGGTTATTGAACTCTAGCCCAAGTGGTTCAGTGGTCAACAAGTTTGTTCTCGTAACGTGATGGTCCCAAGTTTGATCACTGGTCAGGTGGTGGGTTTGAACTACTGAAAAGTCCCAAAATAGGACTGAAAATCTGTACAGTACTCTTTCGTTTTCAGTGATCTCTTTAACTGATGTTGGTTCTTGATGAAAATCTAACAGTTTTTAAAATGTTTGTTCACACTTGATTCTGATCTAATTTTCATCCTGAATAATTTTTCAACTGTTTTCCATAGAATTTTAGTGATGCAATAAATGACACACTGTAAATAAGTTCTAATTAATTAGTTTTGTTAGCTGATAAGAGCGAATGACACTTATTTACCCATTAGCCTTTTTACTCCCAGTTGTTTGATATCAAGCTATTACCTAACAAATATGCAGAAAGAAATGGATATGGAGTGAAAATATACTGAGGGGGCCGTTAGGTAACACTATACGCCAGATCATCCAGTGCAATCCGAATAGGCCTGAAACAGAGTGCGACATGAAGAAGATCATGTGATTAGGAAATTAATGCTTGTGGGAAGTCGTGAAGTCAGCTGAAGCTATTGCATAGAACAGAGTACAATGAAGATATGTTACTGAAACCCAGCATTCCATTCAGAAAGCACGGAATAAATAATAGTTATTTTAAGTGGGTAATTGATTGGGAATTGGATAAATCTTCCCTATGTAGTCGATTAGCAAACATTTTTTCTAACTTTCAAATAATTTATATGACTGCAGCTGTCGAGATAGAGGGCTAGAATCCCCTAAGAGGTATCTGTCTCTTTATGGTTGCAGATAGACGCCAGCTAGTAGGAAACGCAGGTCTAGGGTTTTTGCCAGTTGCCTTCATCCTTCTAACATTACTTCATATCGGTTTTGTCAACTATGGGTGATGTATGTACACTGCTTGAATGGTTAATAGTCAGAAACGTTTAATCAACGAGTTTTGGTTGTTAAACTGTTGGAACAAACCTTCACCTTAGATTTATTTTGTGTGTCTACATACTGATAGCAGTATTGTTACTATACTATACTTCATATGGATTCCTAGTGAAACATATAGCTTTAGTAGCAGATCTCGATTGTACTCTGTTTCCTGCTATCTTTCTAGCTGTCTTCATGATTATCCATAAGCTGTCGTTTCCTTTCCAAATGATCTCTACGTCAGTTTAGGACTCCTAACTCTTCGTTTCCATTCGAGGCTCATTCAAAGTTCTGCATGGTGTATGGTGTCACTTGGAAGTTAATCAGCTCATGTCTAATCCAACTTCATTTGCTTTTGCAATATTTCTTGGATACACGACAGCATCTCAGCTCCATCACTGCCTGCTACAGTTCCTTATTGTCTATCCTTTCCTGTCAGCAATCTAACTTCCAGAACTAAGCAAAAGCAGCTATTAATGAAAGTCTGCAGTCTTTCTAGAGATGCCTTTGATGACGTATCATGTTTCTAACCCAAAAAAAGCCAAAACTTAACAACCATAATAAAACTGTCTCTGTTGTTTGTCGTGCCGAATGTTGTGGATCTCCACAATTGTATTATAATATTAATTAAATTTTTCTGTTTATTACAGGTGAAGCTGTAAAGCATCAATTGAAGTCAACACCATCTTTTTATAGTAGTCTAAAGTCGTTAAGTGATTTGACATTTCAAAGAGATGCTGTATTCACTTATTTGTTAATCTACTTCTATTATTTCCTTGGGTTTCGAGAGGGAAGTAGGGCTTCAGCAGCACATCTTCGCTTCATCCTGTTCTCTACAGCCCTATCAAGGCTGGCTCCACAATTGCTTACTTCCTCTAATTGCATCTTTCCATGATCTCCTCTGTATCACTCTTGGTCTCTCGACTCTCCGTTTCCCATTCTCGTTCTACTTGAAAGATGGCCCGGGTCGTGATGTCACACAACAGTCTCCTCAGTGTGTGTCAGATCTATTTCCATTTCCTTCGAAATATTCCCTAGACAGTTGAGTCTTGGTTATTTCTTCCCCAGTTGCTTAACCTTTCTGACCACCTAATCTTAAGTATGGAGTAAAGGCAGCTATTTTTGTAATCCTAAAGCCTGATGAAAAGTTTCTGTGGCAAATCTCTAAACCATAGTGAAGTACTGATTTGATGTGTGTGTTTAAAATCCTGTTTGTTGTTTATGCTGAGTGCAGAAGGTTTCTATATATATTATTTCACAAACTCTATATATCTACAACACTGTTTTGAGTAAAAAGATTATTAAGTTACTTTCCACCCCATAAGTTATACAAACAATTAATGTATCATTTAGAACGGACATATGAATGCACTCATGTCAGAAATACACACGTTTCAACTAATTTTAACGCAGAGAAAGAGAATATATCCTGCTTGTGCAACATTGGTAATTTTTGTCTTCTGAATTAACTTATCAACCGTAGTTGTCATTCGATACGCTACTTCAGTAACCAGGATGTCATACAAGGGATAGTTGAATAAAAAGATTACGCCTACTAAAATTGATGATTCCAACATCAATCAGTCATGACTTCCTGTTTAACACTAGAATGCCTAAAAGTGTTACAGTTAATACTAACACTTTTTATAAAGCTTAAAAATAACTCCTAATACAATTAACAAATGAGTTTAGAGGTTACAGTATATTCACTATAAACTTTACATACACATATAAATAGGGCGGTATTAAATACAAATTCAAATGTTTGATAAATGACCTCATGTCAAATAAAGAGTCATTATAAATCAAAGTAATGCCTCAAAAATGTTAAGTATAAATTATGACACAAAATAAATAAGGTCAATGAACTTAGATTAACAAAATGTGTTAAGTTTTCGGCTGCTTATATTTACTTCTGTCTAAAATAAAGTGGCCACTTTCCCTTCATAAGGTGATCAAGAAGTAAATATGCGATTAATTAACTACGACAATGTCATGATTTTGATACAGAAACGAGAAAATGTGCATATGTCGAAACAAAATATGTGAATTCAGGTAATTAAACAATTTTGATGGAAAAGAACAATGTATTTAGTCACCAATGAGAAACTTTGATATTATTTTAAATGAATCCTAATATCATGAGCAATTACTTACACGTTTGTTTGCTCAAGTAAGCAAATTGCAGATGCGATAATAGCGTATGTACTTGCTTACCTACTTACTAAGTATTGTCGTATTACAGTATTTCGTAGATTTAGTGTAGATGACGTAAGTTTGCAATGAGTCTAGGGATTTAATGGACTTTTTCAAGCATTGGTTTTTGTAGGGATTTTGTTTGATTTGTTGGAGGATTTCATCATGAATTGATAGAAGTTAGAATTCATTGGCTGGCCACTGGATCGGGTCCCAGTGGGTGAATGGTCTACGAGCTCGCTAGTCTTGTAACCAGAAAGTCCTGGTCTCCAGGCCCTGTGGGTGCGTACTGATGAAGAGTCCCAAACTAGGACTAAACAGCCGTCGAGTACTCCCAGCTGGTTTTCCAATGGTTCTCTAACTAATGTCAGCTCAGAAATCCTTTAACCACTTAATGAATTTGTTATTTGATTTATAACTGTTGAAAGAATAGAAAACACTATTCCGTATAGATATTGTCACGAAACAATATTTGTTAGATAACTTTTGAGGATCATAGATCACAAGACAGGTATTTTCCTTTGCTTGGGACTTTTCGTTTCTAGCGGTTGAACAGGAGACCTTCAGGTTACATTATGAGTCTGCCGGCCTTTCACTCATTTGTTTGGAGTACAGTGACCAATGGATTCTAGTTTTTAAAAATTGAAGATCACTGCTAACCAGCGTCATTAGTGCGCATTTACTGTAACCCTGGAGTAAGTTTTGCCACTTACTATTATTTTGAGACAGTAAAAGCTCTCTTTCCGATGGCTTGTCTTTTTTCTTGGCTCACTTGTCGGTGGTTGTCGTTGCGAATAGTGATCAGAATAGTACACTTGCAAGTCTACTAGGTAGGGAATTTCGTTAGTGCAGGAGACTCATTAATTACAAGGTTGTGTTGACAGTCAAACCAGTCTGTGAACAATAAGTCGCTCTCTATCACAATCATGTATAAGAAACTAAATTACTCAACACAACATAAAGTGAAGTCTGGGTTTAGTTTATTAGTTACAGTAAAACGTTTTTGCTTATCAAGACATAAAATCCATTATTAATATTTTTGCATTCGCATATTCTGTTTTTAAAATAATCGATGCACAAGGCGGATAACCGTTTGCTTAAGAAAAGCAACGAAGGACTAGCAAAGACAGTAAACATTTTAAGCTTAAACTCCAAGATTAAATTATCTATCAGTTGAATTCCTAAGTGTATTCTTAAAAGTGCATTAAATTTCTTCATAGTCTCAGTTATGCTGTTTGTTGGTTAACAAACTAAACTCATCGATCAAATTAACCAAGTGACACATTTGTAAATTTTCAAGGATAAGTTCTTCTCCAACCTCTTTAGTTGCTGATATTTCAGTTTATTTCATTCAACAAAGGAAGGATTATTCATGTTCACTTTTAACAGCTTTTAGTATATGACTATGAAATAAGTGAAAAAAAACGTACTCTGATCAGAATGACCTTCATTTGAGCGATGTTTTGACTCTAGAGATTTGTTAGTACAACTGCTAATTAATTTCAATTTATTTCAATTCAGATGACCTAAGTGATGTGGTGAATATGTTCTTAAAGGTTTCTGAAAAATAAAAATACTAAGAATAGCTTTCTATAGTTGGTTTCTAAGGATTAGTTTCGTTTTTACGAGATGATCATGGATTGAAATCAGTTAGAGAACCATTGAAAACCAGGGAGAACTGGACAGCTGTTTCATCCTCTTTTGGGAATCGTCGGCAGTACACACCCCCGGGGCTTGAACCAAGGACCTTCCGGTTATAAGGCAAGCTCGGATACCATTCAGCCACTGGGACCCAATTTAAGGGTCCATCAAAGTCGTCTGTGGTATAGCGGTTAGGACGCTCGTCGACCATGCACATGGTCCGGGGTTCGAATCCCGGTTGAAGCACCCCTTGACCTCGCTAAGCTTGAAATAATGCTGGTAAAGCGGAAAGGTTGGGCATGAGGCTAGCAACTCCATCCTGTAAAAATTAAACGCTGCTACAGAAACTTCAAGCCACTAGCTTGACGCCCTCTGTTCCACTGGGGAACATGAAGGAAAAAAAATGGCCCACATAATAATAGCTTTATTGTGGACAATGTTTATACAATGTACAAACTTCTCAACAGAATGTTTTGCATAATATATTCCCTCTGTTCGGCATTTCTCGTGAGGCAATTTCGTTTCATTTGAAGTCCAAACCAATCCTCTATGATATTTCTTCTTTACCTCTTGCGAGAAAGGCACAACTTTTCGTTGAAAACCGATAAGAAAAGGTGTAGGAGCACATTTTTTGACCCAAGGACTTAATAATAGCTGAATAATTGAAGACTGCATGTAGTTAGTTTTACTTTTCAGAAAGTGGCAGTCTGCATTAACAATCTCAGGTACCTTTGTCTTGTGCATGTACGTTGCCACCCACGGTTTTTCTCTTTCTCAAACTTAATAAACCAACGCAGGAGTACAAAATACAATTATAGGTCATATTTTAATTCTCGAGATGTACCAGTTAATTCATAAGGAAAAATACAGTTTTTTGTTCAGAGAAGAAACATCTCTTTTCAACGACTTCATTTTCAAGCTGTACAGTCGTATTTATATTACGGAAAAAGGCATTAAGTGGCTCTGGAAACTGCTCAGTCAATATTGCAAATATGATAAGAATAAAGATAATTAAAATGAAGTACTAAGAGGGATAGAGTTGAAGTGGATGAATTACAAAACTTTTAAAGATTATTAAATAAGTGAACTGATATAACGATTAAAAACTATAGGTCAGGTGTTGTCTGAAAAATTAAGAGTATGGTGGTGATAACAATAAAGACGGTGAAGTTGAAGTGAAGTGGAATGAATTCAAGTGGTAAAAAATGATTAAAATAAAAGAACCAAGATAAAGGAAAAGTTTTTGAATACAGAATTTAGGTTTCTGTTCATGTATAGCTAGAGTTTCAGCTATGCGCAAGTGGAAAAAATATAAGCTTTTGGAATGATTAGATTTGGTCTTGTAGATCACTTCAAAGGATAAGTCACGTGGGGCTGAATGACCTGACTCTAGAAAGTGTTCACATATTGGAGACCCTGTCGTCCTTTTTTCACCTTTCATTGATCGAACCGGGAAGTGCTAAGATACGCGCTTATGGAGATTTCGCTTACAACGTCCAATGGAATCAGTTCCAGACGAGTATGTGAATGAATATATGCGCATAGAGGTGGACATAAGTGATAGTTTATCCTTGACGCATTGTCGAATGATATTTCAGCTGGTAAATACCAAGTGTAAGTCAGCTGCATAAAAACTCCATTTAATACACTTAGATAAATGACTTTTAATTACTTCGGAAATACTGTCACCTCTGAAAGCCAAACTCATAGGCAGTATCCTCTTCAGCACTGTGGTTTGGCTAAGGACGGCTTCATTCTTGATGTTTCTGTCAATAAACCTTTTAGAATATCCATTATTTAAGAGAATTGTACAAAGGCTTTCTAATTCTAAGTCGATCGTAACTACAGAGCAAATTTTCCTAATTCTGAAGCTTAGAGAAGAGATAAGATTTCTCTTCCCTCGTAAAGTTACCGAACTTTTGAAGTTAGTGTACTGACCTATAAATGTTGGCTTTTGATAGATCCACCTTTTTTAACGTGCCGTCCTCACTTCTATCCAGCATCACATCTAAGAAGTGAAATGCGGAGTTCGACTTTTCTTCCACAGTGAAAAGCATAGATGAGTGAAAACCATTACATTTTCCAAGAAGCTCGGTAGTCGAACAATTTTCATCACAAATAATGAAGGTGTCATTGATATATCGCTTATACTTATACGTACTTGAGACTGTTTCTTTCAGTGGTGCCCTCTTCAAGCTCACCATAAAGACATCCACTAGGAGAGATCCATATGGAGACCCTATAACATAAATACCGCTGTACAGCTTAAAAATTAATTCGTTGAAAAGAGATATTTCTTTGCTGAACAAAAAACCTTGCTTTCTTCACATATTTTAATTGATGAAAGCAATGTGAACATGATAAATAAAATACGACGTAACGATGAAGGGTTTTGGTAGCCCAAATTTTATACAGACTGTCGTCTACTTAAGAATAATTCGATGAATTTTGTCCATTGCCTGTAGTGTTATTTCATTATTGCTTACTAGGCATGTTATACTTCGTAATTCCTACTTTGCCAACGTACGAATCATTGGTTGATAAGGGTATATACTAAACATTCTTATAAATTCCACGCACCTAGACATCAAAACAAGGAATTAAAAGTCCAATGCTGAAATCAATGTTAAAGTGGATGAAATAAGGCATTTCGGATGGTCAAACAATAACAGTATAATCACTTTATTCCAAAGAATAATAGTTAAACAGAAGGGAATTTTTAGCATTTTTACACATTACAACAGTTCATCTCCTTATATAAGTATATAAATACATAAAATAGTAGTGCGTAGGTGGCACAGCGATAGAGTGCTCGTCGACCAAGTAGGTGGTTCGATCCTTGGCTGACCCACTCCTTTACCTAGCTAAGCCAGTAATAAGACCGGTGAAGAGGGAAGGTTGGGCTAGCAACCCAATCCTGTAAAATAATCACCACTGTTACAGAAACTTCATGCCTCTATCTTGAAGCCCTATGTTACAATGGAAACATAAAAGAATAAAAAAATTTGAAAAAACAGCTTAAAACAGTAGAAATAATAAAACCACAAAGACTGAAAGTTAGTGGGATATTATGAACAGTGAATACAGTAAGTAATACAAGTAACAATTATTCTGGTTAAAATTTGCTATTCATTTTCAGATTTAAAAAGCTTATAAGCCATTTTCTCTTCATACGAAACCCTCGATAAGCATGGTATGCTTGAATTTTTATACTTTGCCACTCGAGCAAAAATTCTTATGAAATTTTTCTTAGTTATACTCGGAGAGATACAAAGAAGAATTTTCAAATAAAAAAATGT
Organism: Trichobilharzia regenti; assembly: GCA_944472135.2. NCBI lineage: Eukaryota > Metazoa > Platyhelminthes > Trematoda > Strigeidida > Schistosomatidae > Trichobilharzia > Trichobilharzia regenti. Next base: position 135,380,936 of record OX235262.1, read on the forward strand.
TTGATATCAGACAAGGTGACTCTAGCTATCTGCTTGGGAAATTAAAATGCCTGTCAACACCAATGGAAGTTAGCTGGCTTAAAGCGCAGACCAATAACTCTACTTATATTGCCTTCAATGTTCTACCTGATATGACACGGTCGTTTTAGAGAGGCCAGGGAAAGATTAAAGTAAAAAAACAAGGAAAAATGGATAAAACATATAAATTAATAAATTACAAGAGAAGCTGTTAAGTAATGCCAGAAAGTCTCAAATTATCTATATGATAAGTCAAACGAAAAGGTTTCCGACAAACCAACAAAATATCAGACAGCTAGCAAAGATTTGAACTGAGACAGGAATTGATGTCAAGATAGGAGATATTCGATGTACTCCCCGTCACAGTACCACTAGAATTACAAAACTTTTGAGACTAAGACAGTCCAGTCCTATTCATCAGTAGCATATTTAGAGAGGCTTTGCTTGAGACCATTTCAGTGAGATTATTGGTTAACCTCAATTAAAAAAACTTTTCATATCAGAACAATCTAATGAAGAAAATATTGGAACTAGAATTTTCAGATCACTAGAATTTTTAATTAAATCAGCTTTAGAAGAATATCGTAGGTCACGCGAAAAGAAAGTGAAAGCACAACAGGCTGAAGCATACCACTCCCACAAACAAAAACGTCGAGCACTTCCCACTTAAAAAAGTTTGATGTTTCCTACTTAGAAAGCAGGAAGACAACCACCTTGTTGTCCAAGACTCACTGTGTGCTGAAATTAGCTTGCTTGATAAAAGCACTTTAGAAATAAAATCAAAAGCCATAGTATAGTCTAAGAAAGAGGACTGAAGAAACTTCACACTTTTATCTACACTCAAAACATTATTGTGGTGGAGTACAATGTCAGCATCTAAAATACTTCTACCGCAGTTATAAGCGAATTGATTTGGGTCACTGAACGATTTCGAAGAACGCGCAAATGAAGTTTCTCCATATTTTTCAAAAATGGAGATGTGTTGGCTATTAGCCTAATATTTAGCCAGTGGGCAGTGGAAACTGACTGTTTGGGTACTATCCATATTATCGACCAAGTTTTATGTTTGATTTATGGTTTTTTTTATTGGCAGTAACTACAGTTGCCTTGGATCAAAGGCTTTTCTTGACAAGAAAGACGGTACAAATAAAACTGAAAAGTATACACCTGACAAAAGGTTTAATTTTCTAAATAATCTAAGTCTGGTTTCAGATAAAATAAGCAGTGAAGAGATTAAAAGCAGCAATTATTTAATACATCTGGAAGTTATATTTACACTAATTTTCTGTTATTTATGCTACATTATCGACAGAGCTAGGAAATTTCGGTGTGACATTTATAAAATACTTGTTTGGTACTAAACAGAGTAGGATTATCAGCGCTAACTTTTAATTTAAAGCAATATAGACATAAGTATCACCCTGCACACATGAATAACAATACATTCCTATAATAAACTGAGTTGTTTGTCTGTTTTTCCCCTGCTCGTTACTCTACTAATTTCATATTTCTCATGGTAAAGTACTCATTAAGGTATCCTAAAAATGAATGTGAAGTTTTTCAAAATCTTATCTCAGAAGAAAACAGTAGTTAAACAACATATGGACTGATAAAGATAAGTAAATAAACGATTAATTCGTCTTGTAAAACACCGCCGAGACAGATGGTTATTGATTTTGGATAAGATGAACATAATCGACATAATAACATGAGTCAGCTATACACTAGGTAAAAGAATTAAAGTGATATGAAACTTGTATTTTAATAAACTGTGACCCTATGAAGTGGTGATACAGTGTGGTTTAAGTATCCTCAGACACAATGAATGCTAATTGAAAAAAGAGTAAGTGCTACTTGGACATAAGCAGAAGGAAGAATCCCCAAGGCTTTCAATTGTTAGATTTTCGTTTGAGCTAACATTATTTAGAGGGATCACTATAAAGCTGTTTTGTCTTATTCTGGGACTATTCAGCAGTGCCAACCCAAAACCCTACCGGGAATCAAACCAGAGGCTTTCAGACTACGAAGCCAAAGCTTGTTCACCATTCAGCCACTTCGTTTGGAATTCAATGACCTATGGATTCTAATTTCTCTCATATCATAATATAGCAATACCTTTAGCATTCACTTTGATATCGTAGACTCCACTAGTCACTACTTCCCACCGTAGCTTCAGGAAATCCACACGGTAGCCAACAGTGAGCTGGCAATTGATATTTTTAGATCATACGATGAGATAGGCCGCATATAACAACATGAAAGTATGAAAAATGAAATTTTATGTGTTTATCTTCAAAACCTAAAGACTAAATATGACTATGAAGCAACATTTACTGTCGTGGACTAGCGAGAATTGTAAGCCATTTGGATAAATGCCTCATAAAAATGTTTCAGATTCATAATTCACTGTTGAATATCTAAGTAATATATTACTTATGTGATTATGTGAAAAAAGAGATTAAAAAAGAAGACAGGTATATGTTACAGTGATAGGAAGACTCTAGAAGATCTGATTTCTCAGATGACTTATGTCTAGTGTCACACAGACTCAAAGATTTGCAAGAGAAAACTAACAAACTGGATGGAGAAGCAGTGCAGTGAAGACAGGACTCCAGGTGAGCATAGAGTAAAACGGAAGTGGTAAAGATAACCAACAAGCAGCAACAACAACAACCAGCACCAGTCACCATCAGCGGAAGAGATTTGACAGAGGTTACTTCCTTCACTTATACTAGACATCACGGTTTCAGTCACAGGCGAAACGAATGAAGATATAAAAGCCAGAATTGGAAAGGCAAGATACATAATTCATGAATCTGAACCCAGTTTGAGAATCTTTTGCACTCAGTCAACAGAAATAACAAGAAGTGGATTTTTAACATAAATGTGAATTCAGTCAGTTTTTCTGTGTGGATGAGAAACATGGCCAGTGAGTTACGAAATGCATTTTAAAAAGATGGCTGGAGACTTTTATCAACAGCCGCCTTCGCTAGCGTCATATTGTAGATCATATGGCTGGCGAGAAAGAATTAACAACAAGAACAAACTAACTAACAATCAAAAATATGTAGGAGGCAAAGGTGAATCGGATACATACTGGGGAGAACTTGGAATAGCATCGCACATCAGGACATCTCTCGAATGGAATCCAAATGGGATTAGACGAGTGGGTCATTGGTGTGAGGTGACATGGAGGCGATCGCTTGGGGAGGAGGATATGAGTGGTTATGATAAATCATGGACCCAACTGGAGAGAAAACATAAGGAAGTGAAGATGTGTTGTTGAAGCCATATATGTTTCACTCGGAATCCAAGGGAGTAATAAAAAATAATACAATAAATGTCGTTTCTAGGTTGTAATATATAAACCACTCATTCTGTGTACGTTACGTACAAAATGTACATCTTATTGGTTGTGTACTTTTCAAAAGAGAGTGTATGGAACAAATGAAGTAAATTTCGCTTTAAGACAGTAATCAAAGAAGTAGTGAATTTATTTATGAATATTTTGCTTTAAATAAGTGACTTTTTATATGGAAGGCTAAAGCTTGGATTGTCAGATGTACAGATTCAGAATACACGAAGCCAACTTCAATTACTTGTTGTCGTAGTCAACACTAATCACCACAAAGTATGTGCTGACTTTTATTTCTGTTTCGAGATTTGAAAAAAATGGCAGTGACTGCTTAAAATTTCATTATTCTTAGATCTGTTTGGTAACTTTCGGTGAGAAAAATAGTGTACAGTCCACACAAAAAAGCTTCTCAGTTTTATTTCTGCAAAACACATAATAATCCCAATAAATTTTAACTATTAATATTGCTATTCTCTTAGGTTCCCAATAGAAAATATGACTACAACAGAACATTTCCATTACACTCACCTCTCTTTAAGCACTTCTGACTGGCTCCGTAAGCTATCATTTCTTCCTAACACGATTTTTTCTTTATCATCCTTACATTTACGCCCGGCTGTCCGTATCTTTTTTGGGTTCCACTCAAGGGTTTGCCTGGAGTGTGTGATATCACTCAACGGTATCCTTAGTCTTTGTCTGATCCATTTCCATTTTCTTCAGCATGTTTGTAGAGCAATGGGTTTTCGTGTGGTTTGTTATCACAGTCCCTTGTTCTTAATTCTTTCTGGTAGGCCATCTGATCTTCAGTATGGAGTAAGGGCAGCATCTGGTTTGAGTATGAAACCTCCTAGAGATGCTTTTAGTAACGCATCAAGTCACTGAAGCACAGAGAAGTGAAGTGATATTAGTATTGAGAATCTGAATACTGCTCTGTTTGGCTAGTTGAAATACTAGTCCTAAGCCCGGAAAAAGAGGAGAGGTTTGACATGAGTCTAGCGAATCTACCTCAGAAAATCATCTTAGTCGCTGCGGAGAATTCTATTTGAAGAAATAATCTAAAAAACAGGTCTTAACTTGGTATAACTCTTTCCTTGTAGATTAGCTTTACGCCCGTTATGTCATTACATTTCTTATTAGCAGACATGCATTTTAACGCAGCAAAATATCTATTTTAAAGTGGCCTTATTTACTAGTCCTCTATTTTTCCAGCCGGTCCAAAGCCTGGGGAAAAGAGAGATGGTTGGGTGTGGGATAGATGACTTCACCTCGGAAAATCAGTCTAGTCGCTACAGAAACTTTTAAGCATGACAAAAATGTAAAAAAATGATCCTTCAATGGCATTAGAGAGAAAAAACGGCGCGTGCTGGTGGAATCCTTTGGGAAGCCGAAACCCATTCCTTCGAAAGAAAAAACAAAAATGAAGACGTGGAATGTTCGCACAGTGTACGGATGTGAGGAGGCCGACCAGGTTTCCCAGTTCCCACCATCAGAAGAAATTTAAAAGAAGCCACTCCATCAAATTATCTAGGTGACATTGATTCAGCTACAGGCGGAACGGATTAGGATGTCAAAAGCAGAAACAGAAAAGCAAGACAGACCTTCATCAGTCTGAAATAAGTGTAGAAATTTTCTGCACTCAACAAAAATAACACAATTCGGATTTTAAACACCAGTCTTAGGTCAGTTCTGCATGGATCAGAGATTTGATGCCTCACGAAAAGCATTTCGAACAGACTGCAGGATTTCATCAACAACTTTCTTCACTCCATGCTGAAGATCAGATGGCCAGAAATAATTAGTAGCAAAAAACTCTGGGAACGAACCAATCAATAGCCTATTGCTCAACAAATGAACCGAAGGAAATGGAGATGAATTGGACACAGTCTGAGGAGACTGTTGGGTGACATCGTGCGCCAGGCCATTACTCGAGTGGAGCCTAAGTTGAGAACGATGACTTAGGCATCTGAGGGTGACATGGAGGAGCCTGTGTTTGGAGATAGGGGCTAATGGGAAATGGTGGGGCCAGCTAAAGAGGTCTGCAGAGAACAGGAAGGAATGGGGATTTTCTGCTGAAGCCTTACTTTCCACTCGGAATCCAAAGAAGTTTTCATGATTAAAGTAGATTTTATATATTCCATATTGAGTAGGTCTTTACTATGTGATCAAAAAACGCAATCACATTGTCTATGGATTATTGTAGAGTTATATGCATTGTTAAACTGTTAGGAACATGTTTAAAAACGCTGGCACAAAGTTTTCAGAAAAATTCGGTAGTGGATCATCACTTTAGGCATTATAGGCCCCTGAACGTTTATTTACCACTTATTTTAATCTACCTAACCAACACATTTATTCAATATTTTATCCAACTATGTTATTGTTAAATTTCGATTTCAAATTTCAACTCTATTTTGCTTAGATTCTAGGGCGATATGATTTATGTTATTATTGTAAATCTCTATTTAAAACTGCATTTTGTAGTTATACAATTAAACTGTAGTTTAAGTCTGTATTTCTATTGATTCCTGTGCGTATCACGAAAATAATTTATTTATATCAAAATAATTTAAGACATGGGATTGTTTGGAAAGGCAGGCTACTCACACTACGCTTCATCCTTGATTTATCTATCTTGTACTATCTTTAAAAAGACCAAGAATCTTGATGTTAACAGGTTAACATATCTGTCACTGAGGACGTTATTATTCTTCTAGTAAAGTGAGACTGATTAGTCCTGACTCCCTCTCTTTTAGGCAGAATATTATTATCAGCCTTTACCATTCCTTTGCATTCTGAGTAGAACACAGGGCTTCAAGACTGAATTTCGAAGTTCTGTCAGCTCCGGTTGTTTTTTTTTACAGGGTAGGATTGCTAGCCTCTCACTCAGCCTTCCTACTTTTCTTCGATTACTATGAGATGATGAACTAGGCGAGGTTTAGGATGGCACTAACTGGGAATTCAAGTTCGAACAATCTTCACAGCTGGCGAGTATTCTACCCTTGATCCATGGACGCACTGTTAACTGTGAAGCTGGTTTTAATCATGCATACTAAATCTTTTGAAAAAGCATTAGCAGTGTATTTAGACATCAATAACTTTTAAACAAACAGGATGTGCTGATGTGCTATCATAATACCATGTAGATCTTAATCTTTCAAGATGAATTTCCTTAAATCATTAGACAAATTTTTTGTTTAACTCTCTGTTAGCATGTGTATTTTATAAATCGGCTGTGTAAATTAGATGTCATATGGAATAAAGCTTGAAGAATTAAATAGAGAATACTTCAAAACATTTATTTTCACTATCAGTAAAATATGTAAATCAAATTTATTTATCATTTTGCAAATAAAACGGTTGGAAGGTAAAATTTACATTACGCAAACTTAATAGTTATTGCTTCAGAAGCAAATCGTAGTTAACCTCTAATTGTTTAGTTTTTAAATGACCATTTTGATTCTACTTATTACTAGTTTCCCCTTCAGGTTGTTGTTACTCTATTGGGTTCCGAGTGTATGTAAAGCCTTCAACAGCACAAGTCCATTTCAACCTATTCTCTGCGGTTTTCTTTAGCTGGCTCCAAGATTGCCTATGACCGCAAACCTTCTGCTCACACAATCTCTTCCATATCAACCTTGTATGAGCATTTGGGTTACACTCAAGTATCTGATGGGTGGTATCATTCAACCGCCTTTCCAGTCTGTGTCCTAGCCATTTAGTTCACTCAAATAACTGCCTTAAAGTGATTAAACCTTCTGAGATAAGTCTAGTTGGGTAAGCTGCCTAAGAATAGGTCCCCAGAAGAGTGAAATATTTGTCTGATAAGTGGCTTTTACTGCTTAATATGAGTGGATTTCAGCTACTCATATAAATTAGTGACATACACCATGTGAGTTAGACACAAGACTGCAACACCACCTTAAATTGTGTCAGAGTAAATTTACATGAATCGAATGATCTATCTTCGTCTCGTTTTCTTCACTTGTTTACTTTCCTATTGGAAAATACGGCTTCAAGCTAAATCATAAAGCCATCAATGCAAATTTCAATCTCACATATTACATATTTTCTTTGTAATTCATTTTATCCGAATAGTATTTCATTTCATATCTTATCACACTTCGTCTTAGATTGTTGAATGAAAATTCATTTTGACAAGTGAAACTTTGTAAGGATATATACAGAAAAAATATACTTCCCTTTATTTAGATTATTTTTTGTTTAAAAACGTATACCTTTGTCTGTATCATACCGAGAATAATTTACTCAGTAAGATCTGTTCTTTCTTTTCTTCGTCATTATTATGATTCATTTTTATCTGTGAAATAAAAAAAAAACAGTCTCTCCCCTGATGAACATTTTTCGACCAAAAAAGACTTTTCAAGTCACCTATTCTCTCAGTATCTTTCTTTGTCTCTCATTTAGTCGTAATGTGGAGAAATGCTCTTCGCCATTGTGCTCACTGAATATAGGTAAACCCGCTCATAAACTCTAGTGCAGGTATATATATATATATATTAGAAATTTGACTTTTGACTCTTTAAAAGTATTGCTGATTATAGCAGAAGGCAGGAGAGATAAAGAAAGAGAGAACGACAAAGATTTACTAATGAGTATATATACATTCTCTGTAGCATGCAATGCAGGTGAAAAGGAACGTTGAAATGGATACAAAATAGGCATTATTTAATTTGTTCTTTCTATACCTCACTATATAATACTAATAATATTTTGAAAAGATCAATTGACTTTTATTGAATATTGTATTTCATTTGTAAAATTTAATTACTTTTTCTTGCAGTATTTACAAACATTACTTGTATAGGCAAGTAGATTGCAGTGTAATCTAGTTAAAAGTGAAGCAAGTAGTCTCGTTCCATTCAAATTTTTTCATATTTCATATAATGTTGTCAGTAATGCCGCCTCAGCTGTTTCATTTTACCGATTAGGACTTGACGTTGGTGTATTTTGGGAGTTCGTGGTGAACAAACTGTCCTAAAACTATGTAGATGTTGTGTATAATCTTACACCAGACTATTTATGGTAATACGTGTTATGTGTATTCTTTAGACTAACTTATCTTTTGGCTAGACAATCTATCGAGAATCAAAATCAGGGTTTTCAGGCTGCAAGGTCGACCTGTCAGACATTCAATCACTGGGACTGTATTCAGCAATTCATGAATTCCACCTAATGGAAACTATTGCTATAGATTACCAAACTAGGATGAAGTTGCTGTCTAGTATTGTCTAAATAAAGTCAGTTTCTGATGAAACTTGAAATCAACCAAACTCATGCGAAGCTACACTTGAAAAGGAATCTTGTGTCTACTCATGAAGGGTTACTAGGTGGAGTTACCTGCAGTTCTAGTAAGGAGTCGTGATCAGTGTGGTCCACCAAAAACACACCAATGATACTTGCTGATGGTGGCGTTAAATACTGCGAATTCACGAGGTTGTGACGGTTAACAATTCTGAGTTAATTGTTAGGCTACAGTATACTTCACATGACACTGGATACTGACCATCACTGTTTAATAGACTCCTTAGGTGAATGGTACGCGATCAAGCTGGCTATTATGTTATATTCAGTGGTTCGCGCACAGTTCCTAGCTAATTAAACAGTCTTCATTGTTCTACGTTTCTGATCCCGAAATATATCTTGTGTACTTTAATTGGACGCTAGTTACTTGTGTCCAATGAAAGTATCCACTGCAGTCCTACAAGAGGTCAATCGCCATCCCGAATAGCTCAGTGGTAATGTCTCTGACTACAGGTGACACTGGGTGACGCAGGTTCGAATCTCAGAAGAAACATGAGTTCCTTCAAGATCACAGATACGTCTTATTGAATAGTGTGTGCCGAATAGCACGAAACCTAGGTCGAAGCCTTTCTGCCAATCGCCTTCAACCATCTAAAATTATATATCTCGTGTTTCAGACAATCAATTTGTTGTCTCGATTTCACTTTGGTCTCATTATAGTAAAGTACTTAGATAGTTACAGGATAAATACTTGCGTTTGCATAAGACATATTTTCCATAATTATCTCCTAAAACTTTCTCTTTTCAGTAGATATATTTTGAGAAGCATCAGGCTTACGTGTATCTGATTCCAGCAATCAAATGAAAATTGAACAAAACTTGGAAATACTACAGCTTTAAAGTGTCCTAGATACTAAGTCTGACTTCATAAATAAGTGTTAATAGGTTATCCCATCTATAGATATTTACAATTTTAGAAGCTCGATTTCCAAAAGTATATTTATTACCCGAAATTTCAGAAGTACGAACTTAATACTTACTAGTAGTATAACCTTTTGTCAAGTGATTCAACAAGTCCCTACATACATCACTGGAGTCTCCTAGTTATGTTAAGCATATCTTAAATAAACAACTTTATCATATACGTCAAATACTAATCAACTGTAGATAGGATTAATGATACGGAGCTCAATTATTCATTTAGCAAAGTAATGAGTGTAAATCCGACTTGTAGACAGAACAAATCTATCTTACCATGATTCATACATACAACGGGTTTATGAGTTACATTTTTCACATTTGTACATCTTTAATGAAGTATATTTTGAGATTAGAGAAACCTTTTTCTACAGACAGTTTACTTTCTGAATACGTATTGAGTGAACTATGAAACATAAGATGTAGTACAAGGATACTGATAAAAGCAGTAGCATTTTATATTATTCACCTCATACTTGTTATCAAATTTTCAGGCATCTATTAAATTAATGTTTATTTGAGGCGTAAAAGCCTACGTAGCATGAAGTTGATCTGTAAGGGTAATCACAGATGTTCACTTAAGTGAAAAAAATATTCAAGTATTGGTTGTGTAGAGATTTTGTTTGATTGGTTGGAGGATTTCATCATGAGCTTAAATCAGCTAAAGAACCATTGAAGAACCTGGGAGTACTCAACAGCTATTTCAACCTAGTTTAGGATCTTCGTCAGTAAGCACCCACCGCCAGGGTTCGAACCCAGGACCTTCCGGTTACAAGGCTAGCTAACCCACTGATCATTAAGCCATTGGATTGGGTCTCAGTGGCATACTAGTCTACGAACTCGCTAGTCTTGTAACCACTCTGGCGGTGGGTGCGTGCTGACGAAGAGTCCTAAACTAGGATAAAACAGCTGTCGAGTACTCCCAGGTTATTTAGTGTTTCTGTAGCTGATTTCACCTCATGATGAAATCCTCCAACCAAAGTAAAAATAATCCAGTTAATTCTTAGAACTTGATATAATAAAACTATTGATTACTAACGCTTATCAGTATTTAACAATAGGAAAGAATATGACTATTAACCACATTGAGAGACTGAATTATGGTTTAAGGGGAATTCACTAAGCAAACTGAATACTTCATTATCGTATTTATTATTTATATGCATGCACTAAACTGGGACCAGGTTGCCTGAAAATACAGGTGGTTAACTGATGATTTCATCTAACTCTGAATCTAAATGATAATAGTAATAATAATAATAATACAGTATTGGATGAAATCAAGATAATAATAAATAATTATGATATTATCAGAAGCTAAAAATGAGTAACTTTATATTAACTCTTTTATTTTTATGAAATGATAAATAAGTATTATTTTATGAGTTTTTATTCTACCATAATCATAGTGTATGATATTAATATACAGAGATGAGTGTTCTCCAATCCATGTAATTGCACACACTGAAAATTACTCACCTATTTAGCGATATGATAAGCTATCTGCCTATGTTCCTGATAGGTTAATATTTCTTCAGATATCATGCATCTAATTCATTTATTATCATTATTATTCCCTTGGGTTTTGAGTGAAACGAAGAGATTTAACAACACATCATTATTTTGTCCTATCGTCTGAAATCCTCTTTGGTTGTCTCCCCGATCGCCTGCAAGCTCTTCATTTCACATCATCTCCTCCATGTCACTCTTGGACACATGCCCTACTCGCTGTTTCCCATTTGTTTTCCACTGAAGCAATGGCCTAGTGTGCTGTGTCATCCAATAGTCTCCTTAGCGTGTATCTAATACACTTCCATTCATTTCAGCATACTTGCTGGAAAATAATTTCTTGATGGTCTCGTTCTCCAAGTTTCTTGTTGCTGATTTCTTCTGGCATAGAGTCAGTGAAGGCAGCTGTTGATAAAAGTCTGTAGTCTGTTTGAAATGCCTTTCGTGACACCAAGTTTGTCACTCATAGAAGGACTGACTGTTGGGTACACCGGATTTTCAAACCGATTTCAGATTGATGAAGGTATGTCTTGCCCTTCCAACTCCGGTTTTGGTATCGTCATTCGTGTTACCTGATTCCAAACCTCCAACGACTGGCGTATGAAGCTCACTGGAGCTCACCGGCAGACGTATGGACAAAGGGCTTGTTGGATGTCCTGGATGTCTGGCCCCATTCAAAAAGGCGTATGAACCGAACTCCGGTCACCGGCTGCCAATGGATAGCGGACTCCTTACTCCACTCCTACTGCCTTGTAGGTCACACATGGCTGTGTAAAGGCTAGAGCTGCACTCTCAAACAAAAGGCCGAGCGATGCTGGGGACATCACTCGTACCAAATTCCCATGAAACTTCATGAACTCTCTTACAAATTGCCGCACCTGGGCAGCGATGATTCGAGACGTTCATGAAGCCGGCTCATCCTCCCGTAGGAGATAGCCGAAGTAAAGTAAGTAATTCGTGTTACCTGTAGTTAAATCGATATCACCATCGACTATGATTAGTGCTTGTTGTTATCGGTTGTCTATCTTTATCACCTCTGTCTTCTCTAGGTTCACTTGAATCCTTTTCTTTACTGCCTCTTCTGGCGGTTTGTTGTTTTTCGCCTGTAAGCCTTCAATTTTGTGTGACATTAGACACAATTGGCGCGTGAAGTCCAAATCTTCTAGAGTATTCTTATCGGTCCAATCTATTTGTGTATTCTCTATCTTCACCGTGTGCTGAATAAACTTTGCTTCGTATCATGTGGAACAAGTTGACTTAAAATGAAACGAAGTAAATTTGAGTTGCGTCTCATAGTTAAAGACATAGATTTCAGCTTATAGTTCCTATGTCTCAGCCTAACAATAGCGTAACCTCTGTCGACTTATTCCTAAATTCATCCGATTCCAATTTGTGTCTTCAGCAAGCTTTTTCATGTTGATTATATTACATAACACTTATTGTAATGTAAAGTGTGACATATACAAGAAATTTTTCAACCCCTTTTAGATGTAAAATTTTGTTGCTGTAATTTACTAATTACTTCTTATTAAATTTCTACTAACTAATTCATTGAAGACATATATTCATTACAATAATGAATCGACATAAATGTATGTGATGTATTTCTCACCAAAATATGTATACTGACGCCATTTTCTATATTCTGTGTTATCTTGTAGTATTTGTCTGATTCTAATCGCCCTATTAGTGTAATTGTTTGTCATATATATATATATATATATATATATATATATATATACTGATCTACTAACATACTCTGGCGACAATTTTTTGTTACGTTCATGTTGTAATGACGATTGCAGCAACTTTGAGTGCCAATCAATATTAACAACATGATATAAACCGGGTGCTTAGACTCTATTTATAATTTTAAAGTGCTTTCAAAGAACTTATGTACTATATATATATTGGTTTGTTGCTTTTCTGAAGCGCAACATGTTGGTTTTATGTAACAGACTGTCTGATAGAAATCCTGATAACTTTTGACTGTCAAGTAAGGTCTCAAAGATCGCTAATGTCAACTAGAATCAAATCAAAAATAATTCCGCATACTCAGAAGCCCATAACTAAACATAAAAAGACGAAATAAGCAGAACTAGGTACATAAATATGCAACGAAGTCTTTAGTCAATCGGGAAGACTTCTATGCCAGGCATGATGATGAAGTATTATTCATTTATGATTGTTTGAATGATTCATCTCAAACATTAAACGTTCTATATATAGTGCTAGTCCTAATATGAAGTTTACAATGGAGTATGAAAATTAGTTTAAGTTTCATTTTCTCGACCTTGGTATCTGACGTGATACGGACAATAAAAAGATGTAAAGTACATCCACAGAAAACGAACCTAGAAGGCAAATTATATGAAGTTGAAAACGTTTTGCTCTAAAAGTAAGAAAAATTTATTGGTGAGAACATTGTTTGATCGTGGAAGAAAGCCTTGTTCATAAAAAAAGAACGTCAAAGGAGATAACAGTTACCCACAGTGAATTATCGACAAACATGAAAAATTTAGTATGGATAAAGTGAATTGCTACACTGAATGGCTAGAGAAAAAAAGTCTATCTTTCTACAGCTTGGTGTGAATTTGATAACAATGTTGTTAGTAGACTAAGATGATAATTGAACACCGTCCTGAAAAGAACATATGTGCATAAAAAACGCTCAGTTTTCTTTTTAAGACGATTGAAAGTGTACAAACTCCCTTTTTTCACGTTACCTCCTACTGTGTCTATCGATTTACAAGTACTAACCAATGCACTTATATTGGAATAACAGACAGAAAGTATATTGTCCGTAATTCTGAACATACACCACAAAACCTAAGAATAAAAGGTTCATAAGCATTAAACAGAGCGATTACACGCTATCTATTTGACACTGGGCATATTGTAGACAATCTGAAGGCGTTCGAAATGATTACTTTTGCAGAAGAAGCCTAACTTGCTACGTTTTCTTGAGGCAATCATCATCGAACGATTCAAATCAAATCTTGCACTATATTGGTGGTTAAGCTAACATAACAGAGTATACTATTTTAATAAGTCATGTGTTTTCCATTATTCCAGTTGACAAAGTAAACAGTTTGAAGTAAGAAAATGCTTTCTTTAGAAATAGAGCAGTAATTTTCTGCTTGTTTATTACTTTCTTAAATATTTCAAAAGTCCAATTTTCAATCCGTATGTATTTGCGTCTGAATTCTCTTTATCTTGAACTGTTATAGTTATCTACACTAGGAATGAAATTTATCGAGTTGGAAAATAAGATTCTTTATTCATCAGAAAACTTTACAACTGGGTAATGTCTGACCATAGAATCTTCAAATTATACGAAGAGAAAAAAAACTGGATTACTTATTTTATTTTAACAAGATTTTGAGAGGAATACGCTTGGTTAAAATTTATTTCTCTGTGCTACCCAAAGAAAAAAAAAGTGTTGATTTAATTCTCAACCCCCTTTAGACTTCACCTTAACTCTTGAGGTAGTAAAATGATTAAAACATCTTATCAGCATAGCAAATAAAATTTGTTTCTTTCCTTTCTAAAGCTATTTCAATTAGGAATACTCAAATAATCTTGAAAATCAATTTTTGCACATTCTTTCTCACTGTTTATATTGGCAGTAATTGTTTGTTTTTTCTTCACTTCTCAGTAGGAGAAGATTAATGATTCCAGATGAGATATCTCTTTTCGCGTGTAAAGTAGAATTAACGTCATTGATAAGAAATGAAGGTTAGAAGTAAAGTTCATAAGAAAGTAAGAATTTTTCTTTTAATTTTTCTCACGTATTCAAACTGATTAAAGTCAGTCAATATTTTGTCACTATTTTCTATGAACTTATACCTGTGTACAGTATTGAGTGTTCCTAACTCACACAATTTACTTTGAAGATTCTTAAGTATTAAACATATGTATCGACACTACCTTGTTTCTATGAGATTGTAGTATACATTGAATCCTTGAACTTTTTTTAAACTCGCTCACCATCTTTTTGGCACTTCTGCATCTTTTGAGTTTAACCCTGCTGGACACATCTGGTTCGCTCTCCTACTGTACTTTAATTCCGTGCACTCTCCAAGCCTACCGCCAATCAAGCCACCAGATAAGTTGTATAAACTCCTTATTTATCAAGTTTCCTATCTCATTTGTATAAAATATAACTCTGTCCAGACACACTTATCATATCAAGTCTTTTTACTCAGATTTCGTTCGTCAATGATTACACGTTAGGTAGAGTTCAGCTAAGGGCATAAAACGGTGAAGTTTTTGTAAGTGTTCATTATTGAGGTCCACCTTAAGTTAGTACTACTCTTACAAGCTAGTAGATATTTACTAGAAGGATTTTCATTTATATATTTTATTACAGCTTGATTCCACACAGTATTTTCGTACAAGTATGATATTTTCAGCATGTGATATCGGTAGCCCAAATTTAGCAGATCGACCATTGATATCAGGTGTGCATCGGCCTGGGATAGAACCTCAGACAGTATGCATGGTCTGCGAGCGCCCTAACAGTTGTGCCACCGATGCATGAATCTAATACATGCATATTTTTCGCATATTGAAATAGTACCATCAGTAATATGCAGTGAGTCAATATCTTCGAAGAAAAGGTTGACACCTAAGAGTCAATTCTTTTATATTTTTATATGTAAGATGATCAGATCATTAAATTACATTTCTACTTAATTTACTTTGTGAATAAATAATTATTGTTTTTCACCAAACTAGTTAATTTTTTTTAGTGTCAGTAGTTCAAGGGTAAAATGCTCTCCAGTCACATCTACCATCCGGGTTTGATCACTAGCTTGTACACACTGGAACTTCGCCTGGCGGGCAGTAAGCCGGATAAAATCTCAGGAGGTTGAGCTTAAAGCTAGCAAGGCTAGTGAAACTACATAGCTAAAGCTTATAACCTTATGGGTTACCCAGGGAGCAAAGAATGGAAAGATTTATGTATGTACGTAGAGTTACAAATTCCTATTATGTAACATGTTCTAATAGAGTTGAATGACGTTTATTACTAAGCTAGTGAAGCCACTTAAGCAAATTATCATATACGTAAGAGTAGAATATGGGTATTGTGATAAGATACGATTCCATATTAGATAAGTTTATGTGAAATGACACACAATGGATAGAATACTAATGAGTGGCTGACAACGTTTCGAACACAATCTATTGCTCGTAAGCAATGATCACATCTGTATATTCAAACGGCTTCTTAATCCAAATTATTTAGTTTCATACACTGAAAGTTTTTCTAACACAATTTTCCATACTTCCGGTATATAGATGTTGCGTCAAACTTGTTGCATGAATGTTATGTTGATTCTGTGAACAAAGATTCGATGATTAACCTGTCTTTCAACCTAAATATAATACCTTTTAATGTGTTTTCGTTATCGCAATCGGTTGTATGGATACACGCGAATATATTCATAGAAATGGTTTATGTTGCTGAATATGAGTTTGGAATTACATACAGTTAACTCTTCTTGTTATTAAGAATATTTCTGAAGTGTTGATTTGCAGGTATTTGATTAACTGTAGTTTCCCCCAAGCCGATATCATTTGGATAACTATTGGAAAACCAAGGAGTTCTAGAGAGCTGAGTTATTTAAGACTCTTCACAGTACGAGCTTCACTGTAGTTCGAACCCATATGCTTCCAGTAACAAGGTGAGCTGGTGACCCGAAAAACAGGGCAGGTTCAACATAAGGCTAGCTACCCTACCTCAGGAAGTCATTCCAGTGGCAATGAGTCAACCAAGAACATTTCGCCTACCAAATAGGTCGAAAAAACTGATAGTGGACTGGACAGACACTGTGGAGACCGCTGAGTGAAATCCAACACTTGGTAGACCTCTGAAAAGAACCCTATGGGGAGAATGCAAATTGTACGCTGGAGAGTGACTTGGAGGAGGTCGTGGGGAGAGGAGATGAGGGATTGTGGGAGATTGTGGAGCCAGCTTAAGAAGACTGCAGAGAACAGTATCAAATGGAGATGTTCTGTTCAACCTCCATTTCCCCTTCGGAATACAAGTGAATTAAAATAATATAATGGGATTTATAAATATTACTTCAAAGCACTAAAAATTAGACCTATGCAGAAAGGAATTTTATTTACTCAAAGTTTTACTTCATATTTATAATTGTTTAGAAGAATCTAGCATTCACCTGAAATAGTGACTTTGTTTCATGATAAAACAATTATTATTTTAGAATTTTGTGTTAATACTCTTTCTTATTTTCGCTTGCTGTTGTTTTGAATATTGATTTGTTATACTTTGGATTTACGTGATAGCTTTGTTTTGACAAAGATTTAATGTTAGGAAATTACATGTTTTACAGTACATATATATATATATATATATCCTTTCACAGCAGGATGTTTCCCTTAGTTACAATGTCATGTTTATTTATTATTTTAAATGATATTATAATAACACAGATTAACAATGGTCACGCTTCAAGTACAACAAATAATCATATTTTAAACAGATGTCAGCTTTAAATTTTAACATGTTTATATTCACAGGCAGATTTTAACATCGTTCAATATCAAATGAACAGATAAAACTTTAAATACATCATTTAACAAATCTCCACATTTCACCTCAGCATAAGTTGATATGATCGATTATCATACAAGTAGTTTAATGCTTTAGTTGAAAGACAGTAATCTAATGTGATCAAATGAAAAACACCTTGAATACATACCTGTTAATTGTGCCGATGTTAATAACACATACTAAACCTTAAAGTTCCCAAAGAAAATGTGCATTCTGTTTAGATTTTTGATAAATTTCAAATAAATAGATTAGCATGTCAATTTTACTTCACATCATTTGATGCTAAATGGTTGGAGGTGGTCAGTATACGGTCAGAAGGTCACCATAAGGTTTTCACTGGGCGTCCAATTATTTAAGAACTATTCCACCAAATCTTGATCACAGTTCATATGAGTCATAGACTTAAGTTACATGTTTGTTAGTAGTTATCGGTAGGGCGTAAATAATAATAGTGGAAAAGTTTATTTTAGACAATATGTGAACATATATTGCAGAAATTTTCAGCATCTTTATTCCCAAAATATTTCCTTCTCATACAGAATTTGCATGTAAAGCAATAATATGAAGAACATCATTTGATGTAGCGTTGCTGCATATGACGAGAGAACCAATACTGTATATTCTTTCTTCATTCCCCTCGAAAACTGTATAGCGTATATTAGGAAACTAATTAAATATGCGCGCGAGTTCATGTATTGGTCATTGGATATAATTTCACGATTGAAATAATAAGAATTGAAGAGTCTAAGCATTTAGAAGGATAGAAATATCTGCAACTTTGAAGGAACACATACTACTTCTACAGTGACTTAGGTTGTCCCGAGTATACACCGTTAAATAACCTTATAGCGTATATATGTATATGATGAGACACTGCTAAACTCTGATTGTTTACTGAATAATGGAATATCACTCAAAAACTAGCGATCTAGTCTTTCAAATACAATAGGTTTGCAAACAATAACATTTTAACACAAACCATTAAAAATTCATACTTGTGTATACACTATTATAAAATAATCTGGTGCTCACTAGCGACTGGGTCTATACACAAAGTTACTTTGAGTTCTATTGAAAAGTCGTGGCTATCAGCTTACACTAAGTCAGGTGTAGGTTTGTCTCGTAGTTGCGCTAGATATACTATGAATTGACAGAAGTTGGAATTCACAGAACATTGGATAAGGTCGCAGTGACTGAATGGTCTACAGGCTTGTCTTCTGATCTAACGTTCTTAGATTTAAACCCCATGGGTGCGACAAGCTGTACAGTCCCAAACTAGGAAAAATCAGCTGTCCAGTTCTCCCTGATTTCCACTGGTCCCCTAACTGATATCAACTTGTGATAAAATCTGTAACCAATCAAATCCCTGCAAATAAATACTTCCAAATATAATATTTTAGTTATACAGAACCTACTATTTAACATTTTAGTTCAGATAAACAGATTTTAAAATAAAGCGATTTCTATCCATTTACGGTTGGCTGCTGAAAATACATGTTTGAACTTCATATTTTTTACGCATCACTAATTTAACAAATGGTCTTCAATTTCCGTTGCTTTCTTTTTGGTAATGTTGTGTTATTATTGTTATTCTAGTGTTGCTTGGTGATTCATAACTAAATTTACTATTGCTATTGAATGAAACACCTCCCAGACCAATTTTTTCACTACGATGTACCTACTCATTCAAATATTTTAGTATTTTATAGTATTTCGTTTGTTAATATAGATATTTCCTTAGAATAGGAATAATTCTGTTCAATAAATATTTTGAAAAATGAAATAGAAGCTTATTCTACTCATTTTTTTTATATTAGTCAGGTAAGTAAATTGTTCTCCGCTTCTGAAATGAATGAACGTTAGAGAATTCAAGGTGAAATTAAGACTGAAAATGATGTCCATAGATTAATGTCGGAAATTCTTTGCAAGATGTTTTTATGCTCAGAAAGTGAATAAAGTGGACAGAAGAAAAATGGATAAAATAATAAATACAATAAATTAAAAAAAAATAAAACAACATAAGCTGTGAACACCTGAAATGCTTAAACGACGTCACACACTCTTACTGATGTCGCTACTTTGGTTGACTAAACTAATAGAATCAGACAAAGAAGCATTTCTAGACCTACATCCAGGTATTATTTGTTTGATAAAATGTGTAATTTCGACTTTTAACTATTGCATGTATCCACTTATTTATATCTACTATGACGTTAGTTTCATAAAACTTTCAGGTTGGTTGAGCATTCGCAATTCGCTGTCTACCAACGGATAAGAAAATTTTGAAAACACCGATAATTTTCGATCTGTTTACAAACTTAGGTGTTTAGGGGGTATACTACTGAGACAGAATTATAGAAGTAATATAATAGATGTGAGAAAAATGCTAAACGGACAAAGGTTATTTAGAGGGTGTCACGGATGTATTAAACATGATATTTAATTTCATAAAATCCATAATCTGCACTTGTGGTGACTAAAGCTCATGTCTGAATGCTGGAAACCACTCTTTGCCACCTTCTGTATAGCTAGTACGAACTTGCTTGGATTACTCAAAGTCACCAAATTCCCCGGCGATAGGAAAATGACAAATAAAATCTGTGATACTGTCCCTTATGGGTAAAATTTATTTTGATAAACCTACAAACTCACTCAGGGACAAGCTCTGTAGGTTGAAGGACCCAGTCGAACCAATTAAACAAAATAACATAATTTACAAAATACCTTGCAATGACTGTGAGTTAGGTCAACTACATAGATCAAACTAGCAGGTCGAGTGTAGTCAGATTGTCGAAACATAAGAATTTAGGTAAGGTAAGAATGGTTGATACAGAGATGATAAGTAATTTAGAAAAAAAGCTCAGCAATTGCAATGCATGCGCTAACACACAACCACACAATAGGGTGGGAGAGGGTGAAAATTCTAAAAAGTAATCTAGGTAGGTGGAGAGAGAGGTTGATTACTGAATCCTTGTTCATCGAGTCTACACCAAACACATGCAATAGGAATGATTCATCACTCATACCTGAAATATGGGAAATACTACTGCCAGTCAAATCAAGTGAAATTTAATGGAACTATATAAATGAAGTTCGGAAGTCGTGTGAATACCTTGATATGATTATGAGCAATAAATTGTGCTCGAAACGTCATCAGTAAACATTACTGTATAACACTGTGAGACTTTATCAATATAAATTTTACTCATAATGGAATTATACTCTATCACAGTGCACAAGTTTTATTCTTATATCTGTAATACTGCCCAACAATAATAACATGTCGAAACTGAAAATTACCTTAACAATGCTGTTAGGTAGCTATACAGAGCTAATAATTGCCCAGACACAAAATAAATACTCTACTACAACAAATTTAGTTAACCATAATCGACTGTAATAAGTACCTCTGAGTCAAGCAGAATATCCTCAACAAGGTGGGATCAAAACTCTGTTGTCAAAATTAACGCACCCACCATTTCCCGTAGACAGTTTAAGTTATTCTGACTTTGACGTCACTCAAACAAAATCACAGTCGTAAAACAACACCTTATCAAAATTTTCACCCAATCAAAAAGGGAAACATTAAGTTTAGAGATTAGAAGGTGACGAAAACAAGTAGTAAGGATTGAGTTAACAGATGGCATGCAAATGTCAGAGCGTTAAGGAAAGAGAGGAATAATAATTAAAAAGTTAGAGTCAGTAATTTAATTAGACCATTCAGTATAGATTTTCCAAATAATTATTCCCTTATAGTGTATAGCAAGCAATTAGTTGCTCAACAGCTAAGAGATGGGAGTCTCTGCGGGACAATTAAATGTAGGTATTGGATAACGAAACTACAAAAATCACGATTATATTTTATCACTATGAAGAAAAACACGTGTAATACTAAGTTTACTGCAGTTTTGTTTTCCATTCCTTGTTTTCCGAATGGAAGGAAGAGCTGTCAGCTTTGAAGCTTTAGTGGCGGTGGTGCTGTTTTCACAAAGTTTGCTGGGCTTACGCCCAAAGGTTTTCTCTTTCTCCAGGCTTACTATCATTTAGAAGACTAAGTAAACTTTAAGAATTCATTAGTAGGAAGTCGAATCCTGATCACATGCGTGGTTAATGGCATTCCGCAATTAAATTACAAGTACACTACAATGTTAACAGTTATTTATTCAGACAGGAAAGCAAAAGAAGCTCAGTAAAGATATCTTTTCAGTGACCTTATACTCAAAAGCAGCTGTACAATCCTATTTATACACATAAGTCTACATAGATATAAATATTATTTAATTCCACATGATAACGAAGGAGATCAAAGCTGATAGTAATTTTAATCTTCATACGAGAGTGTGAGGGTGTTAATATATAGTTTGCATGGGGCTTTCAAGCAAAATCACACAATATTAGTAAGTAGTCGCGTAGCCTGTAAAATAGTTTTTAATAAAAGTAGTTGTGAAAGGGATAAGCATGGAAACAAACTAAAATAATAGTTTTTATAACCGAAGATGAAGAAAAAATGAAGGGAAGTAAAGAACAAACAAACGAAAACTAAAGAGTCAAACCGAACTAGATCCATGATAAATATAGGGACTGAACTTATTTATTGACAGAAGGATAAAACTTGGACACTGGTAGAATATAACTCCATTAAGGATGAAATTTTATTTTGATAAAATCACACAATGTTATATAGTAATATTTAATGATGACGTTTCGAGCACAAATTATTGCTCATAATCATATCATATAACTTTCTTGCTTCATTTATATAAATGAGCAATAATTTGTGCCCGAAACGTCATCATTAAATATTACTGTATAACACTGTGTGATCTTATCAAAATGAAATTTTATCCATAATGGAGTTGAACTTGCTTCTTTTGAATATATATATTTCCGACTCTTCAATGCATATGGTGAGGGCTTCTGTAGTACAAAGAATTTGGAAACACAGTGCCTTTGATGACAAAATGTTCATTTATATAGCTTCTGAGTGACTTGGTGCCGCCTCTTTGCAGCCATGTTGAGTAATGTTCTTGGACATGTTTTGGGAAGATACGTTTGAGACGACTTACGTACCTAGCCCCATAGCAGCAAGTGTCCTTCACATCAGTTCGAATTAGTGGGCGATTAAAAATTATCACTCTTAGTATTGTTGCAGGAAAGAAATTCTTTAGGGAACTGAATATTCTCCACTTTAGGATATCTGCCGTTGGGTCTCTTCTGAAGTTCAAACTCCATAAATAATATTTTCTTTGGCACCCAATTGTATTCTTCACTTTTTTTTTACTTTGGGACACATTTTCTAATCCACGAAACTTTTCAGATATCCATTTTAAGCCAGAACATTTTTGAAAAATAAGAGTTCTTCTTCTAGAAATCAGTGCTACAAAATCTTCTGGTACGATGAGAAAGTGCAACAGTGAGAAATCTTTATCGAATCACGGGAATCTAACTATATAAGTTTGTCGGCTAGCCATTCCATGATGAGTTTTCTGTAGACAGATGTTTTCATAATCATCACCACCATTTCTCCTTGTTAATTCTATGTGCAGGAATGGAATGTTTTCTTTTTCTTTCTCATTCCATTTTGAATTTAAGATTCCATTTTCCAAACTGGCTATAAAACAGTCTGGCGAAAGCGAGCCGAAAGGAGAGTTCATGACATTTTCATCTTTCTGTCTGTAGATATTGTCGTTAAAGGTATTTATTTATTTTTTTGATTTCAGCTTGATTACTCAATGTATTTTTGGTACAAGTATGGAATTTTCAGCGTATGATATTGACAGGCCAAATTAAGCAGGCCGACCATTGATATCAGGTGTGCATCGGCCTGGGATAGAATCTCGGACAGTATGTATGGTCGGCGAGAGTCCTAACCACTGTGCCACTGACGCACACCTGAACTCCTCAAGCAGATTTAAGATACTAAGTCATGTACATATATATGCTTATGTACATATTATAAGTTTAAACTTGTTTTCTAAAGAGACAGTCAAGAAGACATAATTATATGTCTTTGTCTTAAAAGTATCTATGACTTATTATCAAATAAAACCATTAGTAAATGAAAGAACAAGTCACATATATTTCACTGTCAATTAGTCAAGTAAACTTTAATTGATGATTAAAGAATGAATGATATTAATTGAAATTGTTACCTTTTTGTTTTATAAATTTCAGATTAAAAGTCGTATATGCATGTATATACGTGTATATAATGGATTTCCTTTGTTAATAACATCCTGTTGTTTTCGTATGCATATTTTATTTTATTTTTTTTACTTTTAAGAACTTCATGTTTAATTCATGATTATCTTATCAATATGATTAAATCATGCACATTTCACATATATTTTTATAAAAAATTATATATCTTGTTCAAATTAACAAAGTAAGGAAGGAAGACATTATCTGAGAATGCATATATATTATTCTGTTGAAAACAATGTTATTCAGGTTAGATAACACTTGTAAGATATGTACAAAAAAAGTAATACAATTAAAAATAACAAACTATGCTGTTTCAAAAGTTTGATTTAGTCAAAGTCGAAAGAATAGTGTATTCAACTGGTCACTCTTCAGAAGGTAATAGAAGATGAAGGGAAAAACTTTCTGCAGTGCCTTCCCTGAATAAATTGGCTACTTGCTAAGTGCAAATGTACTAATTAGCTCATTATTTAAACAGGTTTATACTTCTACTTGCATAGAAAATGATAGTTTTTATGGTCAGTCAACAGTATTATGCCTAAGCTCGTTGGCGTATCTTAATTTGAAAACATACTGATTAGGCTAACATTACCTATTAAATAACAGTAATGCAGTTGGTAAGCGCTTGTCAACCATGCACTTAGTCCGAGATTCCATCTCTGGTCGGATTATTTCTAAAACTGACTCATGCTGTAGCAGTAGCCCTACTGAGGAACGATGGTCTTGCATGAGGCAAGTGACCCTACCTTGTAAAGAAAGACATTAATTATCACCGCTACTGAAACTACAAAGCTTCAGGCTGATGTCCTATGTTCCACTCGGAATGGTTGGAAAAAAGTGAAACAAATGAATGAAATGAATGAAGACATAGTATATTACTAGATTGTTTTTTTTCCTTCACGTTCCCCAGGGGAACAAAGGGCTTCAAGCTAGTGGCTTGAAGTTTCTGTAGCGGTGTTTATTATTCCTACAGGATGGGGTTGCTAGCCTCATGCCTAACCTTTCCTCTTTACCAGGGTTATTTCTGGCTTAGCGAGGTAAAAGAGTGCGTCGGTGGCCGGAGATCGAACCCCGAACCATGTGCATGGTCGGCGAACGTCCTGACAGCTGTACCACCGACGCGTGCTATTACTATGTAGTATGCATAACGTTTTGATATCAAGTCTTCCTAGCCATTTAGTACACGTTTATAAAATCTCGTATTTGTGTGTCGACGAAATTACTGTTCACAGTGGTGAATAGTTATTGACTGGAATAAAGACGCTGAGGCAGATCTGTCTATCCAGATCCGACCTAAGTATGAACAAATTTTGAACTTTGAATTCCTAATTTAAATATGAATTGTAAAATAAGTAGCACAATGGGAAGGTAAATAACTAGTGAAGGTAAGACAATAAGAAAAAAATATCAGGAAGACAAAATGCTATTTTTAAGTGATAGGAAACTTTTGCATTCAAGTGGTAGTTACACCTTCTATGTGAAGTAAATGAGTCGGTAGCAGAGTGGTAGGATCGTTGATTGACCATACAGATGTTCTGAGGTTCGATTCCCGGTCAGCTCACGTCTTATTCCAGCTAAGCCTGTAGTAAATCGGGTAGAAAGGGAATAATAGGCACGAGGCTAGGAACTCCACCCCTTGAAAAGAAAAACGCTTCTATTAAGACTTTAAAACTGAAGCTTGAAGCCCTATGTTAAATTTGGAGTGCGAAGGAATAAAAGGAATAAACAATAATATAATATTACGGAAGTGAAGTATTTCAGATGGTAGGTAGCTTTACGTCCAGGTGAACAACACCACGGAAATAGTGACTTCCATTAGAAGAAGTCAATTACAAGTATAATGGGATCATCTCCACCTGTCAGTCAAGTGAAAGTTATTGTTTTTACATCTTGTTGGTCTATTAACGCCTATATTTTCAAGTTAGTTTTCTAAAAGGCCTAATAGAGGTTGTAAACAAAACCACTCAAAACTTTTAATTAGTTACCCGAAAGCACTGGTACACACGAAATCAAATTAGGTACTCTGAAAGTCAAAAAGTTTCAGTAATAATTTTTGTTATGTGAGCGGTTCACAACTGTGTTGCAGACTACGATATTTCATGTTACTTCTAGCTCAGAATTCTAATACTAGGTATGATAAAGAACAAATTGCAAAAGATGATATGAATATATTAGTTTCTCTCTTGATAACACCATGCTTATTTTAAATAATCTACTATAATCAATCCTGTAACTAGTCGAATCCCTGGGAAGTCACACTTGATAACTAATTTCAGGTTTCCTATACAGGCAACTATCTAGAGTTTTGGTGAGAATATTTAACCAGCAGGGTCCACCAACTCATTGAGTAAAACAATTAAACAATTATGAGATTGGCTGGCAGTTGCACTGCATTTGCTATGAATTGGTAAAAGTTAAAAATTCATGGACCACTGTTAGGGTTCCAGTGGCTGAATGATCTATGAGCTCTCTTTGTGACTGGATGGTGTTGTGTTCAAGTTCTTGTGGGTGTGTAAACTCTTGAAAAGTTTCAAACTAGGCCAAAGCAGCTGTCCAATACTCCCTTTTTTTCCAATGGTTTTGATGTCAACTCGTGATCACACTTGTAACCAATCAAGCCCCTACAAAATAACACTTGAATGTTCTACTGAAATTGGTATCCAGGTTAGATTTCCATATGAATTCGATACCCTTATAGTATCGAAAACTTTGTTATTGAGATGTAAAGTACTTTTCATTTCCACTGTCAGATAATATACCTTCAACATACAAAAAAATGTAGAATGTCTAGTAAATTTACAAAACATAAAATATTTTAGTGAAACAAGATTTTAAGTGACTTCAGTCATTCACAGAATATTTATAATTTACGGTCAACTAGCTCAAAGTCAGCACCTAGTGACATTTTGCATCAAGTCTTGTTGTACCGCCTATGAGTTGTACCAATACCCACCTTTTTGAACCAATTTTATTTTGGCAATTCTGTTACTGCATTAGTTTATCATTATTGATACTTTTATTATCATTGTTTTCATAAACGTTACTATTATTTATTGTCTAACAAGTTTGTATTGTACCATTTCTCATGTAGTGTGTTGATTTATGTACAAACATATATTTATATATATAATCTATAATTATGTATAATTGTACATAAATACATAACTGAAACGGAGTAGTAGATATTCGCTTTGGTCTTATGATTTCGAAACATATGTATCCGTTTTTTAATATTGATATTCTCATTGAAATGCCACAGTCAATATACATGTTTTGTTACTGAACTGATATAATTTAATGTTAAACTAGTTGTTATATAGCCTTGCTTTGGTTTTTTTTCTTATGCAGCATAAGAGGCAAGTAAATCCCCTTTTTTGTGACATGGGAACAACGACTCAGATCTCAAATGATGTAAAATTAATTATAACCCGGACTCAGTCATCTCCATCTAAGAGAAAACTTGGCGCTTGATTTTAAAAGTAATAGTAAGACTTTTCCCAACCCTTAGGATTAACAGTTATCTGTGAATAAGCTAAATAGTGTAGCATGTTGAGTCAAATCGATGTCTACTTCGTAGAATTTCAAATATAGTTACAATTACCACTTTGTTGACACTGCACTCAACTTAAAAGGTGTCTTAGGTCAAGTTAAACTTAAAGCACGATTAACTACTAATGGAGTGTGACCGCACCGATGACCTTGAAACGCTCACTGAGGAAGTTAGTGAAACCTGGCAAATAATGCTTTCATCATCAGTAAAATATGCTTATCGAAGCGTTATGCTATTAAATGAGATATCTTGCAAGTTTCAGCTTAGGTTTAGGAAAGATTAAGTTATAGTTTAAACCTTGGACAAGTTAGGGTTAGATTAACTTAATAAAGGCGACATCAGGGTTGATTAGAGTTAGGTTACAGTTAGTTGTTATAACTCCGTTGCCAATTTTTATGACTGAAGTGAATTGAATAAATCCGTCTCTACTTTGCTATGTCTGCGCCTGTTAATTTATTACTATAACGGTGATCAACTTGACTAGCAAGCTAATACGTATATTTGTCCGTTGTACCTTCCAATTCACTGAGTCACGAAAATATAAAAAGATAAAGGCTCGCCTGTGACTGTAAGATATTGTATTATACTATACTTTGTAGTTTAAGTAACAACACATGATATTTATACATTTTCTTTACCATAATAAAGTTGGCTAACAACCATGAGAATGGATTGATCTTATTTGCTAGAAATGTCTATTCTCATTGGTTGGTGATCCGACAAAGACCAAGGTGAGACAAAAGACAATGAATTGATCTCACATACTAAATCCCAATACACGTGAGAAATGATACATTAACATAGTAACTCCATCACAAGATAAATCACATGCTTCATGAGAAAAGATGATATACTATTTTATGCTGGGCCCATTCATTAGTTTAATGCTATTTTCAAGTTAGGGTTAGGTTCAGAAAAGATCAGGGTTATTGTCAGGGTCATAGTGTGACTTTATCAAAATAAATTTTACCCACAATGGAATAATACTCTGTTGATACTCCAACTTAAAACTGAGAGCTACTTTTATCACATGGGAGAGGAAGGTAGCCTCTGTAACACTTTTCTACAGTTTTTATGCACAAAAATGCCTCCTTCACGTGATGGGTGCGTCCGAGGTCATTTTCAGGTTGGTAGTTAGTGGTGCTTAAAGTTTAACTTTGTCATGTCTTAAACATATAATATTTTACTAATGAAGGCACCTAGGGAAGATAATTAGATTTAACAGAATACGGTGAATTAAATGATGTTTAGGCAGTTGACTTAAACTGCTAAGAATCAAACTAATTTGATGGGATCACAGATTTTGAATTCTCTAACAAACATAATTGTGGGGAAGGAATGCGCTATATACATTATATGCTTCAACATACGCAGCCACTATGAAACACAGGAATATTATGAAATTACTTTAAAAGTAACTCTTCTACCTCTAGATTACTACAGATCCATATTCGCCTAAAAACTGTATACTACTGATTGATTCAGATGAGTAGTTCTTTACTAGACATATCAACCAGTAGTTGTTGCCAGCCAGATGGAGGTAATCTGAACACCGGATAGCTATTTAAATCGTTTGAAGCCGAGCTTATAAGCGGTGCGCTCGGTTGGTTCAAGGCGGGATTCGAACTCACGCCGATATCGTGGACCAGAACTCCCAGAAGATCACTCATGAGTCTGACGCCTTAGACCACTGAGCTATCCCAACCTGTTTTACTCAGCTCAGAGAGCGAAATCAGTTCAAGGTAAACATGCCGAGATATTGAATGTTTCGCTTATTTTCTTAATGCCAGTATCTATGTTACGCACGAAATGTATCTATTCAAAGAAAAGTAAGATATGCTCTCCTTAAGGATTGCACATGCGATATGAAGACAAAAGGATACGTCATAAGATAGTAGACACAGCTATGAAAATCCTAATGAGTGGTTCTAAATGATTTCCAAGTTTACAAATTATACTTTGCTGTGCGTTTCATGAACTGAATCTATTTATCTATAATACTGAAAGAATGATTAAAAAGACAAATTATACGCATAATGGTTGGGAAAATATATTGCTTGTTTTATGGCTTTGGAACCAGATAATTTATACATTTTTACCCATTATTATTTTGAAAATGACGTCGTATATTGACATATGTGTTGTATTTCAAAAGTAAATAGGTATATATTTGTATAATACAAAAAGTATTTCACACAGAACGAGTACATTTCAGTGTATTCTCGATTCGACTGTATAAAAGAGGTGAAGGTAGTAAGCGACAGGTGCATGATTTCACCGTCAACAAATGTCGCACTTGTTGAGACATATACAAATACTTGGATGAAAACAATTCAAAAATTCAAATACGGACGCCCAGGTTAGGATAACGTCTACATAAATGTACTCTGAGCGTCCAAATTACATTCAGTCCTATTATTTTTATATAACAAGATGGCATAGCTACAGAATCACTATTAGATCCGGGGAGTGCAGATATTTTCATGACATGTTTAGAAAATCGGTACAAAAGTTGTGTTATGATGTTTTTATTATTTTATTTTAGACTTTCTTTTTCGTAATCAATTATTAGGAACTTAAAGGACCATATTATAATTAAAGTTTATAATGTGAGCATGATTCTGATTATCACAGAAATGCCTTGTATATTGATAAATATATATCAACTTTCAGAATAAGAACTAAGATAAAATATAATTTATTATCTAACTACATAAGGTATGCTTAAGTTTTACATAATATGAGTTAGATTTGGGCGGGTAAGCCTACTGTCGACTAGGAAAGTGAGTGAGATTCAGTTATGCGTTCACTACAAATCCAACCTGGACAAGATGCGCATGGGACGAGCATTCTACCGCCAAACCACCGTTACACACTTCTCAAAACATTTTAAAATGAACATTTTTTTGAGAAATAACATTTCAAACAAATTTATAAATCTCTGTTCTTTAACGTACTTTAGGCAATCTAATATGCAAAAAATGAGAACAGTGAGAAAAGTACGGAAGTAAAATACTGTCTAATGCCGGATGAGTAAATGCGCATAAGTTACAAGATTTCATTATGACCTGACATCAGTTAAAGAACGATTGAAAAACTAGCTGGGAGTACTGAACAGGTTTTGCCTTCTAGTTTGGGACTCTTCATCTGTACGCACCCACTGCAGAGGTTAGAACCTGGGACCTTCTGGTTACAAGACTAGCGAGCTCGTAGATCATTAGGTCACTGGGACCCGACCCAATGGCAGGCGCATGAATCCCAACTTCCGCCAATTCACAACATAGCGTGGCTACTAGTGAATGTCTTCGGCGAGTATTTGTCCTCATACCCGACCTGCTGTGCCCTACTGATCACGAATTCCCACTAGAAGTTGGAATTCATGGGCTGGGTCCTAGTGGCTTAATGGTCTACGAGCTAGCTCGCCTTGTAACCAGAAGGTCCTGGGTAGGAACCCTGGCGGTGTGCGTACTACCGAAGAGTGAAACAGCTGTTAGTACTCCCTTCAGGTTTTCCAATGGTTCTCTAACCGACGTTAGCTCATGATGAAATCCTGTAACCAATCAATCAAATCCCTACAAACCAGTACTTGAAAAACACAGATAACTTAACAAAAGAATATTTGTTACCAGAAGAGTTCTGAAAAAGAACTGTAGCGCTTACACTATATACAAATATATCTTGTACTAAGAGCGTAAAAATCATTTCATCATAATCCTGTGGGCAGTTATTCGGGAAATGAGTGGTATTTATGAAAAGAGATAACAGTTTAACGACTGAATGATCACATACAAGGAGTTTAAATGCTTAGTATCTGTGCTGTATGCTATCATTCGTACAAATCAAAGAATCATTATTGTATAATAGTTCTCCTATGCAATGTATCATCAAAATTACACACAATTTTATCCTGCAGCGTTCAAATTTATTTATTTCTGTGAATACAGTTCTTGGCCAACTATTACATTAGTACTGACACTGTAACTTTCATTATGTAGTAGGTAGGCACGCTGCATGTGAAGGGAAATGTTCCCAGTTTTATGTAACCTACACTTACTCCTAAATTTCTGTAGATAAAAGACAATCAACATCTTGTTTCACTGGAATAGTGAACCATCTTATCAGCCATTTTTTTTGGCAGATGGAGATATTCAACCCCCCGCTTTTGTATCTGTTGATTTGCAGCGACTTTTCCAGGTTAGCCATCGGCTGTACAGGTATTGCAAGGGAAAGTAGATTTCCTGTTTTGTTTTCACTAAATTCACTGTATATTTTATCATTTGAAATATTCACTAATTGACTGTAGGACAAATTTCATTTCGTCTGAAAAAAAATTGACATATGTCATACAGAAATAAATTTGCCTTCCTGTACCTCAATTACAGTACCAATGCAAAATAAAATGAAAGTGATTATATCATGAAAAATAGTCTCAAGTTAATCAATCTATTATAAGAGTTGGCTTGATAAATAATAAATCCTGGATAAATCACAGAATCTTCGAGAGGCAGGAGTGGTGGAAACGAGACTGTATTCTAAACTGACTTGATCGATAATGTGTTTTATTGAATCATAAGTCCTTGCCCTCAAAAAATAATCCTGCCGGAAATTTACGAGTTTTTAAGAAGTCAGAAATTCTAATTTTTTCTTCAAATAATGCTTTCAGTATTACAGTCTCCTATTTCTTTGCCTTCATTCCTTACATTTCCAGTGGAACATGGTACTTCAGGCTTTTTTCTCCCGACTTTGCAATAGAGATGTCGTTCTCCGCATGCGGGAGTGGAAGCTGCGAGCTTCACACGCATTCTTCCCTCTTCCCGGGCTTACTACAAGCTAACAAACTAGGCGAGAGTTGATAACGTATCGGCTAAAAATCGAACCGTGAAATATACGCGTTGTTGGAGAACGCGCTGGCAACGAACCACTAGCGCATACTTCGTTTACTTAAACACTTCGGAATTAGTAGATATATATGATAACCATAAGACCATATAAAACATGGATAGCTATCTCGAGGTATTTAGCGGCTGATTTAAAAAATTCGCTCGCACTTTCGGAAAACATGATTAAGTAAAGCTAGTATAGTTTAGAGAAACAACAATCCACTGTCAACTTTCAGCAGTAAAACCTTTAACTGATAAATGAAATCATATAGTAAATAAAAATAAAAATGAAATCGAACAAATTCAGTGACAAAATATTCAGTAAGGTAATGTGAATGAGACCCGGAAGAAGTAAAGTGAATTGGCAGCCAGAAGCACAGTGCAAAATGAGAAGAAGTTGAAAAAAGGTAACATTTGCATGCTTATCTATGTCTTCTTTCTTGACTGAGAGATAGAAATTGAAAAATGAAGTGCATGTAATGCTGCAAGGCTTCAACTCAACTGAAAGCTCAACTTCACAATTTGCAAAAACTTTGTTTCAGATGTTCATAAAGAACTCAGTGTGAAACCTGACTTTGCATATGTTATAATCTTTAGAGCATTATTTTTAATATATAAACAGAATGTATGCTGTTAGCGAAAAAGCCTTTTCACACCTTGAGTATTCGGTTAGGTATTTGGGTCCCTGTATATTCGCCTACTGAACGAAATTGTTCAGTCAGATAGAACAGACCATACAAAACGCAAAGCATTCTGATGTTCCAATAACTTTTGTTTTAACCAGCGAATGGTCGTCCAAAAGCGAGCGATAGTTGCTACTTTCACAAACTAATTTGAATTAAGGTACTTTAGCATGTAAGCTACAACTTCAATGAGATTATTTTGAATACAAACAACTCCTGGAATACTACAAGGTCACTGCATGTAGAAATAGTTCTTTCCTCTTGGTTGCAAAGAAGCGTTCTGTTATTAATTTGCATATCTACAATATATTAATGTTTCTAATAGGTACAGCTAAAGTGTATTCGTTGGTGACACAGTGGTTAGCATGCTCGCCGACCATGCACATGGTCCGGGGTTCGATCTCCGGCCGACGCACCCCTTTGCCTCAATAAGTTAGTTGTAGAACTGGCAAAGAGGGAATGTTGGGCTTGACAGTAGCAACCCCATCCTGTAAAATGATTACCGCTGCTACAGAAACTTCAAGCCTCTAGCTTCAAGCCCTATGTTCCACTGGGAACGTGAAGGAAATAAAAAAACAGCTAAAATAATCTTTCCAAGAGTATCTGAAGACCTTTAGAAAAATGTGATTTGTTTCTAGTTTAAAATGCCTTATTGCAACTAAATTTAATTCATTTTAGTCACTTAGTGCTTTGTTTGCGTCGATGGTTCAGAGGTACAGTGCCTGTCAACTACACGGAATGTTGAGTATTGATTATCTGCCAACCTACTCCAAAACTTTACCTAGCTGTTGAAAGCTTGAAAAGAGGCAAAACTGTGCGTGAGGCCAGCAATCCTATCCTGTAAAAATAAACCACATGTACTAAACCTTAGTCTGACACCTAAAACACGAAGAAATTATTGAAAAAAAACACTTGGTGCTTGCTAGATGAAATTCGACTATCTATCCTATTTATTACATGAAGATGTGTTTTGCAGAACAAATGCAAACGCCAAATGTTTCTCCTTTATCGAACATTTTAAAATCAGAATATTATGTTTAAAAGATGAAAATTTATTGTATGTGAAGACACTTTGAAATGCCAGAATTTATATAAAACAATTAAAATTCACAAAAATTAGATTCTTCAAAATATATCTATATATAATAATTCCTAACGACTGTTTTCATAAACATTCTGAGTGTTTTATTTACTTCAGTGAATAAATGCTTTGCACAGATTTATTTGTGGAAATAGTTACTATTCTCATGTGCTTTTGAAACAAACACTGCATAGATAACTTCTTTGCAATAGAAATTGTTTCTTCCCGTGTTTTTGTTTTCATCAGCAAGGAAACCATGAATAACAGCATTAAATTTAAATCTATATCGAAGTGGAATTTGATCTACTTAAGACTGATCAACATCTGGTGCAAACTGGCTGCAAAGCTGATATTGAGTAGTCCTTCTCTGTCAGCTTTTGGGTGCTAAAAAATTGCCAAAAGTATCCAGCTACCGCATACCCCAAACATCAGAGGCTGTAGCGATTTGCCTGAGACAACCTGTGTTCTGTGTGAAGAAGAAGCAAGTCTAGTCACTACGACTGCCTTGGCCGCCCTTTAGTGGAGACTATAAATTCATGAATTTGTGTTATTATCTTTCCTAATTTCCTAATATTCAGTGTACTCATATGATGATACTATTGAACTGTAATCCATTGATATTATTATTGATTAGATGTTACTTTTTTATTTTTGACTACAGCTTGATTCCACACCGTACTTTTTTGGTACATATATGGAATTTTCACGATATGATATCGCTAGCCCGAATTTCGTAGGCCAACTATAGATATTGGGTGTGCGTCGGCAGGGGATCAAACCCCGGAGCATGTGCATGGTCGGAGAGAGTTCTAACCAATGTGCCACCAACGCACATAACATATAACTGTAGAACCTGGTGATGAAGTTATCGCAAAGGAATACTCTTTGTTCAGTAACCATTCTTTTGAACACTGAAAATCCTACAGGCACTAACTATTCGTCTTTATCACCTTCATACACTCATAGGTAGGTGTTTGACTTTCAAGAATGTTATCGAAGCTTCATCTCGTATGCATAGATACATTCTTCATCCATCCGAAGTAAAAAATATCTTTTAAAAAGCTTTTAACATATTCTTGAACATAACAGCTATTATCTTAACAGAAAATAATACTACGGAAATGCTCATTTTATTATTGAATAGTAGAGAATAAATGAAGATAGATTCAAGCATTGGAAAGTGGTTCAAGATATATATATATATATATATATATATATATATATACTCATATAATAGAACACGCAAGGAAGTCTATAAATGGTTGTATCATTGTGAATATCAGTATTTTTTTATTACCAAGAACTGAGAATCGAAAACAGTACAGAATACGGGAAAACTCTCATGCCTTATCTGCGTGTCGAATAAAATATTTTACAGAAAGAAAAAAAACAGACACTTAAACTTAATTAAATCAAACAAACTACTAACATGATAATTGTCAGTTTAAGAAAAATCGTGACTAATAAATCGATTCAGTCACACAAACGCTGTTGACAGAAGTTGATAAAAATGAGTCCAAAATTTGTTTATTGAGTGGATTAGCAGTTTGCCACTTTATTCAAAGATTGGTGTTATACTATCAAATATGGGAAATACTCGAAATCTATAGCTGATTTTGGGTATTAAGGAGGCTAAAATCACAGTTGTTTTTAAACTCTTTCCAGTTATGTTTAAATGATTTGTTTGAAATTAGCATCATCATAATTTATCAGCATTATACTGTTACTATTCCCCTAGGTTCTGAGTGAGATCCAGGGCTTCAGCAGCATTCTGTCGTTTCACTCTGTTATCTGCTGTTCTTTTTTTTAAAATGGCTGCGCGATTGCCCATGTGCTATCATTCCCTCCTCACACAATCTCTCCTTAGTGTCACCTTAGGATGTTCAACTCATTGTTTTCCATTCCGGTTCCATTGGACAGTTTGCGTGGTGCTTGATGTCACTCAGCGGTCTACTAGGCGTATGTCGAATCTGTCAACATTTCCTCCGGTATACTTGTTAGGCGAAAAATTTTTGGTTGGTCCTCTACTAGATTTCCTCGT
Source organism: Trichobilharzia regenti (assembly GCA_944472135.2). Classification (NCBI taxonomy): domain Eukaryota; kingdom Metazoa; phylum Platyhelminthes; class Trematoda; order Strigeidida; family Schistosomatidae; genus Trichobilharzia; species Trichobilharzia regenti. The sequence continues at coordinate 135,417,077 of OX235262.1, forward strand.
TACATATTCTTTCTGGCTGACAGTCTGTCTGTTTTCGACATAGAACTTTGCACATATGTGCCCCAGTTCAAGTCGCCACACTCCCTCCTTGTAGCACACAAAGCAAGAGAAGAAAGTAGAAGAAATGTGTAATAGAGACAGTAAACGGAGGTGTGAGACAAAGGAATAGTAATAATAAAGAACAATATAGTTTCATTGGAAATCATAAGTTACAAGGAGTGGATGGATATGCACTAGCCATTGAGAACGATTTTGAGCCATATCTCCGGTTGCTTCCAGCCATTGGTTTTTACCGTCCCGAGGACCCCAACCAGGAAGTCTACACCTTCCTACGTGTCTTAAACTAACTGTTGTAGATTTCATTGACTGGTGACATGTTTTGGTTTGTCCGCCGCTAGCTCTTTTCCAGCCTGACGCTATGGACTGATAGTCTGATCTTCATTGTGGAGTGAAGGCAGCTGTTGGTAAAAGTTTACACCAGTTTCCCAAAAATTCAGCTGGCGATGCATAAGAAGAGTCTCTGAACCATGGAAAAAACACTTATTTAGACATAAGTGTCGTATATTAGCCGCATACTTTATTTATACTTTGAGTTTAATCCTAAAACAAGACTATATGAATGTTTCGCAGAAAAAACAACTATTTGAAGCAAACAGTCAGATCATTGCTTGTTTTTACTTATACCTGGTACACGTAAATATTCTGTAACATATTTTCATTACTGTAATTTATAGTTCATCGGCAAACGTCGACTTCAATCAAATATTCTTATTTTTCTATATTTTTATTTGCATAAATCAAGTGCTGGTGAAATTTCTATGTAACTATTTAGAAAAGAATCGAACATTTTAGTAAAACAACCACATTTTTACAGTATGTAAATTGTGTTACTTGGTTTTTGGGAAAAATCGGTGCCTAATCAAGTTCAATTAATTGGGCTACCTATAAAATCAGCCGATTGGGTTGTAAACTTGGCCTTGCAACAAATTAGTTGACTTTAAATCAGTTTTGATGGCTAGTTGAAAAAATAGTTCAGAAACTATAATTACCATGTAGAATGAACATAAAAGAAGGTTTATTGTAATTGATTTATCACAAATGATATTGAAAAAGATTTAACAATAAATAGTATCTCATTAGGATCTAAAAGCAGTTAGTTGCCGATGAAATAGAGCGTCGGCTGTACTATTTCGTGGATTGAGAGAAATGGAAGTTGCAAGATATTCAATATTTGAACAAGGATCTGTGAAATGCTAAATTGTTTCATTGATTAACACTGTGAAGGATTGAACAACTAAATTCCTTTCGAACTATGTAAAAGTGGTGGTTTATACAGAATAATGTGGTACCACCACTTATTTCATCGGTTCCTTGTCAACTGCGTACAGCCTGAAATTGTTTTCTAAAGAATGGATACTGAACAAAGAGTACTCGTTTCGATAACCTCTTCTTCATCAGGCTCTACAGTTATAAACACATTATAGTGAATGAATGAATTAGTCTTATGAACAACATTAATCTTGTTTAAATAACATCAAATCAGTAATATTGATAGATTACAGCTCAATGTCAGAAAAATTAGGAAAGGTAATATTACAAATTCATGAATTTATAATCTCTACTGAAGGCTGGCCAGGGCAGTAGTAGGGGCTGGACTTGCTTCTTTTGAACACAGAGCACTGTTTGTTTGATTCGAATTGCAATAGCCTCTGCTGTTTGGAGCATGCGGTGCTTCGATAATTTTGGCAATTTATTAGGCACACAGTAGATGTTAGATATGGATTCTTCAACGCTGGCATTGTGGCCGGTGTGCATCAGATGGTTCAATATCAAACTGTTAATGGTTTTCACTACACGCTTACTTAGCCATGCTGAGAGATGTTCTCGAGAACGAAAAATCAAGTTCCTAGAGAAACGGCCAATATAACTCGCTCCACAAGTGCAGTTGAATTGGTAGATACAATTTGAAGTGGCTAGTCTAGTCTAGGTACTTCATCTTTCAATGGGAGCCCATCACCAACCCGTCCACTTGCTTGTAAAGCGTGGTGACATTCAGCTTATTTTATGTTGGCGCTATTGAGCAGTAATCTATTAATATTATTGATTCGATGTAATTTAAACAACATTAATGTTGTTCATAAGACTAATTCATTCATTCACTATAATGTGTTTATAACTGTAGAGCCTGATGAAGAAGAGGTTATCGAAACGAGTACTCTTTGTTCAGTATCCATTCTTTTGAAAATTTTAAGGGGCATTTTTAATCAGTTAAGAATGTTTTATTAAGTTTTAAGAAACGTTTTTAATGTACTAGTAAGTATGACATGATGCCACTTAATAAGACTCCTCAAAAAGAATAATAAACAATGTTCGGAAACTATGCTTAAAGAATAATGTGGTGAGTTCTGCTCAAATCATAAAGTCGAAAGATAGTCATAACTACATGACAACATAAGTGCAAGAGGTTAAGGGAAATATTACGAAATTAAATTTAACGGAGTATAAAGACAAAAAGTTGTTAGGGTAGGGAATAGCTGGTAACTCCTTCTCTCTGAACACATAAATCGGGTTTCTGTGACCGGGTTGTGTTTCACACATTATCGATTTGTGATTAATAGTGCTCTAAAAGTATTGAATTCTATATATTTAGTATTACAAAGTCGCACTATGAAATGTTAGAATTTTACTAATTTTTTCCGGTAGTTATGACAATTCCTCGACTGATAGCACTATTTGAATCAGCTTGAGTTTACAAGGCATATGGATTGGAGGATTATGATGAACATCAACGTTTTAATTGCTGTTTTATAAATTAAAGCAAATTAATCGAACATACTATCGAAAAATCGACCACTGAATTCACCAAAAGATAATCCTAACTTTTGGTTACTATGCGTTGATATAGCGTGTGGGGTTTTTGATAAATACCAAAGTTTGATTCATATTGATGATAAGTTATTCTACCCAGTGAATAAGTGATTTTGATGACTATCAGACACTTTTATTTAAAAAAAAACTCATATTAACATTAGTATAGTATATATGCGTGAAAACGCTAAAGCTCTACACCAGCGCTGCTAGGTGAATTATTTATTTTTGTATATATATATATACACGGCATGCACATTATTATTTTATTAAACTAATTAGTTGACTGTAGATATTCACTAACCAGCGTGATTGCCATTGTTTCCCTCAACTTGATCCCCTCCCCTCTTTCCTCTTTTTTTAGGCCTATTTTATTATTCTTGAAAACAAAACAGAACCAACATATTTGTTGGTGGGATTTTTCTCTATTAAGCAAAACAAATGTGTTGATATTATCGCTAACACACTGTTGCTTATTACATGCAGTTTCTTTTTTTATTTCACATCAGATTGCGAGATTTTATCTTTGTTTTTATAATTTTTTTTCATTTTTTAGAAGAATTTTGAAAACAAAACTCAGATGAGGTTTTTAACGTTTTCCACAAAAAAAGAAAGAAAACATTTTCTTATTCATTTGTGTAAATAACGAAATAATTAGAGTGAACAGCATAACCTCACCTGCAATAGTTAAAAAAACTAAGTATGAACAGCCTAAGAATTTAACTGGTGGATGGTGATTGCCAGTGGAATCCAGGATAACCCACATTTCGTCCTATTTGGGACTTGTCATCTGGATGCGCTTGCATCTTCCAATGAGTGCTGATGTTCCCACTGAGGCTCAAACATGTCAACCTGAGACCGAGCACTTCGGTCCAATAAATGGAAGGGGTAATCTAAAATTCAATTAAATATGCCTAAGAATTTGTCAATATTTAGAGAAACAACGACCCTCAGTGGTTTATATATATTCTACCATTTTAGCGTTCAGTTGACGTAATCCAACTTAATTTGTATATTGATAGAACTGATAACTGCAAAGAATTTTGTGCATTTGAGAGCGAGAGCGTACGGCAATATAATATTAATTAATTTGAAGAAATGTTCGAAGCGACTGTCCATTTTTATTCCACTATTATTATTATTCCTTTGGGTTCATAGTGGATAACAAGCTTCAACAACACATCTCAATATCATTTTGTTCTCTACACCTGGCTCCTCTACTATCCATAAGCTTTCATCTCCTCCTCACCCAATCTTTTTCATTTCACCCTCGGATACCCAACTCGTCACTTCTCGTTTGGGTTTCCACATGAGAAGGAATTTCAGACGTGTGATGCCATTAAGCATGTGTCCGATCTATCCAAAGTTCCTTCTACATATCTTTTGGGCAATAGGTTGGTTGGTTGGTTGGTTTATTTCCATAGCTCCTTATTGCTAACCTCCTCAGCATGGTGAGAAGGCAGCCGTTGACGAATGTCAACAAACTGTCATAAATGCTTTTTATGACACATAAGACATGTCTCTCAATCGCATAGAAGTACTGAATTGATATTAGCGTTACAAATTCTCATGTTGTTCCTTGTGCACAAGGAAGTAGTTGTCCATAATGATTCCTGAGTTATGCAGGCCCATCTTGCCTTTTTGCTTCTACTCTCGTTGATGTTGACTGATGTTTATTGTTGTCATCAGTCAGGTAACTTCATCACCTCTGTCTTAGCTATGTCCCCTTGAAGCTCTGTTCTTGTTGCTTCTTCTGACAACTTGTTGGTTTTCGCCTTTGGAGTTTCGAGTTTGTGTGACATTAAATTTAAATCTTCCGCAAAGTCCAGATATTTGAGTATCTTCTTTCTCCTCATGGTCTGTTAAGCAATACACTCCATCACAGTAAGGAATATCATTGGTGATAATAAGCAGCCTTATCTTACCACTGTTTCCACTTCAGAGGCAATGCTCAGTTTTCCGTTGTGAATCTCTTGATACGTGGCATCAATATATAGCTGTTAATTTTACTCGGTCACCATTATCGATTGTAACCACTTGACTATTTCTCATGTACATAAAGATTAATTTGTCAATTATTTGTAAATTTTGAACGGCTGATAACTAAAATGAAAGCGAGAAGCGAACCTTTGTCGTCCAACACTTCCAGAATATTATTCACTTAAGACAAATCAAGGGGATATTGAGTATATACTTGACGTCTTCATCTTGCCTACATTTTCGTTGATAAAACCAGCTTAGAGTCATCTTATCTGATTGCCAACTCCACTTGGAAAATTTATTTACCAAGATTGACCATAATCGTTTGAATGAATACAGCAGTGAGACACGTTTGCTTATCATCACTGATAATATTCCTAATTGTGATGGACAGGAGCATGTGGAAGACTGCGGGAAGACAGGAATACGTTGGACCGATAAAGAGACACTAGAAAATCTGGACATCGTGGATGATTCATATCTATTGACATACAAACCCGAAGATTTACAGGACAAAACCAACAGTCTGCAGAAGAAGAATTAAAGACAGGACTTCAAATAAACCCAGAGAAGACAGAGATGATGAAGACAGCCAATAACCAACAATAACACAAGAAGCATCAATAATTATCAACGGAAGAAATCTGAAGGACGGCTCTTCCTTCACTTAGCTAAGCAGAATCATTTCAACTACTGGCGTCAGATATGACGATGTCAAAACCAGGACTGGAAAAGCAAGATGCATTTTCATCACTTTGAAACCAGTGTGAAAATCTACCGTAGTAAACACCAGTGTTAAGTCGATTCTTCTGTATGGGTCAGAAGTTTGGTGAGTCAAGAAAAACATTTCCAACAGACTAGTGTAGACTTTTATCCACGTCTGTCTGAAGATCCAATGGCAGGTTACAAAGAATCAGCAACAGAGAACTATGGAAGGGAACTAATTATTAACATAATACTCAACAAGTATCCCGAAGAAAAGGTAGATGAATCAGATACGCGCACCAGGCAGACTATCAGGTGGAACGAAGAGTTGGGCGTCCGAGGTAGACATGTAAGAGTTCATGTAAAGAGATAAGAGTTTACAGAAAATTGTGGGGCCAACTATAAAGAGTTCAGAGAAGAGAATAAAGTGGAGATGTTCTGTTGAAGACCAAGGCTTATATCGGAATCCGAGGGAATAGTAATAATAAGCGTGATTATTTTTGGGGTACTTAAGCAATTTAGTTTTTGATTTCTCGTTGAAACTAAATAATCCAAAATGTTATCCAATATTTCCCAATTTCAACTAACTTTTGTGACTGTTCTATGCCAAATGGATTTGCTAATTGACCATAGTGAAATTTTGGAAAAATAATTTCCTGATAGACTAACAAGTAAAAATAATGCATACAATTCTAAAACGACTGTTCAAAATATGGTCAACAGTAATCAGTTCGGCTAACAGACAAATTTATTTTCTGAAGCTTTAAGGCTTTCACTTGAAAACTTTAGGAATTCATAAAAATTCACGATTCCAAATGCTACATATTCCCGCCTTTTGGGGGAATTTCAAGTAAAATTAATCAGAAATATCTATGTCATTGTCACAGTCCGGGATAATTTGCTTCGTCAGCTGTTGCCAGTGAAAGAATAATACTATTTATTCGGAAACAGTGAAAAACCACCGGTTCCTTGAAAGTGAAATCGGCAGGATCATGTGTTGTTATGAAAAAACATCAGAATTATTTCTTAGCAATGCTTTTAAGGAAAAAGACTTGATGTGAGTTTATATTCTAGGATTTTTTTTCCCTCATCATAATGTAGAGATGAGATTGTAATTAACTACTGAATTGAATTCCATGTGATTATAGAATCAAGCACACGAATGATTTGAAAGATATTGGCGTCAGACATTTAGTTTAATTCAAAAACAGGAATTTAAGTGGAGGCTGTGTGAAAACGGCGACAGTTCAAATGAACATGCAGTAACCTATATGCTTTACACCATTCTGTAACTAAACAGAAATAAAAGTATATCTAGTGAAGTGTCTTAGTTTCAGTAATATGGATGAAACTATTGAGTACGATCGTTAGGATGGCAGCAAAATGACCTTACATTCAAGGTTAACCTATGCCAACTGTAGCCAGTAGTCTAAACGTTTTAAACTTCAGAATATACATTCGAGCTTCCAGATAATGGTTTATTGAATTTCTAGGCTGAGTATTGAAAGATGACATTTATATTAAACAGGCATTTCAGTACGAATAAAATGAAACAACCGCAGTCTAGATTTTAGCAGTTTCTCAGTCTACAGAGGCATTTAAGGATAAGGATTTTCATTTTTAGCATCATCTATGAATAAAGAAGAGAAAGTGTATCGATGTATTTTTTTCTAGGTGGCACAATAATAAAATGATCATGCGCCTACCTTTTTGTATGCTTTACTTCAATATTATCCTTTTGCTGATTAAACTCAAGTCTATAGAGGTGCTCACATTTCTTCGACCACAGCTGTTGAATCATATTGTTTAAGTGTAAACAAGATAAATAAATAAACACTAAGAGACGAGCTATGTAGGCCAAAAGACCCAGTGGACCCAATTAAACAAAATAATATAATTTACAAAATGCCTTGCAATGACTGTGAGTTAAGTCAACTACATAGGTCAAACTAGTAAATCATGAGTAGTAAGATTATCAGAGCTTAAAAATTTAGCTAAGGTTAGAATGATTGATCCCACAACGGTAAGTAATTTAGAAGAAAGCTCAGAGATTGCACTTCATGCATTAATACACAACCATACAATAGGTTGGGAGAGGGTTAACATTCTGAAAAAGCAATCTAGGTAGGTGGAGAGAGTTGATTACTGAATCCTTGTTCATCGAGCCTACACCCAACACATGCAAGAGAAGTGAATCAACGCAAATGCCAGAGGTATGCAAGATATTATCACCAACAGTCAAATCACAGAATAATAAATAATGTTAAAATGTATTCAAACTACATCATAACATTCTAACAAGTTAATTATTTTCACTGTAAAAGAACATCTTATTTTCCATCTGACTGTGTTTAATTGATAACAATAATAGTATTTATGAATGTACCTTATCTTATATTGATTTTTTTCAAATGTCTAATCATCAATTTCTACTCATTTATATAAACGAAACAAGAAAGTTGTGTGAGTACCTTGATATAATCATGAGCAATAATTTGTGCTCGAAACGTCATCAGTTAATATTACTGTATAACACTGTGTGATTTATCAAAATAAAATCTTTTCTATAATGGAGTTATCTATACTCAGCCACAGTGTTCAACTTTTATACTTATATCCGTAAACAAAATAACTAACAACGTCGACTATATGTTAACAAGTAGTGGCATCCAGATGCACTTTATAAGAGTGGTAACCAGAAATGAAACTTGATATGCACGTTTCTATTTGTTCTTCATGAGTCGGTGGCACAGTGGTTAGGACTCTCACCGACCATGCACATGGTCCGAGGTTCGATCCCCTGCCGACGCACACCTGATATCTATGGTAGGCCTACAAAATTCAGGCTACCGATATCCATGCTGAAAATTCCATACTTGTACCAAAAATACGGTGTGGAATCAAGCTGAAATCAAAAAAAAATTTTTTTAATAAATAAAAATTAGGTGAATTCTTTGTCATCCTGGTAAAATGCATCATAGGACCCTAAATTACGGCTTCATGACAATAAGTACCTCACTATTTGTCTATGCTTCCTGTTTTCTAAAGATAGCTATACAAGTTTTGTTAATGCTTACAAATGGACTCATCGTTGAAAGTAGTATAGTAAAAGTTCTCGCAACTGGTAATAAATATTAGCAATGAGAATAATTACGAAAACTAGTGAAAAGTATTATTTTTCTTTGATGACAACTTCACAACATAAAAACATAACTTTTTGTTCATCTAAAAAGTATTCCATGTCATGAAATTGCTTTCTGAAAAGCTGGATTTTCATTATTTCTTTGAATCTTGTTTATTTACAACGCTTGGTTAGAATCTTATTTATCTGGTGTTGTAAAGAAAATTAAAAAATTAATGAGTCAAAAGTGTTTGACATATTCATGTAGATTTAGGCAAGATTCCCGCAAGAATATGCTGTCTGAACTGTATTAAAAGAAATTTATTGTTTAGTTACTGCTCACAGAGTTAACTCAAAAGATTCGCAAGAAAGAATTCACAAATCCAGATAATTTACAGTTGGCAAGAAATCGATTTACCTTTATCAACAACCGTCTTCGCTCTATACTGAAGATCAGATGGCCGGCCCGGAAAGAGTCACCAACAAGAAACTATGGACACTAACAAACAAAACAAGAACCAATCGCCAACCAACAATTATGCAGGAGAAAGTGGAGATGGATTGAACACACTCACTGAGGAGGCCACTAGGTGATATCGCGCGCGTGTCAGGCCATTGCTCGAGTGGAACCTGGCCAAAAGGGAAGCGGAGAGTGAGACGCCCAAAGGCGACATGGAGAAGATCGTGTGAAGAGGAGTTGAAAGAGTATGGACTAACATGGATGCAGGTGAAAAGTACAGCAGAAGGAAGACAGAAGCAAGTGGAGACGTGCAGGTGAAGCCCTATGTTCCACTACGAACCCGAGGGAACAATAATAATAATAAGAAATCGATTTTTATTCAATTTGACTTCAAAGTTATTGACACTATGATATTTAGTAATAATTAATAATTACAGAACTGATCATGACGTAACACACAGGAAAGCTTGTCTGTCCACCCAGAATATCCTGCTCGGCTGCACAGCCAAAAATAGACGTGCACCCCACATTGATTACTGCCACCTGTGTATATCAGTCCACGTGTAACTGCGACAAAAGTTACATTGGGAGAACAGGAAGAAGGGTCTATGTCGGATTCTTTTTAAGTGTATTAAAGCCCCTTCGACTAAAGAGACTGAAGAGTTGAAACTCATCATTTTGTTCTGACCACCTCCTAGCCCACCATTTTTCACTTGACTTTCATATTAGAATTAATTTTCGATTCTTTGAATTCTGATCGCTGTATTACATCATCTTTTCATGTGATTGAAACTTAATTTTGATTTTCCAGTCTTGTGAGTTCTAATTACTGTAGTTATTATTGACGTATAAGAAAAAGATTTGTTCTTATGAAATATGTATGTGTACTGACGACTTTAGATAATCTTATCACCTACGTTTTAAATAACCATGATCTTTTTATAACAGTCCCTACTGGAGAACAAAATGTACGCAGTTGATGAGAACCGATGAAATATGTTGAATCCACATAATTCTACACTATGGTCTATTATTTCTCTGTTAAAATTTGTAACGAAAAATTCATGAGTAAATCTACTAATTTACCATCTCATTTAGGTAGCTGATTGGTAAAATGCTCACCAGCTACTCCTCACATGGTCAGGATTCGACTGCTGGCAGAGGCACTTTTAAACCTTGCTACATAGTTGGTAATAATCCCATTAAAGAAGGAGGTGGGGCGTAAGACTAGCAACGTCATTCCGAGAAAAAAACAACCCCACCACCACTCAAACTTCAAAGCTCAAGCTTGAAACCCTAAGTTAACTATCAGTGGCTTTTTATTTAGATTATTGCCGTACTTAAAAAAGACTGTTAGGTTTCGATGTCTCGCAGAATCGCTTAACAGTCCTGTCTGTAATAAAGATGTTTCCAGTAGTGTTTAAAAATGAATAAAGAACCTTTCAGTTCTGCTGCAAAAGCACCATTGTTCATGAATCCTAATCATATTTTATTGCAGAGATCATACCGAGATCAGAACCGAGTATTTTCATTTTATTTGAATACTAATGTATGCGTTAATCTACATCACTAATCACTAAATTAATGAAAGGCTAATTATTCAATAAATTATTCAATTTATGAAAATTTCAAGACAATTCCTTCTTTTATAATTCATTGAGAAGAGAATAATTCACAGAGATATCTAACAATTTGTGTTTTTTTTAAACCAACACTTAATGAGAAAGAATATTAAAATCACAAATGTATGAAGTGTTAAATAACTATAATGGATATTTATATTTATGTGATAAATATTTGCTGAGTGGTATGCAAAGTTAATTTTAAGCGCAAATTTTACGTTCAGTAAATGATTATGCATTTAAGCTATGCCTAGAAAAAGAATAAAAGTGTCTGTCTTCTATATTACCATTTTCAATGCAGTGACTGAAGCCAAACCTTAATGTCACACCTGAATGTTATACCATGGATTGATATCAGTTGGAGAACTACTGAAAATAAGGGAGTATTCGAAGACTGTTTTATTTAAGTTTTGGCTTCGTCGTCAGTTCGTGTCCACCGGGATACGAACGCCTGAACTCGTAGACCATTCAGCCACTGGAACGCAATTCAGTGGCCCGTGAATTTCGAGCTCTACTATTTCATGATTTAAGCACGACCACTAGCCAATATCATCAGCAAGTATTTGTCCTCGCGCCCTCCATGATGAACCCCACTAGTCATGACTTTTCTTTACAACTCCAGACAATTCCGTCCTGTAGCTAGTCATTAGTGATCATTACACCAATTAACAAGAGTTATTACGAGTTGATCACGGATTGATATCAGTTAGAGAACCATTGGTAACCAGGGAGTACTGGACAGCTGCTGTTTCATCCTAGTTTGGGAATCATCGGTAGTACGCACCCACCGCCAGGCTCCGAACCCAAGACCTTCAGGTTACAAGGCCAGCTCGTATAAAATTCAGCCACTGGGACACGATTCAATGGCTCATGAATTCTGACTAGAGACATTAATTTCATATACTGTGAAAAATAAATATATGATTTTCAATGAAATTCATTTTCATTTGCTTGGAATTTTTATATTGTCAACATCTTCAGACATTTTTTCATCTGTATTGACCATATACGTATGTGTTGACAAAAAAACAAGCGTAAGATTTCATGTATTTTTTGTCACGAAATTTCAAAGAAAATTTCAGTCTAAATTTGTAGATAAACACTGATGAACAGTGATTTTCTTTTAAAAATTAAACTTTTCAAATTCAGGAGAAAAGAAATAAGTTCAAGTGACAGTATGTTACATTTTTTTCATGCAGCTAATTGATTTGGTTACAAGTCTGACTCCAGGTTGGTATCAGTTAGCAAACCATTAAAAAACCTTGAAGTAGAGGGCAGCTGCTTTCTCCTAGTTTGGGATTCTTCAGCAACACGCACCCACCCGGGTCCGAACACAGGACCTTCTGGTTACAAGGCGAGTGCCTAGACCTCCCAGCCACTGAAACCTGGTTTAATGGCCCATAAGTTCCTAATTCCATCAGTTCACGATATGCATATTGTAACCGAAAACCTAATGATTGAATTGTCATAAAATTTAAGCAATTTAATGTTAAGAAAATGCTTCATGAAAATGCTAGAAAACTGAAGAGTTTTATGAACATTCCTGAAGTAGGAATTCATACGCTATCGGATTACATCCCAGTGGCTAACTGGTCAACAAGCTAACCTATAACCTGAAGAACATAAGTTCAATTTCCTCTGTGTTCATAGATCCGTGCTAATGAGGAGTCCCAAAGCTGGACGAAACGGCAGTTCAGTGATCTCTGGTTCTCAATGATCCCACTACTTCATGTTGATGCGTGATAAACTCTACAAGTGATCAATTCTTTAGTTCAAAAAATGCATTGTAAACAGGTGGATAACAAAATTGGTGTATAGAGTCTCGTCATTTAATTTATTAGGAGTAACGGAAATTTTAAAATCCCAATACTGTATTCAGTTAAACAGTTATGTGCCATGTAGAATACTCAATTAAGTTTTGCACTCTTAAGTGTATCACGCTTGATTCTTTTCGCTCCGTAACGAATTCCTAAGACAATTTTTCACTAAGATTCTCAGTGATAATACATTTCTGTTGGTAATCACTTAGTACAATAACCAAAGGAAACGAAGTGAAATAATGTAACGTCGTTTTGGATGAGGTTTAGGTAAGTTGTGGTTAAACTAGAAAGAGAGAGATCCCAAACCCTAAAATTTTAAGCCTAGTAATAATACCTCTTAACCTCGTCAGATACTAGCTTGCTAGGCTACTAGCTTACTAGTTTTCTAGCCGGTCCCAAGCCCGGGTAAAGAGGGAGGGTTGGGGCGTGGTGCTAGCAACTCCACCCCTGTAAAACAACCAAATCGCTACAGAAACTTCAACGAATAAATATATTAAAAATTCTAAAAACATAAGCAATAGCCTTACTTTTCGCTGGAATCGGGGAAGTGAAATGACGCAGGCTGGTGAAAGCCTTCGGGAAGCCAGTCAGCCGATGTGCCTTCTTTCGATGAAAGCAAAAGTAAGGATGGGTACCTGGAATGTTCGTACAATGTACGAAACTGGAAAGGCTGCCCAGATAGCCGCTGAAATGAGAAGGTACAGAATAGAAGTGTTGGGAATCTGCGAAAGCAGATGGAACGGAACTGGAAGGTGCCAACTACCTACTGGAGAGACAGTAATCTTTCCGGCCACCCAGAGGACAACCATGAGCACACCGAGGGAGTGGCCATCATGATGTCACCAACAGCAACCAAAGCTCTCATGCAGTGGGAACCAATCTCCTCCAGGATAATGACAGCCAGGTTCAACTCAAAAGGAAGGAAAGTTACAGTCATTCAATGCTATGCGCCTACAAACGTCTCAGAACAAGAGAAGAAGGAGGCGTTCTACAGACAACTACAAGCAATAATGGACAACGTCCCAAATGGCGATATCAAAATCCTGATGGGCGACATGAATGCGAAGCTGGGAGGAGACAACACAGGAAGAGAACTCACCATGGGTCGTGAGGCCCTCGGCGAAATGAACGACAATGGTGAACTCTTCTCAGACTTCTGCGCCTTCAATGATTTGGTGATTGGTGGTAGTGTGTTCAAACACAAGGATATACACAAGACGACATGGATTTCACCAGATGGAAACACCAAGAACCAAATAGACTTCATCTCAATTTCAAGAAAGTGGAGACGGAGCCTACTGGACACAAGGTCAAGGAGAGGAGCAGATGTGGGTTCAGACCACTATCTAGTACAAGGGACTTTCAAGGTGAAACTAAAAGCCTCGAGGATAGCTGGGGATAGGCCACAATGCAAGTTCAACACTCAATTACTGAAGGACACAACCACAAAAGACACTTCACTGCAACTGTCAGAGCAAAGCAGGAAACACTACGCGACATCACTGAAGAATCATGCGTGGAAGAACATTGGAAGTCTCTGAAGGCGATTCTCAACGAAACGTGTTCAACGGTTCTAGGAAGAAAGAAGAGACAAGACAAGGAATGGCTCTCAACGGACACTTGGAAATTAATAGAAGAGAGGAGAATGGTGAAAGAGAAAATGATTCAATGCAAGGACGGACAGGAGAAGGAGACGCTGAGCTCAACTTACAAAGCACTGGACAAAGAAGTGAAGAAGAGTGCTAGGAAGGACAAAAGACGATTCTACGACAACCGCCACTGAAGCTGAGAAGGCAGCAGGCAAAAGGGACCTGAGGACACTATATCAGATAACCAAATCTCTATCCGGGAAGAGACCAACACAAGCGAAACCTATAAAAGACAGCCAAGGGAACCCAATTACCAAGGAAGAAAAACAGATTAAACAATGGGCGGATCACTTCAAAGGACTCTTGAACCGACCATCACCTGCAACCCGTCCAGAAATACCAACAACAGCGCGCACACAACTGCAAGTTGACACCAATCCTCCAACGAGAGCTGAAGTCTTGAACGCAATCAAGCTTCTGAAAGCTGGAAAAGCAGCCGGACCAGATGGAATACCCCCTGAAGCACTGAAAGCGGACCCAGAGACGACAGCAGACATGCTGACTCCATTATTGCAAAAGGTCTGGAAGGAGGGAAAGGTGCCTACTGACTGGAGGAAAGGTTACCTCGTGAAACTACCAAAGAAGGGCGACTTAGGCCTCACTCTGCAAGAACTGGCGAGGAATCATGCTCCTATCGACGCCAAGTAAAATCCTGAGTCGCATCATCCTGGAGAGATTAAAGGACGCACTGGAGACAGAACTCCGACCAGAACAAGCTGGATTCAGGAAAGGCAAATCATGTACTGACCAAATTGCAACTCTACGCATCATCATCACAGAACAAAGCATGGAATGGCAATCAAACCTCTACCTCAACTTTATAGACTTTGAGAAGGCCTTCGACAGCGTTGACCGTGAAGTAATTTGGAAATTACTCGAGTACTATGGCGTACCCCAAATATTCATCAACCTTATTCAACAGCTGTACGACAACGGCACATGTCAAGTGATCCACAACGGAAAACTCAGCGAGGCGTTTGGAGTAAACACAGGAGTCAGACAAGGGTGCTTACTATCACCAATGATATTCCTAATTGTGGTGGACTGACTGGATTATGCGTCAGACAGTGGGAAACGAGAAGACAGGAATATCCTGGACCGACGTGAAGAACCTAGAAGACCTGGATTTCGCCGTGGATGATTTATGTTTGATGTCACACACAATCGAAGACTTACAAGCGAAAACCGACAAACTGGTCGAAGAAGCAGTCAGCGAAGACAGGACTCCAGGTAAACATAGACAAGACGGAGGTTATGAAAATAACCAACCAACAACAGCAACAACATCCAACGTCAATCACCATCAACGGGAGGGATTTGAAAGAGGTTACTTCATTCACTTATCTAGGGAGCATTGTCTCAACTACAGGCGGTCGGAACGGACGAGGATGTCAAATCGAGCGAGAATCGGAAGGCGAGCGAGAAACACATTCATCAACCTGAAATCAATCTGGAAATCTTCGTCACTCAGCCAGCATCAACAACAAAATTCGTCGGATTTTCAATACAAACGTCAAGTCAGTCAGTTCTTCTATACGGATCAGAAACTTGGCGGGTCGGTCACAAAGAATATTTCCAACAGCCTGTTGCAGACCTTTATCAACAACAACTGTCTTCGCTGGATCTATACTGAAGATCAGATGGCCGGGCCGGAAAGAATCACCAACAAGGAACTATGGGAACAAACAAAGCAAGAACCAATCGCCAACCAACAATTATGCAGGAGAAAGTGGAGATGGATCGGACACTCGCTGAGGAGACCGCTGGGTGACATCGCGCGTCAAGCCCTCGAGTGGAACCCGAAAGGGAAGCGGCGTGTGGGACGTCCAAGGGTGACATGGAGGAGATCGTGTGAAGAGGAGTTGAAAGAGTATAGACTAACATGGATGCAGGCGAAAAGTACAGCAGAAGACAGAAGCGAATGGAGACGCGCAGTTGAAGCCGTATGTTCCACTAGGAACCCAAGGGAGTAATAATAATAATAATTATACCTCTTACACATATGACATATGAATATATCTAATGTAACCTTAAAGACGACTGTTTTTCACTTGTACTGCTATTGCTTAAATTAGTGGTATTACATCTGGCATACTACTGACATCTACATGAGTAGATCACAAGTGAACAACGCTCAGCTAGTACTTGTTTGACTTTTCGGTTATTTTAATTCAGATGTAAATTTTCAATCTGATATTAACGAGAATCGAAATTAAATAATGTTGCGATACTATTCTGATATATGGATAGAATTCATCAAATTGAATGTTTTTACTTTCCAGAAAGCTGTGTAATGTTCCTAGAAATATTCTGGGGATAAGAAAGACTTCTACTGCTGATAACTTGATTGTACAATTTGTGCAAGCCATTGGTTGTTCAACTAAGATAATTCCTCCTATTAATTAACCTGATCTTATTCTTAAACAGAGCGTCGGTGACATAGCGGTAGAATGCTTGCCGATCACGAATGTGGTTCGGGTTTTGATCCCCGGATGACGCACTCCTTTACCTCGCTGAGTCAGTAATAAGACTGGTAAAGAGAGAAGGTTGAGCATGAGACTAGCAATCCCATCCCGTAAAAGTAAAAACACCCCTGCTACCGAAACTTCAAGCCTCTAGCTTGGAGCCCTGTTCCACTGGGAAAGTACAAGAACAGAAAAAAATATCATCAACAACAGTACCTTTGTTATTTCTGTCTTAAAAGTGATTTCTAAGGGGTAACGGGTTTCAGAGTTGTTCTTCCATTTGCCGACTAAATGTGCTGAAATTTGTTTTATTATTGAGGATATGCTTATATGTATTTATCTCTAAATTATGTAAACCACTATTTTGTGAAACTTAGAAACGAATATATCTTCAAAGTAGTAAAATTCTGGGATGGTTAATTTCCATCTGATAATGAAGGGAAAATATTTCACAGTCCCTGGTTTTTCTCAAACAGTTGAACATAAAAATTAATTTGAATTTGATAGGTTGCTTAGGATATCATTTTGTTAAAATAACTGTCATAACCGACTAGTGATATCCGCTATACTTTTATACATTTTATTTAGTCTTTCACGGTGACCGAATAAGGGACGTTTCGCATTCTATGCACTTCCAATAATTCAAAAGTTTGTATTAATAGTTTCTTACTGTCGACTAGAACAAAGGCCCGTGAAGAAGATTTCAGCTTAATAATGTTGGTTTCAGTAACTATAAAAGCTGAAAAAATGACAGAATATATTCAGAAAGACTAAAAAAGATCCACAACCCTTGTAAAAACAAAGAAAACGAGTTACAGCATAAAGAAATCTTTGAGGTCAGTGGTTTTTTGAACTTCAGTTTAAGCAGCTACGCCTAGATAGTGCTACTTTATCTAAATATTACCGACTTCTGCAGTGAAAGTCTTATCACACTATCAAAAATCGTCAAGGAGAAACAGCAACAAAATTGTATTTCAGACGAACAGCTACTACTGACATCTGATTTATTATACGTAAAGTGTTGTTGCATGTGCCATTATATTTTTGTGCTTGCAAATATTTCAGAGTAGATAACAGCTTACTTCATGAGACAAAGAAAATGACTCACCGTTGAGTTACATTTGATAAGCATATCGGATGCAGAAGTTTTAAAATTACTTTAGTTGACTCTATTTTGAAGCATATATGCAAAAGGCGTGTAAAACTGTAATTATTATAATAATAATAAATTGCAAGGAGAACATGCAGTGAAATGAAAAATATTCATAAAATGGAAATTTGCACCACCTTTTCACTCTCTGAGAAGTCTTCTTCTAGTACTCATAAGGTGTATTCAAGCCTTAAGGGTTAATCGCTGTATATGTAATCAATATCTTAAGGGAGTAGAATTAAGGGTCAAATGAACTCAAGAATATATCGTTGTAATCACCCAAATCCAAGTATTTCGGTGTGAATACAAGAAACAATCGGTGTATTCTTCTGTATAGGTTGCAAAACTTCCACACATGGTCAAAATTTATATTTCTACAGTATTAAAATTCTAACCAGAAGGTCCTGGGTTCGAACCCTCGTGATGGGTGCGTGCTTCTGAAGAGTCCCAAACTAGGAAGAAACAGCTGTCCAGTACTCCCAGGTTTTCCAATGGTTCTCTAACCAATGTCAGCTCATGATGAAATCCTGTAATAGTAACTTCTACCAGATGTATAAAACTACCTCAACAATAATATTGTCCTATAGCCATGAATTTCAAAAATTTCTCTGGTACAAAATACATGCTGTACAATAAAATTAATCAGACGCATTTGTAATAAAATACTCAAGAAGAATCAAGGGTTATCCTATCAAGATGAGATAAGAATTGTGTTTGGAAGGACTTAGCAGGACAAAACAAATTTTCTGTTGACAGCCAAGGTCAAACAGTCACCTGAACTCCACGACCTTGAATTCATTCAAACAAATACATTATGACAACAACCTACCATCATGCAACAGCTAAAAACAATGACAATAATCAAAAAGATATACAAATGTTAGAACGCGGAAAAAGGTGTCAATTACAAGATTAGTTGAAATATTCAAAAAAAAAAAGGTTCAGTAATGTAAACAGATTGTTTGTGAAGGGATATTTAGATCAACAGTCCTGCTAAAATCATACTCCCATGCACTAAGTATGGTCTGAATGCCAATAGCTTTTTAAACTAAATGACGTTATTTTAAAGTAAGACTGCATTGTCACTATTATTGTTGTTTGAATTAATGTTTGAGTACTTTAAGAAAACACTTTTAAGTTTTTTTTAACCTCAACTCATAAATGGACTGATATTGAGATATTTACAGTGGAGATCAAAGAGGTTATTGAAGGTAATACTTTTTTTCTAAATAATCTTAGTAATTATTGAACATTTAACACCCATTAATCATCAATTTTTTTGTTTAATGTTTCAGATACAACAAAGCACAGATAAAAAGGATAAATGTCAAACACGAATAGCCGACTTGCTTGTATCTCTTTCTATATTTTGGAATACTCTGTATAGTATATTTGATTAATTAAGTAATATTACGTGGGCGGAAGGATTTTATGTGTATACACAGAAAAAAAAACTGTCATAAGCTTTACCAATTAAAGTGGAACAGTGGTGTAAATTATTGATGAATATCCTTAATATTATCAGGTGAATAAAAGGGTATAAAATAACATTTTATAGTAGAATGATAAAGTATGTTTACCCATTAATAGCATCATAGGTATTCTTTTTATTATTGTTATTATCATCATCATGTCTATAAAGGTCTTCGCATAACGCTAACGTCTTATGTTAGGAAGGTATTGTTCCTTCCTTTGTAATTTATGCTATTATAAATGTGTGAATGGATGATACAGTATTTCTAGCATTGAAGTTAAGAGAATACACCTTCTAATTATTCATTGAATGACGTCAATAAAGAAATGAATCCCTAATAGATATATGGATATATACATCCATACTTGACTAATCAATACTGTTTTATGCTGAAATTAATTCATATTTCAAAAAGGCATTAAAGCAGTTTTTGCCAGTTGTTGTTTTTTCTCTTTTGTATTATTTGTCACTTCAAGAGAGACACACAGGGAGAGAGGTAGGGAGAAAGAGACAGCTTGGGGAGAATGAAAACAGGACTCGTTGATTTCTAGAAGCAGTCTCCAGTTCATTGAACTGAAGAAAAATTAAATCACTCTTAATTATTCATTGGAACAGAAACATGGCAAAACATTAAAGCTGTAGGTATATACTGGGTTTTATCTTTTGAATTTCTCTTTTTTTAAAGTCCGGTTAATTCTCTTACTTCTTCGCATAGTTTTGATATATTTTTTTCCTTAGCCTCTCGATATAGTCTGTATTCATAAGATCGGCAACAGTGAAGAATAGACACCAACTTCAGACGACGTTGAAACAGCCAATCAGATTCTTCCGGGTGAAAAGTGGTACTTAATTTACCGAAAAGTGTATCTACGATATATTTATGCAATAAAAATGAATCACATAGGGTATACATCTCTAATATGCTTCAAAAACTAGTCCCAGTTTCTCATAGAAGTGGTTACAAACATATCAAACCAATATATTCTCTATTTCTCCAGCTGCAGTAGATACTGGGTGAGCTTTGATTTCGAGTCTAAAGTGTCTTGAAAATCCCCAGTCATGTACGACTTACCAACCTATACAGAGTTCCTCATATAAAGTGGTTACATCTGAATGCATAACCACCAATATTCCGGCAATACTTTTTCAGAATCATTATCCCTTCGCATGTGCATGTTTTATTCCTCCTTATCAACACATTTTCCACAGAGAAGTCAAAAAACTAAAACTAGGAGACATTTTCAAGGAGGATTATGACTAGCTGAGCTGCCTGATTAGTCAAATCAAGGTCACTTGACTTTAGTGTCTATTGTTTACTCTTGCCATAAGATCTTGTGTACCATCTTAAATATATTAGCATCACCAACGATAAGTGTAAAAATATTTATGATCCTATCTTGATTTTGTCTCTTCTAAAACCCATTATTGACGGATAATATGAGTTATTAAAGTTGTTCAGATGGATCAGTGCAATATTAAAGTTGTCGACAAAAAACACTATCATTAAATACGTGTTCAAAGTGAACGATAGGTAGGGTTTTTCGCATATAAAACTAGGTGTATCTGTCTAACAGTATATGTATTCGTTTAGAAACATTTAATGGCCATAAAACATCTGTCTGAAATAATCTTTCAAAATATAGAGTTACTTAGAACTAAAGGTTTGATTAGGAGATGACGTCAGTTAGAGAACCATTGGAAAACCAGGGATTACCAGACAGTTGCTTCGTTACAGTTCGGGACCCACCAGAAGCAAGCGCTCACTGTCTCTCGAACCCAGGACTTTAAGGTCATAGGGGAAGCTCGTAGACCACTCAGCTCCCAGACCCTGATCGAATGACACATAAGACTTGGTCGACCCTGCTTGTTTCTTCTCACTGGAACTCAAGGTAACTTCTTGCATAGAGCCCATCGTCAGAGAACCTAAGGTTACTCACACTCAGATTAATATAAGCATAATAAGTAAAATACCTTTTGTCCTGTTTGTTGTTACCTACATACACTGCCAATTACAGCCGATAGAAATAAGAATAGCAGATACATTCTAGTAACTAGCATTTCATAAGCTGCAGAAAATTATGAAACATTACTGAAAATACTTACTCTGTGCGCAGAATTAAAATAGTGCCAATAATAATAACTAATATTGTGTCTTCCTATTCAATACTTTTATTTTAAAGCAAAACAGAAATTATTTCCTCATTTCCTATAGCAAAACTACTTAAAAATATGCGTGACATGATGATACTATTTCCAGATATGACTGTGTTGATGAAACGACTAAACTTTGAGCAAACATTATGCGTTACACAGGATAGCAGATCGGAAAGTCTATTGATTTAGAAATGAAATAATATGATCTCTAAAATATGGTGCAAATTATCAAACTTCATTTTAATTAAACGAGTATATGAATGAATATAAGTCGAACCGAATTTTAACACGAATGTCTAGTTATTCAGAGTTTCTATATCCTTCAGAAACCAAGAGAACAAGAGACCACATGAGATTATAACTGGTGAGGACTTTAATAAGCAGATGCTTTCCCTCCACGCTAAAGATCATCAAAAGGGAATCCAGCGATGAAATAGTCAGCCAAGAACCTGTCGCGCAACAAATACAGAATGGAAGTGAATAAAACGTACTCTAAGGGGACCATTAATTACAGGTTTTCGATGGGACCGGAACGGCTAGTGACGAATTGATAGTTCAAGTGTGACATGAAGGTGACCATGTGTATAAAAAAACTTTAGCTTGTAGGAAGACTTGTAGTCAGCTGAAAGTGATGTGCTGTAAAAGCTCTCGAAAATTAGGTAATAAGTAAACAAATAATTTCAACATCTAAATACATACAGTGACGACAGACAAATAGCATAACTTTCTCATTTCTAATTATTGAAATGCTTGCTTCCTCACTTCTTTACCAACACATTTTACCGATTTCTAAATAATTTTTCTCTTTTTTTAATGGAAAGTATTTGTGAAAGCTTTTTTCAAATAGGAATCAACATTTCTCAATTGTTATTTTTCCATCCAACATTCGTTTCAAGAGGTTTAAAAAAAGACTTAAGTAATTATAACTGGTCTGAAGTATAGATGTCTACATTATCACAATGAAAGGAATACTTGAATTCACATCAGGCAAAACGACAAGTATATATATATATATATATATATATATATAGCAGGGTGTTATAGCACACAATAGGTATATCATTGACTTTTAAATATATAGTAGATTCTCTAGATGAATATTATTAGCCAACCACTTTTTATAACGAAGGCATTTACATTTCTGTACACACTAGCAATAGCAAGTCTACATTTTACTCATTTACCTTTCTAATCTGTTTACATATCGACTATTTTATTTGTAGCTGTACACTTTGAAAGCAGAAGGAACTGTTATAATTCATTTGTGAGGAATTCTCTTCTCCAGAAATCATCTTCTAAATGTAGTTTTCATTATTGCTTTAAGTTCCTAGTGGAACATAGGGCTTGGAGCTAGAGGCTTGAAGTGTCAATAGCAATTGTATTTATTTTTTATGGGATGGGGTTGCTAGCCTCATGCCAAACGTTCCCTCTTTACCAGTCTTATTACTGACTTGGCAAGGTAAAGGAGTGCGTTGGCCAGGAGTCGAACCCCGAACCACCTGTGTTGTTAGCAAGTATTCTATCGCTGTGCCACCGACGTACTCTGAATGAATTAGTTAAAGTAAAGTCTTTGAATAGGAGGTACTTTATTTTGATTTCAGTCCTTTGCCTCCCTAGTGGAATAAAGGGCATCCATTATGAGCTCCGACGTTTCAGCACCAGTAGTTTAATTTCTTGTAAGGTATGGTTGCTAGTCTGAAGCCCAGCTTTACGTCTTGCTAATTGAAGTGCGTCGGCCGGCGATAAAACGCCAAACCACGTAAGGCATGGTTAACAAGTATTCCACCACTAAATCATCGTAGCACTCATGAATAGAAGGTAAGTTTACCTGTATTTTATAGTACTACTAGTGTTGCAGATAAATACTTCGCACTTTGACGTGTGTCTGAATTGTTTATATTAATAAATCTAAATGATGAGTGTGAATAAACCCTGTTATAACATGTAATTATCTTTTAATGTATCGTATAACTCTTGTATAACTGACTGAAAAAATATTTTATCTCGAAGATCTATCTGTCTAACTGTTCTTCAAGTAAACAATAATAAAAAAAACAGTACATTATCATTAAGCAGATATTTCATTTCATTTAACTGTCCATTTTATAAATTACTATAAAAGATAAATATATGCTTATCGTCACAGTCTATATTATAACTGTTTTCATGCTATTTGAGAGACAGTTTTAAAAGACCTACGATACGAGTCTGGTGTATTAATAAGTTTTATTCATATATGCTTACAATATCTTAATGTAACATTAAATTGTTAGACATTTCTCTCTTATATATCATGAATTCACTTATTATTATTAAAAACAACAACAACAGACGACAATCAGCATAAATGGGAGGAACCTGAAAGAAACAACCTCCTTTACCCACCAACCTAGGAAGCATCGTTTCAACTACAGGCGGAACTGACGAGGATATCAAAGCCAGAATCGGAAAAGCAAGACAAGCTTTCATTACTCTCAAGTCTGTGTGGAGGTCAACAGCACTCACCATCAAAAATAACATCCGGATTTTCAACTCCAATGTGAATTCAGTCAGTGCTACTTTATGGATCAGAGATTTGAGGCGTCACGAAGGGCACCTCAAACAAACTTCAGACCTTCATTAACAGTTGTCTTCGCTCAAAACTCAAGATCAGATGGCCAGACAAGATCAGCAACAGAGATCTCTGGGAGCGAACCAACCCAGCAGGAACCGGTTGTGCAATAAATAGGCAGGAAGAAATGGAGATGGATTGGCCATAGTCTGAGGAAACCATCAAGTGACATCACTAGACAAGCCATTGCTCGAGCGGAACCCGAAGGGAAGCGGCGAGTAGGTCGTCAGTACAAGCGTGACTTGGAAGAGGTCATGTGAAGAGGAGATGAAAGCATGTGGGCAGACTTGGAGCGGGGTGAAAAATTTGGCAGAAAACAGAAGGCAATGGAGATTCGCAGCTGAAGCCCTATGTTCCTCTAGGAATTAAAGGATATAATAATAATAAAAAGGTGAAACAAACCACAGTAAATAAGAAACTTATTTTCATTTGACTGAATTCTAAAGGCAATAATATTTCAGAGATAGTTACCAGAAGATTGAAACCTCTCTAACCAGAACCTACTCTACAACCCAGTTGGTTCTTGTTTATTGAACAAAATACTCTTTCGGTGTAATCAGAGATTGATAGATACCCTTCCTATGTCTATCCTTAATGATGTATCACCCTGTTTTGTTGTTAATGGCATTATAGAAAAAGTAAGCAAGGTGAAACGGTAAGGTAGCAAATAATAATCTTCGGTGTCATTTATTTTGTCATTGTACATGTTAGAATTTTACTGAAAAACTGCACGACTGGTCAATTAGTCTCAAAGGCAAGATACTCTCAAGGGAGTTTGTAATACTGTCTAGACTCTGAAAGTCGTTTCAAAAGAAGAGGTCTTTGATGTGTCTGTTACAATTTTAGATCCACTTACCTCAGACATTTAGTGCATTTTATTTTCTGGATGAATGGGAAAATTATTCGTCAGTTTTAATGTATTATTTATAATTATAGTGATAAGACCTATCACCAAAGTCTAGTTAATGTATTATAACACTGTATAGCTATTAAAGCGCGAGTCTGTGTGTGTGTGCGCGTGTTATTATCAGTTTAGATAAATTTCCTTCATTGGAAAAAATTTCAGAGATCCTTGGGATAAGTAATAACAATTCCAGTTACTAATAGTTCACACTCTATGCGTATTATTATTCAGCTGCATAGACTGCTGACATTTCGATGAATATTCATTTATATTTTAATTAATGAGAGTTTTTTGAGACTAGTCTTTTGTGAATACAGTTTAGCTGAAGTAAAATAATAACTAGATATCGTGATATTTATATAAACTAATTTTCACTGATGAATGATTCATAAGTGGTAGCCTAATATACTTTATTATAGTTTTAGCTGTTGCCTGATGTGCACATCTGGAAGGGTTCACATAAATGTATATTTAGTACGGAGATATAACGCTACTCCTTTTCTGCATAACAACAGATTTTGTTCAGCCTGAGTCTATGTTGTACGTTTAATTTCCTTCAAGTGGTCTGTGTTAGGATGCAAAGGTATGCAGTTTTCCTATTGATTTATGAAAATCTCAGGAAAACAAACACTATCATCACAGTCAGGACCGTGAATGAAATAAGTTAATCAAGTGCTGACTTTATAGAAAGAACAATCCATTTATCATTTTAGAAAGAAGCACGTATCCATTTCTTTACAACAGTTCTGCAACAGTTTAAACCGTTGCCCAGAGTCAGTTGTAGAAGTAGTTTAGAAGAAAGGTTATACGAATTAAAAATAAAAAGTCTTAGTAAATCATAAGCTGCTTGTTTCAAGAAGTACCGAAATTCAATATTTATATTCTTCTGCCTTTAATTCACTTAAAAATGGAGTGTAAAAAACACATTTGTATGCGTCAACCAGTTAGGTAGATTAGAGATGGTTAAAGAATTCTCCGGAAATCCGACATTTTTAGTATGTGCATCTTGATGATTCATTCAGGAGATTATTGTCCTCTGAACTTAGTAGTTCCGAAAATATAGCAGCATTATCTAAAAAAAGGTCCTGGATATCTTCCCTTTTTTAAAATACTGTATGAAGAAGAGCAAAAGAAGGAATAGGTTTGAATCACGTTGCTACGAATACATTTTTCAACCGTACAAATTCCTAACTGATACATAGAAGAAATCAATAAGATGCAGAAAAGTGCTAGTTATAATTAATAGTACCTACTTGAGTGCATTTTTGTTGTTATCAGAGACGTTTCTTTTGTACAGATATCAATTTTAATAAATATCAACATTTACAAAGAGATATTAATCCATTCAAACTGATTTCTATCTTTTTGATTTTGTATACATTCCTTCACGTTCCCAGTGTTACATAGAACTTCAAGTTGAGATTTGACGTTTCAAGAGTTATGGTTGCCAGCGCCGCGCCCTACCTTCCGTTTTCACTGGATTGTTCACCAACTAAACAAGGTTTAAAAGTATATCGGGGGGGGGGTGGAATCAAATCCCGGACCATTTGCAAGTGGTTATAGAGTATTTAACCAGTGATACAATGGTTTCTAGCTCAGTAATGGTAATGAGATTCTTCAGAGAACATGAAAAGAGCTGTTTACCAGAAGTAAGTCAGTTTAGGGGGGAAATGCTCAAATTTATATTACTACTACTTCCCCTTACTGAACTAAGCCTAGTGAAACGTCCAGTTATTCAAAGCTACAGACTAACTAGTGCAGTAAAAATTGAAATGAATTATTTCAACATAACACTAATTCACCCAAGCAGCTAGTCGGAATTTGGATGGTCTGATCGTGAATCCACTCTCTTAGCACTGAAGTTTTAGTCAAATGCACTAGTGATGAGCTAGGTCTCAAATGATAGAAATCTATCATTTAGGTTACCTCAGTATGCCTTGGGAAGATGAGTGGTTTCCAGACACTAATTAAAAATCAGTATACGTTGATGGTCAGTGGCAAAATGCTCACCAGTCATGAGTGTGCTCTGGTTTCGAATCTCGGCCGATGGCGTCTTGAACATCGCCATGCGGAAAATAAACCAAGTAAAAAGAGGAAGTTTGGCATGACACTACCCACCCTACCCCTTAAAACCAAATCTACCGTTACTGGAACTCCAAAGATGAAAAGTGAATCTCTCTGTCAAACTCGGAACACAGAGGAATAAAACAGGATAACAATCAACAGTGTGTATCACCAAGCTTCTTCTAATATTTGGAAAAATTTCTCAAAAAGTCTACGAGGTTTGTAAGCCAAAGACGCATAATCACAGAATTATGCTTTCATAATATTACCGTAGAATGCGTCCATATATACGAGTCTCATAATAGTTGGCACTAAGGTGATACATATGAACTCCTAACTTAATCTGCTAAATAGTAGTGTGATATTAATTACTGTATTAGATAAAGAAATGAACATAGGAATGTACATTTGTTTTCAAAATGTATTGTCCTCATTTTGACTACAATTGGAATTGTTTGAATAACACCAACAGAATTCAAATGGAAGTGAATTTCCAAAACTGGTGTCAAGTCGTTTCTTTCATTTGTATAGTTCAGAAACTTGGCGCATTACTAAAAGCAGTTCCAATAGGCTTTAGGCTTTCATCAACAACTTTCTTCGCCCCATACCGACGATGAGATGGCTAGAAATAATTAGCCATAAGAAACTCTGGGAACAATCAAGAACCTGCCTCTCGAGAAGTACGACGAACAAAGGGAAGATAGATAAGACACACGCTGAAGAGAACATTGGATGACATCTTAAACCAGGTCACCATTCAAGCAGAGTCTGAATGGGCATGTGTCCAAGACTGACATGAGAAAGACTGTATGGGGACGAGATTAGAGTTCCTGGACAATCGTTGAGCTAGCCAACTAGAGTGGACTGCAAGGATAGGATGAAACGAAGATGTATTGCCGAAGTTCTATTTTCCACTCGGAACCCAAAGGGATGATAATAATACTAATCCATTTATCTGTTAAATTAAACAATAGTGTAACTTATTTGTGTCCAGTCGTCGGGGTATACACATTTAGAATCTTTAAAAAAACATATAATACATTCAGATGTACGTCGGTGGCACAGCGATAGAATGCTCACCGACCACGCATGTAGTTCGGCGTTCGATCCCTAGCCGACTCACTCCTTTACCTCTCTAAGCCATTAATTAGACTGGTAAAAAGTGAAGGTTGTACATGGCACCAGCAACCCCATCTCGTAAAAGTAAAAACACCACTGCTAACGAAATTTCAAGCCTCTATCTAGAATCCCTATGCTCCACTGAGAACGTAAATGAATACTCCCACATATTTATATGCTAAGATTCTTAATAAATGTAAATATTTCAAATACTAAGACACTCACACAGCATAATAGGGAATTTTTCATGCATGTAGGATTGTTGCTACTGATTATAGTTCCCTGAAAGCATATAAAAACTTTTTGGCTGCGACATACCACCGCACAGGCGATAATTACTATTTACAAAGATTGAAATGTGATTTACTGTCATGTAGTTAGCGGCCGTAAAAGGTGTTTGAAAACTTATAAGCATATTTGTCTTGATATCGAGTTGAGAAGTCATCTCATGAAGATCGTTAGCTTCTACAGCGAACTATAACATTCTGATAGACTTTCTATTAGAAATACTAACGAATCTCCGAATAATTCACTTGTTTTTGAAAATATATTTTTTTGCACTTTTGAGACATCTTGATGAAATCTACTCACACTTAGTTCGCTATTTCATTATTTAACCAGATAAGCCTAAAGAAAAAAATAGTACTAATAGTTATAAAAACGCTCACTGTTATCAAAATAAAATTTCATCCATAATGGAGTTATACTCTAACACTTTGCCCAAGTCTTATCCTTATATCAGTTATAAAAAAAAAACAGTTTTCTTATATTCATGTGACTACGTAAAAGTCATAAGTCCATAAATTTCCATTACTTATTTTTATTTTGATCTGGACACCAATATTGTTTTTATTCGTCATTATTAAAGGAATTTATTCACTTACTTGTGCTATCCTATGACCGACAGCTGCATCTGCACTGAGATTAATTGTTCTGTGTTGTACTCTAGGAAATTCCCATTCAGGTGCATTATCATTCACATCTAATATTCTCAGAACAATTTGTGCCGATCCAGTTAATGCTGGTTTACCGTTATCTTTAGCAAATAAATCCATAATAATAAGTTCTAGTCTTTCACGATCTAATGGCATAAATTGATCATTAAAATTAGATCCACTAATTTGTGAATTCATTTGTGGCATACGAAAATATAAGTCACCGGATTTAGATACTGAAAACCAATTGATTAAATTGGAATGTATTGTGAAATAAGTAGAATTTTTTAAAGAATAATCTTTATCATTAGTAAAATGTGATTTGTCATTGAGCATTGAATGGTGAACAGATTGAAGCCAATAATTTAAATTTCTGTTTGATTCGTCTACATCACAATCATATGCTTCAACCTTTCCGATACGTACTGGTGGTCTCGAATCTTCACTTATATTGAATTCATATATTTGTTGTGTAAAAGTAGGTATGCAGTCGTTAACATCTGCGATTTCGATTGTCACAGTAGCGTTGATTTTGTTTTCTTTCATTGTAGAATTATTCGTGTGCATTACAGGTATAGTTTTCATGTTAACGTCACCTCCATCACGGACTTCAACCAGTAAAGATATCGATTTAATTAATTCTCTGTCAAATATTACCAAGGACTTTAACTCACCGCTAACAGGATTCAGTTGAAACCATGGCTGTGGTGGCAAGTTTGAATCTTTTAATTGTGACGATGGGGTATCAGCACTGTTTTCTTTTTTACTGACAGTGAACGTTGGTTTACCTTCTGTAAGTAGTTTGTAACGAAGTCCTAGGTTCCCAGCATTCGTTGATGGATCGTCAGCATCTTCTGCGCTTAGCTTTAAAACGACAGTATCAGCTGGTGCTCCTTCCTCAAGAATGCCTGTTAGAGGACCCTTAAAAATTGGAGTGCAATCATTTTCATCAGCGACAATAACTTCTAAAATGGCTGTTGATGAATGTCTCCTGTATTCTGACATATGTAAAACAGTTCGATCAACTTTTTTATTAAAGTCGTATCCATTATTATATTCATCGTTATCATGACATTCTATATGGACAAAAAATCTAGCTTCATGTTCCCTATCCAAAGATGTATCAGCTAGGTTAATTTTATATCTAAACCTTCCACTCTCTAATACATTTTCACCGACATGTAGTGGACTTATTTGAAATGCTCTATGATTTACTTTACACACCGGTTCAAGGATTTGTGAATACCTAAAATTTTGTGATGTATTCATGTATGGTGGTAGTGTTAACGATGACTGTGACGAAAATACAACAGGATTTTCTTGAGCTAATTTTGCATTGTTCAATTTTCTTGCACGTAGTTCAGCAGTCAAATCTTTGTCAGTCACGGTTGCTGTTGCTACCAGTTGATTCGGTGGCCCATTCTCTTTCACTAAAATAGTCAAATGAAATCTTGAAGAGTGTAGGGTATCACTGATACTATTAGCAAAGTAAAAGTTACGATCCATTTGCCTGAATTCTAATGGTGAATGAAGCTGAATCTTAGGTACATGATCATTTAAATTGATAACATTTACAACAAGTTCAGATTCATCTGTCCATTTACCATCTGTTACTAAAATAGGAATACGATGTTTATGAGCATGTTCAAAGTCTACATGACCGTATACTGATATTGATCCAGTTGTTCGATCAACTTGAAATAACTGCTTCGTTTCTGCTGATACAGATGGGGAGAAACTGAATTTTAGACGTGATCTATCTGTTACATCCTTGTCGGTAACTGTTGGGCGATATATTGGTGTACGGATTGGTAGATGTTCTTTAATCCATATTTCATCATAACGTTTTAAAAATAAAGGTGGATGATCATTTATATCGGTTACTGAAATATTTAAAAATAGATAGCCAGTCAGAGGAGTTGGTTTACCTGCATCTGAAGCATAAATTAGCACTTCATGCGTTGTTCTATTTTCGTAGTCTAAATCCATATTTACAGTCAACCATAAACCGGAACCAATATTACGTGATGCATCTGTATTGCTTGACACTGTATCCCAATCGAGGGAAAAAGCTCCATTGACTGTTTGTGCATAAATTCCATACATAGAAGTTGTATTTTCTGGTCTAGCATCTGGATCCATAGCTTGTGGTAATGCAATTCTTGTGCCCACTTCAGTATGCTCTGAAATGGTTAAATCTAGCTTAGGGATGACTTTATTAATTTCTTGTAATTTTTGATAGATAACTGAATGTTTATCCACATGATAGGCTGAAACAGTCAAGGATTCATGAGAACTCCATTCTGGTGCATTATCATTTATATCCAGCACTTGTACATTAACTTGTAGTATTATCTGTTTAAAACTGTTACTTATATCATGATGAGTATCTACAAAGTCAACTAGAAGAAGAAGAACTATTACACAGGGTTTACTATCTCCTGATGAAATTTGTTTGTTATATTCATTGTATGAAATACCTGAAGAACAGCATAATTGTTCAACTGAACAAACAGCTTCTCGGTTCACCCTTGAATTCACTCGTAAATACTGATCATTTGGATTTAATACATCAAGAAAAAATAGGGGATTAGGTTCAAGAAATTTAAATTTTGGTTCAAAATTTGAACTGATCATTTGTTCGGAAGACGTTTGAGATAAAGCTTCAGCGAATAATTTCTTTAAATCAGCTACCACAGCTGTTCTACCCAATTCTTCTTGCATATTTACAAATACTTGATAATTAGATTTTAATTCACTTGCATAGATTGTAAACTGGGGTGACTTTATGTACAATAATAATAAAAGTAATAATGTACAATAATCGTAGAAGTTAATTTTACTAAGCACCCTGGTAATTATTTTTCTGCATTTCATTTTATGCTTGCTATCCAGTTGATTTGAATGCGATAGTAAACATTGATGCGAAGTGTTTTTCCATTTAAATTTTCATTTATTTATCTTCATTATTTAATGAGAAGTCTAGGCGTAAATAGTTATACTGGTTCACTCACATTTCGCTTTCTGAGTAGTAATTCTCAAGCGAAAAACAAAAATTATTCATTAAAAATTATTCATTAAGTGAAATAAAATTTACGCTAATCTGATTGGCCAAAAAATGGCAGCGAATCGAATTTCAGGAAATCTGGTGAACAAATTATAACAATGAGAAAATAATTAGGAATATTTATTTAAAGACCAGTCATATATATAATTTTCTGGGTTTTTTTAAAAAAAAGTCAAGTTGAAAGATACTCCATAAGGTCATACACCAGTGGCAGTTAGGTTTTTAAAAAATACTCATCATAACGTGAATAGTTGAAGAGATTGATCTTCTGTTTATTCTTCTGATATTTTATTTACTTGTAAAAGTGCAACGAGTTTACAGGAATAATATTAAAGGTGAGTATTTACAAAATAAGACTAAAGTGAACACTATGCTTTTATTGTTATTCAAATGATACTTAATGTTCCCTATACCGCCAGAAGTCTTAAAGTAACAGATCAAAATCAAAACGAAATGAACAAAATTCAACATAGGTAAATTGCAGCTATCAAATATCGCTTACAGGTTTGGACTGATTCCAACTGAGATTACAAACTGACTCCAGCTAGGGAAACACTGAAAACCATGGAGCACTGAATAGCTGTTTCGACCTAATTCGAAACTTTCCCGCAGTATGCACACATGACCTCAGTGGGGATAGAATCGTGGACCTTCTGGCCCTGAGACGATTGCTTTGAACATTCAACCACTGGGATGGAATCTGATGAAATCTAACTTCCACGAAGTTGAGATCTGTATACAGCGTCGAGGCAAGTCAGTGTTGTCAGCGAGTATTTGTAGTCATACTCAGAATTCCTGAGCCACTGTATTCCTTCCCAGTAGCTGAATAATTAGAGTGGTTGCCTCCCTAAATTGAAGGTCTGAGATGCATACTGTTATAAAGTCTTAAAATGTAACCTCAAATACGCCTAAGTTTTTTTGTTTTTGATAACAGCTTGATTCCACACCGTATTTTTTGGTACAGGTATGAAATTTTCAGCATGCGATATCGGTAGCCCAAATTTTCCAGGCCGACCATTGATATCAGATGTGTGCGTCGGCTGGAGATCGAACCCCGGACCATGTTCATGGTCGGCGATAGTCCTAACCACTGCGTCACCGACGCATAAAAAGCCAGCAACAGCTGGTATTCCCAGCCGGTCACCCATGCAAGTGCCAACCGGGCCCAACGTTGCTTAATTTCGGTGATCGGACGATTACTGGTGCTTTCAACGTGGTATGGTTTTCAATGGTACACAAACTGAAGCGAATTTATTATACAAATGAAAATTGTAATTAACACGGTAAGATATAATTTTTTATGTTTTATTTACAAAATACAAAATGATATCTGATAATTTCAAAATGTTTTCTTTTTCATGTTAACAAAAATTAGGATATCACAGATAGCCAGTCACCGTTCATGCATTTTCTTGACCTTTAGAGCAAATGAATATACTATTTTATTGAAAGTAGAACTTATTTTTAATACCTATGTGAGTAAAAAGTAAGCATTCAGGAGACAAGCATTGGTGCTCATTTCACAGTACATGAAGTCAGCTACATATAACGAATACCTTCATAAGTAAGTTCATGACACTGGCTGTGAAGGTTCATGTAATTTACCGGTAAGTATAGGCAACATAAAACATATTTGAAATCTAAGCTATCTAAATCTTGTACAATTTATGCTTTTTCAACAAACTTGTTTTAGAATGAGATTTATATGAAGCTTCTAAATAATTTGATTGATGGAAGTTACTTTAGAGATATGCTTGCGTGGCAATTTAAGCAGAAATATGTGAAGCCATAATTATCGACTATTCTAACTTTCAGTTCGTTATTTCCATGTCATTACATCACCTAATAGTTACACTGATAGTTTTGTCACTTT
This sequence comes from Trichobilharzia regenti, assembly GCA_944472135.2. Classification (NCBI taxonomy): domain Eukaryota; kingdom Metazoa; phylum Platyhelminthes; class Trematoda; order Strigeidida; family Schistosomatidae; genus Trichobilharzia; species Trichobilharzia regenti. The sequence continues at coordinate 135,451,118 of OX235262.1, forward strand.
ATGAAATTGATGTTAATGATGGTTTTGTCGCAGACCTTTAGAGTTTCACGGGATGTCGAATCGCAGATATTTTTGTTGCTTTGATTGGAAATACAATTCAATATGCGGAAATGCATGAATTTATTTGATGAATTCAAAAATATCAACATAACTTTAATACGAATTGACAGATTTTCGTCACAAACTAATATCAGTCACAGAGATCTTTGAAATCCATGATATACTGAAAAGCTGTTTCGTCCTATCTTGGGACTTGTCAGTGCGAACCCACAACCCATCAGGGATCGAACCTGGGACCTTCACGTTAAGAAACCAAAGTTGTTGATCATTCAGCCAGTTGAGCTGGGATCTAATGGCCCATGAACCCTAAACATGTCAGCTCTTGATGTTAATGCTGTCCTCATCAATACCTTCGATGAACAATCACTTCACCTTGATATGGTTGACCCCAATGGTCACTACTTCCCATTGCAGTTTCAGGACACTGATCCAGTTGTCATCAATGATCTGGAGACTGATATTCAGATTATAGAATCTCGGGGGATTCGGGATTAATTCCAAGAATTAGTTTTTCATCATGAGCCAAAATTCTTTAGAGAGATCACTGACATTGGTCTTTTTCGAAAGACAAATTTTTTGCGATGAGTAGAGATGACTGGCAGAAATTTTCTGGAATTTCTGTACTTGCTAAAGAAAAGATAATTTTTTTTACAGCTTGATTCCACACCGTATTTTTGTGGTACAGGTATGCAATTTTCAGCATGTGATACCGGTAGCCCAAATTCTGCAGGCTGATCACAGATATCAGGTGTACGTCGGCAAGGGATCGAACCCCGTACCGTTTGCACAGTCAGCGGGAGTGCTAACCACTTTGCCACCGACGCCATCGAGAAAATTAAATCAATATAGAATCGTGTGTTCATTCGAACTAGTCTCCATTTGGTGGGAGACAAGAAAACTACCATTGCTTAATTGTGTACTGGTTGGCAGAAAACTGAAGAAATATGATTAAAAGTATTGTTGTACAATATATTAACGCTTATTAACAAACTTTAACAACTGTAAATCTATTACTTGATTGAGTGAAGAGTAAACAATCGTAATGTTCAACCACTTTCTTTTGTTCGCATCAGTCACAATGCATAGTGATCTGTGTATTGGGCTTAGTCCTCTGAAACTGGCGATAGGTTCAGTATCTTTGAGATCTGGACAGTTGACAGTTTCACTTATGAACAGCAACTTCAGCTTTAACTAAAGCGACATTGATAAAGTATTGCTGACTATATCTCTGAATGATATCAAGCACAAGATTTCCAATAGCGTATTATCGGTTAACAACAACACCATTAGTATATCCCTTCACCTAAAATGTTAAGCATAATACAGAACTAACTCGTTCTACCTAATTTATTTCTACAATTTTACAGATTTATATATATATATATATATAAGCAGAAGTATATATTATGTATACGCATGAAAATATGCCTATAGGCTGTCAGAATATGAGGCATTTCACTTTTTGCTTAAGCACATAACAGGTGAGAAAACAAATCGAACAAGAGGTAGTAAACAAGTTAAGTAGCTAAATGAAAAAGCTAATCTTCTAAATTTATTTTTAGGAAGCCTTATTTGTAGTTATTATTTATTTTTTTTTCCTAGAAACGACAGTGTAATCTTCTTGTCATTCTTCAAGCATTTACCTGTCCAACTAATCATCCAATCATTTACTCGTCAAATATTTTCTTTTTTTCTTTTACTCTTGAAATAGTCAAGCATTTTTTGCATTTTTGAATTATTCTAACTAAACAAATTTTTTCATACTAGTTAGAAAGTAGTTTATAGAATATCTAATGTGTTTTCATCATTATTTTATGCTGGAAAAGACAATTAATAGTAGATTTATTTCCGGTTAATTTGATCATTTTAACTTTTACAAATGACTTCAAACAAATTCTTGAGTGAAATAATCATTCAATATTCAATATCCGACAACATTGAATAAAGAGGTGTTAATGAACAATTTTTGCTTAGTCTATGACATTTAATGACAACAGGTTTTGATTAATCATGCATATGTAACTCAGCTAGATAATGGGCTGAAGATTATTCTCTTTGTTTTTGTAGCACTATTTAATAATGATTTTGACAGTAGTTTCGAAGTTAGAGATTTCTAACAGTAAATACAAAAACAACTGAAATGTTGTAAAAAAAATCAAATTTAAATCTTACATGAAATGACGGAAAGTGCATTGATGCTTTTCAGTGAAGTCGTACTTTCTTGATCGTTGAACATATTTTTTGACTGTATTAATTGAATATTTACTTCTTCTAATATTCGTCTTCCTTTAATTGTTATCGTGTTCGTTGGGTAACTGCATTCTCAATTATTTTACAATTTCTATATGAAGATGTTCATTACACTGTAAAAAATGATGCCGGGAAATTTTAAAGTCGGTAATTGTTGAATATCTTTTTCTCCCCTTCGCATTTTAGCCTATTTTCAAACATCTTTAAGATTCCATTCACTGATTAACTGGTAGTATTGGTGTGATATATCAACGTTTTATTTCGTACGTAGTAAATTCAGCATTCTTTAATACTGGCATAAACTGTGAACACATTTATTCTTCACGGGATGAGAAGCTGTGTAATCAACGTTAAATTTTCCGTTTCCTTAATAATGACTGATGAATAGGAAGTCTTCACATTGTAATCAACATTTTTCTCAATGATTTATGACTGCATAATGTTGAAATCAGCGGACGGGTTAGTTAAGATAAGGGTTTGATTGATAGAGAATTGCTTAACACACCTATTTATTTCTCTAATTTTTTTGTTTCTTTGTGTCGCGGGTGGTACCTGGAGCTTCAAGCTTGAACGTTTAAGTTTCGGTAGCCATGATATATTTGGTTGTGGTTTGGGGTAGCTAACCTTACGCCCAAGCTTCCATCTTTATGAGGCCTACTACCTTCTGAATGAAGTTTAGAAGTGCATCGGCCAGGAATCGAAATCCTAGTGATGTCCGTGGCTGGCGAACGTCCTAACACTGCATCACGTCTATCCTAATTGTCTTACTTTTTTGTCATTCAAAGCAAGTGACACTAGACTAATTTAAGTAAAATATCAGCCTTAAAGAATATTTCTTTGGCATCTTTGATAGTTCAGTATCAATTAACGGAATTTTCAAGTTGTTTTGTAAGTCTTCTCATATATGTTAAAATAACAAGTCAAAAGGTCTATCATGGAACCGAATTCGAGGGTTAAGATGATTCTCAGTAATGAGATGACATAGTTTCAGTCGAGGTAGCTTCGGCAAATTCGTACACAATATATGCTACTCGTTATTTTTAGTAGCAGAAAATTGCCCATAACCGATCTCATTCGTTGTTGGCACACAGAGTAACTCATATCAATCTGTGATGCATATAGCATACAAATATTTATGTTTCTCTTTCAGCGGCTTCTGGTGTCAAGTTTATTAAATATTACGATCCAAGTATTTTTATTCTGCGAATTGAACCGTACTGAAATTTCTTTACATACTGAGTGTTATACAAATAACTGATTGCATGCTAGTATCTGAGAATTTAATGTATAAATAAAACATGTCGGCTGCTGAGAGTAAAGCTGAATGTAATGACAGTTTTGTAATTGAACGCATGTGAACAAAAGTTAATGAATGTTAAGCTTCCAGTCGTCGTCATACATGGTTTATACAGGATAACTGAGATAATGAAATATTAGAAGAAGGAATTGAAGTGGAACATTAAAAATCACAGTGTAATTATATTGGTGTTTTTTAATGGAATATGCTTACCAGATAGTAAGTAAAACTCAGTACACCACTGGTCAGCTGTTACAGATTTAATATGCGACAACTACTTAAAAAAATGACAAACAAAATCATGGAGAACCGCCATATTTTACACACATTCTGAATCAGTACTTATTTATCAAGTGTTAGTTTTGCGGGTATTTGATTGGCTACAGGTTTCACCACGAGTTAGAGGACCATTGGAAGATCTAGGAGTAATAGACTTAGAGTCCCTGTGAGAATACATAACCAGAAGGGTTCACTAAATCAGGTAAATGAACAATGCTTGGCTGGCGATCGCGGTATATATATATACATCGCGAATCGGCAGAAGTTGAAATTAATGATTCAGATCCAAGTGACTAAGTAGTCCGCCAGCTCGCTTTGTAATCTGAAGGTCGTGGATTCAAATCGTGGTGAGTGCATACTTCTGAAGAGCCTTGGTCTAGAATGAAACAACTATCCAGAACTCCTTGGTTTTGCACTGACTCTCTAACCGATGTCAGCTCGTGATCAAACCTGTCACCAATACTTAGTTACCTACGGTTTTTGCTTCTAGGTCGGTTCTTCCGACAAATTACACCGAGAACCTTGTAAACTGTATCTGTCTAATTACCTTTTGTGTTAACTATTCAGAGTTTTGTCTTTTTCATATTAAATAATTCCCATTGTAGCATTAGGAACACAATAATTAGCGAAGAGACTCTTTTCAACGAATTTATTATCAAGCTTTACAACCGTATATATATGGTTTAAAAAAATTATATCCGGTGAGGGAATTAGATCAAAAGTGTGAACACATGAAATAATAATAGTATGAAATGCAATTAAAATATCTGTGATTATAATCATAGTTAAATGTCAAGTAGTCAAACTATTAATGTCATATATAGAATAATACATAAGGTGTATAGATGTTGGAAAGGGTGCATGATTATAGGATTAGTAGGCGAATATAAAACGTTACACTATATGGTGTGAAATTTCATAAGATAGAATTTAATATTGTAAAAATAAAAAATGGTGGTAATAATTTTGGATTTAGAATGACAAGTGGGACAAGTGGAAACAATTCAGAGTGAGAATAGTAATAATAATAATAATAATAATCGTAGTAATAAGGGAAAGGTACACAGAATAACTAAATAAACAAAATACATAAATAAATAAATGTTTATCCCTCTACGGCCAAGGCAGGAGTAGGGATTGTACACAAAGGTCTGGCTTAAAGTCATGAATTGCCAAGTTTATTTGAAATAACACACTCATGCAGTATTAGTAACTGCATAAGGTTCCGAGCCCAATTTTTTCGTGTTAATAATCGTAACATTTCAGTCACACCTTAATAAATTATGCTCCAAATGTCATCCAGTTATGAATACTGCATCACTGCGTGTTATTTCAGATAAAATTAACCGATAAGGAAATTACATTCTAGCACAGTGTCCTAGTTCTATCCTTATATTCTTCCTTTTTCGTATGAAGCACAGTGAGTGATCTGTGATAATGACAGCTTAGAAGTGAATGGATATAATAAGCACACGTTGGGTAAACTAACTAAACTAACGCTGAGATAAATTATGTCGACTTATGACCCCGATAGATCCAATTAAGAAAAATAGTATAATTTATCAAATACTATTTAATGACTGTCAGGTCAGTTAAAAAAGTCAAACTACTGGGTCAGTGTCAATAAGATTATTGGAACATAAAATTCAACTACGCGTAGAATGATTGGCTATGATAGGTTAAATAACCTATAAAAACTCTCGACCACTGCATTGCATTCACTTGAATGTAATCACAAAGTCTCAAGTATTAAAAAGTAATATAGTTATGAGGAGAGAGAGGTTAATCACTGCATCTTCATTTATCGATTTAACACTGCAGAGAGGTAATGGAAATGACGCAATAACTGTAACGGAAATATGGAAAGTGGCCACAACAAGGGGGAGATGGATAGATTTAAATGTGTAAGACAAGTTATGAGGCCATGTGACTGAAATGAAATGAATATAAGTAATCTGATGCTCGCTAGTGACTTGCAACAGGATGGAGTTTCCAAAAGTTCTAGTGAGAAGTCGTGACCAGTGAAGTCCAGTTAGTTGTCACGTGTGTGGATAGATGCCCCACCAACGACAACGGTTGGGGTCGCGCTAAATCACGAATTGGTAGAAGTTAGAATTCATGAGCTATTGAATCGGGTCCCAGTGGCTGAATGGTATGCGAGCTTGCATTGTAACCGGAAGGTCCTAGGTTCGAATCCCAGTGGGTGTGTACTGCCGATGATTCCCAAACTAGGATGAAACAGTAGCTGTCCAGTACTCCGTGGTTTTCAATGGTTCTCTAACTGATATCAATCCGTGATCAACTCGTAAAAACATAACTAACCCTTACAAACTAAACTATAAAAAATAATACTCGAAATGTCATCCAGTTATCAATAATATCCCTGTGTATCTTATCAAATTAACTTATCTAATGTGGAATTACATTCTACTACAGTGTCGAATTACTACACTCACACGTTAGATAATCTCTGACCCATCTCCACTTTTCATCAGAATATGTGTTATAACATGACCGTTAATACACTCAGGCACTTTATTTATATCCTCATCTATAATGGCTAATACTCAGATCAGTTAATGGAAGAATATAATTACACTTAAACATTTTACATAATATATAATGAACGAGTGAACAAGTAAATTCGATTTCCCGATTTCATGCTACCTGCATTAACTTTGCCATACAGAATAGTTACTGAGATTAAGACGGGAGAATCCTAGCCAAAAATACTTAATTTAATTTACTGTAATTACCTACAAAAGTAAAATTCTCAAAGTGTTTCCCGGTGTTTAAATGAGCTAGGATTAACTTAAACGAAATCAAATCAATATAACCCTTACTGTATACTTAATTAATATTATTGTATAGGTTCTTCTTCACGGAATGAAATCAAATAATAAAAAAATTATGAATCGGTGGCACAGTGGTTAGGACTCTCGCCGACCATATATATGGTTTATGCATTTGTAACAGCTTCACTTCAAAACGTATTCCACAGCATCATGTGGAAGTCTACAAATCCGAAGAATGCTTCCATTCATACTCAGACAACCTGAAAATATACTTCAGTTGAACTAACTTCACAGATGATAAAATTGTACTAATTCCTTTGAAGAGTAGTGGAAGTTTAACTATATGATAATGTTCGTCGATGGCACAGCAGTGAGGACGCTCGCCAACCATGTACATGGTCTGGGTTTCGATCCCCTGCCGATGCACACCTGATATCTATGGTTGGCCTGCAAAATTTGGGCTACCGATGTCCATGCTGAAAATTCCATACTTGTACCAAAAAATACAGTGTGGAATCAAGCTGTAAATCCAAAAAAAAATTAATATTGATATATTCTGCAGGCAAATGGAAATAATTTAGCAGGAAATAATTTACACCTAGTCCGGATAAACATTAAAATCACTAGTTATTTATATGGCATTTATGTGGCATGTAGTCAATCAAATATGAATTGACTAAGTTCAGTAATATAATTTTCCATTGCTGGAACAATGTTTCCTTTATAATAAAGTAAAAATGCCTCAAATTTCTATCTCTGATTTATTTGATGTGGAGAAGCAATTTATAATCATATTAACATGTCCTGTTTTATGTTTATGCCATTCGTTATTGACTTATTTCTAAACCCAATGAATCACAAAAAGGAATGTTTATCCTTTACACAAACAATATGTTATCTAGCCAAAAGATTATTGTACTTAGACATTGTATTGAAATATTGATGCCATGAGTCTAAAGCTGTGGACTTGAAATGTTTAAACTTCTTTTCAAACACTTGGAAAACAACACTAGCTTAATTGATCCGGAGAGGAGGTCAAACGTCTCAAATCGACAATTCTACACTCACGACACCAGTATCTCAATGTAAAATTCAAGTACATGAATCTTTTGATTAAGGAACATAGAGAACAACTCAACCAGCTGAGAAGTGATAAGGAACTGCTGATCACACACCCTAATAATAAGGCTTCAGGCGTCATAGTCTTAATGGACAGAAAATCCCCGGCTAACAAAATGCTGGTCATTCAACTAAATAACAACAAGTTCGTCTCATTTGACAAAGACAAATAATATATGCATAACAACTTACATTGTGTTTTATCTTAAAGTACATAGGCCTTAAAGATACAGGATTACAGAACTCTGCTCTTAGGAACGTGGTAATGTGACTATTAAGAGAAAACCTTCTTTGAAAAGACGACATTTTGTGAATTTTCACTTTAGTAGGTTTTCTTACACAAAGTGAAACGTTCGCTTAATCTTTATTTTTGTTCCTACATCTAAATGCTTGACAACTGATGCACAGGGTATATAAAAACTTTCAATTCATCCTCTTTGATTTTTATTTTATCGCCATGAATAAACTACACTTCTGATGAGAAACTATGGAAGACATACATTTCGTGTTAGGAGCAGATTTTAGTGACGTTAAGCAGTGAGTGATAATACCTAGATTTTATGAGTAGCGTATTGTGTGTGCATTGGTGATTCAGTGACAGAATACTCTCTAACCTCACCTCACGTGGTCCAGGTTTTTGCCGCTTGCCAGTGCACTCGTATACCTCATTTAGCTGGTAGTAAAGCCGAAGAAGAGGGGAGTTTGGGCAACTTCACCCGTTAACAATATTGCTACTCCCGGATCTCAAAATCTCAAGCTTAAAGCCATGTGTTACACTGTGAAGGCAAAGGAACTATATATAAATATATAAATGTGATGTCTTCTGGAGAATACTGAATAGCTTTGGGTTGGATTACCTAGTGAAGAGGAGAAAAGAGAGATCCTTATGAAATAACATGGAAGACTCGAAAGGAAGGCAAAAGAAGCACCATACAGATGTGCAGATGAAGATTTCAGTGTGAGGTATATGTATTTTACTATATTTGTACATCGATTCGCTAATAAACGATTTGGCTATCGAATGCTATCATGCTCTGCTGTCGCAGCAGGGGTAACAACCAGCTATTTTTTCACAAATTCTTAGAAAATCATCTAAAATCAGAGACTACTCGGCAGCTATTTACTCCTAGTTGGAAACCATACGACAATACGAATTCACTAACCGGGGTTCAGACCCAGGACTTTCCGGTAATAAAACGACATCGCAAACCATTCAGCCACTCGGACGAATTTGTAGAAGTTGGATTTCACTGGCCACTGGATCAGGTCCCATTGAGTGAGTGGTGTGCGAGCTCGTCTTGTGACCAGAGGGTTCTGGCTTTGAACCCTGCTCGGTGGGATCAGGATGATAAAGAGTCCCAAACTGGTGCAAAACAAGTATCTAGTACTCTCTGGTTTTCAGATGGTCCCCTAATTGATCTCAGTCTGTGATCAAACTTGAGACAAATTGAAATTCTTACTTCTAACTACTGGAGTAACAGCCTGTATTTAAAGTTTCATTTCTTCTTTACAACTGTTTAAAATAGCTGTAAGTTTTTAGATATCTTAGTAACTAATAATTCAATAGTTTCTATTGTGATTAACAGTTAAACGCTGTGAAATCATTTTAACAGTCATACCTATTACATTATACAGCTTGTTAGCATCTATATAATTTGTCTTCTCGATTTCCCCATTTGATGATCATTAGATCATATTCAAGGTCAAAATAAAAATGAATAAAAATGGTCTTCATTTTTATTTTGACCTTGAATATATCCTTTTAACTTGACCTAAGTCTATTTTTCTCACCTCTTACCTCTTTATTGATTATTAGATAGTATAGTATGAAACAATATAAAAATCAGCATGGAGCCAATTACTTTAGGAACGTAGTTCAGTCTTTTCAACCAGGTTTCTTCAGGAAATGACTTTTCGGTTCATTTTAAACCTTTTTCAAATGAACAAATAATATATACTTTTATGTCATACTAAGCGCTTCACCAGCATATACTGAAGAAATTCAGTAACGTTTCATTGTTAGATCTCTGAGATTGCCATCAATAATTCATATCGCAAGTGAAAATATTCGTGGCTAAAGTAATTGCGATCCGTTCACAACCGTTTCACAAATATAAAGAAAGAAGGGAAGGTAGAATGGATACACTCTAAAGAAGACTTTTGAATGACATCACACGTCAGACAGACCTTCATACTGAACTCCAATGGGAAATGACAAGCTGGACTCTCGTGGGTGACATGGAGGTGATCATGCGAGGAGGGGATGAAAGCTTGTGAGCAATCGTGGAGACTGCTAAAGACGACTATATAGAATAGTGTGGAATGATGATGTATTGTTGAAGCCCTGTTTACTACTAGGAACCCAATGGATGAATAACATAATAAATATAATAGGCAACGAAGAAACAATTAAATCATACCATCAATATACTCAATCTGAAGTCAGAAATGTGGGTATTTCACTGAACTCAATTCATAATATAATTATAGTACTTATTATTGAAAATCATAAAAAGTTATTGCATTATACACAAATCATTACACTACATTTTCAATCGGAAATTTTCCATACATTAACATCATTCAATTTCCCGGCTATGCTCATTTATTGAATTAGTGAATTTGACAGGTCATCTGGTTCAGAGATATTAACTGTATTCAAAAACTTCATTAATTTGAAGGATGTGATACATCCTATTTCCGTGGAAGATAATGAACTATAGAGTCGTCGCTAATATCAATATGTTTTTTTAATTATACTGACCTCAATTAACAGTCAACAGTGCTACGATGGGTCCTGAAAAACCCGAAAACAATTAAATCAATTAATTCTGCGAATTCACCGTATTGCTATGACGCGCTCTTTTCACCAAAATATCAGTCCATTTTGCAAATATTTGTTATGGTGTATTAAAGACAGACTTCCTCATTCCAAATACTTAAATCAGCCAATTTACCTTTGGTACATTCAAACCCGTACGTCTAGAACATTTAAAAGTTGTGAAAAATACTGATCGAGAAACTCGAATGAAAAAACACGAAGCTCAGAAAAGATATCTATCACTCCGGAAATAGCCGAAAAGGTATCTTTGCTGAGCTTCTTCTCATTTACTCTGCAAAACACTTAACCTATATTTCTTCCTCTATCGGATGACCTACTGAGCTTCAACATAGAATTTTGTACATAAGTGAAGTATTTCCTATAGCATACGAAGGTAGAGACAAAAGATCCAAAAGAACTATAATGAGCAGAAGTACACGGGAAGAATAATAAAAGAAACGTAGAGATTTAATGAATCTGAAATATTACAAAGAGTGAATGCGTCCGTACCACTAAGAAATGTTTTCAGCCGCATCACAAACGACCTCAGTCATTTGGTTCTTGCATCAAGAGAACCTCAACCAGTGAGTCTATACCTTCCTACGCATCTGCCTCAAACCAACAGTCATTATAAATTAATACCTGATACGAACTGATCGATGGCTAGTAGCAGAATAGCTCTTCGAATGACTTTTTCCAAAGTAAGGTGATATTTTGCTGACTTTCAGAAGATTCACCAGGAGATAAATTGTACGAGAGTTTTACCTTAACAAAGCAGAGACAGATTCCATTGCTCCGATGATAACAGTTGAGGAAAGTTATTTGATCAATAAAATATTTCTCAAGATGATAACCAAGGTTGAAGTCAGCTTCATACGGTCACACCTGAACCTTTTCCCGTCGATGTGATGCATGCAGAACCATATAAATAAAATTACTACTGAAAAGTGAATGCATTCAGATGTTGAGTCCCAAACAGGACGAAATGAGCGTTTTGAATACTACTGCTAGTTTCGACAGACAGAGTTACTCAGAATTACTGATACCTTTGAAACTTTAATGAATCTTCTGAATTTGTAATTTACTCACAATCGAATCTCAGAGGTGATATGAGTTCCTTCAAGGTTGCAGATAAGCCTTTGCTGACGAGTGCTAACTAATTTGAAATCTAGGTCGAAGGCTTCCTGCCGATCCCCTCCAACAATCTAACACTAAGCTAGAAATTATGCAGGAATTAATATGAGTTTGACCACGGATTGATATAAGTTACAGAATCACTGAAAACTAGGCAGTACTGGACAGGCGTTTCATCCTAGTTCGGCAATCGTCGGCAGTACATACTTACTGGAGTTCGGACCCAGGACCTTCTGGTTATAAGGCAAGCTTGTATATCATTCAGGTAGTGACACCCAATTCACTTTCCAGCCCATGAATTCTAACATCTACCAATTTGTGATTTAGCGTGACCACCAACCAATTTTATTGGCAGGACATCCATCCTCACACTTGACTGGATTGACCTGACTGGTCATGATTGCCCACTAGAACTCCAGGGATCTCTGTCCGTTAGCAGGTTACTAGCGCTAAATCACGAATTGGTATAAGTTAGATTCATGGGCTATTGTATTGGGTCTCAATGCCTGGGTGGTTCACGAACTTGCGTTGTAACTGGAAGGTCCTGGGTTTGAACTCCAGTAAGTGTGTACTGCCGATGATTGCTGAACTAGGATGAAACACCTGTCCAGTACTGCCTAGTTTTCAGTGATTCTGTAACTTATATCAATCCGTGGTCAAACTCGTAAAAATAAATCTAATCCTTACAAACCAAATTCTTGAAAATAGTATTCATGGAATTTATTTCTTCTTAGAGTTCATTTACTGAAACTCAGTCACTCAGTTTGAGCCTGAGATATATGCAAATTATATAAAGAAATTTATTTTTGGAGAAATAAATAGCCAAAGTATAGTTCATTGGGAAGGCTTTATTAACCAGACTATATGATAAGTGGTATGAGAGGCTAATCACACATCCAACACATGCAACAAGAATAACGCAACATGGATGTCTTTAGAGATTTGCTTTTTTTAAGAAGATTGTAGCCCAAAAACATTGTTTCAGCCTGCTGTGTATTCTGCTTTCTCAACAAAAATATTTTCAGATCAGATCTGTCACTCATTTAAGAAGGTGAAATAATTATTTCTCGTCTTATAATCTCGTATATCTCTCCTTCGTTTAGTGGAAAATGGGACAAATGTCTGAAAAAGAGTTTTTAAGAATTTTAAGTTTACAACAATCTGAAACACCAAAAAGCCATAAATGATTTCATTTCTAATAAATTTAGTCGAATTTTTGTTACTTTGATTTATTAAAGAGATAAATTAACAAACTGAATAGCTTCTTATCCAACCTGTGGAGTAGTTGAAAATGAAAAAGGTGCTAACAGTTCGGTAGAATGACACTTGTCCATTTTCTTTTAGGAATCTGACAGCAGTATCAACGAGTTGGCCTACAGGCACATCACACATCCTACCTGTAGCTCTTATTGTCCTTCACGTGTAAGAAAGTCTTTTTAAGGTAACTCAGGAAAGAACAACTGGGAGAATAAAATAAGAACAGGCAAAATGCAAAAGTTAACAGAGTCTAAAAGTAGAGGGTCAGTGATGCTAGAATATCTTAGCTTTCATTTGTACAATGTTAGACAGAATATTATACTTGAATGAGACAAGTTATGAGACAACTAAAAAAGGTTGGCGTAAAGACTTAATCCCAGATACTTAATATGTGACCTAGTTTCTACTCCAGCTTTGTCCATGTTGTATAAATCACCGAAACAAACCAGTGTACGCAAAGCTCTTTTATGTCTGAAAGTCAGATTAATAGTTTAACCTTTGAAAGGATTTAGCTTGTGAACATTTGGTATGGACCACTGACAAATTTCTATTCAGCAGCTTTTAATTTTGAAACAACCTGGCTGAGGAGTAACGGCCACAGAAGTAGTCAGACCATCACTATGCTAAAAAAAAACTAGTCTCATCAGGATGAGTCAAATAAAAAAGAAAAAGAAAATCAGAGAGAATAGATTGATATAACACACAGTGAAACGGCATCGATAACTGGATAACGTCTCAACAACTACAATTTATTGCTCACAATGATCTCAATGCATTCACATGACTCGACAGCTTGCTTTGCATAATCTTACCGCCTACTATTTCTTCTCCTTTTTCCAAATATGCGTCAATCTTATTGCCCTTATCCGGTATTGATTCTATGATCTAATTAAATCTCTATGCTCCGATAATCTGCTTAACTCGGACCCACTGGTCTGACCTATCTAGATGACCTCAAAGCCATTACATGGATCTATCGGGGCGTTAAGGTGACAAAGTATACCTCTGAGAGAGTTGGATGTTTCAGATGCCACTTTCATTCAAGCCTTATTAAGAATCACACATGAAGCCTTTGGTGTTTGTTTTTTATTTGATACTGTTATAGATTTCTTTGGATTTATTCAGTATTTGTATTATTTTCATTACAACTATTTTACTAATTAGTCTCCTAGTCTGATTATATAAATATTTAACTAAACTTAATTTTCAGCGATTCTAGGTGGGATGAATCAAAGACTAATTATTGATTAGAGTCGTCGGTTTCCCATGGACGCTAACACTAGTCCGCCTTCCTGTTTTCATTTTATTTTACAGTCTAATGAATAGGTGAATCAAGATGCTTCAACATCACGCCTGAAACTAATAAACCAAGTAGAATGCAATTCCTAAAGCAGGATACTGTATGTGATTAATTGCATTATTATTATATTGTAGACTATTGTAGACTAACGAATTCAGGTGTAATGAAACGAAAGCTAGAGGAAGTTCAAATAGTGAACAAAGTCAAAAAATGACTAGTTTTGAAGTGACCAGTTTCTGCATAAATATCCAGATTATTGCAGCTATTAGGAATGAACTCACAGAAACGGTTTAGGCTTTAGTTGAAGAAATAATATTGGGTATACAATTACATCTAGCTTCGAATGTGTTCGAATTTCAAAACAAAATATGTGAACAAACTAATGCATTCCCAATAGAATCGCCAACATTTTTATGGAAAGTTGGAAACTCAGAGCTTTTATAAAATTTCAGTACTGTTCTTGGATAATGATAAAGATAGGCTGGAGCATTACAAAAATCACACATATTTCTTCATCAAGTCTGTAGTTTTTTATATTATTCGAAGTTTAACATATAATCCAGAGGGTGCTTTATGGACCGGGACAACCTTAGTGCCTTTCCAATCTGTAAGCACAAAATTTTTCGGAAATGACACACTAAAAATATCAGTAAAAGTAAAACAAATTAGTTGCATCTTTTCTGTGGATAATACTAAGCAAGCCATCCGAAATTAGACATTATGAAGAAGTCAAAGATTGGGGCCATTTAAAAAATATCATTCGCATCATAAATAAACAATGTGATCGATCTTTTGATTTAGGATATTAGGAAACAGCATCCGTTGGATGGCATGTGAAAGACTTTTCAATGGTGCCGACATTACAAGTACAAGCAGCATTATTTCTGTGATTTCCGCCAGTAATTACTTCCAATAATTTGTACATATTTGAGGAGTTTTACGTAATATACATTTCTGATTACAGATTGCATTTGATCTTTGCGTTTCGTACTTTTCATGTCAAAGTTATCTTCAGTCTTATATAACACCCTTTGAGTTAAAGAGATGTTAAACGCTCGAATCCCATGAAAAGATTCTCACATATGGAACAAATTTCAAGTCAGAGTTTGAGGTAACATGGTATATTTGCGATAGAAGCATCTACCACTTGTTCGGTAAACAGATTCCAGTTTGCTTTTTTTAAAATGTTCATAAGATTCTGTATGTTTGCCATAGAGTAACATCTATGCTACATTTTCGGGAAAGGTGCTAATAGGTTCCTTGTAAAACTTGCAGTATACATTTGGTAAAATACATTTAATGCAGTTGTCAGAGTTGAGTCGTGGAACTCGTTTACAAGTTTCATACATATCATGAAGTCATTTGTGAACACTGGACCCACTGCGGTGCTTCGTAGAATCACAAAGCTGATAACATTTGCATAACCTAGTCAAATAAGAAAAATATAGTAAGAGGCACTAAATCTTCAGTCATTAGTGGTAATGAGTTAACAAGGGAGACAGGAGCAGATAATCACAAGTAATTCATCCTGTAGCTGTAAGAAGTCAGCATGAATTTATCGAAGATTTATTATTTGCTCAGAGTGAATCTTACCTCCAAGTAACCTACATGTTAAGTGATCTTGGCAGAAAGTAAAAGTTATGAAGTACTAAAGTGTCGACTTATGATAAGGCAACCACTTTTTTTAAGAAAAGATTATTACCATTGATAAAAAGAAGTCGGACCAAAATAAAATTTAAGGTTTTGGTTCATTCCCAATTAGATAGTATTGAGTCCACTAAAAAAGATAAACCTAATACTTTAACAAATTAACACATTATAGTGTGACGATTCATCAGTATACTAGATGAGCTATCCAGTTCATACTGCTCATGACTCCTTTAAGGCATCTTTGTTTTCCTACCCCCACAGATGTGCAATCAGTTAACAGTACTAACCACATACAAGTGTGTCTATAGTTCAACCAACCATGCCTCATGTAGTGCGGAGCTCGATCCCGGCCGACACACTCATATAGCTTGCCTAACCAATAGTAATCCCAGCAAAGAGGGAAGGTTGAGCTTGAGGGCAGCAACTCCACTTAGTAAAAAATAAATACCATTGATTTTGATATTTTGCGCATTTGTACATTTTTTTCCTTTACGTTCCCCAGTGGAACATAGGACTTCAAGCTAGTGGCTTGAAGTTTCTGTAGCAGTGTTTATTTTACAGGATGGGGTTGCTAACCTCGCATTTTGTAAAACTATACTAATTATTGCTGTGTATCTACTCTCTTTTACCAACGAGAACACTGCTCATATTCAATGAGTTTTTTTCTGACCGTCCAAGAACTCAGCTGTCAGACAGACGACCAATTAACCTTCTTTCTTAATTAATCATTAGTCATTGCAAAATTAAGCCAAAACCTGTGGCTATCGCAGTGAAAATCTTTCTTCTGTTTTACTTACGGAAAGTCACGTCAAGACGTGAAAGCAAGTCCTAGTCGATTGAAGGTACTAAGGCATGTAAAGCTGTTGACCACCACCACCACCTACCTTTCATCTATATCAATGTGGTAGTTTCACTGGAAGTAAAATGTTACACTGAACTGAATCTGAGGGAATAATTAGTCACTGGTCATTGAATTTCTGACTATTTCCTAGGCTGCTTGTTTGCAGTCCACATAACCACGAAAGTTTGTGTAGAAAGGCACTCCAGGAAAGTCAGAATTAGCGACAGAGTGACTCAGATAGGTTCATATTAGTTAATTGTAATGCCATATCTTCTTGTTCTCTTTATCCTTTGAAATAACTCTACAAGAAATTTTTAAAATTCCCTAGTGCTTTTCATAAATGCTAGTGGCACAGTGGTAGAATGCTCGCCGACCAAGTAGGTGGTTTTTGGTTCGATTCCCGGCCACTGACGCACTCTTTTACTCCGCTAAGCTGGCAGTAAGACCGGTAAAGATGGAAGGCTGGGCATGAGGGTAGCAATCCCATCTTGTAAAAATAAATACCACCGCTACCGAAACTTCAAAGCTTTAGTTTGAAGCCCTATGTTCCACTGGGAACGTAAAGGAATAAACAATACTACTGAAAATTCAAAGTTCAAGCCTGGATCTCTGTGTTCCAGCTGGAACGCTAAAAAAATAAAGTGAAGGGAAAATGAACCATGTACTGTACATCTCTGGCTTCTAATCAATCTACCTGGAGTTAATTTTTGAATATTCTTTCTTTAAATGTAACCCCTGAAAACAGTGAATTATCTGCATGTAAGAACGGCGATGCTATGGACTATACACCGCTTAACATTTCATTACTCTTCTGTCTGATGATTATCGGAATATCCATTGAGTTTATTAACTATAAATTATTTAAAAAGTAAATTTATACTAGTCCACAATATTAGCCTGACAGGCTTTTGTATGCTCTTAGCATACAACTAAAAACTAACCAGTCTCAATGTCTAGAAAATATCGTTTAAGGCTTCCACTAATTTTGTGTTGATCATTGTTTCTTAGTTTTTCTTAATCTAATGAATAAAATATTTTCGTTAATGTACTCATTAATTATTCTCTTCATTGTTTATATATTTATAAGATACTTTTATAAAGCCTGTACATGCATCCCTTTTGAATTTAATTCAGCTATAGATAATATCTGTATAAGTTAACTGATAAATGATCTGGTGTTCGCTATGAATATAATATTTAAACCCTGTTGAAGGCTTGGATTTTATCAAATTTATTGGTATGTCTGACGAAAATGTAACTTGATCAAAAGTTGTATTGAATTCCAAATAGAGCATAGAACTCCTACTGAAGCATATCTCCGTTTCACTGAGTTCTTTGCTTTCATATTTAAGCCACTTCCATGACTACCGACAAGCTATCATTTCCTTCTGACACTATTT
This sequence comes from Trichobilharzia regenti, assembly GCA_944472135.2. Taxonomy (NCBI): domain Eukaryota; kingdom Metazoa; phylum Platyhelminthes; class Trematoda; order Strigeidida; family Schistosomatidae; genus Trichobilharzia; species Trichobilharzia regenti. The sequence goes on from OX235262.1 coordinate 135,469,321, forward strand.
CCCCAGTATCACTCATGAACCTACGCCTAAGTAGCCGTATCCTGTTCGGTCTGTTTGGCGTGTGACATTTACATTTAATCCGTTTCCATTTCTTCCCGCATATTCTTTGGACAATAGGTTCATGGTTAGTCCACTGCCTATAAGAGTTCCTTGTCGTCTACCTTTTCTAGCTGGGCATCTCATCATCAGTATTTGGCGAAGGCATCTGTCGATGCTAGTCTGCAGCAGGATGTCAGAAATGATTTTCATGATGTGTGCGCCAAGTATTTGAAGAATATAATAGTCGTTACTTCACAGTACTAATAAAAATACACGTTTTATTCCTTGGATTGATTGTATCTCTCCACTAACTTCAGCGCAGTGTTTTGCTTTCTCAGTCCGTTCTTAGATGACTTTGAGATTCTCATCGGTTTCATCTTCATTTTAAGCGATACTATTCAGCTCGGATTAAAGGAGGATATGAACTCCTACGAGTTTCTTCTGTTCATTGGTATAACCACTAAAACAGGTGTGTCATGGTCTGAACTCAAGAATTCGACCTATGAGTTCTACTGCCTCACAGTTACAAACTACTACAATGACATCGAAAAGACAGTTATTTGCGGTAAAATCTGCGTACTATTTAAGAACAACAACAAATCAAAGGGTTAAATTACCTCAAGGATGACGTTAAGCAGCTGTACAAATCTAGTTCTTCCTCGAATGCAAAACAAGTACTGTGGACCGAAATTTCTTAGCCGAAATTCAACTATAAGAATTGCTAATCCTTGCTAATCTGATAGTAAGATCGGTAGAGAAGGGAGTTTGAGCATGAAACTAGTAACCCTACCTTGTAAAAGCACTACTACTACTGAAACTTCAAAGCTCTAGCTTGAAGGCGCTCTATGCTTCACCAGGAGCGTAAAGGAATAAAATAAATAGTAAAAAATAAATTCCTTTATAACTGGTGCTTTTTGTTATTGTTAACTGGAGTATCTTCAACACCCTACCTTCTCTATGTTCATATGAAGTCTTGTCTTCACTGCCTCATCTTATCGGTTTTTGCCTGTAAATCTTCTATTTTGTCAGATACGAGGCCCACATAAAAAATAAAATAAAACAGACTTAAATCGCTACGTCATGAACTGCTAAAATTTCATTGAGTAAACTGAAGGTACAACATTCTTCCTGTTCGTTCCAAGTAACACTTAGAGGTGATGTTTTACTGTTTAATACTTTTAAGACATAAAAATATAAAATTAAAAAAAGAGAGAGATTAATTATAACTATATTTCAACAGTTTACACAGTTGAAATAACAGAAAAGATTTGTATTTTAGGTGGATGATTTGCAATTAATAATGTTCTCTGAGCTAGTTGGTTTAGTTGCGGAGCTTTCATCGTCTTTCTGGACGACATCTTCAGCGCGGTATTTAGGATATAGTAAAATGATTTGAATTTCTTCATGAGTGATATAGTTGTGTCTCCCGGTAACCATCTTTACATATGTATTGACCGTTTTCTATTGATTTCTACAGAACATGATCAATGGCGAATGAAATCTAACAGACCTATTTTACCTTGATTCTATGGTAGACCAAAACTACACAAACCAAACATCCCCTTACAACAAATCGTTTCGATTCCAGGAACACCAACATATAATCTATTTAAAGAACTTTTCAGGAAGTTAAATTACCTAACAGAATCGTGCGACCATTCTATCCATTCGTCAATCCAATTTTTAGAGAAAATCAAAAACATTTAGGTAGAAGACAATGAAATAATGGTGTCCTTTGATGTCACAGTAATATATACTTCAATTAGTCCAAAACTAGCAACAGAAACTATGCAACAATTACTCTATAGTGATGAAAACATTAAAACGCAATGTTCAACTTGAACAGAACTCCATAAAATTATGCCTTACAACATACTTCCAATTCAATACTCAAATATATGAACAGATAAAAGGAACACCAATGGGATTGCCCATATCAGAATTAATAGCTGAAGCCGTTGTGCAAAGATTCGAATTAATAGCTCTAACCATAATTAAACCGAAAATCTGGGTACGTTACGTTGATGATACATTTGTATTAATTAAGAGATATTATTTAGAATATACCCATAAATTAATAAACAACATATTTGAAGACATCAAATTCACAAGAGAAGAAGAATTAGATAACAAAATCCCATTTTTAGATGTATCAATCAGGAGAACCAACACAGGAAATTTAGAAACACAAGTATATAGAAAATCAACGCACACGGATCAAATACTCAAATACACTAGCAATAATCCAATTACTTCAAAAGAAACTGTGTGCAGACATTATTTAGAAGAGTTCAAGCACATTGTAGCACTCCAGAGTTGAAAAGAATGGAAGAAAAATACTTACAAACGGTCTTCAAGAAGAATGGTTATCCAAAAAATTTCATCAAAAAGTCGAATCAAAGCACCAACAAAGAACCATCACCAAAGACCAAAAAGAAATTCATCCTACCATACATCAGAAATATCTCTGAAATAACAGCAAGAATAATGAAACCGTTTGATATAGATGTAGCACACAAACCAGTTGAATCGCTTAATTCGATCTTATGAAAACCAAAAAATCCAACAGAAAAAGGAGCTAAAATTAACAACATTTACAAAATAAATTGTATGAACTGTAACAGACATTACACCAACCACTTCGAATCAGAATCCAGGAACACAAATCAGCCGTGAAAAGACATGATATAAATTCTTTAGTATCAATGCATACAGACGGTTACTGACATCAATTTGATTGGGATAATGTCAAAATCTTAAACAGAGGAAACACCAAAAGTGCAGTCAGGGAATTCCTAGAAGCCTGGTACTCAAACGAAAATGCAATTAATAAACACGTTAATATAAATGAAATATACTAACTAATAAAAAGTAAATCAGGTGATCAGAAAGTTTAAAATCCCAATCAGTAGAAAACGGTGAATACATATGTAAAGATGGTTACCGGGAGACACAATTATATCACTCATGAAGAAATTTAAATCATTTCAGTTTATGCTAAATACTGCGCTGAAGATGTCGTCCAGAAAGACGATGAAAGCTCCGCAACTAAACCAACCAGCTCAGAGAACACTATTAATTGCAAAAGTTTACATAGTTGAAATATAAATATAACTAATTTAACCTATTCCACAATGCACAAACTTTTCACTGACTATTAAAATGGACAAAGCTGAATTAATATTAGACAGAAAAGAGCAAGAAGTTCAACATAGATAAGTTCATCCTCGATAGCTTTACAGCCACAGTAATATATATAAGTTTACATAAGTAAGATTATTATTTAGCTCCATATAATGATGAAGGCAGACTAAAGGTGCTAATAATTTTCAACCTGATATGTTAGTTTGAAGGTGTGAATTTAGATTACAAGGGGCTTAGAAATGAAATTATACAGAATTAGAAAACAGTTACGTAATGTGTACAATAGTTTTTTTTCCTTTTTCAAGAGTTGATTTGCAAGTATCAGATTTGCTTTTACGAGAGTTTTACTACGATTAATATAATTTAGATAACCACTGAAAACCACGGAGTACTGGACAGCTGTTTTATCCTAGTTCGGGAATTATAGGCAGTACACACTTACTGGAGTTCAGAACCAGGACCTCCCGGTTGTTAGGTAGGCTCCTATGCCATTCAGGTACTGAGACCCGATTCACTGGCCAGCCCATGAATTCTTGCTTCTACCAATTTGTGATTTAACGTGGCCACCAACCAATGTCATCGGTAAGAACTTCGTTCCCACACTTGATTGGATGGGTCTCACTGGTCACAATTTCTCACTAGAACTCCAGGGTACTTTGTCCTATAGCAAGTCACTAGCCAGCATCATATTAATTTTCAATAGTTGATTTGTAAGGATTAAATTTAATTTTACAAGTTTTCTGACGAAGGCAAGTGTGAACAAGATAAGCATGGAAACAAATTGAAATAATAATTTTCATAACTGAAGATACGAAAAGAATAAGAAGAATAGAATACCAAACAAACGAAAACTAAAGATTCAAAGCAAACTATATACACAGTGTATGTAAAGGTTAAAGTAGTTTCTTTCGAACACACAGCTCCGGCTTTCCGGTACATATAGTGAGGGCTTCTGCAGTTTTAAGACGTTGGAAACACACTAACTTTGATAGATTTTTGTTTACTTCGAAAATAACTCTGAATGACTAGTCACTCGAGATGCAGTGATAGATATTGAGGAGAAATTCAATTATGACGCTTCTAAATTAACTAGTGTGCCTCCTTATTGCAGCCATTCTGGATAATCTTCTCTAACACCTTTTGAAAGGATGTGCATTAAATGACCCTATATACCTAGCTTCTGAGAAGCAAGTGAATTGATAATATGCAGATACGAGTGGTCATATTTAGGAGTTTGTCTTTCACATAGCTTAGTAGCAGCTGGTGACCAAAGAATATCGCTTTTAGTGTTGCTGTGAGAAACGTCTATTTTTACAGAACTACCGAGTCTTCTCTTTAGGGCAAGGGCAGCTAAGTACCCCCACCCCCACTTAAGTGACAATAAACCCATACAATTCAGCGTCAAATATATTCCTTTTAACTAATTTCATTTGATTACACTATAAATATATGAAAGACAATACAATAAGTGTAAAAACAGACAAATATGACAAATCAAATAAATAAACAATCCGATAGTCACACATTTAACAATCAGCATACATGTGTTTATTTATATACAGAAAATTATACAAGTTAATTGTCTTATCAACTATAAATGTTTATTTATCGCCTGTTATTATTATTATCATTTTACTTTATTTACTAGCACCTTATTTGATAGAATAAATAATAAAGTCCTTCTGAAATTTATGAACCTATCTAAATGAATGCCTGTATAGGCTATCAAGCAAACAAACATAAATTAGCGAAAACAGGGTTATTCGAAGCAATATTATAATATATATACCAAATGTGTGAATTTTACTAAAAACAGAATACGAATAAGACAGAAAAAAGACTTTGTTTTCATTCTGACTAACACTACTATAACAAATTTCGCGCGAAACATAAATTCTATGTTCAAGTGAGTAATGATTTATCACTAAATATTAGAGATTATTCATTTCTCTTATCTTATTATATATATATATATATATTGTTCATATGCTTACTTGTTAGTAGGAAAATTTCCTATTTCGATTAAAACAACACACATAACAAAACAAAGTATAGAATGTTTGTTTTAGATAACAAAAACAGACATAAATCTACATAGTTGCCCTGAATACTTTGGTACTGAGAAAGTCAGTAACTCAACAGGTGGGAAAACAATGAAAATTATCAAGTCTTTGTTTGAAAGGATTTGATTGGTTACATGTTTGATCACAAGGTAACATCAATTAAAGAACACTATTGGAGTACTGAACAGCTGTTTCCTCCTAGTTTGTAACTTTTCAGAAATATGTAACCACCGAGTTTCGAAACTTAGCCCGTCTTATAAAGGGAAAGTTCCGGACTCGAATCCTGATGGATGAGTTCTGTGAAAGAAACTCAAACTAGGAGGAAACAGCTGCTCAATACTCCCTAGTTTCCCGGTGATTCTCTAATTGATGCTAGTCCGTTATCAAGCCTGTAAAAAGGGGTGCGTTTGAGTAAGTAAGATTTCATCTAGATAGTATAAGGAGAGGAGAATCATTCAAAGAATTAATGAAATCTTCGAAAAATCGAAACATTCTCAATTCATACAGGAAGATTTTAAGGCAAAAGTAGGAGCAGTAATTTAATAATGATATTAGGCAAGGTACGTTTAACTGCATGGAGCTGTTTTCGATTAGGAAACGAAAGTGGAAAATTATTATACATAGTTACATTCACTTTTAGGAAAACAAACCGAATACCTATACAACATGTACTTTAAGGAATAAAACAAAACTTTCCAAAGTATAACGATTAAACAATACTGTGTTGACTGGTATTAGAATGTCCATATCATTTCGTAAGGCATTCGTAAATATGGTTAATAAAGGAACCATTTCACCTTCAGTAGGCTCAATAAGCCAGATAGTTGTATTATTAAATGTAATGCAACACACAAAATCTAACTACCAGTGAGCGGTAAACGAGCGCGTCTTGTAGCCTGAAGATCATGGGTTCGACCCTTCAGTGGGTACTTACTTCTGGATAGTCACTAAATAGGAAAAGCAGTTGTCCAGTACCTTCTGATTTTCCAGTGGTTCTCTAATTGATCTCAGCTTGTGATCAAACTTTTAATACAATTTTTCCAGAGATGTATTGTTACTGTTGTTATAGTTTGACGTCTATTTCCTGCTCGTAAGAGACTAAAGGATGGATTTTCTGAAGTTTTATTGAGAAATCATGACTAGCGGTATTCACCATTTCAAGTGTAAAACCTATCCTCATCAATTAAATTGGCTGGTAGTGAAATAGTTAGAATTGATAAACGATTGGGTACCTATCCGGTAGATGTTTTACCAATGGACCCACCTTTTAATCCCTAGTTTCTAACTACTCAAGAGTCATACACTCGAATGAAATAGCCCTCGGGTTCTTTTTAGTTTTTAACTGATTAAATGTAGAGCCTGATGATGAATTTATCGAAAAGAGGCTAAGCAAAGGTGTAGTGAAAACTATTAACAGCTCGATATTGGAACAACTGGTGCGAACCGGTCACAAAGCCAGCGTAGATGAATCCTTCTCTATATTATACCGGGTGCCAAATAAATTGCCAAAAACATCGAAGCACCGCGGGCTCCAAACAGCAGAGGCTTTTGCGATTCGCCTCAAACAACCAGCGTTCTGTATCCTAAAGAAGCAATTCCAGCCCCTACTATTGCTTTGGCCTTCAGTAGAAACTATAAACCCATGAATTTGTAATATTATTCTTCCTAATTCTTCTGACATTCAGCATATTTTATGTTGATGCTATTGAGCTGTAATCTATCAATATTATTGATTCGATGTTATTTAAACATTAATGTTATTCATAACACTGATTCATTCATTCATTATAATGTATGTATAAATGTAGAGCCTGATGATGAATTTATCGAAAAGAGTACTCTTTGTTCAGTATCCATTCTTTTTAGTTTTTAATAATTCTCTCATTGATGTCGATTCATAACGAAATCTACGAAGAAACTAATCGGAATCTCTACAAGCCTGAAAGCAGATTATCACAGTTAGGTTTCAATGCTTAAAAAATAAGCGTCTCTAAGGTATTTTCCAAGTGAACACTTGCCCTGAAAATCGAATTTATACAATGTTCTTGTTTTTCAGTCTTATTTTCATAACCTCATTAAATACAACCGTTTGCTTAAATTAATAGGCTACTTATATTTTCTGTCTATCAAAATGCTTAGTGTTGATTTCATTTCATACCATTGTAATCATGCAATTATGCCTAAGGATGGCAATATGTACACAAATGTATACATTTTCAAGTAGATTTAAACCAGTTGCTACGAATTTTCTAACAACAACGTGGCTAAAGGCCGTGGATTATCGGAACAAGCCTCGAATGAAACAATATCACTTCATCTGATATACTTTTGTTCATTACATCACTTGAAGATTCCGCACAAGGAGTATATATCTTGAAATAAGAAAATTCCTGAAAATTCTGAATTGTGTATAAACTCATTTTTCAGAATAAAACTGTTATTATTATTATGGATAATACAGTCGATATTAAGAAACGATGTAGCCGACAGTATCTCTACAAACGAGGTTTCATTGAAGGCATACAGTGAAAGAAAATAAGAAAGCGATAAAATCTATTGTGAAGGCGTCAGCTGTAAATAACATTACATCTCTACCATAACCAACAAACGATACAAACTTCAGAATTAAGACTGGTACTTCGAGGAGTATATTTTTTAAGTAAGGGTGTGATCATATTTTAGCTAAACTGCTTCAAAGATAATGAACGCTTTTACTGGTATCTCAAAGTGTTCAGTGTAGGCATTCTGAATTAAGTAAATAAAGAGGCTATTTATATTTGCTTTTTGTCTTGCGTTTCTTTATTATTAACTGGGGAGCTATTCTCAATTTTATAAGTGCATTGCTTTATAAAATAATCTTCTTAAATCTTGTTCTTATTCCTTTGCGTGCCGAGTGGAACATAGGGCTTCAAACTTGAGCTCTTGTGAAGTTTAAGTATCAGTATTTTTGTCAGTCTCTGGCCCGATCATACCTCATTACAAGGCTTATTCCTAGTTAAGTAAGGTATGAGTAGATTGACCAGGAATCATATGAGACCGAATCTGGTTCGTGAACATTCTACCACTGAGATACTGACGCACCATCTTACTTTAATTATTGGATAAAGATTTCAGAGAAGAAAATACTCTTATCGATGTTTTCATTTTCCTAGTAAGTACATTTTATACTTATAAATGAATTACAATAAACAATTACAATCAGTTTTCCCTGTGTGTGTGTGTGTTTGCTAAAGTTGGACTATAAGTGGAAATACTAAAGTGTCAAAATATTATTGCATATGTTTATGAGTCACAAATTAAATAGATATATGCATGAATAAATAAAGGTTACCATACAGTTCAGTAGACATGTATGAAACAAATGGTAGAAAAATAAAGTACATTCAGAAATGTGAATACATAAATTTGATATGATGCGAAAAAAAGATGAGTTAAGTGTTGTCAACATAATACAATGAATAAAATGTTACAATGTGACAAATGGAGGTGAAATAAAATAAAACAGAAGTGGAACATAGAATAAAGAAGGACAGAGAAGTTTTGTGGAAATCATAATAAAATCAATATCGTACAAATTGTTTTTGTACAGAAATGTTCTGTGCGAAAACATCCACTGTGAAAAGCAAGTGTACTCTTGTCCCCTTCTGAAAACTTTATCTAATTTTATGGACTGTAGTAAAGGATGTATTAGATCCTGCATGACCATTACCTACTATATATGTTGTAATAGAGATGAATTAACACCTTTACCCACTTCTTTGCTCAGCCAAGCTGAAAGGTGCTCTCAAACGCAGCAGGATTTGTTTCTCGATGAGCATTCAGTGTACCTAGTTCCAAAAGAGCAGGTGAACATATAAATACACGTGGAATTAGACAATCGAGGTAACACTTCCTTAATACTAGAGTGTACCAGAGGGTGACTAGAGTAGGTTATTAGTAGATCGGTAGCAAAGAATTGAAAAATGTTGATAACAGCAATATCACACACATATCTCGACTCAATTCAATTCAATCCATTTTATTTGTGTTTTCTTTTGTTTTCCATTTCCATGTGATAAACTTATCCGTAAAAGTGTATAAGGGAACGCCTTTTATACAAAAGCAAACAGATTTCACATTTATTTATAATCATAAATATCCTATCGCCAGTTGTTGTGAATACATTGGATCAGCTTTTTATAAATCATATTATGTCTGAATATTATATATACATATATATATATATGCTGGAAAATTCTTCATTTCACTTCTATTCTTCCGTTATATTGTTAATGGTACACAAGTATATAATAAATATATATTTCTGAATGCCTATATTTACACCCAACTTGCCCTAAAGCGAATCATAATAATAATAATAACAATAAAGCAAAAGTAAAAAGAATTCACTTTCACAGAAGCAGCCAAAATAATATGTAATACACCAGAATGAAAGTTAGTTAGATATGCTTATGCTTATGCATATTGTTGTTACTGTATGAAACTGTTGTTATTTTTATTAAATCAGAAGAAATCCAAATTGAATTTATTCTGAATATTATTATTATTTTATTTTTATTTTTTTTCGAAATTTTCAAAATGAAGCAAGCAAAAAGGAAGAAATCTTTATCAAATGACAAAATAATGAAAATAAATTTTGAAATTATAAGATATATGTGGATATATACATATATATGTGTGTATAAAAGTACATAATTTAGAACTGATAGTTATTATTTCAATTTGTGCTATTGTGTGCTTGCCTGTCTAACTGTCTGTGTATACAACGAAATCTATTCAATTCCTTCATTCATTCATTCATTCATTCATTGAATTCACTGACATTATGGAGCCATTCAGATTGTTAATTAGATACTCCTTTTCACTTCGTTTCGCGTCTGCTTCTTCTTCTTCACCATCTTCTATATTTCATCATAGTTTAAATTTTGTATGACAAAAAAAAAAATGAAGAAAGTGAAAATAGCGTATCAACTTAAAGTTTCAAAGCTAGTATACGTTATATTTGTCTCTTGTGATGAGTGTTCATTCATTAGAAGAACATAGAATAAGGCTAATTTAATAATCAGACACACACTGAGACACAAATGCCTTTATTCTTTTGCTTTAGGCTTCTTTCTTTCTCTTCTTCTTCTGCTACCCTTTCTTCTTTACCCTTCACTTTTCCTTTCTCTCTGTCTCCCAACTTCTCTATCTTTCCCACTGTCCCTCTCTCTCTCTCTCTGTTCTCTCAAACTATCGCGTGCACATTCATTCTTGCCTATATCAAATAGAAACCATTATGTCTAGTGTGAAATTGACGGCTTATTTATTGCAAAATATCCTTCACAATTGAAAATAATAATAATAAACCTTTCTCTATTGTTTCACGCAGTTTGCTTGCTTTTTTGTTCTTCTTGTTCTCATTATTGTTGAAAATAACCATGATACTCATGAGTTTACTGTCAAACAATTCTACTGTGTAATTGTTTCCTTCTTTTTGTTTGTTTGTTTCATTTTGAAAAAAATTCATCTTTCTTTGGCGCCTTATTCACTAAAAAAATCAATTAATGCCAATTTTCTATTGTCTTTCAACCAAATTTTTAATGACATCCTTTCAAAACCTGATTTTATATTATATTCTAATCCGATGAGTTGAATTTAACTTTTTTTAAATGATTGAAATTCATTATAATAAATTAAGAATATAGTTTATGGTGAACACCTGTTACTATAAAAAGATCAGCATGATAGATACCAAATATCTAATACTGTATGTATATTTTACTGTTGTTTTGAAGTTAAGAAACACCAGAGCTGTATCACGATTCCACGCTTAATATGAGCACTCTCTAAACAAGTAGCATCAACATATTTAGGCGAATATCACATTACATTCAAAGTCAAATTTATAAATTTCGTCCTACCCGAAACCTTGGTAACCATAATGCTCCATTACATATAATTTCTCTTGTATAGCATATTTTAATGTAGTAAAATATAATCTTTAATGGTGTTTTCTACTCTCGCGAGTATTTAAAAATCTGCGGATTTACAGATTTCTACAAAACTTGAAAAAAAGCAAAACGATGGGTTGCAGTGTACATTCTTAGGATAAATGCTTCTGAGATTTTTAATAAAGACTGCCAGTTCCTAAGAAGTGAAACTAAGTGAAACCTCCAGTCTCCAATTATTCCACTATTATTAAGTTCTTGAGTCAAAAAATCTACTCCTATACCTTTTTTTAGTGGCTTCCAACCAAATGTTTTGCATTTCTTGAAGGAAGTAAAGAAGAAATATCGTAAGGGAATGGTTTGTGCTTCGGATTAGACAACATTGCCTCATGAGATCTACTCTCATCTACATTTTTACCTAAAGCCGAACAAAGAGGATTTATTGTGCATTGAATTTTTCTGAGAAGTCTATACATTGTATAAACATTGTCCAGAATAAGGCTATTATTATTTTATATAATAAGGTGTACTGAAGTGCATAACAATTGTTCCATTGTCCGGTCTCTTGATCAGATAGCAAATGTGACAAATACTTTGGTTAATTTCCGTCACAGGATTTATGTTCTTTTTAATCGGTAACATGAAGAAAGGAAAACAGGTTTAGTTTAAGTATTCTTTTTCGAATTCAGGAATATGTATTCAAACAGACTGCAGAAACTTTTATCCCAATTGTATGTGACAAAATCTGGCTTAATTCATTCAACCAATTTTCGATTTCATTATCAGATGCATTAGGATTAATAGTTACCAAAAATACATTCAGTAGTTCGGTTTGCTTGCTCTTCATTTACTTGAAGAAATAACACACATTGAACCGAAATGAAAACAATTGAAAGTGTTTGAATTCTGAGTGTAAATCAGTCACACCCGTAGATATGAATTTGTTGGGCGTCAAAGTGGTTTGTCTATTCAACTGGATCTCAGACATTTCGTTTTTAACTGTCGGCTTGTCTACCTATACGAACTGAAATAAGTTGGGGATAGTTGTGTTTTCATGGTATGAAAGCTTAGCTACTGATTAATGGTGTGATTGTGTATCTAAATACTCTCTTTATACCTTTGTTATTAACTAAATCTTTGGGCAGCCGTAAATGTTATATTCTCCATTCACTAGTTAGGTTGTTGTTAAGAGCAGTCTGATCACCAGATTAAGTTGGCTAGGGTCAGGATTTATCAGGTGGTGTGGTAAAAGCTTAGATCTAGCAGGATAGATGGCCACACTTAAAGTCATGAACGTTATTTCTGGTTGAAGCAGATCAGAAGCGAACTAGAAGTCACTCAAGCAGCTTAACCAACTGCTCTTCAAAATACCGAAAAGTCATATTGACAAACTTAAATATAACTGTCTCTTAACTCCTTAGAAGAATAAATAAGTATCTAAGTTCGTATTACGTCACTTTTAATTGTAAGTAAATTGGTAGTTATATTTAAACACAAATGCTGATAATAAACCTAAGACACTTAGACAAAATTAGGGTTTAAGGCACTGAATATCCTTGTTATAAACTTTTCTAAATGTCAGTTATAAGTTAGGTTTTAAATACTACATACTAGAACTTTTTATTGTAGTTTTCTATCGTATCGACAGTTAAACGAACAGGTTTATGCATTTGTAACAGCTTCACTTAAAAACGTATTCCACAGCATCATATGAAAGTCTACAAATCCGAAGAATGTTTCCAGTCATATCTAGACAACTTGAAAATATACTTCAGTTGAACTGACTTCAAAGATGATAAAATTGTACTAATTCCCTTCAAAAGTAGTGAAATTTTAACTATATGATAATGTACATCTGTGGCACAGTGGTTAGGACTCTCACCGACCATGCACATGGTCCGAGGTCCGATCCCCTGCTGACGAACACCTGATATCAATGATCGGCGTGCGAAATTTGGGCTACCGATATTACATGATGAAAATTCCATACTTATACCAAAAATATGGTGTGGAATCAAGTCCCAGGTTTTTTGTAGGAAGTTAACCAGTGAGTAAATTTAACATTGGCAACAAAAATGTTTACTTTATATTTCACATCAAGCAGATGGCAACTTGTTGGAATAATTGGGGTATTTAAATTTCTTTCCAGCACAATGCATTAAATTATCTAGATTTTTTAGTCTTTTGATCACTTAATTGTATCTTTAGAATTTTTTTGTGGTTTTTATGGCTTTTGACAACCCATCACTACCACCCTCTTACCAATCATGACCCCACCTTTGCCCTAGTTACAATTTGATTATTCCTCACATTTTTGAAATGTCCTGACAACGATAAACCTAACTAAATTTATTCCTATCGTACATACCTAATGTACAAACATATTTAAAAATAAGTATACATAATTACGATTGTACAGCTAAATGATTGAATTAGCCGAGAAGAGACTCTTCGCCGAACTATGCGTTTTATTTTCATTAACGTCTGGATGGAAATTATTCATGAATATCTTTAGGTCATGAAATGTAGTCACGCACATTTCTAATTGGCTTTCAACCTAATGTTATACTTGTGTTGAAGACAAAGAGAATTTATAGATTACTGTAAAAAGAACTATGAACTATTTCGCTTCAGAGGTTTACACATTTGTCACATAAACTTGAAGATTTCACATTCATAGTTTATTGGTTCGTAGATAGTATTACCTTTTTGGACAGAGTGAACTGTAGGCTTACAGTCAGAATATAACTTAATTCATATATTTACCTAACATAAACATCATTTACTACTTTTCTGATTCATATTAGATAGTTAGTTTAATTCAGGAAGGAGACATTCCTTCAAGTACTTTACCGAAAGCATTTCTAAGAAAAAAACAGTTAATGTTAATAATTATATATATATATATATATGCTGGTAGCCTAAGGCAAAAGGCCTGAGTAAATAAATCAGACATCTGTTCAAGACACATAATAATAAGATAAGAATTCAGAAGAAGCAGAAAAAGACGAAGAAAAATGATAACAGTGATGATGAGAATGACAGATAAGTTGATTTACTTACTTATCCTCTTCATTATTCATATTATTTTGTTAAAATAAATGCATGTAAATATCTATGGAAAAAGATGAAGATATTAAATCAACATCATACTTATTTATTAAAAACTAATCTGTTCGTATGAAGTTTCAAAAAGAATTTCTTTAAATTTTCAAAGATATTTTTGCCACTTACAGACACATATAAAAATGAATGAACGTCTCACCTTCGTTCTCAATAGTTTAACAGTCGTTTACCTCTTTTTTAAAATACGTAGATAACCAGTGATTATATTATTATTATTGTTCCCTTGGATTCCCAGTGGAATATAGGGCTTCAACTGCACGTCTCCACTTGCCACTTCTGTCTTCCTTCTGCTGTACTCTCCACCTGCATCCATTTTAGTTCATACTACCTCAACTCCTCTTCACACGATCTCCTCCATTTCACCCTTGCACTGACGACCTACTCACCGCTTTCCTTTCGGCCTGGTTCTACTCGAGCAATAGCCTGACACGAGCGCGATGTCACCAACCGACCTCCTCAGTGAGTGTCCAATCTATCTCCACTTTCTCCTGAATATTTGTTGGTTGGCGATTGGTTCTTGTTTTGTTTGTTTGTTCCCATAATTCTTTGTTGGTGATTCTTTCCGGCCCGGCCGGCCATCTGATCTTCAGTATAGATCGAGCGAAGACAGTTGTTGGTTGATAAAGGTCTGCAACAGGCTGTTCGAAACATTCTTTGTGACCGACCCGCCCGCCAAGTTTCTGATCCGTATAGAACTGACTGACTTGACGTCGTTTGTATTGAAAATCCTACCGAATTTTGTTGTTGATGTTGGCTGAGTGACGAAGATTTCCAGATTGGTTGTTTCAGGTTGATGAATGTGTTTCTCGCCTTCCTGATTCTCGATTTGACATCCTCGTCCGTTCCGAGTGCCTGTAGTTGAGACAATGCTCCCTAGATGAAAGAATGAAGTGACCTCTTTGAAATCCCTCCCGTTGATGGTGATTGACGCTGGATGTTGCTGCTGTTGTTGTTGGCTGGTTATTTTCATAACCTCCGTCTTGTCTATGTTCACCTGGAGTCCTGCCTTTGCTGCTTAGTGATAGTATTAACTTTTTCATAAAGAATATCTTAACAAAAGGTCATTTACACTATTCAGTCTACAAAGATTTGCCTAATTTCCAGGGCGAAGTTAAATTTTAAGCACCACTAACCAACAATGCAGTGCGGCCACACCAGTGACTTTGAAACATTCACTGAACAAGTTAGTGAAACCTGGCAAGTATTTTTGTCATCATCTATTAAACATGCTCATCGAAGTGTTAGATTATTAAATGGGATATCTGGGAAGTTCCCGATTAGGTTTGCGAAAGATTAGGCTACGGTTTAGGCAAAGGACAAGTTAGGGTTAGATTAACCTACTAAAGGTGACATTTAGGTTATTTCAAGTTAGATTAGGGTTAGTTTAGGCATATTTTTTACGTTAGGATTAGTTTTAGGAAAGATTAGGCTTGTTGTTAAGTTTAGAAGAACTAAATAAATAAATGCATAGCATGTGGTTAAAATACTCTGTTGATATAACAATAAGACATGTACCCTGTGGTACAATATAATTCCATTGTGGGTAAAATTTATTCTGATAAAGTCTCACAGTGTTATGCAGTAATATGTACTGATGACGTTTTGAGCACAGTTTATTGCCCAGTAAATGTTGCTGATTAACACTGAGACTTTATCAAAAGAAATTTTACCCAGAAGAGAGTTGTACTCTGTTGATACTCCAACCTAAAACTGAGAGTTATTTTTATCAACTCTGAGAGAAAGGTATCCTCTGTAACACTTGTATACAGTTTTTTTGCATTTTTTTTCATAAATATATGTGTTCCATGCACAAAAATGCCTCCTTCACGCGACTGGTACGTTCGAGGTCATTCGCCGATTGGTAGTTGATGGTACTTAAAGTTTAACTTTGTCATTTCCAACTTGATATATTTACTAGCCAATTTCGGAGTGAAGAAGCGTTGAAATTTATAGGACAACTGATAGTGGATATTGTTTTAATTTTAGATAATTTAGGAGTAGGATGTATAACTCTAACTAAAAAGTCTATATTCGAGGTCTGAAATCGATAGACTCCTATTATCTAACATCGAATACCACATCCACTAGTCTAGTGATTGAATAGCTTAACTAGTCGAAAGAGTGTAATTAACACAGTGAATGCCATACAGATATTCGTGCTAACACTTGATGACCAGTTCGTGCGCACACTGCAGTTTGGCAAGGGGTCAGCAGTTGCTATAATGGTTTGTCAGTAAGGTTTCTAGATTCAGCAGTGATTGGTGTAGATTCCAATCAGAGTGGTAATATTAGTTTCCTGAATATAAGTATAGAAATAAAACTATCCCGGGCATCCTGACGAATGACGTTTATTGTTTGATACCAGTTTCCTCTGTCTATGCATCTAATACTACAAATTATGTGATAGTATAAATGGATATAAATCGGCTGATCATTTTTCAAAGGAAACGTGTTATTAAATTGTCTGAGAGTACGTATTTACTGTGTGTACTACAATGAGATATCTTGCAAAACTTACTTTTACTACAATTATACCATGCAACACTTAAGACTATGAGTTATTTATGGGAACGTGAATTCAAATTTCATGAAACCGACCACTACGTTAATCAAAACTAGAACAATTAAAAGGGATACACATAAAATCCATGTAGCAGTTATTATTTAACCAAATGGTGAACTAGTTTTCATCTGGAACTTCTTCAAGTAAACCCAAGTGTTTTCAAGTGTAAGCCGATGTCTTATAAAATCGCTTTTATGAAGTACTTGTGATTATGAGCTCAAAACGTCATCAGTTAATATTACTGTACAACACTGTGTAACTTATTAAAATAAAATCTTATATATTATAGAGTTATACTCTAACCCAGTGCCAAAGTCTTATACGTATATT
The DNA here is from genome assembly GCA_944472135.2 of Trichobilharzia regenti. Classification (NCBI taxonomy): domain Eukaryota; kingdom Metazoa; phylum Platyhelminthes; class Trematoda; order Strigeidida; family Schistosomatidae; genus Trichobilharzia; species Trichobilharzia regenti. The sequence goes on from OX235262.1 coordinate 135,486,516, forward strand.
ATTAATACTGAATCTCACTTTCTTATTCACTGAAATATCCCAATTATATTTGATAAATAGCATCTTCGAATTTAAAACAGGCTACAAAGGTTAGTAAAGCAGGATTTGATGAATTCATCCAATTTCTAAAGAATTCAACCGAAACTTCATTAATTCACTGGATCTTACTTTATTAACCTTTGTTACTTGTTTATCACAAAATTTATTGAAAATCGGAAATGTGTTGTGATGAAGTCAGTGTACGAAGCGGCATGAATGCGGTATCACGACAGCTCGAAATACTTCAAAATTCTAGTTATAATAAAGCTTACAAAACATTCTTATGAAAACCTTCTTTTTAATATTGGCTAATTGAAACCGGAAACCTTTTTCATAAAAAAATAATGGATCCACATAAATTCAAACTTAATAACCACCTTTAACAACACTAAACTGGTGCATCCTATTGATTTATGTAAATAGTTGAACTTAAAGTGAAGCAGTAATTTTTGCTAGCCATATCGAAGTGATCTGAACACCTGATGGTCGTCATTGATGTTTTATTGCCACACTCATCCGCAGTTTGTGAGGAGTGAATTAATCTGAGTTTCAAATCAATTACACCTAATCATATCAATAGTTAGCGTATATCACGCTATCATACTTCCTTTACTGATTTCTATTTACGAAATTAGGCTGAGCAAGCATTTCAATCTGGTTTCTTTCGGTTTCCAAGGTGAAAGTACGATGAACTGTGTAATTCGCCAATGAGGAATTTGAAAGTTTAGATTTCTCACCAGATGTTCTCGTATAAATTTTATTCATATAACTTTGTTATGAAAACTAAGTGATGGTTTTTAAGCGATTAAGATCAAGTAACTGATTATATTCTTGATTTTGGAGGCCTAGATCAGCCAAATGATCATAGAAACTGAGATGATTGGCATAAGATGGGCCGATAAGAAGATTCTAGAAGATGTAGACTTTGTGGATGACTTCTGTCTAATGTCACACAAATTTGAATACCTACAGGTGAAAACCAAGAAGTTGATGGCAGACGCATAGAAGATGGGAATCTAAGAAAAGATAGGGAAGACAGAGATGATGAAAATGCCTAGTCACCATCAAAAGGAGAAATTTGAAGGAAATAACTTCTTTCATTTATCCAGACAGCATTTTTTCAAATAGAAGTGGCACGGATCAGGATATCAAAGACAGGGTCGGGAAAGCACGTTAGACTTTCGTTACCCTGATATCAGTGTGGAGACCTGTTGCAAACTGCATATAGAGTCAGATTTGGATTTTCAACACTAATGTCAAGCCAATCAGCGCTTCTTTATGATCAGAGGTTTGCTGAGTCACTTTCATTAACAGCTAGCTTCGCTACATACTGAAAATAAGATGGCTAGAAAAGATAAATGATGCGGAATTCCGTGAACGAACGAACCAAGAAGTTATTGCCTGACAAATATACCGAAGTTATTGGCGAAGCTGGTTTGATACACTCTGAGGAGATCATTGAGCGATGTCATCCATCAGGCTGTAGTGTGAGATCCAAATGAGAAATCGGGAGTAGGGCGTTCGAGGGTGACAAGGGGGAGATAGTGTAAGATGTGAATGAAAGCATTTGGGTAGTATGGAACTAGCCTAAGAAAACTGTAGAACTAAGGATGAAATGGGGATATGTCGCGGAAGCTCTGTTTTTACCTTAAGCCTAAGCGATTAATAATCGTATAAAATCTGGAATTGTAATAAATGTCTTTAAAATCTGCATTGCACTCTCCGTGAAGAAAATGTTATATTTCATCGCAATGTACTTTTGATTTCATCCTACCCGTCAGAAAGCTTGTAGACTGATCAAAATGCTTTCATCCACTAGTTGAACAAACTCTGTCTGGAATCAGAAGCAGTATTCAAACATAAATTGGAGGTTACGTAGTCACTATCATATGTGTTGTAAGATCAAGAAAGAAAAGACTACTCCCTATTTTTTTTATCTAACCAACCTCTGTAGTGTTTTGAGAAGGGATAACAGTTGATTTTAGATGAAAATTCAGTATGCATAGTCCCACAATAGTGCCTTAAAATTTAAATGCATATAGAAAGGTTATTTCCAATACTAGTGTGAATCAATAAACGACTGATATAAGTTTTTTTGTAGAGTCATATTGTCACAACAGAAGACAAGGGCCAGGCAACAGATCGTTTATTAAGGAAATCAACACGTATTTATATATATTTCATGTACATTATTATAGCTTATTCAAGCAGACAAACACAGTCTTCTGATTGGTTGTTTCTTGCTCAAGGTTATCCTGTACTGCTTGTGACTGGTTTCTCAGAAAGTTAAGCCATCTATCTGCGAATCGTATTTGTTCACATTAAGTCTGCTGTGATTGGTTGTTGAATCAGTCTTGTTCATATTTTCTCACGGCCAATATTAGCGACGTAGGCATTGACGTAACTTAATGTCTAACAATTGGCTAGTGGCCTGATCTCAGCACAATATAACAAAATGTTTCGTCTAAAAGAACTTTGTCGCTAATATTAATTTCGGGTTATCAGTTTATGAGGCTTTTCCTTGGAATAGGATGTCTTCTGAATTTTGAACACGCCATTATTTCTGTCCGATCTCCATAAGATTTAGTTTTAATATCATCGCCATAGGCAAAAAAGGAAAGGTCATACTTGTTAAGCTGAGACAAGTAAAATAACTGAGGATTATGGCTGCATTTTGGCGACCAAATGCCACAGGTTATGGTATCAACGGAAGAAACCAATTCATGCATTCTGCTGTATAGCTGGTCAGGACTTCCTTGAGTTACATGCAGACAAAAAGCACCCGAACAACAGCAAAAAATAGCGATTTGGGATAAAACCTATGGTACTATTTAACAAAAAAAACATCAAAAATTCATAATTATCTCAACAATGATGTTAGGTAACTACATGGGTCAGTTGATTCTCTACTACAAAACGGGTACTGTGGACCAAAATTAGTTAACCAAATATTCAACTATAAGAATTACCTTATAAGCAAGAATCTCTCCATATGAATCACACACCAAACCATTCGCGCAGATATTCCAAAGTCAGAATGACCCTGATTCACTTAAACAAAATCTCATAGAAAAACAACACATTATCTATACCAATATCATCACACTACCGCAATGAATAGCATTAAAATTGGAAATTAATGAGAAACAAAGACGAATGTTGAGGATAAAGCCAACATATGACATGCAAACGTCAGAACATTGACATATAGCCCAGGACAAAAGTCGAAAATAAGTAGAAATCCCCTGGAAACATACAAATAATCAACCATATTGTAATTAGATCGTTCACGAAGGATTTTCCAAACAATTATTCGGTTGCATGTATAACCTATAAAAGGGGATGTAAAACGGTGGCGAAGATTCACTGATATTAACTAGAACTGCGTTTCATTTTAGTTGATCGATTCTTCATCCGGTTATTGCTTTGATATATATATATATATATATATACATTCAAGTCAAACAATGAGTAAACTAAATCTCATTCATTCCTAAGTATTTCATCTACACTGCCTTCCTTAGGATTATGAATAATAATTAAATTAGGCATGATTTCTCCTATATCAATTTCAGCTTCATTTATCCTTTATTTAAAATAATTTCCTTTTCATTTATGTCAAGCAACAATGTGTCATTACCCTCCGGCTGACATTTGTATATGCTGGCATATATATATATATATATATATATATATATATATATATATAATCGCTAGTTTATAGTATCCTTTCCGTCCACTGCTTTTTAATCAAACTGTAAATGTCATATTAGACAAGAGTCGAATTCAGGAAATAAATTTTCATCTAGTAGACAAATTAAGTCGAATATAAAAAGTGGTAGGAATAAATTTTCTACACATGATCATAATCTGCATACTCTTGCTTCTAAATATTTCGAAATCAATTTATTAAAAATGTAAAAAGGTGGTACATACCAATCTAAAGTTAATCGTCTATCAAAAATCAATTTTTAAGAGAATTTTTAAAAAAAGATAGATTGGAATTACCATTTTCAACCAGCCGGATATCTATTCTACTTTGCAAAAGTCTATATTGTTTCAAACTAATCAGGATTTATGAGTCTGTTACCGTTGGGAGTATTATTGAGGCCTTGATATATTCATTACCAAAGCACTCATACTGAGGGTTCTCAAGCTAATGGATAATTATCGACTTCAGTCTTTTATACATCAAGAACTTGAGAGATAGGCAGTGAGCATAAAAAAATACTGAATTTACCTGATGGTAAGGGCATTTACATTTGTAGATTCTGCATATATGGAGGAAAAGCCTAATTCTTCAGTCAATTGATTGATTTCATCTGAAATGTAGTTCACAGTTTCATGTGTCGTAGTCAGTGTATACAAAGCACGGTATGTAAGTTTGGTTTGTTTTCTAAATTACAATTTTTCAATTTAGCTTCATAGACTACCACAGTGCCAAAGTTTTACAAACATATATTAATTGGTAGATTTAATTCCTAATTCACGAAAAATACCCATCCACACACGAATATAAAAACAAAAAAGATCAGCGAAGAGTCTCTTTTCGGCGAATTCATTCACTTCGCTGTACAGTCCCATTTATGTATAATTATTTCGCGTGTGTGTGTGTACACTAAAATTGTCAAACAAAAATAAAAAGTAGTTAAGGTTACTCTTTGCATCATCAAAATGTTTATAAAATGTGATGAATAATCAAAATTGCAACTAGGGGGGGGGGTGAAGACTGGTAAGTATTGACAAGGGTTGCGTAATATGAAACACAGTGTTACTGGAGACACGTGTCCTAAAAAATGAATTAGGTAATAGGTAGAAAGAGTAAATAAAGGGTTGGTCAAGAAGACTTTACGAAGAGGTCATAGAAAAATTCAAAAAACAAAAAAGGAAACAAAACATTATTAACAATGTAGTAGAACTTGGAATTATACCCAAGGTAAAAGTAGGTAATGAAGGAAGTTTGTTCTTTGTGCATAAATCAGGGTTTCCTATCCAAATCGCTGAGACCTCGTCAATGCAAACTATACGGAAGCTTACCGTTTTCAGGAGGCCTCTTTTGACTTTGTAGATGACTTTGAGTGAATTCGCTTTACCTACTGAGTGACCAGTGTTGACTATATATTCAATTAATGCACTCTTTATTGATCCACTGTTACTTTTTCGTAGCCAAGCGGGATAATGTTCTTTGACTTTTTCATCGAACGACCCATATATATATATATATATATATATATATATATCGCTCGCTCCACATGAGCAAGTAATTTCTCAATCAATGCATAGCGATAAATTCTATATCCAAGTAGCACTGAGTAACTATTTTGATGTGATTGTGTCCTGTGTTAGGTGACTTAATTAGGACATTCGCATTGTTGTTCTAAACAACATGTTTCGCTCAAGTTTTAATATAAAATGAACTTATTCAAACTCTCCATGAGTGATATAATTGTGTTTCTTGATAGCCTTTATCATGCTTGACTAGTTGTTAATTTACGAAAGCTTAGTGTTTGAATCACCCAGCTCAGAGAACGCAGCCACATCAAAGTTATTCACCTAAGCTACAAATCTTCTCGTTTGTTGATTAACTATGTTGTTCTAACTGTTAGGTTCTCAGGAATGTACATGCAGTCCTTCTATGGGAGCTTAGAATTTTGAAACCAGTATCTATCACACAAGCATTTTAATGAAGTAAAAAACTAGTTCGTATTATTGATTAACTTTCAGATATATTTAGGATCATGTTTAAGGCGAGTTGTTAACTTAGGACACTGCATGACAGCACTTCAGAAGTTAGTTAAAACGCTGGTATCAAAAAACGACAATTATCGCACAGATGCCTCGTGGGTACTTATTGCTGACTTCGCCCAAATTATGACTAAAAAAATATTGATTGTTCCATAATTTACAGTGATTCTCTGGATGATTTCAAATCCCGTCAGAAACTACTTTTATTCTTCCATCTGAACTATCTGCATTCTATGGTTACTGTAAATATGTGATATGCATCTCTTTCATTTATTTTTTTAAGAAAGGTTATGCAAAATATGTGCCGTTCAGTAGTGGACAATTTTGCAGAAAACCTCCTTTCGAGTGAACTTAATTTATGATTCTGTATTCTTGTATATTGACACAAAGCTATTTTACAAAACGTTAATCAATTCTATCCTAAAGTTATCACAACATCATACAACTATGTTTATTAGCATCTATTTACATAAATACTATATAACTGTTCATAATACTAATAGGCGTCAAATACATTAAATTACACGTGGGATAAATTATTAAGGTGAATATGATTACAAAAACAAAATTAATCACACTAAATCATTACTACATGCGCATTCGCTACAGTAAAATAGAAGACAGCTTAAGCTTGCATACAGTTATTCAAAAATTTCAATCAATAACCATCATCCTTTCGGTTTTCGAGGTAATCTGAATGTGTTTTGGTTCCTTAGTCTTTCCACCAGTTATTGGCAGCCTCATTGTGCGTTTACCAGTTCGCTTGCTGGTGTGAATCCAGGTAAATTGGTCCTTACAAACAGAACAGTGTTTAGACGCTTCCATGAACAACTGCCAGCATGGTTGCCAAAACGAGAACGTAAGCAGTAAACAGTTCAATTTCGGAGCATATTATTACTTCTGATCATGAAGTTTCAGTAAAGAATTCATTCGAAGTCACATGTAAAGTACCTTCACGTCTCCTTCTTCTTCGTACAGCCAATTTTAGTAACCCGTAAGGAAAAATCTGAACTTTTATCAAGCCTCATTGTACGACCGTGAGCATATTAACTTTGCCTTCCTTAACTGTTACTTAATAAACTTTGTGTAGTCCTTTACATTTTTGTTTTCTATTTTTGTAGCCTTTTTCTAGTCCTTTGTCCGCCTTTTTCCCATCACTTTTTTTCAGATGATTATTCACCGATTAACTTATTAATTGTCAACCCTCCAGATTACGTAAGACTATTCCCCACCTTTCACATTCCCTTTGAGTTATTTTGTTACTAACTGACAGGAACCTCGGACTTCTCTTGTCAGTTAACATTGTATACATAAGCCCCATAAACAAATGTTCAACTCTGAAGCTAGGTTACGAAAGGAGATCTCTTTGTTGATTTATGTATTCTTAATTATAATAATAGGGTGTTACGAAGGTGATTGAGTCTTAGAACGATGAGTGATGCTTGAATCTTGAAAAGACGAATGAACCAAGAATTTAGGCTTTATTCATTTTACAATGAAGCCGGAATGGCTTAAACATATAAAGGAAAAAAAGAGTGTTAATAGCGGTAGAGATATGAATATGACTAGATACGTATTATAAGAAAAGTTCACAACATTCACTGCGGCTTGAAAAGGAATGAGCCATTATGTCACGCTTCTCTGGTACGCAAATTGTAAGGCCGTACACGTTGTTGTTTTTCCAAAAGAATACGCCCGTTGTTCGTTTCAGTTGTATTTTCTTCACGAAGAATATTAGGATCAGTGGTCGCATCCCCATTTACTTGTTGCTCAGGAATTGCGTCGCCCTCCGGTATTGAATTTTCAACTTGATCTATATCTTCGCCTTTGGGTGCCAGATGATGAAGAGCAACTGTATCTTCACGTCCATTACCGAAGCGAACGTGAGCGAATTGCGGGTTACAATTCAATAGCTCCACCTCTTCAACCAGGGGATCGAATTTGGACTGACGAACACTCCGCCGGAGAAGTACTGGTCCTGGTACAGTGAGCCAAGTAGGAAGAGTTGTCCCAGATGTCGATCTTCGGTTATAGGTAAACAGTCGTTCGTGTGGCGTGGCGTTCGTTGCAGTACAGAGCAAAGATCTGATGGAATGCAAGGCGTCGAGTAGAACAGACTCCCATTGTGCCGTTGGTAGGCCCCGTGATCTTAATGCTAGAGTGATGGCACGCCAAAGTGTTCCATTGAGGCGCTCGACCTGCCCATTGGCTTGAGGATTGTATGAGGTAGTACGACTGGTTGCTACGCCTTTCTCCAGAAGAAATGCCCGTAATTCGGTAGACATGAAAGCAGCGCCTCTGTCGGTATGTATGTAAGAAGGCATACCGAAAATCGAAAACAGTTGGCAAAGGCAATTCATTACCGTTTGAGACGACATGTCGGGGCAGGCGAATGCAAAGGGGAATCGAGAATATTCATCGATCAGCGTGAGCAGATAGTGATTGCGGCTAGCTGACGGTAGAGGTCCTTTAAAGTCGATGCTTAACCTTTCAAAAGGTTGGGTTGCTTTTATGAGTTTGAAATTAGAGGGATTGTAAAATTGAGGCTTTAACTCACAGCATGTCACGCATTTACTGGTTACATTGCGCACCTCGTCAAGGGAGAATGGAAGGTTTCTCGAGCGTACAAAATGCATCATTCGGACAACTCCAGGATGGCACATAGAGTCATGGAGAAATTTCAAGTCGCACACTGACTGCAAGGAACCGCAGAAACTACGGGAAAATGTATCAGCAGCTTGATTATCCCTTCCAGGACGATAAATGATGTCATATTGATAAGGGGATAGCTCAATTCTCCAACGCATTATTTTATCGTTCTTGATTTTGCCTTTATGAATCTTGTCAAACATGAATGCTACTGAACGTTGATCAGTGACAAGTTTGAAGTGATTTCCGAGAAGGTAATGCTTCCACTTACGAATTGCTTCAACCACGGCATAGGCTTCTTTCTCAACCGATGAATGATGTTTCTCACTTCGAGAGAGGCTTCGAGAAAAGAAGGCGACAGGTTTACCATTCTGGTTTAATGTAGCTGCAATTGAGACATCTGAAGCATCTGTTTCAACAACAAGGGGTGCTTTCGGATCAACTACCACAACGACTGCACGTTCTAAGTCGTCTTTCAGTTTGTCAAAAGCATTTCGAGTTTCGATATCAAGAGGGAAAATCCGATTATTTACCAATGGGTGGATTTTATCTGAGAAGCGAGGGATCCACTGTGAATAATAAGCAAATAATCCAACGGCCCGTTGTTGAGATTTGATATCTGTGGGTGGTTCTAGATCACGAAGAGGTTTTAGCCGATCGGGATCTGGTTTAATAACCCCCTTTGAAACTTCATAACCGAGTAATTGTATGCTTCTGCTTGAGATCACACTTTTGGAATCATTAAGGGTTATTCCATAATTGCGTGCTGCTACCATAAACTTGTTTAGATTTTTGTCGTGTTCCTCCTGAGTTTTGCCGCAGATAGTGACATTGTCAATGTAGGCAAACGTGCTTGTGAGTTGTTCTTTACTGATCAATTCATCGATAATGCGTTGAAAACAAGCTACGCCATTGGTAACACCAAAAGGAATTCGGCAAAATTGGTAAAGTTTCCCACAAGCCTCGAAAGCAGTATATGGTTTATCTTCGTTCCTTAGGGCAATTTGATGATAAGCATTCTTCAGATCAAGAGTGCTGAATATGTCATATTGTGCGATTTTTTCTATCATTTCGTCAATCCTAGGTAATGGGTAAGCATCCAGAAAAGTGAATCGATTGATTGTCTGACTATAATCAACTACCATCCTCTTTTTATGGCGTTCGTTTGACGTAACAAGAACTTGAGCTCGCCAAGGAGAATTAGAAGGTTCAATAACACCTTCTTGCAGTAACCGGTTGACTTCGGTGGAAATAAAACTTTCATCTTCACGAGAATAACGCCGGGATTTTATCGCGATCGGTTTACAGTCTTTTGAAAGATTTTCAAACAGAGTAGGCAGGTCGACGCGAACACAAGGTAGACCACAGAGAGAAAAAGGCGGCTTTGATCCCCCAAAAGGAATCTCAATGTGTTTGTGAAGTTTTAAAAAATCATGTCCAAGAAGGACGTCTGCACATAAATTATGAAGAATGGAAAATTTGAATAGATCATAAGTGTGGTTTTTATAGCAGATGGATAGAAGACAATGTCCTTCAGTATGACTAGTAAGATTCGTACTCGCCATTGTGATTCTGTTTCGAGACTTATGGACTTTCCAGTTATACTTACGAACAACTGAGGAAGAGATGTAGCTCTCACTGCTTCCGGTATCCACTAGAGCTTGCATTGATTTCCCATTGACAGTAAGCTGCGTAACAGCATCAGTGAGACTTTGAGGTGCTGAAGCCACAACGAGAGATGAAATTATAGAGTTAACTGAAGATGGACCTTTTTTCGTAGATGGCGCAGACCTGCAAACCTTCTGAAAATGTCCTTGCTTGCCACAAGCTTTGCAAACTGCATCACGGGCGGGGCATTTGGAACGAGGATGTCTACGATTACCACAGAAAAAGCATTTGGATTCAACGGCAGCAATGATTGTTTCATTGACGGAGGGTGTGGAATCTGATGAATGAGGTATATCATGTAAAGAAATGGACGCGCAAGGTGTAACATGATTGTTGTATGACTGCGATTGTTGATGTGCCATCTCTAGAGCTCGTGCTTGATCGTATGCCGCTTGAAAAGTTAAAGTACGCTGTTCTAATAGCCTCTGGCGTATCATCGAAGACTGTATACCTGAGATGAATGAATCACGTAGAGATTCGTTACGATGTTCTTCGGCTGTAACTGCCCTGAATGAACAATCTGTAGTCAGCGACTTGAGTCGACGAACAAACTGATCCAGATTTTCGCCAGATTCTTGTTTACACGTTGCTAACAAGTGTCGAGCAAACACTTAGTTGCAAGGCTGCATGTAGAGACTCTTGAGAGTGTCGATAGCTTCTTCGTATGTTTTGCATTCAGAAATGCATTCGTATACAGAAGTAGAAATATGATTGAAGAGAATATGTAGTTTCGAAGGATTTTCGGATCCCATTGATTCAATGAAGTAGGGAAAAGTCGCAAACCAGTGATCCCACTTCTTGGCAGCTCCAACTGCGTTAGGTTCTACGTCGAACCGATCAGGTCGGAAAAATCGTTCCATGAATATTGTAAAATGAATAAATTGTTACGAAGGTGATTGAGTCTTAGAACGATGAGTGATGCTTGAATCTTGAAAAGACGAATGAACCAAGAATTTAGGCTTTATTCATTTTACAATGAAGCCGGAATGGCTTAAACATATAAAGGAAAAAAAGAGTGTTAATAGCGGTAGAGATATGAATATGACTAGATACGTATTATAAGAAAAGTTCACAACAATGGGTACCTGGAATGTTCGAACAATGTACGAAACTGGAAAGGCTGCCCAGATAGCCGCCGAAATGAGAAGGTACAGAATAGAAATGTTGGGAATCTGCGAAAGCAGATGGAACGGAACTGAAAGGTGCCAACTACCTACTGGAGAGACAGTAATCTTTTCCGGCCACCCAGAGGACAACCATGAGCACACCGAGGGAGTGGCCATCATGATGTCACCAACAGCAACCAAAGCTCTCATGCAGTGGGAACCAATCTCCTCCAGGATAATGACAGCCAGGTTCAACTCAAAAGGAAGGAAAGTTACAGTCATTCAATGCTATGCGCCTACAAACGTCTCAGAACAAGAGAAGAAGGAGGCGTTCTACAGACAACTACAAGCAATAATGGACAACGTCCCAAATGGCGATATCAAAATCCTGATGGGCGACATGAATGCGAAGCTGGGAGGAGACAACACAGGAAGAGAACTCACCATGGGTCGTGAGGCCCTCGGCGAAATGAACGACAATGGTGAACTCTTCTCAGACTTCTGCGCCTTCAATGATTTGGTGATTGGCGGTAGTGTGTTCAAACACAAGGATATACACAAGACGACATGGATTTCACCAGATGGAAACACCAAGAACCAAATAGACTTCATCTCAATTTCAAGAAAGTGGAGACGGAGCCTACTGGACACAAGGTCAAGGAGAGGAGCAGATGTGGGTTCAGACCACTATCTAGTAGAAGGGACTTTCAAGGTGAAACTAAAAGCCTCGAGGATAGCTGGGGATAGGCCACAATGCAAGTTCAACACTCAGAAACTGAAGGACACAACCACAAAAGACACCTTCACTGCAACTGTCAGAGCAAAGCAGGAAACACTACGCGACATCACTGAAGAATCATGCGTGGAAGAACATTGGAAGTCTCTGAAGGCGATTCTCAACGAAACGTGTTCAACGGTTCTAGGAAGAAAGAAGAGACAAGACAAGGAATGGCTCTCAACGGACACTTGGAAATTAATAGAAAAGAGGAGAATGGTGAAAGAGAAAATGATTCAATGCAAGGACGGACAGGAGAAGGAGACGCTGAGCTCAACTTACAAAGCACTGGACAAAGAAGTGAAGAAGAGTGCTAGGAAGGACAAAAGACGATTCTACGACAACCTCGCCACTGAAGCTGAGAAGGCAGCAGGCAAAAGGGACCTGAGGACACTATATCAGATAACCAAATCTCTATCCGGGAAGAGACCAACACAAGCGAAACCTATAAAAGACAGCCAAGGGAAGCCCATTACCAAGGAAGAAAAACAGATTAAACAATGGGCGGATCACTTCAAAGGACTCTTGAACCGACCATCACCTGCAACCCGTCCAGAAATACCAACAACAGCGCGCACACAACTGCAAGTTGACACCAATCCTCCAACGAGAGCTGAAGTCTTGAATGCAATCAAACTTCTGAAAGCTGGAAAAACAGCCGGACCAGATGGAATACCCCCTGAAGCACTGAAAGAGGACCCAGAGACTACAGCAGACATGCTGACTCCATTATTGCAAAAGGTCTGGAAGGAGGGAAAGGTGCCTACTGACTGGAGGAAAGGTTACCTCGTGAAACTACCAAAGAAGGGCGACTTAGGCTCACTCTGCAAGAACTGGCGAGGAATCATGCTCCTATCGACGCCAAGTAAAATCCTGAGTCGCATCATCCTGGAGAGATTAAAGGACGCACTGGAGACAGAACTCCGACCAGAACAAGCTGGATTCAGGAAAGGCAAATCATGTACTGACCAAATTGCAACTCTACGCATCATCATCAGAACAAAGCATGGAATGGCAATCAAACCTCTACCTCAACTTTATAGACTTTGAGAAGGCCTTCGACAGCGTTGATCGTGAAGTAATTTGGAAATTACTCGAGTACTATGGCGTACCCCAAATATTCATCAACCTTATTCAACAGCTGTACGACAACGGCACATGTCAAGTGATCCACAACGGAAAACTCAGCGAGGCGTTTGGAGTAAACACAGGAGTCAGACAAGGGTGCTTACTATCACCAATGATATTCCTAATTGTGGTGGACTGGATTATGCGTCAGACTGTGGGAAACGAGAAGACAGGAATATCCTGGACCGACGTGAAGAACCTAGAAGACCTGGATTTCGCCGTGGATGACTTATGTTTGATGTCACACACAATCGAAGACTTACAAGCGAAAACCGACAAACTGGTCGAAGAAGCAGCAAAGACAGGACTCCAGGTGAACATAGACAAGACGGAGGTTATGAAAATAACCAACCAACAACAGCAACAACATCCAACGTCAATCACCATCAACGGGAGGGATTTGAAAGAGGTTACTTCATTCACTTATCTAGTGAACATTGTCTCAACTACAGACAGCTGGAACGGATGAGGATGTCAAATCGAGTGAGAATCGGGAAGGCGAGAAACACATTCATCAACCTGAAACCAATCTGGAAATCTTCGTCACTCAGCATCAACAACAAAATTCGGGATTTTCAATACAAACGTCAAGTCAATCACCTCTTCTATACGGATCAGAAACTTGGCGGGCGGGTCACAAAGAATGTTTCGAACAGCCTGTTGCAGACCTTCATCAACAACTGTCTTCGCTCTCTATACTGAAGATCAGATGGCCGGCCGGAAAGAATCACCAACAAGAAACAATGGTAACAAACAAAACAAGAACCAATCGCCAACCAACAAATATTCAGGAGAAAGTGGAGATGGATTAGACACTCGCTGAGGAGGCGGCTGGGTGACATCGCGCGTCAAGCCCTCGAGTGGAACCCGAAAGGGAAGCGGCGAGTGGGACGTCAGTGCAAGGGTGACATGAAGGAGGTCGTGTGAAGAGGAGTTGAAAGAGTATGGACTAAGATGGATGCAGGTGAAAAGTACAGCAGGAGACAGAAGCAAGTGGAAACGTGGAGTTGAAGCCCTATGTTCCACTAGGAACCCATGGGAGCAATAATAATAATAAATTATAATAATATGGTTGTCTTAGTACTGTTTATCTTTATGTGGGGCATGCTACTCATGACAGTAGATATAAGTAGTATGATCTTTCCGAAAAATAATGATTGCATATCATACCGGTAAAGCTGTCATTGAAGACACAAGAAACATAGTGTTGGAATGCTAAAAACAGTTGAAGGAGTGGCGGAGAACGATGAACAGGATAACCTTAAGCATAAGATGCAAATAAACATTCTTTACTGTCGATTGAATAGGAAGCTAAGTATTTTATCTATCTGCAGTCATCGTAAGATGTCCTTATTGGCATTCCATGATGCAAAAACAAATCTCAGGAACTCTAACTGAAACTAAGAGAGGCACTGAAATCACAGAACTATCTAATCTTAGACACAAACTAGCGAATAGTGAGTTTTGTAGACAGAATGATTTTGTTCACGAGGATTATACTGACCAGACTGACGACATTAAATAAAGTATAAGTACATTTCAACGGTTTATATACAATGATAAGTTTTTATTATTGGTAATATTTGGAGCGAAATTACTGCCTGTGTTCACACCAACTGCGAGAAGTGTTTTGTTTCTTTAGTTCTCGGAGTATGATTGTTAGTTTTTGTTCAACTTCCTCAGTGGGGATCTTTTCATTGACCGGTCTTGTGAATTTGAATTCATCGTATATGATGGTTAGCATTTGACTTATGTAATCCTCATGATACATAATTACTATTCCCCCACCTTAATTAGGGCCCATCAGAATTTCATCCATTAGTTCTTTCATTTCTTTATAAAGTTTCCTGGATAATAAGGACCTTCCGTCTGATTAGGCTTTTATAAACTTAAGATAGTTGTCAAGGACTGACGACTTTAATTGTGGAAGATTCCCCTCAGATGATGGTACCAGGTCATATGTTTGATACAACAGGTTTTCCAACTGAAACTGGGATTGAAGCTTATGAATGATGAATGGTTTCCGCAGAATGTAGGACGTAGGGGTAGCGCTATCAGCTGAAATGTTGACAGTTCAGTGCTTGAAAGATTAAAACATATTTTTCTGGACTGATTGGGAATAGACATTCAGTATTACTAATTGATTTCAGGCTTTTAATTAGGTCTACCTTGGTCTTATCAAATTGTTTCTGTGCAACCTTTCGGACATATTCTTCGGAGGATTGGCGTAGTCCTTGACATAGATCCTGGACTGCATGAACTCGTTAGTAGACACTTCGTTATAGTTCAAGAACACGTGATTGAATGGAGTCAGTGTTGTTAAGTATGTATCGCTTGAGTATTCTGGTATTCGGTTGTATATGGTTGCATCTCCATGATTTCCAGTAAAACTCTAAACCTTTAATGTCGATTTAAACATCCACTAAGATACTGAATTTCTGTCCTCGCTACTGCAAGCTTGATGGAGTAACGCAAGAAACTGTCCAGCTCCTTCATCGTCATCGGGTCCTTGCAGCGTTTAAGCAACTTGAAAATCCCCATTGGTTCATATGAAAGAAAAGGCATTCAATGAAGAGATACTTTCATGGCTAATTTCATTCTCAAGCTGTACAGTCGCATATATATAGTAAATTGCCTTAGCAACACTATTATTGTTGTTGCCTTGGGTTCCTAGTGGAACATAGGGCTTCAACTCCACGTCTCCACTTGCCTCTGTCTCCCTTATGCTGTACTTTTCACCTGCATCCATCTTAGTCCATACTCTTTCAACTCCTCTTCACACGACCTCCTTCATGTCACCCTTGCACTGACGTCCCACACGCCGCTTCCCTTTCGGGTTCCACTCGAGCGCTTGATGCGCGATGTAACCCAGCCGCCTCCTCAGCGAGCGAGTGTCTAATCCATCTCTACTTTCTCCTGAATATTTGTTGGTTGGCGATTGGTTCTTGTTTTGTTTGTTTGTTCCCATTGTTTCTTGTCGGTGATTCTTTCCGGCCCGGCCGGCCATCTGATCTTCAGTATAGATCGAGCGAAGACAGTTGTTGGTTAATGAAGGTCTGCAACAGGCTGTTCGAAATATTCTTTGTGACCCACCCGCCCGCCAAGTTTCTGGTCCGTATAGAAGAACTGACTGACTTGACGTTGTTTGTATTGAAAATCCGACCGAATTTTGTTGTTGATGCTGGCTGAGTGTCGAAGATTTCCAGATTGGTTGTTTCAGGTTGATGAATGTGTTTCTCGCTCGCCTTTCCGATTCTCGCTCGATTTGACATCCTCATCCGTTCCGGCTGTCTGTAGTTGAGACAATGCTCAATGCTAGATAAGTGAATGAAGTAACCTTAGTGGTAGCCTTAGCAACAACTTTATAATTATTATGATATCCACTAGCGACTGACTCTATACAGGAAGTTAACTGGAGTCAGAGTGAAAATTCATGGCCAGCAAGGTTCACTAAGTCAGGCTAAAGGACAGTTACTGTGTGGCTGCCGTGCTGTTTACATCGCGAATGGGAAGAAATTTTAATTCATAGGCCTTTTCATTGAGTCTCAGTATCTGAAATCGTCTACGAGCACGCCATGTAACTGGAAGCTCATGAGTTCGAACTCTAGTGGGTTTACACCGCTAAGGACTTCCAAACTACGAGGAGACCGCAGTCCAATCTTCCGTGGTTTTCCAATGGTCTTCTAACTGGTATCAACTCATGGCCAATCCTATAACCAATGAAATCCCCTCAAATTAACAACTGATAATACGAGTATTACTGTCTTCTGTTATCTCTCTGTTAGAGGTAATCGACAGTAAGCCTTGGACCCATGTTTGTTGCTTGTTGGCACTTATCTGCCTGACGCTAGTCAATGTCTAATCGAATTACTGTCTTCGTTCTGCCTAAAACAACAATATAAAATAATTCCAAAAGAAATTGAACTAGCGAATTTATTCTAAGGCTAGAATCTTCTTATTGCCGGATAACTTATATATATATATATATATATATATATATATATATATATATATATATATATATATATATATATATAGTACAAGTAGACGAAACTAAATGAACAAAAGACAGATTAAGTATATTTCCATAAATTCTCTTGAGAATTAATTACTGATGATATGTAAACTAGAACGGGAAATAATATACGCATATATTATATGATCTTATGCTTGAAGCACATAGTTGTGTTTTTTTTCTTTTATGTTTTTTTCTTCAAACGTTTCGTCTGTTAAAGAAGATGATGACTATGATAGAGACAGAAAGGAGTGAATTGTAGAAATTATTTTAAAAAATAACCACTTTTTCCTTCACTGTCTTTATTGTTCATACTTAACATGGAAGAATGAGTTTAGTTACCGAATTTTTATTCTGTTATTCATTGTGTTTTCATGGGATATTTTTTCTAAAGAAAGTGGAATGAAAATTGAAATGAATCCTCTGGTAGTGTAGACAAAAGAAATCAGGCTATTGTTTGAAGATTGTGAAGCAAGTGGTAGAGTGTATAAAACTACTAAAGCACTCTAGGATAGATTTTTCAAGCACTGAAATAATATATCCATTAATGAAAGTAACTAAAACATTGTAAATATTTGTCACTTATATATAATGTTATATCTCTTTACTGCTGTCACACACTCAGGCGTAGAAACTGAAGTGGTAAATCCTAATATCGGAATTTAAAACGACAGATTTTTAACTAGCAAAGATGTAATACAAGGATAGAATATTCTCACAGAATTTCGGCGCTTATTTTGCCGAATGGAGTTCTTGGAAATATTATGCGGTATGGTATGCAACTGCAGTGTGTTAATCAATGAGAAATATTGGTTTTCTGACATGGTTAAGTGATATTAAAATCTCATCGATTTCATGAGGTACTGATTATTATAAAAGATTTTGAATTTCGTAATGAATGAAAAACAAAACGTAACCAGTAGGGTGCAGCAGGTCGGGTGTGAGGACAAATACTCGCCGAAGACATTAGCTAGCGGTTGCGCTATATCGTGAATTGGCAGAAGTTAGAATTCATGGGCCATTGGATTGGGTCTCAGTGGCCTAATGGTATACGAGCTCGCCTGTGACCAGAAGGTTCAGAGTTAGAACCCAAGTGGATGCGTACTGCCGAAGAGTCCCAAACTAGGACGAAACAACTGTCCAGTACTCCCAGGTTTTCCAATGATTCTCTAACTACTGTCAGCTCATGATGAAATCCTGTAACCAATCAGATCCCTACAGACCAACACTTGAAAACGATATTGTTTTTACTGACGTTTCGCTGTCTAATGCTAATAGCTTTATCAAAGTATCATTAAACCAGAATTTACAAAAGCTTTGCTTATATGAAACAATTTCATCACCGTTCATCGGTATGGGGTAATTTTTCCGTTGTCAAGTTGGCCAGTTAGTAAGGACAATAAAACCAAGCGTAGATTGTCGGAATCGATAAGTGTATAAAATTATAAAAGCAGCATATTTTTCATAATGAAATTACTTATCACATTCGAGTTGATGTTGTCATTTCATGAGGGAGGGGGTTGTTGTAACCAGA
Source organism: Trichobilharzia regenti (assembly GCA_944472135.2). Classification (NCBI taxonomy): domain Eukaryota; kingdom Metazoa; phylum Platyhelminthes; class Trematoda; order Strigeidida; family Schistosomatidae; genus Trichobilharzia; species Trichobilharzia regenti. The sequence goes on from OX235262.1 coordinate 135,505,175, forward strand.
TCAATTTCTGTTTTGGTCCGTCATTCCTTTTCAGACAATTCAGATTCCACTTGATATGAAGTCTTCTGATATTCGGCTTTCTTTGTGATTTCTGAAATCTTTATGGATTATTTGAATATTGTCAAAAACAGTTTTGTGGTCTGATTCTATAGCTGATGATTTTTCAAGCTTTTCTAGTTCAGCTGAATTTCTCGGTGGTCGAACGGATGCTCTACGGTGTTCATTTTTTCTGGTTTTGATTTCTCGCAACGTTTTTACGGTGTATATCGCATCACATTCTAATCATTTTATTTTGCAGAAACACTTAGATAGAGAATCCTTAGGGATGTGGTCTTTTCCTTGGACATGGTTGCTTTGTAGTGTGTCTGATTTTCTGAAGAAAAATCTGATGTTGCGTCTACTGAGTATTCTTCTGATATCGTCAGACTTCTGTGATCTATATGGAATGACAACTGCTGAAAACCATGCCTTCATAATACGTTTTCGACTATATTTAATGTCTATGTTGATTTTGTTGGTGAAGTTTTTTGGGTAGCTATTTTTCTTGAGAGTCTCAGTAATGTTTGATATTTCTTCTTGTCTTTCTTTCTCATCTGCTGTCAAAGGGGATGCTCGTTTAAGAAGATTTGAAATAACTGTTACTTTAGTGCTTATGTGTTGTGATGTTCCGAAGTCTATATATCTGCTGGAGTGGGTTTTAATCCTGAATATGGATATACTAAAATGTCCTCTTAACTAGGCAGTCTAGAAATGGTAGTTTACCGACGTCTGATTCTGCTTCTGAAGTAAACCGGATTATGGAGGATAGATTGTTTATTTTCTCTAAGAATGAACTGTGTAGATCTCGTTTTAGCACAACAAAAGTATCAACTACATATCTTAACCATATTTTAGGAGTGAGTACGCTTGAAAAGATGTTATCTTCTAATCTATTCGTGAAAAGGTCAGCAACTATTAGGGAGACTGGTGAAGCCATAGCAACACCATTTGTCTGTCTATATAAATGCCCTCTAAATGTAAAATAATTACTTTCACTGGTGTCCAGTAGACATCATTTTGATAGGGTGATGTCTTATTCCAGTAAAACAAAAATGATATCAAGAATTTCGGTAACAGGAATACTAGTATATAATGAGTTAATATCATGGCTTACTAAAATATTTTCTTCTTCAGTTTCTTGGTGTTCTGTTTTGGATTTGAAATCATATGAATCTTTTATAACATTTGGATTTGGTTTTGGTTTCTAAAATTAGTATCTGGAGAGGCTGTATGCCGGTGAGTTGTCATGATGTAACTTAAAAGTATTATCATTTAAGCTATTAGCATTAAATAGAGAAACATCAATAAAAACAATATTTTGTTTTTCATTCATTGGAAATACAAAATCTTCTATAACAATGAATCACTTAAAAGTAGTGTATAGTAGAACTGACTAATAATATCATCTCTACATAAGTTGTTAGTTAAATGGTAAAATGCTTGTCAGCTCCATAAATGAACTGTGCTCAGTTTCTGTCGGATGCACTCCTAGACTTTGTCTGAGTTTATTTGCTGGTAGCTAGTTTGGAAAAGACAAGAGGTTGTATGTGGTGCTAGTAGTCGCACAGCAAAAAAAAACAAAAGCACTATCACTACTGAAACTTTGAAGTTGGAAGGAATATGTTTACCTCGGATGACAGTGAATGAAGGAAATATCATTTCTAGCAACAAAAGCAAATCACTAATATGAAACTATATAATAAACTTCGCTCAATGATCTTTGTGATGTTTATTGATGTATATCAGAAACTCAAATTCTTATTCATAATGGAGTTACACTCTACCATAATGACCAAATTTTATAGTTATATCAAATTCCTCAGGTTGTTATATATATATATATATAGCGGGATATTTGATCGGATAATCTCTCCTGAAAAATCTGTTTGCAGTACTGGTGCTTATTTGAATATTCCACTTAAGTGTGTAATAACTATCCTTTTTTTCCCTAACCTATAAACATTGTTCCAAGATGTATATATTTTCTTTTGATTTAATACTAATTGTCAGATTTTCTTTGTGGTTGATTCCTGTTCTCAATATTTCATCTAACCATTGCGTAACCGTGAACTGTTGATGATAACGCGTTGTTTAGCGACTGAATGAATTCAGGTTTAAGCCATGGAGACTATTTGACCCTGGACTACCATCTGGAAGTGCTTCATATGACTGAATCTTGCCGACAGAGTTTTCATCCCATCCTTCTGGGAATATTCTATTCGATTCTCGTGTATTTCCCACAATTCTCTTTGGGTTAACTAATTTTATTGTACAGCACTAATTTTGTACTTGATAAATTCTTGGATTTTATGGCAGCTTAACAGGACTTCCGAAGTAATTTTGAATTTTTATTATACGTTATTATTGTAGTTTAATGCTACCACAGATTAATCACATCTGTCCTTTTGCTATCGTCGGGACTGTTTGGAATTGTCAGAGACTAATGAAATTTTGATCAGCTACACAGAAGAACTTATCGATTGGTTCCTTGAGTTCAAATCAAAATATCTGGGTTTTGGTAGTTAATATATATATATATATATATATATATATATATTATATAATATATATATATATATATATAATTTTAATAGCTTTTTGACAAACAACAGAATTTTAGGCTAGTTAAAAAAATGACGACTAGAAATGAAAGACTAGAATAAGTATAAGTATAATAAGTAGAATAAGTATATCTCAAGTGAAACTGTCGATTTCACGCTTAAACAAAAACAGATCAAGTAGATCATAAATGTATAGAGCTTCTTTGTGAAATCTTTATATTTGATGTTATATTAGTTAGCAGAAGGAGCCTGACATGGGACGATAAGCCTTATTTAGACCCAGACTGCTTCTCAGATTTCAGGCTGTTTGTTAAAATGTGTAATAATGTTATGCCGTTAGGGCATAGTGACACCTGATATAAACATTATGACTAACTACAACCATCTGACTAATTCCTCAAATTGACGGCACAGAGGATGAAAATACATCTAATGTCAAGGACCTTGGGCTGAAATTTTCCACCGATCTTTCCTGGTCTTCCCACATCTTGCTAGTTACCAGAAAGATGTTTCGCTTAACGTTCTACATTAGGAAATTTAGGCAGTCTGGCATAAAGCAGTCTTTGCTTTCTCAGTTTGTCAATTCTTGTATTCTACCCATCTTCCTTTACTGCCCCCCATTAATCTTTCCTGGACTACTTAAGAAAGACTTTGCTTTGCTGAGAAGGGCACTGAAAGCCGTTAGTAGGGCAAGTGGGATATCGGTAAGCCAACTGGTTAACACTATTGTGGATAGACATATAATGTCATGTAAGAAACTAGCGAATACAATATTGTCAGACCTTGAGCATCCTCTCTATACGCAGCTGTCTCCTTGCATTCCATCTGGTAGAACTAGAAGCAGCTATAGGAGGCTATATGCTAGGACTACCAAGTACAAAACTCCACAATACCATATCTGGCAGAGCTGTTATGTGATGAGAAATCCGTTAGGTATGACACGATAAACTTACTGCGGCACTCTAACAAATAGTCCCATTAGTTTTTGTTTTCCTTTCCTCGTTACTATTACACTGTTGTTCTCATCTTCTATCACACACCAACTTTATATTTCATATCCTGTGGTGCATTGTTTGAAATGTAAACGCTACGATGTTTTTTTATTTATCTTTTATTTTTTTGTGTTGGTTTTTTTGATTTTAAAAATCTTATAAAATTTATGAGGTAATTAGATGCAATATTTTGTAACGCACGCTGAAAATTCCATACCTGTACCACAAATACTGTTTGGAATAAAGCTGTTATTATTATTAAAATTAATAAAAATATACCGAATTGAAAAGTCATTATTGTTAAATTGGGTTAATGCATAATGTATAACTTATCTGATGATAAACTTAATAAGATGTCGGTGGCACAGCGGTTAAGACTCTCGACCACCATGCACGTGGGTCCGGGGTTCGATCCCCTGCCGACACACACCTGATATCAATGGTTGGCCTGAAAAATTTGGGTTACCGATATCACATGCTGAAAATTCCATACTTGTACCAAAAAGTACTGCGTGGTTTCAAGCTAAAATATAAAAAAAATAATGAAAACTTTAAATATCGATTTCTAGTTTGAAAATACACCCATCAGTTGCATAACTTTAAATAACCGATACCTTTTCAAATAATATGGTTCTAAAATATTGATAAAAATAGAGGAGTAGAATTTTCTCATTACTCATAAGCTGATTATTAACATTATCACCTCATCTCATTCTTGTTTCCATTTAAATTACTGTCTCAATTAAATAGTCAATAGAATTTAAACAAATTTTTAGTAGAAAAATAAGACAAGCTGTAAAAATGAAATAGTTACATTGTAGGACCTATAGTGAATATGTCACACGTAACAATAACCGTTATTATTATTATTTCTGTTGCACACTATAATTTTATGTTGGAATGTTTCAATAAGTGTCTAGTGTAATTTTCTTCTCAATTCTGGTAAAACAAATGATACATTTAAACACTTTTGTTCAATATTTTGCTCTTCCCACATCATAAAAATAATAATAATAAGAGGAATAAGAATAAACATTGTTATTTGCTTACAGTAGTGTTTATGGTGTGAAAAATAAAGCGATGATAAATATTCACCAGATATATTTATGAAGCATTGAACACTTGAATTACAAAATTGATTTGGACAGAAATTAATTGAAGGGAATTATTTCCCATATTGCTTTTATTTTAAAAAGCATTAAATTGTCTAGAAATAAAAATATTTCGAAATGTAACTTTTTGTAAAATCTATGTGCTCACTGATGTTTCAGTATCAGATATTAAGTGTCTCCAGATTATGTACTAATAGAAAATATGTGTTTATAGTCTGAAATAAATACAGATCCTTTTAACTGCTTCCATAATTATATTCTGTTTAATATTATTTTATTATTATTGCTTCGGCTTGTAAGTGGTGTACAGAGCTTCAATGGTACACCTCCATTTCACTCTGCCACTTGCAGTCCTCTTCTGCTCACTCCGCCATTAATCGTAAGATTTCATTTCTTCCTCACACGATTCCCTCCATGCCACTCTCAGACATCCAAATCATCTTTTCCCATTTGGGTTCTACTAGAGGTCTTGACTCGTGATGTAACTCAGCTGTCTCCCCAGCGTGTATCGGATCCATCTCCATTTACTTCGGACTATTTGTTGGGTAGTAGGTTATAGGCTGTCTCGTTCGCTACCGGAGTCCCTTGTTATTCTTTCTTTCCGGCACACCAGCTGATGTTCAGTATAGAACAAAAGGAGTTGTTGATGAAAGTCTTCAGCCTGTTAGAAATGCTTTATTTAATGCATCAAGTGGTTAAGCTATGCTGAAACACTGATGTTAAATTAGTGCCGAAGATCTCAGTATTGTTCCTTATGTTGAAAGCGGAAGATTTCCAAAATGATTTCAAATTAACGAAGATGTGTCTTGCTTCTTCCATGATGCCTTCGACATCTTAATCCGTGTCACCAGTCTGTATTTCAAACGAAGCTGCCTAGATAAGTGAAACCTACCCAATACTTATAAAACTGGGAATCTGATTAATCAAAAAGTGAGGTAAAAAGGAAAATTTGATCGTCATTTGCGATAAAACGTTTCTGCCTAAAATATATTTCGCATAGTTTTAGAATTAGCTGGAACTTTGTCAGGTAGTAGTCGATTGTACTCCCCTTTTCGATAACAGCTTACAAAGGTAACTGTTGCAAATAATTATTTTGGAACACAGTAATGATATTTCCCAGAATGCTTTGATGAAAACGCCTCCTTGCAAATGCGTCTGCAGATAAGACATATAAATTTATTTTTGAAACAATTACTTCCCTTCATGAATTTAGACAAGGACACAATTTGTTTGAATCGTGTAATGTATTTGTGCAAAACATTTCGAACAAGCTGATCACACACGGACTTGTTATAGGAATATGTATGAAATTAACAAACAGTTATGAGTTGAGAAAATAGACTTAGGTCAAGTTAAAAGGACATATTGAAGGTCAAAATAACAATGAAGATCAATCTTCAAACCGAATAACAGAGGTAATAGTAAATCCGTTATGGTATCAAAACAAAGTTTACCAAGAAAGGTTCAGTGTGATTACGGTTTGTTTTTGAACACATAAAGGTAGTGTAAACTTTCTAATTGCCATGGCTTCCACAGACTTTAGGATGCACCCCAAACACGCTTTATAGATAGGTTTAAAAGACAGGTAAACATCAATTTTCTGTCCTGTCTGTATAATATGTTTCGCATTAGAGGAGCTAAGTTGTCCGTTCTCCTCATTAATGGCTTCTTGGGATTCTATTTGCTTATGAAGCTATTTAGGAATGTGTTCTGAGGCCCTTACTTGCAGAGATTGATGCGTCCTCCCTATGGGGGATGAGACATCATATGACCATTATCTGCAGAGGAAATAATGGAAGTCAACACTTCGCCTCAACTTCATGGAATTTGAAAATGTCTTCAATAGCATTGATCGGAAATTAATTTTTTATTTATTTATTTTATTTTTGATTACAGCTTGATTCCACACTGTATTTTTGGTACAAATATGGAATTTTCAGCATGGATATCAGTAGCCCAAATTTCGCAGGCCGACCATAGATATCAGGTGTGAGTCGGCAGGGGATTGAACCTCGGACCATGTGCATGGTCAGCGAAAGTCCTAACCACTCTGCCGCCAACGCACTGAGTATTTACTTCATTTCCACGGAGTGCAACTCAACAAACATTTATAAATAATCAAAAGTCATATTTTGATGGTGATACATGTCAAGTGGTTCACAACGGAAAACTTAGAGAAGCCTTTGAAGTGAGGATAGGAGTAAAATGAGGCTGTCTGCTGTCACCGATGATCTTCCTAGTTGTGGTGAACTGCACCATTTGGCGGAGAGTGAGGAATGGAAAAAAGAGAGATGTTGAACGGACAAGAAGGATCTAGAATGCCTGCTTTTCATGGTTGAATTATATCTCATTGGCACAAACTGGAAGGTTCTAAAGCGAAAAACAGCAACTGGGCAGAAGTGGTAACAAAGATAACCCTTCATGTGAACAAAAAGAAGACTGAGAAGATGAAAACACCCGACCAGTAAAAATAAACACCAACCACCACCAATTGGTGAAATCCAAGGTAAGTCATCCCTCTCATTTACCTGAACTTTTTTTCCTTCACGTTCCCAGTGGAACATAGGGCATCAAGCTAGTGGCTTGGAGTTTCTGTAGCAGTGTTTATTTTACAGGATGGGGTTGCTAGCCTCATACCCGACCTTTCCTCTTTACCAGCATTATTTCTGGCTTAGAGAGGTAAAGGAGTTAGTCGGCCGGGGATCGAACCCCGGACCATGTGCATGGTCGGCAAGCGTCCTAACCGCTGTGCCGCAGGGGCACAGTTACCTGAACTAGGTTGCATATTTTCAACTACAGGCAAGCAACACATATGAGGACTTCAGAATCGAATCGAGAAAGCGAGATAGGCATTAATTACTTTGAAACTAGTGTGGAGATTTCTAGCATTCACTCAGTCCGAGGAACATGTTTTTTTCAGTACTTCTGTCAAATGAGTTCCCATATATGCTTTAGAAACCTGGCGCGCGCTTCTCTAAAATTATTTCCAACAAATTGATGACTTTTATTCATAGTCGCTTTCTCTGGACACTGAAGGTCAGATGGTTAGCAAGAAAGGATAAGCAAAAGTAACTGTCTATGAATCAACCAAGAACTCATCTTTCGAAGAATACGCATAAGGAATTAGAGATAAATTGGATATAGCCTGAAGAGATCATTGTGAGCATGCATCACACACTGGGACGTTGAGTGAGATTCAAATGAGAAGTAGCGAGTTGGGAGTTAGAATTTGAGTTGGAGAAGACCATACTGGGAGGAGATTAGAGCTTATGGACAATCGTACATCCAGCCAAAGAAGATGGCAGAAAACAGAATACAATGAATTGTCGCCAAAGCCCTATGTCCCAGTCGAAACCAAAGGTACAATTAAAAACGATTGTGAATTCCTCTAAATCGCTTGCTACAAACACTAACAGAAATGCCAATATTTATATCAAATTTCTTATGACGTCATTTCACTATGAAATCACCTGTATAATTACATGAAATTATTAAGCTACCACACGTATTTACTCATCAACGAAAATATACTTTCAAAATTTTCGGCAACTTACAAACACCAATAGGTGGGTGTAAAACTGATTTCTTTTTCCCTAAAAATTAGCCAGTAATTACTTAAATGAATAAAGTAATAAAATAAAATACCACACAAGTTGCACTAAGCACACCAAAACTGTAAATATAATTTTCTGAATTTTATCCAACCATATTTAATGACTCTTTTATTCTTAGTTTTCGTATATAAGACATTCGTTTTACAGTCGCTTTGAACTAGATGCCATGACACATGACACTTGTAAACGAGTCCTAGTTTTATTTTAGAAGCTTAAATTAGTGGAGATTATTTGTTTTTTCCCACTGCTGATATACTGTTAGTAGGGCAATTAGTTTCTGTTGGTATATGAACACCTGCCTAGCCACCGCAATGTTAGCTGACATAGAATCAGGTTGGAAAAGAGCTAGTGGTAGTCAAACCAAAACATGTCCTCATCAGTCAATGAAATCCATGAAAGTTAGTTTAAACCATTTAGGTAGACACAGACTTCCTTGTTAGGGTCATCGCCATGGTAAAAACCAATGAAAGCTGGAGATAATGGGTGAAATGGCTCAAAATCATTCTCACTGGCTAGTGCAGATGTATCCACTCCTTTTGATTTATTTTATTATTAATGTTCCCTTGGGTTCCTAGTGGAACATAGGGCTTCAACTGCACGTCTCCACTTGCTTCTGTCTCCCTTCTGCTGTACTTTTCACCTGCATCCATCTTAGTCCATACTCTTTCAACTCCTCTTCACACGACCTCCTTCATGTCACCTTGCACTGACGTCCCACTCGCCGCTTCCCTTTCGGCCTGGTTCCACTCGAGGGCTTGACGCGGGATGTAACCCAGCCGCCTCCTCAGCGAGCGAGTGTCTAATCCATCTCCACTTTCTCCTGCATATTTGTTGGTTGGCGATTGGTTCTTGTTTTGTTTGTTAGTGGCCATAGTTTCTTGTTGGTGATTCCTTCCGGCCCGGCCCAGCCATCTGATCTTCAGTATAGACCCAGCGAAGACAGTTGTTGATGTAGGTCTGCAACAGGCTGTTGAAATATTTTTTGTGACCGACCCGCCCTCCAAGTTTCTGATCCGTACAGAAGAACTGACTGACTTGACGTTGTCTGTATTGAAAATCCGACCGAATTTTGTTGTTGATGTTGGCTGAGTGACGAAGATTTCAGATTGGTTGTTTCAGGTTGATGAATGTGTTTCTCGCTCGCCTTCCGATTCTCGCTCGATTTGACATCCTCGTCCGTTCCGACTGTCTGTAGTTGAGACAATGCTCAATGCTAGATAAGTGAATGAAGTAACCTGTTTCAAATGCCTCCCGTTGTGATGGTGATTGGCGTTGGATGTTGCTGTTGTTGATGCTGGTTGGTTATTTTCATAACCTCCATCTTGTCTACGTTCACTTAGAGTCCTGTCTTTGTTGCTTCTTAGACCAGTTTGTTGGTTTTCGCCTGTAAGTCTTCGATTTTGTGTGACATCATGCATAAATCATCCAATAAAATTCAATCGTTCTTCCATATTACTATTCTTTTTCTCTCACACTTCTGTTTATTTTTCTTTTAAAACCTCCCTCTACTCTCTTCTGTTGCTTGGTGAGCTACATGGAATGTTGCAGCTCAAATTGCTGAACATTTGTGCAAAATTCTACGTTAAAACCAGTCAATCAGTCGTATGAAGTTTAAGTAGAAAAGAACAGTAAGTATGGCAAAGATATCTTTTCGGTGATTTCATTCTCAAAAGCTATACAACCACTTTTATCGACGTAAGTTTACATAGTTACAATTATTATTTAATTCCACATAGTAACAAAGAAAATTAAAGGTGATAATGATTTTCAACATGATATGAGAGTTTGTAGGTGTAAATATAGATTGTAAGGGGCTTAGAAGCAAAATTACACAGTAGTTGAGAATGGTTGCGTAATATACAAAAAAGTTGTTTTTCTAAAGGAATACAAGTGTAAACTGGATGAGCATGGAAACAAATTGAAATAATCTTATAAGTGAAAATGGAAAAAAATGATGAAGGGGATGAAGAAAAGGAGACCTAAGGAAACAAACCGAAGTAGATCCATGGTAAATGTAGAGGTTGGACTAGTTTCTTTTGAACATAGAGCTCCGGCTTTTCAGCGCATATGGTGAAGGCTTCTAGGGCGGGAAGAAATAAGAAACACACTGCCTTTGGTAGATTTTTGTTTACTTTGCAAATGACTCTGAATGATGAGTCAGTTGAGATGATGTGACAGGAGTTAACGAGATATTCAGTTATGGCGCTGCCTCCTCATTGTAACCATGCTAGGTAATGTTCTCTAATACCTTTTGTATGGATGCGCATATAACGAGCTATGTACCTGGCTCCACGCGGACAGGTGAACTGATATATGCACATTGAAGTGGTCATATGAAGAAGTCTGTCCTTCGCATTGCTTCAAAGCAGTGAGTGTCTGGAGAATACCGCTCTCAGGGTTGCTGCAAGAAAGGTCTTCTTTAAGAGATGGGAGTTTCTCTATGAAAAGATATCTTGCTGCTGATTTGAATTTTAGTTTCACATTATTCAGTTCGATGATGAATGGCAGCAGAATGTAGAGTACGCAGCCTATCAGTGCTAAAACGAAATGAGTTTTCAAGATTTACCAGATTTCTTATCACAATGAATAAGAGATCATTGGCAAAAATGAAGTAAAACGACATTCTCTATTGATTGGTTTTGTAAGGGTTAGTTATGTTTTTACGAGTTGATCACGGATTGATATCAGTTAGAGAACCATTGAAAACCAGGGAGTACTGGACAGCTGCTGTTTCATCCTAGTTTGGGAATCATTGGCAGTACGCACCCACCGGGGTTCAAACCCAGGACCTTCAGGTTACAAGGCAAGCTCGTATACCATTCGGCCACTGGGACCCGATTCAATGGCTCATGAATTCTAACTTCTACCAATTCGTGATTTAGCGCAACCCTAACCATTGTCGTTGGTGGGACATCCATCCACACACGTGACATCTAATTGGACCTCACTGGATGGATGTCCCACCAACGACAATGGTTGAGGTCGTGCTAAATCACGAATTGGTAGAAGTTAGAATTCATGAGCCATTGAATCGGGTCCCAGTGGCTGAATGGTATACGAGCTTCCCTTGTTAGCGGAAGGTCCTGGGTTTGAATCCCAGTGGGTGCGTACTCCCGATGATTCCCAAACTAGGATGAAACAGCAGCTGTCCAGTACTCCCTGGTTTTCAATGGTTCTCTAACTGATATCAATCCGTGATCAACTCGTAAAAACGGCATTCATATCACTGATTTTATCAGAATGAGTTACCTTCTGTCGATTAGAGAATAATAAAGAAAAATGTGTTGTTTCTTTCTCTAGTATTCTACCACTTTTCTTTATTCTCTCTAAATCGCTTTCAACCATTGCTATTAACTTAATTATTTATTTATGTGAATAGATATGCAATAATTCATTAGACAATTATCTTGATTAAATTTTTTTTCTCTTTCTTCTCATCACTCATAATCCTTCTATAAATATTTAACACATGTGTTGGAGATAAAGAACACATGTGTTTCGTGTAATGACTGAATGTCACGCCTTTCCTTTCTTATCTCAATAAAAAAACATTTTAATTCGATAGGATGTATAAAAAAGAGTCAGATTTTGTAGAGGATTTAACTAGTCTCAGCGTAAATTTCATCACTAACCAACACTTGTAAAATAACTGGATCAGACCGCAACGTCATACATTATAATCTAAATGACTACATAACGGTAGTCATATCTCTACCTTAACAGTGTTGATTGTGAAGGAACATGGGGGCACCTTCAACACTACGGAACACCCCAAACATTCATCAGTCGTGTTCAGAAGCTACATTGACAATGCAACATGTCAAGTGACATGTACGAAAAACTCAGCAAAGCCTTTGAAGTGAAGACAGGAGTAAGACAAGGCTGCCTATTATCATCAATGATATTCATAATTGTGGCTGAATAAATGACCATTGAGATAAGAGGATAGGAATAAGTTGGACCGATAAAGAGGCTCTAGAAGACCTGTACTTCGCGGAAGATTTAGGTCTAATATCACACATATCACATATCACATAGACCTACAAGCGACAAACAACAAGTTGATAGAAGAAGCAGAGAAGGCAGAGGTGTTGAAGATACCTAACCACCAACAGCAAAAACAAGCAACAATCCCTGTGAAAAGGGGAAATTTGAAGAAGATCAATTCTTTCACTTATCTAGCCATCGCCGTTCCAAATGGAGGAGTCACATGGGATGATGTCAAAGGCACGCTCGGAAATGCAAGATGGACCTTAATCACTCTTGAATCAGTATAGAAATCTGCTGCAATCAGAACAAAGAATAAGATTTGGATTCTCAACACTAATGTCAAGTAAGTCAGTGTTTCTATATAGTCCCCAACTTCGTATGCGTGTCAGCAAAAGCATTTCCGACAGGTTGAAGACTTTTTCAAAGGCTGTCTTCTCTCAACACTGAAGATCGGATGTTCAGAAAACATAAGCAATAAGGTACTCTTTGAAAGAACCAATTATTTGACAAATATTCTGGGGAAAATGGGGAGAGATCGGATATACCCTGAGAAGACCGTTGACTAACGTCGCCAACTATGTCCTGGGGTGGAACCCGAATGGGAAATAGAGAGCTCGGCTTATGCGTTAAGGAGACATGGAGGAGATCGTGTGAGGAGGAAAAAGCTTATGAATAATCTTGGAGCCAGGTAAAGTGAACTACAGAGAACAGAATGGAATGCAGATGTAGCTTTTAAGCCCTGCATTCTACTTTGAACCTAAGGGGATAATAATGAAAACAATAATAGCTAAATAACCAAATAATTTCAAGGAACCCGGTATACATTGTACCGAACGTTGATGGATGTTTGATTCCCCTGATCACTATATTCTAACACACTGACTTAAGAGTAACACTGGCGGTCTGTTTAAAACCTGGGTTTCCAAAATACTACATCATCATATTGCAGATAATTTCTCTTGTTCATTTTGTCTTAATCCATTAAAATATGACCTCTAATGGTGTTTTCTACCTTCATGAGTATTTGAAATGTCTACAGTCCGTCGACTCAAGAGTTTCTACTCAATTTGAGAAAAAAGAAATCGAGAGTGGATATGTTATAAGTTGTTAATTTAAATGGACTTCCTGGACAAAGAGCAAAAACTACAAAACAATTTCCCCTGGAAATCATCTACTCGATACAAACACTGTTTCAGAATATATCGGTTGTTTTGATATAGGAAGAAAGACTAAATTTGCAGTATAAAATGATATCATTCCATTACACAGGTTCTCATCACCTACCAACTAACTAACTGAAATTACAATGCTTATAAATAATGACATTTCATACTTCAATGTTTGAAAGGTAATCGACAAAACATTCTATAATGAACACATCCGGAATATAAGTATTACAATTTCTAGTTTAAGTTACCATCAGTTTGCATACTATCAGAGTATGAAAAAAGGTGGTGGTGGAGGGTGGGTGGGTGAGAGAAGACAGAAAACAGAAGAATCTAATAAACAGTGTTAGCTTGTACGTCAATATGGCTACTCAAGAAGGTCAAAGTTCATCAAATTAAAAACTTGCTTAGTGAGCTGACCTCACTAGTGTGTATGACTAATCAGTGTAATGGAAGTATTACGGTTGGTTACCAAGGGAGTGAGAGATTGACTACACTCTCTCTATTTCTGTGCGCATGAATTTGGTCTGAGACGTCTGATTGCAATCGCTTCGGCGAATCGTAGTAGATTCGCTGTCTTTTGTATGTTTAATATTTTGAAGTATTTGGAAATGTTGAGAAAATGACCCGTATACACAAGGTGTCTGGTAATTGCATTTTGTAAATATCTGTTTCCCTGCTTGAAGCATAAGTTTTTCGGAATGAGCTCTGAAAACCTGACAGAAGCCCCTCTTTCTGTCCATCCATTCAATGTTCTTGCTGCCGCAGGTGGACGTAATTTCATAAATGCAGTTTGAGGTAGCATCATCAGGGCACTTATCCAGTTTCGTCTCGGTTATAGAGCATGTAGTGCTGTATAGTTTCACCAGCTTAGCTGTAGGGAAGCATCTCTTTATTGCTCCTTACATCCACTTTTCAATATTTTGTGATACTGCTTCTTATTTTATGTGAGACAAATGAACAATTTCTCCTTTTCATCTGGTGTATACCTAAAGGATAACCACAGAAGAATCACAAAACCTTGAAAAGAGGATGAAAGGAGCAATAAAGAGATGCTTCCCTACAGCTAAGCTGGTGAAACTATACAGCACTACATGCTCTATAACCCAGACGAAACTGGATAAGTGCCCTGATGATGCTACCTCAAACTGCATTTATGAAATTACGTCCACCTGCGGCAGCAAGAACATTGAATGGATGGACAGAAAGAGGGGCTTCTGTCAGGTTTTCAGAGCTCATTCCGAAAAACTTATGCTTCAAGCAGGGAAACAGATATTTACAAAATGCAATTACCAGACACCTTGTGTATACGGGTCATTTTCTCAACATTTCCAAATACTTCAAAATATTAAACATACAAAAGACAGCGAATCTACTACGATTCGCCGAAGCGATTGCAATCAGACGTCTCAGACCAAATTCATGCGCACAGAAATAGAGAGAGTGTAGTCAATCTCTCACTCCCTTGGTAACCAACCGTAATACTTTCATTACACTGATTAGTCATACACACTAGTGAGGTCAGCTCACTAAGCAAGTTTTTAATTTGATGAACTTTGACCTTCTTGAGTAGCCATATTGACGTACAAGCTAACACTGTTTATTAGATTCTTCTGTTTTCTGTCTTCTCTCACCCACCCACCCTCCACCACCACCTTTTTTCATACTCTGACAGTATGCAAACTGATGGTAACTTAAACTAGAAATTGTAATACTTATATTCCGGATGTGTTCATTATAGAATGTTTTGTCGATTACCTTTCAAACATTGAAGTATGAAATGTCATTATTTATAAGCATTGTAATTTCAGTTAGTTAGTTGTAGGTGATGAGGACCTGTGTAATGGAATGATATCAAGTTTTGGTTTTTAGTGATTTAACTGGTGACAGGATTTTATCATGAGCTGACATTGGTTAGAGAACCATTGGAAGTCCTGGGAGTACGGGACAACTGTTTCGTCCTAGTTTGGGACTATTCATCATTATGCACTCACACCAGGGTTCAAACCCAGGGCCTCGTGGTCATAGGGTGAGCTCGTATACCATTAAGCCACTGGGACCTGATCCAATCGCCCATGAATTCTAATTTCTGCCAATTCACAAGATAGTGCGACCCCTAGCCAATGCAAATCTGGTTTTTATTTCTCTATCAAGATTTATCAATCAAACCAAATGTATAAAATCTGTTTTTATCATTGCTGTTTTCGTAACATGACGGTCTTGAATGCAACCTTTTTTTTGGGGGGGGGATAGCGCACGCTGTTACAATAAGTGACTGTAAATTTCACACATCAATTACTTTTCTTTTACTTAGTTAACATATTTCCTCCAGTACTCACAATCTTTATCCTTTTCAGATGGCCAATTTGAGAAATCTCTCAAAGCAGCATTTAGCTTTTAGCGTTGTTCTGTAATGTGAGATACTTCTACGTTTTAGAGTTCCCATGGAAATCTGACTAATCGTACTCGATCAAGACTGAGGGAATATAACGAAAGTGCATTACATTTCCGCTAATACTTCAGGAAGTAATAGTAGTCTAGCATCAGTGCGTCAAAGATATACTACCGCCTATGTCTACCTCTACGTGCATATACTCATTCACATGCTCATGTGGAACTGATTATATTGGACGTGGTAAGTGGATTCTCCACACAGCTTGAAAATGAAGTCGTTGAAAACAGATATTTCTTCGACGAACGGAAGTAACGCTGTTTGTTCTTATGAATGAATGGGTATATTTTGCGAAATCGATATACAGATTTCAGTCAAATTCTCATACCGTATAATAAAATCACAGTTGACAATTATTTTCCGTATTGCGCTACTTTATCCTCCGGTCGTATTTCCTATGTTGTTTCGCAAATATCGTTCACTTCTGCTCCCCTCTCTTCTTGCAGACAATGTACATATTTTTATCTTTAACTATATACTACTCATAAATTTCGTCAGTAGCACACATCTCGAAATCAATAAACTGACTCCCTTCTCAGGTAAAAACACGAACAATATAGTCATTAGTAGCGGGATTCATTTTAAATCACAAATGAGCTGAACAGTGAGCGGCACCTAATAAAGATTAGTAAAAAGCTGGGAGGGAGGTAATAGTATGAAATAAACATGCATCACAAAATTATGACTATCTAGACACTGACAGTTGAATCATTTACTTCTTTGGTATTTAATTAGATGGTTCCACTTGAGTCCTAAACATAGCATAGTCACATATTATTTTTCTATGATTAGTAATATTTGTTTGAAAAGCTGTTAACATTCTCTAATCGGTAAACAGATAGGAAGACTACATTTCCTGATAAATCTGTATGTCAGCATAGTTTACCCTATTCCACTTAAAAGCATCAAGTGATGGACAGTAAACGGAGAGATAAATGAATGAAATCAACAACCGTAGTCTTAAATATTATATAGTAGAAGAAGGAGGGTATAATGAGGTTATCTATCCAATTTGCAAGACAAAAAAGGAGAGGCAACGTGAATGTTACTACTAACATCTATATTTAATCAAATAGTTCTCAGCTATGTACTAGGGTCAGTAAATGTGGATTCTTCTGTATACCTTTAGTCATTAATCAAAGTGCCTATCCATTTGAAGGAGATTTATTTAACCCTAACATCCCAGTTACCAATGTGCACAGTGATGGCGAGCTAGCTAGAATGGTTGTCCTGTTACAACCTGACTGATAGAATTCAGTCTAGACCAATCAGAGGACTAGACGTATCACACTAGTTACTAGTGTCAAATCAAAATATCCACTACAGTCTTACAGGAGGTCAATCGCGAGCCCGAATAGCTCAGTGGTAACGCCTCCGACTGCAGCACTGGGTGATGCGGGTTCGAATCTCAGAAGGGACATGAGTTCCTTCAAGGTTGCAGATACGCCTTGCTGACTAGTGAGTGCCAACTGGCACGAAACCTAGGTCTGGGGCTTCCTGTGGCCGATTGTCTCCAACTATCTAATATCCCAGTTACCTTTCAACTCAGTTATTCTTCATCTCTATAGGGGGCGAAAACATATATGGTGAGTTCACTCCATTCATCCATGATGATGAGTATTCTCCGTCCTGCCATCCAGCTTTCTTTTTGTGTATGTGTGGAGCTATGTACATGATATTAACTAACTGATATTTCAACGCAGATCCCTGCAAAACCGTTCAGGATTTAAGTTTGTCATACATCCAAAAACTACACATAATAGTAGAAACCAGAATGGGCAAACAATTACTGGTTTGAGAATAATTAGACTAAGATTAGTGAACATTTTCAATGTTTGAATGACAACAGAGACTGAATACATTTGCGCACTGCAAGCGATTTTGAGCCATGTAACCAAAAGTTAGAAAATTTTGAATTTAAGCATCTGTAGTGCACATTGTACCTTTGAACTTTTGTTTAAACTCGCTCACCCACGGTGATCCACTTTTTATCTTTTGAATTGTGAGTCTTCCGTACGTTCATTGGTTCGCTCTCTTGTTGTGCTCTCTTTTTGCACACTCTCCGAGCCTACCTCCAGCAACGTCTGCGGATAAGTTGTACAGTCACTTTATTTATTAAATCTGTTATTCAGTTACGTTAAATACAACTCATACTAAGAATTCTTTCCATTGTTAGCTTTTAAACTTTGATTGAGTTAATCAGTACTTGCACGTTAGGTAGAGTACTGGTAAAGTCATAAGACGGTGAAGTTTTTAGTAAGTGTGGTGATATCGAGGACTATCTTAAGTCTAACCTCAACACTTACACATCCTTATGACCTTAGGTAGGCAGTTTTCATTCCTCTGTTTGGCTGTGATTAACAGTCAGTGTCGTTGTAGATTGGTGCTGTGTTTTCATCCGCGTAACCTTATTTCAACTGGCATTGTCTTAGAGAAGCCGGTCGGTCCGCATGCGTAACTCACGCCCTAGACATCTCAATCGACATAATTTCATGGCGCCATGCATTGACTTTCCTTGTCTCAGGCTGGACACTTTTTCGCATTCCACTGTAGGTAAAATTTACTTTGATAAAATTTCACAGTGTTATACAGTAGTAATTACTGATGTCGTTTAGAGCACACACAACTATACAATAGGTTGGGAGAGGGTTAAAATTCTAAAAAGTAATCTAGGTAGGTAGGTGGAGAGAAAGGTTGATTACTGAATCCTTGTTCACCGAGTCTACATCCAATACGTGCAATAGGAATGACTCATCACTCATACCAGAAATATGGAAAATACTACTACCAATCAAGTCAAAGGATGGAAAATAATCGAAATATATAAATTTGTATGAGTACCTTGATATGATCATGAGCAATAAATTGTGCTCGAAACGTCATCAGTAAATACTACTCTATAACACTGTGAGACTTTATCAAAATAAATTTTATACATAGTGAAATTATACTCTACTGCAGTGCGCAAGTTTTATTCTTATATCAACTTTTTCGCATTATTTCTTATTATTTAGCTCCATTTCATGTGAGCGATTGAAAGAAAACATCTATAGTTCATAATCTGTAATCATATCTTCGACGTTCAAAGTCCACATGTCATAGCTTTGGAGCAGGTAGACGCAAAATGTTGCGCAACAGAAATGTCTTTTTAAGTAGCCTTGTTATCATGTAGGCAGCGACTATGTTCAAGTTAGCGAATATCAATCGAATCTATTGTATATGTAGTAAGATTCCTTGATCAATCAGTTTATTATGCTTGATGATGATTGTTAAATGGTTAACTCATCCAAACATTTCAGTTTGTATCCTGAGAACTACTTTCACAGCATCCTTTTGCATTTGATAGAGAAGAATCACATATCAAATATACTGATGTTTTATCAAGGCTTTTCACAGGACGCCACCTGGTATCAAAATCACCTAAACAGAACCGTGTTGTCTATTTACTCTACACCGATACGTCTCCTTAGTAAAAAAAACAATCAACCCCTAAAACTTTGAAGTTAACGGGGACTATATCCATCAATTATTATTATTTATTATTATTCCCTTGAGTTTCGAATGGAACATAGGACTTCAGCAACACATCTCTAATATGTTCTACTTCATGCTGTCATATTCAGCTGGGCCTACGATTTCCCATAATCTCTCATCTCCTCCTGTCACCGTCTCCTTCATGTCATGCTCGGACAATCCACTCATCGTTTCCCATCCGTATTCCATCCGAGAGATGGCCTGGCGCTCGATGTCATTCGAGGGTCTCCTCAGCTTGTTTCCCATCCACCTCATTTTGCTCCTACATGTTTCTTGGTTGATAGGTTGTTTGCTGGTTTTTCCTCGTAGTTTCTTTTGTTGTTAATTCTTTCTCGCCGGCCATTTGATCTTCAGCATGAAGCCAGCGAAGGCAGTTTTTGATACAATTCTACAGCAGGCTGCTGAAAGTGCTTTTAATCACGCGCTAGGCATGTTTCTGACCCATGTAGAAGAACTGACTGACTTCACACTTGTTTCTTAAATCCGAATCTTGTTCTTTATTCTGAGTGCAGAAGATTTACAAACTGACTTCATGTTGACAAACGCGTATCTTGCCTTTCCAAATCTGGCCTCTCTTGACATCTTCATCCGTGTCGTATGCCTGTAGTTGAAACGATGCTTCCTAGATAAGTGAAGGAAGTGACCTCTGTTAAATCTATTCTGCTGATGGTAATTGACGCTGGTTGTTGTCGTTGGTGGTGTTGGTTGCTTATATTCATCATTTCCGTCTTCTTTATGTTCACTTAGAGTCCTATCTTCACAGCCTGCTTCTTCAGCCAGTTTGTTGGTTTTCTTCTGCAAGTCTCCAAGTTTGTGTGACATTAAACGTAAGTCATCTGTGAAATCCAGATCTCCTAGATTCTTCTTATCAGTGGTCCAGAGTCTTCCTGTCTTCTCATTCCCCACGGCCAGACACATAATCCAGTCCACTCTAGTCAGGAATATCACTAGTGATAATAGGCAGCCTTGTCTTATTCCTGTGTTCACTTCAAGAGTTTCGCTAAGTTTTCCATTGTGAATCATCTGACATGGGACATTGTCATAATATCCATCAAAACATGAAATTAAATAGAAAAAGTAATAATGAGCATTGCTGTTGGACAACAATGACCTCTAATATAGGTAAAAGACAGAAGGCATTTTCGCATATCATTTATGACTACTGAAAACATTGGTATTCAATAAAGGCAATATTAGTAGATTTAGTCTATCAATGTACTGATCCGAAAACCCTTCATATCTTCACTTCCCATTTTCCAAGTAGATCTAATGTATGCTGATTATATTCAACCTATAAAAAAGACCCTCATAAAATACTTATGCATGAATATATTCGACCAGAACAAAGTATGCGGTATGCTGTATTGAGTTTAGTTCAAAAATCGTTAAATTCCCAATCCCATTGGAATTACAGAAACAGTCCTAAAATACTTACCTAGAAATTATTAATATATAGCGAGTGAGAAATAATGTTGTGCGTAATGAGAATGGACATGTAAACTAACATGTTTTGCATACTTCATAAGCGTCAAAACACAAAGAGGTGAAATTAATTTCTTTTCGACATAATCGAATTACCCATAAAAAGCTTTAAGGACCATTATTTTTGGAATAATTAACAATAACCACTCAATATACATTACTTCAGTTACATCAAAATTAGTCCTTTCGATAGAGAAAGAAAGACCAGATATGCCTCCCATACAAAGAAGAAGCAGTATCACAAAACATTGAAAAGAGGATGTAAGGAGCTACAAAGAGATGCTTCCCTACAGCTAAGCTGGTGAAACTATACAGCACTACATGCTCTATAACCCAAACGAAACTCGATAAGTACCCTGATGATGCTACCTCAAACTGCATTTATGAAATTACGTCCACCTGCGGCAGCAAGAACCTTGAAAGGATGGACAGAAAGAGCAGCTTCTCTCAGGTTTCCAGAGCTCATTCCGAAAAACTTATGCTTCAAGCAGGGATACAGATATTTACAAAATGCAATCACCAGACACCTTGTGCATACGGGTCATTTTCTCAACATTTCCAAATACTTCAAAATATTAAACATACAAAAGACAGCGAATCTACTACGATTTGTTGAAGCGATTGCAATCAAACGTCTCAGACCAAATTCATGCACACAGAAATAGAGAGAGTGTAGTCAATCTCTCACTCCCTTGGTAACCAACCGTAATACTTTCATTACACTGATTAGTCATACACACTAGTGAGGTCAGCTCACTAAGCAAGTTTTTAATTTGATGAACTTTGACCTTCTTGAGTAGCCATATTGACGTACAAGCTAACACTGTTTATTAGATTCTTCTGTTTTCTGTCTTCTCTCACCCACCCACCCTCCCCACCACCACCGTTTTTCATACTCTGATAGTATGCAAACTGATGGTAACTTAAACTAGAAATTGTAATACTTATATTCCGGATGCGTTCATTATAGAATGTTTTGTCGATTACCTTTCAAACATTGAAGTATGAAATGTCATTATTTATAAGCATTGTAATTTCAGTTAGTTAGTTTGTAGGTGATGAGAACCTGTGTAATGGAATGATATTATTTTATACTGCAAATCCGGTCTTTCCTTCTCCATCGAAATTTATCAAGGACACCAAGTGTTTGAAAATTAGTCCTTTGCAAGTAAATTTATTAATTCATATTCGTTGTTTTATCAAATTTACTCTACACAGTAACTCTAAATCTAGACGCGCACATGAATTCCGACCACCATTTTTGTCAAATGGAGAACGCTGAGCAGTCAACAACTCAATTCTTGTGCGCATTAATACCACTGGTCATGGGACATTAGCAGATTTTTCCTTCACAAGCTGGCTAAGAAAACTTCACCTCTATCTACTTCATACAGCCTGTGTCTCGGCATATAGTGAGGAGAATACTGAACTTTGTGTTTAGAAACTCTTTATCCAGCCTCATTTACTACTGTGGCCTTATTGTCAATTTTATGTTTTCCTCAATTGCTATATAACAGACTCCATGGAGTCATTTTTATTTCTCACTATTATGTATTATTTTTAATTTCATTTCATGTAACCCAACTTCATTCCTTTGTTCTCTTGTTTCTTATCGATCATTTCCAGATGAATGTTGATCACTTAACTAATCAATTGTCAACCCTTCCGATTACGTAAGGTTATCCACGATCTCTCCACATAATTTCCGGTTAATAGTAAAATCAGCTTTGTTTCTCTTGATGGGAGTTTTATGGAGTTATTTAAATGCTTAGATTTAGTATTATTTAATGAAAACAAAACACGTAATTCAAAGAAGAGTCTCTTTTTGGCGAATTCATTTTCTTGGCTGCACAACAGCAAATATATATGGGTTATTTTGTATGTATGTATACATTAATTTCGTCAAACAAATATACATTTGGTTATGATTATTTTAACTAAACAGGTGAGAATTAGTAAGTTTTGTGTGGAGTTACGTAATATAAAAACGGTTAAGAAAATTGGGTGCTTAAAAAATTAGGGTAGTAGCAAATGTGATGAGTTGTCATATACAGTTGTTGAAAAGGAGTTACGTAATCATATGAATAGTCTGATGATTGAGGTGTACTCAGGATGCACACGGAAACAAAGTAGAGAAAATGAAATTACGAAAGAGTTCTGAATGAATACAAGAATTACAAGCAATTAAAGAAATAGGCAAAAAAAAAAGTCATCAGAAATCAACAAAGTTGTTACCATGTTAGTAAAAGTGGTTGAGTAGTTCACTTTTGTATGCACAGCTCCGGTTTTTCTATGTGAATAGCCAGAGTTTCAGCAATAAAAAGAAGACGAAAGTGTATTGCTCTTAGAGGTTGTCTTTCGCTTTATAGATCACTTTGAAGGAGATGTTTGTTGAGACGGAATGATCAGTTTTAACCAGGTGTTCAATTATCGCATTCCTTATAGGACCACTATTGCCTTTTGGCAACCATGCTGAATAGTGTTCATAAATCCTCTTAGACAGGATGCGCGTCGGACAACCGATGTGTCTGGCGCCACAGCAGCAAGCGAACTGATATATGCACATAGAAGTGGTCAGATGCGGGATCTTGTCCTTAAGGCTTTTGCAAATCAGTGAGCGACTGGAGAATACTATTCTTAGAGTTGCTGCAAAGAATGTTCCTCTCAGAGATGATGCGATCCTTCTTTTGAGAATATTGCTTGTTAAATCTCACTTGCAATCCAAGATCATGCAGAATTTCTTTTTCGGCACAAGTGAAGTTTCATTTCTCCAAATTGTTGGCTTGATATTTTTATCAATGAATCTTGGTGAGTATCCATTTTGGATGAAGATTTCTCTCAAAATATCTAATTCTGTTTCTAGAACATCGAGAATACAGATGCGTCGGATGCGAGTGGCAAGGGATTTAATTAAATTCCGCTTTTGTCGAATGGGTACCCAGCCATAGGAGCTTGTTAGTTGACCATTCCAAGTAGCTTCTCTATGGATCGATCTTCTTAAGGTCCCATCAGTTCTTCTTGTTGGTTCCGCATCAAGAAAAGGAATTTTTGATTCTTTTTCCATTTCAAGAGTGGACTTTATTGATGGATGGCAACAGTTGAATGTCTTCAGTAGTAGATTGGGGTCATTACTGTTATCACAAATAATTAATGTGTCATCTATGCATCTTTTATACAGTCGTAAATTGTAGATGCTTGGCTTCCCACGAAGCAATCTGATAGTAGAGGACCGAACGGAGATTCCGTTCCAGTGCCATCTTTTTGTCTATAGATGGTGTCGTTGAAAGTGGACTGTACTTTCAGAGTACATCTCAGTAGTGGTTCCTTCAGATATGCTGTTGATATTACAATAATGAGGTGGTTCCATTCTATATATTCACACGTAAAGCAGGCCGTTTCTGTGAGTAGGACATTGGTGAAAGGTGATACAGTGTCGAAGGACGGCATAATTTTGTTAGATAAATTCGGGTCTTGTACGTCGTCGATCAACTGGAAAGTGTCACGGAGAGAATGCGTGCATAATTGTTCCTTTACAGGTTCCAGAATATCTGCCAGCCATTTTGTAATAGAGTGGTAAGGGGTGCCTGACATATCCAGAATTGATCGAAGTGGGAGATCAACTCCGTGTACCTTCGGTAGATCATAAAGTCTTGGTATTATTGAACCTGTTCGCCAGATCTGGTCATAGATATCGCAAATGATTAGTTGATTGGCCTTCATTCTCTTCAAGACGTCTATAAGCTGCTTCTCAATCAGTTCCGTTTGGTTTCTTTCATTGGAAGGTTGAGAAAAGTTATTTTCATTTGAAAGCATATTGTTCATTTTCTCGATGTAGTCTTTTCAATCCAGAAACACTACACCAGCACCCTTGTCAGGGAGAGTTATTAGCAGACCTTTGTTACCTATCAAGTGTTTTAATTCTTCTAGGTGCCGATTTATTAGGTGGTTGCTCACTTTTGCTTTTGTGTCCAGGTGTTCATTAACACCTAATTTTCTTGACAGTTCTTACATGACGTAACTCTTCCCAGAACTTACAAATTCTCACTTGTTTGGTTAAAGTAACCATAACCAAATGTATTTTTACAGGACTCTTCATCAGTATGCACCCACCGGGATTCAAACCCAGGACCTTCTGGTCACAGGGCGAGCTCGTATACCATTAAACCACTGGGACCCGATCCATTGGCCTATGAATTGGCGGAAGTTAGAATTCATGAGCCATTGAATCGGGTCCCAGTGGTTTAATGGTATACGAGCTCGCCCTGTGACCAGAAGGTCCTGGGTTTGAATCCCGGTGGGTGCATACTGATGAAGAGTCCCAAACTAGGATGAAACAGCTGTCCAGTACTCCGGGGTTTTCCAGTGGTTCTCTAACTAATGTCAGCTCATGATGATATCCTGTAAACCAATCAAATCCCTACAACTCAACACTTGAAAATGTATTTTTGTTTGACAAACCTAATATATTTGCTATTGTACAGCCAAGAAAGTGAATTCGTCAAAAAGAGGCTCCTCGTTGAATTACGTGTTTTGTTTTCGTTAATGCCTAGACGCGGATTTTGTACAAATTAAAATGTTATTACTCGTAAACTTTGATTTTTGTCACTAATAGACAGTAACCCTCACCTCTTTTTTCAGTTAACCTCCTAAATAACTGTCTGGCCCTGAAGTGAAGTTACTATGAGATATCAATTTGCTGAATTATGTGTACTAGGTAGGACGCTGACAATAGTGGAATGACATTAATTCGATAGCCATGATACTTTCAGAGGAACAGTAAATTTTCAAGCTCAGTAATATCCTCATTATCTTCTAACTGTGCATACATAACCTATCAGTGAGACAAACCAATCGAATTATTCCTGAGTTCTTCCATATTAGCAAAAAGCAGTCCGAAACTAACAACATTTGTGGCCTTAAAGTATAGATTGAATAAGAAGCATTTCGTCCTCATAGAAACAAAGGATACAGTAGATGAAATAAATGCAGAATTCTGTGAATTCATAAAGTTTCTCTAGGAATTCACATTTGAATACTGTGCATACTCAACAATTTCCTTCACGATTTATCGATGACAAAATACAGATTATAAGATCAAATAATGAGAAGGACACAGTAAAGCAAAAGAGGAAGTTATACGGTAATTGCAATTGATGGATGGTTCAGGAGCGAGACGGTAAGAGAATATGCGATAAATAACCCTGGAAAGCACAAGGATCAGAGTTTAGTCATGTTAATGACAAAGTAACAGTTAGATTAAAAACAAAAATGCCATTAAGATAAGACTCTGAATAATATTTAGAAATACATATATCCAAACCAAGTTCACTTTTAAGAGTTTGAAAAAATTTAGGTATTGGATATATTATATTATTATTTCCATTAATTTCTAGAGGAACACAGAGCTTCAGCCGCTCGTCTCCATTGCGTCCGGTTCTCTGCTAAAGTTTTCACCTGACTCCGAGTCTGCCCATATCCTTTCATCTCCTTTTCATATGACCTCCTCTCCCAAGTCATCCTTGGACGACCAACTCGCCGCTTGCCTTTCGGGTTCCACTCGAGCAATGGCTTCTCTAGTGATGTCACTTGATGGTTTCCTCAGAGTATTTCTTCTTGCTTATTTGTTGCACAATCAAGTATTGGGTATATGGTATTTATTATTATAAACATTTTTAGACTTTCCTATGAATGAAAAACAAAGTGACATTTTTTTTACTGACGCTTCGCTATTTCATGCTAAGAGCTTTTTCAGAGTATTAGAAAACCATGATTTACAAAATCTCTGCTCATATATATAACAACTTAATCATATTTCATCAGCATGGGGTGATTTTTACGTTAGTTAAAACAAAACACGTAGTTCAGTGAAGAGTCTCTTTCCTGCGAGTTAATTCATTTAGCTGTACGATCGCAAGTATATACAATGAATTCTCCTTGTGTTTTTACATTAGGTTTGTCAGAGAACAATCGAAATTAGTTAGAGTTATTGTTTACATCATCGAAACATTTGAGAAAATGTGACGAACAGTCATTTTGTAACTGGGGGGGGTGAAGATGAATAAGAGGGTGGTGGTGATGAGTTGTCAATAAAAACATAGTCGTTAGTGTTAGTCAATGCATAAAAGACAACGTGAATAGTTTAATGAGTGAGTTGTGATTAGGATGCACATCGAAACAAACGAAAATATGGAATTACGCAACAGTTCAAAAATTACAAACGTTATAAGGAGTTAGAAAAAATAAGCACACAAACATCAAGTTAGTAGAAGTCAACACGAATTTTGATAGAGAAAGAAAGACGAGATTTGCAGTATAAAATGATATCATTCTATTTCACAGGTTCTCATCAGCTGCAAACTACCTGAAATTACAATGGTTATAAATAATAACATTTCATACTTCATTGTTTGAAAGGTAATAGAGAAAACATTATAAGGTGAACGCATCTGGAATATAAGTATTATGATCTAAGTCACCATCAATTTATATACTATCAAACTATTAAAGAAGAAAAACAGAGGGGGTGAGAGAAGACAGAAAACAGAAAAATCCAATAAACAGTGTCAACATAGCAACTCAAGAAGGTCAAGGTTCATCAATTTGAAAGCTTGCTTAGTGAGTTGAGCTCACTAGTGTGTATGACTAATCAGTGTAATGAAAGTGATATGGTTACCAAGGGAGTGAGAGATTGACCACACTCTCTTTCTGTATGCATAAGTTTGGTCTGTGACGTTTGATTGCAATTGCTTCAGCAAATCGTAGTAGATTCGCTGTCCTTTGTATGCTTAATATTTTAATATATTCCAAATCCTTCAAATTATTAAGCATACAAAGGACAGCGAATCTACTACGATTTGCTGAAGCAATTGCAATCAAACGTCACAGACCAAACTTATGCATACAGAAAGAGAGTGTGGTCAATCTCTCACTCCCTTGGTAACCATATCACTTTCATTACACTGATTAGTCATACACACTAGTGAGCTCAACTCACTAAGCAAGCTTTCAAATTGATGAACCTTGACCTTCTTGAGTTGCTATGTTGACACTGTTTATTGGATTTTTCTGTTTTCTGTCTTCTCTCACCCCCTCTGTTTTTCTTCTTTAATAGTTTGATAGTATATAAATTGATGGTGACTTAGATCATAATACTTATATTCCAGATGCGTTCACCTTATAATGTTTTCTCTATTACCTTTCAAACAATGAAGTATGAAATGTTATTATTTATAACCATTGTAATTTCAGGTAGTTTGCAGCTGATGAGAACCTGTGAAATAGAATGATATCATTTTATACTGCAAACCCGGTCTTTACTTCTCCATCGAAATTTATCAAGGGAACCAAATGTATGAAATTTTTGAAAAGACGCCTCCCTGTCAACACGAATCGTTATCATGCTAGTAGAAGTGGTTAGATGATTTTCTTTTGTATACATAACTCTGGTTTTTCCAACTGAATGCCTAAGGCTTCAGAGATACAAAGGAGAAGAAAGCGTATTACCTTTGGTAGGTCGTTCGTCACTTTGTAGGTCACATTGAAGGAGGCGTGGATGGTGTCACTGAAATTAAATTGTACATTAAGAGTACAACTCACTAGCAGTCACTAGCTACAAATATTCAGCAGCTGCCCTCCAGCAGTAAAATCAACTCTAGAAATGGAATGCTAATCCAAAATTCTCCTTCTTGATGTGCAGCTAACAAAATGACCTGATGGAACCTTAAGAATGTCAATCTACAGAAAACCCGCTTAGAGCGATCAACTAACAAGTTTCTACAGGTGGATACCTATCGAGCGGAAATGAAATCTGAATAAATCCCTTGCCACGGGGATCAGATGCATCTGTATTCCTGGCGCCCTGGAAGCAGAACTGGATCTTCTGGAGAAAACCTTTATCCACGATGGATTCCCATCGAGATTCACTGACAAGAGTATCAAAATAAAGGTCCAGAGGAATGAAACATTTGTTTCAAGAAAGATACTTTACATGAATCTGGATTTCAACGAAGACTTATCTCGCGATACCTTCATGAGAAGAATTTCAGCAAATTTGAGGGGAACATTCTTCTCAGCAACGCTAAAAGTGAGGTTCTCCAGTGGTCTATTCATTTGCAGAAACCTTAAGGACAAGATCTCGCACCTGACTACTTCTGTGTGTATATATCATCTCACCTGTTGCTGTTGACCCAGGTGCATTGGTTGTTCGACGCGCATCCTGTCCAAAACGGTTCAAGAACACATACAATTTACTTTCAATGACACCATCTACGCCTCCTTCAATGTGACCTACAAAGTGACGAGCAACCTACCAAAGGTAATACGCTTTCTTCTCCTTTGTATCTCTGAAGCCTTAGGCATTCAGTTGGAAAAACCAGAGTTATGTATACAAAAGAAAATCATCTAACCACTTCTACTAGCATGATAACAATTCGTGTTGACTTCTACTAACTTGATGTTTGTGTGCTTATTTTTTCTAACTCCTTATAACGTTTGTAATTTTTGAACTGTTGCGTAATTCCATATTTTCGTTTGTTTCGATGTGCATCCTAATCACAACTCACTCACTAAATTATTCTCGTTACGTAACTGTATTACGCTTTTTCTACTTCTTTTGTGTTGATTAACAAATAATAAAATCTCACCTGTTAATTATTGAATTACTCTCCGTGTCAAACTGTGTCAAGTGCATGAATCCAATGAAAATTTTAAGCTAAGAATTTGAAGTTTGATAAGCACTGTGAAAATAAGATATCCCAAACTATGATTTCACTTGATCATCATAACATAAACATTAAATTACTTAGTCGAGTCTGTATTGCTCTTAGCCACCACAAACGAATTGGTACGCCCACGGTGGGTAGACTTCAGTCTTCCTGTCGAAATACTGTTAAACACGCACACGTTTACATAGTTTCTGACAGATATGTCCTATTCACTACCTTCACATGGTGGATGTGTTCCTCGTAAAAATGAGACGGAGAATGAAAATGTTTTAGGCCTTACAACTGGACGGGTGGACACGCTGGTCTACCTATAAGAGCTGGAAAACCTTGACTCAAAACCCATAGTGAACATGTGCCAGGATCCGAAGGGATCAAATGGAGTATAAAACATTTTTGCATACTGGCAACTATGGAGACGAAGCTCTTGATGCTTCTCTACTACCTTGTGGATTAGACTTCAAGTCGAAGACTCAAAGGGCGGCAGCTTAAGACAACCATCTGCTTTGGTCGGAGTGTCCGAGAAGTATTCGAACCCTTGCAAGAAATATGAGATGTTGGCGTGGTTCACCTACTGATGCCCATAATATACCAAGTTGGTGTTTTAATAATTCAATAATATGCTTTTATTTCAAAGTGAACATAACCTAGATATGTAAAATGCCATTCAACAAGACGAAATTAAAACGGTATATACATTCACTAGTGTAGTGGGTCATAAAATCTATCAAGTGTACGAAATTATTGATGATAACAGACGAATAGTATTGGTAAGACTAACACACATAAGAGTGAACAATAGAAAATAAGGGAAACCACTGTTAGTATAAGCAATGATCACTTCACATCAGCAAAAAACAGGAAGTTAACTACAGAAGAGCAAATAAAAAAAAGCCAAGATGCCAAGAGAAACAGACGGAGAGAAGACAATTTAAGCGAAATTGAGAACGGAACAAAAGAGTTGCCGGATAAATTCATTTCCAAAAACAGAGGGAGTTATCAGATCGCAACGAGACCCTTTGAGATTTTTCTCTGTGTGATTATAAGACGGTATTCTGGGGTTAACATTTTCATGGCAAGCCTTAAATGGCCAAAACACTGTACACTTGTGGACCGATTATCTACATTAGATTGTAACTTTTGCATAACACCAGAAATTTTCCCGTATTAATTTGTTTATTAGATATATCACACAGTTAAACAGTATTATTTACTGGATGACGTTCCGAGCACAATTTGTTTTTCATGATCATACCAATTATAAACATACAACTCCAAAACTTTAGTTTTATAATTTTGATTATTCTTTCTTATTCGTCATAGGGATAGTAGAATCTTCCAGCTGTCTGGGAGAGGTGTTGAATAATTTCCACTACACGTATTCCTTCTCAGTTGATTCGATAAATAAGGCTTCTATTATCAATCTTTCCCTCCACCCTCTTACATTAGATTTTAAAACTGTCATCTTTTCTCATTCTGTTGTATGATTATGTGTAACTGCATGTAGGGCTACAGCTGAAATATTCTTCAGATCTCTCATCTTATCAGGGTCAACTAATCTAGATTTTGCTAGGTTTCTGTGCTCCGCCAGTCTGAATGATCCGTTTTACCACTCTGACCTGACAGGGTATTAGATAAACTAAATTGTTTTGTTTTTATTGGGTTCCACAAGATCCCTTAACCGACAAAACTTGTTTCTAATTTAGTTTTTGGGTTTGAATACCACTTTTATTCCAGCATGGTTAAAAACTCGATGTAGATTTTCTGAGGTTCTTTATTTGTATGGAAGCACTACTGATTATTCTTACGGTATTTTAGGGCTTCTCTCTCTGGTTTCGTCAGGTTAGGCTTTCCTCTTTTTTGTCGTTTTAACGTCAGTGTACATTGTGCCCGTACTTCGTCGGCCATTGTTTTGTCTATCCCACTTCGTGCTATTCCTACTTTAGGAGTGAGATCCTCAGGTTTCAGCCTGTCTACCGCTACATTGAAATTTAGTCCCTTTTCTAATACACTAATTTCTGTGGGACTTAACACATATGATGAGAGATTGATAACCCACTTTGTTTTATCGATCTTTGGTAACTTTCGATTGATGATATCGTCGTCCTCAGATGAAGATTTCTCCTCCAATAATCTATTAAACTTTCTGAGTGCTGCTGGTTTGGTACTGCCAGAGGACTATATTATTAGACCGTAATCCCCGTTAGGAACTGTTCTCATTAATTTTTGCTTTAACTGCTCGATTTTATTTCTAATATAGAGCAACTTCTTAACAATTCTGTAGATCTCTTCTTCTAAGCGTAATTTTTGCAAACTTTTGATTCTAGTTCTAACTTTGTCTCTTGGATCTGGAGCTTATTGATATAGACATTTAGGAATTACTTCACTTTTCAGGCAACTAATGTTGAAAACGCGATGATTTTCATAATTTGTTCTGGTTTGCAAAAGTCGCATGAGTTTATATTGATTAGTCTTAGAATAGGAAGACCATATGTCAAATTAATATACGTGTAAAACTAGGGAATTGTGGTAGTATCCAATTCCATATTAATTTGCTTACTGGAAAAATAACACAGTGTAACAGTACTATTTAATGTAATAATAACCAGAAATTCCTACTCCTGAACGGAAACACCTTTTTTAATGTCGGTAGTTTAATACTCACAATATTCGCTTCTAAAATTTCACCCCGTCACACATTTAATATTACATTGAGTTCAGCTGATTATTATTATTATGGTTCCCTTGGGTTCCTAGTGGAACATAGGGCTTCAACTCCACGGCCCCACTTGCCACTTCTGTCTTCCATCTACTTTACTTCCCACCTGCATCCATGTTACTCCATAATCTTTCAACTCCTCTTCACACGATCTCCTCCATGTCAACCTTGCACTGACGTCCCACTTGCCGCTTCTTTTTCGGCCTGGTTCCACTCGAGCAATGGCCTGACGCGCGCGCGATGTCACGCAGCGGCCTCCTCAGCGAGAGTCCAGTCCATCTAAATCCACTTTCTCCTGCATATTTGTTGGTTGGCGATTGGTTCTTGTTTTGTTTGTTAGGCCCATAGTTTCTTGTTGGTGATTCTTTCCGGCCCAGCCATCTGATTTTCAGTATAGACCCAGCGAAGACAGTTGTTGATGTAGGTCTGCAGTGACCTGTTCGAAATATTCTTTGTGACCGACCCGCCAAGTTTCTGATCCGTATAGAACTGACTGACTTGACGTCGTTTGTATTGAAAATCCGACCGAATTTTGTTGTTGATGCTGGCTGAGTGACGAAGATTTCCAGATTGGTTGTTTCAGGTTGATGAATGTGTTTCTCGCCTTCCTGATTCTCGATTTGACATCCTCGTCCGTTCTGACTTCCTGTAGTTGAGACAATGTTCAATGCTAGATAAGTGACTGAAGTAACCTGTTTCAAATGCCTCCCGTTGTGATGGTGATTGGCGTTGGATGTTGCTGTTGTTGATGCTGGTTGGTTATTTTCATAACCTCCGTCTTGTCTATGTTCACTTGGAGTCCTGTTTTTGCTGCTTCTTCGACCAGTTTGATAGAAGTAACTAATATTTCATATTCATGAAATACTTATCCGCATGTGTTACTACGATTAGATGCCTACCTCCAAGGTTTCAAACCACAAACAAGCCAGGATTACTATTGAAACATTCCAAATGAGACAAATGCTTACACGTACATCCAGATGGTAAGTCTCAGCAACACGAGACGTGGCTTCAGCATTCCATTGATAGCCGCCAATATACGTAGGGGGAACACAAATGAAAGTTCTAATACAAACCATTTAGTCAAATAATGATTATTGGTGTGTCTTCAATGACAAGGCCTTAGCCTTAGTTCACGTGGCCCAGGTCTTGTATATAGAGAATGTAGTAGAACACTTATTAAAACATAACTGTACATGTCATTTCTTGACAGCCATATACTAGATCACTTCCAATCATATTCCATAACTAAAAACGGTATTTCTTCCTATCAGAGCACTCTCTTTATTTTCGATAGAAAGTAAATATTTATTCTTGTGTAACGCGAGGTTTATTATGAATACAATTCCAACTATCATTAGTGTTGAAACAAACGTACCTCCATGATCTTTACAACCTCTACTAACTGAATGCTTTGAGAAACCTACAGCGAGAACGAAAGTTACTTTCAGTAACTACTAATGGTGACCAATACATTCATTCTACTCGCATTTCCCAAATATCCTCATTCAATCATTTAACTATTTCTGCAACTGGCCTTCAGTGGAAATTCCTATACCCATCTCCTTGCTTTAATGTACTCTTTTATTAGATACATGTTTTCCAAGCATGTCAAATAAGCGATGTTATCGTGTTTAACTGCTAATTTTCGCGCGAAACATTGATTCACAACTATCAAAGATATTTAGCTCTAGTCACAGCTTCAAGTCATTACTTAGAAACCAAAAAAATTTTCATACATAAATATATGATTGATTTTGCTTCATAATTATTGTAATTTCTTACTGAAAACCTCTATGTTGCTGTTTCATTTAAACATCAAATTACACTTTCGTGAATAGACTGGAAAACATATGTCATAATTTTGTTTCGTTAAACTTCGGGAAGCAAAAACCATATGCGCGACAATTCCAACGCATTCAACAAAGAGCCGACTATATTGCAGGCCAATATGTAAAACATCGGTGGAGCAAACTTTCATAGATGACGCATGTTTCTGATACATTGAAATTCAATTATCTGCGACATGTAGGTGAATACTCAAATCTTCAACTGGAAGCACTATCCCTCGGTTCGAAATTCTGCACGATACCATCCGACATTCAGAAGCTTCAATCCCACGTTTACTTTGAAAAGCTGATAAATCAAACAAATGACCTGATACCAACATCTGACGACAATCTCCAACAACTCAAATCGTAGGTGCTTGACAGCTGTCCTAAGTTTATAAATACCACGCAAAATGGAAGGTCCACATTAACCAAGAAACATTATAAAGAACTGAAAGAATTAATGAACGACAAAGAGATCATTTTGATACGCCCTGATAAAGGTGGGGAATCATAATCATGGATTGTGAAGACTACATAAGTAAAATGGTGACCATCGTATCCGATGACCCCAAATTCATAAAACCTGTCAATGAAAAGAACATGATGGAGCAAGCCGAACAAAAACTAACGAACATACTTCGAGAACTAAAAAATGAGTTATTCATCGACGCTGAAGCCGTCTGGCTCAGCTATACCTCGACTCCATAAATAACCAGAAGTGCATTAGAAAGACACACCTATTCGACCCATCCTCGACATATCTTTCATATAAGAATAAAACTTGTGCACTATGGTAGAGTGTAATTCCATTATGGGTGTGATTACCTTGATATGATTATGAGCAATAAATTGTGCTCGAAACGTCATCAGTAAACATTACTGTATAACACTGAGACTTTATCAAAACAAAATTTACCCATAATGGAAGTATCCTCGATATAACCAATCCACCCTGTCATCTCACTGTCGAATGCTTAGTAGACCTACCAGAAGCAAACAGAAGGCAAGTTCCCTGCTAAACACTCCGAGACTCCTTTGCCTTGGTCAGGTCCACTGAAAACGTAAATGTTTCTAACTAAACCATGTTCTCACAAGATGTTGTATCATTGTTTACAAATGTCCCACAAACTAAAACAATATGCTATATATGTGAAAATATTCATTCAAAGGGATAAACATTGGTATACCCACTGACTATTTGAAGGAAGTCCCATTGAGATGCACCCTAAACGTCCAATTCTCTTTCAATAACGAAATATATCGACAAAAATATGGTATAGCTATGGGCTCACCACTTGAATCGTTACCCGCAGACTTTTTCATGTCCGAACTAGAAAACACGCATCTAAAGAAAATGATTAACAACTTTGGATTCTACAAGATATGCATGGACGACACCTTCATTATCTCTAACAATGAGGAGAATTCACATATCTTGAACTTCTTCAATAGCTGCCATCCACCAATTCAGTTCACTAGAGAAGGAATCTGACACTAAAATATCTTTTCTGGACGTCCAATTAACAAGACGTGAACAAAATGGAACACTAAAAAAGATCCATCTGCAGAAAGCCGACACGGAACGGACAACTCACTAACTTTCACAGTTGGGTGCCTCTATATGCGAAACGTAACCTGATCCGTTCACTGAGCCATAGAATTTGCAACCCTGACACTATGGAAGAGGAGCTGGACACTCTGAAAAGAATCTTCCTAGAAAACGGCTACTCAGAACGTTTTATCACAAAATCTATGAAACCTAAACCAACAAAACCGCCCATACTGTCTGTTTCCAAAAACTTCTTTACCTGAAACTAAAATTCAATGAAGATTCATCAGAAGTAATACTGAGAAACTGCCTGTCCCGCTAACTGAAGAAAATCTTCCTTGAGACTGGATTTCGGATAACTTTTTGCATAAAACCAATGATTTGTATGAACGTGAAGGATAAGCTACCGCTGTTGGACTCATCAATTTGCATCTACCTATTCACCTGCTCCTGTTGAGCTAGGTATATCGGCCGTACCCAGCGTTAGGTGTTCAAACGTATCATCGAATATTTGCTCCTATGGTTTCATGAAGGAGAAAAAAGATTCCCCCGCATCTCTATCCTGGAACACCTAACCGAGTCTGGACACCAAGCTAACCCACAAAACCACTTCAAAGTAACTGAATTGAATTTTAGATTTTTCCGGTCGATTGATTTGGCTGAAGTGCTCGGTCCCAGGCTGACATGTCGGCTTCTTGTGCAGATACTTCGACGATGTCTTGGCATGTAATTAGAAGGTACAACCAGTTGACGAGTCTCGAATAGGACGAAATGCGCATCCTGGATTCCACTGCTAGTCCCCATCCACCAATTAAATTCAAAGTTATCTAAGGAATACGTGGGGATCTCGCTAAAACAGTAAGAATCAAATGTCTTCGAACCTCAGATGCAATGGCGATTCACATGTTAAATCCTGAACTCTGCATGCAAAAGAAGTTTTTCAGTCATTAAATCTAAAATGAATCTGATCTATCTTAACACCAAATGTGTATTCTTTGTTTTTTGTTTCTTAATTGTATTATTTACTCCCCCAACCCCAACTAAATATCTACCCTTTATTACCACTGTTGTTAACTTGACGTTTGTTCAATTTTAACTTTAGTTGAGCTCTACTCAACCCCGTCAACTAGATTACGTCACTCAACTTGCTTATTTAATCTTACTTTAGTTTCTAACGCATTAACGAAACTTGTCATCGGAAACTTACAATTCTAACAACTGTACCTTAGTTTCTATCCGATTAACGCTTTCTACATCACGTAATTTGTTAACTAAAATTCACAATTATAATGACAAATCCTTGAAATATTCAATTTGTTGCTAAGACAATCAACTAAATCTATGCGACTGTACAGCTTGAGAACGATATCGCCGACAAGAGTAACTCTTTGCTGGACGTCTTTTCTTTTATATCACTACTAATAGACGAAATTCTACGCACTTTCAGGGTGATGGAGAGATATTTGTTGGGATATGGTGAGTAGTCAATGCACTTGTCTTGGAAGACAGGAATAATAACACCACCAGTCACGCAGTATTACTCTGTTGACAACAGTATTTTTATTTATTTATTAAACAAAACCTGGTACAATATGGCACCAAGAAGATGAGCCACACGATAATAATAGAACAACATAATAGAAAAAATAAGGTAAAGAATCAATAAAGGATTTTGTTTAGAAAGAAAGCAGTTATATTCGACAAGACCAAACAGCATTCATCCAATTATTTTCAAAAAGGAAAGAAGAAAATTACAGCACATCCCCATTGATTGCGATTCTTGGCCGCATCCGATAACGTTTCGAACTGTCTCTAGGGACCCAATCAGGTAGTCGTGACGCACCAGCGACGTTGACGTACCACAAATATTCTTCATCCCACAATGCGACGTCATGAGATGACCACCTTATTCACTTTTTTCATCACGTTCCGGGGCTGGCAAACGAACACCTGTAAAGAGGCCTA
This sequence comes from Trichobilharzia regenti, assembly GCA_944472135.2. NCBI lineage: Eukaryota > Metazoa > Platyhelminthes > Trematoda > Strigeidida > Schistosomatidae > Trichobilharzia > Trichobilharzia regenti. The sequence goes on from OX235262.1 coordinate 135,542,902, forward strand.
TGAGATGACATTCGCAGTACATGTCAAAGCCACCGAGGCAGGTGTTTTCAGATGACGACACTCAAATATACGCTGCCAAGCATCAGTTACTTACAAGATAATACCATCGAAAGCAAGCTGTTCTACGGTGATAGGGATGATCAGGTATGCAGAGTCACCGCAAATCCTCAGTTCGTAGAGGCCAGGTTACACAGGCGCAGAACAAGACAGCGCGCACCGAAGCATTTTAAACCCGAGCTTCGAACAACCAGTCTAACGCCGCGACGGCATCAGAGTCTGCTCAAGTTGACATATGTCACTCTAGCTTTCATGATACGGTTGGAAATTTCGTCTGTCACACATCCACCAGCACTCCCGCAACCACCCAGATACACGAACTTATTGACAACTTCAAGCGGTTCACCTGCAAGACTGAGTGCAGGTACAGGCTCCTGCCAGTCTTGTAACAGTACTTTGCACTTAGACAGTGTAAAGGACATATCATACCTAAAGACACTGGTCGCCAACTGATGAAGTGTGATTTGGGTAGCCTGCATGCTATCGAACAGTAAGACGACATCCTCTGCATACTCAAGGTCGAAAAGTATATCTGCAGGTAGAAGATCTACACCACCTTCAAACACATCCTTCAGAGCTGATTCCAGAATGTCATCGATGGCAAAGTTAAAAAATGGAGAGATCGGGCAACCCTGTCTTACTCCAGTGCTGGTTGCGAACAGTGATGATAGTTGGTCTGTCTGTTTTCAACACAGAACTTCGCACCGATGTGCGGCAGTTAAAGTCGCCACACTCCATGTAGCACACAAAGCAAGAGGAGAAAGTAGAAGAAATGCATATTAGAGACAGTAAACAGAGGTGTGAGACAAAGGAAGACTAATAACGAAGAACAAAACAGTTTCATTGGAAATCATAAGTCACAAGGAATGGATGCATCTGCGCTATTGAGAACGGTTTTGAGCCATGTCACCAATAGTTTCCAACCATTGGTTTTTACCGTTCCGGGGACCCCAACCAGAAAGTCTACATCTTCCTACATTGGTTGTGGTTTTTAGTGGAGCATTCTTTTAGGCCGCAAGTAACTACAATCGCCATTAGCATGGCGCTTTGCAGATGAATCCAATGTTCACCTATACTACTTGGGAGTTGCTAGTAAGCATTGGTTGTAACTCATTCTGGTATTTCAAAGAAGTAGCACTTGCTACCAGTTTGCTCACGTCAACATTTAGATGACGCCATTTATGATCCCCACCAAATCGCAAGACGAAATTGACACAAACTAACGCATGATCGGAGTCTAAGCATGTGCTCCAGAAGGAGCGGCAGTCCTATATGCATCCTTGCCACCGGAAACTGACAGCAATATGATCAATCCGAGTCCATGCATGATTAGCACAGGGAGGGCACCCGGAAGCGCTACAGCAATGGCTGAGCCAGAAGTTGGTGCTGACTAGAAATAGGTTGTGATCTAAGCAAAGCTGCAGAAGACGGTACCCATTATCTAACTTGCGACCATGTAAACCCCACTGACCACCTAGACGATTCTTCTTTGAACTTAAACACCTGACCTCTGCATTTAAGTCCCCAGCCAGCATTATGATACCTCTCCTACGCGACTGTTTCAAGAGATCGCTCAGTTGGTAGTAGAATTCATCCTTGATTGCGTCCAGGCTGCGATCCGTTGGTGCATAGGCGGAGACATAAAATAGGCACCGCCTATCTGGCCTACCACTTCTTACTCTCGCATAACAACCTTCCAGTCTCACAGCATACAAACGACTGTTAAGAGGAATCCAGTCGAGTAATGCAGCTTCAGCCTAGCGCCTAGTACGACACCAACACCAGTTACGCTGAATGCCAACGCCACAGGGTCCCCAGATAAGCGCATGAGGTATATACTATTCGGACTTTCAGATTGAGAAGATATTAGAAGTACTTCACTGGGATCCTGAATGCATGCAAACGAAATGCAGCAAACATCGATAGAGAGGCTCTCCAATGTTCTTACCAAACCTGCCTGTCATCCGATTTGCGTCAGTGTCCGAACACTGTAGGTAGCAAACTTGAACGCGACACGCGGTTCCAGGATATCCGTGTTTGATATCTCGCTGGGGACCGGCATTTTCAAGGCTACTCAGTGATATCTCAAAACGGCACAGAGAGACTGGGAATTCAAACAAAGGTGAGAGGTTGACGAAAGTGAAGACACCGAGGATAGTAAAAATAAAACATAAAACTCTATGTATAAAAACAGCATTAAATAGATACACGCTGCCGAAGTTATCAGCATTGTTTGTAAGCGTGAGAATGAACGTGTGATTAATTTTCCTCATCATCTGTTGTTTTGCTGTGAGTGCGAGGGCTGGGATACTGCCCAGACGCCCAGACCGAACCAGGTGGTTGTCTTAAAGGACCATCCCCCGAGTCTTTGACTTGGAGTGAAGCAGAGTCAGGAGCTCCGATACAATAAACCCGGTGATTAATACACATTCGTAAGCCATTCGATCAGCTTTGATGCTGGGGCTCATGTACTCCACAGTGCGTCGGTGGCGCAGTGGTTAGGACTCTCGCCGACCATGCACATGGTCCGGGTTCGAGCCCGCACCGACGCACATCTGATATCTATGGTCGGCCTGCAAAATTTGGGCTACCGATATCCATGCTGAAAATTCCATACTTTTACCGAAAATACAGTGTGGAATCAAGCTGTAAATCAAAAAAATTAAAAATAAATGCTTTTAGTCCAACAGAGTTCCCAACAACCTTCTTGGCATGGTAGGACCAGCAAGAACACAAGTCCCAGCAAATGTAGCTTGTTGAAGGTCACCGAAGTATTCAAGCCCAACCACCACGACAAAGGAGTAGTTGACGGTCTGAGTTGACATCAGACACTTAAATAAGGAAAAATTCAGACAGCACTCCGGTGCTAAAGAGAATGGATGGTAAATACACACCAACTGCGTTCAAAAAGAATGAACATCCACATAATTTTATCAAAAAGTGTTTGAACTTTACTCACAATACTGAAAAGAAACCAACATAAGACTGTAAGGAAAATGGGACAAAAAACTTCAGCGAAGATTTGTTTCGGCAAATTCATTCACTTAGCTGTACAATCTGATTTATATAAAATTATTGTTTTGTGTGTGTGCACATTAGGATTGTCAAACAAAAATAAAAATTAGTTAGCGTTACTGTTTACGTCACCAAAATATTTCTAAAATGTGATGAATAATCAAAATTGTAACTAGGGGAGTGAAGATTGGTAAGTATTGACAAGGGTTGCGTAATATACACCTTTATCATCTGTGATGTTAAATGTGACCTATATAATGTCCTTCAGGTTTTTAATACCTGCCACCCTGCCATCAAATATACAATTGAAGCAGAAACCGGAGAGACAATCTCATTTCTGGACATCTGACTAACAAAGAAGACTGATGGGACTCTAAAGAGATCAATATAACGAAAGCCTACGTGGAACTGCCAGCTGACAAACTTTTACAGTTGGGTACGCATCAATAGCAAGCGGAACCTGATATCTCTTGCGACTAGATTGCGTAGAATCTGCAGCTCCGAATCAGCAGAAGAAGAGATCACTCTTTTGACGAAAGCACTATTTGAGAATGGCTATCCACCACACTTTATAGATAAATACACAAAGCTGAAAATCAAAAAAGAACAACCCACCTCTATGTCGAAGAAGATGCTATACATGAATGTGGCGTTCAAAGGCGACCTTCTGGCCGACATCCTAAAGAGAAGAATATTTAACGCCCTGAAAAAGACATTCCCTCCTGTTACATTACGATTGGTATTCCCAAACCGCCCAGTGTTCTTCGATAACTCCCAAGATAAACTATCGCATTTGACCACTTCCATGTGTAACTACCAATTTACTAGCTCATGTGCAGCGAGCGGTATATATATATATATATATATATATGGATCGTTCGATGAGTGTTTTATTTGAAAGAGTCAAAGAACATTATCCCACTTGGCTACGAAAACGTAACAGCGGATGAATAAAGAGTGCTATAATTGAACATACAGTCAACACTGGTCACTCAGTAGGTAAGCAGAATTCATTCAACGTCATCTACAAAGTCAAAAGAGGCCTCCTGAAAACAGTAAGCTTCCATATAGTTTGCATTGCCGAAGCCCAAGCGATTCGGATAGAAAACCCTGATTCATGCACACAGAAGAAACTTCTCCACCACCTACTTCTACCTTGGGTATAATTCCAAGTTCTACCACTTTGTTAATGTTTTGTTTTGTTTTTTTGTTTTTGGAGATTTTGTGGGGCATCTTAGTAACATCTTCTTAACCAAACCTTTAGTTACTTTTCTGCCTATTACTTAATGTATTTCTTTGGACACGTGTTTCCATCAACACCCTGTTTCACATTACGCAATCCTTGTCAATACTTACCAAACTTCAACTTACCAACTCCAACCAACCTCCACGGTGTGGGCAGCCGGGAAGTAACAATCGCCCTCACAATCCGAAATGCACACGAAACCTCTCTATTACTCACTCATCTTTGTCTTCATCTTCATCTCTATCATCTTGCCTTCCTTCCACTGATGCAACTCCTCGACTTGATAGCTCTCCACTTCCTCTCCACTCTGCGTCCACTAAAAACGATGGAAGCCAAAAAACCACCACCGACAGCCTCTTAAAGCCGCGCCACCAATTTCATATAGGAGCTCTTAATGTTAGGACACTTTGCCAAATAGGACAACAAGCATCACTAGCCAAGACCCTGGCATCACGAGCCATTGATGTATGCTGTGTTTCAGAAACACGCATACAAGACCCAAGTGTGGTTATTCACCTAACCCCACCTGGCCAACAGGTTGAATCTGCAAAATTCACCTTGAGGGTGTCAGGAGATGCCACAGCTAGTTCACGAGGATTAGCTGGCGTAGGGATAGCTTTGAGTACTAGGGCAGAAAAGACATTGCTTGACTGGATCCCGGTAGATAGCCGAATGTGTGCTGTCCGCCTGAACGGATCAGTAAGAAGGAGGAAGGACTGCACTACTCGCCGATGCCTTTTCGTAATCTCCGCCTACGCCCCCACTGACTGCAGTTCAGATGAAACGAAGGATGAGTTCTACCAAAAGCTGTCTAGTTTGGTGGAAAGGCTAAACGCTCAGACATAGTCGTTCTAGCTGGTGACTTTAACGCTCAAGTAGGGAAATTGTGTCAATCTGAGAAGGATGTCGGTGGCACCTATGGAGTTCCGTGCCAGCGAACCGACAACGGTGACCGTCTCCTACAGTTCTGCTCTGATAATCATTTGTTTCTTGTAAGCACTAACTTCAAACACAAGGAGAGACACTGTTTGACTTGGAGACCCCCTTCATCAAACCAACGCTGGACACAAATAGACCACATAGCAATAAGCTATCGTTGGCGTGGGTCGGTAGGAGATTGTCGCTCCTTCTGGAACACGTGCGTAGATACCGACCATGCACTGGTCCGCGCTCGGGTGTGCTTACGACTGAACGGACGTAGGAAACAGCTGGCGGTAAAACCATCACGTCCCCAGCTCGATCAGGAAACTAAATCCGTATTTGAGGAAGAACTAGCTAAACACATATCTGTGTTCGACAGCTGTGCTCACCCTGAAGAAGCTTGGAAAAATATCCAGGCAGCCATAGATACAGCTGTAAAAGCTGTGAATAAGGTAAACCCAAAGGTGAGTAAAAACCACTGGATCTCCACCGCCTCATCCGAACTGATAGATGCTAGAAGACTTATTCCGGCGAGCTCCGAATTCAATGAGGAGCGAAAGCTGCACAAGAGGAAACTTACGAAAAGTCTCCGCAAGGACCGTGAACAGTGGTGGGCGACAAAAGCCAAAGAGATGGAGAAAGCTTCGAGGATAGGCAACACCAGGCAACTCTTTGGACTCATCAGGGAAACGGGTGGGAGAAGACAAATCATTAGTGAGACAATCTCGGAAAAAAATGGCACTATAATTAGCTCCCAGGATAGACGACTGGATCGTTGGAAAGAGCATTATGAGGAGCAGTTTAATTTGCCCACAGCCACGCTCAACCTTCCGAGCATCCAACACCTCCCTGAATGGGATATAGACACAGGTCCTCCGTCACTAACTGAGGTTACTAAAGCTGTCACCAATCTGAAACTAGGCAAAGCAGCGGGACCTGATGGAATGACTCCAGAGGTATTTAAGTACGGTGGAGACAGCTTACTGTCCGGATTAACTGAGGTACTAGGCAGCGTCTGGGAATCAGAAGAAGTCCCATCGGGTTGGTGTAAGTCACTGATTATCCCCATATACAAGAAGGGAGACAAGTCTTCCTGTGATAATCACAGAGGGATTAGCTTGACTAATATAGTATCTAAAGTCTTAGGCTCAATAATCATGCGTAGACTGAGTGGTGCTCGGGAAGCACAAACACGAGAGAGCCAGGCAGGCTTTAGACCAGGAAGAGGGTGTATTGATCATATCTTCACCCTCCGACAGATTCTAGAACATAGGCATTCCTACCGGCGTCCAACAGTCATTATATTTCTTGACCTAAAGGCAGCATTCGACTCTGTCGATCGGGAAGTTCTCTGGAGATGCTTGGCTGTAAAGGGAATTCCGAGAAAATATATTGCACTGATTAAGGCACTCTACTCGTACTCATACAGCCAGGTGAGGGCTTACGGCGAGCTGTCATCTGAACTGATGACGACCAGTGGTGTCCGTCAAGGATGCCCATTATCTCCTTTTCTATTCAACTTCATCATAGATGTGTTAATGGACTTAACCCTAGGTGACTTCAGCGACTCAGGGATTGACTTGCTACCGGGGAATAATCTCGTTGACTTGGAATATGCAGACGATATAGTCCTTCTAGGCGAAGACGCTGACGAAATGCAGAGTCTTCTAAACACCTTGAGCCGCAATCTACGAATGTTTGGCATGCGATTCGCTCCCGCCAAATGCAAGATGATGTTACAGGACTGGACTACATCGACGCCTAGTTTAAAAATAGGAAGTGAAGTGGTAGAGCACGTTGACCGCTTCACTTATTTGGGAAGTACCATCAGCCCCAACGGGCTGATCTCTGACGAAATCTCAGCACGAATACAAGGGGCTCGTTTCGCATTTGTTAGTTTACGCCGACTCTGGCGTAGACGAGATGTTCGACTATCGACCAAAGGGCGGGTGTACTGCTCATCAGTCCGCTCCGTCCTCCTTTATGGTTGTGAGACCTGGCCACTGAGAGTGGAAGACATGAAAAGACTAGCTGTCTTTGATCATAGGTGCCTGCGTTCTATTTCCCGTGTAAAGTGGCATAATAAGGTGAGCAACATTGAGGTTAGAACATGGAGGTTAGGCGTAGAGTTCTAGGTAAACAGGGGAAATCAATCGACGAAGTCGTGAAGCTACAAAGACTGAGATGGTTAGGACATGTGTTACGTATGCCAAGCCATCGCCTCCCTCGACGAGCAATGTTAGCGGATATAGGGTCAGGCTGGAAAAAAGCTAGCGGCGGTCAAACAAAAACTTGGCATCAGTCAATGAAATCCACAACAGTTGGTCTAAGCCACGTAGGAAGGTGTAGACTTCCAGGCTGGGGTCCTCGGGACGGTAAAAATCTATGGTTGGAAACAATTGGTGACATGGCTCAAAATCGTTCTCAGTGGCGCAGATGCATCCACTCCCTGTGACTTATGATCTTCAATGAAACTGTTTTGTATTTCTTTATTACTCCTTTGTCTCACACCTCTGCTCACTGTTTCTATTATGCTTTTCTTGTACTTTCTTCTCTTGCTTCGCGTGCTACACGGAATGTGGCGACTTGAACTTCCGCACATTTGTGCAAAGTTCTATGTCGAAAACAGCAACAGACAGACCAAACTCCACCCCGGTAGTTACGATTTTGATTATTCGTCACATTTTATAAACATTTTGATGACATAAACAGTAACTCTAATTTTGTTTTTGTTTGACAATTCTAATGTACGCACACACACACACACGCGAAATAATTATACATAAATGGGATTGTAGAACGAAGTGAATGGACTCGCCGAAAAGAGACTCTTCACTGAAATTTTATGTTTTATATTCACGTCTGGATGGCTATTTTCCAAAAGAGTATTCACTCTAACATACATAATGAATATCTCTGAAATAACGGTTGGAATACTAAGACTCTTTGAAATAGATAAAGCACACAAGCTAGAACAATCGCTTCACTCGAAACTGTGCGTCGGTGGCACAGTGGTTAGGACTCTCGCCGACCATGCACATGGTCCGGGTTCGAGCCGGCGCCGGCGCACACCTGATATCTATGGTCGGCCTGCAAAATTTGGGCTACCGATATCCATGCTGAAAATTCCATACTTGTGCCAAAAAAATAGGGTGGAATCAAGCTGTAAATCAAAAAATCAAAAAAAAATTAAAAAAAAAATAAAAAAAAAAAAACCAAAAAAGATCCAACAGAAAACGAAGATAAGATTAACACCATTTACAAAATGAACTCCATGAACTGTGATAAACGCTAAATCGCTCAAAGTGGGCGTCTCATTCGACTCCGAATGAAAGAAGAAAAATTAGCTGCAAAACCGCACGATATGTATTCTTTTATATCGATTTGTGTAGATAATTATAGATACGAATGTGACTGAAATAATGTAGAAATTTTATAATGAGGAAATACCAAAAATCCCGAGGAATTTCCAGAAAACTGGTACTCAGAAGATTCAGTCGTTTACAAACACACTGCTGTAGATCAAATTTACTAACTAGTAAAAAATAAATTAAATAGTAACTCAGTTCAGATTCCACTTCAATAAAAATAATCAACAGGGAAGTAAATAAATTAACAAAAAATCACCATAATGGTTGTCAAGGGATATAATTATATCATTCAAGAGGGATTCAAATATGTTATTTCAAACAAAATACCCGCTGAAGATGTTTTCTAGAAAAACAACGAAAGCTCCACAATTAAATCAACCAGCTCAAAGAAGCTAACACAATCGAAATAAGACAGAATCGTGCAAAACGACGAATTATTACTCGAAAAACTACCGATACCCTAATAATAATTCAAAGTTAACAGATTCACTAAATAATAAAAACAACGCAGTTATATTTTTTAGAAAATATATATTCTGAAATCTCTGTAAATCTTACACTTTCACGAAAGACACGAATCTAAGTGTTCATTAATCTCAGAAAGAGAAATAATACAAGTACAACATGGACAAGACACATTTGTCACATTACCTGTTCCACTGGTAGGCGATTTCACCTCAATCGATTTATTCACTCGATGAGATAACAAATCACCACCACCGAGGACATGACCTTTATCATCACTAGGCCAAACGTGTTTAGACGAAGAACTGCTTTGGCTACTTCCTGAGTGACTAGGATAATCTGACACGGAATTTCCATCCTCATTGTTGATGTTAATAAAGTTCCGAATATCACCACCTTTAGCTTGTTTTTCTAAAACAAAAATAAAATGACGATTTCACTTAAATTAATTATTTAAGAGGAATTGATGAAAAAGACTGCTTGCAAACTAATATTACATATAACAGTATTAAGGCAATCTTTAGACTCACACATTCACCTAAGGAACTTAACCAATGTGAATTTGCATGTGAAATACATCTCATCCACATCTCTTAGGAATAACAATCATGTGCCTAAAGGTATTCAGGCGTGCAGTAGCCAACTACAGTAGCCAACAACACTAACAGATTATTAAGGTGGAGCTTCACGCATCTCACGTCATCGTATAATAGCAACAAAAAAAACCAATGGTATTAGAAGTATAATGCTGAAATAACAGACAACGAGACACGTCATATACATCAAATAAGTACATATAACACATACTGAAGCGATCAATGTTCAAGAAGCGAAATCAAGTGAATATATCTGTACGACTGAAATTGACTGAGAGCTATATCATCGACAGTCGCAAACCACTGATTCCACTTTGAGAAACTTAAGTAGGCAATCCCAGTTACCCTACATGACTCACAAACAATCACACACACTTTATGGATTCATATCACATGTTACTAGGAGAAGAGCAATGCTACAAATACATGAATTTCCAAGTCTTCGTTTGCTGGGATTTGATTAGTTACAGGTTTTACCACTACCTGATATCATTTGAAGAACCATCGGAAGGCTATGAAGTACTGAAAAACTGTTTCTTCCTCACCTGGATAACCTTCGCCAGCAACCACTCTCTGGGTTTCGGACCCAGGACCTTCCAGCTACAAGGCGAGCTCGAAAACCATTCAGCCACTGGGACCCGACTATCGGTCCAAGAATACCTACTTCTGCCAATTTTCGAGATGTATAGCACAATCGCCAGTGAATGGAGAGTAACTAATCCCTTTCTTGACTTCGTGGAGCCCATTGGTCACCTCTCACTGGAACTCCAAATAACTTCCTGTATATAGGCAGTTACCAGTAAGCATCTGGTTATTTATCAAGTATTGGTTTGTACGGATTGATTGGCTAAAGGTTACTCATATTTGTTTAGTGAGTTTTGCATTAGAATTCTTGTGCACAATTTGCATTTACATTCTCCGTTGTAAACATTATTTAGTCCTTTACAGTCCTTAGATTAAACTACATTTTCCAAGCATACAAAAAAAGTTGTCATCGTGTTTACAAATGTTGGTTTGTAGGGATTTGATTGGTTTCAGGATTACATCATGAGCTGACATTAGTTAGAGAACCATTGGAAAACCTGGGAGTACTGGCAGCTGTTTCGTCCTAGTTTTGGACTCTTCAGCAGTACCCACCCACTGGGACTCGAACCCAGGACCTTCCGGTTACAAGGCGAGCTCGTATACCATTAAGCCACTGGGACCCGATCCAATGGTCCTTGAATTCTAACTTCTGCCAATTCACGACATAGCGCGACCACTAGCCAATTTCTTCGGCGAGTATTTGTCCTCACACCCGACCTGCTGCACCCTAATCTTGTTTAACTGATGATTTTTGCGCGAATTACTGTCAATGACACTTGTCGCTGACTGCAGCTTTACATATATATGCCTGATGTGGCCCAAATGGTCTACTGCATAACTCTTTGTCAATTGAAACAATGGTTACTGGATTCCAGGCTGAGTACAAAAACCACCATTCCCTGCAAAATGCAGGCACGTCTAGCTGAAGAGTCCCAAATATGATGAAATCCTAATCCTGCATTCTAATGTTAATCACCATCCACCCAATTTCCACTTCGAAACCTTCGTGTTCTGTTCAAAAATTAAAATAACGCTTTCGTGAACAGACTGGTAAACACATGTCGTGCTGCCTAATTATAATAACTTTGTTTTGTTTAATTTTACAAAGCGAAATCCGTATGCCGGGCAACATTAACATATTAATCAACTGCTGGATCATATTGCACACCGTGCGACGCACTTAATATGAAGAACAACGGAGCCCCGACTTTCATAGACCCAGTACAGTTCCTGATAAATTATTTAAAATAAGCACAGCGTGTTTAACAATACATAGAAACAAGATTCTTGTGAACACTTTGCTGTAGAAGCCGCACCTCCTCTACACAGAATTATGCTGATTTTATTAACCATCAAAATATACAATCAAAAAGTTACATAAATTGAAATGAGTTCCTCTGAAGGTCCCTTGTCGGCAGATAATTGTACCAATAGGAAAATGTAAATAGTCATCACATATTTCTAATGACCAATGTCAAATTGTCACAGGTACATGTTTGTCTGAATGAGTGTACGTGTGAATGTGCATGTTGTTTTGTTGTTATATGGGAAACACGTCAAAATACGATGATATTTCTACAGCGGTCACAACACCAGACTGAATATTTCAGTATTTTCTCCCATCTGATTTGCTTTATTATAGTTTGATAAGTCTATCGCTTCTCTCCTGTTTATTACACTCGATGTAGTTAAAATGTGCGATGCTTCACAGGTCAGCCCTTCCTAATGTGAATGAAAGCGTCTTCCTAGAATTTCCACATTGTTGAAATAGATCTGATGTCCGCCTTCTACAGCGTGCATTGCTTTAGCTGATCTTGTTTTGAGACTGTTTGGTCGTACTTCAATGATTGATTTCTCTAATTTGGTAAGATACACTTTGTCAAAATACATATCAAGAACAGTGGGTCCACTTCAATGTCATATTCCTTCAAACACTGAGAATATTGAGAAGTTTAAAGGAATAGGGATGAATATTAGTTTTGAAGAAGGATGAAATTATGGCAAGTTCTGACGTTATTTCTCTTACTTACTAGTATTACTATATATGATTCACTTGATAATATGAAATATGAACTAGAAATTAATCAATAATTATTACCCTAAATGTTCACTATCAATAAAAGACATATAAAATGCTTAATACTCTGTTCAGAATCTACTTATTTTACCTTCAAAGATAAACTTTACTTTCACACAAATGGGGTTGCAACGGGATCACCAAAATCTCCGATTGTAGTAAATCTCTAAATGAAAGATCTAGAAGGGTAAGCGCACTCGCGAGTTATTGTTGTCATCTTAGAATACGGTACAGATTTGTAGATGACGCATTTATCATTATTAATAGAACTGAAAAAGAAAACCTCCTAGAGCACAAATTACTCAATTTCAAAGTGTATTATGTTTACAAATGAAGTTGTGAATGGGATCAGGGGACTTTAAACTTTCTGGATTGTCTTGTGAGAAGACAAAGTGTCGGGAAAATAAAGTTCACGATATACAAGAAAGCGCTACACTCAAAAATGTATTTGAATCTCCAGCCTGATCATGCAAAAAGAATGAAAGTTTCTGCAGTTTTATATCTCGTAAACACAACTAGAAAGATTATTACAGATAATGATGGTATGGGGAATGAAAAATCCAATATAAAACAAATTTTGATTGGAAATGGTTATCCGAGAAAGCTTCTAAATAACATTACCAGTAGACAGTAATAGAGGGGAAAGAAAATTGACAAATATCCGCTCTCGGCGATAGCCATTCCATATCGAAAGGACACAGCTGAACAACTTAAAAGACTGTTCGCTTCATATAACGTCAAGGTCTATTTCAAGCCCTCTAATTCTCTAGAGAGAGCTTTGGTGAATGTCAAAGATATGGTTCCCGAAATGTCATAAAGTAATTGTGTCTACAGGATAAAGTGTTCAGAATGTGAAACTTGCTACATAGGAGAGAACGGCAGACAGGTGAAAGTCAGAGTGAATGAACATTGGTTGTGTACGAAACGACTGCATAACAATGAAGTAGAATTAAAGAGTTGAAAAAAGAACAGCTAAAGCGATGCACGTTGTAGAAGGCGGACATCAGATGGATTTCAACAATGTGGAAATTCTAGGAAGACGCTTTCATTCACATTATGAAGGGCTGACCTCTGAAGCCCTGCATATTTTAACCACATCGAGTGCAATACATAGGAGAAGGGATAGACTTATCGGCTATAAGACAGATTCTACCTAATAAAGCAAATCAGATGAGAGAAAATACAAATTATTCAGTCCTATGTTGTGACCACTGTAAAGATATTCTGTCTGGATTCAACATAGAACTTGGCACCGAAGTGCACCAGTTCCAGTTGCCACGTTCCAAATAGCACACAAAGGTAGACAAGAAGATGAGTGAAGAAAATCAATAGAGTTTGACAGGTATAAGAGCGAAACAGAATGGCTAATGGTAGAAAGAAATATGAAGGATTGCAGAGACTGAATACATCTGCGCCATTGACAACGATTTTGAGCCATGTCACCCATTGTTTCCAGCCATTGATTCCTAGAGTCCCGAGGGCCCCGACTCGACTCAGTTTAACTGTCAAGGATTTCATGGATTGATGCCATGATTTTGTTTGGCCATCACTTACTCTTTTCCAACCTGCGCCCATACCAGCCAGTAACGCCCGTCGGGGGAGGCGCAGCACGTGACCTAGTCATTTCAATCTATGTAACTTTATAGCCCCGTCGATTGATTTTCCCTCTTTGCCCAACATTCTACGCCTAACGTCAACATTACTTACCTTATTAAACCACCTAACGTGAGAAAGAGATCGCAGACATCTATGATCGAAAGCAGTCAACCTTTTCATGTCTTCAACTCATATTGGCCATGTTTCAGAGCCATAGAGAAGGACGGAGCGAACTACTGAGCAGTACACACGTCCCTTGGTTGATAAAAAGCCGAATGTCACGCCTACGCCAGAGATGGTGTAAGTCAGCGAAAGCAGTTCGAGCTTTTCGGATCCTTGCTGAGATTTCGTCGCCAAACAGTCCGTTGGTGCTGATACAACTTCCCGAATAGGTGAAGTGGTCAACATGTTCTATCACTTCACCCCCTATCACTAAGCTAGTAGTTGACGTAGTCCAGTCCTGTAGCAGCATCTTACATTTTGCAGGGGAAAAAAAAAAAAAAAAAAAACGAAGATTGCTGCTCAAGGTGTTCAGAAGACTCTGCATTTTTCCAACATCCTCCCCTAACAGGACTATGTCATGTGCATATTCCAAGTCCATAAGACTATTCCCTGGTAACAAGTAGATTCCTTAGTCGTTACGTTCAGTTAAGGATACTTCCATTAGCATATCTATGATGAAGTTAAACAGGAATGGGGAAAGTGGACATCCCTGTCGGACACCATTGGTTGTTATCAGTTCAGATGACTATTCCCCATAAGCCCTTACACGACTACGTGAGTTCGAATAGAGTGCCTTGATTAGTGCAATGTACTTTCTTGGCACTCCCTTCACAGTCAAACATTGCCATAGTACCTTTCGATCCACGGAGTCGAAGGCTGACTTCAAGTCAAGAAAAATGGCAATTGTTGGACGCCGAAAAGTGTGTCTATGTTCTAGAATCTGCCGCAGAGTGAAGATATGATCTATGCACCCTCTACCTGATCTAAAGCCTGCTTGATTTTCCCTCATTTGTTCCTCCCGAGTTCTGCTTAGTCTATGCATGATTACTGAGCCTAGGATTTTAGAAACTATGTTCGTTAGGCTGATCCCGCTACGATTATCACACGAGGACTTGTTTCCCTGCTTGAATATCGGTATAAAAAGTGACTTACCCCAGTCTGATAGAACCGTCTCTGATTCCCAAACTTTGCCTGTTTTGACGTGTTTCCCATATAACAACAAACAACATGCACATTCACACGTACACTCATTCAGACAAACATGTACCTGTGACAATTTGACATTGGTCATTACAAAAATATGTGATGACTATTTACATTTTCCTATTGGTACAATTATCTGCCGACAAGGGACCTTCAGAGGAACTCATTTCAATTTATGTAACTTTTTGATTGTATATTTTGATGGTTAATAAAATCAGCATAATTCTATGTAGAGGAAGTGCGGCTTCTACAGCAAAGTGTTCACAAGAAACTTGTTTCGATATTTTATTAAACACAATTAAAACAATTCAGTTATATTGTTTAAAAAATATATATATTCTGAAATCTCTGTAAATCTTAAACTTTCACGAAAGACACGAATCTAAGTGTTCATTAATTCAGAAAGAGAAATAATACAAGTACAACATGGACAAGACACATTTGTCACATTACCTGTTCCACTGGTAGGCGATTTCACCTCAATCGATTTATTCACTCGATGAGATAACAAATCACCACCACCAAGGACATGACCTTTATCATCACTAGGCCAAACGTGTTTAGACGAAGAACTGCTTTGGCTACTTCCTGAGTGACTAGGATAATCTGATACGGAGTTTTCATCCTCACTGTTGATGTTAATAAAGTTCCGAATATCACCACCTTTAGCTTGTTTTTCTAAAACAAAAATAAAATGACGATTTCACTTAATTAATTATTTAAGAGGAATTGATGAAAAAGACTGCTTGCAAACTAATATTACATATAACAGTATTAAGGCAATCTTTAGGCTCACACATCCACCTAAGGAACTTAACCAATGTGAATTTGCATGTGAAATACATCTCATCCACATCTCTTAGGAATAACAATCATGTGCCTAAAGGTATTCAGGCGTGCAGTAGCCAACTACAGTAGCCAACAACACTAACAGATCATTAAGGTGGAGCTTCACACATCTCACGTCATCGTATAATAGCAACAAAAAAACCAATGGTATTAGAAGTATAATGCTGAAATAACAGACAACGAGACACGTCATATACATCAAATAAGTACATATAATAACACATACTGAAGCGATCAATGTTCAAGAAGAGAAATCAAGTGAATATATCTGTACGACTGAAATTGACTGAGAGCTATATCATCGACAGTCGCAAACCACTGATTTCATAGATTCATATCACACCTTAGAGCAATGTTAGGAATACATATATTTTCAAGTGTTTGTTTACAGGAATTTGATTAGTTACAGGTTTCATCAAAAACTAATATAATTTGGAGAACCACTGGAAGGCCAAGGAGTGTTGAAGAAATGTTTCTTCTTTCTTGGGTCTCTTCAGATCCAGAAAGTTTTGGTTACAGGGGGATCGTGTAAACATTTCTGTGATTCAGGGCTTATTGTGGAGGAAAGCCATACTTTTGGGAAGCAGCTGTCCAATACTTCCTGACGTTCTAGTAGTTTTTTAGGCAGTATCAGGTTGTGACCAAATCACTAGCCAAATCAATGCATATGCAGAATTTAATGAGTCTTTATCTTTATCACACTATCATTCCTACTGACTGCATCGGTGGTTTGGTGGTAGATAACTTGACAACTACACACGTAGTCCGGGATCCGATCCCCGGGTAGACGCACTTAAACACCACGCCTATCTGGTAGTAAGCCAGGTAAAAGAGGGGAGGTTAGGTGTCAGGCTACCAACTTCATACCGTATAAGAAAATACCACTGCCATCTAAACTTCAAAGCTCAAGCTTGGAGTCTTATGTTCCACTTGGAACGTAAGGGAATAAAAAGAATCACACTTGGAATTAGCAGAAAGCATAAATGAGTTGACACACTGCCTAGCATCAAAAACTGAGAATCTTAGAAAAAAAGTATTAACAACCCAGTTATTCGATTTATATTCAAGTGTTGGTTTGTAGGGATTTGATTGGTTTCAGGATTACATCATGAGCTGACATTAGTTAGAGAACCATTGGAAAACCTGGAAGTACTGGACAGCTGTTTTGTCCTAGTTTGAGACTCTTCAGCAGTACCCACCCACTGGAACTCGAACCCAGGATCTTCTGGTTACAAGGCGAGCTCGTATACCAGTCAGCCACTGGGACCGATCCAATGGTCCTTGAATTCTAACTTCTGCCAATTCACGACATAGCACGACCCCTAGCCAATATTTTCGGCGAGTATTTGTCCTCACACCCGACCGATTTATCATATGTAACGAATAACACCCTCAAAAAGCCCATGAATGATAATGGAAAAATATAGAAATCCTCTGAAGAATACCAAAGAATAATTTCCCGCAAACGTTAATCTACTGTTGGCAATTTTAACAGCCATAGACAGTGGAAGTCAGTGGACTTCCAATCAACATAACTTGGTTTGGGACTGTCTACATTTTCTTATTGATTCAAATGGCTGCCGACAAGGAAGCTTCAGAGGAACTCACTTCAATTTATGTAACTTATTGACTCTACATTTTGATGGTTAATAGAATCCGCATAATTTTGTTGGGTGTGGTTTGCACAGCAAAGTGTTCAGAAGAATCTTGTTTGGATGTTCTATTAAACACGCTGGGATTATTTTAAATAATTTGTGTAATTCAGTCTGACTCGACGCTCAAATCATCACATGAAATGAGTAACATCTACAGTCTTGAAACGTATGAGGTATGGGTCTGATCCATTTAAATTCAAATATCCGGTGAAGGAAAATATTTGTTCAGATATGGTGAGTAGTCAATGCACCTGTCTCGGAAGACAGGAATAGCAACACCATCAGTGATGCAGGATCTCTCCTGATATCAGATATTTGCAGGAAAAAAAATTCACACAGAATACGTTAAAACCACAAAAGCATTTCTCAAGAGACTTTGGATAACAAAAACAATAATTCATAGTAAACTAAACTCATTGAATAATTAAAACAATTCAGTTATATTGTTTAAAAAAATATATATTATGAAATCTCTGTAAATCTTAAACTTTCACGAAAGACACGAATCTAAGTGTTCATTAATCTCAGAAAGAGGAATAATACAAGTACAACATGGACAAGACACATTTGTCACATTACCTGTTCCACTGGTAGGCGATTTCACCTCAGTCGATTTATTCACTCGATGAGATAACAAATCACCACCAACACAACACCACCACCAAAAACATGACCTTATCATCACTAGGCCAAACGTGTTTAGACGAAGAACTGCTTTGGCTACTTCCTGAGTGACTAGGATAATCTGATACGGAGTTTCATCCTCACTGTTGATGTTAATAAAGTTCCGAATATCACCACCTTTAGCTTGTTTTTCTAAAACAAAAATAAGGTAACAATTTCACTTATATTAATCATTTAAGGGGAATATATGAAAAAGACATCCTGTCAGTTAATATTACATATAACAGTGTTAAGGCTATTTTCTGGCTCACACATCTACCTAAGGAACTTAGTCAGTGTGAATTCGCATTTGAAGTACATCTTACCCACATTGCAAGAATTTGATTGGCTACAGGTTTGATCACTAGCTGATATCAGCTGGAGGACCATTGGAAGGCCAGTGAGTACTGGGAAACTGTTTCTTCCTTATTTGGGTCCCTTCAGATCCAGGACCTTCTGGTTACATGGGTATCGTGTAGACATCTTTTCATTCAGGGCTTACTGCCGAGGGGTCCCATACTATCAAAAAGCAGCTATGCAATACTTCCCGGTCTTCCAGTGTTTCTCTAGCTGATGTCACGTCGGGATCAAACCTCTAGCTAAATAGATACATAACTGGAATTTAATGAGTCTGTCTGAAACTATTACATTATCATGCCTACTGATTGCTTCGGTGGTTTGGTGGTAGAATACTTCACAAACATACACGTGGCCCAGGGTTCGACTCCCAGTAGACGCACTTCTACACGACGCTTAGCTGGTAGTAAGCCCGGTAAAGAGGGAAGGTTAGGTGTGAGACTAGCAACCTCACGCTGTATGAGAAAATACGGCTGCTACTGTAACTTCAAAGCTCAAGCTTGAATCCTTATGTTCCATCTGGGACGCAAAGGAATAAAAAGAATCACACTTTAAATTAGTAGTAGGGGAAATGAGTTAACACAGTGTCTAGCATCATGAATTGAGAATCTCAGAAGAAAGATATTAATAATCCAATTATTCGATTTATCATATGTAACGAATAACATCCTCAAAAAAGCTCAGAATGATAATCGAAAAAATATAGAGATCCCTACAGAATACCAACGAATAAGCTCCCACAAACGTTTATCTGCTCTCGGCAATTTAACAGTTATATACAGTGGAATTCGGTGGGCTTCCAACCAACAGAACTCGGTTTGGATCCCACTCCACCTAAGTCAGTCTTGGAGACTGGGTAGTATCATTAATCTTCATACAATACATACGGCTTATAGTGTGGTGGGTGGGAAATCTATTCCAGTTACATGAGCCTTTTGGTAACCGTGATGAACCAAGCATAAAACTTGAATATAATAATAATAAAAACAATAACTCCAACAAAAATTGTTTGTCTTTACTTGGCTTAAACAAGATGATAAAACATAATTTGTTCTAGGGTGAAACTAAAATGCAAAGTAAGGTAAGCCATTTTGAACATACATTCAATAAGAAATTGGTGAAGACCATCTGTTATGCGAAATGAAGGCAATAATGATCAAAACCTTTGAAACTTTAGAATGTACTCACTCACAAAGCCGCAGAGTTTTTAAAAGCTCAATACAAATTACCAATAATCAATAGGTGATTTCATACATTTATTCCCCTTAATGAATTTGAACAAAGCAAGAACTACAGTTTTAGCAGCAGTTGACGAGAAGGCAACGAAATAAAAGATGGTACCATTTTATTCTGCTAAAACTGTAGTTCTTGTTTTGTTCAAAATCAATAGGTGTATAGATTTCCTAACTATTTAAATATCTACCAAAGGAAAGTTCATGAAACTACCTTTGAGCTTCAATAGTGATATAAAAAGAAAATTCACACCTGTAAAGCACTAAATATATGCAGAGGCGCAAACTATACGACTATTAATACCAATTCATGGATAATCCCCATCCAGGCATTAGTGAGAACAAAACACGTAGATCAGCAAAGAGTCTCTATTCAGCGGCAATGCATTTTCTTAGCTGTATAGTCGCAAATATATACGTGTTATTTTGTATGTATGTGTACATTAAGTTTGTCAAACAAAATTACAGCTGGTTATAGTTATTTTAACTGAACAGGTGAAGATTGGTAATTCAAGTCAAGAAAATTTTGCGGTAATGAAATTAGGGTAGTAACAAAGGTGATGAGTTGTCACAAACAGTTGTTGAAAGAAGTTATGTAATAATATGAATGGTTTGATGAGTGAGTTTTACTCAGGCTGCACATAGAAACAAAGTAGATAATACGAAATTACGTAAGAGTTCTAAATGAATGCTCTTACTTAATTTCGTATTATCTACTTTGTTTCTATGTGCAGCCTGAGTAAAACTCACTCATCAAACCATTCATATTATTACATAACTTCTTTCAACAACTGTTTGTGACAACTCATCACCTCTGTTACTACCCTAATTTCATTACCGCAAAATTTTCTTGACTTGAATTACCAATCTTCACCTGTTTAGTTAAAATAACCATAACCAGCTGTAATTTTGTTTGACAAACTTAATGTACACATACATACAAATTAACATATATATTTGGTAAAATTTGTTTTGATAAAGTCTCACAGTGTTATAAAGTAATGTTTACTAATGACGTTTCGAGCACGATTTATTGCTCATAATCATATCAAGGTACTCACACGACTTCCTAACTTCATTTACATAGTTCCATTATTTTTCCACTTGATTTTCACTTGATTTGATTGATAGTAATATTTTCCATATTTCAGGTATGAGTGATGAATCATTCTTATTGCATGTGTTTGGTGTAGACTCGATGAACAAGGATTCAATAATCAACCTCTCTCTCCACCTATCTAGATTACTTTTTAGAATTTTAACCCTCTCCCACTCTATTGTGTGGTTGTGTGTTAATGCATGCATTGCAATTGCTGAGCTTTTTTCTAAACTACCTATCTTTTTAGGGTCAACCATTCTTACCTTAGCTAAATTCTTATGTTCTGACAATCTGACTACCCCTGACCTACTAGTTTGACCTATGTAGTTGACCCCGCTCACAGTCATTGCAGGATATTTTGTAAATTATATTATTTTGTCTAATTGGATCAACTGGGTCCTTTAACCTACAGAGCTTGTCCCTGAGTGAGTTTGTAGGTTTAAATGCCACCCTAATTCCTGCTTTATTTAGAATCCTACGTAGGGTTTCGGATGTCCCCTCTTTATATGGTATAACTGTAGATGACATATTCTCTCTTATTTATGTTATTATTACTAGTTTCACAATATTTTTCTCTTTTCTTTTGGCCTTTTTCGATCTTCCCAATGAATTTTAAAGGATAGTTATTTAACACCAACGCCTCTTCTATCTGTTTTATTTCATCAATAAGGTCTTTTCTTGTGCTTCCTAGTGCTACTGCTCGGTTTGTTAAACACTTGACTAAGCCTGCCTTAATAGTTAACGGATGAGATGAATTAAAGTCTAAATATCTATTAGAATGAGTTGGTTCTCTGTACACACTAGTGTGCAGTTTACCTTTTTCTGTTCGTTTTATTTTACAATCTAACAGCTAATTCTCCTTGTTCATTTTCCGATTCAAATGTGGATTTTATTCCCTGTACTAGTGAGTTTATGTGTGTCGAGAAGCTACAGATATGTTCTGTTTTTAACACTGTGAAAGTGTCATCCACATATCTCCACCATATTTTTGGGGTAGGATCAAATGTATTGAGGGCACTATTTTCCCAGCTATCCATAAATATGTCTGCTACGATAGGGGGTATTGGTGATCCCGTTGCTACACCTTCTGTTTGTCGATATATTTTACCTTGGAATTTAAAGGTAGTAAATGTGAGGCATAACTGAATCCGTAAAATAATTTGTTCAATGGGTAGCTTTGTACCATGATTGAGTGCAGGATCCGCAGTTAGTTCTTTTTCGACTGCTTCTAAGGCCATATTGATGGTATATTAGTATAAAGACTAGTTACATCAAAACTAACCACACTAGTGTGTACAGAGAACCAACTCATTCTAATAGATATTTAGACTTTAATTCATCTCATCCGTTAACTATTAAGGCAGGCTTAGTCAAGTGTTTAACAAACCGAGCAGTAGCACTAGGAAGCACAAGAAAAGACCTTATTGATGAAATAAAACAGATAGAAGAGGCGTTGGTGTTAAATAACTATCCTTTAAAATTCATTGGGAAGATCGAAAAAGGCCAAAAGAAAAGAGAAAAATATTGTGAAACTAGTAATAATAACATAAATAAGAGAGAATATGTCATCTACAGTTATACCATATAAAGAGGGGACATCCGAAACCCTACGTAGGATTCTAAATAAAGCAGGAATTAGGGTGGCATTTAAACCTACAAACTCACTCAGGGACAAGCTCTGTAGGTTAAAGGACCCAGTTGATCCAATTAGACAAAATAATATAATTTACAAAATATCCTGCAATGACTGTGAGCGGGGTCAACTACATAGGTCAAACTAGTAGGTCAGGGGTAGTCAGATTGTCAGAACATAAGAATTTAGCTAAGGTAAGAATGGTTGACCCTAAAAAGATAGGTAGTTTAGAAAAAAGCTCAGCAATTGCAATGCATGCATTAACACACAACCACACAATAGAGTGGGAGAGGGTTAAAATTCTAAAAAGTAATCTAGGTAGGTGGAGAGAGAGGTTTATTAGAATCCTTGTTCATCGAGTCTACACCAAACACATGCAATAAGAATGATTCATCACTCATACCTGAAATATGGAAAATATTACTATCAATCAAATCAAGTGAAAATCAAGTGGAAAAATAATGGAACTATGTAAATGAAGTTAGGAAGTCGTGTGAGTACCTTGATATGATTATGAGCAATAAATCGTGCTCGAAACGTCATTAGTAAACATTACTTTATAACACTGTGAGACTTTATCAAAACAAAATTTACCCATAATGGAATTACACTCGACCACGGTGCACAAGTTTTATTCTTATAACATATATATTTGGGATTGTACAGCTAAGAAAATGAATTTGCCGAAAAGAGACTCTTCGTTGATCTACGTGTTTTGTTTTCATTAAGTAATACTAAATCCAAACATTCAAATAACCCCAGAAAACTCCCATCAAGAAAAACAAAGCTGATTTTACTATGAACCGGGAATATTAAACAGTAAAGAATTCACTAAGTATAGCAGGGAAGATCAATGCACACCAGAAAAGTCTGACCACCAATCTAACAAAACTATACGGAATGTAAAACAACATAACATGTGGTCCAACTCCGGTATGTACGATAATCAGTAAAGTAGTATGAGAATCCCTATTGTACGGACAGAAGCATGAGTTTCCACAAAAACCACTGTGAAAAGTTAATTATTCATATTTCTACTGAAAACGATAGAAAGTGGGTGTCCTTTTACAAATTTGAAACATACAACATTTCGGAAAAAACTGACTCGCATCATCTTTATGACCTAAGTGTCATAATTATTTTCTTTCAATGTTAGACGGCAGACACTTAAAAAGTGTTACAAGTTATCAAAGACTGAACACTACAACTAAATAACAAGTTAGATCTTTAACTTGACCCACTTCTTAAACTTGGTGATTAGGCTATTAAAACGCATGAACCATCGACATTATTTAAAGAGAAAAGTTATATTGCATAGCCAGTGCATATCCAAACTGATTCCAAATGTAAAACAATAATAAGACAAAAACACTCACTTTGCTTGATCTGATTTTCTGATTGAGGTTCAGCTGTTGTTTTTCGCTTTGATGGGATCTTTTTCTCTGGTTCTCTAATTTTTATAAATGTACCTAGGTATATCAAAAAAGTATGAACAATGAAAAGTGTATTGTATGTATTTGAGACTGCATTTTATATAATTAGCTCTTTCAATCCACCTGTTATACATAAGTGATCTTTAACGCATCAAATTAACTCTTTATGATGAATTTACGGGAATATTAACATTAAAATAAGATAGAAATCTGTTTTAAACGGATAATTGAGAAGTAGACGGAGTTCCTTTATCGCTGATTACGTTTACCTATCTTTGAAAATACTAAAATGCCTACTGAGAAATATCAGATGAGCCAGTGGTTAAGTGAAATCGCCACTTTCATTTATAAAACCATACGATTGTAAATTTGTACCATTTTTAGTTGGTATGCAATTTGCACTAGAATAGTAGGTCGTTAAATAAAGAATTTTGACGTTTAACTTACTAAATACCATATGAATTGCAGCATACTCAGCATACAAAAATAACAATCCTAAAAACACTTAGACGTACTCAATCGCACAGGCGTCACAATTTACAAAAATTACCCAGAGGAAATAGGTAAAACATAAGACAGCTACTCCAAAGACTATTTTACTTCTCAGTATACAGGAAGAATAAAAATAGACTACAAGAATAACAGGTGAAATTAAAACGCATATGACCAACAATGATACAAACTACATATATTCACTGCTGAGTCAGTGACAGTATTTTTTCAATTAGGTTTCCCCCCTCCTAACTCTGATATAATCTGTTCAACATTATGACAATGTGCTTACATTATCAGTCAAACCGGGTGTTATGGGAATGATAGACTGGAAAAATATCACTCATTAAGAAGGAATAAAAGTGTGACTTGCTCCAATAGCTTGTCAATGTTACAAACTACTTATCTGTCTACTAGACTAGACAAGAATATCAACACAAAATTACCTGTACACGTAGCTTGATGCTGACCCCACCACATATCCTTTGGACCTGGCACTCTATTCATTGAACGCTTAACATAACCAAAATATGGTGGACGACTACGACACGGCCCTGTACAGCGCCACCAGTGTGTTCGATATGCGTCAACTTCATCATGAAATGAATGGTAGACCTGATTGTGTTAAAAAAAATAACTTATCGTCAATTCAAATGTAGAATTATGCCACCAATAAACCAATTAGAAGACTGACATTTATAGATCAGCTAAGATTATTACCAGGACTGAAGTCTATAAAACATTGGAGACCACGTGCATTATTACACAAGTATTCATAGCAACATTTTGATCGTACCTCAATAGGCAGCTGTTTTTGAACCCATCGTCTATCAGGTGAAAGGGTAGTACTAGTTATTTTCTGCATTAAACCAGAAGGATGACATGAAGTCGCTGAACAGAATGCATGTTAGATAACACAGATCTCAGGAATTGAAACCTTGGTGCCAAGATACTGAAATCTAATTGTTTGATTTACGCCTGATCACCTTTTATTTGAACCTGTAGAATATCACACTTAAACTACGCTGCATTTCCAGTCGATAATAATTACAATCTAATATAAGGAAAAACGAGTCTGTTGAAATTATCCTACAGTGCTACAAAATTCGGAATACATGAACTTTCTGGGAGAAATTACGAAAAATATACGTGCAGTTTTAGACGTATACGCGAAACGTAACTGCATTTAATGAGATTTTACCTAAGAAATATGTCGAATGCATACTAATTACACTAGATATAATCAATTATTTAAAAACTACTTCGAAAAGTCTCGTAAACGGACGTGATGCACTATGATTGCATGACCAAAAGGTGTGACTAAATATATCTAGCCATTTTAAAATATACTTCAAATGAAACTGCCCAAAGACTATACTACTGACGCTGATATATTTAATTGTTTAATTTTATCTTAGATGGTGAGATGAGACTTCATCACATATTTCCAAATCATTCACCTACAAGCACTGCAGGTGCAACCAAAACCTGGTGTGTGCCCCGTTTTATACCATGCATTACACAATGTTGATGTATTACTGAGATCGCCATAGTCAGTCAGAATGGTTAGTAAACCACAGGCTTTATTCGCAACACCCTTGGAAAATTTGCACAACTACGACACAGGAACCACCTACACAAAAAAAGTTGTCCTTTCTACAGAGACTTGGTACTAAGCAATACAATAAGCAATCAAAATATTTTTTCAAAATGTCAGAGGCATGTTATGTAATGAAGTAGCTGAAAGATAGGGCAAACTGGTCATAAATTCGAATTAGAACATGAAAGCGCTTCTGAAAAGTGTGAAACTACCGTTATATTTAAACCAGCTAACGAATTTATACGATGCATATGTGATTTGAAATTGGGTCCATGGTCATCACGATCCTGAAGAGTGCATTAAATAAACAGACTACTTATTACCTTGTCTCTTCTTGTTATAAATAAAAAGCATGGATCATCTCATGCTGGAAAATTATTAAAGTGATATGCATCATACCAGTAGAGTTTCCACAAGATCTTTACGTGGTCTGAATTTCAGGAGAGGTGCACTCAGGCTTATTGAGCACGCGCCTTGTCTACCATGAATCTGCAAACTCCTGCGCATAGAGTCATTCTTGAACTCATTTGACTTCTACAGCACCAAGTGTATTTCCAAAAAACTGGCTATCAAATGATATGAAAAGTAACTTGATATCAGGTATAGGATCTAATAAGTCCCAGACAGGATCAGCCAAACAAGATGACGATATAGAATTATCTTTCACTTTATCCTGCAATATCAATGAATCATAATGACAAATGGACAAACCAGATCATTTGAAAGGCCACTTTCATTGTTTGGATGATTGGAATTCTTACCATTCTGTGCCAAAATTTTGCCACTGGACGACATCAAATCCGGACACAAGTTCTCTCGTCAAACTACCGCAGAAAACTGGTCGACCTTGAAAACAAAAGTGTCACTTGATCTAGCTCGTGTAATAAAACACCATGGATCCTGATATGAAAATTTTTCACCTGTTCAACTTAACATACCCTAAGCCTTTTCTGACTCGAAGATGAATTTATTCGCCTTTTCCAATAAACTATTGTCCTCTAAAATCAATTAGTTTTAAGGCCTTGAAAAAGTAACTCTGTGGTATGTAGCGGATAGTCCAAATTCACTCCTTAAACGTGCTGCCAAATTTTCATCATTCGAATAGGATCTTGCGTTGTATTTTTTGCTTCAGTAATATGAGTGAGAAATAATAATTCATTCAGTGTCAAAATAGTCTGGTTCCGACGGGACCAGTTGAATGTATTTAAGATGGCGCATTATCAGAAGCGCCGTGCACTCGTAATAGGTTATTTGCCTCAGATGAGCTGCCAAGCCCTATAAAGTCACCACCTTTCTTGCAAAAAAAATAAGTCTCAGTTTCGGGCAGCTGGGGAAAGAAGAATACATTTGACAGTGAAGTCTTGTCTCTCTATTAAGTTTAAATTTTCAGTGGCTTTTTCTTACGAACTACAGTCCTGCAGTAAAGAATGTCGAAATCTGAAAGCGATAGCTGACGAGCTAAAAATAATTTCCGTATGAGCTAGTTGGGTGAGCTTCCGTATGGTGCGCTGACTATAATTAGGTTCACTTTCAATGTTTATCCTTTGTGAACGATAATCTATTTCAAAACGACCTATAAGTGGTTTTAACAGTCACTCAAGTGAAGAACTACACTTCATGTGGTATCGTAACACGTTGTTTAAACTTCAACGTAGAAGTTGAAACTTTCACGACAGGTTAACTGATAAAATGTAATCTTACTGGACGTGCTATCCTAATTCACCAAACATTTGCGTTCGACGTTCACAGTTATTCTGTTTCTAAAATGTCTCAGTCACCTTTACGTCATGTATAATCCCCTAAATTGTTTGACTTTCGCGGATTCATACGAAATCAATGAAAAGAAAGTGTCTGATACTGTAAGATCCCTTAATCCTACAAGAATCTCGAGCAATATCAGCATGAACCATAGCCTCCTGATTGTCTGACTAATGCTGATGCAGTCTGCGCATAAAATTTACCCTATCTCCCTTGAGAATTCTACTGCGGGAAGTGTGAACACAGAAGCAACGTGATTTCTGTCTTTACAAGATAAAATTTCGATAAACCGGACCAGGGTTTTCAAAGATGACAGTTTTTGACCAATCCACCAAGGGGATTTTAGATGGACGTCATTCTTGTGATATCCATATGTCCGTGGTTGACTGTAAGTATTCTGAAACGGACTCTAGGCTAGGCATAAATGCTGTGAGTGCGCTGTTTTATATAAAACAAGGTTTGTGTTGTTTCCTAAGTGAACCTGGATGAATTTGTACCTTTAAGAGTACCGTAGTGCCCATACGAATTCCGAGAACAGCAAAATATCAACTTGAATTAGGACTGTCAGCCACGTCTCGTAAACCGTCAATGCACAGCTCTTGCTACACTGGGACTCACGCTGTTCCTTGAAGTTTCTCAGAAACGCTTAGTAATAACGGACGCGAAACCAAATCACCAATTGGCGACTCGAGAATTCTTTATTGTAACACCAACATATAAACAATGTCAAAACTAAAGTCTATGAACAAATATTACAATAGTAAATCACAATATTACATCTGACGGTTTTCTGCTGACTTCTTTCTGAACAGCGACCGATGAGACGATGACTGTCGTATTGATGCCTCCGCAAAAATTGGGGAAGTTGGTTTTGAGCAAACAACCATGAATTGATCGTTCAATCTTCAACTACATTGACACTCCCCGGCAAAAAAGGGATCCAACCCTTTTTTCCATCACGACCAATACACGTTGACTTGGATGCCATTGCGAGAACCTGGGTCACACGGACAGAGCTGAAATGGAAAACAAACAGAAAAGCCAACACACCACAAGCATACTCACAGCACAATCTCACACATCAATGACGACCTGCGCCTTCCAGTTAAAGGCATCCTCTTGCAACACATTCGCCACTTGCTAGAATGACTCTTGCAGAATACAACGTGACTATGGAAGTACCTCACGATGCTCTACGCTCATCCTCTTATCTACTCACTACCAATTACCACTGAAATTGCTTATCACTCATTCTGCCTCAGTTCTAGTAACGATGACGTATGAAAGCCTCAGTCGTTTACACACTCTCTCTCCGGCGTGTGGGACCACAGCTAATAATTATCTCCGTGTGCATTTCATTCTCAGCAATGGCCTCCCCGGCGTATACGACCCATCTGCTGTCTCTAACATCAATCAATTCATTCACGGATGTAGAAGACTAGAAACAACTTCAGAAGTAATCACGACGAAAATTTTAACAAAATTACGCAATAACAACAAGGTACGAAAACAACGAGTAAACACAATGAATCCAAAATCACAAATTGAGAAGACACACCACTCGTATACACAAACAGTACAAATAACCTCGCGGATCATGTCTTGGTGGAATTATTTTGAAGAATCGCAGGACCTACACCAGTACGCCTACAACCCTTCACAGGTTGACGATTGTAAGTTGTGGAATGTCCAGACACAAACAAGATTAACCAACAATTACAATAATTGGAACTCACACAATTATTTAACACAAACATATGTACAATCAGCACATCAAAGTGGTGGATTCTGCCTTGACGAACTACCCTTGAAGAACTGTAGGGCTTTCAGCAGTACGCCTACAACCCTTCTCAGGTTGACGCCCTAGGTTGGAAAATCGTCGCAGTGTTCATTTACTGACTTCCCGCTATCAGCTATATTCTCAAATCTGAATGGTAACACGCTCATGTCATTGTATCGTAGAATATAGATGACGAACAAACACACGACGTATCTGGTCAACCAAGCGTAGGCGCAGAGTAATTTACACCAAAGATAATAGCATTCAAATAGTAACTTGAAACTAGAAATGCCTTTATTCATGCAAGTCAATTTAACAATTACTCTCTCCTTTACACTTGGCTTATCCTCACTAAACTGACCATTGATATTCGTCCTTTCAAACGAACTGATACTATCATAGTCATTGCACAAGATACTTGAGTTGATGGGTGTCTGTTTCATTGTGGATGACAGCACCAACGACGACTGATTGATATCAGTTGATGAAGTTAGCGGTGGATCAGAAGCTGTTGTTGTTCGGCTTTCAGAAATTTGTCTACCTGCAAGACCACCACCACTGCTGTCTTTTACTATCAGCTCAGGTTTAGCAATAGCATCTGATGATAGGTGGGCTACATGCTGATCAATCACACTGACGGTCTCACAAGTATGCACACCTTCTGGAACTGCATCTGCAATTATTTCTACTTCACGTTGTAGTTGTACAGAACCTTTAATTAACTTAGCAGTAGTAGGCATATCCCTCATCTCATCATGAACAACCAAAGACAACTGTGAAGTATCATGATCATTATCACAAATATTCAATTTACCGTCATATTTCTGGTCGACTTCATCATTTTCAAATTCTTTAATAACAGCAATGGATGATTTGGGTTCTTCTTCACAAATCCCTAAAGATTTTATACCTTCACTCTGACTAGTAATACCTTGTAAACTTGTGGATTCAGAACTGTCATCTGAGACTGTAACTCTCTTCTGTGGCATTCTATTCAACAATGGCTTACCAGTTGCAACTACAGACTTCTTCACCGCAACATTATCGTCACACAATTCGGAGTCAGACCTGGAGTTCACATTTAGCTTATCACTGAACTTGCTCACTGGTTCACAGTTCACTTCTGTATGCACCTCTTGCACACGTGTAAAACACAACCATGTTTGTCTTGCATCTTGTAACTTATCTGTTGAGGATGTACTACGAAACCTGTTACACTCACCAGATCTATATGCATTACTAGACATCATGGAGCCTTCTCGATATCCACCTCTCTGAGGCCTACTCGTCATCAATGATTGCATTTTGCTCTCAGATTGCTCTATTCTAGGGGTGAGATTCAATATAATGGCAAACTTGCTCATAGATTGATTGACGCTATCTTTTACTAGTTTCAGGATATCATCAAATTTTGGCTCGATACCCTCATCCTCCATACGGGAGCTTATCTTCACCCACTTCCTTTGCAGTCGAGTAGGTAGACGTCTTGCTATTACTTCTAGTATAAAACTCGAGTTGAGGTCACTCATGCAATTCATCGAAATCAATGCATTCTTGTAAATTAGCAAATTATCCAAAAACTCAGTGAGTGCCTGGGAGTCATCCTGTAATTGACCACCATTACCCTTAACAGCCTCGAATAATTTCCCTGCAATCATCGAAGGTCTTCCAAACCTTTGACGTAGTATGCTCATAGCCTCGTAGTAGCCCTCTTTCGGCTTCATAAACTTACAACACTGTATAGCTCTTACAGAAACTCCAGTGCAATATCTCATCAAATACATTAACTTCAATTCATCATTTAATAAAAAACCACTCAGCATGATCTCAAACTCCTTTACAAATTGTAAATAATCAGCCGGGTTTCCATCGAAACACCGTGGTTCAAATTTAGGGAGTTTGATGTTCCTATTATCCCTGAACGGCGAAACAGTAACATCAACCATATCATGCTTAACATCAGACACATCGTTACAATTAACAGACAAGTCACCATGACTTACTTTCCTGTTTGCATCCAAGACGCTCTGTCCCTTATTTGACCCAGGCATTGTTGAACTTGACCCAATTCCAAAAACGTTTCAGATATTGCTTGTTCAAAGAGGACTTGACCGGGACCAGGAAAGATGAACGGTGACTATCCAAAGTCGTGCCAACTATCCAAAACCGTTTAAAAACTGACGGTGTACTGTCAGAAACTGTCAGCCACGTCTCGTAAACCGTCAATGCACAGCTCTTGCTACACTGGGACTCACGCTGTTCCTTGAAGTTTCTCAGAAACGCTTAGTAATAACGGACGCGAAACCAAATCACCAATTGGCGACTCGAGAATTCTTTATTGTAACACCAACATATAAACAATGTCAAAACTAAAGTCTATGAACAAATATTACAATAGTAAATCACAATATTACATCTGACGGTTTTCTGCTGACTTCTTTCTGAACAGCGACCGATGAGACGATGACTGTCGTATTGATGCCTCCGCAAAAATTGGGGAAGTTGGTTTTGAGCAAACAACCATGAATTGATCGTTCAATCTTCAACTACATTGACACTCCCCGGCAAAAAAGGGATCCAACCCCTTTTTTCCATCACGACCAATACACGTTGACTTGGATGCCATTGCGAGAACCTGGGTCACACGGACAGAGCTGAAATGGAAAACAAACCGAGAAGCCAACACACTCTATATTCATCATACCTCTTATTATGTGTTAGTTTTATAATAACCTATCCATGCCTGTACAATTGGTATGTTCCTGCATGTACAGGTGGAAATATATTACTAACAGCCAATCACAGTAGACTTAACGTGGGTAAATACGATTCGCAGATGCATGGCCTAACTTTCTGGGAAACCAGTCACAAGCAACACAGAATAACCTTGAGCAAGAAACAATCAATCAAAAGACTGTGTTTGTCTGCTTGAATAGGCTGTAATAATGTACATGAAATATGTATAAATACGTGTTGATTTTCTTAATGAACCATCTGTTGCCTGGCCCTTGTCTTCTGTTGTTACACTGAGACACTGGGGACGTGACTGGCGTCATAGACGGAACGATACATGTTCCTGATGCGTCTCTGTCAATGAGTGAGTGCCTTTTAGCACAGAAGAGCACCTATCATATTGCAGACACGCATGGTGCCCCTACGATGCCGAATAGGCTCTTCAGCGGCAGTAATGGAAAGACTTGCAACTCAGGTCGCTCAGGGACTCATAGATCACGCCTTATCCACGCCGATAGATAGCAGGGCGATAAAACTGACTACGATAAGTGAGCAGAACACCAGTTAATGGCGTAATGTAGTCTCTCACAAAAAATGAGGTAAGTGCAAAATATTAGCTACATTTTCCGCCAAGGACGGAAAACTTTTTTCGCGCAGAACAAGAAAGCCACAGCAAGCAAACCTGATCACTCTGACAGGTCGCTCATTCTCCATAAAGTGGAAGAATCACCGACCTCCGATCTTAAAGTCATGTTCGAGCATGACCTTAACTTGGTCAAGCCTCTGTTTAGATAAGCTACTGCCAAAAACAGTATCAGGCATAATAATGCACGGCTTATATAGAATAAGCCAAGAGTGTGGCTCTGCAGTTGTTCAAAACTCCTCAAAGTCATACTTAACCCCAAATAAGATCGGGATGCCATTCTAGGCAACTCTCAAATTCTTAAAGGATCAGGCATATATGTCTGTGCCGACTTGAGCCTAGTAGACCGTGTGAAAATACAGTCTGCGGCCCTGGAATTAAGCGAACGATGTTGAAACGGGGAAAAGGACCTTAAAGATAAGGGTTAACAGGTTGCCAAAGTTCGCAGTTTGATGATCCTGAAACCTCTATGGGTAGGCCGCGGAAGCACCAAACTGAATTGACGGTCTGCTACACAAACGCCCACAGCCTGTCGAACAAACGGACTCACTGGTCAGTATGACAGACTCCGGAAATCCGTATGCAATTATCATCACAGAGACATGACTCACACCCGATGTTACCGACAACGAAGTTGACCTGTCAAACTTAGAATTGCATAGGGTGGACCGACTAAACCGCAAAGTAGGTGGTGTAGTCATCTATCTCAGAAATGCTTAACCGGCGTGGCATTGAGGCACTCGCTCATGAAAGTGGGTCGTGAGAGCTTCTACGCCACAGACTTAAATGCATAGGGCTTGACATTGTCCTCATCGCTACATACAGCAGTCCTTACTGCAGTGCAGACGACTTCACAACAGAGAAGCTAGGCTCCTGGACGGCGAAATATAGAAGTCTCGTAGTCCGCAGCTTCAACTCCTCAACAACTGATGGGACAAGCCTTATAACGCCATCTTCAGTAAACCGCTCTGATCATAAACTGCTGAAATCTGGCATTTCGCTGGTCCCAGTCCAAAATGTCATTAAGCCCACACGCTATGATTCACAGCACTCCTCTTCAACTTTGGACCTTGTGTTCTCCCACGGTGAGCATGTGGATCTCACCTCCTCCTTTTGGGGAGAAGTGATCTCGTTGTGCTCATTTTCAAGTTCACATCAAGCGCATGGGCCAAAACTCTGGCTCGACCAAACGTTTTCAAAGCTGGTACGAGTGCGATCATCTCAAAGCCAACTCAATGAACTGGTACATCCACCCACAGTGTCAAGTAGGAGCTGCTTGGAACCAATTTAAACAACTTTACGCCCAAGTAACTGAACCTTTTATCCCTTGATCTGTCCCAAAGGGTCGAAACATTGGCTCCTTGGATAAACCGAGTGATTCGTAAGTTACTCAGACGTAAACTCAAATGTTTGAACCTGTTTGCCACACCTGAGTCTCCTGAGACCAGGATATTCTGTAATACTGATGGGAATAGAGCTATTGGAGAAATCTGTCAATCAAGGATGAAGTCTGAAACACATCTAGCTTTAAATACAGAGGCACAACCTAAGAAAATTTTCTTGTGCATGAACCTCAGGGACAAAACAACCAATGGTGTCCCAAACCTGACTATTGACAATGACGAAATCGAAGAAGATCAAGGAAAGTAGAAGCGATGGAAGAATACTTGTCTAAAGTTTCCCTAGAGGATCAGCTCTGGCTGCACCGCAGGAACACAGAATAGATTCTTTTGACACCGACCAAGAAATTGTGCCCAACTTCCTAAATAAACTAGATGCAGGGAAATCTAAGTGTCCTGATAATCTTCATCCAAACCTTCTCGAGGAGCTTTCAGCTCACTTAGCCAGCCCTTTGACCACTACCTTCAAGCTCTTCCTTCCAAGTGGATTGTTGCCGCGTGACTGGAAAGACGCCATAATAACCCCCATCTACAAAGGAGGATCACGACAAAGCCCTTCAAATAAAGGCCCATGAATATCACCAGCATTTTAAACAAGACTGGAAAGAATCATCGAGAAAAGCATCATGCCATATCTGGAAAACAACAAAATGTTATCCAGAGCACAGCATGGCTTCCGAAGAAACCTCTCATACTGTTAAATATTTTCACTGTGAGAGAAAACTGGGTCAAATAAAGGAACAGCAGAAAACCCGCTGGCGTCGTTTTCATTGACTTGAGCAAAGCTTTTGATTAAGTTCCTCACAAAAGACTACTCATGAAGTTGGAAAGTCTTGGTATCAAAGGCAGATTACTAAAATGGCTCAGAGAATTCTTCACAGATAGGAGGCAGAGGGTTAGGATCAACTCGAAACTCTCCTCCTGGACAGCAGTGCGTGGCGGACTGCCACAAGGCACGGTACTCGGACCTCTCCTATTTATCTTGCGTACCAGTGAGTTATCTCTGCTCACCTATTCTCACATAATAATATATTCTAATTTTGTACATGAGGGACGCCAGTTTAAAGGCCTCATCAATATGGTAAATTACATACACGATCAGTAAGCATATTAATTAATAATGATTTAATAAAAAAACACATTTTCTAATATCTATGTAGGACACACCAACTGAACAGGAATGTATAAGTACTATTTAAATTACACTAATTCGGTTTATTGTTAAATTACATGTTTGCTGTCATTTTCGATTTTGGTTTGTGGGAACAATATGATAACTAGTCATTCAATGGAGCACATCAAGAAATATAGAAATATTGTCTTCGCATCATCAAGAAAACCCAAGTATGTTTTGGATGGATTACAAAGCATACTTGGGTTTTTCAATCCTTTTAATCTTTTAATCCTACACGCAGAAGACTTAAAATTCTGCAGAGAGCTGAACAGTGACAGTGATACGCTCACGTTGCAAGGAGACCTCAACAAATTATTAAGTCGGTCCGAAGAATGGATGTTCCCAATCAAAGTAACGAAATGTGCAACCATGCGCACTGGACACGCAAGCATAAGCTCCTACTAATCAGAGGGAATAAAAATTCCATCATTTAAGACTCATTTCGACTAAGGTGCTGCAATGATTCACCACACAAAAACTACAGCACGCTGTCGCGCAGGGGCTGCACGTAGTTTCAGATCATTATGGACACTTCGCAGAGCCTTTACTAGAATCACCAGGGATTTGCTCACCTCCTTATGTACATCTCTGGTGAGGTCAAGACTGGAAAAATGTTCAGACGGCCAGCCCTTGTCTAAAAGGGGACTCACACATTCTAGAAAGTGTTCAAAGGAAGGTAACACGTATGCTTCACGGCATAGCTAACTTATCATACGAGGAAAGACTAGGCAGTTTAAATCTCTTCTGCCTGTCATACCGTAGGCAGAGAGGAGATTTAATCACAATATTTAAAATTTTGAATAATGACTACGGACCTGATCTATTCTCTGTTTTCCTCCACACTGGGTCGGAACACTTCATTTGACATAGCATCAGAGTTCAAAGGCCAAGGAGAAATCATATTGCTCTTGAGTACTGGTTCTCACACCGAGTCATAAATTCTTGGAACCGACTTTCAGAAGAAGCAATGTCTGTAACCTCAACCAAATCATTCAAGAAGGATTTGGAAGACCACCGAAACTTACCAGAAAAGGATTAAGGTAGGCTCCAAGCCTTTATCTTCAATTAAAATGTCTTAAATCCGCTATTTCCAGAAGCTCAAAGGGATGGATCGTGAATGTCAACATCCCGCCCGAAAAATCACTCCATCAATCACTTTAGTCTTTTCATAGCCATAAAATATTACTGTAACTCAAGGAATCTCAGACTCTGAATTCTTTTGTTTATTTGCATCAAGTTGATTACACCATCTGGGTGACATTTTTGTTATCGCGTTCTCTATGCCTCCCAAAGTTGTTTCTGGTAAAGCTGCCAAAAAGTCCTCGAAAGTTAAGACTCCAAAGTCTGAGAAGAAGAAAAAAAGAAGGAGGAAGGAGAGCTATGCCATATACATTTATAAAGTGCTACGACAAGTTCACCCTGATACAGGGATTTCATCTAAGGCAATGTCAATCATGAATTCATTTGTTAACGATATTTTTGAGAGAATAGCTGCTGAAGCCAGTCGTTTAGCTCATTATAACAAGAAGTCTACCATTACTAGCCGTGAAGTACAAACTGCCGTCCGTTTACTTCTACCTGGAGAACTGGCGAAGCACGCAGTTTCCGAAGGTACAAAGGCTGTTACGAAGTATAGCGGATCGAAGTAAAATTATTAATCGCATCTGTAACATTTCAAATCACCAATAAATTCATCTCCATCTCTTTAAATATGTTGATCTGCTTAAAATTAGGGTCAGGATCAATTCGTTGGATTGTTTGGAAGTTCGGCGAAGATAGTGTCTTACCAACGCCTACTGTGCGACTTCAATATGTTCTTGCTTATCATACAGTCCAGCTTGTTTGCAGCCGGATTTGTAGGTCATGTCAAGGTTTGTGTCCGTCGTAAGCTTACGTTTTGTCAATCAGCGATTTTAGTACTTGAACGTTGAGAGCGTAGTTGTGAAGTTGCATTACCGTACCGTCGTATTTTACCAATACATACTCACGTGATGTTGAAAGTTTGCTAATTAATTGTTAGAAGGTTATTTTTCGGTTTAGCTGTTTGTAGTTTTTCGTTTGAAACAAAGGTTAATTGTGAAATTGTTAACGAAGGAAATAAATATGATCTTAACTTTCGAGATTTTACTTAGTGAGGTTTGTTTTTCACTATCTATAAAGCAAAGTTTAGACTAGTCTAAAGGTACGTTGTGGTAGTCTGACCGGTATGGTTTGCAGCAGCATTTCTTCTTCACCTTTATTTTTAGATCCCGCTTATGAGTTAATCTCTGTACTAAGGTTTACAACAGCAGTCGCTTTGTTTGCTTGACATCACTACACGAAATACGTAAACCATGTACGATTAATTTAGGGAGGTATCTGCTCAGCTTCGGGATGCTTTGTAGTGGTTGGGTCCTGTATTCACATTGGAATAGATCGTAATGTTTCTGCCAAACCATTACCTTTCCGAGTAACCTCGCTTAGTTCCCGCAGTCATCAAGTGATAATTTCTCCAGAGTATCCACATCCGACTAGACATTTTAGTTCTGTGACTGACTGAAAAGTGAACACAGGATCTTGTACCAATGTGCATCAGTACACGTCATACTTTGCAACTGAAAGAGTAGGGTAATGTAATTAGTGATATAATGATAGGCATAAATTAGTTGCTTCCAATATTACGTGTGAAGGAGAATGTAAAGAGCAGATCAAGATATACTAATAACATTCAGAATTACGAAAGTTATAGCGTTTGAATACATTAGTGTTTATGTGAACAATTCGGGCCAAATTCTACCCGACTCAGTGCCACTAAAGTGCGACCGTTCGTTATGTGCATTTCTTGTCGTAATGTTCTGTCCGTTGTTCATGTGTCTTGCTTTAAAACGAGAATATTGTGCTTTCAGTGATATCTCAGCTAGGTTACTTGAGCATTCGTATTGGCAGGTTCTGGTGGGTCTATTACAATACAAGCTATTTCACCTCCAAAATATTAAATAAAGTATTTGGAATGTACACGTAGTGTCCTAGAAACTCTTGAAAATTCAATTAGTGGATGCCACTGTTAGTAGAATTTTAGGTGCTGGCCCCGGGAATAATTCAATTTGTCGTACCTCATATCTTCGATTATTAGTCGCGTTATGCAAATACTTTGATTATTTTGCGCATGAATGGTTATTAACTAAGAGAAGTAGAGATTAAGTTTATTTCGTCCTTGACCGGTGTTAAGTAAAAGACTGGAGGGATACACCAGCTAACATCGCCAGGAGATTCCGTCGAGTAAGGTGTTTTGAACGTATACTACGTATGTCCAGTAATCGGTTTTCAATTAATCATATTTAAATTTTCGGTAGGATGCGAGAAATCTGGGATCGGTCATATGAGCACATAACACTAATCGATGAGTATAGTGGATTATTAGTCGTAACAGTACATGCAGGTGGTAACGTCCGTATCTGGTTGACCTAGGAATTGTGAATCCGTTGTCGCTTTGCACTATGAGCTGCGCAAAATAGTTATGTAATGATTCGCCGTGATTTCTGCCATATCAGTTCAGGTCCTATTGTCGGTAATCTTGTAATCCATCGACTTATGTAGTGCTTCATAGTACAAGGTTATAGTGTTGTTCAGATATTTCAGATGAAATCGAGTGTTCGTCAAAAGGTATTTAACATGTGGCTAGTTGATAAGGTGTCGATGCATTCTCTTCCGCATGATTTATGCTGTTCGGTTAGTCTCAACACGTCAGTTAGGAGTAATATAGGCTTACATTAAATGCGAAAATTAGTTATGCTTTCTTGAATATCTGTGTGTTACTTAGGAAGACGTTTTAAACAGTTATCATTGTGTGAATTGTCAATTTGATGCATTTCTCTCTAACAGTTGGGTTTTGGAGATAATAAGAGTGCATTCTTTGAATATTCTGTCAGTACACTTTATATGGTTAACTTTTATGGTGATTGAAAATACAGTGAAATATTTGAACGCAATTACTAGCACTTAATACTTTTTTTTACTAGTGTACGTCGGTGGCACAGCGGTTAGGACTCTTGTCGACCATGCACATGGTCCGGATTTCGATCCCCTGCCGACGCACACCCGATATATGGTCGGCCTGCAAAATTTGGGCTACCGATATCACATGCTGGAAATTCCATATATGTACCAAAAATACGGTGTGGCATCAAGCTGTAATCAAAATAAAATAAAAAATTCTTAGTAGGTAATATAGGGGGAATTTTACGTGATAGTAAATTTGTTTGGTTTCTAACTTTACTACTGAAGTTGAAAAAGGGAAAGCTTAATTTTCTGGAATACTGCTTTGACCAGTGTACATACTCAACATAGATTTACTTCAATGCCAAGTGGTGCAAAGTATTTACTCGAACGTTTGACCATTTCCTATCCTTTCTATATTTATTCATTTCCTTCTCAAATTCCTGTATGTTTAAGGAATCCGTGCTATTGTGAATATTGGAGTGACGTACTGCCACGAATCCAGCGACTCCTCAACAACTTATAATAGTATAATTTTAACAAATATACGTCTTGTGCTATCATCTGTGGAGGATAAACACAGTTT
The DNA here is from genome assembly GCA_944472135.2 of Trichobilharzia regenti. NCBI lineage: Eukaryota > Metazoa > Platyhelminthes > Trematoda > Strigeidida > Schistosomatidae > Trichobilharzia > Trichobilharzia regenti. The sequence continues at coordinate 135,583,099 of OX235262.1, forward strand.
TGTAAATACAACTGTAACTTTCATAATAGAATTAATAGTACGTTTAGTTAGAACTAGAAACTAATGTAAAGTCTGTTAGATGTTTTGGTAACTTGTATTTTCCGTAAACTCCAGTCAGTTCTCCTTGTCGAACTGTTTTCAGGTGGGAAGACAGATAGATAGTTTGATGGTTTACAGTCGGGGTTGCTAAGTAGTACTAGTGAATAGCAAACCTAACGCTACACTTAGCGTAAAAAATAGAGCAACTGTTATTAAACGGTTTTCGGATACGGTGTGTAGTCATTTATTCAAGGCTGATTTGGTGACATTACAATGCAATAATTAGTTAATGATGATGAAATCTCTGTGAGCACGAAAAACAAGTTCAAGTTAGATGATGCTCATAGACTAATTACTGATGAAATACTTTCGATTCAGTATCCAATTAAGTAAACAGATATCAGGATGCCTGTTTAAATCATCTATATCAGGAATAATCGCAGAAGCTGTTATGCAGTGACTAGAGACCTAACTGGGACTGGTTCTAGTGGCTGAGTGGTCTACTAGTTCGCCCTGTGGTTAGAAGGCCCTGAGTTCGAACCTCAGTGGGTGCATACCACTGGATAATCCCACACTGGGGTGAAACAGCTGTTCAGAACACCAGATATTTATATTTCATACCATGTCCTCTATGCCTCCGCTCATCCGTAGTCAAGCATGAATGCTTTTTATTGCCAACCGGTTGTGAAACTTAGCCTTTGTTGCATATCATTATCGGCAGTTCTCTGTTAATACTGAATAATTACACTTCATTCTTCTTTGCGTTTTTTTCCTAGAATGCATCTTGTTGTGCATATCACTTTGTACGTGGCTTATGCCATCCATGCGGTCTCTGTATACCACAGTGGGTAGGCTGTTAATGTTGTCCCTGTAACCATAAGTAATTACATACATTTGTAGTATGAGTGCTTAAAATCACTACTCACGATGTAGTTTACTTTAAAGTCTCTCGGTTTCCAATGTTCTAACTGTAGTATTATTTTTCACCACTCGCTTTATTGTTTTTATCAAAGATAAGTGAGTAACATTTTCTGCATAAATACTTCAATATTTCATTCTCAGATAGGTTCACTTTCATAGAAAGGCGTAAGGAAAATATTTCTGACTGAAGTACCTGTTGCGTTGTTATTCCCTTAGGTTCCGTGTGGAACATCGGGTCTCAACAGCACATCCCCATTTCATCCTGTTCTCTTCAGTACTCTTAAGTTGACTGTGTAATAGCCCATAACTTCTCATCTCCTCTTCACACGATCTCCTCCATGTTACCGCCGGACATCCAACTCATTGTTTTTCATTCGTGTTCCACTTGAGCGACAGCATGGCTTGTGATGTCATTCAGTGATCTCCTCAGGGTGTGTCCTATCCACCGCCATTTCATGCGGCATATTTGTTAGGCAAGAGGTTCTTGGTTGGTTTACTGCGCAGCCAGGGTCCATTGTTGGTTATCCATTTTTGCCATCTGATCTTCAGTATGAAGCGAAGACAACTATTAATAAAAGTCTACAGAAGCCTGTTTGAAATACATCTGATGACACGCTTGTCAAGCCTGTGAATCATAATGAGGCACTTACTGACTTGACATAAGTGTTGAAAATCCGAATTTTGTACTTTATGCTGAATGCAACAGATTCCGAAACTGATTTCAGATCAATGGAAGTCTGTCTTGTTTTTCAGATCGTGGCTGTGACATTTTCATCCATGCCGACTGTAGTTGAAACATTGTCGCCTAGATAAGTGAAAGAAATAACTTCGTTAAGGTTTCTCCCGTCGATAGTGATTGGTAGTTTCTGTTGTTATTGTTGGTTAGGTGTCCCCATCACCACTTTCTTCTCTGTGTTCACCTGAAGTCCTGTCTTCTGTGACACTTCTGAAATACTTATAATTGACAACTTGAATATTTAGTCATATCAGGTAGTCAAATCAACAAAGCACTACTTCACATTAAGAAATCTACCACCCCAATATATTAATTAGATGAATCAATAGGAAAAAAAGAAACATTTAGAGAATTTAGGAATTCAAAGTAGAAGAATATGTTTCTCAAATCATTCCCTCTTTATGTATACAAATAAATATGGAATAAATCCATTCACATTGGCAAATGTTTATTGTCTGTTAATAATAACAAGCGTTTTTTCAATAATCTTTGTTTACTAGATTTAAAACTGAATAAAAAAGAGCTGTCTGCAAATTTTTAGGGTTGTTTTTTAAGTCCATTTTAAAGAATCAGTAACATTGTAGTATCCAGAAAACTTGTAATTCATCAGTTGGATCACCAAATGGTGATAACTTTGAATTGTGTTAAGTGTGGATTTTGCAACCATCATCATTTGCATCGCTATTAACTTTACATTTCGTATCGTCTATTTTATGATGTGGTAGTTCCATATATATATTGAAAATATTGCACACAATGTTTTAGTTAACATTTCTTTCCTCATCGTCATTATGACATTTCATCAACCTAGGTGAAACAAAGATTGATTTTACATTACAGACAATTCGATTGATATAAGCTGTTTATTGAATTTTAGAATTTTAGTAAATTTAACTGTTTTATACGTCAATATAACATAATTGTAACTACAGTAATGGAAATAAGTTTCAAGTTAAATCTCAAACTGACGTCAGTCAGATGACCAGTGAAAGCCAAGGAGTAATGAACAGCTGGTATGTCCTAGTTTGGTGCTGTTTAACAATGTGTATCTATGACCCCACCAAGGATTGTACTTGGGACTTTCAGGTTATGAAGCGAATATGTTTAACATTCAACGACTAAGACGAAGTCCAACGGCTTTTGCATTTCGACTTCTGTCAATTTGAGATATATAGTGCCACTGCCAGAAAATTTTATAAACATGTATTTGTCCTCACATTTGACATGGTGGATCCTACTACTCACGACTTCTGACTAGAACTTCAGGAAACTTCTTCTTGTAGTTACTCATTGGTCAGCATTCGATTAAATTTTAAGTGTTGGTTTGATGTGATTTGATGGCTTTCAAACTAGATCATGGACTGATATCCATTGGAGGACCACTGAAAACGAGGGAGTACTACAGGACAACGGTTTCGTTCTGGTTTGGGTCTTTTTAACAGTAACCATCCATTACTGTGGATATATATATATATATATATATATATAATATATATATATATATGTATACAGCGAATTGACGGAAATTATAATTCAGGGGACACTAGATTTTGTCTTAGTCGTTGAATGTTCCATAGACTCGCGTCAGTATCTGTTTACATAAATTCAGACGATCAAGAAATAATAAACATGATACATTTTCTATGGTTTGGTTTGTAAGGGTTAGTTATGTTTTTTTACGAGTTGATCACGGATTGATATCAGTTAGAGAACCATTAAATTGGTAGAAGTTAGAATTCATGAGCCATTTAATCGGGTCCCAGTGGCTTAATGATCTACAAACTTGCCTTGTAACCAGAATTCCTGGGTTCGAATCCAGTGGGTGCGTACTGCCGATGATTCCCAAACTAGGATGAAACAACAGCTGTCGAGTACTCGTTGGTTTTCAATGGTTCTCTAACTGATATCAATCCGTGATCAATTCGTAAAAAAACATGATATATTCTTTATTGTGTTGATTACAGCTGCTTCATAAAGTGTACGATTCTTAATTTAATTTTTAAATTGACTCTGTTATCAATTTCAGATTTATTGGTTGAGGATAGAAGGCTTGAAGCCTATGTTAATCCTTTTCTAGTAGATTTCTGTGGTTGTCCAAACCCTTCTTGGACGAATCATTTGAGATTGCCGACACCACTTCTTTTGGGAGTCGGTTCCAAGAGTTTATGACTCGGTGTGAGAACCAGTACTCAAGAGCAATATGATTTCTCCTTGGCCTTTGAACTCTCATGCTATGTCAAATGAAGTGTTCCGACCCAGTGTGGAGGAAAACAGAGAATAGATCAGGTCCGTAGTCATTATTCAAAATTTTAAATATTGTGATTAAATCTCCTCTCTGCCTACGGTATGACAGGCAGAAGAGATTTAAACTGCCTAGTCTTTCCTCGTATGATAAGTTAGCTATGCCGTGAACCATACGTGTTACCTTCCTTTGAACACTTTCTAGAATGTGTGAGTCCCCTTTTAGACAAGGACTGGCGGCCTGGATGCAGTTTTCCAGTCTTGATCTCACCAGTGATGTATATAAGGAAGTGAAAATGTTCAGCTGACAATATCCAACATGTAAATGTATTCACAGGAATTCAACTCCGTTCGCATTTTTCTATTTATACAGCCTAGCAGCATTCCAGATATTGTTGTTACTATGACTCAGTATTAGAGTTAACAGGAGCATGTGTAAAGAAGATTAAACTAGCAATGTTATTGAACTATAAATTGGACACAGTTATTATAATTTATTGATTTACACAGCTTAGTAACTTATTTTTATATACCAAGGGTCAACAAAAATAATGTGAAAGAAATGAATGATGGTGTAATAAACCGATTAAAATTGTTTAAAATTATGATAAAGACTTGAGTCATTGTAATCAATCTCTAAAAATACCAGCCAGTATGTTAAGAAACTTAACATTTCCACTGCCACCTAAAACACGGGTTTTTATATGCTAATCTCAGTCAATAATACAAATATTTGTGGGTCCGAATAGCTTAGTGGTAACATCTCTGACTGCAGTGCTGGGTGATACGAGTTCAAATCTGAGAGAGGAAATGAATTCCTTCTAGACTGAAGATGCACCTTGCTGAGTGGTGAGTGCCAACAAGCTCAAAACCTAGGTGAAGCAAGGTTACCTCCAGTCATCATCTAATAACAACAGCCCGGAGTGCAACGTGTTGGCGGATCAACTAGTGTGGTGACTATTATGTACTCGTCGCCAAATTATTGTTATGTACTGGTCGAGAATTTAATAGTCCTGATGCAAGAAAGACGGAAATCAGAAGACCACTAGGTTTGCGATGATACTTCTATTTTCCAAACACAAGGAGAATCAATATCACACAAGAGAGTGAGAGCAAAAATATATATGAATGTCCGAACAAGTGTGTGAACAGATCAATAGACAGTCTTAACATGATTGGCTAATTATAATGGAGTATCAGTCCATATATACATAGCAAAATATATCAGACTGTCAACAAACACACATATTATATGGATATATATCACCAAGGACAGACTGTCAACAAACACACATATTATATATAATATAAGGGGAATATACATTGTTAAAGGAGACAGGTTCATCAAAGTGAAATGGTCACAGACTAAGAGAGCAACAGAAAGAGAGACCACCATTGATACATATCAGTGACCACACTGCAAACCTGACTGACAGAATTCAATCTGAACAAAGCAAGAAGTACAGTTTTAGCAGAATAAAATGGTACCATCTTTTATTTCGTTGCCTTCTCGTCAGCTGCTTACAGGGTAAAGACATTATTAAATATATCTACAACAACAATTCCAACATACTTGCACAGAGTTCATTTTAAACAAAAATCAATCGATTAATATAAGCATACACTATATATATATATATATATATATATATATATATATATATATATGCGATATTAAACACTATTCCAAACAATAATAATACACAAGCATTTCTCATTCGGAAGAAAGAGAGATGAAAAATATTCAGTTACCAGGGCAAAGAAAGACTGATAACCGCTTCTTTCTGGACGCATAAATCGGGTTGCAGGCGCTTGATGGAAATGGCTCCAACAAACTTAAGGAGATTGAGCTCTTTTGCCTATTGATAATTTTGAACGACTTTTCGACGTTCACCTCATGACCCGTGTCGACGAGATGTCTGGCGATGGCAATGTTTAAACCATTTGTTCCCTTTAGACACAAGCTATTTGGCACATGTTCAGAAAATCGTCGACATACCCTTCTTTCTGTCCTTCCAATGTAAATACTCCCGCAGATACATGTAAATTTATATATACAGTTTATATATATATATATATATATATATATTATATATATATATATATATATTAATCGATTGATTTTTGTTTAAAATGAACTCTGTGCAAGTATGTTGAAATTGTTGTTGTAGATATATTTAATAATGTCTTTACCCTGTAAGCAGCTGACGAGAAGGCAACGAAATAAAAGATGGTACCATTTTATTCTGCTAAAACTGTACTTCTTGCTTTGTTCAAATTCATTAAGGGTAATAAATGTATGAGAATTCACTCTATAGCAAATAAAGAACTACGTACATGACAATAAATACTTCCTATCTAGCATTCAATCAAAGGACAGTAATATAATCAGTAACAACAATATCACGTGAAATGCAATTTATTCAACTATTTCAGTTGACAATTGTCATTCAGAATAAAAATGCTTTGAATATATTCACCTGTTTCCTTTCGTTGTTAAGAATATTACATTATTAGCGCATTTTCTTGCTTATTTGAAATGATTTTCAATAAAATTTTATTTCCTACGTGAGTTATTATTTTCTAATGAAACCTAATGGACAAAAGTAGAATTTTGTGAGCAGAAAAAAATATTTATTGTTTGTATATTGTGGGTGAGAAGAAAACCAACCAGCAACAAAAGCAACAATAATGCACTAATCACTATCAACGGGGAAAATTTGTAAGAGATCACTTGTCGGAACAGAATCGGTTCAGCTACAGGCGGGATCAATAAGGCAAGATAGACCTTCATTACTCTGAAATCAGTTTGGAGATCTTCTGCATGAAGGTTATAATTCAGATTTTTCACACCAATTTTAAGTCAATTCTTCTATATGGGTCACAAACTTGAGGCATCACGAAAAGCATCTCGAATAAACTGTAGACATTTATTAACACCTGCCTTTCTTCCTTACAGTAGATCAGATGGCTAAAGAAATTGGCAGTAAGCAACTCTGGGAACGAACCAATATCGAACCAGTTGCTCAATAAAAGAAATAAAAGTTGAATGGACACATTCTGTGGAGATCGTCGAGTGGTATCGAGTGCTAGGCAGAATCTCAGGTGGAACCCTAGTGTGAGACGACGAGTTGAGCGCGGGTGTAAAGGTGATACAGAGAAGATCCTGTGGAGGTGGAGATTAGAGCTTATCGGCAACCATGGAGCCAGACACTTAAAGAAGACTATTGAGAAAAGGACAAAAGGCAAATGTGCTGGTGAAGCCCTGTGTTCCACTAGGCACCCAAGGGAATAATATGGATAATAAGAGAGAAACTAAAGCCTGCTAGAAAGTGATATATATAAACTTTTTTGTTTTGTTAAAATAACTCACTTAAAGCATTAGTTTTTGAAGACAAGTGTTGTTAAGGGTAGTACTGGTTGGTATTAAGTAGGTCTTTTTGGCGGACTTGGATCATCAGAACGAAAACCTTTACCAGATTTTCTTCGAGTTATGTAAGAACTACTTCTACTCATTTTGTTAAAACGTTCACCTCCACTTTCAGTGGTCATTAATCTTTTAGGTTTAGATGTTAAAGCTTTCACGTAGGTACTAAATATATCAGGATCAATCATCACCTGAAATAATTAAGAAAAGAAATAAATAATAAAGTGAGGAAAAAAGAAACGGTAATTTGAAGGAAAGAGTGAAAATAATTTTTCTTTTTCAGTTTCAAAGTCTTATGAATTTCATTTTCTTATTGCATATGAGATCAGAATTCATTTATTTCAGCTGACGACTACAGTCTTTTGAGATAGAGAAATTTTCTATACTTTCACTCACCGGTCTTTTCTCTAGGTACCCATCAGACTGTTAATGCAATTTCATATTTAAATTATTTTCACTAAATTGATTCGAAGGTATGTTTATGCAATCATTTCTTATGGTTAAGATTACTTAGTACTTTACGCTTAAGCTTCCCAATTAGTAAATTATGCGAGGTTTAGAAGTGTGTTGGTCGGCAACGGAATCCAGACATACCTGTGTGGCTGGTAGACATTCTACTTACCGTTGAACTCTTGATGTATCAGATGTTAATAGGATTATTTGCTCTGATTAAATTGAGGAATCCGTTAATGATTTTATTGTATTAGTAGTTTATGAGGTAAAAGGTTCCGTTTCCAAGCTGAGCATTGTATCTAATAAAGCCGAAGAGTTTTATTCATTTCACATATGCTTGTCCAACCAATACACGGGAAAGTAGACTTCCACATCGCCCATTGTAGTTTAAACGGTCAAATGATGTGAGTGCAATGATTTAGCCTTCTAATGCATTTATGATCACTTCATAAAAGATGGATTTATGAAGTAATGTATACAACTTTCGAATTTTTCTCTCTCATTAGAGAATAATAGCACAATTTTGATTTATGCTTTATACAGTTAACAATGCTACCTTTCTTCATATTAGTAGATTGTAGTCAAAGTTACGTTCGCAATGCGTAATCGTATACACAACACTACATTGGAAAGCACAATTCTTTATGTGTAAATCGTAAAACTTTACCATGAAGTTCACAATTCTCGAATAAAACTGTAGAAAAATAAATTTCAACTGACCAGCTACCTTCACTGGGAATGTAACTCTATAAATTAGTCGGTGGATTTCATCATGAGCTGACATCAGTTGTAGAACCACTGGAAAACACAGGAGTACTGGACAGCTATTTTGTCCTATTTATGAATTCATCGGTAGTAATCACTAACTGGAGTTTGAATTTAGGACCTTCCGAGCTCGTAGATCATTCGGCCACTGGAACCCCATCATATAACTCATGAATTCTATTAGATTAGAGATCATGAAATAGTTTGAAATTTAAGTTTGGAAGTTAATTGAATTAGACCTTGGCCAAGTCAGTAATCACATGCAGACACTTTTAGTTTAAACTAGTCCATCTCTTAATACTTAACCACCATAAAAATTGATTTTATTTATGTGTCTTTATTCACAAACATTTTCTGATTACTGTCTATGTTAACGTGGTAAATCTAATATCACATTACACCTGTTATGTTTCATACATCACATAACCAACATCATTGTACTGAAAACTGTGTGTTCTTTTTCTTATCTAGACCAAAGGGTTTTGATTTGTCTGAAATGAATAATACACATCTGCTTAACTTAAAGATAAATAACAAGTTATGAATTACTAGTACATACTTGTAGGGTTTATTAAATTCTGTGAGAAAGAAAGTTAACCGGATACTGAAGAAAATGCCACGGAGTATGATTAGTGTGCTCTGATTGGTGTAGAATTGAGTAAAAACTGAATGTAACTTATATCTATATTTTCATGAGTTAGTTTCAAGGGATTTGATTCCTTTCAAGTTTGGCAATGGAGTGAGTGATGTCAGTTAGCGAACCACTGAAAGCCAGAAAGTACCGGACAGCTTTTTCATTATAGTAAGGGACTCATCGGCAGTTTGCACTCACTGGGGTTTGAACCTATAACTTTCCGGTTAGCGGGTGAGCTTATAGACAGTGCAGCCACTGGGATCTGACCAAATGGTTCATGAATTCCAACTTCTTCCATGGACCATTGGGTCTAGTCCCAGTGGCTGAATGGTCTACGAGCTCGCCTGGTAACCGGGAGGTCCTAAGTTCAAACCCCAGTGAGTGATTACTACCGATGAGTCTCTAAATAGGATAAAACAGCGACCCAGTACTCCCATGTTTTCCAATGATTCCATTATTGATGTAAGCTTTTGACCAGTCTTTGAAGTTACAATTCACTGACCAATGGAAAGGATCCCAATAGCTGAATGATAGCTATATGAAAATTATTTCAACAAAATCAAAATATGATTGTTTTAATACAAATAATTATTGATTATTAAGAATTGTAAATGCTTTATCTTTCTTTCAAAGGCGTGAGTGGTAAGCTGACTGATTTGAGCTAGTCTAAAAGCCTCTAGTTTTTTACTCCTCAGTAAATTGACACAAATTTTTGAATCATGAATTATGACTTTATGTACACTTTTCTTAATTCGAAGAAATGTTAAAAACCTTGTTGTCAGAAAATGAATTGATGGAATGCATTAAAATATCACGTGCGTTGGTGGCATAGCGGTTAGGACGCTCGCCAACCGTGAATACAGTCCGAGGTTCGATCCCCGGTCGACGTACTCCTTCACCTCGTTAAGCCAGAAATAATGCTGGTAAAGAGGAAAGGTTGGGCATGAGGCTAGCAACCCCATCCTGTAAAATAAACACTGCTACAGAAATTTCAAGCCACTAGTTTGAAGCCCTATGTTCCACTGGGGAACGTGAAGGAAAAAAAGAAAAAAAAATTAAAATATCACACCGACTTGTGATGAATTCGTTCGTTAAAGTTTCTTCCGTCAACAATTATCTTAGGAACTAGTTCTCAAACTCACTGTTTAAAGGTATTTATTACTTAACAGTTGTAAGACACTAAATTCGAAAATAGAATGTACGAAAAGATCCCTGATTCTGAACTATAGGTGTCTTTGTTCAATCATTAATATTAAGTGGAACCGAATGTGAAGAGAAAAGTGAGTTTACTTACAGGTAGTAAGATAAGTAGGAGAAGTGAATCGATGAAATTGTGAACTTCCATATATTATTGTCATTCAGATACGTGTTGTATATGCAGACGCATAGTCTCTGACGACAAGCAATGTTAAATGAATTGAAACTTAATCAGGAGAACTAACACAGGAAATTTAGAAACACAAGTAGATAGAAAATCAACGCACACAGATCAGATACTCAACTATACTAACAAAAGAAACTGTACAGGCATTGTTTAAAAGAATTCAAACACACTGTAGCACTTCAGCGCTGAAAAGAATGGAAGAAAAATACTTACTAACTGTCTTCAAAAAGAATGGATATCCGCACAAATTCATCAAAAAGTGTATAAAATCCAGTCACAGGACCAATAAGAAATCATCATCAAAGACTACAAGAAAATTCATCCTGCCATATATAAAAAATATCTCTGAAATAACAGCTAGAATACTGAAACCGTTTGAAATAGATATAACACACAAGTCAGGCCAATCACTTAATTCAGTATTGTGCAAACCGAAAGATCCAACAGAAAAAGGAGATAAAATTAATACCATTTACAAAATAAATTGTATGAACTGTAACAGACATTACACCAACCACTTAGAATCAGAATCCAGGAACACAAATCAGCTGTGAAAAGACACGATATATATTCTTTCATATCAATGCATATAGAAAATTATGGACATCAGTTTGATTGGGAGAATGTCGAAATTTTAAACAGAGAAAACACCAAAAGTGCCAGAGAATTACTAGAAGCCTGGTACTCAAACGAATATGCGATTAACAAACATGTTAATGAAGACCAAATCTACCAACTAATAAAAAGCAAATCATGTGATGAGAAAGTTAAAAATCCAAGTCAATAAAAAAATGATCAATAAAGATGTAAAGATGGTTACGAGGAGACGCAACTCTATCACTCATGGAAAATTTAAATCGGTTCACTGTTTGCTAAAAACTGCGCTGAAGATGTTGTCTAGAAGGACGAAGGAAGCTCAGCAACTAAACCAAACAGCTCAGAGAACACTACTAATTGCAAATCATGCACCCGAGCTACAAATCCTATCTATTATTTAAGAATTCAAACTCAGTTGGAACAGGGGTAGTGGTAGTCAGATGAAAACATGGAACTAGTCTATGAAGACATCGATCGTCCGTTTTGATCGATGTAGGGTGGCGTGAACTTTCTGTCTAGGGATTTCAGCGTGAGAAGAGTCAATATTTTGAAAGAGTTGGTTGTATGGCTGAAAACCATTTATAATGATGCGAATGTATTCACTCATTTTGCATATTTTGAAGTGATCACACATCTTTGTCTAATTATTCTGTCGTAAGAGCATCTTCGTTCATTGAGGTTTTAATAAATTTCTTTTTTCCACACTGTATGTGTGTGTGTGATTTTCAAAAGCATAGTGTCTTAGAATAGTGCACTTTTGGTTAGTGTTTTACCTTGTCAATTCAGTGAATGACTCAGTGAATGCATATAATGCACTTCGTATAAAAGGGAATAAAAGAACATTTAAAATAATTCATAATGTACAAGGTTCACTTATTACAGGAAATCAGTACTTCAAAACACGCAAAATCGAAAGTACCTCAGTAACTTACGTTATAGGTGGCTAGTGGTGCTCCAGGTTTTGATGGGAAATCAGCCATTATAACACCAGTTGGAGGTTTACCTCTAGCAGTTTCCATACCAGCAACAGTATTCAAACGAATTATATTATGTGATTCTTGATTCTCCGGTAAACTGGCATCAAGATTACTTCTCACTTCATGTATTTGAGATAATCTAGGTGTTACTGGAGTATTAGGTGATGTAGGTGGAGTGGGATATCCGGTGATTTGAAATGTATTATTTTCTCCGTAACCTCCATATTTTAAATTTGATGCGTGATTAGGCATTTTAAGATTTAGAATTTCTAAGTTTACATCTTCTGTGTCTTTATCTTCATCGTCTTCTTTTGATTCAACTTGTGACATACCATCCGGTTGGATTAACCAAACCTCGATGGTTCCTACATGATATAATTCATGTATCTTGGTAATGAATTCATTAGATCCTATTTTATTGATAAAATAAAAACAAAAGTTAGATATCCTGCTGATTATATTTTCCACTGTTTTGTGCTTTACTTAAGCTTAGGACAATTATAAATTTTAAAAAATAGCCTATTTTACTTAACATACATGTAAGGAGACTTGAAATTCACTTTACCTGAAACCGTTCATAATAACAATATTTTATTCGCATAATACGTTGAACAGAAAATTTTAAATGCTCAACACTCATTGATTTTCGAGTATTGGTTTTGTAGGAATGCTGAAGAGTCCCTAACTAGATTGACGAAACAGCTGTCCAGTACTCCCAGGTTTTCCAGTGGTTCTGTAACTAATGTCAGTTCATGATGAAATCCTCCATGAAATCAAACAAAATCCCTACAACAAACCAATACTTGAAAATTAATCAGATGCTCACTAGCGAGTAGCCCTATTCAGGTAGTTAACCTGGGGTTTTAATGGGAAGCCATCACCAGTAGGGTACAGCAGGTCGAAGATGAGGCAGTAACTTATCGAAGAAGACATTGCGAAATGGTCACGCTATGTCGTGAATTGGCAAAAGTTAGAATTCATGGGCTGGCCATTGGATCGGATCACAGCGGCTCAATGGTCAACGAGCTCGCCTTGTCACCAGAAGGTCCTGGGTTCGAATCCCGGTGGGTGCGTACTGATGAAGAGTCCCAAACTAGGACGAAACAGCTGTCCATTACTCCCAGGTTTTCCAATTGTACTCTATCTGATGCCAGTTCACGATGAAATCCTCCATGGAATCAACACTCTTTGCTCTGTCAAATTGTTAACAAGAAGACTTTACAAGGAGATATATTTAATTTAAGAGATCGAATTATTTTCATTTACACGATACGCTGTCGAAGAGCTTTGCTAGACAGAGAGGGACTGTCTGTAGCCACAACAGCAGCAACAGCAATTCAGACACACATATTGGTTACTCGAAAGCAGTTAATATCTTCTACAACCTAATCAAGTGCTTTCTTTTTAAATTTAGTCTGCAATGTAACTACCACATTTTGACATTACTCACCTCTCAATAACTGATCAATATTTCAAATGCAGTTCCAATAAAATCAGAACTACAGCATCCAAGGCTAAATTACAATATCTCTAATTATGGTAATGAGTGTTTTTGTTTGCGTTGACATTTGTAGACGCTTTTCCCCACATAGTTCTACTGCAAAACAGTTTATAAAATCTTTGTGACATAAAACGTGTATTTTTCTAAATTTTTCATTGTCAGTAAGATGTGTATATTGCATATGCTGGTGAAACTCACTTGTGATTTTTTTCAAAGTGCAATTTTAGACTTCGACTATGGAATTTCCTTTGTTCAAACTAATGTAATTATTCCATATTGGATAAATTTATCTGATATATAACACAAGATGACACAGTATTAATAGCCGGATGACGTTTGAAGCGAAATTCATTGTTCATAATCATATCAGTGTATTGAATAAACTTTCAAAGTTGTCATATATATCCTAACATCTTCCTATTTTTCATTCCGATTCTCCATACACCAGAGAAAGTCGTTGCGTCATTTTGATTCTACAAGTTTGATTTTTTGATTTGACGCTAGTAACTAGTGTGATACGTCTAGTCCTCTGATTAGTGTAGACTGAATTCTATCAGTCAGGTCCAAGGCTTCCTGCCGATTGCCTTCAACTATCTAATGCCATCAAATAAATACTCACCATGATGGCGAGCTACCTAGAATGGTGGTCATATTGCAACCTGACTGATAGAATTCATTCTAGACCAATCAGAGGAATAGACGCATCACACTAGTTACTAGTGTCAAATCAAAATATCCACTACAGTCTTACAGGAGGTCAGTCGCGAGCCCGAGTAGCTCACCCGACCGAAAGCTGCTACCTTGACGTGGTGGTCGGGCTTGAACACCGCAATGACCTATCAAGCTATACTGGCTGAGACTTATGTCTCTTGAGGTCTACCATGCCAGGCAGGTTGTTTGGATAGCGGTTAAACAAAAAGCAGCTACCCAATCCAACATCATGTCCAATACAAAATTACAAAATTTCATGCCGGATCGGCCGTGGCCCGGATTAACAACGACCGCGCTTCCTGCTGCCGTGTCACAGGGCAGGAGTGATAAATCTGCTACTGAGACACACCAAAAAAAAGAACGAACAAAAACAGGCCGCGTGTGACCGGCCTCAAGCAGTTGTCCCCTGGGCTCTGCGGTCACGCAACCAACTTCCACGGTGTGGGCAGCCGGGAAGTAACAATCGCCCTCACAATCCGAAATGCACACGAAACCTCTCTATTACTCACTCATCTTTGTCTTCATCTTCATCTCTATCATCTTGCCTTCCTTCCACTGATGCAACTCCTCGACTTGATAGCTCTCCACTTCCTCTCCACTCTGCGTCCACTAAAAACGATGGAAGCCAAAAAACCACCACCGACAGCCTCTTAAAGCCGCGCCACCAATTTCATATAGGAGCTCTTAATGTTAGGACACTTTGCCAAATAGGACAACAAGCATCACTAGCCAAGACCCTGGCATCACGAGCCATTGATGTATGCTGTGTTTCAGAAACACGCATACAAGACCCAAGTGTGGTTATTCACCTAACCCCACCTGGCCAACAGGTTGAATCTGCAAAATTCACCTTGAGGGTGTCAGGAGATGCCACAGCTAGTTCACGAGGATTAGCTGGCGTAGGGATAGCTTTGAGTACTAGGGCAGAAAAGACATTGCTTGACTGGATCCCGGTAGATAGCCGAATGTGTGCTGTCCGCCTGAACGGATCAGTAAGAAGGAGGAAGGACTGCACTACTCGCCGATGCCTTTTCGTAATCTCCGCCTACGCCCCCACTGACTGCAGTTCAGATGAAACGAAGGATGAGTTCTACCAAAAGCTGTCTAGTTTGGTGGAAAGGCTAAACGCTCAGACATAGTCGTTCTAGCTGGTGACTTTAACGCTCAAGTAGGGAAATTGTGTCAATCTGAGAAGGATGTCGGTGGCACCTATGGAGTTCCGTGCCAGCGAACCGACAACGGTGACCGTCTCCTACAGTTCTGCTCTGATAATCATTTGTTTCTTGTAAGCACTAACTTCAAACACAAGGAGAGACACTGTTTGACTTGGAGACCCCCTTCATCAAACCAACGCTGGACACAAATAGACCACATAGCAATAAGCTATCGTTGGCGTGGGTCGGTAGGAGATTGTCGCTCCTTCTGGAACACGTGCGTAGATACCGACCATGCACTGGTCCGCGCTCGGGTGTGCTTACGACTGAACGGACGTAGGAAACAGCTGGCGGTAAAACCATCACGTCCCCAGCTCGATCAGGAAACTAAATCCGTATTTGAGGAAGAACTAGCTAAACACATATCTGTGTTCGACAGCTGTGCTCACCCTGAAGAAGCTTGGAAAAATATCCAGGCAGCCATAGATACAGCTGTAAAAGCTGTGAATAAGGTAAACCCAAAGGTGAGTAAAAACCACTGGATCTCCACCGCCTCATCCGAACTGATAGATGCTAGAAGACTTATTCCGGCGAGCTCCGAATTCAATGAGGAGCGAAAGCTGCACAAGAGGAAACTTACGAAAAGTCTCCGCAAGGACCGTGAACAGTGGTGGGCGACAAAAGCCAAAGAGATGGAGAAAGCTTCGAGGATAGGCAACACCAGGCAACTCTTTGGACTCATCAGGGAAACGGGTGGGAGAAGACAAATCATTAGTGAGACAATCTCGGAAAAAAATGGCACTATAATTAGCTCCAGGATAGACGACTGGATCGTTGGAAAGAGCATTATGAGGAGCAGTTTAATTTGCCCACAGCCACGCTCAACCTTCCGAGCATCCAACACCTCCCTGAATGGGATATAGACACAGGTCCTCCGTCACTAACTGAGGTTACTAAAGCTGTCACCAATCTGAAACTAGGCAAAGCAGCGGGACCTGATGGAATGACTCCAGAGGTATTTAAGTACGGTGGAGACAGCTTACTGTCCGGATTAACTGAGGTACTAGGCAGCGTCTGGGAATCAGAAGAAGTCCCATCGGGTTGGTGTAAGTCACTGATTATCCCCATATACAAGAAGGGAGACAAGTCTTCCTGTGATAATCACAGAGGGATTAGCTTGACTAATATAGTATCTAAAGTCTTAGGCTCAATAATCATGCGTAGACTGAGTGGTGCTCGGGAAGCACAAACACGAGAGAGCCAGGCAGGCTTTAGACCAGGAAGAGGGTGTATTGATCATATCTTCACCCTCCGACAGATTCTAGAACATAGGCATTCCTACCGGCGTCCAACAGTCATTATATTTCTTGACCTAAAGGCAGCATTCGACTCTGTCGATCGGGAAGTTCTCTGGAGATGCTTGGCTGTAAAGGGAATTCCGAGAAAATATATTGCACTGATTAAGGCACTCTACTCGTACTCATACAGCCAGGTGAGGGCTTACGGCGAGCTGTCATCTGAACTGATGACGACCAGTGGTGTCCGTCAAGGATGCCCATTATCTCCTTTTCTATTCAACTTCATCATAGATGTGTTAATGGACTTAACCCTAGGTGACTTCAGCGACTCAGGGATTGACTTGCTACCGGGGAATAATCTCGTTGACTTGGAATATGCAGACGATATAGTCCTTCTAGGCGAAGACGCTGACGAAATGCAGAGTCTTCTAAACACCTTGAGCCGCAATCTACGAATGTTTGGCATGCGATTCGCTCCCGCCAAATGCAAGATGATGTTACAGGACTGGACTACATCGACGCCTAGTTTAAAAATAGGAAGTGAAGTGGTAGAGCACGTTGACCGCTTCACTTATTTGGGAAGTACCATCAGCCCCAACGGGCTGATCTCTGACGAAATCTCAGCACGAATACAAGGGGCTCGTTTCGCATTTGTTAGTTTACGCCGACTCTGGCGTAGACGAGATGTTCGACTATCGACCAAAGGGCGGGTGTACTGCTCATCAGTCCGCTCCGTCCTCCTTTATGGTTGTGAGACCTGGCCACTGAGAGTGGAAGACATGAAAAGACTAGCTGTCTTTGATCATAGGTGCCTGCGTTCTATTTCCCGTGTAAAGTGGCATAATAAGGTGAGCAACATGGAGGTTAGGCGTAGAGTTCTAGGTAAACAGGGGAAATCAATCGACGAAGTCGTGAAGCTACAAAGACTGAGATGGTTAGGACATGTGTTACGTATGCCAAGCCATCGCCTCCCTCGACGAGCAATGTTAGCGGATATAGGGTCAGGCTGGAAAAAAGCTAGCGGCGGTCAAACAAAAACTTGGCATCAGTCAATGAAATCCACAACAGTTGGTCTAAGCCACGTAGGAAGGTGTAGACTTCCAGGCTGGGGTCCTCGGGACGGTAAAAATCTATGGTTGGAAACAATTGGTGACATGGCTCAAAATCGTTCTCAGTGGCGCAGATGCATCCACTCCTGTGACTTATGATCTTCAATGAAACTGTTTTGTTTTCTTTATTACTCCTTTGTCTCACACCTCTGCTCACTGTTTCTATTATGCTTTTCTTGTACTTTCTTCTCTTGCTTCGCGTGCTACACGGAATGTGGCGACTTGAACTTCCGCACATTTGTGCAAAGTTCTATGTCGAAAACAGACAGACAGACAGAGTAGCTCAGTGGTAGCGACTCTGACTGCAGAACTGGGTGACGTGAGTTCGAATTTCAGAAGGGACATGAGTTCCTTTAAGGTTGCAGATACGCCTTGCTGACTAGTGAGTGCCAACTGGCACGAAACCTATGTCCAAGTCTTCCTGCCGATTGCCTCCAACCATCTAATACCATCCAGTTTGATTTTATTCCATAAATACAGAATCGGTAATAAACTCTTTTCTCTCCGGCTACTTTTACCCTGTACTACCCTACTGTGACAATTCCATGAAAGTCCATGCATCAAAATATCATCCAGTTACTAATATTGTTTGCCTGTGAATTATATCATATGATTATTCTCTTGGTTTCCGAGTGGAACATAGGGCTTGAGCATCACATCTGTACTTCACTGCATTCTCTCTCTTCAGCCTTTTTTAAGCTGGCCCCACGATTACCAGTCAGCTCTCATTTCCTCCTCACAAGATTTCCTCCATATCATCGTCGGACGCCTAACTTGTCGTATCCTATTTGAATCGAACATAGCATGTGCATACAATTTTTGAAGCTGGGAACGTTGCTCAGATTGCAGAAGAAATGAGAAGATAAGGCATAGAAGTACTGGGAATTTGTGAGAACAGGTGGAACGAAAGTGGACATTCTAAATTGTTAGCTGAAGAGTCAGTAGTCTACCCCGGTTATGTTAAATAAATTTATTTAAAACAGCATTATATTCTAAAATAATGCTCAAACTTTACCCTTAGACTAGTGATAGAATTATGAAAATTCTTAATTTAATGAAAATACAATTATCATCTGTACGGTTTCACTTCGAGGAAAGTAGGTATACTACATAATTATCAATAGGTCACAAAATATTTTACATAAAGAGGATTACAAATTTAATTATCAAAAGCTTCGAAACTAAACCAACCAGCTCAGAGAACACTATTAGTTATAAATGATTACTGTCTATAACATTTTGCGGTAATTTCAGTTATTAGAAGCACACATTTCTTCAGAGGGAATGATCTGAAGATGCAGGTTAAGCAATTGGATTTCTTTTGGCTGTCGTTTTTGCCTTTATGTTAGTTACGAAGTCTTATTCATAGATCAGTCTCATTTATACATTAACCTGCTATTTGTCTGGTTACACAAACGATCGATTAATACAATAAAATTTGCAGCGATTTACTTACTAATTATCTTGCCATTCTCTATCATACTCTCAAAACGGCTAAATAAATCCTCATTAAGATGTGTAGGAGAGCAAGATTGATCTTTCGATTTTCCATCAGCAAGTGATTCCTCTGGCTCTTTTCCATCATCAGATGTAGCACCTCTTTCTGTATAATTTGAAAATCGTCTACTTGAAGTAATGTCTTCATCATATTCGTCGTCATCAATATCAGATTCAGATTCGTCTTCATCATTTTCTCCATGTACCTGAGGAGTAGGCTTTTTTAATAAGTCTGACAAATACTGTGTTCTAAAATGAAGATATATATATATATATATACCCATTGAGTGAGTAGAAAAAATCATGAACTATGAAATAAGTATCTCACTGATTGCTGTCTAACTTATATATGACTCAGTAGAATAAAGAAAAGTATCGAAATCTTATCGATTGACCTAATTTCTGCGTCTGTTGCTATAAGCCTAACCTTAATATTATTTACGCTAGGCCTTCATCGCTATTAAACAGTATCCATTATAACCTAAACTTTAAGAATGCTTCAATATAATACTGAGCTGAATATCAGATAAATTAAGGAAAGCAATACAAAATTTATGAATGTACAGGTTCGATTATAGGCCAAGGTAGTAATATTGACTAGATCTGTTTCTTTTACTTACAGGGCTCCAATTGTTTTAGGTGAATTGTAAGGGTTTCTGCAGTAAGCAGGTATATAAAAATTCTTTTCTTCTTCCTTGACTATTTGTCTCGTGATGAAATTTTCTGTAACTGCTATCATAATGCCCTCATATATGCGACTACAATTCAAAGGTGATATATCAAGTGAAATAATAACCAACAAACTGAGAAATTTGATTCACTGAATGTCCAATTCCTGCAAGCTGTAGCTTATATTTCCCCCATGATAGGTTGTTGTTCTGAAACTGAAAGAAGAAGCACATAGGCCAGCCATCTTTCATTGTACCTGCCAACTCAACTGCTCCTTTAGAGCCGGTTATATTGGATCTGCTCTAGGAACTCGTGCTTATTATATTATTATTATTTCCCTTAATTCCTAGAGGAACATAGGGCTTCAGCCGCTCATCTACATTGCGATCGGTTCTCAGCCAACGTTTTCACCACACTCCAAGTGTGCCCATACGCTTTCATCTCCTCTTCACATGACCTCCTCCAAGTCACCCTCTCACTGACGACCAACTCACTGCTTCCCTTTCGGGTTCCACTCGAGCGATGGCTTGTCTAGTGATGTCGCTTGATGGTTGGTTTTCTCAGAGTATGGCCAATGCACCTCCATTTCTTCCTGCCTATTTGTCTCACAATCAGTTCCTGGTTGGTTCGCTCCAAGAGACCCCTTACTGTTGCTGATCTTTGATCTGTATAGTAGCACTAACTTCACATTGGAGTTGGAAATCCGGATCTTATTTTCATTTCCATGCTGAGTGCTGTTGACCCCCACAACACTCTCTTATATACTGTACTAATCAATATATGTAATATGCAAATTGATATGAAATTACACACTATCGCAGTGCTCAAATTCTATACATATAATAAGAGGGAGCAGTTAATAGAAGACGGATAAATAATAATATTTCATGATGCCTACATGGATCGTTCGAGCTGTTATTACATTCTGACAGCTGATAACTCTAAAAAGATTTTCTTGGATTTCATTTATGTAAAAAGTATATCTTCCATATTTCTGCGAAAAGTTACAACTTTGCTATTTCGAAACTTTAAGATAGAATCAGTGTTAGTAGTAAATGATTTATGGGCAGACAGAATTCTAAAAGAATTATTACAGCAGTTCGCTAATGAAACTAATGTTATAGAAGGCCGATGATTAAGAGTTTGTTGTATTTATAAAGCAATGACCATTCAGTATTATTCACTATTTATTTCCGTTTGAATTAACTGTATTGTGTATTAGTAAATACGATGAAAATCATAGGTATGTATGAAGTAGTTTTTGCGAAATTAATGTTAGACTCCATGAGTCGTATAAACCTTCCTAGTACTTTTTTCTACTAAATCTAGTTAGTATACGACAGAAAGAATGTTGAACGTAAAACGACGGCATACTCATGCCCTCTACAAAGTTTCCAAAAACAAAATAAGTGAATGAAGCATTTGGTTATTTCCTATCTAATGAAATGTACTGTCGTTCAGTACAAGTAGAGAAAAGTGAGCTCCCCTTTGGGTCCTCTTCCTCAGCCGATATATTTATGGTAAAATTAGAGAATCAGCCATATGATAGTCTAATCAGTGAACTCTCGTTCTACTGTAGGTATATGGATGATTCTTTTATCTTATGTAAGAATAAGACTGATAGATAGGTCCTTTGTGAAGTGTTCAGTATATCTCTCTTACAAAATGAGTTCACATACGAGACAAAGAAAGGCAGTCCTTTATCACTTCTTCATGTCCTGCTAACAAGAAGGCAAGAGAGCAGTATTAGGCGGAGTATTTTCCGGAAAAAAAGCTATGGGTCAGCCAATGCACCCACTTCAGGTCATTTGTTCTTCTTGCATACAGACACGATCTCATCAGTACCTTGATGTTTTATGCTAGAAAAGTCCGCATAACTGACACTCTCGAAGATAAAATAGAGAAAGTGGAAAACTTATTATACAGGGACGGATATCCAGAAAAAATCTCAGAATGAGAATACATTGAGAGAAATGACTGCAAACTGTTCAGAAGAGACGTACATTTATGGATTTACCGTTCCAAGGAGACACAATCACTGGATTACTGGCATCGAATCTTCGAAAATTACTAGCTAAAACATTCTTTGCCGCAACAGTATACTTAAAATTCGCCACTAGTTGTATAATTGCAATGATGGTGAAGGATAAGCTGCCCAGTCTGGCCATTTCACTATGCATTTGTAAATTTAACTATTCTTATGGAGGCAGTTACATGAGTAGAACGACCATTATCCAACTCGGCTAGGTAAAGCGGTCGTGAAGTTATTGAGGAGTTCTATATTGGATATGGATGTTACACCAGTGGTACATCGGTAGAGCGCTGGCCGGAGCACACGTTTATCTCCCTTAGCTATTTACAATCACGACAAAGAAGGAAGGTTGCGAGTACAGCTAGCAACCCAACCCACTAAAAATACCACTGCTACTGAAACTTCAAAGCTAAAGTTTGAAGCCCCATGTTCCACTGGGAATGGAAAGGAATACGAAGAAACTTGAGGATATGGATAACAACGTCAGTCTTTACAATTCTCTCAGTTTGTACACCTTCATTCGCTAGGCTTAGATGAGGCAGTTGCCATACAAAATTCTCAACGCAGTCTCTGTGTTCAGAAGAAGTTTGTTCAATCCTTCTCCCCCCCATGGCCTCCAATCCTAAAGTAGAATAGTTATCTGCTCCAGTGACATTAAATTTTTTATTCCTTTGAGTTCCCAGTGAAACCTAGAGCTTCAAGCTACAGGCTCAACCTTCCCTCTTTACCAGTCTTACAACTGGCTTAGCAAGGTAAAGGAGTGTGTCGGCCGAAGATTGAAACCCTGACCACCTGCGTAGTTGGCGAGTATTCTGACGCTGTACCACCGACGCACGTGACACGAAATAACTCTAAATATTACTTTTATTTGTACTGTTAACTTTATTATCAATATTATACTGTGTTATATTTGCATGTTTAATCATTATTCTACTTACATTCTAATCAATTGCATTTGGTTCTATTAATCCATACTATTTCAAATATATATGAATAAAACTTGATTATGTAATTGTAAAGCCTGAAAAGAATTCACCGAAAATACGTATTTGATTGCTTAAATTGTGAACCGTTAGATGATTCGATAATTTGTAGACTGTTTAGAAATTGCACAGTACGGGTTGCAATTTCTCAGAGATGATGACGATGATGATTTTGTCTTTAGGTTAGCGATAATACTTTTCGCTACTTTAATTATAATGAACTGATTGATGCTACTTTGAGAAAGAATAATAACTTATTCGGTAGATGACTTGTTGCACTCCTGTAACGGTAGACACATTTATAACTCAGCTATAGAGCTCTCATTAAAATGTTAAAATATCAATCAGTCAAGAACTGTTGAATTTATAGATAATTTAGAGTTTGATTATGCCAATTTATATAATGCCTTCTGATAAATATTCAAAGAATCCTTCTAGTATTCAGATGGATGGTTTAATTGTGAAGCTTTCATTGTCTCGCAAAGATCACATCAGTACTGAAAGTGTTGTCTAGAAAGGCGATGAATACTTCATAACTAGACCGCTTAACTCACAGAACACAATTACATCAAAGTCATTCATATTTGAGCTAAAAATCTCCTACTATTTCAAAATTAATAACACAATATTCAACGAAGAGACTCTTTTCAACGTATTTATTATCAAGCTGTATGACATTCACTAGCCGCAAGTTGTTCTCTACCTCTGTAAAAGATAAGCTCCCCCGTCTGACCGCCTCCATGTGCATCTCTCAGTTCACCTGCTCTTGTGGAGCAAGGTACATTGGCCGTAGTCTGAGCACCCTGCTTTCCACACGGATACGAGAACATATTCCAGCATGGTTTTACAAGGGAGAAAGGAAGTGTGTGCGAAGCTGTATTCCGGAACACCTGATCGACTTCTGTCACTCTCTCAACTCTGATCATGATTTTAAGATCACGTATAGAATCCATGCTAACTTGCCGTCCGCGTTTTCTACGTTACAGACTTCTAAAGGCCTTGGCAATTCATGACTTTAAGCCAGACCTTCGTGTACAAAAGGAGTATGCACAATCCCTACTTCTGCCTTGGCCGTAAAGGGATAGACATTTATTTAATTTGTTTATTTAGTTGTTCTATGTACCTTTCCCTCATTACTACAATTATTAATATTATTCTCACTCTGAATTGTTTCCACTTGTCCCACTTGTCGTTCTAAATCCAAAATTATTAATTTTTATATTTTTTATTTTTACAATATTGAATTCTATGTTATCAAATTTCACACCATAATATGTAACATTTTATATTTGTTTACTAATCCCATGACTATGTACCCCTTTCCAAAATCTATACACCTTATGTATTATTCTATATATGACATTAATTGTTTTGCTACTTGACTTTTAACTATGATTATAATCACAGATATTTTAATTGCATTTCATACTACTATTATTATTTCATGTGTTCACACATTTGACCTAATTCCCTCACGGGAAATAACTTCTTAAAAAGCCATATATATACGACTGTACAACTTGATAATAAATTCGTTGAATAGTCTCTTTGCTGAATATTGTGTTCTTAATGTTATCATAGTGATGAAAGTGTACCATGTGAATCGGATTCTGGTTTTGACATCCTGATTCATTTCGTGTACCTTTAGTTGAAATGATGCTTCCCACATAAGTGAAGGGGTGACCTCGTTGAGATGTCTCCCGTTGACAGTGATCAGTGCTTCTTGTTGTTGTTGGTTTGTTATCTTCATCAACTCCATCTTTTCTACATTCACTTGAAGTCCTATCTTTGCTGCCAGCCTCTTCTGAGAGGTTCCTCATCATCATGTATTCGCAGCTTTGACCTAATTCCCTCACCGGATATGATTTCTTTGAAAAAAAACCCATATATACACGACTATACAGCTTGATAATCAATTTGTTGAAAGGTCTCTTCGCTGAATATTGTGTTCTTAATACTACAAAGGGGAATTATAAAATTATCAAAATTAATACAGAGTTATGTCATTTCTTAAAGTGATCATGAACAAAGAAATATGATCAACTAACTAACTAACTAACTTTATAGCACTGCGTTCAGAATACTTTTCTTCTATAGACGAAACAGGCTCAATTTCAACGATACACGATGTATCTGATAGTAATTCATGCAACTGGACTCTAGCATGTTTACTTAAAAGTGTTGTTTGTGCTATTTTATCTTCTTTCTTATCAAATGTAAACAAACTAGATCTTGGTTGTAAATTGAATTGAAAATCCAAATTATTTTCTGAAAAGGAATAACGCTGAGCTCTATCACTTGTTGCTAGTCCAAGCGGAGGCGGATTCGGTACTTTGTCTTTAGTACGTATACAATTTGTATAAGTTTCGAATTGGCTAACTGATTTGATTTGTATATCCCCTTGAAATCGTAATTCTAAGCACAAACCGTTGAACATTAATACATGATTAATATCATGTCCAGTTACACGATAACGTCTTTCTTCGGTGCCTTCTATTAATATATAATCAATTGAAATAAATTAATATATGAATGTATCGTGAAAACTAAAATGCTAAAATATAATTGGAACAAATCACAATTTATTGCAGACAGGAGTAACTGATCACTCAAAAGATATTTATCAAAGTAATATGGTTCAAATTATATACGTAAGTTGTGTATGAAATTAAAACTGTTTTGTTTTTAATCCAGGTTCTGTTGAAACTGTCTCTGCGAGTGACGATAAAGGCTATCATGAGGTGTTTGATTGACGATAGTCTGTATCCTCACCCAGCCCTAATGCTTTGAGCTAGAGATAAACTAAAAACCATAAACAAATGACGCCTATACCATCTGTCCAGTGATACTTAATTCACTAGAAAGAAGTGACATGTTCACACAGGATATATTCTTTACTTGTCTTAAATAAAACAAAATTATATTCTGCTTCATCATAAGATATTTAGGTCATCTATTGTGTGAATGTAATGTGTGTAGATGTTTACATAGTTCACTGTATTGATTAATTAGAAAAGTACTTTTATCTAAACATGAATATTCAATAGTTGGTTTGTAAGGATTAGATTTGTTTTTTACCAACTATTGAAAATTAATCTGATGCTCGCCAGTGACTTGCTATAGGACGGAATTTCCTGGAGTTCTAGTGAGAAGTCGTGACCAGTGAAATCCTCCAGTCAAAGGTGAGGATGGAGTTCCCACCAATGACATTGGTTGGTGATCGCGCTAAATCACGAATTGATAGAAGTTAGAATCCATGGAGTGGCCATTGAATCGGGTCTCAGCGCCTGAATGGTATACGAGCCTGCCTTGTAACCGGAGGGTCCTGTGGTTGAAGCCTAGTGGGTGCCTACTGCCGATGATTCCAAACTAGGATGAAACAGCTGTCCACTATTCCCTGGTTTTCAATGGTTCTCTAACTGATATCAATTCATAATCAACTCGTGTAAACATGAATTGTCTAGTAAAGCATATTGATTCTAGAGAGTCTACTGTTATAACTGAATACTTTAACATCATCTCTGTGTTTATAATACATCAGTCATTTAAATATATTATGAGAAAGAAATATTACATGTTATTTAGAAAGTTTTTTTCTGAAACAGCATGGAATGATGACGTGTTTTCAGGTGACCATCATAACTTTCTTCCGTCTAAATCCTATTTCCATCAACACCGTTTCACCAATTAAGTTGATGGACCTGAATATGCAACACATGTCTTAGTGATCCAAGTGGATGGGACATCACAACCTCGTCGATTCACTATCTCAACACAACTCATAATCAACATCAGACTCCATTGTGCTACTGACCGTACTATGCTGCCTAACATGATAATCTAGACGCAGATAACTACGATCAAAGATGGATATTTTTCAATATCTTCCCCTTGAGACACAGAAGTCTCACAGGTGTAAAACAGGTAGAGGGAAAGTGTCGCAATTAATCAAAGCTTCATTTTAATGGTTTGAGCTCATTAAAATTTGATTTACATATAAAACCAAATAGTCATTTATTTTTGAATGCAATATCTTTGTGTGTTATTTCTTGGGATTTGATTATATTTAGAGTTTTGTAATTTTTGTGTAAGCAATGAGTTTGATAATGCTAAAGCTAATTTCCTAATATTCAGATAATTTTCTGGAAAGTAAAACTGATCCATTGCAAAGTTCTGGGTTCTCATCCTATATATATATATATATATATATATATATATATATATATTAATGATAGGGGGACCATTTGAGATGATCTTAGTTTGGCAGAATACTAACGATTTTATGAAGGAGAAGTAAAAGTGAAATTGTAATCTCAGTCGCAGTTGCATCTTAACCAGCGGCTTTCAAATTAGTAAACTGAAGTTCCACCATTTGAGCTAGAAAACCCAATGGTAGCCTGTCGATTAAAAGCCATTCAAGAGAGTATCCATATCAGTCAGTAAGTGCCCTCTTTCCTTCCAGTTCAGCATTAATATATTTGATGAAAGGAGTGGGAGTAGACAGAAGCAGACACCAAATCGCACGAAAACTGAGTAGTGCCAGTGATGATCGCGATAAATGTTGATCGGAGAAGTAGTTAGTTATCTTAAGCGGTCAGTAGTCTGACGACCACTGGTTCTATTCCTGCTACGACATGGACTCTCATTTCACCTTCAGTCATCACTGTTTATTTTCTTCTTCTTGTACATTTCGAGTGGAACACAGAGCTTCAAGTCTGTGCTTTGGAGTTTCAGTAGCAGTAGAGTTGGTTTTTACTAGATAGCTTGCCAGCTTGACGCCCAAATTCCCTCTCTACGAGCCTTACTACCGGCTAAGACTGTGCATCAGTAGGGAATCGAACTCCGCGCCAGATAAGTGGTTGTTTAGTATTCTACCACTGAATCACCGATGCATCCTCTTATGAACAATATTTATTTTATTAAAAAAACATTAAGCCTATTTCCTTTTGAAATGGTTTACTAATACGCAGTGATTATTTTCACTTGAGAGCTTTCGATGACTTTTTTTCAATCATAAAATCATAAACACACTTATTTACTGTAGACTTCCAAACTAAAAGTACTGTAAAAAGTTGAAAGTGATCAACCGAAGTAATTATTAGGCTTGTTGTAGTATTAAAGAAGTGCAAACCTTTTTTTTTACGACTATTTAAAATACATAATAATTTTTGATGCAACACTCACTACAAGACATCATGGGTTATTTTTCAAAGTCAACTAAAACTGATTAATTTACTCTATATACTTCAGGAATTAACATTTAAAAATGTCAAAAACTACTTGATTTTATCTTAAAAGAGATTAAGAATCGTATGTCAGTCGGTGACATTTTAAACTAGATGTGAAAAATTCTATTCACCTAACATCATCTGATTTACTTGTAGGTGTATATAACTACTGGTCGGTTAGCATTTTTTTTTGTTTTTGATGACAAATAGTACTAATTTCTGATTCATCATTTATCCTGTTATTTTGTTGTGCTTTTACTTCAACTGAAAAGAAATAAACTTGATGTTATATTCACTTATCACCTACCATGATTACAAGCGTCGGTGGCATAGCGGTTAGGACGCTCGCCGACCATGCACATGGTCCAGGGTTCGATCCCGGCCGACGCACTCCTTTACTTCGCTAAGTCAGAAATAAAGCTAGTAAAGAGGAAAGGTTGGGTATCAGGCTAGCAACCCCATCCTGTAGAAATAATAAACACTGCTACAGAAACTTCAAGCCTCTAGCTTAAAGCCCTATGTTCCACTGGGGAAGGTGAAGGAAAAAAAGTGATTACAAGCCACCTAATATAGTCGCTACAATGCGAAGTTCATTGATAGAATCCAATCTACACAAAAGGATGGACTAGGCGCGTAACATTAGTCATTTACTGTCCAATGTCCAACCAAAGTATTCAGTACAGTCAATCTAGGTCTCGACAAGGCTTCCTGCCGACTGCCTCCAACCATCGAATAACAACAATCCAGAATGCATCGTGATGGTGAGTCATTTCGTATGATGGCCATATCACAGAATTGACTGACAGAATCAAGCTTGTACCAAACGAAGGACTAGACGCATGATTCTACTTACTTTCTACCTAGTGCCCAATCAAAGTTTATTATTTCAAAGATAGAATTTAAAAAGATAAAAATAATAATGAAAGTTAGTTGAAGTAAATAAAGTATTAAGGCAATCTTACTCCAGTTTCAGCGGAATAATTGTGCTCTAATGCTTGTATGACGGCATTATTTATACCAAGAGCTTTTCTTACTACTCCTGGGCCAAACTGTAAAATAAAATAAGACATTGAAGTTTTAGAATAAAGTGAGTGAGAATAAATAGATTTCTAGTCTTAAATTGAACTTTAAATAGGTACATATGTAATTATACGACTACTTTCAAAACGTGATTAGTATCAGAGGTACCATATCCTTATTTAAGAAACAGTGTATATACTTACTAAAGTGCATCATTCATGAATAGTCAGAGATAGAGACTTATTCTACCTTAGAGATATTTTACTGTTGATTAAGATGAGTAGGTGCATACCATTTGTATCAACTAGTAGAGCTTGTTAGCCAGATCAGAGTGATCTAAACACTGGGAAGGAGTTTCTCTTATTTATGGCCCAGGTCATCAGCAGTGTACCCAGTTTAACTCAGCTCAAAGAGCTGAATCAGTCTAAACCACTAAAATTCAGACTGGTTACTTGAGTGAACTGGTATAGCATTGAATCAGGTTTGTAACTTTTCAGATTAACTTGCTGTTTGCATAACATAAAGTTCGATGTGAAATTTCACCAAAGTTTTCTTTGGGAAACCAGAATTATTCAGATCACAATAAGTGATCTGCTTTGTGTGGTGTTCAAAGCACTTCAATCCCGCCAACATGAACCACTGGTTAATATCAGTGGTATACAAGTGCTCATCTCAATCAACCAGTTGGCAGTATATAGTTTTCTGCAATTATGCTTACTTTCTTGATTATTGTAAGTGTAGAAACTGGACACTGTGGTAGAGTGTGACTTATCTATTATGGAATTTCTTGAGGAATAGGGTTACCAGTGGAAACTATGATGAAAATTCACAACAAGGCTAGTAACCAACCGATTTGTGGATTTTGAATTTGTATTTGGCTTTTATTGTGATAGTTTCGGAGGCTAAGAGTAACAAACTAACAAGAAAATCTCAAGAAACAACTAGCTTAGGTTATAAAAGATGCCTGAAGAGTTTACTTGTGAATGGGCTTATTTGTAATTGGCAAATGGAATTTTTAGAAAGTATTGGAAGGCTTTAAACTGGTTATATTATTATTAGTCTACTTTTCTACTTGAAATTTAAACTATCGTTTTTGCTTTGTTTCACATCGCTGTTTGTTTTTCTACTCGTTGAATAAGTGTTGTCTTATTGGTTAATATCTCTTCTAATTTATTGATGTTCTAATTTTTGGAAAAGACACATAGACATAAGCATTCTTCAATAGCTTATCTTTTAGTCCAGACAATGATAGCTATTGAAAAAGACCGGTGGCTAGTATCGATCGTTGAAAGGTTAACGGTTACTCAATAAAACAGCCAATTAGAAATCAACATACAAATAGGAGAAGAAGAAGTATGCGCAAACACAGCGTACACACTATGTAGACCGTATATATGTATGTCTATGTGGAGAGAGCGAACAAATACTACAGTATTAAGTCTCTGAAATTTCATCTGTTTTCATGAGGTGCCTTGTTTTGTTGCTTCCTATTATTTTTGGAAAATTTAATCTCAGTCATCCATGGCTTTTAGGTGTATCGAAATAATTATTTGAAACTTTGCCTAGGCGTGATTAGTTTTTGAAAAGACAAAAAGAAATTGAAATAGTCCAGTGAAAATAATATGTATATTTATTTTCAGCCCGCATATATTCAAGGAATATAAGTTATTCAAGTATTGGTTTGTAGGGATTTGATTGGTTACAGAATTTTCATCATGAGCTGACATCAGTTAGAGAACCACTGGAAAACCTGGGAGTACTGAACATATTTCATCCTAGTTCGGGACTCTTCAACAGTACGCACTCACCGGGATTCGAACCCTAGACCTTCTGGTTACAAGGCGAGTTCGTATACCATTAAGCCACTGGGACCCGATCCAATGGCCCATGAATTCTAACTTCCGCAAATTCACAACATAGCGCTACCCCCAGCCAATGTCTTCGGTGAGCATTTGTCCTCACACCCGACCAGCTGCACCCTACTGGTCATATAAGTTAGTTGATGAAACTCTAATTCCCCGGAACCTACGCTCCACAGATCAGATTTAACATTCATATATTTTATGAATTAGATAAATAGTTTTATGCTTACTTGAACCAATGGAATGAAACCTGCCTCAATTTGTCGTTGAATTGCTTGACCCAGTTGTTCTTCAGGAAAGACATTGGCCATGATTCGCCAATTATTTGGAGCTAATTGTAAACAAACAAGTAATGCACCAGGTGGAGCACAAGCTAACGACTCAATACGTGTCATTAAGTGGGCTAGTTTACTGCTTGCTGTACGTTCTGAATCTCGAGCTCCGATAAGAACAAATCTTTTCCCGTAGAAAGTAAAATACAAAATATACGGAAAGTAACATAAAAAAGATGCTCAGAAATAATGTGTTTTAATTTAATTATTTAATTTTATAAATCAATCAATAATTCATTGATTCGTGTACATGACAGTTTACTCAGCTATTGAGGAAAGAATAACTGAAACACCAAGGTTTGAGGATGGTAGCGAAATGATACATGGCATATAACAAAAATAAATGCATCAGTGAAGAACTAACAAAGGAATACAGAAGTAAGGGTAGAATAGGAGACCATTAGTACTACAACCAAGTGGACGTGAATCCCATTCACCAGTATGAAAATATAAAAAAATAATCAGTTACATTATACCCTGTGAAAAGAGATTAAGTTTATCATTTCACTCAGTCAGGCACTTAAAAAACTGGTAATACGATAGACTATTTCAGCTAGACTCCTATGGGGCTTTACTAATAACTGACTGACTGGTTTCAACAAAGAACTTTGTACCGATGTGCAGCAGTTCGAGTCGCCACACTTCACTCAGCCCACAAAGCCAGAGAAGAAATTAAAAAGAAATGCAAAATAGAGACAGTAAACAGGGATATGAGACAAAAACAATAGCAATAACGAAGAATAATATAGTTTTATTGGAAATTATCAGTCACAAGGAGTGCATGCATTTACGACATTGAGAACGGTTTTGAGCCAAATTACCGTTGTCGCCAGCCATTGGTTTTTACCATCCCGAGAGTCAGAACTATAAAGTCAGTCTACACATCCCAATGTGGCTGGCTTAAACTGACTATTATGGATTTCATTGACTGATGAAGCCATATTTTGGTTTGGCCACCACTGGCTCTTTTCCATCTTGATCGATCCAATATCAGCTGACATTGTCCGTCGAGGAAGGCGATGGCTAGGTTAGGCATGCGTAACACATGCCCCAGTCATCTCAAACAGTGTAACTTTACAACGTCATTAAATGAATTCCCCTCCTTACCTAGCACTCGACGCCTAACCTCAGTACTGCTTACCCTACTATACCACTTCACATGGGAGATAGAAGGCAGGCACTTATGATCGAAGACAGCTAACCTTTTCATGTCTTCCACTTTCAATGGCCATATCTTGCTCACAGCCATAAAAGAGGACTCAGTGGACTGCTGAGCAGTACACACACCCTTTGGTCGACAGCCAGCCGGATGTTACGTCTAAGCCAGAGGAGGCGTAAACTGGCATATGCAAAACGAGCCTTATGTATCCGTGCCGAGATTTCGTCAGCGACCAACCCTCTGGCACTGGCTGACGCAACTTCCGATATAATAGTGTATTAATAGTGCTTTCATTTGGATAACAGACAACCTACTTTACATCTCACTCTACATAAGGGCAGAACTAGAACAAACGGATCTATACATTCTACATCAGGTTCTAATGACCAAAAACATTCATATAGTTAGTTAGTTATTAGTAGTTAGTTAGTTAGTTAGTTAGTTAGTTAGTTAGTTAGTTAGTTAGTTAGTTAGTTAGTTAGTTAGTTAGTTAGTTAGTTAGTTAGTTAGTTAGTTAGTTAGTTAGTTAGTTAGTTAGTTAGTTAGTTAGTTAGTTAGTTAGTTAGTTAGTTAGTTAGTTAGTTAGTTAGTTAGTTAGTTAGTTAGTTAGTTAGTTAGTTAGTTAGTTAGTTAGTTAGTTAGTTAGTTAGTTAGTTAGTTAGTTAGTTAGTTAGTTAGTTAGTTAGTTAGTTAGTTAGTTAGTTAGTTAGTTAGTTAGTTAGTTAGTTAGTTAGTTAGTTAGTTAGTTAGTTAGTTAGTTAGTTAGTTAGTTAGTTAGTTAGTTAGTTAGTTAGTTAGTTAGTTAGTTAGTTAGTTAGTTAGTTAGTTAGTTAGTTAGTTAGTTAGTTAGTTAGTTAGTTAGTTAGTTAGTTAGTTAGTTAGTTAGTTAGTTAGTTAGTTAGTTAGTTAGTTAGTTAGTTAGTTAGTTAGTTAGTTAGTTAGTTAGTTAGTTAGTTAGTTAGTTAGTTAGTTAGTTAGTTAGTTAGTTAGTTAGTTAGTTAGTTAGTTAGTTAGTTAGTTAGTTAGTTAGTTAGTTAGTTAGTTAGTTAGTTAGTTAGTTAGTTAGTTAGTTAGTTAGTTAGTTAGTTAGTTAGTTAGTTAGTTAGTTAGTTAGTTAGTTAGTTAGTTAGTTAGTTAGTTAGTTAGTTAGTTAGTTAGTTAGTTAGTTAGTTAGTTAGTTAGTTAGTTAGTTAGTTAGTTAGTTAGTTCATTTTGCCAGATTCCCTTGTGTTACTTAAGATTAACTGGTTTTCTTCAGTCAAATGGTTATAAAGTGTGACTATTGTTCAGACACAGTTCTAATTAATTAACATTATCAGTCTGTTAATATATTTTGTTGAAAGCTGGTAAATTATTCTGGATAGCATATCGGAAGTTGTATTTAATAGTTGCTACATTTTAAGTGAGTTGTATTATGCTATTCAATGATGTGATAAAATAAACTATTTCATGCCTTATTAGAATAATTATTAATGTATGTAGCGTCAGTGAAAATGTTTATTCACATCACATAATAATAAAGTAATATAAAAATAACTGGAAAATTCAACAGTTTCGAGAACTACTGGGCTACCGTTAATGTGATTTATGTGGAAAAATAGCTTTATCTCTAAACAAAGAAGATAAAATTCACTGATATCACGAAGAAGAAGAAGAGAGAATCGTCAGTTTCAATTTGAAATTCCAGAATATTAGTGTTGAATGAAGCTATACATTGAATTGTCAGAAATAATTTAATATCACTTCTGCAAATATCTGAAGAACTACCTCCTGTATATCTCTGAATAAAAGTGCCATCGGGTGGACCGCAGCAACTGTCACCAATATAAATATTATTTTGAGTAGCTTGAAAATCCCCATTGAGTCATATGAAAAGAGTCTCTTCGCTGAGGATTTTCAGTCTACTCAAACGTTGCAAGGACCCAGTGATGATGAAGGAGCTGGATGGTTTCCCGCGTTATACTCCGTCAAGCTGGCTGTAGCGAAGACAAAGATTAATTTCTTAAGAGATTGTATAGATCGACATGAGTATCCAAAGATGTATTGGAAGTCACTCAGACACAATCACATCCAACCGAATACCAGAACACTCAGACGACACACACGAACCAACACTGACTCCATTTAATCACGCGTCCTCGAGCTAGAGCAAAACGTCTACTCAAGAGCTCATGCAGTCGAAGACTTAGATAAAGAACTACGGCATTCCTTTGAAGAATATGCACAACAAGTCACTCAGAAAGAATGCAACAAGACTAAAGCAGATCTGCTCAAAAACCTAAAGCCTACAATTAATACCGAATCTCCGTTCCCAAGCAATCCAGGAAAATACGTATTCAATCATTCAGACATCACACTGTCTACTACCCAACTAGAGGCACTATCTACAGGTCCAAAATTCTGCTTAAAACCACGAAGTATTGGCAAGCCACAATGCCAGGTTCAGTTCGAAAATTTGATAAACCAAACTTACGATCTCACACCGACATCAGATGAAAATCTACAACAACTCAAAGCATCAATCCTCGACTGTTGTCACAAGTTTATAAAGACTAAACCCAACGGAAGGTTCATCTTGACGAAGAGGCACTATAAGGAGCTAAAAGAACTTTTGAAAAACGAAGATATTATGACATTACGTCCTGATAAAGGCGGAGGAATCGTAATCATGAATTGCAAGGACTATATCAGTAAAATGCTGACTATACTATCCGATGAATGCAAATTCACACAATATTATTTTGTATACTGATTCAAGCACATATTGAAGCTAAAAGTGACTTAATATACATATTTTCTACTATACTTTCGTCTACTGAGTGGAGAGTTTTATTCCTATTACCTCGGCTTCCGAGTGGGAAATAGGGCTTTAAAAGTACACCTCCATTTCATCCTGTTCGTTACATTACTGTCTAGGTGGTTCCACGATCGCTTACAGGCTCTCATCTCCTTCTCATAAAATGTGCTCCATATCACCCTAGGAATATCACCCAACTTTTCGTTTCCCATTCATGTCCTAGTCAAGATATAGACTGGAGTGCGACAGCACTTAACGGTCTCCTCAGCCTGTGTCCGATCCATCTTCATTTTCTTCCACATATTTGTTAGGCTACATGTCCTTGGTTGGTTTGCTGTCAGAAACTTATACGCTTATTCTCTGTTGCAGTTGAAAAACAAAAATATGAACCGTAAAGTAAAGAAAATTGAGGAAAAGTAGAGGATTTAGATATAACGAAGAAGATTTGTAGCTCAGGTGGATGATTTTGATGTAGTTGTATCCTCCGCAAAGCTTTCATTGTCTTACTAGGCAACATCCTTAGTGCATTTTATTTTTTACATTATGGTTCCCTTGGGTTCTTAGTAGAACATAGGGCTTCAGCTGCACGCCTCTACTTGCTTCTGTCTTCTGCTCTACTTTTCACCTCCATCCATGTTAGTCCATACTCTTTCAACTCCTCTTCACACGATCTCTTTCACGTCACCCTTGGACGTCCCACACACCGCTTCCCTTTCGGGTTCCATTCGAGGGCTCGACGCGCGATGTCACCCAGCGGTCTCCTCAGCGAGTGTCCGATCCATCCATCTCCACTTTCTTCTGCATATTTGTTGGTTGGTGATTGGTTCTTGTTTTGTTTGTTAGTGCCCATAGTTCCTTGTTGGTGATTCTTTCCGGCCATCTGATCTTCAGTATAGAGCGAAGACAGTTGTTGATAAATGTCTGCAACAGGCTGTTGGAAATATTCCTTGTGACCAGCCTGCCCGCCAAGTTTCTGATCCGTATGGAAGAACTAACCGACTTGAACTTCGTATTGAAAATCCGACTGAATTTAGTTGTTGATGGTGAGTGACAAAGATTTCCAGATTGATTTCAAGTTGATGAATGTGTTTCTCGCTGGCCTTCGCGATTCTCGCTCGATTTGACATCCTCGTCCGTTCTTCCTGTAGTTGAGACAATGTTCAATGCTAGATAAGTGAATGAAGTAACCTCTTTCAAATCCCTCCCGTTGATGGTGATTGGCGCTGGATGTTGCTGCTGTTGTTGTTATTGTTGGTTATCCTCAGTGCATAATTAAATCTGAAGTGAGGCATCCACGGTTTTACCATATAAGGAGAGGACATCTGAGGCCCTACGTAGGATTCTCAATAAAGCAGGAATTAGAGAAGGATTTAAACCCACAAACTCATTCAGAGGCAAGCTCTGTAGGCTAAAGAACTCAATTAACCAAAATAATATAATTTACAAAATACCCTGCAATGACTGTGAGGTCAACTACACAGGTAAAACTAGTAGATCAGGAGTAGCAAGATTACCAGAACATAAGAATTTGGTGAAGGTTAGAATAATTGATCCCACAAAGATAAGTAATTTAGAAAAAAACAGCTATAGCCTTGCATGCATTTACATAAAACCACACAATAGAGTGGGTGGGACAGAGTCAAAATTCTGAAAAGTAATACAGGTAGGTGGAGAGAGAGAGATTGATTAATGAATCTTGGTTCATTGAGTCTACACCCAACACATGCAATAGAAGTGACTCAACGCAAATGTCAGAGATATCGAAGATATTACTACCACTTAAATCAGAGAACAATGATTAATGTTAAAACGTATTCAGTTCACATTATGACATTCTAACAAGTTACATCTTATTTCCCATCTTATTGTATTTTATTGATAACACTGATTTCCAAGTCTACTTTATCTATTTTTGATTTTATTCAAATGTCTAATCATCAATTTCTACTCATGTATATAAATGAAGCAAGAAAGTTATGTGTGAGTACTGCCTTGATATGATTATTAGCAATAGTTTGTGCTTGAAACGTCGTCATCAGTAAATATTACTGTACAACACTGTGGGTTTTATCAAAATAAAATCTTATCTATAATAGAAACACCAAGAATGCCAGAGAGTTTTTAGAAGCCTGGTATCCCAGTGAATCGTCAATCAATAGACATATTGACATAGTTAAAATTTACCAATTGATAAGAAGGAAATCTCACACACAAAGGGTTAAACTTCAGGTCAAGGAAACAATCAATACCAATATAAGTAACCTAAAGGGTATGAAAACATAAAAACAACCAATAACATTCTAGGTCACCAGGAGAGATGACTTATAAACTCTTGTAGAAATCTAAAAGCTCACTTCAAATTCAAGTATACAAAGAGGATGTTGCCTAGAAGGGCAATGAAAGCTTTACAAATAAACCACCCAGCTCAGAGAACACAATCGCATCAAAAAAATGAGGATTTCATACGCAACAGTAACACAGAAAGGTAATCACAGTATCTAGAGGAGCTTTGCTCCAAATATGATATCCACTGACGTTCTATAGAATAAAATCAAGCGAGAACAGAAAACTGTTCTTATAAAAGTTACAGTAATGAAATAAATAATAGACAAAACTTGTATCTTAGGTGGATGGTTTCGATATAGTTGCATTGTCTGAGTTCAATGATATATTTCATCATTCACTAAAACGCCTTTAGTCTGGGTAACAGAGTCCTGTAGGAAGGATGAGCGTGCTTCTGAGCATGCGCTAAAATGGTATGGTAGGCAAAATCACCCAAAAAAGAAAATCAATCAATTAGACCTCCAGGTTAAGAGACCAAGCTCGTAGACCATTCAGCTTGCAAATCCCATAATCCGAATACCAATCGCCCTCCAACTGAAGGTTATTGGATAGATGTCCTGAATCTGAAGTGAGAAGTTGTGACCAATGTGTTCCATCATATCAAGGTGAAGTCGATACTCATCGAAGGCATAGTTGGGGGGTAGCACTTGATCATGAGTTGACAAAGTTAAAATTCGGGGGTCACTGAATTCACCTGAAGTGGCTGAATAGTCGATGCGCTTGGCCTGGTAACCTGAAGGTCTCAGGTTCAATCTCTGGTGTGGTCATGGGTGCGCACTATGAAGAGTCTCAAATTAGGACGTGACAGCTATTCGGTGCTCCCTAGTCTTCAAAGGTCTCTCTAACTGAATCTAAAAATTGAAATCAGTGCAAAAATAATTCAGCACGTAATATTAATCAGCAGATAGTCAAGTCAAATAGTTTAATTCTGTTTCGCATGTGTTTGAATAAAATAACTAGTCACATAACTCAAGCAAACATAGCTATTAAACATGTCTAAGAGTTTTATCGCTGATAGTGATTAAACCAGCATATTTGTCTGCTTTTCAATGTCTAAACTTATTAGTAGTAAAACACGTAGTGACTATGTGATAATTGTTAATTCTGTAGAAAAAATGGCTTGTTAGTATGTGGTATATTGTTCACAGTTTGTCGGTACGTAGTGTATATTTTGCGTGTTGAGAAAAAGTCACTTTAAGATCTCTTTGTGTCTTTTTACACATTGATAAGCTTTTTCAAATTAAATCAATTTAGAAATGAACAAATAAATAGTTAGAAAGAAAAAAATCGACATGATTGGACAATATGAAGCCATGAAAGTTGGCACTAACTTCCCCTCACAAATATACTCAGTAAAAAGTTATTCATTATGATCAAAACCTTTTTAGGAAAGATTTGTGGATATTATATATATATATATGCGTCGGTAGCACAGCAGTAGAGTGCTTGCCGACCACGTAGATGGTCCGGGGTTCGATCTCTGGCCGACGCACTCCTCTATCTCGGTAAGTCAGTAATAAGACTAGTGAAGAAGGAAAGTTGGGCATGAGGCTAGCGACCCCATCATGTATTAATAATCACCAATGCTACAGAAACTTCAAGACTTTAGCTCAAAGTCCTATGTTCCACTGAGAACGTATAGGAATAAAAAGGATATATATATATATATATATATACATATATATGGAAAAAAGTACACATTACCTTCCTAAAATTGTTGTATCAAAGCAAATAGTCTTTTTTGTATAATACACTGGTTGTTTTACTGCTTGCCATGGTCCACCTCTTATACCAACCAATAGATTTGGCCAGCCTAAACGTATAAATATATTGTCTATTCGACATCTTGGTGAATTTACATTATCTTTACGACTAACACGAAGACGTGATTTACGTCGAGTCATTTCTTCTTTTAACTCTTCAACATTAGCTGTCTGCCAAACAATTTGTTTTGAATGTCCGGATTGCTATTAGATAATACAAAAACAAAAATAGATGCGAAATATGTGAAACAATAAATTTTTTTGTTTGGTACGTCTATAATTTGATTTGAGAAAGTAGATCTCAGCTTAGAAAACAATCAGATATTAAATATCCCATTATTTGATGAATGGTAACTAGAAGTGGAATTCAGGATGCTCATTTCGTCTCATATTGAACTCGTCAACTGGGTGCATCTGCTGTACACAGTGGACGATTCTCAAATAGGACGAAATCTGCACCATGGACTTCCCTGATAGTCACAATCCACCGAATAACATCATGTGAATCCTTAAGCATCTTTGAAGCGTCTGTAGTGGGGTTCGACATGTGAACAAGAGTCCTAAGAAGACACCATTGAATAAATAATTTAGACGAGAAGAAAGCATCATTTCATTTTCTCCTTACACTAACTCCCCAATGTTACCCTCGGAGCCATTCTGGATTTGTTGTTTCTTATCCGGGTTCGACTTGAGGACCCAACGCGTGATGTTAGTCAAAGTTCACATAAAAGTACATCCGATTCATCTCCATTTTCTTAGGAATATTTGTTGGACAATAAGCCATTGGTTAGTTCCTCGCCAGTGTTCCTTGTTACTTATCCTTCTGTACCCATCTGTTCTTCAGTGTGTTATAATTTATAAGCTAAGTGTTATACATCTTCTGTAAATAAACTGTCCTAAACCAAGTTGAGATCAGTACCCTCTGAAATCAGATTTTGCATAAAAGTGTACCAGTCAAATGTATCACATTTTGAAGCAACTCACTTAAAAGAGAGACCTGAAAAGACAGAGATGTATGGGGGAGAATAGCTAAGCGATGACGAATAACTATCTACAGAATACAATATATAACATGGAATAACTGCATCTACTTCATCGTAAATATTTTTAAACCATACTATCATTGGTCTTTAGATAGTCTTATTTCATTGAATTTTGTTCATCCAAGACACATCATATTCT
The DNA here is from genome assembly GCA_944472135.2 of Trichobilharzia regenti. NCBI lineage: Eukaryota > Metazoa > Platyhelminthes > Trematoda > Strigeidida > Schistosomatidae > Trichobilharzia > Trichobilharzia regenti. The sequence continues at coordinate 135,623,913 of OX235262.1, forward strand.
CACCGCCCTACTTTTTCCACTTACCTTTCAATTAAAAGCGCTATTTCTCACAACATTTTTCCACTTAACGTGAATGACTGGTTAAAAGTATCAAAAAATCTAAACCAATAATGTTTTTACGCTGTTCACCTTAAACTTCCAAAATTCACTTCTATTAAATTGGACAGAGAGAGTGAAAGTCTATACAGTATATACATTATTTGACAGATATTCGGGCATTACGTCACTTCGGTTATTTGAGAATGCAAATCAACTCTAAGAGACTAACTGCTGAAAAAATCTCAACACGGGTACAAAATTAGTTAAGAAAAAACTAATAAATTATTTTTACAACTGAAGGAATATTCATCACATTCTAATTCAAAATAACAATAGTTCAATTATGTTCAATAAGAAAGTTATTAGGAACTAGAAAATAGATGTAGGTTGCCTGGAGTGGTTTCTAAGTTATTTGGGACTTAGCTGAAAGTTACAGTCATACAGGTGCACTTATTTCTTGTTGTCCTCCAGATTCTGAAATTTTCACGAATACTTTCCAAATTAATCTGCTCATCATGTAACAACAGAAGACAAGGGCCAGGCAACAGATCGTTTCATTACGAAAATCAACATGTATTTATATAAATTTCACATACATTATTATAGCCTAGTCAGGTAGACAAACGCAGTCTTCTGATTGGTTGTTTTCGAGTTCCTCGGAAAGTAGAGCCATCTATCTGGGAATCATATTTGCCCACGTTTAAGTTTGCTGTGATTGGTTGTTGAAACAGCCTTGTTCATATTTTCTCACGGCCCATATTAGTGACCTAGACATTGACGTAACTTAATGTCTACCAATTGGCTAGCAGGCTGCTCTCACCACAATCATACTTGTCTTTATATACTGTAATATTAATGTTCCTTTATTATGCAGTGCATGAACCTGAAATGATATACTTCTGTCTAAACTTCTATAATGATGTGAAATTCAGACATCCACTCAGTAAAGAGCTCATGTACCAAGTTAATAAATAACACTTAAATTAGGTCAACATGATTTGATACAGAAATGAATTACGAATTTAAGCATTCCTTTAGTAAGTAGTCACTATTTGATTTTACATGCCACTGACAAATAGGTTGGAATAATATTGTAAAAACAAAAACCCTAACAACTTTACTTTACAATTCAACTAATAGTATGATGGTTAAGATTAAATTCGTATTAAAAATTCTCAGTTAACACATTCAGAAATAAATGCCTTGGCTGTACACTGATGATCGAATAGCCAGGAAGAATTAGCATCAAGAAACGCTGGCAACGATCCAACCAACAACCTATTGCCTAACAGATGTGCAGAAGGATAGAGAAATGGACTGGACATAAGCTGAAGAAGTAGGTGAACAACATCGAGTGAAATCCATAAAGGGAAGTGAAGTTTTGAACAACCAAGGGTGACACTGAGGATATCATATGGGTAGGAAGTGAAATCTAGTAGACAGTCTTAGAGTAAGATAAAAATGACGGAAAATAACATAGTAAAATGTAAATGTACTGCTGAAGTCCAGTGTTTCACTAGAAAGGCAATAATAATTGTTTAATTACAATCTACTGTAAAATTCGAAGTATCGGAAAACTGAAGTGAGATTACAATGATCAAGATCAATTAAGATCACTGTAACCCGAATCAGGAGGAATAACAGGGTTTATATAATTTATATATGGTGGCACTTTTAGGAAGGCAAAATTTACAAGAAAAGCTTTCTGAATATTCCAAGCATCTTGTCAGTTATTTGACATGTATTCTTCATGTATAGTAGAGTTAATTTATTTGTTTTTTTTTCTCTGAGACGGCTTTTACGTAGTCATTTGATTTGAGAGTAGATGTCTTTTGACATATTTGTGATAGTATCCAAGTCAGAATATTCTAAGAAGCCTAGTTCTTAGGTCAGTTCTCACTCAAAAAATATGCTGACACTGATCAAATTCATCAATCAATAAAGAACATGTTATTCAGTGGAAAAATCAAAGATTAAGCCAGTGAAGCCATTGATACCTACCTACCTAGGTTAATACAAGAAGCAGAAACCATGTGAAGACATCTAGTCACAGCCAAGGTCATGCAGAGGGACAGTTATATCATTCACAAGGAATTCCGAAGTACTTACTTTACACTGGAGCAAACGCTGGTGAATGTTGGTATGTCGGATTGTTAGCTAGCTAAGTGAATGAATTCAGCCTCACATAAGTCATTTAGCTAACAACATGAAACCTAAATTCATATATGAATGCTTGTGTCTTTCATCTTTGCAACAGGCTTTGAGATTTATCAGACTGTCTTCCTGAAATGAGTTCTTCAACTAACTTTCTTTTACTAAAGACTTAAAAATCCTTTCTTTTCCCTGGGGATATAACAAGTATTTGAAAGACTCCGTCTAATATTCATATGAAAGTAATGATACTGTTGTACATAAAAAAGATGTGAAACACTACTCATTTATTCAAGTGTTGGTTTGTAGGGATTTGATTAATTGGTTACAGGATTTCATCATAACCTGACATTAGTTAGAGAACCATTGGAAAACCTAGTAGTACTGGATAGCTAGGGGTCGCGCTATATCGTGAATTGGCAGAGGTTAGAATTCATGGGCTAGCCATTGTATCGGGTCTCAGTGGCCTAATGGTCTACGAACTCGCCTTGTAACCAGAATGTCCTTGGTTCGAGCCATGATGGGTGCATACTGATCAAGAACCTCAAACTAGGATGAAACAGATGTCCAATACTCCCAGGTTTTCCAATGGTTATCTAACTAATGTCAGCCCATGATGAAAGTCTGTAACTACTCATTCATCTTTGGTTTATTCTTCCCACTGATAAATAAATTCACCACAGTATTTCATCGCGTTGCTCATGAAGTTGATTATTCTGCTGCACATTAATTAAACTTTTGAGATGATAAGAAAATGTGTATAAGGGTCCTAATCGACTTAAATTAAGGATAAGATTTCTAAATATTCTCACTTTTACCTGATTAGTCATAAGAATTGTGAACGTATTGATATCACCACTTATGTTAACAACATTCCTTCTCAAGTGGAATCGTAGGAAGTTGGTAGTTTGACTATTTCAAGGCAGAAAGTAACCATCAAAGAATGATTTATTACTGACGAATAGTAAATGCCTGTGACGATTTTACACTATTCTAAAATCACACTATTCAGCTCTTTATACTACAAAAGCATACGATGTAAATCTGTGATTTATGTACAATCTTTTCGTTTAGATTTTATTTATTTTGATTCAATGCTTTCTAAATGACGCAGACTTTAAAGCCTAATAACTGAATAAACTTAGCCCAGTCCGACTAGAAATATAATTTTATGTCCATCTGATTAACTAACGATGTTTCATTTATCCCTATTGAAGTAAATTTAATCAACTATTGATTTATACGCTTCATTTAATTCATGTATGTAGTAGAACACTCAAAATTACAATTAATTATTACTAAAAATTTCTGTTAGAAAATGACTGTGCTTAAAATTTTCGATTTGCGAATGATTCATTCTGTATGACCGAGGACAATTACGCATGAGAATAGTTTACCAGATATTAATAAATACAAATTCCTAACCCTAAGTGCTAGTTATAAATTTGGGACGAACCCTGCTATATTTTAACCAGCTAAGTGACTCAATATAGCTAAACGCTACAGTGAATAACGCTGTTATTTAAAATTAAGTAACTGAATATAATTTGCTTAACACTTGTGGTCCTTCATTAGGAAGATATTTGCACAGTCTTGATGAGATTCATTCTGCTTCTAAGATTTAAACTAGTACAGTAGGACCTTCAGGATGAGGGTCATGATTCGAGTTACTTAGGAAGAAAGTCTTCAATCTCGATATTTAATCGCGCTTATGAAAGTCTTCAACGAAATACAGCTTTCGTTAATGTAGCAGATGCGAGACTTTTTATGTAAAAGGTGGCTGTTGTACTGCACTAGTCAAGTGGGTAAAATTTTGGCATTTTCAACTATAGATCCTCGGTTTAAATTCCGGTTAGATCACCAACACTGGGATGGAGATACATTTGGCTGGCAAAGTCGAAATAGGAAAGAGCAGTCATTCTGTATTCACTGCTGGCTATCACCCTTCTTATAATATCAAACTGAGATTGAAGACACTATCGAGGTACCAGTGGTTTAGTGGTAGATTACACTCCAGTTAAGTACTTGGTCTGGGTTCAGATCACAGCCAGTACACTCCTAAATCTTGATTAACCAATAGTGGGCCTGGAAAAGAGGAGAGGTTCGGAACGGGGCTAGCGACCCCGTATAACACAAAGGAATCAAAATCCAGACATCAACTTTAAGAGTTGATTTCTTAGTAGACATCGAGGATTTCAACTAACAAAAAGAAATAACAAGAAGATTTGAAGTTTCATTGGGTTTCACCAACACTTATTTTTGATTTCCTTATTCCTTAACGTTCTCAGTGGAACATAGGGTTTCAAGCTAGAGGCTGAAAGTTTCAGTAGCAGTTGTGTTTATTATTACAGGATGGGGTTGCTAACCCCATGCCCATCCTTCCCTCTTTATTAGTTTTACAGCTGGTTTTGTTGAGGTTAATGAGTGCGTTGGTTGGGGATCGGACTCCAAACCACAGGTGTGGATGGCGAGCTTTTACCGCTGTGCCCCTGGCGCCTTTATTTTTGATTAAAGAACTGTTTTTACTGGATTAGGGACAATTATTATTAGTAATAAAAATATAATTATGTCACTAATTATGGTTTAAGAATCCGGAACTTTCTTTACCAAGAAGGTATATGTGAATTGTAATATATATATTCATTTAGTGTATTCACATAAGATAAATGCATTGAGGCATAATAGTCTGGTTTTCTTATTTTGCGTATTTAACAACAATTTGTTCCCGTTTTCATCGAAAGATTTCTGTATGGAATTATACATTCATGGGTTTCCAAGAGTCAGTTTGTAGGTTTCAAACCCAGAATCCTGTGGTCACAAGGGAAGTTCACTGATCATTCAGACATTGAGACCCCATCCAGTGGCCCATGAATTTCAGCTCGTAACCATTCGTGGTTTTTAGTGCGACCACCAACCAATATCACCAGCGAGTATTCGTCCTCGCAGCCAACTCGGTGGACTCCACTGGTCACGACCTCTCACTAGTATTCCAGGTAGCTTTGCCCTGTAGTTAGTCTCAGAGACTGAATGGTCTGTGACTTTGCCTTGTAACTGGAAGGCCCTAGGTTCAGGCCCCAGTGGGTGTGTACTGATGATGAGTCCCAGACAAGAATGAAATATCTGTACAGTACTCCATGATCAAAGATAGGACTTCAAGTGAACATAGAGAAAATAGAGGTGATGAAGATTCCTGGCCAACACAACAGCAAAAACAACAGACAACAATCAGCCAGCATAAATGGGAGGAACCTGGAAGAAACAGCATCATTTACCTACCTGGGAAGCATCGTTTCAACTACAGGCAGACGGAACTGACGAGGATATCAAAGCTAGAATCGGAAAAGCAAGACAAGTTTTCATTACTCTTAAGTCTATGTGGAAGTCAATAGCACTCAACATCAAAAATAAGATCCGGATTTTCAAATCCAATGTGAAATCAGTCAGTGCTACTCACTATACGGATCAGAGACTTGGCGAGTCATAAAGAGCACCTCAAACAAACTTCAGACCTTCATCAACAGTTGTCTTCGCTCAATACTTAAGATCAGATGGCCGGCCAGAAAAGATCAGCAACAGGGATCTCCGGGAGCGAACCAATCAGGAACCGATTGTGAAACAAATAGGCTGGAAGAAATGGAGATGGGCTGATCATACACTGAGGTACCATCAAGTGACGTCACTAGACAAGCCACCGCTCGAGTGGAACCCGAAAGGGAACCGGCGAGTTGGTCGTCAGTGCGAGGGTGACTTGGAGGAGGTAATGTGAGGAGGAGGAGATAAAAGCATGTGGGCAAACTTGGAGCGGGGTGAAAAAGTTGGTAGAAAACAGAAGGCAATGGAGATGCGCAGCTGAAGCCCTATGTTCCTCTAGGAATCAAAGGATATAATAATAAATAATAATAATACTCCATAATCAAACACGAAACATCCAAGAATTATTGACTTGTGCCTGTAATCCTAAATTTCAACTAAGCAATTCAATTTGGTAAGCTGAGACATCATTCTTTGTTACTGTGCAGTCAAGAAAGTGAGGCATTCGATAAAGAAAAGATTCTATTCCCTTGATGTGTAAAAATCTATCAATTAAAAATACTTGAAATATCTTACAGAAAATATTCTGCTGTCTCTTTATAAAACAAAACACTGAACATAACGACTGCCTGCAAACCTTGTGGTATCATGTTAGCTAATTGTATCGATGTGAATAGAATAGAATTAATTTTTAATAAAAACATGTAATACTTTAGTGCCTCGGTGGCATAGCGGTTAGGACGCTCGCCAACCATGCACATGGTTCGGGGTTCGGTCCCCGGAAGACATACTCCTTTGCCTTGCTAAGCCAGAAATAATGCTGGTAAAGATGGAAGGTTGGGCATGAGGCTAGCAACCCCATCTTGTAAAATAAACACTGCTACAGAAACTTCAAGCCAATAGCTTGAAGCCCTATGTTCCACTGGGAACGTGAAGGAAAAATAGTGTAACACTTTGTTAAGAATGCTAGAAACTGTGAATTGCATAGATGGCATATTGGCCCGATCTATCTGACTGTTGGTTGCAAGTGTTTATATTTCTGCTGAACTGTATTTAAATGTTGGTACTGTAAAAAAGTAGCTTAGCGACAGAATGATCATCATCAAACACGAACATAGTCTGAGGTTCAGTCTCCAGCCGACGCACTCCTAAGTCTTTTGGCCTGTAGTAAGACCAGTAAAGATTGGAAGATTAAGCGCAAGACTGCTAACCTTACCCGTAATAAACATCACCACTGCCACTGAAAATTCAAAGCTCATGCTTGAAGCTCGATGTTCTACACAGAAAGCGAAAGAATAAAACAAGTAATAAAAAACTATAAGAAGAAAAGAATAACTGTAGGGAAATCTTTTCTACTTAAATGTTTTATTTTTTGTAAAGGCTAACCTTTCTGACATAGATTCATTTTATAAAGACTTCATTAGTTTCATTGGCTACTAAGATTTTTCATGATTATTTAACAGGAAGCTCTAGTCACTCTCAGTCCAACTTCCCATGTGCCATTTAGGTAAAATAAGGCAATTTTTAGAATTTGTCTTTGACTCCATTTCTGTTTTAAGCGAAATTTACTTTTATTAGATATTAAAATGAAACATGAATAAAGCTAAAAATTTACCTGAAATAGGATAACTAATCCTTTATCTTGGATAGGCACCGTCATTTCTGATGCTGTTGGATACTGAACAGGAGCATTTGACACCATATTAGCATCATTTATACTGGCCTGCTCTAAACTTTCTGTAGGCTTATTACGTCTATCGATATACCACTGAGGTAAAGGTAAGCGTATAGTTGCTGGCCGTTTCAGTATAACATCTTGTAATTGTAAATCATATATATCTGAACAACCTTCAATTTCATTTAATAGACTATCGAACTGATAAGCTAAATTTAGGCAGTTACTTCGTATTTCAATTGTCTTTTATTTTATTGCATATTGTGATAATAAGAAGCGAGTAAATGAAGAAAAAGAAACATATTGGAGTTTGAAGTTTGAAAGCAAAATAAAAATAAAGCATATAATTAAAACTAACTTGACCGGATGTAATTCATAAAAACTGTTAAAAGTGCTTCAATAGCATGTTTTTAGTCTACTTGGTAAATTTAGCTTTTACTGGGAATAATTTTCAACATCACCCTGTGCCTTACCTTTCGTTATGTCGTCTTTTGATTATTATTATTATTGTTCCCTTTGGTTCCGAGTGGAACATAGGGCCTCAAAAGCACATCTCCTGTCCTCTGCAGTCCATTTTAACTGGATGGCTCCATAACTGTCCGTAAGCTCCCATTCCCTCCTCAAACCACTTTCTCCACGTTAACCTCAGATGCCCAACTCACCTTTTACCATCTGGGTTCACTCAAGCGATAACCTGGCACTTGGGGTCACTCAACGCTCTCCTCAGTGTGTGTCCAATCCAGCTACATTTTCTTCGGCATATCTACTTGGTTCGTCCCCAGAGTTTTTTGTTAGGTATCCCTTCCGGCCATCTGATCTTCCGTACGGAGCCAGAAAAGGTAGCTTTTGATGAAAATCGACAACATTTTGAAAATGCTTTAGATGACGTGCCAAGTTTCTGACTCATACAAGAGAATTGACTTAGTATTGGCGTTAAAAATCTGAATTTTGTTCCTTATATTGAATGCAGAGGACTTCCAAAATGATTTCAGAAAGATGAAGATCTGCTTTACTATTCTAATTCTCGTTTTGACATTTTCATCCGCGTCGCCTGCCTGTAGTTGAAACTGTGCTGTCTAGATAGGTGAAAGAAGTTACTGCCTTCAAATATCTGCCTCTGGTAGTGATTTTCTTTTAGTGCAATTCATTCAAAATAATTGGTCATGGCACTGTTCCGTATTATGTATTTCATTAATAACTGAGATTATAATTTTAAAAGATTATACTTTAAAAACAGTGTCAAAAATTCTCTACTTCTTGAATAAGTATTCTTTCAGTAAATTCATTCTCTTTACTATGCTTCGATAAATTTATTGTTTTTTAGGTCTGTTTAGAACTACAAATATTTCAACTATTTGCTGACAGCTCATCTGTGTTAATATCATGAATCAAAAAGTATCGGTTGTTCGCTTCTACGTCTGATACAGGTTACTGAACGTCTTAAAAAGTACTAGAATCATGATGAAAAATTCATTTGATTATTTAAATTCTTCATGAATGATATAACTACCTTTCTAGGTGACTTTGGTTGTAAATTAACAGCCGAACACAACTAAGGTAGTCAAGAAAGATGATCTTACCATTTCAAGTTTCGATCACAAATCAACTTCACTTAGAAGGTCATTGTAGACCAGGGAGTACTGAACTGCTGTTTCGTCCTTGTCTAGAACTTTTAAGAAGTATGCATATATAGTTCAAGGCACTCAGATTGTAGGGTGAACCCATATACCATTCAGCCACTGACAAAGAATCTAGTGGTCCATGATATAGCGTGACTGTCAGCGAACGTTGACGGTAAGTATCTGTCCTCACGTCCAACTTGACAGACCCCGCTGATCACGACTTCCGACTACGAATTAATGCATATTCATCCTGAGTAAGTCACTGGTGAGCAATGGATTAATTTTCAAGTGTTCATTTTCAAGAATCTTTGTTTTAATTTTGATCACGAACGAACTTAAGCTGGAGAACTATTCTAAACCAAGGAGTACTAGATGTCTGCTTTATCCCTGTTTGGGACTCTTCGGGAGTATGCACTGCATAGAGTGCAGTGACTTTCCAACTGAATTTAGTTCGTGATCAAAGTTGAAACCAATCGATTCTCTGAAAACAAACATTTGATTAAATAAGCCAGATCTCTGTGTACAAAAGTAGACAGTATTTTAATTGAATTTTAGATTTTCCCATCGATTGATCGGACCGAAATGCTCGATCTCAGGTTGACATGTCGGCTTCTTGTGCAGATGCTTCGGCGATGTCTGGGGATTTAATTAGAATTTAATTGGTGGATGGTGACTAGCAGTGGAATCCAGGATGCGCATTTCGTCCTATTTGGGAACCGTCATTTGGATGTACCTGCATTTCCCAACAAGTGACGATGTTCCCACCGAGGCTCGAACCCACCGCCCATTTTGGTACAATCAGTCGACGGGAAAATCTGAAATTGAATTAAAATTATTATGACCCGTTGCAAAAGAAGTGGCTCTCGTGGCCCAAGTGGTCTAGTGGATAACGCTTTGGCGTTTGAAACTATGGGCACTGGGTTCGAGCCTTAGTGGGAACATCATCACTCTCTGGGAAGTGCAGGTACATCCAGATGACGAGTTCCAAATAGGACGAAATGCGCGTTATCCTGATATCCACTGCTAGTCACCATCCACAAATTAAAAAGTAGACAGTAGTTACTTTAAATGTACTTTGGTAATATACTTTTAGTTTACTTTTCTTAAATTTTACTTTCCTTTACTCTTCTTGTAACAATGTTTCCTCCTTTATTATTATCATTACTATTAATATTATTATTAGTAGTAGTAGTAATAGTTTTCTCAGGGTTGTGCAAACTGAAAAAGCATAGTTGACTATTAATTTAGGTGGGAAAAGTGTAAACTATCTTATTACTTTGATCAGTCATGTTCATTCTTGTAAGGTTAACACATGTTAAACTTATTTTACGAGCTGATCACGGATCCATATCAGTTAGAGAACCATTGAAAACCAGGGAGTAATAGACAGCTGATTCATCCTAGTTTGGGAATCATCGGCAGTACGCACCCACTGCCAGGATCCGAACCCAGGATCTTTCGGTTACAAAGCAAGGTCGTATTCCATTCAGCCACTGGGACCCAGCTCAGTGGCTCATTAATTCTAACTTCTACCAATTCGTGATTTAGCGCGACCCCAACTAATATCATCGGTGGGACATCCATCCTCATACGTGAGATCTGAATGGACCTCACTGGTCACAACTTCTCACTAGAACTCCAAGATCCTCCATCCTGTAGCAAGTCAATAGCGAGCATCATATAAATTCCTTATAGTTTGGTTCGTTTTCACAAAGTTTTCTTGTTATCACAGTGTTCATCTGTTTGTGTGTATTTAACTTAAGAAAATTTGTATAGATAATAATGTTTGTGGAGTATTCAGCTGATGAGTTGTACCGAAATTTATAAATTCATTAAAAACTACTTTTTGTTCACAGTTGCTGCTTGTTTTAAACTTACTACAGGAAAGAAATGTATTCAGAAACATGGCTGCTATGTTAATGATTAAAACATGAAGAACAAATTAATCAAATGAATTTTTTCATTAGGACTTTAATAGTTCTTATGACATCTAATAACCTTTATTGAACTTATATGTGAGGAACTGTACTCTGCTGTAAACAACCTTTGAAGGTGTTTTAATATGAACACTTTTTTTTGTCAAACATGAGTTATATTTCAGAATGTCTGGTTGTGAATTGCAGACTGATTAATTTTAGTTAGAGGGGAAAAGTTAGACTAAAACTCACTTTGAAAATAGCTCTTTCCTGGGTGGGACAAACACGTTTTGGGATACGTACAGACAGAAATGGATTAAGTGATGGGGATAGAAATAAGCCTCCATCACGATTAATCCAAAATCCTTCAGCTTTATTTGCATTAACTAGTACATAACAATGATTTAATTCTTCTGTATGTATAAAAACACCACCACAATAATTTTCAATTTTATTCATAAAATCATACGGTTCATTATCTTTTAGTGATTGACTTTGTGATCGTTTATTTTTTCCACTTGTATTGCCTTTCTTTCCAATAGGTTGATTGGATTCTTTTAACGGTGGAGAAGGAGCAGATGTGAGGGTAGTATTTTCTGACCATCTACTTGATTGAGACAATAATTTACGTGCTTCTGAAGGCCATTTTGTATGTTGAACTGACGGTTGAACAATCTAGAAACAATAAAAATATATCTTCATGATTTGTTTTAAATTAAAGCTGAAAGAACTTTGTTATTAGATGTACTGTGAAATCATTACAATGCATTATGTTTTAACCAACAGCTACTTAATACTTTCATTTCAGAATAAAATAGTAGGTTACAGGATTTATCATGAGGTGACATCCGTTAGAGAACCATTGGAAAACCTGGGAGTACTGAACATCTATTTCGTCCTACTTTGGGATTCTTCACCAGTACGCACCCATCGGGGCTCGAACTCAGGACATTCTGGTTATAAGGTGAGTCAGCTCATCATGCAATCCTGTAACTAGTCAATCAAATCTCCACAAACCAATACTTGAGTATCCATGAGATGCACACTAGCAACTGGCCCTATTCAGGTTGGTAGTTACCTGGGGTTCTAGTGGAAAGTCGTGACTAGTAGGGTGCAGGGATACCTAAAAGATTATCTTCATGCATCGCTTCTACACTTGTGAAAAAAGAAGGTATATTTCATAAATTTTTGTCATATTCAATTCATTTTCATTTATTCAGAACAAAAGTAATTACAGCGAACATTTGTTTTCAATAAATTCTTCTTCAATCTCTATAATTATGAATCCATTAATTTTAGCATATATTAGACAGTGAAGGCGGATTAGAATTGTATCAGAAGATGTATTGTAGAACAAGTATAAAATGGAGTGGAATAATAGTCAGTATGGTTTTCTTTTCATTTAGAATGTGCACGGTCAGCGAGAACATGAGGTAAAATGAGATGAAACAATTCAATGATGCGTATGCTTTCAGATATGTAGTTGAGAAGAGCACAGATTTCAAGAGTGAGTGTAGTCAGTGGTGTGTGAGACAGTATAAATACTACAGAAAAATAAAACAATAAATGCGATAGACTAGACGTAATTGCATGGGTGATGATAAATAACGATAATGATGGTGGTGAAATAATAGTAGTGATGGCGTGGTGTAAACTTAGAAGTATTATTAGTGAAGCATTATTACGTAATAGTAAATTTGGTTAAGTGGAACTAACAGGACTGTGTTAGCATTCTAACAAGTCATAAAAGTTTGGCGTAAACCTAAGTTAGAAATAGAAATATTAAGAGGGGGCACGAGGTCGTGAAAGGTGTGAGGTGAACGTTTGTCAATGAAACAAAGGAAACTGAAAGAAAGAGAATACCGGGATATGAATGAAAGTGTGAATGTTTATGGAGGATATGCTGACCTTATTGTAGGCCAAGTGAACATAGGTGATAGATATAATTCTTCTGTTTGCATGGACCAGTTCTCCTGGTATGGATTGCTACCGTTTCAGCTACTGGTAGAAGACGTAGTCGAGCTCTTCTAGATAGATTACCAGAAACTCGGGAGGTAACCGGGAAAGTTTACTCTGGTTTTATTGAGTGTCCAATATGTACCAAGTTGGCTGAGATTGCATTATTCACGCATTTGGTTAGCCCTTTACTCAACCACACATTCACGTGGACCCTAGGATAAAGCCATCTGAGCACGGACAGTGTAACTAGCTCTACATGATCAGTTAAATTCATTGATGCACATTGAAGAGGTCACTTTTAGCAATTTATCCTTGACTCGTTGTGTGAGTACTGGTCTGTTTGAGAAACTGAGCATCAGCTTAGCTGAAGGAAATGTGCCCTCTACTGTTCTATTAAGTCGACATTTGAGAATTTCAGCTGCAGTGTCCCGCTCATAACTTGAGATACAAAGGTTTTTTTTATCTACGCTATCCATCGTTACCCTATCTCTACTTACGGAGGTACACTTTTTTTAAAAGTTCTCTAGATATCCATTTTCTTATGGTGTAAGTTTCAGTGTACACATTTCTTCCTTAATGCATTCCTCCGAACATATGCATTTTATCCTATAATTGAGACATTTAACTAAGTTCCTCTTGTACTGAAGCAGTGTTGAGCTATGAAAGTGGATGTACTGACCTGTCCGAGTCTTCACTCTAAATAGACTTCTTTGAAAATATGAGTCTATTTTCTTGGTGAACTTTCAATTTTTTTTTCAATCTCATGCTTTCAGCTGATTGGTAAATAGACTGATAATACTAACCTTGATAATCTCATGTGAAACCAATCGATAGATGTATGCACTAAATTTAATCTCTTGCTTAAAAATATTATGCTAAAAACTATGGCAAAACTTCAACTATTTAATAGACTATTAGTCTATGATAGTTTATGTCATGTATATGACCCACCCAGTAGAATAATGTATGATATCAACTAACAAGGTTTGCGAGCCGACTTCTTAAATTTGCTTTTAACTGATCAGTCAGAGAGAAAGAGAGAGTAACTATACTTACGAATCAAAGGATACACTACTTAGAGGACAGTGATAGAAAGTTTGAGCAATATGTTCAATATTTACTGCTTTTCTATAACAAAATTATTTCCAGGCTAATGGAAACACACAGTCAATCTGTCTGTCTGTTTTCGACTCTGCACATATGTACGGCAGTTCAAGTCGCCACACTCCCTCCATGTAGCACACAAAGCAAGAGAAGAAAGTAGAAGGAATGCATAGTAGAGACAGTAAACAGAGGTGTGAGACAAAGGAATAGTAATAACGAAGAGCAATATAGTCTCATTGGAAATTATAAGTTACAAGGAGTGGATGTATCTGCACCAGCCATTGAGAACGGTTTTGAGCCATGTCACCAAGTGTTTCCAACCATAAATTTTTACCGTCCCGAGGACCCCAGCCTGGAAGTCTACACCTTCCTACGTGGCTTAGACCAACTGTTGTGGATTTCATTGACTGGTGGGCCAAGTTTTTGTTTGACCGCCGCTAGCTTTTTTCCAGCCTGACCCTATATCCGCTAACATTGCTCGTCGAGGAAGGCGATGGCTTGGCATACGTAACACATGTCCTAACCATCTCAGTCTATGTAACTTCACGACTTCGTCGATTGATTTCCCCTGTTTACCTAGAACTCGACGCCTAACCTCAATATTGCTCACCTTATTATGCCACTTTACACGGGAAATAGAGCGCAGGCACCTATGATCAAAGACAGCTAATCTTTTCATGTCTTCCACTCTCAGTGGCCAGGTCTCACAGACATAAAGGAGGACGGAGCGGACTGATGAGCAGTACACCCGCCCTTTGGTCGATAGTCGAACATCTCGTCTACGCCAGAGTTGGCGTAAACTGGCAAATGCGAAACGAGCCCTCTGTATCCGTGCTGAGATTTCGTCAGAGATCAACCCGTTGTGGCTGATGGTACTTCCCAAATAAGTGAAGCGGTCAACGTGCTCTACCACTTCACTCACTATTTCTAAACTAGGAGTCGATGTAGTCCAGTCCTGTAACATCATCTTGCATTTGGCGGGAGCGAATCGCATGCCAAACATTCGTAGATTGCAGCTCAAGGTGTTTAGAAGACTCTGCATTTTGTCAGCGTCCTCGCCTAGGTGGACTATATCGTCTGCATATTCTAAGTCAACGAGATTATTCCCTGGTAGCAAGTCAATCCCTGAGTCGCTGAAGTCACTTAGGGTTAAGTCCATTAGTATATCTATGATGAAGTTGAATAGAAATGGGGATAATGGGCATCCTTGACGGACACCACCGGTCGTCACCAGTTCAGATGACAGCTCGCCGTAAGCCCTCACCTGGCTGTATGAGTACGAGTAGAGTGCCTTAATCAGTGCAATATATTTTCTCGGAATTCCCTTTACAGACAAGCATCTCCAGAGAACCTCTCGATCGACAGAGTCGAATGCTGCCTTTAGGTCAAGAAATATAATGACTGTTGGACGCCGGTAGTAATGCCTATGTTCTAGAATCTGTCGGAGGGTGAAGATATGATGAATACACCCTCTTCCTGGTCTAAAGCCTGCCTGGCTCTCTCGTGTTTGTGCCTCCCGAGCACCACTTAGTCTACGCATGATTATTGAGCCTAAGACTTTAGATACTATATTAGTCAAGCTAATCCCTCTGTGATTATCACAGGAAGACTTGTCTCCCTTCTTGTATATCGGGATGTTTAGTGACTTACAACAACCCGATGGGACTACCTCGCAGCCAGTAAAGCTTTCAGTGCCGAAAGCTTGTGAATCACTGGTTAGACTTTCCTCAGGTTTCCTTCTTTGTTTTATATGACTGAGGTGTAACGGAATAATTATTTGGAGAATCTCTCCTGAATGGTCTAATCATAATATATTGGCCATTGGATCGAGTCCCAGGGGCTTAATGGTCTATAAGTTCGCCTTGTAACCACAAGGTACTGGGTTTGAAGCCCGGTGAGTGCATACTGATGAAGTGTTCCGAACCAGGACGGAACAGCTGTCCAGTACTCTCAGGTTTTCTAATGGTTCTCTAACCGATATCAACTCATTATGGACCTTATAACCAATCAGTCAAATCCGTACAAACCAATACTTGACAGTATTTATACTTATGTGCATGTTCTAGCTAACTTTGTAATTGCTATTCATTTTTCTCCCAAACTTTATAGCACTGTTCTGAAATCTGCATATCATCTATTGACATGATTCTTATTATGTGTCTTTGTTCATGTTTAATGTCTAGTGTTAGTGCTTTCATTTATGGTTGTGCAATTCATTGATTATGTGTTGTTTTGCGATGTGATTTTATTTGAATGAGTCAAGGTGATTCTGACTTTAGACTGTCTTCGGGAATTGTTAATGGGTAATTTTTGATAACAGAGTTTTCAACCCACTTTGATTCTGAGGTATTTCATATAGTTAGATTTTGGTTAACTGATTTTGTTCTACAATGCTTGTCTTGTACTAAAACTTTCATTTGATTGTAAAGATGCCTAACGGCATTTTCGAGGTGATTTTGAGTTTTTGATGTATAGAGCTACATAGATTTATTGACGAATAATCGTCTTTTTGCTATCTTTGGAGAGTTGTGTGATTGTACGTCTCTCAGGGAAGTTTTGGACAGCTATGTAGTTGGATGCAAAGATAAGTTTTCTGAGTTCAGACTACAATGAGTAGGTTTTGATAGCTACAGAGGTTGAAACAAGAGGAATACAATCATTACTATCACATATTCTTCTCCTGCTAGTGCTTCTGCTACTCCTGATACTAGAACTAATACTGATCCTAGTGCTGGTAATACTGTGGTGAGAGCTGGCTGCTAGCCAAAGTCGGTAGACAGTAATTTACGTCAATGTTTATGTCCCAATATTGGTCGTGAGAAAAATGAGAACAAAGACTTTGCGTAGGCGGATACACTTAACACATAGATGATCTGACATTCAAGAAACAGCTACAGAGAGATGCAAGGTTAACTTTCAGTGAGAAACAACCAATCAGAAGACTGCGCATGTTTGCTAACAATAATCTGTAATATGTACATGAAAATCTATAAATACGTAATGATTTCCTTAATAAACGATCTGTTGTCTGGCCCTTGTCTTCTGTTGTTGCAATACTACTAGACGTCTTCCAAAAAATCTGGAATGAAATGATCAAGTGACTTTTTGGGTATGTCAACTGAAGGATCAAGTTACTCGTGAAGTTCAGGATACAAGAATAATAAGAAAAAACAGTAACAAATAATAAAGCATTACCCAAGAATCGTTATGTATCTGCAGTTATTGTCATCAAGATCATTTTTAATAATGATTGTGAAGAAGACAAACTACAGGACTCAGTCAAAATGAACTAGGCTTCAAGTAGAGAACACTTGAAAGTACACAGAATATTGGAAGTACTTAGAGCATACAAGATTCAGCAGGGATAGTAGGCTAATCAGGGCAAGGGCATTACCATAATCAGAATGCACATTAAATTCAATTTAGATATTCCCATTGATTGATTGGACTAAAGTTGTTGGCCTCTGGTTGACATGTCAGCTCCATGTGCAATGGCTTGAAAATGTCTGATTATTTAACTTGAAGTAAATTGGTAGATGGGGATTAGTATCGGAATCCAGGATGGGTATTTCGTCCTGTTTGAGATTCTTCATCTGGATGTACCTGCATTTTCCAGTCAGTGGTGATGTTCCCACTGAGGCCGAGCATTTCAGTCCAACAAATCAGCGAGATGTACGAAATGAATTAAATAATTACTAATATTCGTGGCCCAAGTGCTCTAGGGGGTAGAAGTTTGCCACTTGAAACTATCGGTACTAGGTTCAAGCCTAAGTGAAAACACCACCTCTGACTGGAGAATGCAGGTACGTCCAGTAGACAAGTCTCAAGTAGGCCGAAATACGCATCCTGGATTCCACTGTTAGTCATCATCCGCCAGTTTATTTCATATTATGAACACAGGTTGAAAAAGAAGGATTGAAGTATATAACCATACTACTTATTAACACTGAGTAGTATGAATATGTTTGAACTAAAGAAAACTAAATGATCAAGTCTAGTTAGGAAATGAATGAACAATTATTGTAGGCTCTGAGATTATTACTGTGATCATTGACTTCCTATCACCTCCGGAATTTGAGGAGAATTGCCGAATTACTGAGAATCACATTCAAAAGTAGGACAAACATGCAATTTAATTTCATTGCACACAATAATGTTTTCAAATGAGGAATTTCAGCATCTGACTAGTTGTCTGACTAGTTGTGCAACACTGTGCTACATTGGATAGAAGTAAAGCTGAGTTCGATTTTTCAAATGCTGAAGTTAACCTAGTCGATATCTATTACTATATCAGTGGCTGAGAGCACCACTGAAAATTCTGTTCCATATTCTACTAATAATTATACTACTACTGATGCTTTTATGACATTGTGACATTTGAATTCAAGGCTAAACAGTTCCATTTCAGTGAAGGTTTATAACATCTACAAAATCAAGGTAATTAAATACATCACTTTTTTATAAATCATTTCAGGTTAGCCTAGAATCCATTGAAAGTTGTGCCATTCTCTATCACGATTCTGTCTAAACAACAAACATTTTTATAATTGACCTGTAACCAACTGGGAAAGTATTTGTTACAGTCATTTTTTTCTGGAATTTGACGAGCTTCAGGCCACTGTTCAAATTCGATTTAAAATTTTCAGCTCTTTTGTTCTGTACCAGTGGAACATATTCATTAATTGATTGTCTGTCGCTTGATGATAATTCAAAAAGAGCGGACGACCTCTGTAATATGTTTCTCTGCAATTCGAATATACGTGAACTGATGGAATCGATGATGTTTCTAGTGTGATGTTGAAAAGTTTTCGAATTAGGATATATACGATGTCTACCTAGCGCTCTCCAGAACCATTTTGGATATTCACGATTCTTAACACACCTTTCAAAGTATTCCAGTTTTGCATTTACTTAGCCAGTTTTGACAGAGTAACGTGGAAACCCGTCGAGTTTCTTCACTGTCGAAGGGTTCTTGCTCCTTTTGAGATCGTGGAAAATACCCATTAGGATATTAGAAAGAAGAGAACATGAAGTTTAGCGAGGATATTTTTTCGGCGATTTCATTTTCAAAAGCTGTACAATCACATTTGAATACAAAGATTCACAGTTAGTGCTCTGGGTGACTCACTAATATCGAAGGACCTTCAATTTCTTTTGAGCTCTAACTCTGAAGATTGCCATTCCTTACTTTGATCTGTGACATTTTTTAAAAAGAAGTTTATTTACATGTAAAACAGATATAGACCAAGTAAGATGAGACACAAACACTTATTTTGAAGAAAGAAAATAAACCCCTCCAAATTACCGTGAATTTGTCTACTACTTTCCAGTTATCACTACCGATTCGACATTGTAGCAGTGAAACACTTCTAGCATCAATTAAGTTCGGAACTTTAGGACGATGATCTCCAAAATGCATTGTATAAGGTGCTTTGCCTTTTGGTCTTGGTGAAGTTTTAGCCGATCGGCTACCATCTAGTGCTACTGTATAAAATAAGAATAAGAATAATTAATAATCGTAAATCAGGTGGAAACCTTATTTTCACCAATGAACTCAAAATATTATTTTATTATTCATTCAGTGATTTATCACTTTTCTTATCCCATTTATTATCAATACACTTACTACTGAAGTTCGCATCTTATCAGTAGTGTGGTACAAATGAAATAGAATTATCATATTTTACTCATTTTTTTAGTTAATCATTTGGTGAATAAAGTGTTATTTATTTTTTAAAATTTATTATTCCTTTACGTTCTCAGTGGAACATAGGGGTTCAGCTAAAGCTTCAAAGTTTCTGTAGCTGTGGTGTTTAGTTTTACGAAATAGGTTTGCTAGCCTCATGCCCAACCCTCTCTCTTTACCAGTCTTACCACTGGTTTAGCGAGGTAAAGAAGTGCGTCGGTTGGGGTTCGAACCTCGAAACACATACGTAGTGGACGAACATTTTACTGCACTGAAGGAGACGTATGATACTTTTATTATTTCCATAAGTTTGATATTGAACATATGCCTTCAACAGCACATCGCCACTTCATCTGTGGTCTGCAGCTATCTATAGCTGGCTCGACGGTAGCCCATAAGCCCTTTAATCTCCCCTAACGCGATCACCTTGATGGCAAGACCACAACTATGTACACCTCGTCATTTCCCATTCCAGTTCTACTCGAGATTCTGCCTGACTCGTGATGTCACTCAGCTATCTCCTCAGAGTACGTTCAGTCCAACTCAATCTCATTTGTAATATTCGTTAGGCGATAGGTTCTTGGTTAGTTTGTTCTCACAATTCTGTTTTGCTTATCCTTGATGTTGAGTATGGAGCGAAGCCAGCTATTGATAAAACTCTGAAACCTATTAGGAATGTTTCTTTTTTGACACGTGAATCATGTCTCTAAATCATATGGAGGAACCAACATTACATTGGTGTGGAAAATCAGAGCATAATTATGTGTTTCACTATCTTCAAGAAACTGTTTCAGTAAAAAACTAAAATTTATTGGTTAAGGATTTGTCAGCTTAAAAATGTATTGCTTTGCAACAGCAATACCCTAAACTGTTACTCGTTAGAGGTTTAGTCATTTTAGTAAGTTTATGTATTGCAGCATAAGTGAAGTAGGAAACTGTCTTATGATACAAGACTGACAAGGTCAGTGTAGCCTTCCACTTTTTAACTACCATATGTTAGACTTCGTTGCTACAGTAATGATGCATTAAACTATGTTCTGAGTGATCTTGTCTCGCTACTACATATGAGTTGTTATTTAATGAATGAATTCATACACCCTAGTCACATCCAGTCAATGACAAGTTAACAGCTGGACGAATATCATATAATTTGTGAATCTCCATTGCACATTATAAAGTCAAAGCTGTTAGCGTGATGAGACTGCACTGACAGAAGACAGAGATTTGAATAATTAATCTACTGCATATAATATTTGACTGATAACATTCGCCGTATGCTTCATTGCTCCGATAGTTTTGTGTAAGAAATTTTATCTTGGCTGTGGTCTTTACCATTACATATTACACAATACATATGATGAGATTTAAAGTTCACTATCAGATTACTTTGTTTCACTGTCGCAGTTTTGTTTCGCTTAGTTTACAAATGGAAAACTCAGTTGGCATATCTCGATTAAAAGCTGTGAATTGCCCAGGTAAATTGATTAGTGTTCAGTAATCAGTTTGTATACTCCCTTCGGTAATAGAGGAAGTCAGGCGTTATCCAACTGATTTGGCTGGGAACTCACACCAGTACTAAAACTTTGAGTGACTACCAACAAGTCTCTTACTTGGGCATAATAGTGATACTTGCTGGATGAATCCTCAAGACATAAAGCTATATTTTATTATCGTGATTATAAAAGCGTTTGTCCCTAACTGTTATATTTAGGCCAAAAAATAAAAAGCGGTGAAACAATATGACCACTATATCCATAGAATGAATTTAGATCTTTTTCATGTGGTAAAACAGTTATAAAATATTCTGATAAAGCTTACATGAATCCTTAGATTCAGATCGTTTCATACGTTCCACTGGTGCCGGTATGGATTCGTTTGGGCAAGACATTTCACGAGCAGCAGCAAACGTAAAGGGAATGAATACAGCGACGGGCATTTTGAAGCTGACAGGTGAGTATAACATATGCATTTCACTTGCCATACGCATATATGGACCTAACCATGGTGCTACAGCTGCTCTAGCTGTGCTTGGAAACGCAGCACAAACAACTCGTTCACGGCGTCCAGTTGATGCACCAGGTGGAATTTCCACTTTTACTCCATGAAGAGATAGAAAGAGACCTCCATTCTTCTTTACTGCTACATCTGGCTTCAGAGGACAATTTCTATATTGTATCAAGTTAAGGGAAAGTTTAGTTCACTTTATTGAATATATCATTAAGAAATATGTTGTGTTGTTCAAATTAGAGTGAACAAGTTTTAAAGTAACAGTGCATGGAAAACACGTATCCATCAGCTTGGTATCGATTTTAAGGGGTGTAACAACAGAAGACAAGGGCCGGCAACAGATCGTTTTATTACGGAAATCAACATGTATTTATATATATTTCCTGTACATTATTATAGCTTATGCAAGTAGAAAAACGCAGTCTTCTGATTGGTTGTTTCGGGTAACATCGAAAAGTGGAGCCATCTATCTGCGAATCATATTTGCCCACGTTAAGTTTGCTGTGATTGGTTGTTGAATCAGCCTTGTTCATATTTACTCACGGCCAATATTAGTGACCTAGACATTGACGTAGATTAATGTCTACCGATTGGCTAGCAGCCTGCTCTCACCACAGGGGGACTCCATGAAATGTAAGCGTAAGGGTGAATAACAATCTTCTGATTTAATTATTTTTACTTCACTTTACTTGTTCATCCTAACTTTTATACTTTCGCGTTAATTAATTAGTCATTTATAAGAGTATGAACAATGAAGTCAAACCAACAAAGTGATATTTTGTTATTGTGTTCTTAAGGTTTTTTCTCCTCCAGAGAATATTTGTTGATATTCATGGTTTACTACTTATGTCATTTTTTACTGTTATACTACTGAAAGCTGTCAGCTTAAATTGTTGTTTCTGTCTGATCTAGGAATGCCTTGAATAGCTATCAGTGTTTATGAGCATTGTATACACTTTTTTCTGCTGTGCTGAAATTTCTTGTAGACTTTTACATAATGATTTCTTCATGAGCTGACATCAGTTAAAGAACCACTGGAAAACCTGAGAGTACTGGACAGCCGTTTCATCCTAGTTTGGGAGTCTTCAGCAGTACGCACCCATCGGGGTTCAAACCCGGTGGTTCTCTAACTGATGTAAGCTCATGATGAAATCTTCCATGCAATCAAACAAAATCCCTACAAAACCAATACTTGAAGATAGTGATTTCTAACTAGCTGTTACAGGCAGAATTCAGAATCACCAATTTGCATAGTTTTCTGAACTTTAAAACTTTTAAACGCATAAATACCTTTAGACGAATTATCTTTGTGAACGCACCGAACAGTCATGTGACAGCCTGAAATGACTTTAGACATACGTATACGTTTTTCTTCTTTTTTTCTTTTTCCTTCACGTTCCCAGTGGAACATAGGGTCTCAAGTTAGTGCCTTGAAGTTTCTGTAGCAGTGTTTATTTTACAAGATGGGGTTGCTAGCCTCACGCCCAACCTTCCACCTTTACCAGCATTATTTCTGGCTTAGTGAGGCAAAGGAGTGCGTCGGCCGGGGATCTAACTGCTGACCATGTGCATGATCGACGAGCGTCCTAACCGCTGTGCCACCGACGCACACTAGATTATCGAGTAGAAACAAATTGCCTTTTTTTACTGAAGCTAGACTAATGCATATAGAAAGGTCTGTGGACCCTGAAGGCTAAAATGATGTACATGCGGATATTTAAGACAAAACTAAAAATTAAAACAATTAGTCCCTATAGGTAAAAATGTCCGTGGACAAATGACCTTCAAATAAACTGACTTCAATTTATGTAAAAATTGTTGACTATATATTTTGATGATTAATAAAAATCCGAATAAATCTGCAGAAGAAGCTGTGGCCTACACAGCGGAACGTTCAGAAAAATCTTGTTTTGATTTCCTTAACACGCTGGAATTAATTTAAATAATTTATAATGAATCGATGTGACTCGGTGCTCAGATTATTCCAGAAAGTTCATAACGTCTATGGTCTTGAAACCTATAATTAGTCCCTTTGATAATCAATATTAATGACTGTTCCACAATTATTTCATATTACTCTAATTCAAGTTTATTGAAGTTGATGGAAGCACTTTGGATTAATCACATACAGCCTAAACTGTGTGTACAAAAAACAATAGACTTCAATCTTCGCCTACCATGGAAAACATGACCTATCTAAATATGATTGGTCATTAGTACGTACTTTTTTTATTTAACTGAGTAGTTGTCATGATCTTTATTTTATTATTGTTAACCATGTTGGTTGTAAAGAAACTACGAAATGATGCTATCATGTCGCGAAATTTGTCTTCTTAATGCCTTATTCAAAACTAGAAGTATCAATCCAAAAGTCTAAATTTGTTCTTTAGTGAGTGAAACTAACTGAATGCACTTTGTAAATGGATCATAACAGAATACTCGAATAATATCAGGCAAATCAGAGTTTACAACTAACAAAGAAAAATATTTCAGTAGATATCTAAACACATAAGAATGAATCGAATAAGTCGTCATCAGTTAAACATTTAACATGGTGTGTTATTTCTTCCCCCTTAGATTCCGAGTGGAGTATAGGGCTTCATGTGCACATTTCCATTTCATTCTGTCTTCTGCAGTCCTCTTCAATCGGCTGCATGATTGTTCATAAGCTGTCATCTCCTCCTCCTCATACAGCCTCCTCTATGTCACTCTCTGTCATCCAATTCTCTGTTTCACATTCGAGTTCCCCTCGAGCGATGACCTGGCACACTATGTCGCTCGACGTTTTCTTCATAGTGTATCCATTTCCTTAGAGATTTCTGTTGGCTAATTGGTTGTTGCAATCAGGAAGATTGCAATTGATTGGATAATGCGACAGACAACGGCAACCAACGAGGGAACAGGCATAAAATGGACTGACACGAAAGACTTGGAGGATCTGGATTTCGCCGATGATATATGTCTGATTTCCCATAAACTGGAAGATATGCAAGTGAAAAGTAACAAGTTGGCAGAGGAAGCATCAAAGATAGGACTTCACGTGAACATAGATAAAACAGAGATGATGAAGATTCCTAGCCAACATCAACAGCAACAACAACAACAACAGACAACAATAAGCATAAGTGGGAAGAACCTGAAAGAAACAACCTCCTTCACCTACCTGGGAAGCATCGTCTCAACTACAGGCGGAACTGACGAGGACATCAAAGCCAGAATCGGAAAAGCAAGACAAGCTTTCATTACTCTCAAATCTGTGTGGAGGTCAACAGCACTCAGCATCAAAAATAAGATCCGGATTTTCAACTCCAATGTGAAGTCAGTGCTACTATACGGATCAGAGACTTGGCGAGTCATAAAGAGCATCTCAAACAAACTTCAAACCTTCATTAACAGCTGTCTCCGCTCAATACTCAAGATCAGATGGCCGGCCAGAAAAGATCAGCAACAGGGATCTCTGGCAATGAGCGAACCAACCAGGAACCGATTGTGAAACAAATAGGCAGAAAGAAATGGAGATGGATTGGCCATACTCTGAGGAAACCATCAAGTGACATCACTAGACAAGCCATCGCTCAAGTGGAACCCGAAAGGGAGGCGGCGAGTTGGTCGTCCAAGGGTGACTTGGAGGAGGTCATGCAAGGAGGAGATGAAAGCATGTGGACAGACCTGGAGCAGGGTGAAAAAATTGTCAGGAAACCGAAGGCAATGGAGGTGCGCAGCTGAAGCCCTATGTTCCTCTAGGAACTAAAGGATACAATATCTATATATATATATATAATTGGTTCTTGGCTGGTTCATTCCCAGAGGACCATATAGATAAACCTTTCTGACTGTAGGTCTGATTTTAAATACGGAACAAAGACAGCCGTCGATAAAGGTATGAAACCTGCTCGAAATGCTGTTGGTGGCACACCAAGTCTCTGGGCCATATAGAAGCACTCACTGACTTGATATTAGTGTTCAAAAACCTAATCTTGTTCTTTACGCTAAGAACAGCAGATTTACACACCGATTTCAGATTAGTGGAGGTTTCGCCTTTCCGATTGTAGCTTTGACATCTTCATCTATACCACGTCTAGTTTAAATGATGCTGCCTAGATAACTGAAAGAAGTGACCTCGCTCAAATTTATCCCGTTGATAGTGGTTATTGCTAGTTGTTTTCGTTGGCCACAGGGTATTTTTCTCGCCTCTTTCCTCACTATTTTCATTTGAATTACTGTCTTCACTGCTTCTTCTGCCAAGTTGTTGGCTTTGCTTCTATTAGAGGTAAATGACCTTCAAAGTTCGCGTCTTTTAGAGTCTTCTTGTAGGCGAAAGGTATGATTGTCTTCTGCCTCTATAAAGCCTTTTGCTTGATTGAGTCCACCACAATTAGGATCACTGTCACTGATAATATGCATCATTGTCTTACTCCTGTTTTCACTTCAAGGGCATTGCTGAGTTTTCCGCTGTGAATCAATTGATATTTTGCATTATCATATGGTATAAATGGTCAAAGTTGATTTTTTAACAACATCAAATCATAAATATTACATAGTCATGGTGGAGTAATTGTATATAATAAACGTTTCACAGTATGCTGTACTTTGGCATGCCTTCAGCTATGCTTTAAAACACATTTAATGGAAATGGATTAAACAATCATCAGAGCCTTTCGATTAATGGGCCACAATTATTACTAATTTCCGAAGGGAAACTTATTTAGATAAAGCAATAAGAAGAGGTAATTTGTCTGAATCGTGTAGTGTATTTGCGCAACACATTTCAAACAATCTGATCACACACGGATTTGTCATAGGAATATATATGAAATTAATAGAGTTATGAGGTGAGTAAATAGACTTAGGTCAAGTTAAAAGGGACATATTCAAGGTTAAAATAACAATGAAGACTACTAAACCAAATAGCAGAGGTAGTAGTACATCCACCCTGCCTGGTATCAAAACAAAATTTACCAAAAAAGGTTTATTGTGATGACGAATTGTTTTTGAACGTATAAAGGTGGCTTAAACTTTCTAATTACCAGCTAGGGCTTCCACAAACTTTAGGATACGCCCCAAACACGTTTTATAGATAAGTTTAAAAGATATGTTAACGTCGATTTTCTGTCCTGTCACTATAATATGTTTCGCAATAGAAGAGCTAGGTCTCCTGTTCTCACCGTTAATAGGTTCTGATGATTCCATTTGTTTCTGGAGCCATTTAGGAATATGCTCTGAAGCCAGCGCCTACTTGCACAGATCGATGAGTCCTCCCTATGTATGTGTGTCCACACGTACATTCAAATTGGTAAATACAGTGGGATGTGACGTCATTTTTCGCATGTTCGAAGGGCTTAGATAGATATAATGGCTTTACATTCTCTACTACTATGGTATTAGCCGCATAAAAAGTCTTTTTAATGGCAGCGTTCAGTCTTTGTCTAGTTATCAAGCTGCTTTGATGCAACATATAGGGTAACTTGATGTACACGCCTTTCTTAGGGGCGAGTTGGAGTCTGGGTCTTGGTGTTCTGACTACTTTATAACTCCTGATGAACATGCCTGGATAACTGTTATCAACCAGAGTTTGTGTCAACTTTCTTTCTTCCTCATCAAGTATGTCTTCAGCGAATATTCGTTGGATTCTACTGAACAGGCGCCTCACTAAAGCTCTTTTTTACCGATCAGGGAAGAAACTGTGATCATTAAGATGCTGTCCTATCCGGTTAGGTTTTCTATAACTAGATCATTTTATTGATGCATTAGGCCGTCAACTAAGCAATATATTTAGGAAAGATAAACAACTATCTTTCCCTTCCACAGACATAAGCGATATGCTATTCTGAACTTCATTCATTCAATGGAGTTATAGGTTCGCACTACCAAACGAACAACGAACGAAATAACTGTCTTGTACTCCCTGGTGGCCTTCAATGGTTCTCTGACTGAAATCCATCAAGTTCCTGCAGACCAACTCTTGCGGACAATGAAACTGAATCCCAAATAGTAATATAACAGAATTCTTAAAAACAAAACACACGTGGACTGCAATTATCACAGAATACATGTAGACAAAATTGTGCTACTAAAATCCATATGAAAAGTAAAAGTCAAAAATGTACTCACTCATTCTTTGCATCTAAGTTAATCAAATCTGCTATTAATCCACGATTTCTTGGATCTTTTCTAGATCGACTGCCGCTCATTTTCTTTGTTTAAAGAAGAATTAAATGAAATAAGATCCTTTCACTTCAAACTGGATTTTATTCACAGTGAGGTATACTGGGTGTGTTTCTTCTCGTCTTTTATATCTCTTTTCTTTTTACCGATTCCAGTAGATAAAATAATGAATAAATGAATGCATGGAAATGAAAACGCTAAATGAATGAAAGAAAGTCAAGTTCTTGATGTTCATTCAACTCAGTAGATCATAATGAGCAGGTGAAGTATGAGCATTTTTGCTTTTCTTTCCAGGATGCTGTCTTTTTTTTAAAGTTATCATTATTTACAATTTATGTAATCAATATACATAAATCAATTAGTGACTCTGTCACGTTACCCATATATATATATATATATATATATATATATATATATATATATATGATGTCTTATTTAATGTTTCCAGTTGGAGTCACACTTAACCAATAAAGTTTAATATCAAAAAAAAGTTGAGCAATTAGCAAAGGGAGAAAGTTTTCATTTGTTTATTAACAAAGAAACAAGAGGTAGCAATCTGATTAACAGTAGTAACTTTTAAAGTACTAATATGCATCTGATCAAGGTCATAAGTAGTTTATTACTTAGTTTATCACTAGAAGATCAGCGGATCAAAATAATAACAATAATAATCTATGCCTCAGATATAAAACCTACCCATCAGGAGATAGGATACTTTTTTATAACTTCAGGCAGATACTTCATTTACTTAACTCCCCCCTCCCTCCTTATTTGAATAAAGCAAGAATAACAGTTTGTGCAGGATAAGACGGCACCATCATTTATTTCATCGGCTCCTCATTAGCCGCTTACAATCTAGAGAAATTAACAAGTATATGTACAGAACAATTTTAATACATTCTCAAATGTTGCATAATGTCACTTGACAGGAGAGTCTAAGCTTAACAAACAAGTGCTCATAAATTACACTTACATAGTTTATATCCACGAGCGAATACTATGATGAGTAACTAATAAATTGTGTAACAGTGTGGTGAGTTCAACTCGAATCATACAAATGAGAAACAAGTAAAGTTACGCTATATCAGGGGTTAAAACTGAGGATTACGAGATCAAATAAACTTGGGAGTAAACACGTCCAGTTACTAGGCCGAGGAATGACCAATGACTACGTCTTTCCAGATACATAAATCTTGTTTCAGGCGTTCGATAGCGACTTGAGAAAAATTGAACTATGTTGTCTCTTTATAATTTTTTCAAGCTTGATCACCACAGAATACCGGATGGCCGTCTCGTCCAAGTTAGGGACTCGCCGGCAGCACGAACTTCCTGTTACAAGGTAAGTTCGTAGACCACTCAGCCACTGGAACCCGATTCAGTTGTCCATGAATTCTAATTTCTACCAACTCGTAATTTTAGCACAACCACCAGCCAGTGTCATCGGCGAGTATTTGTTCTCATACCCAGTAGAGTGAGCCTCAATGGTCACGACTTTTTGATATTTTGACAATTTTATTCACCTCTCTTCTTTACTGCATAATGCTTTTGCCATTATATCCAGGCCTTTATTTCTGTTTAGACTTGAACCTAATGGGTATAAACTATATAAGTGTAATTTCTGAGCAATGTTTATTAAGCTCAGACTCTACTGTCAAGTGACATTATGTAACATTTGAGAATGTATTAAAATTGTTCTGTACATATACTTATTAGTTTCTGCTAGCTGCAGGCGGCTGATGGGGGGGGGCTGATGAAATAAATGACGATTCTATGTTATCCAGCACAAACTGATACTTTTGGTTTATTCAAAATTTAAGTAGGTACCTGACTATCTAAAAGGCCATCTTAACAGAGTTTATACTTACGAATTCCTGACAGTTTTATTTCAGTGGAAAGACCTGAGTGAAATGTTTATTTAATATAGTGTAAGCTCTATATGACGTAGAGGTTTCTTAATACAGAAGTTAGTTAACTTTGAGATAGTTATAGGAGTAGAACATTAATAACAATAGCGGATTTCCAGCTAAGAATTTCGATGTCATTTTACAACACTGTGTTCATTGAGTCAGTTTTACGTCAACTGGTTTTCAGTTGCGAGTTCCCTACATTTTACTAAAATGAAACTACACGTGAGAAATTGAGAAGTAATATCTACTTGATTTCCTGGACATGTTTTGCTATTTTATTTTTTTTATTGTAGCTTGACTCCATACAGTATTTTTGATACAGGTATGGAATTTTCAGCATGTGGTATGGGTAGCCCGAATTTACCAGGCCAACCACTGGTATCAGTTGTTCGTCGACCTGGGATCAAACCCCTAACCACGTGCATGGTCGGCGAGCTTGCTAACTGCTATGCCATAAATAACAATGAGTTCAGTAACCGATGATGTAAAAGAAAGCGAATACCAAAACTATATCTCTCTTATTCCTTCAGAATGACATATTAGTTGCAATTATCAAATCTACTATGCTTTACTTAATTTCTTGCAAACGAAAAAAACTTTTGATATCACCTTTTTAAATACACAGAAAACATTACTAAATCTTTTTTTCTTCATACAAATGGTTACCTAATACTACTGTATTCACCCCATTCGTTTCATCTTTCCCGCTGAAGATTAAGCACTTTCATTTTATCGTCCTTTTATTTATACCAAACTGAATGACTTTCTTATTTCTGTAGCTACTCTTCTGCTTATTATTTCTCTTTATTTTATCATGAATTCAAAATTGTCTTCTTGATTACATTTTGTTCTGTATAAATTTCAAAAATAACTAGACAGTTTTGGTCATTTATGCTGCCTTTGACCGAGTAAGTTCTGAACGCGATACATTGTTGGCATGAATTTCATATATTTGCTGAGTAAAACTTTAGCTGTCTGCATGATTTACTTCTAATAGTTACGTCATATGCTATTATTTACTTGCTATGTTTTAATAAAAGTAACAACTTTATTTTCATTAATGACTTCGCAGTAATTCAGCTTTTGTGTTTCTAACAATTTGATGATGATGATAATAATAATGACACCAGTTTACTAGAATAAGTTTGCAGGAATTTGGTTGTGGACTGAAGCCAGTCGAAGAACCTTTGGAAAGCCTGGGAGTACTGAGTATTCATTTCGTCCTATTTTAGGACTCTTCAGCACTACGCATCTACAGGGATTCAAACCAAAAACCTTTCACTTATAAGGTGATCTCGCAGGCCATTCAGCTACTGGGACCCAGTCAAATGGCTAATGAATTCCGACTTATACAAATTCGTGGTTTTCTAGCGAGACCATCAGTCAAAGAGTAATTTTCCTTACACCTGTTCAGTACTCACTATTTTTAAACGGTTCTCTAACTGACAGCAATCTGTGATTAAACTTGAGACAGTAATTTAAAAACAACAGGAAACTAGAATTAAGAGGTGTTACTTTCTAGTTTCGAACTCAGTGTCAGTACACACCTACATCTGTACGAACCTTCGATTAACTTTGTGCTGCTATGAA
This sequence comes from Trichobilharzia regenti, assembly GCA_944472135.2. Taxonomy (NCBI): domain Eukaryota; kingdom Metazoa; phylum Platyhelminthes; class Trematoda; order Strigeidida; family Schistosomatidae; genus Trichobilharzia; species Trichobilharzia regenti. The sequence continues at coordinate 135,655,265 of OX235262.1, forward strand.
TAAATCTTGCTTTTTTTCCAATTACTATTACCATTCCCAGACAGTTTATTCGCCTGATAACCGTGTAAACGTTGTTAAAGAATCGAAAACGTGAAATACTATATCTAGTCCCCTACAGTTACGCTTTCAAATCCATACTGATGTAGAAATAGTATTCACCTCGAGAATGGAGAACTTACTACTTGTTCAAATACTAATGGACAGTTATCTGTGGGCTGTCCTGCTCAGCAGATCCCTGTGCAGAAGGTAAAATCGTGATGCTCGTCAACACGCGCATCAAGTGAATATGGGCATAGCAAGGAGAGAGGGTTTTTAAACCAACGTCTTGGAACAGTGGTGGGTAAAATAAGTGAGAGAAACAAATTAGGTGTTTTTTCATTCTGTTCGTTCCGACTGAAACATTTAGCTTCCAACGGTGGAGCTGTTTTTACCAGGCGGGGTTGTTAGTCTCACACCCAGTCTTCTCTTTTTTTCGGACTTATGATCGGCTAGTAAACTAGGCCAGGTCTAGGAGTGCGTCAGCCGAGAGTCAAACCCAGATCTTCCTCCGTCAACTATTGAAGCTACTTAGAGAAACTGGATGTGAAAAGCATTGTGTTAAGTATAATGATCTTCAGAAAAAGATTGAATTTTATTATCTTATCCTTAGAGGCAGTTTGAAGTTTTGATTGCAGCAGTTCAAATGATGTACGACTGCTTTATAATTGCTCATCGTCGAATACCAGTCTGTATGGTTCTCCATCTGTAAAAGGGCGCACACTAGCTGTCTGTAATCTTAATTTAGGCAAACCAGAATAAAACTGATGGTCTGATTCCATGGGCTGTTTAAAGATAGTGGTGATAAAGTAGTTACCAGATCAAATGAGGTATTATTAAGCATGCAGGGACTTACGATAATTTGATTACACTAGTGCATCTCGTTGACCATCCCATTGTACAAGGAAGGGAATACATCTTTCTGTGTTAATTAATGGGAGTTCAGCTTGATTAACGCAGCATCTATAATTTTAGTTTCCATAGTCCTTCGAAAACTAGGTGAATCTTAAGAAAAACAAACTCCAGGAAAGCGGACAAGCTTCAGGTTCAGATGGAGGTTTGTTGGTCATATCTTTAACTTTTCACTAGTCTTGGATGAAATTAATAATTATTGGCGTCCAAAATTTGCATATTTTTTGGTCTTGAGGCTGCATTTGACTCTATCAAGTGAGAGGTACTATGATAATTCCTAGTTGTGAAGGGCCTATTTAGAGTTGTCTTTCGAAGTGTAAACAACCAGTGGTGTTTCTAAGGCATTCTTACTGACGTTATCTCTACTGGATCCTACTGTAGATAGTTGACCTTAGTGCTTTAAAGATTGAGTTATTATGACGGAAAAGCCTCAATATACTTTACACAGACGGCAAAGTCTTTTTAAATGAAGACGCTAAAAAGTGCAGTCTTTTCACTAGACTCCATTTAGAAGCGTTAAGTCTTGTACGTCTTTGTCCCTTGTACTCCAATTACAATTCTTTAACTTTATGTAAGCTTCGCCAAAGTTAACTAACTCACTATCCAGTAGATTGCATACAAAGTGCGTTTTATCATAGATTTACTCAAACTTTCATGGTAAATTACTATGAAATATTAACTAATATCGAAATAGTATCGAGTAAATAATACTGTTTTCTTGTGCATAGACGTAACAGATAAACTGCTATGAAACCATCCTGTTTAGAAGGCTGAATACAGATATTCTATTCTGGAATAATCGGAAAATGTATTCAAAGCAGTTGAGGACAAAGGCTGCCTAAAGTGCACTAACAGTCAATGAAAGACCATTTTGGTATCTTTTAAGAAATATTTTACATATTACTCAGTATGTCACAGTTGTAGACTGCTAATATTTTTTACATTTCACTACTTTGTTAGATAACGAAAGGAAAGTGTGTGAAAACAACACTAAAGCCTTAACGACTGGAACCCAAGTATTTCGATCCGAACTCTAAAACCACTCGATGAGTTTTTCTATACAACTACCTGAGAATCAATAAGAACATCCTCAAGAAGGCGGGATTAAAACTCTGTCTGTAAGAATCAAATAGAACAAAACACGTTTCCCGCAAACAATCCAAGAGCAAGCAGTCACTCTACGGTGTAATCCTAAATTCATTCAGGCGAAATTACAATTTAAAAACGAGATATTATGATTAACGCCCTCACACAACAGAGAAACGAAGCATTAAAAATCTGGGATCAGCCATAAATAAAGACTAATAATTATATGGGAATCGAAGGAATATATGCAAATGTTAGGTCGGGTGAAAATAATAATAATTACGAAATCAGTTAGAATATTTAAATAAGAATTAACATTGTAAGTAGGTTGTTCATGGAGATGTTTTCAGATCAGTTATTCCGCTACAGGTAGTAATAATGTATGCAAAAGATGATGAGCTTGCTGTTAATTTTATGACTGTAGAACGCAATGAGTCATGAAACTGCCTTTTGTGCAGTACACTAAATCAGTTGAGTTACAGGCTTTGAAAGTCAAACAAATAAGGATTAAGCGATTATGAAGAGGAGGAAGAGTCGATCAACAGAAGTAACCTCCTTTTGTTTAAATGGGAAGCAATTAGATTCGATTATCATGTAGATCATATTGTTCGACTCAAAGAAAAAACACTTCGACAGTACAAAAGAACAAAGAAGAAGATGATGCGAATAATGAATTTGACATTAAAATGTTATCCAGCTCAGAATTAATTAATTATAAATACTGGTAAAACAATCCGTAGCTCAATTTTGTCACATTTAATCGATAGTAGTCATGTAGTGGAGAAAATGAGAGCCTTCAAACTAATTCATAGTATCCCACCGAATCTTTCCAGTAGACTTCGTATTTGTCTACTGTGCACACAGATGAGGGAATGATGGGCATTCGAACTATTAAACCTAAACTATGCATTCAAAAAAAGTTCGTACAGCCATTATCCCTCCCTTGGCCTTTTAAGATATAACCAATTAATGACTTCTACACCACCCCTTGTTTATATGTTCAACCCCTTTCTTATCACCCCTTTATCTTATCACATCTTCAGTATAAACATGTTTCATTTTCCTTCCCTTACAATCTAACATTACTTTATCGACTACTTCCACCTGAACATTTGTTTGTTTAATCATGCTGTTTTTCATTATTCGTGTTATCACAGATTGCCTCACTCCTTCATCCTTATTATTGATAAGACCATCATTATTATTACTATTATTATCATTACTGCTATTATTGTGGTGACAGCAGCTTGCTAGACAATTGCTTGACATTAATCTACGTCAATGTCTAGGTCACTAATATGGGCCGTGAGAAAATATGAACAAGGCTGTTTCAACAACCAATCACATCAAACTTAAACGTGGGTAAATATGATTCCCAGATAGATGGCTCTACTTTCCGAGGAACTCGAAAACAACCAATCAGAAGACTGCGTTTGTCTACTTGACTAGGCTATAATAATGTATGTGAAATTTATATAAATACATGTTGATTTTCGTAATAAAACGATCTGTTGCCTGGCCCTTGTCTTCAATTGTTACATTATGACTAATTGCACAATTTATATTCACCATTATATTATCCTATAGACAGAACGCCATGATTGGTTTATATTTGAATTTTTATTTGTAAAATTATATATATTGGAGTTAAGCCTGGTGAAATCTAATTGAAAACAATATAGTTCGCTTAAATGTGTTGTTCTAAATACTGGTAAGTAAATACACAAAGTTCAATTCCTGGTTCTGGAATACCAAAGATAATGCTTACATTTGTTTCAGAAGTTTTATCAACAAAAAATGGGTTTCTGGACCAATAAGTTACAGGAAACTTCTCATGAAACCAAAGATTTCTACTTTTCTTAATCTCTTACGTCTAAGCAAATAGAGATCACAATTAGAATAATAGCTAAGGTCTACCACAAACAAAAGTAACAAGAGATTTGAAGAAAAATACTGTTTTCAAGTTTGACCACGGATTGATATCATTTAGAGACGCCTTGAAAACCAGGAAGTACTGGATAGCTGTTTTGTCCCTACAAAACCAAATCCTTAAAATTAATCAGATACTTGCTAGTAATTGGATTTAGGACGGAGTTTCCGGAAGTTCTAGAGAGAAGTTGTGACTATGGGGTCCATCCTATCGGGAGTGAAAACAAATTCTCGACGATGACATTGGCTGGTGGTCGCGCTAAAATCACTAACTGGTAGAAGTTGGAGTTCAGTAGCCATTTATTTCGGTCTTTGTTGCTGAACGGTCAACGAGCTTGCCTTCTTACCGGAAATTCTTAGGTTTGAATCCCAGTGGGTGCGTACTTCCGATGAGTCCCAAATTAGGACGGAGCGGCTATCCATTGCTGTCCCGTTTTAAATGGTTCTGATATCAATGCGTGATCATACTTGAAAAACAGCTCAAGTACCTACAAACCGACTCTTGTAAAATACTATGTTGATTGATGCTGTTTTACCTAAAACCTAACAATCACTCATTTCACATACCATATGAATAGTTAGATAAAAATGTCATTAAGAACCAGGATTTCTTTTAAAATAATGACAGAACATTGAGTTTAAGTACGGTGATTGAAAAGGAATGGCCGAAACTAAAGGCTTCTTCCATCATGGCGATTATCGGCCAAGAATAATAATTTCTGAATGAGCTTGTTAGTAATATTGAGACGTTATAACTAAAGTATTTCAGTCTGGTGGCACAGTGGTTAGGACTCTAGCCGACCAAGCACATGGTCCGAGGTTCGATCCCTTGCCGACGCACACCCGATATCTATGGTCGGCCTGCAAAATTTAGGCTACCGATATCCATGCTGAAAATTTCATACTTGTACCGAAAATACGGTGTGGCATCAAGCTGTAATCAAAGTAAAAATAAAAATAAAGTAAGATGCGGGCAGCGCCAAATTTATTTAATTTCTGTCTGTCGGTTTGAAGTGTATGAGACACGTAAGTTTCCTGATCAGAGCAGTTGAGATCAGCGGGTAGAGGGACTTTTCACAGGATAGATGGAAACTGTTGACAATGTCACTAAGGTATTTACCTAATTAGTGTTTGAAACTAACTGTTCACATTCTCAGTAATCTTCTTTATTGTCTGCCTTTGAATTTCTTTATTGGTTGGCCAGTTAATTTGTGGATTGTTTTAACTATTTTATGCTGATACACTTCGCCTGATAGCTTACCATTGATCTGTCTGTTAAGGCATTACTTACGACGATGGTATAGGACACTAGTATTTCAGTCACTTGAAATACTACAAAACATGCTTAGAATAAAATCAGGACATACATTCTAATGACAAATCAACATCGCATATACATTCTCACTCTTTCAAAGTTCACCTCGACATATTTAATTTATATATATTTCTAAAATTGATGAATTCAATAAATTAAGTGACTAAAACAACACACTTTTAACCTTTTTTATAATATCATGATGACAATATGTTTTGATGAATATACACATATATATATGTAAATCACATAGAGAATAAGGTGTACACTGAAATAGTTGAAATATCGGTCAGACATTGTGTATGTTAGTTACCAAATCAACATAATCCATTGATCTAGTTAAAATATTCAGCATAGCGTCTACATTATACAGTCTGATATAATTATTACACACAGTGTGTCCCAATCATTTTTACCGATCGTTTATTACTTCGCTAGATGAAGGCATAAATAAAGCATTAAAATATATTTCGATTTGATTTAATTCACCTTTATTTTATGCTTATGTCATTTCATATATTGCATTAAACGTGATCACATTAACTATTGGAAAGAAAGAAACAAAAAAAATGATCTTTTTGAAGTGGAAAGAGTTTGGAAATTACACATTTCTTTCTTATATTTTTATTACTGCTATCATCCTGTATTTGTCACCGGTTCATACTCAAGATACAACTGGTAATAATCTATGGCAGGTTATTACTTCTTATCCAAATGCATCCAAAGTGAGTTTAATTGCCTACTGTGAATTCATATTAACATGTGTTATTTCATTGTTTGTCACATATTTGAACAGTATAACATCAGAATAATCTGAAGACACTATCGAAGAGTCCATATTGGTAGCCGATGTCTGAACACTGGCTGAAAATGTGAGTCCAGTAGGTTTAACCGACGGGAAATTTAAAAACATTTTAAAGACAAAACGTGGCTGCTGTGGCTTAGCAGCCTCTTAGATAACGCTTTGGTTTTCGGCCGGAAAAATAAGATCCGGATTTTCAACTCCAATGTGAAGTGAGTGCTACTTTATGGATCAAAGACTTGGTGCGTCATGAAGAACACCTCAAACAAACTACAGACCTTCATCAACAGCTGTCTTCGCTCAATAACACTTAAGATGAGATGGCCAGAAAAGATCAGCAATAGTGAGGGATCTCTGGGGGCAAACCAACCAGGAACCGACTGAGCAACAAATATGCAGGAATAAATGGAGGTGGATTGGCTAGTCATACTCTGAGGAAACAAACTATTAAGTGACATCACAATCCAGGGTCTCTCTTGAGTGGAAAGCGGTGAGTTGGTAGTTATTGCGAGAATGACATGGAGTAGGTCATGTGAATAGGAAATGAAAGCATGTGGGTAGTGGTGGAGCCAGGTGAGAACCTTAACAGAGAACCAAACGCAATGGAGACATGCGGCTGAAACCCTATGTTCCTCTAGGAACTGAAGGAAACAATAATAATAATTTCTACTGGACAGATTCAACTCACTGGGACACGTGCATTTGTCTTTGGTATGTTATGCAAGATGAAGCGTTCTCATATAATTGTGTTGCTAGTCACTGTGAGCCGAATAACATCGAAATGAAGTGTATTCTTTTCACATCACACATTTCGAACAACCCTCTATCGCCTTATTTGATTTTATGGAAAAAGCTTCATTAATGAATGTAGAATATCGCTAAGTCAATAAGGTTAGTTATGGGCAGTGAAATTTGTGCAATTGAAAATAGAAATTCGGTGAACACAATACAGTTTTATTCCTCATCTTGAAGAATGTACCTTTTCTGTTATTTAGTAATGGTGGAATTCCGAATGTTTCTCACTTCAGTCGACTCATTTCTTTTGTCTCAACATTTAAAATGTCTTATCAGATAAAAGTACACAATATATTTCATCACTTCTAACCTGTATGGTTCTGCATACGGATACTTTATTAGTAGAATTATACTTTCAGTAAGAAGCTGGGTGATAAATAAGTTTTCTTTTTGGACAGCTGTGATGATTGTGACCTACCAGTTGCATAGGTGGCACAGCGGTAGAATGCTCACCAACCACGCATGTAGTTCAAGGTTCGATCCCCGAGTGACGCATTACTTTACCTCGCTAAGCCAGCTAGCAACCCCATGCCATAAAATTAACCAGAACTGCTATCGAAACTTCAAGGCTCTAGCTTGAAGCCCTATGTTCCACGTGAAATGTGAAGGAATACAAAAATGTTTGAGAAGCAGTAGTGATTGACTGGCTGGATTATATGTTCCAAAGGCTAACTCATCAGACAATATCGTCAAGTTTTGTATAATAGTTCAGGTTTACTGTCATTATTGAATTGAATTTTTGATTTTCCCGTCGATTGATTGGACTGAAGTGCTCGGTCTCAGGTTGACACGTCGGCTTCTTGTGCAGACGCCTCGACGATGTCTGGGCATTTAATTAGTATACAATTGGTGGATGGTGGCTAGCAGTGGAATCCAGGATAAGGCGCATTTCGTCCTATTTGGGACTCGTCAGCTGGATGTACCTGCATTTCTCAGTGAGTGATGATGTTCCCACTGAGGCTCGAACCCAGTGCCCATAGTTTCAAACGCCGAAGCGTTATCCACTAGACCACTAAGGCCACGACAGCCACCTCTTGTGCCCAGACATCGTCGAGGCATCTGCATATGTCAACCTGAGACCGAGCACTTCGGTCCAATCAATCGACGGGAAAATCAAAAATTCAATTCAATAATTCATATGACCCGTTCCACAAGAGGTGGCTCTCGTGGCCTTAGTGGTCTAGTGGATAACGCTTTGGCGTTTGAAACTATGGGCACTGGGTTCGAGCCTCAGTGGGAACATCATCACTCACTGAGAAATGCAGGTACATCCAGCTGACGAGTCCCAAATAGGACGAAATGCGCCTTATCCTGGATTCCACTGCTAGCCACCATCCACCAATTGTATACTAATTGCTATCATTTGTTGCATCAGTTAGGCAGTTCAGTATGCTAACTAACTGATTTTAAATGCGAGCCATCATATGGTAGCATATTCGGTGCAGAATATAAATCATTAGGTACCAATATAACTTGAGCTCTGAATAGCAGTTTTAATAACTTAAGATCATTCTGTTTGTTAATATTATTAGTTCTTCCCTTGAAGATCATAATATACTTTATTGTTCAACAGAGTTAAGTACCTCATCTAAAAAAATCACTTTGTTATAATTATTTTGAACCAATCAATCAGTAAAATAATTTTAGTTAGTATTAAGTTACTTCAGCTTAATCGTGGTAAGTCAACAAGAAACAAAATGTTTCTCAACGTTTCGCTGTGCAAGACACAGGTCGGTGCAAACAGAAATCAAACTTTTGTAACATAAATATAATGATCTAGAGTGACGATAGTCCCAGACGTCGCAGCAACACACTGAATATTTTACTTTTAAGTGATTAGAAACTTTAATTCCATGTCATAGGTTTTGAAGACCAGCTGGTTGAAAAGAATATTTTTGTTGTATAAAAGCTGTGCAACCTAATAAGCATATACTTGATGTGAGTTCATTATTATTTTACTTCAGAAGCTCATATTCCAAATCTGTTTCTTAATTCTTATTATTCTGTTTATCAGTTTGCAGATTTTATCCGTGAAATGGGATTACAAAATATACTTGAAAGACCTGGTTGCCTTGGTGATGGTGAATGTTTATCTATAATATTGCCAACAAATGATGCTATAGACTTAACTTCTACTGATTTATCATGGTACAGTTCAGGGGATTTTCAAAAGCGTTTATTCATACACGGACATATTATACAGAGTATGTTAACACAAGTATTTTAGAGATTTAATTTGCATTTTATTTCTGTCATTAAAAATGTTATTTACCACCTAAAAGTGTAGTGTTATTGTAAAGGTATAGGCTTCTGTTAAGTATCTAGTCTCATTTTATATAGGCAGTTTCTCTGTGCCTCCCTAAATATAAAATTAGATGTAGTATATGTCGCATATTTGCACAAACCGAAATTCAGTTACCTTATGTTTCTTATTTGCTGTGGACAAAGTTTACTTTGATTATACACTAATTGGTAAGTAACCAGTGTCATGCGTCTAATCCTTGATGTTTGTACACATTACATACTATCGGTCAAGTTTACAATATGGCCACCATGCTGGCTGGTTCGCCATCATGGTGCACTCTGAATTCTTGTTATTAGATAGTTGGAGGCAATTGGTAGGAAGCTTTCAACCTGGCTTTCATGCTTACTGGCACTCATCAGCAACGTGTGTCTGCAATATTGGATGCAGCCCGCACCAAACAAAGGATAAGACACATGACATTATCTACTTATTACCTAGTGTCCAATCAGAGGATCCACTACAGTCCTGCAGGAGGTTAATCGCAAGTCTCAATAACTCCGTGTTAACACCTCTGACTACAGTACTGGGTAACATGGGTTTGAACGTCAGATGGAAGGGATATGAGTTCCTTAAAGATTGCAGATATGCCCTGTTGACACGAAACCTAGGTTTCAAGTCAACTGCTTCCAATTATCTAATAGACAATGTTTAATTATGTATATATTTGTTTAAATTCACATGTATTCAATGCACTTCTTCAGTAGGTGTTACTACCAGTCAAGCCTCAGTTCGTTTAACAACTAAAGAGTGGACAAAATTGGGTCAACAGATGAATTTCATTGATATTGGATTCGGTACAGGTAGTGAATACACAACACTTTTTGTTAAAGAACGGTTTGGATTTTCTACTATTGTAAGTCCACGCTGTTTACGCTTTTGTATACCCATTTGAAAGTATTTACGGCTATAAAGATGACATTTTCTAAACGACAAACCTTGACCTTTCTAGATTTATTTTACTTAACTACCTCATCCATATCCTTTTTAGAAAATACTCATATATAATTAAGTATCACTAATCAGCTACCACGTAAACTTTATATGTATTTGTTGTTTATATTTCTGATTATTAAGTGTCGCTTTTCAGGGATTTGATTGATTACAGGTTTAATCAGGAGCTGACATCAGTTACAGAACCCATGGGAAACCAGGGAGTATTGGACAGCTGTTTCTTTCTGGCTCGGGGCTCTTCATCAGTACACACCAGCCCGGATTTAGGGCCAAGAACTTCCAGTTACAAGGTGAGCTCGTACACCATGCAGTTACTGGGACCTTATCCTATGGCCCATGGATTCCAACTTCTGCCAATTTGTGCTATATAGAGAGCAGCCTTCAGCCAGTTTCATGGGCAAATAACTGTTCTCTTTCCTGAATTGGGTGACCCCGTCGGTTTTCTTACTGATTTCAACTCGTGATGGAACCTGTAACTATCAATTTAACAATGATTTTCATTTGCATATTGGATAGAGTTTCTTTTAAGATTGTTTTGTCATTCACCAGCTGTATCAAAACATTTCGATATTGTCACTGCAAGCCATTTCTTCTATTAAATCATATTTTATCCTTGCATAAGATAATGTGTCTGGTGACACAATGGTATGAAGCAAATTTAAACATTTTTAAGGAAAATCAATACCTAAAAAGCTTTAGATACTTGATGAGTGAAGGGCTTTTTGACTCCAACCACATAAAGTAGCTTTTGGTGATCATTTACTCGTGAAACAGTCTTTTCTGTTCTCATTGGCTACATATCAGTAAAATATTTTCAGACGCTTAGCAAAAGATCTATGCGTGTTACACTGATAAAACCTAATTTCACCAAAATTGTACATTTATTTGGAGAGAACTGTATTGGCAATCTAATTTACTTCTTAAGTTAGTACCAAGTTGGTCGATCACGTCTGAGAACAAACTAAGTTTCAACACCGTTCTCTGGCAAATTACTATAGGGATAACAGAGAAGATTTGTAACTCAGGTGGATGATTTGCAATTAATAGTGTTCTCTGAACTGGTTGGTTTAGTTCAGGAGCTCAGAGAACACTATTAATTACAAATTACTATAGGCCTCTAACAAGTGGACTCTGTTAGTAAGCAAGCATGACCCAACAAACAATGAAGCCTAAAATCGATAGTTAACGAGGTAAATAATTTATCTGACGAAGTTATTTCAACTACTTAAATATAAGTTTCTATGAGTAGGAATTACATTTGGGTTACTAGACTATTTGAACTTTCTTTTAATAGGTATTTCATAATATTTTAGGTGGATTCTAAACCTTCATATTTCATAAATAATGCTGAAGTTATGACACCGGATATCATGGCTTCAAATGGAATTATTCACATGGTTAATCGAGTATTGTACACTCCATATATAACATCACCATTTATGGAATTTTTACAGAAGCAAGGTAACTTGGGGTAAGCAGTGATTTTTATGTTTCATCGTCTATTTATACATGTACATTCTAGACTGAGCAGACACCAGATATATGTATACAAGAAAGCATGAGGTTAATGATATATTAAAGCGATGACGGCTTTTACGTATACATGCAGATATTTTTATCTATTTTTCATAAAATGTTCTTGGACAACACTTTGCGCGACAGTGTTTTAGTTGGAGTAAATTATCGAAAAACTCATTCTGTCTGGGTTTCTGCTGGTTGTCTTACTGATATCACCGCTTAATAATGTCTACCCTGAAGTTAGTGCTATATGTTGTTCTACAGTTCTTTCCTTTTACGTTCCTGGTGGAACATAGAGCTTCGAGCTAGAGGCTTGAAGTTTTGGTGGCAGTGTTTTTTTACTTACGGGATGGGGTTGCTAGCCTCATACCCATCCTTCGCTGTTAACTGGTTTTATTACAGGCTTAGCAAGGTAAATGAGAGTCTTGTCGGACGGGAATCGAACCCCGGAACGCCTGGGTGGTTAGCAAGCATTCTACCGTTAAGCCACCGACGCATATTGTTCTACAATACTTCCGTATACTGAAAATTTATTAATTTTTTTCGGATGACAGCGGATTATGTCAGATACAGTTAAATATTATAACTTTCTGCTTACAGATATCGGTTTATCTTCAACTAACCTTAAAGAAAACTATAGAGATTTTTTAAATTCAGTTCCTGCATTGAATATGCAAGGAGAAAACTTTGATGAGAACGCACTAAAAGATATGTATTAAGAATTTAAAATGAATGAATACCAATTGTACATATGTATATATCCGATTAGAGAGTTTTTTGTAACCGTATTTTGAAAACCTTGGATATCCATTAATCAGACAGAGATGTCTGACTTCTTTGAAGCAATAAACTCGCCAAAACAATATTATTTTGTGTTAAGTTACTAGTGAAGAAGAACGTTTTATTCAAAGCATTTAGGAATAAAACATATATGTCATCATAAAGTAAAACGGGATTTTATGAAACTCTTGATTTTGATCATTACAATAATCCCACTGCTGCAGTTGTAGCCACAGTGTCTTGACCAAAAGCTGGACTTCTAACCGTTAGATATTCATGCCTACTTTACATTCATCAGGCTGTGTATGTTTAGCTTTAAACCTCTCATTTTGTTTCGAATAACAGTGTGAGTTCTTACGGAAACTGAATTTGAATCAAATTTGCTAATTGTACCTTACACAGTTCTAGGTAAAATTTTATTACAATTTCCTATGCAAATTGAAATTATTTAGATCGCAATATCTGATCTGCTTGATACCATAAGCGGCATCAATAAACCAAGCATAAATACATGATGGTGTATACTATCGATTGACTAGTAAGAATAGTTGAATACCCCTCGTATCAACCACTGGTGCTTGCTAGCCAAACTAAAGTGATCTAAACTTCGAATGGCCATTCCGCTTGTTTGAAGCCCGGTTTATCAGCTCATCATCACCACCTAAATTCTGATTTTTAACTGACTTGGCTGTCTTATCTGAGTCAAGCTGCGTACAGTGCTGATGAGTTGGTTCCAAACGGAAAAACTGTCCTGTGTTTAGATTACTTCGATGTGATTAGAGGGTACTTCAGGTTGATATCAACGGTATCTAACTACTCACACTAATCAGTCCTGTAGTATATAGTATAGACTATCGAAAATTGAATTTCGCAGTACTAATACAAGCTTCATGATTAATTAAATTATTCATTCTGAATTTTTCCATCTTGCATAGCAAACCTCTATTATACATTCTTCTCTTCATCTAATAGAATCTCTAAAGAATTATGGTACCTGTTAATACAAGAGCCGAAATATGCACCATACCCAGCACAACCCATCTATTCAACTATATTTGTCGTCAGTGATTCTGGATGGACATCTATACCAGCTGCACAGATGACTAGGCTTAAGGAAAATGTCACCTTGTTAGCATCTGTAAGTGATTATCTTAATAATTCTGTTCGGTATACTTTTAATTGTTAACTAACTATGAAAACCTGATTGTAAATTTCTTCTCCTATGGTGTATCATCTACATCACTTAGTCAACATGAGGGAACCTTGACTAACTCAAAATCTCTCTCTTACATATTGAAGTTGTTTTTCCACAACAGCCACTTTTATTTGAACAAAGAAAGAAGAAACATTAGCACAGAATAATCTGGATCCATTTTATTTCATTGGTTCTCATCAGCTGCGCACAACCTGCATTTTTAATAAAATAAAAATGAAAAGTGTACAATTTTAACAAACCATTGTTCATTAGCAAGCATATTGTCAGAGCGTCTTAGTAAAATAAGGCGTTGTAATTTACAGGGTGTCTAAAGTGTTACGACATATATATGTATATCTTGTTAGAGAGAAGTTTCTTGAAAAAAAATTAACTAACAGTTGTGTTGTTGATATAAGAATAAAACTTGTGCTTTGTGGTAAAGTGTAATTCCACTATGGGTAAATTTTGTTTTACTGATATCAATAAACATTACTGTATAACACTGTGAGACTTTATCAAAACAAAATTTACCCATAATGAAATAACAGTTGTGTTGTTGGGGTGGTAACAAAGGACAATTAGTAATAGTTACGTAATTAGATAAGAGAAGATCAAAATTTTAAATTTCGGTGCACACGAGATCAGATGAGAAGTTGATGATGTAATACAGGGAGCAGAACTCAGAAGATCAGGAAAAATTATCTCTTAAGAGAGTCAAGCGAAAAATAAAGAGGGACGGAGAGAAAAGATAAGTTAACAAAATTAGAAAACAAAGAGTTACTAAGAAGTGAGTCACCCGGGTAAGTGAAGTCCAACAACGGATTCTTTTTGGACACATAAGTCAGGCTTCGATCGTTTTATTGATATAGCTTCAGCAAAACTGAGAAGACTTGAGGTACTCTATCTGTTAGTTATTGTGAATGATTCCAGAACATCTACTCGGTGTCCTGTGTCATTCAGGTGTTTGGCGATTGAAGAGCTTAAACAATTCGGTCCCTTTAATGGAGGCTCCTTGGCACATGTTCTCAGAATCTGACGTAAGCCCTCCTCTCTGTTCTTCCAGTGTAACTGCTCCCGCAGATACATGTAAATTGGTATACACAGTTGAAGGCAACATTTGAGGGGTACTTATTAATCTCTGAGTGCACCAGTGAGGCGGTTGTTTGGGATAGAAAGACTAATTGCGCTGCAGGATACGTCCTAGACAGGACTGCGCTTAATCTTTTATTTGCCATTCTCATAAATAAAAGATGGACGTTTTTTACCTGTTTTAGATATTATCTTATCATTACTTTCCGAATCAATTAATATATCGTGAATGGCTTTCAGTGAAGCCTAAATTAAATGTTTATGCAGGATTCCCCAGTAAACCACAATCTGCGAGTAGTGTTCAACCAAGTGAACTGAATCCAGCTCAATTTTATAAGAGTGATGATGGTTCAAGTAAGTTTACTAATCAGTAACACATACTGTTGCCGCTGCCAAGTAAGACTGTATTTGTAAACATAAATAAATTTAAGATTTAGTTGGTGGATGGTGACTAGCAGTGGAATCTAGGATGCGCATTTCGTCCTATTTGGGACTCGTCATCTGGATGTACCTGCACTTCTCAGTGAGTGATGATGACATGTCAACCTGAGACCGAGCACTTCGGTTCAATCAATCGACGGGAAAATCTAAAATTCAATTCAATAAATTTAAGATTAGTCTTTAAGACATTCAATACCTTAATTTGTGTTTTGGGCCAAATTGCACTTTGAGCAACAGTAAATACCAGTGGAGTGAGATCACACCGATGATCTTAAATAGTTCATTGAGGAAGTTATTGAAAGCCGGTAAATAATATTGTAATCATGAATATATTATGCTCAATAAAGTGTTTTGTTATTAAATGGGATATCTAGCAAGTTTCGGCCTTGATTTGGAAAGGATTATATTGAAGTTTAGGCTAAGGACAGGTAGAGTTAGATTAACCTAATAAGAGCGATATTAGAGTTGGTTCGAGTTAGATTAGGGTTAGTTTAGGGAAATTTTCACGATTGGGTTAGTTTAAGGAAAGTTTAGGGTTATTGTTAGGTTTAGAAGACCTAGATAATTACATGCAATGAATGTGGTTAAATTACTTTGTTGACACTCCAATACAAAACTGAAGGTTATTTTTGTCACATTCCAGGGAAAAGTAACCTATGCAACAGTTTTATGCCCTTTCATTCATTATTTTCATGAATATATGTATTTTAGGATAGAGGATTTCATTATGAGCTGACATGCACCAAAATCGCTTTTATCGTGTGGTTGGTGCGTTGAAGGTCATTTGTCCGTTGCTACTTAATAGTGCTTAAAGTTTAACTTTGCTGTGTTTTTATATACTGAGAAAAATACTCACTTTTATTTTCTTATGATTAAAGTACACAACTTAAAGTTTAGTTAGCACTATTGTATAAATATGCGCCAAGGTGTCATTGGACTTTAGATCAATATTCCAAACATAAATAAAGAAACGTCGAATTACACGATACCTGAGTGTGCATACACACATAAGTTACTTTTATCCCCCTAATAAGGTGAAAGAATTTTAAAGAGTTTGTTAGTATGGATTTGGTTTGTTTCAAGTTCGATCACTGGTTGATGTCGGTTTAAAAGTTGTTAGAAAACCAGGGAGTGTTGGACAGATGCCTTGTCCTCGGTAGTACGTACCCACCGGGATTGGAGTTTAGAATCTCCCGGTTCAAGGCATACTAGTACACCATCCAGCCATTAGGACCCATTCCAGTGATCCAGGAATTCCAGCTTTCGCCAGTTAGTTTTGTTAGCTCAACCATCAGCCAAAGTCGTCGGTAAGTATGTGTCTGCACATTGGACCTGGTGAACCATATTGGTTACCACTTTGCCCTAGAACTCCAGGAAACTTTGTCACATAGCCAGTCGTTAGCCAAAGGGAATGGCATTCATGGACCACTGAATCGGGTCCCAGTGTCTGAACGTTCTACGAGCTCCTGGGTTCAGACCTTAATGGGTGATTATTGCTGAGGAGTCCCTAACTAGGGTTAAATGTCTCTCCTGGTTTGTAATGGTTTTCTAATTCACATAGATTTCTGATCCAACTTAGAAGAATTTTAATGAGAACACTGAGGTAGGTCAGTGCGAAACGTCTGCATTTTATATGAAATTTGTATCAGAGTCTGTCACAAGCTGACAATCCATTACCCTATACGTCCATTCAGTATGAGTTGTTATTGAAGTCAAACATATCTAAAGTAGAATAATATCATTGTATCCAAAGTGTTTAATTAAAGTGGAAGTGAAAGGTATCCAAACAGCCACACTAGCCATTTATTACAATCTCACGTTTTCGCTTATTATTTATAATAAAACATGCCAGTGGTAGAATCACTAAGACAGAAGATTATTGTACAGTCATTTGTCCCCTCTCCTGACTCATCAGCAGTACACCCTCTTGATTGCAAAAAGTTTCAATCCTGGGATCTGAGAGTTCTTAGTACGTTTATCACCCAACCACTGGGTTAAAGTTTTATCATTTGTGACATGAAGTCAGCGAATATCATCTTTAAACAATTTTCTTTATGCCTAACTTAATTGGTCTCACTAGTTATGGCCTGTTACTTTAAACTCTAAGAAATCTATTCCCTGGCAATTAGCGACCAGTGGATTATCATTTAGTTCTTGGATTTACAGGGATTTGAATAATTTCGGTATAGATTTCGTTATGCAGCTCAGTGGTACAGCCGGTACCTAGTGCTGCCTGATTTTCAGTGACCCTTTAACTGATTTCAGTTCGTAATAATACCTTTACTGAAATCAACTGAATCCCTGCAAACTCATCATTTGAAGGAAAACATTCATCTATCGGACTGCTTACCGAATTGTTATATATTTGATGACAGATAAGACATCGTTTGATTTACCAATGACCTAACTAATGTCTCACTTGATAATTTATATAGTTGATAAACAAAGACATACATTTGGATCTTAAGTATATTTTAAAGTTAAATAGCCCATACTTTGCTTAATTGTCATGAGAAAGAGCTTCTAGTTTGACTTTTGAAGCGATATACAAAATGATAGCACATCAAACATGATCGAATTAAATCATGAGTAATCTGATTCAACTTGACTGAACTCATTTAACTGATTCTTGTAAAGACACTTTAAGCACACCATTCACTACATTAGTGTAACTCCAAAAATCTGTTCTCATAACTCTAGTTTTTATAAGCAGAAAAAACTATTTACAACAGGTGTTTCTTTTCTGGTCAAAGTAAAATTAATTGGCAGCCTAATATTTAAAGATTCCTGTTTATCTTTATACATCTATTGTATTTTTTCAGCCCTTGGATATGAAATAAATAAATCCGTTATTTAGCACTACTCGACCTTTGATATCTTGGTTTCTGGCTTAATTTAATCATTGACATGGCTATATTCTTATGTTGTTATTGTTAAGTGCACAACTTGTGTTATATGCCTAGTGTTTGTGTTCTCAAGATACCCAAAAGAATACAGATAAAATGAGTATCATTCGCTAACATTTCGGGTTCTAAACCTTACAAGGTAACACCTCCAGACTTTAATACTTGCATCCCTACACGAAAGAAGAGTGACTTACATTAGGAGCGTATTTTAGAAATTTCTTTCTTATTATTATATGGTTGGCGGCAATTGGAACAGAGCCCTACCTGACCTAGTTTTCGTGCTTGCTGGCACTCACCAGTCAACAAGACGTATTTACAGTCTTCAAGGAACTCATGTCCCTCTCCACTGACATTCGAACCTGCGTTACTCAGTGCTGCAGTCAGGGACTTTACCGCTAGACTATGTGTGCTTGCAATATACATCCTTCAGGACTGTTTTGGATACTTTAGTTGCACACAATGTAGTGAGTGACTAGTTTCATGCATCTAGTCCTTTGTTCAGTTCAAATACGCCTTACTGACAAGTGACAATTAGCATGGAACCTAGGTCATGTGGAGCTTCGTGCCGACTGCCTCCGACTTCCTAATAACAACACATCAGAGTGCATAGAGATGGCAAGCCACCTAGTGTGGTGACAGCACTGCACACTTGACTGACAGAATGCAGTGTACACCAAACAAAAGACTGAAGTTGTCACACTAGTTACTTTCCACCTAGTGTTCAATTAAAGAATTTTCTTTCGTTACTATCATCCTTTTTTACTCTTTATCAACTAGTTCTAATATCAAGTGGAAACACTGAAGCAAAACTGGAGGATAAAAGTTTCATTATTCAAAAAGCAATTATTCATATTATCAATAAACCATTAGCATTCATTTATGAAACACGAGAAGATATTTTAAACAGAATTAATCCGTAAGTTATGTATTCATCTACTGAAAACTTTCTACTTGATCTGTGTAAATGAGCTGCATTGGTACTTTAGATGAATAAAGTCGTTCCACCTGTAACTATATTTTCCAGAAAGGCACTTTAGTTGAGGTGAGGGATACAAATCAATTTTCTGTGTTTTCACATTTAAGGTAACAAAGCTATTTTGAGATTTGACATAAAATTCGTTTTCTAAGCTTCTCAAAACAGAAATAAATCAACATTTTATTGCCCTATAATGAATAATGATTGAATGAACACTATTCGTGCTATTTGAATTCTTCAAAATCTCTTTTTGGCAATATATTTTCTACAAATTCTCAAACTGAGACAATTTATTCAGGTGACATTTGTGATTAATGATGTTCGAGTGGATATCTCAAATTAACGGGTGCAGCAGGTTGAAGGTGAGGCAATAACTCATCGAAGAAAACATTGCCAGGTGGTTGCACTATGTCATGAATTGGTGGAAGTTAGAATTCATGGGCGGTTGGATCGGAACCATTGGCTTTAATGATCTACAAGCTCGCCTTGTAATCAG
Organism: Trichobilharzia regenti; assembly: GCA_944472135.2. NCBI lineage: Eukaryota > Metazoa > Platyhelminthes > Trematoda > Strigeidida > Schistosomatidae > Trichobilharzia > Trichobilharzia regenti. Next base: position 135,674,797 of record OX235262.1, read on the forward strand.
GAGGTCGTGGGTTTGAAACCCGATGGGTGCGTACTGATGAAGGGTTCCAAATAGAACGAAACAGCTGTCCGGTACTCCCAGGTTTTCCAATGGTTCCCTAACTGAGGTCAGCTCATGATGAAATCGTCGAACCAAAGAGTAATCGACTTAAAACCTGGGAAAGAATCATTTGAATACAGTAATAGGTGTTCCCGACTAATCAATTTAAGGAGAATGTTTTTCATAGTGAGTTATCCTAGGTGGGGAAAGAAATCTACTAAATAACACTGACAAAGGTTAAATTCATAATTTAGGTGCAGGAACAAATACGTACTTACTATCTGATTTTGGTTAGTATGGCTTTTATATATTTTACACCTTGGAAAGCATCAAGTGATGCTTTCATATCGCGTTTAAATCTTATTACCATGATTATAAATAAGATTAAAACTCCCTATGGTATATTAATGTCATCTGGAAATGAAAGTTGATGGCCAGTTGTACTAAATAAATAGTTCACTCTGTAATTTTCAGGATTAAATCAACATTGCTTTTCTTCAAAAAGTGGGTTAGATTAAATTGACGTCATACAGTTCTTCGGTACTGTCTTCTTACATCTGTGAAGCAAGTTGTACCTTATATTTTGAATATGGCTTTTAATAATTTAAGCATATAAAGACAGAAACTAAACGTTTTATCATTACTGACAGTTCTTATCTACCACAGAATTGTACGAATCACTCCTGAAAAAACCTAACGACTAATTTTATTTTTCTCATTTTTGTAATTATCAGGAATTTGTTATCCTTATGCCGGTCAGACAAAACATGTAACAGTTTATTGACATCATCTTCTGATATAACAATATTCTCCCCAAATACAGCAGCTATGCAGAATTTGAATAAATTATCTTTAGCAGACAAAGTGAGTTATTTTTAGCAAGTGTTTTCAATTTTTGTGAAAATTAAGTTTTTCTCTCTCAATGAGATGATCCTTTAAATCCACACAGTTGTTTGTATAAGGTCCAAATCCACTGTAGGTAATTTCAGTAGTATTAGCATACTCAGTGACAATACCAGGAGATGATGACATGAGTTCTGAAGTGGTACAGCACTTCATCGAATCTCAAGGACTTCATGTTAATTGTTAAGTGGCTTAGAAAGTTAAATCAATCAATGTAAAAACGGGAACGATTGATTCTATGTCTTTCGCTTTGTTTTAGCTTGGATTTTGTTGAAAAATGTTCAGTTACTGATGAATATTATTATACTGTAACTCAGCATGGTAGAAGTATCATTAAGGTCATAGTAAAAGGGTTACATTTCGATGCAGTTTGATAGAGTTTATCGCCTACCAATCGCTGTATTTTGGTGTTGCCTATTACGCCTTCGGATAAATAAAGTTAAGCAGATTCAATTCAACTTGACGTTTACGGCGCATGTTGTTTAAGTTCTCCAGACTAATAAAAAATCCGTTTAGGTTACCTTTATGTCTATCCATACTAGAAAAACTGAATTCGATATGTCCTCTTACCACAGTATAAATCTGGCCTTTTTTAAATTCGGGTGAAAATTTTCACTGCCTTAACTGGTGACCAAAAGTAAGGGTGAAACCTAGGCACATTTTCTATCACTCTTGAGCATCACTGTGTAACCTGATTCAAGATTGACTTGATCACTAATTTTTTCTACCCCGCTTTGGTCTGAATGAACATCGAAATGTATTCGTCGCTATGTTACATAAAAATAAGCTTCTTCAATGAGGTAGTTCGATTGTGGAATGTTCTACAACCATTCAAGAGGTTCGCGTTCGGTTCCCTGCCGACACACTCCCAAACCTCGTCTAGATTACTAACTATTGTAAACTTAGAAAAGAAGAAATGCTGGGTGTGGGCCTTACAAACCCACCAGCAACAATAACTCCATCAACTCTGAGATTCTAAAGGTTGAAGTCAAGGAACGAAAATCTAGTGAGAAGGTCAGAGAGTGAAACCAAATATTGCCTTTTGTCAAAATACCCATTTTCATATATCACGTTCAAAAAAATATAAAATAAATGACAGGACACAATATTTAGTAAGACTTTTATTTACAAGTTAATGGGATTAGTTTTAAATTAGTAATTTATAGTAGCACAGAATTATTGAGTAACAGCAAACCTAAGTGGTTACGGATAACTGAATGACCCTCTATGTGTAGCCTCTAATATAAATGTATTTTGTAACTGTGGTTACTATTTTGATTTATCCTGGATTCCTTTAGCTTTAGGAAAATAGACTAAAAATCATTAAGTGAATTTTAAAAAGAAAAACCATACCACGTTGACTGGTTATTCATTATGTCTTCAATACACTTGTATGTGGTTTCGTGGTTAGACGTTTTCATGATTCTAATGGCTATTGGAAAAACATAAAGAAGCAATGTTTCGACAAAAGCTTTGATTCTCACACATAGGTGAATTGAAGGTTAAGCCTTTCAATTTGGGTTTCCTTTATTTGTCCCCGTCTCCGTGGCGTTTACCGTGTCATTCAAAATAGCCTGCTGGGTTCTACGAGAAGACAAGTTAGTTTTATGAAAAAAATTTCATGTCATCCATCGATAGGTTGATGTCGTCCCGCAAAATTTAATTTAAAACGATTATGTTACTATTAAGTAGTCTAAATAATTCTATCAAATAAATCGACAATTTTGGAAGGATTAGCAGTTTTACGACATGAAATATGTGTTACTGTAGCGGGAGAAGACCAGAGACTTGGTAGCGGAATGTGAGTTTGCAGTTTGATATCGATATATAGGGAATTTATGTATGTCTTTTATTAAAACTGTAGGTCGCAAAGATCTGTGTTGTGCTACTTCTGTCCTTCGTATTGTGTTTCTTTACCTTCTCTTAGTGTCTTCCATATTTTACTGCAACACTGGTTCATTTCCTCTCTTTGACGTCAAATTTATCTCTCCTCTACTTATATTTTTCTGCTGATGAACGTATCTTTATATGCTACTGGTGGATCTTGTCCTTGGCACATGTCACACTGCCAATTTATTCGCTAATAAGAAAATCTTTGTAAAATACACTGATAGCAAAGTAAAAATGCCGATGTTTATACCGTGCAAGTGTATTTACAATCATTTACCTTTTATTTCATTCCCCTACGTTCCCAGTGAAACTTGGTCTTCAGGCAAGAGCTCTTAAGTTTCTGTAGCATTGGTGTGATTTATTTACTGGATAAGCTTGCTAGCCATACTCCCAACCTTTCCTCTTTTCCGGGTTATTACCAGCTTATCTAGGTTAAGATATACGTCAACTGGGAATCAAAACCCGGGCCAAGTGACACGTGGTAGGCCAGCATCCTACTGCTAACTGAAATAAGCAACTAATTAGGCGGCAAATTAACAGCTGCACTGATTTATACCCATTGAAGTTAAAAATAAGTTCACGCAGTTCTAAAAGTCAATGGCAGACATAAATGCTGCTTTACACATATGATACTCTGTTTTGTGTGTGAAATCAGAACTAGGAAGGGTGCAGGCTGCATTGATAACTCATATCAAATACGAAATTAGATCAGCTATTTTAATCTGTTTTCTTTACACTTCCAAGGCAAACAGGATCACCCATAATAGTTCTGATTCACTCTCTCCTCATTTGATGTCTTCGCATTCGCAGAAGTTGGTTACTTTTAGCTAGTGTCTCAAAGGTGGAAAAAGTAACAGCATTTTAACTATAAATTCGTTATTAAAGTGAATAAACTATAATCACTATTAGGGAAATTTGATTTATGGAGAGTTTTCAACAAATACTCGTATAATTTTCTATTCGTTCTGTGGATCAATAGTAGTGTAATTCATCTTTTGTAAGCACAATCAAAAACAAGTTTATCGTGATTGAACTAACAAGCTCAGTTTGAAAAGGACAGTGGCATTTTTCACGTTGTGAAGTAACTTCCGCTTTTGTTGTGTAAATCGCATAAAAAGCTTTTGGTTTACTTTAAATGGTTTAATTAGTTGAAGTTTGTTTATGGTTTACTCTTCTGACTTTTAGCGGAGTTTTCATATCACTCTGTTTAATATATATATATATATATATACTTGAAGGGCCTTCGAGCAATTAGATGAGTCTATGTTCCAAATACCCTATGCAACATACGCCAGGCCTCATCTGGAATACTGCATACAAGCGGTGAGTTCATGTTTCAAGATGGAGGCAGGTATCCTGGAAAGAGTTCAGAGGGTAGGAACCAAATTAGTTAGTAATATCTCACGTATTCCTTATGACAAGAGGATGAAGCATTTAAATCTCTTCCCATTATCATATCGAAGAAGGAGAGGCGACGACTTAATTTTGGTACATTGTATACTAAAGGGTGATTTAGGGATTGACCTTTCGGACCTTTTCTCTCCCTTTAGTATACATTTACGAGGTCATCACAAAAAGGCGTACTAACCGAGGTCGCGTAAAATACGTGTGGAATTCAGATTCTTCCACAGAATGGTAAAAGACTGGAATTTCTTGCCTGATTCAGAAGTAACAGCTCCATCAGTGAACGGTTTCAAAGAGAAATTAGATCTCTGCGGAGATATATATTGCAAGGAGTAACATAGGTAACAAGAGTCTTCTGTTCTTATTGTCTTGTGATTAAGTTCGCATGATTTTGATTTCATTACCCCGAAGATACTGTCACTGTAGCAATGCTTCAAACGGAGTAATCTGAACTTTTTACACACTAACTTCATTAAATTTCAAGGATGATTCCATTGTAATTCGGCAAATAAATAACAAATTTAATGTCTCTGTTTACTTCTTTCTATTTAGGCAGTTTACCTTAAATACCTCTTTCTGTCTATGAAATTATATCTCAATGAAATGACTTCTGGTCGCCTACTATCTATAGACACTCTAGAAGGTGCAATTCGCTTCCGAACAATGGATCAAAGTAGGTCATTTACTTTAAATTAAATAACTAAGCTACTATATGTGGAATAATAATTCTTTCCAGTGATGGTTTGTAGGGATTTGATTGGTTTCAAGATTTCATCATGAGCTGACATTAGTTAGAGAACCACTGGGAAACCTTGGAGTACTGGACAGCTGTTTCGTCCTAGTTTGGGACTCTTCATCAGTACGCACCCACCGCAGGGTTCGAAACCAGGACCTTCCGGTTACAAGGCTAGCGAGCTCGCATACCATTAAGCCAATGGGACCCAATCCAATGGTCCTTGAATTCTAACTTCTGCCAATTCACGACATAGCGCAACCGCTAGCCAATGTCTTCGGCGAGTATTTGTCCTCACACCCGACCGGCTGCACCCTATTGGTCACGACTTCCCACTGTAGATGCTTAATCTTCTTGGGAGGAGGACGGCAGATTATACTAACGATAACAGGAACAGTAGTACTTCCTCATAAATGTGTCCGTTCTAGAACACTCTGCCAACCACCATGATGCCTTTTCTTACCTTTCTTAGAACCTTGAAAATCCCTTTGTTTTCAAACATTTTATGAACTCTTTAGAATATGTGATACGACTTGACGCCAAATATTGATAAATAAGAATGACATACGATAAATTAGATGCAGCATGTAGACAGAAGTATGGGTAGCCCAATTACCTGACAGACTGCCAATGCATTGTGGTAAATTAATCCATGGCATTTTTCGTTACAAATTTCTCTGGTCACAATAGTATTTCAGGATTTGTAACTCTCAAGTAAATAAGTCACATGATGTAGGTTAGCGGAATAATCAGTATCTGGTTGTAGGATCAAAAATTATTTCGCCCCATGAGAAGGGAGTAAATAATCAGCTATCCAGCTTCTCATCAGTTTATTAGATTTTCGTAGATGAATAATTCCATAGTGAAAATCATGGTTTTAAGTAAGGTGTGGCTTTTTATCTAAAAAATGGATTTCATAGCTTATGGAAATCACTAGTAAAATACCTTGATCTTGTAGATGCAATTGCATAATAAGCAATTTGTCAAGATAAAAGTTTTCACAATATGTCGATCCGACTAACCTAATGTATGATGTGTTTCCTACCTGATTATAATATTTCACCGCAAGAATATATGATATTAGACGAGCAGATATCTATTTAAGAATACAGTCACTTAGCTGTTTCATCGAACTGTGAGTCTTCTTAGCTTGGACAGACGTCCTGTTGTGTTGTTTAAAAATTTGAAAATAAGTCAAACTGTACTGAGTTATTTGGTGGATGGTGACTAGCAGTGGAATCCAGGATGCGCATTTCCTCCCATTTGAGGCTCGTCATCTGAATGTACCTTCATTCCTCAGTGAGTGATGATTCCACTGATAGTCACCATCCGCAAATTAACCTCTAATTACATGCCCAGACGTCGTCAAAGCATCTGCACAAGAAGCCGACATGTCGACGTGAGACCGAGCACTCTGGTGCAATCAGTTGACAGGAAAATCTAAAATTGAATTAAAAATACTGAGTCATACTTAAATCACCACTAATTCCTACAACTATTGATTTTAAAAAACTCAGCTGTTTCATCAATACTGACTGTCTCTGCTAAGTTATGTGGAGTGCACTTTGAAGATGTCAATTATGCTGACTGAAGGAAAAGAAGAGATTAGATAGATTTGTGAATTGCATGACTACGGCATCACCTCCAAATCAAATTTGTATGCTTCTTATCATTATTACGAACTTTATGCTGTTTTCGCTAGTAATACAATATTTGCACAAATTTGGAAAATAAAGTAAGAATTATTCCCTTATCAATTAAGACATGATTTTATTATTATTCCTTTGGGTTCTAAGTGAAACATAGGACTTTAACAGCAAATCTTCATTTCGTCACATTCTTTGCAGTCCTTCTTAGTCGGTTCCACGATCACCCATAAGCATTCCTTCGCTATTCATACATACAATCTCCTCCATATCAACCTTGGATATTCAACTTGCCACTTTCCATTCGAGTTCCACTCGAGGTTCTGCCTGGCGAGTGATGTCACTCAATAGTCTCCTCAGCGTGTGTTCAGTGATAACTCATTTAGCCTTATTTGGAAATTTATCCATGCTGTGGCAGGGTTCGAGTTAGCTTTTTCAAACTGCTAACCATTTAATCTTTTCAATGATGTATATTATCTGACTAGGACGAATAAACATGACTGAGTAACCATCGTAAAGTAATAATGTTGTTAACCACTTACCTCCTATTATAGGATGGAAATCCTGACATATTTGATTTCAACAGGTCTTAGTAACAAACATTTCCAAGTTTTTGATGTACTATTTCCATGAATACCTGTACTTTTGAAAAAGAAGATTCTACATTCTGCAATTAGCATTATGACTAGTAGTTAAAGAAGCTTCCACATAACTTCCTATACAGCACAGCTACGCTACTCATGTGATATGCGATCAGAACACCGTAAAGTCTCATCTGTCTAAAATCCATCATAAGGAGATTGTACTCTGTCCAAATTCAGAATGGCTGCTTTTAAACAAAAATAATTCACTGGTTTCCAATATAAAACAGATTATCATTATCAAGAATAGAAACAAAGTTAAGCTCATCAGGCGAACAGAAAAGCTTACCCTATACATACTCTAAATGAAGTTTAATACCAGGGATTTCCTTCTTTTCAGCCACTTTCGTCGAAGGTCGACTCCCTAAACAAGGTTATGTTGCATCACGTATCATCGGTGCTAATCAATTAGCAACTAATGGTATTGTTCATTTAATTGATGGTATTCCTGGTTTACCTTATGAAACTGTTCAACAATATGTAGCACGAATTCCTAATTTAAAGTAAGTTGTGTATCCTTGTAAAACTATGGGCTAACTGATGCACCTTGAAGTTTTATAAACAATAAGGTGATTTGGTCAGGTAAAATTTCACATAGATAACTAGATTCTTGATAGCAATTGGTAAAAGCCTTGGACGTGGGCTGCGTGCATTTTGGCAATCGCCAGTCAGCAAGGCGTATCTACAACCTTGAAGGGACGATCTAATAATAACTTGACTAAGGGAATTCCTTCTGCAGCAAACAAAGTACTAGACGCATGACACTGGTTACTTGATACCTAGTGTTCATCAATTAATCCCGGGTATCTGAAATGAAATCATTGCGACAGTATGATAGAAAATGAAGTGATACCTTGAGTTATTTCATGGTGTGATCCATCAATTTTCGAATAAACAGGCTGCTAATCTCCGATCTTCATCTTTGTTACTGAGTGTGATTAGAATTGCATTAAGGACTTAGTAAACAGTTCATGTAATGGTTTTGTAAAAACAGGGGCTTGTCCCCGACTTATGTAATCGTAATTGGCTGGAGTGAAACTGAAATGTCTTCAGTAACAGTGTCCCGTAGCTCAGTGAGTATCTCATTGAGCCTGTTACCTGAGTAGTTTGTTAAATCCCCTAATGACAGTGCATTTTCTAACTGAAACAATTATAATTTACAATTAACTATCACTAGTCTGAAGTTTTATTCCAAGATACTATTAACAACAGCAGCAGGAGAATTCGAATACTTTTCAACTGCTCTTTGTGGTCTGAGTAGTCCATTAGTTCTATGACCACAGATTCAATTTGTGAACAAATGGTAATCCCATTCATGTTAAAAACCAACCTGGGTTCCCGGTGCTAGTAAATCAAACCTAAATGTGGACCTTACAAATATTTTTCCGTAACTTCTTAAAATTAAACAACGTGAATCCTCAGGTTATATTACTTTAATTATTGGATTTATTTTAACAGAAATGAATGAAATATTCCCATATTGAATCGTAAGAAAAAGATAGAGTTATCAGATTGACACTATGTCAGTATAAATCGATTCATTAACCAAACTCAGAATGTTATGTCTTTAAATTAGAACTTCATATTATTGTCCTGAAATTAGATCTTATTCTTAGAAAATTTTATCTAATATTTTCAAGAGTTTCTTTGTGTGGGTTTGATTTGTTTCAAGTTCGACCATGGATTGATATCAGTGGGAGGAACATTAGAAACCAGGGAGTGCTGGACAGCTGTCTCATCCTAGATTGGGACTCATCAGCAGTACTCACCCATCGGGTTTCGAACCTTCAGATCTTCCGGCTACAAGGTTAGCTGGTAGACTTAATGGTCCATGAATTTCTACTTCTGCTGATTGGTGATTTGAACCCCGGCTGGCGCCTACTGCTGGCTAGTAGTCCCATACTCAGACGAAACAGCTGTCCAGTACTTACTCCCTCGTTGTATCTAGTAGTGCATTTTGCTTACCTAAGGTCATTTTATGATTCATTTATGTGGTTAAATATGCCATATATTTATAGTAAACTATTCGACTGACTCATTTCTGACAATGCTTAAAAAAAAAAAATTTGTCAGATTATTTGCTTATCTCTCTTCTTAACTTATTGTTTCCTTGTTAGTTTATATTACAATACTGGGTATATTCAGTCAATGACTGTTGGCGAACCGTACACATTTTTAGTACCAACTAACCAGGCTATGACTAATATGGATAACGATAGTTCTGTAGGGAAAAAGCTATTGGATGTCAAACTTCGAAGAGAATTTGTAAGTTATACTTTTCTGTTGGTGATAATATTATGAAAGAGTGTCTTCTAAGTCATATTAACTTAAATTTACCCTGACATGGAAGGTTGAGTTCTAGAATGTATGTTTCAGTTTAAATCATCACTACATTACTTCACAAGTTAAATATTTCAGTCTTTTAAGATAGTTATCTGTGAAGTTAACTTATCAGGTCTATTTTCTCGTAAGTTTTCATTTCAAGGTCAAGATAACCAATCTAGTACTAGTGGAGTTAAAACATCAAAGATTTAGTAACTCAGTAGCCCAGTAGAAGACCATTTAATAATTGGAACGATAAATTGTGGATTGAAGTGGGAATACTTTGCTCTTTTAGGTGGATTTACCTGAAGTTGGCAGGCCATAAATAAGACAGAAAAAGGTGTTTAGATTCCTCTGTCATTTACTTCTGAGTAAATACAATCAAGGGAAAACACTTACTGGAATTACATAAAACTTATGAAAATAGAAAAATTGGTGTACTTTCCTGTTGAAAACCATAATTATCTTAGTTTGAACTTCATGAATGCCGTTGTTGTAACTAAGAATAAAACAGTGATCATGTAACCGGTGACCGATTCAAACAAACTAATATGGCGCAATATATTATCTTTTTAAAAATCACTGCTGTAATAAACTAGTCTCCATGATTTTATATACTTAGCTATGCTGATTTAGTTCTTCAATTATAGCATCAACCAAGAAGTTTAAAAGCCGTTTCTTTAACTAGGCAGTCAATATCTGCATAGTGAACGGGGTGTCAGTCTGCAAAACATCGGTGACATCATCCTGTTAAATGAAAATAAACTTCATGACTAGTGTACAAGATGGATATACAAGTATACAGACCTTTCACGAAATTTACAATTAATATATATTGGTATTTCTAAATCTTCTTGCTAGGGAATTCTCTTGTAAAAGAGCTTTTCCTCTTAATCATCTTCATGAAATCAGAAACTGTGCGAATTTTATTTTGAGGCATCCATGTATCTACAGATAGACAAAATATACGTACGATTTATAAGATAAGAACACCTTTTCCTTAGCTGATTAGGATTAAGCATGGAAATTATGGTTTTACATGAACATTACGATTGATAAAAAGATGTGCCTGTCACTCACGACAAGCTTGGGAAAAGATTCGAGAAAGATTTTGGTAAACTGCCTACAATAAAGTAGTATTCTCCACAAATATACGGGAGAAAATTCAATAGTAAGAAAAGGAAAGTATATAAAAGTGATCTGAAATCTAAGGAGTGAGTTAAATTTGTACATCAAAACAATCATGACAATGATGTGAAAGACTACTCAGTTAATGCTATGTGTTGATTGATTTTTGTCAAAGTGAGGTGAAACTTATCGTGGTTTCTCTTTCCCTACACGTTAACCCAAAGTCACTTAAAAGTAGTTGAATCAATGGAACACAGTGAAGACTCATTCGATTACCTGTTGACACCTCTAAAGGCAGTCGAAATATCCATTTTATGTACTGATTAGGTGAGATGTCGAGGAATGGAAACTTTTGATCCTCAGACTTCGACAATATGAAGTGAAATATCAGTCCTACAATATGATATTAGTAAGGGCATTCATTCAATTGCACTTTTTAGCCTTATCTATGAGGTGATGAGATGTATGTACTAAAAAGGCGACTAGACTTGACCGCATGTAAGTTTGCTAATTTCTGACGAATGAAATACAAACAAGAATAGGTCAGGTGACCGATTGAGCAAGCTTGTAAACTTTTTCCTGAAAATATACTGCAGGAAGAGTTGGCCACTGCTACTAAAATCCTGAAGGTGAGAAATCACTGTTAAAGAAATCATCTAACAAGCAAACTCACTGCAATCTGCAGTGCATCTTTTGCTTCCTGTCGGCAGAAAGTGAATAAGTACCTATCAGAAGTCATCTCCAACTTTGTGTTACACTTACGTGAGTACGTTGATATAAGCCCACTTGAATCTCTGAAAATATTCCAAAGAGCCTAAGACTCAAGAGTTTTCAGTTTTTTTCCAAAGCACTTGCTCGATATATTATCGAATCAAGGGGAAGAGTGGATATTTCGATTGCATCTCTTGTCAATAAATTTCTGTTGTTTGTCTTATTTAAGGCAGTTATAAAGTATTCTTCAATAACGAGACTGTTTAAATATAATTTTTATTTCTCCACCGTTGTTCAACGCTGTATAACCGTTTTTACAGTGAAGAAGTTTATCTTGTTTTAAAATGTTTCGATTAAACGGTCAGTGGGAATTTTTCACTTCCTTTAATTGACTAAAATCAAATTTCAGGTTTTTCGAAGAAATACATACCCACTTGACTTAATAATTCAAGATTTGGATACACAAAAGGTTTATTCTGTGGCCACAGCTAACTATGCATTCACTCGGGAAGAAATACGCTTGGATGTCAAAGGTACAAATTCTGATAAAGGTAAATTACAAGCGAATTTGATTAGTTTTTTTGAATTTTCAAACTTAATACATGTCATAATAACAACATATATCAGTAGAATGACTCATCGGTGAGTTTAGTTATCAAGTCCTCAAAAAATGATGCCGAAATACCCATGGCTATATATCAGAACATGGAGAACCCTCACATTATCCGAACGATAGTGTCACATCCCACTGTGTTTATCAATTTACATGTATGTGTGGAGACACGTACATAGGGAGGACCCATCGGTCTCTGCATGTTAGGGCTACAGAACACATTCCAAAGTGGCTGCAACAACAAATGAAATCGCCAGATACAATTGACCCGGGAAATAGATGTCCAACATCATCTATAGCGAAGCATATTATAGAGACGGGTCATAAGGTTGATTTTAATAATGCCTTTAAGCCGATATATAAGACAAGGTTGGGTCACATACTTAAATTCATTGGAGCCTTAGCCATTAAAAGACTTAAACCTGTCTTATGCGTCCAAAAGTTATTTGTTATCACCTTAAACCTGCCTTGGTAATCCAACTTAGAACCAAGGACCAATTTTACTTCATAATATTTTCAAACCCTTTCTTTGCCTTTTTTTTCCTCCCTTTATCTTTCTTACCCACACTTTTTGCGTCTCCCTACCCATTATTTTGTGACCTTGACCTGTACACAATCTGACCTGTATTGTAATTATTCATGCTTTTTTGCCTTATATAAAAACTGTGTATGACAAGTACGTGTGTGATCAGAATGTCCGAAATGTGTTGCGCCAATACATCATACGTTTCAGATAAACTACGTCTTCTTATTGTTTTGTCGAAATTCATAAAGGGAACCAACTGCTCTAAAAAATATCCACTGCCAATCTGGGCTAAACATCCTCTTTATTACTTCTAGTGTATTAAGCATTTTGAAGCTCAGTTCTTGTAACAGGCACTGTTCCCCTTTTTTTTCGAATAGATTTGCTTTTTTTTCCCCAGCAATTATAAATCTCAGATTCAAACCACCCATCATAATTAGTGTCAACCATCTAAAAATGGAATATATTATGTCGCCATCTTGGTAACTGCACTACAATAGGCTATGAATTATGGATAGTTTTATGGATAGTTCTTTGTCCGAGAAATAGGCAAAATAATTTCTTTAGTTACTTTCTTTATTCCAGAAATGTCACATCACGTTAACGAAATCAAGTTTGTTACAAGTAGTCTTAACAACTTTATTTGTTGAGAGCTAACAGCATCTGCCAGATAGGTCCTATTCACTACCTTTACGCCGAGGTGGGTATTCTCCACATAAGCAAAAGGGTGGATGTCAACGTATAGTGCTTACTGTCAAGCTGATGGACATGCTAGTCTATTTGAGGAGGCTAGAAAACCCTGATTCCAAATCTATGGTGTACACAGACTCCAGGATTTGGACGGATCGAATGTTGTATGAAGCTGTTTAGGACACTGGAAACCATGAAAACGTAGCTCCTGGCAGTGCTGTACAGCCTACTGAATCAGACTTTCAATCAAATGCTCAAGGGGCGGCTTCTTAAGACAACTGTCTGTTTCGTTATGGGCAATATTTCAGCCCACGCACAACCTACGAGATTTTGTATGGTGTACCTCTTGGTGCCTATAATGTACCAAATTTGTGTTTTATTAATAATAATAATAGTAGTAACAGTAAATGTTCGTCTATTAATTACTTGAGAAGTGAAAAAGTAAAGTACTTAAATACTTAAATATTCTCCCCTGCTTCATGAAGATCACTTACTGTAATTAAACGATCTAATTTGAAACAAGTATGATCAAGAACATACAAAAATCTGGTAATACAGATTACAAGCAACAAAAGGTAGTATTTCGTCCTAATTCGGGACGCTCTAAACTAGAAAGAAACAGCTGTTCAGTACTTCCTGATTTTCCAAATGCTTCTCTACTTGATATCAGTCGAGACCAAACCTGTAACCAATCACATCTCTGTAAACTAACACTTGAAAAGGGCAGCAGGTATTTACTTTCGTGATAAAATAAGGTGTAATGTCTACCAGAGACGTAAAATCTGCCATTCTCTAGATAAATGATTCAAAAGCATTGTAAGCAGTTGAGACATCTTGTATGTTAAATTCTCCATATCATAAGATTCCTAATGCGTTACGGGAAATTTTAGTTCGGTAAGAAGCTCTCCATGAAAATATGCCATAAAGATTTCATCCGAACATTAAAGAAAGCATGATATTCATCATGATCTCGTCGTATTTGTCTTAATTAAACTTATCGAATGGGTTAGGTGTTTCAAGAGTACAGTTACGTCTCAGTTAAATAATTTCTTCATTTTGTCTTGGAAAATTTATTAAGGTAACTAACTGCTTTAATGAGAAGCAGTTAATAAATAAAAAAGCGATATGTCAACCATTTGTTTTAACTAACAGTAACTGACTTCTCACTGGTGGTTCATCAGTGGAGTGCTCGCCAACCACGCATGTGGTCCTGGTTCGGTTCACGGCTGACACACTCCTAGGCGATATTAAACCGGATGAAGAGGAATGGCTGATCATGAGGCTAGTAACTCCAGTTAGTAAAACGGTCACCGCTACTGAAATTTCAAAGCTCAGTTTCTGTTTAAGGCCATTTTCTGATATGAAAATTAAAGTATGATGATTGGAATTAATACTTCATATTAGAGAATGCATTGAAAACAAACTAGCACTCAAATCAGTTATCCTAGTTTTAATGTAACACTGAATTTCGCATAAGTGGTCTGACATTTCACAAACGGTTTATCTGTAATGGTGGCTAAGCAAGATAGTCTTGTCTGAAAACTTTATAAACTACTTAAGCATAGGTAAATTAAACATGACAATATAAACAGTATGTGAGCAGAATTAACAGGCTTCTAATCCATGATCTTCCTCTTTGTTACTGAGTGTGATTAGAATTGCATTAAGGTCTTGTCAATCAGTCCATGTAATGATTTCAGGAGATCGGTGGCCCGTCTATGAATCATGTAATCGTAATTGACTGGAGTGAAACTAAAATGTCTTCAGTAACAGTGTTCCGTAGCCCAGTGAGTATCTCACTGAATGTGTTACCTGAGTAGCTCGTTAAATCCTCTAATGACAATGCATTTTATTTTGAAGTGTGGTCTGCAATTTACCTTTCCACGTTTTAAAATTCCAAGATAATAATCCCTGTTTTACAGAGTTATATTAAGGTATTATAGTGTTTTGAACAAAAGAGGAATAAAACATCATAAAGTAAATCAATCCACTAAGTGTGTGTGTATAGACTCTTGAAATTGTCAAATCACAGTGATGCATACAATCCGGATAATGTTTACATCATTTAGGAACATAGTTTTCTGTAATAATAATTAATCTGGAGCTCTAGGAGATTCTTCAATAATGATTTAATCAAATCTTTGTTGAATTAAAGTCTTAATGTATTGCTTTCTTCTTTACAGAGGGTTTATTCACCTATCAAGGACAAGAGAGTCGAATAACATCTTTAAGTGGACCTTATCAATTTACAAATGGTCTATTATATGTTGTAGACAAAATTCTATATTCAAAATCTGATCTTGAAGCAACATTGTGTACTGTATCTGCTTGTGTATAAGTTATTCAAACATTCAACTGCTTTTCCTGCTTTATCTTTATGTCCATTTACTTTACTTTTTCAATATGTTGTGGTGACTTAATTGGTGAATTTAGAAATTGATCTTTGCTTTATTTACTAATCCTATGATTAAACATTTACCTGAGTTCACTCTCTGTTTACATGTGTATAATACCTAGAATGTGTTTAAACAATCAGTCAGTGTCATTTTCATTATACCTTTAAACCAGTGAGTTTAGTGTTTATTTATTTATTGAAGGGATTGGAATACACTAGTTGACTATTGCTATGCCAGTGGTAATGAATACAAGGGTTGGATAAATTTTACCATTAACCAGTCGATTGCCTTTATTCGCTTCAGTCTCTGTGTGAGCCAGTTGTAAAAGCCTCCATCTGAGAACATCATGAGAAAACCAGGGTGAATCAAAATATTTTTATTTATACCTAATTATTTGTTAGTTAGTCGATATTCAGCTTCCATGCACGGTTTTATTTCAAGCAATTCATTTTCTAGGGCTGACCTCATTAGTAGTTTTTCCTGTTTAACTCTACTCAGAGATCCAAATCATTTGAAATTATCCAAATTCTGGCTAGCTACTTGGGTTAACTTGTAATATATTCAACTGAATTCACAATTTGCGAATTAAGGTGGTTTGAATTAATTCCACCGTATGAGGTGAGTCAAACGGAGTACACCGTTGCAGAACGTCCTTCTGGTGTTTAAATCACTGCATTCTGGCTAGCAGACGCTACTGGTTGGTGTAAGTGGTATTCAGTCAGCAGTCTGTAGAATTGTGGGTTGATGCTTACCTTCTTAATCTCCATTTATGTTAAACAGCAGATCACATGTTTGGAGCTGAATAATTTCAGTTTCCGTAGGAAACTGTAGTGAAATTTCACATCGAATCGTATAAATTGCAAATTACTTTCCAAATTGTGAATTTGATTCAAGGGAGTCTTGTCGACAGACTAAGTTTTAACTTACGATTTACCGCAGTTATGTTGTGTCAATCTAAAAATGAAGTGATTGACAATGATCAGCACTATATCATTGATTTCGGAACAGTCAATTCATCTCAGAATAACAAAACCAATACTTAAAAATTAATCTGATGCTCACTGGCAACTGGCTCTATTCAGGTAGTTAACCTGGGGCTCTAGTGGGAAGCCGTGACTAGTAGGGTACAGCAAGTTGAAGATGATGCAGTAACTCATCGAAGAAGACATTGTGAAATGGTCGCGCTATGTCATGAATCGGCAGAAGTTAGAATTCCTGGATCACTGGATCGGGTCCCAGTGGCTCAATGGTCTACGAGCTCGCATTATAACCAAAAGATTCCTGGTTCGAACTCCGGTGGGTACGTACTGATGAAGAGTCCCAAACTAGAACGGAACAGCTGCCCAGTAATTCCAGGTTTTCCAGTGTTTGTCTAACTGATGTCAGCTCATGATGAAATCCTCCATGCAATAAAATTAAGAATATTTAAAATCATACAATCAAATGCACTTTCCACTTTCGACAGTAGCATACTCCGTTATTCGAAGGATTTAATTTTTGTAAGTTGATCGAAGTTTTATCTCCGACAAAGATTGTAACAACAGAAGGCAAGATGGGGAAGCCAAAGTATATTTTTCATTAATCAAACCGCTCTTCAATATATATATATATATATATATATATATATATATATATATATAGTAATTTGTACCTCAGAACAATCCAATGTGTGTGAAGATGTATATGCAGAACTAATTAAGTAGCACCCAAATGTAGCTGGAACTCTTGCCACAAATATAACTGGCTACATGTGATAAAAATACCAGTAAACTTTTACTCTTTAAAATAATTCAACTATTTTTATTGTCGTCCAACTCAGTTTCACAAATAAATATTGAAAGTACCTCCTTTCGCCTTTGATCATCTATGCATACAAATGAAAAGTGTAAGCGGAAAATTAAAATAGCATACTGACAACTCTAGCCATGCATATTAGAAAGTAATTTAAAAACAAACTAATCAAAAGTGTACCTTTCAAAAATGGGATTCATTAACTGAGGATACCAGCATTCATATTGTTATTATTATTAGCAATAGTATTAGGGCTTGCAACCAATATTCATCTTTCTGAACTCTATCACGCTATAGATTTCGTCGATGAATTACAATTATCACTAATTATTGAATGTTCGGAGTCGACCACTATTTAGCTTTCTCAATATCTCAGTGAGCTAAATTTCTGTTTTGTCTTTCTCTTTGTGAGTTGCAGTGAACTTGTTGTCTGAAAGAATTGCTAACATTTTATCAGTATATTCTTATCTATCCACTAGGACTATTCCAGTAACTTTACCACGGCAAGTTTTAAAAAATTGGCCCGTTGAAACGGACAATTTATAACTTCTCTTTGTACATAAGGTACATTGATGACACTTTTATAATCCGCGACAATAAATGTGACTTAAATAATGTCCTTCGAGTGTTTAATAGCTGCCACCCAGTAATCAAAAATATACGATTGAAGCATAAACTAAGGAGACAGTCTCATTTCTGGACATCCGACCAACATATGAGACTGATGGGACTCTGAAGAGATCAATACACCAAAAGCCCACATAGAACGGCTAGCTGGAAAACTTTTACGGTTGGCTACCCATCAATCACAAGCGGAACCTAGTGATATCTCTTGAGACTAGATTCCGTAGAATCTGAAGCTCCAAATTAGTAGAAGAAGAGATCACTCTTTTGACGGATACACTACTTGAGAATGGCTATCCAACACGCTTTATAGATAGGCACACAAGGCTGAAAATCAAAAAGAACAAAATCAAAAGAACAACCCATCTATGTATTGAAGAAGATGTGGCGTTCAAAGGCGATCTTCTGACTGACATCCTTAAGAAAAGAATATCTAACACCCTGATAGTGACATTCTCTGTTACTACAGTACTATTATTATTATATTCTTTAATTCTTAGAGGTACATAGGGCTTCAGCCACGCCTTTCCATTGCCATCGGTTTTCTGCCAACGTTTTCACTCCGCTCCAAGTCTGCCCATATGCCTTCATCTTCTCTTCACATAACCTACTCCATATCATCCTCGCAATGACGACTAACTCGCCGCTTCCCTTTCGGGTTACACTTGAGAGAGACCCTGGCGTGTGATGTCCCTTGATGGTTTGTTTTCTCAGAGTATGACCAATCCACCTCCATTTCTTCCTGCTTATTTGTTTCACAATCGGTTCCTGGTTGGTTCGCTCCCAGATATCCCTCCCTGTTGCTGATCTTTTCTGGTTGGCCATTTGATCTTGAGTATTGAGCGAAGACAACTGTTAATGAAGGTCTGAAGTTTGCTTGAGATGCTCTTTATGACGCACCAAGTCTCTGATCTGTATAGTAGCACTCACTTTACATTGGAGTTGAAAATCTGGATCTTATTTTTGATGCTGAGGAGTTCTGTTGACCTCCACACAGACTTAAGAGTAATGAAAGCTTGTCTTGCTCTTCCGATTCTGGCTTTGATATCCTTGTCAAAGCGGTACGAATAAATATGTTATAATTAAAAAAAGCAGTTAATGTGGATAAAATTTTCTTTTCGGCGGAGTCATCAACTAGGATGTATATTCGTGTATATATAGCAAATATATTAGAAAACCCTAGAAATGTTTCCATACGAGGGTAAAATTAACAAGACTACAAGTAGGTATTAAAATGTCATAATAAGAAAATAGCAGGGTGTTTTCACACAAACTAATAGGTTCATAATTACTGAGAAAATTAACTTTTTGTACAACGAGACATTTAAAACGCAGTAATAAGCAAATAGACAGGAAGTTCAAATAAAAAACGTAGTAGCCCATATAGGGATTAAAAACATAAAAGTTACACAAATAAACGGGAAGTTGGAATTAGGAACGTAATAGGATAATCATTATTGAGAGAAATGCCTGTTTAGGATGGCAATGGAAGGCCAAACTTTGGAAGTACTTCTTTTGAATTCATAGTACTGGCTTGATTTTTCAGATCACTAGTGCTTCAAGTGGGACCAAATGTTTTGATCGCACTCCCTCTGAGTCTTTCGATAGCGTACGGCTTTTCAGATGGACCTGAATGTCTCGAGTTCAATTAATGTTCTGTTACCGAGCTTTTCACATACCAACGTTCTAGTATTGCTAGTTGGGCTGGATAGTGTTCATGAAGGTGTTTTGCAGACAGACGCAAAATACGGTCAATATACTGAACTTCACATGAGCAAGTGAACTGGTATATGCATGCTGAGGTATTCCAATGCAACAGCCTCTCTTTCGCGTGTTGGTTGAATAGTTTTTTGCGGGAAAATTTCACTCACAGTCTGGCGGCGAAGTGTCCTTTGCTAAGATATTTTCAAAGCCATTTTCCGAGAATTTCTTCTTCAGTATTAATTCTAAATTCTAGACCAAACAGAATCTTCTTTTTGGGAATGACTCAGACCTGTTCAAAAGCTTTCTTCGGGTTTAGGTTCTTGTCCATGAATCTGGGTGGGAAATCCTTTTCCATCAAAATTCTTCGGAGATTTCGCAGTCCTTCGCCAACAGATTCCTCGATACATACCTTCCGAACCCTTAAGGAAAGAGAATATTTGACGTTTACCTCTCTACTTAGAGGAGTACAACTTCGAAAGGTGATCAAATATCCATTCCATGCGAGCTTTTTGCATATGCATTTCCCCGAGAAATTATCAGGATTTCTTGGTAGTTGAACACTGAAGAAATGGAACATTTAGTCAGATTCAGCTTCTAGAGGGAAGTCTATGTTTGTCTCGGCATTACTGATATAGTGAAGTAGGTTTCAGGGATCCTAACTCTCATCACAAATAACGAAAGTATCTTCTCTTGTACAGCTGAATTTCACTGACAGACGATGATGGGAAAGTGTTTAGCCACAAGAACGTTTTACTAGTTGAAAGTGAAATCTTGTTCATTCGACTTAGTTAGGGGTAATTTCATTTTGCGAAGATAGTTGTGTTTGCAATTTTGCCTAAGGCAAACCGTATTTTGCAATAAAATTATTTGATTACGTTTAATACAGTCATACTGTATTGGCAAATACATACAGCAGGGCTTATGGAAAACGAGATCGGACGGAAAGTAAGACATAAGAGAAAATACATGAAGAATGGTCTAATTACATGATGAGAACTGCTGCAGATAAAATAAAATCTCAACATCACAAATGAGTTACAGTTGTATGGATATGAACAATTATGAATACAAGGAAACGAAATTGAAATAAATATTAATTTGTACTATGTATTACTAGTAAGTAGTATGAATCTGAAAACAAAGAATTACTATTTTTACCTAACACTCAAGATCATTTACAAGTTATTATCACAGACACCGGAAAAAGTTTTCAAGCCCTGTCTTCATTACTACATTCATTTTAACCTATAAATAAATAAGTGTGAACTCCGTAACGTCGTTGGCTCCATTTATCCAGAAAAGTTAATGCTACTTTATTATTCTAATGTAGCCTTTTTTAATTAGCACGTTTTCGTCTATATATGAAGACTGAAGTAGAAATATTTACATGCATATCGTAAGCAGACACAACGATTGTTTTTGATATTCTAGGCTTTTCAGTTATTCTCTGGGAAGCAATTTTCATTTTGAAACTGGAACTAACGAACAACGGTAAGTGCGATACTAGAGGCATTGGGACACATATCACCAACAACTATCGTGAGAGTTCTTTCCAGTATTTAAATAATAATAATTATTATTATTTACTTTATTCCCGAAACACTACTTGTGATACAGAATGGAATTTTCAGCATTAATCACAATAGTGCATCTAATTTCCTCAAATTATAAATAAAATTAATCACACAGAAAAGTTTCCACATTTACAATAGAGGTAGTGTCAAAAACATGCAGCATATAAAATGGAAATAGCAATAATAATGATAACAGCCAGGGTAATAATAATAAGAGTACAAGAGAAAATTGCCGTTGGCTTGTGTCACACAGTATTGTCGATGCGGCATAGAAATCCTAGCATGTGTAAAATAATTGAATATAATGTTCTCTTTACATGATATGGGGAGGGGAAAAACAAAGATTACAGCAGTCATAGAGAGAAGTTGGTGTTTGCAATTATGAGAGTAAAATAAACAAAGAAGCAACAGGACCATAAATATAATAGAAATAATAAAAGTGAAACTTGAAAGTATATAAGGATGGATGGAGGAAACTGTTTATTTACTAGATGAAAAAAGGTTAGTTGATTCTTGCCTGACACTATTTTCATCACATAAAATACGTGCCAGGTATGGTATCATAGAATTCTTATACTTAGACGTGCGAGCATACAGTTTTCTGAAGTTACTCCTTGTTCTACCTGAGGAGATGCAAGGTGAAAACTGAGGGTAAAGCGGATGCTCCAAGTCAGACAAAATCCCTTTAGCAAATTTATTGCACGAAGTCAAGTGCCTATCGATAACAACATTAACTATGTGGACACCACTCATCCTACTGACTGTCTTCAGCATTCTACGAATTGTGACATAGTCCTTTTTAAGCAAACCAGGAAAGAATAAGGGTGAACAATAAAGAAGAATAGGTAGGATGCAAGAATTTATGAAATGTAAGAGGAGGGGTTGAGTTATACCCGAGTGCCTAAACTTCTTAATGTAAAATGTCAGGAGGAATATTTTACTGAAGATCGCTAAGACATGGGGAGACTAGGAGAGATCAGAAGAGAGAATAAGTCCAAAATACTTAATTTCTGATTTGATTCCTATATCATTGTCGTCAATTTTACAACTGTCATGAGAATCGATGACTTCTTTTAAGTGTCTTTTACATCTTAAGCTGAAATTAACAGTTTGATATTTAGAAGGATTCAGTTTAAGACCGTTAGATTCAAACCACTTACTGTGTGTGGACACAAACACATAGGGAGGACTCGTCGATCTCTGCAAGTAAGTGTTTCACAGCATATTCCGAAATGGCTTCAGAAACAAATGGAATCCCCAGAACCTATTAGCGGTGAGGACAGATGACCTAGCTCCTCTGCTGCTATACATATTATAGAAACTTGACATGAAACTGATATTTACCCGTATTTTAAACCTATCTGTAAAACGTGTTTGGGGTGCATCCTTAAGTTTGTGGAATCCCTAGCAATTAGAATGTCTAGACCACCCTTATAAGCCCAAAAATAATTCGTCACCACACCAAGCCTTTCTTGGTAAACTTTGTTTTGATACAAGGCAGAGTAGATGCACTATTACCTCTGTTATTTGGTTTAGTGATCTTAATTGTTATTTTGACCCTCAGTATTTACTTTTAACTTGACCTAAATTTATTTTCCTGACCTCTTAACTCTTTATTAATTTCATATGTATTCCTATGATAAGCCCATGTGTGATCAGTTTGTTCGAAATGTGTTGCTCATATACACTGGACGATTCAGACAAATTACATCTTCTTACTGCTTTGTCTAAATTCATATGGGGAACTAATTGTTTTAAAAGTTCAGGAAACGTTATTAGCTAGTAGAAATTAGATATCTTAGTGATAGCGGACCGAAAAAATGTTTCATCAACTCATTACTAAAAATCATTAAAGCCTTCTGCTCGATTGACGGTTAAATAGCGCTAGAAATGATGAAAACACGACGCTTCTTAAAAGAAATATCACCACAGTAACATACATTTGACACACGCATACACAGGTTAACTGACTGAGAACACCATAGACCCGTGAGGCTAAAAACGATCATTAATCTATCAAATATTTACGCATTCAAAGTATGGATGAATAGATAGCACATATCAAAACTGGTCAGCCGTTAATATCCCTGGGATACACTCAGTGGCTTTCTGAATATGAAAAGCCTCATTGAAACTAATCAAAACAATCACAATTTGCATTTTTTGGTACACTTTTATTTTATTGTCTCATTTATCCTTCCTTAAGAATTTTAGTTTTAAATCCATGGTTACTGTGTCATATTTTCCCTCTCTAATCTTCCCTCATTTATATTTTGAAGTTTTGATTTGATTCGCAGTCCACTAATAAATTGCGATGAAAATGACTATTATTCATCTTATGATCGAATATTAGCAAATAGTGAGTGGGTTAATACCAACTACATGAAATATATTATCTTTCAAGACATACGCAGAGTGGACTCAACGATCGTAGCATATAAGGGCCACAGAGGATGTCCCTAATTGGCTTCAGAAACACAATGAATCCTCTGAACCCTGTAACAGTAAAAGCAAATGACCTAGCTGTTCTGTTGAGAAACATATTGTAGAGACAAGACATAAAATTGATGTTTACACAGCTTTTAAACATGTCTGGAGCGTGTCCTAAGGTTTTTGGAAGACCTAGCGGTTAGAAAGTTTAAACCACCTTCATGTGTTCAAAAATAAATGGTCACCACTTTAAACTTCCCTTCGCCGACTGTTTTGATACTAGGACAGATGTAGTACTACCCATCTTCTTTGGCTTGTTGGTCTGCATTGTTATATTGCCATCTCGTCCCATTTCGGGACTTGCCATCTGTACATACCCCTTAGGTTCGAAGTACTGGCATCAGTGGCACAGCGGTAGAATGCTTGCCAACCATGCAGGTGGTTCGCGGTTCAATCCCCGACCGACGCACTCTTTTACCTCACTAAGCCAGTACTGGTAAAGAGGGAAGGTTGGGCATGAGGCTAGCAACCCACCTTGTAAAAATAAATACCACTGCAACCGAACTTCAAGTCTCTAGCGTGACGCTCTATGTTCCACTGGGAATGTAAAGGAATAAAAAATTGTTATTTTGACCATCATTATAGCCCTTTTACTTAACCTAAGTCTACTCTCTCACCTCTTAGCACTTTATTATTCTCATATATATATATTCTTATGTCCAGAAAGATATGTGTTGAGCAAATACATTACACAATTCATATGGATTGTCTGCTCACTGTTGTGTCGAAATTCATAAAGGAAACGAATTGTTTCAAATAGTAATATTGAGTTAGTGCATCAGTTCTAGTGGTCATTTTACCAGTTTGCAAAATTAGTTGGTAAGGAAGTTCGTGAAACTGGGATTCATAATGAAAAGGATCAACTTTACTACTAGATGTATAAGCATGTTTTTGTCCTAGTGAATGAAACTCACTGATACTATCAGCAGTATAGATTTTCGGGATTAACTACTAAGTCATCCATGTATCACATAAATCACAAAGAGCGTAAAAAATGGAATCATATCTATGTTCAGAATTTGAATAGGGCATTTAGAAAACAAATTTCGCGAGATGATAGCATCATTTCGTAGTTTCTTTACAACCGCTCTACAACTAACATGGTTCACTATAATAATAAAAACAAAAATAAAGATCATGACAATTACTCAGGTAAATAAAAAACAAAAGTACATACTAATGACCAATCATATTTAGATAGGTCATGTTGTCCATGGTAGGCGAAGATTGAAGTTTTCTATAGTTTGGTTTGTAAGGGTTTGTTATGTTTTTATGAGTTGATCACGGATTGATATCAGTTAGAGAAACATTGAAAACCGGGGAGTACTGGACAGCTTCTGTTTCATCCTAGTTTGGGAATCATCGGCAGTACGCACTCGTAAAAACATAACAAACCCTTACAAACCAAACTATAGAAAATTAATCTGATGCCCGCTAGTGACTTGCAACAGGATGGAGTTTCCTAAAGTTCTAGTGAGAAGTCGTGACCAGTGAAGTCCAGTTAGATGTCACGTGTGTGGATGGATGTCCCACCAACAACAACGGTTGGGGTCGCGCTAAATCACGAATTGGTAGAAGTTAGAATTCATAAGCCATTGAATCGGGTCCCAGTGGCTGAATGGTATGCGAGCTTGCATTGTAACCGGAAGGTCCTAGGTTCGAATCCCAGTGGGTGCGTACTTCCGATGATTCCCAAACTAGGATGAAACAGCAGCTGTCCAGTACTCCCTGGTTTTCAATGTTTCTCTAACTGGAATCAATCCGTGATCAACTCGTAAGAAGATTGAAGTCTATTGTTTTTTGTACACACAGTTTAGGCTGTATGTGATTAATCCAAAGTGCTTCCATCACATTCAATAACCTTGAATTAGAGTTATGTGAAATAATTGTGGAACAGTCATTATTATTGATTTTGTGACCTGACATTAATAAGTGTTTTGCAATGGATGATACTGGATTTCTATTCAAATTAATTGTATTTGGATTTTCTATATGTTTTAGTAACCATTTTGGAACATGTTCTTTTTGACGACATTGGAACATTCTATTGGTTCTACCTATATAAATGTCACCGCAGCTGCAGGTGAACTTTTAGATACAGTTTGAAGTAGAGCCCTTTAGTCGTAGGTACAGGGATCGAAAATGTTCGAGATGCTAGGGAAAGAGATGCGGCATAGGATGTGTGCTTGATGGCTGACCGAGATCTTTTAGCTGTCAACTGCATAATTTGATCATCCTTGAACGGTAGGCTAGTAAAGATAGCTTTCTTTGGTAGAGAAGCTGTCTTTTCAAAATGTGGTCTATCCTTATTTTGACAAGTGATAAAGTTTTCTGGATAACCATTGTCTAATAAAACTGAATGCATATATCGAAGCTCATCCATCGATGTGTCACTCGTGCATATTTTTCAGGCTCTTGAAAACAAGCGATTGTAAGGAAACTGCGGAATGATACCATCTCGCGAAATTTGTCTTCTACACAACTTATTCGAATTTATCAAACGGACTAATTGTTTTAATATTCAGCATTAACCATTTGTAAACAGTGGGTGCGTACTGCCGATGATTCCCAAACTAGGATGAAACAGCAGCTGTCCAGTACTCCTCGGTTTTCAATGTTTCTCTAACTGATATCAATCCGTGATCAACTCATAAAAACATAACAAACCCTTACAAACCAAACTACATAAGATTCACACGAAGTATGACCTTACTAACTGTTTTTACATTGAAAACTATTTCGTGTATATTTAAGTGAGATTTTAATCTATTTTTCGTTGTTTTCTAGTACTTTATCCAGTCACAATAGTACTTCACATTCTGTGTGTGTTAAATCAATACAAATAAATTTTCTAGGGCAAATAAAAGGTCAAATCATGTGTTCTATTCGTCGAAAAGAAAATTTTCTTCGCTGCAATTGTCTTCTTAATATATATTAATTGTGACCCAGATAGTCTGGGTTAGCTAATCTGCTCGGAGTGCCTTAATATGCTTTTATGTTTACAAAATATGAAGGCTAAAAAGGTGAGTCATGTATAAACCTATAGATTTTAAACAAAGACTGACCTTTTTTCCGGTTGGTTTGTTGTTTATTTGTCGTCAGACTGATGGCACAGTGAGTAAATAACGTCCGTAGTCTTCTTTGTATTCTACTTATTATTGATGTTACTGTTTCTATTAATTTATAGATTTTGTTTTCCACCTATATATTATTTACGTTATTATTATTTAGATCATGAGGAAGCAGATTTCGTTACAAACTAAAATCATGTAGAGAATATTTGAAAACCATGGAGTGTGCGATAGCCGTCTCTCCCTAGTTTTGGACTCTTCATCAGTGCACATCCTCGATCCCACCAGGGTTCGAGTCCTGAGCCTTCAAGTTGTGAGACTAAACTTGCTAAGCATTTAGCTTCTTGAGCTAGAATTCAAATTATTGTTAACAAACTTATCGCCACTTGATTGGCAAACTGTTGTATTGTAATTAAAATGCTATATGTATTAGAGTAGAGCCAAAGATGAGGATCTAATTGAAAAGTAAATATTTCTTCGCTCAATCTTTCTGATTTCTAAATGTCTAAATGGGGATTTTTTCTTTAATTCAAATATTCATAAGTCCTAGCTTTATCAATTCCTAATGTAGCACTACCTTACTAATGCCTTCGATTAGAACCCACTTCAACTTGATAATGGTGGACACTATTGGTCACGACTTCTCAGTACAACTGCAAGACATTCATCCAATGGCCATCAGTCAGCTGGAGATTTATATTTAGATTATGGAATTGGTAAGGAACTGGATTAATTTAAATGCAGATTTCGACACTAACCTACATCCGTTATAGACGACTGGTGAGGGTAGATTTATGTCAGGAATTAACAAAGTTACAACTCACGGGTAAATGAATTCTAGCTCAAGTAACTAAATGGTTAACAAGCTTAGTCTGGTAACCTAAAGTCTCAAGATTCGATCCCTGATGGGGTTGTGATTGTGCGCTGCTGAGGAGTTCGAAATTAGGAGGAGACGACTGTCCAGTGTTCCACAGTTTTCAAAGATTCTCTAAATAATATCGGTTCATGACGAAATCTATTATTATTACTGTTATTTTTCTGTTAATTCTTTTCCCCTTATCGTTTCAAGCAGATAAAGTTAGATGCGATATTCTACTACATGCTGAGAATTCTATGCTGTAGCAAAAGCACTGTTTGAAATAAAGTCACTATCATATTTTGTTGGTACTAGAGGAGAGAGAAATGTTACAGTATGGATTTTGTCAAGAAATGACATCATTCAGACAATCATTGGAAACCAGGGAGCTCTACGCAGCTTTTTCGTTCTGCTTTAATCCCCTGATGCAGTGCACACTGTTGATTGCATCATGGATAGGAGCCAAGATCTTCAGGAGATGAATAGCAGATGTACTCGGTTGATAAACTGAAGACCCTGAGTTCTCCTTCTGGAGGAGGGGGGATATTGCATGCATCCTGTTGAAGTCCTGAACGTGATTAAAACAGCTATCCTGTGCTATCTGGCCTTCAGTGATTTTCAGTCAGATATCATACTGTGACAAACACATCGAAATAAATAATGTCCTAACAAACGCATCTTGTGAATAGAATAGTTTTAATCCATCAAATCTAATCTGTTAACAGAGGCTTTTCATGGTAATTTATCGGGAAAATCATAGCATTTGCAATCATAGCATACTTTATGTGATTTAATTAGACGGTAATTGTAAGGATGAAAGGATACTGGTTCATCTCATTCATTGATATAGTCAACCTATCAAATATAACTAACAGCTGGGTGTAGAATTTCAGTAGACCAATCAACAGCCTCTTTATTCTGAAAACTGTTATTTTGAATTCTCTTACTGTTTACTTTGGTGATCACCTTTTAAATCACCCAGTCCTCAAAATGTTTCTCAAAGAATGACAAGTAGATTAAATTGAATGATGCTTATTTAGGGGATAGGCTACATTTAGTCTCTTTTTCACTTTAAACTATAGTGCAGTTATGCCTTGACTAATATTCATATTATAATATTCGCTTCTAGAATCTACGGTGAATGTATCTATTCTGCTTGACTTTCATATCGTTATGAATAGAATGAAAACTGGAAGATATGCATATCGATCAGTCTGAACAATCTCGGTAAAATTCTAAAATATAAAGTAAGCTAAACCACTGAAAACTAATATAGAAACTTTCATATAAGGTCATCTGAAGTCTGACAGTCAATGTGTATTCTGAACATGGTTGAAAGTGTCTTTTGAAATTCAATAAAGAATGTGCATTTCAACTCTAGTTACCTTTTCCTCCGCTACTTCATAAACTTACTAATAAATTTCTTTTAAACATTTTCAGTAGTCAACATTTTTGATACATTTTCAACCTTTGTTCTGAAAAAGAGTTTAAATTGGACTGCAATGACCTTAATCTCATTTAAGGAAGCACAATAAGCTCGTATAGCTATATTCTACTAAAATCAGATTAGAACCGAAGAAAACTTCTGTAAGCGTAATTTATACGGAAAACCTTAAAAAAGATGAACACTAATTATTTAAGTGTTATAATTGGGTATTATATTAAGATAATCAATAGCTTTAATGTAATCTGATAACCTTACTGAATAAGGAAGTTTATCCAAAGAATGTGATGTATTTGTGCAGTACATGTCGAAAGTACTGATCACACACTTACTTGTCAAGTCAGTTTATATGAATAATTAAGGCCAGTTAATATGCATAAAGTGACAAGAAGGATTTAAAATGGCTTTATTGAACTATCTTCTCTGCTTCAATAAGGTGATCAATTTGTGGAAAGTCTATTAGGACATAGCAATATTTGCATTTTCATGGCTTCTGTCCAGTGCAGTATAGAAGAGACTTGTCTGGGTGCTTATTTAAGAGGATTCAGTGTGTCTGTACAGCTGATGTTATAGACGATGAAAATAAAATACTGATGGATACTGTCGTTGAAAACGTATTATCTTTGAAGTTTTAAACCGGTGTAGAAGTCAGCTAGTTTTAAAACCTACAATCTATTCTCTCCCTAAGAATGATGGTTTCATTCACTCACTACACAATGGGAAGTAAATAGTGGGATTTAAAGACAGAGACTAAACTCAGTAGCCCGGCTTATAATTGTTGAGAAAGCCAAGAACATGCTGCACTACAAACTTCAAACGTGCAGAAATAATTATGTCACATCCCAAACTATTTACCAATTTGCATGTTTGTGCTCACACACATACATAGGGAGGACTAATTGCGCTTTGCATGTAAGGGTAGGAGGGCAAGTTTTGAAGTGGTTAGAAAAACAGATGAGCTTTGGAAAATCGATAGACGCTGGTGTCAGACTACCAATTTCGTTTATGGCTAAACATCTAATCGAAGTGAACCATAAGACTTAATGTTAGTCTTTAAGGTCATCTTTAAAAATGGTCAAGGGCGCTCACCGAAATACACTGAGGCGGTAGCTGTTCGTAATCTTAAGCTTCCCCTCCTTTTGTGTACAAAAACGATTTGTTATTACTCGTAACCCACCTTGGTAATCCTTATCTGATTAGATAACAAAACGCAGTGTTAGTTATTCTTATTATTCTGAAATCCTTTTTACCACTTTTTGTAATTCAATCGCCCTTCATTTTTTTTATATATACTGACTTGACAAGTAAATGTGTGATGAGATTTTTCGAAATGTATTGCACTAATATATCACATTTTTCAGATTATTTCCGTCTTCTAATAACACTATCCACACTTCAAGTACCCTTCGCGAATACGCATCCTCTAGCAGTTTGTCATATCCTATTCCCTCGAAGCCTTCCAAAGTGCTATAATAATGCAGCGATAAAGTTTATTTCAGTTTTCGAAGACAGACCTTTTTGACATATAGAAAGAGGCGTAATGCCAAGTCCAGTGGATATATCATCAGCTGATATATATATATATATATGTATATATATATATAATATTTTGTAAATGCAACTCGCAGTTTTATTTCCGCAGCTAGCATTTTAGGAGACGTGTTTATGAAATGATTGAAGTCTGACACAAATACGAAGATAAACCATATCTGCGAGATAGACCTACCTTTGTGAAAAATTATATTTACCCTACATATGAAGAAATTAGCGTTCACCTTGTGTTTTTGGAAACCATTTTTAGTTGAAGTGAGAACAAAATGACTGATTTACAGAAGGCCATGTAGGAACAGGTCAATAGTTAATTAGTTTCAGTTTTTACCCAATGGAATGTAAAATAAGCTCGGTGGGATGTCTATTTATGAGGGTTCGTTATGTCTGAGCATCTGATATGGTAGACAATAACAAAAAATATTGACTGATACATGAATAACAAATTTTTTTGATTATAGCTTGGTTCCACACAAGTAAGGAGCTTTCAGCATGTGATATCGGTCGCGCAAATTTTACAGGCCGACCATTGATATCAGGTGTGAGTCGGCAGGGGATCGAACCCCGGACCATGCACATGGTTGTCGAGAATACTAACAGTTGTGCCATCGACTTGACTTTTCGTAGTCAAAAAGCCAAACATTCTCTCTAGCATAAGTCTGAACATTACATGGATTATTCCATAACATACTGTAGTGTACATCAGTCCACGTATGCACAGATCAACTAGCATAAGTTGAAGAAATCCTGTTTCGCAGATGAGAGTGGAAAACGTGTATCTGAGTTGTTTCAGAGTAATTAGATTCCCAAAGCTCATTAATCGCGGGTGACCGATTTTCGTCTCTTTGGATCGCAAATCTGATATTAAAACAGCCTCAAGATTTCTGACAAAACTGGCCAGTGGAACTCACTGAAATATGCTGAGGTGATAGCTACTCATGTGTACAAAACAGTTTATCATTAAACGCAGCCTATCTTGATAATTCTCATTTCAGAATATTATTCGTTGCAGTGGCAATCGTCATGTTGCTTACTCTTAAAGCGCTTACCATTTTATTTACTTTAATTGACCATTTTAACATTAATTGGTTCAACGACTGACTGTTTGAAGGGACAATTTCAAACATGTCACATAGACACCTCGCTTTTCAGTTGAAATTTCTCTTCTCCAGACTGAAACTCAGGTGGAGGCAGAATGGATAATCGAAAAGGGACTCTGTGAACGGAACAAGCAACAAATCGTTACCCAACAAATATACTGAAGAAAATGGAGATAAGTCGAAAACATGCGTCAGGGAGACCCTTAAGTGGAAGGCGAATAAGAAGTGACGTATTAGACATCCGATAGCGACATAGAGGAGATGAAAGTTTATGTTCAGTCGTTCAACAAACTGAAGAGGACTGTCGAGAAAAGAGTGAAATGGAGAATTGTTGTTGAAGCCCTAAATTTAACTTGTAGCTCAATGGAATAGTTATCCATATGAACTGTGTTCAAGATTTGGTAATCAGATCACAACTACAGTTGTCGTTGATTAACACACTTCCTCGAAACGATCAACTTTTAGGAATATCTATGAAAAATTCGACCGTGTTCTTATTTCTGATTAACCCACATCAACCTAGTAGTTACACATGAATTTATCCAACATAAAATGATGAAAGCTGGTTAATTCCATCTGATAAAATATTCAATCAATAAATAGCGCCATGATAAACTTCAGTGGTTCAGTTTTAGACACTTATACCCAGCTAAGTTCATTGTTCCATTTATTATCCATGTTATTTACATATATGAAGGACAAATTTACAAGTTATTAGTTTGTAAACAACCAAAAAAATATCTGTAAAAGATTAAACATTAATAGAGTGAATATTGTTTAGTTTGAGTTAACTTTCAAGTCAAGTTACTTTCATGTTTTAGATTAATTGTTTAGTAGAAAAGATTTCATCATCATACTTTAGGTAAAAGGTTATTTGAATAAATATTTGATTGTAATAAATAGACGTCGCTAAATGTTTACAGTAATTCGAAATAATGATGGCAACTTTATTGATAGAAAGTATTTCTTTATTTAATTCAAATTAACCTTTCATATTTTAGAAGCTTGACATAGTCACTAGCACATATTGTGTGTGTGTGTGGACACACATACATAGGTAGGAGTAACAGTTCTTTGCATGTGAGGGTGGGAGAGCATATCCCGAAGTGATTAGAAAGACAAATGAATTGTGGAATATCAACAGACTCAGGTGGCAGACTACCAATTTCGTCTATAGCTAAACATCTAATCGAGATGAACCATAAAATTGATGTTAACACAGTCTTTAAGGTCATCTATAAAAATGGTCAAGCGCACTTAGTGAAATGCATTGAGGGGTAGCTATTCATAAAACTTACCCCCCCCCACTGCGTGTTCAAAAACAGTTTATTATCACTCTTAACCTACCTGGTTAGGGTAATCCTTATTTGACTGGATTAGCGAACGTTGTGTTAATTATTCTTATTATTCTGCATATACCAGTTTACTTGCTCTTGTGGAGCTGAGTACGTTGGCCGTACCATGCGCCGACTTGAAAAACGCGCTCGTGAACACTATCCAGCCTGGCTAGTAAAAGGAGAACGAAAACGGGTAAATAGTTCGGTGACAGAACATCTGGTGAATTCAGGACATTCAGCGCCACTCGAAAAATCCTACAAAATCATTTACTAGATTCGATCAAACCTATCAAAGGGAGTAAAATCAAGACATCTGGGCATAGCCGAGGCGCTAGCTATACAAAAGCTCAAACCCACGCTTTGTATACAAAAGAAATACGTCCAACCCCTGTCCTTGCCATGGCCATCATAAACAGGTAATCTTTAGTAATCACCATCCCATCCCATCTAAACTTCCTGTTTATTCATGTTATTTCAAGTTTTTTCTTAATCCCTGTTTACACTACCATATTTTCATACCCGAACTTAGTGTTTATTTTGTCATTTTACTATTTCTACATATTTAATCCCTGATTGCATAAACAATTATTCATCACATTAGTTTTTTCAAGTATTGGTTTTTGTAGGGATTTTGTTTGATTGTATGGAGGATTTAATCATGAGCTGACATCAGTTAGAGAACCACTGGAAAACCTGGGAGTACTGGACAGCTGTTTCGTCCTAGTTTGGGACTCCTCAGCAGTACGCACCCACCGGGTTCGAATCCCGGTGGGTGCGTACTGCTGAGGAGTCCCAAACTAGGACGAAACAGCTGTCCAGTACTCCCAGGTTTTCCAGTGGTTCTCTAACTGATGTCAGCTCATGATTAAATCCTCCATACATTAGTTTTTATCCAAACATCCTGTCTATTTTGTTATCTCTACATTTCTAACCCCTAATTGCACAATGTCAGTCTTCTTAGTTTTTATAATGCTACTTTGTTTGTTTTATCCATCCCCCTGTTTATTATGGCATTCTAATTCCCAATTTTAATTTTTATTAATTTGACCCTTGACCGGATATTATTCTGGAACTTTCCCATCCATTTAATATAAATACACGAATGTACAGCCTAGATGATGACTTCGTCGAAAAGAAAATTTTCTTCGCTGCAACTGTCTTTTTATTTACTCCTATGACCCAATGTGTATATTCTGAAATCCTTTTTATCACTTTGTGTAATTTAATCGCCTTTATTTTTTTCATATATACCGACCTGACAAGTAAATGTGTGATGAGATTGTTCGAAATGTATAGCGCAAATACATCACATTTTTCAAATCGTTTTCGTCTTCGAATAACATTATGCAAATTACTATATAGAAATAAAGCCTCATTTAGACTGTTGGAAAACAAAGGGATTTAGTGAAGAAATATTTACTTTTCAATTAGATCCTCATCTCTGGCTCTACACTAATAATGGCATCAGTCAATGAAATCCACAAGCGTTGGTTTAAGCCACGTACGAAGGTTTAGACTTCCTGGTTGGGGTCCTCGGCACGTTAAAAACCAATGGCTGGAGACAATCTGTCATATGGCTAAAAATCATTTTGTCTCACACCCCTGTTTACTGTCTCTATTTTGCATTCCGTTTTACTTTCTTCTATTGCTCTGTGCGCTACATGGAGTGTGACAACTTGAACTGCTGCACATCGGTGCAAAGTTCTTTGTTGAAATCATTCAGTCAGTCAGTCTACACTATATAAATATATATATATATATATATATATATATTCACAACATAGCGCTACCATTTCTCAATGTCTTCTTCGATGAGTTACTGCCTCATCTTCAACCTGCTGTACCCTACTGGTCATTGCTTCTCACTAGAACCCCAGGTCACTGCCTAAATAAGGCCGGTCCTGGGTTCCAACCCCGATGGGTGCGTACTGATGAAAAGTCCCAAACTAGGTAGACGAAACAGCTGTCCAATACTGCCAGGTTTTCCAGTGGTTCTCTAACTGATGTCGGCTCGTGATGAAATCCTCCATCCAATCGAACAAAATCCCTACAAAACCAATACTTGATTGCATAATGCATAATTTCGGAAAAATGAAGGGTAATAAAGGGATAAGCGTGTGCACAGGTTGATTACGTAACAGATTGTTACAGAAAATAAAACTATTCGGACAATGATAACTTGTGACTAAGGTCACACGACTTCGAAACTTGAGTTTAATAGTTTCCTTTGTTCTCTCCTATTTGTCTTATGGGCAGTAGAATTGTCCATATATCTGGGACAGGTGTTGAATCATTCCTATTACATGTATTTGCAGTTGATTCGATAAACAAAGCTTCTGTTATCAATCTCTCCCCATACCCTGTGACATTAGATTTTAAAACTGTCATCCTATCCCATCCTATTGTATGGTTGTTGTATGGTTGCACTTTGATTGAATAATTCTGTTGTACAGTACTTGTATTGTACTTGAGAATATATTGATGAACCTGCTTGGCTGCCTAATGAGGGTTTTCGATGCTGCTACTGCTAAGTAGTAACGCAGGTTTTACTGCAGATAACTGTTTTTGTTGTCGTTTAGGCATTTTGTGACTGTGAATCACTCAAGGAAGCTTTGATCACCTATATAGTAGAACGCAAAGATTAATGAGCTGCATTCAGACAACAGTACGTCAGCCTTAGACGTTACAAGTGCTAGTAGTTTTTCTAAGTTTATGTACTATCAGCCTTAAAGTAGTTAAATAAAATGTTAGGGAGTTATCAGTCTCTCCAGAACCTACTTGTAGGGCAGTTTAACAATGGAATACATACTGTGTGTTTATGAAGATTATTCTACAACCCGTGTCTTCTCAAGTCAAGTTTAAGTGGAAAACTAATTATTGCTCTTATGTGCGTCTTCCATTCACGAAATTTGATAAGAAATATAAGTCTATTTAATTTGTGAACGAGTGAATCTACCTACTTTGCTTCAACAATTTCTAAATGCTTTTAATGCAACTCTTTGTGAATGGCGTATTTTGGCGCTAAGTAAACAAGATTCAATCTCCCATTCCACTAGTTATGAAGATTCTATAATAAATATTTTGTTTTTCATCTCGATGTTTACACATTCACTATTTTTGGACATTAAAGCTCTGGTTATTGGTCAACCCATTTATTGATTTCTGCTTCATCTTATTTACTTATATCATTGTCCAAAAATTTGTACATAGAGTATTTTTAATGTACAGTGTGTTTACAGTGTTTACTGTTTCAAATTCTTTTAACTTTATTAAAGATCAGTCAAAGATTTTATATATATTAGAGATGAAACAAACAGTAACATTTTTAAGGTTTTAAATGAGGATTATTTTTAGGAGACTGGATACAACGAGTTATGCTTTGAATAGAACATATATGCTATCGTGAACAGCATACCAAAACTCATATTCACAAATTACATTGTGTGTACAGTTCGAAGTTGGGGATTTTCAACGCAGTTTCCTTTCGAAAAAAATTAATTATTCAGGTCATGGTATATGACCTGCTTGATATCGTAAATAATAATCAATAAAGCAAGCCCATTTGTCTACAATTGTATGCCACTACTCATACCAACTAGTAATGCTTACTAGGCAGATCGAGGTGACCTGAATACTGGACTGCCGTTTCGCTCGTTTCGGGTCAAGTCATATCAGAGGTGTACCCTGTTTGACTCACCTCGGAAATTTGATAGTGTGTAATATTCCCATATTATGAATTAAAAGTCAATCTGAATGAGGAATATTCCTTTCAATGATATCTTTTCAGGTCCTTACAATCATAAAATATAATATTTGTTGTCGTTAAAATAAAGGCCAGTTGTGTGGCGGATATATTTCTAACGTAGAATAACAGATTAATTTTCTATAGTTTGGTTTGTAAGGGTTAGTTATGTATTTTCCGAGTTGATCATGGATTGATATCAGTTAGAGAACCATTGAAAACCAGGGAGTACTGGACAGAAGTTTCGTTCTATTTCAGGACTCTTCTTCAGTACGCACCCACCAGAGGGTTCGAAACCAGGACTTTCCGGATACAAGGCGACCTCCCATCCTAGTGACTCAATGGTCTACGAGGTCGTCTTGTGACCAGAAGGTCCTGGGTTCGAACCCCTGTGGTTGGTGAGTACTAATGAAGAGTCCGAAACTAGAACGAAACAGCTGTCCAGTACTCCCAGGTTTTCCAAAGGTTCTCTAACCAATGTCAGGCCATGATGAAATCCTCCATCCAATCGAAAAAATCCCTACAAAACCAATACTTTCAATTTATCAGAAAATAATGACTACTAATAAGTATATAGTGCGTCGGTGGCACAGCGGTTAAGACGCTCGCCGACCATGCACATGGTCCAGGGTTCGAGCCCGGCCGGCGCACACCTTTATCTCGCTAAGCCAGTAGTCAGACTGGTAAGGAGGAAAGGTTGGGCATGAGGCTACCAACCCCATCCTGTAAAAAATCAGCGCTGCTACGGAATCTTCAAGCCTATAGCTTGCAGCCCTATGTTCCACTGGGAACGTGAAGAAAAAAATAAGTATATAGCTGCATATTTCGAGCATTTTTTGTATTGAAATAGAGATAAGCATGCTACTATCTTGGCTATTTTAAGGAATGGCGATCCCAGGGAACGAACACAATAATGACTTTCTGACGTGCAGTCAGATCAGAGTAGTGAAATCGGGTAAGAAACACAATATTTGCAAAGAATTGCCGAAAATGAAGGAGAACATCACATAGGATAACTTTATTATAGCCTCTTAAATCTACTTCCCTTCGTTCGCCCAAACTAGCCGTGTCTGTTCAGCTGACCGTTGGAACATCATTGGTCCTTTCGTTGCCTCCTTGTATAGCTGTTCTTTAACTTTGTCACAAATTTAAAGCCTAATATAATTAGGTGGCGGAAGAATTGGATCACTGAATCTCTGCTTATGGAGTCACCATAAGCATGACGCTTCACCAGATACATAATGTATAAAATATACCACCACTGAAATCATAGTGTGATATAATGAACTTCATAAACGACATGAGCAAGTCACTTAATTATTTAGATACATTTGTGACCAGTACATGTTATCGACAAGACTATGACTTATTGATAGTGAACAATCCGCTTCTTTTTCTGTATCTCCTTAACTTACTGTCTTCTATCGAAGACCCATCACTCAAAACTTCAGAGTTCCTAAAAATCGAAAATCATTAGATTTCGTAACCCTAACCAGCTATTACGTAATAAATTATTTAAATTAATCCCAGTGTTAAAAGTCAATCTGAACGAAGAATATTCTTTTCAATAATTTCTCTTCAGGTTCTTACAATTATAAAATATAATATTTGTTGTCGTTACAATGAAGACCAGTTATGCGCCAGATACATTTTCTAACGTAGAATAACAGATTAGCGGTTATGGGGTGTCAAAATAAATAGTCGTATTTGTGTGACAAATGTGGTTTGGGCTGAAATCGATTACAAAATATTGTAAAATGGGACACTGGTGGTGATTAGTCATAATAGATTTGAAGAGTGTGGGGTAGGAAAATTGACAAGTCAGTTGAAGGTTATAAAAGGTGTCAGGTGAGTAAGTGGCTAGTACAAAGTGGTCTGTGTTAAACAGGACAGGAGAAAGTAAGACTGCAATGAGAGGTTCATAATGAAATAATGAATATGTGAAGTGAAACAGGTGGAGACATATACTGAGAAAAGAGATAATATCACCAATAATAAGTCCGGATAGTATAATGAAAAATTCGATAGTATTGGGGGAACGTTTGTATGAAGGGCATAAATTATGACGAATAATAATATTTGTAATAATAAGCAAAGGAAAAAAACCAAGAGGGTTAAGGGGAAGGAGCATTCTTGGTGAGAATAAAAATCATCAATCCAAGTTTGGCCACGGTTGGAACAGCGTCTAGACGTGTTCTTTTTGGATACAAATTTCCGGTTTAGTCGATCTTATTGCAACAGCTTCAGGTATGTGTAGGAGAAGTAAGCGAACTGTACGTGATAACGACTTCGGGATTCGGTATATAACCCTGAAAGCTGTGTTGACATCGATACGATGTGCACCTCGGAGAGCTGAATCAATTTAGAATTATCTGATTTCTGGATTTTGAGCTCGGTCAAACCTGGTTCACCGCTGATCAGCTCGGCCTCCTCATATGGTACAAGCGTAGTTGGCTTAAATTCTTTCTTATATACGTTATCATTATTAGTTTCATTATTGTTCGCTGTTTCTGTTAATATCACTAGAGTTCATGAGAATATAACGAAAACAGGTCCATTGCATCTTTAATTTATATATATATATATATATATATATATATATATATATATATATATATATAACGCTGCTACAGAAACTTCAAGCCTCAAGCTTGGGCCCTTTGTTCCACTGGGACTGTGAAGGAATGAAAAAAATAAACATAGGCGACTTATTCAACGTAGCAGACGCACTTACATGAGTTTGCGGATTAATCACTGACTTTCGACTATATCTTTTAGATGGGTGTGTTTGTCCACCAAGGGACGCTGCAGGTATGGATTTGCGGCGTAATCTCAAGGACCTTCTGAGAGTTCTCATCGTGGAGAATATCACCAAGATCCAGTGAATAGGAAGATTAGGTTGAGGTAGCATATTCAACCGATAGAAGTCGATGAATAGGGTTTATTCTTTCCTGCCTGTTGCACAGAATGGTGCTTATTTCATTCTAAAACATGACATGAAAGCACTGATGCACTTAGATATTTTATTCTCCTGTATTATTATAACTTCAGCATGCTGCAATATTCTCTGAAGTTGGAACCAAAGCGAATGTTAAATACCTTGGGCTGTGTATTTCCTCTCTTCTCTCCTGGTCTTCTCACATTCTGTTTGACGTTCTGTGTAAGGAAGTTAAGACAATTTGGTGTCATTCCGCCTTTACTGTTACCGTTTATTAATTCTTGTATTCTACCCATACTTCTTTACTGTTCCCCCTTAAGCTTTCCCGAGCTACTTAAGAAAGACTTTGTAATTCTGTGTAGGGCGAGTTGGCTGTTGCTAAACCAACTTGCTAACACTACTGTAAGTAGACACTTGGTTTCCTGCAAGAGATTACCACATATTTTCCTATCAGACTCTGAGCATACTCTCCATACACAACTTTTTCTTTGCATCTCATCGGACAGGGGAACTAGAAGCAATTGCAGAAGACTGTATGCTCGGGTAACTAAGTACAAAACTCTTCAATATCTTATTTAGCATACTGATAAGAAAAGTGTAAGGCGGGAATTTACAAACTTACTGAGGATTTATAAGTAAACGGCATATTTTTGTTCTCATTATCACATTGTCGCTAATATTTTCACGTGATTTAATTTTATATTCATTTCTTATTGAACAATATTATCAATGTAAATGCCCTATTTTAATTATTACCCCTGTAATGAGAAAGTTAGATGCAATACTGTACTATTACATGCTGAAAATTTCATATTTGTACCTACAGTACTCTTTGGAACAAAGCTATTGTTATTGTTATTAATGGGTTTTTCGGTTTCAGTAATTCACATCACATCCAAGAAATGTTAAAGTTTCAGTGTGACCAGTAGGGTACAACAGGTCGGGTGTGAGGACAAATACTCGCCGAAGACATTGGCTGGGTCGCGCTATGGGGTGAATTAACAGAAGTTAGAATTCATGGGCCATTGGATCGGGTCCCAGTGGCATAATGGTCTACGAGCTCGCAAGCCTTGTAACCAGAAGGTCCTGGGTTCGAACCCCTGTGGTTGGTGAGTACTAATGAAGAGTCCGAAACTAGAACGAAACAGCTGTCCAGTACTCCCAGGTTTTCCAAAGGTTCTCTAACTAATGTCAGGCCATGATGAAATCCTCCATCCAATCGAAAAAATCCCTACAAAACCAATACTTTCAATTTATCAGAAAATAATGACTACTAATAAGTATATAGTGCGTCGGTGGCACAGCGGTTAAGACGCTCGCCGACCATGCACATGGTCCAGGGTTCGAGCCCCGGCCGGCGCACACCTTTATCTCGCTAAGCCAGTAGTCAGACTGGTAAGGAGGAAAGGTTGGGCATGAGGCTACCAACCCCATCCTGTAAAAAATCAGCGCTGCTACGGAATCTTCAAGCCTATAGCTTGCAGCCCTATGTTCCACTGGGAACGTGAAGGAAAAAAAAATAAGTATATAGCTGCATATTTCGAGCATTTTTTGTATTGAAATAGAGATAAGCATGCTACTATCTTGGCTATTTTAAGGAATGGCGATCCCAGGGAACGAACACAATAATGACTTTCTGACGTGCAGTCAGATCAGAGTAGTGAAATCGGGTAAGAAACACAATATTTGCAAAGAATTGCCGAAAATGAAGGAGAACATCACATAGGATAACTTTATTATAGCCTCTTAAATCTACTTCCCTTCGTTCGCCCAAACTAGCCGTGTCTGTTCAGCTGACCGTTGGAACATCATTGGTCCTTTCGTTGCCTCCTTGTATAGCTGTTCTTTAACTTTGTCACAAATTTAAAGCCTAATATAATTAGGTGGCGGAAGAATTGGATCACTGAATCTCTGCTTATGGAGTCACCATAAGCATGACGCTTCACCAGATACATAATGTATAAAATATACCACCACTGAAATCATAGTGTGATATAATGAACTTCATAAACGACATGAGCAAGTCACTTAATTATTTAGATACATTTGTGACCAGTACATGTTATCGACAAGACTATGACTTATTGATAGTGAACAATCCGCTTCTTTTTCTGTATCTCCTTAACTTACTGTCTTCTATCGAAGACCCATCACTCAAAACTTCAGAGTTCCTAAAAATCGAAAATCATTAGATTTCGTAACCCTAACCAGCTATTACGTAATAAATTATTTAAATTAATCCCAGTGTTAAAAGTCAATCTGAACGAAGAATATTCTTTTCAATAATTTCTCTTCAGGTTCTTACAATTATAAAATATAATATTTGTTGTCGTTACAATGAAGACCAGTTATGCGCCAGATACATTTTCTAACGTAGAATAACAGATTAGCGGTTATGGGGTGTCAAAATAAATAGTCGTATTTGTGTGACAAATGTGGTTTGGGCTGAAATCGATTACAAAATATTGTAAAATGGGACACTGGTGGTGATTAGTCATAATAGATTTGAAGAGTGTGGGGTAGGAAAATTGACAAGTCAGTTGAAGGTTATAAAAGGTGTCAGGTGAGTAAGTGGCTAGTACAAAGTGGTCTGTGTTAAACAGGACAGGAGAAAGTAAGACTGCAATGAGAGGTTCATAATGAAATAATGAATATGTGAAGTGAAACAGGTGGAGACATATACTGAGAAAAGAGATAATATCACCAATAATAAGTCCGGATAGTATAATGAAAAATTCGATAGTATTGGGGGAACGTTTGTATGAAGGGCATAAATTATGACGAATAATAATATTTGTAATAATAAGCAAAGGAAAAAAACCAAGAGGGTTAAGGGGAAGGAGCATTCTTGGTGAGAATAAAAATCATCAATCCAAGTTTGGCCACGGTTGGAACAGCGTCTAGACGTGTTCTTTTTGGATACAAATTTCCGGTTTAGTCGATCTTATTGCAACAGCTTCAGGTATGTGTAGGAGAAGTAAGCGAACTGTACGTGATAACGACTTCGGGATTCGGTATATAACCCTGAAAGCTGTGTTGACATCGATACGATGTGCACCTCGGAGAGCTGAATCAATTTAGAATTATCTGATTTCTGGATTTTGAGCTCGGTCAAACCTGGTTCACCGCTGATCAGCTCGGCCTCCTCATATGGTACAAGCGTAGTTGGCTTAAATTCTTTCTTATATACGTTATCATTATTAGTTTCATTATTGTTCGCTGTTTCTGTTAATATCACTAGAGTTCATGAGAATATAACGAAAACAGGTCCATTGCATCTTTAATTTATATATATATATATATATATATATATATATATATATATATATATATATATAACGCTGCTACAGAAACTTCAAGCCTCAAGCTTGGGGCCCTTTGTTCCACTGGGACTGTGAAGGAATGAAAAAAATAAACATAGGCGACTTATTCAACGTAGCAGACGCACTTACATGAGTTTGCGGATTAATCACTGACTTTCGACTATATCTTTTAGATGGGTGTGTTTGTCCACCAAGGACGCTGCAGGTATGGATTTGCGGCGTAATCTCAAGGACCTTCTGAGAGTTCTCATCGTGGAGAATATCACCAAGATCCAGTGAATAGGAAGATTAGGTTGAGGTAGCATATTCAACCGATAGAAGTCGATGAATAGGGTTTATTCTTTCCTGCCTGTTGCACAGAATGGTGCTTATTTCATTCTAAAACATGACATGAAAGCACTGATGCACTTAGATATTTTATTCTCCTGTATTATTATAACTTCAGCATGCTGCAATATTCTCTGAAGTTGGAACCAAAGCGAATGTTAAATACCTTGGGCTGTGTATTTCCTCTCTTCTCTCCTGGTCTTCTCACATTCTGTTTGACGTTCTGTGTAAGGAAGTTAAGACAATTTGGTGTCATTCCGCCTTTACTGTTACCGTTTATTAATTCTTGTATTCTACCCATACTTCTTTACTGTTCCCCCTTAAGCTTTCCCGAGCTACTTAAGAAAGACTTTGTAATTCTGTGTAGGGCG
Source organism: Trichobilharzia regenti (assembly GCA_944472135.2). Taxonomy (NCBI): domain Eukaryota; kingdom Metazoa; phylum Platyhelminthes; class Trematoda; order Strigeidida; family Schistosomatidae; genus Trichobilharzia; species Trichobilharzia regenti. The sequence continues at coordinate 135,718,676 of OX235262.1, forward strand.
AGTTGGCTGTTGCTAAACCAACTTGCTAACACTACTGTAAGTAGACACTTGGTTTCCTGCAAGAGATTACCACATATTTTCCTATCAGACTCTGAGCATACTCTCCATACACAACTTTTTCTTTGCATCTCATCGGACAGGGGAACTAGAAGCAATTGCAGAAGACTGTATGCTCGGGTAACTAAGTACAAAACTCTTCAATATCTTATTTAGCATACTGATAAGAAAAGTGTAAGGCGGGAATTTACAACTTACTGAGGATTTATAAGTAAACGGCATATTTTTGTTCTCATTATCACATTGTCGCTAATATTTTCACGTGATTTAATTTTATATTCATTTCTTATTGAACAATATTATCAATGTAAATGCCCTATTTTAATTATTACCCCTGTAATGAGAAAGTTAGATGCAATACTGTACTATTACATGCTGAAAATTTCATATTTGTACCTACAGTACTCTTTGGAACAAAGCTATTGTTATTGTTATTAATGGGTTTTTCGGTTTCAGTAATCACATCACATCCAAGAAATGTTAAAGTTTCAGTGTGACCAGTAGGGTACAACAGGTCGGGTGTGAGGACAAATACTCGCCGAAGACATTGGCTGGGTCGCGCTATGGGGTGAATTAACAGAAGTTAGAATTCATGGGCCATTGGATCGGGTCCCAGTGGCATAATGGTCTACGAGCTCGCTAGCCTTGTAACCAGAAGGTCCTGGGTTCGAATCCCAGTGGGTGCGTACTGATGAAGAGTCCCATACTGGGACGAAACAGCTTCCAGTACTCCAAGGTTTCCCAGTGGTTCTCTAACTAATGTCAGCTCATGATGAAAATCCTGATACCAATCAAATCCCTACAAACCAACACTTAAATTTAGTAAAACTTGTTTCCTTGTAAAAAATTCATTTCTTATACAAGAGGATGATTTAGACACTCTGGTAGAATAAAACTTTGTTTATTATGACATTCAGCGATACAGGACTGTTATCCGACTTATGTTTCAAGTACAATTCATAGCTCATAATCAAATGACTACATCCATGCGACTTCATAACTTGCTTTAGATATTTATACTTCCTCCTATTTCTAACACACCATTCCACATATCAGGGATTCATGTTGCTTCATGCACATACATGTACTGGCTGTTAATTCTATGGACAAAGATTCAGTGGTCAAAGTTTTTTCCTATCTAATTACATTAATTTTCAATACTTTTACACTGTTCTATCCTACTGTATGGTTGTATGAAAATGCATCCATAGTAATGTTTAATTTTTTTCCCCGGATTACTTAACCTACCAGAGACTGCCATTCTAGTTCTGGCTAAATCTCAACGTACTATCTGACCTAGATCTACTGGCATGACTCATGTATTTGAACACGTAGTTGAATCTATTGTTTTTTTTGTATACATTATTTAGGATGTACGTGACTAATCCAAAATGCTTTCATTACCTAAATAACCTGGAATTAGAGTTATCTGAAATAATTGTAATTATTATTTATCACTATTATTCCTTTGAGTTCTGAGTGATCGTTAGTATGTACTTTTGTTTTATTAAACTAAGTAATCGTCATGCATTTTATTTTATTATTGTTATTGTGAACCATGTTAGTTTTAAAGCGCTTGTAAGAAACTACGAAATGATGCTATCATCTCGCCAAAGTTGTATTCTAAATGCTTTATTCAAATTTCAATTATGTGTGATTACGATCTTTGAACCAAATAAGTTAGTAGCTGACTTCTTATTATTATTAGGTTTCCTCCACAGACTTCCAGATGCCCTTTCCCTATGTGATATTACTATAGAAGTTTTAAATTCCTCATTTATCATAATACCATAGTGAGTTATTATTATTATTAATACTAGATTTCCAGTGAGTCTTAATAAACTTAATAAATTCTAGATGGATAGTTATTTGGAAGTAATGTATTTTTTGTCTGCTTGATTTCCCTATTTACATTTTTTGAATAACTGGTCAGAGTTATGTCTCGATTACTTGAACATTTTACTTAACTTACATTGATTGATACGAACTGTGATCAAGATTTGACCGGATAGTTCGGACCAGATTGCCGAACGAAATGTTGAAATTAATCATTTCAATTTTGCTGAGATTTTACAAATATAACTTTATAAATGTTTACATTGATTGACTTTGGATGATTCGATTCAAAGTGTAATCAGTTACCAAAATGTGACAGATCTTTATGAATATATCAGACCTATGTCATGTTTTATTTTGAATTCTAGGATACCTAATGCATCCTGTTCATTTTCTAACTCAAAACTGAACTTCGTTTCATTTTTTCAATCAGTTTATACTTAGGAAGAAATTAGAGATATACTCGACTTGAAATACAATAAAATATGTTATCCACACATATCTTCACTATGACTTAAGAGGGGGAGGAAAACTCTCTATAAAAGCCTCACGTCCCCAAAGAACTACAGATATATCTGCTACTATCGTAAGTATTTCTGATAAAACTGTCTGTCATCCTACTTGTTGTTTGTATATTGTAATCTTGAAATTAGAAGAAAATTGAATTCTAACATTACTCAGTACCCAACAACATTTCTTTAACCGACGCTCTAGTCTTGTGTTTTAATTCAGAATTAGTGTTCAGCTGGACCCTAACTGCTTCAAGAGACATACTATTTAAAAGGTTATTGCATAACTTTGTCATATCAGAAATAAACATCTCATCCTTTAGTCTGTGTTTCATTTCATATGGTTAATTAAGTCTAGAATTTGAGCGATTAAAAGTGGGACATATTATTGACACTTAATATTTCAGTTTCATCATTAACCGATTTCAGTTAAAGAACCATTGAATACAAAGGATCAATGAACAGCTGTTTTTCTCCTAGTTTGGGACTCTTCAGGAGTATGGACCCATGACGCCAGTACGGTTAGGAAGAAAGACCTCTGGGTTACCAGGCAAGCCCATTGTTCATCCAGCCATTGGAATGGGATATGATGGTCCATGAATTCTAAGCTCTGCCGTTTTCCGACAGACAGTACCATTGGTAAGTATTTGTCTTCACAACCAAATTGGTGGACCCCACTGGTCTCAACTTCTTACTAGAACTTCAAGCAACTTCATCCTGTAGTCAGTCACTAATAACCACCAGATTACTGATCTGATGACCAAACACCTCCGTTTCATTTAACAGTTACCATGCTTTTTCATCGTTAACAGTTCTAGTTTTGACAAGTTCTTTACCGTCTGTTTCTACGTTTCAATGTTAGCGTTCATTGTGGCTGGACCTATCCATTAGTTATCCCATCCACTGTGGTTATCGCTACTCCCACAATAAGTATGATACCGCCAGGTTTTACTTATTCACGATAGAACTGAAACCTAATTCTTAAATTTGAGCACTTGTATAATATAGAATTAAGCGTCTATTTTTAGTATCGATTTCTGATCGGTAATTACAAAAATTGTTATCAAAGCGATTTTACGATTAATTTGTATTTGAAAACCAAGTGTCCTATCTAATCTGCTAAGTCATACATCCTAGAGCTGTATTCTCATATTTATGTGTGCACTCAATAAGTTCCATGAAACTCTAACACTCGAATGAACTAAACCTCTGACACCTTATTGTCTTCTGCTTCTCTATCATAAAATGCTGACTACAACAAAGTCGGAATTCAAATTAATTCGCAATTTACACAGTTAAGAAGGCGAAATCTCACCACAGTTTCCTTTGGAAGCCAGATTATCCAGATCACATTATATGATCCACTTGGTACCATTAATGGTAATCAAAAAAGTAAACATATCTGCTCAACATTTTATACTTCTGAGTTGAGTATTTGCATACTACTCATATCTGCCAGTAGTGAGTAGTTTGAACTGATTTGGCCCTCTGAGCTGAGTTTGGCCAGTTGAAGTGCTGACTGGCTCCGTCTCGAACAGGCTAAAAGGTCGCCTGAGGTTTAGGTAACCTCAATTTGGGTAGCAAGCACTACTGTTTGATACGAACTTTGTGCAACCACTCATCTCAACCAATCAATGAGTTGTGTATAGTTTTTAAGTCGAAATTCAGCTTAAAATTGCTCAAATTTATGATAACCGTCCTATATACAACTTACAGTAAAATCAGCTTCCGTATCACATTCCTCTGCCTGATTCTGGTTCTATCTAATCACTTAATAGAACGAAAAAGAATAAAATCGTTCTTCTTTTGAATTAATAGGCCATTTAAAACAGAGACTTCTCATTTAAACAAAGTGTTACTGGTTTCATCAGGAGCCTGTCTTAGTCAACTGAAACATTGGAAATCACATAAAACTGGATAACTTTTTTCAGTCGACATTGGAACTCTCAATTAGAGAACATCTGTGAAAGCAAAAGTAATCAAAGCCACCAACATTTTGGACTAGAAATATGTTAGACTACCATTTAGCCGATAAATCATTATTCGAACTTCTTCTTTCAACTCACTAGTTGTCTTTATGTAAGACTTAGTGGACTAGGTAAATTATGATTTCTCTCTGACTTTTGTTAATTTCATTTTGAATAATTGATAAACAATGTACCTATCTAATTCATTTTTTGCTATTATTACCATTAAGTAAAATAGTGTTATTGAAAACTATGTTTGACCTTAACCTCTATTTCATCTTTCATCGATTGTTATGTATATAATTTATAATAATAATAATATAATATACAAACATGAAGCAAAGCATTGTATTAATTTAAAGTGGGAATGTGTATGTGAAAGACATCACACCGTACAGATGTCCGTGATACCTTACAGGAATTTAAAAACAAGTTTTAATATATGTCTGTAATTTGAAATTAACTATATTTTGATTAGCATAATAATATTAGTTAAAATTCATATTTCTGTTATTCATTATTAACTTCGCTTAATACTCAAGATCATACGGGGATCAGCAACAGGGATCTCTGGGAGCGAACCAACCAAGAACCCAATGTGCAACAAATACGCAGGAAGAAATGGAGGTGAATTGGCTATACTCTGAGGAAACCATCAAGTGGCATCACTAGATAGACCCTCAGGTGGAACCCGAACGGAAAACGACTAGCTGATCGTCGGTGGGTGACGCTGAAGAGGTTATGTGAAGAGGAGGTGAAAGCGTGTGGACAGTCGTGGAGTCAGGTGAATACGTTGGCAGGGAATGGAACGCAGTGGAGACGTGCGGCTGAAGCCTTATGTTACTCTAGGAACTAAAGAAAACAATGGTGATAATTATTATTATTTACTTCTGAGCGTAATACAAAACTTGAATATTACAGACTTATCTGGTTTTAGAGGAAGTGAAAGATGAAGTCATAGACGGACAGTGACTTGAGTATAATTAGATGTGAACTACACTTTTTTTTGAATCTAGGACTCTGACTTGGATAACCAAATTGTTGAATCTCTTTTATAAGTTACTTTTAAAATACTCTGTCTTACTAAGTGATGGGGAGATGCACTGAGGTAAAGTGAACCATTTTGCGGCCTCTATGAACTATTTCACAGAAGGAAACAGGTGAAATGACTTTCATGAAAGCAATCTAAAGGCAGTTGTTGGAAACTGACCTTACTCCACTTAAAAATTTTTTAATAAGTTGGCACATTCTAGTCCCTAAAACAATTGTGACTGAGTGTCCAGTACAAAAATAGTCAACTAATTGTTAACCTATGCTTTGAACAAATATATAGATTAATTAACTCACTATGTGTCACCAACTGTAACTTCATCTTGATTGCAAACTGCAATGGACTGTGGTAATGGTCAAATCGCATTTTGTGTTTTCAATGTCACTGTAGACGCTATATTTAGTAGTGCTTCCTTGTTTGCTATAGTAACTACAGATGAGTTGTGTTGAATAAGGTTTTTGTACATCAAACTGTGAGCTTAAGAAAAGATTATAACTAACCATCGCAAGGTGGAATACAACCTCCTATACGTTCATTTCTTTGATCAACATGTTCAATAGTTATTGATATGTATAGAACATATGTAGTTAGTTAGTTAGTTGTGTAGCTACATCTTACAATAAGTTGTAAAATTTTGAAAATGCAACCTTAAGGAACTGATGCACTACGTCGGTGGCACAGAGGTTAGGACGCTCGCCGACCGTGCACATGGTCCGGTGTTCGATCCCCGGCCACAGATGCACTCCTTTACCTCGTTAAGCCAGAAATAAGGCTGGTGAAGAGGAAAGGTTGGGCATGAGGTTACCAACCCTATCCTGTAACAATACACACTGCTACAGAAACTTCAAGCCACTAGCTTGAAGCCCTATGTTCCACTGCGAACATGAAGGAATAAAAACAACCTTAAAGAACATTATAAATATTATTTGCATTGAAATGAATTTCTTTTGTATCGGTTTTGTTTTTTATAGGGAAATGTTTTTATTATTTTCTAGTATATATATTCGTAACTGTATTTTCTTTAATTCACATCTGTTTTTTATGTCGAAAATATTATTCCTAAACTTATTCCATAAGGAATAACAACAGTGTCGGTGAGTTTAAGATCTAAGTAAAAAACAACAGAAGTGTATTCCTGTTCCATGTACCTTTATTATTGTTATTTTGGTGTGTATTATGTGTTGTCTATAATCCTCGTTGCCCAACGATCATATGCCTCCTTTTCTATCCATTTTGGCGCTTTTATTTGTTTGTATTTGATATATCACATACGTATACATTTATTAAGTTAAGATTTCGATTAACTTTGGTTTTCTGCTCAAGAAGTGTGTACAAGAAACTAAATTTTATGCTTGAATATTGTTCCTTTATGTTATTTATATTGTAATGGAAGAAGTCTGAGAGTCAACTAAAATGATCAAAACTTTTGTTGTATATGTTGTCCAAATACCTATATTTTGTCTTGAACGATCATTTGTGTCTTTAAGCTTATTACTGAGACATTTTCTTTATCAACGAAATCATCTTCAGAGGCTGTACAGTAGTAGTATTTATATTTACCAAAAATGTATAGTAGTCTATTGTTGAGTAATACGGGTGACATAATTGATATAATTACTCGGAAATGGTTTTAGAAGTAAAAGAAATAATAGTTGTAAATTACGTGATACACAACGGCACAAAGTTAGAAATTTGATAAGGTTAAAACTGCTCTTGAGTGAGAATAAAGGTATTTGAGTGTCAATTTAACAAGTGTGAAGAAGATGCGAAAATGTACAGAAGGGACAAATGGGCGTTATCAGAGGACACCATTGAAGAAAAAATACAAAACCTAACTAAAACATTGTCAGATAACAGCTATCCCTTGAAATTAGATGAGCGTTACAGAAGTACCAAGTCAAGGGCTCCACCGATCGAATCAACTTCCAAAAAGGATGCTTATATATCTTTACCGTTCAAGGGTGATCACCAAAGGCTGATCACTAAGCAAAGATTCAGTGCGTCGCTAAACTAAATAGAACCAACTATACAGCTAAAAATTATTTTCATAGGGGAAACGAGATCTATATTTTCCTGTAAACCTTCACAGAATCCAAACGACAGTGTCACATCCTATTGTGTTTACCAATTTACATGTATATTCGGCCACATGTAAACAGTTTCTGCAGCTTAGGATTACAGAACATATTCAAAAGCGGCTGTGACAACCAGTAAAACCACTGGAAACAACTAATCCAAGAAAGAGACGTCCAACATCATTGCAAAGCACATCAAAAGGACGGGTCACAAGGTTTAATTAAGTGTTTTTAAACCCATATATATATATATATATATATATATTCAATGAAATCTCTTTGTATTTTTCATGTAATTACTCTGAATTTGCCTTGATAATCCAAACCAAGGTTCAGTAAAATTTTCACTCTCTTCCTTTTTTTCTTACCTCATTTTTTACGTGCTCTTTCTACCCCCTTTTTGTGACCTTGACCTCTATATAATTTGAAGTATACTGCAATCATTTATTCTGTTACTTTCGATATAAGTGTTTATGTTAAGCCAATACATGTGTTTTCATCGACAAATACGATAATTCTCTAGCCGACGAATGATCGGGACGCAAACAAAAGATAAGCTTGATAGTTTGATTTTGATTGCACCTTGATTCCACACCGTATTTTTGGTACAGGTATGGAATTTTCAGCATGTGATATAGGTAGCCCATAGATATCAGGTGTGCATCGGCAGAGGATCGAACCCCGGACCATATGCATGATCGGCGCGAGTCCTAACCGCTGTGCCACCGACGCACATCTATACCACATCTATGTGCATTTATCAATTCAACTGCACCTGCGGTGACAGTTATGTTGGGCGTACTACTATACTGTTTAGCCAATGCGTTAGTGAACATCTCCCATCGTGGAGGTTGGACAAAGGACAAACAAAAACAATCTGTAGCTCAATTCTTTCACATTTAATTAATAGTGGTCATGTAGTCGAGAAAACGAGAGCCTTCAAACTAATTCATCGTATCTCACCGAATCTTTCCAATGGACTTCGTATTCATCTACTGCACACAGCTGAGGCGATAGGCATTCGAACTATTAAACCTAAACTATGCATTCAAAGGAAGTTCGTACAGCCATTATCCCTCCCTTGGTCTATTAAGACATGACCAACTAATGACTTCTACACCACCCCTTGTTTATATGTTCAACCCCTTTCTTATCATCGCTTTATCTTATCACATCATTATAAACGTGTTTCATTTCCTTCCCTTACAATCTAACATTACTTAATCGGTTTATTTGTTTTTACCAGCCTTTATCGACTACTTCCACCTGAACATTTGTTTGTTTAATCATGCTGATTTCATTATTCGTGTTATCACAGATTGCCTCACTTTTTCATCCTTATTATTCATAAGACCATTATTGTTACTATTGTTTTTATCATTACTATTATTATGACTAATTGCACAATTTATATTTACCATCGTACTATCCTACAGACAAAACACCATGATTGGTTTATTTTTGGATTTTTATTTGTAAACTTATGTATATTAGAGTTAAAGCTGATGAGATCAAATTGAAAACAATATTGTTCGCTTAAATGTGTTGTTCCAAATTCGATAAAATCCAGAAATCCCTAAAAAATTCCTTCCCACACCCTCACTTTCCGAGTAGAACATAAGGATCCAAGCTTTATGTTTTACCTTTCAGCAGTAGCGGTGTTCTTTTACAGAATGGTGTAGCTTGGCTCGCGTCACACCTTCCCTCTTCATCAGGCTTACCACCAACTAAGAGAGACTTATGAGCTCCTCAGGCAGGAAACGAGCCCTGACCACCTGTGCGGTTGGTGAGCATCCCACCACTGAACCACAGACGTCGTTTTAGGACTGAACTATTACAAATTAACAACTAACATTAAAATTTATATTTTATTATGATTTATTCTTATTATCATAAAAATTTTCATCAGGTTGTGACACAATCTGAGTGTATTTCGGATATTACACGTTATCAGTCCTGTGATTTATGCAGTGCACAATTCCCTTCTACTTTCAGTCCTGGCAGTTGTTCACAATTATTAGCCAGTTGTAGACCAAGTGAAGCACAGTTGGTGTATGTTTGGCCTCAGTAAATTAGTAATTTATCCTAAGAATTAGTTTTTCTTTGTTATACTTTAATGTTTACAATGACTATTAGACTTTATCTTTTCGAAAACAGCTTCAATGACATAATATCTTTAGGTATTACGATTATGACTGAGTCATTGAGTTTCAACAAAGAAATTTGTACAAAAGTGCAGCAATTCAAGTTATCACTTTTACAGGGGTAAATAAAAGATTTACAAAAGAACTATAAGGATCATAAGTTTACAAGAGAAAGGACAGCATCACGGAAAAGCATTAGGATTCAACGGTTGTGGGAGATTACAAAGAGTGAATACATCTGAACCATTCAAAATGATTTGGAACCGTATAGCCAATAGTCTCAAATCATTGGTTTTTAGCGTCTCTAAGACCCATACCAGGCAATCTACATCTCCCTACGTAGCTGGCTCATACTAACTGTCAAACACTTCATGAACTGATGCCAGGCTTTATTAGGATTATGGTTGAGTAACATGTTCATCGAACGTCAGCCTTTTTGGAGTGTTTACTGACACAATGTCATCGCCAATTTCTAATAAACTAATACTAGAACCAGACTGTCATAAATCTTGAAGAATACTCAAATAGAGTTTGTTTAGGTATTAAGCACATCGAAAGCTTTTAGTAATTAGGATTTCTTCCCTCTGTTCTCTTCAGTTGCCTTCTTTTGTTTGATAAAGTTAGCTTGTGTTGCTTAACACTCTGTCATATGTGTTCTAATTGGTTCTCATTGTACCAGTAATGTTTACATCAATTACTAGATTGTAGATCAGTTATTACATAGTAATCTACAAGACAGTGTAGTGTTGATCTTTTATCACCTGTTGGGCTACTTTGTTTTAACTTCTCAAAGTTGCTTACTTTGTAATATATTTAAACGTCAGCTGATTCTTTCGGTAGCTGACACTCATGCTGAAGTGTAAGTTCCCTCCAGTAAATGAATAAAGAGTCTGTATCTTTTTGTTGCTGTCTGAATCAAACATTTCCAACTGTGAAAATTAATTTCCAGTTCACTTGAGAATTTAAATGAGTCAATTTTTGTTAGTGAGTATTCAGGTTCTGGGTTCAATCCCCAGCAGGGTGGTTGGTGAGTTCTGATGAAGTGTCCCACACTAAGACGAAGCAGCTGCCCATTACTCTATGGTTTTCCAATGGTTCTTTAAGCAATGTCATCTCTTGATCAAACTTGAAACAAATAAAAGCTTTACACACTAATTCTTGAAGATTTCATTATGCTGTGCAGAGTGAAATTAATATGACAAAATAGACAATAGACGAAATGTTACTTTCGTAGTATGCATTCGATATCTGATCAGCACTAGTGGTACCTTTGATCCATTTTTTATGGCATACAGTGGAGCTGACTGCACTCCTCAAGACTGACAGTACATTCACATTGAGTCAAGTAAGAAAGCTCCCGAAAGCATTTACTCTTTTAGTCCTTACCCAAATGGGCTACCATCAACTATATGAAGTAATGGCTGTCCTTTCTTTTATAGTCATTATCTATCCGTTGAAATATCAAGCTGGCGGGTGCTTACTGTTGAAGAGTCTCAAACAAGGGCGAAATGACTGTTCAGTACTTCTGGTTTCCATTGGTTGAAATATCATACGTTACATGCTTTTAAGCCACAAAAATTGATTGTAAATTATAATTTTCCAAAACGGAATAAAAACCACCTCTTAACAAAGATATTAAAAATTCCTAAATTTGTTCGTTTTCAGATATATTCACTGATGGTTTTGGTGTTGTTTTGCTCTCTGAGTTGGATAGTTTATTTGCGAAGCTTTCATTGCCTTACTGGGCAACATTCTTGGCGCATACTTCAATTTGAAGGCTTAAGCGAGACTAACCAAAGTAGAGGGTACCGAGTTTCACCTTCCATAAAAATTAATGTTGTAGCAGGCCTTAATTCACCATATGGTGACAAGTAAAATTTGCTCTATGCACATGGGTGTCTTCTGCTCCAGCCATAGATAAACCTACATAACTGTGAATCTAGATGTCTTCATTATATTAAATAGTAGAACCTATTTACAATATATATATATATATTCAATGAAATTTTTTTGTATTTTTTATGTGTCATGACTCTGAATTTGCCTTGATAATCCAAACCAAGGTTCAGTAATATTTTCACTCTCATCCTTTTTTTTCTTACCTCATTTTTTACGTGCTCTTTCTACCCCCTTTTTGTGACCTTGACCTCTATATAATTTGAAGTATACTGCAATCATTTATTCTGTTACTTTCGATATAAGTGTTTATGTTAAGCCAATACATGTGTTTTCATCGACAAATACGATAATTCTCTAGCCGACGAATGATCGGGACGCAAACAAAAGATAAGCTTGATAGTTTGATTTTGATTGCACCTTGATTCCACACCGTATTTTTGGTACAGGTATGGAATTTTCAGCATGTGATATAGGTAGCCCATAGATATCAGGTGTGCATCGGCAGAGGATCGAACCCCGGACCATATGCATGATCGGCGCGAGTCCTAACCGCTGTGCCACCGACGCACATCTATACCACATCTATGTGCATTTATCAATTCAACTGCACCTGCGGTGACAGTTATGTTGGGCGTACTACTATACTGTTTAGCCAATGCGTTAGTGAACATCTCCCATCGTGGAGGTTGGACAAAGGACAAACAAAAACAATCTGTAGCTCAATTCTTTCACATTTAATTAATAGTGGTCATGTAGTCGAGAAAACGAGAGCCTTCAAACTAATTCATCGTATCTCACCGAATCTTTCCAATGGACTTCGTATTCATCTACTGCACACAGCTGAGGCGATAGGCATTCGAACTATTAAACCTAAACTATGCATTCAAAGGAAGTTCGTACAGCCATTATCCCTCCCTTGGTCTATTAAGACATGACCAACTAATGACTTCTACACCACCCCTTGTTTATATGTTCAAACCCTTTCTTATCATCGCTTTATCTTATCACATCATTATAAACGTGTTTCATTTCCTTCCCTTACAATCTAACATTACTTAATCGGTTTATTTGTTTTTACCAGCCTTTATCGACTACTTCCACCTGAACATTTGTTTGTTTAATCATGCTGATTTCATTATTCGTGTTATCACAGATTGCCTCACTTTTTCATCCTTATTATTCATAAGACCATTATTGTTACTATTGTTTTTATCATTACTATTATTATGACTAATTGCACAATTTATATTTACCATCGTACTATCCTACAGACAAAACACCATGATTGGTTTATTTTTGGATTTTTATTTGTAAACTTATGTATATTAGAGTTAAAGCTGATGAGATCAAATTGAAAACAATATTGTTCGCTTAAATGTGTTGTTCCAAATTCGATAAAATCCAGAAATCCCTAAAAAATTCCTTCCCACACCCTCACTTTCCGAGTAGAACATAAGGATCCAAGCTTTATGTTTTACCTTTCAGCAGTAGCGGTGTTCTTTTACAGAATGGTGTAGCTTGGCTCGCGTCACACCTTCCCTCTTCATCAGGCTTACCACCAACTAAGAGAGACTTATGAGCTCCTCAGGCAGGAAACGAGCCCTGACCACCTGTGCGGTTGGTGAGCATCCCACCACTGAACCACAGACGTCGTTTTAGGACTGAACTATTACAAATTAACAACTAACATTAAAATTTATATTTTATTATGATTTATTCTTATTATCATAAAAATTTTCATCAGGTTGTGACACAATCTGAGTGTATTTCGGATATTACACGTTATCAGTCCTGTGATTTATGCAGTGCACAATTCCCTTCTACTTTCAGTCCTGGCAGTTGTTCACAATTATTAGCCAGTTGTAGACCAAGTGAAGCACAGTTGGTGTATGTTTGGCCTCAGTAAATTAGTAATTTATCCTAAGAATTAGTTTTTCTTTGTTATACTTTAATGTTTACAATGACTATTAGACTTTATCTTTTCGAAAACAGCTTCAATGACATAATATCTTTAGGTATTACGATTATGACTGAGTCATTGAGTTTCAACAAAGAAATTTGTACAAAAGTGCAGCAATTCAAGTTATCACTTTTACAGGGGTAAATAAAAGATTTACAAAAGAACTATAAGGATCATAAGTTTACAAGAGAAAGGACAGCATCACGGAAAAGCATTAGGATTCAACGGTTGTGGGAGATTACAAAGAGTGAATACATCTGAACCATTCAAAATGATTTGGAACCGTATAGCCAATAGTCTCAAATCATTGGTTTTTAGCGTCTCTAAGACCCATACCAGGCAATCTACATCTCCCTACGTAGCTGGCTCATACTAACTGTCAAACACTTCATGAACTGATGCCAGGCTTTATTAGGATTATGGTTGAGTAACATGTTCATCGAACGTCAGCCTTTTTGGAGTGTTTACTGACACAATGTCATCGCCAATTTCTAATAAACTAATACTAGAACCAGACTGTCATAAATCTTGAAGAATACTCAAATAGAGTTTGTTTAGGTATTAAGCACATCGAAAGCTTTTAGTAATTAGGATTTCTTCCCTCTGTTCTCTTCAGTTGCCTTCTTTTGTTTGATAAAGTTAGCTTGTGTTGCTTAACACTCTGTCATATGTGTTCTAATTGGTTCTCATTGTACCAGTAATGTTTACATCAATTACTAGATTGTAGATCAGTTATTACATAGTAATCTACAAGACAGTGTAGTGTTGATCTTTTATCACCTGTTGGGCTACTTTGTTTTAACTTCTCAAAGTTGCTTACTTTGTAATATATTTAAACGTCAGCTGATTCTTTCGGTAGCTGACACTCATGCTGAAGTGTAAGTTCCCTCCAGTAAATGAATAAAGAGTCTGTATCTTTTTGTTGCTGTCTGAATCAAACATTTCCAACTGTGAAAATTAATTTCCAGTTCACTTGAGAATTTAAATGAGTCAATTTTTGTTAGTGAGTATTCAGGTTCTGGGTTCAATCCCCAGCAGGGTGGTTGGTGAGTTCTGATGAAGTGTCCCACACTAAGACGAAGCAGCTGCCCATTACTCTATGGTTTTCCAATGGTTCTTTAAGCAATGTCATCTCTTGATCAAACTTGAAACAAATAAAAGCTTTACACACTAATTCTTGAAGATTTCATTATGCTGTGCAGAGTGAAATTAATATGACAAAATAGACAATAGACGAAATGTTACTTTCGTAGTATGCATTCGATATCTGATCAGCACTAGTGGTACCTTTGATCCATTTTTTATGGCATACAGTGGAGCTGACTGCACTCCTCAAGACTGACAGTACATTCACATTGAGTCAAGTAAGAAAGCTCCCGAAAGCATTTACTCTTTTAGTCCTTACCCAAATGGGCTACCATCAACTATATGAAGTAATGGCTGTCCTTTCTTTTATAGTCATTATCTATCCGTTGAAATATCAAGCTGGCGGGTGCTTACTGTTGAAGAGTCTCAAACAAGGGCGAAATGACTGTTCAGTACTTCTGGTTTCCATTGGTTGAAATATCATACGTTACATGCTTTTAAGCCACAAAAATTGATTGTAAATTATAATTTTCCAAAACGGAATAAAAACCACCTCTTAACAAAGATATTAAAAATTCCTAAATTTGTTCGTTTTCAGATATATTCACTGATGGTTTTGGTGTTGTTTTGCTCTCTGAGTTGGATAGTTTATTTGCGAAGCTTTCATTGCCTTACTGGGCAACATTCTTGGCGCATACTTCAATTTGAAGGCTTAAGCGAGACTAACCAAAGTAGAGGGTACCGAGTTTCACCTTCCATAAAAATTAATGTTGTAGCAGGCCTTAATTCACCATATGGTGACAAGTAAAATTTGCTCTATGCACATGGGTGTCTTCTGCTCCAGCCATAGATAAACCTACATAACTGTGAATCTAGATGTCTTCATTATATTAAATAGTAGAACCTATTTACAATATATATATATATATTCAATGAAATTTTTTTGTATTTTTTATGTGTCATGACTCTGAATTTGCCTTGATAATCCAAACCAAGGTTCAGTAATATTTTCACTCTCATCCTTTTTTTTCTTACCTCATTTTTTACGTGCTCTTTCTACCCCCTTTTTGTGACCTTGACCTCTATATAATTTGAAGTATACTGCAATCATTTATTCTGTTACTTTCGATATAAGTGTTTATGTTAAGCCAATACATGTGTTTTCATCGACAAATACGATAATTCTCTAGCCGACGAATGATCGGGACGCAAACAAAAGATAAGCTTGATAGTTTGATTTTGATTGCACCTTGATTCCACACCGTATTTTTGGTACAGGTATGGAATTTTCAGCATGTGATATAGGTAGCCCATAGATATCAGGTGTGCATCGGCAGAGGATCGAACCCCGGACCATATGCATGATCGGCGCGAGTCCTAACCGCTGTGCCACCGACGCACATCTATACCACATCTATGTGCATTTATCAATTCAACTGCACCTGCGGTGACAGTTATGTTGGGCGTACTACTATACTGTTTAGCCAATGCGTTAGTGAACATCTCCCATCGTGGAGGTTGGACAAAGGACAAACAAAAACAATCTGTAGCTCAATTCTTTCACATTTAATTAATAGTGGTCATGTAGTCGAGAAAACGAGAGCCTTCAAACTAATTCATCGTATCTCACCGAATCTTTCCAATGGACTTCGTATTCATCTACTGCACACAGCTGAGGCGATAGGCATTCGAACTATTAAACCTAAACTATGCATTCAAAGGAAGTTCGTACAGCCATTATCCCTCCCTTGGTCTATTAAGACATGACCAACTAATGACTTCTACACCACCCCTTGTTTATATGTTCAACCCCTTTCTTATCATCGCTTTATCTTATCACATCATTATAAACGTGTTTCATTTCCTTCCCTTACAATCTAACATTACTTAATCGGTTTATTTGTTTTTACCAGCCTTTATCGACTACTTCCACCTGAACATTTGTTTGTTTAATCATGCTGATTTCATTATTCGTGTTATCACAGATTGCCTCACTTTTTCATCCTTATTATTCATAAGACCATTATTGTTACTATTGTTTTTATCATTACTATTATTATGACTAATTGCACAATTTATATTTACCATCGTACTATCCTACAGACAAAACACCATGATTGGTTTATTTTTGGATTTTTATTTGTAAACTTATGTATATTAGAGTTAAAGCTGATGAGATCAAATTGAAAACAATATTGTTCGCTTAAATGTGTTGTTCCAAATTCGATAAAATCCAGAAATCCCTAAAAAATTCCTTCCCACACCCTCACTTTCCGAGTAGAACATAAGGATCCAAGCTTTATGTTTTACCTTTCAGCAGTAGCGGTGTTCTTTTACAGAATGGTGTAGCTTGGCTCGCGTCACACCTTCCCTCTTCATCAGGCTTACCACCAACTAAGAGAGACTTATGAGCTCCTCAGGCAGGAAACGAGCCCTGACCACCTGTGCGGTTGGTGAGCATCCCACCACTGAACCACAGACGTCGTTTTAGGACTGAACTATTACAAATTAACAACTAACATTAAAATTTATATTTTATTATGATTTATTCTTATTATCATAAAAATTTTCATCAGGTTGTGACACAATCTGAGTGTATTTCGGATATTACACGTTATCAGTCCTGTGATTTATGCAGTGCACAATTCCCTTCTACTTTCAGTCCTGGCAGTTGTTCACAATTATTAGCCAGTTGTAGACCAAGTGAAGCACAGTTGGTGTATGTTTGGCCTCAGTAAATTAGTAATTTATCCTAAGAATTAGTTTTTCTTTGTTATACTTTAATGTTTACAATGACTATTAGACTTTATCTTTTCGAAAACAGCTTCAATGACATAATATCTTTAGGTATTACGATTATGACTGAGTCATTGAGTTTCAACAAAGAAATTTGTACAAAAGTGCAGCAATTCAAGTTATCACTTTTACAGGGGTAAATAAAAGATTTACAAAAGAACTATAAGGATCATAAGTTTACAAGAGAAAGGACAGCATCACGGAAAAGCATTAGGATTCAACGGTTGTGGGAGATTACAAAGAGTGAATACATCTGAACCATTCAAAATGATTTGGAACCGTATAGCCAATAGTCTCAAATCATTGGTTTTTAGCGTCTCTAAGACCCATACCAGGCAATCTACATCTCCCTACGTAGCTGGCTCATACTAACTGTCAAACACTTCATGAACTGATGCCAGGCTTTATTAGGATTATGGTTGAGTAACATGTTCATCGAACGTCAGCCTTTTTGGAGTGTTTACTGACACAATGTCATCGCCAATTTCTAATAAACTAATACTAGAACCAGACTGTCATAAATCTTGAAGAATACTCAAATAGAGTTTGTTTAGGTATTAAGCACATCGAAAGCTTTTAGTAATTAGGATTTCTTCCCTCTGTTCTCTTCAGTTGCCTTCTTTTGTTTGATAAAGTTAGCTTGTGTTGCTTAACACTCTGTCATATGTGTTCTAATTGGTTCTCATTGTACCAGTAATGTTTACATCAATTACTAGATTGTAGATCAGTTATTACATAGTAATCTACAAGACAGTGTAGTGTTGATCTTTTATCACCTGTTGGGCTACTTTGTTTTAACTTCTCAAAGTTGCTTACTTTGTAATATATTTAAACGTCAGCTGATTCTTTCGGTAGCTGACACTCATGCTGAAGTGTAAGTTCCCTCCAGTAAATGAATAAAGAGTCTGTATCTTTTTGTTGCTGTCTGAATCAAACATTTCCAACTGTGAAAATTAATTTCCAGTTCACTTGAGAATTTAAATGAGTCAATTTTTGTTAGTGAGTATTCAGGTTCTGGGTTCAATCCCCAGCAGGGTGGTTGGTGAGTTCTGATGAAGTGTCCCACACTAAGACGAAGCAGCTGCCCATTACTCTATGGTTTTCCAATGGTTCTTTAAGCAATGTCATCTCTTGATCAAACTTGAAACAAATAAAAGCTTTACACACTAATTCTTGAAGATTTCATTATGCTGTGCAGAGTGAAATTAATATGACAAAATAGACAATAGACGAAATGTTACTTTCGTAGTATGCATTCGATATCTGATCAGCACTAGTGGTACCTTTGATCCATTTTTTATGGCATACAGTGGAGCTGACTGCACTCCTCAAGACTGACAGTACATTCACATTGAGTCAAGTAAGAAAGCTCCCGAAAGCATTTACTCTTTTAGTCCTTACCCAAATGGGCTACCATCAACTATATGAAGTAATGGCTGTCCTTTCTTTTATAGTCATTATCTATCCGTTGAAATATCAAGCTGGCGGGTGCTTACTGTTGAAGAGTCTCAAACAAGGGCGAAATGACTGTTCAGTACTTCTGGTTTCCATTGGTTGAAATATCATACGTTACATGCTTTTAAGCCACAAAAATTGATTGTAAATTATAATTTTCCAAAACGGAATAAAAACCACCTCTTAACAAAGATATTAAAAATTCCTAAATTTGTTCGTTTTCAGATATATTCACTGATGGTTTTGGTGTTGTTTTGCTCTCTGAGTTGGATAGTTTATTTGCGAAGCTTTCATTGCCTTACTGGGCAACATTCTTGGCGCATACTTCAATTTGAAGGCTTAAGCGAGACTAACCAAAGTAGAGGGTACCGAGTTTCACCTTCCATAAAAATTAATGTTGTAGCAGGCCTTAATTCACCATATGGTGACAAGTAAAATTTGCTCTATGCACATGGGTGTCTTCTGCTCCAGCCATAGATAAACCTACATAACTGTGAATCTAGATGTCTTCATTATATTAAATAGTAGAACCTATTTACAATATATATATATATATTCAATGAAATTTTTTTGTATTTTTTATGTGTCATGACTCTGAATTTGCCTTGATAATCCAAACCAAGGTTCAGTAATATTTTCACTCTCATCCTTTTTTTTCTTACCTCATTTTTTACGTGCTCTTTCTACCCCCTTTTTGTGACCTTGACCTCTATATAATTTGAAGTATACTGCAATCATTTATTCTGTTACTTTCGATATAAGTGTTTATGTTAAGCCAATACATGTGTTTTCATCGACAAATACGATAATTCTCTAGCCGACGAATGATCGGGACGCAAACAAAAGATAAGCTTGATAGTTTGATTTTGATTGCACCTTGATTCCACACCGTATTTTTGGTACAGGTATGGAATTTTCAGCATGTGATATAGGTAGCCCATAGATATCAGGTGTGCATCGGCAGAGGATCGAACCCCGGACCATATGCATGATCGGCGCGAGTCCTAACCGCTGTGCCACCGACGCACATCTATACCACATCTATGTGCATTTATCAATTCAACTGCACCTGCGGTGACAGTTATGTTGGGCGTACTACTATACTGTTTAGCCAATGCGTTAGTGAACATCTCCCATCGTGGAGGTTGGACAAAGGACAAACAAAAACAATCTGTAGCTCAATTCTTTCACATTTAATTAATAGTGGTCATGTAGTCGAGAAAACGAGAGCCTTCAAACTAATTCATCGTATCTCACCGAATCTTTCCAATGGACTTCGTATTCATCTACTGCACACAGCTGAGGCGATAGGCATTCGAACTATTAAACCTAAACTATGCATTCAAAGGAAGTTCGTACAGCCATTATCCCTCCCTTGGTCTATTAAGACATGACCAACTAATGACTTCTACACCACCCCTTGTTTATATGTTCAACCCCTTTCTTATCATCGCTTTATCTTATCACATCATTATAAACGTGTTTCATTTCCTTCCCTTACAATCTAACATTACTTAATCGGTTTATTTGTTTTTACCAGCCTTTATCGACTACTTCCACCTGAACATTTGTTTGTTTAATCATGCTGATTTCATTATTCGTGTTATCACAGATTGCCTCACTTTTTCATCCTTATTATTCATAAGACCATTATTGTTACTATTGTTTTTATCATTACTATTATTATGACTAATTGCACAATTTATATTTACCATCGTACTATCCTACAGACAAAACACCATGATTGGTTTATTTTTGGATTTTTATTTGTAAACTTATGTATATTAGAGTTAAAGCTGATGAGATCAAATTGAAAACAATATTGTTCGCTTAAATGTGTTGTTCCAAATTCGATAAAATCCAGAAATCCCTAAAAAATTCCTTCCCACACCCTCACTTTCCGAGTAGAACATAAGGATCCAAGCTTTATGTTTTACCTTTCAGCAGTAGCGGTGTTCTTTTACAGAATGGTGTAGCTTGGCTCGCGTCACACCTTCCCTCTTCATCAGGCTTACCACCAACTAAGAGAGACTTATGAGCTCCTCAGGCAGGAAACGAGCCCTGACCACCTGTGCGGTTGGTGAGCATCCCACCACTGAACCACAGACGTCGTTTTAGGACTGAACTATTACAAATTAACAACTAACATTAAAATTTATATTTTATTATGATTTATTCTTATTATCATAAAAATTTTCATCAGGTTGTGACACAATCTGAGTGTATTTCGGATATTACACGTTATCAGTCCTGTGATTTATGCAGTGCACAATTCCCTTCTACTTTCAGTCCTGGCAGTTGTTCACAATTATTAGCCAGTTGTAGACCAAGTGAAGCACAGTTGGTGTATGTTTGGCCTCAGTAAATTAGTAATTTATCCTAAGAATTAGTTTTTCTTTGTTATACTTTAATGTTTACAATGACTATTAGACTTTATCTTTTCGAAAACAGCTTCAATGACATAATATCTTTAGGTATTACGATTATGACTGAGTCATTGAGTTTCAACAAAGAAATTTGTACAAAAGTGCAGCAATTCAAGTTATCACTTTTACAGGGGTAAATAAAAGATTTACAAAAGAACTATAAGGATCATAAGTTTACAAGAGAAAGGACAGCATCACGGAAAAGCATTAGGATTCAACGGTTGTGGGAGATTACAAAGAGTGAATACATCTGAACCATTCAAAATGATTTGGAACCGTATAGCCAATAGTCTCAAATCATTGGTTTTTAGCGTCTCTAAGACCCATACCAGGCAATCTACATCTCCCTACGTAGCTGGCTCATACTAACTGTCAAACACTTCATGAACTGATGCCAGGCTTTATTAGGATTATGGTTGAGTAACATGTTCATCGAACGTCAGCCTTTTTGGAGTGTTTACTGACACAATGTCATCGCCAATTTCTAATAAACTAATACTAGAACCAGACTGTCATAAATCTTGAAGAATACTCAAATAGAGTTTGTTTAGGTATTAAGCACATCGAAAGCTTTTAGTAATTAGGATTTCTTCCCTCTGTTCTCTTCAGTTGCCTTCTTTTGTTTGATAAAGTTAGCTTGTGTTGCTTAACACTCTGTCATATGTGTTCTAATTGGTTCTCATTGTACCAGTAATGTTTACATCAATTACTAGATTGTAGATCAGTTATTACATAGTAATCTACAAGACAGTGTAGTGTTGATCTTTTATCACCTGTTGGGCTACTTTGTTTTAACTTCTCAAAGTTGCTTACTTTGTAATATATTTAAACGTCAGCTGATTCTTTCGGTAGCTGACACTCATGCTGAAGTGTAAGTTCCCTCCAGTAAATGAATAAAGAGTCTGTATCTTTTTGTTGCTGTCTGAATCAAACATTTCCAACTGTGAAAATTAATTTCCAGTTCACTTGAGAATTTAAATGAGTCAATTTTTGTTAGTGAGTATTCAGGTTCTGGGTTCAATCCCCAGCAGGGTGGTTGGTGAGTTCTGATGAAGTGTCCCACACTAAGACGAAGCAGCTGCCCATTACTCTATGGTTTTCCAATGGTTCTTTAAGCAATGTCATCTCTTGATCAAACTTGAAACAAATAAAAGCTTTACACACTAATTCTTGAAGATTTCATTATGCTGTGCAGAGTGAAATTAATATGACAAAATAGACAATAGACGAAATGTTACTTTCGTAGTATGCATTCGATATCTGATCAGCACTAGTGGTACCTTTGATCCATTTTTTATGGCATACAGTGGAGCTGACTGCACTCCTCAAGACTGACAGTACATTCACATTGAGTCAAGTAAGAAAGCTCCCGAAAGCATTTACTCTTTTAGTCCTTACCCAAATGGGCTACCATCAACTATATGAAGTAATGGCTGTCCTTTCTTTTATAGTCATTATCTATCCGTTGAAATATCAAGCTGGCGGGTGCTTACTGTTGAAGAGTCTCAAACAAGGGCGAAATGACTGTTCAGTACTTCTGGTTTCCATTGGTTGAAATATCATACGTTACATGCTTTTAAGCCACAAAAATTGATTGTAAATTATAATTTTCCAAAACGGAATAAAAACCACCTCTTAACAAAGATATTAAAAATTCCTAAATTTGTTCGTTTTCAGATATATTCACTGATGGTTTTGGTGTTGTTTTGCTCTCTGAGTTGGATAGTTTATTTGCGAAGCTTTCATTGCCTTACTGGGCAACATTCTTGGCGCATACTTCAATTTGAAGGCTTAAGCGAGACTAACCAAAGTAGAGGGTACCGAGTTTCACCTTCCATAAAAATTAATGTTGTAGCAGGCCTTAATTCACCATATGGTGACAAGTAAAATTTGCTCTATGCACATGGGTGTCTTCTGCTCCAGCCATAGATAAACCTACATAACTGTGAATCTAGATGTCTTCATTATATTAAATAGTAGAACCTATTTACAATATATATATATATATTCAATGAAATTTTTTTGTATTTTTTATGTGTCATGACTCTGAATTTGCCTTGATAATCCAAACCAAGGTTCAGTAATATTTTCACTCTCATCCTTTTTTTTCTTACCTCATTTTTTACGTGCTCTTTCTACCCCCTTTTTGTGACCTTGACCTCTATATAATTTGAAGTATACTGCAATCATTTATTCTGTTACTTTCGATATAAGTGTTTATGTTAAGCCAATACATGTGTTTTCATCGACAAATACGATAATTCTCTAGCCGACGAATGATCGGGACGCAAACAAAAGATAAGCTTGATAGTTTGATTTTGATTGCACCTTGATTCCACACCGTATTTTTGGTACAGGTATGGAATTTTCAGCATGTGATATAGGTAGCCCATAGATATCAGGTGTGCATCGGCAGAGGATCGAACCCCGGACCATATGCATGATCGGCGCGAGTCCTAACCGCTGTGCCACCGACGCACATCTATACCACATCTATGTGCATTTATCAATTCAACTGCACCTGCGGTGACAGTTATGTTGGGCGTACTACTATACTGTTTAGCCAATGCGTTAGTGAACATCTCCCATCGTGGAGGTTGGACAAAGGACAAACAAAAACAATCTGTAGCTCAATTCTTTCACATTTAATTAATAGTGGTCATGTAGTCGAGAAAACGAGAGCCTTCAAACTAATTCATCGTATCTCACCGAATCTTTCCAATGGACTTCGTATTCATCTACTGCACACAGCTGAGGCGATAGGCATTCGAACTATTAAACCTAAACTATGCATTCAAAGGAAGTTCGTACAGCCATTATCCCTCCCTTGGTCTATTAAGACATGACCAACTAATGACTTCTACACCACCCCTTGTTTATATGTTCAACCCCTTTCTTATCATCGCTTTATCTTATCACATCATTATAAACGTGTTTCATTTCCTTCCCTTACAATCTAACATTACTTAATCGGTTTATTTGTTTTTACCAGCCTTTATCGACTACTTCCACCTGAACATTTGTTTGTTTAATCATGCTGATTTCATTATTCGTGTTATCACAGATTGCCTCACTTTTTCATCCTTATTATTCATAAGACCATTATTGTTACTATTGTTTTTATCATTACTATTATTATGACTAATTGCACAATTTATATTTACCATCGTACTATCCTACAGACAAAACACCATGATTGGTTTATTTTTGGATTTTTATTTGTAAACTTATGTATATTAGAGTTAAAGCTGATGAGATCAAATTGAAAACAATATTGTTCGCTTAAATGTGTTGTTCCAAATTCGATAAAATCCAGAAATCCCTAAAAAATTCCTTCCCACACCCTCACTTTCCGAGTAGAACATAAGGATCCAAGCTTTATGTTTTACCTTTCAGCAGTAGCGGTGTTCTTTTACAGAATGGTGTAGCTTGGCTCGCGTCACACCTTCCCTCTTCATCAGGCTTACCACCAACTAAGAGAGACTTATGAGCTCCTCAGGCAGGAAACGAGCCCTGACCACCTGTGCGGTTGGTGAGCATCCCACCACTGAACCACAGACGTCGTTTTAGGACTGAACTATTACAAATTAACAACTAACATTAAAATTTATATTTTATTATGATTTATTCTTATTATCATAAAAATTTTCATCAGGTTGTGACACAATCTGAGTGTATTTCGGATATTACACGTTATCAGTCCTGTGATTTATGCAGTGCACAATTCCCTTCTACTTTCAGTCCTGGCAGTTGT
This sequence comes from Trichobilharzia regenti, assembly GCA_944472135.2. Lineage (NCBI taxonomy): Eukaryota > Metazoa > Platyhelminthes > Trematoda > Strigeidida > Schistosomatidae > Trichobilharzia > Trichobilharzia regenti. The sequence goes on from OX235262.1 coordinate 135,743,691, forward strand.
TCACAATTATTAGCCAGTTGTAGACCAAGTGAAGCACAGTTGGTGTATGTTTGGCCTCAGTAAATTAGTAATTTATCCTAAGAATTAGTTTTTCTTTGTTATACTTTAATGTTTACAATGACTATTAGACTTTATCTTTTCGAAAACAGCTTCAATGACATAATATCTTTAGGTATTACGATTATGACTGAGTCATTGAGTTTCAACAAAGAAATTTGTACAAAAGTGCAGCAATTCAAGTTATCACTTTTACAGGGGTAAATAAAAGATTTACAAAAGAACTATAAGGATCATAAGTTTACAAGAGAAAGGACAGCATCACGGAAAAGCATTAGGATTCAACGGTTGTGGGAGATTACAAAGAGTGAATACATCTGAACCATTCAAAATGATTTGGAACCGTATAGCCAATAGTCTCAAATCATTGGTTTTTAGCGTCTCTAAGACCCATACCAGGCAATCTACATCTCCCTACGTAGCTGGCTCATACTAACTGTCAAACACTTCATGAACTGATGCCAGGCTTTATTAGGATTATGGTTGAGTAACATGTTCATCGAACGTCAGCCTTTTTGGAGTGTTTACTGACACAATGTCATCGCCAATTTCTAATAAACTAATACTAGAACCAGACTGTCATAAATCTTGAAGAATACTCAAATAGAGTTTGTTTAGGTATTAAGCACATCGAAAGCTTTTAGTAATTAGGATTTCTTCCCTCTGTTCTCTTCAGTTGCCTTCTTTTGTTTGATAAAGTTAGCTTGTGTTGCTTAACACTCTGTCATATGTGTTCTAATTGGTTCTCATTGTACCAGTAATGTTTACATCAATTACTAGATTGTAGATCAGTTATTACATAGTAATCTACAAGACAGTGTAGTGTTGATCTTTTATCACCTGTTGGGCTACTTTGTTTTAACTTCTCAAAGTTGCTTACTTTGTAATATATTTAAACGTCAGCTGATTCTTTCGGTAGCTGACACTCATGCTGAAGTGTAAGTTCCCTCCAGTAAATGAATAAAGAGTCTGTATCTTTTTGTTGCTGTCTGAATCAAACATTTCCAACTGTGAAAATTAATTTCCAGTTCACTTGAGAATTTAAATGAGTCAATTTTTGTTAGTGAGTATTCAGGTTCTGGGTTCAATCCCCAGCAGGGTGGTTGGTGAGTTCTGATGAAGTGTCCCACACTAAGACGAAGCAGCTGCCCATTACTCTATGGTTTTCCAATGGTTCTTTAAGCAATGTCATCTCTTGATCAAACTTGAAACAAATAAAAGCTTTACACACTAATTCTTGAAGATTTCATTATGCTGTGCAGAGTGAAATTAATATGACAAAATAGACAATAGACGAAATGTTACTTTCGTAGTATGCACTCGATATCTGATCAGCACTAGTGGTACCTTTGATCCATTTTTTATGGCATACAGTGGAGCTGACTGACTGCACTCCTCAAGACTGACAGTACATTCACATTGAGTCAAGTAAGAAAGCTCCCGAAAGCATTTACTCTTTTAGTCCTTACCCAAATGGGCTACCATCAACTATATGAAGTAATGGCTGTCCTTTCTTTTATAGTCGTTATCTATCCGTTGAAATATCAAGCTGGCGGGTGCTTACTGTTGAAGAGTCTCAAACAAGGGCGAAATGACTGTTCAGTACTTCTGGTTTCCATTGGTTGAAATATCATACGTTACATGCTTTTAAGCCACAAAAATTGATTGTAAATTATAATTTTCCAAAACGGAATAAAAACCACCTCTTAACAAAGATATTAAAAATTCCTAAATTTGTTCGTTTTCAGATATATTCACTGATGGTTTTGGTGTTGTTTTGCTCTCTGAGTTGGATAGTTTATTTGCGAAGCTTTCATTGCCTTACTGGGCAACATTCTTGGCGCATACTTCAATTTGAAGGCTTAAGCGAGACTAACCAAAGTAGAGGGTACCGAGTTTCACCTTCCATAAAAATTAATGTTGTAGCAGGCCTTAATTCACCATATGGTGACAAGTAAAATTTGCTCTATGCACATGGGTGTCTTCTGCTCCAGCCATAGATAAACCTACATAACTGTGAATCTAGATGTCTTCATTATATTAAATAGTAGAGGCTATGTACAATTGATACCGTCAAGAATTCTTGGTCACACCATTGTGTTGACCGACTTAAATGATTTTATGTACTGTAAAATTGGAGAATATATACTGTGGTAGTGTCTGTTATGTTCGGAATGCATATATTCACCTGCTCATTTTCTGAAATCTCCAACTCTGAGGTATATAGGGTTATGTGGTTTAGTTGATTGGCTACTTTAGGGTTCTTGAACTTTGACGTGTTGAATATTACTGGTAAAATAGCCTCAATTTTTTCACAGTGCAGGAAATGCATTAACTATTCATTCTTGTGATATGGTAAAATTCTTTACTCACCGTTCTAACTTTATTTCTGTTTTTATCTAATTTAGTCTTTGGTGTTTTAAGTTGTTGCACACTGAGATTATGCGCTTCTGTTTAACTCCCTGTTCTGATTTGTCAGGCAGTCAGTTATTCCAGACTTCCTTGATATACAACCACCATGAGTTAATCTAAACTGCGTGTTGGATGTCATCAGTCTATTTTTTTCTATCAGATGTTCTATTTTCCAATAGTGTATAAAAATCTACTGAATATCAAACTGGTTTATATATATAGATGATAATTTAAAACCTCGTCAGTGACAAAATACTTATCAATGACGCTGGCAGTAATACAGTTGCCAGGGGTTTGAACCAGTGACCTTAGGGATTCCAGTTTATATCAAGTTATGGTCTCTATTTTTAGTTTATTTCCGTAACTTTCCTAAAAACAGTGACATTTTTTTCACCTTTTTCCATTTGTTTACATTCCGAGACGAACATAGGGCTTCAGGTTTTAGCTTCAAAGTTTAAGCGGGTATTCTACGGGTGGACCACCAGCTTACTTATTTGACAATAATTCACTTGTTTAAAGTATTTTATGGGTAAGAAACATGAACATGTTTCAGCAGAAATTTTCTTGAAACATAAATCACCATTTTATCCAGTTTTAGTAGAGATGAATGTTTGTTTAAGATCTGAAAACTTAGTATCTCTATGATTAACCTGATACCAACTTTTCCGTTACCAATACTGCTCATATTCAATGAAAAAAGTCAAGATTATTGGCTAGTTCATTCTCAATTTTCTAGAAACAGAATCGGACCAAAATATCACTTCTTTTTACACCTTTGATAATAATGTTATTTTTAACTTTTGTTTCGACTGAATATGGTTCAACGATATTTTTCAGTGAGGATCTAACCACACCATCAACAACTTAAAATTATGGCGTATTTACCATTATGGAGAAAATTTACTGTGGACTCCTACTTTATCACACTGCTTAAGTTCTATTCTTATATCACGGGCGTATAAAGGTCAGACAACAGACCATGATTTGTATGTGAAAGCAATAGTAGACCCTTTCCTAATTTCTCCTTATTTACACTGGAATTAACATGAACTAACAGTAAACTTTTAGACAAAGCAATAAGAAGACGTAATTTGTCTGAATCATGTGATGCGTATTTGTGCAACCTATTTTGAACAATCGCATTACCCACGGACTTGTTATACGAATATACATGAAATTAATACAGAATTAAGAGGTAAGAAAATAATTTTAGGTCAAGTTAAAAGGACATATTGAAGGTCAAAATAACAATGAAGCTCACTAAACCAAATAGGAGAGGTAGTAGTACATCCACCATACATCTACATTGCCTGGTATCAAAACAAAGTTCACCCAAGAAGGTTTAGTGTGATGACGAATTCTTTTTGAATGCATTAAGGTGGTCTAGACTTTCTAATTGCTACGGCTTCCACAAACTTTAGAATACACCCCAATAAGTTTTACCGATAGGTTTAAAAGATGTGTAAACGTTGATTTTATGTCTTGTGTCTATAATATGTCCCGCAGTAGAAGAGGTAGGTCTCCTGTTCTCACCATTAATGGATTCTGGAGATTCTATTTTTTTTATTTTTTTTATTTTTTATTTTTGATTTACAGCTTGATTCCACACTGTATCTATCTGTATTCTATCTGCCTTTGGAGCCATTTAGGAATATGTTCTGAAGCCAGCGCCTACTTGCAGAGATCGATGAGTCCTCCCTATGTATGTGTGTCCACACGTACATTCAAATTGGTAAATACAGTGGGATGTGACGTCATTTTTCGAATGTTCCAAGGGCTCAGATGGATATATTAGCTTCACATTCTTAATTATTATGATATTAGCTGCATATAAAGTCTTTTTATCAGCAGAGTTCAATCTTTGTCTAGTTGTCAAGCTGCTATAATCCCCCATATAAGATAGCTTGATGTACACGTCCTTCTTAGGGGCTAGTTGGAGAGTGGGTGTTGGTGTTCTAACTACTTTATATCTGGATAATTGTTATCAACCAGAGTTTGTGTCTTCTTTCTTCTTCATCAAGTGTGTCTTCAGTGCATATTCGTTGGATTCTACTGAACAGGCATCTTACCAAACAGGGCAGAAACTGTAATAATTAAGATACTGTCCTATCCAGTTACGTTTTCGATAACTAGATCGTTTTATTGATCCATCAGACCGTCAACTAAGCAATATCTTTAGTAAAGATAAACAATTATCTTTCTCTTCTACAGACACAAGTGATATACTATTCTGAACTTCATTCATTCTATTTAAAATTGAGGTGGCAGAACTTCCAAGATAGTTTGCTATGGGATTTTATCGATTTACTTGACCTTATTCTCTGCTTCCAAAGTCAGTTTAAGGTCAAAAAAACTTAAGGCTAGATGTTTGTTCATTGGGTTATTGACAATATGACACAGTTTATTATATTTGTGAGGAATAAATGCAGTGTTTCTTTTATCATTTTGTAGATTACTATTCATCTTAAAAAGAGGATGGTCTTGAGTATTATACATGCATATAATCTTTATTTGACAAAAACATATTGCTGAAAAAAAATACGGTTCTGTGAAGATGCTCTTTTCAGGTAATTCATCTTCTTTAGATGTACAATCGCATTTATATACATTTTCCCTGACAAGAATATCAAACCGAAAGTTAAGAGAAACAAAACATTACTTCCAGCACAAAAGGAGCCTCAAATGGATCTGGATTTCAACGGGGATTTAACCTACGATATACTTAAGAGAATTTCATTATCTTTGAAAAGAACTTTATTCACAGCGATGTTAAGAGTAGTGTTCTCCAGTTGTCCATTGGTCTGAAGAAGCCTGGAGGACAAGATCTCGCATCTGACCACTGTTATGTGCATATCTCAGTTCACCTGTTCCTGTAGCGCTAGGTGTACTGGTCTTTCAACTTTTATCTTGTCTAAAAGGTTTCAAGAACACTATCCTACACGGTCTCAGGTAAGCAGCAGCAGCTCTTTAGGGAGTGCAATAATTGGACACCTTGACAGTAGTAGTCATTCCATGTTAACAAAGCCTCCTTCAGAGTAATCTACAAAGTAAAGAACAACCTGCCAAAAGCAATATGTTCTTGCATCCTTTGCACTGCTGAAGCTCTAGCCATTCAGATAGAGAAACCTCAGCTGCATTTACAAAAGAAAATTATTCAGCCATTATGGATAGAATTTGTTTTGATAAAGTCTCACAATGTTATGCAGTAAGATTTACTGATAAGGTTTCGAGCACAGTTTATTACTTATAATCATATCAATATCCATAATGGGATTATACTCTGTCGCAGTGCCCACTTTTATCCTTATATCAATTATTCAACCACTTATGCTATTATTGGTAACAACCTTTTTGATTTAAACTGACTTGATTTTTGCTTGCTTGTTTTTCTAAATCCTTATAACTTCTGTATTTCTTCAGAACTCTTAGATAATTCCATATTTTCCTGCGTTTCCATTTGCATCCTGATTACAACTCATTCGTTGAGATTATCCATCCTATTACGTAACTGTAATAAACTCATTCAACTCCTCTTGTGTATTGACTAACCTAAACAACTATGATTATGATAACTTATCATTTTTATGCAAATGCGACTGTACATCTAAAGAAGATGAATTTGCTGAAAAGACCATCTTCACTGAACTACGTGTTTTGTCCACATTAATGTCCAGATGGAGATTATTCAAAAACTGAAAACCGTATTTGACAACTTAAATAGTCGACGACTTCAGCTGTCATTAATACAGATTCTCAAAGTGACTAGCAACTTAAAACAACTACAAACCAATACTTGAATATCAATGAGATGCTCACTAGCGACTTGCCCTATTCAGGTAGGTAGTTACCTGGGGTTCTAGTGGGAAGTCGTGACCAGTAGGGTGCAGAAGGTCGAGTGTGAGGACAAATACTTGCCGAAGACATTGGCTAGGGGTCGCTCTATGTCTTGTATTGGCAGAAGTAAGAATTCATGGGCTGGCCACTGGATCGGGTCCCAGGGGCTCAATGGTTTACGAGCTCGCCTTGTAACCAGAAGGTCCTGGGTTCCAGCCCCGGTGAGTGCTTACTGCTGAAGAGTTCCAAACTAGGAGGAAAAAGCTGTCCAGTACTCCTGGGTTTCCCAGTGGTTCTCTAACTAATGTCAGCTCATGATGAAATCCTGTAACTTCATTAAGCAGTCAGGAAAATGGATATACCACTGGAAAAGTGTTTCTAGTAACTTTCTGTTTACGCCTTAGGTTAATTCATCAGATAAATTTGCTGTAGTTCCGTCATTTTCAGAAAAATAAAAGAAACTGATATAGGAGTTATCATGTAAATGCGCTTTAGAATGTATACTTTTTTTAGCTATAAATTTTGATGAATAATAAGATCCGAATAAATCTGCTGAAGAAGCTGTGGCTTACACAACGAAACGTTCAGAAAAATATTGTTTTGATTTTTTCTTAAACACACTAGGATTATAAGATCTAGCAGTGTGAAATATTCCCACATTGTAGATATGATAGAGAAGATTTGTAGCTCAGGTGGGTGATTTTGGTGTGGTTGTATTCTCCGAGCTCTGTTCTCCGAAAGAAACTTCACACACAAAGGGCCAAAGTTCAAATCAAAGAAACAGTCATTTCCAATACAAGTAACCTAGAAGGTGTGAAAACACACATAAACAACCAATCACGTCCAAGGTCACCAGGAGAGATGATTTACAAACTCGTGGAGAAATCTAAAAGCTCACTTCAAATTGAAGTATGCACTGAAGATGTCACCCAGTAGGATGATGAAAGCTTCGCAAATTAACCATCCAGCTCAGAGAACACAACCACATCAAAATTTTCATACTATGAATTAAACGTCAGTCTGAACGAGGAATATTCTTTTCAATAATTTCTCTTCAGCTTCTTACAATTATAAAATATAATATTTGTTGTCGTTACAATGAAGGCCAGTTATTCGGCGGATACATTTTCTAACGTAGAATAACAGATTAGCGGTTATGGGGTGTCAAAATAAATAGTCATATTTGTGTGACAAATGTGGTTTGGGCTGAAATCGATTACAAAATGTTGTAAAATGAGAGACAGTGGTGGTGATTAGTCATAATAGATTATACACACTTCCTTAGCTTCGTACCGATGAAATACAAACGTAATCTGATCAGGTGCTTAACATTTAGAGCGAGGTTTATTTGTTCCGAAGACTGCATAGGAAAAGAACTCCAGGTCATCCGAGACATTCTAAGTGAGAACGGATATCCCCAGAAGTTCATTAAAGCCAGCATAGGTTAAAATATTCGTAAACATGAACTGGCAACGGTGGAGAAAAAGCCTCTGGCTGTACGTCTCCAATTCAAGGGAGATACTCCTGTGGAGATTCTATCGCAACGTTTAACCAGGGCAATCAAGAAAACTTTCTACTCTGCACGTCTGTGTCTATCCTTCAGTAGCCATCCAATGTTCACCCAGCAACTCAAAGATGTCTTACCTAATCTTAGCTCTTCTTCATGCATATACCATTTCAACTGTTTTTGCGGTTAAAGTTATAGAGGGTGCACGATTAGCCAGGTTCGAGAACATTTACCAGCTTGGTTCAGCAGAGGGGAAATTAAGTGCATAAAAAGTTCGATCCTGTCACACTTGGTCGATACTGGACATCCTATCGATGTCAACACAGCTTTCAGGATTACATACCGAATTCCGAAGTCGCTATCACGTACAGTTCGCTTACGTCTCCTACACATAGCTGGAGCTGTTGCAATAAGATCGACTAAACCGGAACTTTGTATCCAAAAAGAACACGTCTAGACGCTGTTCCAACCGTGGCCAAACTTGAATTGATGATTCTTCTTCTCACCAGGAGTGCTCCTTCCCCTAAACCCTCTTGGTTTTTTCCTCTGCTTATTATTACAAATATTATTATTCGTCATAATTTATGCCCTTCATACAAACATTTCCTCAATACTATCGAATTTTTCACTATACTATCCGGACTTATTATTAGTGATATTATCTCTTCTCTCAGTATATGTCTCCACCTGTTTCATTTCACATATTCGTTATTTCATTATGAACCTCTCATTGCAGTCTTACTATCTCCTGTCCTGTTTAACACAGACCACTTTGCACTAGCCACTTACTCACCTGACACCTTTTATAACCTTGAACTGATTTGTCAATTTTCCTACCCCACACTCTACAAATCTATTATGATTAATCACCACCATTGTCTCCTGTTTTACAATATTTTCTATTCGATTTCAGCCCAGCACGACGTTTGTTACACAAATATGACTATTTATTTTGACACCCCATAACCGCTAATCTGTTATTCTACGTTAGAAAATGTATCCGCCGAATAACTGGCCTTCATTGTAACGACAACAAATATTATATTTTATAATTGTAAGAAGCTGAAGAGAAATTATTGAAAAGAATATTCCTCGTTCAGATTTACTTTTAACACTGGGATTAATTTAAATAATTTATTACATAATAGCTGGTTAGTGTGGGGAAATCTAACGATTTTCTATCTTTAGAAACTCTGAAGTTTTGAGTGAGGGTTGTTCGACAGAGAATGGTAAGTTAAGGGAGAAACAGAAAAAGAAACGATGATCCTGAGCGGGATTCTTCAGCATTAATAACTCATAGTCTTTTCGATAACATGTTCTGGTCACAATCGTATCTAAATAATCAAGTGACTTGCTCATGTCGTTTATGAAGTTCATTATATCACACTATGATTTCAGTGGTGGTATATTTTATACATTATGTATCTGGTGAAGCGTCATGCTTATGGTGACTCCATAAGCAGAGATTCAGTGATCCAATTCTTCCGCCATCTAATTATATTAGGCTTTAAAGTTGTGACAGACTTAAAGAACAGCTATCCAAGGCGGCAACGAAGGGACCAATAACATCCCAACGGTCAACTGAACAGACACGGCTAGTTTGGGTGAACGAAGGGAAGTATATTTAAGCAGCTATAATAAAGTTATCCTATGTGATATTCTTCTCCATTATCGGTAATTCTTTGCAAATATTGTGTTTCTTACCCGATTTCACTACCCTGATCTGACTGCACGTCAGAAAGTCATTATTGTGTTCGTTCCCTTGGATCGCCATTCCTTAAAATAGCCAAGATAGTAACATGCTTATCTCTATTTCAATACAAAAAATGCTCGAAATATGCAGCTATATACTTATTTTTTTCCTTCACTTTCCCAGTGGAACATAGGGCTGCAAGCTATAGTCTTGAAGATTCCGTAGCAGCGCTGATTTTTCACAGGATGGGGTTGGTAGCCTCATGCCCAACCTTTCCTCCTTACCAGTCTCACTACTGGCTTAGCGAGATACAGGTGTGCGCCGGCCGGGGCTCGAACCCTGGACCATGTGCATGGTCAGCGAGCGTCTTAACCGCTGTGCCACCGACGCACTATATACTTATTAGTAGTCATTATTTTCTGATAAATTGAAAGTATTGGTTTTGTAGGGGTTTTGTTTGATTGGATGGAGTATTTCATCATGACCTGGCATGACCATTGGAAAACCTGGGAGTACTGAGTAGCTGTTTCCTTCTAGTTAGGGACTTTTCATCAGTACGCACCCATCGCAGGGGTTCGAACCCAGGACCTTCTGGTTACAAGGCAACCTCGGGTCCCAGTGGCTCAATGATCTATGAGGTCACCATGTAACCAGAAGTTCCTGGGTTCGAACCCCTGTGATGGGCGCGTGCTGATGAAGAGTCCCAAACTAGAAAGAGATAGCTGTCCAATACTCCCAGGTTTTCCAGTTGTTCTCTAACTCATATCAAGTCATAATGAAATCTTCCATCCGAACAGATTGAAAGTAATCATTTTCCTTCCTCCATACAAAAATTGTATGTAGCTATATCTCACTGATATTCTGTAGTTTTTATTTCCACTAACAGTTAGCACACAAAGCATTCAGAAAACATTTTTATGAGATGTTATCACAGAGTGGGACCATATTTGTGTAACTTAGGCTGAAGTCCATAATCTTTCGGCGTGAAAAATGTGTAAATTATTTCCTATACGTTTGTGTTTGAAATACTGAATTCATAGTTTCTCAGAAATCACATTTAAACCGGCTTTAGTTTACAATCATAGATTAGTTGACAATACTTTTGAGCAATACAACATACAATGAGTGGTATATGAGTATTTAATCATATCAAAAATAATTCAAGATAATAAAAGAGTTAGTTCATAGTTTTTTGTGCATATTAGCTCAGAAAATATATGATTAAGTCGAAGTGTCTTCACTATCTTTGAAATTATCCCGAAAAAAATATTATGTAAATGGTTGTGTGCTGGATTACTAATATATGCTTAGTAATAGAAATTACTACATTTCTACACTTGCTAACTATCTTAGAATGAAGTTTTTGCCTTAATGGTAATTAGAAAGTATGTTCTTTTCAGTTGCATTGAATTATACTTTCAGTGTCAATGAGTAAAATTTCAAAGAGGTCACTTTTTCACTTAGCTAGGCAGCATTGTGTTTCAACCAAAGGCACACAACACGGTCCCGACCGAAAGCTGCTACCTTGACGTGGTGGTCGGGCTTGAACACCGCAATGATCTATTCAAGCTATACTGGCTGAGACTTATGTCTCTTCAGGTCCTACCATGCCAGAAAGGTTGTTTGGATAGCGGTTAAACAAAAAGCAGCTACCCAATCCAAAATCATGATAAATACACAATCACAAAATTTCATGCCGGATCGGCCGTGGCCCGGATTAACAACGACCGCGCTTCCTGCTGCCGTGTCACAGGGCAGGAGTGATAAGTATGCTACTGAGACACACAAAACACCAAACAACGAACAGAAACAGGCCGCGTGTGACCGGCCTCAAGCAGTTGTCCCCTGGGCTCTGCGGTGACGCAACCAACTTCCACGGTGTGGGCAGCCGGGAAGTAACAATCGCCCTCACAATCCGAAACGCACGCGAAACCTCTCTAATCCTCACTCATCTTTGTTTCATCTTTTTAATTAATGTCAGGACACTGTGCCAAATAGGACAACAAGCATCACTAGCCAAGACCCTGGCATCACGAGCCATTGATGTATGCTGTGTTTCAGAAACACGCATACAAGACCCAAGTGTGGTTATTCACCTAACCCCACCTGGCCAACAGGTTGAATCTGCAAAATTCACCTTGAGGGTGTCAGGAGATGCCACAGCTAGTTCACGAGGATTAGCTGGCGTAGGGATAGCTTTGAGTACTAGGGCAGAAAAGACATTGCTTGACTGGATCCCGGTAGATAGCCGAATGTGTGCTGTCCGCCTGAACGGATCAGTAAGAAGGAGGAAGGACTGCACTACTCGCCGATGCCTTTTCGTAATCTCCGCCTACGCCCCCACTGACTGCAGTTCAGATGAAACGAAGGATGAGTTCTACCAAAAGCTGTCTAGTTTGGTGGAAAGGCTAAACGCTCAGACATAGTCGTTCTAGCTGGTGACTTTAACGCTCAAGTAGGGAAATTGTGTCAATCTGAGAAGGATGTCGGTGGCACCTATGGAGTCCGTGCCAGCGAACCGACAACGGTGACCGTCTCCTACAGTTCTGCTCTGATAATCATTTGTTTCTTGTAAGCACTAACTTCAAACACAAGGAGAGACACTGTTTGACTTGGAGACCCCCTTCATCAAACCAACGCTGGACACAAATAGACCACATAGCAATAAGCTATCGTTGGCGTGGGTCGGTAGGAGATTGTCGCTCCTTCTGGAACACGTGCGTAGATACCGACCATGCACTGGTCCGCGCTCGGGTGTGCTTACGACTGAACGGACGTAGGAAACAGCTGGCGGTAAAACCATCACGTCCCCAGCTCGATCAGGAAACTAAATCCGTATTTGAGGAAGAACTAGCTAAACACATATCTGTGTTCGACAGCTGTGCTCACCCTGAAGAAGCTTGGAAAAATATCCAGGCAGCCATAGATACAGCTGTAAAAGCTGTGAATAAGGTAAACCCAAAGGTGAGTAAAAACCACTGGATCTCCACCGCCTCATCCGAACTGATAGATGCTAGAAGACTTATTCCGGCGAGCTCCGAATTCAATGAGGAGCGAAAGCTGCACAAGAGGAAACTTACGAAAAGTCTCCGCAAGGACCGTGAACAGTGGTGGGCGACAAAAGCCAAAGAGATGGAGAAAGCTTCGAGGATAGGCAACACCAGGCAACTCTTTAGACTCATCAGGGAAACGGGTGGGAGAAGACAAATCATTAGTGAGACAATCTCGGAAAAAAATGGCACTATAATTAGCTCCCAGGATAGACGACTGGATCGTTGGAAAGAGCATTATGAGGAGCAGTTTAATTTGCCCACAGCCACGCTCAACCTTCCGAGCATCCAACACCTCCCTGAATGGGATATAGACACAGGTCCTCCGTCCCTAACTGAGGTTACTAAAGCTGTCACCAATCTGAAACTAGGCAAAGCAGCGGGACCTGATGGAATGACTCCAGAGGTATTTAAGTACGGTGGAGACAGCTTACTGTCCGGATTAACTGAGGTACTAGGCAGCGTCTGGGAATCAGAAGAAGTCCCATCGGGTTGGTGTAAGTCACTGATTATCCCCATATACAAGAAGGGAGACAAGTCTTCCTGTGATAATCACAGAGGGATTAGCTTGACTAATATAGTATCTAAAGTCTTAGGCTCAATAATCATGCGTAGACTGAGTGGTGCTCGGGAAGCACAAACACGAGAGAGCCAGGCAGGCTTTAGACCAGGAAGAGGGTGTATTGATCATATCTTCACCCTCCGACAGATTCTAGAACATAGGCATTCCTACCGGCGTCCAACAGTCATTATATTTCTTGACCTAAAGGCAGCATTCGACTCTGTCGATCGGAAGTTCTCTGGAGATGCTTGGCTGTAAAGGGAATTCCGAGAAAATATATTGCACTGATTAAGGCACTCTACTCGTACTCATACAGCCAGGTGAGGGCTTACGGCGAGCTGTCATCTGAACTGATGACGACCAGTGGTGTCCGTCAAGGATGCCCATTATCTCCTTTTCTATTCAACTTCATCATAGATGTGTTAATGGACTTAACCCTAGGTGACTTCAGCGACTCAGGGATTGACTTGCTACCGGGAATAATCTCGTTGACTTGGAATATGCAGACGATATAGTCCTTCTAGGCGAAGACGCTGACGAAATGCAGAGTCTTCTAAACACCTTGAGCCGCAATCTACGAATGTTTGGCATGCGATTCGCTCCCGCCAAATGCAAGATGATGTTACAGGACTGGACTACATCGACGCCTAGTTTAAAAATAGGAAGTGAAGTGGTAGAGCACGTTGACCGCTTCACTTATTTGGGAAGTACCATCAGCCCCAACGGGCTGATCTCTGACGAAATCTCAGCACGAATACAAGGGGCTCGTTTCGCATTTGTTAGTTTACGCCGACTCTGGCGTAGACGAGATGTTCGACTATCGACCAAAGGGCGGGTGTACTGCTCATCAGTCCGCTCCGTCCTCCTTTATGGTTGTGAGACCTGGCCACTGAGAGTGGAAGACATGAAAAGACTAGCTGTCTTTGATCATAGGTGCCTGCGTTCTATTTCCCGTGTAAAGTGGCATAATAAGGTGAGCAACATGGAGGTTAGGCGTAGAGTTCTAGGTAAACAGGGAAATCAATCGACGAAGTCGTGAAGCTACAAAGACTGAGATGGTTAGGACATGTGTTACGTATGCCAAGCCATCGCCTCCCTCGACGAGCAATGTTAGCGGATATAGGGTCAGGCTGGAAAAAAGCTAGCGGCGGTCAAACAAAAACTTGGCATCAGTCAATGAAATCCACAACAGTTGGTCTAAGCCACGTAGGAAGGTGTAGACTTCCAGGCTGGGGTCCTCGGGACGGTAAAAATCTATGGTTGGAAACAATTGGTGACATGGCTCAAAATCGTTCTCAGTGGCGCAGATGCATCCACTCCTTGTGCTTATGATCTCCAATGAAACTGTTTTGTTCTTCTTTATTACTCCTTTGTCTCACACCTCTGCTCACTGTTTCTATTATGCTTTTCTTGTACTTTCTTCTCTTGCTTCGCGTGCTACACGGAATGTGGCGACTTGAACTTCCGCACATTTGTGCAAAGTTCTATGTCGAAAACAGACAGACAGACAGACACAACACGGATAATGATTTCAAAGCCACGATTGGAAAGTCAGTAGAGACTTTTATTACACTATAATCAGTTTGAAAGTCATCTGCCCTCAGCATAAACAACTATCTCAGTTATTCTATTGAGTTCAAAAACTTGGCGCGGCTCGTAAAGCATTTCCAACAGACTGCAAACTTCCATCAGCAGCTGCTTTCGCTCCATACCGAAGACTACATGATCATGAACCTATTACTCAAAAAAAGGATACCGGATAAAATGGAAATGGATCAGATACATGCTTAGGAGACAGCTGAGAGACACTGCGCCTCACTCAGGAAGACCCTCAAGTGAAACCCAAACGGAAAGAGATCAGTTCGGCATGGGTTTAAGGGTGACATGGATGAGGTCGTGTGAAAAGGAGATGACACCTTATGGGTACTCATAGTGCCAGCTAGAGAGGACTTTATAGAGCAGGATGAAATAGACGTATATTAAGTAAGCCAAGCAAATACTGCATCAAGTGCAATAAAATTATCTGTCACGGAGTAATACTCTACCACAGAGCCCAAGTTTTATACTTATATCAAGAACTAGCTTCAGGTTTAAACAAGCAGTTAACGCCGATTAGAATGAGAACAAACCAAGTACACTTATCTAATACATAAAATCAGCAATCTAAGCAATGATTTTGCTAGCCCTTAGGTAAAAATTAGATTTTAGCATTATTTATGAGATTATTGGCGGCAATCTTAAGTCTTGGGCTACCAAAATTTCCATCCTACATATTTTTTATTATTATTAAAGATAATGGTTATTGAACATAAAGTTATCTTAAACTGTGGCTAGATTCGCGCATTTTATAACCAACTAATCTCTGTTGTGACTTTTCTACCGAATAGATTTTTAGTTCACCCAGAAATTTTGTTTTGTATTGTCAGACAACCTTGACTGAAACCCCAAGAGTTTATTTATTTATTGGCGTTACCCTCTACTGGACTGACTGAATGACTGACTAAACTCGACGAACTCTGAAATGGCATAGATTTTTCGGTAATACATGTCTGAATCCTATGCCGTCTGCTCCTTAGCATGTGATATGAAAAGTGCAACAATAGCCCAATACACATGCAAAAAAAAACAACTATGTAAGAATACAGTGTGAGTTTAAGTAATGGAAAATTATAAAACAGTAAGTGAAGTAATTAAAGGATACAAATAATTGTCCAAAGAAGACAGCTTTTATTATATATAGTTAAAAAAGCAATGTCAATGACACAGAAATATAAGTTTTTAAATGACACTTCTTTTTCCAATCACCGATTCCTTCTAACCTGCTGACGGCATTACTTTAAGATGTTCAAATGCAGCTTTTTCTAAAGATTCTCTAGAAAGTGTAAATAGATAACATACAATAGTTAAAGTCGTTAGTGCAATAGATAACATGTTAAAAAATTTTCTCTTTCAGTTGGTTTAGTAAAAATAATTGACTAACGGTTTCATTTTACAGGTAAAAACAAAAAGAGGCTTGTTTGTTGGTCAATAAACTTTTCAGGATACAGTGAGCTCATATAAAATATGCAAAGGATATTAAATTCATATATGCACTGCTCAAAATGAGCAATATTTTGCATAGAATGGCATTATGTTAAAACACAAAAGATGGTATTTTAATGGTACCGCTTTGTTAGTTTACATGAACGTGGATTAGTGTATATGAGTGTGGCGCCTTCGTCTATCATATTCTTAGGGTTAGTATAGATGAAATGAGAGAAAAAGAGCCGCTGATGTAAAGTAAGGTTACAAAACAACCTTCATATTTGACGATTAATAATCTTAACTGTTTTAATCCTAAACGAACATCTGGACACTGAATTTTTGACTTTATCCAAGACAACTGTCAGAGTTTTAATGTTTTCTTCCTTAGGTCTTTATGATGAGATAAGAGGCCTGTATGCTTTTAAAGGTCATCCAGTACTACTCTAAACAAACTTAAGATCAAAATGAGAGTCTAGGCTTTGAAGTAAACCTTAAACTGCGTACATAACTGAAAATCCCTTTGATCTACATATGTTTTGATGACAACTAACCGTATATTTTCGAGAGTTAATTCGTAGGGACTTAATTTATTTCAAGTTTTGATCACGGATTGATATCAAGTATAGAGCCACCAAAAGTCAGGAAGTACTGAACATCCGTTTCGTCTAAGGTTGAGACTCTTTGACAGCACGCAACCATCAGGGTTCGAACTCAGGACTTGCTGGTTACAAGACAAGCTTTCACATCATTCATCTGCCAGGACACCGATTCAATGGCTCATAAACTCCAACTTCTACCTATTCGTGATTTTAGTGCGATCAGTAGCCACTGTGATACATAGTTATTTGTCCTTACACCTGACTTAATAAACCCTACTGGCCAAGACTTTTCACTAGAACTCCAGGCAACTCTCCCCTTTAGCCGACTGCTAGCTAGCCTTCAGTGGAATCAGATAAATACCTACATATAATTCGTCTGTTCAATGTATCAAGATACTCATCAGCTAATTCTCTAGAAATAATTCATCTGATTTCTAATCTTACTTCACTGAATTTCAGAGTATTTAGCTTTAGAAATATGGATGTTCAGATTTACGTTCGGAGTTCTATACTTTTTCCAGATTGCATAATAACTTAGAGTCTTGAAAGTGTCATTAATATTATATGTTGGGATAATAATACAATAATACAGTATTACTGTGTGGTGTATCAAATTAACCTAACTAATATATGCTAGAAGGACTTAACATTCAGGAAACTGCGAAAATGGTTCCTGTGTTTGTATGTGGTCATCAGCAAGGTATATATAAGATCTGTGGGAGACTAAAGTTCCCTGTGTGAGTCAGATGTGATAGTTTCAGTAGTATTGATATGTTCCAAAACTTTTTGAATTTTACCAATAAGTAATTTCAAGTGTGGCACTAGTGGAGTATAAGTTACAGTAGCATTATCCGCCCCCCCTTAATACATTCGGTTTGAATGCAAACAAATAACTAAAATAAACTACCTGTGTTTTGGATGTGCTATTTGAATTAGAGCATGGGCACGTTGTCTCAAGCATTTTCCAAACAAATAGGCAATCCCGTATTCTGTTACAATATAATGAGCATGAGCTCTGGTCGTCACGACACCAGCACCTTCTTTAATATACGAGGTGATTTTACTTTCTCCCTTATGGGTTGTGGATGTCAGGGCAATTATAGGCTTTCCCAAGCCATCCTCGGCTAGTGCAGCTCCACGAATGAAATCAACTTGACCACCGAATCCTATAGATGGGATAAATCAGAAATAAGACTAAAGGAGAAACACAAAACACGGTATTAATAATAAACTGAATTTGTGCTGGAGGGGTTAATGACTGAGTGTGTACACACCTTGAAAATTACACTATAAACGAGACATTGAAAAGTGTAATGAAGACAGAAGGTATTATTCTGAAAAATATGTCACGCGATCTGTGTCAGTGAGATCACATACGCTGTAATTTGTTACACAGATCAAAGTCATAATATGATTGCCACAAAACTTGACTAAAGTCCTGGTGTGTGAGTCCACTGACAAAAAATTTACACAAACTATTGCGCGCTGCTTTACCAACACTTGATTCCTAAGTTTCTTGAAACGGTTGACAAAAATTGACTTATTCCACATTGATCATCAGTTGTATGTGGCTAGTGATTACTTGTAAATAAGACAGGTTGGTATAGTCAGCCAACTGTGCGGGTAAAGTAGTGTGAATTTACTTAGGATACAACACCAAATCAATCAGAAAATCACGGTTAGTTTAATCCCATAATTATTGATTTTGATATATTTACAGGAAAACAGTTTTCCGCACTTCTCCCTACAGTCTGCAAAAACAATTAAACTAGACCAGTATTTCTGATGACACCTGGTTTTTCGTTCTGCTTGCATCGTTGTTTGTGCTGAAAACATACATCATTATCATTATGTCACAGCACTTTGTTTTCAGTGTGTGTTCGGCAGTGTTTCAACTAATGCAAATTCCATCCAAATACAGTTGATCAATCAGAGTATACAGAGAATACATATTCCTGAATTTCAGTATAAAGCCCAAAACGATTTCTAATGGTGGAAGAGCTCAGCTATTTGTTGATATTGATGAATTCCTCGTTTCATTAGACTTACTGTAATTTAATTTGCGATTGAGATCAATCTACACCCAATGCGAACTTCTATGGATATTCTCCTAAGAAAGATTCTATCATCACAGTATCCAATAACAGTGTTTAGAAATGATGGAAAAATTACATTGTCACCTAGTTTCAATCTTTAAAGTGTACAGTATGCAGTTGTGTGCAGTTAAGTAAAACAGATGGTTAGCAGTAGTTCATAAATTAACTTGATTGGAATTAATTTTCAAAAGAAAAATATGGATAACGAATTATAAACTTGAACTCACCTGAGTAAATTCTTGTACCGATAGAATCTGAAACAATCTGACCAGTTATGTCAACTTCAATGCAAGAATTGATTGCCACTGGTTTGGGATTCCTAGCTATTGTAGATGGTTTGTTCACCCAAGCAACATCACAGAAGTCTACAGGAATGAAATAAAATGGAATTGCGGGCATTAAACGGTGATCAGCACAATTTGTTTACACATATGAACATGGGTTATAATTATTATTATCTTATACCATTATTCCCTTGGGTTCCGAGAAGAACAGTGGGCTTCAAAAGCTCATCGCTGTTTCACCCTGTTCTGTGCAGTCATTCGTAGTCGGCTCCATGATTACCTATAAGCTTTCATTCCCTCCTAACACTATCTCATCTATGTTACTCTCGAACTCATTCGGAACTCGTGGTTTCCCATTAGGATTCAACTGGAGGATCTGTCTGTAACTTGATTTCACTGAACTGTCTCTCCGGCGTGTATTCAATACATACCCATCTCCTTCTGCATTAAATCTTGCGTAATAGGTTCTAACCATGGATTATTAAATTATAAGTTCTATTAACATCATTTCAACAAACCAAACTTTTAAAAACATTCTGCATGTCTTTCAGCAAGTTCAGGCCAATTAAAAAGTACACAACATATGTTGGATTGCTATAATATTACCATTACTATTAGTGTCTTCTTTAGTTCCTAAAAGCGTATTGCCAACGTTTTCACCTGGCTCCACGTCTGCCCACATGCTTCTATCTCCTCTTCAAATGACTTTGTGGGGATTGGCAATTTCTATCTCTGTATTGTTTAAATACTTACTGTTAATTGTTAATATATTCCATAGATGAATTGAATAATAATTCCGCCAAATACAAATTCCTGAGTTCATCCCTCTCTGTGTTTTGGTTGAATTCTTGTAATTCGGTCATTGCGAAATACTAATACTACTATTACAAATAATTACAACAGACCTCCTCCCTGTAACCCTCGCAATGACGACCAACTCGCCACTTCCATTCGGGTTCCACTGGTGCGATGGCCTGTTTCGTGATGTAACCTGATGATTTACTCAGAATATGGCTAATTCACCTCTATTTCTTCCTGCATATTTGTTTCACAATCTGTTCCTCTTTGGTTCGCTCCTAGAGATCCCTCACTATTGCTGATCTTTTCTTGCCGGCCATCTAATCTTGAGTATTGAGCGAAGACAGCTATTGATGAATGTCTGTAGTTTGTTCGAAGCGCCCTTTGTGACGCGGCGCCAAGTCTGTGATCCGTACGTTAAGTAACACTGACTTCACGCTGGAGTTGAAAATCCGGATCTTATATTTCCTGCTGAGTGCTGTCAATGTCGACATAGACTTGAGAGTAATGAAAGCTTGCCTTACTTTTCCGATCCTTGCTTTGATATCCCCGTCACTTCCTCCTGTATCCGAAACGATGCTTCTCAGGTGGATAGGTAAAGGAGGGTGCTTCTTTCAGATTTCTCCCATTTATGCTGATTGTTGTCTATGGTTGTTGCTGTTATTGGCGGCCAGGAATCTTCATCACCTCTGTTTTATCTATGTTCACCTTGAACTCTACCTTCGATGCTTCTTCTACCAACTTGCCGGATTACAGAGCACAAAATTAATTTTGCATTGAGCAGATCTACTATACAACCTTCTCAAGAAATCAGCTTACCACCGACTTTTTCTAAACTATTGAGTATAACCACTAGCAAATATATTTCACTCAGCAGATTATTATATTTAATTAAAAAGTAATATAATCGCAGATTATTGTATGGTGTAAGATTAGCAGCTAATCGTCTCATTATATGGATTTTTTACTACACCTCTTTACTGGTACTGAATTATTACCTCTCGAATTGTTATTTCATCATCATACTGATTCTAATATTCTTTGAAGCAGCGAATAAACTCCTTTTATTGTTTCTGAAAGTCATGTCTTTTCTAGTACCCAAAATGTTTTCAATTTTATCATCATGTCCACCAAGAATACTAAAATTTTATAGGTGATTCTACTGTCAACATGCTTTCTAACCCAGATTATAATTACTATCACTATTAAATAAAATCCAAATACTGGTGTCATCAAAAACAGAAATTTGACTTTAAATTACACCAAAAGGTTAAACATTTTCTGTCGAATGCAAAAGCAGTAAAGATTTACCTGTAGTACATTAGTTCATTTAATCTCAGGCAAGACTACTTATTTTTTTTATTTTTTAAACTACTATCACAAATATATCGCCTCATAGGGGTTAATTAAGTTATCAATGCTGTATTTCAGTACGCATTTTAAAATTAGGTTCATCAAATGATTTGCTGATAGGTAACGCTTTAAATATTGTACTTATTTAGGTTTCATTGCATCAAGTACTTTCGCAACATTCTCTCCTTAGGTAAACTGAATCGTGGCGATTGTTCTTTTGTTATCTAAATAGAATTATAATAACGCAAACACTAGTCATTTGTCTGCTGTTCCATTTGTAAAACTGTAAAAAGCCAGCTACCAAAACCAAGATCGTGACAGTAGTTGCAAGCGAGAACATTTCAAGAAAACGATACGAACAGTTATGTACCTCCAATTAAATCATAAAAACCACACATTATTTATTCTTTACTTAAGCTTCGGTGAGTTGTACTGATTATTAAGATACTGTAGCTTTTAACCGGGGCACAGTCAATACCTGTTAAAACATGCAATAAAAGTAAGTTGTAAAATACAATGATGAAAATAATCATTAGAACATACCGACTGCGGCATTGTTATGTAGGAATTTGAAAACCTTCTCTGTACCAATGACAAAACTTGTGACAGTTTTCCCTGGACGAAGTCTTTTGTTAGCATTTGTTACGGCTCCGCATTCAACCAGATGTATAACTCCATCTGAAAACATTTCAGTGTGAATTCCTAAGTCACGATGCTTTGTAAGCCTTGCTAATACGGAATCTGGAATAGCTCCAATACCTAAGGAATAAAATGAAGACAATAAGCCTTAAATAAAACTAGGAAACTAAAAATGAAGCTGGAAGTCAGCATTAGCTTCAAGGAACCCAAAGCAAAATGTATTGGCAGAATCATAACTATTTGGAAGTGTATATTCTAGGTGACTAACATAGACACTAGAAAACCACATACTTTGGGACCATTGGCCCTCAAACTATCTTATTTCATTGGGTTCATAGGCTAAATTATGGACAGAAAATGAAGTGAAAACTCAGTAACATCTTCCTAAAATTAATATTTCATAAAAAGCCTCCAGGCGACCTCGTCTAGTAAACTAGCTTGCTAGTTTTGTAGCCGGTTTCAAGCCCGGAAAAATGGGGAGGGTTGGGTGTGGGCTAGCAATCCGACAACATTAAACCTATCAGACCGCTAGAGAAACTTCAACGCACACAAAATATGTCGATAATACAATAAACTTTAAATAACAATCTAATTCTTCTCTCGAGTCGGATAGGCGAAATGACGTAGCGGGCTGGTGAAAGACTTCCTGAAGCCATTCAGCTAGCTGACATGTCATCTCTCGATGAAAACAAGAATAAGAATGGGGACGTGGAATGTCCGTACAATATGCGAAACTGGCTGGGAAGGCTGCTCAAAAGAAGAAGATATGACATACAGGTGCTGAGTATCTGCGAAAGCAGATGGAACCGATGTGGATTACCCAAATTGTCAACTGGAGAGTTAGTAGTATACTCCGGTCACCCAGATGACAACCACAAGCACACTGGGGCAGTGATTGCTATAAGGATGTCATCAGTGACAGCCAAAGGCCTAATGCAGTGGGAACCAATTCCATCCAGGATCACGACAGCAGGATTTAACTCAAGAGACAGGAAGGAAGGTCACAATTATCAAATGCTGCACACAGTGCTAGAAACAACGCGAAACAAGAGCAGAAGGAAGATTTTTTATAGACAACTACAAACAGTAATGGACCACATCCAAAATGGTGACATCAAAATCATCATGGGGGATATGAATGCCAAAAGAACTGGAAGCAGATAATACAGGAAGAGAACTAATCATGGGTCGAGAGGTTCTCACTTGGTGAAATGAATGAGAACGGAGAATTATTCGCAAACTTCTGCTCTTTCAACGATTTGGTGATCGAAGGGAGCGTGTACAAACACAAGGATATAATACACAAAACAACATGGATCTGGCCAGACTGACATACCACAAACCAGATAGATTTTATCTCGACGCTGCTCAAGGAAGTGGAGACGCAGACAGTCTGTTGGACACAAAGTCGAGAAGAAGAGCAGATGTAGGCTCAGGCTATCATCTCTTTCAAGGAACCTTTGAGGTGAAGCAGAAATCTTTCAGAACAACTGGAGACAGGCCACTGTAATCCAAGTTCAACATTTAGAAACTGAAGGACCAAACTACCAGGGATGCCTTCACTACAGATCAGATCACAGCAAACTCGGAGACACTACGTGGCATCACTGAGTTTACCTGTTTGGAAGAACACTGGAGCTAACTCTCTGAAGGCAATATCCAGGGAACGTGTACAAATGTTCTAGGGCGAAAGAAGAGGTGGGACAAGGAATGGCTATCAACGGACACCTAACTGGAAGCTAATAGGAGAGAGGAGAGAAGGATGATGAAAGAGAAGATGACTCAATGCAAAGATGAACAACAGAAGGAGAAGCTGAGTTCAATGTACACTGCAGTGAATAAAGAAAGAAGTGAAGAAGAGTGCTAAAAAAGACAAACGACTATTCTACGACATGCTGGCCGGCAGCTGAAGCAAAGCAGGCAGGCCACAGGCAGGTGTTAGAGACCTCAGGTTATAATATCAGATAATCAGGTCTCTATCCGGGAAGAGACCAACCCAGATGATGAAACACATAAAATGTGCTCAAGGGAACCTGATTATCAAGGAGGAGAGACAAATGAAACAATGGGCTGATAACTTTCAAGGAATCTTGAATCAACCATCACCTACAACTCGCCCAGAAGTAACACCAACAGCACGCACAGAACTGCCTGCCAGTGGACACAATCCTCCAACGAAAGAAGAAATCCTGAATGCGATCAAGCTACTGACCGTCGACCGGGAAGGCAGCAGGACCAGAGGAATTCCTAACAACCCGAAGCACTGCAAATGGACCCAGAGACTGGAGCAGATGCGCACACATCATTACTGCAAAAAATTTGGGAAGAAAAAAGGTGCCTACGGATTGGAAGAAGAGCTACCTCGTCAAGCTGCCGAGTGAGGGCAACTTAAGTTTCTGCAAGAACTGTTGTGGGATCATGCTCTTGTCCCCGTCACGTAAAATACTAGTTTGCGTCATCCTAAAGAGAACAAAAGATGCACTGGATGCAGAAGTCCACCTCATTGGAACAAGCAGGATTCAGGGAAGGTAAATCGTGTGCTGATCAAATCGCAACTCTACGCATCGTCATCGCACATAGCATGGAATGCCAGTCAAACCCCTACCTCAACTTCATCGACTTCGAAAAGGCCTTCGACAGACAGCGTTGACCGAGAAGTAATTTGGAAACTACTTCAACACTACGGCGTGCAGTGTCCCGAATCCTTATCAACCTCATTCAACAGCTGGCTATGTAACAGTACCAGGTGTCAGGTAATCCCCAACGGGAAACTCAGTGAGGCGTTCGAAGTGCATACAGGAGTAAGACAAGCTGCCTGTTTATTATAACCGATGATATTCTTAGTTGTGGTGGACCGGATTAAGCATCACATTGTGCACTGTGAGCGAAGAGACAGGAATACGCCGGACCACTAGTGAGAAGACTCTAGAAGATCTGGATTTCGCAGATAATATATGTCTAATGTCACAAAAACTCGAAGATTTAGAGGTAGGTGAAAACCAACAAGCTGGCTAAAGAAGTTTTCAGTGGAGATATGACTGCATGTGAACATAGAGAAGACGGAGGTGATGAAAATAATCAACCAACAGCAGCAGCAACAACAAAAACAGCCAACACCAATCACCACCAACGGGAGAGACTTAACAGAAGTTACGTCCTTCATTTATCTGGCCAGGAGGCACAGTTTTAACCACAGGCAACATGAATGAAGATGTGAAAGCTAACCAGAATCAGAAAGACGATATACGCCTTCATTAATCTGAAACTAGTTTGGAAATCTTCTGCACTCAGCATAGGGAAAAGGATTAGAATTTTCAACACCAATGTCAAGTTGATCTTTCTATAAGGGTCAAAAACTCAGGGCGTAACGAAAATGATTTCCAACAGGTTGCAGACTTTTTTCAACAGCTGCCTGAAGATCAAATGGCCAGAAAGAATTAGAAACAAGAAACTCTGCAGTGAAACAAGCTAACCAAGAGCCAGTCGCTCAACGAATATGTAGGAGAAAGTGGAGATGGATCGGGTGTACACTGAGGAGATCGTTGAATGACATCGCGCCAGATCATCGCTCGAGTGGAATCCAAATGGGAAGCGATGAGTTAGTCGTCGGTACTAGGATGACATCGAGGAGATCGTGTGAGGAAGAGATTAGAGTTTGAGCAGTTGCGGACCCAGTTGAAGAGGAGGGCATAAAATAGAGGAAAGTAAAGATATGTTGTTGAAAGTGTATGTTCCAGTCGGAACCCTAGGGTACAATAATAATAAAACAGAAATTTATCAAAGGTTCGTAAATATTCACTAACCTGTTTGCAGAGTAGCACCATCATCGACTAGATTCTCAGCAATCAATGCACCAATCTTTTCCTCAGCTTCAGATACTGAACGTGGCTGCATACAGTGACAAGGCATATCACCATGAATAACAGAAGTGAAGTTGCTTATGTGTATATGGGCATCTCCAAAAGTTACTGGCAGGCTTGGATTAATTTGACCTGCAAAATCTGTTTAGAATGGGAGGATTTACCGACAAGGTGCTGAGCGGATTCAACGGCACCACGAGTGACATCTACACTCGGACCGAGTGAGCAAAACCCGTTGTGGTCTGGTGGACTGATGTTCAACAATGCAGCATCCAATTTTATGATGTTTTTACGAAATAGTTGAGGGATTTCACTCAGAAAGATTGGAATATAGTCAGCTCTTCCATTTTCGATTGGTTCTCTGCAGTTGCCACCTGTGAAAATTTAATGAAGTTGTGTGGTTCTTTATACCTGTGAATAACGACACAGACCGAAGATGTCCAGCTGCTTCTGCATTGGTAATTGGAAAAGGTCCTTCTGTATGTATATGATAGGCTGTTATGTTTTTGAGTTTTTTATCCATTACATACTTATAAAATTCAGAGATAAGTATCGTTGGTGTAGCTGCACCGCCATGAATAAACACTTTGGCATCTTATTTTGAACAAACTGATCAACAAACTAAGCGACAAACCATCTTTTAAGAAAAGAAAGCTTCTTTTCCATTTGACGACTGAATCGGTGATTTTCCCACAGCGATAGCGAATGGCTGCCTTAGTTTAATTTTTTCAGGTTTACATAGTGTACTCAAATGTACTGCTGTCAAATATTCGTTTAATAAGGTTTTAAAGCGGCTGTTTCTGCTGCAGACTTGGCGATAGGCTGAAAACATTTACTTCTGTGTTCAAGAAAGAGAAAAACTGCTGTCAGTTATACATTTAGGAGTAAAAACAGTATCATCAATTTCAGAAAAGCAACTTTATTAGCGGTACATTGGACTGGCTAGAAAATTCATACTTAGATTTTCACCAAGCGGTAAACCCAGATGTGTGTTTCTCGATTTGCTCTAGGATATGCTTTTGAAAAATAGCTTATACTTACGAATCAACTTGATTACTTGTATACTGTTCAGTCAGACTCCCAGTGATGTACTTTTACCTGGTTGGACTGCACACATATTAGACTTATTCAGTAACTGTAGATTAGGAGTATATACAGTGTCAGTGAAGATCAATCTGCGGCTGTGGGTATTTTAATAAATCAGACATAAATTTATCCAGTCCTCAAATAATATGCGAGATTAAAGTTAAAAATCCTAGAAGTTCGCAGTCAAACACAAATTAAGGGGCATTCATAAAGACAGGTGACTTTTCTATATTTGCCAAACAGATCTTATAGTGCTACTAAGTATTCAGTGCTTTGTACATAGTGCATTGTTCTTAAGAGTATCTTGCTTGGCTCAGATATAGAAGTTACGTTATATCTAAAGTGATAAACAGACCCTGACAGCACTTTTATGTGTGGCATATAGAAAGGAAATAAGAAAAGTTATCTAGTAGCATTAGTATTAGTTTCTTTTTGTTTCTTGTCTGTTTCATGAATGCTAAAATAAGCTCGGGAAAAAACACAGAAGAATCAGGAGTTCTAGTAGTGGGACATTTTGCTGATTCATTTTTCCGGTGCATTCTGTACTTATTTGAATAACCAGAAAATATCAGCGAATAAAGTCATTTCATTCCGTTCAATAAGTAGCTAAAGGACATCACAATTACAAGGTATCCGCTAAAATATTTCGAGTGGACATGTGACTAGGTTCCAGTTACTTCACCTGGGTTTAAGCGTATTTAATGCCTTGTGGAGTCACTAAATCAGATTTTGTTTGGGTGTGATTATATGCTGCACTTTTTTATGAAAACTGCATTTCATGATAATATATTTAGTTACTCAGCACATGCTTCAAAAATAGCAACCATACTTAAAACCATTCATAAGGTACTGATTGCGCCCAGGAGTGGGGTTCGGACGTCCCAGCTATTCTTTTTATATTATTCGCGAAAGAAGAAGTAATATTATATTGTCTAATAATCTGCAGCTATCTGTTACCACCTGAAAAGTTTTTAATTTGTAAGCTGGTTTAA
The DNA here is from genome assembly GCA_944472135.2 of Trichobilharzia regenti. Lineage (NCBI taxonomy): Eukaryota > Metazoa > Platyhelminthes > Trematoda > Strigeidida > Schistosomatidae > Trichobilharzia > Trichobilharzia regenti. The sequence goes on from OX235262.1 coordinate 135,771,537, forward strand.
ATTTAAATGGACGTTTGTCCTACAGGTTCAGCAGCTTAAATTAGTTGCCGTAACATGCAGTAGCAAATCCCTCATAAGAAGTAATTTTACTAGGATAAAACTCATGGCTACCAACTGCTAATGGCTGACATTACTTATGAAGAGAAGAATGCAGCATGTGTGTATGGTGAATATAGGCAGCAAAATAACTAAATTCATGTATATTATAACGGTTTTCTTCCTTTTTAGTGCGGATAAAACGTAGTCATTTTGCAACTAATTATTTCGTTTCTCAGGAATGTTTTGACTGTAGTAGTGGTAAATTACAGTGAGTACGCTACTGAGGATTAACTGACACCCTTTATTTTTATCGATCATTTTATTTATTGATATAACGACTAGCTGTCCTGTTCTGAAAAAGATTTGTAGTTGGCTCCTGAAGTCTGAACAAAATCAGATCCTTTTACCTTGAACTCAGAATTCACTGGGCTATTCATGGACTGTTTTACAGATAAAGCTTCTCTTGAATATGAAACTTCAGCACGCAAATGTAAATGAAACTATTATTAGAAAAAATGACAAAGAACGAAAGATTTTTGAAAGACATATATATGCAGAATACTGTTATTATGTTACAGATTACCTAGTTACGTATCACCATATAAGGTAGTCATTCAACTCCTTGTATTCAGATCCTTAAGTAACAACAGGAAACAAACGGTTTGGGGTTATCTACCACATATACATTGCATCAAACAGTTTTGATGATTTTAAAATCTATCAGTATTTCGAATAATTAATTTTAGACAGCTGGGAATATTTAAATATGATAAGTAAAAATATTTAAGCTTTTTCAGCGATTACTTTTACGTCCACTTATTTGATGCACCTAATAAATATCATCAAGAAAATAAATGATATAGGAAAACTGAAAAAAGAATGGAGTTGATGTACTGAGAATCAACAGTTAAAACACAGTTATTCTCGCTAATGTTAACTGAAAAGTATCAAAGACATACTAAGAAAATGACATGCATATGAATATCCTTAATCATTTCGCAAATTTGAAAACTGCTACTCGACATATATCTGATGAGTGACACTATTGATGAAGCTCACGGAAATTATTGTTATTTATCAGTATATGCCTTTCTGAATTAAGAATATGTATCATTCCATGCGTATATATATATATATATATAACAAATTAATGATAGTATTTTCCGAAGTTTGGGATGAGTTTTCGTAAATGAAACATTAGCTGAAGCTATGAAAAATAACTGTATTAGGTATGAAAACGAAAGTATAATATCAGTTATCGATGTCAACTGACTCCTTGATATACGCGAACACACCTTTCGTGACCTCGAAAGTTCAAAATGCTGCTCCGGTTTATACTCTAAAACTAGTTGATACAAACAAAATAATGTAGCATTTGAAATTCGGCAGTATTATCTATCTCCCGAAGAAGTCACCTGTTATATGCATTTCACTGGTTCATGTAAAAAAGAGCAGTGGATTGTCTGAAAATGAGGAATTGTTTACAAAACAGTACAACTTATAACTCTTTGGGGTTTAATCATTTGTCAATCAGATTGAGATTCAGATGATAAGAATAGTAGGCTCTTGTGGACTGTGTTAATCCTTGCAAAATGTATCTCTGCAGAGATACCACCCTGTGAGAGAATTTAAATTCTGCACATATATTAACCATCGTAGTTAAGAATGAGGACTGACTTACAGGCGGTAAAAGTTGACTTTAGGAAAGACTGAACTATAGGCATAATTCCTGAAGAATTGGTAGCATCAGATCAAAACAAGGAAATATTTTGATACTAATATCACATGAAGTCGCTGATGTCTTACCATAAAGCAAGGTGGAATACGTCTTGGATTTAGTTCGGTGTGAAAAATATACACAGAAATGAACAGTATATAAAGTAACAATTCCAAAGAAATGTTGGTATTTTATCTGCTTAGTTTTCCACATTGTATCTTCAGTGCTTTTACTATGACTTCTAATAAAACCCTGGAGGTATGCATAAAATAGACTTGTGGAGTCCTCAAAAATAAACTTATCCAAATTTTACTACTATGTAAATAATGAACATATTGTACACTACTTTGTTTTAACCAAAAACTCTGTACTTTGAACTTTACCTCGGGTTTTGAATAAATATATAGTTCTGCCTTCGACTCTCCGTCTTCTCCACCATCTCAACTGCCGTCGATCAATCCTAATCACCTGCTTTCTATCTCTGATTTTTGCAGGAGCACCGTAGTTCTTCCTACGTACTTTGGTCGACCTCCGGCAACGTTAACATTGGAGAATTACTACTGGAGCAGTCTTTCCGCAGCACCTGGAGTCTATTACGTTTATTGTGGACTTTGGATCTTTGTAAACTCAAGTAATCAAACTTTAATACATTCTTCCCGTAACTAAACTCATTTGGTATTTTATTTTCTACTTGAATTTGGGTAACTAAGCTAACAGAGTGAAAGGTCCACCACAATAATTGGTGAGCCCGTTTCGAACCTTTTTTTTATGGTTAACCCGTTTTCGAACCTTTTTGTTTCGATAGTTACCTCGTTTTGAACATTTTTGTTGCTATTTTGGCCTTATAAACTCGCACTGCTTTAATTTTTGTTACCACAAGTTTTTCTATTTTGTGTATCTCTATACTTATATATTATATGACAATGGCTCCACCTAAACGTACCACTGTTGCTGAAGAAGGTAATAAAGGCGAAGAGACACAGAACTCTGCTGTTAACGCCTTGCCGGATTTAAGACTTCCTCAATTTGATCTGGCTGAACCACGTGTCTGGTTCACAATTATTGAACAGTTGTTTGCAGCTCGAGGTATTACGTCGCAGATCGCCATGTATGGTTGCGTATTAGCAGCAATTCCCACGGAAGTACTACGAGAGGTTATCGATGTCATAGACAGCAAACCTACAGACTCTCAATATGACAAACTAAAAGCTGCACTCATCCAGCGGACCACTCTCTCCGATGAGAAACGCATACAACAACTACTTACTTCGTGTGATCTAGGTACAAAAAAGCCATCTCAACTACTTAGACATATGCGCCAGTTGATTGGGTCACACAAAGTAGATGAGTTAATTCTACGTCAGATGTTCTTACAACGTTTACCACAAAATGTTCAACAAATCCTAACAATATCTTCTAGGACGACAGACCTTGAAGAATTAGCTAAAATGGCAGACGATATCATGGATGTGTTATCAAATAATGGCATAAATAGCGTGTCTACAGAGGCAGTACCACCAAGCCCTTCCACATCTATGAAGGACGCACCAATGTTTTGGTTACTTTCCCAGTTAACATCTCAAATGCAAGATTTACGACTGGAAGTGTCCGAGCTTCGAGCACAAAGGAACCAGTCACATACGGTATCCAAGCAACGGCGATCAAGATCTAGACGACGTTCTAGAACACCGTCTCAAAGCCGTAACATTTGTTGGTATCATAGGAGGTATGGGCATAATGCCCTGAAGTGTATTCGACCGTGTATGTACAACAGTAGTAACTCATCTCAGGGAAACTCCCCAGCCAGACAGTAATGGCGACGGCTGTTAATGGCAATCACCCCAGTCGCCTTTTCTATGTGAGGGATTTGACTACCGGCACATTATTCCTGGTAGATACAGGCGCCGAGGTCAGTGTTATTCCCCCCTCACTATCCAGGCGATCAGCCAAAATACCTGGAAAACTTTCACTCCGTGCTGCCAACCAAACCAACATACAGACGTATGGCGAACAGTCAATGATTTTAAATTTAGGACTACGCCGACGTTTCACATGGATCTTCATAGTAGCTGACGTACGTCACGCTATACTAGGTGCAGACTTCCTAAGTCACTTCAATCTGTTAGTTGATATCAGCAAGAAAAAACTGGTTGACAATTGCACCCAACTCAAGATCCATGGTATTACATGTGACTACTCGGTTCATAGCATCTGTATAGAAAAGCCGGAGAGTGAAATGTTCTCTGCTTTATTGAAACGATTTCCTAAAATCCTTAAACCATCATACAACGTTGAAGATATATCTCATACAGTTACGCATAAGATCATCACAACAGGACAACCTGTGAAGGCACGTCCACGACGGTTACCACCCGATAAACTAGCAGCAGCTAAGTCGGAATTTGAACATATGATGCAGCTAGGTATCATACGACCATCTAACAGCCCATGGTCTTCACCTCTGCACATGGTACCTAAAACTAATCATGACTGGCGACCATGTGGAGATTATCGCGCTTTGAATAACGCTACGGTCCCAGATCGTTATCCTATACCTCATCTCCACGACTTCTCCTTGACCTTACATGGAAAGACCGTTTTTACCAAAGTTGACTTGGTCAGGGCATATCATCAAATACCAGTCGCTCCAGAAGACATTGCAAAAACAGCAATTATTACGCCTTTTGGATTATTCGAATTCTTGAGAATGCCTTTCGGACTAAAGAATGCTGCTCAAACATTTCAGCGTTTTATGGACCAAGTTACCCAAGGTCTTGATTTCGTCTTTGTATATATCGACGATGTCTTAATTGCCAGCTCATCGATGGAAGAACATATGCAACACTTAAGCCTGTTATTTCAAAGGTTTGAACAATTTGGAGTTGTTATCAATCCAAAGAAATGTATTTTTGGTTCCCCTTCCATTGAATTCTTAGGACATCGAATAACTGCCGAAGGCATCAGACCTACCGAAGATAAGATAAAAACTATTAAGAACTTTCCCGAACCTGATTCCTTAAAGAAACTTAGACGTTTTCTCGGGATGTTCAACTTCTACCGACGTTTTATTCCATCATGTGCCTCCATAGTTCAGCCACTGACCGACCTACTTAGATGCAATTCGAAGAAATTTCAGTGGTCTGAAGAAGCAAAAGCAGCATTTAATAATGCAAAAGATGCCTTATCCAACGTTGTAATGTTATCTCACATCAACCCAGAAGCTTCACTCATTTTATGTACAGATGCATCGCAGGTAGCAGTGGGAGCAGTTTTACAACAAAAGTTCAATAATGACATCACTCCACTTGCTTTCTTCTCCAAAAAGTTGGAACCTGCGCAAACTCGTTACAGTACCTTTGGCAGAGAACTGTTAGCCATCTACCTAGCAGTGAAACATTTCAGCTTCTTACTACAAGGTCGACATTTTACTATCTTAACCGACCATAAGCCTCTTTGTTATGCTTTCACCACTTCGTTGGACAGACACTCTCCGAGAGAAGCCAGACAACTGGATTACATCTCACAATTCTCAACAGACATCCAGTTCATCAAAGGAGATTCCAATATCGTAGCCGATTCTTTGTCTCGATGTGACGTTAATCACCTATCTTCGATAGATATTAGCTTAGACAATATTGCCAAGCTGCAGAAAAATGACGCCGAACTCCATACTTGTAGACGAAACTCCTCCCTACAGTTGCAGGATGTACCTATTCCCCTGTCTGATACAACTATCGTCTGCGACGTTTCAACGGGCGTTCATAGACCTTTTGTTCCACTAAGTTGTCGAAAACCTTTGTTTGAACATCTACATTCATTGTCTCATCCTGGAGTGCGTGCTACAGTCAAGTTGATCAGCGAGCGTTTTGTTTGGCCCAAGATGAACTCCGATATTCGGAAATGGGCCCGCCAATGCTTGCAATGTCAAAGATCCAAGGTACATCATCATACCGTCACACCTCCAAAACAGTTCAATTTACCCGATAAACGATTTCAACACGTTCATATAGATATTGTTGGACCATTACCGCCATCCAGAGGATTTACTCATATACTTACTGCGATTGATCGATTTACCCGATGGGCTATTGCTTGTCCACTCAACGATATATCTGCAGAAAATATCGCTTTGGTTTTCTTAGATCGCTGGGTGTCAAACTATGGAGTACCCACAACTATTACAACAGACCGAGGAGCTCAATTTCAATCAACTCTGTTTCGAGAGTTTACGAGACTCCTTGGAGTGAACCATATCTCCACTACAGCTTATCATCCTGCAGCGAATGGTCTGGTGGAACGTTTCCATCGACAACTGAAAAGCTCGCTTATGGCACAAGCTGACTCATCTAAGTGGAGTGAACACCTACCATTAGTTCTTCTCAGTATCCGATCAACTGTAAAAGAAGATTTGGGATGTACACCAGCTCAACTTGTGTATGGTACTACCCTCACATTGCCTGGTCAGTTAGTTCCGTCTAATGATTCAACTGAAGTAAATATCTCCGACTTCACCAACCGCCTTACCCAGCATATGCTTCAGCTTAGACCAGTAGCCCCTCGCCAATCACTTCAGAAAGCTCAAGTAAATAAGAATCTACTCACTAGCAAATTTGTATTTGTTCGCGTCGATGCCATTAGAAAAGGTTTACAACATCCATATGAAGGTCCTTTTCTAGTACTTAAACGCACCGATAAATACTTCACGCTGAACAAACATGGTAAACCGGAGACTGTTTCTATCGACCGTCTTAAACCAGCGTACACCGACAGCGAACATGAAACACTAGCAACGCCGACACCAATAAACAATCAGAAAGTCAATGCAACTCCAACTCTCCCGCTCTTCACTCTTCCCCCTGTACAGACACGCAGTGGGCGGCAGATCTGTAAACCTGCCCGCTATGTTCATTTCATTGACTGACATAAACGTTAACCTCATTTAGACATTCTTCTCATTACTATTGTTGTCGACATTCATTTCATTATAACCATAATATTTATTAGTATTATTATTTGCTGTTCGTCAACTGTACTGCAAGCACACGCATTCACCAAGTATATGTATATATCTATTTATATATGAATTTCACAAATGTTAACGAACATGTCATGGTTTATTATGTACATAAATTTTTTATTTAAAATTACAACAAGTTTTGATTTTTTTTAAATTCCTGTATGTGCTTGTATGTGCTAAACTTTATACGACACGGATGCATGCCATACATCCTGATCTAACTTTGTATCCTTATTGTTGTTATGTTATTTTTTGTTATCCTTATTGTTGACATTGTCCCTTATTTATATTGCTTATATTCATGTAATCGTCCACGAGGACAGTACTGATGGTCCTCCGGACCTCTAAGAGGGGGAGCCCTGTGGAGTCCTCAAAAATAAACTTATCCAAATTTTACTACTATGTAAATAATGAACATATTGTACACTACTTTGTTTTAACCATAAACTCTGTACTTTGAACTTTACCTCGGGTTTTGAATAAATATATAGTTCTGCCTTCGACTCTCCGTCTTCTCCACCATCTCAACTGCCGTCGATCAATTTTAATCACCTGCTTTCTATCTCAAATTTTTGCAGGAGCACCGTAGTTCTTCCTACGTACTTTGGTCGACCTCCGGCAACGTCAACATTGGAGAATTAGTACTGGAGCAGTCTTCCCGCAGCACCTGGAGTCTATAACGTTTATTGTGGACTTTGGATCTTTGTAAACCCAAGTAACCAAACTTTAATACATTCTTCCCGTAACTAAACTGATTTGGTACTTTATTTTCTATTTGAATTTGGGTAACTGAGCTAACCGAGTGAAAGGTCCACCACGGACTGTTTTTGTGCACTACACTTACGTATAGTAAAGGGTTCACATCCTAGGGAGTACCGGTCTAGCATGCCGTATTCCCACCGCATGCAGAACAAACAAAACAAAAGGATATTAAATAGAAAATATAATTTCACTGCAACACAAACAAGCTTATTTACATGTATTAGCTGAGAACAGTCGAAGGTGAAAGTCTTCGTTTCGGAAGCATCTCCCATTATTCGATGGAAACTTCCTAGTGTCCAAATTGCGTCACCTTTAAATTCTTCCACAATTCAAGTAAACAGAACTGTATACCCTCAACCCAAAGTTATCCGGTATCACAAATTGGAAAAAAATATCTGCGTGGTTATATTGAATGAGTGAGCTTACCTTCACATGCTGTTGTATGTAGAATCAACTCCTACAATTGATTATACAAATGTATCTGGTCATAAGTCATAAAATACTCGTCAGTGATTTTCAGATATCTTTGTCCGAATGCGACTACACCTGCTTACATTGAATTTAATAGACTGACAGGCCATATTGCGACTGAACATTCTTAAGATTGATATAGATCAAATTCACTTACATAAATTAAGCATTTACATAATTATCATGAATGACTTAAGTATTCAACAAATTCGGTCATCATAGTTTACACTTCTCTTGAAATGTGGTGCACATTAATGGTGCAGAAAATATCATGAATATTACGCACACATAATATTATTAACTGCCAGTAATTGTGCCATCGAATCATACTACTAGAATACATTTGACAGTACTTTGTAAGTGGTCTGGGGGACAGAAATGTGAGAGCGAAACATACAGGCTAGATGAAAGTTCCACAAAGTTGTCTCACTACTATACAATGTCTCATTCGCCGATTTTTCCTCTGCATGTGGACGCAGTCACACACTGATATGTGAAAAAGGTCGTCATTGTTAGCAATATATAAGGTTCTCGCCTTTTGAAGGTCTTCTAATGCGTTCGCAGCTTCTGACGTATGTGGTGCTTCTGCTCTCACTGGTTACATGTGACAAAATTCTAGAAAGTGGGCTCGTTAACGAAGTACATTATTGTCACAGCTTGTCACAGCTGATTCTCAAGAAACACAGGACACCAGACGATGTCAGTGAGAAATGTCGAAGTAGAAAATACTCTACATATAACCACAACTCAAGACATATGTTGGGACCCACGGGTCCGTAGCCACTTATGGCTACCATAATGGCTAACCAGACTCGAAAGAATGTACATCAAAAAAGGCACTGTATTTGTATAAAAAACAGTGGAACAATGTTAGAGTACTCAAATGTTACATTTGTATTCATCAAAGTTGCTAGCAAGCCACGCATAACAAAATCACACAAAACTGCACACGACAGCACCTACCTGGGATAAATAAAAAATTCGATTAACCGCCACTGTTCTGGCCAATGAAAGTCGAGAAAACCTGCAGCGCGGTAAATTTAAAACGCGACAACGTTTATTCTCGCCCGTCTGCGAACTAACCTAAAAACATACAGGAGATAGAACGAAGAGCTGGTGAAATTCCCAGCGGATAGTGAAATTACTGTGAGATTTTTGATTTCCTTACCGTTCGCTGTATTTTTCCTCAATGAACAATCGATTTTCCTTCATTAATCTCGATCTCATAGGTGCAATTGCTGCCTACCTAGGTGCGAAAAATTGGAGATCGTCACTAAAACCGGACGTGACAGCAGGAAAAGAAACTGACTAACGACATGATGAATGTCAAGTCAGTACGTCATACCGCAGCATATTCAAAGCAAACAAGGCTGCCTTGACTGCGGTTGAATCAGGAGGATATGTCGGGAATTATCAGGAACCTGCCATAGCAAATAGAATTTTAGAGGGTTGGCCACATTTTCAACTAGAAACCGAAAATTCCATTTTGTTCACTTGGAACACAACTGCTCTCTGAATAAGTAGCTATCACGACGTCACTGACAACACCAGAGCTGAAACGCAGCAAGAGCCAATTCTCCCTATGACAATTGCAGCAGGGCTCAACTGAAAAGGATTTCATACACGAAAAATGTAACACTGTGCACATTACTGTAGACAACGCAGAACAGGTAAGGAAGAAGGAAGACTCCCACATACAGTAGTGGACGAGAAACTATTAAGGCAGCTGAGCTCAAGTTCCAGTTGGTGGTTTGAATCCCGGTCTGTAAGCCTGCTTTAAAGTGTCTCAAACTACAAATCCTTAAGGTAGCACTGCGCTTGTCAAGGAATTTATCCCTAAGTTCCTATTCTTACGAAGATGCTCCGAACCGATAAATACTATGTACTTTCTCCGACTTTAACTCCAAAACACCAGTATTGTAAGAAGGAAGTTATATTGTTTGGCAATTAAAGCGGAGAACAGTAAAAGTCTATAAACAAGTATTTTGTACAAAATTATGAAGTACTTTTATTCGCTTTTGGTGGTCTTCATTGAACTTGTACACGATCGAACCATTCGCGCCTTCGAGTTGCCCACCAGTGGCTACCAGTTCGAAAACCAAACGTTCAATCTTCACCTTCACTGATAGCTCCCATAAAACGTTTCGCCGAAACTCGGAATGGTGTGAGAAGTAACTGATTCGAAGATGCCAGAAGACGCAATGGCAATTTGAGGATTGTTTATTTCTCGACTGTTATTAAAAAACAGAGGCCAGTAATCTATAAGTTGGTGTTTTCAGCATGTTCGTGCCTAAGTATAACATGATTGAAGGCATATGTATATTTTTCAAGGGCTGAAATAAATGTCCGGCTGAGTAATAAAAAATCATACAGAGATAGCAAATATCTGAAAGCTTCCGTTTCCTACCGATCTATTCTCACCAAACCAACAAAAAGGTAAGGTTATGCGATTTCACTATTGATTACGTAGGTATTTAGAAACTTTTCACATCAACTAGTGGCAGATCAAATCAAAATAAACACCAGGAGTTTTTTCATCTTGTTTTGAACTTGCAAGCTCGAACTGTTTGACCTTTAGATAGCTACTCTGGAGAACTGGTAGGACACAAAGTAAAACCCTGTGTTTAAAAATTATATGCGGAAGTAAAACCTATTGGTGTGTTTCGTTGAATAACGAAGGAAGAGTTTTAAGGTGCTGTGGAAGCTAACTTCTTCACCACAGTGGCTACCCAAATCACCATCGGTTTCTATTATTTTAGAAGACTCCCAAACCTTTATTTTTGAAGATATACCGTTGAGCGAGTGAAGCGCGAACCCTAGTCAAGAACGCAAAAAGGCATTAATTATTCAGTAGATAGAGAAGGGCTTAAATCCCATGGAGAAGACATAGTTCCTACTTTCTAATTAGCACCATCCTTCTGAATCCTTTAACCACTAAGTCTGAGTGGTCACAGAATACTGTGTCATAGAGGCGCTACATTTTTGCGTACTTCTAAGTATTACAATAACAGATATTATTAATTGGTGTGAGCATGTTTCAAAACCTTAAACAGATCAGTGTTATACATCATCTTTGATTCATTTGTTGACACAACATACGCTGTCAATTCGTTCAGGCACTGTGATCTCAGTGTTTATGGTTTTCATGGCTAATTAGCGAATGGAAAAGTTCGTTCTGAGCTCGAAGGAAGCCACAGCTTTAAATTTTGCTTGCCTGGAGACTGTTAGCGATATCCATTGTGTGAAGTATTGTAAGAGACTGTCTCAGAATTATTCATCAGTTCTGCAAGTGAAAAGTAACTGCAAGCAGACTTCAGTCGTCTAGGTGCCAGATCACCTAGTTCCACTGCTGTTGGTGGCTGCTTATTATCAGAATTCCGTTCGCAGATGGATAGATTTGCCAGAGGCAGTGTGTGCACAAGACTTTGGTTGCGAAGGAAACCGATTCAGCAGGACAAAATATAGAAAACTTGAAAAATAGCTTTATTTGAAACGTCAGCGAATGATTACAAAAAGAAAAACCAGTCAGTGCGGTGACAAAACCGAGTGGAGCCTGAAAATATCGTCTTTGTAGAATTTGCCATGGTGGCATTTATTCAGCTGTAATGAACATGTCTCAGGATACCTGAAACTTCAACTACACTGGGGGAGGATCCACGTAATATGGTGGGGGTCACTAAGGTGAATCGCCCCATTCTGCAGGAACAGCAAAACACAAATTAAAGGCTCGAGATATTTCTGATTTTTATGAGGGCTTAGATCTTTATCTTGAAAAAGATAATAATGAACGCCTTGACAGATCATGCTTCTACCTCTAAATATATACTATTCGCCCAGCCTATTGTTGAGATGCGACCATGTGGGATGTGCACAGTTTTATGGGGCATCTTATAAACTAACTTGCTGTCCATTGACTGATCTTTAAATACCACTTCACAATGTCTTATCTCATTCATTTTCCAATAACGTCTTTACTTGATCCTCATTATATCCCATTAAACCTAACATTTTACAGCTCTTTATGACTTATTATATTCCTACTCTCTGAAGGGTACGGTTGTACATTAAATGCACAAAAAGGTATAAAACAAAACAACTGGCACAACTGAGGATAAATGTATTAAAACCAAAAGTGGACATCATGATAGTACGAGGTACACGTGTAGCATTATACATTGCAAATGAACGTTGTCAGCCTAGGGAGTTTCCTTTATTAATGCATTTATTAGTGATACTTGCACTTACCCATTTCATTACACTTTATTGATTCACCTTAGCACTTTTACTTTTCTAAAACAGCTTTCAATCCCTTGTAAACGTTGTACTTACCTCAATATTGGTTGGTTATCGTATGCCGACAACCACGGGATGAAAACGAAACTAAGTCGATTTTCCCGCTCAACCTGGAGGACAACTGTACAATTCAATAACTATACAGCCTAGTTCAGACAATGTCTTTTAATCCTTGTAAACGTTGTACTTACCTCAATATTGGTTGGTTATCGTATGCCGACAACCACGGGATGAAAAAGAAACTAAGTCGATTTTCCCGCTCAACCTGGAGGACAATTGTACAATTCAATAACTATACAGCTTAGTTCAGACAATGTGTATTTATATATATCAAATATTTAACTGTTGAAACATTATTAACTTGTAGACAATCTACGATTTGATATATATCATAGTTGATCGTGCCTGTAAAAATGGCATGCATTTTCATGTAAATTTATATGTTTATATGAGAATATACATTATTATTATTATTATTATTATTATTATTAATCAGTAAAACTTTGTGTTGAATGCCAAGTGACCTTTGATGCAGCGTGATGGAGTTTTAGTTCCTGTACTTCCGTGTATTGAGATTCATAATCCTAACGAATATTTTGACATGTGGGTCTGATAAGGATAAAGTGAAAATATATGGTCTCACAATTTTCCGGAGGGGCTAAATTATACAGACGTGTGGTGGACTTTCTAGCTAGCCTAGTTACAGAACAAGTATTTGAATAAAAACCCAAGTTAATGAGATGACAGCGTAACACCATATTATAAAAAATATAGTATAGAGCTACATAAATTAATCAGTTACTTGGTTATAATGTTAAAGTCCAGTGGTACAGATTATTAATATAATTCACAAGTAATCACTGCTGTAACTGTGTCTACTGGTAGAGGCTGTGCACCAGTTGTAGTCTCGAGATAAGAATAAGAGGTTCCTGCAAAATTCAAAGCATACAACACGGCTAACAGTGAAACAAGGAAAAAGTATAAATCAGTACGAAGATAAAGCAGAGTGCAACAAAATGTATTTTAGATCGTGCTCCACAGTTATCTGTATTCCAATATGAATCGTTTAAAACAAAAATCGTGTACAATATTTCATATTTCGACATCTAAAAAAAGAATCTATAATCGTATCGTTACAGACTCCACAGATAGATGAGGAATACCTATGTATATGAGCACATAATTAAAAAGCGGACTAGATACCAACTCATTGTTAACTAAAATGCTGTTTCCCACCTGGTCGCTCAAAACATCTGATATAAAGGATTCATTAAATTGTCACAGAGTAGTTTGATTCAGAAAGCTGCTCTTACGTACCGCAGCTGTAAAACTAACCCTAGAAAATATCAAGGTGGTTTTTCGGTATGTATCATCTCAACAGTCTCAGCTTTTACATGAAATGCCTTGAGATGTGCCCTCTTCGACGACTGTCGGTGATTAAAATTCCTGAGGTTCGAAAACGTAACAATTAAGACATGCTAATTTCCAGGAAACTAGGTGAATCACCAACAATGGCCGGCAGTTTCCAGTTTGAAAGATGTACGCACCTATTATCCGTCGGCATATTGTTCGCTTATTTTTTCACATCATCCCAGGTGAAAAAGCTGACACTTACTTGAAGCGACGGTGGCACCATTGGTTGGCTAAATTATGCAAGCATTACCAAATGTAATTTGACTAATCGCTCAGTAAACAAGTATGTGGTGACTGACTATTTCTATCTCTGTATTGTTTAAATATTTACTGTTGATTGCTAATATATTTCTTATAAGAATTGAATAATAATTCCGCTAAATACAAATTCCAGAATTCCACCCTCTCTGTGTTTTGGTTGAATTCTTGTAATTCGGTCAACTCGAAATACTAATACTAATATTACAAAAAATTACAACAATTTGGCGTCGCGAGCAGGATATAAATAACCTTGGAAAATTTGCTATAAATGGTTCTCCGCGGGAGATTGCTGATTACCTTCAATGCTTTGATGCATGGTGCATTTCAAAGAATGTTCGGGATGACAAAATTCCAGCTCATTTCATTACTGCTATTGGGCTAGATGCATATAGCCTAGTGAAGAATCTGGCGTTTCCAGATAAACCTATTTCTCTGTCATATGACAATCTCCATGAACTTCTGATACATCACTTTCATGTAACTACTTTTGAGACCAGAGAGAGGGCTCAGTTCAACAAACTGGTTCGTGCTCCCAATCAGAAGATTAGAGACTTCATTCTTCAACTTCAAACACAAGCTTCAAAGTGTAACTTTGTAGATCAGCTGCATACTCAACTACGTGATCGTCTAATTGCTGGAATCAATATTCCTAAGTTAGAGAAAGAGTTAATTCAGATTCCTTCTTGCACCTTTCAAACTGCTAAAGATTTATGCATTACATATGAAGATGTCAACAGTAAATACTCTGCTCCCACTACGTCAGTGTCTGATGTTATGCTTTCTAAAGTCGAAAATACAAGTGGTAATGGAAAGCAATCCAAACTGCCATCCACAGGTAACAGAATGCAGCGAGAGATCAAAAACACTAAACCGTGTTTATCCTGTGGAAAGTTACATCTATGAAGCACTTGCCGTTTTCAGGGTGCTAAGTGTTATAAATGTGGTAAAGTTGGACACATCAAGACGGTTTGCAGAAGTTCGAATACTTATGTTGCTCAACATTGTTATAATTCTCCCAAGCTGTCTAGTAAAATGGAGTCAATGTGTCTTTCAACCTTTCAAAATACTCAAGCTAATCCGATGAAAACCTCCACTACAAGTTCGGCAACTCAAGTGTCAACTGTTTTCAAAAATGAGGTAGCAACTGATTAAAATTGAGGAATTGCTGCATATGCATAGACTGCGTCTGGTGAATGCAGAACATACAAGTATCCATGAAAGTCCTGCAAAAATATTCAAATCTCGAATGCTCAGAAAGCATCTGATGTCCACTACTTCTAATGTACATTATTACAAAGATAATAACTACAGACCTTCTGTTGGAATCATACTACAAAAAATGGGAAATCGAGTGGTGAAGATATTAGACATCAAAGATCACTCAGTTCATATTAGACACTTGGACAAAGTGACAATAAATGAAGTAGGTCGTTCCGATTATAATTTTAATGATTCCGCTAATAATCCTGATTTTGTAGATAATTCAGAAATAAGTCTAGATGATACTGATGGAAATAATATCACAGAATCAGTTAGGTCGCAGCTACTTGCAAGCAAACCGAGACATCGTTATAAATACGCAAGGAGATATTCGAGGTGTGGCGGATGTGGTGATTGACAATTTCTATCTCTGTATTGTTTAAATACTTACTGTTGATTGTTAATATATTTCTTATATGAACTGAATAATAATTCCGCCAAATACAAATTCTAGAATTCCGCCCTCTCTGTGTTTTGGTTGAATTCTTGTAATTCGGTGATCTCGAAATACTAATTCTACTATTACAAATAATTACAACAAAGTACTCTACATAGCTTGTAAACACTGACAACAAAATGCAAGCCGGAAAGACCCAGCTAATTAGAAATGCGCTCTAAGAGCAGCATGTGTGTATAAAATAGAAAGTGATAATTATTCAGGGAGAAGCATTTAGAACTTATCTAGGTGGTTTGGCTGAATTACAGATTCAAAGAATGTGAGTGTTAACAGCATAGGGGAAGAGCACATAATGGTGTTCGAGTCAGTCCGCATGTGTACCCATCAATACAAAAGCATGGAACACTGGAAACTGCACTATGCATCTGTCATTATTAACCTTGCTAAAGTGAAGCAGGTAGCCCTGTGACGTTCGAAATTGTCAGTGCTTTCAGACGTTGTGGATGAGTGTATTTCTTTAACAGTAAAAAGCACTGTTAGCGAAGTAATTATGTTATTAAGCTAATATAACTGATAAATGTTTGGGTGATGTAGGAACCTGTGAACTTTCAGATATGAAAACCTGAGTTTGTTACATATGAAGTCTCTGCAGGAAGGACCGATGTAAGTATTTTACCTGGAATTCGGAAACACTTTTGAAGTCAGGTCGGAGGAAGACAGACGACTCATCTGAAATATCTCCCTAAAAACATTTTTAAGACCCCAAAGTCAGTAACAGAATTCTAGGAAGTCATATTCGATGAAATAATATTGAATTAACCGACACAGTGTGCTTACACTTAGTGGCAACTTGACAGTATTATTTAGCATCATGAAGGCATGGCTAAATGTTATACACACTAGAATAATAATTGTAAGGCCGGCCTGACACTGTATAAGTTAATATTTACTACCTAATAATGTAAGGCCATTAGTGCTCGGATTATTCCTGTTGTGCTCTTACTGTTAGATTAGGAATTTCTTCCAGCCTTCGTTTCAAAGTCAGATATTACTACCAGAAAGAAAGCCTGTCTTCCGGAAATATATGAATCGGGTGAGTTACTACCATCTTGAATCGGAGCCTACTTTATAGACGAGAGTTTCTGCCTAGATTCAGTCGTTAATACAGTGTATAGATACATTTTTGTTAAAGGATCACAATCAGCGCTGCATGGCATTTTAATATTTCTTTCGTCACTGAACAAGAGGCCTAAATACTCTGTATGACAAAGGCAATGGACTAGGAGATAAAGAATTGAGAATACTACAGAAGTAGGTTGCAAGCAACATATTGATGCGAGTCTTTAAAAATATTTGGCTAACATGGAGTCAACTCGTTGTATGATGTACCGTGAAAGTGAAAGCTTTTGGTGATACAAGGATGTGGTGATTGACAATTTCTATCTCTGTATTGTTTAAAATCTTACTGTTGACTGTTGATATGTTTCTTATATGAATTGCATATAATTCCGCTAAAAAAATTCCTGATTGCTGCCCTCTCTGGGTTTTGTTTAGATTCTTATAATTCCGTCATCGAAATACTAATATTCAAGTACAATAAATTACTACAAATTGGCGTCGCGATGGAGCTAAGTAACCTGGGAAAATTCCTCTTAATGGTTTCCGCGGGAGATTGCTGATTATTTGGAATGCTTCGATGCGTGGTGCATTTCCAAGAATGTTCGGGATGACAAAATTCCAGCTCATTTCATTACTGCTATTGGGCTAGATGATATAGCCTAGTGAAGAATCTGGCGTTTCCAGATAAACCATTTCTCTGTCATATGCAATCTCCGTGAACTTCTGATAATCACTTTCATGTAACTACTTTTGAGACCAGAGAGAGGGCTCAGTTCAACAAACTGGTACGTTCTCCCAATCAGAAGATAGAGACTTTATACTCAACTCCAAATACAAGCTTCAAAGTGTAATTTTGGAGATCAGCTGCACACTCAACTACGTGATCGTCTAATTGCTGGAATCAATATTCCTAAGTTAGAGAAAGAGTTAATTCAGATTCCTTCTTGTACTTTCAAACTGCTAAAGATGTGTGTATTACATATGAAGATGTCAATAATGAATACTCTGCTCCCACTACGTCAGTGTCTGATGTTATGCTTTCTAAAGTCGAAAATACAAGTGGTAATGGAAAGCAATCCAAACTGCCATCCACAGGTAACAGAATGCAGCGAGAGATCAAAAACATTAAACCGTGTTTATCCTGTGGAAAGTTACATCTACGAAGCACTTGCCGTTTTCGGGTGCTAAGTGTATAAATGTGGTAAAGTTGGACACATCAAGACGGTTTGCAGAAGTTCAAATACTTATGTTGCTCAACATTCTTATAATTCTCCCAAGCTGTCTAGTAAAATGGAGTCAATGTGTCTTTCAACCTTTCAAAATACTCAAGCTAATCCGATGAAAACCTCCACTACAAGTTCGGCAACTCAAGTGTCAACTGTTTTCAAAAATGAGGTAGCCAAGTTTCAATGTGAACTGTCGAAAACACGAAAAGACCTGAATGAGATGAGAGAGCAACTGATTAAAATTGAGGAATTACTGCATATGCATAGACTACGTCTGGTGAATGCAGAGCATACAAGTACCCGTGAAAGTCCAGCAAAACTTTTCAAATCTCGAATTCTCAAAAAGCATCTGATGTCCACTACTTCTAATGTACATTATTACAAAGATAATAACTACAGACCTTCTGTTGGAATTATACTACAAAAAATGGGAAATCGAGTGGTGAAGATATTAGACATCAAAGATCACTCAGTTCATAACGGACACCTGGACAAAGTGACAATAAATGAAGTAGGTCGTTCCAATTATAATTTTAATGATTCCGCTAATAATCCTGATTTTGTAGATAATTCAGAAATAAGTCCAGATAATACTGATGGAAATAATATCACAGAATCAGTTAGGTCGAAGCTACTTGCAAGCAAACCGAGACATCGTTATAAATACGCAAGGAGATATTCGAGGTGTGACGGATGTGGTGATTGACAATTTCTATCTCTGTATTGTTTAAAATGCTTACTGTTGACTGTTGATATGTTTCTTATATGAATTGCATAATAATTCCGCTAAAAAGAAATTCCTGATTGCTGCCCTCTCTGGGTTTTGTTTAGATTCTTATAATTCCGTCAGATCGAAATACTAATACTTCAAGTACAATAAATTACTACAAAGGAATGCACATGATAGTTAGTTATTCAGCAGAATAATTCAGATCGTGATGGACTGTATTAGCACTGCAACTGTCCTCTTGATTCCCTCCACTCATTTTTAAGCTGTCTTACTTCGAGTGTCATTTTTGTTTCATTTTCTTGCGTCTCCTCTTTTTTCGCTTTTATTTTACTAATAAGCTCAATTTAAGTTGTTATTTCCAGCTAGTGTCCGAAGTTTCCTGGGAACACAGCATTGTCGCATACTAGCAAATAGCAAGTCTCGAAAAAACAGCTGATGACTTATGTAAGCTTTTTAATTATGGAAGGTATTAGTCCGGGAAGTGAGAAGCACTCATGCTTGGGCACCACTTCATACAGACACTGGGAATGTACAAAAGAAAGAATGTTATTCATTTCCTCTTCATGTTTGTAAACATCTAGTCTTTCGTGTTAACAGCTTCAAATCAAGTCCTTGGACAGTGAGAAAAGCCGACTGAAGCACTTCTTTACAAACCATTTAGTGGAGCATTGAGAAAGTCATAATTCCAAGCAGAAACTCTCCAACTAACTAGTAACTCAGGAGATATTCAGCATTCATGAGTAGTCCATCACATAAATATATTTACTTTTACTTCACGCAGAGAGAATTAAGAGATCAACAGAAAAACATAATCTATAAAAATGTTGGATGAAATGAAGAAATGGAATTACAGTGTAGCAATGATCCTTAAACTACTTTAGCGTAATCAATAGTTTAAACACTCAAGCGTAACTGAATGTACACTTGTCAGGTCAGACATATTCCAGGAAGCCTCTGACAGTCCGAAACTGCATATAATCTGTTATGTGGTCCCCAGTATGAATCTGTGAGTTTAGGTAGAATGGGGTGATTCAGGTTTTCTCTTCAGATATTATTATTTTCATTTCAAAACAACATTATTGATGTGGAACCTGCTACTTGAAAGGATTCATTGGTATTAAAGTGTAAGTGATGTCTTCTACAAGAATCCTGAACAACAAGGCAACAGGTCCTTATAAAACAGTACAGAAAGCATGAAAAGAAGACAAAAGAAGCAGAATATGAGGAACATTTGCAAATGAAAATTCCAAGGTAAGGTTTCTGTATTTGGTCATCATTGCATACCGTTCGCCAAATAAAAAAATTCTCCTACCAGATAGTACCATGTTCTGCCTCTACAACACTACTGAATAATTTCTGACTGGTTTCCTTCAGAATTTACTGTCATCTACAAGCGAATTTGAAGTACCTGTTATGTTTATGAGTTCCTTTGGACATAATCTTATAAATTCGTCACGAATCAGTGTTGATAATTGCAACAGACAGTTGACGGAAATTTACAATATATATCCGAATTTTCCAAATAAACAGTTGTCTCAATACTTTTAATCTGGCTTCTGTTAGTGTATTATTCGAAGGTGTTGGTTGTGTTGAAAGTGATAGAAATGATTTGTATGTATGCAGAGTTTTCAGAAAAGTTTAAGCGATTGTTGGTCAGTAGGAAGGTGGGGATACTTTTGACTAAGAGTCACATCGTTGTATTTCCCTCTTATTTCTTCATTGCCTTTTCCTATTATTGTCTTTGGATTGGGTGGAAACAGAATTTTTACCAAAGCTGTAGGCATTAACAGCCTATAGCTTATTTTACTGTAATGTTTAGAAGTACAGGGATTATTCACACTTTTGTATCATAATGTAATTCACGAGTAATTTCTGATTAAATTATATCTATTCGGTTATAGAAAGTCAACTAAAGATATGCAACTATTAGAATTTCGTTTATATTTTGTGTCTTTTTATTTGAAAATTACTGAATATAATCAGTAGACGTTCATTTAAATCCCTTGAAAGTACTCTATCGGCGAACTTCTCCCATTTCACGTAACATATAACTATGAAACACTAACCAGCTGTTTTGTCTTAAGGTAAGTTATCAGGTCGATATACATTCAACAGTTTATGACAAACTTTTTCTTTAATTTCCATATCACCCCAGCGAAAGCAGACTATATATGAGGTTGTACAATTATTTTTCATTCAATATGTGCTGCTAACATTTCAAAGTCATCGGCTTTGTTATTCATTTGGGTTGGCTTTCCTTTTTTTATTACCACTGAAAAGACTGGAAAAGAAACTGTACCATAATTTATTGATCGCATACAATCAACCAATTGTAATTTGTAGATTTATCAGTGCGAGTAAGACACTGATGAATTTTATTGCATGACTACATTTCACATAATAGCACTATGCTATCAGAATTCATTGCTAAGCTTTAATTGAAGTGTCAGTGTTCTGAAACACGGTTAAAACAGTATGGACTCGCTTTACATTAGGAACTTTCAAACAGTAGGATTTCTTAACCTAGCTGGTCGTACTAATTTCTTTATTATCTGCTTGAGAAAGGAAACAAATTGTTTACTCATGGCATAGTGGCACTGTAACAGTCTGTATCTTAAAAGACTTCTTTTCTAAACCGTCCAATCATGAAGCAGGAAATATTCCAAACGGTCTCCTTAGTGTTTGCTGATTTAAGAAGAGAACTCTTGTTTATCGCATAAATAAAGATCTCCAGTGTCACAAACGTAAACCTGATAAACTTCAATATCAATATTTATAAAACAAAACGTGGTGGTGTACATTACATGCTTTTTGCACTGAAAGTTGTGTGGTTTTCGGTACAAGTGGTGTTTTGATAGATACTACTGATAAATAGGAAAAAGTAGTTGACCTAAAGTAGTAGTGAATAACCTGAGAATAAAAATGGTATCTGTTACCAATAATAGAACTCTTTAACATTATATATGCTTTAATTAAATAAAAAATTCCAAATGTGATCTGGTTTTATTTCTGTATTTTCACCTTTACATAAACGTAATGCTGGCTGACATCTTCGAAGTATTATATAACTTGTCGATAATGTAAGTCAAGCCGATTTCAATAACTTCATATATGTTCATGATATATAACTAAAATGTCAAAATGTCTGAGTGACTAAGTTGGACGTGGTCGATAATTATTCCTTTCTTATATTTCCTGAATAACGGAGTCAGCTGGCCCTGTTTATAGTAATCTCATGACAGTCGGTAACAGAAGTGATTATAAAGGGTTCAAAAGCCTCTAGTTATATTCAGAACTATGTGTTTTCCGAGGAAATTACAAGTAAAATGTTAGAAAGTTCTTCAAAACATTCAGATGTGTCTTGGATAACACCCGTAAGCATAGCATTCGGGCGCTGTAATAACAAATAATTTCAAATTGCCTAATTTTATTAGATATGACATTGTGATACATCACTAATAACTGGATGTTTTAAGCAGAAATCATAACTCACCATCATATGAAATCACACTGATATGGCTATGACTGATAAACTGTACTCGAGACGTTATCCAACTGTTAACACTGCATCGTTGTACAGTATATATACCAAGTGAATTCCCATGATATAAACATTTATTATGTTGTTTTATGACTGAGTTTAGTATTACATTTTGTCATCTGCTACTGATTCCCGAGGTGCATTTCTGAAAGTAATCAAAACTACGGCATAATGGGTCAACTGTTCAGTGATAGAAAACCCACCAACCAGACAGGTGGTCTGGGGTTTGATCCATAGTGGAGATACTCGTACACCTCGCCTAACCAGAAGTAAATCCAGTAGAAAGGAAAGTTTGGTCATAAGGCTAGCAGTCTCATACGGTTAAAAATACCCACTACTACTGGAATTTCCGAGTCCTAGCTTGAGGCCTTATGTCCCACCTGGGATAAGTAAGAGTATATCGGAAATACGGCTCATATATGGCACCTATGTTGTCAGTGACTCTATTATGTCATGAATATTCAAGCAGCAGATAATGCCCTGATATGAAAGTAGTCAGTTAGTAGAAAATTCAACCCAATAGGTTATTTGTATACCTGGCACTGAGTCACAGTTATTAATTACTTAAGAGACTACAATGCCATCTGACTAAAAGTAAGTGGAAGAGAATTCCAGCCAAAAATTCTTCAGTCGGAAATCAAACTGATACAACACTTTTACAACAGAATCCATACAAATCCTATCCAGTATTTGGGAGTATTATGAGGTAGCCAGGTGTATGTAAAACTAGTGGCCGTCATGTTTCTGTCAAACAATTAAATACTACGATGGTATTTCCTGCCAGATCGCTAGCTGGTGTTTTGTGCTACACTTCATTCTAATTCATTCTAGTATTTTGGTTGTGTTACAGTTTAGCTCTATCACTTTTTTTGGATAACATCTTAATCTGCGTTTCAAAGCAAAATAATAACTAATAAGTGAAAATGACAGAAATCTTTTACTCAATTGTCAGTTGTGGTATATTTAAAGTTTTAAGATATAAGACAAATCAAAATATATTTTTTTACAAGACGTTTTCGTCTGGTTTCTGAACAAAGATATCATCATAAAAATGAAATGAAGTAAAATTGTAATTCTTATTCGGGCGATGGCATCACTTTGAGTTGTTCAAATGCAGCCTTTTCTAAAGATTCTCTAGTGTCAAGATAGTATAAAATAATGTAAGGGCTAGTAATAAAAACTATATGCTTATAAACAAAACTGAAAACAAAGAACTTATTATATTTGAGTGGGTTAGAAAAATAATGATTATGACATCTTAAAAGAAAAATACTCGTCTGCTAGATCTGATTGATTCAGTCTTTACTGCAGGGTTGCTACAACTCAAAACTATATCTAAGTAGTTGTGTAATAGTGGTTCACAGACAGTTTGTCCGCTTGAAGACAAGTGAAGACAGGTTATACTGGTGAGGTCCATTCACTAAATGTTTAGAATGCTATGAGTCTGTATGAAGTGTACGATGGATGTTACACCCATTTCATGCTGAAGATGTTGTTCAGAAGTACAGTGAGAGTTTAGCAACTAACCATCGAGTTTAAGCAACGCAAAAACACCGAGATCACATATGACTATTGTTCAAAATGCGTGATCCCACAAACAGGGTGGTATTTTACCGTAAAAAAGAGATAGTAATTCCATCTAAGAAAAGTAATGTAATACACAGTACAGTATTATCAAATGGATGAAGCTTAGAGCACAGTTTATTGCCACTGAAAATTATCTCAATTTATTCACGTGGTTTCTCAATTTCTTTTTTAAATATCTCCCCTCTCCCATTCGTTGTTTATTGCAATTTTCCATATATCTGGTATAGGCTTTGAATCATTTCTGTCGCACGCGTTTGATGTTGATTTGATGAATAAAGACTCAATGATTTATTTTTTATTTTATTTTTTTTTTAAATTTTTGATTACAGCTTGATTCCACACCGTATTTTTGCTACAAGTATGGAATTTTCAGCATGGATATCGGTAGCCTAAATTTCGCAGGCCGACCATAGATATCAGGTGTGCGTCGGCGTGGGCTCGAACCCGGACCATGCGCATGGTCGACGAGAGTCCTAACCACTGTGCCACCGACGCATAGTGGCCCTAACTATAACACATCTTAATACTTTTTCCCCAGTCCACCCTGTTGTGCGATTGTATGTAAATGGTTGATTTGAATGTTACCTTATGATTCCTACGAAGGGGACCATACGACTCATAGGAAAAACAAGAGAAGTGGTGAAAACAATACAAACTAAAAGTGAATTCGAAGCCTTGATAGTACTACCACATAAGGAAGGAATATCACAGACTCTATATAGATTTCTTAATAGGCTTGGAACTGATGTAACTGTTAAACCAACCAAATCACTTAGAATCAAACTCTGTAGGCTCAAGGACCCGATAGATCTAATTAGGGAAAATACTATAATTTATCAAATGTCATCTAATGACTGTGAGGTCAGCTACGTAGGTCAAACTGTTAGATGGGGATCAATTAGGCTGTCGGAAAAAATAATTTAGCTAGGGCTAGAATGACTGACTTTGCTAAGTAAAAGGCAATTCAGCGCAGATGATGATTTCGTTGATAAATGGAACTTCCTTCACTGAACTGTCTGTCTTTGTTTAAGAAGTTCAATAGTTAGACTGAGAGGGAAGTTAATCACCAAATCTTTATACATCAAAATCAACACCAAACACGTGCAATGTAAATAATTCAAAGCCTATACCGGATATATGGAAAATTGCATTAAACAACGAGGGGGAGAGAAGAGATATGTATGAAGGAAATTATGACGCTGTATGAATAAATTGATATGGTTATGAGCAGCGGCAAACTGTGTTCTTTATAACATCATCCACTGATTAGTACTGTATCCCATGCATGTTATATCGAATAAACTTTTCGAACATAGAATAATGTTCTACATAGTGCCGAAACCTCACTCTTACATTAACAAGAGACATTATTCGGCTGTCATACTCTCCTTGTTCTTGTGATATGCAGTCGGCGTATTTGAATATGTTTTTTGTTCAGCACTCACCACTGTACAAATTTCCACATTAGTAAGGTGGACATTCATTTACACTAGAGTTAGTATCAGTAAAATCACAACTAAAAGTCTTTTTTTAAAGTTTATCACAATATATTTCTGTTTGCAGATTTATAACATTAATAGGCCATACCATAGTGTATATTTGGCCATTCTTTAGGGTTGAAATATATTTTAAAGATGACTGATTATTCTCTCAGACAGCATCACAAGACAAATTATACTTTAGACTGGTGCTTTTGCATACCTAAGAGAGCAACAACAAAGAGAGTTTCTGATCTCAGAATAAATCTGTCGATTAGGGACATCAGGGTGGAAGAAAACGGCAAAAGAATTTAATTTGTGGATGGTGACTAGCAGTGGAATCGAAGATAAGCGTTTCATCCTGTTTGGGACTCGTCGGCTGGATGTACCTGCATTTCCAAGTGAGTCATAATGTCCCAACCAAGGCTCGAACCTAGTGTCCATAGTTTCAAAAGATAGAGCGTTATCCACTAGATCACTTGGGCCACGAGAGCCACCTCTTGTGCAACGGGTCATATAAATTAAATTAAATTTTAGATTTTCCCGTCGATCGATTGGACCGAAGTGCTCGGTCTCAGGCTGGCATGTTGGCCTCATGGGCAGATGCTTCGACGATGTCTAGGCATTTAATTAGTACTTAATTGGTGGATAGTGACTAACAGTGGAATCCAGGATGCGCACTTCGTTCCAGTCAATTGACGGGAAAATCTAAAATTCAATTAAATTAACATGACCCGTTCCACAAGAGGTGGCTTTCGTGGCCCAAGTGGTCTAGTGGGCAACGCTTTGGCGTTTGTAACTAATGGCACTAGGTTCGAGCCTCGGTGGGAACACCATCACTCACTGTGAAATGCAAGTGCCTCCAACTGACGAGTCCCAAATAGGATGAAATGCGCATCCTTGATTCCAGTGCTAGTTACCATCCACCACTTAAATACTAATTAAATGCTTAGATATCGTCGAAGTACCTGCCCATGAGGCCAACATGTCAAACTGAGACCGAGCACTTCGGTCCAATCAATCGACGGGAAAGTTTCAAATTCAATTAAAACGGTAAAAGGTTTGGCAAAAAGTTTTATTCGTTCTGGATTCAACTGCATCTTACTGCAAACAATTGAGAAGCACCAAGTTATCTTCAAACAATGATTACAACAGCTGGTTTATCTGATCACAGAATAAATTGGAGCATACTGCATCTGTTTTGA
This sequence comes from Trichobilharzia regenti, assembly GCA_944472135.2. Classification (NCBI taxonomy): domain Eukaryota; kingdom Metazoa; phylum Platyhelminthes; class Trematoda; order Strigeidida; family Schistosomatidae; genus Trichobilharzia; species Trichobilharzia regenti. The sequence continues at coordinate 135,798,053 of OX235262.1, forward strand.
AAATTCATGTAGGATGAAGCTACGTAGACATAGAGAAAAGAAAATTTAATGGGTCGTCTATCTGTCTGTTTTCGACATAGAACTTTGCACATATGTGCGGTAGTTCAAGTCGCCACACTCCCTCCTTGTAGCACACAAAGCAAGAGAAGAAGATAGAAGAAATGCATAATAGAGACAGTAAACAGAGGTGTGAGACAAAGGAATAGTAGTAACGAAGAACAAAACCATATTCATTAGAAATCATAAGTCACAAGGAGTGGATGCATCTGCACTAGCCATTGAGAACGATTTTGAGCCATGTCAACAATTGTTCAACCATTGGTTTTTACCGTCCCGAGGACCCCAACCAGGACGTTGGTAAGCCTCTCTGTGCGTCGGTGGCACACTGGTTAGGACTCTCGCTGACCATGCACATGTCCAGGGTTCAATCCCCGCCGACGCGCACCTGATATCTATGGTTGGCCTGAGAAATTTGGGCTACCGATATCACACGCTGAAAATTCCATACCTGCACCAAAAATACGGTGTGGAATCAAGCTGTAATCAAAAGTAAAAAAAAGTCAAAAGTCAAAACGGGAAACGATACTGATATTGTAAAGTCGTCAGTTCATGAAACTACATGTGGCGAAGATATATCATTCATAATTCATTCATAGAACTGACTGATAAAACTGTGAAAGATAACTGAAAACAGTTGCAAACGTAGACTATATTTTTCTTCCTAAAAATAATGAAGTTAGGCTCTAATGAGAGACTTCAAAGTTTTGCTAAAGTGAGATTATTAGTAGTCTAAAATGAGGAAGAGCATAGAGTGATTTTGGGCCATAGTCAAATGTACTCAAGGTAGCTTACACGTAGTTGATGACTGAGTATGCTAATATTTATTTAAAGGAATTTGATGAATGGTGAACAGCAGTGGAATCCACGATACGCATTCCTTCCTATTCAGGAATCGTCAGCTGGACCCATTTTTTAGATCTCTGTGAAACAAATTACTGAGGGTAGAACAGTTAACGAGGACGTGAAGTAAACTAGCTGTACCTAATAAATAATCTTCTGATGAAGAATCAAAATAAATTTTCTTTTAATAGTGAACATTAATACCACTTGGAAATATAACTGTTTATGCCAGTATACCCAACAAAATCAAATAACATGACAAATAAGATAGAGCGAGGAAACAATTTATTGCAAATCACACTCTCCGCTCTTTCGTCTCAGTGTATTTGCTTAGGTAGAATGAAGGCGATCAACTACAGCTCGAATTTCTTTAGATGGTTGATTTTGTATTACATGCCTACAGGAATGCTGTAAGACTATCAGATGTCAGGTCTGGTTGTTTCAAACGTGTTACATCAACATTTTTGCACAATTGGAATATCTATACCATACACAGGAATGTCCTTACACACAGGTTAAATAATCTACATATATTTGGTTGATGAAGAGTGAGTATATTATAGGGCTGCGCTTATTCTTGTATGTTCCCTGCGTTTATCAGAGGCAGCCAGTGTTTTCTGTATCAGATATAATATTGAATTATCTGCCTGTCTCTATAGCATTCTTGTCAAGAAAAGATTTCTTTTGAATCTGTGGGATAATTTATAAGCATATTGTGAGAGAAAATAAGTGTCCAATTCCTTACAAACAGTTTAACAGGAAAATTTAGAAGGTCTTGGAGTTCCACCATCAAGAAAATTCAGTAGATTTAATGGAACACTACGTAGCAGATTAGAGAATTGTTTGAGTGTTTGACAACTGGAATAGGTTATTGTAGGATGGTAACTGTGTCTATCTTTACCCCATTAAGATGTATCTTAAGGGTTTTATGCCACAGTAAGTCGCTAATATGTATTCGAAACAGTCTGTTTTATACTGGATTATTTTTATATCTCAAAACTTTGTCTCCACTTGCTTTTACCATTTTTTATATTTACTTCCTGCAGATTGATATCTCTGTAGTGGATTTTGCATGGTTAAATTTATCTCTAGGAATATGCTCATCTGCCTGAAAGTCGTAAATTTTCAAAGACTGCTTGCACTGATCTTGCATAGTGGTTTGGGACATTTCTTAATGCAGACACTTTCAAGACTTCGTAGATTTATAGTACACACAATTTCACCTATAATAATAATCACCTAAAACAAATCACCACTCAGATCACATTCATTTTTCATATAAACGAAAATACGAGAAATTACCTATGATTTGGATGTGCTATCTGAATAAGGGCATGTGCACGTTGTCTCACATTACGTCCAAATAAATCAGCAATACCATATTCTGTTACAACATAGTGTACATGAGCTCTAGTTGTCACAACACCAGCACCTTGCTTAATAAATGGAGAGATTTTACTTGCTCCTTTATTCGTTGTAGATGTCAGGGCAATTATTGGCTTTCCTAAACCATCTTCAGCTATTGAAGCTCCACGAATGAAATCAATTTGCCCACCGAATCCTGTAGATGGGGTAAATCAAAAATAAGATTAAAGGAGAAACCTAAAACGCGGTATCAATTTGTGTGCATGGATTCTCAGCAAGTTAGTATGTGCATACTTTTGAAATAACTTTAGAACCGAGAAACTGAAAAACGCAATGAAGTCAAACGATATTGTTTTGATTGGTGTCTAGGGGGTGTTATTATTATTTATCAGCCAGGTTGCAACTTATGATATTATTGCCCTAGAACTTGACTAAAATCTTGATTTGTGAGTCAATAGACGATGGCCTGCTTAAATCGCTTGGCTATTAGACTTTTCATTGACTAAAATGCCTAAACTCTTCAGCATTTTTTATTGCTTTAATCATGCAATTAAGTCATATGATCACTACATGACCTCGCCCCCACAATTGGCTTTCAACACAAAACTCTGAGCGATTCTCGAAGGAAATGAAGGAAAAAATGTAGGGAATTGATTGGCTCTTCTTATGTAATAACACTAGGTCACATGATATACTTCATATTATTGCTTTGCACGTAAATCCTGTACGAAGACGAAACATTTTCGAAACGTTGGGAATTTCTGTACTACGTGTTCACATACTGTTTGGAATAAAGCCTTATTATCATAATTAATATGAACTGTTGTGTACCACCTTGACAGTACTTTATTTTGAAATCCCATGAAACGGTAGATTAAAATCGGCTTATTATACATCGATTGTTAGTTCCATATAACTGTTGATTATTCGCAAATAAGATGGGATGGTGTTATCAAGCAACTAAACATGTAAGGTGATATGAACCGAATTAAAACTTAACATCACGGCAGTCGGAAGATCATGGCTGGTTTAATTTCGAAATTATTAGTCTTATGTATTCACAGTAAGGGAGTTTTTCGTACTTCATGCACTTCCTTACAGCCTGCGAAAAAGATGTTTTAATCTTTGTATTAAATATTCAGAGGCTATCAAATTTACTACGACTATCTGAAGCGATTACAATTGAACCTTCTTAACCAACGTTATGCATTCAGAGAGCGTGATAAATCTCTTAATCCCTTGGTGTTGTTATATCCTGATTTTGGTAAGCGGATTGCGCAATCATCCACACTGTTGATTTCAGGTCACTGAACTTATTTCAAACTTAAGAATTTTAATTATCTTCAACTGTCGCGTAACTTAATAAGGTAGCAGTTCTTATTTTTCTTCCCCCATCTTCTCTAACATTCACTTTCTACTTTGGATTTCATACAAATTAATTATGTTCTAAACTAAAAAATTGTGAAATTCGCATTTTGGATGCTGTAATTCCTGGGACTTCCTCTGATGTCATTCTTGATTACATTCAAGCATGTTATTTCCACTATTTTATAACCACTTTAATCTCAAGGAGTCTACAAACGACGCGAAACTGTAAGACGAAAAATCATTCTTTGCTGCAAATTTGGTCTTCCGTACTCTGTCAAATTTTATCAACAGAACCATATGAACAAAGCACATGCAGTTGTATGCGGATACTGTTTATACTGAAACTATACGTCATTGTCATTATGTCATAGTGTTTTGTTGTCAATGTATACTTCTCGATGCATTAGTTTATAAAGCTTTGCTCGAAGTACGTACGAATTGACTGAATAGGGTATATAGAGTTACCCATAATTATAGAATACCAGATGCCGAAACACAACCACAAACACACACACAAAATACAGGTATTTTGGGCAACTCTTGCCATTAATTTATGAGATTACCGTTTTCTCTTTCCAGTCCTTCAGAAATCTGACAACTAGCAATTAAAGACAATATACTTTGGTAATTATGATAACAGTATTCACCTCTAACAGTTTCAAGGAGGGTTATTCAGTATCCAGTTGTAATATGTAATAGGGAGTATAAAATCGTAATTGTTAATTGTTTAAAGCCTGCAAATAATTCACATAAAATACAAAAGATGAATGATAAGATTAAACTTACCTGAGTAGAAATTTTTGCCGATAGAATCTGAAACAATTTGACCAGTTATGTCAACTTCAATGCAAGAATTGATTGCCACTGGTTTCGGGTTCTGTGCTATTATAGATGGCACATTTACCCAAGTTGAGTCACAGAAATCTATAAAATCACAATAAGAATTTTGAAACAGTTTCAATAGCTAAGAAAACACTGACTATTTATTCTTAATGAAGGATAGTTGATGTGAACATTTCAGTGGACAGACTATTCTCCAAATTTTCGGCTTTATTCAACTTGTATCAAATAACTACTCAAAATTATCCAGTCTGCAACATCGGAACTTTCAACTATAAATACCGTACTTTCATATTTTTATACAAATTTCTGAATTTGTGAACATTGGAGTTTAACCTTTATGATTTCAAATTATGTATTCAACGAACACTGAAATCTTTGAAAATGTCTACTAGTTTTCAGCTTACTCTGGTTTCGTTTGTTGGAGTAACTTGAAATATATATTCTGCTGAAGTGATTTATTTGAAAGAGAGCGTTTATGTGTGTTTGCATACACTTTGCACTACTAGGGATTTCTTTTCCTTCTTTTCGTCTGATCTGCCAAGCGATACATCATATTTTAGCATGTGCATCTTTGATCACATTTTTATTATAATGAGAAGTATTGCTTGATAACCTGTTACACGGAAGACTGGAGTTTCATTCTAAATTATGTATTTGTTCTTCGTGTAATCTTGGGCGCACTGCCTGTAAATCTCCTTATTTCCCCCCCTCCCCCACAAAAAAAACCACCCAAAAATGTCTTTTATGTTAGACAAACAGCTACCTATCAGGAGTTAGCAAATGGTGGTATTCGTCTAATGGTCCTAAACTAAATCCTTCCAAATGTCAGACGGTTAATTTCAGTTTCCCATGTGAAAGGTAGTTAAATGAAGCTGTTAGTTCCTATGAACATTGTATAATTGATGACAGTGATATAGAAATCAAGTGTGAAGTTAGGTATTGTGGATTAATTCTTTCTTCTGACCTATCCCGGTCTTCTCATGTCTTAGCGATTTTTAAGAGAATATTTCGTCTGACGTTTTTACATTCAGAATTTGAGACATTCAGGCATAACCCAACCCATCCTCTTACAGTTTGTCAACTCGCATATTTTACCTATTCTTCTTTACTGTTCACCCTTATTCTTTCCTGCATTGCTTAAAAAAGACTATGTCATACTTCGAAGAACTCTGAAAATTGTCAGTAGGACGAGTGGTATCCCATTGGGCTATATCGTTGACATTGTCAATGATTGGCACTTGATGACATGCAACAAATTTGCTAAAGGAATTTTGTCAGACTCTGAGGACCCACTCTACCAGCAGCTCCAACCTTATGTCTCCTCAGTTAAAACAAGAAGTCTTTTCAGAAGAATTTATGCACGTACGTCTAAGTATAGAAACTCCACTATACCATATTTAGTACGTACTTTATGTGATGAAAATAGTGTTAGGGATGAACTGACATACTTTCTTTGCACTGCTAAATAAACCATTTCTCCCACCCTTACAACACCAAACTTTATTGTTATTATTATTGTTATTCCCTAGTGAAATGTTTGTTCTCAAGGGCCCGAAAAATATGCACGAGTGACACACTGATGGATGAGCTTCGACATGTACATTCAGTTTTATTAGCTAATGGTTATCCGGAGAGCTTTATCACTTGTCACAGCAAAGAAAAACCACATCTCGAAAAGACAGCTTCTGTACCAAAGAAAGCCATCTTTATTAATCTACCATTCAAGGGCGACCAGATTATGCAGTTGACAACTCAAAGACTTCGATCAGCCATCAAACGCACATTCTACGCCGCATCTCTTTTTCTCACTTGCCGAACATTTTCGATCCCTGTTCCTACGATTAAAGGACGAAATTCTGTGGACTCTACTTCAAACTGTATCTACAAGTTCACCTGTAGCTGCGGTGACACCTATATAGGTAGAACTAACAGAATGTTCCAATGTCGACGAAAAGAACATATTCCAAAATGGCTAGTAAACCATATCGAAAATCCCAACGCGATTAATCTTAATAGAAATCCAGCATCATCCATTGCAAAACACTTATTAATGTCTGGTCACAAAATAAATATTAATGACTGTTTCACAATTATTTCACATAACTCTAATTCAAGTTTATTGAAGGTGATGGAAGCACTTTGGATTAATCACATACAGCCCAAACTGTGTGTACAAAAATCAATAGACTTCAATTTTCGCCTACCCTGGACTGCATGACCTATCTTAATATGATTGGTCATTAGTATGTACTTTTGTTTTTATTTAACTGAGTAAATTTCATGAACTTTATTTTATCATTGTTAACCATGTTAGTTGTAAAGCGGTTGTAAAGAAACTACGAAATGATATCATCTCGCGAAATTTGTCTTCTTAATGCCTTGTTCAAATTTATTGTTATTGTATTTCTTATATTTATAATCCTCTCAATTTTTTGTTTTTGTTTGTTTTTTCATAAATGTAAACATCATTTAAGCTGTGTAATAACTCTTATTATTTGTCTTCCCCCTCACCATACTATATCAACAGAACATTAGGCTCAGTAATCTATAACATGCTAAAATTTCCAAACTGAATCGCCAATACTGTTTCAAATAAACTCACTGTCATTATTATTATATTTAATATTCTCAATTCGTAATTCGAATGTTTTGACTTTATGTCATAAATGTGGACAAATTCCTCTGATTAATTTTGTTTTAATTGTTTATATTTTGGGTAAATCGGTTGCAATATTGTGACAAATGCTGATAATTCCATTCTGTATTACAAATACTGTTTTTGGAATAAAGTGGATTACTATTATTAGTAGTAATAATTTATTTTATTGTTATTTTGCATGATCTTGAAGTTTTGCTGGGAGATCCAAAGAACTAACCCGCACTCACAGCGTGTATCTTCTGGAAGTATGATTTTCAATATAGATTCAAATTTCTTATAATATAAAAATATCCAAACTAAACATATTATATTTAACTCCTGGAACGCTGAAAAAGTCAGTACAAAATTTCATCTTTCAGCTGTGTGAATGTCATAAGCCTGTAAATTTTCGCTCAAACCCCATTGATTGAAGAAATACAATATGGCTGAAATTTCTTTCGCTACACTGACACAAGACAGTCTGGTAACTGGTTATGTGGTGAATGTTACGTCGACCATATTCTATTTTATTCTACTGTAAAGCGCAAAAGTCAGGTAATTTAGCTTTCAGTTAACTCAAACCTCTGTTATTCATGAAATGTCTCAACATTTTGCCTTCGCCTTAATATCCCTGACGGATTTTGCCTAGAAACTGAGCATTAATAGGAGGTGTTTTGTAGTTGATGTCACTCATTATGACATTTAGGCGATATACATTTTACATGGATTTGTGTAGTTTTATAGTTTTTTCAGTCAGAACACACTAATCTTTGATTGTTATCAGTCGTAGAAGTAACATATACAGAGACAAGTAAACTTACCAATCGATGGATTTGCATTTATAAATTTGAAAAGTTTCTCTGATCCTATAACAAAGCTTGTTACTATTTTTCCTCGACGAATGTTTTTCTTGGCATTCGTTACAGCACCACATTCAACTAATTTTACAACTCCATCTGAAAACATTTCCGTATGAACTCCTAAATCTTTGTGGTTTGTAAGTTTAGATAACACTGAGTCTGGAATCGCTCCGATACCTGGTGTGTAAAATAGGAATATATATATATATATATATAACTGCTTTTAGAGACAAGAAAAAACCATTATCTGAAATTTGAACAAAGAAGGAATAAACACTGGCGCAGAATAATCTGGATCCATTTTGTTTGGTCGGTTTTCATCAGATGCGTACAACCTGAATTTTTACTTTTTTTAAAATCAGGTTGTACGCAGATGATGAGAACCAACGAAATAAAATGGATCCAGATTATTCTGCGTCAACGTTTCTTCTTTCTTTGTTCAAGTTTATAAAAGGGAATCATTGTATGAAATTATCTGAAAAATGGTTTATGATCTCTGAATACAACACAAATTAAAGGCAAACGGATTCATAAATATATATATATATATATCAGGAGATAAGCTTCCTTATATAGAGGGCGGTAGCCCTTCAGTTACCGATATAAACTTATGACAGTTCGCTGTCTGACGGTTATGAATGCTGCTCAGAATAGTTGTGTACGTAAAACTTAAATGAAATCATAATACATGACAAACTAATTTCTAATATAGTGAAATTTTATTAGTTGTTCAACTCCTACACGTTCGCACTAACATTAACATTTGAAGTCTTGTTAATTAGCCATGTAAAAATCGTTAAGATGAAAGATGAATGAAAGGCGAGACATTTTTTGGCTCTACATTCAACTGTATATACAGATCACCAAATTATTCACATTTTATAAGTGTCTAACTAACCTGTTTGTAGGGTTGAGTCATCGTCAACTAAATTCTCAGCAATTAATGCACCGATCTTCTCCTCAGCTTGCGAAATTGGTCGCGTCTTCAAGCAGTGGCAAGGTACATCCACATGAATAACTGAATTAAAATGACTGATGTGTATATGAGCCTCCCCATAGGTAACTGGTAAATTAGGATTTATCTGACCTGAAAAAGTTCTATTGACTGGTAGGAGCTTACCCACAAGATGCTGAGCACATTCAGCAGCAACACGAGTGATATCCACACTTGGACCAAGTGAGCAAAATCCAAAGGCATCTGGAGGAGTGATACTCATCAGTGCAAGATCCAGTTTTACACGTTTGCTACGAAAAAGTCGTGGCATGTCGCTCAAAAATATTGGAATGTAATCAGCTCTCCCAGTTCTCACTGCTTCTCTAACATCATCACCTATTAAAGAATGACGATTAGCCTATTTTGAATACTTATAAACAGTGCTGCACTGCGAAAGTGTCCAGCTGCTTCTGGTTTGGTAATTGGGAACGGCCCATCTATGTTGATGTGATAAACGGATATGTTTTTCAGTTTTTTAGATAAGACATAATTGTAGAGTTCCGAAAGTAGGATTGATGGTGTAGCTGCACCACCCTGTAAAAACACATTGGCTCCTGTTTTAAAGTAAACTTGAAAAAGATCAAGGACAAACCGTCTTTTAGAAAGGTAAAGGCCTCTTGTGCATTCGAAAGAGTTCTAGGAGACTTCCCGATTACCTTTGCAAAAAGTTGTCTCAATTTGGTCTTGTCAGTGTTACATTTCAAACTTGAATGCAGTGATCTCGAATATACTTCAAATAAAGTGCCAAACATATCTTTGCACCATCGGAACTGACAAAAAATTAGAGGCATTGAACTCAAATTCTTAATTTTCGGCAAGGCTTCCTTCAATCCTAAGGAAAAGTAGGACAGGATTTTTATTTATTAAATAAAAATGAGTACTTTGATCATGGTACTAAAATACACTATGTGCGTACAAATTTCCTCTTAGTTTGGGTATTTTCCAAGCAGATTTTTCATTTAATTAATACCAATGTATGTTCATAAAAGTATTTGAGTTGTGAAGATTTCCTTTTTCGTATTCATCCTGAGTTTTAAAATGCGATATGGGTAAATTTCACAATTTCAATGAAGTCCAGTAAGATAGAACCGTTTAAAGTAATAATGATGTTATTGAAATAAAGAAAAAGCAAATGACATCTGCATAAAAGTCGTCCGTATGAGAATGTAGTGACAGTCAGTGTATTTTTCGCGTGTAACAAGTGTTTAGTCACACAAAAAATAGTCAGCATTTTGTATAGTGGTGAAAGTATGAGTGCACATGCTACAAACATCCCTAGAAAAGTATGTTATTAGCAGTCTTCAATCAATACACTAGTCGTGAGATAAATGTACACGTTACAGACAATAAATCAGAGCTAGTTCCGCAAAAATCTCAACCGGAAACATGGTGTCAGTAATTAAATTTAAAACGGACTGAATGCGGAAGGAAAAACTTAGGATAACTAATATTTTTCTCAGTTTCAAATAAGTCTCAAGGGGAAAAGCAAAGCAAAGCGAGACTAAGAGGAATTTCATCAGCTGAAATACACAGTACAAGGCGGATCAAACATAGACGTTCTTAAAAACACTTCCGAAGCGCAATAGCTTCGCTCTAGTAGGTGAAAGGTAAGTAAAACTACGGTGACTGGATTTTAAAGAACTCAATCACAAACCAATAAGGTGGATGACACAGGCTGAAGTGGAAATTTACAGTTCTGATCCAATCAGCTGCCAAAACATAATGCGAGCCCGAATGCACCATCAATATTACTCATATGTTAAAGCAGTTTCCTCGGAATGAATAATTGATGTGGCTTACCGATATTGGCGATCAGTACACTAAGCCAGTCGACTCGATGCCTTCTAACTGTGGTCGGTATACATCAGTTCTGCAGCATCACCATGCATTTGACAGTGTCAATGCCATTAAAAATACCTATGTCCCAGAATCTGTAAAAATACGAAGTTACGAAAGTACACCTCCGTGTGATCCAAAATCCTGTATGCTTTCTAGGAATTTGTTTCTCTCGATCATTGAAATTTTAGATACTATGTTATTCAGTATATCGACCTTTAATTATAGAAAAAAATGTCTCCTGTTTAATAAACCGGGATAATTAATGATTTGCAGCATTTCAATGCGGTTAATCCAGATTTCTGCACACTGACTAGTATCTTAGTTAACCCAGCCAAGCGTTTATCGCTATCATCTTTAAACGCTTCTGAAGTCTCACCATCAGGTCCCACTGCTGAACTATTTTTCAGATGAGAGACAGATTTTTCAACCTCTGATACGGTTGGAGGATCAGGGTCTACGTCTCCCTCAGTCAAATATTGGTTTTGAAGTAAAACAAGTTGAATTGGTCCTCACGGTGTTCCCTGCCAATTACAGACACGCGTTTAGTTATTTCTTTTCTAATCAAAGATCTTGAGTTCTTATAAAGTTGGGAGCGTAACTGCTTTATAGATGCCTATTTTCTATGGCCGTTAAGTTGTAGGCACATACTTACATAAATAGGAGTCTACACAACTGCTTTATGAGCAGCAACAATATTCTACTGACTGCTTCTATCGATAACAGCGATATGTGATCTGTTTTTGTCCACCACTCAGTTGGTGATGGAAGTCGCTAGGTAAGATAATATCTCTCCTTGTGTTTAAAAAGTATACTGGCTAGAAACTGATGATTATCTGGACAGGGGTGTGTAAGACCATTACGATGCATAGCCTCCCCACTTTGGTTAAAACGACTATCTTAACGTTAGGTATCTAGCAGCGAATTATAAAGCCTTTGAAGAAAATCAACCTTTACTTCATCTCAACTGCACTCAGATGAGGGATAAGCGAATATCATGAAACCATATCGACGGATACCACGGTCAATTCTTCTTTAAAAAGACCAGTTTAGCCAACTGGAATACAGTTAAGTAGCGATCACTCCTTCTTGAAGACGGAATTTAAAGCCCGTATGCAGTATGTACGGTAGTGAGCCGTTCACACCACAGATTATCCTACATAACATGATGATTTGAGCATCGATTCGTCGAGTTATACTTCTACTCCAAGGATAAACCAAGAGATTACAAAAAAAAGTACTTATTTAAGTATATTACGCATACAGGTATGGAGCTGTTCTAATGATTTTAGATTCAGAGTTTCTCAACAAAGTCTAAAATATCTTACATCCAAACTCTGGTTCTCCGACCAACTAACTCATAAACTTCTTCCGATGAAGAATTAAGATTTTTCAAGGGATTTCTAGTTAGTTGATTTGTTGTGTAATTACAGGCTGAAATAGCACTTGTACAGGGAACCCACAAAACAAGCAAAAAACACGATTCTCGCTACTACAGGCAATAAAAATAGGAGTATGCCTTCAGTATATCATATTTCCTCGAGTTTTTGGAAAAAATCAACGATCATACGTTACAAAACTTGTAAGTGTCAAAAATCTGCCATAGTAACGTTTTTTGTTGTGGTTAAGTAAAACAAAAGTGAAATCAGATTAGCTTTTTCAAGTTACCTTTCACTCAGTAATATGTACGCATTTCACTACTACAATTCTCATCATTTTAAGTAGCGGTTGTTTCAGCGGTTTAATTAGCAGAAGTAGTCTCAAGTAATCGAGTACTTGAATTCATGCTGTTACAATGCTGTTATTTTTTGTACAGTCTTCCAAGAAATCAGCGGTTTGTTACTGGACAACAACCACCATTATTTCTTGCGAAAGTCTCCTTGGTAATTTGCCAGGGACGGTCGACAAATATACTTCATGTTTTGAAAGGGCCGATATTCGTTCTTCTAAGTAGCTAATAACTATTTTAAATATGCCCACATGAAAACTACTTCAGCCTATTCGAAACTTGAATCTACGTTTATTTAGCTTTCGGACTTAGTCTAGAGCAACTTCTTATTGGCTCATTTGCTGACGCAAACGCATGTCATCTCGAATCCGATATAAGCTTTGTAATAGAACACTTGGATTGTCGTTCTAACAGGAGCAACAACTTGTGTAGTCAGTCACACATCTAGGAACAAACAGGTAATGATAATTTATACTTTGTATAATCGGGTAAGTTTACAAGGAATGTACGCCATTATTACAGGCACGATCAGTTATGTACAAATTACAATTGTGAGGCATCATAAATTAGCACTTTGAATTGTTCGATTATTGTACAAGCAATCAGAACAGGTTTGTATAGATGCCAAATCGTAAATCTTTCACTAAGGTCACCATGAGGGTTGAGCGCCAACTCGAACATTGTTCCATTTCCTGCTGATAGTTGCGGTCAACCAGGGAACCGCAAACATTTGGATTAGTGGTATGCCCCCACGTGATTAAAAACTATTTAGAGAGACGAAAGCACCCTGTGAAAGCGCGAAATGGTATCAAATACAACTATAGATAGAACATCAATGCAAGTCCAGATAACGGAATGCACCTAGGCAGTGTGGGAAGACAACGGGTAAGTTTGATCGGCAAAGACGTGGGCAAACAGGGAGGTAAAAGGCTACATAATTTACCCAATTTATCCATGCTGGCCACTCTGCTCCGTTTCCCAATGTCTCAAAACATTTATTGTCCACATTTTCCTGGTTTATCCACACTACCCACGTTTTCACCCAATTATCTCATATGCGGACAGTAAAGTATTACCCACATTTTCCCGTTCACCCACTTATCCCATGTATTGGAACGACAGTAACCACCCAATTAATCTTATTTTACTCATCTTTCCAACGAATAAATGACCCTTGTTTTCCCATTTAACCCAAGAATTATTGGACGCAACCGGCCTATTTTTCAAAATCTCCTCTTTTCCCACTTAGTTACCTAAGGGACTGCTTACACATTGCCGCTCTTTACAGTTACTGCTAGAATCAGTTTATCACAGTTACGAGCTTAGCGAGGACTGCCTTTAGAATCTCATACCTTGACAACTCTGTAAGCCACTAATAAGAATAGGGCCAATGCAGTTAGGAAGTTTTTTCTTTTATACAGTGAAATATAGGTTTCATAAAAATATTTACAGGTGAAAAATTCTATAAAATGATTTCATAAATTATTCTGAGGACAGTGATTGGCTAGGACTGGTTTGAATGACGGTGACATACATCTGTAATGAAGGAAAGAAGGAAAAAGTTGAATACGTGTAAACAACCGCTAAGTGCATAAAATGGGGAACACTTGTTCCTTCAAAACTGCCTTTTCTGGTAAATAATCAATTTTTTCCGAAGTCATTGATCATGGCACCAATTTTTGGTGACTTTGACTATCATTTCGAGTGTTTCCCTATCGGTGGAGCCGGGTTCTAAATGCTTCCGAATGGTGACATCTGAATTCGGGCCTAGCATACAATGTCCTGTTTCAACATACCAATTACAAACTGGAAAAACTCATAGTCTCGGACACCGATCCTGTCCACAGTGCCCTTGTGAGTCATCGGTCTGGCTAAGCTTTTACCAAGGACTGCACTCAGCAAACGACGCACATATGTGTTTGAATCATTTTGCAATTGAACGGAAGTCGGCACATCTAAAACGAAGTTATTAAGGAAACTTGGCTAAAACTTAAGTTTGCGATCGAATATCTGAAGCATCACCAATGATTTCGCTGGTAGCTTAACATCGTGCTCGTAAGCATCAGTTCTGCTTTGATTGGTAGTGGCATACGTGAAGTTCAGACGCTGAAGTATTTTCATTTGCAATTCACATAGTGTGCCTATAGAAGCTGCTTTATAATTATACGATGCACAAAAATTTAAGACTGAGCTGCACCTTTCATCTCTCTCAAAGTATTCGATATTTCCTGTTAAGCGCTAGTATCCATGGGTGATCTCAGAAAGAATGGCTGCTAAGCCTGGCACAACTTACGTAACTGGCGTACTTGCAGTAGCAATCAACTGCAAACTACTCTTCGATATGAAACTACCTCATAATTATGTGAGGTTTAATATCTATCACACCTCGTGTTACTTTTCGAAGCCGGTACACTACTATCAAGGTCGGTATAATCTGAGTAGTCAAAGACATTGCACTGCTTATACATCAGGTCAGCTGGGTAGTTGCCACCTACGGAAAGGTTGTTTTACGGCGCACTAAGTGATGAGTCAAATACTAAACGATAATTACGTTCGTCATCGCTCCTGTGTTACGTTACAGTACACTTCGAGGACTGACTGCAACTGATGGTACTATTCGCTTAACGTTTGTGTTACGTTTTAGCTTGATCACTATATATCTCTAGCCTTACAGTGAGACTGGCACATGTGTTACTATAGCTCTATAAATGTAAACAATACCGTTGTTAGCCACGGCTCGTAAACCGTTAATGCCCAGCTCTTGCTGCACTCGGGCTCACGCTGTTCCTTGAAGTTTCTCAGAAACGCTTAGTAATAACGGACGGAAAATCCAAAACCAAGTTTGTTGACTCGAGGATTCTTTATTGTTACACCAACTTATAAACAATGTTATAACTAAGGTCTGTGAACAAATATTACAATAATAAATCACAATATTACTTCTGACGGTTTGCTGCTGACTTCTTTCTGAACAGCGACCGATGAGACGATGACTGTCGTATTGATGCCTCCGCGAAAATTGGGGAAGTT
Organism: Trichobilharzia regenti; assembly: GCA_944472135.2. NCBI lineage: Eukaryota > Metazoa > Platyhelminthes > Trematoda > Strigeidida > Schistosomatidae > Trichobilharzia > Trichobilharzia regenti. The sequence continues at coordinate 135,813,616 of OX235262.1, forward strand.
GGTTTTGAGCAAACAACCATGAATTGATCGTTCAATCTTCAACTACATTGACACTCCCCGGCAAAAAAGGGATCCAACCCTTTTTTCCTTCACGACCAATACACGTTGACTTGGATGCCATTGCGAGAACCTGGGTCACACGGACAGAGCTGAAATGGAAAACAAACAGAAAAGCCAACACACCACAAGCATACCCACAGCACAATCTCACACATCAATGACGACCTGCGCCTTCCAGTTAAAGGCATCCTCTTGCAACACAATCGCCACTTGCTAGAATGACTCTTGCAGAATGCAACGTGACCATAGCACCACCTCATGATACTCTACGCACATCCTCTTATCTACTCACTACCAATTACCACTGCAATCGCTTGTCACTCATTCTGCCTCAGTTCTAGTAACGGTGACGTATGCGAGCCTCAGTCGTTTACACTCTCGCTCCCCGGCGTGTGGGACCGCAGCTAACAATTATCTCCGTGTGCATTTCATTCTCAGCAATAGCCTCCCCGGCGTATACGACCCATCTGCTGTCTTTAACATCAATCAATTCATTCACGGATGTAGAAGACTCGAAACAACTTCAGAAGTAATCACGACGAAAATTTTAACAAAATTATGCAATAAAAACAAGGTACGAAAACAACGAGTAAACACAATGAATCCAAAAAACACCAATTGATATGACACACCACACATATATACAAACAGTACACACAAACTCGCAGATCATGTCTTGATGGAATTCCTTTGAAGAATCGCAGGACTTACACCAGTACGCCTACAACCCTTCACAGGTTGACGATTGTAAGTTGTGGAATGTCCGGACACAAACAAGATTAACCAACAATTACAATAATTGGAACTCACACAATTATTTAACACAAACATATGTACAATCAACACATCAAATGTTGTGGATTCTGGCACGACAAACTACCCTTGAAGAACTGTAGGACTTACAGCAGTACGCCTACATTCCTTCTCAGGTTGATGATCCAAGTGGAAGTCGTCCGGACACAAACAGAATTACCAACAGCTAGATGACAGATGATATCAATTCAGTATATACAATATGAACATATGTACAAAATCACACACCAAGCACATTGGACTGCTCATTGATGCGCTACCCTTTGAAGAATTGTAGGACTTACAGCAGTACGCCTACAACCCTTCTCAGGTTGACGCTCTAGGTTGGAAAATCGTCTAGTGTTTCATCCTCCGACTCTCGACTCTCAGCACCTTCCAGTAGACACAGTTTTCTAATATCTCGCACCAACATGCCACAACTTGTTCTCACCTCAACCGTCCTCACCAATCCATCACCACTACAGATTAGCCTTACTACCACTCCCAAAGGCCACCTACCTGTGGCACATTTATCTGCTACTAATACTATGTCACCAACCTTTAAGTTTCGGCACAACTTTTTCCACTTGTCTCTGGTTTGCAGTGTTAGAACATACTCCTTTAACCATCTTTTCCAAAATATATCTTTCATGTGCCTGGCTTGTTTCCATCTTTTAATCGTAGGTATTCCTTCCCCGCTTGAGTCCTCTATGCCAGGGTTGCCTCTCAATAACAATAATTTATTTGGGGTTAACACATCAAAATCCTTGACGTCGTCCCTCACAGGTGATAACGGCCGGTCATTTAATATTCGTTCAGCTTCACAAAAAAATGTCTCCAGCGTTTCGTCATTCAAACTCTGGTTTTTAATTATGGAGCTTAAAATACGCTTGATAATTCCTATAAGTCTTTCCCATAGCCCGCCTCTATGGCTGGCATGTGGTGGATTGAAGTGCCACTCGATGTTCCTTTTCAGTAACTCTTCCTGAACTCTCGTTTGGGACCTTCGAAGTACTCTTTAAGCTCGGCGTGACAGCCAACAAAATTAGTCCCTCTGTCGCTGAACATCATCTTCGGTACACCCCGGCGATTTATAAATCTATGTAATGCTAGCACGAATGAATCAGTAGTTAGCGTATGAACCATCTCAATATGCACAGCTCTCATTTTCAAACAGGTGAATAAACAGCCATATCTTTTACATAGGGTTCTGCCTCTCTTCACTACAAAAGGTCCGAACAAATCCACCCCAACGTACTCAAATGGATAATTCCCTTCAGAAGCTTGCCACGCTGGGAGTGGTGCCATCATCTGCTGTACTGGACGAGCATTTCGGAGTTTACATTCCATGCACTTATCAATTATTTTACGGACAGCAGTACCTCCCTTCACTATCCAGAACTTACATCGAATACTTGATAGTACTTGCGAAGTACCCAAATGACCTTCAAGAACATGGTAGTGTCTTATAATGAGATCAGTGACTGGATGGTAGCAAGGTAATAAAGCCGGATGACGGGTCTCATATGACGATTCTAACATTTGTAGACGTCCACCAACTCTAGCGATCCCTTCGGAAACTATCGGAGATAATCTATCTAACCGCACCTTGAAATCTGCGAAATCGGGACTATCCTCCTTGGCAATCTCACCCCACGCTTCCCACTGAGCAGCCCTCAAAATCGCTAACTCTGCATTTCTAATATCTTCGACTCTCAAAGGCCCCACATTCATATTTTCGTATCCCGCAAGATGCATGACCTTTAAATACGTAACATATCGTGTCAACCACGCAACAGCTTTCAGTAGTTTGTACCAAGAAGAATAATATTTAAAAAGTGGATGTAAACCTGAATGTCTTTCTTGAGTAGATGTTAAACTGACACTTGTCTTCAACTCCAAGGCACACTCGTTTATCGGTGGTTCATCTTCTCTACGAGGCCACATACTATCAGCCCTTAGCAAGAACTCTGGACCTTTCCACCACTTATTTTTAACCACATTCATATCAATAACTCCTCGCGAGGCTAGATCAGCTGGATTTTTTCCAGACGGTACGTACCTCCACTGCTCAACAGTTGTTAGTTCACGAATTTGAGATACTCTGTTAGCTACAAAACATGCATATCTTGCTGACTCGTTGCGTATATAATATATCACAGACATCGAATCAGTCCAAAACGTTACGGGATGCTTGGGGTAATCCAACTCTTTACACACCGTTGTGAATAACTGCGCAGCTAGTAAGGCTGCATTAAGTTCTAATCTCGGAATCGAAACCGTCTTTAGAGGTGCAACTCTAGATTTACCCATCACCAGGCTAACATCTATATCATTCCTTAAGGTGGTTCTGATGTATACGGCTGCACCAAATCCAACCTCAGAGGCATCAGAAAAAACATGGAAGTCAATTATATCATGATTTCTCGACGGCTTAAGTGGACGTGAGACGGAATGTAGATTCAGCATTCTTAAACTGTTAACCCACCCCTTCCACTCTTCTCTCTGCCTCTCACTTAATGGTTCATCCCACTGTAACCCTTTCCTGCATGTCTCTTGAAATAACCTCCTAGCCGGAAGTAGATAAGGTGCTACTAATCCAAGTGGGTCAAACACGGACGACAACACAGAGAGCACACCTCTCCGAGTAACTGGCTTATCAATATCACCAACACTAAATCCAAAGGTATCAGAGTTCACATCCCATCGCATACCTAATGTGCGTTCAACTGGTAGAGTATCAACAGGCAAATCTCGTACGGTAGGTGCTCTGTCTTCTGGATCTATATGCTTCAAAACGTCTAGGCTGTTCGAGACCCACTTAGTTAGACGAAAGCCGGCCTTAGCTAACACTTCAGTGATGCTTGTTGCAAATCTAACTGCAGACTTATCATCATCGAAGGAGGCTAAACAATCATCCACGTAGAAGCAACAATCTATGACGTCCAGCAAATCATTAGAACCAAATGTGGACACTGCCTTTCGTAGAGCAAAATTAGCACAAAACGGGGAGGACGTGGCACCAAATGGATGCACTGTCATCCTATATTCTGACACCTTACCACAAGGACCGTCATCAAACCACAAAAACCTCAAGTGATCTCTGTCACTCTCTGGCACCTTCACCTGTAGGAACATTTCCTCAATATCCGCCGCGACAGCAACTGTAAACTTTCTGAATCTCAATAGCAGTCCCACTAATGAGCTCACGCAATCTGGGCCACTATACAGATTATCATTTAAAGAGACTCCTTCATGTTTCGCAGAACAATCAAACACCACACGGAGTTTACCTGGCTTCCTCGGGTTAAAGACGGGATGATGGGGCAAATACCACTTCCCTGGCTCACTCTGATCAACTAGTCTTTCAACGTAACCCTTCATTATATGTTTATCGACGACTTCCTTATATTTGGACCAGAGTTCTGCATCTGACAGAAATTTCTTCTGTAAACCCATTAGTCTCTTAAGAGCAACTTTCCTATTACAAACCAACTGTCTATCTTTGAATCTCCATGGTAGGCCAACGCTGAAACGCCCGTTTTCGTATTTACAAGAGTCCTCGGCTATTTTAACTGCTTTTAAGTCTTCTACAGAACGACCCTTCCCTGGGACACCGCAGTCACAAAACTCCTTGTCATACATATTTTTAATCATAGTTTCTAGTTTGTCCCCATCGTTTGCAACTAATGATGATATGTGGACTATGGGTATAGGTCCTCTCACTGTCCATCCCAGTGGTGTTTTCGTCGCAAACAGATCATCTCTACCTCCAAATCTCTCTTCTAATACCTTGTGAGCTTCTGGCACACTACATCCAATGAGTACTCTCACTCTTCCATCTTGCAATGTTGGAAGAGGTATGTCACACAGGTATGGCTTACCGACAACCGTTTCACGACTAGGTACTATAGCTTCGCCAAGTTTCATACTGGAGGTAGTGTAAGCAGTATCCACTTCCACGGTCTCCCCAGTAGCCAAGGATTCTAACTGAAATGACACTCGCTCACATACTACTGTTTTCGCAGAATTGAAAGTATTTACAACCAAGGGTTGCTTTGGGCCTTTAATACCCAAGCAACCAGCCAGTTCAGCATCTATCAATGTAACGTCTGAACCATTATCCAACAATGCATAAGTCTCTACTGAAGATTTCGGTCCTTTCACCTTAACTGGTAATACCCCTAAGAAAACTTGTGGGGTGTCAAGGGGTCTAGAGATACTATTACAATTAACCGAATTCCCAGGTTCGTTCACTGTTCTCAGAAGTGGGTGCATATCCGTTAAACCACTACTTCCTTTTTTATCGCCTTACAATTCCACTTTGTATGCCCAATCTTTAAACAACTGAAACACAGCCGCTTCTGCTTTGCCATTTTTAACCTTTCTACGGGTGACATAGCGATAAAGCGATTACAATCACTCAATTGATGCATGTTATGGCAGACAATACACTCATCCTTTCTCGTTGTGTCTTGAGACTTCACCACAAATGCCTTCCTTATATTCACTGGTTCCTTAGGTTCTACCTTAGAATGCAAAATGCTGGCGAATTTGCCCATCGCCTGGTTGAAACTGTCCTTCACCAGTCTCAGAATAACATCAAACCTTGGTTCGATACCCTCATCCTCCATACGGGAGCTTATCTTCACCCACTTCCTTTGCAGTCGAGTAGGTAGGCGTCTCGCAATTACCTCTAGGACTGAGGTCGAGTTGAGGGCAATCATGCAATTCATCGAAATCAATGCATTCTTGTAAATCAACAGATTAACCATGAATTCAGTAAGTGCCTGGGAGCCATCTTGTAGTTGACTACCATTACCCTTAACAGCCTCGAATAATTTCCCTACAATCATCGAAGGTCTTCCAAACATTTGACGTAGTATGCTCATAGCCTCGTAGTAGCCCTCTTTTGGCTTCATAAACTTACAGCACTGTATAGCTCTTGCAGCATCTCCAGTGCAATACCTCATCAAATACATTAACTTCAATTCACCATTTAATAGAAAACTACTCAGCATGATCTCAAACTCCTTTACAAATTGTAAATAATCAGCCGGTGTAAATGTAGATGAAGATTGAACGATCGATTCATGGTTGTTTGCTCAAACCCAACTTCCCCAATTTTCGCGGAGGAATCAATATGACAGTCATTGTCTCATCGGTCGCTGTTCAGAAAGAAGTCAACAGCAAATCGTCAGAATTAATATTGTGATTTATTATTGTAATATTTGTTCACAGACTTTAGTTATAACAGTATTTATAAGTTGGTGTAACAATAAAGAATCCTCGAGTCGCCAAACTTGGTTCTGGATTTTCCGTCCGTTATTACTAAGCGTTTCTGTGAAACTCTAAGTGACAGCGTGAGCCCGAGAGTAGCAAGAGCTGAGCATTAACGGTTAACGAGACGTGGCTGACAGTTTCTGACGGTAGAAGCAGATTCCGGCGGATTCAGACAGTTGGTGAAAGTTTGGATAGTCACCGTTCATCTTTTCTGATGCCGATCAAGTCCTCTTCGAACAAGCAATATCTGGAAATTTTTTGGAATTGAGTCAAGTTCAACAATGCCTGGGTCAAAGAAGGGACAGAGTGTCTAGGATGCAAACAGGAAAGTAAGTCATGGTGACTTGCCTGTTACTTGTAGTGATGTGTCTGATGTTATGCATGACATGGTTGATGTTACTGTTTCACCGTTCAGGGATAATAGGAACATCAAACTCCCTAAATTTGAACCACGGTGATTCGATGGAAACCCGGCCAATTATTTACAATTTGTAGAGGAGTTTGAGATCATGCTGAGTAGTTTTCTATTAAATGGTGAATTGAAGTTAATGTATTTGATGAGCTATTGCACTGGAATTGCTGCAAGAACTATACAGTGCTGTAAGTTTATGAAGCCAAAAGAGGGCTACTACGAGGCTATGAGCATACTACGTCAAATGTTTGGAAGACCTTCGATGATTGTAGGGAAATTATTCGAGGCTGTTAAGGGTAATGGTAGTCAACTACAAGATGGCTCCCAGGCACTTACTGAATTCATGGTTAATCTGTTGATTTACAAGAATGCATTGATTTCGATGAATTGCATGATTGCCCTCAACTCGACCTCAGTCCTAGAGGTAATTGCGAGACGCCTACCTACTCGACTGCAACGGAAGTGGGTGAAGATAAGCTCCCGCATGGAGGATGAGGGTATCGAACCAAGGTTTGATGATATCCTGAAACTGGTAAACAATAGTGTCAATCAATCTATGAGCAAGTTCGCCAGTATATTGAATCTCACCCCTAGAATAGAGCAGTCTGAGGGAAAAACGCAATCATCGATGACGAATAGGCCTCAGAGAGGTGGATATCGAGAAGGCTCCATGATGTCTAGTAATGCATATAGACCTAGTGAGTGTAACAGGTTTCGTGGTACATCCTCAACAGATGAGTTACAAGATGCAAGACAAGCACGGTTGTGTTTTACACGTTTGCAAGAGGTGCATACAAAGGTGAGCTGTGAACCAGTGAGCAAGTTCAATGATAAGCTAAATGTAAACTCCAGGTCTGACTCCGAATTGTGTGACGATAACGTTGTTGTGAAGAAGTCTGTAGTTGCAACTGGTAAGCTGTTGCTGAATAGAGTGTCACAGAATAGAGTTGCTGCTTTAGAGTCCAGTTCTGACCCTACAAGTTTATCGTGGTACGTTCAACGTTTGCGTTACATTTTTACGTGATTCGTTACATAAAATTTATCTTGTTGTAGTACTTGCACAAGTACTATACTACCTCCATACTTGTAACCACTAACTTCCATTTCTAATAGTTATGGTTAGTCAAAGTAAAAAGCAACGAACCCACTCCCCTGTAAAACTGGTGTCTAATTTAACGTCCTTGATTGCTACATCAAGCAACACACCCCCTACAAACGGCTATAATGAGTCACATAACTCACTTGTATGCCGTAAGCGTCGAGCTGGAACTGAGGATAAAACTGTACTGACAGCTAGTATTAGCACTACTCCTAAAAATTCAGTACCCTCTGCTCATACAGAACCCCTCCCTTCACCTTATGTGCTTATCGAAAAACTCCAGCCATCAAGCTCTTCTTCAGTACTATCTTCAGAAATAGAACTTCTAAAGTTGTCTATAGGTGAACTTAAGGCTGAGTTAAGGGAAATAAAAAACAGCAAGTCAGTAAATGCTGGAAACATCGAAACCGATGCCGAGATATCCAAATTATCAGATCAGATCAGCGATATCAGATCGCAGGTCTGTGAATTGACACCTCTAACTATCCTCATGAAAGCTGTAAACCTTAACAAGCTTGACACAGAATCGGTAACTAAGGTAGATAACCTCATTAATTTTGTTACCACAGAAGTAACAAAACGACTCGACGCAAAACTGAGTGCTATTGTCTACAACGTTCCGGACAATGAGGCACTAAAAAAGGTACAGCGCATCTTACTTAGTGAAGCGAAAATGCCTAACTCCAAGACTAAGTGCTATAGGCTGAAGAAGAGTCAACATGAGAAGTGTTGTCCTATTCGTTTTCAGTTCGAAACACCGGCAGAGACCAGAAAATTCATTCACTCCCAACACACCCTATCGCAAGCCAGAAACTACAAACATATAAAGGTCGGGGTGGACAAAACAGTCATAGAAAGGCGCGCATACAACTATCTTGCTAAGACTAATTGTGAAATAGGTAATAGGACTTTGCAAGCAGCCATTATTCCCAACCCTGTGAAAGATACAGTAGACCCCACCGCATCACCCCTCTCAAAACACACAGAAATATCCCATCAGAGTGCAACACCAGCCGAAAGGCCACTAGACTGTAACCAAATAAATAACAAAACCATACCACCTATCACCGCAGAATCTAAAATGCCATTAAATAACCCCAGAAAAAAAGCCAAAACCCCCCGAAATTCCACTTTGTCTTCTCCTAGCCATAACTTCATTGCTAAAGGTAAGGAAAATATGCCCCTAAACCATACAAACAAAAACAGTGGCAGCTTAAATAAACCCACACTTCCCACGGTCAATAGTACTAGCACCCACAACGTGCTAAATCGCACCATGGCACACACTGATATCCAATGTCACAACAATGTCACCCTCAATAGTACAAGTGGTAATAGTCAGAACTCGGCTATCAACAACTTAGGGTCTTCAGAGTATGGCACACAAACAAATTTTGACCGGATATATGGTACAAGTCTGCTGGGAACTAACCCACAATGCAGTACACATGAAACCCACACAAGGACACAACTAGCATCAAACAATAGGTGGAATAATAAGCCATGGTCATCAAAGGATCCAATCATTTTTTATCCCCCGCGTCCCTGTCAGCGTTGAAAAAACAGCTGGTAGGGATGTTAACACTCCTAAACCACTAGAGCTGGCTCCCTCCTTGCATGAAAACAGGAACGGTCTAGTGCACCCGTATCCATTAGGCACACTTGACACCTGCACAAATATAGGTCAAATAAAGAACCCTACCCACTTCTGTAACCTGACTAAAAATAAAAATTCCTCGGTCTATAGCACATCCAGTACTCCAAATCTTAATTCTTCACCGAAAACAGCACACACCAACTCGGTAGACATAGGTGAGCATGATGCTGAAACTCCTCTTAACATAGGATCATCATGTCAAGCAGAACTACTGGGTGCTGAACCATATTCGGGGCTGACTAACGAACTTGAATACTTCAAATGCTACTTCAACTCTCATCTTTACCTAATCCTCATAAATGCTAGATCTGTTCTAAATAAATTGCCGATGCTCAGAGCACTCACAGTAATATACAAACCCCCTGTAATTGTCATCACTGAATCTTGGTGTCATTCGAACATCTTGGATGAAGAAATAAGCTTAGATAACTACACACACTTTCGGTGTGACAGGGAAGGTGGTAAGGGAGGGGGTTGTCTCATGTACTTTCTGAATGCACTTACTGTATCACAGCTAGAAAGTAGTACACTTAACATGCCTGAGACTCTATGGGTTAATGTACACCTAAATAACGTAACAGCATTAATTGGATGCACCTACAGAGCACCTGGCACCTTTAGTAATTACGAGACCCAACTTATTAATACTCTGGAGCAATTATCCGACTTACAATACGACCATAAGATCCTATGTGGGGACTTTAACTTACCTGAAATTAACTGGGATATACCCACAGGCCCAACTAAATTTGATAAGTTTTTAGGCACGCTGGATATACTTGGCTGGAAACAAACTGTCACTACTCCCACAAGAGGTAATAACGTACTAGACTTAATCTTCTGCCACAATATAAGCCCCCTTTCAACGCTAGTAGGTTCTGAGTTTCCAGGGAGCGACCACAAAACAGTGGTATGTGCACTGCCACTTCCGCTGAGTAGCAATGCATCTCATACCTCCACTTCACAACAAGTAATATATAGGAACTATAGTAAGGCAAACTGGGCCTTAGTAGAATCAATGCTAAGATCCTCCAAATGGGATGAATACTTCACTACTGATGACCTATCGAGAGCCCTAACCATCTTCTACCATAACACTAACACATGCTTAGATGCTGTCATTCCACTCCAAACACTAAAGGTTTCCCCACACAGAAAGTCATTCATAAAACCAAAGGATCGTACGAAACTGAAGAGACTCTCAACAAGTTACTTCAAACACCACGACTTTGGCACTCTAGGTCTAATACTTAACACCCTTAGCTCCATCTCACAAGCTCGAGATCACCGTATGAGAAAGGAAGAACGCACTGCAGTAGCCAGTCCTGCTAGAGTGTATGCACTCACAGAAATCTTAAGGAAGCGAATGAATCGCAAAAATCACAGCATTTCTCTCCTCATAGACAAAGGTAGGCTATGCACTAACTCTACAGACATATGTGAACTATTCAACAAAACTTTTGCAGGTAACTACATTAAGCCCTCAGTCCAGCTACTCGATATACACCCTACTACTAATATGACACAAACTCCATCTCCACTCACACCAAATAAAATCAGCACTGTTCAATTCACTTACGCTAATATTAACCAAACTATAAGAACCCTCAAAAGTTCAAAAGGTTTCGGTACCGACGGTATATCATCTTACTTCTATAAATATGGTGGCCCTGACATTCCTCTACTGCTTCTTAAAATATTCACAATGTCCCTAGAAACTCAAACTTACCCTGACATATGGAAGACAACATTCATTATGCCTAAACACAAATCTGGCTCGAAAACTGAAGTCAGTAACTACCGGCCGATCAATATCACACCTATAGCATCTAGAATCATGGAGAGACTGGTCAAAGATAACCTAATCAAACATATGCTTAGCTGGAATATTATAAGTCCAAACCAACATGGATTCCTGAAATCCAGATCATGCTTAACATGTCACCTAGACTTCTTCAATTTTGTAACCAGCAGTCGTGACAGACGGCAACTAGTACTCGTCATCTACTTTGACATTTCTAAGGCATTTGACCGTGTTGACCATATACTGCTAACAAATAAGCTGAACTCCTTAGGAATACGTGACCCATTATTAGGATGGCTTAAATCATTCCTTAACAACAGGTCCCAAATAGTTAAACTCGGGTCTGCAACCTCCAAACCTAGCCCTATCACTTCTGGTGTAGTACAAGGTAGTGTCATTGGACCCCTACTATTTACACTATACATCAATGACATATGCGCTTGCTTCACGCATGGGAAGCCATTCATCTTTGCAGATGACCTAAAAGTAGCCTATACATTCCAAAGTGATGACTTAGGGAACTTCGAGAATGTAGTGCAGAAGGAATTAGATAAAATGACTGCTTGGTCGTCCCTATGGAACCTCCAATTCAATCTGAAAAAATGTGGCTGGATCTGCTTCGGTGCACCCTCAATTGACCTGAAATTAACGCTTCAATCCGCTAACCTAACCAGACTCCGAAGTGTCGTTGACCTAGGCCTGAGGTACTCTAGTGACTTGACATTCTCTGAGCAAGTAGCATCACAGACTAGAAAATCGAGGATGCTCTTAGGATGCATACTCAGGAACTTCCACGACAATGAAGCCAAGCTAATTCTGTACAAAACATGTGTCAGACCACTACTAGAATACTGTCCATTTATTATAAGCAGCACTCGCACACGTGATAAGCTAAGGATGGAAAGTATCCAACGATATTTTACCTCAAAACTACTTGGCTATGATTGTAAGAAAGACTACATCTCACGGTGCATGATCCTAAAACTTGACCCACTTTGGACAAGGCGACTTATTATAAACCTAATATTCTTCTTTAAGGTCCTTCACAAAATATCATTCTCAGGTAACAGGGACATACAATTCGCACAGGAAGGTTCTTACGATCTGCGTAACCAAACTTCCACAGTGACAACTCATTCTTTTAGGTCAACACTCCGTGAAAACTTCTTCACAGTCATGTATTCTAAAATATGGAATAGCCTACCCCTAGATGTCAGAACTTGCTCTTCGGTTACAAGTTTCAAACGCTCTCTGCATAGACTGTTTCACTCTACTGATTATATCAATAAACTATTTACTCCTAAAACGAATCAACTACTAATCTACTACAGCACCTAAAAAACGCACTTCAACACCCTTAACAATCTAAAAACCATAAATAAACTAGCAGCATGGATGCATAAAGACTTAGTACGGAACATACAGGAATAGTTTACCCCTAGAAATAGGACGTGTCACTTTATTGTAACCTTCAAACGCTTGCTATATAAACTGTTTTATCCCAAAGTCTATCCCTACCAGAACTCATTACTTACTTCTAAAACGCATCAGTCATTAGAACACTAAAACGCTCAGACTCATTAATACACATCATGACACTAAATAGACTCTAAGACTTCGCATAAATACGTAAAAAGAACTATAACTAAAAATAATTTCTTAATAATTTATTATACAATTGACATAAACAATATATATATATACATTAATGTCCTTTTAATGTTCACATACTTTCTCTTTTTGGTACTCTGATACTCCTATTCATCTTCTGGTCGAGGTCGAACAACCCTGCATCTAAACTGAAATGAGGATTAATTCCAAACCATCTACCTCATAACCACCCAAATTCCATGAACGATCCAATTCTACCATTTGAAGACGCTGGCGAACATGCTGTAAATGAGTATTCATGATCTGAAATGAAGAAGCAACTGGTTTTCAAACAGTTTTCAACATTTTTCTGAACTTACGAATGCAGTCCGCCATGCAGACACAAATGGAGCAAATGGAGAATTCTGGAACCGACCTCAGCACCATTTGATGCAGTAAAACAACTTCACATGACCTCATCTAGTTTTCGCATCCACGATCAAATTTCTTTCCTGTTATAAAACTACGATAAGACTACTGAAAAAATGGAATAAATATATCACTGATCTCAACATAATACATCAATAAACTTTGAGCCGAGGGTGCTGTTCACAACAAAGTTATGTAAGAGGATTGACTTCAAGCTTTTTTTCCCAGATATTTGTATTACATTCATCTGATGTCTGGGTTTTTTTTAATGCGAAGACAATATCTCTATATCTCTTTATGTGCTACACAAACAGACTTTATAGCAGACTGTTCCGTCTGACTCTAATGTCAGAAAGAACAACCAAACTGTAAATTCATCATACATCAATTTGTGTAATTTATATAATAACTTATCCATGCCTGTACAATTGGTATGTTCCTGCATAAACAGGAAGAAATATATTATTATTATTATTAAGGTATTACTAGTCAGAGTGAAGTTATAAAACCTTTTAGGATTTCCGAGGAGGAATCAAAATTGAAATTGAGTTTGAAAATGATGAAGTTGACGGTAAAGTGAATATTTGTGATAATGATCATGATACTTCACAGTTGTCTTTGGTTGATCATGATGAGATGAGGGGAATGCCTACTACTGCTGAGTTGAACAAAAGTTCTGTACAACTTGAACGTGAAGTAGAAATAAATGCAGATGCAGTTGCAGAAGGCATGCATACTTGTCAGACCGTCAGTGTGAGTGATCAGCATGTAGCCTACCTATCATCAGATGATAGTGCTAAACCTGAGCTGATAGTAAAAGACAGCAGTGGTGGTGGTCTTGCAGGTAGACAAATTTCTGAAAGTCGAGCAACAACAGCTTCTGATCCACCGCTAACTTCATCAACTGGTATCAATCGGTCATCGTTGGTGTTGTCATCCACAATGAAACAGACGCCTATCAACTCAAGTGTCTTGTATAATTACTATGATAGTATTGGTGCGTTTGAAAAGACGAAAGATATTGCTCAGTTTAGTGAGGATAAGCCAAGTGTAAACGAGAGAGTAATTGTTAAATTGACTTGCACGAATAAAGGCATTTCTAGTTTCAAGTTACTATTTGAGTGCTATTATCTTTGGTGTAAATTACTCTGTGCCTACGCTTGGTTGACCAGACACGTCGTGTGTTTGTTCGTCATCCATGTTCTACGACACAATGATATGGGCGTGTTACCGTTGAGATTTGAGGATATATCTGATAGAAGGAAGTCATCAAATGAACTCTGCGACGGTTTTCCAACCTACAGCGTCAACCTGAGAAGGGTTGTAGGCGTACTGCTGTAAGTCCTACAATTCTTCAAAGGCTAGCGCATCAATGAGCAGTCCAATGTGCTTGGTGTGTGATTTTGTACATATGTTCATATTGTACATACTGAATTGAAATCATCTGTCATCTAGCTGTTGGTAATTCTGTTTGTGTCCGGACGACTTCCACTTTGATTGTCAAGCTGAGAAGTAATGTAGGCGTACTGCTGTAAGTCCTACAGTTCTTCATGGGTAGTTTGTCGTGCCAGAATCCACAACATTTGATTTGTTGATTATACATATGTTTGTGTTAAATAGTTGTGTTAGTTCCAGTTATTGTAATTGTTGGTTAATCTTGTTTGTGTCCGGACATTCCACAACTTACAATCGTCAACCTGTGAAGGGTTGTAGGCGTACTGGTTTAAGTCCTGCGATTCTTCAAAGGAATTCCATCAAGACATGAACTGCGAGCTTGTGTGTACTTTTTGTATATATGTGTGGTGTGTCATATCAATTGGTGGTGTTTTGGATTCATTGTGTTTACTCGTTGTTTTCATACCTTGTTTTTATTGCATAATTTTGCTAAAATTTTCGTCGTGATTACTTTTGAAGTTGTTTCTAGTCTTCTACATCCATGAATGAATTGATCGATGTTAGAGACAGCAGCCGGGTCGTATACGTCGGGGAGGCTATTGCTGAGAATGAAATGCACGCTGAGATGATTGTTAGCTGCGGTCCCACACGCCGGGTAGCGAGAGTGTAAACGACTGAGGCTTGTATACGTCATCGTTACTAGAACTGAGGCAGAATGAGTGACAAGCGATTGCAAAGGTAATTGGTAGTAAGTAGATAAGAGGATGTGCGTGGAGTATCATGAGGTGGTGCTATGGTCACGTTGCATTCTGCAAGAGTCATTCTAGCAAGTGGCGATTGTGCTGCAAGAGGATGCCTTTAACTGGAAGGCGGAGGTCGTCATTGATGTGTGAGATTGTGCTGTGAGTATGCTTGTGGTGTGTTGGCTTTTCTGTTTGTTTTCCATTTCAGCTTTGTCCGTGTGACCCAGGTTCTCGCAATGGCATCCAAGTCAACGTGCATTGATCGTGAAGGAAAAAAGGGTTGGATCCCTTTTTTACCGGGGAGTGTCAATGTAGTTGAAGATTGAACGATCAATTCATGGTTGTTTGCTCAAACCCAACTTCCCCAATTTTCGCGGAGGAATCAATATGACAGTCATCGTCTCATCGGTCGCTGTTCAGAAAGAAGTCAACAGCAAATCGTCAGAAGTAATATTGTGATTTATTATTGTAATATTTGTTCACAGACTTTAGTTATAACAGTATTTATAAGTTGGTGTAACAATAAAGAATCCTCGAGTCGCCAAACTTGGTTCTGGATTTTCCGTCCGTTATTACTAAGCGTTTCTGTGAAACTCTAAGTGACAGCGTGAGCCCGAGCGTAGCAAGAGCTGAGCATTAACGGTTAACGAGACGTGGCTGACACATGGTGACTTGTCTGTTAATTGTAATGTTGTGTCTGATGTTAAGCATTACATGGTTGATGTTACTTTTTCGCCGTTCAGGGAAAATAGGAACATCAAACTCCCTATATTTGAACCACGGTGTTTCGATGGAAACCCGGCTGTCAATCACGTCTCGTAAACCGTTAGTGCTCATCTCTTGCTACGCTCGAACTCACGCTGTCACTTAGAGTTTCACAGAAACGCTTAGTAATAACGGACGGAAAATCCATGGTGCTGTTCACAACAAAGTTATGTAAGAGGATTGACTTCAATCTTTTTCTCCCAGATATCCGTATTACATTCATCTGATGTCTGGGTTTTTTTTAATGCGAAGACAATATCTCTATATCTCTTTATGTGCTACACAAACAGACTTTATAGCAGACTGTTCCATCTGACTCTAATGTCAGAAAGAACAACCAAACTGTAAATTCATCATACATCAATTTGTGTAATTTATATAATAACTTATCCATGCCTGTACAATTGGTATGTTCCTGCATAAACAGGAAGAAATATATTATTATTATTATTAAGGTATTACTAGTCAGAGTGAAGTTATAAAACCTTTTAGGATTTCCGAGGAGGAATCAAAATTGAAATTGAGTTTGAAAATGATGAAGTTGACGGTAAAGTGAATATTTGTGATAATGATCATGATACTTCACAGTTGTCTTTGGTTGATCATGATGAGATGAGGGGAATGCCTACTACTGCTGAGTTGAACAAAAGTTCTGTACAACTTGAACGTGAAGTAGAAATAAATGCAGATGCAGTTGCAGAAGGCATGCATACTTGTCAGACCGTCAGTGTGAGTGATCAGCATGTAGCCTACCTATCATCAGATGATAGTGCTAAACCTGAGCTGATAGTAAAAGACAGCAGTGGTGGTGGTCTTGCAGGTAGACAAATTTCTGAAAGTCGAGCAACAACAGCTTCTGATCCACCGCTAACTTCATCAACTGGTATCAATCGGTCATCGTTGGTGTTGTCATCCACAATGAAACAGACGCCTATCAACTCAAGTGTCTTGTATAATTACTATGATAGTATTGGTGCGTTTGAAAAGACGAAAGATATTGCTCAGTTTAGTGAGGATAAGCCAAGTGTAAACGAGAGAGTAATTGTTAAATTGACTTGCACGAATAAAGGCATTTCTAGTTTCAAGTTACTATTTGAGTGCTATTATCTTTGGTGTAAATTACTCTGTGCCTACGCTTGGTTGACCAGACACGTCGTGTGTTTGTTCGTCATCCATGTTCTACGACACAATGATATGGGCGTGTTACCGTTGAGATTTGAGGATATATCTGATAGAAGGAAGTCATCAAATGAACTCTGCGACGGTTTTCCAACCTACAGCGTCAACCTGAGAAGGGTTGTAGGCGTACTGCTGTAAGTCCTACAATTCTTCAAAGGCTAGCGCATCAATGAGCAGTCCAATGTGCTTGGTGTGTGATTTTGTACATATGTTCATATTGTACATACTGAATTGAAATCATCTGTCATCTAGCTGTTGGTAATTCTGTTTGTGTCCGGACGACTTCCACTTTGATTGTCAAGCTGAGAAGTAATGTAGGCGTACTGCTGTAAGTCCTACAGTTCTTCATGGGTAGTTTGTCGTGCCAGAATCCACAACATTTGATTTGTTGATTATACATATGTTTGTGTTAAATAGTTGTGTTAGTTCCAGTTATTGTAATTGTTGGTTAATCTTGTTTGTGTCCGGACATTCCACAACTTACAATCGTCAACCTGTGAAGGGTTGTAGGCGTACTGGTTTAAGTCCTGCGATTCTTCAAAGGAATTCCATCAAGACATGAACTGCGAGCTTGTGTGTACTTTTTGTATATATGTGTGGTGTGTCATATCAATTGGTGGTGTTTTGGATTCATTGTGTTTACTCGTTGTTTTCATACCTTGTTTTTATTGCATAATTTTGCTAAAATTTTCGTCGTGATTACTTTTGAAGTTGTTTCTAGTCTTCTACATCCATGAATGAATTGATCGATGTTAGAGACAGCAGCCGGGTCGTATACGTCGGGGAGGCTATTGCTGAGAATGAAATGCACGCTGAGATGATTGTTAGCTGCGGTCCCACACGCCGGGTAGCGAGAGTGTAAACGACTGAGGCTTGTATACGTCACCGTTACTAGAACTGAGGCAGAATGAGTGACAAGCGATTGCAAAGGTAATTGGTAGTAAGTAGATAAGAGGATGTGCGTGGAGTATCATGAGGTGGTGCTATGGTCACGTTGCATTCTGCAAGAGTCATTCTAGCAAGTGGCGATTGTGCTGCAAGAGGATGCCTTTAACTGGAAGGCGGAGGTCGTCATTGATGTGTGAGATTGTGCTGTGAGTATGCTTGTGGTGTGTTGGCTTTTCTGTTTGTTTTCCATTTCAGCTTTGTCCGTGTGACCCAGGTTCTCGCAATGGCATCCAAGTCAACGTGCATTGATCGTGAAGGAAAAAAGGGTTGGATCCCTTTTTTACCGGGGAGTGTCAATGTAGTTGAAGATTGAACGATCAATTCATGGTTGTTTGCTCAAACCCAACTTCCCCAATTTTCGCGGAGGAATCAATATGACAGTCATCGTCTCATCGGTCGCTGTTCAGAAAGAAGTCAACAGCAAATCGTCAGAAGTAATATTGTGATTTATTATTGTAATATTTGTTCACAGACTTTAGTTATAACAGTATTTATAAGTTGGTGTAACAATAAAGAATCCTCGAGTCGCCAAACTTGGTTCTGGATTTTCCGTCCGTTATTACTAAGCGTTTCTGTGAAACTCTAAGTGACAGCGTGAGCCCGAGCGTAGCAAGAGCTGAGCATTAACGGTTAACGAGACGTGGCTGACACATGGTGACTTGTCTGTTAATTGTAATGTTGTGTCTGATGTTAAGCATTACATGGTTGATGTTACTGTTTTGCCGTTCAGGGATAATAGGAACATCAAACTCCCTAAATTTGAACCACGGTGTTTCGATGGAAACCCGGCTGTCACCCACGTCTCGTAAACCGTTAATGCCCAGCTCTTGCTACACTCGGGCTCACGCTGTCACTTGAAGTTTCTCAGAAACGCTTGGTAACAACGGACGGAAAATCCAGAACCAAGTTTGGCGACTCGAGGATTCTTTATTGTTACACCAACTTATAAATACTGTTATAACTAAGGTCTGTGAACAAATATTACAATAATAAATCACAATATTACTTCTGACGGTTTGCTGCTGACTTCTTTCTGAACAGCGACCGATGAGACGATGACTGTCGTATTGATTCCTCCGCGAAAATTGGGGAAGTTGGGTTTGAGCAAACAACCATGAATTGATCGTTCAATCTTCAACTACACTGGCATGTGATACAGAATCTAATTATATCACAGTAATTTTTGAGAACGAGTCACTTGTGATGTTGTTCTCTATATTTGAATTGGCTCTATTCGACGTGGAATTCGAGAAAGGAGTTGACTTCTCAGTGCAATAGACTGTGGAGTACGTAACAATATGACTGCACACTTTTTGATAGTTGTAGAAGTTAGAGACATTGTACATGATTTTTGTTTAAAACGGTTCACGTTAAAATATATATAACTTCAGTGTACAATTCGAAATACACTATACTGTTGGAAGCTTCGCCTTCTCTGTGGCTATTACTGCTTACTTTCTCCACTCATACCGTGTTGTATACTTTGGATTCATTGCAGGAGTCTATTATCCTTATCCGAAGACATCTCTACAACCGGACCACAGCATCTACCAGCAGACGTTATTCCAACAGTGAACGCTCTCGTGGATTATATCAATAATTTGTAGCAGCGGACTTTAGTATTATATCCAAGTAACCTTTTTATTAATATAACGCATTACTGCATTTTTTGATAATACATTGTTACTCTATCATCTCATTGACTTGGAATTTTATTCGCATATTTGTAATGTTAATGAGCTCTTCTCACAGTCCCCTACAAGACGGACTTAATTCAATTTTAATTTTGATTACAGCTTGATTCCTCACTGTATTTTTGGTCCAAGTATGGAATTTTCAGCATGTATACCGGTAGCCCAAATTTTGCAGGCCGACCATAGATATCAGGTGTGCGTCGGCAGGGGATCGAACTGGCTGCATTACATGCCATGATTTTACTGCAGTCAAGCTGTATTGTTGTTAGATTGAACCAATTTCAAAGACCTATCCTCATATGATATCGATTACAATACAAATATTCTGTCGACAACGTCTGTACGATACTGAATACACTCACATGGCCAAATCTCATTCGATTACGAATCACAGGAGATTTCTTAAAACACCAACCATCTAGACTCGATGTGAAATCAAGCTGCAGTAATCCATGGGAAACCTGGAAGTAGCACAGTTGCTTTGATGGAACACACTTCATTATGAACCACACAGAACATTTTTCAATCTACTTGTTTCCGGTTAGAAGGAAGAACAAGAAGAATAGTAGGGAGATGATATTTCCGTTTGAGGTTGATAGTGAATAGTTTGCGACATTGAATCGGAAATTGTTGTGAGTAATGAAATTCGTTAGCGAGGTCTACACAAGATACTGACATGGTGCTATCCAGTGGAGATACAGTAAATGAAGTATTCCTATCTAATGAGTACAACAATGATGGGAAGATTCTACGGTTGAACTTGACAAGAAATGTAACATTGCAGAACATGCATATAAGGGGAGTGCAGCGGATGAGTAGTCAGGTAATTTTCCTTTCTGACAGTAAACTGAGAGCTGAGTGGTGAATCACCGCAATTAATTTATTATTCCATGACCTGCCCAAAGGAGTATTCTTCATACTAATGAGAGATATAACGGGATATTACTGGCTTCCATACCTCATAAAATTTAGGCTTCTATACTACTGAGTATCAATCCCTAAAACATTTGACTAGTAATATTGCCTGCTGCTGCGTTCATGCTGTTGAAAGAAAAACATACTGAATGCAATGTAAGCGAGACGGGTGATACAATTGATTATATGTGGTGATTGACAATTTCTATCTCTGTATTGTTTAAATACTTACTGTTGATTGCTAATATATTTCTTATATGAACTGAATAATAATTCCGCTAAATACAAATTCCAGAATTCCGCCCTCTCTGTGTTTTGGTTGAATTCTTGTAATTCGGTGATCTCGAAATACTAATATTACGATTACAAATAATTACAACAACTTGGAGTCGCGATGGAACTAAATAACCTTGGGAAGTTTCGTATAAATGGTTCCCCGCGGGAAATTGCTGATTAACTTGAGTGCTTCGATGCATGGTGCATTTCAAAGAATGTTCGGGATGTCAAAATTCCAGCACATTTCATTACTGCTATTGGGCTAGATGCGTATAGCCTAGTAAAGACTCTGGCGTTTCCAGATAAACCCATTTCTCTGCCATATGACAACTTCTGATAGATCACTTCCATACAACTACTTTTGAGACAAGAGAGAGGGCTCAATTCAACAAACTGGTTCGTGCTCCCAATCAGAAAATAAGAGACTTCATTCTTCAACTTCAAATACAAGCTTCAAAGTGTAACTTTGGAGATCAGCTGCATACTCAACTACGTGATCGTCTAATTGCTGGAATCAATATTCCTAAGTTAGAGAAAGAGTTAATTCAGATTCCTTCTTGCACCTTTCAAACTGCCAAAGATTTATGTATTACATATGAAGATGTCAACAGTGAATACTCTGCTCCCACTACGTCAGTATCTGATGTCATGCTGTCCAAAGTCGAAAATACAAGTGATCATAGAAAGAAATCCAAACTGCCGTCCACATGTAATAGAATGCAGCGAGAGATCAATAACATTAAACCGTGTTTATCCTGTGGAAAGTTACATCTACGAAGCACTTGACGTTTTCGGGGTGCTAAGTGTCATAAATATGGTAAAGTTGGACACATCAAGACTGTTTGCAGAAGTTCGAATACTTATGTTGCTCAACATTCCTATAATTCTCCCAAGCTGTCTAGTAAAATGGAGTCAATGTGTCTTTCAACTTTTCAAAATACTCAAGCTAATCCAATGAAAACCGCCACTACAAGTTCGGCAACTCAAGTGTCAACTGTTTTCAAAGATGAGGTAGCTGAGTTACAGTGCGAACTGTCGAAAACACGGAAAAAACTGAATGAGATGAGAGAGCAACTGATTAAAATTGAGGAATTGCTGCATATGCATAGACTGCGTCTGTTGAATGCAGAACATACAAGTATCCATGAAAGTCCTGCAAAACTATTCAAATCTCGAATTCTCAGAAAGCATCTGATGTCCGCGACTTCTAATGTACATTAATACAAAGGGAATGACTATAGACCTTCTGTTGGAATTATACTACAAAAAATGGGAAATCGAGTGGTGAAGATATTAGACATCAAAGATCACTCAGTTCATAACGGACACCTGGACAAAGTGACAATAAATAAAGTAGGTCGTTCCAATTATAATTTTAATGATTCCGCTACTAATCCTGATTTTGTAGATAATTCAGAAATAAGTCCAGATAATACTGATGAAAATAATATCACAGAATCAGTTAGGTCGCAGCTACTTGCAAGCAAACCGAGACATCGTTATAAATACGCAAGGAGATATTCGACGTGTGGCGGATGTGGTGATTGACAATTTCTATCTCTGTATTGTTTAAATACTTACTGTTGATTGTTAACATATTTCTTATATGAACTGAATAATAATTCCGCTAAATACAAATTCCAGAATTCCGCCCTCTCTGTGTTTTGGTTGAATTCTTGTAATTCGGTCATCTTGAAATACTAATACTACTGTTACAAAATATTCCAACATTATGTCACATCCCCCTGTTCTATACTCAGCTCAAATTTGGATGGATGGATCCTGTTTGTTACGAGAATGAAACAAACAGCCTAAACTTCCCACACTCCATCTAAGTGGATGATAGAACGTCGGTAATCGGATATTCGAGTGATGACTGGCGATCTGTGCATGAGTGTTGAATTTGTCCAACATACAGTGAATTCAATGCAGTATGAATTGGGGAGTATTGGTGTTGATACAAGAAACTACTTTTTCAGAATTAGGCCAGACGCATGATGCGATTAATTGTCATATTCTCTCTTTTCTATACTTAAACTCAGTGTGGGTGCATGCAGCAAGTTTGTCTGCGAAATTCAGTGCATTCTGATCCACGCAAATTTCAAATTGCCTGAAATTCCAATATTTAGAGTAAGCATTTCTGACAACACCTGAAATCATTCACAAAACTGCATAGTCTTTGTCTAGTCGAAATGCACATTGACAAATTCTCCAGATATTGGTTAGCTACTTTTCTGACTCTTCCTTCTGTGGTCTGTGTGCGACGAGATCCCTTAACAACTGGACGAGTTCATAGATGTTGAATGGAATAACTAATTACAGAAGGCATTCTCAAAGTGGTCTAGTCATTTGTAAAGTGTCCACTCGAAATGAAGTGATCAATCGAGATGGTGTTATTAAATCAGCACTGTGGCTAGTAAATTCATGGACTTATTGTTCGATAGAATTCATTATAGAAGTCATCATCCAGTTAATCGCTTCACATTTGATTTCACAAGAATTGCCATTCTGTTGAGAATGCACTCTTAAAGAAACACCACCATAGTCTGTATTGATTTTTAATCACCTTCTAGTGATTCCATTGTCAGGAAATTGTTCTACTTTCATCTTAATGTCAGCAACTGCGTGAACACTGGTCGACGAAGATGTTGTTCATCAACGAAATGTGGACATGGGCTATCCAACCTATTGCGGAACTATTGACTGAAATACTCAGCATTGACCAGTTGCTTTGAAAATATCGAATATTCTTCACATTGTCTGTGGTGATTAGAGGAATGAAAGAGTATGTGACCTTGGATTCTTTCCGTCATTGTGGAAATTAATTAGTTATTAAATTATTTTCGCATGCACTTAGACGTGGTGTGTGTATTCTCAAATTAACACAAAACTATATTTGAAATGAAGGTGAACTACTGACTTTAGTCAAGTAAATGCTTGGTTCAGTATTCTTCCTTTCTCTACTCCGCCTACTCAGTTCAGTCGTCGATGCGTTATGTGAATGAATTTGTATCGATTTGTAAGAAATTCGTCTGTGGTTTCTCCGTTCTACATGGAGTGAACTGGGAGGAGATGAAACCAATGTCGAGAAAGTTATCTCACTGTTCAACACGTATTAATTTACTTCTCCTCATTCAAATGGACCTCGAAGCTTATTTCATACAAATCAAGTCTATTTCCTCTCTGAAAATCAAAATACGAAATGAAGATTTCATAAGCGAGATGTGCGATTTTCAATTTACATAAGTCAAGATAGCCTGGAACACTCTACGAACATGTAAGTGAAATGCTTCCGCATGTTATTCCCAGTCGGTAAAGTTGGGACTGCATTACTGTATACTGGAAAGACACTTCGAAAGCAAAAGTAACAGTCATTGTTTTATTCGCTTTGCTGGATTGTAATATACTCAATAATTCAAAGTTTCAGTTGTAATTAAATCTTCGCATGATGTCATCATTAATTTAAGGAATTTAGGCCATCCAGCATTCACTAAAAGCCGGTATCTATGAAGCCGTTTATAGTGCCTTTATAAAGTGAAAATGAAACCAGGATACCTACCGCCATTTCGATGTGTTAAGCAATCATCAGTTTGAGAAAGTTGCCACATACACACGCTTGCTCGATTTATTGTCCTTTCTCATTTCCTTATACTATGGAAATCCAGATTACTACGATTCAATGAAAAATAATTCTATACTTCCATACAAAATGACGAAGAGACGACGAGAATTACCTCACGACTAAATAAACACAGTGTTGGCACTTAATTATGTGAATAATATCATACAAAGGCGATTACTCATAGTGTCATTCACATCGGTATTGTCTTCATGAGAAATGTCATTAAGTTTTCTACAAGTTACTATGGTATTAACAGGTAGGAACAGTCAGTAAGCAACAGGTGTCTGCATTATCACTGATATGGCGGATCAACTAGGCACGATTGCATTCACTAACATAATTTGCACATAAACAGTGCTAGTTCTAGTCTGCCAAATGGTCATAGATTTTAAATTTTCACATGCTGACAACTTTCCAACAGAGGTCATGTATTATAATCCATGTTAGATATTTCACTATTTTACAATGGGAGTTTAATCAACTCACTGGGCTTGCAATAAACTTAATACAGTATGTTTCGTTCGTATGGTGATACTGATCATCATAAGTATTTTATTCACTTCACCGTACAGAAAGAAAACAACAATTCACTTAAACCATGATTAAATTCCAGACAAATGAAGGAGGCTTTTCAAAAGGCATCTACGATTCACCGAAACATGAAAGCTGAACATAAAGCGTCACATTTATGAGTTTTGTGTTTATCCCACTGTATGTGGTCAGTTAATGAAGGCAATTGTTGATTACCAAAACTGTAAGGATATTCAACATTCCTTCAGATATTTGCCTATACGCCGTATTGGATTCGTTGATGTTTGTAACGTGAGTCACTTCCAGTTTCCCTTGAAAATATTTCATGTTCTACTTAATTGTAGCCATGTGCATGGCTGTTGTTTTCGAGTTGCTACGTGGAAGAACTACATTCACATAGGTTTCCCGACGAAATCCTGAGAATCTCACAGTTACCGAAAGTTTCAACTGCTGATAAGAAAACGCTCTTCACGAACATAGAGTTCAAATGTGACATTGAAGAGGAAATTCGAAGAAACCATTCTAACGAGTCACTTATTTTCGCTGTAAAAATCATCTTATCGTATTTGATTGATAACATTAATATTATTTTTGAATGTACATTATCTTGCATTGATTTTACTCAAATGTCTGATCAATTTTACGCATGTATATAAATGAAGCAAAATGTTGTGTCAATGACTGGATATGATTATGAGCAATAATTTGTACTCGAAGCGTCATCAGTTAACATTAGAATACAACACTGTGATTTATCAAAATAAAAGTTTATCCATAATGGAGTTATACTCTACCACAGTGCCTAAGTTTCACGCTTACACCTCTGGAAATGTCTCAAGAAGACATTTCAAATAACCATCTGACTAATCAGGCTCTCCAGCAGAAAGGTGATACAATCGAGCATTGAGGGTGAAATACCGATTTTGGCCATCTAAGTGTGTATTTATCAGTAAGCTATTTCCTATGGAGCAAAGTATGTCCACTCTACACAAAGTGGAGTTCGCAAACATATTCTGGATCAATGTCCAGCCTGGTTAGCCAGAGGGGGAAAGGAGAACATCAGTAGTACTGCTCTTAAACAGTGATCCTCTATGTCGCACGGAAGGACTTCAAATATTCCATTTATGGATAGGGGAATCATCTGGTTAATCGGCACCTGAAACAAGACCCCATGCTGTCACAAGCAATACATACTCGTTTTACCACGGCCACAGCAACCTTCTCCCCATTATTTTGTTTCATTATATTCTTTCAAGTGGAGTGTAAATTTCCAATCACCCTACAACTCTTTATTAGTAATACAGCATTTTTAATACAGATTTCATGTGACCACTTCATCGTCTTTCCATCAGTATTTGACCACAACCTACAATTATACTGATAGGTTATATTTCACTCTCATTACATCATTTCATATTTTGCTCGCTTTCTCTGATCTCTACTCACTCATCCCTCTGTAGATTACTCCTAAAAATATGCAATACACTTTCTAGAACAAAGTTGCCAGTATCTGATGGCTTTCATTAATTCCTCGTTAAACGCAAATACGATTGCACAGCTCTTCCAAGTGATTCGTCAACCAGGAAACATACTTCGCAGTATACAGTCTCTTCTTCTTATCATAAAATATGGGAATTTCCCATGCAGCCACATCTTTATTGGGCATCGAATTTTGAAGATTGGACATCTGTAACATATTTGCGAGGAAGGCTACCTCCTCTCATATCTTACAGACATCTGGCGGTTCAAATCGATGATATGTTCAGTGAGTTCTAATAATGTGTACACGAATACCAGTACGTGTGACATTTCACAACACCTACGATGGTCCATCAGTGACAATGAAAGCAAATACCTGACAAGTTTCAGATTCAGAACACAACTGTGGATAATTGCGCAATTCGAAATACTTCATCGACTGTCATGGTGAGATTAAGTGATTGAACACGTCTGAAGAGATATCTGATCCTTAACACGAAGTCTGTGTTCAAAGATAGTCTCTGGGATGAATAACACATTCAAACGTAGAATAATCAGACTGTGATTCATTTATTTCCAAATTCACGCCAATCAATATCACACCTATAGCATCTAGAATTATACAAAGACTAATTGAAGATGACATCCTCAAACATATGCTTAGCTCAAATATTGTCAGTCCGAAGCAATACAGATTCCTAAAATCCCGTTCATGTTCAACCTATCACCAAGATTTCTTTAGCTTTGTTACCAGCAATAGTGACATACTACGCCTGGCAACTGACTGACTAACTGGTTTCAACATAAAACTTTGCAAAGATATGCACCAGTTCCAGTTGCTACTCTCGCTTCATTTAGCACGCAAAGCAAGAGAAGACAGTAAAAAGGTTTTCCAAACAGAGAGAGAGAGTGAAATAAAACAGTAGTGTGAAGGAAAGCTAATATAAAGGTGAAAAACAATAGAGTTTTACTGGGTAAAGTAAATCACGAACAGTGACTTCATTTGTGTCATTGAGAACGACTTTGAGCCATATCACCAATTGTCGCCAGCCATTGGTTTCTACCACCCAGAGGGTCAGAACCAGGAAGGCAGTCTACACATCCCGACGTGACTGGCTTAAACTAACTGTTATGGATTTCATTGACTGATGAAGCCATGTCTCGGTTTGACCATCACTGGCTCTTTTCCAACTTGATCCATCCTATGTTAGCTAACATTGCCCGTCGGTCGTGGAAGGTGGTGGCTAAGCATGTGTAACACATGTCCTGACTACCTCAATCGATGTCACTTCACAACCTCGTCGATTGATTTTTCCTCCTTATCTAGCACTCAACCGAAGCCTAACCTCAATATTGCTCACCTTTTTATACCGCTTAACAAGGGGAACACAATGCAGGCACCTATAATCAAAGACAGCAAGCCAGCCTTCACATATCTTCCACTTTCAATGGCCACATCTCACAGACAGCCATAAAGGAGGACGGGGCGAACTGCTGAGCAGTATACAGACCCTTTGGTCGACAGCCAGCTGGATATCACGTCTACGATGGAGGAAGTCGGCTGAAAAATGTCAAACTAGCCTTCTGTATCTAAGCTGAGATTTCGTTGGCGATCAACCCACTGGCGTTGGCTGATGCAACCTCCCAAACAAGTGGAATGGTCAATACGCCCGACCAACCATTTCATTCCCTATCTATAAACCAGGGGGTTGATGTATTCCAGTCCTATAGCATCATCTCACATTTTACAGGAGCGAATGCCACGGCATAAATTTGAAGATTGCTGCTCAACTTGTTCACAAGACTCTGTCTGTTTTCGACATAGAACTTTGCACAAATGTGCGGAAGTTCAAGTCGCCACATTCCGTGTAGCACGCGAAGCAAGAGAAGAAAGTACAAGAAAAGCATAATAGAAACGGTGAGCAGAGGTGTGAGACAAAGGAGTAATAAAGAAATACAAAACAGTTTCATTGAAGATCATAAGTCACAAGGAGTGGATGCATCTGCGCTAGCCACTGAGAACGATTTTGAGCCATGTCACCAATTGTTTCCAACCATAGATTTTTACCGTCCCGAGGACCCCAGCCTGGAAGTCTACACCTTCCTACGTGGCTTAGACCAACTGTTGTGGATTTCATTGACTGATGCCAAGTTTTTGTTTGACCGCCGCTAGCTTTTTTCCAGCCTGACCCTATATCCGCTAACATAGCTCGTCGAGGGAGGCGATGGCTTGGCATACGTAACACATGTCCTAACCATCTCAGTCTTTGTAGCTTCACGACTTCGTCGATTGATTTCCCCTGTTTACCTAGAACTCTACGCCTAACCTCCATGTTGCTCACCTTATTATGCCACTTTACACGGGAAATAGAACGCAGGCACTTATGATCAAAGACAGCTAGTCTTTTCATGTCTTCCATTCTGAGTGGCCAGGTCTCACAACCATAAAGGAGGACGGAGCGGACTGATGAGCAGTACACACGCTCTTTGGTCGATAGTCGAACATCTCGTCTACGCCAGAGTCGTCGTAAACTGGCAAATGCGAAACGAGCCTCCCGTATTCGTGCTGAGATTTCGTCAGAGATCAACCCGTTGGGGCTGATGGTACTTCCCAAATAAGTGAAGCGGTCAACGTGCTCTACCACTTCACTTCCTATTTTTAAACTAGGCGTCGATGTAGTCCAGTCCTGTAACATCATCTTGCATTTGGCGGGAGCGAATCGCATGCCAAACATTCGTAGATTGCGGCTCAAGGTGTTTAGAAGACTCTGCATTTCGTCAGCGTCTTCGCCTAGAAGGACTATATCGTCTGCATATTCTAAGTCAACGAGATTATTCCCCGGTAGCAAGTCAATCCCTGAATCGCTGAAGTCACTTAGGGTTAAGTCCATTAGTATATCTATGATGAAGTTGAATAGAAAAGGGGATAATGGGCATCCTTGACGGACACCACTGGTCGTCATCAGTTCAGATGACAGCTCGCCGTAAGCCCTCACCTGGCTGTATGAGTACGAGTAGACTCTGCATTTTGTCAGCATCTTCGCCTAGGACGACAAATAGTAACGTACTTCTAGACACATTTTTCAAACATCCAATAATGAACCATGACTTTAAAAGTTAGTCCCAAAACAGTTGTGAGAATGGCATACTCAACTTAATCATTAGATATTGCCACATCGCTAAATGGCCGAATGATAAAATTTCCAATGTATTTTAGGAGCGCACTGCTAAAATGTGTGGAACCGGGAGAAAAACACCATTTATCTGAATAATTAAAAAGTGAACAAATGCTCGAACTTCCTAGTAATTGTTGTAATTTTAACTAAATTTATAATGATTCAATCTGACTTGGTGCACATATTAACCAATGAAATTCGTAACATTTATAATCTGAAAACTTGTATTTACTTATCAAAAGTTTAAGGAAACTTCGTTCCTGTTACTTATAAGCAGTTTGCATGATAACAAAAATAAGTTCAGCAATGACAAGGCAATGTCAATGTAATGCATTCACAAAACTATACTGCCAAATGATAACTCAAACTCAAGGAGGGAACACGAAATCCATATTTTACACAAAAGACTGTGAGGAAAACTATTACAACTGGAAATCATTTCAAAGGAAGAACACAATTCTCATCAGTTATACTACTGAACAACCAAATGTTGCATCCCTCCTTGTGGATGCATACGGGGTTGATTGGATGACGCCATTGATCTTTTTTGCTGCTGCGTTTGTTGATCTGACATAGCACGCATGCTACTTGCAGTACCCGCAGTGCTTCCACCTCCTGTACCTGATGATACCATCATTTGACCCATATGACCCTGCTGTTGTTGTTGTTGTTGTTGAGTTCCACTAGAAATACTTGAAGATGATTGACTCGTAGTACCGCTATTACAACTAGTGACATTAGCTGTACTCCCAGATGTGTAGTTCTGTGAATTATGTGGCGGTTGAATAACAGGACGTGGAAGAATTTTCAGTAATATATTAGGCATTTCCGCCAATTCATCAAAACGACGCCAAAGATCATACAAGTTGAGTAAGTGACGCGATATTTCAAGGACCTGAAATAGTGTGAAATAATAAGTTTTTTTCAACATTGTACAAATTATTAGTTAAGAAACATATTTTTAAAAGGTTAGTCAACAATTTTTATTGTACACCATATGTGTGTAGGAATTTCTCCTGGATCAGGGTAAATGTTTTCACATTATTCTAGTAAACACTATTGGTTCAAATCTCAAGTCACTGAATATGCTATCTATCTTCACTAAGAAACCAACTTCAGACATGGAGACGTTGTTCAGTGTCCTAAGCACTCGTATTTTCGCTGCTGGGTTTCAAATCTTCCTGTGCGTACTTCGGCTTATACAAGTATATAGATAAGAGTCATTTGACACGAAGCTTATTTTCGACATCTCCAGCTCACTATCCAGTTACTTTGGCTACTTTATACACTTAGTTAGAACGCAAGTGCCTGACACAGATTTACCACCTATGACCTATTCTTACTGATATGGGGGGGGGGTGGCAGTCTGAAATGTCAGTGCTAGACCGACTGGTTGCGAGTTCAGTACTTAATTCAGTGACCCGGTTGCTTACAAGGAAGAATCAAAAGCAGGGAATAAACCCACATTCAAATGATTCAAGTCATTTATTGATTCCATGGTATTTTGAGAGTTCCAAATGCTAAACCCGAAGATATACAAACGAAAATCAACAAGGTGGGAGAAAAGACAGTTAAAACGGACCTCAGGTGAACATAGAGAAAACAGAGGCAACGAAGACACCTGACAACCAACAGCAAACACTAATCACCATCAACGGGAGAAATGTAGTGAAAGTCGTATCTTTCAATTACACGGATGAGGATTCCTAAAGCCAACCAAGAACAAATCGATAAGTAAGACATTAAGGAGTTTGTTACTCTGAAATCGGTGTTAGGATTAACGACACTCAGCACGAGAAACATGAACAGAATCTTCAAGACTATTATCAAGTCATTGCTTTTACAAGGCGCACACGACACCAGAGTCATTTTCAAGAGGCTGAAGACTTACACAAACAGATGAATTAGCTCTCTAAATACTGAAGATCAGATAATCGGCCAAACAGGATTAGAAACTATAAATCCTGGTTTTATAAAACCAGCAAAACACCTATTGTTTAACAAATATTCACAAGGAAATAAAGATGAATCGGACATATACTGAGGAGACTTTCAAGTGACATCACACCCCAGGTCCTCAAATGGAAGTTGAATGGAAAGCGATCAGTCGGGTGTGAGTTTACGAGTATTATGGAGGCGACTGTCAGAAGAGGAAATGAAAGCTTAGCGGTGACAGTGTAGCCATCTAAAAAACAATGCACAGAATAGAGGCAAATGATGATATCCTGTTGACGCCCCCTATAACCCAAGCCACGAATAATAATTATTACATCTGGAGGAACGGACGAGGATGTCAAATCAAGCGAGAGTCGGGAAGGCGAGCGAGAAACACATTCATCAAACTGAAAATCTTCGTCACTCAGCATCAACAACAAAATTCAGTCGGATTTTCAATACAAATGTCAAGTCAGTCAGTTCTTCTATATGGATGAGAAACTTGGCGGGTGGGTCACAAAAAACTATGGCTGGGAACAAACAAAACAACAACCAATCCCCAACCAAAAATATGTAGGAGAAAATGGAGATGGATTCGACACTCGCGGCTGAGGAGGCCGCTGGGTGACATCGCGCGCGCGTCAGGCCATTGCTCGAGTGGAACCAGGCCGAAAGGGAAGCGGCGAGTGGGACGTCAGTGCAAGGGTGATCGTGTGAAGAGGAATTGAAACATTATGGATTAACATGGATGCAGGTGAAGAGTACAGCAGAAGACAGAAGCAAGTGGAGACGTGCAGTTGAAGCCCTATTTTTCACTAGGAACTCAAGGGAACAATAATAATACATCTGGATGTTAGAGTTTAACATACCTATTACAATATATAAAGTTGACCAGACAGAATGTCAATAAATACTAATCCTAAAAAGATAATTTGCGTCTAAAACATGGGAGGAAGGCATTAAAACATTTAAGTGTTCAACGAATCTGTCGATATATTCAATTAACGTGTTTATTTACTTCTAAGTAACTTAGTTCGATTGAAGAACCTATTCCGAAATGAGATCACCACAGTAAACAGCAGACAGATAGACACACTTCTGTACGTATTATTTGTGTTTACTATTCTACTCTTTAATTAAAAAGTTAAAATAAACATAAATAGAAAAAAGAATGAAATGCTGTTCAACACATTTGCATTTATACGTATTTGATGACGAGCCATACACGTGTACCTGGTTGCAAGAGTCACACTCTTGACAAAATGGTTGAAAGTTGAACAGATAGAGCGACTAGACACAACTCCACATATGTAACACCAAGAAGATACACACACAAAACAATATATACACACATTTTAAAACGCTAAGAATAATCTCTTAAAACAACCGTAAATCTCACCTTTTCCATATCTACATTTAATTCGCTAAACCAGAGATCAGCAACTAAAACGGGATTAACACTTGGCTGAGAATAATGTGTAAAATAACCGTACTTGTTAGATGATCCGGATAGACTGGAATTCAGCATTCCTGATGATGAACCACCACCAGTCAATAAATCAGGATTGTTTGACACGATTAAAACAGCTAGTTGAAGACAACCTAGATGTCATTTTTTTAAAGGTAGAAAGATATAATACTGAATTTAGAGTTGATAACAGACCGTACAACAAAAGCTAGAATGTTTTCAGTACACCTCACATTGATTAATTACTATTATTGTTTTATTCCGTCAAACCCCCAGTAGAACGTAGGGTTTCAAGCTAGAGGCTTGGGTTTTCGGTAGCAATGGTGTTTATTTTTACGGGATGGGGTTGCCAGCCTCATGTCTAACTATCCCTCTTTACTAGCCTTATTATTGGCTTAGAGGGGTAAAGGAGTACGTCGGCGGGGATCGAACCGCAGACTATATGCGTAGTTGGCCACTATTCTACCAATGTGCCACCGACGCACACATTTATTAATAATTATGTCGTTTTTCTCACTGACTGGCTTTGCTAAACCATGCATCGGTACAAACTCCCATAGTATTACGCAGATTAGCGAAGATGCTCCGAATTTCAATGGTAATGAAATATATATTTCTTCAACTAAGTACAAAACTTTCAGCCACTTCATCAGCAGTTTCAAGACAATTATTCCTAGAATTCTGAAGATCTAAGGCAAACAATTTTACAATAACAATCAGAAATAAATATCTATATCATGGGAATTCACGCAGTGTCAACACAACTGACTCCCGGTGAAAAATCATATTTCAAACTACACTTAAGCAACAAGAAAATAAAAGTCAATTGAGAGCATCACATACAATTCCACAGTTTATAAAGTGTAACGACACGCAAAAAATTCCAAGACAATTCGTTTATTAGATATATCAAACAGTGAAATAGAATGACGTTTCAAAAACAATTCATTCTTCATAATCATTTCATCAATTATAATCACACAACTTCGAAATCTGCGTTTTATGGTTTTCTTTATTCTTTTCTATTTGTCGTAAGGGTAGTAGAATTTTCCAGATGTCTGGGTGGACAGGTGTTGAATCATTCCTACTACACGTGTTCGCAATTGATTCGATAAACAAAGCTTCCATTATCAATCTCTCCCGCCACCCTGTTGCATTAGATTTCAAAACTGTCACCTTATCTCATCTATCCTATTGTATGGTTGTGTGTAATTGCATGTTTCGATTGGTATAGTTGAACTATTCTCCAGATTTCTCATCTTATTCCGGTCAACCAACCTAGATTTTGTTAGGTTTTCATTCTCCACTAGTCTGATTGCACCTGTTCTACTTCTTTGACCTGAAAATCATTCAAGCAGGGTATTAGATAAATTAAATTTTGTTTTATTGGCTTCAAAGGATCCTTTAACCGACAAAGCTTGTTTCTAATTGAGTTTGTGGGTTTGAATACCAGCCACTTTTATTCCTGCCTTGTTAAGAATTCCGCTCAAGATTTCCGAGGTTCCTTCTTTGTGTGGAATTACTACTGATGATTTAGATTCCTTATTTTTGGTTTTGTCATTATCCTGCGCATGTTTTACAAGCGTGTCGTCATTAATGTTATTATTATTAATATTATCACTACCACTACTATTATGGCCTGGATATTTACAACCTAGTTTTATTCAGATATACATAATCAAATGTATTTTACCTGGAACATATTATTCCTAAGATTATTTTTCTTCTATATGAATAGCGAGTACAATCTGAATAATGCTTTATAGGATGTGAAACGTGCGTCGGTGGCATAGCGGTTAGGACGCTCGCCAACCATGGACATGGTCTGGGGTTCGATCCCCGGCCGACCCACTCCTTTACCTCGCTAAGCCAGAAATAATGCTAGTAAAGAGGAAAGGTTGAGCATGAGGCTAGCAAACCAATCCTGTAAAAATGGACACTGCTACAGAAACTTCAAGCCAGTAGCTTGAAGCCCTATGTTCCATTGGAGAACGTGAAGGAAAAAAACAGGATGTGAGACGAGAACAAGAGCATTCAGTTGGTCATATGGATTTTCAAATTGTACATGTATTTCAAGTTCTAAGAAATGCTTTTGATGAACACAAAATTTAGATTCAACTGATAAGGCTTGTTTCTGTAGCGACGAATGTGTTATAGAAGATTGGTTGATAAAGTACTTTTCTGGATTTACAGGGAAAGGAGTTGCAAATTTGTCATCATTAAGTAATTTGTCCAGCTTCTCACTCTAATTTTAACAGCGAGGGATGGACAGAAAGCAGTAAATTTCATGCGACATATTAAAATTAATTTGTCGGAATTATCTTTAAAGGTTGTGGTGTAGTTATAATGGACAAAATTGAATACAAAAGTAAAATGCTATGCAATCTTGGAAACAAGGGCAAATTTACCAAAGAGTCCACTTTGGAAGATGTGAAGAACGTACAAAATAAGGTGACAAATAATCTAGTAAAACTCTTAAACATGAATGCAATTAACAGGGAGAAATTCAGCTCACTAAAGCCCACGGAATCCCAACTACCACACATTTATGGTCTGCCTAAATGTACCCCGTTTACAGACGGTTGACATTTTACGTGATTACATCTCTTACAACAATTTCTTACTACCAGTGTCCATATCTTATTTTAAAGAGTTACTGCTTCTATGTACTAACAATGTTAAGTTTACATTTTCAGGCGAGCATTTTCGCTGGATCGATGGTGTTGCTATGGGAAGCCCCCTAGGTCCATTGTCAGCTGATATATACATGTCGCATGTTAAGAACCTAGCCGAGGACGTAATTGGAAAGGTTTATTTTCATAAGAGATACGTGGATGACATAATAGTCATTTGAGATGAACCGACAGGCGCCATAGCAATCCTTAATGAAATCAATAGAGTACGAAACAGCATATTGCTAACAAACACACACGTTACAGAGAATAATGGTTGCTTGCCAATTTTAGATGTACTTGTAACCCACCGACAAGATGTGTCAGTAAAACGATCTGTCTACAGAAAGTCCAAATGAATGGGACAGTATCTAAATTATCATAGTTTCTGTCCACTGCAGAATAAAAAGGCGTTGGTTAAGTGTTTGTTCAAACGCATTCACTGTATATGTGCAGCCGACAAAACTGAAGAAATACAGCACCTTAATGAAATATTGTTAGATAACAATTACCCACTGAGATTTATTAAGCGTTATAGAAGTGTTAATCAAAGAGCTCTGCCGATCCAATCAGCTGCTAGAAAGGATGTTAATATATCCTTGCCATTCAGGGGTGATCAACGAAGTCTGGTCACTTACTGAACAAAGAATCAAGGCGGCAATTAATAGAACTCACTATGCAGCTAAACTTATCTTCATAGAAAAAACGAGATCTATGCTCCTCTGTAAATCCTCACAGAACCCGAACGATAGTGTTACATCCCATTGTTTATCTACTTACATTTATGTGGGGAGTACCCATCGGTCTCTGCAGATTATAGCTACAGAACATATCCCAAAGTGGCTACAACAACAAATAAAAACGCCGGATACAGTTGATCATGGAAATAGATGTCGAACATCATCTATAGCGAAGCACATTATAGAGACGGGTCATAGGGTTGATTTCAATAATGCCTTTAAAACCATATATAAAACAAGGTTGGGTCAAATACTTAAATTCGTTGAAGCTTTGGACATAAAAAGGCTTAAACCTGTCTTATGTGTCCAAAAGTTACTCGTGATTGATTTAAACCTGCCTTGGTAATACAATTTAAAACCAAGGCTCAAATTACTTCATAATATTTTCAATCTATTCTTTGATTTTTTTCTCTTTCCTACCCACGCCTTTGCATCATCCCCTTACCCATTATTTGCGACCTTGACATGTACACAATCTGACCTGTACTGTAGTAATTCATGCCTTCTACATAACTGTGTATGACAAGTACGTGTATGATCACAATGTCCGAAATGTGTTGCGCAAATGCATTACACGTTTCAGATAAACTACGTCTTCTTATTGTGTTGTCGAAGATCTAGATTAGTTGACGCGATAAAAAAATCTGGAGAATAGTTCAGCTATACCACTTAATACATGCAATTACACACAACCATACAATAGCAGGGGATAAGATGACAGCTTTGAAATCTAATGCAACAGGGTGGAGGGAGAGATTGATAATGGAAGCTTTGTTTATCGAATCAACTGCAAACACGTGTAGTAGGAATGATTCAACACTTTCTACTACCCTTACGACATATAGGAAAAAAAATATAAAGAAAACTATAAAACGCAGGTTTCGAAGTTGTGTGAATAAAATTGATGATTATGAAGAATGAATTGTGTTCGAAACGTCATTCTGTTTCACTGTGTGATATATCCAAGAAGCAAATGAATACAGAACTAAATAAGATCACACTGCTGAAGTTTTACGCGTATAGTAGTAACCTTTGACCAAAATAACATACCTAATGCAATTATATATGGAGGATAATGTAAGCAAACATCAGTTCGAAAACTATCATTCACTAACCACCTGTAACGAAAAAGAAAGAAGTTAATAATAATAAAAAATCCGCTGGATTTCTCCCGAAGCAGATGAAAATTACATCACAGAAAAGGTCACTTTTGGTGGTGCCTTGAAAAACTCCCCATTTTATTCCTTCGCATTGCAAGTGCAACATAGGTGGTCTTCAAGCATTTTGTGGACTGAAGCTTCAGTAGAAATGATCTGATTTCTACTGGAGAGGAAGGGTTGCCATCCTCACACCCAACTTTCTCTCTCCTCTGGGTTTACTACCACCTAAGCAAGGCTTATCATAGGCGTTAATTCGAAGATCTAACCCCAGACCTAGTGCACGGTTGGCGAGCACTCTACCCAATGCACACACTACCAACGCACATAAGAACAGTTTTACTAGGCATAGCAAAACTATGTACAACTTATAAACTAAGCAGAGAAGAACAAATTTATTTTCAACACCAGCTAAATGCTTAATCGTGATTAGTGATAAAAGCGCTTTTCGACTGCACAACTATTGCAGCATACGATGTCACTTAGTGGTTGCTTGTACGCTGGATATACACTAAATTAGACCTAACGCCTTTATAAGTGTTTATTTATTTATATTTAAATTACAAAATTAGTAAATATTGATGAATTTTCAGTGCTACCTTTATGTTCCTGTTTTTTTATGGTACATAAAAACATTTTATATTCCGATCATCACTTAATAATATATTATCATTTCTTTTATTGATGATTGTCACTCTTAACCCAACATTTTCTTTAATAAGCATGAATCATTCCAAATTACAAGAGACAGACAAACAGGCAGAGTTGAATACTTAGTTACTAGTGTTAACAATCAATCAATGTTCCACCATTCTATTTACAGCATAGAAATACAGTAAATACTTGAATTACATGACGTGCTTGCTCGAGTTGATTAAAAAAATTATAAATTTTCTATAGTTTCGTTTGTAAGGGTTAATTTTGTTTTTAACAAGTTTGACCACGGACTGATATCAGTTAGAGAACCATTGAAAATCAGGGAGTACTGGACAGTTGTTTCATCCTAGTTTGGGAATCATTGGCAGTACGCACCCTTCACGAATTGGTAGAAGTTAGAATTCATGAGCCATTGAATCGGGTCCCAGTGGCTGAATGGTATACAAGCTCGCCTTGTAACCGGGAGGTCCTGGGTTCAAACCCCTGTGGGTGAGTACTATTGATGAGCCTCTAACTGATATCAATCCGTGAACAACTTGTAAAAAACAAAATTATAAATGCTAAATAATACACTAAAGATAATATTGGTCAATGAGGTTAATAAGTACTTATAAGAAGGAAATTGAAACTTCTAGGAAAGGTCTCCTCAAACAAATTATCAACTGGTAGTTTAAAACAGTTCAAAAGTCATACAGGCTGTCTAATACAAGGTAAGAACTAATCTTAAACACATAAACTACCTGAAACCTACCAATGTTAGGTAAAAACTTCAGTGAATAAATACTAGACCTAAAAGCAAGTCCCAACCAAAGAGTCTACACACTCGCGCCTACATGGTTCAAACTGAAATAACCAAAGACAAAGGTGATATCGCTATTTCAAACAATAGGTGTGACTATTAAACAACTGTTCGAATCTCAGTTGGATGATAAAAATTGTGATAAAGAAAAATCTAAGGGTGAATTAAAAAGACATTATACTAACGGAAATCTTAATAACGTATAAAAATTTGCTTTACTACCACCTAACATGTTAAATGCTGTTCACAAACGAAAGTACATCCACGACTTACCAGGCACGTTCAAGTAATAAATCAGCATACTCATGCATTAGCGGACGAAGTTCATCACAGAACTGTACCAACGGACGATAAGGATGAAAGACAATTAATGAACAATCCTAAAAGGAAAAAATATTGCAGAAGACTCTCAAAATATTTGCATAAGCTATCAAAATGCAACCACATTTGATACAAGTGGAAATAATGATATTCAACGTCAACACCAGTGTATGCATAACCCCCAACCCATTAAGGTTAACATTTGAAGTCATCTGGCAACACGGTCTAGTCATATAAGAAATTCCATTTGACTGTGAGGTATGCCAGTAGATGAGGTATAATAATAATAATAACAACTTGCGGTACACTGGTGCTCATAATGTACTAAATTTGTTTTAATAATGGTAATACTAATGATAATTTATAACACAAGGATAAAGTGCATGCTTCTCTCAGGTAGATAGTGCTTGTAAATACCTGAACCTACTTTACATCGCGCTGATAACACTTTATCATTACTTTCAGTCCAGTCTTAGGAGAATGAAAATTATAATCAACAAACTAAAATAAGACATAATTGCTTGGATTTCTGAAATTTTCCATATTTGTTCAGTAAAGTTAATAAATTTAATAGTGACTTATTCATAAGGTATTTTTAGTTGCAGTACTAACATCTATGATAAAATATGAAATATATCAGTACTTAGAGAGTTGCAGCTGTTGCTAGTACTGAATTGCCGGGAAAATACACCCCATATACCATTGACACATTGTATACCGACTGATGATACTATCTAATTACCCAGATTCAAGTGGATACAGTTGAATTCAGTCAGAGGACCCATTCACTCCATAAGTCAAGTGGTTAAGTCGATCACCAACATCTCCAAAGAATTTTCCACTTAGAGAACACCAAATAATCATCAAAACAAGATACTTCCCGATATTTACTATATGCAACTTACACGTATACACTTTTTAATAGATTAACCAAATATAAACTCACCATTGCTTCAAGTAAAATAAATTCACACTCTAAAACATCTTGAGCACGGTATGGATATCCATAACCATCAGGAAAGTATACTAAATAATGACTATGCACTACGAAAAGTACGAAAAAGAATTAACTTTATGAATATGGAAGAACTTACCAACGTTACGGCATGATGCAATTAAATTTTTTTGCGACACTACACCAAATTCCTAAAGGAAAATATAAATGTCAAAATCCAAAAACAATTCAAGACTCACTTCAACCTTAGAAGCTAGAAATAGACACGATGGAGCCATTAACCATGGATCAATGGTTTTAAATGAATTCCTTCATTATTTTTTAAAAATTGTTTTCAACATTTACATTAACACGACATACCGACTATAGAATCGCTTGAAGTACACTAGCGCAGTTGCAATCACTTGTTGACGAACTTCTACGTTCTTACCAAACGCTTGAATAACTGTTAAATATTGAAGGAGAATAAAATTAGCGTGAAGCTGTCAATAAAAACAACGTACCATCAGTGAAGAAAAGCATCACCTTTTGATATTCTTCTTCACTTCCAAGAACCTTCAGATCACTTGCCCTGTGTATCATCACATCTTGACGATCTAGTAACCATTCCAGGCTAGATTTTAGAAAAGATTTGTAGTAAAATAAAATGAGAACATAATACAAGCATCATTTGATTTCTGGAAGGAGTCCATTCAACATACAATTTTTTTTACACGTTTAGAACTTAAGATCATAAGGTTAATTTTAAGAGTCATTAGGGTCATTGTGATAAAGTCATTGGAACCAATATCTTTAAATTATCATTACTGTCACAATCAATACCTGAAGCTTCACATGAAGGTTTAAGTAAAAAAGACACTATTATGCGGTGAACCTTCATCCAGCAAGATGGCTTGTATTATCTTTCAATCATTAAGGATGGATGGTGTTGACACTGGGCGTCGGTAGTTCAGCGGTAGGATGCCCACCGAAGAAGTACGTGGTTTGAGGTTTCGATTCCAAGCTGAATTACTCTCTTACCACAACTAACTAGTAGTAAACCTGTTAGAGAGAGGAGGTGGGTCGTGAGACTGGCAATCCAACCCAATAAAAGTCACTGCCACCGAATCTTCAATGTCCAAGCCCTGTGTCTCACTTGGGGGGCAAAGGAATGAACACGGTGTTAACATTAAAAGACTATATTTAGTTGAAATACGTTGTGTTTGTAGGATGCATATCGAATAATAATATTAGTAATAGCTATGTGTTTTGACACAGAAGAAGGCAGCTTAGATTTTTTAATGTCCATTACTTTAGGCAATATGAAACGTTATACATAAAGACACCTGTCTGCCACCTGTAATAATCACAGTTTAAGATTTCACTTGTTTCAATTTCATGTTTCATCCACCTTCATTTTCAATGCGCAACCACTCTTCTTCAAGTATGTTCACAAAAATGGGAAGTAGAGTATGTGTGGAATGTGACATAATCATTTGTTGTGTTGACGTGGATAGTGAAGAGTGTTTCATTTAGTCAACAAGGATGTCTAGTAAGATGTTATTCTTACTGATAACGGACTTCAGTAACTGTTTCAAAGTTATACTACTGACTTTACCCTTGTCACGTAATTCAATATAAACATACCTTTTTTCAGGATAGAAAAAGGTTTTGGCTCTAGAGTTGCTTATCTTATACATCAGTTCAAAAACTCCAATACATACTCGCTTACGCTGTTCTGGTCAGTGTTTTCCCTTCAACTACTCACTCACTAGTACATATAGCTCGTAAACTAAAGAATAAACATCTTATCAAGCTCCGCTTGTATGGCATTACAAGGAAACCGCATCAACTTAGTTATTGACGATACACGTAAAGCTGCAAGGTAGTATTGTAACAACAGAAGATAAGGGCCAGGCAACAAATCGTTTATTAAGCAAATCAACACATCTATAGATTTTCATATACGTTATTGTAGATTATTGTTAGCAGACAAACACAGTCTTCTGACTGGTTGTTTCTCACTGAAAGTTAATCTTTCATCTCTTTATGGATGTTTCTTGAATGTCAGATCATCTATATGCTAACTGTATCCGCCTACGCGAAGGCTATGTTCTCATTTTTCTCACGACCAATATTTGGGACACATTGACGTAAACTAATGTCTACCAATTTGGCTAGCAGCCAGCTCTCTCTCTCTTTCTAACAGTTATACAGCGTCATTAGACAGGCATACTCCCAGTATAAAGCAAATTTGGTAAACAAATTTTCGGCATATGCACAGTCCTCGTGAACTAACCTTACCAATATTACCCTCCATCGAAAGTGTAATGAACTGTCAGTACATAGCAAAAATAACTTTACTTTCGAAGGTAAATACTTTTGACAAGTGGAGTTCATCAAAATATTTATTAGGTAACGCAATAACTAGACATCTCTCAGATGACAGTCTCCCTTCACCTACTTTTTGACTGAGTCACTGGGTAGTATCAGAAACTCTTACACATTAAATGTAACTAAATAATCTAGAACATGTAACCTGAGGAATGAGTGGTAGAGAAAATTGGTGATATGGCTCAAAATCGTTCACAATGGCTGGAGCAAATGCATCCACTCCTCGTGACTTATAATACCCAATAAAAGTATATGGTTCTTCGATATTTCTATTCTTTTTGCCTAATATATCTGTTTACTGTCTCTATTTTGCATTTCTTTCCACTTGTTTTCTTGCTTTGTGTGCTACATGGTGTGTGGGGACTCGAACTGCTGCACATCTTTTGAAACTAGTCGGTCAATCAGAGGAATGATTACAATCTTTGTGGAAGAGGTAAAAGCTAATTAAATTGAGGAGTGCCAGAACTCAACATCCAACAGGATTTTGTTAAGCCAACGGATGTAAGACTCGTGAAGACCTTATCTTTCATCTTGTTAATAACATGTACTCTTTTGAACGAGCATTAAATTCTTTCGAATGTAGCTCTCGGCTTTTCAGCGCATCCGATTCCAATTAAATTACATCACTTCGCAACTTAATTTT
This sequence comes from Trichobilharzia regenti, assembly GCA_944472135.2. Taxonomy (NCBI): domain Eukaryota; kingdom Metazoa; phylum Platyhelminthes; class Trematoda; order Strigeidida; family Schistosomatidae; genus Trichobilharzia; species Trichobilharzia regenti. Next base: position 135,857,185 of record OX235262.1, read on the forward strand.
GTTTTAGTTCTACCAGGCTTACACATGATTATTATTTCTACATGACGTAATCAAAATTAAATATCTGTTGCAATACCACAGAAAGCATTATTTTGTAATGTCAGGTAGACTTTATTTTCTTCGCTGATTTTGCTAATTTTTAATTAGATGTTTTCTATGTGTAATATGAGTAAAAACCAGCTACATTTAGAGAACACACTCAACAAATGTCACCTCTGCCTTTATGCAATTTACACTATAATTTCCTGAAGATATTTCTTCTTAAAGCATAAAGGCATTTGTCATTTTATAAAACGGGAATCGAAATTATTGATATAAGGATAAAACTTGGGCATTGTGGTAGAGTATAACAACTGAGTGTGTGAGTACTTTGATATGATTATGAGCAATAATTTGTGCTCGGAACGTCATCAGTAAATATTACTGTATAACACTGTGTGGCTATCGAAATAAATTTTGCCCACAATGAAATTATACTCTACCACAGTGCACAAGTTCTATTCTTATACTAAATATTCCTCACAAGAAATCACCCTCACACTGTTCTTTGAACAATGTGAAGTCAATAAGTGGAAATTTGTTAGTGGCACTATAACGTAGTAATGGTTAAAACTTAGAACGCACTAAAATAACCAATAACACTTACTAATTCGAGCTACGCCAAAAACTACGAGTCATTGAAAATGGTTATTTCCTCAACAGGTCGAAAATCCAGGGGTGCTCTTCTTTTGATTCATACAAAAATTATATTATGAAACACCTGTAAAAGTAAACTTTGAGCTGTGAATAATTCTGATACACCACGGAAATATCCTAAATAAGTTTTAGTCTTTTAAGGACGCAAAGTTTGTTTATGGACTACTTTTACTGATCGGTTTAAGAGCTTGATTTTCAACCAACAGGTCACAGTTTCGAATTTCATTTTCCCTGGACTGGTAGTACCACTAACTTGCATAAAATGTGTAGCTTAATGACAACTATAGACACATGTAAGTAATATATGAGTAACATTTATTTTCTTTCTTTAAATTGTAGCAGTGAAAACAAACAAGGATAGAATAATTATACGGTAATGAAAAGCGGTATGATGGATGGGAAACTGAAGTGAACTGAACTTTCAATGTAGAACTTGCCGGGAAATCGAGTAAGTCCGAGTAAAACCACGTAAAAGTAGAGTAAGTGAAAACAACATAGGCAGATACACACCACTACATAAAGACTACTGAAAGTTTTCACAGTTCAGAAAATAACAAAGAGTAAACATATCTATACCATTGCAATCGACTTTCTCTCACATCACCAACAGTCTCCAACCTTTGATTTCTAACACACAGATGAACCAGGATATCTACACCTCTCCATATGGTCAAAGACTTCATAGTTCGACACAACGTTTCGTCCTGTCTACGCTCTAATATTACTAGCCTAATCCCACTACGCCTGGTACTCCTGTTCAAAGTAAGCACTGGCTCAGGATGACTATCGCGTATCCTAGCCATATCAACTGATACGGCTTAATAACTTCATTGAATTAATTTCCTTTCCCATCTAACTCTGTGCCTTACTTTGTTGTCACTGACCATATGCAACTTAAAGAAATTCAATTTGAGCACCGATAGTCGAAGACGTCTTCGACTATCGGCAATGCCTCATAACCATTAAGTAGAAAAGAGTGAAATATTTCACCCTCTAAATGGGAGGAATGCGGAGACAATAATTCAGCAGAAAGATAAGAATAATACACTTAATAAAAGACATGCTTAGGGATAACATGGTTCTTAAGAACCATCTTAAGAACCGGCGAGGGATCTAATTAGATCCCTCGCTGTGATTCTTCGCTTTTGGGAGTCTTATTTAAAAGGCAAACTTTAAAACAATGGAAGTCAGCTTTTAAAACATGTCGTTATTACGCGATTTCACTGTGTACTCTTCTAGTACTAAATTTTGAAGATTATTACAGTAACCAATCCTATTACTGACCGCATTAATGCAATCAGATTTGATGAACTTAAACATCCATACATTGGGCATTATCTGTGAAACTGAAGTTACATCTACCACTGTGAGAGACCATATGTTAATGTCGAAACCAACCTAGTAGAAATAATAATGTCCTTGGCCAAGGCTACGGACCATAGAGCGCGCCTTTTCCAATAAACATGTCCTTGTGTAACAAGCAAAGTAGCAGGCACACAGATAACGAAAACAAAACAACAGCTGTGCACAGAACGTTTATTCCGTGAGAATCAGTTCTAAAACATGCGGGTTTTCAGTCTTAGAGTCCAACAGTCCTTCTTGTCTTCGCTAAGGTTCAGATCCTGCAATTGTTGTGTCGCATCACTCACATAATTGACTCCCTAGTATCTTCCTGTGAATAAAGAAAATAAAACATGGCAGGGTTCGAATAAAGGAACTAGTTAGCGTGCGCCCACAGCGACTGGAACTATATATTGACAGGTGGTGGCTCATCGGAGTGAGGAAGATTAAAGTTAAAGGTGCAATGAGGCTAAAGTTGATAGTATTGTGCAGGAATAATATCGGCTTTCGGCCGCTTAAGGTTTTTCAGGAAGTAAGTTGAAGGCGGGCATTTTCTCACAATCTCGAAGGGTCTTGCCATAAGAAGTAGAATTTTGAGCCTAGTCCACGAGGATGGTGAGGCCAAATGTGATCGCCGATAGAGTGAGATGGGCCACAAAAGAGACTATCATATACATTCTTCTGATGGTAGCTTGACGACTGTTGTTGAATGTGCTACAAGTCATAAGCGGTTACCAAACGGTTGCGCAATTTCCGGACATAATCTAGGTGATCAGTTTGTTCAGAGAGTAAGGGAGGCACGTGAAATTGAATCAGGAGACGGAATCCTTCGCCGCACAAAATTGACGCAGGTGAGGAACTTGTGAAGGAATGGACGGAAGAACGGGAGCTAGGAGGCATTGAGTTAGTGTATCATCCCAGATGTCACTCGAAAATCGGTTAAGGAATGCTCGTAGTATATCCTTGATTGTTCAATTAGTACGTTCCACCAAACCGTTTCCTTCCGGGTGATAGTCAATCGTGCGTGTCTTTAGAATACCAAATACGTTGCAGATGTGATGAACAAGTAGGCTGTCAAAAGCAGCACCTTCATAAGAATGTCATAATTGTGAAGCACCAAAGCGAGTTACCCAGTTGTCAGTGAACGCCTGGCCACGCCTTTGGCATCTCGCTGCTGTAGAGGTACCGTCTCGCGCTATTTTGCAAAATAATCGGTCATCACTATGACATATCGGCAACCTCTTTTTGAGGTTGGAAGTGGCCCAATTATATCAATGTCGACCCTCTGATTCGTGCTTAGGTTGGCATAAGTACAAAGGGCACTCTAGGTGTTTGTGTAAGTTGCTTGTTTCTCAGAACTCGGTCATATCACGACGAAGCAATGGCCACCAAAATCGCTGGCGGATGCTGTGCTCCTTTTTGTGTTGAAAAGCAGGCCCAAGTTAGTGGCGTACTTGACTGATGAGCTCCAGTATTTGACGTTTGAAACTAGGAAAAGTGAGTTGAAATTCGGTTCCCCTATGTAGATGACATCGTTTATTAGTCTTGGCAGGCCTCATATACCCCAGATTCACCATGTAGCTGCTGGCAGATCTCGTAATTCCCCATATATTGGTCTACTGTTGCCATGTTGTCGTCATATGTAGACGGGTTGTAAGTTCGCGTCCACCGCTTGCAGGGAGGACTTGTCAATATGTGGTGAAGTACCGGGTAATAAATTCACTGCGGTTTCAAAATAAGGCAGAGGTGAGAGAGCATCGGCGTTAGCATGTCGTTTTCCGGGACGATATTGACAAGGGGAATCAAATTCCTACAGAAGCTCTTGCCCGCGTTCGAGTTGGCCATCTGCATCACGAAAATTCTGCAACCACTGTAACGCTTTGTGACCCGCTGTTCGAGAAAAACGTGTGTGACATTTGGAGCAGATACATCCTTGAGGAGTACTACTTCGGTCCACCATGTAAAACGGTCGATGCAGGTCAGGATATAAGTATATCCAAGAGATTCTTAAAGGAGCTCAACCAAATCTATATGAACGTGTTCAAAACGAGCTTTAGGGATAGGAAAAGTGCCAAGGGGAACCCCACTGTGTCTTACTACCTTGCACATTCGGGCACGTGTGGGCCCATTCCCTTACTTCTTCATCAATACCAGGCCAAGGAAACTGACTGGTTGTGAGGTTGACGGTAGTTCGAACAACTGGGTGGGATAAGCCATGTAACGCATTGAAGATGCTGCAGCGATAACTATTTCGCACGATGGAGCGAGGAGTGCCCGTTGGAATGTCACAATGAATAGTATCTCTCCCCATAACTAAGGGTTTATCAGATAATTTAAGAGTGGTTCGACAATTCATGTTGAAGCTCTGTAAATGTACTTGAAGATTGAACGATCAATTCATGGTTGTTTGCTCAAAATCAACTTCCCCAATTTTCGCGGAGGCATCAATACGACAGTCATCGTCTCATCGGTCGCTGTTCAGAAAGAAGTCAGCAGAAAACCATCAGAAGTAATATTGTGATTCATTATTGTAATATTTGTTCACAGACCTTAGTTATACATTATTTATATGTTGGTGTAACAATAAAGAATCCTCGAGTCAACAATTGGTGTTTTGGTTTTTTCGTCCGTTTTTACTATGCCTTTGTGAGAAACTTCAAGCGACAGCGTGAGCCCGGGCGTAGCAAGAGCTAAGCATTAACGGTTTACGAGACGTGGCTGACAGTTTCTGCCGATAGAAACAGATTCCGGTGGATTCAGACAGTTGGTGAAAGTTTGGATAGTCGCCGTTCACCTTTCCTGGTGCTGGTCAAGTCCTCTTTGAACAAGCAATATCTGGAACATTTTTGGAATTGGGTCAAGTTCAACAATGCCTGGGTCAAAGAAGGGACAGAGTGTCTTGGATGCAAACAGGAAAGTAAGTCATGGTGACTTGTCTGTTAATTGTAACGATGTGTCTGATGTTAAGCATGACATGGTTGATGTTACTGTTTCGCCGTTCAGGGATAATAGGAACATCAAACTCCCTAAATTTGAACCACGGTGTTTTGATGGAAACCCGGTTGATTATTTACAATTTGTAAAGGAGTTTGAGATCATGCTGAGTAGTTTTTATTAAGTGATGAATTGAAATTGATGTATTTGACGAGGTATTGCACTGGAGATGCTTCAAGAGCTATACAGTGCTGTAAGCTCATGCCCCCTAATGAGGGATACGCTGAGGCTATGAGCATATTACGTCAAAGGTTTGGAAGACCTTCGATGATTGTAAGGAACGTATACGAAGCTGTCAAAGGTAACGGCAGTCAGCTTCAAGATGACTCCAAGGCACTTACTGAGTTTTTAGATAATCTTATGACTTATAAGAATACCTTGATTTCGATGAATTTCATGAGTGACCCCAACTCGAGTTCCGTCCTAGAAGTAATAGCAAGACGCCTACCTACTCGACTGCAAAGGAAGTGGGTGAAGATAAGCTCCCGTATGGAGGATGAGGGTATCGAGCCAAAATTTGATGATATCCTGAAACTAGTAAAAGATAGTGTCAATCAATCTATGAGCAAGTTTGCCAGTATATTGAATATCACCCCTAGAATAGAGCAGTCTGAGGGTAAAACGCAATCATTGAGGACGAAAGGGCCTCAGAGAGGTGGATATCTAGAAGGCTCCATGATGTCTAGTAATGCATATAGACCTAGTGAGTGTAACAGGTTTCGTAGTACATCCTCAACAGATAAGTTACAAGATGCAAGACAAACACGGTTGTGTTTTACACGTTTGCAAGAGGTGCATACAAAGGTGAACTGTGAATCAGTGAGCAAGTTCAGTGATAAGCTAAATGTGAAATCAAGGTCTGACTCAGAATTGTGCGACGATAGCGGTGTGGTTAGGAAGTCTGCAGTTGCAACTGGTAAGCCATTGTTGAATAGTATGCCACAGAAGAGAGTTACAGTCTCAGAGGACAGTTCTCACTCCACAAGTTTACGAGGTATTAGTAGTCAGAGTGAAGGTATAAAATCTTTTGGGATTTGTGAGAAGGAACCAAAATTGTCTACTTCTGTTATTAGAGAGTTTGAAATTGATGAAGTCGACCAGATAGATGATGATAAATTGAATATTCGGGATAATGATCATGATACTTCACATTTGTCCTTGGTTGATCATGATGAGGTGATAGATATGCCTACTGCTGCTAAGTTAATTAAAAGTTCTGTACAACTACAACGTGAAGTAGAAATAAATGCAGGTGCAGTTGCAGAAGGCATGCATACTTGTCAGACCGTCAGTGTGAGTGATCGGCATGTAGCCCACCTATCATCAGATGATAGTGCTAAACCTGAGCTGATAGTAAAAGACAGCAGTGGCGGTGGTCTTGCAGGTAGACAAATTTCTGAAAGTCGAGCAACAACAGCTTCTGATCCACCGCTAACTTCATCAACTGGTATCAATCAGTCGTCGTTGGTGCTGTCATCCACAATGAGAAGGACGCCCATCAACTCAAGTATCTTGTGCAGTAACTATGCTAGTATCAGTCCGTTTGAAAAGACGGAAGATATTGCTCAGTTTAGTGAGGATAAGCCAAGTGTAAACGAGAGAGTAATTGTTAAATTGACTTGCACGAATAAAGGCGTTTCTAGTTTCAAGTTACTATTTGAATGCTATTATCTTTGGTGTAAATTACTCTGTGCCTACGCTTGGTTGATCACATACGTCGTGTGTTTATATTCGTCATCTATATTCTACGACACAATGATATGGGCGTGTTACCGTTTATAGTTGAGGATATGGATGATAGAAGGAAGTCATCAAATGAACTCTGCGACGATTTTCCAACCTAGAGCGTCAACCTGAGAAGGGTTGTAGGCGTACTGCTGTAAGTCCTACAATTCTTCAAAGGGTAGCGCATCAATGAGCAGTCCAATGTGCTTGGTGTGTGATTTTGTACTTATGTTCATATTGTATATACTGAATTGATATCATCTCTCATCTGTCTGTTGGTAATTCTGTTTGTGTCCGTACGACTTCCACTTGGACCATCAAGCTGAATAGGAATGTAGGCGTACTGCTCTAAGTCCTGCTATTCTTCATAGGAATTACTTCGAGACACGATCTGCGAGTTTGTGTGTACTCTTTGGATATACGTGTGGTGTGTCACACCAATTTGTGTTTTTGGAATCATTGTGTTTACTTGTTGTTTTCGTATCTTGTTGTTATTGCATAGTTTTGTTAAAATTTTCGTCGTGATTACTTCTGAAGTTATTTCGAGTCTTCCACATCCGTGAATGAATAGATTGATGTTAAAGAGTGCAGATGTGTCGTATATCCCGAGGAGGCTATTGCTGAGAATAAAATGCACACGGAGATAATGATTAACTGTGATCCCACACGTCGGGGGACGAGTGTTAGTCGACTGAGACTTGCATACGTCACCGTTAATACAACTAAGGTAGAATGAGTGACAAGCGATTTCAGTGTTAATTGGTAGTGTGTAGACAAGAGGATGTGAGAATAGCATCATGAGGTGCTGATATGGTCATGTTGCGTTCTGCAAGAGTCATTCTTGCAAGTAGCGATTGTGTTGCAAGATATCGAGTGGATGCCTTTAACTGGAAGTCGGAGGTCGTCATTGATGTGTGAGATTGTGCTGTGGGTATGCTTGTGGTGTGTTGGCTTTTCTGTTTGTTTTCCATTTCAGCTTTGTCCGTGTGACCCAGGTTCTCGCACTGGCATCCAAGTCAACGTGTATCGGTCGTGATGAAAAGGGTGGATCCGATTTTGCCGGGGAGTGTCAATGTAGTTGAAGATTGAACGATCAATTCATGGTTGTTTGCTCAAAACCAACTTCCCCAATTTTCGCGGAGGCATCAATACGACAGTCATCGTCTCATCGGTCGCTGTTCAGAAAGAAGTCAGCAGAAAACCATCAGAAGTAATATTGTGATTTATTATTGTAATATTTGTTCACAGACCTTAGTTATACATTATTTATATGTTGGTGTAACAATAAAGAATCCTCGAGTCGCCAATTGGTGTTTTGGTTTTTTCGTCCGTTATTACTAAGCGTTTCTGAGAAACTTCAAGGAACAGCGTGGGCCCGAGCGTAGCAAGAGCTGGGCATTAACGGTTTATGAGACGTGGCTGACAGTTTCTGACGATAGAAACAGATTCCGGTGGATTCAGACAGTTGGTGAAAGTTTGGATAGTCACCGTTCATCTTTCCTGGTGCCGGTCAAGTCCTCTTTGAACAAGCAATATCTGGAACTTTTTGGAATTGGGTCAAGTTCAACAATGCCTGGGTCAAAGAAGGGACAGAGCGTCTTGGATGCAAACAGGAAAGTAAGTCATGGTGACTTGTCTGTTAATTGTAACGATGTGTCTGATGTTAAGCATGACATGGTTGATGTTACTGTTTCGCCGTTCAGGGATAATAGGAACATCAAACTCCCTAAATTTGAACCACGGTGTTTTGATGGAAACCCGGCCGATTATTTACAATTTGTAAAGGAGTTTGAGATCATGCTGAGTAGTTTTTTATTAAGTGATGAATTGAAATTGATGTATTTGATGAGGTATTGCACTGGAGATGCTTCAAGAGCTATACAGTGCTGTAAGCTCATGCCCCCTAATGAGGGATACGCTGAGGCTATGAGCATATTACGTCAAAGGTTTGGAAGACCTTCGATGATTGTAAGGAACGTATACGAAGCTGTCAAAGGTAATGGCAGTCAACTTCAAGATGACTCCAAGGCACTTACTGAGTTTTTAGATAATCTTATGACTTATAAGAATACCTTGATTTCTATGAATTGCATGAGTGACCTCAACTCCAGCTCAGTCCTAGAGGTAATTGCAAGACGCCTACCTACTCGGCTGCAAAGGAAATGGGTAAAAATAAGCTCTCGTATAGAGGAGGAGGGTATCGAGCCAAGGTTTGATGATATTCTTAGACTGGTGAAGGACAGTGTCAACCAGGCGATGGGCAAATTCGCCAGCATTTTGCATTCTAAGGTAGAACCTAAGGAACCAGTGAATATAAGGAAGGCATTTGTGGTGAAGTCTCAAGACACAACGAGAAAGGATGAGTGTATTGTTTGCCATAACATGCATCAATTGAGTGATTGTAATCGCTTTATCGCTATGTCACCCGTAGAAAGGTTAAAAATGGCAAAGCAGAAGCGGCTGTGTTTCAGTTGTTTAAAGATTGGGCATACAAAGTGGAATTGTAAGGCGACAAATAAAAGAAGTAGTGGTTTAACGGATATGCACCCACTTCTGAGAACAGTGAACGAACCTGGGAGTTCGGTTAATTGTAATAGTATCTCTAGACCCCTTGACATCCCACAAGTTTTCTTAGGGGTATTACCAGTTAAGGTGAAAGGACCGAAATCTTCAGTAGAGACTTATGCATTGTTGGATAATGGTTCAGACGTTACATTGATAGATGCTGAACTGGCTGGTTGCTTGGGTATTAAAGGCCCAAAGCAACCCTTGGTTGTAAATACTTTCAATTCTGCGAAAACAGTAGTATGTGAGCGAGTGTCATTTCAGTTAGAATCCTTGGCTACTGGGGAGACCGTGGAAGTGGATACTGCTTACACTACCTCCAGTATGAAACTTGGCGAAGCTATAGTACCTAGTCGTGAAACGGTTGTCGGTAAGCCATACCTGTGTGACATACCTCTTCCAACATTGCAAGATGGAAGAGTGAGAGTACTCATTGGATGTAGTGTGCCAGAAGCTCACAAGGTATTAGAAGAGAGATTTGGAGGTAGAGATGATCTGTTTGCGACAAAAACACCACTGGGATGGACAGTGAGAGGACCTATACCCATAGTCCACATATCATCATTAGTTACAAACGATGGGGACAAACTAGAAACTATGATTAAAAATATGTATGACAAGGAGTTTTGTGACTGCGGTGTCCCAGGGAAAGGTCGTTCTGTAGAAGACTTAAAAGCAGTTAAAATAGCCGAGGACTCTTGTAAATACGAAAACGGGCGTTTCAGCGTTGGCCTACCATGGAGATTCAAAGATAGACAGTTGGTTTGTAATAGGAAAGTTGCTCTTAAGAGACTAATGGGTTTACAGAAGAAATTTCTGTCAGATGCAGAACTCTGGTCCAAATATAAGGAAGTCGTCGATAAACATATAGTGAAGGGTTACGTTGAAAGACTAGTTGATCAAAGTGAGCCAGGGAAGTGGTATTTGCCCCATCATCCCGTCTTTAACCCGAGGAAGCCAGGTAAACTCCGTGTGGTGTTTGATTGTTCTGCGAAACACGAAGGAGTCTCTTTAAATGATAATCTGTATAGTGGCCCAGATTGCGTGAGCTCATTAGTGGGACTGCTATTGAGATTCAGAAAGTTTACAGTTGCTGTCGCGGCGGATATTGAGGAAATGTTCCTACAGGTGAAGGTGCCAGAGAGTGACAGAGATCACTTGAGGTTTTTGTGGTTTGATGACGGTCCTTGTGGTAAGGTGTCAGAATATAGGATGACAGTGCATCCATTTGGTGCCACATCCTCCCCATTTTGTGCTAATTTTGCTCTACGAAAGGCAGTGTCCACATTTGGTTCTAATGATTTGCTGGACGTCATAGATTGTTGCTTCTACGTGGATGATTGTTTAGCCTCCTTCGATGATGATAAGTCTGCAGTTAGATTTGCAACAAGCATCACTGAAGTGTTAGCTAAGGCCGGCTTTCGTCTAACTAAGTGGGTCTCGAACAGCCTAGACGTTTTGAAGCATATAGATCCAGAAGACAGAGCACCTACCGTACGAGATTTGCCTGTTGATACTCTACCAGTTGAACGCACATTAGGTATGCGATGGGATGTGAACTCTGATACCTTTGGATTTAGTGTTGGTGATATTGATAAGCCAGTTACTCGGAGAGGTGTGCTCTCTGTGTTGTCGTCCGTGTTTGACCCACTTGGATTAGTAGCACCTTATCTACTTCCGGCTAGGAGGTTATTTCAAGAGACATGCAGGAAAGGGTTACAGTGGGATGAACCATTAAGTGAGAGGCAGAGAGAAGAGTGGAAGGGGTGGGTTAACAGTTTAAGAATGCTGAATCTACATTCCGTCTCACGTCCACTTAAGCCGTCGAGAAATCATGATATAATTGACTTCCATGTTTTTTCTGATGCCTCTGAGGTTGGATTTGGTGCAGCCGTATACATCAGAACCACCTTAAGGAATGATATAGATGTTAGCCTGGTGATGGGTAAATCTAGAGTTGCACCTCTAAAGACGGTTTCGATTCCGAGATTAGAACTTAATGCCGCCTTACTAGCTGCGCAGTTATTCACAACAGTGTGTAAAGAGTTGGATTACCCCAAGCATCCCGTAACGTTTTGGACTGATTCGATGTCTGTGATATATTATATACGCAACGAGTCAGCAAGATATGCATGTTTTGTAGCTAACAGAGTATCTCAAATTCGTGAACTAACAACTGTTGAGCAGTGGAGGTACGTACCGTCTGGAAAAAATCCAGCTGATCTAGCCTCGCGAGGAGTTATTGATATGAATGTGGTTAAAAATAAGTGGTGGAAAGGTCCAGAGTTCTTGCTAAGGGCTGATAGTATGTGGCCTCGTAGAGAAGATGAACCACCGATAAACGAGTGTGCCTTGGAGTTGAAGACAAGTGTCAGTTTAACATCTACTCAAGAAAGACATTCAGGTTTACATCCACTTTTTAAATATTATTCTTCTTGGTACAAACTACTGAAAGCTGTTGCGTGGTTGACACGATATGTTACGTATTTAAAGGTCATGCATCTTGCGGGATACGAAAATATGAATGTGGGGCCTTTGAGAGTCGAAGATATTAGAAATGCAGAGTTAGCGATTTTGAGGGCTGCTCAGTGGGAAGCGTGGGGTGAGATTGCCAAGGAGGATAGTCCCGATTTCGCAGATTTCAAGGTGCGGTTAGATAGATTATCTCCGATAGTTTCCGAAGGGATCGCTAGAGTTGGTGGACGTCTACAAATGTTAGAATCGTCATATGAGACCCGTCATCCGGCTTTATTACCTTGCTACCATCCAGTCACTGATCTCATTATAAGACACTACCATGTTCTTGAAGGTCATTTGGGTACTTCGCAAGTACTATCAAGTATTCGATGTAAGTTCTGGATAGTGAAGGGAGGTACTGCTGTCCGTAAAATAATTGATAAGTGCATGGAATGTAAACTCCGAAATGCTCGTCCAGTACAGCAGATGATGGCACCACTCCCAGCGTGGCAAGCTTCTGAAGGGAATTATCCATTTGAGTACGTTGGGGTGGATTTGTTCGGACCTTTTGTAGTGAAGAGAGGCAGAACCCTATGTAAAAGATATGGCTGTTTATTCACCTGTTTGAAAATGAGAGCTGTGCATATTGAGATGGTTCATACGCTAACTACTGATTCATTCGTGCTAGCATTACATAGATTTATAAATCGCCGGGGTGTACCGAAGATGATGTTCAGCGACAGAGGGACTAATTTTGTTGGCTGTCACGCCGAGCTTAAAGAATACTTCGAAGGTCCTCAAACGAGAGTTCAGGAAGAGTTACTGAAAAGGAACATCGAGTGGCACTTCAATCCACCACATGCCAGCCATAGAGGTGGGCTATGGGAAAGACTTATAGGAATTATCAAGCGTATTTTAAGCTCCATAATTAAAAACCAGAGTTTGAATGACGAAACGCTGGAGACATTTTTTTGTGAAGCTGAACGAATATTAAATGACCGGCCGTTATCACCTGTGAGGGACGACGTCAAGGATTTTGATGTGTTAACCCCAAATAAATTATTGTTATTGAGAGGCAACCCTGGCATAGAGGACGCAAGCGGGGAAGGAATACCTACGATTAAAAGATGGAAACAAGCCAGGCACATGAAAGATATATTTTGGAAAAGATGGTTAAAGGAGTATGTTCTAACACTGCAAACCAGGGACAAGTGGAAAAAGTTGTGCCGAAACTTAAAGGTTGGTGACATAGTATTAGTAGCAGATAAATGTGCCACAGGTAGGTGGCCTTTGGGAGTGGTAGTAAGGCTGATCTGTAGTGGTGATGGATTGGTGAGGACGGTTGAGGTGAGAACTAGTTGTGGCATGTTGGTGCGAGATATCAGAAAACTGTGTCTCCTGGAAGGTGCTGAGAGTAGAGAGTCGGAGGATGAAACACTAGATGATTTTCCAACCTAGAGCGTCAACCTGAGAAGGGTTGTAGGCGTACTGCTGTAAGTCCTACAATTCTTCAAAGGGTAGCGCATCAATGAGCAGTCCAATGTGCTCGGTGTGTGATTTTGTACATATGTTCATATTGTATATACTGAATTGATATCATCTGTCATCTAGCTGTTGGTAATTCTGTTTGTGTCCGGACATTCCACAACTTACAATCGTCAACCTGTGAAGGTTTGTAGGCGTACTGGTGTAAGTCCTGCAATTCTTCAAAGGAATTCCATCAAGACATGATCGCGAGTTTGTGTGTACTGTTTGTATATACGTGTGGTGTGTCATATCAATTGGTGTTTTTGGATTCATTGTGTTTACTCGTTGTTTTCGTACCTTGTTGTTATTGCATAATTTTGTTAAAATTTTCGTCGTGATTACTTCTGAAGTTGTGTCCACTCTTCTACATCCATGAATGAATTGATTGATGTTAAGGACAGCAGATGGGTCGTATACGCCGGGGAGGCTATTGCTGAGAATGAAATGCACACGGAGATAATTGTTAGCTGCGGTCCGACACGCCGGGGAGAAAGAGTGTAAACGACTGAGGCTCGCATGCGTCACCGCTACTAGAACTGAGGCAGAATGAGTGACAAGCGATTGCAGTGGTAATTGGTAGTGAGTAGATAAGAGGATGTGCGTAGAGTATCGTGAGGTGCTGCTATGGTCACGTTGCATTCTGCAAGAGTCATTCTAGCAAGTGGCGATTGTGTTGCAAGATGTCAAGAGGAGGTCTCTGTCTGGAGGCGCAGGTCGTCAGCGATGTGTGAGATTGTGCTGTGGGTATGCTTGTGGTGTGTTGGCTTTTCTGTTTGTTTTCCATTTCAGCTCTGTCCGTGTGACCCAGGTTCTCGCAATGGCATCCAAGTCAACGTGTATTGGATGGATCCCTTTTTTCCGGGGAGTGTCAATGGAGTTGAAGATTGAACGATCAATTCTTGGTTGTTTGCTCAAAATCAACTTCCCCAATTTTCGCGGAGGCATCAATACGACAGTCATCGTCTCATCGGTCGCTGTTCAGAAAGAAGAGTAAAACATCGTCAGAAGTAATATTATGATTTATTATTGTAATATTTGTTCACAGACCTTAGTTCATTATTATTTTTATATGTTGGTGTAACAATAAAGAAATCTCAAGCGGCCAATCGGTGTTTTGGTTTTTTCGTCCGTTATAACTAAGCGTTTCTGAAATCTTCAAGGAACAGCGTGGGCCCGAGCGTAGCAAGAGCTGGGCATTAACGGTTTATGAGACGTGGCTGACAGTTTCTGCCGATAGAAACAGATTCCGGTGGATTCAGACAGTTGGTGAAAGTTTGGATAGTCACCGTTCACCTTTCCTGGTGCTGGTCAAGTCCTCTTTGAACAAGCAATATCTGGAACATTTTTGGAATTGGGTCAAGTTCAACAATGCCTGGGTCAAAGAAGGGACAGAGCGTCTTGGATGCAAACAGGAAAGTAAGTCATGGTGACTTGTCTGTTACTTGTAACGATGTGTCTGATGTTAAGCATGACATGGTTGATGTTACTGTTTCGCCGTTCAGGGATAATAGGAACATCAAACTCCCTAAATTTGAACCACGATGTTTTGATGGAAACCCGGCCAATTATTTACAATTTGAAAAGGAGTTTGAGATCATGCTGAGTAGTTTTTTATTAAGTGATGAATTGAAATTGATGTATTTGACGAGGTATTGCACTGGAGATGCTTCAAGAGCTATACAGTGCTGTAAGCTCATGCCCCCTAATGAGGGATACGCTGAGGCTATGAGCATATTACGTCAAAGGTTTGGAAGACCTTCGATGATTGTAAGGAACGTATACGAAGCTGTCAAAGGTAACGGCAGTCGGCTTCAAGATGACTACAAGGCACTTACTGAGTTTTTAGATAATCTTATGACTTATAAGAATACCTTGATTTCGATGAATTTCATGAGTGACCCCAACTCGAGTTCCGTCCTAGAAGTAATAGCAGGACGCCTACCTACTCGACTGCAAAGGAAATGGGTGAAGATAAGCTCCCGTATGGAGGATGAGGGTATCGAGCCAAAATTTGATGATATCCTGAAACTAGTAAAAGCTAGTGTCAATCAATCTATGAGCAAGTTTGCCAGTATATTGAATCTCACCCCTAGAATAGAGCAGTCTGAGGGTAAAACGCAATCATTGATGAGGAAAGGGTCTCAGAGAGGTGGATATCTAGAAGGCTCCATGATGTCTAGTAATGCATATAGACCTAGTGAGTGTAACAGGTTTCGTAGTACATCCTCAACAGATAAGTTACAAGATGCAAGACAAACACGGTTGTGTTTTACACGTTTGCAAGAGATGCATACAAAGGCGAACTGTGAATCAGTGAGCAAGTTCAGTGATAAGCTAAATGTGAAATCAAGGTCTGACTCAGAATTGTGCGACGATAGCGGTGTGGTTAGGAAGTCTGCAGTTGCAACTGGTAAGCCATTGTTGAATAGTATGCCACAGAATAGAGTTACAGTCTCAGGGGACATTTCTCACTCCACAAGTTTACGAGGTATTAGTAGTCAGAGTGAAGGTATAAAACCTTTTAGGATTTCCGAGGAGGAATCAAAATAGTCTACTTCTGTTATTAGAGAGTTTGAAAATGATGAAATAAAAAAAAAAAATGACGGTAAAGTGAATATTCGTGATAATGATCATGATACTTCACAGTTGTCTTTGGTTGATCATGATGAGATGAGGGGAATGCCTACTGCTGCTAAGTTGAACAAAATTTCTGTACAACTTGAACGTGAAGTAGAAATAAATGCAGGTGCAGTTGCAGAAGGCATGCATACTTGTCAGACCGTCAGTGTGAGTGATCAGCATGTAGCCCACCTATCATCAGATGATAGTGCTAAACCTGAGCTGATAGTAAAAGACAGCAGTGGTGGTGGTCTTGCAGGTAGACAAATTTCTGAAAGTCGAGCAACAACAGCTTCTGATCCACCGCTAACTTCATCAATTGATATCAATCGGTCATCGTTGGTGTTGTCATCCACAATGAGAAGGACGCCCATCAACTCAAGTATCTTGTGCAGTGACTATGCTAGTATCAGTCCGTTTGAAAAGACGGAAGATATTGCTCAGTTTGGGGAGGATAAGCCAAGTGTAAACGAGAGAGTAATTGTTAAATTGACTTGCATGAATAAAGGCATTTCAAGTTTCAAGTTACTATTTGAATGCTATTATCTTTGGTGTAAATTACTCTGTGCCTACGCTTGGTTGATCAGATACGTCGTGTGTTTATGTTCGTCATCTATATTCTACGATACAATGACATGAGCGTGTTACCGTTTAGAGTTGAGGATATGGATGATAGAAGGAAGTTTGCAAATGAACTCTGCGACGATTTTCCAACCTAGAGCGTCAACCTGAGAAGGGTTGTAGGCGTACTGATGTAAGTCCTACAATTCTTCAAAGGGTAGCGCATCAATGAGCAGTCCAATGTGCTCGGTTTGCGATTGTGTACATATGTCCATATTGTATATACTGAATTGATATCATCACTCATCTAGCTGTTGGTAATTCTGTTTGTGTCCGGACGACTTCCGCTTGTGTCATCAACCTGAGAAGGAATGTAGGCGTACTGGTTTAAGTCCTGCGATTCTTCAAAGGAATTCCAACAAGACATGATCCGCGAGTTTGTGTGTACTGTTTGTATATACGTGTGGTGTGTCATATCAATTGGTGGTGTTTTGGATTCATTGTGTTTACTCGTTGTTTTCGTACCTTGTTTTTATTGCATAATTTTGTTAAAATTTTCGTCGTGATTACTTCTGAAGTTGTGTCCACTCTTCTACATCCATGAATGAATTGATTGATGTTAAGGACAGCAGATGGGTCGTATACGCCGGGGAGGCTATTGCTGAGAATGAAACGCACACGGAGATAATTATTAGCTGCGGTCCTACACGCCGGGGAGAAAGAGTGTAAAACGACTGAGGCTCGCATGCGTCACCGCTACTAGAACTGAGGCAGAATGAGTGACAAGCGATTGCAGTGGTAATTGGTAGTGAGTAGATAAGAGGATGCGCGTTGAGTATCGTGAGGTACTGCCATAGTCATGTTGCATTCTGCAAGAGTGATTCTAGCAAGTGGCGATTGTGTTGCAAGATGTCAACTGGACGTCTATATCTGGAAGGCGCAGGTCGTCAGCGATGTGTGAGATTGTGCTGTGGGTATTCTTGTGGTGTGTTGGCTTTTCTGTTTGTTTTCCATTTCAGCTTTGTCCGTGTGACCCAGGTTCTCGCAATGACATCCATGTCAACGTGTATTGGATGGATCCGTTTTTTCCGGGGAGTGTCAATGTAGTTGAAGATTGAACGATCAATTCATGGTTGTTTGCTCAAAACCAACTTCCCCAATTTTCGCGGAGGCATCAATACGACAGTCATCGTCTCATCGGTCGCTGTCCAGAAAGAAGAGTAAAACATCGTCAGAAGTAATATTATGATTTATTATTGTAATATTTGTTCACAGACCTTAGTTCAATTATTATTTTTATATGTTTATGTAACAATAAAGAAATCTCAAGCGGACAATCGGTGTTTCGGTTTTTCCGTCCGTTACAACTAAGCGTTTCTGAAATCTTCAAGGAAGAGCGTGGGCCCGAGCGTAGCAAGAGCTGGGCATTAACGGTTTATGAGACGTGGCTGACAGTTTCTGCCGATAGAAACAGATTCCGGTGGATTCAGACAGTTGGTGAAAGTTTGGATAGTCACCGTTCACCTTTCCTGGTGCTGGTCAAGTCCTCTTTGAACAAGCAATATCTGGAACATTTTTGGAATTGGGTCAAGTTCAACAATGCCTGGGTCAAAGAAGGGACAGAGCGTCTTGGATGCAAACAGGAAAGTAAGTCATGGTGACTTGTCTGTTACTTGTAACGATGTGTCTGATGTTAAGCATGACATGGTTGATGTTACTGTTTCGCCGTTCAGGGATAATAGGAACATCAAACTCCCTAAATTTGAACCACGATGTTTTGATGGAAACCCGGCCAATTATTTACAATTTGAAAAGGAGTTTGAGATCATGCTGAGTAGTTTTTTATTAAGTGATGAATTGAAATTGATGTATTTGACGAGGTATTGCACTGGAGATGCTTCAAGAGCTATACAGTGCTGTAAGCTCATGCCCCCTAATGAGGGATACGCTGAGGCTATGAGCATATTACGTCAAAGGTTTGGAAGACCTTCGATGATTGTAAGGAACGTATACGAAGCTGTCAAAGGTAACGGCAGTCGGCTTCAAGATGACTACAAGGCACTTACTGAGTTTTTAGATAATCTTATGACTTATAAGAATACCTTGATTTCGATGAATTTCATGAGTGACCCCAACTCGAGTTCCGTCCTAGAAGTAATAGCAGGACGCCTACCTACTCGACTGCAAAGGAAATGGGTGAAGATAAGCTCCCGTATGGAGGATGAGGGTATCGAGCCAAAATTTGATGATATCCTGAAACTAGTAAAAGCTAGTGTCAATCAATCTATGAGCAAGTTTGCCAGTATATTGAATCTCACCCCTAGAATAGAGCAGTCTGAGGGTAAAACGCAATCATTGATGAGGAAAGGGTCTCAGAGAGGTGGATATCTAGAAGGCTCCATGATGTCTAGTAATGCATATAGACCTAGTGAGTGTAACAGGTTTCGTAGTACATCCTCAACAGATAAGTTACAAGATGCAAGACAAACACGGTTGTGTTTTACACGTTTGCAAGAGATGCATACAAAGGCGAACTGTGAATCAGTGAGCAAGTTCAGTGATAAGCTAAATGTGAAATCAAGGTCTGACTCAGAATTGTGCGACGATAGCGGTGTGGTTAGGAAGTCTGCAGTTGCAACTGGTAAGCCATTGTTGAATAGTATGCCACAGAATAGAGTTACAGTCTCAGGGGACAGTTCTCACTCCACAAGTTTACGAGGTATTAGTAGTCAGAGTGAAGGTATAAAACCTTTTAGGATTTGTGAGGAGGAATCAAAATTGTCTACTTCTGTTATTAGAGAGTTTGAAAATGATGAAGTCGACCAGATAGATGACGGTAAAGTGAATATTCGGGATAATGATCATGATACTTCACAGTTGTCTTTGGTTGATCATGATGAGATGATAGGAATGCCTACTGCTGCTAAGTTGAATAAAAGTTCTGTACAACTTGAACGTGAAGTAGAAATAAATGCAGGTGCAGTTGCAGAAGGCATGCATACTTGTCAGACCGTCAGTGTGAGTGATCAGCATGTAGCCCACCTATCATCAGATGATAGTGCTAAACCTGAGCTGATAGTAAAAGACAGCAGTGGTGGTGGTCTTGCAGGTAGACAAATTTCTGAAAGTCGAGCAACAACAGCTTCTGATCCACCGCTAACTTCATCAATTGATATCAATCAGTCATCGTTGGTGTTGTCATCCACAATGAGAAGGACGCCCATCAACTCAAGTATCTTGTGCAGTGACTATGCTAGTATCAGTCCGTTTGAAAAGACGGAAGATATTGCTCAGTTTAGGGAGGATAAGCCAAGTGTAAACGAGAGAGTAATTGTTAAATTGACTTGCATGAATAAAGGCATTTCTAGTTTCAAGTTACTATTTGAATGCTATTATCTTTGGTGTAAATTACTCTGTGCCTACGCTTGGTTGATCAGATACGTCGTGTGTTTATGTTCGTCATCTATATTCTACGATACAATGACATGAGCGTGTTACCGTTTAGAGTTGAGGATATGGATGATAGAAGGAAGTTTGCAAATGAACTCTGCGACGATTTTCCAACCTAGAGCGTCAACCTGAGAAGGGTTGTAGGCGTACTGCTGTAAGTCCTACAATTCTTCAAAGGGTAGCGCATCAATGAGCAGTCCAATGTGCTTGGTGTGTGATTTTGTACTTATGTTCATATTGTATATACTGAATTGATATCATCTCTCATCTGTCTGTTGGTAATTCTGTTTGTGTCCGGACGACTTCCACTTGTACCATCAAGCTGAGAAGGAATGTAGGCGTACTGGTCTAAGTCCTGCTATTCTTCATAGGAATTCCATCAAGACATGATCTGCGAGTTTGTGTGTACTCTTTGTATATACGTGTGGTGTGTCATACCAATTTGTGGTTTTTTGGAATCATTGTGTTTACTTGTTGTTTTCGTATCTTGTTGTTATTGCATAATTTTGTTAAAATTTTCGTCGTGATTACTTCTGAAGTTGTTTCGAGTCTTCTACATCCGTGAATGAATTGATTGATGTTAAAGACAGCAGATGGGTCGTATACGCCGGGGAGGCTATTGCTGAGAATGAAATGCACACGGAGATAATGATTAGCTGTGGTCCCACACGCCGGGGAGAAAGAGTGTAAACGACTGAGGCTCGCATACGTCACCGTTACTAGAACTGAGGCAGAATGAGTGACAAGCGATTTCAGTGGTAATTGGTAGTGAGTAGATAAGAGGATGTGCGAAGAGTATCGTGAGGTGCTGACATGGTCATGTTGCATTCTGCAAGAGTCATTCTAGCAAGTGGCGATTGTGTTGCAAGATGTCAAGTGGATGCCTTTATCTGGAAGGCGCAGGTCGTCAGCGATGTGTGAGATTGTGCTGTGGGTATGCTTGTGGTGTGTTGGCTTTTCTGTTTGTTTTCCATTTCAGCTTTGTCCGTGTGACCCAGGTTCTCGCACTGGCATCCAAGTCAACGTGTATTGGATGGATCCGTTTTTTCCGGGGAGTGTCAATGTAGTTGAAGATTGAACGATCAATTCATGGTTGTTTGCTCAAAACCAACTTCCCCAATTTTCGCGGAGGCATCAATACGACAGTCATCGTCTCATCGGTCGCTGTTCAGAAAGAAGTCAGCAGAAAACCATCAGAAGTAATATTGTGATTTATTATTGTAATATTTGTTCACAGACCTTAGTTATACATTATTTATATGTTGGTGTAACAATAAAGAATCCTCGAGTCGCCAATCGGTGTTTTGGTTTTTTCGTCCGTTATTACTAAGCGTTTCTGAGAAACTTCAAGGAACAGCGTGGGCCCGAGCGTAGCAAGAGCTGGGCATTAACGGTTTACGAGACGTTGCTGACAGTTTCTGACGATAGAAACAGATTCCGGCGGATTCAACAGTTGGTGAAAGTTTGGATAGTCACCGTTCATCTTTCCTGGTGCCGGTCAAGTCCTCTTTGAACAAGCAATATCTGGAACTTTTTGGAATTGGGTCAAGTTCAACAATGCCTGGGTCAAAGAAGGGACAGAGTGTCTTGGATGCAAACAGGAAAGTAAGTCATGGTGACTTGTCTGTTAATTGTAACGATGTGTCTGATGTTAAGCATGACATGGTTGATGTTACTGTTTCGCCGTTCAGGGATAATAGGAACATCAAACTCCCTAAATTTGAACCACGGTGTTTTGATGGAAACCCGGCCGATTATTTACAATTTGTAAAGGAGTTTGAGATCATGCTGAGTAGTTTTTTATTAAGTGATGAATTGAAATTGATGTATTTGATGAGGTATTGCACTGGAGATGCTTCAAGAGCTATACAGTGCTGTAAGCTCATGCCCCCTAATGAGGGATACGCTGAGGCTATGAGCATATTACGTCAAAGGTTTGGAAGACCTTCGATGATTGTAAGGAACGTATACGAAGCTGTCAAAGGTAATGGCAGTCAACTTCAAGATGACTCCAAGGCACTTACTGAGTTTTTAGATAATCTTATGACTTATAAGAATACCTTGATTTCTATGAATTGCATGAGTGACCTCAACTCCAGCTCAGTCCTAGAGGTAATTGCAAGACGCCTACCTACTCGGCTGCAAAGGAAATGGGTAAAAATAAGCTCTCGTATAGAGGAGGAGGGTATCGAGCCAAGGTTTGATGATATTCTTAGACTGGTGAAGGACAGTGTCAACCAGGCGATGGGCAAATTCGCCAGCATTTTGCATTCTAAGGTAGAACCTAAGGAACCAGTGAATATAAGGAAGGCATTTGTGGTGAAGTCTCAAGACACAACGAGAAAGGATGAGTGTATTGTTTGCCATAACATGCATCAATTGAGTGATTGTAATCGCTTTATCGCTATGTCACCCGTAGAAAGGTTAAAAATGGCAAAGCAGAAGCGGCTGTGTTTCAGTTGTTTAAAGATTGGGCATACAAAGTGGAATTGTAAGGCGACAAATAAAGGAAGTAGTGGTTTAACGGATATGCACCCACTTCTGAGAACAGTGAACGAACCTGGGAGTTCGGTTAATTGTAATAGTATCTCTAGACCCCTTGACATCCCACAAGTTTTCTTAGGGGTATTACCAGTTAAGGTGAAAGGACCGAAATCTTCAGTAGAGACTTATGCATTGTTGGATAATGGTTCAGACGTTACATTGATAGATGCTGAACTGGCTGGTTGCTTGGGTATTAAAGGCCCAAAGCAACCCTTGGTTGTAAATACTTTCAATTCTGCGAAAACAGTAGTATGTGAGCGAGTGTCATTTCAGTTAGAATCCTTGGCTACTGGGGAGACCGTGGAAGTGGATACTGCTTACACTACCTCCAGTATGAAACTTGGCGAAGCTATAGTACCTAGTCGTGAAACGGTTGTCGGTAAGCCATACCTGTGTGACATACCTCTTCCAACATTGCAAGATGGAAGAGTGAGAGTACTCATTGGATGTAGTGTGCCAGAAGCTCACAAGGTATTAGAAGAGAGATTTGGAGGTAGAGATGATCTGTTTGCGACGAAAACACCACTGGGATGGACAGTGAGAGGACCTATACCCATAGTCCACATATCATCATTAGTTACAAACGATGGGGACAAACTAGAAACTATGATTAAAAATATGTATGACAAGGAGTTTTGTGACTGCGGTGTCCCAGGGGAAGGTCGTTCTGTAGAAGACTTAAAAGCAGTTAAAATAGCCGAGGACTCTTGTAAATACGAAAACGGGCGTTTCAGCGTTGGCCTACCATGGAGATTCAAAGATAGACAGTTGGTTTGTAATAGGAAAGTTGCTCTTAAGAGACTAATGGGTTTACAGAAGAAATTCCTGTCAGATGCAGAACTCTGGTCCAAATATAAGGAAGTCGTCGATAAACATATAATGAAGGGTTACGTTGAAAGACTAGTTGATCAGAGTGAGCCAGGGAAGTGGTATTTGCCCCATCATCCCGTCTTTAACCCGAGGAAGCCAGGTAAACTCCGTGTGGTGTTTGATTGTTCTGCGAAACACGAAGGAGTCTCTTTAAATGATAATCTGTATAGTGGCCCAGATTGCGTGAGCTCATTAGTGGGACTGCTATTGAGATTCAGAAAGTTTACAGTTGCTGTCGCGGCGGATATTGAGGAAATGTTCCTACAGGTGAAGGTGCCAGAGAGTGACAGAGATCACTTGAGGTTTTTGTGGTTTGATGACGGTCCTTGTGGTAAGGTGTCAGAATATAGGATGACAGTGCATCCATTTGGTGCCACGTCCTCCCCATTTTGTGCTAATTTTGCTCTACGAAAGGCAGTGTCCACATTTGGTTCTAATGATTTGCTGGACGTCATAGATTGTTGCTTCTACGTGGATGATTGTTTAGCCTCCTTCGATGATGATAAGTCTGCAGTTAGATTTGCAACAAGCATCACTGAAGTGTTAGCTAAGGCCGGCTTTCGTCTAACTAAGTGGGTCTCGAACAGCCTAGACGTTTTGAAGCATATAGATCCAGAAGACAGAGCACCTACCGTACGAGATTTGCCTGTTGATACTCTACCAGTTGAACGCACATTAGGTATGCGATGGGATGTGAACTCTGATACCTTTGGATTTAGTGTTGGTGATATTGATAAGCCAGTTACTCGGAGAGGTGTGCTCTCTGTGTTGTCGTCCGTGTTTGACCCACTTGGATTAGTAGCACCTTATCTACTTCCGGCTAGGAGGTTATTTCAAGAGACATGCAGGAAAGGGTTACAGTGGGATGAACCATTAAGTGAGAGGCAGAGAGAAGAGTGGAAGGGGTGGGTTAACAGTTTAAGAATGCTGAATCTACATTCCGTCTCACGTCCACTTAAGCCGTCGAGAAATCATGATATAATTGACTTCCATGTTTTTTCTGATGCCTCTGAGGTTGGATTTGGTGCAGCCGTATACATCAGAACCACCTTAAGGAATGATATAGATGTTAGCCTGGTGATGGGTAAATCTAGAGTTGCACCTCTAAAGACGGTTTCGATTCCGAGATTAGAACTTAATGCCGCCTTACTAGCTGCGCAGTTATTCACAACAGTGTGTAAAGAGTTGGATTACCCCAAGCATCCCGTAACGTTTTGGACTGATTCGATGTCTGTGATATATTATATACGCAACGAGTCAGCAAGATATGCATGTTTTGTAGCTAACAGAGTATCTCAAATTCGTGAACTAACAACTGTTGAGCAGTGGAGGTACGTACCGTCTGGAAAAAATCCAGCTGATCTAGCCTCGCGAGGAGTTATTGATATGAATGTGGTTAAAAATAAGTGGTGGAAAGGTCCAGAGTTCTTGCTAAGGGCTGATAGTATGTGGCCTCGTAGAGAAGATGAACCACCGATAAACGAGTGTGCCTTGGAGTTGAAGACAAGTGTCAGTTTAACATCTACTCAAGAAAGACATTCAGGTTTACATCCACTTTTTAAATATTATTCTTCTTGGTACAAACTACTGAAAGCGGTTGCGTGGTTGACACGATATGTTACGTATTTAAAGGTCATGCATCTTGCGGGATACGAAAATATGAATGTGGGGCCTTTGAGAGTCGAAGATATTAGAAATGCAGAGTTAGCGATTTTGAGGGCTGCTCAGTGGGAAGCGTGGGGTGAGATTGCCAAGGAGGATAGTCCCGATTTCGCAGATTTCAAGGTGCGGTTAGATAGATTATCTCCGATAGTTTCCGAAGGGATCGCTAGAGTTGGTGGACGTCTACAAATGTTAGAATCGTCATATGAGACCCGTCATCCGGCTTTATTACCTTGCTACCATCCAGTCACTGATCTCATTATAAGACACTACCATGTTCTTGAAGGTCATTTGGGTACTTCGCAAGTACTATCAAGTATTCGATGTAAGTTCTGGATAGTGAAGGGAGGTACTGCTGTCCGTAAAATAATTGATAAGTGCATGGAATGTAAACTCCGAAATGCTCGTCCAGTACAGCAGATGATGGCACCACTCCCAGCGTGGCAAGCTTCTGAAGGGAATTATCCATTTGAGTACGTTGGGGTGGATTTGTTCGGACCTTTTGTAGTGAAGAGAGGCAGAACCCTATGTAAAAGATATGGCTGTTTATTCACCTGTTTGAAAATGAGAGCTGTGCATATTGAGATGGTTCATACGCTAACTACTGATTCATTCGTGCTAGCATTACATAGATTTATAAATCGCCGGGGTGTACCGAAGATGATGTTCAGCGACAGAGGGACTAATTTTGTTGGCTGTCACGCCGAGCTTAAAGAATACTTCGAAGGTCCTCAAACGAGAGTTCAGGAAGAGTTACTGAAAAGGAACATCGAGTGGCACTTCAATCCACCACATGCCAGCCATAGAGGTGGGCTATGGGAAAGACTTATAGGAATTATCAAGCGTATTTTAAGCTCCATAATTAAAAACCAGAGTTTGAATGACGAAACGCTGGAGACATTTTTTGTGAAGCTGAACGAATATTAAATGACCGGCCGTTATCACCTGTGAGGGACGACGTCAAGGATTTTGATGTGTTAACCCCAAATAAATTATTGTTATTGAGAGGCAACCCTGGCATAGAGGACGCAAGCGGGGAAGGAATACCTACGATTAAAAGATGGAAACAAGCCAGGCACATGAAAGATATATTTTGGAAAAGATGGTTAAAGGAGTATGTTCTAACACTGCAACCAGGGACAAGTGGAAAAAGTTGTGCCGAAACTTAAAGGTTGGTGACATAGTATTAGTAGCAGATAAATGTGCCACAGGTAGGTGGCCTTTGGGAGTGGTAGTAAGGCTGATCTGTAGTGGTGATGGATTGGTGAGGACGGTTGAGGTGAGAACTAGTTGTGGCATGTTGGTGCGAGATATCAGAAAACTGTGTCTACTGGAAGGTGCTGAGAGTAGAGAGTCGGAGGATGAAACACTAGATGATTTTCCAACCTAGAGCGTCAACCTGAGAAGGGTTGTAGGCGTACTGCTGTAAGTCCTACAATTCTTCAAAGGGTAGCGCATCAATGAGCAGTCCAATGTGCTCGGTGTGTGATTTTGTACATATGTTCATATTGTATATACTGAATTGATATCATCTGTCATCTAGCTGTTGGTAATTCTGTTTGTGTCCGGACATTCCACAACTTACAATCGTCAACCTGTGAAGGTTTGTAGGCGTACTGGTGTAAGTCCTGCAATTCTTCAAAGGAATTCCATCAAGACATGATCCGCGAGTTTGTGTGTACTGTTTGTATATACGTGTGGTGTGTCATATCAATTGGTGGTGTTTTGGATTCATTGTGTTTACTCGTTGTTTTCGTACCTTGTTTTTATTGCATAATTTTGTTAAAATTTTCGTCGTGATTACTTCTGAAGTTGTGTCCACTCTTCTACATCCATGAATGAATTGATTGATGTTAAGGACAGCAGATGGGTCGTATACGCCGGGGAGGCTATTGCTGAGAATGAAATGCACACGGAGATAATTGTTAGCTGCGGTCCTACACGCCGGGGAGAAAGAGTGTAAACGACTGAGGCTCGCATGCGTCACCGCTACTAGAACTGAGGCAGAATGAGTGACAAGCGATTGCAGTGGTAATTGGTAGTGAGTAGATAAGAGGATGTGCGTAGAGTATCGTGAGGTACTGCCATGGTCACGTTGCATTCTGCAAGAGTCATTCTAGCAAGTGGCGATTGTGTTGCAAGATGTCAACTGGAGGTCTATATCTGGAGGCGCAGGTCGTCAGCGATGTGTGAGATTGTGCTGTGGGTATGCTTGTGGTGTGTTGGCTTTTCTGTTTGTTTTCCATTTCAGCTTTGTCCGTGTGACCCAGGTTCTCGCAATGGCATCCAAGTCAACGTGTATTGGATGGATCCGTTTTTTCCGGGGAGTGTCAATGTAGTTGAAGATTGAACGATCAATTCATGGTTGTTTGCTCAAAACCAACTTCCCCAATTTTCGCGGAGGCATCAATACGACAGTCATCGTCTCATCGGTCGCTGTCCAGAAAGAAGAGTAAAACATCGTCAGAAGTAATATTATGATTTATTATTGTAATATTTGTTCACAGACCTTAGTTCAATTATTATTTTTATATGTTTATGTAACAATAAAGAAATCTCAAGCGGCCAATCGGTGTTTCGGTTTTTTCGTCCGTTACAACTAAGCGTTTCTGAAATCTTCAAGGAAGAGCGTGGGCCCGAGCGTAGCAAGAGCTGGGCATTAACGGTTTATGAGACGTGGCTGACAACATGTTTGACTTCCCCTCCTGTTTTCTTATATTTATTATATCCTTTAGTTCCTAGAGGAACATAGGGCTTCAGCTGCGCACCTCCATTGCCTTCTTTTTTCTGCCATTTTTTGCATCCCGCTCCAGGTCTGTCCACATGCTTTCATCTCCTCCTCACATGACCTCCTCCAAGTAACCCTTGGGCGGCCAACTCGCTGCTTCCCTTTCGGGTTCCACTAGAGGGCTTGTCTAGTGATGTCACTTGATGGTTTCCTCAGTGTATGGCCAGCATATCTCGATTTTTTCCTGCCTATTTGTTTCACAATCGGTTCCTGGTTGGTTCGCTCCCAGAGATCATTGTTGCTGATCTTTTCTGGCCATCTGATCTTGAGTATTGAGCGAAGACAATTGTTGATGAAGGTCTGAAGTTTGTTCGAGATGCTTCTTATGATTCGCCAAGCCTCCGATTCGTATAGTAGCACTGACTTTACATTGGAGTTGAAAATCCGGATCTTACTTTCATTTTCATTCTGAGTGCTGTTGACCTCCACAAATCCATGACAAAAATGAAAGCTTGTCTTGCTTTTCCGATTCTGGCTTTGATATCCACGTCAGTTCCGCCTGTAGTTCAAACGATGCTTCCTAGGTAGATAAACGAGGTTGCCAATGTAGTTGAAGATTGAACGATCAATTCATGGTTGTTTGCTCAAAACCAACTTCCCCAATTTTCGCGGAGGAATCAATACGGCAGTCATCGTCTCATCGGTCGCTGTTCAGAAAGAAGTCAGCAGAAAACCATCAGAAGTAATATTGTGATTTATTATTGTAATATTTGTTCACAGACCTTAGTTATACATTATTTATATGTTGGTGTAACAATAAAGAATCCTCGAGTCGCCAATTGGTGTTTTGGTTTTTTCGTCCGTTATTACTAAGCGTTTCTGAGAAACTTCAAGCGACAGCGTGGGCCCGAGCGTAGCAAGAGCTGGGCATTAACGGTTTACGAGACGTTGCTGACAGTTTCTGCCGATAGAAACAGATTCCGGTGGATTCAGACAGTTGGTGAAAGTTTGGATAGTCACCGTTCACCTTTCCTGGTGCTGGTCAAGTCCTCTTTGAACAAGCAATATCTGGAACATTTTTGGAATTGGGTCAAGTTCAACAATGCCTGGGTCAAAGAAGGGACAGAGC
Organism: Trichobilharzia regenti; assembly: GCA_944472135.2. Taxonomy (NCBI): domain Eukaryota; kingdom Metazoa; phylum Platyhelminthes; class Trematoda; order Strigeidida; family Schistosomatidae; genus Trichobilharzia; species Trichobilharzia regenti. Next base: position 135,886,053 of record OX235262.1, read on the forward strand.
GTCTTGGATGCAAACAGGAAAGTAAGTCATGGTGACTTGTCTGTTACTTGTAACGATGTGTCTGATGTTAAGCATGACATGGTTGATGTTACTGTTTCGCCGTTCAGGGATAATAGGAACATCAAACTCCCTAAATTTGAACCACGATGTTTTGATGGAAACCCGGCCAATTATTTACAATTTGAAAAGGAGTTTGAGATCATGCTGAGTAGTTTTTTATTAAGTGATGAATTGAAATTGATGTATTTGACGAGGTATTGCACTGGAGATGCTTCAAGAGCTATACAGTGCTGTAAGCTCATGCCCCCTAATGAGGGATACGCTGAGGCTATGAGCATATTACGTCAAAGGTTTGGAAGACCTTCGATGATTGTAAGGAACGTATACGAAGCTGTCAAAGGTAACGGCAGTCGGCTTCAAGATGACTACAAGGCACTTACTGAGTTTTTAGATAATCTTATGACTTATAAGAATACCTTGATTTCGATGAATTTCATGAGTGACCCCAACTCGAGTTCCGTCCTAGAAGTAATAGCAGGACGCCTACCTACTCGACTGCAAAGGAAATGGGTGAAGATAAGCTCCCGTATGGAGGATGAGGGTATCGAGCCAAAATTTGATGATATCCTGAAACTAGTAAAAGCTAGTGTCAATCAATCTATGAGCAAGTTTGCCAGTATATTGAATCTCACCCCTAGAATAGAGCAGTCTGAGGGTAAAACGCAATCATTGATGAGGAAAGGGTCTCAGAGAGGTGGATATCTAGAAGGCTCCATGATGTCTAGTAATGCATATAGACCTAGTGAGTGTAACAGGTTTCGTAGTACATCCTCAACAGATAAGTTACAAGATGCAAGACAAACACGGTTGTGTTTTACACGTTTGCAAGAGACGCATACAAAGGCGAACTGTGAATCAGTGAGCAAGTTCAGTGATAAGCTAAATGTGAAATCAAGGTCTGACTCAGAATTGTGCGACGATAGCGGTGTGGTTAGGAAGTCTGCAGTTGCAACTGGTAAGCCATTGTTGAATAGTATGCCACAGAAGAGAGTTACAGTCTCAGAGGACAGTTCTCACTCCACAAGTTTACGAGGTATTAGTAGTCAGAGTGAAGGTATAAAATCTTTGGGGATTTGTGAGAAGGAACCAAAATTGTCTACTTCTGTTATTAGAGAGTTTGAAATTGATGAAGTCGACCAGATAGATGATGATAAATTGAATATTCGGGATAATGATCATGATACTTCACATTTGTCTTTGGTTGATCATGATGAGATGAGGGATATGCCTACTGCTGCTAAGTTAAATAAAAGTTCTGTACAACTTGAACGTGAAGTAGAAATAAATGCAGGTGCAGTTGCAGAAGGCATGCATACTTGTCAGACCGTCAGTGTGATTGATCAGCATGTAGCCCACCTATCATCAGATGATAGTGCTAAACCTGAGCTGATAGTAAAAGACAGCAGTGGTGGTGGTCTTGCAGGTAGACAAATTTCTGAAAGTCGAGCAACAACAGCTTCTGATCCACCGCTAACTTCATCAACTGGTATCAATCAGTCGTCGTTGGTGCTGTCATCCACAATGAAACAGACGCCCATCAACTCAAGTATCTTGTGCAATTACTATGATAGTATTGGTGCATTTGAAAAGACGAAAGATATTGCTCAGTTTAGTGAGGATAAGCCAAGTGTAAACGAGAGAGTAATTGTTAAATTGACTTGCATGAATAAAGGCGTTTCTAGTTTCAAGTTACTATTTGAATGCTATTATCTTTGGTGTAAATTACTCTGTGCCTACGCTTGGTTGATCAGATACGTCGTGTGTTTGTTCGTCATCTATATTCTACGATACAATGATATGGGCGTGTTACCGTTTAGAGTTGAGGATATGGATGATAGAAGGAAGTCTGCAAATGAACTCTGCGACGATTTTCCAACCTAGAGCGTCAACCTGAGAAGGGTTGTAGGCGTACTGCTGTAAGTCCTACAATTCTTCAAAGGGTAGCGCATCAATGAGCAGTCCAATGTGCTTGGTGTGTGATTTTGTACATATGTTCATATTGTATATACTGAATTGATATCATCACTCATCTATCTGTTGGTAATTCTGTTTGTGTCCGGACGACTTCCGCTTGTGTCATCAACCTGAGAAGGAATGTAGGCGCACTGCTGTGAGTCCTACATTTCTTCAAGGGTAGTTTGTCTTGCCGGAATCCACAACATTTGATGTAGTGATTGTACATATGTTTGTGTTAAATAGTTGTGTGAGTTCCAATTATTGTAGTTGTTGGTTAATCTTGTTTGTGTCCGGACATTCCACAACTTACAGTGGTCAACCTGTGAATGTTTGTAGGCGTACTGGTGTATGTCCTGCGATTCTTCAAAGGAATTCCAACAAGACATGATCCGCGAGTTTGTGTGTACTGTTTGTATATACGTGTGGTGTGTCATATCAATTGGTGTTGTTTGGATTCATTGTGTTTACTCGTTGTTTTCGTACCTTGTTTTTATTGCATAATTTTGTTAAAATTTTCGTCGTGATTACTTCTGAAGTTGTGTCCACTCTTCTACATCCATGAATGAATTGATTGATGTTAAGGACAGCAGATGGGTCGTATACGCCGGGGAGGCTATTGCTGAGAATGAAACGCACACGGAGATAATTATTAGCTGCGGTCCTACACGCCGGGGAGAAAGAGTGTAAACGACTGAGGCTCGCATGCGTCACCGCTACTAGAACTGAGGCAGAATGAGTGACAAGCGATTGCAGTGGTAATTGTTAGTGAGTAATAATAATAATAATAGTATATTCTGATTTTGTAGATGAGAGACGCTAGTTTACTGGCATCATCAATATGATAAATTACATATACGATTAGCAATCATAATTAATAATAATGTTTTAATAAAATACACATTTTTTCCTACTTGTGTAGGACACACCAAATATACAGGCATGGATAAGCATTATATAAATTTCATAAATTTGGTTTATGGTTAAGTTACATGGTTGCTGGCGTTTTTGTCTTAGGTCTGTGGGAACAATATGATAACCAGTCATTCAATGGAGCACGTCATGAAATATAGGAATATTAACTTCGCATTAACAAAAAAACCCAAGTAAGTTTTGGATGGATTAAAAATACTTGGGAAAAAATAAAGCTTGAAGTAATTCCTCAATATAACTTGGGTGTGTACAAATCCGAATCTTATTTTTGATTTGATTTATATCCAAATTGGGTAATAAGGAAGCTATTTTACAGATACGATCAGTTATGTTATAAGCTACAATCGTGACGTTGTATTACAAATAGATACTTTTCCATTGGTATAAGAGTATATTCCACAAATGTAATCCAGGTTGCGTCGTGGAGAAAGTTAATTCGTTATTAACCAGGCAACTGAAAGATACGGGACCAATAATGTTTGCAGATCATTTGTCATTGTAAATGGTCAAATATCCACATTATTCATTCTCATTCAAAAAGTCAAATGGAAGCTGAAATGGTGAGAGAAAAAAGAAGACAAACAACAGCAACGCAAAAGAAAGCAACGGGAGTCCTTAAGGAGTGATTAATAAATATATACATATATATTCTGTTTAGTAACTGTGGTTATTTTGGTACACAAACTAACTAGTCCCGTTATGCTAACTTTTATATTATGTGTAAACTAATATTACTGTCCTGTGTAGAAATGTTAATCATCTAGTTCCAATAATATTAAAATTTATAATTGTAGTTTGTTGTAACTACACGTTTAAAGAACTTAAAATATCTATGTAGGGTGAAAAAGAAGGTGTAAGAGTCAGGCGCAAAAGTGCATTGTCATCTTTGAGTAGTCTGGTGACTGAGGAGATGAACACTGGAAGTGTGTTTGCATCGCGCACATTAGCTGGTAGTCTATTCCAAATGACTGAAAACTTATTTAAGAAGAAGTTGTACCGCACGTAAGTCTGACAGTGCTCCATAGCAGCTAGGTTGTGATGATTTCTAAGATTGTAACTGATGACAGCGGTAGGTTTAGTTATTGGCTCGGAGGAATGCAAGAGAAGATTAGTTAGCTTATAGTAAAAGATAAGGTTTAGCTTAAGGCGTCTTTTCCAGAGGGGTTCTAATCTTAGTCTTACGCATCGCTCATGGTATTCCAGACCACTTTCTAAACCAAGAGTTCTTGAGGTAAACTGCCGTTGCACTCCCTCTAATTTAAGCTTGTCATTTTGTCTTAGTCCGCTAAGAATAAACGGGCAGTATTCTAAGATAGGTCGGACACATACTTTGTATAATAAAACCCTAGTTTCACAACAAAAGAAATTGCGTGTTATGCATCCTATCAGCCTTCGCGTTTTACGTCTGGCATAATCAGTCTGTTCAGCGAACGTTAGGTTACTAGAGTATCTAATACCGAGATCTACGACTGAGTTGAGCTTAGCTAGTTTTCGCCCATTTATTTCAAGAGTTAGATCAAGGTTACTGTTGCCGATACAAATCCAGCCGCATTTGTCAATGTTAAAATTTAGACAGGAATCAGCACACCATGATGCGAGGCTACTTAGTTCAAGATGTATTTTAGTAACCATATCGCTTAATTCATGAGTGTAGCAGGAGTAGACGACTTTGAGGTCGTCAGCATATAGGAATGGTTTGCCTAAGGTGAAGCACTTGCAAATGCTGTTAATGTAGACTGTGAATAAAAGTGGACCTAGGACACTACCTTGCACGACCCCACTTGAGATCTGCCTAGGATGAGACAATACAGATCCAACTTTGGTTATTTGTACCCTGTTGCTTAGAAATGATTTTAACCAGTTCAGTAATGGGTTGCGAATTCCACAAGAGTACAGCTTCTCAAAGAGAATACTGTGAGATACCATGTCAAATGCCCTAGATATATCGAAGTAGAGAACAACGACTAGCTTACGTGCTTCGCGACTACTAGTGATGCAGTTGAAAAAGTCGAAGTGGCAAGTAACGCAGGATCTATTTTTGAGAAATCCGTGTTGAGACCTTGTAACAAGATCTTCCCTAATTAGGTAGTCTGACAATTGATCTTTTACAACTTTCTCCATGATTCGTGAGATAACTGGGGTTATATTTATGGGTCTGTAATTGCGGACGTTTGCCCTATCACCAGATTTGTAATGTGGAATTATGAAGCTAGTTTTCCACTCACTAGGGTAAGTGCCAGTGTCCATAGATATTGAGAAGAATTTAAGAAGTAACAAGGGTATATCACACCCACTGTTTTTGAAAATTATCGAAGCGAGGCCATCCGGTCCCGTACTAGTGGAAGGTTTAAGGCTTTTAATTGCTTGTACTATTAACTGATTAGTGAACACAATGCTTTCAAGGGAAGAGATAGTAAGGGGAGCGGTTTCACCAGGCATATGTGTTTCTAAACTAAAGTTTGCAAACCAATCACTGAAGAGTTCACAGATAGTGGCAGGTTCATTGTAGATTACTTTGTCGTGAAGTAAGTATGGGATTTCCCTCGCCGACTGCATTCGTTTTTTAAGAAGTGCCGTTAAGTTATAAACTTTGGAGGTACTTTCAAGTGCCGTTAACTCTTCGTCGAGGTCCTTTTGAGAGCGTAGGCGCTTGAGAGATTCAAGAGACTCGTGGATTGAGAGCAATAGTGATATGTCCTTAGTGGAATAGTACTGTTTCTTCAGTTTCCTTAACTTATTACGGTGTGCCCTTGGAATATATTCAGTTCGGTGTCTACTTAATTTCACTATTTTCTTTGGAGCAACTGTATCTAGACAAAGGGTAACATTCCTGTAAAACAGGGTTACTAAGGCCTCCAGGGAGTCAGTGGTAAAATAGTCATCCCATTGACAGAGTCGAATAAGTTCTTGGACTAATCCCCAGTCTGTATATTTGTAACTACGACATATTGTGCTTCCTGAGTCTTGTTTGTTTCCTGTATTTAGTGGTGAGAAAGGCAGAGAGCAGAGTACCATTCTATGGTCACTACTGGAAAATCGATTACCAACATACGTGGATACTGGGATTGTGTCATGACAAAAAACAAGGTCCAACATGTTGTCACCACGAGTAGGTGTCTGGACGTGTTGTTGCCATCCATAACAGTCTATAGTGGCAAGTAATTCGTCGAAGCGTTGGGGGCCGGAACTAGTTAGCCAATTGACTTCTGGAAGATTGAAGTCCCCTGCAATTATTTTGTAATTAGCACTAAACGAGGATGCGTGTGCAAACGATTTAGCTAATAACGCATCAGTTTCTTTTGTTGAGCTTGGTGCTCGATAAACACAGCCTATGAGAAGTTTGTACTTATCTCCATGTAAGACAACCCAGAGTGAGTCAGGTACATTATTCATTGTTTCATCTTCCACCTTACTGACTACAAATGAGCTATGTATATATATGAGACATCCTCCACCACGCTTGCAATCTCTGTTTGCACGGTGTACAGTGTAATCATCGATACCTATATGCACATCAAGTACAGAGGATGAGCACCATGATTCAGTAATCAGAGCTACAGTAGGCTTGGCGACTAATAATAATGTCCTTAGTTCAGATATCTTATTGATTAAGGAACGTGCATTAATTAGCAATATCGTGAATAAGTCACGGGATACTACAAACTGGCTTAAAATAAGAGGATGCGCGTGGAGTATCGTGAGGTACTGCCATAGTCATGTTGCATTCTGCAAGAGTGATTCTAGCAAGTAGCGGTTGTGTTGCAAGATGTCGAGTGGATGCCTTCAACTGGAAGTCGGAGGTCGTTATTGATGTGTGAGATTGTGCCGTGGGTATGCTTGTGGTGTGTTGGCTTTTCTGTTTGTTTTCCATTTCAGCTTTGTCCGTGTGACCCAGGTTCTCGCAATGGCATCCAAGTCAACGTGTATTGGATGGATCCGTTTTTTCCGGGGAGTGTCAATGTAGTTGAAGATTGAACGATCAATTCATGGTTGTTTGCTCAAAATCAACTTCCTCAATTTTCGCGGAGGCATCAATACGACAGTCATCGTCTCATCGGTCGCTGTTCAGAAAGAAGGGTAAAACACCGTCACAAACCTTAGTCATACGTGATTTATATGTTGGTGTAACAATAAAGAATCCTCGAGTCAACAATTTGTGTTTTGGATTTTTCGTCCGTTATTACTAAGCGTTTCTGAGAAACTTCAAGCGACAGCGTGAGCCCGAGCGTAGCAAGAGCTGGGCATTAACGGTTTACGAGACGTGGCTGACTGAGTTTGTTTCTTTCGGTTTCCTCCCATTTATGCTGGCTTTCTGTTGCCGGTTGTTGTTGCTGTTGGTATTGGCCAGGAATCTTCATCACCTCTGTTTTCTCTATGTTCACCTGAAATCTTATCTTCACTGGATGCTTCTTCTGCCAACTTGTTGCTTTTCGCTGGCACATCTTCCAGTTTGTGGGAAATCAGACATATATCATCGGCGAAGGCCTGGTCCTCCAAGTCTTTTGTGTGAGTCCATTTTATGCCTGTTCCCTCGTTGGTTGCCGTTGTCTGTCGCATTATCCAATCAATTGCAATCAGGAAGATCATTGGTGATAGTAGACAGCCTTGCCTCACTCCCGTCCTCACTTCGAAGGCTTCCGTAAGTTTCCCGTTGTGGATTACTTGGCATGCAGCATTGTCGTATAACTGTTGGATGAGATGTATAATTGTCGATGGGACACCGTAGTAGCGAAGTAGTTGCCAAACCACCTCTCGATCGACGCTGTCGAAGGCCTTCTCAAAGTCGATGAAGTTGAGATAGAGAGGTGACTGCCATTCCAAGCTTTGTTCAATGATGATCCGTAGAGTGGCGATTTGATCAATACATGATTTGTTCCTCCTGAATCCAGCCTGTTCCGGTCGAAGTTTTTCATCTAGGGCTTGTTTGATTCTCTCCAGGATGATGCGGCTTAGTATTTTGCTTGGAATGGACAGAAGCATAATTCCACGCCAGTTTTTACATTGACTTAAGTCTCCTTTCTTTGGTAGTTTGAATAAGTATCCGTTCTTCCAATCCTCGGGTACTTTGCCCTCTTTCCACACCTTCTCCAGCAGTGGTGTCACCAAGTCTGCTGTTGTCTCTGGGTCTATTTTCAAAGCTTCTGCTGGGATTCCATCTGGTCCTGGTGCTTTCCCAGCTTTTAGCATCTTGATGACATTCAGGACTTCTGATTTCGTCGGGGGGTCAGTGTTCACTGGTAGTTCTGCTTCCGTTGTTGGTATTGCTGGGCGCGTTGTAGGTGGCGGACGATTTAGAAGTCTTTTGAAGTGTTCAGCCCAGTGTTTTCTTTGTTCCACCTCTTTGGTGATTGACTTTCCATTGTCGTCCTTTATTGGCTTAATCTGTGTCGAACGTTTGCCCGAAAGGTGCCTAGTTGTTTGGTAGAGTGTGGCGAGGTCTCCTTTGCCTGCAGCTTGTTCTGCTTCGTTTGCCATGGTTTCATAATATTTTCTTTTGTCTTCCCTGGCACTCTTCTTCACTCTTTTGTTCAGTGTATTGTAGCTTGCATTCAGCTCCTGTTTTTGTTGCTCGTCAGTGCACTGTATAATCCTTTGTTTCACTGTCCTTCTCTCTTCTATTAGTTTCCAAGTGTCCGTAGTGAGCCACTGTTTGTCCTGCCTCTTCGTTCTACCTAGAACTTCCATGCAGTTTTGACTCCACACCGTTTTCAAGTTGTTCCAGTGCTTTTTGACGCTGACCTTTTCGCTGGTGTTGATTTGTGTCTCGGCTTTTTCCCTTATGTTTGCAATGAAGATGTCCTTTGTATCTTGTTTCTTCAGCTTTTGAGTGTTGAACTTGGATTTTGGTCTATCTGCAGCTCCTTTTTCCCTGAAAGCTTTTAATTTGATTTGGATTGTCCCTTGTACGAGATAGTGGTCTGAGCCAACGTCTGCTCCTATTCTCACTTTTGTGTCCAGTAGGCGGCGCCTCCACTTACTTGAGCACTATTGAGATGAAGTCAATTTGGTTTTTGGTTTGCCCATCTGGTGACACCCATGTAGCCTTGTGAATATCTTTGTGCTTGTATACACTGCCACCAATCACTAGTTCGTTGAAGGCGCAGAAGTCGGCGAAGAGTTCTCCGTTTTCATTCATTTCTCCGAGGGCTTCTCTACCCATGATGAGTTCCCTTCCTGTGTTGTCTGGTCCCAGTTTGGCGTTCATGTATCCCATTAGTATTTTAATGTCGCCAGCTGGAGTATTGTCTATTGTTGCCTGTAGTTGTCTGTAGAATTCTTCCTTCTTTTCGGGGTCTGCGTTGTTTTTGGGTGCATAACATTGTATAATTGACACTTTCCTTCCTTTGGAGTTGAATCTGGCGATCATTATTTTGGACGAGATCGCCTCGGCTATTTCAAATCACGATTCGACCTTATTTGGCCAAAGTGGCTGAGCAGAATAGTTTTACTAGTTTGTCGAACACAGATTACCTTAGGCTTCTGGTCACTCATGAAGGAATATATGTACTTTAAAAATAGTACAAGAACAAACGCAAAATGGAACGAACTCACCGCATTTGCCTGCGTATTTACCAGACATGAAGTTCGAGGTAGGGCTCGCCAGTTTAGGGGCTGAAGGTGTTGACGTTCACGGATGACACGAAGTACACTGCTGCAAGATCTAATACCTGTAACCTTCAAAGTATTCGCTTCGCGTAGATCGAAGGCAAAGCTAAACACCAGAGGTGACCGTCAAAATTACGAATTATATTTTGGGATCAAATTGGAGTGCGAGTTGATTGCTTAACTAGCCAGGGATCGTGCACGAACGAACGAACGTGACACGATGTAGTACCGAATGGCGTGGACGCGTAATCTCAAACTCTTTGATAAACTGTGGATGGTCGATGGGTTTCCATCAAAGTACCGAGACTCGAATTTAGGTAAGTTTAAACCCTTACTATCCCGAAACGGAGAACCATGAACAACAGACACATCATACTGAGCATCATACATATCATTACAATTAACAAGCAACTCAGTATTACTTACTTTCCTGTCTCCTTCCAAGACGCCTTGTCCTTTCTTTGACCCAGGCATTAATGAACTTGACCAAACGATCAAGAAAAGTTCCAGATAACACTTGTTCAAAGAAGACGGGGAGACACGAGGAAAGACTAACAGAAACTGTCAATGTCCAGCTCTTACTACGCTGGACCTCACACTGTCCCTTGAAGACTTTCAGAAACACTTAGTATTAACCAACGCGAAAACCAGAACACAGATTGGTGACTCGAGAATCCTCTATTCTTACGCCAACATGTAACCAACAATAAGGTTATTTTACACAAGGTCTAAGAATAAATGTTATAACAATAAATCACGATATACTTCTGATAGTTTTCTCTCTTCCACCAAACAGCGAACGATGAGACGATGACTGCAGTATTGATAACTTCCGCGAAAAATATGGAGGAGTTGAGTTTGAGCAAATAACCATGAATTGATCGTTCAATCTTCAACTACTTTGACATCATCTAATGAGACAATTTGCTGCTGTGTATCTGTTGTAATGAAATTCTTATGCATTGACAGCAGATCAATTCTAGCTCCAACAGTATGCACGAAATGAATCACTCGCTTATCAGAAATAACTTTATATTTTATCATATAAATAACTATCCAGAGAAGTGGATTCTCTTCACAGCTCACTTTCAATACAAATAGTTTACTAACGGATTGTGTGAGACAGTGAATACGGCCTAGTGTGGGATAGTGCATTTTCTAAAACCGTGTTGAAGTCTTGCTATTTGGTAGGAAAATATGTATCAAGACCACGAGTATAAACGGATTGTCTCAAAATAACCAACATCTAAATACAGAGGGAAATCAAGGTTCATTGATGAATGGAAAATTGAGAAGTAGTACGGATGCCTTAAAAAGTACACACTGTATTATAATGCATAAAGAAGATTAGTCAGTTCACAGGTCTGAGCTTTGGAGGAACAACATGGGGTTGAAGTGGAAGATGATATTCTAATCCACGATTAGTTGGGAATCTCATCTGACATAAAATTGGAAGACCTTGCAGGTTATGCAATCGTACAGACAGATATGTACAATATACTAAAATAGTATAATCGTTTAACAGGAATACAGTGAATGAAGTACTCCCATCTAATTAGTACAACCCTAATGGAAACATTCTACGTTTAAATGTAACTGATTACTGGACAAAAATTTACGATCATGGAACTTGTGTGGTGGACCTTTTACTCTGTTAGCTTAGTTACCCAAATTCAACTAGAAAATAAAGTACCGAATCAGTTTAGTTACGGGAAGAATGTATTAAAGTTTCGTTACTTGGGTTTACAAAGATCCAAAGTCCACAATAAACGTAATAGACTCCAGGTGCTGCGGGAAGACTGCTCCAGTACTAATTCTTCAATGTTGACGTTTCCGGAGGTCGACCAAAGTACGTAGGAAGAACTACGGTGCTCCTGCAAAAATTTGAGATAGAAAGCAGGTGATTAAAATTGATCGACGGCAGTTGGGATGGTGGAGAAGACGGAGAGTCGAAGGCAGAACTATATATTTATTCAAAACCCGAGGTAAAGTTCAAAGTACAGAGTTTTGGTTAAAACAAAGTAGTGTACAATATGTTCATTTTTTACATAGTAGTAAACTTTGGATAAGTTTATTTTTGAGGACTCCCCACTTGCAAACAAATGTAGGAAATGGATGGTCGGACAATTTTCTCATCAAATGATAAATTGACATCTCAGTCGTGGACAACTGTCATAAACCATTCTGTGGTGATTGACAATTTCTATCTCTGTATTGTTTCAATACTTACTGTTGATTGTTAATATGTTTCTTATATGAATGGCATAATAATTCCGCTAAATACAAATTCCTGAATTCTGCCCTCTCTGTGTTTTGTTTGGATTCGTGTAATTCGGTCATCTCGAAATACTAATACTACGACTACAAATAATTACTACACATTCCAAAGGCAATCTGCACGAGTATTCTGCATACTGATCAGAGCAATAAAGGGATATGTCCCCTTTCCGTAAACCTTGTAATATTTTCGCTCCTCTTCTCAAATAACTATCAGTCAGAAGACAATCTGACTCTCATACAATGTTGACTGCTACTTCACAGAAACATCGTCGACCGTGATCACGTGCTAATGACAGTGTGGTAGTAGTGAAGAAAAAGTGATGCCGAGGATCCAAAGCATTTCAGAAATGCAAGCATTCAGGCAACACACTTATCTTCCCAGAAGTCATTCACTCCTGATTGAATCACTCCTCATACAAGCGATCTCTTGTGTGGAGGATGTTACGAAAGGGAAACGAACATCTCTAACTCAAAACACTCCATCTAAGTGTGTGGTGGCATGTGAATAATCAGATATTCGAGTGATGACTGACCACTGACAATGTGTGCACGAGTGTTGAATTTGTTTGACATACAGTTCACTGGATGGAGTATTAATTAGGGGTGTTGATACCAGAAACCACTGTTTGCGAATTAGGTGAGACGCATGGTACACTTGCTATTGGTTGCATACTCACTCAGCTGGGGCGTGTGTGGATTGATAGATGGATGGATGGATAGAGTAAGTTGATCTGTGAAACTGAGTGTGTTTTGATCGACTGAAATGTGTACGCATAGTGTCAGTGCTGATGACACCTACACGCATACACAAATCAGCATAATCTCCATCAGGTTGAGAGTCGTACTGACTAGCTCGGTTGGCGCGCCTGTCATCTAATTTATGTGTTATCAGTGTGCACCCAGACGGCTAAAGACTCGAACGAGTTAGGATATCCCAAATGTGTCGGCTAATGACATAATATCCCCTAATCGTATCGTTATTCGTAGGACATCGCTCAGAAATCCAGTGATAGGTCAAACCGCATTTATAAATCTGCACTTATTGTGGACACTGCCGCCGGTAGTGTAAGTGAAATCAGTCTTCACTGATCTGACAAACTTGGGAATGGTCTCAGTGGGAAGCAGTACTAAAAGTATCATGAAACACGTCTAATTGGAAGGCATACAGAACACTTGTCGACAAATATCCTCGTTCATGAACAGCATCATCGAATTAAAGGCAGTTTTAAAGTTATCATCCAGTTAATCATTTCAGGAAAATCAATTTTATCAAGCATTATCATTTTATTGAGAATGTACTCTGAAAGAAGTAGGAACATTATTTTTATCCTCCCGAGCTGTTTTCCGCGAATCGCACCAACTAAGCACTTACCAGTCAGTCAGTCAGTCAGTCAGTCAATCAATGAGACAATCAACCAGCCAGCCTGCTAGACACAGGCGGAAAAATATATAAACGACTTTGTTATATGTTGACCTTCTTGTCAAGGAGTGGGTGCTCGGTGACGAAGATAATGTTCATCACTGAAATGTAAACGTCGGCAATGTACTCGTTAAAGTGGGTGTGGCTCACGTCCTTGTTGTTGCTGTTGTTGTTGGCCCAAAACACGCTTGTTCGGAACATGTCGATCGGTCGATTATGACACAACTTTTTAAACAAGTGGAAGTTTCAAAGGAATATTCACATTCACTAGCATACAGACGTGTTCATTAACTCCTCAGAGAGTTTCTCATGCTGAACACAGGGTTTAAATGAATTGTGTTGTCTCGATCCAGTCGACTGACAATTATGAAAGTAGACAGTCTTTTACCACTTAGCCGAACACATGGTGTAGGGAAGCATAGCACAGATCTTACTAGGATATTCACAATTTTGACAGACTTAGCTCCATCACTTACTGATGCCTTCCAGGAGAATACTCTGCCTGGAGATAGACAAACAGACACACAGCTTGTGAACATTAAGCGGTGCAACATTATTTAAAAATTAGTATATAATTCATGTGTGTATATAGATTGCAGATGTGATTGTGACAGAACGTAACCGCCATTCAAATTGATGCAAAACTGCTAATGAAAATATTCAAAATACGTTGTCTGTCATGATACAGTCAAATATTCTTCATAATTTCAGTAGTGAATAAACAAATGAGATTTACGCTTGACTTCAAATGTCTTTCGTACTAACAGAAATTGACTGTCTTTGTCAAGGTAACAGGAACACGATTTCCGGTGTAAAATGTGCAGATTTCATTTCAAGGCTTCTCTTGAGCAACTGACAGCCTAAACTGTATATATCACATAAATGAAACAAGGAGATCCACTTGTAGGATTTATATTCGTAAAATATCTGCGAAATTGAAGTGAGTAATTCCAGCGTTCCGCTCAGCAATCTGGTCCGAACTTCTTCAGGGAAATTAATCGAAATTAACATTACAGAGATTTACTTATAAAAAGAACATCTCTTATTTTTAAAATCTTTGAGTCATGAGACAGCCATCAAAATATAATAAACAAACCAAATTCCTTTGGCTATGATCAAAATTTGACTTAAGACTTACAAATACTGGACTACTTCCGTTAAATACTTTGAATAGAGTGTAAGTTTCATCAGAATTTCAGTGATTACGTTTGACTAGACGTTCACGGTGGTGGATAATATATGTGCGTGTGTAGTATACAATGGAATGTGTATATATGTATGGGTAAGCAGTTGTAAAACATTTGTTAGCCTGTGCATGAAGAGATATAGACAGTCGGAAATTTAGACCAAGTATGAATAATTAGTGATACAAACCCATTTTTTATTTATTAATCAAAATTTGCCATGCATAAGCTAATATTACACCCTCACGTCTGGTCAAACTTTTGACATTCACCCATATATGTAGGGCTTCCGCATTCAGTCTTTCTTTATGAGAAACAAAACCTTTCTTCAGAACCTTAGTCCTATCAAAGTTGATTTGTGTCCCGTTTCAACCGAATGCAGTGCAATCGCTGATCTGTTTTCTAGCTTCGTTTAGTCTGCAGAAGTCTTTGGAATCACCTTTGGACATCGCTTATGCTCTATCACTCTCACATTTACCCGTCTGGAAGTTTCTCCTACGTAAACGGGGTCACAGTCCCCACAACTGATTTGACATACACAACTCTGTCGGTTATCTCCTTCTATTTCATCCTTAGCCTTCACCAGGGATGAGCATAAGGTGTTGTTTGCACGAAAATACACTCTTAGGTCATCATGGTTAAGGATTCGCTTTATCTCATGCGATGTTTTTTTTGAGGTGAGCAATCGCCATTGCGCTAACCCAATTCTCAGCAACAGGTTTCCACCTATCCTTATCTTCACATTTTAAATATCTTTTCATGAAGGCTTTGGGATGATCATGTGATCCAAGAGTAAATTGAACCAATTCTAGTTCCCTACTGATCTCTCTTCTTTCTCAGTAACTATATGTTTGGATCTGTTGATCAGATTCCTGACTACAGTTACTTTGGTGGTAAAAGGGTGTGCTGAATGGTAGTCTAGGTATCTGTCCGAATTTGTCGGCCTTCTGAAAATGCTTATTTTTAGTTTACCTTATGGGTTCCATTTTACTAAACAGTCCAGGAACGCTAAATCATTTTCTTCGGATTCAACCTCTTTGAAAAACTTGATGGTTTCTGACATGTTGTTTATTAAACGAAAATGTTCATTCAACGAACTGTGTCTGATTATGACGAAGGTATCATCCAGTTATCTTAACCGCATTTTTGAAGGACTAGAGCATCTCATAATTTCATCTGCTTAGAATGAGCGCATAAAGAGATTGGTAACTAGCGGAGAGACTGGTGATCCCATAGCAATGCCTTCTGTTTGACGGTAAGGAGCCCCACTAAGTGTAAATAAAGTCAGGCGTAGACACAGTCCCAACGTCTTCATAATTTCGTCAGGATTTATAGGACAACGAGCACTGAGTTCGTCGTGAGAATGAAGTAAATTTTGAACAATACTCAGAGAATCATTAATGGGAACATTCATGGATAATGAGTAACCATCGAAACTTGCCATCACTTCATCTTCTTCAATATGAGTCACATTGATTTTTCTCTTAAATTCATACGAATTCTTCACTCCATGGTCCACTTTCATTTCATATGTATTTAGACAGTGTATAAGTTGGTGAATTGGTAAAATCCACAACTGGACCTATTGGAACTTCTGGTTTGTGTGGTTTTGGTAATCCATAAAATCTGCAGGGGCTACAACGTTTTGGAGCCAGAGTTAAACCAAAGCGACACACCGAGTTTCTCTTTTATTGACTGTAACATTTCGCTTGTTTCAGCTTGTTTCAACATGACGAAGTCATTGGTGACATTGATTATGAGACTTTGAAAATATAATATTAAGAAATGTCAACTTCTCACTCGGTGCACAATTATTTTGGAAATATTCGGTCAAATCTTGTACAAAATTCATAAAGATATCCAATGTTATTCTACAGAGAAGTTAGGCATGATGATTGTCCTCGGAGGAGACGATTATATGTAGAACCTGATGTAGGGAAATCACTGCTGACAAGGAAAGAAATTAATCACTTCTGATGAATTCGGAGGAAGATTGAAGATGTTTCCGTACTTAGCTTAACAACAGGATAAGCGTTAACCAGAGACAAACAGGAAACAGAGTCGCCTGATGTATACAAGGAAAGTCTTTAGAAGTGATTTGAAATCAGGTGAGTTAATTTAGACCGGTGGGTCAAGAGAGTGATGATGACTTCTATAATAATAACAATGTTAATTGCACAAGCATAATTGCACAAATGTATGCATATATGATTATGTAACAAGAGGGATGGTTGTTATCATGATGAAAGAGATAATTCATGATTTCCTGCTATAAACCCAGATTGTGTTTGACCCTCTTGAAATTACTGGATATGACAGACATAGATAAGGTTGGCTTCTCTTGCATGTTGAGTGTGGATGTATTCTAAGAAATCCGGAGCGATAATCTAGTCGATTAATTACGCCACATGTTGAGTTACGCGTAAATTCCAAGACACAAGATTCATCAATCGGATAGTAATACATTGTACATAAAACAAAGGAATGTATTATAAAGCAAACCGAAAATATTCGGTTTCTGCTGCTGAATGCCTTCAGATGAAAAGCCAGCTGAATTGTTCACCCAGTGTGAATCAACTCTGATGTAGATTTGACCAAGCAGTTCAGTAAACATTGGATAGCGAGTGAAAAAAGCATATGCACGTTTAAAAATGATATTTGTGCAAATGTCAGCGAAATAGAAATAAATAAGCTGACGTTGTTGTTCGAACAAATAAAAACAAACTCGTTTTCTTCATATTTCATATACGTTAGTGCCTAGGCTAGCCAAATCTTATTGTGTCTCTCGGATGGACTGCACCTGAGGCGAAATTGTTATTGACTGTTCTTCGAGGAATCAGACATTTTGTGTTCGGAAAACACCAAACAGGGTGACTAAATAAACGGTGTAGCCAAAAGCCTCAACACTTCCATTTTGGATTATCTCGTTCAATCACATCACACAAATGGCAATGGGTACTTTTCCCAATCATCTACCACTTATCGAAAAATTTACCAAACGCCGAAGATAGCGAACACTTTACAGAACAGAGGTCCATGCAATCCACATAAATTAACTGGAACTCTAAAGGCGACTGTAAAATATCCAGATGCTATCGCTACCCTAACCTGTGGTAAGAACTAAAAATGCATTATATCTGTAGGACTACCTTCATTTCATCTGATATTCAGTTAAGCTTTGTCACATTGATGCATATTATTTATTACCGGTGGTTTCTAATAATAATAAAACTAATCTGTCATATTACAAGAGAACAGTACTTATAGTACAGCATGGAGTTATCAGCATTAGTCATAATATTGCAAATATTCAAATGTAATTTATCGATACTATTCCTTCGATGATATTTCAAACACCCGTGTTATTTCATAATAATTCATGATTGAAGTTAGCGGTCTAACACTGGTCATACCAACCAGTAGTGATAGCTTCCATACATCCCTCTGAGTGGTTAGGAGATGAATACATCAACTAACGGGGCCGAATCACCTCAGATCACCTGAATTTTAGCTACCCAATTGAGTATAGTGATGACACAATAAATCGCACTCACATTGCATGAATTCCGAATTCGGTAAATATTCCTGTTTAACGAGCTCACGAGAAACTGCACAAATCAATAATTTAAGCCACAACTCTACAACAAAAGATGCAGTATTACATCAAATTATACAGCATATTTCATTCGCAAATGGAAGAATCACGGTGGCAAATGAGGCGACGCATAGATTAGTAATTGAACTCAGATAACACTGTGCCTTGGATACAAATTCTCAGTGGTATATCCGATATTTACTATCTCCCAATTTTCACTGTTACTTGAATTTTCCCTAACACTGATTCTCATGACTACACATTGAAACTTGATTGTCATTGTGTCTAAGATTACAAATTGAAATGAATACGACGCAGCTTACCTCAGACACTGAGAATGGAATACAGAAATACTAATGTCTACTTCAAGCTAGCCGTAACTGTGTTCACTTGAATTTAATTATTTGACGAATTAAAAACATTTCACGTAAACCTGTGGAATTTAGAAATATCTGTTGCAATGATAAATGTCGTTCTGTCGACTGCACTTTATACGGTGATTCAATTTCACTTTGACATTACAATCACTCACAAAATGACATCATATATATTTCTGCCTCCCTATCATACCATAAATGTGTAATTCTGAACCAATACCTGAGCCATTGTCTGTACTGAGAATTAAAATATTCCTAATAAATCCACTCAGTTTGTGGTGAAATATTGGCCTCACATATTCCCACAGTTCAAAACGGCAATAGCTACAGAATATGTTACATCTGTTTGAAAATTCGGTTTGTCGCTAGAGTCAGAATATTATTCTCACGGAACAATACTCAGTCAGAAACAGGATACTATGTATTTCAACATACAACTTCTTGTCGTTTAACGTAAGCCAAAATCACACCCTCAGTGACTACTGGGTAAAGAAAACAAACTCTTTATAGAAAATAAACACCGGCTCAATCAATGAAGAAAATAATTTTGGCTACGTGTTTTACATTCAGCTAGTAGAAGCTTTCAAAAAGGGAGTGCACCACACTCTCTCACCTCGTCTACAAATCACATCGGAAATTTCGAGAATAAGAACACATGATGCTCCAGTGATATTGATATTGAGTCGTTCCAATTCATTATAAGATTAAGGGAACTACTAAATCTCTACTTCATTTCTGGATGTCAGTGAGTGTGAATCACTGATTCTCTCACTCCAATATTTGAAATCGACTGTCATCGAACACGTAGACATATTCTTCCTCATCGTAGTGAATTCGCTCGCCTAATATTTACTCTGTCTAGCTGTGCGACTAGTCACAGGTGTGTGACAGTGAGTCGCTGAGCACATTATGGAGTTGATCACACATAACTCTAGTATTTTCCTCCGAGAAGGATAGCGGTAAGTGAACGGAAACAAACGTGATTACTTCCAGTATTTCACAGTTAACCTTGCTACATAAACAATAAAATTATCCCAGGAAATCTCATTCGAAGACTTTATTTCAAACGAATAAATACAACCATCTAATTAGAATACTCATAATCCACATGAATAAAATTTCATTCACTTGCAGGTCGACCTTCGATAGTAGTAGTAGTAGTAGTAGTAGTAGTAGTAGTAGTAGTAGGAGTAGTAGTAGTAGTAGTAGTAGGAGTAGGAGTGGTAGTAGTAGTAGTGGTAGTGGTAGTAATGTTAGTGTTCTCATATTTCGGGTGCATACATTTTGTCGGGCCACGACATTCTTCTCCAGCACATTGTTCACTGTTGGTTCTCTCACATCGTGCATGTTTGCAGATTAGATTTCGACAACAAGCTTTGAGTCTGCCACAATACTCGCCTTCCCAGTTGCATACACCTGAAAACGAAAACATAATCAATCACAATTATGTGGTATTTGGAAATTCAATGTATCGTCATCAAGAGTATGCAAGCAATTCGACTGCGACACAACGCTGCACGCCAGTCTCATACATTATGAATGAACAGTATAGTTTGTTTCGATGGTGTATGTTGTATGCTGTCTCAACAATCAGTCTCAGTCATCATACTTCGACACACTCACACACACACACAGGCATTCACTCAATATGGAATTTCACACTGGAAGCAGTGGAACTTCGTCACAACAGTTATATGTATCTCCTTGCCGACTTATTTCCTGTGTGGAACAGATTCATTGGAACATAGAGGTGAAGTACTGAATAATCTTCAAGTACCTGAAGTCATTCTGAAGCAATAGAACCATTCACCTTGTCATCAGTCACCTGTTATATTGGGTGGCATAAAAACTCTCACATAAAAGCTGCCAGGAATACGGTTGGACGTGATCTTCATGAATAAAAATACTGATGTGGGTGTCAAAGGAGATCAAAAATGCAGTCCATGACACTCACATTTCACTTACGCCATGCATCGATTTCCATAATGACTACAGCGATAGAGGATAAGAGGAGCAGTGTACGCAGCATCTGTGACAGCGTGATCACCAAGTGAATTTCATATTCGTTTCTCTACTATTTATCTTCTGAAGTGTGACCTAAAAGCCTGTCTCATCATCTACTCACGTATTTGTGATGAATAATCCATTTACTTGTTATTACTTTGTCACGTATTTGACCTTCCACTGGTTACCTACAACATGATGAAAATCTCAAATACTATTGATTCGTAAATTTCTATTTTTACTTGCATTCTGCTTCACGTATTGTTACTGAGTCATTTCTAGTTCACTGATGAACAATTGAATGGTCAAATTTGCATGAAAACACAAATAGACTCACTGAGTAATTAAATTGGACGCATGATCTTAAAACACATGTTTTTCTCAATATATGAAAGACAAGCCTCGAAAAGCAAAATGGTAGTAACATAAAACTGTTTAGTCTACGCTTTGAAATGACCTCAGTCATGTGAATGCAGGAGAGACATAGGCGAACGCAAATCACCTACGTTTGACAGGCGAATACAATTAGTGATATAACAACTGAAACTGTTTGACTGAATGGGAATTCAGACAGTATAGGAAGACAATTAGGCAGTGTGGCAGAGGACAGTTTGTTATTTTGATATCACATTTTAGAAAGTTCCCTCGGGCTACTCTTCCTGTTCAGCATCGGTGTGTTATGCGAAGCGGTCAAACCATTATACGATCGTGAACACAACCATGCAGTCGAATGAAATACATTGAACGTCCACAATGTGTTGACGAATAATTTTCAAGAGAATTTTCCAGTGCATTCGAGGCTCCTTGAAAGAACACCCAGAATTTCGATCATTAACAAAGATGATGTCAAAGCACAATCAGTTAATTACTGACATCCAGGGCAATAGTAGACGGGGAACTTGCTTTTTTGCACACATAACACTGGTTTATTCACGCGTATCGCTATAGTCACTGTGGTTTGGAGCATGCGGTACCTCAATTATATTTGGCACTAGGATCAGATAGTCCAATATCCAACCATCCATTGTTTTATACTACAGCTTTACTTAGTCATACCAGGAAACGTTCTTGAGCGCGAAAAACCACGTTCCTAGTGCAAAGGCTGATAGTACTCGCTTCACAAGAGGAGTTGAATTGTTAGATACAATTGAAAGTGACTAGTCAAGGTACTTCATCTTAAAGTCGAGGAATCACTATCGGTCGTGTAGAGAATAAGTCGTGAAATTCACCAGCAGTGAAAGTTGTTTGAACTGATTTCTTCATAATTGCTTCATAATAATTTCATTTGGTATATCGCCCTTCAATTACAGTCGTATAAAACAGGCCTCTTGTTTACGGTTAGTAAGTAGTCCTTTTCTGCTTTCTTTGTCATGTGTTTCTGGATAAATTTGTCAGGACATCTATTTTCAATCAAGGTTTCATATACAATGCTTACTTCATCTTTAACTACTTCTTCTAAGCATATAGGTCTGACTTCGTAGCTGAGGGTCTTTACTAGATTTCTTTTGTACTGGAGAAGAACGAAGCTGTGAAAATTTGTATATTGTCCTGTCCAAGTGCTTTTTTTGTGCAAATTTCCTCTCATGTCACCGTCTGGTCTTCTTGTAAGGAGGACATCCAGGAAGGGGATTTTTGTTCACATAATCAGAGTGTTTCAAAAAATGTGATGAACAATCAGAGTGTAACTAAAGAGGGTGGTGAGGATTGGAAAGTATCGACAAGGGTTGCGTAATGTGAAATATGACGGTAATGGAAATGTGTCGGAAATAAACAATGCAGTATGTAGAAGAGTAAGTAAATTCTTGGTAAGAAAAATATATTACTAGGATGTCATACAAAAATTCAAAAACATCAATAGGAAAGCAGGAGGACTTGGAATTATGCCTGAGGTAAACGAAGGGGGGATCAATTTCTTCTGTGTGCATAAATTAGGGTTTTCTATCCGGATGAGCAGTAACTCAGAAATGCAAATCATGCGGAAGCTTACCGTTTTTCGCAAAGCTTCTTTACAGTTTAGAGATGACACTGAATAAATTCACTTTGCGTATTGAGTGACCAGTTTTGACTAAAATATTCAAATTTATCACCCATGTTTTTGCCAATTATATCTGATTGTGCTTTGACATCATCTTTGTAATGATCGAAATTCTGGGTGTTCTTTCAAGGAGCCTCGAATGCACTGGAAAATTCTCTTGAAAATTATTCGTCAACACATTGTGGACGTTCAATGTATTTCATTCGACTGCATGGTTGTGTTCACGATCGTATAATGGTTTGACCGCCTCGCGTAACACACCGATGCTGAACAGGAAGAGTAGCCCGAGGGAACTTTCTAAAATGTGATATCAAAATAACAAACTGTCCTCTGCCACACTGCCTAATTGTCTTCTTATACTGTCTGAATTCCCATTCAGTCAAACAGTTTCAGTTGTTATATCACTAATTGTATTCGCCTGTCAAACGTAGGTGATTTGCGTTCGCCTATCTCTCTCCTGCATTCACATGACTGAGGTTATTTCAAAGCGTAGACTAAACAGTTTTATGTTACTAACATTTTGCTTTTCGAGTCTTGTCTTTCATATATTGAGAAAAACATGTGTTTTAAGATCATGCGTCCAATTTAATTACTCAGTGAGTCTATTTGTGTTTTCATGCAAATTTGACCATTCAATTGTTCATCAGTGAACTAGAAATGACTCAGTAACAATACGTGAAGCAGAATGCAAGTAAAAATAGAAATTTATGAATCAGTAGTATTTGAGATTTTCATCATGTTGTAGGTAACCGGTGGAAGGTCAAATACGTGACAAAGTAATAACAAGTAAATGGATTATTCATCACAAATACGTGAGTAGATGATGAGACAGGCTTTTAGGTCACACTTCAGAAGATAAATAGTAGAGAAACGAATATGAAATTCACTTGGTGATCACGCTGTCACAGATGCTGCGTACACTGCTTCTCTTATCCTCTATCGCTGTAGTCATTATGGAAATCGATGCATGGCGTAAGTGAAATGTGAGTGTCATGGACTGCATTTTTGATCTCCTTTGACACCCACATCAGTATTTTTATTCATGAAGATCACGTCCAACCGTATTCCTGGCAGCTTTTATGTGAGAGTTTTTATGCCACCCAATATAACAGGTGACTGATGACAAGGTGAATGGTTCTATTGCTTCAGAATGACTTCAGGTACTTGAAGATTATTCAGTACTTCACCTCTATGTTCCAATGAATCTGTTCCACACAGGAAACAAGTCGACAAGGAGATACATATAACTGTTGTGACGAAGTTCCACTGCTTCCAGTGTGAAATTCCATATTGAGTGAATGCCTGTGTGTGTGTGTGTGAGTGTGTCGAAGTATGATGACTGAGACTGATTGTTGAGACAGCATACAACATACACCATCGAAACAAACTACACTGTTCATTCATAATGTATGAGACTGGCGTGCAGCGTTGTGTCGCAGTCGAATTGCTTGCATACTCTTGATGACGATACATTGAATTTCCAAATACCACATAATTGTGATTGATTATGTTTTCGTTTTCAGGTGTATGCAACTGGGAAGGCGAGTATTGTGGCAGACTCAAAGCTTGTTGTCGAAATCTAATCTGCAAACATGCACGATGTGAGAGAACCAACAGTGAACAATGTGCTGGAGAAGAATGTCGTGGCCCGACAAAATGTATGCACCCGAAATATGAGAACACTAACATTACTACCACTACCACTACTACTACTACTACCACTCCTACTACTACCACTCCTACTACTACTACTACTACTACTACTACTACTACTACTACTACTACTACTACTACCGAAGGTCAACCTGCAAGTGAATGAAATTTTATTCATGTGGATTATGAGTATTCTAATTAGATGGTTGTATTTATTCGTTTGAAATAAAGTCTTCGTATGAGATTTCCTGGGATAATTTTATTGTTTATGTAGCAAGGTAAACTGTGAAATACTGGAAGTAATCACGTTTGTTTCCGTTCACTTACCGCTATCCTTCTCGGAGGAAAATACTAGAGTTATGTGTGATCAACTCCATAATGTGCTCAGCGACTCACTGTCACACACCTGTGACTAGTCGCACAGCTAGACAGAGTAAATATTTGGCGAGCGAATTCACTACGATGAGGAAGAATATGTCTACGTGTTCGATGACAGTCGATTTCAAATATTGGAGTGAGAGAATCAGTGATTCACACTCACTGACATCCAGAAATGAAGTAGAGATTTAGTAGTTCCCTTAATCTTATAATGAATTGGAACGACTCAATATCAATATCACTGGAGCATCATGTGTTCTTATTCTCGAAATTTCCGATGTGATTTGTAGACGAGGTGAGAGAGTGTGGTGCACTCCCTTTTTGAAAGCTTCTACTAGCTGAATGTAAAACACGTAGCCAAAATTATTTTCTTCATTGATTGAGCCGGTGTTTATTTTCTATAAAGAGTTTGTTTTCTTTACCCAGTAGTCACTGAGGGTGTGATTTTGGCTTACGTTAAACGACAAGAAGTTGTATGTTGAAATACATAGTATCCTGTTTCTGACTGAGTATTGTTCCGTGAGAATAATATTCTGACTCTAGCGACAAACCGAATTTTCAAACAGATGTAACATATTCTGTAGCTATTGCCGTTTTGAACTGTGGGAATATGTGAGGCCAATATTTCACCACAAACTGAGTGGATTTATTAGGAATATTTTAATTCTCAGTACAGACAATGGCTCAGGTATTGGTTCAGAATTACACATTTATGGTATGAGAGGGAGGCAGAAATATATATGATGTCATTTTGTAAGTGATTGTAATGTCAAAGTGAAATTGAATCACTGTATAAAGTGCAGTCGACAGAACGACATTTATCATTGCAACAGATATTTCTAAATTCCACAGGTTTACGTGAAATGTTTTTAATTCGTCAAATAATTAAATTCAAGTGAACACAGTTACGGCTAGCTTGAAGTAGACATTAGTATTTCTGTATTCCATTCTCAGTGTCTGAGGTAAGCTGCGTCGTATTGATTTCAATTTGTAATCTTAGACACGATGACAATCAAGTTTCAATGTGTAGTCATGAGAATCAGTGTTAGGGAAAATTCAAGTAACAGTGAAAATTGAGAGATAGTAAAAATCGGATATACCACTGAGAATTTGTATGCAAGGCACAGTGTTATCTGAGTTCAATTACTAATCTATGCGTCGCCTCATTTGCCACCGTGATTCTTCCATTTGCGAATGAAATATGCTGTATAATTTGATGTAATACTGCATCTTTTGTTGTAGAGTTGTGGCTTAAATTATTGATTTGTGCAGTTCCTCGTGAGCTCGTTAAACAGGAATATTTACCGAATTCGGAATTCATGCAATCTGAGTGCGATTTATTGTGTCATCACTATACTCAATTGGGTAGCTAAAATTCAGGTGATCTGAGGTGATTCGGCCCCGTTAGTTGATGTATTCATCTCCTAACCACTCAGAGGGATGTATGGAAGCTATCACTACTGGTTGGTATGACCAGTGTTAGACCGCTAACTTCAATCATGAATTATTATGAAATAACACGGGTGTTTGAAATATCATCGAAGGAATAGTATCGATAAATTACATTTGAATATTTGCAATATTATGACTAATGCTGATAACTCCATGCTGTACTATAAGTACTGTTCTCTTGTAATATGGCAGATTAGTTTTATTATTATTAGAAACCACCGGTAATAAATAATATGCATCAATGTGACAAAGCTTAACTGAATATCAGATGAAATGAAGGTAGTCCTACAGATATAATGCATTTTTAGTTCTTACCACAGGCTAGGGTAGCAATAGCATCTGGATATTTTATAGTCGCCTTTAGAGTTCCAGTTAATTTATGTGGATTGCATGGACCTCTGTTCTGTAAAGTGTTCGCTATCTTCGGCGTTTGGTAAATTTTTCGATAAGTGGTAGATGATTGGGAAAAGTACCCATTGCCATTTGTGTGATGTGATTGAACGAGATAATCCAAAATGGAAGTGTTGAGGCTTTTGGCTACACCGTTTATTTAATCACCCTGTTTGGTGTTTTCCGAACACAAAATGTCTGATTCCTCGAAGAACAGTCAATAACAATTTCGCCTCAGGTGCAGTCCATCCGAGAGACACAATAAGATTTGGCTAGCCTAGGCACTAACGTATATGAAATATGAAGAAAACGAGTTTGTTTTTATTTGTTCGAACAACAACGTCAGCTTATTTATTTCCATTCAAGTGTTGGTTTTTAGGGATTTGATTGATTTCAGGATTTCGTCATGAGCTGACATTAGTTAGAGAACCATTGAAAACCTGGAAGTACTGGACAGCTGATTCGTCCTAGTTTAAGTCTCTTCAGCATTACGCACCCACCGGGATTCGAACCCAGGACTTTCCGGTTACAAGGCGAGCTCGTATACCATTAAGCCGCTGGGACCGATCCAATGGTCCTTGAAGTCTAACTTCTGCCAAATCACGACATAGCGCGACCGCTAGCCAATATCTTCGGCGAGTATTTGTCCTCACACCCTACCAGCTGCACATTTGCACAAATATCATTTTTAAACGTGCATATGCTTTTTTCACTCGCTATCCAATGTTTACTGAACTACTTGGTCAAATCTACATCAGAGTTGATTCACACTGGGTGAACAATTCAGCTGGCTTTTCATCTGAAGGCATTCAGCAGCAGAAACCGAATATTTTCGGTTTGCTTTATAATACATTCCTTTGTTTTATGTACAATGTATTACTATCCGATTGATGAATCTTGTGTCTTGGAATTTACGCGTAACTCAACATGTGGCGTAATTAATCGACTAGATTATCGCTCCGGATTTATTAGAATACATCCACACTCAACATGCAAGAGAAGCCAACCTTATCTATGTCTGTCATATCCAGTAATTTCAAGAGGGTCAAACACAATCTGGGTTTATAGCAGGAAATCATGAATTATCTCTTTCATCATGATAACAACCATCCCTCTTGTTACATAATCATATATGCATACATTTGTGCAATTATGCTTGTGCAATTAACATTGTTATTATTATAGAAGTCATCATCACTCTCTTGACCCACCGGTCTAAATTAACTCACCTGATTTCAAATCACTTCTAAAGACTTTCCTTGTATACATCAGGCGACTCTGTTTCCTGTTTGTCTCTGGTTAACGCTTATCCTGTTGTTAAGCTAAGTACGGAAACATCTTCAATCTTCCTCCGAATTCATCAGAAGTGATTAATTTCTTTCCTTGTCAGCAGTGATTTCCCTACATCAGGTTCTACATATAATCGTCCCCTCCGAGGACAATCATCATGCCTAACTTCTCTGTAGAATAACATTGGATATCTTTATGAATTTTGTACAAGATTTGACCGAATATTTCCAAAATAATTGTGCACCGAGTGAGAAGTTGACATTTCTTAATATTATATTTTCAAAGTCTCATAATCAATGTCACCAATGACTTCGTCATGTTGAAACAAGCTGAAACAAGCGAAATGTTACAGTCAATAAAAGAGAAACTCGGTGTGTCGCTTTGGTTTAACTCTGGCTCCAAAACGTTGTAGCCCCTGCAGATTTTATGGATTACCAAAACCACACAAACCAGAAGTTCCAATACGTCCAGTTGTGGATTTTACCAATTCACCAACTTATACACTGTCTAAATACATATGAAATGAAAGTGGACCATGGAGTGAAGAATTCGTATGAATTTAAGAGAAAAATCAATGTGACTCATATTGAAGAAGATGAAGTGATGGCAAGTTTCGATGGTTACTCATTATCCACGAATGTTCCCATTAATGATTCTCTAAGTATTATTCCAAATTTACTTCGTTCTCACGACGAACTCAGTGCTCGTTGTCCTATAAATCCTGACGAAATTATGAAGACGCTGGGACTGTGTCTACGCCCGACTTTATTTACACTTAGTGGGGTTCCTTACCGTCAAACAGAAGGCATTGCTATGGGATCACCAGTCTCTCCGCTAGTTACCAATCTCTTTATGCGCTCATTCTAAGCAGATGAAATTATGAGATGCTCTAGTCCTTCAAAAATGCGGTTAAGATAACTGGATGATACCTTCGTCATAATCAGACACAGTTCGTTGAATGAACATTTTCGTTTAATAAACAACATGTCAGAAACCATCAAGTTTTTCAAAGAGGTTGAATCCGACGAGAATGATTTAGCGTTCCTGGACTGTTTAGTAAAATGGAACCCATAAGGTAAACTAAAAATAAGCATTTTCAGAAGGCCGACAAATTCGGACAGATACCTAGACTACCATTCAGCACACCCTTTTACCACCAAAGTAACTGTAGTCAGGAATCTGATCAACAGATCCAAACATATAGTTACTGAGAAAGAAGAGAGATCAGTAGGGAACTAGAATTGGTTCAATTTACTCTTGGATCACATGATCATCCCAAAGCCTTCATGAAAAGATATTTAAAATGTGAAGATAAGGATAGGTGGAAACCTGTTGCTGAGAATTGGGTTAGCGCAACGGCGATTGCTTACCTCAAAAAAACATCGCATGAGATAAAGCGAATCTTTAACCATGATGACCTAAGAGTGTATTTTCGTGCAAACAACACCTTATGCTCATCCCTGGTGAAGGCTAAGGATGAAATAGAAGGAGATAACCGACAGAGTTGTGTATGTCAAATCAGTTGTGGGGACTGTGACCCCGTTTACGTAGGAGAAACTTCCAGACGGGTAAATGTGAGAGTGATAGAGCATAAGCGATGTCCAAAGGTGATTCCAAAGACTTCTGCAGACTAAACGAAGCTAGAAAACAGATCAGCGATTGCACTGCATTCGGTTGAAACGGGACACAAATCAACTTTGATAGGACTAAGGTTCTGAAGAAAGGTTTTGTTTCTCATAAAGAAAGACTGAATGCGGAAGCCCTACATATATGGGTGAATGTCAAAAGTTTGACCAGACGTGAGGGTGTAATATTAGCTTATGCATGGCAAATTTTGATTAATAAATAAAAATTAGGATTGTATCACTAATTATTCATACTTGGTCTAAATTTCCGACTGTCTATATCTCTTCATGCACAGGCTAACAAATGTTTTACAACTGCTTACCCATACATATATACACATTCCATTGTATACTACATACGCACATATATTATCCACCACCGTGAATGTCTAGTCAAACGTAATCACTGAAATTCTGATGAAACTTACACTCTATTCAAAGTATTTAACGTAAGTAGTCCAGTATTTGTAAGTCTTAAGTCAAATTTTGATCATAGCCAAAGGAATTTGGTTTGTTTATTATATTTTGATGGCTGTCTCATGACTCAAAGATTTTAAAAATAAGAGATGTTCTTTTTATAAGTAAATCTCTGTAATGTTAATTTCGATTAATTTCCCTGAAGAAGTTCGGACCAGATTGCTGAGCGGAACGCTGGAATTACTCACTTCAATTTCGCAGATATTTTACGAATATAAATCCTACAATTGGATCTCCTTGATTCATTTATGTGATATATACAGTTTAGGCTGTCAGTTGCTCAAGAGAAGCCTTGAAATGAAATCTGCACATTTTACACCGGAAATCGTGTTCCTGTTACCTTGACAAAGACAGTCAATTTCTGTTAGTACGAAAGACATTTGAAGTCAAGCGTAAATCTCATTTGTTTATTCACTACTGAAATTATGAAGAATATTTGACTGTATCATGACAGACAACGTATTTTGAATATTTTCATTAGCAGTTTTGCATCAATTTGAATGGCGGTTACGTTCTGTCACAATCACATCTGCAATCTATATACACACATTGAATTATATACTAATTTTTAAATACTGTTGCACCGCTTAATGTTCACAAGCTGTGTGTCTGTTTGTCTATCTCCAGGCAGAGTATTCTCCTGGAAGGCATCAGTAAGTGATGGAGCTAAGTCTGTCAAAATTGTGAATATCCTAGTAAGATCTGTGCTATGCTTCCCTACACCATGTGTTCGGCTAAGTGGTAAAAGACTGTCTACTTTCATAATTGTCAGTCGACTGGATCGAGACAACACAATTCATTTAAACCCTGTGTTCAGCATGAGAAACTCTCTGAGGAGTTAATGAACACGTCTGTATGCTAGTGAATGTGAATATTCCTTTGAAACTTCCACTTGTTTAAAAAGTTGTGTCATAATCGACCGATCGACATGTTCCGAACAAGCGTGTTTTGGGCCAACAACAACAGCAACAACAAGGACGTGAGCCACACCCACTTTAACGAGTACATTGCCGACGTTTACATTTCAGTGATGAACATTATCTTCGTCACCGAGCACCCACTCCTTGACAAGAAGGTCAACATATAACAAAGTCGTTTATATATTTTTCCGCCTGTGTCTAGCAGGCTGGCTGGTTGATTGTCTCATTGATTGACTGACTGACTGGTAAGTGCTTAGTTGGTGCGATTCGCGGAAAACAGCTCGGGAGGATAAAAATAATGTTCCTACTTCTTTCAGAGTACATTCTCAATAAAATGATAATGCTTGATAAAATTGATTTTCCTGAAATGATTAACTGGATGATAACTTTAAAACTGCCTTTAATTCGATGATGCTGTTCATGAACGAGGATATTTGTCGACAAGTGTTCTGTATGCCTTCCAATTAGACGTGTTTCATGATACTATCAGTACTGCTTCCCACTGAGACCATTCCCAAGTTTGTCAGATCAGTGAAGACTGATTTCACTTACACTACCGGCGGCAGTGTCCACAATAAGTGCAGATTTATAAATGCGGTTTGACCTATCACTGGATTTCAGAGCGATATCCTACGAATAACGATACGATTAGGGGATATTATGTCATTAGCCGACACATTTGGGATATCCTAACTCGTTCGAGTCTTTAGCCGTCTGGGTGCACACTGATAACACATAAATTAGATGACAGGCGCGCCAACCGAGCTAGTCAGTACGACTCTCAACCTGATGGAGATTATGCTGATTTGTGTATGCGTGTAGGTGTCATCAGCACTGACACTATGCGTACACATTTCAGTCGATCAAAATACACTCAGTTTCACAGATCAACTTACTCTATCCATCCATCCATCTATCAATCCACACACGCCCCAGCTGAGTGAGTATGCAACCAATAGCAAGTGTACCATGCGTCTCACCTAATTCGCAAACAGTGGTTTCTGGTATCAACATCCCTAATTAATAATCCATCCAGTGAACTGTATGTCAAACAAATTCAACACTCGTGCACACATTGTCAGTGGTCAGTCATCACTCGAATATCTGATTATTCACATGCCACCACACACTTAGATGGAGTGTTTTGAGTTAGAGATGTTCGTTTCCCTTTCGTAACATCCTCCACACAAGAGATCGCTTGTATGAGGAGTGATTCAATCAGGAGTGAATGACTTCTGGGAAGATAAGTGTGTTGCCTGAATGCTTGCATTTCTGAAATGCTTTGGATCCTCGGCATCACTTTTTCTTCACTACTACCACACTGTCATTAGCACGTGATCACGGTCGACGATGTTTCTGTGAAGTAGCAGTCAACATTGTATGAGAGTCAGATTGTCTTCTGACTGATAGTTATTTGAGAAGAGGAGGCGAAAATATTACAAGGTTTACGGAAAGGGGACATATCCCCTTATTGCTTTGATCAGTATGCAGAATACTCGTGCAGATTGCTTTCGGAATGTGTAGTAATTATTTGTAGTCGTAGTATTAGTATTTCGAGATGACCGAATTACACGAATCCAAACAAAACACAGAGAGGGCAGAATTCAGGAATTTGTATTTAGCGGAATTATTATGCCATTCATATAAGAAACATATTAACAATCAACAGTAAGTATTGAAACAATACAGAGATAGAAATTGTCAATTACCACAGAATGGTTTATGACAGTTGTCCACGACTGAGATGTCAATTTATCATTTGATGAGAAAATTGTCCGACCATCCATTTCCTACATTTGTTTGCAAGTGGGGAGTCCTCAAAAATAAACTTATCCAAAGTTTACTACTATGTAAAAAATGAACATATTGTACACTACTTTGTTTTAACCAAAACTCTGTACTTTGAACTTTACCTCGGGTTTTGAATAAATATATAGTTCTGCCTTCGACTCTCCGTCTTCTCCACCATCTCAACTGCCGTCGATCAATTATAATCACCTGCTTTCTATCTCAAATTTTTGCAGGAGCACCGTAGTTTCTTCCTACGTACTTTGGTCGACCTCCGGCAACGTCAACATTGGAGAATTAGTACTGGAGCAGTCTTCCCGCAGCACCTGGAGTCTATTACGTTTATTGTGGACTTTGGATCTTTGTAAACCCAAGTAATCAAACTTTAATACATTCTTCCCGTAACTAAACTCATTTGGTATTTTATTTTCTACTTGAATTTGGGTAACTAAGCTAACAGAGTAAAAGGTCCACCACAATAATTGGTGAGCCCGTTTCGAACCTTTTTTTATGGTTAACCCGTTTTCGAACCTTTTTTCTATAGTTAACTCGTTTTGAACATTTTTGTTGCTATTTTGGCCTTATAAACTCGCACTGCTTTAATTTTTGTTACCACAAGTTTTTCTATTTTGTATATCTCTATACTTACATATTATATGACAATGGCTCCACCTAAACGTACCACTGTTGCTGAAGAAGGTAATAAAGGCGAAGAGACACAGAACTCTGCTGTTAACGCCTTGCCGGATTTAAGACTACCTCAATTTGATCTGGCTGAACCACGTGTCTGGTTCACAATCATTGAACAGTTGTTTGCAGCTCGAGGTATTACGTCGCAGATCGCCATGTATGGTTGCGTATTAGCAGCAATTCCCACGGAAGTACTACGAGAGGTTATCGATGTCATAGACAGCAAACCTACAGACTCTCAATATGACAAACTAAAAGCTGCACTCATCCAGCGGACCACTCTCTCCGATGAGAAACGCATACAACAACTACTTACTTCGTGTGATCTAGGTACAAAAAAGCCATCTCAACTACTTAGACATATGCGCCAGTTGATTGGGTCACACAAAGTAGATGAGTTAATTCTACGTCAGATGTTCTTACAACGTTTACCACAAAATGTTCAACAAATCCTAACAATATCTTCTAGGACGACAGACCTTGAAGAATTAGCTAAAATGGCAGACGATATCATGGATGTGTTATCAAATAATGGCATAAATAGCGTGTCTACAGAGGCAGTACCACCAAGCCCTTCCACATCTATGAAGGACGCACCAATGTTTTGGTTACTTTCCCAGTTAACATCTCAAATGCAAGATTTACGACTGGAAGTGTCCGAGCTTCGAGCACAAAGGAACCAGTCACATACGGTATCCAAGCAACGGCGATCAAGATCTAGACGACGTTCTAGAACACCGTCTCAAAGCCGTAACATTTGTTGGTATCATAGGAGGTATGGGCATAATGCCCTGAAGTGTATTCGACCGTGTATGTACAACAGTAGTAACTCATCTCAGGGAAACTCCCCAGCCAGACAGTAATGGCGACGGCTGTTAATGGCAATCACCCCAGTCGCCTTTTCTATGTGAGGGATTTGACTACCGGCACATTATTCCTGGTAGATACAGGCGCCGAGGTCAGTGTTATTCCCCCCTCACTATCCAGGCGATCAGCCAAAATACCTGGAAAACTTTCACTTCGTGCTGCCAACCAAACCAACATACAGACGTATGGCGAACAGTCAATGATTTTAAATTTAGGACTACGCCGACGTTTCACATGGATCTTCATAGTAGCTGACGTACGTCACGCTATACTAGGTGCAGACTTCCTAAGTCACTTCAATCTGTTAGTTGATATCAGCAAGAAAAAACTGGTTGACAATTGCACCCAACTCAAGATCCACGGTATTACATGTGACTACTCTGTTCATAGCATCTGTATAGAAAAGCCGGAGAGTGAAATGTTCTCTGCTTTATTGAAACGATTTCCTAAAATCCTTAAACCATCATACAACGTCGAAGATATATCTCATACAGTTACGCATAAGATCATCACAACAGGACAACCTGTGAAGGCACGTCCACGACGGTTACCACCCGATAAACTAGCAGCAGCTAAGTCGGAATTCGAACATATGATGCAGCTAGGTATCATACGACCATCTAACAGCCCATGGTCTTCACCTTTGCACATGGTACCTAAAACTAATCATGACTGGCGACCATGTGGAGATTATCGCGCTTTGAATAACGCTACGGTCCCAGATCGTTATCCTATACCTCATCTCCACGACTTCTCCTTGACCTTACATGGAAAGACCGTTTTTACTAAAGTTGACTTGGTCAGGGCATATCATCAAATACCAGTCGCTCCAGAAGACATTGCAAAAACAGCAATTATCACGCCTTTTGGATTATTCGAATTCTTGAGAATGCCTTTCGGACTAAAGAATGCTGCTCAAACATTTCAGCGTTTTATGGACCAAGTTACCCAAGGTCTTGATTTCGTCTTTGTATATATCGACGATGTCTTAATTGCCAGCTCATCGATGGAAGAACATATGCAACACTTAAGCCTGTTATTTCAAAGGTTTGAACAATTTGGAGTTGTTATCAATCCAAAGAAATGTATTTTTGGTTCCCCTTCCATTGAATTCTTAGGACATCGAATAACTGCCGAAGGCATCAGACCTACCGAAGATAAGATAAAACTATTAAGAACTTTCCCGAACCTGATTCCTTAAAGAAACTTAGACGTTTTCTCGGGATGTTCAACTTCTACCGACGTTTTATTCCATCATGTGCCTCCATAGTTCAGCCACTGACCGACCTACTTAGATGCAATTCGAAGAAATTTCAGTGGTCTGAAGAAGCAAAAGCAGCATTTAATAATGCAAAAGATGCCTTATCCAACGTTGTAATGTTATCTCACATCAACCCAGAAGCTTCACTCATTTTATGTACAGATGCATCGCAGGTAGCAGTGGGAGCAGTTTTACAACAAAAGTTCAATAATGACATCACTCCACTTGCTTTCTTCTCCAAGAAGTTGGAACCTGCGCAAACTCGTTACAGTACCTTTGGCAGAGAACTGTTAGCCATCTACCTAGCAGTGAAACATTTCAGCTTCTTACTACAAGGTCGACATTTTACTATCTTAACCGACCATAAGCCTCTTTGTTATGCTTTCACCACTTCGTTGGACAGACACTCTCCGAGAGAAGCCAGACAACTGGATTACATCTCACAATTCTCAACAGACATCCAGTTCATCAAAGGAGATTCCAATATCGTAGCCGATTCTTTGTCTCGATGTGACGTTAATCACCTATCTTCGATAGATATTAGCTTAGACAATATTGCCAAGCTGCAGAAAAATGACGCCGAACTCCATACTTGTAGACGAAACTCCTCCCTACAGTTGCAGGATGTACCTATTCCCCTGTCTGATACAACTATCGTCTGCGACGTTTCAACGGGCGTTCATAGACCTTTTGTTCCACTAAGTTGTCGAAAACCTTTGTTTGAACATCTACATTCATTGTCTCATCCTGGAGTGCGTGCTACAGTCAAGTTGATCAGCGAGCGTTTTGTTTGGCCCAAGATGAACTCCGATATTCGGAAATGGGCCCGCCAATGCTTGCAATGTCAAAGATCCAAGGTACATCATCATACCGTCACACCTCCAAAACAGTTCAATTTACCGATAAACGATTTCAACACGTTCATATAGATATTGTTGGACCATTACCGCCATCCAGAGGATTTACTCATATACTTACTGCGATTGATCGATTTACCCGATGGGCTATTGCTTGTCCACTCAACGATATATCTGCAGATTGTTGTCGAAATCTAATCTGCAAACATGCACGATGTGAGAGAACCAACAGTGAACAATGTGCTGGAGAAGAATGTCGTGGCCCGACAAAATGTATGCACCCGAAATATGAGAACACTAACATTACTACCACTACCACTACTACTACTACTACTACTACTACTACTACTACTACCGAAGGTCGACCTGCAAGTGAATGAAATTTTATTCATGTGGATTATGAGTATTCTAATTAGATGGTTGTATTTATTCGTTTGAAATAAAGTCTTCGTATGAGATTTCCTGGGATAATTTTATTGTTTATGTAGCAAGGTAAACTGTGAAATACTGGAAGTAATCACGTTTGTTTCCGTTCACTTACCGCTATCCTTCTCGGAGGAAAATACTAGAGTTATGTGTGATCAACTCCATAATGTGCTCAGCGACTCACTGTCACACACCTGTGACTAGTCGCACAGCTAGACAGAGTAAATATTAGGCGAGCGAATTCACTACGATGAGGAAGAATATGTCTACGTGTTCGATGACAGTCGATTTCAAATATTGGAGTGAGAGAATCAGTGATTCACACTCACTGACATCCAGAAATGAAGTAGAGATTTAGTAGTTCCCTTAATCTTATAATGAATTGGAACGACTCAATATCAATATCACTGGAGCATCATGTGTTCTTATTCTCGAAATTTCCGATGTGATTTGTAGACGAGGTGAGAGAGTGTGGTGCACTCCCTTTTTGAAAGCTTCTACTAGCTGAATGTAAAACACGTAGCCAAAATTATTTTCTTCATTGATTGAGCCGGTGTTTATTTTCTATAAAGAGTTTGTTTTCTTTACCCAGTAGTCACTGAGGGTGTGATTTTGGCTTACGTTAAACGACAAGAAGTTGTATGTTGAAATACATAGTATCCTGTTTCTGACTGAGTATTGTTCCGTGAGAATAATATTCTGACTCTAGCGACAAACCGAATTTTCAAACAGATGTAACATATTCTGTAGCTATTACCGTTTTGAACTGTGGGAATATGTGAGGCCAATATTTCACCACAAACTGAGTGGATTTATTAGGAATATTTTAATTCTCAGTACAGACAATGGCTCAGGTATTGGTTCAGAATTACACATTTATGGTATGAGAGGGAGGCAGAAATATATATGATGTCATTTTGTAAGTGATTGTAATGTCAAAGTGAAATTGAATCACCGTATAAAGTGCAGTCGACAGAACGACATTTATCATTGCAACAGATATTTCTAAATTCCACAGGTTTACGTGAAATGTTTTTAATTCGTCAAATAATTAAATTCAAGTGAACACAGTTACGGCTAGCTTGAAGTAGACATTAGTATTTCTGTATTCCATTCTCAGTGTCTGAGGTAAGCTGCGTCGTATTGATTTCAATTTGTAATCTTAGACACGATGACAATCAAGTTTCAATGTGTAGTCATGAGAATCAGTGTTAGGGAAAATTCAAGTAACAGTGAAAATTGAGAGATAGTAAAAATCGGATATACCACTGAGAATTTGTATCCAAGGCACAGTGTTATCTGAGTTCAATTACTAATCTATGCGTCGCCTCATTTGCCACCGTGATTCTTCCATTTGCGAATGAAATATGCTGTATAATTTGATGTAATACTGCATCTTTTGTTGTAGAGTTGTGGCTTAAATTATTGATTTGTGCAGTTTCTCGTGAGCTCGTTAAACAGGAATATTTACCGAATTCGGAATTCATGCAATCTGAGTGCGATTTATTGTGTCATCACTATACTCAATTGGGTAGCTAAAATTCAGGTGATCTGAGGTGATTCGGCCCCGTTAGTTGATGTATTCATCTCCTAACCACTCAGAGGGATGTATGGAAGCTATCACTACTGGTTGGTATGACCAGTGTTAGACCGCTAACTTCAATCATGAATTATTATGAAATAACACGGGTGTTTGAAATATCATCGAAGGAATAGTATCGATAAATTACATTTGAATATTTGCAATATTATGACTAATGCTGATAACTCCATGCTGTACTATAAGTACTGTTCTCTTGTAATATGACAGATTAGTTTTATTATTATTAGAAACCACCGGTAATAAATAATATGCATCAATGTGACAAAGCTTAACTGAATATCAGATGAAATAAAGGTAGTCCTACAGATATATTGCATTTTTAGTTCTTACCACAGGTTAGGGTAGCGATAGCATCTGGATATTTTACAGTCGCCTTTAGAGTTCCAGTTAATTTATGTGGACTGTATGGACCTCTGTTCTGTAAAGTGTTCGCTATCTTCGGCGTTTGGTAAATTTTTCGATAAGTGGTAGATGATTGGGAAAAGTACCCATTGCCATTTGTGTGATGTGATTGAACGAGATAATCCAAAATGGAAGTGTTGAGGCTTTTGGCTACACCGTTTATTTAATCACCCTGTTTGGTGTTTTCCGAACACAAAATGTCTGATTCCTCGAAGAACAGTCAATAACAATTTCGCCTCAGGTGCAGTTCATCCGAGAGACACAATAAGATTTGGCTAGCCTAAGCATTAACGTAAATGAAATATGAAGAAAACGAGTTTGTTTTTATTTGTTCGAACAA
The DNA here is from genome assembly GCA_944472135.2 of Trichobilharzia regenti. Classification (NCBI taxonomy): domain Eukaryota; kingdom Metazoa; phylum Platyhelminthes; class Trematoda; order Strigeidida; family Schistosomatidae; genus Trichobilharzia; species Trichobilharzia regenti. The sequence goes on from OX235262.1 coordinate 135,924,919, forward strand.
CAACGTCAGCTTATTTATTTCTATTTCGCTGACATTTGCACAAATATCATTTTTAAACGTGCATATGCTTTTTTCACTCGCTATCCAATGTTTACTGAACTACTTGGTCAAATCTACATCAGAGTTGATTCACTTTGGGTGAACAATTCAGGTACAATTTCCACTAGGAATTGATTGGTTCATAAACACATTGTGGAAATGAATTGTTTTTGAATGGTCATCTTCGCTTGTTGAACAAATGTGTCTGCTGAACGTTTGATTCGTTCATTTATTCATGCACCGTCTCATGAAACGACAGCTTCAACAATATTTCTGTGCAACGGAATTATCAATGAATTTGATTCTTTAGTTAATTGGATTTGAATATACACACTATTTGGTTTATTACATCCGATCACTGTCAACTAACCTGTTTATTCTGATAATGCATAACTTTTGTCTTCGATAATCATTTTTGAGAAAAACTAACTAGAAACCATAAACATGAATAAATAATAACTGATTATTGCTCAGATATGGAATATTCCTTTTGTGTTTTATTCAAGATACTATGAGGTTTCCTGGTGAATTAGAGTTGGATTGGACAATACGGATGCTGTGATAGTTTCTTTCCAATAGGATGCAGTTAGGCAGTTGTCAGATGGCTGTTTGAAGCAGCGGTGGAACTTCCCTGTCTAGATCGACGGCATGAACGGACAGATCCTGTTCGAAATTGATTGTATGCAGGCGGGTGTTGTAAGAGAATGAGGATAGAATACGACAGTGGCAGTAATGATGGAATAGTCGATAACAGGCCGAATGCTAACAGGATCAGCTTTCAAAATAGATGATGCATCACATAGACGAAATGAAGGACCGAAAGTTACCTTCGCCATGACACATCGAGCACTCTTCCAGTTTGCAGCGCTGAACGTGCTGTTTACCACTTCTTATGCGACTGATAGTCGTCAGGATTCACTCCAAACTATGTTTGCAAATCCACATGTAGGTTAAACTGAAAGTGAGCTGAAAGTGCAGTAAGATTGGAAATGATTCATTTCTCTGAACACCGCCACCGAAAACGCCTGAGATGTAAATGATTTCAATTCCTTGCCAACCACATTAACCGACATATAATCGTACCATCCAACAGAGTGGATATCCCATCTTCATTTTTCCTCATCAATGTGAACTCCTCCACTAACTGTCGTTTATAATTCTTTCATCTGTAGACAACTCGAAATTAGTCTTCAATAGAAAGTAGTGTGAGACTGTATTTTACTAGACAGTAACTGTAACTGTTGTTTCCCAGTGAAATCACTGTATATTTGTTGCAGAATTGGTTCCTCATGAGTATATTCGCTTCCAGATACCCCTGTCGCTTATCTTTTCTGTCCGGCCAACTGATCTTGAGTATCGAGGGAAGACTGGTATTGATATAAGTCTTTATTTTGTTCAAAGTGCTGTGTCCTGACTCTGCACCAAGTCTCTGATGCACATAGTAAGTAGCACTGACTTCACATTGCAGTTGAAAATCGGAATCTTATTTTTCATGCTGAATGTTGTCGATCTCCACACAGACTTTGGGGTAGCGAAAGCCTTACTTGCTTTCTTGATGCTTACCAGTTTCTTCCGTTTGTATTTGAAACAATGCTTCCTATGTAAATGGGTAGGTGAAGGAGGTAACTTCTCTCAGATTACTCCCATTTATGCTGATTGTTGAATGTTGTTGTTGTTGCTGTTGGTCAGGAATCTTCATCCCCTCTGTTTTTTCAATGTCAACCTGAAGTCCTATATTCTCTGGATGCTTATTCTGCCACTTTGTTACATTTCATTTTCGTATTTCCCAGTTTGTGGGAAATCAGATATATATGCAGATCTTCCACGTTTTTGTGTGGGTCCATTTTTGTGTGTTTACCCGTTGCCCGCAGCTGTCTGTCACATTATTCAGTCTGCCACTATCAGGAAAATCATTGGGGATAGTAGGCAGCCTTGTCTTACTCCCGTCTTCACTTAAAAGAATTTCGTAATTATCCCGTTGTGGATTACTTGGCATTTAGCGTTGTCGTACAACTGTTGGGTGAGATGTTTAGTATTCATCTTGAAATATTACCGACGTGAAACCTCCATATGATGTTCAATCAAATTCATCCAACGGAAGAAATAATGACTCAGTCAATTGTTGCTAACATTTAATCAGTTCAAAATGATGTCAGATTACCACTCGTTTGTGGTGGTATAAATAACTCAAATGTGGTATATTCAGCTGAGTCTTACCACTCGCAAACACCGTGATCTTGAAAAATCTTACTCCATCAAAACATGCTTCACTAATAAGCACGCGCCTCGTGAAAAGGACTGCATTCATTCAACACTTCTGATCATCATCCATCAAGTGAAGTCACCACCAAGCTGATTGAAATAGTTTGGATCGGAAACACAACCGAACCTGTTCTATACTCCATACTGAAACCGAAATTTCTATTCTCACACCATAAATGATGTACACCACATTTCATCCGCCATATGAAAACGTCTAACGGAACAGAATAACTAGGTGAATGGTTGAGTTGACACTGTCGACGGATGTTTGACCGAGTTTTGAGAATATAAAAATATGTTAGTCGTTTGAAACCTAATTCCTACTGATCACCTGCAAATTAGATATGCTAAAACCAAACAATCACTCAGTGCAATCTCTGAGTAGGCTACCCGACTAGTTACAGCAAATCAACATTTACACCTGCAAATTCACCAATGCTGGGTCAATATAATGTCTTATGTGAAACAAAGTGAAGCTTTCTCAACAACAAATCGACCGGTAATATTTGGGCCAGTTAAAATTTGAGACTATATTCACTTGTAAAGCAGCTCCAGAAGCCTTCACACTTTCCATGGAAGGCGAAAGACCTGTATAGGAGATTGCAGCATTGAACTCTGTGCCTGGTAAAGAAAATATTTTGACAGATAAATAATCTGGAACCGAGGACGAACTCGAATAAGGCGCGATTGCATACGGAGTGTATGCATTGGAAGAAGACCCATTGGAGCGTGCTATCATACATAAATCAGACACTACACTGAAAAAAGTATTACAGAAAATCACTGAGGGAATATAATAAAATAAACCTCCGGCAAGTAAGGAGTTAAACACGCTTTTAGACAAGAAGAGTGATTCAGAGTGAACGCCTACGAACCTCCACGCTAGTGTACCGAACATGATTCTGAAAGATCGGTCTCCATTTCTTGGAAGTAGAGAATATAAATCCGGTTTGCAACAGCTGACTAATGTTAATCACCTCGACTGTATGAAGAAGATAAAAGTGAAATTCACTGTAAAGATTCAAAGGGATACGACGAATCACTGTGAATGCTCACTTTTTGTTCATTGATTGGCAAATATCAACAGATTGGAACAACTTCAAGTTACCGATGATGCGAGAGAATTATGTAGGGATTACCATAATTCCGATTGAATTTCAGTGTGGTAGTTTGTCAAACAGTTGCATCAGAAAACATTCGGATATGTGTAGTAGCAAAGCTTTAATTATTGCATCAGTGTGATACTCATTTCGAACACACTTCACTCTGGTGATCTGAAATGTGGATCAGCTGGTTATACAAAGTAGCTCGGCCTAAAGTGCTCAGAAAGCAATACTGACTAGTTGTGGAAGTTCATGTTGACAATTCCACTAAATGTATTCGGTTATGAAGTAGACAGTATAAAATCTGTAGGAAAGCCTGTTAATCGTGACGCCGTAGTTAGCTGATATTTCAAAACGATGCATCGATAAAGATAAATATATCCGCAGATATAGAACAGAGGCGGGAATATTTGAGGTAAATTCACATTATCTGAAATGAAAGGATGCTTCCTTTCAACTACAGATTGTTGAACAAACAGGCACGTCAGTTATTAGAAATCGGAGGTGAATAAAAATACGAGCATAAGCCATAGTGGTACAACGCGGAAGAAGATTATGGATTCCAGAAATACCGAAATATTCGAACCAATTCTACAACAAATATATCTACAATTGGTAGACAGAGAGCATCACATGTCTCACTAATGCGACATGATACCCACTGTATTCAGTAGTCAACGTTAAATTTGAATTAAGCTATACAAATCCGATATACGTGATTTCATACAAGAGAATTGCTCATGTCTCACCGAATTAACAAGTCTTCATCTGAGTGAGAACAACATATTAATCCTGTCATCAAAGGGAATTCGGTCGAGAATATATACGAAGATGTGAAATTCGAATGGAGTGAAATCACAGTGTATGCATACAACATGCTTCGCTCCCTGGTATTTGTTGTCCTTGTCAGCCTGCTACTATCTTCGTTGGATGCTTCGAGTGAGTTTGAATATGTGTTCACTTTCTTTCAATCATGCACCCTTTATTTCCTCACACTTTCTTACAATTGGTGAGTAGAATGTCCTCTGTCATAGACAAGCGCACTGAAATGTCTCACCTAGTCACTGTGAAACGCACCACTGAGACTGCAATCATACTGCTATTCGACGAGCATCTCTGCATACTTCGACAGATTGAGTCATTTTTATTTCAGGCAATATGTGTTTGTTCAATCATATAATCGTTCAACTACAGACACTATCAGATCTCCGAAAGTGAATGAAATGAAAGCAGATTATCTCGACTGAGGCAGTTGATGATTTCCACCTGAGAAGAACTCATCGTCCTGACTGTTCTTCTGATTGTATGCCACTGATACCACTGGTGGTGATGTCATCTTCAATAGGGTGTGGAATTCGAAGTTTGAGGGAGGATAATTTGCCTGTAAGCACCTGCTCAGATTAGGAATCACACACAAAGTGATAGGCGTTAAGAGCTATCCTCCAATAACACCCTCCCTCAAATTTCATCACCGATGTTATCGGATTAATTGAACTGGCGGTGAAGTGAGTCTCCGTCTGCAAATGTCAAAATTCAATGAAGCAGATGATCCTTTTTTTGTTTTTGTGTGGAACCTAATAATCATAGGAAATGAGGTGTGTGAGTGTATGTCTGCGTGCCTGAGTGTATGTAGTTTGCAAACAACCACCTACTTGGATCTCTCTCTATATATTGCTCTCTGCAGTGCGTCTCACTCGTTCGATTCGAAGAGGACTGTCACACTGGGTGAATTAGCGATTATTCATATCTCTCCTCTGCTTTCTTTCAATTGACAGATAGGTGTCATCGTGAGAACGCGCAGTGCAAACATAATAAATAATGTTGTGGACACATGGAGTGTCGTGGTGGACGATTTGCATGTCGACTCCATGGTGAGACGTGTGGGCGGGATTTTCCATGCTGTAAGGGTCCAATTGTCTAGGTGGCAGATGCAAACATTTCTATGGGAGTGAATCGAGAAACTGAAGCTACTGACTGGTACAATTCATGTGATTGTCAGACAAGTGATATCATCACTCAATTCTCTCATTTGCCTTGTGCTCTTCACACATTGTACAACAATGAATGAGTTTTCTTGACGAATATATACATATGTATGATTAGAAATTATTTTCAGTTTCTCATTTTCATGACTGTGTAGTTAGAAGTTTCCTCGAACATTTTCTTTTTCCTCTACATGTTCGTTGTTCATTTTGATATCTAAATGTGAATGAAGTAGATCTGGATGGTTATGTGTCCACTGTCGTTTCTCTCTTGTGTATTGAGGCGTGTGGATTGAATTTACAAGTTCACACAGCATGTTAAATATATGTGAATGTGACATGTCATAGGTTAGTCATTTCGTGTTTACTAAGTGGCGTCAACGACTTTCGATTTTTTCAAATTTGTATCTGTATTACTGTTATTTGCAAATTATTGCAGGATATTTCTTAGAAATATTGGTGTCGCTTCGAAACACAGCTCAAGCTAGATCGAGAATTAGTAATGGAACTCTTCTACGTGTTTGGCAACTGAATTAGTCTATCTTTTTTCTATTTTGGCTAATCCTATCAACCTGAGTTTTTTCCTTCTAACACACATCACAAAACAGTCGTCGTCCTGTCAAGTACTTGCAAGCCTATGCGATGCGGCATTCTGTGTGGTTTCCACTTTTGTTGCATCTAGCTATCAGGTGGCTTATCTCATAGAATCCACCTATTCATATGGCTGGTGTCGACAACGTATGATATACAGGTCCACGTCTCTCGGTATTGGTGTGTACTGCGTCCCACTTTGGAAGGAGATTCGGTGATGATTGACTTTTGAGTGTCTGATTATCATGGGTTGACTGTAGGAACTAATTAAACTGAAATGACAACTATAATCGCTATTGAAAATATCATTGAAAAGACCCGTAAATTGTATTCATAAAGTGATGCGTTCAGCTCCATTCATTTGAAATCATCATCACCATTTGCATAATCCTGCAGCGTAATGGTGATTGTCACATCACAGTGTTAATTGGGTAGTTGGTCAGAGCTGATTATACAATTCACCATCGTGAACACGTATGGCCGAATATATGACGGCTGTAGAGATAAAGAGCAGCTGCGATATGTAATGACTGAACACACAAGAAAACAGCTGACGCATATCAAGCAGATCAAACAAACAACAATGTAAATCGTTGTTCGATAAATGGATAAATACAAGCGACCTGGTTTGTATCGAATGTGTACAGTGTCATCATATTTTGCTGTGAATCATAGGTGGATTTGTTAAGTCCATCCAACCTATTTGCATTTGTCAATGTGTTGACTATGTGCAGGGGATTGCGTAACGAAAAGGCACATAAATGGAACTGGTGATCAGTAATCACCCATTGTGGTCAGTGTGTATTATTTCAAAACAGGTTGAAGAGATCGAGTTTGCATCTCTGTGGCATTCATTGTTGCATTTCGAGAAGTGAATACGGTTAAATACTGTATTCAATTTCACACTACACATCTCCAACTTTTGACCTAACGTTGACTAACAAACAATGGCGTCGTTGCGTTGACACAAGCAATCGTTCAACGAGTAAATACTTCACATGATTTGAAATGCAATCCACACTCACATTTTGGACAATGAAGTAAAACATCATATTACAAAATACAACCCATAAGTCTAGTTATCGTCTATCTATAGGTCATTGCGAAGTGTATAAATAGGTAGTTGGAAGCCACTGAAAAATGTCAAGTAAAGTTTAATCATAGTGTACAGGATACTTCATCTATTGGTGGTCATTCTTCTCCTCAGCATATAGTCATCTGCATTGGATGCCAGAAGTAAGTGACATCGTAATATCATTTGCTTGCAATCACTTTGATGTTTCTGACGATATTCACATTGTCCTCGTCACTTAACGAGCTAATTTACAGTTTCACTGGGTGAAAACTCGTGTTTGGTGGTTGAAGAAGGTGACAATTTTGACTGACAATAGTCTGACACCCACCTTATCTAGTTTTGGAGTTATCTTCTTCACGGGTGTGTAGATTATATAAAGACGCTAGCTTATTTTACACTGTGTGGTGACGTAGGGTAATTTTGGTTGTCTACATCACTGTCAAAATTCTAAGTTGGCTGACGCTAGAAATGAAAGCACAAAGTGATCAGTTGTGAAGCACATCGAAGAAATTGATTGAGAAATTTTTTTATCTGTATGTGAAACAGTTGTTTGGTCACACATCGAAGTTGAAGTGGAAGCCCGCATCACTGAATGGCTCAGACCTCTTCGATTTGTTCAAACATCATTCTACATTGCGATGACATTCCCAAAATTATACTTGAAAACGTTGCGCGAATACGATGGACTTCTCGGATCAATTACGTCTAGCCATGTTTTTTGTCAGAATTCACAATGAGATGTGATTGCTTAAGTCCTTCAGTTATGTATCTCACGTTGACAAGCACGAACTGATGGAGAGGTATTGGTACATAGAGTGAGTGACACCTGAGGAAGTAGACTGATCTGCAGTGGCTGGATAAAAACCGAGATGTAGTAAGGAAGTCGTTATTCTCCAAAGTCACCACAATGAAATTATAGAAAATAAATTGTATTCAGAAGACACCTGGTTAGGATCATTCGAACATTCTTTAACAAAACACACACATACACTCTCCAAATGACTATTTAACCCGAAAACACTTGTCAAGGAACTTAAACCTATGTTGCTATTATCTCCGAAGACGCTACATCCTATATTTACTGAGTTCAATTTTTACCTAAAATCCAAAACGCAAGGACCAAAAAGAAGTTGTGTTGTTCGGCAGTTAATGTCAATAATCTGTACAAAGTCTATAAACAAATGTTTTGCAAGGAATATATTGTACTTTTATTCGTATTCCTTCGTCTTCTTCAAACTTGTACACGATTGAATCATTCGCGCCTTCAACTTACACCCCAATGACGAGCAAGGCCAATGTACAAACGTTCAATTTTCACAATCGACGACACTCCCCGGCAAAGATCTTCATCCTTTTTTTCCATTATGGCAATAACACTGAACTGAACTGCCAACGCGGGAACCTGGGTCAATCGGACTAGGCAAAAACGGAAAGCAAGACACAAAAGCCCGACACACAACAAGCATACCACATCCCACCAGTACGCCTCAACAGCATGGGGGATCTTCCTCAGTGATCGGAACTTTCCTTCCTTCCCTGTCGACAGTACCACCACTGATCTGGTCCTTGGGGCGTTGGTTGCTTTACGTCACTCTGGCACAATTCCTCTCCCCAGCGTATCAAATCGCGTATACTGATTCTAGCAGCACTCGATTCGTTCACAATTGTATAAGAATAGAAATGTCTTCAGAAGTATTTACAATAACACTACAAGATGATTCATGCAATGCAACAACTATAAAATCAATCGAAAATTAAATGAACTGGAACCCACTCTAGCACTTAACACAAATATGTGTACAATCAATACATCAAATGTTGTGGATTCTGCCTTGACGAGCTACCCTTAAAGAATTGTAGGACTTACAGCAATACACCCACAACCCTTCTCAGGTTGACTCCCTAAGTTTGAAAAACGTCGCTGAGTTCATTTGGTGACCTTCTATCATCTATATCCTCAACTCTGAATGGTGACACGTCCATGACATTGTATCGAGGAATATAAATGACTAACAAACATACGGCGTATCTGACCAACCAAGCGAAGGTAGACAGTAATTTACACCAAAGATAATAACATTCAAGTAGTAACTTCAAACCTGAAAGGCTTTTATTCGTGCGAGTCAGTTTAACAATTACCCTCTCGTACACGGTTGGCTTATCATCACTAAACTGGCCATTGACTTTTGTCCTTTCAAACGGACTGATACTAGCATAATCACAGCATAAGACGCATGGGTTTATGGACGTTCCTTTCACTGTGGATGACAACACCAACGACGACCGACTGATACAAGTTGATGAACTTAGTGGTGCATCAGAAGCTGTTGTTGTTCAACCTATAGAAGGTTGTCTAACCGCAGGATTACCACCACTGCTATTCTTTATGATTAGCTTCAATTTAGCATTAACATTCATCGATAAACTGGCTATACGTGAGTCATTTACACTGACTGTCTCATGAGAATCTATACCTTCTGCAACCGCATCTGTCCTTAATTCTACTTCACGTTCAGGTTGGCCAGAACATTTGTTCAATGCAGTAGTAGTAGGTATTTCGCTCGTCTCATCATGATCAGCCAAAGACAAACGTGCACTATCATGAACATTGTCACAAATATCCATTTTACCGCCGTTTGTATGGTCGACACCTATAAAAGCAGCAGTAGATGACATAGGCTCTTCCTCATGAATCCCAAAATGTTTTATACCTTTACTCCGACTAGTAATACCTTGTTAAATTATGGAGTTAGAATTGGACACTGAAACTGTAACCCTCTTCTCCTGCACAAACCGCGGTGTCGCATGTAACACGTTACTCAGCAATGGCTTACCAGTTGCAACTACAGGCTTCTTCATCGCACCATCATCGTTACATGATTGTGAGTAAGAACTTAATGACGCTGACTTCACATTTAGCTTACCAATAGACTTGCTTACTGTTTCACAGTTCGCTTTTGTATGCACTTCTTGCAAACAGATAAAACGCAACAACTTGTATCCTATCTGTTGGGGACCTCCCACGAAAGCTGTCATACCCACTAAATTTGTATGGATTACTAGACACCATACAGATTTCTCGATTTCTACTTTTCTGAGAACTTTTCGTCATAAATGACTGCGTTTTGCTCTCCGACTCCTGTATAATGGGGGTGGGAAGCAGTTTACTGGCAAACTTGCTCATAGCTTGATTGATACTGTCTTTCTCCAGTCTCAAAACATCATTGAACTTCTGCCCTTGGAGAAATCGTAGACAACATGTTGTGTTGCTACTATGAATCAGAGAGATATGTATTTATGATAAAGTATCACTGTGCCACTCGTTAATTTTCCCAAGTTTTGTTCCACGTACAAGATCAATGCATACAACCAGACTATTTGGAATTGTGTTTGAGCTCATGTTGTGCAGCAGGAAGCACGCAATACATTTTTCTCCGGGTTCCATTCGTTCTACCATCCTGATGAAGACAATTGATTATGTCGATTGCTGTATTTTCGGAGGTCGATTTCTCTCACATCTACAAGACATGAGTATGCTTTTCTCTACATCATCTGTTATATTTTTCAAATGTGAGTGAGAAAGAGTGGTAGTGTGGCGTGTGCAGCAGACAAGATTTGCCTGCAGTAAATAGACGCCGACTGAAAGAAAGTAGTAGAAATTGAAAACATTTGGGTCAGTGACCACAGAAATAAAATCATTTATTTCTCAGACCTGGCAGTAGCCCAAATTGTGGTCGGAAAATAGCCTCAAGTTGTAGCACTCAGAAAGCAACAGCCAATCAGAACAGCCAAGACTTTCAAAAAATCAACTATTAATGGGAACAGATTGTTATCTGTTGATTACACCCGACCATATATCTGGGTATAACTATATAAATATTGTGTGATCTTAGTGAAACGAAATGTTCGTTATCAAGGCTCATGTCTCTTCCCGTTACATACGTTGTCGCTTCCATCAGACTACAATGATCCTATGGCCAGCTACCTTCGAAAAGTGAGACGTCAGGATATTTTTGGGGGAATGCAGTTGTGCCAGTGTCACTGCTGATAGGTCGGACAAAGCAGGCAAATGACAGTGGTTGTGTGTTCGATGAGGCAACAAAGAGACCTGGAAGGTATGGGTTTGTCGGTTGGAGGCGGAGTTCTGCAGTCCGACAGATAGACACCAGAGGATGCAAAAGTTCCGCTCCCTGAAGCTGGGACACGATGGAGACCTCCTGATACTGATGGTGAAGCTGACGACTCCACTTCATCTTACACTTCCTACACTTGATGAAGAGACAGGGACGCAGTTGTTGCCTTCCAAGTTTACCAAAAGTATCCGAGAACATATTACTTATCAGTAACAACTGATCAACGTTGCACAATATAGAAAAATTGGTGATCTAGCAAAGATGACAAGACAGATACTGAGCACAACGGTAGCTGCAATAAAACGACCACAATGGAATCAGTGGAAACAGAGAATTGAGGATTTTTGCAGCGAGAAATAGCGGCGAGGGCAACGAGTAAGCGACACGCAGACCAATATCCTGAAAGTGGCAAATGTGTTCACTGCAGGAGGCATCACGAAGAACAACGGAGAGGAGAAAATTCAGTAGATTCTTTGGTGTCTTTGATGTAAGGAAGGGTTTCATGTAATTCCGAAGTACGGAAATAAGTTAGTGGGTTCAGATAATATGCACACCCGTGAAGAAGATAACTCCAAAACTAGATAAGGTGGATGTCAGACTATTGTCAGTCAAAATTGTCACCTTCCTCAACCACCAAACACGAGTTTTCACCCAGTGGGACTGTAAATTAGCTCGTTAAGTGACGAGGACAATGTGAATATCATCAGAAACATCAAAGTGATTGCAAGCAAATGATATTACGATGTCACTTACTTCTAGCATCCAATGCAGATGACTATATGCTGAGGAGAAGAATGACCACCAGTAGATGAAGTATCCTGTACACTATGATTAAACTTTACTTGACATTTTTCAGTGGCTTCCAACTACCTATTTATACACTTCGCAATGACCTATAGATAGACGATAACTAGACTTATGGGTTGTATTTTGTAATATGATGTTTTACTTCATTGTCCAAAATGTGAGTGTGGATTGCATTTCAAATCATGTGAAGTATTTACTCAGTGTACAATTGCTTATGTCAACGCAACGACGCCATTGTTTGTTAGTCAACGTTAGGTCAAAAGTTGGAGATGTGTAGTGTGAAATTGAATACAGAATTTAACCGTATTCACTTCTCGAAATGCAACAATGAATGTCACACAGAGATGCAAACTCGATCTCTTCAACCTGTTTTGAAATAATACACATTGACCACAATGGGTGATTACTGATCACCAGTTCCATTTATGTGCCTTTTCGTTATGCAATCCTCTGCACATAGTCAACACACTGACATATGCAAATAGGTTGGATGGACTTACATAATCCACCTATGATTCACAGCAAAATATGATAACACTGTACACATTCGATGCAAACCAGGTCGAATAGAGCTTGCGGAACACATTTTGATATATTTGCTGAGATAAAACAGCAGTGAAAACAGTGTGAAAATGAAAGGATTCCTGGTTCAAATCACTCAGAAGGGGATGTTTGGGGACGTATTGACGCAATTCAACAGACACAGAACGACAGCGATGATGATGTGGGTTGTCGAAAATCACTGGATTCAAAAAAGTGCCATCAGAAAATCAATATTGAAGTTCAAGCATTCTATGTTCCACCGAGTTTCCTGGAGATATAGCCACCATTCTCGTTAGGATATTGAAGTCAGTGAAGACGAGAAAATGCGCCAATTAACGACCAAACGTGAAAGTGAAGTCGAGAATACGAAATGACTCCCCTTCAAGGTTTATGACGGAGAGCAAGGTATTTATGATCATGTGTGGCAGTATTGTGTGAAATACAGTACATTGTTAAGTAATACACAAGTCGAAAAAGTTGGAATTAAATTCCAACTTGTTCAAAATATCCTTGTCTATACACAGCATGGACAACGCGATCACATTGTGGATAATGTAAGACGCTCAGATTTATCCTAGTAAACGCGAGATGACTAACCTATGAAATGTCACATTCACATATATTTAACATGCTATGTGAACTTGTAAATTCAATCCACATGCCTCAATACACAAGAGAGAAACAACAGAAGACACATAACCATTCAAATCTACTTCATTCACATTTAGACATGAAAATGAACAACGAACATGTAGAGGAAAAAGAAAATGTTCGAGGAAACTTCTAACTACACAGTGATGAGGACGCGAAACTGAGAATTATTTCTAATCATACATATGTATATATTCGTCAAGAAAACTCACTCAATGTTGTACAATGTTTGAAGAGCACAAGGCAAATGAGAGCATTGAGTGATGATATCAATTGTCTGACAATCACATGAATTACACCAGTCGGTAGCTTCAGTTTCTCAATTCACTCCCATAGAAATGTTTGCATCTACCACCTAGACAATTGTACCCCTTACAGCATGGAAAATCCCGCCCACACGTCTCACCATGGCGTTGACATGCGCATCATCCACCACGACACTCCATGTATCCACAACATTCTTTATTATGTTTGCACTGCGCGTTCTCACGATGACACCTATCTGTAAAGTGGAAGAAAGCAGAGGGGAGATATGAATAATCGCTAATTCACCCAGTGTGACATTCCGCTTCGAATCGAATGAGTGAGACGCACTGCAGAGAGCAATATATAGAGAGAGATCCAAGTAGGTGGTTGTTTGCAAACTACATACACTCAGGCACGCAGACATACACTCACACACCTCATTTCCTATGATTATTAGGTTCCACACAAAAACAAAAAAAGGATCATCTGCTTCATTGAATTTTGACATTTGCAGACGGAGACTCACTTCACCGCCAGTTCAATTAATCCGATAACATCGGTGATGAAATTTGAGGGAGGGTGTTATTGGAGGATAGCTCTTAACGCCTATCACTTTGTGTGTGATTCCTAATCTGAGCAGGTGCTTACAGGCAAATTATCCTCCCTCAAACTTCGAATTCCACACCCTATTGAAGATGACATCACCACCAGTGGTATCAGTGGCATACAATCAGAAGAACAGTCAGGACGATGAGTTCTTCTCAGGTGGAAATCATCAACTGCCTCAGTCGAGATAATCTGCTTTCATTTCATTCACTTTCGGAGATCTGATAGTGTCTGTAGTTGAACGATTATATGATTGAACAAACACATATTGCCTGAAATAAAAATGACTCAATCTGTCGAAGTATGCAGAGATGCTCGTCGAATAGCAGTATGATTGCAGTCTCAGTGGTGCGTTTCACAGTGACTAGGTGAGACATTTCAGTGCGCTTGTCTATGACAGAGGACATTCTACTCACCAATTGTAAGAAAGTGTGAGGAAATAAAGGGTGCATGATTGAAAGAAAGTGAACACATATTCAAACTCACTCGAAGCATCCAACGAAGATAGTAGCAGGCTGACAAGGACAACAAATACCAGGGAGCGAAGCATGTTGTATGCATACACTGTGATTTCACTCCATTCGAATTTCACATCTTCGTATATATTCTCGATCGAATGACCCTCGCAGAGAGGATTAATTAATCTCTGAGTTGTTTTCAGTCAGCTGACGATTTGTTAATTCGGTGAGACGGGAGGAATTCTCTTGTATGTACTCACTTATATAATATTTGTATTGCTTTATTCAAATTTAACGTTGACTACTGTATACACTTTTTGAAATTGCGAATCTTATTTCCATTGTTTGGTGTTAAAGATTTTCAGTCTGGTTTCAGGTTGATGAAGGTGTAACTTGACTTTCCGATTCTGGCTGGTTGGCAGTTTGGTCTTACAGCTTTATGCGTGAGATCCATAATTCCTAGAGAAACGAAAGAAGTGGCCTCTGTCAAATCTCTCCTGTTGATAATCATTGATGGTCACTATTGTTGGAGCTAATTGTTATCTTCATCCCCTCCGTCTTCTCTATGTTAACCTTCAGAACTGTTTCCACTGCCAGCTGCTTCAGCCAGTGATGTAGGTTTTCGCTTGCAAGTTTCCGAGTTTGAGTAACATTAGACATATATCATCTGTGAAATATAGATCTCTAACAGTCTTTTTATCGGAGGTCCAGCGTACCCTGTCTTCTCACTCTCTGTGCGCAATCTGATGCACAATCCAATCCACCACTATCAGGAATATCAATGGTGATAATGGGCAGCCAGCTTGTCTTACTTCTGTCTCCATTTCGAACGACTCGCTGAGTTTTTTGTTGTGGATCACCTGACAGGTAACGTTGTCATATAGCCTACTGTTTCTTGTGATGTATCTGTCAGGTGACATCCGTGTTGTTTTCTGTATATCCTAGTGGTTGTACACGCTAAATCTGATCACCAAATTATTGAAATAGCAGAAGTCTGCGAAAAGTTCACCGTTCTCATTCATTTCGCTAAGTGAGAGCCTCTCGACCCATGATAAGTTCTCTTACTGTATTATCGGGTTCCAGTTTGGTATTCACTGCTTCCATATGGATTTCGATGTCACCATTTAGGATGTTGCCCATAACTGTTTGTGGTTGTCTGTAAAACTCCTACTTCTTTTCTTGTTCCGCGTTGTTTTTAGCACTTTGTGTAGACTTGGATAATTGTGACCTTCCTTCCTCTGGAGCTAAATATTCGTGGTTCCCACTGCATTAGGACTTTGGCTGCCACTAGTGATATTGTGATGACTACTGCCTCCCTGTGTTCATGGTTATCGTCTGAATGACCAGAAATCAGTAGAAAATTGAACCTCCCAGTGATTATTTTGTCAGTACACATCAATTCCATCTGATTTCGCAGATACCCAGTAATTAGAAAGCATAAATTCTCATACGTCTCTCTACCTGGAGAAGTTTCTCAATCCCCTACAATATACAGACATTCCACGTACTCAGTATTACTCTACCTTTCCACGAGAGAAGATATATTGGCAACTGCGTCCAACTACGATATTATCAGCTGAACTTGTGATGGGAACAATACTATTTTTCACCCATCATCTGGATATATGCTGTCCATTCGACATCGTCAATTCTCATCTAGTTTCGGAGTTATCTTCTTCACGGGTGTGTAGATTATATAAAGACGCCAGCTTATTTTACACTGTGTGATGACGTAGGGTAATTTTGGTTGTCTACATCACTGTCAAAATTCTAAGTTGGCTGACGCTAGAAATGAAAGCACAAAGTGATCAGTTGTGAAGCACATCGAAGAAATTGATTGAGAAATTTTTTTATCTGTATGTGAAACAGTTGTTTGGTCACACATCGAAGTTGAAGTGGAAGCCCGCATCACTGAATGGCTCAGACCTCTTCGATTTGTTCAAACATCATTCTACATTGCGATGACATTCCCAAAATTATACTTGAAAACGTTGCGCGAATACGATGGACTTCTCGGATCAATTACGTCTAGCCATGTTTTTTGTCAGAATTCACAATGAGATGTGATTGCTTAAGTCCTTCAGTTATGTATCTCACGTTGACAAGCACGAACTGATGGAGAGGTATTGGTACATAGAGTGAGTGACAGCTTTGGAAGTGGGTGGATCTGTAGTGGTTCTCAAACAGATGGATCACAGATAATATGATTCATCACTGGTGAGCCGAAGAGAACATGTCCATCATGTATGGAGAATTTTGGCTGAGTCTCTGGTGTCCTTTGTTATAACTGTAGGGAATTAAATGAGGACGTTGTCGCCTTGTTCTGTCTGCGCCTGACTAATATGCCTGTCTGCTTGTGGTACCTTCCGATTCAGTGAACCACGCAAATATCAAAAGACAAAGGCTGGCCTGTGACTGTATATTGTAGTACAACAACTACGACGAAGAACTTATTTAGGAAAACAACACATGGTATTTATACATTTTTACAACAATACAGACAGCTAACAGCATTTGAAATAATTGATCGTAATAATCAATAACAAAGTGCGTGGGAAATGATGATATACCATTTATGCGAGATTGACAGCCGTTGAAATAATTGATCAATAACAAAGTGCGTGGGATCCTATCATCCTTGATATAAGAAAGAGTTTCATGTAGCAGATTGTCTGAGGATAGAAGCTGATTTCTGGAGTTCAGTCTGTTCGATGTGTGAGAAGACGAGGACTGGTAGATGAGAACGAAAGTTGTTTGGATATAAACCATGAGACACTGAATGTTAGGGCGGGCTCCCATTTATACGGATGAGCGTGACAGCGAATTTTTCAGGTGAGTTTGTCTATTGGAACAAGTGTGCTTCTTCGAAGATTATTCTTCCTTGCAAAAAGAAGGCTCAAACTTTTTCAGCATTGAGGCAGGCTTTACTCTAAATAAGTCCAGATAAATGGCTCAGATGGCTGCGTATTCCGATTCATCTGTGTTAGTTGCCCTTCAAATTTCGTGTTCGTTAGACCAGCATGACATGAGGGGATGAAATCTAGGCGTTAGTATTCATTTACTGGAACTCATTGTGGCGTACATCAGTTACAACACTGACCTTCTTGTAATGGTCAGATTTATGATGGCTGTGAAATGACACGGTATGGGATATCTATTCACAGGAATCCTCACTGTGCTGAATAACCTGATAGAAGTATGGAATAATTGAGAGAGGAATTTGTTGGTTGATTAAATTGATAATATGAGACAGTGTAGTAACCTTATGACAAATTCGACCACTACAGATGATTTCCAATATTCACTAAAAATTGTGTTTTTACGAAATATGTCCATGCAGACATGAAGAGAAGAACGAACAGTTCAACGAGGAGTCGATTTTCGGCGATATATCCACTTCGCTGTACATTCCTAGTCATGTGTAACTATTTGTACCTCTGTGTGTGCAATTCAGGTTTATCAGACGAGGATTCGATCCAGTTAGCGTTAGTGCTTACTTCATCAAAATGTTAAAAAAAATGTGATGCATAATCAAACTGTTAGTAGGGGACGGAAGTTATGTTTAGTATATATTGAAAGGGCGCACGTAATATGATAAAGAGGGACCTGAAATAACCTCCTCCAATGCAAGCTAGGTTACTTAATCTCCCTTTGTGATAATACACACTTACCAGAATGGGTTTATTACTAATCACGAGTTTCATTTATGTACCTGTTCGTTTTGCAATTCGCAGTATTGATTCAAACGGAATCGTTGTTTGATTCACGTTGGATCTTGTCGATCCAGTAATAATTTCGCCAATAACAGTCTTCTCCACTGCACTTAGTCTACACACTGAAATATCCAACTGAAGTGGATGGACTTACAAAATCCACTTATTATTCACAGCAAAATATGATAACACTGTACACATTTGGTACAAACCAGGTCGTTTGTATTGATTCATTCGTCGAACAGCGATTTACATTGTGGTTCTGCTTTGAGCTGCTCGATATGCATCAGCTGCTTTCTTTTGTGTTGAATCATTGCACATCGCAAATTTTCTGTGTCTGTACAACCGTCAAATATTCGGCCATACTTATTGTTATGTACTGGTCGAGTAATTAATAGTCCTGACGCAAGAAGGCGGAAATCAGAAAACCTCCAGGTTCACGATGATACTTGTATTTTTCAAAACAAGGAAAATCAATGTCACACAAGTGTATAAGCGAATGTTCAAAAATGAACGAATCAATAGACAGTCTTAACATGATTGGTTGTAATGTCATGTGACAATGAGGTCAGACATGTTTGTTTAGTTAGTGGATAGACAAAAACATATTGTCAATTACAATGGAATATCGATCCATATATACATAGCAAAATATAACAGACTATCAAAAACAAACACACATATTATGTGGGTACATATCACTTATTCACGACTGTGCCTTGTCAAATCAAAACCCATTTAAAACTGTGATGTGACAATCACCATTACTCTGCAGGCTTGCGCAAATGATGATGATGACGACTTCAAATGAATCAAACGAAAGGTATCACTTTATGAATTCACCTTCTCAGTGCTCTGGAGGCTGTTTCCAATGGCGATTGAAGGCGTTTTTTCTTCCTGTTTGGTTCCTCCAGTGAACTCTTATTAATCAAGCACTCTAAAGACGATCCGTCTTCGTTTCGTGTTGTGTCAGTTCGAAGAGGCATATTTCTGATTCTAGCATGTACAAGATGTGCAACAAATACGTTCTGGTATGAAATAAGTAGAGATTTACACAGAGTTTAGATATTTTGAAGAGAATATTTCAGCTCTCGTTATTGATGCAGTAAACATCTCTCAGTGAGAAGGGATCTGAAGAGCTGCAGTTGTTTACACTCGTATTCTTCGTTAAGCGTTTACAGTTTCTTTATTGAGTGTCCGAATAAGCAGGTATTTACACAACAGTTGTAAGAATAATAATAAATGTTTTTTGTTTGCATTTCCAAGTTCATATATTACTGATTCGTGTAAATGCCTTCTCATCTCTGGTTGGTATGAAAAGTTGTGAATAACTGATTTTATCTCTGTTTACAGCTAACTATGATCAGCGTAATTCTAGTGTGTTCAAAGGATTTTCCTGCATCGCAATAGTAACTGATTCGGTCAGTATCAACTCAGTAGATGCAATATATAGGAAGTTAAACATTCTTGGTGTTAACATCAAGATATACATAAGTAATGGACCGGTTTTATTCAGTTAACATGTTACACACTCATGTACCTACTGTCTTTCTTACCTCAAAATATTTTGTGAGATTAGTTTCCCTTGAAATTTCATAAACGCTATGTAGACATTGAAGATGGGACTCCATCAATCCATCAAACACCCAAAAATTATATTCATAACACTTCACTCCTAACTGTGAATTCTAACTACCGATCACTACAGAAAATCTCAGACCAGCATTCCATGAAACTCAATTAGCAGCTATATTGAATTTCATTGGGAAACAAGCGCTATCTCATCTCATAACACTCTACAAATTTGGACGAAATTTTCCAATCTCACTATGTCTAATAACTGATGCACACACACACTTAGGGATAAACCATGGATTTATGCACATTTCACCTATATGACGCATTATCTCCACAATCGCATAATCTTTGTTCATAGACCACACTACTTTATGGTACTGCTGTTTATCGACGTTGTTTTCAACCCAACAAGTCATCCTGTATCACTGTGTCTTGTACCCACGTGAAGAATTATTTTATTATACAACTATAACCTACGAATCTTGGAGAAGTCTAACACAAGTGAGGCTGGAAATTGATCCTCAAGATCACACACTGTGAAGCACGTTAACGAGATTTGTCATGAAATCGATTATCCTACATGTCAAATAGGTTTACATCACGCACCCAAGCTCAGTTTGTTGTGCAGATATCATGCAATTTTCCGATAAATAGTGTCATTTTGTTATTTGCTTCGGTCACACTACACACATAGATTTCACATTTCTATCCCATTTTGTCACTACCTGTTTGAGATTTAACTCTCCCCCCCCCCGAATGATTATACCATAGCCTATCTTGATTCATCCAAGTGATCCTGTTTTCTGTTGACGATCATATAGAAATGAGTACAACAGGCTACCGTCTAGTGAGATCCCTTGAAATATCTTGTACAAACGCATTACACTTTCCAGACTATTCATCTTCTTACATCATTTTGAGAGGATTCCCAGTGATTTCTCAAATCTTTAGGCTCTCCACCTGTCTACCTCATGTTGATAAGCATGCATTTATTCAGGTGTATTTCTGACTAGGATTATCGACACTCAAGGAAATAGATGGATTCGCGAAAGCCCTCCAAAGTGTTGACGACTGATGCAATGACTAGGAGTTTCCAAACTCTAGTGAATAGATCGGTGCTTAAGGAGAAAATTGGTAGAGTATTTGGTGAGGTAGAAGTGACCAGATATTTGACTTATTAGTTTGTCTGAGGATGAGAGCAGATGGCTGGCAGTTGACCAGCTCGATATGACGCATGTTGTGGAATGAGAGGTGGAACAGATGGTACGATGATTATTAGGGGTGACAATCACCATTGCGTCCCAAGCATATGCAAATGTTGAAGATGAATTGAAATGAATGCAGCTGAACATATCACTTGATGAATACACTTTCTGAGTGCTTTGAATGATATTTTCCATGGAGATTGAAGATGTCTTTTCCGGTATAGATACATTGATGAAAATATTTCAGCTCTCATTATTTGTCCAGTGCACATTTAGCATAAATTATATCCTGTTATCATTCCGAAAGACTTCGCAATGCCATGTATTCTTGTTAAAAACTCCAACCTCCTATCTCATTATGAAAAGCACATATCGGTTAAAATGTATTTCTTGATAGATCTAAAGCGTTTCTGATAAATAAAATTTTTGAAAGCTATATTATCTAAAAGACAAGACGAATTCGAGTAATCCGCGATGGCGTACAGAATGCATGCAGTGGAAGAAGACCCACTGAAACGTGCTTGAGGTCAGAAATCAGACACTACGCTGAATGCAGTAATAAAGGTTATCCCTAACTGAATATAAAAGAATAAGTCTGTGGCGAGTAAGGAGCTAACCACGCGATCAGACTGGAAGAGTGATTCAGAGTGTATGTCTACGAAACTCCACGCTAGTGTACCGAAAATGATCCTGACAGATCAGAGTCCATTTCATGAGAGTGAAGAAATTGAATTTTTTTCTTCTAATTGATGGATATAAAGAAGATCATAACATCGCCAAAAGCGAAGTGACAGGAATATTTCCGGAAATAAACAATATCCACTGTTGATGAGAAACAAATGAAAGGGAGAAAGTGGCCAGTGAGTCTACCAGCACAAACTGCTGCCACCCAATACTATCAGGCGATGTGTGGTAGGAAACCAGGACAACACACGCATAATAAGACCTGGTCAATTCACGAAAAGTCTAGTGTCACGAGATTGTGAAGAGAACGGAGAGATGCTGTAAGGAATGTATAGCATAAACAGCAGAAGGACGCCACAAAATATGGACAGAGAGATAGGATGACACGCGTGACATTTGAAGTCGGATGTGAAATGAAGTGTCGAGAGAGATAATACACAGTTGGATTCTGGCCAGGTTCACGGAAAGTCATCCAGAAGTAGGAAGCGGCATACACCGACACCAAGAGACGTGGACCTGTATATGAAATGAGGAGAGGAGACCAACACAAAGGTGCTTAGTGGGATAAGCCACCTGATAGCAAGATGCAACAACAGCGGAAACCAAACAGGAGGCCAAATCGCATAGACTCGAAACACTTTGACGGGAAGACGACTGTGATGTGTTCTAATCACAAGAGTTGTTAGTAGTGAACAGACGCCGATTGAAAAGAAGTAGCCAAATTTAATGGCCGAAGTCATGGAAGCGTTCAGTTCTTAAATCTTGATCTGGTGACACTATGTTTTGACAGAATTTTTTTCGATTACCTATAATCCATATTCATATTTGAATACATCATCTATGCATTCACTAATTTTTAACGCTTACTTCAATACAGGTGTCCAATTGTGATTGCATGCACACAGAAAACTTCCAAGGATTATATATATCACTGCGCGGAAAGAAAAGAAGAAGTGATGAAGACCACAAACAACACTACAGATACAGCTCACGGAATACATTGAGATATATCTGCTGAGATAAGACAGCTAACAAAATTTCGCGGACACGAAATTATCGTGGATTTGTGTAGGATTGAGTGTAGCCTAGTGAGACACGATGTAATTTGAAGGATGAAAAATGATTACATGTAAGCTTGCTGAATGTTTGCGTACAAATCAAGGATGTCCTGGTTCGAATAACTCAAAAGGGGATGTTCGGGAAGGTAATGACTCAATTCAACAAACACAGAACGAGAGCGATGATGATGTGAGTTGTCGAAAATCACTGAATTCCAAAATATGCCATCAAAAAATCAATATTGAAGTTCAATCATTCTATGTTACACCGAGTTGGTTGGAGATATAGCCACCATTCTCGTTAGGATATTTAAGTCAGTGAAGACGAGAAAATGCGCCAATTAACGACCAGACGTGAAAGTGAAGTTGAGAATACGAAATGATTCCCCCTTCAAGGTTTATGACGGAGAGCAAGTTATTTAGCAGCATGTGTGGCAGTATTGTGTGAAATAGAGCAGGTTGTTAAGTAACACACGAGTCGACAAAGTCGGAAACCAATCACAGACTATTTCAAATATACA
This sequence comes from Trichobilharzia regenti, assembly GCA_944472135.2. Lineage (NCBI taxonomy): Eukaryota > Metazoa > Platyhelminthes > Trematoda > Strigeidida > Schistosomatidae > Trichobilharzia > Trichobilharzia regenti. Next base: position 135,948,174 of record OX235262.1, read on the forward strand.
TGAACATACACAGCGTGGACAACGCGATCAAATTGTAGATAAAGAGCTACGCCATCAGGTTATTCAGAAAAGTAAGGTTTCCTACGAAAAGATATACCCATACCGTGTCATTTCAAAAACATCACATATCTGACCACTACAAGAAGTTCAGTGATGTATCCCATGTACCGCACAATGAGATCCAGTAAATAAATACTAACTCTTAGATTTCATCCCCTCATATCATGCTGGTCTAATGAACACCAAAATTGAAGGAAAACTAACACAGTTGAATCAGAACACGCAGCAATCTGAGACATTTAGCCGGATTTATTTAGAGCATAGGTTGCCTCAAAGGTGAAAGAAATTCACAGATTTCTTTCAAGTAGAGATTAGTCTCTGAAGAACTAAAAATAGTCGAGAAGATAACTTTATTCGGAAAAATAGAGTCACATACTTTTCATGACGTTTCACGGGGAGAAAGATGTTTATGCGCAGGTATGAGAATAAAGTGTGCAAAATTACATTTTCAGGAAATAAACAAGTCCCCAAAGTCGGAAACCAATCACAGACTATTTCAAATATACATGAACATACACAGCGTGGACAACGCGATCAAATTGTAGATAAAGAACTACGCTAAGATGTCACCTAGTCAATATGGAACGCTCAACCTGTGACATGTCACATTCACATATTTAACATGGCATGTAAATTTCTAAATTCAGTTTACACGCCTCAACACAAGAAAGAAACAATAGTGGACACATATATATTCAAATCTACTTCATTCACATCTAAACATCAAAATGAACAACAAACATGTAAAGAAAAAGGAAAATGTTCAAAGAAATTTCTAACTACACAGTCATGAGAACGTAAGACTGATAATTATTTGTAATCATACTTATGCATATATTCGTCAAGAAAACTCATTCAATGTTGTAAAGTGTCTGAACAGTAGAAAACAAATCAAAGCATTGAGTGATAATATCACTTATCTGACAATCACGTGAATTGTACCAGTAGCTTCAGTTTTCCGATTGACTTGCATAGAAATGTCTGCATCTTCCACCTAGGCACAGGTATCCCCTACAGCATGGAGAATCCCTCCGACACTGCTGACCATGGCGCCGACATGCGCATCGTCCACGACGACACTTCAAGTATCCACAACATTGTCGACTATGTCTGCATTGTACGTTCACACCACGGCATCTGACTGGATAGTAGGAGTAAGCAGAGGGAGAGTTCGAAGTATCTCCCAGTGTGTCATTCCCCATCGAATCGAATGATTGAGATTCTATGCAGAGAGAATTAGAGAGAGACAGAGAGACAGATAAGGAGGTGGTTATTTGCAAACTACATAAACACAGACAGACACACCTCATTTCTCAAGAATGATAGTTTCTATCGAAAATGTGAAAAAATAATTATCTGGTTCAAACAAGTTCAAACAAATTTTCAGACGGAGTGTCACTTCTCCGTCAGTTCAATTAGTCGAATAACATCGCTAATGAAAAATCTGTGGGAGAGTGTTATTGCACGATTGCTCCTTATGCCCATCACTTTGTGTGTCATTCCTAATCTGATCAGGTGATTACAGACAAATTATCCTCCCTCAGTCTTCGAATTTCACACCCTAGTGAAGATGACATCACCACCAGTGGTATCAGTGGCAAACAATCAGAAGAACAGTTGAGAAGAACAATTTTTCTCAGATGAAAACTATCAATCGCCTCAATCGAGGTAATCTGAATTCACCTATCTCATTGTAAGAGATCTGGTAGCCCCTGTAGTCGAACAATTAGGTTGCTTAAAAGCGCATATCGTGTGACGAAAACTGACTCAACCTCTAGAAGTACTCACAAATTCTCATCGAGTAGTAGTATGATTGCAGTCTCAGTGATGCGTTACACAGTGACTAGGTGAGACGTCTCAGTGCGTTTGTCTATGACAGAGGACATTCTACTCATCAATTGTAAGAAAGTGTGAGGAAATAAAGGGCACATGTTTGCAGGAAAGTGAACACATTTTCAAACTCACCCGAAACATCCAACGAAGATAGTAGCAGGCTGACGAGGACAACAAATACCAGTGAGCGAAGCATGTTGTATATACGCTGTGATTGCACTCCATTCGAATTTCACATCTTCGTATTTATACTCGACCGAATGACCTTTGATAACAGGATTAATAAACCTCTGAGTTGTTTTCAGTCAGCTGACGATTTGTTAATTCGGTGAGACGTGAACAATTCTCTTGTATGAAATCACGTATATGAGATTTGTATTGCTTAATTCAAATAGAAGTTTGACTATTTAATACAGTAATTATCAAGTTGAATTACTGAAACATGTGACACTCATTTTCTGAGGGGTCATCGTACCTGGATTTTGAAGCATTCTGATTGAAAACGTTTTACGCCTGTTACGTTTGTCGTAAAGATAAATCAGCTAAAGTGTTACTACACTTCCAGTTTTCGGCTGGAATAATTTCATAAATATCGATTTACATGGATGGTTATTAGTTCTCGTCTACTCTAACTTGTCTTCTTCGGTCGAATTATGAAACTTTGATCATATCACAGTTGTCTTCTCTATGGCTGACTAATTGAGCGACGTACTTGTTTGTGACTTTCATGGAGATGCTTCCTTCGATGATGAAACGTATCGAACTCCTTTCTTTTTGTAACAGTTTACTTCACTTTGATTATGTTTGATGTAGTTTTCGAGACAAAGTTATGCGTTGTATTCGATGACTCACTCCGTTTAAGAGATCACGTAGGAATATGAACACTTGATCATGAGATACAACTACTGATTGAATACGTGTGAACACAATAGACACAGATTTATAGGCTTTAATAAATCACAAATGAAATTATTAAGCGCAAAATATGCCGTTTAATTCATAAAGAAAACACAGTGTTTTGTTCAGCGAAGAGATATCTCTTTACAAAGACTTCATTTTCAAGCTGTACAGTAGTATTTATATTACAGAAAAGGCATTAATTGGCACATGGGTGATATTAACTGAGCTATTTCCAGTGCCACTTAATGCCTTTTCTGTAATATAAATACTACTGTACAGCTTGAAAATGAAGTCTTTGTAAAGAGATATGTCTTCGCTGAACAAAACACTGTGTTTTCTTTATGAATTAAACGGCATATTTTGCGCCTAATAATTTCATTTGTGATTTATTAAAGCCTATAAATCTGTGTCTATTGTGTTCACACGTATTCAATCAATAGTTGCCTCTCATGATGAAGTGTTCATATTCATACGATTATCTCTCAAATGGACTGAGTCATCGAACAAAACGCATAACTTTGTCTCGAAAACTACATCAAACATAATCAAAGTGAAGTAAACTGTTACAAAAAGGAAGGAGTTCGATACGTTTCATCATCGAAGGAATCATCTCCATGAAAGTCACAAACAAGTACGTCGCTCAATTAGTCAGCCATAGAGAAGACAACTGTGATATGATCAAAGTTTCATAATTCGACCGAAGAAGCATTCTCGGAAATATATGTAAGTCGACAAAGAGTAAGAATTGTGTCAAAAATAACTAAGTGTCATGAAAACAAGATCGGAAATACGGCGAAATATCTACAATGAATGACAAACAGTCAAATACAGAGAAGCCGTTTCGTGAATTTCATGGGAAATGTTTCCGGTTTCCATTCCAATAAATCCACGAATTGCAACAGGATACAAACCGAAAAATAATCAGTAAGACATTATGCTCCGAGTTCACCACAAACAAATTATAGAAAATAGATCATATTCAGAAGACACTTGGTTTCGATTATTCAAACAGCCTGTAACAAATCGCTTATCTCGATATGGCTTGAGTTGTGGCCAGCAAATAACATCAAGCTTAACCAGATTTAGTTTCGACTATCTTTCATCCATATTCAAGTGTGAATACATTACCTATGCATCCACTAGTTTTCACACGCTTGCTTCAATACAGATGTCCATTTGTGATTGCATACAAACAAATAACTTTCGACGGAATATATATTACTGCATGAGAAGAAATGAGGGAGTGATGAAGAAGACCACAGACAAATTCATTGTAACATACTCAGTTGCACCGAATACCCAAAAGGACAATAATGCGATATATCTGCTGGAAACAGACAGTTAACGCAGGGCATGAATAACTCGATCACATTGTAGATAATGAACTAAGCCAAGATGTCACCTAGTCAATTTGGAACGAACAACGTGTGACATGTCACATTCACATATTTAACATGTTATGTGAATTTGTAAACTCTATTCACACGCCTTATTACACAAGAGAGAAACAACAGTGGACACAAGAATGTGCAAATCCGCTTCATCCACATTTAAGCCCCAGAACGTTCAACAAACATACAACGAATAAGACGTATATAATTCAGTAATTGCAAAGAGATTTCTAACTATACAGTCATGAGAATGAGAATCTGGAAATAATTTATGAACATATATTTTTATACATTCTTCAAGAAAACTCATTCAATGTTTTACAATATCTGAACAGCACAAAGCAAATGGAGCATTGAATGATGATATCACTTGTCTGACAATCACGTGAATTGAACCAGTAGCTTCACTTTCTCGATTACAATCTCATAAAAATGTCTGCTTCTACCACCTAGACACCTGTTTTCTCCGTCAACATTCTTATAATGAATAATATAATTGAATATCCTCTATCATATACACATGCATTTCGACAACTTACCTGGTTACTGGCTAATGTACCACTGAGATGAAAATCCTTTTGTTACAAGATGGCTATCTGCATTTGCTTCGAAAGGTAAAGTCAGGTTTGTGCGAAGCAATATATGCTTTTTGGCTGGAATGGTCATGCGATCTCCCAATATGAGGGAGGTGAAAGCAGATTATTTAAAGTGAGGCAGTTGACGATTTCCATCTGAGTAGGAATGTTTGTCTATTTCTTCTCAGCTGATTTCACTGATCTGATCAGTGGTGTCGTCATCTGCAGTAGAGTGTGTACTTTGTAGTTCTAGGAACGATAATTCTTCTTTTCGCATCTGCTGGTACACAAATTGTTAGGCGTCAGGAATAAACCTGCAATAATACTCTCTCCGAAAATTCACACAATCAGTTTCTAAATTAGATCTCTCGTCACTACGTTTTCTGTCGCCAGCGACCAACAGGGGCATCAAATCTTGAGAAACAGTTCAACATCGGTTGATGTCCGACTATTGAGAGGCAAAAATATTACCTTCTGCTGCTGCGAAACTCGAGTATTCACCCTTTGAGCGTTTATGTTGCTTGTTGAGTGAAGGGGTCAATGTAAATATCGTCAGAAACGTCTAAATAATTGTAAGTAAATGACATTCCAATGTCACTTACTTGTGGCATCCAACGTAGAGGGCAATATTAATAATAATTTTTACTATTGTTACACGTGTAATTCGAGTCACGAGTCCGCTATTTCTATGACGTCACATTTGTAATATTTGTGAAACTCATGTAATGCACTGATTAGGCCTCATAACATTCTGAATTTCAACATTCAACACCTCATTCTGTACTTCTATGCTATTGTTTACTTTATCAATGGAGACGGACCTGAAATAACCTAGTTGAATGCAGACTATACCTCTTCAACTTGGTTTAAAATAATACACACTAAACACAATGGGCTATTACAAATCACCAGTTCCACTTATGTACCCTTTCTTTACGTCATCCGCAGTATTGATTCAAATGGAAATCGTTGAAATTGAATCTGTTCCTATCGAAAACAATTTCGCCAGTAACACATATTCTTCGCTGCATTTGGTCCGCACACTGACATATACAGCTAGAATGGATCTACTGATAAAATCCGGCGCTTATTCACAGCGCAATGTGATAACACTGTGCACATTTGATACAAACCAGGTCGTTTGCATTGATTAATTGTAGTTCTCTTTTGAGCGGCTTGAATTGTGTTAGCTGTTTTTTTGTGTGTTCAACCATTAAACATCGCAAATCTTCTGTGCCTGTACAGCCGTCAAATATTCGGACATACTTATTCACACCTGTGCTGTCTGTCTGTCTATTTTCGACATAGAACTTTGTACCGATGTGTGACAGTCAAGTCGCCACACTCCATGTAGCACACAAAGCAAGCGAAGAGAGTAGAAGAAATGCATAATAGAGACAGTAAACAGAGGTATGGGACAAAGGAATAGTAGTAACGAAGAACAAAACAGTTTCATTGGAAATCACAAGGAGTGGATGAATCTGCGCCACTGAGAACGATTTTGAGCCATGTCACCAATTGTTTTCAGCCATTGCGTTTTACCGTCCCAAGGACCACAACCAGGATGTCTACACCTTCCTACGTGGCTAGCTTGAACTAACTGCTGTGGATTTCATTGACTGGTGCCATGTTTTGGTTTGATCTCAGCCAGCTTTTTTCCAGCCTGACCCTATATCAGCTAACATTGCACGTCGAGGAAGGCGACGACTAGGCATACGTAACACATGTCCTAAACATCTCAGTCGATGTAATTTCACAGCCTCGTTGATTGATTTCCCCTCCTTACCTAGCGCTCGACGCCAAACCTCAATATTGCACACCTTATTATACCACTTCACACGGGAAATAGAACTCAGGCATCTATGATCAAAGATAGCTAATCCTTACATGTCTTCTACTCTCAATGGCCAGGTCTCGCTCATAGCCATAGAGGAGGACGGAGTTGGACTGATGAGCAGTACACCCGCACTTTGGCCGATAGTCAGATATCACGTCTACACCAGAGACGGCGTAAACTGGCATAAGGGAAACTAGCCTTTTTAATCCATGCTGAGATTTCGTCAGATATCAAACTGTTGAGGATGATGGTACTACCGAAATGGATGCAGCTACTGAATGAATACGTGTGAACACAATAGACACAGATTTATAGGCTTTAATAAATCACAAATGAAATTATTAAGCGCAAAATATGCCGTTTAATTCATAAAGAAAACACAGTGTTTTGTTCAGCGAAGAGATATCTCTTTACAAAGACTTCATTTTCAAGCTGTACAGTAGTATTTATATTACAGAAAAGGCATTAAGTGGCACTGGAAATAGCTCAGTTAATATCACCCATGTGCCAATTAATGCCTTTTCTGTAATATAAATACTACTGTACAGCTTGAAAATGAAGTCTTTGTAAAGAGATATCTCTTCGCTGAACAAAACACTGTGTTTTCTTTATGAATTAAACGGCATATTTTGCGCTTAATAATTTCATTTGTGATTTATTAAAGCCTATAAATCTGTGTCTATTGTGTTCACACGTATTCAATCAGTAGTTGTATCTCATGATCAAGTGTTCATATTCCTACGTGATCTCTTAAACGGAGTGAGTCATCGAATACAACGCATAACTTTGTCTCGAAAACTACATCAAACATAATCAAAGTGAAGTAAACTGTTACAAAAAGAAAGGAGTTCGATACGTTTCATCATCGAAGGAAGCATCTCCATGAAAGTCACAAACAAGTACGTCGCTCAATTAGTCAGCCATAGAGAAGACAACTGTGATATGATCAAAGTTTCATAATTCGACCGAAGAAGACAAGTTAGAGTAGACGAGAACTAATAACCATCCATGTAAATCGATATTTATGAAATTATTCCAGCCGAAAACTGGAAGTGTAGTAACACTTTAGCTGATTTATCTTTACGACAAACGTAACAGGCGTAAAACGTTTTCAATCAGAATGCTTCAAAATCCAGGTACGATGACCCCTCAGAAAATGAGTGTCACATGTTTCAGTAATTCAACTTGATAATTACTGTATTAAATAGTCAAACTTCTATTTGAATTAAGCAATACAAATCTCATATACGTGATTTCATACAAGAGAATTGTTCACGTCTCACCGAATTAACAAATCGTCAGCTGACTGAAAACAACTCAGAGGTTTATTAATCCTGTTATCAAAGGTCATTCGGTCGAGTATAAATACGAAGATGTGAAATTCGAATGGAGTGCAATCACAGCGTATATACAACATGCTTCGCTCACTGGTATTTGTTGTCCTCGTCAGCCTGCTACTATCTTCGTTGGATGTTTCGAGTGAGTTTGAAAATGTGTTCACTTTCCTGCAAACATGTGCCCTTTATTTCCTCACACTTTCTTACAATTGATGAGTAGAATGTCCTCTGTCATAGACAAACGCACTGAGACGTCTCACCTAGTCACTGTGTAACGCATCACTGAGACTGCAATCATACTACTACTCGATGAGCATTTGTGAGTACTTCATGAGGTTGAGTCAGTTTTCGTCACACGATATGCGCTTTTAAGCAACCTAATTGTTCGACTACAGGGGCTACCAGATCTCCTACAATGAGATAGGTGAATTCAGATTACCTCGATTGAGGCAATTGATAGTTTTCATCTGAGAAAAATTGTTCTTCTCAACTGTTCTTTTGATTGTTTGCCACTGATACCACTGGTAGTGATGTCATCTTCACTAGGGTGTGAAATTCGAAGACTGAGGGAGGATAATTTGTCTGTAATCACCTGATCAGATTAGGAATGACACACAAAGTGATGGGCATAAGGAGCAATCGTGCAATAACACTCTCCCACAGATTTTTCATTAGCGATGTTATTCGACTAATTGAACTGACGGAGAAGTGACACTCCGTCTGAAAATTTGTTTGAACTTGTTTGAACCAGATAATTATTTTTTCACATTTTCGATAGAAACTATCATTCTTGAGAAATGAGGTGTGTCTGTCTGTGTTTATGTAGTTTGCAAATAACCACCTCCTTATCTGTCTCTCTGTCTTTCTCTAATTCTCTCTGCATAGAATCTCAATCATTCGATTCGATGGGGAATGACACACTGGGAGATACTTCGAACTCTCCCTCTGCTTACTCCTACTATCCAGTCAGATGCCGTGGTGTGAACGTACAATGCAGACATAGTCGACAATGTTGTGGATACTTGAAGTGTCGTCGTGGACGATGCGCATGTCGGCGCCATGGTCAGCAGTGTCGGAGGGATTCTCCATGCTGTAGGGGATACCTGTGCCTAGGTGGAAGATGCAGACATTTCTATGGAAGTCAATCGGAAAACTGAAGCTACTGGTACAATTCACGTGGTTGTCAGATAAGTGATATTATCACTCAATGCTTTGATTTGTTTTCTACTGTTCAGACACTTTACAACATTGAATGAGTTTTCTTGACGAATATATGCATAAGTATGATTACAAATAATTATCAGTCTTACGTTCTCATGACTGTGTAGTTTAACATAACATAACACAAGCTTTATTCCAAATCAGTACTTGTGATACAGAATGGAATTCTCAGCATTTTACTACAATATTGCATCCAGTTTTTACATTAACAATAAATAAAGTTCTACATAGATTAAAGTTATCTCAACAACATATTAGTATGTCGGTAGCAAAGCCAAAATTAAAGTGTTTGAAGGTGTTAGAAAAGTAGATACTACTAGCATATTTACTGGCGTAAGCGATAGCAAAATGGTCGAGATATACAGAGTGTGAAAGAACGAACAAGAATGTTTTAAGTAGAGTTTGCAAGGAAGAGAGAAACAAAACAGCACATAACAAAAATAAATACAGAATGAAGAGCGAGAAAACGTTGTACCTATAAATGATGTGAGTTGGAAAGACGAGATCCATTGGTTCTACTGACTATTTAATAAGTTAAAGGTTTCATGCCTGATGCATTCTTTATCGCACAGAACACGGGCTAGGTAGGGTATGGATGAGTTTTTGTACTTACTAGTGCGGGCATATAGTTTCCTATATAGGCTTCTTGTTTTCCCTGAAGAGATACATGGGGAGAGTTGTGAATGTAGAGGGTGTTGTGAGTCAGATAAAATGGATTTCGCCCATTTTTCACATGAGTCCATGTGCCTGTCCACCAGAATATTAACAAGCTGGCTAAGTGGCAAACTGCTTACCCTGCTGACAACCTTTAACATCCTACGTAATAAGGTATAGTCTTTCTTCAATAGCCCAGGAAAGACTAAGGGGGAGCAATAGAGAATAATAGGCAGAATACGGGAGTTAACAAATTGTAGGAGTAAGGGTTGGGTTACACCAGAATGTCTTAACTTCTTGATGTAGAAGGTAAGACGGTATATTTTCTTGGAAATCGTCAAGATATGAGACGACCAGGAAAGATCAGAAGATAGAGTGACGCCTAGGTATTTAATTTCCGACTTGGTTTCTATTTCACTGCCATCTATGTTGCACACCTCGTGAGTGCTAACCAGTTTGTTTAGGTCAGATTTATGCCTAAAGGTGAAATTAACTGTTTGGCATTTGGAGGGGTTTAAGGTTAGACCGTTTTCCTTGGACCATTGGCTAATTTCTGATAAGAAGCCATTTAGTTTAGAGCAGTCACTTTGACATTTGACAGGTAAAGATACAGTTAGGTCATCAGCATATTTGACAAAGTTAATGTCATTTGAAGACGGTAGGTCATGTAGGAAGAATGAAAAGAGAAGTGGGGAGAGTACAGCACCTTGGGGGACACCAGCTTCTGTGAGCACAGCAGAGGAGGATTGGCCTTTGTATACGGTGTACTGCATTCTGTTTGAAAAGTAGGAATGCAACCAGTTAGTGACCCAGGACTCGGTTTGTGTCATGGAGAGCTTATTTAGCAAGAGACTTCTAGGTACAGAGTCGAAAGCAGAAGTAAAGTCAAGAAACGTGCAGCGGACATATTTGGCACCTTTGTCTAATGATGAGACAATACTGTTGTGTAAGACGGCTGCAGCGTCTAAAGTACTCCTACCCTGTCTGTAGGCAAATTGTTTGGGGTCTTCGAAGCTTTTAAGGGAGGGTTCGAGTTTAAGAAGTACTAGTTTTTCCATGAGCTTTAGAAACGGGGAAGTGATGGCGATGGGTCTGAACTTTACGTTCTTGCTATTTCCAGGTTTAGGGACAGGGACTATTTTAATGTCTTTCCATGGAACAGGTACAACGTTTTCGGAGAAAGAAGCATTTAGGATATTAGTTAGAGGAGAACATAAAGCATCTGCACATTGTTTTAGAACATATGCAGGTATGCCATCAGGGCCAAGACTATGTGAGGGCTTAAGAGTTTTAAGACATTTCAAAACATCGAGAGTATTGAAGTCCTGGAAGTTATCAGCTACAAGATTGGTAACGTTAGAAGTGGTTATAGTAGAAGGAGAGCGTATAAAAGACAGATTAAGAGCATTAACATCACAAGAGGGAAAAACATTACATCGCTTACTATTGCCAGTAATTTCATTGAAAAGTTTCCACATGCTGTTAGGAGATTTGCATGATAAAAGTGTTTGGTTATAGATAGCATTAAGATTTTTGATTTCAGATTTGATTTGAGCATTAATCTTTTTAAGTCCTAACTTGTCTTTGCATTTATATAACATTTCTTTTTGCCTGCGAAGTTGTTTGAGATGGGGAGACGAGAAGCGGTCGAGGCGTTTGAACAGTGTTTGTTTGGGACAGCATATGTCGAGGCAGAACTTAAGATAATCCATTATATTGGTGATTGAGTCATCTAATGTACTTTCATAGAATAGATCCCAGTTGGTATCTTTTAACATGCATCTTAGATTGAGTAAGTTGTCAGATGTGTAGCATCTTTCTTGTGCTTCGTAGACAGGTGTGAGAAGATTTTAATATGTGTTTTGCTGTATATTTTTGGCAAAACGCGGACAATGCAGTGATCGGAGTTATGTATCGGTGAACGTCTACGTGTTTCATATACTCCTTCGTCATTAGTAAAAACGAAGTCGAGTGTTTTGTCAAGTCGAGTGGGAAATTTGACTATGTTTGTGTGACCAAGAGCTTCAAGAAAGGAGCAATCTGATGTGTTGAAGTCTCCAGTAATAACGGATAGAGAGTTGTCGAAGTTGGCAGCAGCAAACATGGTGAATTCATCAGCAAAATTAGATAGATCAGATGGAGAGCAACTAGGAGAAATGTACATGTTTGTAATATAGAATTGTTTATATTTGGGGAGATGTTTGGGGCGACATTTGACAGTAATACAGTCAATGAAGTCATTTGAGAAGGTGAAGCAGACGTTATTTGAGACAGACCATTTGGAGTGAATAAAAGTTGCAACGCCACCACCATTTTTCTTATTACAACATTGACGGTCTTGACGAAATAAAATAAAGTCCTTTAGTGAGATAAGGTTGTCATCATACAGTTCATGCAACCACGTTTCTTGTAATGCGATTATGGCGGTGTTATGATACGTATCAGTTGACATCAGGGATTGTAGGTACATTATCTTATTTGGCAGAGAGCGACAGTTTGAGTTCATTATGACGGGGACCGTAGTTAAGTGTATTGGTGTACGTTTGAGAGCTCTCTGCCAACCACTACGATGTTTCCTTCTTGGTTTCTTTGGAATATGAAAGTCATTTGGTCGTAAATCATTAATAAAGTTACGAGAGTAAATGATTCTGTTAGAATTCATATTTAAGTGATAAATGTATGCTGGTAAACAGTAAACTGGATGCAAAATGTAGATATTTTGGTAGCAGGCCCAAAAATTCGAACAGGCCGCCAAGGTCAAGGTCGTACCATATTAGTTAGAAATTTCTTTGAACATTTTCCTTTTCTTTACATGTTTGTTGTTTATTTTGATGTTTAGATGTGAATGAAGTAGATTGAAATATGTGTCCACTATTGTTTTGTCTTGTGTTGACGTGTAAACTGATTTAGAAATTTACATGCCATGTTAAATTTTGAATGTGACATGTCAAGGTTGAGCGTTCCATATTGACTAGTGACATCTTAGCATAGTTCTTTATCTACAATTTGATCGCGGTCCACGCTGTGTATGTTCATGTATATTTAAATAGTCTGTGATTGGTTTCCGACTTTGGGGACTTGCGTATTTCCTGAAAATGTAATTTCGCACACTTTATTCTCAACCTGCGCATAACATCTTTTCCCCGTGAAACGTCATGAAAAGTAGTGACGCTATTTTTCATGAAACCATCATGATACGAGGAAATATTGGCTTCAGTATGATTTGCTGGAACTCACTGTGCCGTATATCGCCTACTACTGTGACCTTCTTTAGTGATCAGATATGTGATATCTGTGAAATGACACGTCATGGGTTATCTATTCTCAGGGTTTACAAATGAATCAAGTAAATTTGAATTGTGTATGCACTGTTTTTCCGTGTTGTGCATTTAAGAGTGCGAATTAATTTCATAAATTTCCATTGAATTATAAATCTGTGATGTGACATGTCTCTTGTTGAGCGTTCCACATTGAATAGGTAACATCTGAGATTAGTTGATTTCCTACAGTTTGGTGATTTGAATTCCTGTGACTGCTCCTTCCTTATATCACTTGGTGATGAAAATATTGTCAACTTTGCCACTCTTCTTGGTAAAACACTGGATCTAGGATGCATTAATGATGTTGGTATATATGAATCTCGGAAACCTGATCCTTTACTTAACTCCGACTACTGCATCACACGTGTATTGCCTAAAATATATTCCAAATCACACAAAGATGTCTTCTCTCACATCTACAGAAAATTTCAACGGAGATGGTACTCACAAGACAACCTAAACAAGCTCAGATGCATGTTGAAAGACACGAACTTTAGCCTTTTAACAGAACAAACATTAGGTGACACAATCACAAACACTACAGATTATCTTAAATTCTGTTTCGAAATATGGTGTCCTAAAGAAACATTATTCACTCGATTTGACCGTTTCTTCTCTCCATACCTCACAAAAGCTACGTAGAGATAAACAACTGTTGTTCAAAACATATGATAAGTCAAGTGTAAAAACGTCAAATACCTTGATAAAATTCAAAAAGCAAAGACTAAATATTTTACACCACCAAAGATTTTCGTCATGTAAGACCCTTTCTTGTTTATGGAAAATTTTCAAAGAAACTACTAGCGGTAAGTGATGTACTTCTGTCCTATCACTTAATGTTGATATTCTAAATAATTTTTTTCATACTCTCTTCCGTTGACATCCTTCATAATGTTACTAATCATATAGACAACAATTTTAATGGTTTAAATACCCTTGGTGTCCTAAAACCTCTCCGGTCTCCTAAGCCTTCTCAAAGCCTTGGTCCTGATGGTGTACCTGTCCTTGTCCTCTGGAACTGAGCTGATATTTTATGCTACACTCCTACTAACATTTTAATGCTTACTTTTCCGGTAATCTTCTACCTTTTGCATGCATAAAACATTAAAATTATCCCCATACCAAAAGCATCTTCTGATAGTGATATTAAATTTATGCCTATTGAAATAGCTTCTCCTTTTATACAATTGTTGGAAAAATTACTTTTACTTCGTCTTGAACCTTCTCTGAAACCTTCTAATGATACTAAACAATTTGCATACGAATATGGTAGATGTACCTTGGATGCTGCGGTTGTCTTATATCACAATGTTGTTTCTTGTTTAGACAAAGGTGCCAAACATGTTCATGATGCTTTCCTAGACTAATAATAATAAAATTTATTAATATGTCATGCTAGAAAATGTGAAACGTTTTTCTCTTATGCACGTGAATTGTTGTACTTCTCAAAAATATATTCGTCTGTTTTATTTAGACAGATTTCCCATTCGAATGTTTAACATCACAACACGTTGTGACATTTATCGTTGCCTTTCAAGAAGTGAATTAGGTGAAATACTGTCTCCCATTTAACACCGTACATTTCCAGGTTTGTGATGTATCACTGACTGACAAACAATGTCATCAGTGCACTGAGATAAGCAAGTCTAGATGACGTGACAACACTAATTGATTTGAAATGCAAACCACACACATTTTGGACAATCAAGTTAACATCATTCTACACGAAATAACACAGAGATCTAGTAATCGTCCGTGTGTAGGCAATTGTGAAGTGTGTAAATGGACACCTGGAAACCAGGGGTTATCACAATGAGTGTAATTACAGTGTACAAGTTACTCCATCTACTGGTGGCCTCTCTTCTCCTCGCATGTTTCCATCTCCATTTGATGCCCAAAAATGCGATCGTAATGTCATTTACTTGCAATCATCTACATGCTTCTGACGATGTAGATGTTGACCTAGTCAATTAACAAGCCAATATTCCCTTTCACCCAGTGAACACAGGTGTTTGGTGGTCTGAGATGGTGACTGTTATGACTGTCAGTAGTCTGATATCCACTGATGTTGAATCGTCTGTCCACTCATGAGTTTCACAGAGGTCAGTGATCTGGAAAAATTGGGTGCTGAGAAATTTCACTGTGGAGGTAATTGTGATGAGTTGGGAAGGATTTAGCACATCGGTGATATTATCAGTGTAACTTGTGAGGTGAACAATACTATTCTTCACCTGTCATCTGAATGAATGATGTCCACTCAACCCAATCAGTTCCTATTGACGTATGTAGTTGTCTTCTTCCCGGATGTGTAGATTCTGTGAACCGGTTAACTGATTTGACATGGTGTGATGTCGTGGTTAGCTTCATATTGGCAATCCACTATTGTTACGATTGGTGATTAAAACTAAAATGATGAACTAATCACCACGGGCTATAAATAAGCAAGCCTCTGACTCGAAATTTCTGCAGAGATCCGGATATTCTTTTCACCTTCACCAGAACTGATGTCTCCTCACTGGAATTTCGACTCATGTGGGTATCATAACGGCTGTGTAGATGTTTCAGCAATGCAATCAAAACTGATTACTGGAGAACATATCTTTTTTCTTGTAAATATTTTCCAGTCACTCATTCATTCATAAGTGATCTACACCATCAGCTTTCTTGTACTCATGATTTATTTGATTGCTTTCTTGTCTCCTCTGTTTTGTATATCGCAGGTGGATGTCGTGTTATAGGCTCACAGTGCAGACATTTTGGACAGTGATGTGGATGCATCTATGAAGAGTGTATTTATGGTCGGTGTAAAACTAAACGATAGGTTGAACGGTGTGGATGGGATTCTTTGTGTTGTTATGGGTGCATTCATTTGGATGAGAGATGTATACATTTCATTAAGATGTGTCCTGACAATTCAGTGACTGACTTCGTCGTCGGATGTTTCATACAGATGGATGAATCAAAACCAATCACCTAATTCTCCACATTGCTTTCCTCTTGAGAATCGAATTGAAGTAAGTAGAACAAAATAAACGAAAGATCATACGCTTTGATTTGCTTCGACAAAGAAATGCGTCTGTGAGATTTTGTCGAGACGTATTCCTCACATTTGTAATGCATGTCTAGAATAACAAATACGCAACCACCTGAAAACATCACTGGAAATTGGGTTTCCTTGTTATCTTCACATAGCTGATGGCTGTTAAGTGACGCAGTATGGAAGCATCCATTTACGAGAACTCCTATTCTCCTGAATAACTTGTTATACGTATGAAGTAACTGAGAGAAGGAAATGTTGAACTATCAGATTGATAATGTGAGACGGTGAAGTGTCCCTGTATTAACTGCAACTGAACGCTTATAGAACTGACTGATGTTCCTACAGTGTGATAATACATAAATTTGGTTTCAAAGATCTGCCTTCTGAATACAACGTATCTCGGAACATCTTGCGAAAACATCAAATACTTTTCATTCAGGAATATCCAGTTTCGTCTGAGGATTTCGCTATCCTATATCATTGTCATTTTGATTGTCTGTGCATGACAAATCATGTGTATGGGAAAATGTATAACAATGAATCTTGATTGTTGATTACGGTAATTTCGCTTCTCTCCAAGTCACATCCACTTCTGATAAGGTGAAAGTGGAAAAGTGAAATTCTAGTGAACTAAGTGATCAAAAGTTAACATGTGAGATGACATGTGAGTATGAATGAATTTTTGAAAATTCGCAATGTTTCTTCCGAGGAATCACATCGAATGCAGATGGTGTGTTTCTTACTCAGAAAATAATAATCAGAGTGATATTTCCAGCAGATTTGAATCAGTAAATGTGATTTCAGAATCCTGAAAACAAATCACACATCTCCTTATCTGATCTCTTTCTCAAACGATTACATGTTAGATGACGTTTTAGGAAGAGAAACGTGACAATAGTCCATCAGTTATTTGTGTGTCAAGAGATGAAATTGGATTCGGAGTTAATGAAACGCCTGTTACCCTCGTTGTAAATATAAATCAGCTAAATTGTTACTGCACTTCCAGTCTTCGGCTTGAATAATTTCATATATTGATTTACATGTGTGGTTATTAGTATGCTTCCACTCTCACTTCATTTATGTCCTTGTCTTCTACGGTCAAACTTGTGAAACTTTGATCACATAACAGTTGTCTTCTCAATGGCTGACTAATTGAGCGACGTACTTGTTTGTGACTTTTATTTAGATGCTTCCTTCGAAGATGAAACATACTGAACTGCTTTCTTTTTGTAACAGTTTACTTCACGCTGATTGTGCCTGACGTAACTTTCGAGACAAAAGTTGCATTATTCTCTATGGCTCAGTTCATTTGAGAGATTATCGTATGAATGTAACACTTGATCTTGGAATGCAACTACTGATTGAATACATGTGAACACAATAGACACAGATTAATTGGCTTTATTAAATCACAAATTAAATTAATATGCGGAAAATATACTGATTAATTGATAAGGAAGTACACAGTTTATGTTCAGCAAAGAAATATCTCTGTTCAGTGACTTCATTTTCAAGCTGCACAGTCGTATTTGTATAACGGAAAAAAACACTAAGTGGCTCTAGAAATAGCTCAGTGAATATTGCCCATGTGACAGAATAAAAGCAATTACGATAATGTACTAAGAGGGTAGAGTTGAAGTGGATGATTTAAAAAACATTCTCGGCTTTTCAAACGAGTGAACTATTATAAGGATTTTTGAATTTTAGGGCAGCGTTTGTCTGAAAACTCATGAAAAAAATGATGATAACAATAAAGCTGGCAAAAGTGAAGTGGAATCAATTCAATTGGTGAAACAGAATAAAATAAGGGAACATTATTCTGATCAAGGTAAAGAAAAGGGTTCGATAAAACGTTTTCGAATACATAATTAAGGTATTTGCTCGAGAGCGAGACCTTGTGCTATGCAGTAGTGGAGAAAGCATAAGCATTTGAAGTGATTTGATCACTTTAAGGAATACATCAAGTGTGGCTGAATGACCTGCCTCTAGAAGGTGTTCACAGATTGAAGACGTTGTCGTCATTTTCTTACCTTTCATTGATTGAACTTAGTAGTGATCGGTCACGCGTTTATGCAGATTCCGCTTACAACATCTAGTGTAATCAGCTCCACACGAGTATGTAAGTGAGCATAAGCATGTAAAAGACCGGATTTAGTTATTTTGAATTGCGAGAAGTGTATCAAGAAATTATGTACCATTCTTTGAGACGAGGGAAAGATTTGAAAGCATTCGACGGAAGAAAAGAACGGAAGGTAATGAGAATTATTGTCAAAATCTATACAGATGTTGAAAAACGAATCTATTATTACTTAGAATGTGTATGAATATCTCAAGCAGTCCGGTTAAACAATCGCTCGTTTATACGGTCTCTTAAGTTGCATAAATAAGGTGTGCCTCTGAGCCCTATACTGAAGATGGTTAATTCTCCATATCGTTATGCAACAAAATGGCTCTCCGGGATCCTTGAAACTGTTAGATCAAATCTGCGTAAACATACTGTTTTGAAGATTTTCAGTGGATGTCACGAAAGCTAGCATTCGTAGATTGCAGCTCAATGTGTTCAGAAGACTCTGGATCTTGTCAGCGTCCTCGCCAAATGGACTTTATCGTCTGCATATTCTGAATCAACGAGATTATTCCCTGGTAGCAAGTCAATCCGTTTGCACCTGCAATGAGTTAGGGTTAAGTCTATCAGTACATCTACGATGAAATTGAATAGAAGTGGGGATAATGGGCATCCCTGACGGACACCACTAGTCGTCACCACTTCAGATGACGACTCGCCGTAAGCCCTCACCTGGCTGCATGAGTACGAGTAGAGTGCTTCAATCGATGAAATGTACTTTATCGGCATTCCTTTTACAGCCAAGCATCTCTAAAGAACCTCCCGGTCGACAGAATCGAATTCCGCCTTTAGATCAAGAAATATAATGATTGTTGGACGCCGGCAGGAATGCCTATGTTCTAGAATCTATCAAAGGGTGAAGATATGATCAATAAAACCTCTTCCTGGTCTAAAGCCTGCCTGGCTCTGTCCTGTTTGTGCCTCCCGTGCACCGCTTAGTCTACGCAATATTATTGAGCCCAGGACTTTAGATACTATATTAGTCAAGCTAATCCCTATGTGATTATCACAGGAAGACTTCTCTCCCTTCTTGTATATGGGGATAATCAGTGACTTACATACACGAAACTGACGAGACTTCTTCTGATTCCTAGACGCCTCCTAGTACCTCAGTTAATGCAGACAGTAAACTGTCTCCACTGTACCTCAATACCTCTGCAGTCATTCCATCAGGTCCTACTGCTTTGCCTTGTTTCAGACTAGTGACAGCTTTTGTAACCTCAGTCAGGGACGGAGGACCTGTGTTTATATCCCATTCAGGGAGGTGTTGGATGTTCGGCAGTTTGAGTGTGGCTGTAGGTTAACTAAACTGCTCCTCATAGTGTTCTTTCCAACATTCTAGTCGGTTATCCTGGGAGCTAATTATGGTGCCATTTTTCTCAGAGATTGTTTCACTTATCATATGCCTTTTACCACCTGTTTCCCTGATAAGCCTAAATAGTTGTCTGGTGTTACCAATCGCCGGTGCCTTTTCTATCTCTTTCGCCTTTGTCACCCACCCCTATTCACGGTAGTTGCGAAGGCTTCTTGTTAGTTTTCGTTTGGACATTGAAGTCGCCTGCTAAAACAACTATATCTGAACGCTTTGCTTTTTGCATCAAATTAGACAGTTTCAGGTAGAAGTCATCCTTTAGTTCATCCAAACTGCAGTCTGTTGGAGCGTTAGCGGAGACTTCGAGATGGAAACGACAGGTAAGGCCGTTTTTCTTTCTCTTAACGGACGCATTAAGACGGGCCGCACACATACGACTATCTGCTGGGATTCAGTCAGGAGGCGATGTTTCCACCCTAACACTCAGTGCTATCCCTACACCTGTGAGTCCTCGCGAGCCAGCTGAGGGGTCTCTTGACACCCTGAAAGTGATAAAGTGATATGCAGATTCAGCTTGTTGACCGGGTGAGGTGAAGTAAATGACCACACTCGGGTCTTGTATTCGTGTCTCCGAAACACAACATACATCCATGGCTCGAGATGTCAGAGTTCTTGCTAGTGATGCCTGTTGTCCGATTTGGCAAAGGGTCCTGACGTTAAATGCTCCTTCATGAACTTGGCGGTATGGTTTTGAGAGGCTGTTGGGGGTGTTTCTTTGGCTCTGTCCGTTGTCCGTGAAGTGTTCGAGAGAAGTGAAGATGATTCACTAGCCTGCAGAATAGCACGAACTGTATTAGAGAAGCAGATGAGGAAGGTGATGTGAGTAAAGGGGAATGGTGCTCAGGAAGGCTTCGCGTGCTTTTGGAAGTGTGTGGGCGGTTGTTACTTCCCGGCTGGCTGCCCACACCCCAGAAGTTGATTGATTCTCCGGGTACCTGAAACAGTAAGAGGGTTAGTGTTGCACGACCGCAGAGCCCAGGGGACAACTGCTTGACGCCGGCCGGTCACACACGGCCTGTATGGACTGGTTTCTGGGATTAGTTCCGTATTAGTAAACTTACTGCCGGTTACGGACCACCGTAGGGCAAGTCTGGATGTACAATTTTTCGGTTTGACCTTTTCTAAACCCTCTCTCCGGAGTGGAGAGAAGGCATAGCTGGCATGCTGGTCATCTGAGGGAAACACCTCACTGCTGTCACACTCCTGTTCCCCAGCAGTACGACTTCACCCTCAGACCTCCAGCATAGTGTAAGAAATATACTTACACAATGCCGGTAACTGCTTTTGGTCTAATCGCTTTCCTAAGAACCTTTCTGGCATGGTAGGACCTGCAGGAACATTGGTTCCAGCCAGTGAAGCTTGTTGGAACCACCAGGGATTAATCACGGTAATATCTCTATCACTTGAACAACAAATCTGGTAGCTGACCACACATTTAATACTGTGACGTGACAATCAACATTACGCTGCAGGATTATGCAAATAATGATGACGACTTCAAATGAATCAAACGAAAGTTATCGCCTTATGAAGACACTTTCTGAGTGCTCTGGATGCTAAATCCAATGGCAATTGAAGGCGTCGTTTTCGCCTGTTTGGTTTCTCCAGTCAATCCATGCTGATCAAACATTCTATAGTCCATTGCTCTTCCTTTCGTGATGTGTCAGTTCGAACAGACGTATTTCAGATTCTGATATGTACAAGATGTGTAGCAGATACGTTCCTGGATGAATTAAATAGAGATTCACGCAGAGTTTAGATATTTTGAGGAAAATATTTCAGCTGTCATTATCTTTTCAGTAAACATTTCTCACTCAGAAGGGATCCGAACCGTTACATATTCTTTGAAGTGTTTGGAGGGACTGATTTCTTGAGTGTCTGAATAAACAAGCATTTAAACAACAGTTATGACCATAATAATAAATGCGCTTCTTTGTACTCAAGTTCATATATTACTGGTTCGTATAAATGTCTTCTGATCTCTGATTGGTATGACAAGCTGTTGGTAATTGATTCTATCACTATTGAAAGTTAACTGCGATCAACGTAGTTCCAGTGCTTCCAAAGGATTTTACTGCTTCGCAGATTTTACTGAGTCGGTCAATATCAGCTCAGTAGATGCAGTGTGGTGAGAGGTAAAAATTCTTGGTTTTGATATAAAGACATACAAGTAAAGGGTTGGTTTTGTTCCACACACATGTACCAAATATCTTTCGCATAATGAATACGTAACCACCTATAAATATTACTATAAAACAAGTTTTGTTTAAGATTCCTCATATGCTATGTAAGCACTGAAGATCGGTCTCCACCAGTTTCGTGAACCCGAAATTTCATGTCCATATTACTTCACACCAAAACAGCGACTTACAAATTCTGCTCATCACAGGATACCATGGTTGGCTTTCTATGTAACCTACTACGCAACCACGTTGATTTTCACAGGGGAAACGAAATTTGTCTTATATCGCAGCTCTCGATGCATTTGAACGACAACGGCTAATCTCACTATGTTTACCAACTTATATAAACGTACACAGGGATAAACCATCGGTCTGTGCATACTGCAGCTACCGGACACATTGTTCCCATAATCGCATAAACCACACGGTGTCAAGGTGTTATGATTTACTAACGTTGAAAACATCAAGTAATACAATATATGAATTACTGACTTTGTTGTGGAATTAAATTCTGCAATGCTAACAGATTTCCTGCATAAATGACGCTAGAGATAGATGCTCAAGATCGCCTATTGGTCATGAAGCGAATTTATCTGCACATCAAACGAGTTTCCACCACGCAACCAAGTTCATTGAAGTCCCCATCATAAGATGGCATAAATCCACCCTATGCGTTCATTAGTTACTCTAAATCAAGCTGAAGCTCCAAATATTTATTTATTTGTTTTGATTGCTTCTTGAATCTGCACAGTACTTTTGATAAAAGCATGGAATTTTTCGCATGTGATATCGTTAGCTTAAATATTGGAGGCCGGCCTTTGTTATCAGGGATGCGTTGGAAAAGGATCGAACCCTACACCATGTGTATGGTCAGTGAGAGCACTAGTTACAGCAATTCAACATGTCGAATATGAGGCAAATTGAAGCTTTCTCAACAGGGGGTCGACCGATGCTATTTAGGGTGGTTGAAAAATTGAGACTTTATTTACCTAGAGAACAGCTGCACGTCGATGGTGATCTTAGCATCTCCACATATTCCATGGAAGACAGCAGACCTACCTAGGAAAAAGCAGCATTGAACTCTGCCAATTCACGATCTAAAGCGTTCCTGGCAAATACAGTTTTTAACAGCTACATTATCTAGAATGGAATACGAATTCAAGTAACCCGAGATTGCGTACAGAATGCATGCATTAGAAGAAGGCCCATTGAAACTTGTTTGAAGTCAGGAATCAGACACTACGCTGAATACGGTAATACAGGTAATCACTAACTGAATATAAAAGAATAAACCTGGGGCGAGTAAGGAGGTAACTACGCAATCAGACAGGAAGAGTGATTCAGAGTGAATACCTAGAAGACTCCACGAGAGTGTACTAAATATGATTCTGAGAGATCAGGGTCCATTTCATGAAAGTGAAGAATTTAAACACAATTTGCAAAAGCTGGCTAAGCTTAGCCGGCTGCTAAATGCTTAATAGTTCGAATGTGAATCACCTCAACTGTATAGAGAAGACAAAAGTGAAATCAACTGGAAAGATTCGAGAGGATACGATGAATTACTGTGAATGCTCACCTTTTGTTCATTGATTGGCCAATATCAACCGATTGGGACTAAATACGGCTTCGGATGATTTTGATTCGTCCTGTACCAAACATGATATGAGGGGATCTGTTCAGTGTCCCGAATGGTATTTCGCCTTTTAGATCCCTGTGAGTATGAGAGTGAGGATTGATATACATCAGATCTCTGACAACTGCAAGTTACCGATGATGCGAGAGAATTATGTAGGGATTACCATAATTCCGATTGAAGTACAATGTGGTAGTTTATCAAACAGTTGCATGAGCAAACAATCGGATATGTGTAGTAGCGAAGCTTTAATTATTGCATCAGTGTGATCCTCATTTCAAACACGGTTCACTCAGATGATCTGGAATATTGATCTGCTAGTTCTACAATATCACTCAATCCAAAATGCTCAGAAAGCAATACTGACTAGTTGTGGAAGTTCATGTTGACAATTCCACCAAATGTATTTGGTTATGAAGTAGACAGCCTACAATCTGTAGGAAAGCCTGTTAATCGTGACGCCGTAGTTAGCTGATATTTCAAAACGATGCATCGATAACGATAAATATATCCGCAGATATAGAAGTAAGGCGGAGGTATTTGAGGTATATTCACGTTATCTGAAATGAATAGATGCTTCATTTCAACTACAGATTGACGTGATGTAATTTTTCCTGAATAAAATTCACTCACAGCTAGCTATAATTAGGTCAACAATACGTAACACTGACGCACACGATTTATACTTCGAAATATCAGGTTCGAACTCAATAACATGAGTGAAACTTGATCATGTGAATAAACTCGAAACATTTCATGAATATTTCCGTGGAAAATTAGACTGATTTTGTGGAAGACTTTATCCCGGAATAGTGTTTTGTCATCATCAAGGTCTCCGTCATATCATAGACGACATATTTTTATAAAACTAAGAATCATCAATATAGATTTTTGGACAAAAGGAAAACTTCTTCTCTACGCAAAGACCTACACAAATGAAATCATCATAAGAATCCAAGAAAAAATCAGTGTATAAGCTAATGTACAGAAGGAAACCATGATTACCCCCAAATCACAAGACCTTGACAATTTACCTAGAGGCGAGTCTCACGAGATTAAAAGAAGAACGGAGAGAGGCGGTCAGGAATGCAAAGCATGAACAACGGATGGACGCTGCGAAACCTGGAACGAGAAAAAGAATGAAATGCATGAAATTTGATCTCACAAGTCAAGTGAAGTGTAGAGAGGAATAATACACAGTTGCGTGTGGGCCACGTTCCTGGAAACGCCTTCCAAAGTAAGAAGCAGCATACACTGACACCGAAAGACGTGGTCCTGAATATCATATGAGGAGAGGAGACCAACACAAAGCTGTTGATACCAGCCAGATGCAGAGGTGGATGTAGTGAGATAAGCCAGTCAACAGCGAGATGCAACAACAGTGCAAACCACACATAAGGCTGGATCGCACAGAGTTGAAACTACTTGAAGGGATGGCTACTGTGGTGTGTTCGACAGAGAAGAGTTGTTAGCAGTGAACAGATGCAGATTGACAGGAAGTAGCCAAAATACAAACAAGAAAGATTTATTCGGTGGCAAATGACATGGATGCGTTTAATTCTCAAATCTCAATCTAGATTGAGTTGTGGTCAGCAAATGACACCACGAATTGACAGATTTTTATTCGGCTATCTATAATTCCTATACACATTTGAATACATCACTTATGCATTCATTCATTCATTTTCAAACGCTTACTTCTATACAGATGTCCAATTGTGATTGCATATAGAGAGACAACTTCCACGGATTATATATATCACTGACTGGGAGGAAATGAACGAGTGATAAAGAAGACTGGAGACAGATTCAATGTGATATGTTCAACAACACGGATACAGCTTAGTGAACATATTGCGATATTAATATCAGTAAAAAGTTTGAGCATTGTGGATCAGATTACATAAAGTATAATTATATTTCAATAGTTTACACAATGATAAGTTTTGTTAATGGTAATAACAAGATGGAAGAGTGGAAAAAGACAGTTACAATACCATATAAAAATGGTACATCAGAGGCAATTCAAAGAAACCTCAAAAATATCGCCATTCGAACAATGTTTAAACCGATGAATCTTATCAAAAATAAAATAAATCCACTGAAAGATCCCATAAAAATGATGGATAAAAACAATCTGATTTATATAATATCTTGTGCTGACTGTCCGACCAAGTATGTAGGGCAAACGTCGAGATCACTGGAAATAAGAGTAAATGAACATAAACGCCTAACCAAAGGTCAACCAACAGGAACACAAGCCTAAAAGAATCTTGAAAAAAATTCATCGATAGCTGCACATGCATGGGACAAAAACCACAATATCGATTGGAACAATGTGTGTATTCTAAAAACTAACATGAACGAATGGAAAGAGAGACTTATAACAGAATCGATATTCATTAAGGTCACACCGGATACATGTAACAAGGGTACAACTATCAACAACTTGGAATATAATTCTGAATACAAAACATGAATGAGCACTAAAATAATAATGAACTATATATATGAGTACAAATCATAAATGTGTGAATAAAACAATTCCAACAGTCGTGTCAGTGAACATGATGAGTTGGAGGGTGAAAAATGATTACATGTAAGATTGCTGAATGTTTGCGTAGAACTGAGAGGAGTGCCGGTTAGAAATACTCCGTAGGGTATGTTGGGCGATGTGATGACTCAAATCAACACACACACACAGTATGACAACGTTGATGGTGTGTGTTGTCGCAAATGACAGAGTTTTGAAGGGGTGGTAAGACAAAATCAATCTTGAAACTATTGCAGACTGTGTCCAATCAAGTTGGTTGGAGGTGTAGCCACCATTCTCGTCAGGATAGTCATGTCAGTGAAGACGAGAAAATGCTCCAGTTAACAACTAGACGTGAAAGTGAAGTCGAGAATGTCGCGTAAATTTCTTTTTCTTCTCCATGGTATATCCCAGAGAGCAAGGTATCTCTGAGTAGGTATGGGAGTATCATGTGAAATATTACTCTGTTAAGTACTACACAAGTCGACAAAGCTGGAAACGAATTGGAGATAATTCAAAATATCCTGGTCTATACACAGCGTGGACTTCTTGACCTTGACGCGCTTTTGCATTAACACGTTAAATAAAACTCTTTTTTCTCTGGAATTTCTTGCCAAGAATTTTCGGAAAGTAGTGTAGTTATCTGCCTTTCAAACACTGAATCTGTGGATAAAATCTCGTTGACTGATAATACCTATAACTATCTGCTTGCCATTTTGTGAATGTCTAACTCTAACAAATATCTATTACTATATATATTGATGGATTTATATGTCCAAGTTAGCTCAAGTCAGTGAGTCTATGATTTTGATATCAGTTTTGTTAACTATATCTGACTGTGATACTACTGCTAAGGTTTTTTTATTATTGTTATTGTCACTTGTTACCCTTCGTGTTGTTAATTATTTTTCGTTTTGCTGGTGTTGTTCTGACTGCATCATTCCTTGTTTTCCTGGTTATAATGGGAGCAACCCACAAGGTCGCTTCTCTCTAAACTATATTTTAATGTAACAACCCCCTTATCAGGCGTGTGGCTAGTAACCACACTGTGAACAAAGTTGCTACATACACTTCAGCACAATGAATCTCCTTGCGCCAAAAGAAAAATCTTTGTGGGGACTTGGATCGCCTGCACCATATACGAGTTTGCCTAAGCTGCCCAGATTGCAAACAAAATGAGGAGATACGGAATTCAAGTACTGAGGATATGTGATGGTACATTGAACGGGAATGGACTCACCAAATTGTCAATGGGTGAGTCAGTGATCTAATCCGGTCACCCAGAAGATAACCCTACCCACTCCGATGGCGTGACTATCATGATGTCACCAACGGTAATGAAGGTCTTGAGGCCATCTGATTCTCGAAGAAGTGGAGGTGCAGCCTACTGGACACAAAAGAAAGAAGAGGAACAGTGGTTGGCTCAGACCACTACAAGGGACAGACCGATAGCTGCTATCTTGACGTGGTGGTTGGGCTTGCATATCACGTTGACCCAACAAGCTTCACTGGCTGGAACCAATGTTCCTGCAGGTCCTACCATGCCAGAAAGGTTCTTAGGAAAGCGATTAGACCAAAAGCAGTTACCGGCATTGTGTAAGTATATTTCTTACACTATGCTGGAGGTCTGAGGGTGAAGTCGTACTGCTGGGGAACAGGAGTGTGACAGCAGTGAGGTGTTTCCCTCAGATGACCAGCATGCCAGCTATGCCTTCTCTCCACTCCGGAGAGAGGGTTTAGAAAAGGTCAAACCGAAAAATTGTACATCCAGACTTGCCCTACGGTGGTCCGTAACCGGCAGTAAGTTTACTAATACGGAACTAATCCCAGAAACCAGTCCATACAGGCCGTGTGTGACCGGCCGGCGTCAAGCAGTTGTCCCCTAGGCTCTGCGGTCGTGCAACACTAACCCTCTTACTGTTTCAGGTACCCGGAGAATCAATCAACCTCTGGGGTGTGGGCAGCCAGCCGGGAAGTAACAACCGCCCACACACTTCCAAAAGCACGCGAAGCCTTCCTGAGCACCATTCCCTTCTACTCACATCACCTTCCTCATCTGCTTCTCTAATACAGTTCGTGCTATTCTGCAGGCTAGTGAATCATCTTCACTTCTCTCGAACACTTCACGGACAACGGACAGAGCCAAAGAAACACCCCCAACAGCCTCTCAAAACCATACCGCCAAGTTCATGAAGGAGCATTTAACGTCAGGACCCTCTGCCAAATCGGACAACAGGCATCACTAGCAAGAACTCTGACATCTCGAGCCATGGATGTATGTTGTGTTTCGGAGACACGAGTACAAGACCCGAGTGTGGTCATTTACTTCACCTCACCCGGTCAACGAGGTGAATCTGCAAAAATCACTTTCAGGGTGTCAAGAGACCCCTCAGCTGGCTCGCGAGGACTCACAGGTGTAGGGATAGCACTGAGTGTTAGGGTGGAAACATCGCCTCCTGACTGAATCCCAGTAGATAGTCGTATGTGTGTGGCCCGTCTTAATGCGTCCGTTAAGAGAAGGAAAAACGGCCTTACCTGTCGTTTCCTTCTCGAAGTCTCCGCTAACGCTCCAACAGACTGCAGTTCGGGTGAACTAAAGGATGACTTCTACCTGAGACTGTCCAATTTGTTGCAAAAAGCAAAGCGTTCAGATATAGTTGTTTTAGCAGGCGACTTCAATGTCCAAACGAAAACTAACAAGAAGCCTTCGCAACTACCGTGAATAGTGGTGGGTGACAAAAGCGAAAGAGATGGAAAAGGCATCGGCGATTGATAACACCAGACAACTATTTAGGCTTATCTGGGAAACAGGTGGTAAAAGGCATATGATAAGTGAAACAATCTCTGAGAAAAATGGCACCATAATTAGCTCCCAGGATAGCCGACTAGAATGTTGGAAAGAACACTATGAGGAGCAGTTTAGTTAACCTACAGCAACACTCAAACTGCCGAACATCCAACACCTCCCTGAATGGGATATAAACACAGGTCCTCCGTCCCCGACTGAGGCTACAAAAGCTGTCACTAGTCTGAAACAAGGCAAAGCAGTAGGACCTGATGGAATGACTGCAGAGGTATTGAGGCACAGTGGAGACAGTTTACTGTCTGCATTAACTGAGGTACTAGGAGGCGTCTGGGAATCAGAAGAAGTCTCGTCAGTTTGGTGTATGTGGGTCACTGATTATCCCCATATACAAGAAGGGAGAGAAGTCTTCCTGTGATAATCACATAGGGATTAGCTTGACTAATATAGTATCTAAAGTCCTGGGCTCAATAATATTGTGTAGACTAAGCGGTGCACGGGAGTCACAAACAGGACAGAGCCAGGCAGGCTTTAGACCAGGAAGAGGTTTTATTGATCATATCTTCACCCTCTGATGGATTCTAGAACATAGGCATTCCTGCCGGCGTCCAACAATCATTATATTTCTTGACCTGAAGGTGGAATTCGATTCTGTCGACCGGGAGGTTCTTTGGAGATGCTTGGCTCTTAAAGGAATGCCGATAAAGTACATTGCACCGATTAAAGCACTCTACTCGTACTCATGCAGCCAGGTGAGGGCTTACGGCGAGTCGTCATCTGAAGTGGTGACGACTAGTGGTGTCCGTCAGGGATGCCCATTATCCCCACTTCTATTCAATTTCATCGTAGATGTACTGATAGACTTAACCCTAACTCACTTCAGATGCAAACGGATTGACTTGCTGCCAGGGAATAATCTCGTTGATTCAGAATATGCAGACGATAAAGTCCATTTGGCGAGGACGCTGACAAGATCCATAGTCTTCTGAACACATTGAGCTGCAATCTACGAATGCTAGCTTTCGCGACATCCACCGAAAATCTTCAAAACAGTATGTTTACACAGATTTGATCTAACAGTTTCAAGGATCCCGGAGAGCCATTTTGTTGTATAACGATATGGAGAGTTAACCATCTCCAGTATAGGTCTCAGAGGTACACCTTATTTATGCAACTTAAGAAGACCGTATAAACGAGCGATTGTTTAACCGGACTGCTTGAGATATTCATACACATTCTAAGTAATAATAGATTCGTTTTTCAACATCTGTATAGGTTTTGACAATAATTCTCATTGCCTTCCGTTCTTTTTTTCCGTCGAATGCTTTCAAATCTTTCCCTCGTCTCAAAGAATGGTACATATTTCTTGATACACTTCTCGCAATTCAAAATAACTAAATCCGGTCCTTCACATGCTTATACTCACTTACATACTCGTGTGGAGCTGATTACACTAGATGTTGTAAGCGGAATCTGCATAAACGCGTGACCGATCACTACTAAGTTCAATCAATGAAAGGTAAGAAAATGACGACAACGTCTTCAATCTGTGAACACCTTCTAGAGGCAGGTCATTCAGCCACACTTGATTTATCCCTTAAAGTGATCAAATCACTTCAAATGCTTACGCTTTCTCCACTACTGCATATCACAAGGTCTAGCTCTCGGGCAAACACCTTAATTATTTATTCGAAAACGTTTTATCGAACCTTTTTCTTTACCTTGATCAGAATCATGTTCCCTTATTTTAATAATAATAATAATAATAATAACAGCTTTATTCCAAACAGTATTTGTGGTACAGGTATGGAATTTTCAGCGTGCATTACAGTATATTGCATCTAATTACCTCATAAATTATATAAGATTTTTAAAAATCAAAGATAAATAAATAAAAATAAAATAAATAAGTTATAAATAAATAAAATAAATAAATATTAAAAATTAAGAAAAAAAACAACGTAGAGTATTTCATTTCAAACAATGCAACACAGGATTTGAAATATAAAGTTGATGTGTGGTAGTAAATGAGAACAACAGTGTAGTAGTAACGAGGAAAGGAAAACAAAAACTAATGGGACTATTTGTTAGAGTGCCGCAGTAAGTTTATCGTGTCATACCTAACGGATTTCTCATCACATAACAGCTGTGCCAGATATGGTATTGTGGAGTTTTTGTATTTGGTAGTCCTAGCATATAGCCTCCTATAGCTGCTTCTAGTTCTTCCAGATGAAATGCAAGGAGATAGATGCGTATAGAGAGGATGCTTGGGGTCCGACAATATTGTATTCGCTAGTTTCTTACATGACATAATATGTCTATCTACAATAGTGTTCACCAGTTGGTTTAACGATATCCCACTTGCCCTACTAACAGCTTTTAGTGCCCTTCTCAGCGAAGCAAAGTCTTTCTTAAGTAGTCCAGGAAAGACTAATGGGGAGCAGTAAAGGAGGATGGGTAGAATACAAGAATTTACAAACTGAGAAAGTAAAGACTGGTTTATGCCAGACTGCCTAAATTTCCTAATGTAGAACGTTAAGCGAAACATCTTTCTAGTAACTAGCAAGATGTGGGAAGACCAGGAAAGATCGGTGGAAAAACTCAGCCCAAGGTACTTGACATAAGATGTATTTTCAACCTCTGTGCCGTCAATGAGAGTGGGGCCATGTGAGCTAACTAGTTGCTGTAGGTCACATTTACGTCTGAAAGTGAAATTGACTACCTGACATTTAGACGGATTAAGCTTAAGTCCGTTTGAAGAGGACCACTGACTAATTTCCGACAGAAAGCTATTTAATTTGGAACAATCTGACTGAGAGTTGACAGGCATAGAAACCGAGAGGTCATCGGCATATTTAACAAAAGTGGCTACATCAGAATGAGGCAAGTCATGTAAGAAAAACGAGAACAGAAAGGGAGAAAGAACAGCACCTTGAGGAACACCAGCTAAAGTAAGTGAGGTAGTGGAGGATTTTCCATTGTAGACGGTGTACTGCTTCCTTTCAGAAAAATAGGAATGCAACCACTTATTTGTCCAGCTTTCAGCCTGTGTTGCAGCAAGCTTACTTAGCAAGAGAGACCTGGGAACAGAGTCAAATGCAGATGTGTAATCAAGGAAGGCACAGCGAACGTATTTAGCTCCTTTATCTAAACTAGAGACTATGCTATGGTGGAGGACGACAGCGGCATCTAACGTACTCCTACTATGTTTATAAGCAAACTGGTTGGGGTCGTTGAAAGGTTTTAAAGAGGGATCAAGATTAAGTAAAATAAGTCTTTCCATAACTTTCAAAAAGGGTGAGGTAATTGAAATGGGTCTAAACTTAACATTAGGTCCACTTGTAGATTTAGGCACTGGAACGATCTTGATGTTTTTCCATGATTCAGGTATAATACTTTTGGAAAACGATTCGTTGAAAATGTCAGTTAGCGGGGAACACAAGATGTCGGCACACTCTTAAGGATAACAGCAGGAACACCATCAGGACCGAGGGACTGAGTAGGCTTGAGAGATTGAAGACACTTGAGGACATCATTCGTGTTTAAGCATGAGAAGCAGTCATTGTTTACACTATTTGAGTTAGGAATCATAACATTTGCTGGGATACATATGAAGGATTCATTTAGCATGTTAACATCTACAGAAATATCATTCAACATTTGCTTACCACCTGTGATTTCCTTTAATAACTTCCACATATTTGATGGGGATTTACATGAAAGAAACTTCTGGTTATAGAGAGCATTCAATCTTTGTAATTCAAGCTTAATCAAAGTGTTCATTCTCTTAACACCAGATTTGTTTTTCATTTTGAACAACCTTTCTTTTTCACGGCGGAGCTTTTTGAGTTGAGAAGAGGAGAAGCGATCGAATTTTAAGAAGATTGTCTCTTTTGGACAACAAACATCAAGACAGAAATTAAGATAATGTGTTATGTTGGCAATTGTGTTATCAAGAGCTTGTTCAGTAAATAGATCCCAGTTTGTGTCTTTTAACATGGACCTTAGGTTCAGTATGTTGTCATGGGAATAACATCTGTGTTGTGTTTTCTTTCCAAGGTATGAGAAGACCCTTTTGTGCTGCTTTCCATATACTTTGGGCAATATTCTTATGATACAGTGATCTGAATTTAGTAGTGGGGCTCTTTTTCGAGCTTCAAATATTCCTGCATCGTTTGTGAAAACAAGGTCAAGAGTGTTGTCCATTCTAGTCGGGAAGTTGACAATATTATCGTGTCCAAGTGAAATTAGGAAGCTGTGGTCACTAGAATTAAAATCACCAGTAACTATAGACAAGGAATTTCCGAAGGAGGTGGCAGCAAGGGAAGTAAATTCATCCGCAAATAAAGATAATTCTGTGGAGTTGCATCCAGGAGCAATATACATGTTCGAGATGTAAATGTAGTTGTATTTAGACAAATGTCTAGGTCGACACTTAACGGTGAGACAGTCAATATTGTCACTAGAGAATTTGAAACATACATTATTAGACGTACACCATTGTGAATTGATGAAGATGGCGACACCGCCACCGCGTTTCTTCCTGGAACTACACCGATCTTGTCTGAATAGTTTGAAATTATTTAGATACACTAGATTGTCATCATATAGATCATGAAGCCATGTTTCTTGAAGTGATATGATCCCAGTATTATGATATATAATGGAAGACACCAGCGATTGAAGACAGTTAATTTTAGCCGGCAGGGAGCGACAATTGGTACTCATAATTGCGGGAACAGTCATGAATTGAATAGGGGTATTTTTTAATGCTCTCTGCCAGCCGGAATGATGCTTTTTCTTGTCTTTTTTATGGAGTTGCAGATCAGTAGGTTTTAAAGATATTAGATATTCACGAGAATAAATAATCCGATTTGAGGTCATATTTGAATAAGATTTATTGATTAAAATATCAATTAGAAATGAGAAATTAGATGCAATATGATTTGTAATGTTTAAGGTAATTGGTAGCTCAAGATTTAAGCAGGCCGCCAAGGTTTCTGTTTCACCAATTGAATTGATTCCACTTCACTTTCGCCAGCTTTATTGTTATCATCATTTTTTTCATGAATTTTCAGACAAACACTGCCCTAAAATTTCAAAATCCCTATAATAGTTCACTTGTTTGAAATGCCGAGAATGTTTTCTAAATCATCCACTTCAACTCTACCCTCTTAGTACATTATCGTAATTGCTTTTATTCTTGTCACATGGGCAATATTCACTGAGCTATTTCTAGAGCCACTTAGTGTTTTTTTCCGTTATACAAATACGACTGTGCAGCTTGAAAATGAAGTCACTGAACAGAGATATTTCTTTGTTGAACATAAACTGTGTTCTTCCTTATCAATTAATCAGTATATTTTGCGCATATTAATTTAATTTGTGATTTAATAAAGCCAATTAATCTGTGTCTATTGTGTTCACACGTATTCAATCAGTAGTTGCATTCCAAGATCAAGTGTTACATTCATACGATAATCTCTCAAATGAACTGAGTCATAGAGAATAATGCAACTTTTGTCTCGAAAGTTACGTCAGGCACAATCAGCGTGAAGTAAACTGTTACAAAAAGAAAGCAGTTCAGTATGTTTCATCTTCGAAGGAAGCATCTCAATAAAAGTCACAAACAAGTACGTCGCTCAATTAGTCAGCCATTGAGAAGACAACTGTTATATGATCAAAGTTTCACAAGTTTGACCGTAAAAGACAAGGACATAAATGAAGTGAGAGTGGAAGCACACTAATAATCACACATGTAAATCAATATATGAAATTATTCAAGCCGAAAACTGGAAGTGCAGTAACAGTTTAGCTGATTTATATTTACAACGAGGGTAACAGGCGTTTCATTAACTCCGAATCCAATTTCATCTCTTGACACACAAATAACTGATGGACTATTGTCACGTTTCTCTTCCTAAAACGTCATCTAACATGTAATCGTTTGAGAAAGAGATCAGATAAGGAGATGTGTGAGTTGTTTTCAGGATTATGAAATCACATTTACTGATTCAAATCTGCTGGAAATATCACTCTGATTATTATTTTCTGAGTAAGAAACACACCATCTGCATTCGACGTGATTCCTCGGAAGAAACATTGTGAATTTTCAAAAATTCATTCATACTCACATGTCATCTCACATGTTAACTTTTGATCACTTAGTTCAATAGAATTTCACTTTTGCAATTTCACCATACCAGAAGTGGATGTGACTTGGAGAGAAGCGAAATTACCGTAATCAACAATCAAGATTCATTGTTATACATTTTCCCATACACATGATTTGTCATGCACAGACAATCAAAATGACAATGATATAGGATAGCGAAATCCTCAGACGAAACTGGATATTCCTGAATGAAAAGTATTTGATGTTTTCGCAAGATGCTCTGAGATACGTTGTATTCAGAAGGCAGATCTTTGAAACCAAAATTATGTATTATCACACTGTAGGAACATCAGTTAGTTCTATAAGCGTTCAGTTGCAGTTAATACAGGGACACTTCACCGTCTCACATTATCAATCTGATAGTTCAACATTTCCTTCTCTCAGTTACTTCATACGTATAACAAGTTATTCAGGAGAATAGGAGTTCTCGTAAATGGATGCTTCCATACTGCGTCACTTAACAGCCATCAGCTATGTGAAGATAACAAGGAAACCAAGTTTTCCAGTGATGTTTTCAGGTGGTTGCGTATTTGTTATTCTAGACATGCATTACAAATGTGAGGAATACGTGTCGACAAAAATCTCACAGACGCATTTCTTTGTCGAAGCAAATCAAAGCGTATGATCTTTCGTTTATTTTGTTCTAATTACTTCAATTCGATTCTCAAGAGGAAAGCAATGTGGAGAATTAGGTGATTGGTTTTGATTCATCCATCTGTATGAAACATCCTACGACGAAGTCAGTCACTGAATTGTCAGGACACATCTTAATGAAATGTATACATCTCCCATCCAAATGAATGCACCCATAACAACACAAAGAATCCCATCCACACCGTTAAACCTATCGTTTAGTTTTACACCGACCATAAATACACTCTTCATAGATGCATCCACATCACTGTCCAAAATGTCTGCACTGTGAGCCTATAACACGACATCCACCTGCGATATACAAAACAGAGGAGACAAGAAAGCAATCAAATAAATCATGAGTACAAGAAAGCTGATGGTGTAGATCACTTATGAATGAATGAGTGACTGGAAAATATTTACAAGAAAAAAGATATGTTCTCCAGTAATCAGTTTTGATTGCATTGCTGAAACATCTACACAGCCGTTATGATACCCACATGAGTCGAAATTCCAGTGAGGAGACATCAGTTCTGGTGAAGGTGAAAAGAATATCCGGATCTCTGCAGAAATTTCGAGTCAGAGGCTTGCTTATTTATAGCCCGTGGTGATTAGTTCATCATTTTAGTTTTAATCACCAATCGTAACAATAGTGGATTGCCAATATGAAGCTAACCACGACATCACACCATGTCAAATCAGTTAACCGGTTCACAGAATCTACACATCCGGGAAGAAGACAACTACATACGTCAATAGGAACTGATTGAGTTGAATGGACATCATTCATTCAGATGACAGGTGAAGAATAGTATTGTTCACCTCACAAGTTACACTGATAATATCACCGATGTGCTAAATCCTTCCCAACTCATCACAATTACCTCCACAGTGAAATTTCTCAGCACCCAATTTTTCCAGATCACTGACCTCTATGAAACTCATGAGTGGACAGACGATTCAACATCAGTGGATATCAGACTACTGACTGTCATAACAGTCACCATCTCAGACCACCAAACACCTGTGTTCACTGGGTGAAGAGGAATATTCGCCTGTGAATTGACTAGGTCAACATCTACATCGTCAGAAACATTTAGATGATTGCAAATAAATGACATTACGAGCTCATTCGTGTGCATCAATCGAAAATGAATATGTGCTGAGGAAAAAGGATGACTTCTAGTGGATGGAGTATCTTGTACACTGTAATTGCACTCATTGCGATTACTCCTGGTTTCCAGGTGTCCATTTACACACTTCACAATTGCCTACACACGGACGATTACTAGACCTCTGTGTTATTTCGTGTAGAATGATGTTAACTTGATTGTCCAAAATGTGTGTGGTTTGCATTTCAAATCAATTAGTGTTGTCACGTCATCTAGACTTGCTTATCTCAGTGCACTGA
Organism: Trichobilharzia regenti; assembly: GCA_944472135.2. Lineage (NCBI taxonomy): Eukaryota > Metazoa > Platyhelminthes > Trematoda > Strigeidida > Schistosomatidae > Trichobilharzia > Trichobilharzia regenti. The sequence continues at coordinate 135,985,210 of OX235262.1, forward strand.
TGACATTGTTTGTCAGTCAGTGATACATCACAAACCTGGAAATGTACGGTGTTAAATGGGAGACGGCGGCCTGCTTAAATCTCGGGCTACCAATTACCTTAAACATTACAAATCATATTGCATCTAATTTCTCATTTCTAATTGATATTTTAATCAATAAATCTTATTCAAATATGACCTCAAATCGGATTATTTATTCTCGTGAATATCTAATATCTTTAAAACCTACTGATCTGCAACTCCATAAAAAAGACAAGAAAAAGCATCATTCCGGCTGGCAGAGAGCATTAAAAAATACCCCTATTCAATTCATGACTGTTCCCGCAATTATGAGTACCAATTGTCGCTCCCTGCCGGCTAAAATTAACTGTCTTCAATCGCTGGTGTCTTCCATTATATATCATAATACTGGGATCATATCACTTCAAGAAACATGGCTTCATGATCTATATGATGACAATCTAGTGTATCTAAATAATTTCAAACTATTCAGACAAGATCGGTGTAGTTCCAGGAAGAAACGCGGTGGCGGTGTCGCCATCTTCATCAATTCACAATGGTGTACGTCTAATAATGTATGTTTCAAATTCTCTAGTGACAATATTGACTGTCTCACCGTTAAGTGTCGACCTAGACATTTGTCTAAATACAACTACATTTACATCTCGAACATGTATATTGCTCCTGGATGCAACTCCACAGAATTATCTTTATTTGCGGATGAATTTACTTCCCTTGCTGCCACCTCCTTCGGAAATTCCTTGTCTATAGTTACTGGTGATTTTAATTCTAGTGACCACAGCTTCCTAATTTCACTTGGACACGATAATATTGTCAACTTCCCGACTAGAATGGACAACACTCTTGACCTTGTTTTTACAAACGATGCAGGAATATTTGAAGCTCGAAAAAGAGCCCCACTACTAAATTCAGATCACTGTATCATAAGAATATTGCCCAAAGTATATGGAAAGCAGCACAAAAGGGTCTTCTCATACCTTGGAAAGAAAACACAACACAGATGTTATTCCCATGACAACATACTGAACCTAAGGTCCATGTTAAAAGACACAAACTGGGATCTATTTACTGAACAAGCTCTTGATAACACAATTGCCAACATAACACATTATCTTAATTTCTGTCTTGATGTTTGTTGTCCAAAAGAGACAATCTTCTTAAAATTCGATCGCTTCTCCTCTTCTCAACTCAAAAAGCTCCGCCGTGAAAAAGAAAGGTTGTTCAAAATGAAAAACAAATCTGGTGTTAAGAGAATGAACACTTTGATTAAGCTTGAATTACAAAGATTGAATGCTCTCTATAACCAGAAGTTTCTTTCATGTAAATCCCCATCAAATATGTGGAAGTTATTAAAGGAAATCACAGGTGGTAAGCAAATGTTGAATGATATTTCTGTAGATGTTAACATGCTAAATGAATCCTTCATATGTATCCCAGCAAATGTTATGATTCCTAACTCAAATAGTGTAAACAATGACTGCTTCTCATGCTTAAACACGAATGATGTCCTCAAGTGTCTTCAATCTCTCAAGCCTACTCAGTCCCTCGGTCCTGATGGTGTTCCTGCTGTTATCCTTAAGAGTGTGCCGACATCTTGTGTTCCCCGCTAACTGACATTTTCAACGAATCGTTTTCCAAAAGTATTATACCTGAATCATGGAAAAACATCAAGATCGTTCCAGTGCCTAAATCTACAAGTGGACCTAATGTTAAGTTTAGACCCATTTCAATTACCTCACCCTTTTTGAAAGTTATGGAAAGACTTATTTTACTTAATCTTGATCCCTCTTTAAAACCTTTCAACGACCCCAACCAGTTTGCTTATAAACATAGTAGGAGTACGTTAGATGCCGCTGTCGTCCTCCACCATAGCATAGTCTCTAGTTTAGATAAAGGAGCTAAATACGTTCGCTGTGCCTTCCTTGATTACACATCTGCATTTGACTCTGTTCCCAGGTCTCTCTTGCTAAGTAAGCTTGCTGCAACACAGGCTGAAAGCTGGACAAATAAGTGGTTGCATTCCTATTTTTCTGAAAGGAAGCAGTACACCGTCTACAATGGAAAATCCTCCACTACCTCACTTACTTTAGCTGGTGTTCCTCAAGGTGCTGTTCTTTCTCCCTTTCTGTTCTCGTTTTTCTTACATGACTTGCCTCATTCTGATGTAGCCACTTTTGTTAAATATGCCGATGACCTCTCGGTTTCTATGCCTGTCAACTCTCAGTCAGATTGTTCCAAATTAAATAGCTTTCTGTCGGAAATTAGTCAGTGGTCCTCTTCAAACGGACTTAAGCTTAATCCGTCTAAATGTCAGGTAGTCAATTTCACTTTCAGACGTAAATGTGACCTACAGCAACTAGTTAGCTCACATGGCCCCACTCTCATTGACGGCACAGAGGTTGAAAATACATCTTATGTCAAGTACCTTGGGCTGAGTTTTTCCACCGATCTTTCCTGGTCTTCCCACATCTTGCTAGTTACTAGAAAGATGTTTCGCTTAACGTTCTACATTAGGAAATTTAGGCAGTCTGGCATAAACCAGTCTTTACTTTCTCAGTTTGTAAATTCTTGTATTCTACCCATCCTCCTTTACTGCTCCCCATTAGTCTTTCCTGGACTACTTAAGAAAGACTTTGCTTCGCTGAGAAGGGCACTAAAAGCTGTTAGTAGGGCAAGTGGGATATCGTTAAACCAACTGGTGAACACTATTGTAGATAGACATATTATATCATGTAAGAAACTAGCGAATACAATATTGTCGGACCCCAAGCATCCTCTCTATACGCATCTATCTCCTTGCATTTCATCTGGAAGAACTAGAAGCAGCTATAGGAGGCTATATGCTAGGACTACCAAATACAAAAAGTCCACAATACCATATCTGGCACAGCTGTTATGTGATGAGAAATCCGTTAGGTATGACACGATAAACTTACTGCGGCACTCTAACAAATAGTCCCATTAGTTTTTGTTTTCCTTTCCTCGTTACTACTACACTGTTGTTCTCATTTACTACCACACATCAACTTTATATTTCAAATCCTGTGTTGCATTGTTTGAAATGAAATACTCTACGTTGTTTTTTTTCTTAATTTTTAATATTTATTTATTTTATTTATTTATAACTTATTTATTTTATTTTTATTTATTTATCTTTGATTTTTAAAAATCTTATATAATTTATGAGGTAATTAGATGCAATATACTGTAATGCACGCTGAAAATTCCATACCTGTACCACAAATACTGTTTGGAATAAAGCTATTATTATTATTATTATTATTAGTATTTCACCTAATTCACTTCTTGAAAGGCAACGATGAATGTCACAACGTGTTGTGATATTAAACATTCGAATGGGAAATCTGTCTAAATAAAACAGACGAATATATTTTTGAGAAGTACAACAATTCACGTGCATAATAGAAAAACGTTTCACATTTTCTAGCATGACATATTAATAAATATTATTATTGTTTTAACGCGTGTAATAACAGTCACGTATTCCCGATTTCTATCACGTCACCTTTTTTATATATGTAAATCTCAACGTAATGCACAGTATAGGCCTAATAATATTCTGAAATCCAACATTGCAATACTCATTCTGTACTGATGTGCTGTTGTCTAACCACCACGAAATAAAGGGTGACACCATAAAATTACAGATAGACGAACAATGAAAGGGTCGATTCACTTCGCTAATTACACAATAATTTATGTGTTTCACGTCTAACAGTTTCTCCACCACATGAAATACGGCCTTGATAGGGTTTCGTAGAATTTTTGTACTAACTGGCGCGAGCATATAACTTCGTATATTGACTTCATCTGCTACCTAATGAGATTCAAGGGGATATTCGTGAATACTGGCGGGTGCGTGGGGTCCAACATTACGGCCTTTGCCCACTTTGCACATGATTTTATATGTCTCTCGACTATAATATTGGCGAGCCCACACGGTGACATACCACAAGACCTACTCACAGCATTTAAAACCCTTCGTAAAAAGATATTGTCTTTGTCAATTAGCCCAGGAAAGATTAATGAAGAGCAATGGAGTACAATAGATAAAACACAGACTGCAGAAGTAAAGGTTGGTTGATATCTGATTGTGTTAACATTTTAATGTAAAAGGCAAGACGAAGCATTTTCTTAGAGATTGATAAGATGTGGGATGACCATGAAAGATCGGAGGAAAGAACTAATCCAAGGTATTTAATGCCTGACTCGGTTTCAGTTTCAGCGCCATCTGTGCTACAGGCATCATGGGAACTAACTAGTTCATGTATGTTACGTAGATGCTTGAAAGTAAAGTTAACTGCCTGATATTTGGAAGGATTTAACACAAGACCATTTGACTTAGACCACTTGCTGATGTCCAACAGAAAGCTCTTATGTTTGGAGCAGTCAGACTCGGAAGTGATAGGCAGTCAGACCATCGGAATATTTGACAAAGTTGGTTTCGTTTAAATGAGGCAGGTCGTGTAGGAAGAAAGAAAAAGAAAAGGAGAGAGGATGGCACTTTGAGGAAGGCCGGCTTTTGTAAGCGAGGCAGAGGAAGATTTGCCGTTATATACAGTAGACTGCATTCTATCAGAAAAATGAGAATGCAAGCGACTCTAAACCCAGAATCCTGTTTGCGTCAACGAAAGCTTATTTAATAAAAGGCCCCTAGGTACAGAGTCAAAAGCAGATGTGTAGTCTAGGAAAGCACCATGAACATATTTGGCACCTTTGTCTAAACAAGAAACAACATTGTGATATAAGACAACCGCAGCATCCAAGGTACATCTACCATATTTGTGTGCAAATTGTTTAGGATCATTAGAAGGTTTCAGAGAAGGTTCAAGACGAAGTAAAAGTAATTTTTCCAACAATTGTAAAAAAAGAGAAGCTATTTCAATAGGCATAAATTTAATATCACTATCAGAAGATGTTTTTGGTATGGGGATAATTTTAATGTTTTATGCATGCAAAAGGTAGAAGATTAGCGAAAAAGTAAGGATTAAAATGTTAGTAAGAGGATAGCATAAAATATCAGCTCAGTTCCAGAGGACAAGGACAGGTACACCATCAGGACCAAGCCTTTGAGAAGGCTTAGGAGACCGGAGAGGTTTTAGGACACCAAGGGTATTTAAACCATTAAAATTGTTCTCTATATGATTAGTAACATTATGAAGGATGTCAACGGAAGAGAGTATGAAAAAAATTATTTAGAATATCAACATTAAGTGATAGGACAGAAGTACATCACTTACCGCTAGTAGTTTCTTTGAAAATTTTCCATAAACAAGAAAGGGTCTTACATGACAAGAATCTTTCGTGGTGTAAAATATTTAGTCTTTGCTTTTTGAATTTTATCAAGGTATTTGACGTTTTTACACTTGACTTATCATATGTTTTGAACAACAGATGTTTATCTCTACGTAGCTTTTGTGAGGTATGGAGAGAAGAAACGGTCAAATCGAGTGAATAATGTTTCTTTAGGACACCATATTTCGAAACAGAATTTAAGATAATCTGTAGTGTTTGTGATTGTGTCACCTAATGTTTGTTCTGTTAAAAGGCTAAAGTTCGTGTCTTTCAACATGCATCTGAGCTTGTTTAGGTTGTCTTGTGAGTACCATCTCCGTTGAAATTTTCTGTAGATGTGAGAGCAGACATCTTTGTGTGATTTGAAATATATTTTAGGCAATACACGTGTGATGCAGTAGTCGGAGTTAAGTAAAGGAGCAGGTTTCCGAGCTTTATATATACCAACATCATTAATGTATCCTAGATCCAGTGTTTTACCAAGAAGAGTGGCAAAGTTGACAATATTTTCATCACCAAGTGATATAAGGAAGGAGCAGTCACAGGAATTTAAGTCACCAGTCGCTATTGATAAGGATTATTCTCGAAGCCAGCTGCAGCGAAAGCAGTGAATTCATCTGCGAACATAGACAGATCCCATATTGTCAACAAAGGGAGACGTAAGTATTTGAAATATAGATGAATTTGTACTTTGACAAGTGTTTTGGGCGACATCTCACAGTGATGCAATCGATGTAGTCATTAGAGAATTTGAAGCAAACTCTATTCAAAATGGACCATTTGTAGTGCAACACCTCCGACACATTTTTTCTTGGAACGAACACGGTCTAGTTGGAATATATTGGAATCATTTAAAGACAATATATTGTCATCATATAAGTCATCGAGTCAGGTTTCTTGCAGAGTGGCAATATCAGGATTGTCATAAATTTCGGACGACAAAAAAGACTGAAAATCCAGAATTTCGTTAGGCAGGGACCGGCAATTGGTACTAATGATGACCGGAACAGTGATGTGATGTGTGGGTGTACATTTTGAAGCACATTGTCAACCACCATCGTGCTTTTTCTTGGGTTTATTAGAAATGTGAAACCTTTTGAATTTTGGACATCCTATTTAATTCCGGGAGGGAATAATACGATTAGAATGCATAATTTGATACGTAAACACCAATAAAATATGAGTAAATGAATGCAAAGTGTACATGGAATACGGTAGCCAAAAATATTCAAGCGGGCCGCAAAATATCCATTGATCCAGTCAAATGTGACTTGTCACACATTTGACGTCCCACATTCACTAGGTGACATCCGAGCGTAGTTGATTATCTACAATGTGGTCGAGTTGTCGACGCTGTGTATAGACAAGGATATTTGAAATTGTCTGTGATTTGTTTCCGACTTGGTGGACTTGCATAGTACTAAGCAAAGTAATATTTCAAATGTCACTAGCAACCTGCTCATTAATATCTTGCTCTCCGTCATAAAGCATGAAGAAGATGTTATGCGATTTTCCAGGTCAATTTCACTATTGCAACACGCGTACTTCTTCAAAGGCTGTTCTTCCCTGAAAATAAATGGCTCAGACTCTTTCGATATTGAGGCAGCCTATGGTTTAAATAAGTCCAGATAAATGGCTCAGATGGCTGCGTATTCCGATTCACATGTGTTAGTTGTTCTTCGAAATTCGTTAGACAAGCATGTTCTGTGAGGATTAAATCTAGGAGTTAGTATGTATTTACTGGAACTCAGTGTGCCGTACATCGGCTACGACACTGACCTTCTTGTTATTGTCAGATATCTGACGGCTGTGAATTGACACGGCATGGAGATACCAATTCACAGGATGTGTATTAATCGGATTGACATTGATAACTTTATAACAGTTTATCCATCAAGTTTGAGTTTGTCATCGGTGGATATCTTGTTCACGGTCTTGCATTGTCGAATCAGTGGTGCCCCACCATACATGTGATACTGTGATGTGACAATCACCATTACGATGCAGGATTATGCAAGTGATGATGATGATGATTCACTTTATGAATACATTTTCTGAGTAATCAAGACATGATTTTTAATGGCGATGGAAGGTGTTCTTCCTGCTTATTTACTTCCTCCAGTCAATCCATGACAATCAAACACTATAAAGTCAACTGGTCTTCGTTCCGTGATGTGTCAGTTCGAAGAGGTGTATTTCAGATTCTGATATGTACAAGCTGTGAAACAGATAAATTCCTGTATGAAATCAACGGGGATTCACACAGAGTACAGATATTTTGAGGAAAATATTTCAGCTCCCACTATCAGTAAATGAATATTTCTCCATCAGAAGGGATGCAAAGAGCTGTAGTTGATTACAACTGTATAATTCGACTACCGTTTACAGATTCTCTGCAGTGTTTCGGGGGGGAGGAGTACGAAGACATCTTACCTAAATGACCAAATAAGCGAGCATTTAAACAACAGGTATAGTAACAATAATAAATGTCTTTCCTTGCATATAACTTCATTTATTACTGGTTCGTATAAATGTCTTCTCATCTCTGATTGGTATGACAAGCTGTTAGTAATTGATTTTATCTCTTTTGAAAGTAAACTGTGATCAACGTAGTTCCAGTTTGTCCAAAGGATTTTACTGCGTCGCAGTATTTACTGCTTCGGTCATTATCAACTCAGTAGATGCAATGTGATGCGAGGTAAACATTCTTGCTCTCATTGTCAAGACATACGGCAGTAATGAAGTGATTTTTTCAGTTGGCATATTCCACACATATGTACTAATTGTCTCGTCGATAATGAACACGTAACCATCTCAAAATATTACTATGAAAGAGGTGTTGTTTGAAATTCCGAATTTGATGTACAAGCACTGAGGATAAGTCTCCACCAATACCGTGAACGACTCAAATTTATGTTTATACTACTTCACTCCTAAACTGTGACTTTCAAATTCCGATCATCAAAGAATACTCAGATGGGCACTCTATGTTAACTGCCATGTAATCATATTGATTTCCGTGGTGGAAACGAAATCTGTCTCATGTCATAAGGCTCAATGCATTTGAACGACAGCGGCTAATTCCGCTATGTTTACCAACTGATACACACGTTAACTGGGATAAACCATCGATCTATGCACACTGCAGCTACAGAACACATTGTTTCCACAATTTCATAAACCACACGGTGTTAAGGTGTGATGTTTTACTAACGTGGAGAACAACAAGTAGTACTTAATCCGATTTACTGACTTTGTTTTGGAATTGAATTCTGCAACGCTAACAGATTTATAGCATAATTGACACCGGAGATATATGCTCACGATCGCCTATTGTGAAGCACATCAAAGTGAGTGGATACAAAGCTGATTTATTTGAACATCAAACAGGTTTCAACCATGCAGTCAACTTCATTGAAGTTCCCATCATAGGACGACGTAAATCCACCCTGTGTGTTCAATAGTTACTCTAAATTAAGCTGAAGCTTTTCAAATATTCCGACTTAATCTGTTGTGAAAATACAGCACACGTTTCGGATAAATTAAATCCCGTTACCATTGCGAGAGAATCCGTGATGCCATCTCATATCGTCCAACTCTCCAACGGTCTCTCGCATGTTGATACGCACGCATTAATTGAGGTGCATTTCTAGCTGGGAGGATAGCGACTCCAGAAATTAGGTCAGTTTGTAATAGCTCTCCACAATGTTATTCATAGACACACTGAATGGGTGTTTCCGTATATGATTGAGTGTATCGGTATTTGGTGAGTGACTCGGTGGAGTATTGCGCATGTTAGAAGTCAGGAAATTTGTTGTATATTAGGTCGCCTGAGGATGACCTCCTGTAAATACTATTATAAAATATATTTCGTCTGAAATTCAGTCAACCACATGTAATCACATACAATGGTCCTCACAAATCCTAACTGGTATTTGACCCGGTTGATTCGATGCATGATGTGGACTGAGGGCTGAAACAGGTGATAAACCAGTTAATAAGGATGACGAAATAAACCTCACCTTCACTTCTCAGTGTTACAGCAAGATATGGTGGCTCGGATCACACTTGTGTTCGACTTCTCAAATAAGTGTATTCCGATTACGAAAATCCATTCTCTCACACAGCATTCAGCTTGAAATGTGACTGACGTGACAACTTCTAAATGATGTTCAATCGAATACATCCAACAGAAGAAATAATGATTCAGTCAGTTGTTGCTCACATTTAATCGGTTTGAAATTATGTCAGATTACCACTCGATTGTGGTATATCCAGCTGTGTGTTACCGCTGGAAACACCGTGCTGTTCACAAATTTCATTTCCTTAATCCATACTCCACTGATAAGCACATACATCGTGACACGGATTGCATTCTGTCATCACTTCTGATCATTATTCATCAACTGAAATAATTGTCAGTTTGATTGGAAAAGTATGGATCGGAAACAAAACCTCCTGTGTTCTATACTGCATATTCAAAGCGAAATTTCTATTTGATTCCATAAATGATATACATCGCTTTATATCCGCCATGTTTAATCATCTAACAGAGCAAATGAGTATTCACTCCGGGTGGTTGTTTGACAGAATCTTGAGAACAGGATGGATATGTCAGCCGTTTCAATCCTACTTCATACTGATCACCTGCAATTTAGATATACTGACATCAAACTATCACTTGGTGCAAACTCTGAGAAGGCTTCCCGACTGGTTACAGCAATTCAACATTTACGCTTGTAATTCCATGAATCATTTGTCAACACAATATCCAATATGAGAGAAATTGAAGCTTTTTCAACAGAGAGTCGTCCGATGAAGTTGAAAAATTAGGACCTCATTCACTTGCCTAACAGTTCTATATCGATAGTGATCATTACCCCTATACATATTCTATGGAAAACAGCAGACCTACCTGGTAAATCGCAGCACTGAACTCTGCGCCTTCATGATGTAAATCGTTCCTGTTAAAGGAAATATTTTGACAGATAAATAATCTAGAACGGAGGACGAACTCGCATAAGGTGCGATTCCGTAGAGAATGCATGCATTGGAAGAAGGCCCATTGTTGAAGTCAGAAATCAGACACTACGCTGAATATAGTAATACAGGTAATCACTTACTGAATAGAAAAGAATAAGTCTGCGACGGTAAGGAGCTAACCACGCGATCAGACTGGAAGAGTGATTCAGAGTGAATGCCTAGGAGAGTGCACGACAGCACACCAAACGTGATTCTGACAGATCAGAGTCCATTTCATGAAAGCGAAGAATTTTAATCTTTCAAATAGCTGGATATAAAGAAGAACATAACATCGCCAAGAGCAAAGTGACAGGGATATTTTCAGAAATAAACAATATCCACTGTCGATGAGAAACAAATAAAAGAGAGAAAGTGGCCAGTGATTCTACCAGCACAAACTGCTGCCACCCAAAAAAGATAAAAATCCACACTCTCAGATGATGTGTGGTAGCAATCCCGGACAACACACGCATAACAAGACCTGGTCAATTCACGAAAAGTCTAGTGTCACGAGATTGCGAAGAGAAAGGAGAGATGCTGTAAGGAATGTAGAGCATAAACAGCAGAAGGACGCCACAAAATATGGACAGAGAGATAGGTTGACACGCGTGACATTTGAAGTCGGATGTGAAATGAAGTGTCGAGAGAGATAATACACAGTTGGATTCTGGTCAGGTTGCCGAAAACCTCTCCAAAAGTGGGAAGAGGAGTACAGTGACCTCGAGAGACGTGAAACCGTATATCAAATGAGTAGAGGAGAGCAACACTAAGGTATCGACACCAGCCAGATGTTGAGGTGGATGCAGTGAGATAAGCCAGTCAATAGCAAGATGTAAAAACAGCGGAAAAAAAACGAAGGCCGTATCACATAGGCTCGAAACTACTTGTCGGACGATGGCTGTCGTCTGTTCTAATCACAAGAGTTGTTAGCAGTGAAAAGACACAGATTGAAAAGTCGACGAAATACAAAAAGTCATAGAAGAGTCTAATTCTTAAACCTCGATCTAGCTTGAGCTGTGGTTACAAGCGACATCATGTTTTGACAGATTTTTTCGATATTCTATAATCAATATACACATTTGAATACATCACCTATGCATATGCTAGTTTTCACACGCTTACTTCAATGCAGATGTCCGATTGTGATTGCACACAGAGAGACAACTTCCACGGATTATATATATCAGTGAGTGGGAAGAAATGAAGCAGTGATGAAGAAGACCACAGAGAGATTCATTGTGATATGTTCAACAACAAGGATACAGATTACGAATTATATTGCTGTATATCTGCTGGGATGAGACAGCTAACAAAGTTTCACGGATACGAAATTATCGTGGATTTTTGTTGAATCGAGTGTAGCCTAATGAGACACGATGTGAGTTGGAGCATGAAAACTGTGGTGATTGACAATTTCTATCTCTGTATTGTTTAAATACTTACTGTTGACTGTTGATATGTTTCTTATATGAATTGCATTCTAATTCCGCTAAATACAAATTACTGATTGCTGCCCTCTCTGGTTTTGATTAGATTCCTATAATTCCGTCATCCCGGTATATTAATATTTCCAAGTACAATAAATTACTACAAATTGGCGTCGCGATGGAGCTAAGTAACCTGGGAAAATTTCCTCTTAATGGTTCTCCGCGGGAGATTGCTGATTATTTGGAATGCTTTGATGCGTGGTGCATTTCCAAGAATGTTCGGGATGATAAAATACCTGCTCATTTCATCACCGCTATTGGGCTTGATGCATATAGCCTGGTGAAGAATCTGGCATTTCCAGATAAACCCATTTCTATGTCATATGACAAGATCCGTGAGCTTCTGACAAATCACTTTCATGTGACTACATTTGAGACGAGAGAGAGGGCTCACTTCAACAAACTAGTACGTTCTCCCAATCAGAAGATTAGAGACTTCATTCTTCAACTTCAAATTCAAGCCTCAAAGTGTAATTTTGGAGATCAGCTGCATACACAACTACGTGATCGTCTAATTGCTGGAATCAACATTCCTAAATTAGAGAAAGAGTTAATTCAGATTCCTTCTTGTACGTTTCAAACTGCTAAAGATTGTATGTATTACATATGAAGATGTCAATAATGAATACTCTGCTCCCACTACGTCAGTATCTGATGTCATGCTGTCCAAAGTCGAAAATACAAGTGTTCATGGAAAGAAATCCAAACTGCCGTCCACAGGTAATAGAATGCAGCGAGAGATCAAAAACATTAAACCGTGTTTATCCTGTGGAAAGTTACATCTACGAAGCACTTGCCGTTTTCGGAGTGCTAAGTGCTATAAATGTGGTAAAGTTGGACACATCAAGACGGTTTGCAGAAGTTCGAATACATATGTTGCTCAACATTCTAATAATTCTCCCAAGCTGTCTAGTAAAATGGAGTCAATGTGTCTTTCAACTTTTCAAAATACTCAAGCTAATACAATGAAAACCTTCACTGCAAGTTCAGCAACGCAAGCATCAACTGTATTCAAAAATGAGGTAGCCAAGTTGCAATGTGAACTGTCGAAAGCACGAAAAGACCTGAATGAGATGAGAGAGCAACTGAATAAAATTGAGGAATTACTGCATATGCATAGACTACGTCTGGTGAATCCAGAGCATACAAGTTCTTGTGAAAGTCCTGCAAAACTATTCAAATCTCGAATTCTCAAAAAGCATCTGATGTCCACTACTTCTAATGTACATTATTACAAAGATAATAACTACAGACCTTCTGTTGGAATTATACTACAAAAAATGGGAAATCGAGTGGTGAAGATATTAGACATCAAAGATCACTCAGTTCATAACGGACACCTGGACAAAGTGACAATAAATGAAGTAGGTCGTTCCAATTATAATATTATTGATTCCGCTAATAATCCTGATTTTGTAGATAATTCAGAAATAAGTCCAGATAGTACTGATGAAAATAATATCACAGAATCAGTTAGCTCGAAGCTACTTGCAAGCAAACCGAGACATCGTTATAAATACGCGAGGAGATATTCGAGGTGTGGCGGATGTGGTGATTGACAATTTCTATCTCTGTATTGTTTAAATACTTACTGTTGACTGTTGATATGTTTCTTATATGAATTGCATTCTAATTCCGCTAAATACAAATTACTGATTGCTGCCCTCTCTGGGTTTGATTAGATTCCTATAATTCCGTCATCCCGGTATATTAATATTTCCAAGTACAATAAATTACTACAAAACGATTACATGTAAGATTGCTGAATGTTTGCGTGCAACTGAGGGAAGTGCCGGTAAGAGTCATTCACAGGAGTATGTTCGCTGATGTGATGACTCAAATCAACACCCACAGAATGACAACGATCCTGATGTGGGTTCTCACAAATGATCGTTATCGAAAGAGGGAAAAGAGAAAAACAATCTTGAAGTTAGAACACACTGTGTTCCAGAGGGGTATTTCGAAATGAAACCACCTTTCTCGTTTGAATAATCACGTCAGTGAAGATGAGGAAGTGGGCCGATTAAAGATTGAGCGTAAACGTGAAGTCAAGAATAACACATAACTTGAGATCCTTCATCCTTGTAAAAAAACGAAAAAAGGTAACAATCAGCAGGTTGAGAGTGCAAAGTGATTTATCACTTTTTTAAGTTCATGCAATTCTTCACATTATCAAACATGAAAAAGCAAGAGCAACAATTGCACCAGGATTAGATGAGCTCATCTTTGATTATTTCGAGGATTCTTCTCAACTGGTGACAACCTGAACGTTAAAAATATGAATTACATTAAAGACATGAACATACTTTTCCACGATCATAAGGAGTAATTGGTAGGAATTAAAAGTAACCTTAGTCCGGAAGATTTAACTGATTAGAGTTACAAACACTGACTATTTATAAAGTAACTAGACAATTAGGCTTGGAAACAAAAAACAGGGCAAACGAGGTTAAAATCCTCAATGAATCAGACAAACCTCTGTACCAGGTATGTCGACGACACTTTCGTTAATTGTAATTCCTTCAATGATGCATCTCAAGAATTAAAAGTCTTGAGAAGCGCCCACCCTAATATTAATTTTACAATGAAGTATGAAAAAGAGGAGAAGTTCCATTTTCTGGACTTGGGTATCCAAGGAGATAAAGACGGCAAAATCATAAGAGATATACACAGAAAAGAGACGTGGAGGTCGGTTTATCTTAACTTCAAAAGCTTCTGCCCTATAAGTTACAAAAAGAGATTGGTGAGAACATTATTTGATCTTGTGAGGAAATGATATTCCAAAGAAAATATTGAGGAAGAGCTATCCATTGTGGAGAAATGCCTACGCGACAACGGTTACCCACAAAACTTCATCGACAAGTATGGCAGACGCCATGTTGAAAAAGTGCAAAGCAGCACAGTAGATAAAAAGCCCATCTTTCTGCAGCTTGCGTTCAAAGGTGATGATACTGCTAGTAGAATAAGATGCAGACTGAACGCTGTCCTGAAAAGAAGATATCCAGCCGCCAAATTTGTATGTGTTTATCAAACAACTAGTTGTTTGAGACAATCAAAAGTGGGAAAATACCCGCCTCATGTTACCTCCAACTGTGTATACCAATTTACATGTGCGTGTCAAAGCACATACATTGGAAGAACAGAGAGACGAGTTAGTGTCCGCATTGTTGAACACATACCAAAGAACCTGAGACTGAAAGATCCGGAAGCATTAAACAGTGCGATTGCTCGTCATCTATTGGATACTGGTCATATTGTAGACAACCTGAAGTCGTTCAAAATAATCACCAATCGAACGAAACCTAGCTTACTGCGCTTTGCTGAAGCAATTGCCATCAAACGACTTATTATTATTATTGTATCCTTTAGTTCCTAGAGGAACATAGGGCTTCAGCTGCACACCTCCATTGCCTTCGGTTTTCTGACAACTTTTTCACCCTGCTCCAGGTCGGTCCACATGCTTTCATCTCCTCCTCGCATGACCTCCTCCAAGTCACCCTCTTGACAAACAACTCGCCGCCTCCCTTTCGGGTTCCACTCGAGGGCTTGTCTAGTGATGTCACTTGATGGTTTCCTCAGCGTATTGCCAATCCATCTCCATTTCTTCCTGCCTATTTGTTGCACAATCGGTTCTTGACTGTTTCACTGCCAGAGATCCCTGTTGCTGATCTTTTCTGGCCATCTGATCTTGAGTATTGAGCGAAGACAGCTGTTAATGAAGGTCTGAAGTTTGTTTGAGATGCTCTTTATGACTCGCCAAGTCTCTGATCCGTATAGTAGCACTGACTTCACATTGGAGTTGAAAATCCGGATCTTATTTTTGATGCTGAGTGCTGTTGACCTCCACACAGATTTGAGAGTAATGAAAGCTTGTCTTGCTTTTCCGATTCTGGCTTTGATGTCCTCGTCAGTTCCGCCTGTAGTTGAGACGATGCTTCCCAGGTAGGTGAAGGAGGTTGTTTCTTTCAGGTTCTTCCCATTTATGCTGATTGTTGTCTGTTGTTGTTGTTGCTGTTGATGTTGGCTAGGAATCTTCATCATCTCTGTTTTATCTATGTTCACGTGAAGTCCTATCTTTGATGCTTCTTCTGCCAACTTGTTACTTTTCACTTGCATATCTTCCAGTTTATGGGAAATCAGACATATATCATCGGCGAAATCCAGATCCTCCAAGTCTTTTGTGTCAGTCCATTTTATGCCTGTTCCCTCGTTGGTTGCCGTTGTCTGTCGCATTATCCAATCAATTGCAATCAGGAAGATCATTGGTGATAGTAGACAGCCTTGCCTCACTCCCGTCCTCACTTCGAAGGCTTCCGTAAGTTTCCCGTTGTGGATTACTTGGCATGCAGCATTGTCGTATAACTGTTGGATGAGGTGTATAATTGTCGATGGGACCCCGTAGTAGCGAAGTAGTTTCCAAATGACCTCTCGATCGACGCTGTCGAAGGCCTTTTCAAAGTCGATGAAGTTGAGATAGAGAGGTGACTGCCATTCCAAGCTTTGTTCAATGATGATCCGTAGAGTGGCGATTTGATCAATACATGATTTGTTTCTCCTGAATCCAGCCTGTTCCGGACGAAGTTTTTCATCTAGGGCTTGTTTGATTCTCTCCAGGATGATGCGACTTAGTATCTTGCTTGGAATGGACAGAAGCATAATTCCACGCCAGTTTTTACATTGACTTAAGTCTCCTTTCTTTGGAAGTTTGAATAAGTATCCGTTCTTCCAATCCTCGGGTACTTTGCCCTCTTTCCACACCTTCTCCAGCAGTGGTGTCATCAAGTCCGCTGTTGTCTCTGGGTCTATTTTCAAAGCCTCTGCTGGGATTCCATCTGGTCCCGGTGTTTTCCCAGCTTTAAGCATCTTGATTGCATTCAGGACTTCTGATTTCGTCGGGGGGTCAGTGTTCACTGGTAGTTCTGCTTCCGTTGTTGGTATTGCTGGACGTGTTGTAGGTGGCGGACGATTTAGAAGTCTTTTGAAGTGTTCAACCCAGTGCTTTCTCTGTTCCACCTCTTTGGTGATTGACTTTCCATTGTCGTCCTTTATTGGCTTAATCTGTGTCGAACGTTTGCCCGAAAGGTTCCTAGTTGTTTGGTAGAGTGTGGCGAGGTCTCCTTTGCCTGCAGCTTGTTCTGCTTCGTTTGCCATGGTTTCATAATATTTTCTTTTGTCTTCCCTGGCACTTTTCTTCACTCTTTTGTTCAGTGTATTGTAGCTTGCATTCAGCTCCTGTTTTTGTTGCTCGTCAGTGCACTGGATAATCTTTTGCTTCACTGTCCTTCTCTCTTCTATTAGTTTCCAAGTGTCCGTAGTGAGCCACTGTTTGTCCTGTCTCTTTTTTCTGCCTAGAATTTCTATGCAGGTTTGGCTCCACACCGTTTTCAAGTTGTTCCAGTGCTTTTCGACGCCGACCTTTTCGCTAGTGTTGATTTGTGTCTCGGCTTTGTCCTTTATGCTTGCAATGAAGATGTCCTTTGTAGCCTGGTCCTTCAGCTTTTGAGTGTTGAACTTGGCTTGTGGTCTATCTGCAGCTCCTGATTCCCTGAAAGCTTTTAATTTGATTTGGATTGTCCCTTGTACGAGATAGTGGTCTGAGCCAACGTCTGCTCCTCTTCTTGCTTTTGTGTCCAGTAGGCTGCGCCTCCACTTCCTTGAGATTGAGATGAAGTCGATTTGGTTTTTGGTTTGCCCGTCTGGTGACACCCATGTAGCCTTGTGGATATCTTTGTGCTTGTATACACTGCCACCAATCACCAGTTCGTTGAAGGCGCAGAAGTCGGCGAAGAGTTCTCCGTTTTCATTCATTTCTCCTAGAGCTTCTCTACCCATGATGAGTTCCCTTCCCGTATTGTCTGGTCCCAGTTTGGCGTTCATGTCTCCCATTAGTATTTTCATGTCGCCAGCTGGAGTATTGTCCATTGTTGCCTGTAGTTGCCTGTAGAATTCTTCTTTCTTCTCGAGGTCTGCGTTGTTTGTGGGTGCATAACATTGTATGATTGACACTTTCCTTCCTTTGGAGTTGAACCTGGCGGTCATTATCCTGGACGAAATCGCCTCCCATTGTATCAGGGCTTTCGTTGCCGTTGGTGACATCATGATAGCCACGCCCTCGGTGTGCGTGTGGTTATCTTCTGGGTGACCGGAGTAGATCACTGACTCACCTGTTGACAATTTGGTGAGTCCACTCCCATTCCATCTGCTCTCACATATTCCCAGCACTTGTATTCCGTATCTTTTCATCTCGTTGGCGATCTGGGCAGCTTTCCCAGTCTCGTACATAGTTCGGACGTTCCATGTTCCTACACAGACTTTTTCTTTTGGTGCAAAGAGGTTCATCATACTGAAGTTTCTTTAGCAATTTTGTTTACAGGGTGGGGTTGCTAGCCTCACGCCTGAGAAAGGAATGATTACATTAAGTTAAAGTTTAGAGAGAAGCAACTTTTTGGGTTGCTCCCCTCAAAATCGGAAAATAACGGACAAACAATGAGAACAACATCAACAAAGGAAACAGTTCACAGAAAAAAAAGCAAAAAGCGACAACAACTATACAATAAAACAACGTGCAATACAGTTCAGCACAGTCAAACGACTTAAACCAAATCTATGTACGCAGAAAAAGACAGTGGTGAATCTTGCACTGCCCTGGTGATAACAAAAAATATGCAACTTTCATGAGTCATCTTTTCCATGTTTAGAAAACTCTACTCTCTCATCTAAACATGACCCACTTTACCTTGTTTCTTTTCTTTCCCTTTTTCTATTGACTATTAGATAAGACGTTTTCTTTAGCTACGTAATCTACTTTTTTGTTATGCTCTTTCCAGCTAAACCTTGTTTCTATACACACACATATATACACAACCCTGTTTTTTGTTTCCAAACCTAATTGTCTAGTTACTTTATAAATAGTCAGTGTTTGTAACTCCTAATCAGTTAAATCATTCCGGACTAAGGTTACTTTTAATTCCTACCAATTACTCCTTATGATCGTGGAAAAGTATGTTCATGTCTTTAATGTAATTCATATTTTTAACGTTCAGGTTGTCACCAGTTGAGAAGAATCCTCGAAATAATCAAAGATGAGATCATCTAATCCTGGTACAATTGTTGTTCCTGCATTGTTCACGTTTTTTAAAATTCTACACAACTTCAAAAATTCTGAAAGAATTCACACACAATTTCAAATATCCTTGTTTATAAACAGTGTTGACAACTCGATCACATTGTAGACAATCAACTACATTGAGATGTTACTGAGTCAATTTAGGACGTCCAACGTTTGACATGTCACATTCACATATTTAACATGCAATGGAAATTTGTAAATTCAATTCGCACGCCTCAGTATACAAGAGAGAAACAATAGTGGACACATATATATTCAAATCTACTTCATTCACATGTAAACATCAAAATGAACACTAAACATGTCAAGAAAAATGAAAACATTCAATGAAATTGCTAACTACACAGTCATGAGAACGCGAAACTGAGAATAATTTCTAATGAGATACATGTATATATACGTCAAGAAAGCTTATTCAATGTTGTATAATGGCTGAACAGTACAATACAAATGAGATCGTTGAATAATGATATTTCCTGTCTGACAATCACATGAATTGTACTAGTAGCTTCAGTTTCTCACATATAAATTTATGCATCTTCCCGCTAGACACAAGTATCCAAAACAGCATGGAGAATCCCTCCGACACCGCTGACCATATCGCCGACATGCGCATCGTCCACGACGACACTTCAAGTATCCACAACATTGTCGACTACTTCTGCACCACATGTTCACTCTATGACATCTGTAGGGATAGTAGGAGTAATCAGAGGGAGAGTTCGAAGCATCTCCCAGTGTGCCGTTCCCCATCGAATCGAATGATTGAGATTCTATGCAGAGAGAATTAGAGAGACAGAGAGACAGATAAGGAGGTGGTTATTTGCATAAACACTACATAAACACAGACAGACACACCTCATATCTCAGGAATGATTGTTTCTATCGAAAATGTAAAAAACAATCATCTGGTTCAAACAAATTTAAAATTTTCACCGCCAGTTCAATTATTAGAATAATGTCCGTAATGAAATCCGAGGAAGAGTGTGATTGGAGGATCGCTCCTTATGCCCATCACTTTGTGTGTGATTCCTCATCTGAGCAGGTGATTACGAGCAAATTATTCTGCCTCAGACTTCGAATTAAACACCCTAGTGAAGTTGACATCATTACCTGTGGTATCAGTGGCATGCAATCAGAAGAATAGTAGAGACGAACAATTATTCTCAGATGGAAATCATCAACTGCCTGAATGCAGATAAACTGCATCTAGCTCACTCATTGTCGAACATCTGATAAACCTTTCTGTCGAACAATTATTTTGCTTAAAAGCGCATATCACCTGACAAAAAGTGATTCAACCTGTAATGTTCGCATAGACGCTCGCCAACTAGCAGGATGATTGCAGTCCAAGTGGTGCATTGCACAGTGACTGGGTGAGACGTCACAATGCACGTTTCTATGACGGAGGACATTGTATTCATCACTTGTAAAAAAGTGTGGGGATATGAAGAACGCATGATTTCAAGATAGTGAACACATATTCAAACTCACTCGAAACATCCAACGAGGATAGAAGCAGGCTGACGAGGACAACAAATACCAGTGAGCGAAGCATGTTGTATATACACTGTGATTGCACTCCATTCGAATTTCACATCTTCGTATTTATACTCGACCGAAAGACCCTTGATGACAGGATTAATAAATCTCTGAGTTGTTTTCAGTCAGGTGACGATTTGTTAATTAGGTGAAACGTGAGCAATTCTCTTGTATGAAACCACGTATATGAGATTTGTATTGCTTAATTCAAATAGAAGGTTGACTATTTAATACAGTAATTATCAAGTTGTATTACTGAAACGTGTGACACTCATTTTCTGAGGGGTCATCCTACCTGGATTTTGAAACCTGTTACGTTTGTCGTAAAGATAAATCAGCTCACAAGTTACTACACTTTCAGTTTTTGGCTCGATTCATTCCATACATTGATTTACATGTGTAGCTGTTAGTATGATTTCACTCTAAATTCATATATGCCCTTCTACGGTCTTCTACGGTCAAATTATGGAACGTCAATCATACAACAGTTGTCTTCTCTGTGACTGACTAATTGAGCGACGTACTTGTTTGTGACTTTCATGGAGATGCTTCCTTCGATGGTGAAATGTACGGATTTCCTTTCTTTTTGTAGCAGTTTACTTTACTTTGATTATGTTTGATGTAGTTTTCGAGACAAAGTTATGCGTTGTGTTCGATGACCCAGTCAATTTGAGAGATAATCGTATGAATATGAACACTTGATCTTGAGATGCAACCACTGATTGAATACGTGTGAACACAATAAACACAGATTTATTGGCTGTAATAAATCACAAATGAAATCATTAAGCGCAAAATATGCCAATTAAATCATGAAGAAAACACAGTGTTTTGTTCAGCAAAGCAATATCTCTATTCAACGACATTATTTTCATTCTGTACAGTGGTATTTTTATTACGGAGAAAGGCATTAAGTGGCACTGGTAATTGCGCATTCAGTGCTGAACGTGTGACAGGAATGAAGGCAATTACGTTGATCAACTAAGATGGTAGATTTGAAGTCAATGAATTACAAAGTATTTAATGATTATTTTATAATTTAACTGGTATAGAGACACAGACGTTTCGGTTTTAATAAATCTTTGCTTTTGTCGAGAAACCGTCTGGAATATCTATATTTCAAGAGTGATGTACGAATGGTTTCTAATTCTAAGCCATCTGTAGCTACAGAGGAAGTTTTTCAAATTCCGAATCACAGAGGACGCATGGGATTTCTCTTCCTGCTTAGGAGTACCAATCTGTTGAATTCAGTGTACTAACCTGTGAATGTTGGCTTTCGTTACATCGACCTTTCCAATGTGCCACCCTCTCTTCTATACAGCATCACATCGAAGGTTCAAGGATCTCGGCGAGCCATTTCGGTGTAGAAGGATATGGAGAGTCAACCATATCCAGTATAAGTCGCAGAGGCACAGCTTCTTCATGCAACTTAGGAAGATCATATCAATTAGCGATATTTGAAGCGGACGGCTTGAGATATTCATACATATTCGAAGTAATTATGGATTCGTCCTTCAAAGTCTTCAAAGTTTTTGACAATCTATTATCAGTACCTTCCGTTCTATTTTCCTGGTTGACTGATTTCAAATCTTACCTTCGACTCAAAGAATTTGTTGATGAAATCCTCACGATCTATATAAATACATCCGATCCTTTATCTGGACGAATTACCAGTATATCCTCCATGTGAATAAACTCATTCATATGCTCGTGTGGAGCTGACTACATTGGACGTTGTAAGCAGAATATGCGTGAACGTCTAGCTGAAGACTACCCGGTTTAGTTAATGAAAGGTGAGAGAAGGGCAACAACGTCCTCAATCTGCGAACACCTTCTAGAGTCAGGCCATTCAGGCCTGCGTGATCCACCCTTTAAAGTGATCTACACGAGCGAATTCAATCACTTCAAAAGTTTACGTTTTCTCCACTTCTGTATAGCCCAAGTACTAGCTCCAGACGGACAAAAGCCTAAATTATGTATTTAAAAACGTTTTGTTAAACCCCTGTCTTTACCTTAGTCATAATAATGTTCTTCTATTTTATTGTATTTCCCCACTTGAATTCATTCCAATTCACTTCACTTTCTCCATGTTTATTGTTAAAATCATTTTATTCGTAATTTTTCAGACAACACCTCACCCCGAATTTTTAAATCTCTATACCAGTTCACTTGTTTGATAATCCGAAAACGCTTTGTAATTCATCGAATTCAACTCTACCCCTTTAGGACATCATCGTAATTGCTCCCACTCAAGTAGTGTCCCACTAGGCTACACTAGCTAAACTCATATCTGAGTTCGACAGCGGTGCTCACCATGAAGAAGCCTTGAACAATATTTAGTCAGCCATAGATACAGCTGTAAAAGCTGTGAATAAGGTAAATCCAAAGGTGAGTAAAAACCATTAGATTTCGACTGCCTCATCCGAACTGATAGATGCTAGATGACTTATTCCGGCGAGCTCAAAATTCGATGAGGAGCGAAAGCCGCACAAAAGGAAACTTACGAAAAGTCTCCGCAAGGACCGTGAACAGTGGTGGCTGACAAGGGCGAAAGAGTTGGAAAAAGCATCGGTGATAGGCAACATTAGGCAACTCTTTAGACTCTTCAGGAAAACGGGTGGGAGAAGGCGAATCATAAGTGAGACTATTTCTGAGAAAAATGGCTCCTTAATTAGCTCTCAGAATAGACGCCTTGAAGGCTGGAAAGAACACTTTGAGGGACAATTTAACTTGCCTACAGCCACACTGAACCTCCGCGACATCCAGCACACACCCAAATGGGATAGAGACACTGGTCCGCCGTCTGTAAGTGAGGTCACAAAAGCTATCTGTAATTTGAAACGAGGCAAAGCGGCAGGACCCAACGGAATTTTTCCGGAGGTGTTTAAATATGGGGGTAACATACTAGTTTGTAGATTAACTGAGATACTAGGCAAAGTCTGAGAATCAGAGAAAGTTCCATCAGACTGGGGTAAGTCACTTATTATACCGATATTCAAGAAGGGAAACAAGTCCTCGTGTGATAATCATAGGGGGATCAGTCTAACGAACATAGTCTCTAAAATCCTAGGCTCAGTAATCATGTGCGGACTAAGCAGAACTCGGGAGGAACAGACGAGGGAAAATCAAGCAGGCCTTAGACCAGGTAGAGGGTGCATAGATCATATCTTCACTCTCCGACAGATTCTAGAACATAGACACACTTTTCGGCGTCCAACAATTGCCATATTTCTTGACTTGAAGGTGGCCTTCGACTCAGTGGATCGAGAGGTACTATGGCAATGTCTGACTGTGAAGGAAGTGCCAAGAAAGTACACTGCACTAATCCAGGCACTCTATTCAAACTCATATAGCCGTGTAAGGGCTTATGGGGAATTGTCATCTGAATTGATAACAACCAGTGGTGTCCGACAGGGATGTCAACTTTCGCCATTCCTGTTTAACTTCATCGTAGATATGCTGATGGAGGTATCCTTAACTGAACGTAACGACTTAGGAATCGACTTGTTACCAGGGAATAGTCTTATGGACTTAGAATATGCAGATGACATAGTCCTGTTAGGGGAGGATTCTGAAAAAATGCAGAGTCCTCTGAACACCTTGAACAGCAATCTTCGTATTTTTGGCATGCGATTCACCCCTGGAAAATGTAAGATGCTGCTACAGGACTGGACTACGTCAACACCTAGCTTAGTGATAGCGAGTGAAGTGATAGAACATGTTGACCTTTTCACCTATTTGGGAAGTTGTATTAGCATCAACAGACTGATTGGCGATGAAATCTCAGCACGGATCCAAAAAGCTCGAGCTGCTTACGCTGACTTACACCATCTCTGGCGTAGGCGTGACATCCGGTTATCAACCAAGGGACGTGTGTACTGCTCAGCAGTTCGCTCCGTCCTTCTCTATGGCTCTGAAACATGGCCAATACGAGTTGAAGACATGATAAAGTTGACTGCTTTCGATCATAGATGTCTGTGATCTCTGTCTCACGTTAGGTGGTTTAACAAGGTAAGTAATGTTGACGTTCGGCGTAGAGTGTTGGGCAAAGAGGGAAAATCAATCTACGAGGCTATGAAGTTACATAGATTGATATGGCTAGGTCAAGTGCTGCGCATGCCTAACCATCGCCCTCCCCGACGGGCATTACTAGCTGATATAGGTGCAGGTTGGAAAAGAGTAAGTGGTGGCCAAACAAAAACATGGCCTCATCAATCCATGAAATCCTTGGCAGTTAAACTGAGTCAGGTAGGTAGATGCAGACTTCCGGGTCGGAGCCCTCGGGATTCTAGGAATCAATGGCTGGAGACAATAGGTGACATGGCTCAAAATCGTTGTCAATGGCCAGCGCAGATGTATTCAGTCTCTGTAATCTTTCATATTCCCTTCTACCATTACCCATTCTGTTTCACTCTTATACTTGTGAAACTCTAAGAATCCTCTCCACTCATCTTCTTGTCTACCTCTGTGTGCTATTTGGAACGTGACAACTCGAACTGCTGCACTTCGGCGCCAAGTTATATGTTGAATCCAGACAGACACACAGACAGACAGACAGACAGGCTACACTCGATTCAACAAAATTCCACCATAACTTCGTATCCTCGAAATTTTGTTATCTGTCTAATCTCAGCTGTAATCCGTGTTGTTGAACATGTCACAATGAATCTGTCTGTGGTCTTCTTCATCACTGCTTCATTTCTTCCCACTCACTGATATATATAACCCGTGGAAGTTGTCTCTCTGTGTGCAATCACAATCGGATATCTGCATTGAAGTAAGCGTGTGAAAACTAGCATATGCATAGGTGATGTATTCAAATGTGCATATGAATTATAGATGGCCAAATGCAAGTATGTCAATGCTTGGTGTTATTTGCTGACCAGAACTCGAGCTAAATTCAGATTTGAACGCTTGGCCAGTGTTAATGTATTTCGCGTCTTATTTGGATAGAGTTTGCGTGAAACTGGGCTTCATCCAAATGTCGGCATCCTACCTACACATTTCACTCGACCTCCTACTTTAAATGTCATGCGTTCATTCTTTCTCTTTGTCCAGGTTTCGCGGCGTCTATCTGTTGTTCATGCTCTACATTCCTGACTTCCTCTCTCCGTTGTATTCGCAATCTGTGACACTTGACTCTTGGTGAATGGTCCAGGTCGTGATATGCATGTGCAGTCGTGGTTTCTTAATATACGTGACTTGAATCACTGAATTGTCTTTTGGGAATCTCACGATCTGTTTACTTGTGTAGCTCATTGCCGATCTAATATTTTTCCATTTTTCTACCACTCGTACAGTCACCAATCACTATTTTCGAATCGTTGAATTCTTCTACACCGTTTGAGTTGAAACACGAATTTCCCATGAGACTAATCCTTCACCTTGTTTTACCACTTTGATTAAGTTTCAGTTACTTGTATATCATCTATTAAGATAAAATAGAAATTTTGGTTAATACTGACATTATAGAACAGGTAAGATTGTGTTTCCGATCCATACTTTTCCAATCAAACTGACAATTATTTCAGTTGATGAATAATGATCAGAAGTGATGACAGAATGCAATCCGTGTCACGATGTATGTGCTTATCAGTGGAGTATGGATTAAGGAAATGAAATTTGTGAACAGCACGGTGTTTCCAGCGGTAACACACAGCTGGATATACCACAATCGAGTGGTAATCTGACATAATTTCAAACCGATTAAATGTGAGCAACAACTGACTGAATCATTATTTCTTCTGTTGGGTGTATTCGATTGAACATCATTTAGAAGTTGTCACGTCAGTCACACTTCAAGCTGAATACTGTGTGAGAGAATGGATTTTCGTAATCGGAATACACTTATTTGAGAAGTCGGACACAAGTGTGATCCGAGCCACCATATCCCGCTGTAACACTGAGAAGTGAAGGTGAGGTTTATTTCGTCATCCCTATTATTTGGTATATCACCTGTTTCAGCCCTCAGTCCACATCATGCATCGAATCAACCGGGTCAAATACCAGTCAGGATTTGTGAGGACCATTGTATGTGATTACATGTGGTTGACTGGATTTCAGACGAAATATATTTTATAATAGTATTTACAGGAGGTCATCCTCAGATGATCTAATATACAACACATTTCCTGACTCCTAACATGCGCAATACTCCACCAAGTCACTCACCAAATACCGATACACTCAATCAAATACGGAAACATCCATTCAGTGTGTCTATGAATAACATTGTGGAGAGCTATTACAAACTGACCTAATTTCTGGAGTCGCTATCCTCTCAGCTAGAAATACATCTGAATCAATACGTGCTTCTCAACATGCGAGAGACCATTGGAGAGTTGGACGATATGAGATGGCATCACGGATTCTCTCGCAATGGTAACGGGATGTAATTTATCCGAAACGTGTGCTGTATTTTCACAACAGATTAAGTCGGAATATTTGAAAAGCTTCAGCTTAATTTAGAGTAACTATTGAACACACAGGGTGGATTTACGTCGTCCTATGATGGGAACTTCAATGAAGTTGACTGCATGGTTGAAACCTGTATGATGTGTTTGACGTTGATCAAAGTTAACCTTCAAAAGAGATAAAATCAATTGCTAACAGCTTGTCATACCAATCAGAGATGAGAAGACATTTATACGAACCAGTAATAAATGAAGTTATATGCAAGGAAAGACATTTATTATTGTTACTATACCTGTTGTTTAAATGCTCGCTTATTTGGTCATTTAGGTAAGATGTCTTCGTACCCCCCCCTCGAAACACTGCAGAGAATCTGTAAACGGTAGTCGAATTATACAGTTGTAATCAACTACAGCTCTTTGCATCCCTTCTGATGGAGAAATATTCATTTACTGATAGTGGGAGCTGAAATATTTTCCTCAAAATATCTGTACTCTGTGTGAATCCCCGTTGATTTCATACAGGAATTTATCTGTTTCACAGCTTGTTCATATCAGAATCTGAAATACGCCTCTTCGAACCGACAAATCACGGAACGAAGACCAGTTGACTTTATAGTGTTTGATTGTCATGGATTGACTGGAGGAAGTAAATAAGCGGGAAGAACACCTTCCATCGCCATTGAAAATGACGCCTAGATTACTCAGAAAATTTATTCATAAAGTGAATCATCATCATCATCACTTGCATAATACTCCATCGTAATGGTGATTGTCGCATCACAGTATCACATGTATGGTGGGGCACCACTGATTCGACTATGCAAGACCGTGAACAAGTATGGCCGAATATATGACGACTGTAGAGATACACAGCAGCTGTGATGTGTAATGAATGTTTAAACACACATGAAAACAGCTAATGCATATCAACCAGCTCAAAGCAGAGCCACAATATGAATCGTTGTTCGATAAATGAATCAATACAAACAACCTGGTTTGTATCAAATGTATACAGTGTTATCACATTGTGCTGTGAATAAAGGTGGATTTTGTCAGTCCATCCAATCCAGTTGGATATGTCAGTGTGTAGACGAAGGGCAGCGAAGAAGACGAGTTACTGGTGAAATTATTTTCGACAGGAACAGATTCTGTGTCAGTCGAACAATTCCTTTAAAGGGAAAAGGGAAAGTTTCTGGGTTTTTAAAGAATATGATTTAAACTCGTTGAACTGTTTGTTGTTCTATTCTTGTCTGCATGGAAATTTCTCGTAAATACGCTATTTCAAATGAATATTCGGAATAATTGGTGGTAGTTAGACTTCATCAGAGCACTACAGAATGAGGAGGCGAGTGTTGGAATTCATTACGTTATGGGGCCTATTCAGTGCATTACATGAATTCCACAATTATTACAAATGAGATGCGTTAGTCACCATGAATCGAGACGTTCTCTTGCAATTAGTTGGCCGAAATCACTAATGCACAAATCAAATTACACGAGTTATAACAATAAAAGTTATTATGTCATCCTAGAAAATGAGAAACGTTTTTCTAATATGCACGTGCAACCTTGTAATTTTCAAATATGTATGTCTGTTTCGTTCTGTCAGATTTCTCATTTTATGTTTAATACCATCACTCACCACAGCATGTTCTCCGTTGCATTTCGAGAAGTGAATTAGGTTAGGTTATGTTTCTAATTTTACACAAGAGATCTCCAACCATGTGATCTAACATTGACTGACAAACAATGTCATCGTTGTATTGACATAATCAATTGCAGACCAAGTGACCACTCTACTGATTTGAAACGCCATCAGCACCGACGTTTTGGACAATCAAGTTAATATCATTTTACACGAGATAAACCAGAAGTCTAGTAATCGTAATATTGTAGGTCATTGCAAAGTGTACAAATAGACACCTGGAAACCAGTGAAAATCACAGTGAGTGTAGTTGCAGTGTACGCGGTTATTCCCTTACTTGAGGTCATCCTTCTCCTACGCACAAAGTCATCTGCATCGGATGACAGAAGCAAGTGAGATCTCAGTGTCATTTACTTCCAATCACTTCAATGTTTCTGATGTTTATGATATTACCGTCGTCAATGAACAAGCAACACAAACTTCCAATGGGCTAAAACTCGATTTTCGTGGTTGCAGAAGGTTATATTTTGGTTCTAAATAGTCTGATATCCACCGATTCTGAAATGTCTCCCCAAATTTGATGCCCTCGCTGGTCGCTAGTAATAGCAACCGTATTGGTGAGATATCTCATTGAGAAACTCATCGTGATAATTCGGTAGAGAATTGGCACAACGGAGATATTATCAGTGCAACTTGTGATGTGAACAATACTATTCCTCACCTGTCATCTGAATGTATGCTGTGTATTCTACATCGTCAATTCTCATCTAGTTTTGAAGTTATTTTCTTCACGAGTGTGTAGATTATCTGAACCCCTGTAACTTATTTTACATTGTGTGATGACGCAGGATTATCTCGGTTGTCTACTACACTGTCAAAATTCTAACTTAGCTGACGCTATAAATGGAAGCACAAAGTGACCTGTTGTGAATCACGTCAAAGATATTGGTTAAGAATTTGAAATAATCCGTATGTGAAGCAGGTGTTGGTTCACGTATCCAAGTTAGTGGAAGCCCTCATCACAGAATGACTCAGACCTCTTCAACTTGTTCAAGCATCATTCTACATTGCGATGAGATCCTCGAAATTTTAACTCAAAGCCTTGTTCCAATACAAGGCACTATTCTGATAAATTACTGTTTTTCATTCATTGTAGATATTTCTGTATTTGTTCGTTCTCCAACTGTTGATTTATATGTGATTATTGAGATTTTGTCAGATTTGGTGTTCCTGTTTTGTCTTCTTCCGCTGTGAATGGGATGAGTGAATTTTCGGGTTACATTGTCTTTTGGAAAATGTATGTGTGTGTTTTGTTACAGAATGTTGGAATGATCGTAACCAGGTGTCTACTGAATTTTATGTATTTTCTTTAAATTCATCGTGGTAACTTCGGTTCATAATGACTTCCTTATTATATATATCGGTTTGTATTATGTTGCAATTCGTGGATTTATTGGAATGGAATCCGGAAACATTTCTCATGAACTTCGCGAAACGGCTTCTCTGTATTTGACTGTTTGTCATTCATTGTAGATATTTTCCAATAATTCCGAAGCCGTTTTCACTAGACTTAGTTAATTGACACAATTCCTGGATTTTGTAGACTCACACATATTTCAAAGAATGCTTCATTCAAGTCAAACTAACTCAGCATAACTCCATTCACAGTGGTTTCGAGGTTTCGTGTCTCAATACACTGTCGTTCTCATCATTCTTGACAACATCGCTGTCACTCTGTGTGATGATTTTAGTTGTAATATTGACGAGTGAATTAGCCTGAAGGAGTTGTTCTAGCCACCAGTCCTTCGTTGTGCATGTACACAGCGAACAATCGTCTCATGTAGGAAACATTCGTTGTTTCTCACTTTCCAGTAGTGATATAGTCTCATAAACCATTGACGTAGATTACATGGTATCTTTTACTACTTTCAATGAAATATAATAAATATTACGCCAAATATAATCTCCATGTATGCAGTCACCACTAGACATCTGCACTGAAGCGAAAGCGTGAAAACTTATTCATGGATGCGTGGCAGATTCATACATTTAAATGCATGATTTATACCAGGATAAAGATACGTTGGCTACGATTTGATGACGAACACGAACTTGATAAGGCATCATTGATGGATAAACTGTTATAAAGTTATCAATGTCAATCCGATTAATACACATCCTGTGAATTGGTATCTCCATGCCGTGTCAATTCACAGCCGTCAGATATCTGACAATAACAAGAAGGTCAGTGTCGTAGCCGATGTACGGCACACTGAGTTCCAGTAAATACATACTAACTCCTAGATTTAATTCTCTGATATCATGCTTGTTTAATGAACACGAATTTCGAAGAACAACTAACACATGTGAATCGGAATACGCAGCCATCTGAGCCATTTATCTGGACTTATTTAAACCATAGGCTGCCTCAATATCGAAAGAGTCTGAGCCATTTATTTTCAGGGAAGAACAGCCTTTGAAGAAGTACGCGTGTTGCAATAGTGAAATTGACCTGGAAAATCGCATAACATCTTCTTCATGCTTTATGACGGAGAGCAAGATATTAATGAGCAGGTTGCTAGTGACATTTGAAATATTACTTTGCTTAGTACTATGCAAGTCCACCAAGTCGGAAACAAATCACAGACAATTTCAAATATCCTTGTCTATACACAGCGTCGACAACTCGACCACATTGTAGATAATCAACTACGCTCGGATGTCACCTAGTGAATGTGGGACGTCAAATGTGTGACAAGTCACATTTGACTGGATCAATGGATATTTTGCGGCCCGCTTGAATATTTTTGGCTACCGTATTCCATGTACACTTTGCATTCATTTACTCATATTTTATTGGTGTTTACGTATCAAATTATGCATTCTAATCGTATTATTCCCTCCCGGAATTAAATAGGATGTCCAAAATTCAAAAGGTTTCACATTTCTAATAAACCCAAGAAAAAGCACGATGGTGGTTGACAATGTGCTTCAAAATGTACACCCACACATCACATCACTGTTCCGGTCATCATTAGTACCAACTGCCGGTCCCTGCCTAACGAAATTCTGGATTTTCAGTCTTTTTTGTCGTCCGAAATTTATGACAATCCTGATATTGCCACTCTGCAAGAAACCTGACTCGATGACTTATATGATGACAATATATTGTCTTTAAATGATTCCAATATATTCCAACTAGACCGTGTTCGTTCCAAGAAAAAATGTGTCGGAGGTGTTGCACTACAAATGGTCCATTTTGAATAGAGTTTGCTTCAAATTCTCTAATGACTACATCGATTGCATCACTGTGAGATGTCGCCCAAAACACTTGTCAAAGTACAAATTCATCTATATTTCAAATACTTACGTCTCCCTTTGTTGACAATATGGGATCTGTCTATGTTCGCAGATGAATTCACTGCTTTCGCTGCAGCTGGCTTCGAGAATAATCTTTATCACTAGCGACTGGTGACTTAAATTCCTGTGACTGCTCCTTCCTTATATCACTTGGTGATGAAAATATTGTCAACTTTGCCACTCTTCTTGGTAAAACACTGGATCTAGTATAGAATGAATGAGTGACTGGAAAATATTTACAAGAAAAAATATATGTGCTCCAGTAATCAGTGTTGATTGCATTGCTGAAACATCTACACAGCAGTTACGATACCCACATGAGTAGAAATTCTAGTGAGGAGACATCAGTTTTGGTGAAGGTGAAAAGAATATCCGGATCTCTGAGGAAATTTCGAGTCAGAGGCTTGCTTATTAATAGCCCGTGGTGATTAGTTCATCATTTTAGTTTTAATCACCAATCGTAACAATAGTGGATTGCCAATATGAAGCTAACCACGACATCACACCATGTCAAATCAGTTAACCGGTTCACAGGATCTACACATCCGGGAAGAAGACAACTACATACGTCAATAGGAACTGATTGCGTTGAATGGACATCGTTCATTCAGATGACAGGTGAAGAATAGTATTGTTCACCTCACAAGTTACACTGATAATATCACCGATGTGCTAAATCCTTCCCAACTCATCACAATTACCTCCACAGTGAAATTTCTCAGCACCCAATTTTTCCAGATCACTGACCTCTGTGAAACTCACGAGTGGAGAGACGATTCAACATCAGTGGATACCAGACTACTGACTGTCATAACAGTCACCATCTCAGACCACCAAACACCAGTGTTCACTGGGTGACAGGGAATATTGGCTTGTTAATTGACTAGGTCAACATCTACATCGTGAGAAGCATGTAGATGATTGCAAGTAAATGACATTACGATCGCAGTTTTGGGCATCAAATGAAGGTGGAAACATGCGAGGAGAAGAGAGGCCACCAGTAGATGGAGTATCTTGTACACTGTAATTGCACTCATTGTGATAACCCCTGGTTTCCAGGTGTCTATTTACACACTTCACAATTGCCTACACACGGAAGATTACTAGATCTCTGTGTTATTTCGTGTAGAATGATGTTAACTTGATTGTCCAAAATGTGTGTGGTTTGCATTTCAAATCAATTAGTGTTGTCACGTCATCTAGACTTGCTTATCTCAGTGCAATGAAAACATTGTTTGTCAGTCAGTGATAGATCACAGACCTGGAAATGTACGGTGTTAAATGGAGACAGTATTTCACCTAATTCACTTCTTGAAAGGCAACGATGAATGTCACAACGTGTTGTGATGTTAAACATTCGAATGGGAAATCTGTCTAATTAAAACAGACGAATATATTTTTGAGAAGTATAACAATTCACGTGCATAAGAGAAAAAGGTTTCACATTTTCTAGAATAATAAAATATATTTCGTCTGAAATCCAGTCAACCACATGTAATCACATACAATGGTCCTCACAAATCCTAACTGGTTTTTGACCCGGTTGATTCGATGCATGATGTGGACTGAGGGCTGAAACAGGTGATAAACCAGTCAATAAGGATGACGAAATAAACCTCACCTTCACTTCTCAGTGTCACAGCTGGATATGGTGGCTCGGATCACACTTGTGTTCGACTTCTCAAATAAGTGTATTCCGATTACGAAAATCCATTCTCTCACACAGCATTCAGCTTGAAGTGTGACTGACGTGACAACTTCTAAATGATGCTCAATCGAATACATCCAACAGAAGAAATAATTATTCAGTCAGTTGTTGCTCACATTTAATCGGTTTGAAATTATGTCAGATTACCACTCGATTGTGGTATATCCAGCTGTGTGTTACCGCTGGAAACACCGTGCTGTTCACAAATTTCATTTCCTTAATCCATACTCCACTGATAAGCTAATACATCGTGACACGGATTGCATTCTGTCATCACTTCTGATCATTATTCATCAACTGAAATAATTGTCAGTTTGATTGGAAAAGTATGGATCGGAAACACAATCTTACCTGTTCTATAATGTCAGTATTAACCGAAATTTCTACTTTATCCTAAT
Organism: Trichobilharzia regenti; assembly: GCA_944472135.2. NCBI lineage: Eukaryota > Metazoa > Platyhelminthes > Trematoda > Strigeidida > Schistosomatidae > Trichobilharzia > Trichobilharzia regenti. Next base: position 136,019,251 of record OX235262.1, read on the forward strand.
AAATGATATACAAGTAACTGAAACATAATCAAAGTGGTAAAACAAGGTGAAGGATTAGTCTCATGGGAAATTCGTGTTTCAACTCAAACGGTGCAGAAGAATTCAACGATTCGGAAATAGTGATTGGTGACTGTACGAGTGGTAGAAAAATGGAGAAATATTAGATCGGCAGTGAGCTTCACAAGTAAACAGATCATGAGATTCCCAAAAGACAATTCAGTGATTCAAGTCACGTATATTAAGAAACCACGACTGCACATGCATATCACGACCTGGCCCATTCACCAAGAGTCAAGTGTCACAGATTGCGAATACAACGGAGAGAGGAAGTCAGGAATGTAGAGCATGAACAACAGATAGACGCCGCGAAACCTGGACAAAGAGAAAGAATGAACGCATGACATTTAAAGTAGGAGGTTGAGTGAAGTGTGTAGGTAGGATGTCGACATTTGGATGAAGCCCAGTTTCACGCAAACTCTATCCAAAGTAAGACGCGACATACATTAACACTGGCCAAAGACGTGGAAGCGTTCAAATCTGAATTTAGCTCGAGTTCTGGTCAGCAAATAACACCAAGCATTGACATGCTTGCATTTGGCCATCTATAATTCATATGCACATTTGAATACATCACTTATGCATCTGCTAGTTTTCACACGCTTACTTCAATGCAGATATCCGATTGTGGCTGCACACAGAGAGACAACTTCCACGGGTTATATATCAGTGAGTGGGAAGAAATGAAGCAGTGATGAAGAAGACCACAGAGAGATTCATTGTGACATGTTCAACAACACGGATTACAGCTGAGATTAGACAGCTAACAAAATTTCGAGGATACGAAGTTATGGTGGAATTTTGTAGAATCGAGTGTAGCCTGTCTGTCTGTCTGTCTGTCTATCTGGATTCAACATATAACTTGGCGCCGAAGTGCAGCAGTTCGAGTTGTCACGTTCCAAATAGCACACAGAGGTAGACAAGAAGATGAGTGGAGAGGATTCTTAGAGTTTCACAAGTATAAGAGTGCAACAGAATGGGTAATGGTAGAAGGGAATATGAAAGATTACAGAGACTGAATACATCTGCGCTGGCCATTGACAACGATTTTGAGCCATGTCACCTTTTGTCTCCAGCCATTGATTCCTAGAATCCCGAGGGCCCCAACCCGGAAGTCTGCATCTCCCTACCTGACTCAGTTTAACTGTCAAGGATTTCATGGATTGATGAGGCCATGTTTTTGTTTGGCCACCACTTACTCTTTTCCAACCTGCACCTATATCAGCTAGTAATGCCCGTCGGGGGAGGCGATGGTTAGGCATGCGCAGCACGTGACCTAGCCATCTCAATCTATGTAACTTCATAGCCTCGTCGATTGATTTTCCCTCTTTGCCCAACACTCTACGCCGAACGTCAACATTACTTACCTTGTTAAACCACCTAACGTGAGACAGAGATCACAGACATCTATGATCGAAAGCAGTCAACCTTATCATGTCTTCAACTCGTATTGGCCATGTTTCAGAGCCATAGAGAAGGACGGAGCGAACTGCTGAGCAGTACACACGTCCCTTGGTTGATAACCGGATGTCACGCCTACGCCAGAGATGGTGTAAGTCAGCGAAAGCAGCTCGAGCTTTTTGGATCCGTGCTGAGATTTCATCGCCAATCAGTCCGTTGGTGCTAATACAACTTCCCAAAAAGGTGAAGTGGTCAACATGTTCTATCACTTCACTCGCTATCACTAAGCTAGGTGAATTGACGTAGTCCAGTCCTGTAGCAGCATCTTACATTTTCCAGGGGTGAATCGCATGCCAAAAATACGAAGATTGCTGTTCAAGGTGTTCAGAGGACTCTGCATTTTTTCAGAATCCTCCCCTAACAGGACTATGTCATCTGCATATTCTAAGTCCATAAGACTATTCCCTGGTAACAAGTCGATTCCTAAGTCGTTACGTTCAGTTAAGGATACCTCCATCAGCATATCTACGATGAAGTTAAACAGGAATGGCGAAAGTTGACATCCCTGTCGGACACCACTGGTTGTTATCAATTCAGATGACAATTCCCCATAAGCCCTTACACGGCTATATGAGTTTGAATAGAGTGCCTGGATTAGTGCAGTGTACTTTCTTGGCACTTCCTTCACAGTCAGACATTGCCATAGTACCTCTCGATCCACTGAGTCGAAGGCCACCTTCAAGTCAAGAAATATGGCAATTGTTGGACGCCGAAAAGTGTGTCTATGTTCTAGAATCTGTCGGAGAGTGAAGATATGATCTATGCACCCTCTACCTGGTCTAAGGCCTGCTTGATTTTCCCTCGTCTGTTCCTCCCGAGTTCTGCTTAGTCCGCACATGATTACTGAGCCTAGGATTTTAGAGACTATGTTCGTTAGACTGATCCCCCTATGATTATCACACGAGGACTTGTTTCCCTTCTTGAATATCGGTATAATAAGTGACTTACCCCAGTCTGATGGAACTTTCTCTGATTCTCAGACTTTGCCTAGTATCTCAGTTAATCTACAAACTAGTATGTTACCCCCATATTTAAACACCTCCGGAAAAATTCCGTTGGGTCCTGCCGCTTTGCCTCGTTTCAAATTACAGATAGCTTTTGTGACCTCACTTACAGACGGCGGACCAGTGTCTCTATCCCATTTGGGTGTGTGCTGGATGTCGCGGAGGTTCAGTGTGGCTGTAGGCAAGTTAAATTGTCCCTCAAAGTGTTCTTTCCAGCCTTCAAGGCGTCTATTCTGAGAGCTAATTAAGGAGCCATTTTTCTCAGAAATAGTCTCACTTATGATTCGCCTTCTCCCACCCGTTTTCCTGAAGAGTCTAAAGAGTTGCCTAATGTTGCCTATCACCGATGCTTTTTCCAACTCTTTCGCCCTTGTCAGCCACCACTGTTCACGGTCCTTGCGGAGACTTTTCGTAAGTTTCCTTTTGTGCGGCTTTCGCTCCTCATCGAATTTTGAGCTCGCCGGAATAAGTCATCTAGCATCTATCAGTTCGGATGAGGCAGTCGAAATCTAATGGTTTTTACTCACCTTTGGATTTACCTTATTCACAGCTTTTACAGCTGTATCTATGGCTGACTAAATATTGTTCAAGGCTTCTTCATGGTGAGCACCGCTGTCGAACTCAGATATGAGTTTAGCTAGTGTAGCCTAGTGGGACACTACTTGAGTGGGAGCAATTACGATGATGTCCTAAAGGGGTAGAGTTGAATTCGATGAATTACAAAGCGTTTTCGGATTATCAAACAAGTGAACTGGTATAGAGATTTAAAAATTCGGGGTGAGGTGTTGTCTGAAAAATTACGAATAAAATGATTTTAACAATAAACATGGAGAAAGTGAAGTGAATTGGAATGAATTCAAGTGGGGAAATACAATAAAATAGAAGAACATTATTATGACTAAGGTAAAGACAGGGGTTTAACAAAACGTTTTTAAATACATAATTTAGGCTTTTGTCCGTCTGGAGCTAGTACTTGGGCTATACAGAAGTGGAGAAAACGTAAACTTTTGAAGTGATTGAATTCGCTCGTGTAGATCACTTTAAAGGGTGGATCACGCAGGCCTGAATGGCCTGACTCTAGAAGGTGTTCGCAGATTGAGGACGTTGTTGCCCTTCTCTCACCTTTCATTAACTAAACCGGGTAGTCTTCAGCTAGACGTTCACGCATATTCTGCTTACAACGTCCAATGTAGTCAGCTCCACACGAGCATATGAATGAGTTTATTCACATGGAGGATATACTGGTAATTCGTCCAGATAAAGGATCGGATGTATTTATATAGATCGTGAGGATTTCATCAACAAATTCTTTGAGTCGAAGGTAAGATTTGAAATCAGTCAACCAGGAAAATAGAACGGAAGGTACTGATAATAGATTGTCAAAAACTTTGAAGACTTTGAAGGACGAATCCATAATTACTTCGAATATGTATGAATATCTCAAGCCGTCCGCTTCAAATATCGCTAATTGATATGATCTTCCTAAGTTGCATGAAGAAGCTGTGCCTCTGCGACTTATACTGGATATGGTTGACTCTCCATATCCTTCTACACCGAAATGGCTCGCCGAGATCCTTGAACCTTCGATGTGATGCTGTATAGAAGAGAGGGTGGCACATTGGAAAGGTCGATGTAACGAAAGCCAACATTCACAGGTTAGTACACTGAATTCAACAGATTGGTACTCCTAAGCAGGAAGAGAAATCCCATGCGTCCTCTGTGATTCGGAATTTGAAAAACTTCCTCTGTAGCTACAGATGGCTTAGAATTAGAAACCATTCGTACATCACTCTTGAAATATAGATATTCCAGACGGTTTCTCGACAAAAGCAAAGATTTATTAAAACCGAAACGTCTGTGTCTCTATACCAGTTAAATTATAAAATAATCATTAAATACTTTGTAATTCATTGACTTCAAATCTACCATCTTAGTTGATCAACGTAATTGCCTTCATTCCTGTCACACGTTCAGCACTGAATGCGCAATTACCAGTGCCACTTAATGCCTTTCTCCGTAATAAAAATACCACTGTACAGAATGAAAATAATGTCGTTGAATAGAGATATTGCTTTGCTGAACAAAACACTGTGTTTTCTTCATGATTTAATTGGCATATTTTGCGCTTAATGATTTCATTTGTGATTTATTACAGCCAATAAATCTGTGTTTATTGTGTTCACACGTATTCAATCAGTGGTTGCATCTCAAGATCAAGTGTTCATATTCATACGATTATCTCTCAAATTGACTGGGTCATCGAACACAACGCATAACTTTGTCTCGAAAACTACATCAAGCATAATCAAAGTGAAGCAAACTGCTACAAAAAGAAAGGAAATCCGTACATTTCACCATCGAAGGGAGCATCTCCATGAAATTCACAAACAAGTACGTCGCTCAATTAGTCAGTCACAGAGAAGACAACTGTTGTATGATTGACGTTCAATAATTTGACCGTAGAAGACCGTAGAAGGGTATATATGAAGTTAGAGTGAAATCATACTAACAGCTACACATGTAAATCAATGTATGGAATGAATCGAGCCAAAAACTGGAAGTGTAGTAACTTGTGAGCTGATTTATCTTTATGACAAGGGTAACAGATTTCAAAATCCAGGTAGGATGACCCCTCAGAAAATGAGTGTCACACGTTTCAGTAATACAACTTGATAATTACTGTATTAAATAGTCAACCTTCTATTTGAATTAAGCAATACAAATCTCATATACGTGATTTCATACAAGAGAATTGTTCACGTCTCACCTAATTAACAAATCGTCACCTGACTGAGAACAACTCAGAGATTTATTAATCCTGTCATCAAGGGTCATTCGGTCGAGTATAAATACGAAGATGTGAAATTCGAATGGAGTGCAATCTCAGAGAATATACAACATGCTTCGCTCACTGGTATTTGTTGTCCTCGTCAGCCTGCTTCTATCCTCGTTGGATGTTTCGAGTGAGTTTGAATATGTGTTCACTATCTTGAAATCATGCGTTCTTCATATCCTCACACTTTTTTACAAGTGATGAATACAATGTCCTCCGTCATAGAAACGTGCATTGTGACGTCTCACCCAGTCACTGTGTAATGCACCACTTGGACTGCAATCATCCTGATAGTTGGCGAGCATCTATGCGAACATTACAGGTTGAATCACTTTTTGTCAGGTGATATGCGCTTTTAAGCAAAATAAGTGTTCGACAGAAAGGTTTATCAGATGTTTGACAATGAGTGAGCTAGATGCAGTTTATCTGCATTCAGGCAGTTGATGATTTCCATCTGAGAATAATTGTTCGTCTCAACTATTCTTCTGATTGCATGCCACTGATACCACAGGTAATGATGTCAACTTCACTAGGGTGTTTAATTCGAAGTCTGAGGCAGAATAATTTGCTTGTAATCACCTGCTCAGATGAGGAATCACACACAAAGTGATGGGCATAAGGAGCGATCCTCCAATCACACTCTTCCTCGGATTTCATTACGGACATTATTCTAATAATTGAACTGGCGGTGAAAATTTTAAATTTGTTTCAACCAGATGATTGTTTTTTACATTTTCGATAGAAACAATCATTCCTGAGATATGAGGTGTGTCTGTCTGTGTTTATGTAGTGTTTATGCAAATAACCACCTCCTTATCTATCTCTCTGCCTCTCTAATTCTCTCTGCATAGAATCTCAATCATTCGATTCGATGGGGAACGGCACACTGGGAGATGCTTCGAACTCTCCCTCTGATTACTCCTACTATCCCTACAGATGTCATAGAGTGAACATGTGGTGCAGAAGTAGTCGACAATGTTGTGGATACTTGAAGTGTCGTCGTGGACGATGCGCATGTCGGCGATATGGTCAGCGGTGTCGGAGGGATTCTCCATGCTGTTTTGGATACTTGTGTCTAGCGGGAAGATGCATAAATTTATATGTGAGAAACTGAAGCTACTGGTACAATTCATGTGATTGTCAGACAGAAAATATCATTATTCAACGATCTCATTTCATTGTACTGTTCAGCCATTGTACAACATTGAATAAGCTTTCTTGACGTATATATACATATATCTGATTAGAAATTAATCTCAGTTTCGCGTTATCATGACTGTGTAGTTAAATATTTCCTTAAATGTTTTCATTTTTCTTGACATGTTTAGTGTTCATTTTGATGTTTACATGTGAATGAAGTAGATTTGAATATATATGTGTCCACTATTGTTTCTCTCTTGTATATTGAGGCGTGCGAATTGAATTTACAAATTTCCATTGCATGTTAAATATGTGAATGTGACATGTCAAACGTTGGACGTCCTAAATTGACTCAGTAACATCTCAATGTAGTTGATTGTCTACAATGTGATCGAGTTGTCAACACTGTTTATAAACAAGGATATTTGAAATTGTGTGTGAATTCTTTCAGAATTTTTAAACTTGTGTAGAATTTTAAAAAAAGTGAACAATGCAGGAACAACAATTGTACCAGGATTAGATGAGCTCATCTTTGATTATTTCGAGGATTCTTCTCAACTGGTGACATCCTGAACGTTAAAAATATGAATTACATTAAAGACATGAACATACTTTTCCACGATCATAAGGAGTAATTTGTAGGAATTAAAAGTAACCTTAGTCCGGAATGATTTAACTGATTAGTAGTTACAAACACTGACTATTTATAAAGTAACTAGACAATTAGGTTTGGAAACAAAAAACAGGGTTGTGTATATATGTGTGTGTATAGAAACAAGGTTTAGCTGGAAAGAGCATAACTAAAAAGTAGATTACGTAACTAAAGAAAACGTCTTATCTAATAGCCAATAGAAAAAGGGAAAGAAAAGAAACAAGGTAGGGTGAGTCATGTTTAGATGAGAGAGTAGAGTTTTCTAAACATGGAAAAGATGACTCATGAAAGTTGCATATTTTTTGTTATCACCAGGGCAGTGCAAGATTCACCACTGTCTTTTTCTGCGTACATAGATTTGGTTTAAGTCGTTTGACTGTGCTGAACTGTATTGCACGTTGTTTTATTGTATAGTTGTTGTCGCTTTTTGCTTTTTTTTCTGTGAACTGTTTCCTTTGTTGATGTTGTTCTCATTGTTTGTCCGTTATTTTCTGATTTTGAGGGGAGCAACCCAAAAAGTTGCTTCTCTCTAAACTTTTACTTAATGTAATCATTCTTTCTCAGGCGTGAGGCTAGCAACCCCACCCTGTAAACAAAATTGCTAAAGAAACTTCAGTATGATGAACCTCTTGCACCAAAAGAAAAAGTCTGTGTAGGAACATGGAACGTCCGAACTATGTACGAGACTGGAAAGCTGCCCAGATCGCCAACGAGATGAAAAGATACGGAATACAAGTGCTGGGAATATGTGAGAGCAGATGGAATGGGAGTGGACTCACCAAATTGTCAACAGGTGAGTCAGTGATCTACTCCGGTCACCCAGAAGATAACCACACGCACACCGAGGGCGTGGCTATCATGATGTCACCAACGGCAACGAAAGCCCTGATACAATGGGAGGCGATTTCGTCCAGGATAATGACCGCCAGGTTCAACTCCAAAGGAAGGAAAGTGTCAATCATACAATGTTATGCACCCACAAACAACGCAGACCTCGAGAAGAAAGAAGAATTCTACAGGCAACTACAGGCAACAATGGACAATACTCCAGCTGGCGACATGAAAATACTAATGGGAGACATGAACGCCAAACTGGGACCAGACAATACGGGAAGGGAACTCATCATGGGTAGAGAAGCTCTAGGAGAAATGAATGAAAACGGAGAACTCTTCGCCGACTTCTGCGCCTTCAACGAACTGGTGATTGGTGGCAGTGTATACAAGCACAAAGATATCCACAAGGCTACATGGGTGTCACCAGACGGGCAAACCAAAAACCAAATCGACTTCATCTCAATCTCAAGGAAGTGGAGGCGCAGCCTACTGGACACAAAAGCAAGAAGAGGAGCAGACGTTGGCTCAGACCACTATCTCGTACAAGGGACAATCCAAATCAAATTAAAAGCTTTCAGGGAATCAGGAGCTGCAGATAGACCACAAGCCAAGTTCAACACTCAAAAGCTGAAGGACCAGGCTACAAAGGACATCTTCATTGCAAGCATAAAGGACAAAGCCGAGACACAAATCAACACTAGCGAAAAGGTCGGCGTTGAAAAGCACTGGAACAACTTGAAAACGGTGTGGAGCCAAACCTGCATAGAAATTCTAGGCAGAAAAAAGAGACAGGACAAACAGTGGCTCACTACGGACACTTGGAAACTAATAGAAGAGAGAAGGACAGTGAAGCAAAAGATTATCCAGTGCACTGACGAGCAACAAAAACAGGAGCTGAATGCAAGCTACAATACACTGAACAAAAGAGTGAAGAAAAGTGCCAGGGAAGACAAAAGAAAATATTATGAAACCATGGCAAACGAAGCAGAACAAGCTGCAGGCAAAGGAGACCTCGCCACACTCTACCAAACAACTAGGAACCTTTCGGGCAAACGTTCGACACAGATTAAGCCAATAAAGGACGACAATGGAAAGTCAATCACCAAAGAGGTGGAACAGAGAAAGCACTGGGTTGAACACTTCAAAAGACTTCTAAATCGTCCGCCACCTACAACACGTCCAGCAATACCAACAACGGAAGCAGAACTACCAGTGAACACTGACCCCCCGACGAAATCAGAAGTCCTGAATGCAATCAAGATGCTTAAAGCTGGGAAAACACCGGGACCAGATGGAATCCCAGCAGAGGCTTTGAAAATAGACCCAGAGACAACAGCGGACTTGATGACACCACTGCTGGAGAAGGTGTGGAAAGAGGGCAAAGTACCCGAGGATTGGAAGAACAGTTACTTATTCAAACTTCCAAAGAAAGGAGACTTAAGTCAATGTAAAAACTGGCGTGGAATTATGCTTCTGTCCATTCCAAGCAAGATACTAAGTCGCATCATCCTGGAGAGAATCAAACAAGCCCTAGATGAAAAACTTCGTCCGGAACAGGCTGGATTCAGGAGAAACAAATCATGTATTGATCAAATCGCCACTCTACGGATCATCATTGAACAAAGCTTGGAATGGCAGTCACCTCTCTATCTCAACTTCATCGACTTTGAAAAGGCCTTCGACAGCGTCGATCGAGAGGTCATTTGGAAACTACTTCGCTACTACGGGGTCCCATCGACAATTATACACCTCATCCAACAGTTATACGACAATGCTGCATGCCAAGTAATCCACAACGGGAAACTTACGGAAGCCTTCGAAGTGAGGACGGGAGTGAGGCAAGGCTGTCTACTATCACCAATGATCTTCCTGATTGCAATTGATTGGATAATGCGACAGACAACGGCAACCAACGAGGGAACAGGCATAAAATGGACTGACACAAAAGACTTGGAGGATCTGGATTTCGCCGATGATATATGTCTGATTTCCCATAAACTGGAAGATATGCAAGTGAAAAGTAACAAGTTGGCAGAAGAAGCATCAAAGATAGGACTTCACGTGAACATAGATAAAACAGAGATGATGAAGATTCCTAGCCAACATCAACAGCAACAACAACAACAGACAACAATAAGCATAAATGGGAAGAACCTGAAAGAAACAACCTCCTTCACCTACCTGGGAAGCATCGTCTCAACTACAGGCGGAACTGACGAGGACATCAAAGCCAGAATCGGAAAAGCAAGACAAGCTTTCATTACTCTCAAATCTGTGTGGAGGTCAACAGCACTCAGCATCAAAAATAAGATCCGGATTTTCAACTCCAATGTGAAGTCAGTGCTACTATACGGATCAGAGACTTGGCGAGTCATAAAGAGCATCTCAAACAAACTTCAAACCTTCATTAACAACTGTCTCGCTCAATACTCAAGATCAGATGGCCAGAAAAGATCAGCAACAGGGATCTCTGGGAGCGAACCAATCAGGAACCGATTGTGAAACAAATAGGCAGAAAGAAATGGAGATGGATTGGCCATACGCTGAGGAAACCATCAAGTGACATCACTAGACAAGCCCTCGAGTGGAACCCGAAAGGGAGGCGGCGAGTTGGTCGTCCAGGGTGACTTGGAGGAGGTCATGCGAGGAGGAGATGAAAGCATGTGGACAGACCTGGAGCAGGGTGAAAAAGTTGTCAGAAAACCGAAGTCAATGGAGGTGCGCAGCTGAAGCCCTATGTTCCTCTAGGAACTAAAGGATACAATAATAATAATAATAAGTCGTTTGATGGCAATTGCTTCAGCAAAGCGCAGTAAGCTAGGTTTCTTTCGATTGGTGATTATTTTGAACGACTTCAGGTTGTCTACAATATGACCAGTATCCAATAGATGACGAGCAATCGCACTGTTTAATGCTTCCGGATCTTTCAGTCTCAGGTTCTTTGGTATGTGTTCAACAATGCGGACACTAACTCGTCTCTCTGTTCTTCCAATGTATGTGCTTTGACACGCACATGTAAATTGGTATACACAGTTGGAGGTAACATGAGGTGGGTATTTTCCCACTTTTGATTGTCTCAAACAACTAGTTGTTTGATAAACACATACAAATTTGGCGGCTGGATATCTTCTTTTCAGGACAGCGTTCAGTCTGCATCTTATTCTACTAGCAGTATCATCACCTTTGAACGCAAGCTGCAGAGAGATGGGCTTTTTATCTACTGTGCTGCTTTGCACTTTTTCAACATGGCGTCTGACATACTTGTCGATGAAGTTTTGTGGGTAACCGTTGTCGCGTAGGCATTTCTCCACAATGGATAGCTCTTCCTCGATATTTTCTTTTGAACATCATTTCCTCACAAGATCAAATAATGTTCTCACCAATCTCTTTTTGTAACTTATAGGGCAGAAGCTTTTGAAGTTAAGATAAACCGACCTCCAGGTCTCTTTTCTGTGTATATCTCTTATGATTTTGCCGTCTTTATCTCGTTGGATACCCAAGTCCAGAAAATGGAACTTCTCCTCTTTTTCATACTTCATTGTAAAATTAATATTAGGGTGGGCACTTCTCAAGACTTTTAATTCTTGAGATGCATCATTGAAGGAATTACAAATATCGAAAGTGTCGTCGACATACCTGGTACAGAGGTTTGTCTGATTCATTGAGGATTTTAACCTCGTTTGCCCTGTTTTTGTTTCCAAACCTAATTGTCTAGTTACTTTATAAATAGTCAGTGTTTGTAACTACTAATCAGTTAAATCATTCCGGACTAATGTTACTTTTAAATCCTACCAATTACTCCTTATGATCGTGGAAAAGTATGTTCATGTCTTTAATGTAATTCATATTTTTAACGTTCAGGATGTCACCAGTTGAGAAGAATCCTCGAAATAATCAAAGATGAGGTCATATAATCCTGGTGCAATTGTTGTTCTTGCTTTTTCATGTTTGATAATGTGAAGAATTGCATCAACTTAAAACAGTGATAAATTCCTTTGCACTCTCAACCTGCTGATTGTTACCTTTTTTCGTTTTCTTACAAAGGATGAAGGATCTCAAGTTATGTGTTGTTCTTGACTTCACGTTTACGCTCAATCTTTAATCGGCCCACTTCCTCGTCTTCACTGACGTGATTATTCAAACGAGAATGGTGGTTTCATTTCCAAATACCCCTCTGGAACACTGTGTGTTTTAACTTCAAGATTGTTTTTCTCTTTTCCCTCTTTCGATAACGATCATTTGTGAGAACCCACATCAGGATCGTTGTCATTCTGTGGGTGTTGATTTAAGTCATCACATGAGCGAACATACTCCTGTGAATGACTCTTACCGACACTTCCCTCAGTTGTACGCAAACATTCAGCAATCATACATGTAATCGTTTCCATGCTCCAACTCACATCGTGTCTCATTAGGCTACACTCGATTCAACAAAAATCCACGATAATTTCGTATCCGTGAAACTTTGTTAGCTGTCTCATCTCAGCAGATATACAGCAATATAATTCCTAATCTGTATCCTTGTTGTTGAACATATCACAATGAATCTCTCTGTGGTCTTCTTCATCACTGCTTCATTTCTTCCCACTCACTGATATATATAATCCGTGGAAGTTGTCTCTCTGTGTGCAATCACAATCGGACATCTGCATTGAAGTAAGCGTGTGAAAACTAGCATATGCATAGGTGATGTATTCAAATGTGTATATTGATTATAGAATATCGAAAAAATCTGTCAAAACATGATGTCGCTTGGTAACCACAGCTCAAGCTAGATCGAGGTTTAAGAATTAGACTCTTCTATGACTTTTTGTATTTCGTCGACTTTTCAATCTGTGTCTTTTCACTGCTAACAACTCTTGTGATTAGAACAGACGACAGCCATCGTTCCGACAAGTAGTTTCGAGCCTATGTGATACGGCCTTCGTTTTGTTTCCGCTGTTTTTACATCTTGCTATTGACTGGCTTATCTCACTGCATCCACCTCAACATCTGGCTGGTGTCGATACCTTAGTGTTGCTCTCCTCTACTCATTTGATATACGGTTTCACGTCTCTCGAGGTCACTGTACTCCTCTTCCCACTTTTGGAGAGGTTTTCGGCAACCTGACCAGAATCCAACTGTGTATTATCTCTCTCGACACTTCATTTCACATCCGACTTCAAATGTCACGCGTGTCAACCTATCTCTCTGTCCATATTTTGTGGCGTCCTTCTGCTGTTTATGCTCTACATTCCTTACAGCATCTCTCCTTTCTCTTCGCAATATCGTGACACTAGACTTTTGGTGAATTGACCAGGTCTTGTTATGCGTGTGTTGTCCGGGATTGCTACCACACATCATCTGAGAGTGTGGATTTTTATCTTTTTTGGGTGGCAGCAGTTTGTGCTGGTAGAATCACTGGAAACTTTCTCTCTTTTATTTGTTTCTCATCGACAGTGGATATTGTTTATTTCTGAAAATATCCCTGTCACTTTGCTCTTGGCGATGTTATGTTCTTCTTTATATCCAGCTATTTGAAAGATTAAAATTATTCGCTTTCATGAAATGGACTCTGATCTGTCAGAATCACGTATGGTGTGCTGTCGTGCACTCTCCTAGGCATTCACTCTGAATCACTCTTCCAGTCTGATCGCGTGGTTAGCTCCTCACTCTCCATAGGTTTATTATCTTATATTCAGTAAGTGATTACCTGTATTACTATATTCAGCGTAGTGTCTGATTTCTGACCTCAATGGGCCTTCTTCCAATGCATGCATTCTCTACGGAATCGCACCTTATGCGAGTTCGTCCTCCGTTTTAGATTATTTATCTGTCAAAATATTTCCTTTAACAGGAACGATTTACATCATGAAGGCGCAGAGTTCAGTGCTGCGATTTACCAGGTAGGTCTGCTGTTTTCCATAGAATATGTATAGGGGTAATGATCACTATCGATATAGAACTGTTAGGCAAGTGAATGAGGTCCTAATTTTTCAACTTCATCGGACGACTCTCTGTTGAAAAAGCTTCAATTTCTCTCATATTGGATATTGTGTTGACAAATGATTCATGGAATTACAAGCGTAAATGTTGAATTGCTGTAACCAGTCGGGAAGCCTTCTCAGAGTTTGCACCAAGTGATAGTTTGATGTCAGTATATCTAAATTGCAGGTGATCAGTATGAAGTAGGATTGAAACGGCTGACATATCCATCCTGTTCTCAAGATTCTGTCAAACAACCACCCGGAGTGAATACTCATTTTGCTCTGTTAGATGATTAAACATGGCGGATATAAATCGATGTATATCATTTATGGGGTGACAATAGAAATTTCGCTTTGAATATGCAGTATAGAACAGAGGAGATTGTGTTTCCGATCCATACTTTTCCAATCAAACTGACAATTATTTCAGTTGATGAATAATGATCAGAAGTGATGACAGAATGCAATCCGTGTCACGATGTATGTGCTTATCAGTGGAGTATGGATTAAGGAAATGAAATTTGTGAACAGCACGGTGTTTCCAGCGGTAACACACAGCTGGATATACCACAATCGAGTGGTAATCTGACATAATTTTAAACCGATTAAATGTGAGCAACAACTGACTGAATCATTATTTCTTCTGTTGGATGTATTCGATTGAACATCATTTAGAAGTTGTCACGTCAGTCACACTTCAAGCTGAATGCTGTGTGAGAGAATGGATTTTCGTAATCGGAATACACTTATTTGAGAAGTCGAACACAAGTGTGATCCGAGCCACCATATCCAGCTGTAACACTGAGAAGTGAAGGTGAGGTTTATTTCGTCATCCCTATTATTTGGTTTATCACCTGTTTCAGCCCTCAGTCCACATCATGCATCGAATCAACCGGGTCAAATACCAGTTAGGATTTGTGAGGACCATTGTATGTGATTACATGTGGTTGACTGAATTTCAGACGAAATATATTTTATAATAGTATTTACAGGAGGTCATCCTCAGACGATCTAATATACAACACATTTCCTGACTCCTAACATGCGCAATACTCCACCGAGTCACTCACCAAATACCGATACACTCAATCAAATACGGAAACACCCATTCAGTGTGTCTATGAATAACATTGTGGAGAGCTATTACAAACTGACCTAATTTCTGGAGTCGCTATCCTCCCAGCTAGAAATGCACCTCAATTAATGCGTGCGTATCAACATGCGAGAGACCGTTGGAGAGTTGGACGATATGAGATGGCATCACGGATTCTCTCGCAATGGTAACGGGATGTAATTTATCCGAAACGTGTGCTGTATTTTCACAACAGATTAAGTCGGAATATTTGAAAAGCTTCAGCTTAATTTAGAGTAACTATTGAACACACAGGGTGGATTTACGTCGTCCTATGATGGGAACTTCAATGAAGTTGACTGCATGGTTGAAACCTGTTTGATGTTCAAATAAATCAGCTTTGTATCCACTCACTTTGATGTGCTTCACAATAGGCGATCGTGAGCATATATCTCCGGTGTCAATTATGCTATAAATCTGTTAGCGTTGCAGAATTCAATTCCAAAACAAAGTCAGTAAATCGGATTAAGTACTACTTGTTGTTCTCCACGTTAGTAAAACATCACACCTTAACACCGTGTGGTTTATGAAATTGTGGAAACAATGTGTTCTGTAGCTGCAGTGTGCATAGATCGATGGTTTATCCCAGTTAACGTGTGTATCAGTTGGTAAACATAGCGGAATTAGCCGCTGTCGTTCAAATGCATTGAGCCTTATGACATGAGACAGATTTCGTTTCCACCACGGAAATCAATATGATTACATGGCAGTTAACATAGAGTGCCCATCTGAGTATTCTTTGATGATCGGAATTTGAAAGTCACAGTTTAGGAGTGAAGTAGTATAAACATAAATTTGAGTCGTTCACGGTATTGGTGGAGACTTATCCTCAGTGCTTGTACATCAAATTCGGAATTTCAAACAACACCTCTTTCATAGTAATATTTTGAGATGGTTACGTGTTCATTATCGACGAGACAATTAGTACATATGTGTGGAATATGCCAACTGAAAAAATCACTTCATTACTGCCGTATGTCTTGACAATGAGAGCAAGAATGTTTACCTCGCATCACATTGCATCTACTGAGTTGATAATGACCGAAGCAGTAAATACTGCGACGCAGTAAAATCCTTTGGACAAACTGGAACTACGTTGATCACAGTTTACTTTCAAAAGAGATAAAATCAATTACTAACAGCTTGTCATACCAATCAGAGATGAGAAGACATTTATACGAACCAGTAATAAATGAAGTTATATGCAAGGAAAGACATTTATTATTGTTACTATACCTGTTGTTTAAATGCTCGCTTATTTGGTCATTTAGGTAAGATGTCTTCGTACTCCCCCCCCCCGAAACACTGCAGAGAATCTGTAAACGGTAGTCGAATTATACAGTTGTAATCAACTACAGCTCTTTGCATCCCTTCTGATGGAGAAATATTCATTTACTGATAGTGGGAGCTGAAATATTTTCCTCAAAATATCTGTACTCTGTGTGAATCCCCGTTGATTTCATACAGGAATTTATCTGTTTCACAGCTTGTACATATCAGAATCTGAAATACGCCTCTTCGAACTGACACATCACGGAACGAAGACCAGTTGACTTTATAGTGTTTGATTGTCATGGATTGACTGGAGGAAGTAAATAAGCAGGAAGAACACCTTCCATCGCCATTAAAAATCATGTCTTGATTACTCAGAAAATGTATTCATAAAGTGAAATCATCATCATCACTTGCATAATCCTGCATCGTAATGGTGATTGTCACATCACAGTATCACATGTATGGTGGGGCACCACTGATTCGACAATGCAAGACCGTGAACAAGATATCCACCGATGACAAACTCAAACTTGATGGATGAACTGCTATGGAGTTTTAAATGTCAATCTAATTACTACACATCCTGTGAAAGGTATCCCAAAGCCGTGTCAATTCACAGCCGTCAGATATCTGACAATAACAAGAAGGTCAGTGTCGTAGCCGATGTACGGCACACTGAGTTAAAGTAAATAAATACTATCGCCTAGATTTCATCCCAACAGAACATGCTTGTCTAACGAATTTCGAAGGACAACTAACACATGTGAATCGGAATACGCAGCCATCTGAGCCATTTATCTGGACTTATTTAAACCATAGGCTGCCTCAATATCGAAAGAGTCTGAGCCATTTATTTTCAGGGAAGAACAGCCTTTGAAGAAGTACGCGTGTTGCAATAGTGAAATTGACCTGGAAAATCGCATAACATCTTCTTCATGCTTTATGACGGAGAGCAAGATATTAATGAGCAGGTTGCTAGTGACATTTGAAATATTACTTTGCTTAGTACTATGCAAGTCCACCAAGTCGGAAACAAATCACAGACAATTTCAAATATCCTCGTCTATACACAGCGTCGACAACTCGACCACATTGTAGATAATCAACTACGCTCGGATGTCACCTAGTGAATGTGGGACGTCAAATGTGTGACAAGTCACATTTGACTGGATCAATGGATATTTTGCGGCCCGCTTGAATATTTTTGGCTACCGTATTCCATGTACATTCTGCATTCATTTACTCATATTTTATTGGTGTTTACGTATCAAATTATGCATTCTAATCGTATTATTCCCTCCCGGAATTAAATAGGATGTCCAAAATTCAAAAGGTTTCACATTTCTAATAAACCCAAGAAAAAGCACGATGGTGGTTGACAATGTGCTTCAAAATGTACACCCACACATCACATCACTGTTCCGGTCATCATTAGTACCAATTGCCGGTCCCTGCCTAACGAAATTCTGGATTTTCAGTCTTTTTTGT
This sequence comes from Trichobilharzia regenti, assembly GCA_944472135.2. Classification (NCBI taxonomy): domain Eukaryota; kingdom Metazoa; phylum Platyhelminthes; class Trematoda; order Strigeidida; family Schistosomatidae; genus Trichobilharzia; species Trichobilharzia regenti. Next base: position 136,037,093 of record OX235262.1, read on the forward strand.
CGTCCGAAATTTATGACAATCCTGATATTGCCACTCTGCAAGAAACCTGACTCGATGACTTATATGATGACAATATATTGTCTTTAAATGATTCCAATATATTCCAACTAGACCGTGTTCGTTCCAAGAAAAAATGTGTCGGAGGTGTTGCACTACAAATGGTCCATTTTGAATAGAGTTTGCTTCAAATTCTCTAATGACTACATCGATTGCATCACTGTGAGATGTCGCCCAAAACACTTGTCAAAGTACAAATTCATCTATATTTCAAATACTTACGTCTCCCTTTGTTGACAATATGGGATCTGTCTATGTTCGCAGATGAATTCACTGCTTTCGCTGCAGCTGGCTTCGAGAATAATCCTTATCAATAGCGACTGGTGACTTAAATTCCTGTGACTGCTCCTTCCTTATATCACTTGGTGATGAAAATATTGTCAACTTTGCCACTCTTCTTGGTAAAACACTGGATCTAGGATACATTAATGATGTTGGTATATATAAAGCTCGGAAACCTGCTCCTTTACTTAACTCCGACTACTGCATCACACGTGTATTGCCTAAAATATGTTCAAAGCCACACAAAGATGTCTTCTCTCACATCTACAGAAAATTTCAACGGAGATGCTACTCACAAGACAACCTAAACAAGCTCAGATGCATGTTGAAAGACACGAACTTTAGCCTATTAACAGAACAAACATTAGGTGACACAATCACAAACACTACAGATTATCTTAAATTCTGTTTCGAAATATGGTGTCCTAAAGAAACATTATTCACTCGATTTGACCGTTTCTTCTCTCCATACCTCACAAAAGCTACGTAGAGATAAACATCTGTTGTTCAAAACATATGATAAGTCAAGTGTAAAAACGTCAAATACCTTGATAAAATTCAAAAAGCAAAGACTAAATATTTTACACCACCAAAGATTTTCGTCATGTAAGACCCTTTCTTGTTTATGGAAAATTTTCAAAGAAACTACTAGCGGTAAGTGATGTACTTCTGTCCTATCACTTAATGTTGATATTCTAAATAATTTTTTTCATACTCTCTTCCGTTGACATCCTTCATAATGTTACTAATCATTTATGTTACCCTTGGTGTCCTAAAACCTCTCCGGTCTCCTAAGCCTTCTCAAAGGCTTGGTCCTGATGGTGTACCTGTCCTTGTCCTCTGGAACTGAGCTGATATTTTATGCTATCCTCTTACTAACATTTTAATCCTTACTTTTTCGCTAATCTTCTACCTTTTGCATGCAAAAACATTAAAATTATCCCACACCCAAAAAATCTTCTGATAGTGATATTAAATTTATGCCTATTTAAATCCTTTTTTACAATTGTTGGAAAAATTACTTTCACTTCGTCTTGAACCTTCTCTGAAACCTTCTAATGATCCTAAACAATTTGCATACAAATATGGTAGATGTACCTTGGATGCTGCGGTTGTCTTATATCACAATGTTGTTTCTTGTTTAGACAAAGGTGCCAAATATGTTCATGGTGCTTTCCTAGACTACACATCTGCTTTTGACTCTGTACCTAGGGGCCTTTTATTAAATAAGCTTTCGTTGACGCAAACAGGATTCTAGGTTGAGAGTTGGTTGCATTCTCATTTTTCTGATAGAATGCAGTCTACTGTATATAACGGCAAATCTTCCTCTGCCTCGCTTACAAAAGCCGGCCTTCCTCAAAGTGCCATCCTCTCTCCTTTTCTTTTTCTTTCTTCCTACACGACCTGCCTCATTTAAACGAAACCAACTTTGTCAAATATTCCGATGATCTGACTGCCTATCACTTCCGAGTCTGATCGCTCCAAACATAAGAGCTTTCTGTTGGACATCAGCAAGTGGTCTAAGTCAAATGGTCTTGTGTTAAATCCTTCCAAATATCAGGCAGTTAACTTTACTTTCAAGCATCTACGTAACATACATGAACTAGTTAGTTCCCATGATGCCTGTAGCACAGATGGCGCTGAAACTGAAACCACGTCAAGCATTAAATACCTTGGATTAGTTCTTTCCTCCGATCTTTCATGGTCATCCCACATCTTATCAATCTCTAAGAAAATGCTTCGTCTTGCCTTTTACATTAAAATGTTAAGGCAATCAGATATCAACCAACCTTTACTTCTGCAGTCTGTGTTTTATCTATTGTACTCCATTGCTCTTCATTGATCTTTCCTGGGCTAATTGACAAAGACTATATCTTTTTACGAAGGGTTTTAAATGCTGTGAGTAGGTCTTGTGGTATGTCACCGTGTGGGCTCGTCAATATTATAGTCGAGAGACATATAAAATCGTGTGCAAAGTGGGCAAAGGCCGTAATGTTGGACCCCACGCACCCACCATTATTCACAACTATCCCCTTGCATCTCATTAGGTAGCAGATGAAGTCAATATACGAAGTTATATGCTCGCCTCACTTAGTACAAAAATTCTACGAAACCCTATCAAGGCCGTATTTTATGTGGTGGAGAAACTGTTAGACGTGAAACACATAAATTATTGTGTAATTAGCGAAGTGAATCGACCCTTTCATTGTTCGTCTATCTGTAATTTTATGGTGTCACCCTTTATTTCGAGGTGGTTAGACAACAGCACATCAGTACAGAATGAGTATTGCAATGTTGGATTTCAGAATATTATTAGGCCTATACTGTGCATTAGATGAATTTTACAAATATTCAAAATGTGACGTGATAGAAATCGGGAATACGTGACTGTTATTTCACGCGTTAAAACAATAATAATATTTATTAATATGTCATTCTAGAAAATGTGAAACGTTTTTCTATTATGCACGTGAATTGTTGTACTTCTCAAAAATATATTCGTCTGTTTTATTTAGACAGATTTCCCATTCGAATGTTTAACATCACAACACGTTGTGACATTTATCGTTGCCTTTCAAGAAGTGAATTAGGTGAAATACTGTCTCCCATTTAACACCGTACATTTCCAGGTTGTGACCTATCACCGACTGACAAACAATGTCATCAGTGCACTGAGATAAGCAAGTCTAGATGACGTGACAACACTAATTGATTTGAAATGCAAACCACACACATTTCGGACAATCAAGTTAACATCATTCTGCACGAAATAACACAGAGATCTAGTAATCGTCCGTGTGTAGGCAATTGTGAAGTGTGTAAATGGACACCTGGAAACCAGGGGTTATCACAATGAGTGTAATTACAGTGTACAAGTTACTCCATCTACTGGTGGTCTTCTCCTCGCATGTTTCCATTTCCATTTGATGCCCAAAAATGCGATCGTAATGTCATTTACTTGCAATCATCTACATGCTTCTGACGATGTAGATGTTGACCTAGTCAATTAACAATTGGCGCAGTATGGAAAAATCCATTTACGAGGAATCTTATTCACCAAAATAACGTGTTATACTCATGAAGTAACTGAGAGAAGGAAATGTTGAACTATCAGATTGATTATGTGAGACGGTGAAGTGTCCCTGTGTTAACTGCAATTGAACGCTTATAGAACTAATTGATGTTCCTACCATGTGGTAATACATAATTTTGATTTCATAGATCTGCCTTCTGAATACAACTTTTCCTGGAACATCTTGCGAAAACATCAAATACTTTTCATTCATGAAAGAAATTAGTTTTGGAGTTAATGAAAGGCAGGACTGCGTACTAATATGAAGAACGGAATTTGAAATCAATATCTTCATGTGGATCCAGAGAGTGACAAAGATGTTTTATGACCACATTTATCGAGTACTAATCACAATGCAACAAAAAATGTGAAACAAGAGAAAGAGGAAGGTTTTCTCAGACAACAATAAAAATTAATAGACAAAATCACAATTGGTGACATCAAAATACTTGTGGGCGATATGAACATCAACAAAACTGAGAGTAGGTAATAGAGGGAGAGAATTCACTATGGGTCGAGAAGCTCCCGGAGAAAAGGATAAGAGCAGAGAATTATTCGCGTTGAGAAACTGAAAAGCGAAAAGGAGTAGATCAGATCAGAGAAAAGTCGGATACACATCGGGGCATCACTGAGTTCACCTGTGTGAAAGAACACTGGAACTAACTCTCTCAAGGCGATATTCAGGAAAAAGTGTACAAATGTTCTAGGAAGAAAGAAGAGACAAGACAAGGAATGGCTCTCGACGGACACCCGCATGGACGCTAATAACAGAGAGGATAGGAGTATGGTGAAAGAGAAGATGGATCAATGCAAAGATGGACAACAGAAGGAGAAGCTGAGTTCAATGTACATTCCACTGAATAAAGAAGTGGAGAAGACTACTATGAAAGACAGGAGACAATTCTACGACACACTAGCCAGAAACTGAAGCAGAACAGGCGGGTCACACACACACGCAATAGAGGCCTTGGGATATAATATCAGATAGTCAGGTCACTCGATATCCGGGAAGAGATCAACGCTGATGATGAAACCAATAAAATTTGCTCAAGGGAACCTGATTACCAAGGAGGAGGAATAAATCAAACAATGAGCTGATCACTTTGAAGGCGATTTGAATCAACCATCACATGCAACTCGTCCAGAAACATCATCACCAACGGCACATACGGAACTGCCTGTCGGTGGATATCAATCCTCCAACGAAGGAAGAAATCCTGGATGCTATCTAGCTACTGAACGTCGACCGGGATGGCAGAAGTGCCAGACAGAATTCCCAACTACCTGATCGACTGAAGAAGGACTAAGATACTAGCGCAGATGTGCTTATGCCATTATTGCAAAACGGATGAAAAAAGGGTAAGAAAGGTACCTACCGGTTAGAAGACAACCTGGCTACTTTGTAAAGCTGTCAAAGAAGGTCGACCTAGCTGGGCTTGTGCAGCAACTGGCATGCAGACATGCCCTTGTCCACGCCATATAAGTTACTAATTCGCATCATCCTGGACAATATACAGAACTCCATTAATCCTGAGCAAGCTGGATTCAGGAAAGGCAAATCACGTGCTGATCGAATTGCAGCTCTACGCATCATCGTCGAACAAGCCTTAGGATGGCAGTCAAACCTCTACCTCGACTTCATCGACTTCGAAAAGGCCTTCTATAGCGTTGACCGAGAAGTAATTTGGAAACTGGTCCAGAACTACGACGTACCTCAAGTCTTTGTCAACTTCATTCAACTGATGACTATGTAACCATTCCACGTGTCAGGCGACCCACAACAGGGAACCCAGTGAGGAGTTCGAAGTAACTACAGAAATAGGACAAGGCTGCCTGCCTATTATCACCAATAAGATTCCTTATTGTGATGGACCGTATTATTCATCAGACTGTGCGGGGGGAATGAGAAGAAAGCAATATGTTGAATCACCGATAAGAAGACTATAGTAGATCTGGATTCTTCAGATGATCTATGTTTACTGTGACAAACTCGAAGACAAAAAGCAACAAACTCACTGAATAGACTGCCAGCAAAGAAAGTACACCAGACGAACACAAAGAGGATGTAGGTGATGAAGATAACCAACGAACCTCTACAACAACAACTAGCACCAATCACCATCAACGAGAGATATTAGACAGAGAGTACTTCATTCATTCATCTTGGAAGTACGGTTTCAACCACCAGTGGATGCCATGGATGGAGATGTAAAGTCAAACAGGATCTGAAATGCAAGATATTCCCTCATCAACGTGAGACCAGTTTGGAAATCTTCTGCACTCAACCAGTATAAAGGAAATGATTCGGATTTTCAACACAAATGTGAAGTCAGTCAGCCAATCAGTCAGAAACGGGAAGGAAACTTGACGAGCGCGTCACGAAAAGGGTATCTGACAGAGCGCAGACTATTATCAACATCTCCCTACGCTGGTTCCAAACTGAAAATGGAACAGCAGACTGACCAGAAGGAATAAGCAACAAGAAACTCTGGCTGGGAACAAACCAACCAAGAACCGATTTCTCAACAAATATGTAGGAGGGAATGAAGATGGACCCAACATCGTTTGAGGAAACCGTTGAATGAAATCGCACGCAATGCACGATAGCTCTCGAATGGAATCCCAATAGCGATTGATGAGTGAGTAGTCAGTGTGATGGTGACATAAAAGAGATCGCCCAAGCAGGAGATCACAGTGTATGGGCAGACATAAACCCATCTGAAGAGGAGAGTGGCCATTAGAATAAAGTGGAGATGTGACGTTGAAGCCCGATGTTCCACATAGAACACAAGAGAATAATAAGAATAAAACGCTTTGTTCTAATCTGATATAGCGGATAGACGCTGATAAACAAATGGAATCAAGATTTAAAGCAAAACACCATAATAAATGAATGAAAATAATGCAAGGCATGGCAGTGATGTGATTAGTCGATTAGGTGTGCCAGCGTCCAGGGAGAAATAACATGCGTATGAAAGTTTTCCGAATTCACTGCTTAGGCTTCATAGTTCGAATGTTAATCACCTCAACTGTATGAGGAAGACAAAAGTGAAATTCACTGGAAAGTTTCAAGCAGACACGATGAATAACAGTGAATGCTCACCTTTTGTTCATTGATTGGTCAATATCAACCGATTGGAACTAAATACGGCTTCGGATGATTTTTATTCGTCCTGCACCAAACATCATATGCGATGTTCTTTTGAGTCTCTCGAACGAAAGTTTTCCTCGTAGATCCGTGTGATTATGAGACTGAATATTGATATACATCAGATGTCTGACAACTGCTAGCTACGGTGGTGGGGAAAAATTATGTAGTAATTACCATAGTTCCGATTGAAGTCCAATGGGGTAGTTTATCGAACAGTTGCATGAGTAAACAATCGGATATGTGTAGTAGCGAAGCTTTAATTATTGCATCAGTGTGATCCTCATTTCAAACATGGTTCACTCAGATGATCTGGAATATTGATCTGCTAGTTCTACAATATCACTCAATCCAAACAGCTCCGAAAGCAATACTGACTAGCTGTATAAGTTCATGTTGACAATTCCAACGAATTTATTTGGTTATGAAATAGACAGCCTACAACCTGTAGGAAAGCCCGTTAATCGTGACGCCGTAGTTATCTGATATTTCAAAACGATGCATCAATTGCGATGAGTATATCCGCAGATATAGAAGTGAGGCGTGGATATTTGAGGTATATTCGTGTTATCATTTCAACCAGAGGTTGATATGATGTAACTTTTCCTGAATAAAAGTCACTCTCAGCCAACTATAATCAGGTCTACAATAAGAAACACTGTCGTACACGATTTATACTTTGAAATATCAGGTTCGAGCTTAATAACATGAATGCAATTTGATCACTTGAATAAACTGGAAATATTCCATGAGTATTTCCGTGGAAAATTGGACTGATTTTATGGAGCACTTTAACCCGGAATAATGTTCTGTGGTCATAAAGTTCTCCATCAAATCATAGACGACATATATTTATAGAAGTATAAATCATCAATATAAATATCTGAACAGAAGGAAAATTTCTGTTCTACGCAAAGAGCTACGCAAATATACTATTCATAAGAATCTTAAAAACATCAGTGTACGAGTTGATGTACAGAAACAAAAGCACGATTACCCCAAATCACAAGACCTTTACAATTCACTTAGAGGCGAGTATCACGAGATTAATAGGAGAACGAAGAGACGCAACCAGGAGTGCAGAGCATGAACAACAGATGGACGCCGTAAAACCTGGAGAGAGAAGGGATGAATGCATTAAATTTGAGGTCGGATGTCAAGTGAAGTGTAGAGAGAAATACTACACAGTGGGATGTGGACCATAATAATGGAAACTCCATCCAAAGTGGCAAGCAGCATACAGTGGCAACTAAAGACGAGGACCGGTATATCGTATGAGGACAGGAGACCAACACAATGGTTTCGACATCAGACACATGCAGAGGTGGACGCAGTGGGTTAAGCCAGTCAATAGACAGATGCGACAAAAGTGCAAATCACGCCTTGACTGTGGTGTGTTCGACAGACAAGAGTGGTTAGCAGTGAACAGATTCAGATTGACAGGAAGTAGCCAACATAGAAACGAGGAAGCCTTATTCAATGACCATAGTCGTAGATGCGTTCAATTCTCAAATCTCAATCTAGAATAAGTTGTGGTCAGCAAATAACACCATGCATTGACAGATTTGCGTTCAGCTATCTAGAATTCGTGTACACATTTGAATACATCAGCTATGCATACATACATTCTCACACGCCTACTAAAATACAGATGTTCAGTTGTGATCGCATAAAGAGAGACAACTTCCAAGGAATATTTATATCGCTTCGTGGAAAGAAATGAAGCAGAGATGAAGAGGAACACGAACTAATTCATTGTGACATGTTCAACAAAACGAAAACACGAACATTGCGAAATTCTTGCTCTTCACTGCATATGACGGAGAACATGGTATTTCTGAGGATGCATATGGATATGGTGTGAAATATTACTCAGCTAAGTACTACACCAGTTCATAGAATCCACAATGCATTATAAGTAATTCAAAATATCCTTGTCTATATACACTGAGGTCAACTCGACAGCAATGAAGAAAATCAAATACGTTCAGATGTCACAGATGTCAATGTGGAATATTTATTTATTTATTTTTTAGGAATGATACACGAAGGTATTTTAATTCGAATGTGAATGTCACACGTTTTTCATTCCTTCATTCATTGCTTTCTGTATATCATTATGCTTCTACTCGCTGCCTCTGATTACTAAACATTGGACGCGTGAAAGTATGCGAATAATTTTCTGATCTCATTCTTCTCTCCAGGAGCCTAAAGAACGATGATCCTTTCTCTCTCTCTATTCCCTACTCCCAGTTCTGTTGATGTTCATATCGCCTATAAAACTTTTGATGTCACCAGTTGAGGTGTTGTCTGTAAAAATCTTCCTCCTCCTCTTGTTCCGCGTTGTTTATAACACTGCGTGTAGCACTGGATAAGTGTGGTCATAAAACAGCTGTGTCACTCTCTGGATCCACATGAAGATAATGATTATTTGATGCATTTTATTTCAAATTACCTTCTTCATCTTGGTACGCATTCTGCATTTCATTAACTTCGAATCCAATTTCATCCCTTGACATACAAATAACTGATGGACTATTGACATGTTTCCCTTCCTAAAACGTCATATTAGATGTGATCATTTGGGAAAGAGATCCGATAAGGAGATCTGTAACTTTATTCAGGATGATCACATGAGCCAAAACTCCGGTTAGGAGACATCAGTTCTGGTGAGAGTGAAAAGAATGTCGGATCTATGGATAAATTTGAGTCAAAGACTTGCTGGTTAATAGCCCCGTGCTGAATATTTCATCATTTCAGTTTCGATCACTAATTGTAACAATAGTGGATTGCAAACACACAGCTATACGGCAACGTCACACTATGTAAATCAGTAAACCGGTTCACAGAATCAGTCCATCATTCGCAAACAAGAGATGTGTCATTGGAAAACAATCGCACGCTGGAGTGGCTTGGCTCAAATATAGGTAACTGGGAGACAAAGATTCCACTGGTTCTACTAGCACCATCCAGGAAACAACAATTTAGCCACCATTGAATCTAATATCCGGGGGGAACCACTACCACCATTAGACACTACAATCTGGTCCCTTCACAAAGAGTGGTAAATTACAACACTAAGAAAGGATCAAGGAGAAGCCGTCAGGAATGTAAAGGGCAAACAGAAGGGGGACGCTGAGAAATCTGAACTTAGAGAAAAGATAGGATGCATAAGTCTTGAGGTCATCGGTCAAATGAAGTGTAGAGAAAAAAGGTACATCAATAAGTGCAGGCCAAGTTCTCGGAAACTCATTCCAAAGTGGGAAGAAACAATCCCTAACACCGAGAGACATGATCCCGTTTATACCAACAAAAGATTATATAAATAGAAACGAGTAAACGTCAGCCAGCTGCAGGAATTGATACAGTGGCATGTGCTACTGACAAGATTTATCCGAAGACAGACGTTCGTCAGCAGAAAAATATGAAATCACAGAGAGACAGATTTGACGTCAAATAGGGCGAATGAACCAGAGTTGTGGCAAAACACCGGGGCCACATAAAAAAGACGAAGAAAGGCAATACAAAGAGCAGCATAACCACAACATTTATTTATTTTATTTTTGATTACAGCTTGATTCCACAATGTATTTTTGGTACAAGTATGGAATTTTCAGCGTGGATATCGGTAGCCCAAATTTTGCAGGCCGACCATAGATATCAGGTGTGCGTCCGCAGGGGATCAAACCTTGGACCATTTATATGGTCGGCGAGAGTCCTAATCCACTGTGCCACCGAAGCACATGTAGAATCTCCGCGAATGATCAGAAGCACAAAATTTCCCTATATCAGGAAATCATATTTCTCAAAAACGTTCCGTCACAAACTATCATACACTGTGGTAAGCATAGCATTACTATAATATCTGATTTCAAACAAAATTATTCTTAATTGCCTAATTCCAATGAAAAAATTGACTAGTAAGGCAGTAATTATCGCCTTGCATTACTGAAACGTGTGACACGCATTTTTGAGGAGTCATCGTACCTCGATTTGAAGGATTCTGATTGAAAACGTTTTACGCCTGTTACCCTTGTCGTAAAGATAAATCACCTAAAGTGTTACTACACTTCCAGTTTTCGGATTGAATAATTTCATTTATTGATTTACATGTGTAGTTAATAGTATGCTTCCACTCTAACTTCATTTATGTCCTTGTCTTCTGCGGTCAAAATTGAGAAACTTTGATCATATCACATTTGTCTTCTCTATGACTGACTAATTGAGTGACGTACTTGTTTGGGACTTTAGTGTAAATTCCTCCTTCGATGATGAAACGTACTGAACTCCTTTCTCTTTGTGACAGTTTACTTCACCTTGATTATATTTGATGTAGTTTCTGGGACAAAAGATGCATTGTGTTCGAATACTCAGTCCATTTGAGAGAATATCGTATGAATATGAACACTTGATCTTGGGATCCAATCACTGACTGAATTTGTGCTATAAAGGAGAGCACATGGTTGTTAGCCTTATCAAACCACAAATTAGTCAGCATGATAATTCTAAGTATGACGTAGCACATTAGCAAATAATACAGAGGATATTTTACCGAATCAATCATGTTGGATAAGCAAGCTTTTCAGAGGAATGCTAGACATCTTCCAATTGTTGATGTGCTACAACCGAATATGACGTAAACGTTTGTGCCATGAAGTAACCTCGTGATGTGTAAAACACAGTACAAAAATAAATAACCCGCGGACTGAAGGAATAACATACCCTTCAGCATTCTAACCGAATTCAAAGATATGTACGAATGTAGCCACTATCAACCAATGGATATGCTTATATACTTCACACAGATTAAGTGACCGAATTTATACTCTACAGAAACTTAACGCTGATAGTTACAGCAGACCAGTGATTGCAGAACATTACATATATGTTCACATATGATTGGAGTAATTCCTGTAAGCGCATGAAGAAAAAATAAGAGGGACGAATAGGCGCCATGAAAATAAATGGATTTTGTAGTTTTGTAGAAAATAGATGATGTACAGATATGTGACATTGAAACCGTTCAAACGAACAGATGTGATATTGGGAGAGAAATGAATACAACACTAATAATTCATTGAAATTACTTCGCTTTCTATAGTTGCACATCATGAAATGAAAGATGCACATGTCTTTAGGGTTAGTTCTGTCATAAGGAAGATTTCAGTATTTATAGAATAAGATGCTCATATACGGGAAGCAACTTGCAGGATGTCGTGTGAGAATGAATATCACCAGGTGCGAATGTGACATAGGGATGAAACCTGTGTAGTCCAATTCACGAAAATGATACTGTTTACGTAGAATAACATGAAAACAATATTACGTCAGAATGCAGTTTGGATTTAACATGCACAAGTCTATATAGAACCAATATGGTAATGAATAAGAATGATTCTGAATGCCAGAAATGAAAAAGAAATTCTCAGGTTGGAGCGAAAACAATGGAGGCAAAAGAATTACAAACAAATTTCCCGAAAACCAGATGGATAGACACCTGTTATATAAAGAATCCTAAGTTTCCCCAAACGAGGCGATATTCAGAGAATCAGAAAGTAAAAGTTAAATTAAAACAAGCGATTGAAAACTCATCTACGTGATTCAATGTCCGCGAAATGTTCATTCCGCTTCACTTCACTTTATCTGCCTTCATTATTATCATCATCCTGTTCGGAATTTTTCAGACAACACCTGACGTAAAATTTAAAAGTCTCTGCACCAGTTTATTTAATTGATAATCTTAAAATGTTTTGTAATTCATTCACGTTAACTCTACTTTCATAGTACATCATTGTAATTGCTTTCATTCTTATCATATTTGCAATATTGACTGTGAAATTTCGATTACAGTCTTATGACTTTCTCTGTAATATAAATACCACTGTACAGCATGAAAATGAAGTCACTGAATGGAGATATTTCTTTGCTGGACAAAACTGTGGAAATCCTTATTAATTAATCGATATATTTAGTGATTAATAGTTTTTAATTGTGATTAAAGAAAGTTAATAATTCTCTATCTCTTGTGTTAACAGCTATTCAATCAGTAGTTGTATGTCAAGATCAAGTGTTCATATTCATACGATATTCTCTCAAATGGACTGAGTAATCGAACACAATGCATCTTTTGTCCCAGAAACTACATCAAATATAATCAAGGTGAAGTAAACTGTCACAAAGAGAAAGGAGTTCAGTACGTTTCATCATCGAAGGAGGAATTTACACTAAAGTCACAAACAAGTACGTCACTCAATTAGTCAGTCATAGAGAAGACAAATGTGATATGATCAAAGTTTCTCAATTTTGACCGCAGAAGACAAGGACATAAATGAAGTTAGAGTGGAAGCATACTATTAACTACACATGTAAATCAATAAATGAAATTATTCAATCCGAAAACTGGAAGTGTAGTAACACTTTAGGTGATTTATCTTTACGACAAGGGTAACAGGCGTAAAACGTTTTCAATCAGAATCCTTCAAAATCGAGGTACGATGACTCCTCAAAAAATGCGTGTCACATGTTTCAGTAATTCAACGTGATAATTACCGTACTAAATAGTCAACCTTCTATTTGAATTAAGCAATACAAATCTCATATACGTAATTTCATACAAGAGAATTGTCCACGTCTCACTGAATTAACAAATCGTCACCTGACTGAGATCAACTCAGAGTTTTATTAGTCCTGTCATCAAGGGTCATTCGGTCGAGTATAAATACGAGGATGTGAAATTCGAATGGAGTGCAATCACAGTGTATATACAACATGGTTCGCCCACTGGTATTTGGTGTCCTCGTCAGCCTGCTACTATCTTCGTTGGATGCTTGGGGTGAGTTTGAATATGTGTTCACTTTCTTGCAATCATGTGCCCTTTATTTCCTCACACTTTCTTGCAATTGATGAGCAGAATGTCCTCTGTCATAGACAAACGCACTGAGACGTCTCACTAGTCACTCTGTAACGCACCACTGAGACTGCAATCATACTGCTACTCGACGAGCATCTGTTCGTACTTCGACAGATTGAGTCAGTTTTATGTCAAGCAATGTGTGTTTGTTTAATAACCTAATTGTTCGACTGCAAGGGCTGTCAAATTTCCGACAATGAATGTAAGGATGGCAGATTATCTCAATTGAGATAGTTGTTGATTTGCGTCTGGGAAGAATCGTTCGTCTTAACTGCGCTTGTGAACTCATGCCAGTGATCTCACCGGTGGTGACTTCATCTTAAATAGGGTGTGCAATTAGCGGTTTGAGTGAGGATAATTTACTTGTGAGCACCTCCTCAGATTACTAATCTCACACAAAGTGATGGACATAAGTATCAATCCTCCAATAACCCTCTCCCTCAGATCTCGTTAACAGTGTTATTCGATTAATTGAACTGGCGGAGAAGTTACTCTCCGTCTGCAAATTTTAAACTTGCGTGAACCAGATAATTTTTTTTACATTTTCGATAGAAGCGTGCATTTCTGAGAAATGAGGTGTGTGTCTGTGTTTGTGAAGTTCGCAAATAACCGCCTACTTAAATCTCTCTCTATTTCTCTCTGCATAGTGTCTCACTCATTCAATTCGAAGAGGAATGTCACACTGGGCGAATTAGCGATTATTCATACCTCCCCTCTGCTTTCTTCCACTTTACAGGTAGCTGTCGTAGAGTGAACGCACCATGCATAAGTAGCAGACAATGTTGTGGATACATGGATTGTCGTCGTGGACGATGCGCATGTCGGTATTTTTATCAGCGGTGTGCGTGGCATTCTCCATGCTGCTTTGGATACTTGTGTCTAGCGGGAAGATGCATAAATCTCTATGGGAGTGAATCGAGAAACTGAAGTTACTGGTACAACTCACATGTTTGGCAGAGAAGTGATATCATCATTCAATGCTTTCATTCACTTTTTAATGTTCAGACATTTTACAACATTGAATGAATTTTGTTGAAGGATATATACACATGTAGATTAGAAATTATTTTCAGTCTTACGTTCTCATGACTGTGTAGTTTGAAATTTTCTTGGCCATTTTCCTTTTCCTTTATATGTTTGTTGTTCATTTTGATGTTTAAATATGAATGATCTTCAGACGATGTACAACGATGAAAGTGCTTTCTTGAGAAATATATACATATATATGATTGCAAATAATTTTCAGTTTCGCATTCTCGTGACTGCCTAAATAAAAATCTCTTGACAATTTTTGAACTATATGCGTCTCCCTTTTTGTTTGTTTGTTGTTCATTTTGATGTTTAATTGTGAATGAAGTGGATTTGCAAATTCTTGTGTCCACTGTTGTTTCTCTCTTGTTCATTGAGGTGTGTGAATTGAGTTTACAAATTTACATTCTATGATAAATATGTGAATGTGACATGTCACAGGTTGGCCGTCCCATATTGACTAAGTGACATCTGAGCGTAGTTCATTATCTTCAATGTTATCGAGTTGTCCACGCTGTGTAGAGACAAGGATATTTTGAGTTACCTGTAATTTATTTCTGATTCTATGGACCTGTGTAGTACTTAGCAAAGCAATATTTCACACACTACTACCATACCTACTCATAAATACCTTGCTCTCTGTCACATACCATGAAGAAGAAGACGTTATGCAGCGTTCTCGACTTCACTTTCACGTCTGGTCGTTAATCGACGGATTTTCTCGTCTTTACTGATTTGACTACAGTAAAAATAATGGTGGCTACATCACCAACCAGCTTGGTTGGACACAGTGGGCTATTGTTTCGAGATTGATTTTCTCTTACCACCTCTTCACACTTCTGTCATTTCCGGCAACCCACATCATCATCGTTGTCATTCTCTGTGCATGTGTGTTGACTTGAGTCATCACATCGCCGAACACACCCTTCTGAGTGATTTGAACCGGCGCTTCCATGATTTAAACACAAACATTCACTGATCTTACATGCAGTCATTTTTCATCCTCCTACTCACATCATGTCTCACTGGGCTACACTTGAGTCCACGTATCCTCGGAATTTTGTTTTCTTTCTTATCTCAGCAGATATATCGCAATATATGCCCTACGCTATATCCGTATTGTTCAACATATCACAATGAATCAGTCTGTGGTCTTCATCATCACTGCTTCATTTCTTCCCACTCAGTGATATATATAATCCTTGGAAGTTGTCTCTCTGCATGCAATCACAATTGGACATCTGCACTGAAGTAAGCGTGTGGAAATTTATGGATGAGTAGTTGTTGTATTCAAATGTGTATAGGAATTATAGATAGCCGAAGAAAAATCTGTCAATTCGTGGTGTTATTTGCTGACCACAACTCAATCTAGACTCACATTTGAGAATTGAACGCATCTACGTCTTCGGCCACTGAATTAGGCTTCCCTGCTTCTATTTTGGCTAATTCATGTCACTCTGAATCTGTTTACTGCTAAAAACTCTTGTCTGTCAAACACACCACAGTCGTCACCTCATCAAATTGTTTCTAGTCTATGTGATTCGCCCATGTGTGTCATTTGCACTGTTGTTGTACTTAGCTATTGACTGGCTTATCCTACTGCATCCACCTCTGCATGTGGCTGGTGTAAACACCTTTGTGTTGATCTCCTCTCTTCATATGATATACAAGACCACATCTCTCGGTATTAGTGTATGCTGCTTCCCATTTTGGATGGAGTTTGTCTGAAGCTGAGCTGCATACAAATTTTTGATTTTCTCCCTCTTCAGTTCACTTGACCTCCGACCTCCTATGTCGTTGATTTGATCTTTTCTCTGTTTTCAAATGTCTAAGCGCTCGTCAGCTGTTCACGCTCCATATTACTGTTTCCCTCAATGCGCTTTCTTCACAGTCTTGTGACACTCAACCCTTGGTGAATGGGTAAGGTCTTTTTATGCGTGTGAAGTCGTGGTTTCCCACTTTACATGACCTGATTCATTTACTTATTTATTGAGAATCTCATGATCTGTTTATTTGTGTAGCTTTTTGCTGAGCTAATATTTTTGCCAGTTTCCTAACACTCGTACAACTACAGGTCACTATCTCCCGATCGTTGAATTCTCGTGGTTCTTTGGGTTGAAACACGACTTTTCCATACGACTACTTCTTCACCCTGTTATAGAACTTTGCATATGCATTAAAAACTCGTATATCATATATGAGAATAAGATAATAATTTCTGTTTTAAAATATAGTTTAGAACAGATTAGGTTGTATCTATGATTCAAACTGTTCCAGTCGAGTTTGTGATTATTCCAGTTGACGGGTGATGATCAGAAGTGATGAATTAATGCAATCCAGGTCACCCCCTATGTGCTTATCAGTGTAGTGTCGATTAATAAATTGAACCTGGCGATCTGCACGGTGTTCGCAAATGGTACGAAAAGCTGAATATACCATACTTCAGTGGTAATATAACATCAGTTCAAACTGATTAAATGTGAGCAACAACTGACTGAATCATTATTTCTTCTGTTGGATGTATTCGATTGAACACCATTTAGAAGTTGTCACGTCAGTCACATTTCAAGCTGAATGCTGTGTGAGAGAATGGATTTTCGTAATTGGAATACACTTATTTGAGAAGTCGAACACAAGTGTGATCCGAGCCACCATATCTTGCTGTAACACTGAGAAGTGAAGGTGAGGTTTATTTTGTCATCCTTATTAACTGGTTTATCACCTGTTTCAGCCCTCAGTCCACATCATGCATCGTATCAACCGGGTCAAATACCAGTCAGAATTTGTGAGGACCATTGTATGTGATTACATGTGGTTGACTGGATTTCAGACGAAGCATATTTCCTAATGATATTTACAGGAGGTCATCTTCAGACAATCTAATATTCAAAACATCTTCTGACTTCTGACATGCGCAATGCTCCACCAAGTCACCCACCAAATACCGATACACTCAATCAAATACGGAAACACCCATTCAGTGTGTCTATGAAAAAATATTTAGAGAGCTATTATAAATTGACCTGATTTCTGGAGTCTGAATCCTCCCAGCTTGAAATACATCTCAATAAATATGTACTTATCAGAATGAGATAAAGCGTTATAGGGTTTAACGATATGAGATTGGATAGCGAATTCTCTTGCAATGATAACAGGATTCAATTTATCCAAAACGTGTGCTGTATTTTCATAACAGATTAAGTCAGAATATTTGAAAAGCTTCAGTTTAATTTAGATTAACTATTGAACACACAATATGGATTCATGCCGTCTTATGATGGGAACTTCAATGAACTCGGTTGCGCGATAAAAACCTGTTTGATGCACAGATAAATCAGCTTCATGACCGATCGCGTTGATGTGCTTCACAATAGGCTATCTTGAGCACCTATCTCCAGCGTTGATTATGTTAGAAATCTGTTAGCGTTGCAGAAAGTAAATCACTAACAAAATCAGTAATTTGGGTAGAGTGTTTTTCTTGTTCTCGACGTTAGTAAAAAATAACACTCTAACACCGCGTGGTTTATGCGATTGGGGAAACAATCTGTCCCGTAGCTGCAGTGTGCACAGATCGATGGTTTTTCCTTGTGTAGTTGTGTTTAAGTATGTTAACATAGTGAGATTAGCCGCTGTCATTAAAATACATTGGGTGCTGTGATATAAGAAAAATCTCATTTCCACCGGGAAAATCAACTTCGTTGCATAGTAGGTTACATAGATTGCCAATCTGAGTATTCCTTTATGATCAGAATTTAAAAGTCACAGTTAGGAGTGAAGTGGTATGAATATCATTTTAGGCGTTCATGGGATTAGTGGAGACCTATGTTCAGTGCTCATATATCCTCATATGCGGAATTTTTATAATAAAAATAATGGTAATAATAATAATGATTTACTTTATTCCAAAAACAGTACTTGTCATACAGAATGGAATTTTCAGCATTAATCACAATATAGCATCTAATTTCCTCAAATTATAAATAAAATTAATCACACAGAAAATTTTCTACATTTACAATAGGAGTGATGTCAAAAACATGCAGCATATAAAATGGAAATAATATTAATGATAACAGCTAAGGTAATAATAATAATAATACAAGTGAAAATTGCCATGGGCTTGTTTCACACAGTATTTTCGGTGTGATAGAGATATCCTAGCATGTTTAAAAATATCGAATATAACGTTCTCTTTACATGAAATGGTGAGGGGAGAAACAAAGATTACAGCAGTCATAGAGATAGGTTGGTGCTTGCAATTATGAAAGTAAAACAAACAAAGAGGCAACAGGACCATAAATATAATAGAAATAATAAAAGTAAAACTTGAAGGTATATAAAGGATGGATAGAAGAAATTGTTTATTTACTAGATGAAAAAAGGTTTGCTAATTCTAGCTGGGAGTTAACAGCCATTGAAACCATTAAATCATCAGCGTACTTCACAAAGTTTATTTCATCACAGTGAGGCAAGTCATGCAAGAAGAAAGAAAAAAGAAAAGGAGGAAGGACAGTGCCTTGAGGGACACCAGCTTCAGTAGGCAATGAAGTGGAAGATTTCCTTTGCACACGGTGTACTGCTTTCTTTCTGAGAAATAGGAATGTAACCAGTTAACAGCCCAGCATTCTGTTTGACTTACAGCAAGTTTATTCAATAAGATGTCCCTAGGGACCGAGTCAAAAGTAGATGTATAGTCTAGGAAGGCGCAACGAACAAATTTAGCCCCTTTGTCTAGAATGGAAGCAATGTTATGATATAAGACGGCAGCTGCATCTAAAATGCTTCTACTGTGCTTATAGGCAAATTGTGTAGGGTCATTCAAGGATTTAAGCGAAGGTACAAGACTAAGTAAAAGTAATTTCTCCATAGTTTTCAAAAAGGAGAGGTAATAGCAATGGGTCTAAATTTGACACATACTCCAGTAGACGATTTAGGTATAGGTACAAATTTATTGTCCTTCCAAATGGCAAGCACAATATTACTGTGAAAAGATTTGTTGAATAGATCAGTGAGAGGGTGACACAGAATATCAGAACATTTGAAAAAAATAATACTAGGTACATAATCCGGACGTAGGCTCTGGAAAGTGCTCAGAGACTTGAGGCACTTTTGAACATCATTTGTGTTAAGACCTGTATAGGGTTATTATTAACACTAGTGATACAGGGAAGCATGGCATTTGAGGGAGAGTAAATAAAAGATTTGTTAAGAGTACATACCTCAAAAGAATACGGAATTTTGTTTACCTGCTTACCACCAGTGATTTCCTTAAATAGTTTCCACATATTAGAAGCACTTTTGTAGGATATGAATTTCTGGTTATATATTACATTCAACCTTTGCATTTCAGACTTGATTCAGAAGTTAGTTCTTCTCACACTACTTTATCTTTCATTTTATATAGTTTTTCCTTCTCTCTACGAAGCTTTTAGTTGAGGGAGGAGAAACGGTCAAATTTGACGAATAGTGTTCTTTTGGACAGCAGATTTCAAAACAGAATTTCAGATAAGATGTAATATTAGAGATAGTGTCATCAGGTGAATCATCATTAAACAGATCCTATCTTGTGTCACTGAGCATGTTTCTAAGATGATGTACGTTCTCATTTGAGTAGCATCTGTGAACAACTTTCTTAGACAAGTTTGAGAAGGCTTTACTGTGTAACTTTCCGTAAATTTTGGGTAAGACTCGTACAATACATTGATCAGAATTGAAGAGCGGGGCTCTTTTAGGAGCTTCGTATATTCCAGATTCATTTATCAATACTAAATCAAGTGAAGCATTTTGTCGAGTTGGGAAGTTGACAACATTTTCATGGCCCAGAAATGTAATAAAACTGCAGTCGCAGTTGTTGAAGTCGCCAGTCACTACAGACAAAGAGTTACCAAACGAAGCAGCAGCAAAAATAGTGAATTCATCAGCGAAGATCCATAGTTCTGAGGGACTGCAACAAGGTGTGACATATATATTTGTGACAAAAATGAAGCTATACTTAGGTAAGTGTTTAGGTCGACATTTTACAGTTATACAGTCAATATTGTCATTTGAGAATTTGAAGCAGACGTTGTTGGCAGTAGACCACTGAGAATTAATAAAAGTGGCAACACCACCACCTCTCTTCTTCTTTGAGCTGCATCGGTCTTGTCTGTAGATTGTGAACACACTTAAGGAGACTAAATTATCGTCATATGAGTCGTGGAGTCAAACATCTTGAAGAATAATTACACCAGTATTACAATATACATTTGAGTATAATAGAGAATGCAAGTAATTAATCTTGTTCGGTATAGATCTGCAATTTGTGTTCATAATCGCAGGAACAGTCATCTGATGCATAGGAGTACACTTTAAGGATCTTTGCCACCACCATGATGCTTTTTCTTAAGGTTATTATAAACTCGTAAATCATCAGGTTAAAAACGTTTTAAATAATCGCAAGAGTAAGTAATGCGATTTGGACACATAGTTGAATAATTAAAACAAAATAAATACAAGGAAATAGATTCAATATGCAGGATGGAAATTTTGGTAGCCCAAGTTTTAAGCAGGCCGCCACGAAACAAAACTGTTTTATAGTAATATTTTGAGGTAGTTACTTATTCCTTATGCGAAAGACACTTGGTACATTTCTGTGGAATAAGTCAACTGAATAAAATCAGTCCGTTACTTTTATGTTTTTTTAATCACAGCTTGATTCCACACTGTATTTTTGGTACAAGTAAGGAATTTCGAGCGTGGATATCGGTAGCCCAAATTTTGCAGGCCGACCATAGATATCAGGTGTGCCTCGGCAGGGGATCGAACCTCGAACCATGTGCATGGTCGGCGAGAGTCCTAATCCACTGTGCCACCAACGCACAGTCTTTATATTTAAACCAAGAATTTTTACCTCTCACCATATTGCATCTACTGAGTTGATAATGACCGAATCAGTAACTACTGCGACGCAGTAAAATCCTTTGAACACGTTAAAACTACGCTGATCACAGTTAACTTCCAAAAGAGATAAAATCAATTCCTGACAGCTTGTCATACCAATCAGAGATGAGAAGACATTTATACAAACCAGCAATATGGGTACTTAACTGCAAACGCATGCATTTATTATTATAACTGTTGCTTGTTCATTTGGACAATCAGGAAATCAGTCTCTCGAAATACTTCCAAAAAGGTATAGACACTAGTGGCATATAACGAGTGTTGAAAACTCCAGCTCTGCAGTTCCCTTCTGATTGAGAGATGTTTACTGCATCAATAATGAGAGCTGAAATATTCTCCTCAAAATATTATACTCTGTGTGAATCTGTATTTATTTCATACAGGAACGTATCTGTTACACAGCTTGTTCATTCTAGAACTTTAAATATGCCTCTTCGAAATGACACATCACGAAACAAAGACCAATGGACTTAAGTGTTTGATTGGTATGAGTTGACTGGAAAAACTAAATAAGCGGTAGGGACTTCTTCAATCGCTATTGAAAATATCATTGAAAAGACTTAAATAATGTAATCACGGATGAGTGACTCTAAATTCATGGCTAACAATAATGAGTAATATGTCATGCTACAGAATGCTAAACGCCTGTCTACTACGCTGGTGTGGTTTTGCATACTCAACGGTGTGTGACTGCCTTTTTTGTCAGATTTCTCAGTCGGACATTTAAAAGCGTTGCTCACCACATCATCCTTGTGACAAAGGACAGGCTAATTTATTCACTTCAACTGAAGGAGCGAATTAGGTGGAAATTTGTATTTTCCTTTACAATGTACATTTCCAGCTTTTGATCTCACAGATTGAGTAGTCCAATTTCGGAATTCGAAATTTATCAGGCCTATTCAGTGCATTACATGAATTTCACACTTATTCCAAATGAGGCGTGATAGAAATCGCGAATTCTTGACTCGAATAACACTAGTAATAAGGGTAATAATAATTAGTAGGTCATTCTGAAGAATGCGAAACGTTTTTCTATTATGCACGTGCAATGATGAAATTCTGAAATGTGTAGGTCTATTTTGCTTTGTCATATATCTCATTTGTATGTTTAATAACATCGCTCCCTACAACACATTTGTAAGATACTTCGTTGCGTTTCGAGAAGTGAATTAGGTTGAATACTGTCTTCCATTCAACACCGTACACCTCCCACTTTGTGATCTAACACTGACTGACAAACAATGTCATCGTTGCATTGACATAAGCAAGTGGAGACCAAGTGACTACTCTACTGATTTGAAATGCAATCGAAACCCACATTTCCGACAATCAAGTAAACATCATTTTACACGAAATAACCCAGAAGTCTAGTATTCGTCCGTTTTTAGGTAATTGTGTGGTGTGTAAACAGACACCTGGAAACTACAGAAAATTACAATTAGTGTGATAACAGTGTACAAGATATTCCATATAATGGTAGTCTTTCTGCTCTTCGCATGTTTTCATTTCCATTTGATGCCCAAAAATGAGGTCGTCATGTCATTTAATTGCAATCATCTAAATGTTTCTGACGATGTAGATGTTGACCTAGTCAATTCACAAGTGAATATTCCCTTTCACCCAGTGAACAGAGGTGTTTCGTGGCTGGAGATGGTGAATAATATGGCTATCAGTAGTCTGATATCCACTGATGTTGAATCGTCTGTCCACTCTTGTGATCCACAGAGGTCAGTGATCTGAACGAATTGGGTGGTGAGAAAATTCACTAGGAAGTTAACTGTGATAATCTGAGAAGGATTTAGCACAGCGGGGATATTATCAGTGAAACTTGTGAGGTGACGAATAGTATTCTTCACCTGTCATCTGAATGTATGATGTCAGTCAGCCTATTCAGTTCTTATTGATGTATGTAGTTGTCTTCTGTGCAGATGTGCAGATTCTGTGAACCGGATAACTGATTTTACACAATGTGACGTCGTGGATAGCTGCTTATTCGCAATCCACTATTGTTACGACTGGTGATCAAAACTAAAATGATGAAATATTCACCTTTTGGCTACTAATCAGCAGGTGTTTTACTCGAAATGTCTCCAGAAATCCGGACATTCTTTCACGTTCACCAGAACTGATGTCTCCTCACTGAAATTTCGGTACATGTGAGCATCATAAAGGCTGTGTTCAGCAATGCAATCAACACTTATTACTGAAGAACATGTATTTTTCTTTGGAAATATTTCATAATCACTCATTCATCAATAAGTGATCTACACCATCAGCTTTTATGTACTCATAGCATATATGATTACTTTCTTGTCTCCTCCGCTTTCTATTTCCCACATCGATGTCGAGTTATAGCTCACAGTGCAGAAATATTAGACAATGATGTGAATGCATTTGTGGAGTGTGTTTTTGGTCAGCGTAAAAGTAAACGATCGGTTGAACGGTGTGGATGGGATTCTTTGTGTTGTCATGGGTGCATTCGTTTGGATGAGAGATGCAGACATTTCATTAAGATGTGTCCTGACAATTCAGTGACTGACTTCGTTGTCGGATGTGTCATACAGATGGATGAATCGAAACCAATCACCTAATTCTCCATATTGCTTTCCTCTTGAGAATCGAATTGAAGTAAGTAGAACAAAATAAACGAAAGATCATACGCTTTGATTTGCTTCGACAAAGAAATGCGTCTGTGAGATTTTTGTCGAGACGTATTCCTCACATTTGTAATGCATGTCTAGAATAACAAATACGCAACCACCTGAAAACATCACTGGAAAATTGGGTTTCCTTGTTATCTTCACATAGGTGGTGGCTGTTAAGTGACGCAGTATGGAAGCATCCATTTACGAGAACTCCTATTCTCCTGAATAACTTGTTATACGTATGAAGTAACTGAGAGAAGGAAATGTTGAACTATCAGATTGATAATGTGAGACGGTGAAGTGTCCCTGTATTAACTGCAACTGAACGCTCATAGAACTGACTGATGTTCCTACAGTGTGATAATGCATAATTTTGGTTTCAAAGATCTGCCTTCTGAATACAACGTATCTCGGAACATCTTGCGAAAACATCAAATACTTTTCATTCATGAACATCTAGTTTCGTTTGAGGGTTTTGCTATCGTATATCATTGTCATTTTGATTGTCTGTGTATGACAAATCATGTATATGGCCAATGTATAACAATGAACTTTGTTTGTTGATTACAGTAATTTCGCTTCTCTCCAAGTCATATCCAGTTCTCATTACGTAACAATGCAAAGAGAACTTCTATTCAACTCAAAAATTAAGTGGTTATTTGTGAGATGAAAGCGTTCATTTATCAGATTATTGCTTCCAAAACGTAATATGCAATTCAGATAGGGTGTTCATTACTCAGAAAATATGAATCAATATGATATATCCAGCAGACTTGACTCAGAAGATGTGAGCTTATAATCCTGAAAACAAGTTACAGATCTGCTTATCTGATCTCTTCCTCAAATGATTACATGTAATATGACGTTTAAGGAAGAGAAACATGTCGATTGTCCATCAGTTATTTTTGTAAGAAGAGAACACGAAGTTCAGCAAAGATATCTTTTCGACGATTTCATTCTCAAAAGCTGAAATCGCCGAAAAGATATCTTTGCTAAACTTCGTGTTCTCTTCTTTCTAATGTCCATATGAGTTATTTTTGTGTCACGAGACGAAATGGGATTTGGAGTTAATGAAACGCAGGAATGCGCACTAAAATGAAGAAGGTAATTTGAAATAAAATGCATCAAATAATCAATATCTTCATGTGGATCCAGAGAGTGACACAGCTGTTTTATGACCACACTTATCCAGTGCTACACGCAGTGTTATAGACAACGCGGAACAAGAGAAGAAGGAAGGTTTTCACAGACAACTAGAAACAGTGATGGACAACACCACAACTGGTGACATCAAAATCCTTATAAGTTTAATAATAGTCAGCTTTATTCCGAAAACAGTACTTGCAATACAGAATGGACTTCTCAACATTTGTCGCAACATTGCTTCTGATTAACTTAAAATAAATAAAATTAAAAATCAAAATAAAATTTAGCAGACGAATTTCACCCCATTTACGATATGAAGTTAAAAATATTCGAAGCGCGAACTTAGAATGTTAAATTTAATAATAATAGTAATGTTAAGAATAATATCAATGAGTTTGTTTTAAACAGTATTGTGGATTCATTTTGGAAATCTTAGCATATTTTACATTATTGAATCTGTTCTGTTGATATAGTATGGTGAGGGGAAAGACAAAAATAACCTTGATTACACAGCTTAAAAATGTTTACATTTATGAAAAAATAAATAAATGAAAACAAAACATTTGGAGGATTTTAAATATAAGAAAGTTTGATGTTGTAAGGGTGAAGGAAATAGTTCATTTAGTAGTGAAAATAAGGTTTGTTAGTTCATACCTAACACTATTTTCATCACATAAAGTACGTGCAAATATGGTATAGTGGAATTTGTATACATAGACGTACGTGCACAAATTCTTCTGAATAAACATCTTGCTTTCATATTAGTTTGTTTATTAAATGTATCACACAGTGAAACAGTATTGTATACTGGATGACGTTTCGAAAACAATTTATTGTTCATAATCATATCAATCTTGGTCACACAAATTCGAGATTTGAATTTTATAGTTTTCTCTGTCTTCTCCTATTTGTCGTGTGGGAATAATTACTACCACAGTGCCCAAGGTTTACACATATATTAAAGACATTATGCTTTACCTGAGGAGACACAAGGTTGGAGCTGCGGGTAGAGTGAGTCCTCAGAGTCTGGCAAAATTCCTTTGGCAAATTTGTTCCATGACATCAAGTGCCTATCAATGACAATGTCACTGATATGGCCCGATGGGATACAACTCGTCCTACTGACAGTCTTAAGAGTTCTACGTAGTATGACATAGTCATTTTTAAACAATCCAGGAAAGAATAAGGGTGATCAGTAAAGAAGAATAGGCGAAATACACAAGTTGACAAACTGTAAGAGGAGTGGTTGGGTTATGCCTGAGTGCCACAATTTCTTCATTTAAAAAGTCAGACGAAATATTCTTTTAAAAATCGCTGAGACATGGGAAGACCAGGATAGGTCAGAAGAAAGAATGAGTCCAAGATACTTAACTTCAGACTTGGTTTCTATATCATTATCATCAATTTTGCAAGGCTAATAGGAACAAATGGCTTTATTTAACTTTCGTTTATATCGGAAACTGAAATAACAGCCTGATATTTCTAAGGATTTAGTTTAAGACCATTACACGAAGACCATTTGCTTATTCCTGATAGAAAGCTGTTCATCTTAGCACAGTCAATCTGGGAGTTAACAGGCATTAAAATAGTTAGAGCATCGGCAAACTTAACAAAGTTCATTTCGTCAGAGTGAGGCAAGTCATCCCAGAAGAAAGAAAACAGAAAAGGAGAAGGACACCGCCTTAAGGGACATCGGCCTCAGTAAGCAACTATGTAGAAGACTTTCCCCGACATACAGTGTACTGCTTTCTTCCTGAGAAATAAGAATGCAGCCATTTGACAACCCAACATTCAGTTTGAGTTTCAGTAAGCTTGTGTAACAAAATGTCCCTGGGTACTAAGTCGAAAGTAGATGTGTAATCTAGGAAGGTGCAGCGAACAAATTTATCCCCCTTGTCTAAGCTGGAGACAATGTTATGATAAAAGACTGCAGCTGCATTTAGAGTACTTCTACTGTGTTTATAGGCGAATTGTTTGGGATCGTTAAGGGCTTTACGTAAAGGTTGAAGATTAATTAACAGTAACTTTTCCATAGCTTTTAGAAAAGGAGAGGTAATAGTAATAGGTCTAAATTTAAAAGATGTTCCAGTAGACGACTTAGGTATAGGTACAATTTTATTGTCATTGCAAACGGCTGGCACAACATTTCTGGAAGCAGATTTTTTTGAATATGTCCATGATAATAAAGGATATCAGCATACTTTTTAGGAATAACACTAGGCAAGCCATCTGGACCTAGACTACAGAAGGGTTCAGAGACTGGAGACATTATAGAACATCATTTGTATTCAAACCAAGGAAGCAGGTTTCATTACTACTTGTAACACTAAAAAGTTTGGCATTTGTGAAAGGATGTACGAAAGACTTGTTTAGTGTGCAAATATCAAAGGAATAATGAATACTATTCATCTGCTCACCACCAGTAATTTCTTAAAAGGTTTCTACATATAAGACAAATTTTCACAGGATATAAACTTTTGTTTGCCAATTGAATTCAGTTTGTGCATCTCAGACCTAATAAATACGTTAATTTCCTTCAAATCAGTATATAACTTTTCTGTTTGCCAGAGAAGTTTTTTAAATTGAGGGCAGGAGAAACGGTCAAATCTGATGAAGAGCGTTACTCTAGGATAACAGGTGTCAAGACAAAATTTGAGATAACATATAATATTATAGATCATCATCAAGAGAGTCTTCATTGAACAAGTTCCACCTTGTGTCTTTGAGCATGCCTCTGAGATTCTTAACAACATGTACAGTAAGGTGTGGAAAAGTTCTCTTCTGTAACTTTCCAAAAATGTTTAGTAAAAGGCGTGCAATAAAATGATCTGAGTTAAACAGTGGGGCTCTTTTACGAGCTTCATATATTCAACATACATTTATATATACAAGATCAAGAGAAGTATCCAGTCTGGTGAAAAAGTTAACAGAATTTTCATGAACTAGCACTGTAAGAAACAAGTGTTAAAATCAGCTATCAATATGGTTAATGAGTTTCCAAAAGAGGCGGCAGCGAAAATAGTGAATTCATCAGCAGGCGTACATAATTCTGAAGTGCTAAAACAAGGTGTGACAAGTTTCTTGAAGTGTGATTACAACTGTATAATGGTAAATATTTCAACGTAATAGAGCATCCAAATAAATAATCTTGTTCGATAATGACCTGCAATTTGTCCTCATAATCACAGGAACAGTCATCTGAAGCATTGGGGGAAAACCTTAGGGATCGGTAGGACCCGCCATGATGCTTTCTCTTAAGGTTATAATAGACACGTAAATAATCAGTTTGAAAAAATGCAGCCAACACCAGTCACGATCAACAGGAGAGATGTTTCAGAAGTCACTTCCTTCATTTATCTTGGAAGTACGGTTTCAACCACCGGCAGATGGCGAGGTACTCCCTCATCAATCTGAGACCAGTTTGGAAACATTCTGAACTCAACCAGAATAATAACATGGTTCGGATTTTCAACACAAATGTGAAGTCAGTCTGTCAGTCAGTCAGATACGGGAAGAAAACTTGACGAGCGCGTCACACAAAAAGGTATCTAACAGAGTGCAGACTACTATCAACATCTCCCTACGCTGGTTCCAAACTGAAAATGGAACAGCAGACTGACCAGAAGGAATAAGCAACAAGAAACTCTGGCTAGGAACAAACCAAACAAGAACCGATTGCTCAACAAATATGTAGGAGGAAATGAAAATGGACCCAACATCGTTTGAGGAGGCCGTCGAATGAAGTCGCACGCAATGCACGATAGCTCACAAGTGGAATTCCAATGGCGATTGACGAGTGAGTAGTCAGTGTGATGGTGACCTGGAAGAGATAGCGAAAGCAGGAGATCACAGTGTATGGGCAGACATGAACCCATCTGAAGAGGAGAGTGGCCAATAGAATAAAGTGGAGATGTGACGTTGAAGCCCGATGTTCCACATAGAACACAAGAGAATAATAAGAATAAAACGCTTTGTTCTAATCTGATATAGCGGATAGACGCTGATAAACAAATGGAAAGATGAAGTAGACTTCCAAAGAGATGGAGAGACTAAATTTTAATGTAAATACCATAAGGACTGGCAAAACACCATAATAAATGAATGAAAATAATGCAAGGCATGGCAGTGATGTGATTAGTCGATTAGGTGTGCCAGCGTCCAGGGACAAATAACATGCGTATGAAAGTTTTCCGAATTCACTGCTTAGGCTTCATAGTTCGAATGTTAATCACCTCAACTGTATGAAGAAGACAAAAGTGAAATTCACTGGAAAGTTTCAAGCAGACACGATGAATCACAGTGAATGCTCACCTTTTGTTCATTGATTGGTCAATATCAACCGATTGGAACTAAATACGGCTTCGGATGATTTTTATTCGTCCTGCACCAAACATCATATGAGATGTTCTTTTGGGTCTCTCGAACGAAAGTTTTCCTCGTAGATCCGTGTGATTATGAGACTGAATATTGATATACATCAGATGTCTGACAACTGCTAGCTACCGGTGGTGGGAGAGAATTATGTAGTAATTACCATAGTTCCGATTGAAGTCCAATGGGGTAGTTTATCAGACAGTAGCATGAGTAAACAATCGGATATGTGTAGTAGCGAAGCTTTAATTATTGCATCAGTGTGATCCTCATTTCAAACATGGTTCACTCAGATGATCTGGAATATTGATCTGCTAGTTCTACAATATCACTCAATCCAAACAGCTCCGAAAGCAATACTGACTTGCTGTATAAGTTCATGTTGACAATTCCAACGAATTTATTTGGTTATGAAATAGACAGCCTACAACCTGTAGGAAAGCCCGTTAATCGTGACGCCGTAGTTATCTGATATTTCAAAACGATGCATCAATTGCGATGAGTATATCCGCAGACATAGAAGTGAGGCGTGGATATTTGAGGTATATTCGTGTTATCATTTCAACCAGAGATTGATATGATGTAACTTTTCCTGAATAAAAGTCATTCGCAGCCAATTATAATCAGGTCTACAATAAGTAACACTGTCGTACACGATTTATACTTTGAAATATCAGGTTCGAGCTTAATAACATGAATGCAATTTGATCATGTGAATAAACTGGAAATATTCCATGAGTATTTCCGTGGAAAATTGGACTGATTTTATGGAGCACTTTAACCCGCAATAATCTTCTCTGGTCATAAAGTTCTCCATCAAATCATAGACGACATATATTTATACAAGTATAAATCATCAGTAAAAATTTCTCAAAAGAAAGAAATCATCTTTTCTACGCAAGGAGTCCTACACCAATGTGATGACTCAACCCAACAGACACACACACAGAATGACAACGATGATGATGTGGGGTGTCGAAAATGATCGGTGTCGAAAAGATAGCATGAGAAAATCAATCGTGAAATTAATGCACACTATGTTCCACCGAGTTAGTTTGAGATGTAGCCACCATCCTCATTAGGATATTCAAGTCAGTGAAGACACGAAAATCCTTCAGTTAACGACCTGACGTGAAAGTGAAGTCGAGAATGCTGCATAACGTCTTCTTCTTCATGGTATGTGACAGAGAGCAAGGTATTTATGAGCAGGTATGGTGGTAGTGTGTGAAATATTGCTTTGCTAAGTACTATACAAGTCCATAGAATCAGAAGTACATTTCAGGTAACTCAAAATATCCTTGTCTCTGCACAGCGTGGACAACTCGATAACATTGAAGATAATGAACTACGCTCAGATGTCACTTAGTCAATATGGGACGGCCAACCTGTGACATGTCACATTCACATATTTATCATAGAATGTAAATTTGTAAACTCAATTCACACACCTCAATGAACAAGAGAGAAACAACAGTGGACACAAGAATATGCAAATCCAGTTCATTCACATGTAAACATCAAAATGAACAACAAACAAACAAAAAAGAAGACGCATGGAGTTCGAAAACTTTCAAGAGATTTTTATTTAGGCAGTCACGAGAATGCGAAACTGAATACATCACCTAAGCATACATTCATTTTCACACGCTTACTTCAATAAAGATAGCCGATTGTGATTGCATACAGAGTGAAAACTTCCAAGGATTATTTACATCACTGCGTGGGAGAAATGGACGAGTGATGAAGAAGACCACAGACGGATTCATTGTGATATGTTAAACAACTCGAATAAAGCTTACAGAACACATTGCAATATATATCCTAGGATTAGACAGCTAACAAAATTTCGAGGATATGTGGACTCGAGTGTAGCCTAGTGAAACAGGATGTGAGTTGGAGGGTGGAGAATGATTACATGTAAGATTGCCGAAATGTTTTGTACAATTGGGGGAATTGATAGTTCGAATCACTCGGAAGGCAGTGTTCGGCGATGTGATGACTCAACTCAACACACACACACACACACAGAATGACAACGATGATGATGTGGGGTGTCGCAAATGATCGGTGTCGAAAAGATAGCATGAGAAAATCAACCATGGAACTAATGCACACTGTGTTCCACCAATCTAGTTAGGATATTAAAGTAAGTGAAAATGATAAAATGCGCCGAGAGATTTCTATCTAGAAGTCACGAGAATGCAAAATCGAAAAAATATTTCTAATTATATGTATGTATATATTCTTAAACAAAGGTCATTCAATGTTGTACAATATCTGAAGATCATTCATATTTTAACATCAAAATGAAAAACAACACATGTAAAAGAAGAGGAAAATTTCTAACTGCACAGTCATGGGAACGTGAGACTGAAAATAATTTCTAATCATATATAGGTATATATTTCTCAACAAAATTCATTCAATGTCCTAAAATATCTGAACATCACAAAGTGAACGAAAGTATCAAATGATGATATCACTTGTCTCACAATCACGTGAATTGTACCAGTAGCTTCAGTTTCTCGATTTACTCCCATAGAAATTTATGCATCTTCCGCCTAGACATATGTATCCCCAACAGCATGGAGAATCCCACCGACAACGATGTCCATAGTGCTGACATCCGCATCGTCCATAACGACACTCCAAGTATCCACAACATTGCCGACTATATCTGCACCACGCGTTCACACGACGACATCTACCTGTAAAGTGGAAGAAAACAGAGGAGAGGTGTGGATAATCGCTAATTCACCCAGTGTGACATTCCTCTTCGAATCGAGTATGTAATACGCTGTGCAGAGTTAATGAGAGAGAGATCTAAGGTGGTGGTTATTTGCAAACTACATAAACACAGACAGACACACCTCATTTCTCAGGAATGATCGTTTCTATCTAAAATGCAAACAGTCATTATCTGGTTCACACAAGTTTAAAATTTGCAGACGGAGAGTCACTTCTCCGCCAGTTCAATTAGTCGAATAACATCGTTAATGAAATCTGAGGGAGAGTGTTATTGCAGGATTGCTCCTTATGCCTATCACTATGTCTGTGATTCCTAATCTGAGCAGGTGCTCACAGACAAATTATCCTCCCACAAACTTCGAATTCCACACCCTATTGAAGATGACTTCACCACCAGTGGAAACACTGGCGTGATTTCAGAAGAACAGTTAAGACGAACAATTATTCTCAGATGGAAATCATCAACTCCGTCAATTGAGATTATCTGCTTTCCTTTCATTCATTTTCGGAGATCTGATAGCCCCTGTAGTCGAACAATTAGGTTATTAAACAAACACACATTACTTGACATAAAATTGACTCAGTCTGTCGAAGTACACACAGATGCTCGTCGAGTAGCAGTATGATTGCAGTCTCAGTGGTGCGTTACACGGTGACTAGGTGAGACGTCTCAGTGCATGTGTCTATGACAGAGGACATTCTACCCATCAATTGTAAGACAGTGTGGGGATATGAAGAGCGCGTGATTGCAAGAAAGTGAACACATATTCAAACTCACCCCAAGCATCCGACGAAGATATTAGCAGGCTGAGGAGGACAACAAATACCAATGAGCGAAGCATGTTGTATATACTCCATTCGAATTTCACATCCCCATATTTATACTCGACCGAATAACCCGTGAAGACACGATTAATAGATTTCTTTTTTTTCAGTCAGCTGATGATTTGTTAATTTGGTGAGATGTGAACAATTCTCTTGTATGAAATCACGTATATCAGATTTGTATCGTTTAATTCAAATAGAACATTGACTATCTAATACAGTAATTATCACGTAGCATGACAAAAATATGTGTCACTCAATTTTCGAGGGGTCATCGTACCTCGATTTTGAAGCATTCTGATTGGAAACGTTTCACGCCTGTTACCCTTGTCATGTAGATAGATCAGCTAAACTGTTACTACACTTCCAGTTTTCGGCTTGAGTAATTTCATGTATTGATTTTCATATGTGGTTATTAGTATGTGTCTCCTCCTTTCTGCACTTCTCTTCTATGGTTGAATTGTGAAACTTTGAGCATATAACAGTCGTTATCTCTATGACTCATTGAGAAACGTATTTTCCATGACTTTCGTGGAGATGCTTCCTTTGATAATGAAACCTACGGAACTCCTTTCTTTTTGTAACAGTTTACTTCACCCTAATTATGTTTGATGTAGTCTTCGAGACACAGTTATGCGTTGTGTTCGATGACTCAGTCCACTTGAGAGATAATCGTATGAATATGAACATTTGATCTTGGAATGCAATTACTGATTGAATTGCTGTTAACACCAGAGAGACGCAGTTATTAGCAATAATATATCGCCTTCTAGAGGCAGAATATTCAGCCCCACTTAATTATTCCTTTAAATTTAAATACAGGAGTAAATCCAATCACTCCAAAAAGCTTACGTTCTCTCCACTACTGCAAAACACAAGCTCTAGCGCTAGACGAAAAAAATTCATTAACTATGTATTCGAAAATGTTCTGTCTAACTCCTTTCTTTATCTTAGTCTTAATAATGATCTTCTATATTACCAACTGAATTGATTTCAATTCAGTTTTGCCGTCTTTATTGTTATCATCATCTTGTTCGTAATTTTTCAGACAACAGATGACCTACAATTTAAAAATCTCTATACCAATTCACTTATTTGATAAGCCAAAAATGTTTTGTAAATCATCCACGTCAACTCTACCCCCTTGGTACATCATCGCGATCGCCTTCATTCATAACACATGTGCAATATTGACCGAGCTAATTCTAGCGCCACTTAATACCTTTTTCCGTGAAATAAAT
Source organism: Trichobilharzia regenti (assembly GCA_944472135.2). Classification (NCBI taxonomy): domain Eukaryota; kingdom Metazoa; phylum Platyhelminthes; class Trematoda; order Strigeidida; family Schistosomatidae; genus Trichobilharzia; species Trichobilharzia regenti. Next base: position 136,071,507 of record OX235262.1, read on the forward strand.
GTAACTTTACAGATTGAAGATGAAGTAGTTGAAAGCAGACAGGCATTCGCCAAACAGAAAACTGCGTTTCCTTATGCATTATTCGTAATATTTCGCGACTATTAATTTCACTTGCGATATATTAAAGCTAATAACTGCGTCTCTCTGGTGTTAACAGCAATTCAATCAGTAATTGCATTCCAAGATCAAATGTTCATATTCATACGATTATCTCTCAAGTGGACTGAGTCATCGAACACAACGCATAACTGTGTCTCGAAGACTACATCAAACATAATTAGGGTGAAGTAAACTGTTACAAAAAGAAAGGAGTTCCGTAGGTTTCATTATCAAAGGAAGCATCTCCACGAAAGTCATGGAAAATACGTTTCTCAATGAGTCATAGAGATAACGACTGTTATATGCTCAAAGTTTCACAATTCAACCATAGAAGAGAAGTGCAGAAAGGAGGAGACACATACTAATAACCACATATGAAAATCAATACATGAAATTACTCAAGCCGAAAACTGGAAGTGTAGTAACAGTTTAGCTGATCTATCTACATGACAAGGGTAACAGGCGTGAAACGTTTCCAATCAGAATGCTTCAAAATCGAGGTACGATGACCCCTCGAAAATTGAGTGACACATATTTTTGTCATGCTACGTGATAATTACTGTATTAGATAGTCAATGTTCTATTTGAATTAAACGATACAAATCTGATATACGTGATTTCATACAAGAGAATTGTTCACATCTCACCAAATTAACAAATCATCAGCTGACTGAAAAAAAAGAAATCTATTAATCGTGTCTTCACGGGTTATTCGGTCGAGTATAAATATGGGGATGTGAAATTCGAATGGAGTATATACAACATGCTTCGCTCATTGGTATTTGTTGTCCTCCTCAGCCTGCTAATATCTTCGTCGGATGCTTGGGGTGAGTTTGAATATGTGTTCACTTTCTTGCAATCACGCGCTCTTCATATCCCCACACTGTCTTACAATTGATGGGTAGAATGTCCTCTGTCATAGACACATGCACTGAGACGTCTCACCTAGTCACCGTGTAACGCACCACTGAGACTGCAATCATACTGCTACTCGACGAGCATCTGTGTGTACTTCGACAGACTGAGTCAATTTTATGTCAAGTAATGTGTGTTTGTTTAATAACCTAATTGTTCGACTACAGGGGCTATCAGATCTCCGAAAATGAATGAAAGGAAAGCAGATAATCTCAATTGACGGAGTTGATGATTTCCATCTGAGAATAATTGTTCGTCTTAACTGTTCTTCTGAAATCACGCCAGTGTTTCCACTGGTGGTGAAGTCATCTTCAATAGGGTGTGGAATTCGAAGTTTGTGGGAGGATAATTTGTCTGTGAGCACCTGCTCAGATTAGGAATCACAGACATAGTGATAGGCATAAGGAGCAATCCTGCAATAACACTCTCCCTCAGATTTCATTAACGATGTTATTCGACTAATTGAACTGGCGGAGAAGTGACTCTCCGTCTGCAAATTTTAAACTTGTGTGAACCAGATAATGACTGTTTGCATTTTAGATAGAAACGATCATTCCTGAGAAATGAGGTGTGTCTGTCTGTGTTTATGTAGTTTGCAAATAACCACCACCTTAGATCTCTCTCTCATTAACTCTGCACAGCGTATTACATACTCGATTCGAAGAGGAATGTCACACTGGGTGAATTAGCGATTATCCACACCTCTCCTCTGTTTTCTTCCACTTTACAGGTAGATGTCGTCGTGTGAACGCGTGGTGCAGATATAGTCGGCAATGTTGTGGATACTTGGAGTGTCGTTATGGACGATGCGGATGTCAGCACTATGGACATCGTTGTCGGTGGGATTCTCCATGCTGTTGGGGATACATATGTCTAGGCGGAAGATGCATAAATTTCTATGGGAGTAAATCGAGAAACTGAAGCTACTGGTACAATTCACGTGATTGTGAGACAAGTGATATCATCATTTGATACTTTCGTTCACTTTGTGATGTTCAGATATTTTAGGACATTGAATGAATTTTGTTGAGAAATATATACCTATATATGATTAGAAATTATTTTCAGTCTCACGTTCCCATGACTGTGCAGTTAGAAATTTTCCTCTTCTTTTACATGTGTTGTTTTTCATTTTGATGTTAAAATATGAATGATCTTCAGATATTGTACAACATTGAATGACCTTTGTTTAAGAATATATACATACATATAATTAGAAATATTTTTTCGATTTTGCATTCTCGTGACTTCTAGATAGAAATCTCTCGGCGCATTTTATCATTTTCACTTACTTTAATATCCTAACTAGATTGGTGGAACACAGTGTGCATTAGTTCCATGGTTGATTTTCTCATGCTATCTTTTCGACACCGATCATTTGCGACACCCCACATCATCATCGTTGTCATTCTGTGTGTGTGTGTGTGTGTTGAGTTGAGTCATCACATCGCCGAACACTGCCTTCCGAGTGATTCGAACTATCAATTCCCCCAATTGTACAAAACATTTCGGCAATCTTACATGTAATCATTCTCCACCCTCCAACTCACATCCTGTTTCACTAGGCTACACTCGAGTCCACATATCCTCGAAATTTTGTTAGCTGTCTAATCCTAGGATATATATTGCAATGTGTTCTGTAAGCTTTATTCGAGTTGTTTAACATATCACAATGAATCCGTCTGTGGTCTTCTTCATCACTCGTCCATTTCTCCCACGCAGTGATGTAAATAATTCTTGGAAGTTTTCACTCTGTATGCAATCACAATCGGCTATCTTTATTGAAGTAAGCGTGTGAAAATGAATGTATGCTTAGGTGATGTATTCAGTTTCGCATTCTCGTGACTGCCTAAATAAAAATCTCTTGAAAGTTTTCGAACTCCATGCGTCTTCTTTTTTGTTTGTTTGTTGTTCATTTTGATGTTTACATGTGAATGAACTGGATTTGCATATTCTTGTGTCCACTGTTGTTTCTCTCTTGTTCATTGAGGTGTGTGAATTGAGTTTACAAATTTACATTCTATGATAAATATGTGAATGTGACATGTCACAGGTTGGCCGTCCCATATTGACTAAGTGACATCTGAGCGTAGTTCATTATCTTCAATGTTATCGAGTTGTCCACGCTGTGCAGAGAGGATATTTTGAGTTACCTGAAATGTACTTCTGATTCTATGGACTTGTATAGTACTTAGCAAAGCAATATTTCACACACTACCACCATACCTGCTCATAAATACCTTGCTCTCTGTCACATACCATGAAGAAGAAGACGTTATGCAGCATTCTCGACTTCACTTTCACGTCAGGTCGTTAACTGAAGGATTTTCGTGTCTTCACTGACTTGAATATCCTAATGAGGATGGTGGCTACATCTCAAACTAACTCGGTGGAACATAGTGTGCATTAATTCCACGATTGATTTTCTCATGCTATCTTTTCGACACCGATCATTTTCGACAACCCACATCATCATCGTTGTCATTCTGTGTGTGTGTCTGTTGGGTTGAGTCATCACATTGGTGTAGGACTCCTTGCTTAGAAAAGATGATTTCTTTCTGTTGAGAAATTTTTACTGATGATTTATACTTGTATAAATATATGTCGTCTATGATTTGATGGGGAACTTTATGACCACAGAAGATTATTGCGGGTTAAAGTGCTCCATAAAATCAGTCCAATTTTCCACGGAAATACTCATGGAATATTTCCAGTTTATTCACATGATCAAATTGCATTCATGTTATTAAGCTCGAACCTGATATTTCAAAGTATAAATCGTGTACGACAGTGTTACTTATTGTAGACCTGATTATAGTTGGCTGCGAATGACTTTTATTCAGGAAAAGTTACATCATATCAATCTCTGGTTGAAATGATAACACGAATATACCTCAAATATCCACGCCTCACTTCTATGTCTGCGGATATACTCATCGCAATTGATGCATCGTTTTGAAATATCAGATAACTACGGCGTCACGATTAACGGGCTTTCCTACAGGTTGTAGGCTGTCTATTTCATAACCAAATAAATTCGTTGGAATTGTCAACATGAACTTATACAGCAAGTCAGTATTGCTTTCGGAGCTGTTTGGATTGAGTGATATTGTAGAACTAGCAGATCAATATTCCAGATCATCTGAGTGAACCATGTTTGAAATGAGGATCACACTGATGCAATAATTAAAGCTTCGCTACTACACATATCCGATTGTTTACTCATGCAACTGTCTGATAAACTACCCCATTGGACTTCAATCGGAACTATGGTAATTACTACATAATTCTCTCCCACCACCGGTAGCTAGCAGTTGTCAGACATCTGATGTATATCAATATTCAGTCTCATAATCACACGGATCTACGAGGAAAACTTTCGTTCGAGAGACCAAAAGAACATCTCATATGATGTTTGGTGCAGGACGAATAAAAATCATCCGAAGCCGTATTTAGTTCCAATCGGTTGATATTGACCAATCAATGAACAAAAGGTGAGCATTCACTGTGATTCATCGTGTCTGCTTGAAACTTTCCAGTGAATTTCACTTTTGTCTTCCTCATACAGTTGAGGTGATTAACATTCGAACTATGAAGCCTAAGCAGTGAATTCGGAAAACTTTCATACGCATGTTATTTGTCCCTGGACGCTGGCACACCTAATCGACTAATCACATCACTGCCATGCCTTGCATTATTTTCATTCATTTATTATGGTGTTTTGCCAGTCCTTATGGTATTTACATTAAAATTTAGTCTCTCCATCTCTTTGGAAGTCTACTTCATCTTCCATTTGTTTATCAGCGTCTATCCGCTATATCAGATTAGAACAAAGCGTTTTATTCTTATTATTCTCTTGTGTTCTATGTGGAACATCGGGCTTCAACGTCACATCTCCACTTTATTCTATTGGCCACTCTCCTCTTCAGATGGGTTCATGTCTGCCCATACACTGTGATCTCCTGCTTTCGCTATCTCTTCCAGGTCACCATCACACTGACTACTCACTCGTCAATCGCCATTGGAATTCCACTTGTGAGCTATCGTGCATTGCGTGCGATTTCATTCGACGGCCTCCTCAAACGATGTTGGGTCCATTTTCATTTCCTCCTACATATTTGTTGAGCAATCGGTTCTTGTTTGGTTTGTTCCTAGCCAGAGTTTCTTGTTGCTTATTCCTTCTGGTCAGTCTGCTGTTCCATTTTCAGTTTGGAACCAGCGTAGGGAGATGTTGATAGTAGTCTGCACTCTGTTAGATACCTTTTTGTGTGACGCGCTCGTCAAGTTTTCTTCCCGTATCTGACTGACTGACAGACTGACTTCACATTTGTGTTGAAAATCCGAACCATGTTTTAATTCTGGTTGAGTTCAGAATGTTTCCAAACTGGTCTCAGATTGATGAGCGTGTATCTTGCATTTCCGATTCTAGCTGGTTGACTTTACATCTCCATTCGTGCCATCCGCCGATGGTTGAAACCGTAATTTCAAGACAAGTGAAGTAAGTAACCTCTGTCAAATCTCTTCCGTTGATGGCGATTGGTGTTGGTTGTTGTTTTGTGGCGTTTGGTTGTTATCTCCATTACGAGCATCCTCTTTGTGTTCATCTGGTGTACTGTCTTCTTTGACAGCTTATTCAATCAGTTGATTGGTTTTTGTCTGTAATTTTTAGAGTTTGTTTCACAGTAAACATAGATAATCTGAAGAATCCAGATTCCACACAGTCTTCTTATCGGTGATCCAACAAATTGCTCTCCTCGTACTCCCTGTGCACTGTCTGATGCATAATCCGGTCCAACACAGTTACGAATAATATTGGTGATAGTAGGCAGGCAGCCTGTCTTACTCCTGTTTCCACTTAGAATGACTCACTGAGTTTCCTGTTGTGGATCGTCTGACACGTGGAAACGTCACATAGTCAGCAGTTGAACGAAGTTTACAAAGACTTGAGATACGCCGTAGTTCTGCAGCAGTTTCCAAATTACTTCTGGGTCAACACTATCGAAAGCCTCTTTGAAGTTGTCGAAGTTGCGGTGGATGTTTGACTGCCATCCTATGCTTCCTTCTGTGAATATGCGTAGAGTTGCAATTTTATCAGCAGACGATTTGCCTTCCTTGAATCCAGCTTGCTCCGCGCTGATGGAGTTCTTTATCCAGTGCAGGTTTATTCTTTCCAGGATGGTGAGATTTAGTATTTTGCTTGGCGTAGGTGGATAAGAGCATGATTGCACGCCAGTTCCTGCACACACCTATATAGATCGCCCTTCGTTGGCAGATTTAAAAGGTAACTCGCCTGTCTTCTAACCGGTCGGTATTTTTCGTACCCTCCTTTCAACCGTTTTGAAATAATGGCGGAAGCACATTTGCGGTAGCATCTTAGTCCTTCTTCAGTGCTTCGAGTTGTTGCGAATTCCGTCTGGTCTTTCTGCCTTCCGGTCGACGTTCAATAGCCTGATCGCATCCAGGTTTTTCTTTTGTTGAAGGATCGGTGTTCACTGGCATTCACATGTGTTCTGTTGATGATATTTCTGAACAAGTTGCCGGTGGTGGTCGATTCAGGATTCTTTTGAGCTGAGCAGTTCATTTTTTTCATTTTTTCCTCCTACTTGGTAATCAGGTTCCCTTGAGCAAATTTTATTGGGTTCATCGTCTGGGTTGATCTCTTCTCGGATATCGAGTGACCTGGTTTTCTGATATTATATCCTGAGGTCCCTATTACCTGGCTGAAGCTTGCCTGTTCTGCTTCAGTTGCCGGCCAATGTGTCGTCGAATTGTCTCCTGTCATTCATAGTAGTCTTCTCCACTTCTTTATTCAGTGGAATGTATATTGAACTCATCTTCTTCTTCTTCTTTTGTCCATCTTTGCATTGATCATCTTCTCTTTCACCATCCTCCTATCCTCCCTCATTTTAGCTTCCATGTATACGTCGAGAGCCATTCCTTGTCTTGTCTCTTCTTTCTTCCTAGAGCACTGTTCACGTTTTCTTGAATGTCACCTTCAGTGAGTTAGTTTCAGTGTTCTTTCACACAGGTAAACTGAGTGGTGATTTGTTGTGTCTCCGACTTTGCTCTGATCTGATCTGTAGTGAGGGCATCTCAGTAGTTTCGACCTTCAGTTTGTGAATATTGAACTCAAATTACAGTGGCATGTCTTCAGTTATTTCCACGAATTTGAGCTTCGCTTTGAAGTTTCCTTGAACTAGATGGTGGCCTGAGCTTATGTCTGCTCCCTTTCTCAACATTTTATTCAGCAGGCCGGCTGCGCCTACACTTTCTTGAGCAGCTTTCAGATGAAATCTATCTGGTTTGTGGTGTGTCCTTCAGACGAGATCACTTTCGCTTTTAGTGTATCCTTGTGCTCCTACTAGCTGCCTCTGATTACCAAACCATTGGAAGCGCGAGAGTATGGGAACAATTCTTTGCTCTCCGAAAGCCTCTTGACCCATCATAAGTTCTCTTCTTGTAATACCTACTCCCTGTTTTTTTGGCATTTATATACATGATTTGTCATACACAGACAATCAAAATGACAATGATATACGATAGCAAAACCCTCAAACGAAACTGGATGTTCCTGAATGAAAAGTATTTGATGTTTTCGCAAGACGTTCCGAGATACGTTGTATTCAGAAGGCAGATCTTTGAAACCAAATTATGTATTATCACATTGTAGGAACATCAGTTAGTTCTATAAGCGTTCAGTTGCAGTTAATACAGGGACACTTCACCGTCTCACATTATCAATCTGATAGTTCAACATTCCTTCTCTCAGTTACTTCATACGTATAACAAGTTATTCAGGAGAATAGGAGTTCTCGTAAATGGATGCTTCCATACTGCGTCACTTAACAGCCATCAGCTATGTGAAGATAACAATGAAACCCAATTTTCCAGTGATGTTTTCAGGTGGTTGCGTATTTGTTATTCTAGACATGCATTACAAATGTGAGGAATACGTCTCGACAAAATCTCACAGACGCATTTCTTTGTCGAAGCAAATCAAAGCGTATGATCTTTCGTTTATTTTGTTCTACTTACTTCAATTCGATTCTCAAGAGGAAAGCAATATGGAGAATTAGGTGATTGGTTTCGATTCATCCATCTGTATGACAGATCCGACGACGAAGTCAGTCACTGAATTGTCAGGACACATCTTAATGAAATGTCTGCATCTCTCATCCAAACGAATGCACCCATGACAACACAAAGAATCCCATCCACACCGTTCAACCGATCGTTTACTTTTACACTGACCAAAAACACACTCCACAAATGCATTCACATCATTGTCTAATATTTCTGCACTGTGAGCCTAAACTCGACATCGACGTGGGAAATAGAAAGCGGAGGAGAAAAGCAAGCAGTCACATAAGTCATGATTATATGGAAGCCGATGGCGTAAATATATTATGAATCAGTGAGTGTTTGAGAAATACTTCCGAAGAACTGTAAACGTTCTTTAGTGATTAGTGTTGATTGCATTGCTGGAACATCTTCCAAGCAAAAGAAGACAAAACAGGGACACCAAATCTGACAAAATCTCAATAATCACATATAAATCAACAGTTGGAGAACGAACAAATACAGAAATATCTACAATGAATGAAAAACAGTAATTTATCCGAATAGTGCCTTGTATTGGAACAAGGCTTTGAGTTAAAATTTCGAGGATCTCATCGCAATGTAATGATGCTTGAACAAGTTGAAGAGGTCTGAGTCATTCTGTGATGAGGGCTTCCACTAACTTGGATACGTGAACCAACACCTGCTTCACATACGGACAATTCCAACTTCTTCACCAATATCTTTGACGTGATTCACAACAGGTCACTTTGTGCTTCCATTTATAGCGTCAGCTAAGTTAGAATTTTGACAGTGTAGTAGACAACCGAGATAATCCTGCGTCATCACACAATGTAAAATAAGTTAAGGCATTCAGATAATCTACACACTCGTGAAGAAAATAACTTCAAAACTAGATGAGAAATGACGATGTAGAATACACAGCATACATTCAGATGACAGGTGAGGAATAGTATTGTTCACATCACAAGTTGCACTGATAATATCATAGTCGTGCGAATATTTTACCGAACTATCACAATGAGTTTCTCTATGAGATATCTCACCACTACGTTTGCTGTTACTAGTGACCAACAAGGGTATCAAATTTGGGGAGACATTTCAGAATCGATGGATATCAAACTATTTAGAACCAAAAATATCACCTTCTGCAACCACGAAAATCGAGTTTTAGCCCATTGGAAGTTTGTGTTGATTGTTCATTGACGAGGGTGATATCAGTAACGTCAGAAACATCAAAGTGATTGGAAGTAAATTACATTGAGATCTCACTTGCTTCCGTCATCCAATGCAGATGAGTATTCACTTGATTATCCGAAACGTCGATGCTGATTGCGTTTAAATCCAGTAGAGTAGTCACTTGGTCTACACCTGATTATGTCAATGCAACGATGACATTGTTTGTCAGTCAATGTTGGATCACAAAGCTGCAGATAAACAGCATATAGGTGAAGTCTAACTTTCACTTCATTCACTCACTCAATTCAAGCGATTAAATTCGCCTTTCCTTCTTTTTCACAATGATGTTGAGGTGAGCAACAGTTTTAAATGTACAAATGAAATTTTGACAAAATAGAGACACATGCCGTTGACGAGGTGAAACCACACCAGCATAATACACACCCATTCAGCATTTTCTAGCATGACATATTAGTCATTATCGTTGGCCATATAATTAGACTCACATCCATAAAAACACTTTCTAAGTCTTTTCACTGATATTTTCAATGGCAATTGAAGGCATACTTCCCGAATATTCAGTTCCTTCAGTCAATCCATGCTAATCAAACACTCTTAAGTCCATTGGTCTTCGTTTCATGATCTGTCAGTTCCAAGAGGCGTATTTCAGATTATAGTACGTACAAGCTGTGTAACAGATAAGTTCCTGTATGAAATAAACGGAGATTCACACCGAGTATAGATATTTTGAGGAGAATATTTCAGCTCTCATTATTGATGCAGTGAACCTCTCTCAATCAGAAGGAATTCAAGAGCTGCAGTTTCTCACACTCGTTCTATGCCATTAGTGTTCACACCTTCTTGGAAGTATTTCGAGCGACTGATATCCTGAGTGTCTGAAGAAACAAGTTTCGTTACCTGAGAGTACGTCTGGAGTGGATGCATTGGAAGAAGACCTATTAAAACTTTCCAGCAGTCAGAAATCAGACCTCACGCTAAATACATTAGTACAGGTGATCACTAACCAAACAGAAAATAATCAAACGACGGCGAGTAAGGAGCTAACCATGAACATCAGGGGGGAATATCGATTAGGAATAAAAGCTTATGGAAAGCTGGCTTGTAAAGAGAAAAACAGAAACTGATTGATGGTAATACTTCAGTCTCTACAGAAACGGATGTTACAAGAATGTCACCACCTAGAACATATAGGAGTAGCCAAAACAACCGATCTCTAGAGGCAAAGTATTCACTGGCCAAGTATGGGAGAATATGTTGGAAAATGTGTGAATTTTTGCGGTGTCATTTAGATCGGTGCATTCGACCACATATACAGTCAATTCTCCTTACGGCAGTAAGTGACTTGTGGTCCGTAAAAGCTATGGGTCTGTTTCATAGAAAATCAGTGGCAGTAGGTAGCTCTAAGTGGTGAAAAAACCCGTACATGATGCACAGACTCCATCGTAATCCCGATTCGACATGCGGGAACTGTGACTGATGGAGTAGTTCGACAATTCGGTGTACCAAACACGGTGATGACAGACCAAGGTCCTTGATATGAAGGTGAAGAATTTACATCCCGTTTGCAATACCTCAATATCAAGAAGATCAGAACAACATCACATCACCCGAAAACGACTGATGTGTTAGACGTAAATGATCACACGTTGGAGGAGTGACTGGGCTCAAAGAGAGCTAACCGGGAGACAGAGATTCCATTGGTTCTGCTAGCTCATCGTCCTTCCACCCAGGAAACAACAGTTAGTCACCATTTAACTTAATGTCTTTGGGAAAACCACGACCGCCATTGGACACTACAATATGGATCCTACAACAAGAGTGAGAAATGAGAACACTGCGAAAGGATCAGAAATAAGCCGTCAGGAATGTAACGCGTAAACAGAAGAAGGACACTGCGAAATCTGAACTCAGAGAAAAGGGGGATGCATAAGCCTTGAGGTCGTCGATCGAATGAATTGTGGAGCAAGAAAAGTACACAGGTAAACGCAGGCCAAGTTCACAGAAACTCATTCCAAAGTGGGAAGGGACACTCACTGTCACCGATAGAATTGGTCTCGTTTATACCACCAAAAGAGGAAATAAACAGAAACGGGCCAACGTCAGCCAGCTACAGGAATATATACGGTGTGGTAAGGAAGTCGGGACCAAAGTACAAAAGCAACGTGTTGAACGAAGAAGGTCATAGTGCCTCTGTGAGAAAGTCTTCGATATGGGGACGAGTGTGTCGTGTGCTGTTGCCAGGATTAATCAAAAGTCTGTAAAAAGACATTCATCAGCATGAAAAAAATCAAATAGTGGAGAGAGAGATTCAACGTCAGGGAGAGCTAGTAAACACGCGATGCCACAAAACGTGGAGGAAACGAAAGGTTTACGAAGAAAGAAAATACGAAAAGCTGAATAGGCACAACAAGAAAACACCTGCGCAAATGACCTAGCGGAACAAATCCACATTCCTTTCACTCATTTTTGAGGACCTGGATGCACTATCTGTCGAAAAATTTGGTTAATAAACAAACACATTGCTTGACACAAAGTTGACCCAACCTGTCGAAGTACGAACAGATGCTCGTCGAGTAGCAGTATGATTGCAGTCCCAGTGGTGCGTTACACAGTGACTAGGTGAGACGTCTCAGTGCGTTTGTCTATAAGAGAGGACATTCTACTCATCAATTGTAAGAAAGTGTGAGGAAATAAAGGGCACATGATTGCAGGAAACTGAACACATATTCAAACTCACTTGAAGCATCCAACGAAGATAGTAGCAGGCTGACGAGGACACCAAATACCAGTGGGCGAACCATGTTGTATATGCACTGTGATTGCACTCCATTCGAATTTCACATCCTCGTATTTATACTCTATCGAATGACGCGTGAACAGAGGATTAATAAATTTCTGAGTTGATCTCAGTCAGGTGACGATTTGTTAATTCGGTGAGACGTGAACAATTCTCTTGTATGAAATCACGTATATGAGATTTGTATTGCTTAATTCAAATGAAACGTTGACCAGTTAGTGCGGTTATTATCGCGTCGCACTACTTAATCCTGTGACACTCATTTCTGAAGGGTCATCGCACCTGGATTTTGAGCTCTGTTACCCTTGTCGTAAAGATAAATCAGCTAAACTGTTACTACACTTCCAGGTGTCGGTTCGATTCATTCCATATATTGATTTACATGTATGGTTATCAGTACGTGTCTACTCTAACATTATTTATGCCCTTTTACGGTCTTCTACGGTCGAATTATGAAACTTCGCTCACACAACAGTTGTCTTCTCTGTGACTGACTAATTGAGCCACGTACTTGTTTGTGACTTTCATGGAGATTCTTCCTTCGATGGTGAAATGTATGGATTTCCTTTCTTTTTGTAACAGTTTACTTCACTTTGATTATGTTTGATGTAGTTTTCGAGACACAGTTATGCGTTGTGTTCGATGACTCAGTCCACTTGAGAGATAATCGTATGAATATGAACATTTGATCTTGGGATGCAACTACTGGTTGAATACGTGTGAACACAAGAGGGACAGATTAATTGGCTTCCATAAATCACTGATTAAGTAGATTATCACAAAATATACCGATTAATTCATATGGTAAAGCACAGTTTATTTTCGGCAAAGGTATATCTCTGTTCAGCGCCTTCATTTTCAAGCTGTTCAGCTGTATTTTTCCTATAGAAAGAGGCATACAGTGGCACTCGGAATTGCTCAGTCAATATTCAACATATGATAAGAATGAAGGCAATTACGATGATGTACCAGGAAACTAGTGTTGACGTGGATGAATTACAATGCATTTTAAGATTATCATTTAAGTGAACCGGTGTAGAGATTTTTAAATTATAGGCCATCTGTTGTCTGGAAAATTACGGACTAGATGATGATAACAATGAAGGCAGTGGAAGTGAAGTGAAGCGCAATGAATTCAAGTGGTGAAATAGAATAAAGTAGAAGAACATTATTATGACCGATGTAAAGAAAGCGGTTTGACAAAACGTTTTCGAATATATTATTTAGTTTTTTGTTCGTGGAGAGCTAGAGCTTGTGCTTTGCAGTAGGGAAAAAACGTCTCCTTTTGCAGTGTTTGGATTTGCTCCCGTAGATCACTTTAAAGGATGTATCACATGGGGCTGAATGACCTGGCTATAGAAAGTGTTCAAAGATGAAGAGGTTGTCGTCCTTTTCTCACCTTTCATTTATGGGATTACATTGAAATAGTATGCATCAATATTGGAAAGGAGACTGACCATCTGAAGCAGCTTTCATTGAGATGTAGGCTCAATGTGCAGTTTACATTTATTGATGTCACCCATAACTAAAGGTTTGGAGTCGAAATGCGGTCTCGATTAGGACCTCTCCTAAAAGACATATTCATGGTGAGCTTGAAGAAGGGACGATTGAGAAAACACTCTCAATTCTTCATATGTATAGGCGAGATATTGATGACACGTTGATTATTTGTGATGAAAATTGCTCAGTTGACGAGCTTCTTGGAGAATTCAACGGTTCTCACTCATACATGCTTTTCACTATGGAAGAAAACTCGAACTACTTATTTCACTTTTTAGATGTGATGCTGGACAGAAGAGAGGAGAGCACGTTAAAAAAGGTAGATGTACCGAAAGTCAATATTCACAGGTCAGTACACTAATTTCAACAGTTGGGCACCTCCAAGGAGGAAGAGAAGACAAATCCGCTCTCTGTATTCCATAATTAAGAAAATTAGCTATGTGGACACAATAGACCTACAATTAGAAATCATGCGTACAACTCATTTGAATCATCAATATCTTAAAAGGGTTATCGAGAGAAACATCAAGAAATATTCATTTGGGTCAATATATCTGTGTCATTTGTGTGCACACTGCAGCTATGGACACAGTGATTCCCCAATCGCATAAACCACACGGTGTCAAGGTGTAATGTTTGACTAACGCCAAGGACAACAAGTAATACTCAATCCAAATTATTGATTTTGTTGTGGAATTAAATTCTGCAACGCTAACAGATTTCTAACAAAAATGACGCTGGAGATAGGTGCTCAAAATCTCCTACAGTGAAGCACACCAGCACGTTTGGTCATGAAGGCCAATGCAAGCTTCGAAAATAAACCATCCAACTCAGAGAACACAACTATATCAAAAATTCTTCATCTTGTTCAGTAATAATACACCGCACCTACTACGGGTTATATCTAATCTCCCCGTGTATTTCCATTCGCCTTTCTTGTATGTCAAGCAGTTTCGATTTAAACAAAATCGTTGATTGACTGACACAACATCTCTTCCCGTTGCTCACAGTTTTGTCAACAACACGGCCTACACATTATACTTCGTCTATACACTGAAATATCTAATCGGACTGTAATGAACGAATAGGACAGGTTTAACCTGTTTTATGGTGGGGACGTCACTGAACTAGGATGTGTGACGGAAAGCTGTTTGACATAAGGATAAAAATAAACTTAATGACTCATCCTCTTGATCGGCTTCACGACAGACGATCTTGATCATCTATTTCCGGCGTCATTGAAGTTAGCATTTTCCCAGCCTTGTAGACTATAATTCTTTAGTGGAATAATATACCTTCACAAAACACACGGTGAACGGTAGGATTTGCTGTGCTCAAGATGTAGTCCATAGAAAATAATACTTTGACACTGTGTGGTTCATTGGTAATACTGTCAAATTACTGTGGTCTACTACGCGATACCAAACTGTGTATACATTGGTGCAATGTTCATCAAAACTAACTTTCATCAGATATAAGTGAGATTCCTAACTGCCTGTCATAACATTCAGGTTTAGTTTCATCATGCAATAATTTCGTTTGATAAAAATACATATTAATGGAGTACTATTTAATCACCACGTTTCGCCTTGATATGATCATGAATAAATTGTGATGAGATCATCATACTGCGTTTATCAACAAAAGAAACAAACTATTCCACAATTCAATCACACTTTTAAAGAGGCCTCAAATTCTCTTCTTATATCATCGTGGTGATTTAGCCAGCTCATAATGATGGTGGATTGATGTGGTGAAGCATAACTGTGCTCAGCAAGCTAGGCTAAGCTGTTTATATTGCCAATAGGTGTGAGAACAATTAGATTACCCAAAGACAGAAGTAAAAACCACAAAACAATGAAATACTGATGTATACGACGCTTCACAGATTACTTCATTTCAAGTAGAACACAAGATTTTATGAAAAACACAATATAAAATGCGTTATGCGACGACCAGCATCTTAAAAGCAGACGACTAAATTTCAGGCGGATATTGGAGAAAATCTGTAATAGTTTGGGCACAGTACTACACAACGAGGTGAAGTGTACAACGCTGAACTTGACAAGGATATTCCAGGCATTTCCAGCTCTATCACTTGAACATCAAAGATATTACAAATGAGACGTGACAGTCACCTTGAAACGAGACATTCTCTTGCAATTAGGTGATAGAAATCGCGGATGTGTGACTCGAATTACACGTTTATTATTAATAATAATAATTAATGTGTCATGCTGGAAAATGTGAAACGTTTATCTACTATACACGTGCAATGTTGCACTTCTCAACTATGTATGTCTGTGTGTTTTGTCAGATTTCTCATTTGCATGTCTAACATCACAACACGTTCTGACATAACGCATGTCCTAACCATCTCAGTTCTTGTAACTTCACGACTTCGTCGATTGATTTCTCCTGCTTACCTATAACTCGACGCCTAACCTCAATATTGCTCACCTTATTATACCACTTCACACGGGAGGTAGAACCGAGACATCTATGATCAAAGACAGATAATCTTTTCGTAGCTGTAATTACTTTACAGTCAAGCAGACGAAGCTGTTTTACTTTGAAAATGTATGAAATATCTGCTCCATCACACCTAGAAGTTTGCCGTATACCTCTAAATATTAATTTCTGAAAAGACGTAGAAATTCTTTGATGATATTTCTCTCATCATGATCTTTTTGAAAGAAGAATCAATAAACCGGAAATGTTTGTTGTGAATAAGATTCTTTATTGTTAGTATACCTCATTGCCAACAGGTAGTGTTCGCACACTAACCACAAATGCTTTGATTTCAGTAACACAGAAATAGAGGACTACTGTTTTCTCTTTCGGAGTTTTTCCATGAGTTTCTTTTATTAGAGGTATGGAAGTTTAAGAGTCATTTGTCAACAGTTATTTCCTGTAATTTTCTCTTGGTAGTTAGCCTGTAAATGAATTGTCCTCTTTTTGTATTACTCTCCATATCTCGATTCAGGGAGTCGAGTTAGTTTAGTGAATCAACTATTAGTCGAATTAGATGGTATTGATAAGCATAGATCAGGTCGAGTATTTGTTGTTGGCGCTACAAATCGTAAAGATATGATTGATCCGGCTATACTTCGTCCTGGTCGCCTTGGCCTACATCTAATGATTAGCCCACCGTCGAATTTTAGAGAACGTCTTTCAGTTCTATCAGCTTGTACACGATCAGCAACAACTCCTCGGATTGAGAATGGTATGCTAACTCTTGAATTGATTGCAAATGATTCACGGACTGAAAAAATGAGGTAATTCTTTGTGTTATGATTCGTTGAATGTTTTTTATTTTCAACTTTTATATTCTTTTTCTGAACTGTAATTAGGGTTATTTCTCCAGAGTAATTCAGTACTCGTAATTTCTCAATCACTATTAGTTTTGTAAAGACACTTATTCGCAGACTAACAGTAGAACGGTAGAACTGTAAAGTCCTATACGTGTATGTCAGCACTTGGCGGATGATAGATGTTTAATATCACACCAACTCGAAGAATTGCCAGAGAAAAGTAGCAAGTTGGCAGAGGAAGCAGCGAAGACAAGACTTCAAGTAAACATAGAGAAGATGGAATTGATGAGGATATCCATCCAACAACAAGCACCAATCACTAGCTTCGTAATAAGGTTTAAAAGTGGTCAGTTGCTTCGCGTATCTAGGCAGCATCATTTCGACTATAGGCTAAACGGATAAAGATGTCAAAGCCAGAATTGGAAAGACAAGGCGAACCTTCATCACTCCGAAGCCAGCTTGGAAGTCTTCTGCACTATATTCATCATAAAGAACAAAATTTGGATTTTCAACACCATTGTTCAGTCCATCAGTCAGTCAGTCAATCCTTCAATGTGTGTCACAAACTTGACTAATACATCACAAGAAGCATTTTCAAAAAGCTTCAGACTTTACCAGCAGCTACCTTCTCTCCATACTAAAATTCAGATGGCCAGAAAGAATTAGAAACAATCAGCTCTGGAAATGAGCCAATCAAGAGGCTATTGCTCAACAAAACTGCAGGAGAAAGTTGAGATGGATCGGATACACGCTGAGGAGACCGTTGAGTGACATCGCGGGCCAGGTCGTCTAGTGGGTCGCGAATAAGAAATGATGAGTTACTTGTGGCTCTGAGGGTGACATGGAGAAAATCGTGTGGGGGAATCGTGGGGCCAGCTGGAGCGGACTGTAGGGAATAGGAAAAAATGGTGATGTGCAGTTGAAGCCCTATGTTTTAGAACCTAAAGGAATTATAATAATGTATTATTGTTTCCTTTAGTTCCTAGAGGAACATAGGGCTCCAGCCTAACGTCTCCATTGGTTTGGTTCTCTGCCAAAGTTTTACTTGGCTCCACGTCTCCCCACATGCTTTCATCTCTTCTTCACATGACCTCCTCCAAGTCACCCTTGCACTGAAGACCAACTCGTCGTTTCCCGTTTGGGTTCCACTCGAGTGATGACCTGTCATGTGATGTCACTTGATGGTTAGTTTTCTCAATGTTTGGCCAATCCATATATATATATATATATATCTTAAAGTTTCTCAAAACGTATTCTAGTACCTTTCTGATTTACTTTTACTGTCGCTGGTTTGAATATATTAGTGAATTGAAAATTACTGCTAAATGGTTTGTAGCGGTAGACAGATCTCTTGAGTGCAGAACAAACGGATAAACGAACGAAAGTTGATGCCCCAGTTAAATGTGATGAACTGATTACAGCCTTAACAATAAACTATGTCTTATTACTGATTGAGCAGACATTTTATAGGATAAAATTTGACTGTCAATACTATTTGAAATGCTAATTATACCAATTAGCCGGTTATTGATAGCATAATTAAATTGTTGTTAAGATGGGTTTTTCGATGTTTTACGAAGAGCTTCATCTTTCCCGTTTTTTATTCATTTGTAATGTGCTTGTCTGTAGAGTGATCAGTGTTTTGTATCGCTTACTGCATTGCCCAGTTAATTTACAATATAGTCATTAATCGGCATGAATTCCTGTTTCCAACTATCCGTAAGACTTATTTATTGTGTTAGAAACTAATACAGCTTAGATGGAATCTTACTTGTCTCCATATAGTTCAAGTTTGATCACAAACTGACATTATTTGGAGAAACATTGGAAAACCAGCTTATACTGGACAGCTGTTTTGTCCCAGTTTGAGACTCTTCATCACTACACACCCGTTAGGGTTCGAACCGAGGACCTCCTAGTTGCAAGGCAGCTTGTTTACGATTCATCCAATCGAATCCGATCCAATAACCCATGAGTACCAACGTCTACCAATTCGTGAGTTTCCTCCACTGACTTGAGTCAAGTGTTGGGTATGCAACTGTGACTGGTTCAGCTTTGCCATTGCCTATATATATATATATATATATATATAGCGGAGAAAACCCACGTGATTTAGTTAATGTTATTCACATGATATTGAAAGTAAATCTTTCATTTTATCTGTGTATTGAATTGTAGTGGTGCTGATTTGGAGAATTTATTGGAATTAGCTAAACAGAAAGCTCAAATTGCCCGACAAGATTTTGTTTCACAGGCTAATCTACTGGATGCTTTATCTGAACTACACAAATGAACTGATCATTTTATAAAATTACTTTTCAAGCCTTTGTTATCAGTAGAGTTACATATGTGTATATGCACAATAATATACAACTTTTGACCATATTTCTTTACTAAGTCTCTATGGCCAAAGTGTATTATAGATGTATAAAGAAAGCATTTGTAATTTAATCCTGTCAAATGTTTGTTACGCCTTCTGTGAACGAAATAAAATTATTATGAAAACAACCAGTTATGAATCATTTTTGTCTTTTTAAATACAGTCGCATATTTTATTATTATTCTTGTGGGTTCCGAGTGGGACATATGTGGCGGACCTTAGACTTAGCTAGCTTAATATCCCGAATTCGAATAGAAATAAAAAAAAATACAAAATCCGTAAAGTTACTGGAAGAATATATTAAAATTTGTTACTTGGGTTATTACAAGGTCCATATCCACAGTTAACGTAGTAGACTCCAGAATTATTGTGAGAAGACTGCTCCAATCCTAATTCTCCAATAACAGTATTGCAAGAGGTCGACCAAGGTAACGTAGGGAGAAAATACGGCGTCCCTGCGAAATTTTGGAGTAGAAGGTAGGTGATTAAAATGGTCTATGGCAGTTGAGATGGTGGAGAAGACGGAGAGTTGTAGGCAGAACTATATGTTCATTCAAAACACGAGGTTAAGTTCAAAAGTACAGAGATTCTGATTAAAACAAAGTAATGTACAATATGTTCATTTCTCACATAGTAGTAAAAGTTGGATAAGTTTATTTTTGAGGACTCCACACATAGGCCTTCAATAAACAGCAAAGCACAATGTTTTCCCGTCCTTTGCACTTCTCTTTATCTTGTCCCACGATTGCCAATTCGCTATCATCTCCTCCATGTCATCCTCGTGTCCTCGTTGCTTCCCGATCGGGTCCGACTCGAAGGGCTATTGCGTGCTGTCATCCAACTGTCTCTCCAGTATGTGTCTAGTCCCGCTCCATTCCCTTCAGCATATTTGTGGATCAGTAAGGTTCGTGATTAGTTTTCCTTCCCAGAGTTTCATGTTGCTAATCCTTTCTGGCTGGCCATATGATTTTCAGTATTGGGCGAAGACAGCTGTAATAAGATTAATTTCAACGGATATACCATTATTCAAATTGAATTTCGTGGTCATTAAAAGAAAACTAAAGACACGATCTTGTTAGACGTTCCATTGAGTTTAAACAAAAACAATCGCGTCAGTAGAATAACCTAATTGCGTAAAATAGTGAAACTGAAAGTTGCTGTCTTTGTTAATTGTAGAGAATTTGTTGGTGACGTTCCACAGCTCATGACCTAGATGCCTGCACGCTTGCTATGCTTTAATGTAGGAGCTTTTCTTTTCAAATGGGATCGCTTTGGAACAGTTTTTAAGCTATCTTGTAAATGTATCAGTTATTCTAATAAATCTTAGCACTTGATACAGTTGTAGTTATGAAATATGCTGACAGTAAATTTTATTTTACGTTTCTATCATTTTGTTGAAAAGTCATGCAAAAAGTAGATTTGAATTATCTTGCGTATTTAGATATCGTGTTATAGCAAGTAGTGCTTTCACATAGGGGTCAGAATGAATTGTGATGATCTCCGAATTCAGCTTAATTGATCAGCTATTCGTAAGTGTAGGAGAAGCTTCCCCCTATCTATAAATGGTACGCGTTTAAAATATGGCATTTTATTGATTTTTCCAATCTTAGAAGAATA
This sequence comes from Trichobilharzia regenti, assembly GCA_944472135.2. NCBI lineage: Eukaryota > Metazoa > Platyhelminthes > Trematoda > Strigeidida > Schistosomatidae > Trichobilharzia > Trichobilharzia regenti. Next base: position 136,092,409 of record OX235262.1, read on the forward strand.
CTATTTTCTAGTGACGAAAACCTTGAGACAGAAAAGGATACAGAATAGGAACTTTAACTATTAAATTGAGCATCAACTATTGGCTGAAGATTTTCTGCTGTCAAAAGAGGACGAGGAGCTCACCCTTATGTTCTGCAGTAATATTGAGCCCTTATCGTAGCATTCAGTGTATCGCCCTTGAGTATAGGTAAACCACTTGTTTTAGTTCTCAGTCCTAATCATCTAGTGAATCTGAAAACAGTCATCCAACAGTACTTCCAAGCAATCTGTTACACGGAACTATTGAGTTTGTCAGTGATCCAAGTTAGCATTAAATCTCCATCGATTTGTGCTAGTCAACATGAGATGGACAATTGGAGAAATTACTCAGTTAGATCATAGTGTGAAGTAAATTGAACGATAGTTGTAATGTATGTGCACAACATATTGAGCTAGAATTTAGGCAGCTTCAAAGTAATGGAGAATAATTAGTGAAATAGGAACAGGTTTTAGCAGGCTTTGGTGATAAGGGTTCCAATGAACTTGACGAAAACCTGTTCTATGAGGATGAGAGATAAAACAAATTCCATCTAAACATTAGACAATCGCATCCAAAGAACCATAAACGAACTCATCAAAATTAGGCCAGATCACAAAACAAGACTAATGGTAAATTAAATCGAATGGACCAGTTCTACCCCGATTCTACGGCTGACCCAAAATACACAAACTAAATATCCCGTTTGTTACGACCAATTGTATCACTCCCAGGAATGGCAAAATACAATTTGTCCAAAGAACTATACAGAAGATTGAACCACTTACCGGTTTCCTGCGATCATTCCATGAAATCTGCAATTCAATTTCTAGAGAAAATCAGAGGTATTCAAATAGATGGCCAAGGGATAATGGTATTCTTTACAGTTACAACTGTATTTGCCTCAATCAGATGGAATACATACAGGGATGGAATGCGTAAACCTATGCTTAACGAGGTACTTCCAATTCAATGGCCAAATATATGAACAAATTAAAGGGATACCTATGGGATCGCCCATATCAGGTTTGATTTCATAAGGTGTGGCGCAAAGACTGGGAAACATAATCCTACCAAAGATCAAACCAAAAATTTGGATATGTTACGTAGATGACACATTCGTAATAATCAAAATATAAGTTGTATAAAACTCACAACTTAAACAACATCTTCAACGACATCAAATTCAAAAGAGAAGAGGAACCTGAGACAAAATCCCATTTTTGGACGTCCTAGTCAGGCGAACAATCACAGGAAAATTAGAAACTCAAGTTTATAGGAAATCAACTCATACAGACCGAATACTCAGTTCCAACAGCAACAATCAAATAATACCCAAAAGGAGTTGTATACAAACAATACTCAAGAGGGCCAGGACTCACTACAACAATCCTAACTCAAGGAAAACTGAAGGAAAATACCTCAGGGACGTCTCTTAAAAGAATGAGTATCCACGGAACTTCATCAGAAGAAATATACCCCCAAGCCAGCCTACCAAATCAAAGACCTCCAAGGAAATCAGAGAGAAAATCGCCCTATCATATATAAAGGTTAACAGAAATCACTGCGAGACTCTTCAGACCTTTAGGAGGAAATGATGTCGCACACAAGCCAACAGAATCACTCTGCTTAGCTCTGTGTCAATCTAAGGACTCAAAAGAGAAAGAAGATTTAACCGATGTCATCTGAAAAATTAGTCGCAACATCTGCGAAAACACCACATTGGCCAAAGTGGACGTCGCTTTCGTCTTTGCATCCATGATCATAAACTAGCCCTCAAAAGACATGAAATCCGCTCCCTCATATCTCTGCGTGCAGACAACCATGGACATCAATTCGACTGGGTCAACGTTCAAATATTAGACACCGAGAATGAGCGAGAATTTTCAGAAACCTGCCATTCCAGTGAATCGTCAGTTAATAGACACATTAACATACCAATCGATAAGAAGTAAATCTCATGAGACTTCAGGTTAAGGAAAACAGTCATTACCAGTACAAGTAGCTTACGGGTTGTGAAAACAATAACAACCATTTTTTTTCAAAGTCATTAGGAGAGACGACGTACAAACTCATGGGAAAATCCAAAGCCTCAATTCACATTGAAGTATATGCTGAAGATGTTGTCTAGTAGGGCAATGAAAGCTTCGAAAATAAACCATCCAACTCAGAGAACACAACTATATCAAAAACTCTTCATCTTGTTCAGTAATAATACACCGCACCTACTACGGGTTATATCTAATCTCCCCGTGTATTTCCATTCGCCTTTCTTCTATGACAAGCAGTTTCGATTTAAACAAAATCGTTGATTGACTGACACAACATCTCTTCCCGTTGCTCACAGTTTTGTCAACAACACGGCCTACACATTATACTTCGTCTATACACTGAAATATCTAATCGGACTGTAATGAACGAATAAGACAGGTTTAACCTGTTTTATGGTGGGGACGTCACTGAACTTGGATGTGTGACGAAAAGCTGTTTGACATAAGGATAAAAATAAACTTAATGACTCATCCTCTTGATCGGCTTCACGACAGACGATCTTGATCATCTATTTCCGGCGTCATTGAAGTTAGCATTTTCCCAGCCTTGTAGACTATAATTCTTTAGTGGAATAATATACCTTCACAAAACACACGGTGAACGGTAGGATTTGCTGTGCTCAAGATGTAGTCCATAGAAAATAATACTTTGACACTGTGTGGTTCATTGGTAATACTGTCAAATTACTGTGGTCTACTACGCGATACCAAACTGTGTATACATTGGTGCAATGTTCATCAAAACTAACTTTCATCAGATATAAGTGAGATTCCTAACTGCCTGTCATAACATTCAGGTTTAGTTTCATCATGCAATAATTTCGTTTGATAAAAATACATATTAATGGAGTACTATTTAATCACCACGTTTCGCCTTGATATGATCATGAATAAATTGTGATGAGATCATCATACTGCGTTTTATCAACAAAAGAAACAAACTATTCCACAATTCAATCACACTTTTAAAGAGGCCTCAAATTCTCTTCTTATATCATCGTGGTGATTTAGCCAGCTCATAATGATGGTGGATTGATGTGGTGAAGCATAACTGTGCTCAGCAAGCTAGGCTAAGCTGTTTATATTGCCAATAGGTGTGAGAACAATTAGATTACCCAAAGACAGAAGTAAAAACCACAAAACAATGAAATACTGATGTATACGACGCTTCACAGATTACTTCATTTCAAGTAGAACACAAGATTTTATGAAAAACACAATATAAAATGCGTTATGCGACGACCAGCATCTTAAAAGCAGACGACTAAATTTCAGGCGGATATTGGAGAAAATCTGTAATAGTTTGGGCACAGTACTACACAACGAGGTGAAGTGTACAACGCTGAACTTGACAAGGATATTCCAGGCATTTCCAGCTCTATCACTTGAACACCAAAGATATTACAAATGTGACGTGACAGTCACCTTGAAACGAGACATTCTCTTGCAATTAGGTGATAGAAATCGCGGATGTGTGACTCGAATTACACGAGTATTATTAATAATAATAATAATTAATGTGTCATGCTGGAAAATGTGAAACGTTTATCTACTATACACGTGCAATGTTGCACTTCTCAACTATGTATGTCTGTGTGTTTTGTCAGATTTCTCATTTGCATGTCTAACATCACAACACGTTCTGACATATATCGTTGCCTTTTGAGAACTGAATTAGGTTAAATACTGTCGCCCACTTAACACTGTTCATTTCCACCTTTGTGATCTAACACTGACTGACAAATAATGTGTTCGTTGCATTGATATAATCAAGTGTGGACCAAGTGACTACTGTACATGACTGCAGAACCACCAAAACATAATTCGTCACCAGCCCACTTGACTCTTCAAATTGATGTAAGTGTAAGTGGATTTTCCAGGATTGATTTTAGATTTTGGATGATGAGTGAATCATTCAGATCGTGATTTTATGTAACGTGCTGCGCAGCTAAACTATTTTTCATGATCGTAAGGAGTTTTATGATTTCTTGTAACCCTCAATGCATTTGAACAACAGTGCGGAATCTCAATTTGTTTACCTATTTATCCATGTATAAACATGAATGTCAAAGTTGATATTATCAGTATATGAAATATAGTTTTGTCACGAATCCACCTCATTGAAGCATTCTGCATAAAATTGCAAAATTCCTTTCCATCTTCAATATTTATTCTGCGTTCCCTTGAAACGCCCAAAATCCTATCTTTATTTGTTGAGAACGGTTTGCTAGCAGTTGATCCACCCGACCATAAATTTGGCTAAAACTGTACAAATATAGTGTGATTCTCCTCAATAGAAAAACACTAACCACTCCTTCATTTTGTCGTGTTTTCTTTCTTTCACACCATTCTTTTCGTGTTGAGATCCACGAAAACATTAAATTTCACATGGCGTTTAAACACAACTACGAGTTCAATTTCCTGAACCTTAATGTAAACAGAAGAATAGATGGGAGGTTTTGAATGTCCATCTACAGGAAAGAGACATGGACTGGACAATATCTTCACTATAACAGCTTCTGCCCCATAAGCTATTAGCGGGGATTAGTAAAGACACTGTGCAACAGAGTCAGGAAGATATGTTCACCTAACGATGTAGAAGAAGAATTAAGTTTTGTTGAAAAATGACTTATGGAAAACGGGTATCCAAAGGGAGTTATCCTTAATACACAACACAGAAAAGAGGAGGAAGCGAAGTATTAAACAGTTGAAAGAAGAAAGTGTTCATTTGGTTCCCATTCAAAGGAGAAGCAGTAACACAAAAGATTGACAATTGGATGAAAGGAGCAATAAAAAGATGTTTCCCTGCAGCTAAGCTGGTGACGTCAGGCAGCAATACTGTTGTGGTGTGACACAGACAATGTGTCCAACTGAATATTATTCCCGTAGATGAATGCGACATTAGCAACAGAATACGATATCTTTATTTGAACATTCTGTTTCATGTCGTTTACTGTAAGCAAAAATCACACGCTCACTGACTGGTTGAAGAATATAAACAGCGGCTCGATCAATGGAAAATATACCTTGGCTTCCGTGTCTTGCCTTCTGCAGTTACACGACATGCCCTAGAAGCTAATAGAAACTGGATTAGCATCCTGCTGATGCTGCCTCTAACTGCATTTATAAATTTACGTGCATCTGCGTCAGGAAGTAAATTGAAAGGACAGAGAGAAGGGCTTCTATCCGGTTTTCAGAGTACATCCCAAGAAACTTATGCCTAAAAGAAAGCAGATATTTACAAAGTTCATTTACCAGACAGCCTGTGGATTCGGATCATTTTGTCAAGATTTCCAAATCCTTTTAAACATGAAATATAAAAAGGACAGTGAATCTACTACGATTTGCTGAAACAGTTGCAATCAAACGTTTCAGACCAAACTGATACATACAGCAAGAGAATGTAGACAATCTCTTCTTCCCTCGGTAACCGTATTAATTTCGTTACATTGATTAGCCATGCACATTAGGAAGCTGAGCTCACTAAGCAAGTTTTCAATTTGATGAACTTTAACCTTCTTGAGTTGATATGTTGGAGTACCAGCTAACACTGTTTATTAGATGTTTCTGTTTTCTGTCTTCTCTCGGAAAGCAGTCCTCCTTATTTTCATAGTTTGAAAGCATATAAATTGATGGTGACTTAAACTAACTGTAATGCTTATATTCCGGATACGTTTATCTTATAATGATTTCTCGATTACCCTTCAAATATTGAAGTATGAAATATCATTATTTAATGAAAACAAAACACGTAGATCAGCGAAGAGTCTCTTTTCGGCGAATTCATTTTCTTAGCTGTACAATCGCAAATATATATGCATTGTTTTGTATGTATGTGTACATTAAGTTTGTCAAACAAAGTTACAATTGGTTAAGGTTACTTTTAACTAAACAAGTGGAGGATGGTAATACAGGTCAAGAAAATTAAGTGCTAATGAAACTAGGGTAGTAAAAAAATGATGAGTTGTCACAAACAGTTGTAATAATAATAGTGAGTTTTACTCAGGATGCACATAGAAACAAAGTAGATAATGCGAAACTATGTAAGAGATCTAAGTGGATACAAGAATTATAATTGCTTAAGGTTATTTTAACTAAACAGGTAAAGGTTGGTAATATAAGTCAAGACCATTAAGTGCTAGGGTAGTAACAAAGGTGATGAGTTGTCACAAACAGTTGTTAAAAGAAGTTATGCAATAATAATATGAATAGTTTGATGAGTGAGTTTTACTCAGGATGCACATAGAAACAAAGTAGATAATACGAAACTATGTAAGAGATTTAAGTGAATACAAGAATTATAAGCAATTAAGGAACAGGCAAAGAAACAAAATTAAGTCATCAAAATAAAATAAAAGCTCAAAACAAATCAAAACATTGTTACCATGAGAGTAGAAGTGGTTGAGTAATCTTCTTTTGTATGCACAGCTCCGGTTTTTCCATGTGAATGGCCAGAGCTTCAGCGATGCAAAGGAGACGAAACCGTATTGCCTTTGATATGTTATTCTTGACTTTGTAGATTACTTTGAAGGAGGCGTTCGTTGAAATGCAATGATCAGTGTTGACCAGGTGTTCAATTATCGCACTCCTTATTGCACCAGTATTGCCTTTTCGCAACCATGCTGGATAATGTTCTTGAATTCTCTTGGACAGGATGCGCGTCGAACGACCGATGTACCTGGCTCCACAGCAGCAGGTGAACTGGTATATGCACACACATTATTTATGACCACTGTAATTTCAGTTAATTTGAAGCTGATGCAAACCTGTGAAACTTAACATCATTTTATACTTCAAATCTGGTCCTTGTTTCTCTATTGAAATTTATGAAGTGAACCAAATGTATGGTGCTGTTCTAATTCTCTTGATACTCAAGTAATGCAAACGGAACATTATCATTCACTTACATAATACGAACACTGAGCTGGCAGAATCGTATTGGTACAGTCTCTGGCAGTCAAAATTTTGTAAAATGTAGTCGAATATCTTCTGTCACCTGTCCGACCAAACAAACATCGGCTTGTAGTGCACATTGTACCTTTGAACTTTTGTTTAAACTCGCTCACCCACGGTGATACACTTTTTATCTTTTGAATTGTGAGTCTTCAGTACGTTCATTGGTTCGCTCTCTTGTTGTGCTCCTTTTTTGCACACTCTCCGAGCCTACCTCCAGCAACGTCTGCGGCTAAGTTGTACAGTCACTTTATTTACTAAATCTGTTATTCAGTTACGTTAAATACAACTCATACTAACAATTCTTCCATTGTTAGCTTTTAAACTTTGATTGAGTTAATCAGTACTTACACGTTAGGTAGAGTACTGGTAAAGTCATAAGACGGTGAAGTTTTTAGTAAGTGTGGTGATATCGAGGACTATGTTAAGTCTAGCCTCAACACTTACAAGCTCATCCAATAGCCTGCATAAGGCGACTGCTACGGTGTTGATGTCTTTCACAATGCGACGATCAAATTCTGGGCTTCACAAGAATTGTCGTGGTTTTCTCTTCGATTTCGGAGGCCTAATGGTTTATATTGTCAAGATTTCCTACTTTGTGTCAGCAGAAAATCATCCCTGTCAGCTATCTGAGATCTTGTTTTGTAGATAAGTAGTCAAAACTCTTGAATGTATTTTAATGGGGACTCGAAATATTTCACATGGTCAAACTCATTATGACTTTAGATGACATGATTATCGCCGTACACCTTCACGTCTCTCAAGTTCCGAAGTTACAACGTCATCATTCACTGATTGTAAACGGTGCACCTACAGGTCCAGATGGCATGTGCCTCTCTGGATATTGTTTCTGACTAATGATGATCACTGCCTCGTCTCTGTCGCCTTGTTTTGTTGGTATCATGACTAGAGTTTGAAAGCTGCAAACGGATTCACGCTTTGTAGGCAATGCAACGTATCTGCCACAGTTAGTGTGACACAAGGTTTCGGCTCTGCCATTCTGTTTAGCTGTCGGAAATCAACGCAGAATCTATACTTCCCATTCGATTTCTTCATCTAATAGACTAGGGAGTTATGCTGGCTGTAAGCTTCTTCCTGTAACATTTCATTCACTTGTCGACTGACTTCACTTTCAAAATAATATACGAAGCCCACTGGGATTTCATGCTTCACCTAATCAAAATAACCAGAAGTCTCCCCATCTCCAGTGAACAAATGATCGTATTCTTTAGCTAACAGTGAAAGATTCTGCATTCTCATCGCCTTAATTCTACCTGTCTCACTTGTCTCAAACATGTTGTCAGGTCCGTACATCGTAATCACAGCACTCCCCTGCGTGGTAATTACCACACCAACCTCTTGCAGAAACTCAGACCCAATCATCGTTCACTGTAACTCGGGTACAACTCAGTGAACCTGAATTTTATTTTGCGATCGAGAATAAGAACGCTAAATTTTGACATGGGCTCGATGTTAAAGGAGGTGTCCGCTATTGTTTGGACTGTTAATGAACACTGTCTGACGTTCTGACAAAGATTCTTTACTGATAGTGAAACTGTCTCCTCTATATCTATTAAACATACTACTTTTCAGCCATTCACTCGAAACTTGTAGTATATAACCACCTGTTCGATAACTCCCACACCTTCCAGTCTTATCGGAGAGAAAGAACACACATTATAATCCCTGAAGTTGTGTCTTCTCCGTCCTTCTGAGCAGTGCCTCCTCCAGTGTTCTGATTCACCACATTCGAACCACTGGTCTTCCGTGGCGCTAATTCGTTGCCCTCACCACTATATCGCACTGCAAATCCTCAGTTTTCTGTTCCCACTGGTTCCATTCCGACTGTGTCTAATGCGACAACCATTGTGTTCAGTATCTGTGTTGTTATCTTCGCTCGCTCACCGATATCCATAGATTGTGCAGAGTTAGTCAGTTGTAATTGCAGAGCAATGTGTTCTGGGATACTTTCGACAAGCTTGCTAGTCAATAACTGCAGCTCTGACTCTTCATACAATTTGGCTAATGGATGACATAGTAGATCTGTCAGCCTCGGCGACAAGTGTAATGGGTCTCCTCAGTCCCCAGCTTCGAGAGACGGAAATGCTGTCTGTTTTCGGGCTGTCATATTCTGCCACGAATCGTCCAAACCATACCTTCCAGGTCTCTTTGTCGCCTCGCCGCATACACACATACTGTCGTACGCCGCCTTTGTTCGACCTGCCTCCGTCGACATATCGTTGACAGCCACCAACTCAGGGACAGAGTTGAAGTCCCTAGGGAATCTCCTGACGTCTCATTCTTTGAAACGCGCTGGCTACTGAATCATTATAGTCTGGCGGTAGTGACACCAAATATAACGGGAGGAGACACGAGACTTGGTAACGGACATTTCTATTGAGGAGAATCACACCATATTTGTACAGTTTTAGCCAAATTTATGGTCGGGTGGATCAACTGCTAGCAAACCGTTCTCAACAAATAAAGATAGGATTTTGGGCGTTTCAAGGGAACGCAGAATAAATATTGAAGATGGAAAGGAATTTTGCAATTTTATGCAGAATGCTTCAATGAGGTGGATTCGTGACGAAACTATATTTCACATACTGATAATATCAACTTTGACATTCATGTTTATACATGGATAAATAGGTAAACAAATTGAGATTCCGCACTGTTGTTCAAATGCATTGAGGGTTACAAGAAATCATAAAACTCCTTACGATCATGAAAAATAGTTTAGCTGCGCAGCACGTTACATAAAATCACGATCTGAATGATTCACTCATCATCCAAAATCTAAAATCAATCCTAAAAAATACAGTTACACTAAGATCGATTTGAAGAGTCAAGTGGGCTGGTGACGAATTATGTTTTGGTGGTTCTGCAGTCATGTGCAGTAGTCACTTGGTCCACACTTGATTATATCAATGCAACGAACAGATTATTTGTCAGTCAGTGTTATATCATAAAGGTGGAAATGAACAGTGTTAAGTGGGCGACAGTATTTAACCTAATTCAGTTCTCAAAAGGCAACGATATATGTCAGAACGTGTTGTGATGTTAGACATGCAAATGAGAAATCTGACAAAACACACAGACATACATAGTTGAGAAGTGCAACATTGCACGTGTATAGTAGATAAACATTTCACATTTTCCAGCATGACACATTAATTATTATTATTATTAATAATACTCGTGTAATTCGAGTCACACATCCACGATTTCTATCACCTAATTGCAAGAGAATGTCTCGTTTCAAGGTGACTGTCACGTCACATTTGTAATATCTTTGGTGTTCAAGTGATAGAGCTGGAAGTGCCTGGAATATCCTTGTCAAGTTCAGCATTGTACACTTCACCTCGTTGTGTAGTACTGTGCCCAAACTATCACAGATTTTCTCCAATATCCGCCTGAAATTTAGTCGTCTGCTTTTAAGATGGTGGTCGTCGCATAACGCATTTTATATTGTGTTTTTCATAAAATCTTGTGTTCGACTTGAAATGAAGTAATCTGTGAAGCGTCGTATACATCAGTATTTCATTGTTTTGTGGTTTTCACTTCTGTCTTTGGGTAATCTAATTGTTCTCATACCTATTGGCAATATAAACAGCTTAGCCTAGCTTACTGAGCACAGTTATGCTTCACCACATCAATCCACCATCATTATGAGCTGGCTAAATCGCTACGATGATATAAGAAGAGAATTTGAGGACTCTTTAAAAGTGTGATTGAATTGTGGAATAGTTTGTTTCTTTTGTTGATAAAACGCAGTATGATGATTCCATCACAATTTATTCATGATCATATCAAGGCGAAACGTGGTGATTAAATAGTACTCCATTAATATGTATTTTTATCAAACGAAATTATTGCATGATGAAACTAAACCTGAATGTTATGACAGGCAGTTAAGAATCTCACTTATATCTGATGAAAGTTAGTTTTGATGAACATTGCACCAATGTATACACAGTTTGGTATCGCGTAGTAGACCACAGTAATTTGACAGTATTACCAATGAACCACACAGTGTCAAAGTATTATTTTCTATGGACTACATCTTGAGCACAGCAAATCCTACCGTTCACCGTGTGTTTTGTGAAGGTATATTATTCCACTAAAGAATTATAGTCTACAAGGCTGGGAAAATGCTAACTTCAATGACGCCGGAAATAGATGATCAAGATCGTCTGTCGTGAAGCCGATCAAGAGGATGAGTCATTAAGTTTATTTTTATCCTTATGTCAAACAGCTTTTCGTCACACATCCAAGTTCAGTGACGTCCCCACCATAAAACAGGTTAAACCTGTCTTATTCGTTCATTACAGTCCGATTAGATATTTCAGTGTATAGACGAAGTATAATGTGTAGGCCGTGTTGTTGACAAAACTGTGAGCAACGGGAAGAGATGTTGTGTCAGTCAATCAACGATTTTGTTTAAATCGAAACTGCTTGACATACAAGAAAGGCAAACGGAAATACACGGGGAGATTAGATATAACCCGTAGTAGGTGCGGTGTATTATTACTGAACAAGATGAAGAGTTTTTGATATAGTTGTGTTCTCTGAGTTGGATGGTTTATTTTCGAAGCTTTCATTGCCCTACTAGACAACATCTTCAGCATATACTTCAATGTGAATTGAGGCTTTGGATTTTCCCATGAGTTTGTACGTCGTCTCTCCTAATGACTTTGAAAGTAATTGGTTGTTGTTGTTTTCACAACCTGTAAGCTGCTTGTACTGGTAATGACTGTTTTCCTTAACCTGAAGTCTCATCTATGAAATTTACTTCTTATCGATTGGTATGTTAATGTGTCTATTAACTGACGATTCACTGGAATGGCAGGTTTCTGAAAATTCTCGCTCATTCTCGGTGTCTAATATTTGAACGTTGACCCAATCGAATTGATGTCCATGGTTGTCTGCACGCAGAGATATGAGGGAGCGGATTTCATGTCTTTTGAGGGCTAGTTTATGATCATGGATGCAAAGACGAAAGCGACGTCCACTTTGGCCAATGTGGTGTTTTCGCAGATGTTGCGACTAATTTTTCAGATGACATCGGTTAAATCTTCTTTCTCTTTTGAGTCCTTAGATTGACACAGAGCTAAGCAGAGTGATTCTGTTGGCTTGTGTGCGACATCATTTCCTCCTAAAGGTCTGAAGAGTCTCGCAGTGATTTCTGTTAACCTTTATATATGATAGGGCGATTTTCTCTCTGATTTCCTTGGAGGTCTTTGATTTGGTAGGCTGGCTTGGGGGTATATTTCTTCTGATGAAGTTCCGTGGATACTCATTCTTTTAAGAGACGTCCCTGAGGTATTTTCCTTCAGTTTTCCTTGAGTTAGGATTGTTGTAGTGAGTCCTGGCCCTCTTGAGTATTGTTTGTATACAACTCCTTTTGGGTATTATTTGATTGTTGCTGTTGGAACTGAGTATTCGGTCTGTATGAGTTGATTTCCTATAAACTTGAGTTTCTAATTTTTCTGTGATTGTTCGCCTGACTAGGACGTCCAAAAATGGGATTTTGTCTCAGGTTCCTCTTCTCTTTTGAATTTGATGTCGTTGAAGATGTTGTTTAAGTTGTGAGTTTTATACAACTTATATTTTGATTATTACGAATGTGTCATCTACGTAACATATCCAAATTTTTGGTTTGATCTTTGGTAGGATTATGTTTCCCAGTCTTTGCGCCACACCTTTTGAAATCAAACCTGATATGGGAGATCCCATAGGTGTCCCTTTAATTTGTTCATATATTTGGCCATTGAATTGGAAGTACCTCGTTAAGCATAGGTTTACGCATTCCATCCCTGTATGTATTCCATCTGATTGAGGCAAATACAGTTGTAACTGTAAAGAATACCATTATCTCTTCGCCATCTATTTGAATACCTCTGATTTTCTCTAGAAATTGAATTGCAGATTTCATGGAATGATCGCAGGAAACCGGTAAGTGTTTCAATCTTCTGTATAGTTCTTTGGACAAATTGTATTTTGCCATTCCTGGGAGTGATACAATTGGTCGTAACAAACGGGATATTTAGTTTGTGTATTTTGGGTCAGCCGTAGAATCGGGGTAGAACTGGTCCATTCGATTTAATTTACCATTAGTCTTGTTTTGTGATCTGGCCTAATTTTGATGAGTTCGTTTATGGTTCTTTGGATGCGATTGTCTAATGTTTAGATGGAATTTGTTTTATCTCTCATCCTCATAGAACAGGTTTTCGTCAAGTTCATTCGAACCCTTATCACCAAAGCCGGCTAAAACCTGTTCCTATTTCACTAATTATTCTCCATTACTTTGAAGCTGCCTAAATTCTAGCTCAATATGTTGTGCACATACATTACAACTATCGTTCAATTTACTTCACACTATGATCTAACTGAGTAATTTCTCCAATTGTCCATCTCATGTTGACTAGCACAAATCGATGGAGATTTAATGCTAACTTGGATCACTGACAAACTCAATAGTTCCGTGTAACAGATTGCTTGGAAGTACTATTGGATGACTGTTTTCAGATTCACTAGATGATTAGGACTGAGAACTAAAACAAGTGGTTTACCTATACTCAAGGGCGATACACTGAATGCTACGATAAGGGCTCAATATTACTGCAGAACATAAGGGTGAGCTCCTCGTCCTCTTTTGACAGCAGAAAATCTTCAGCCAATAGTTGATGCTCAATTTAATAGTTAAAGTTCCTATTCTGTATCCTTTTCTGTCTCAAGGTTTTCGTCACTAGAAAATAGTATTCTTCTAAGATTGGAAAAATCAATAAAATGCCATATTTTAAACGCGTACCATTTATAGATAGGGGGAAGCTTCTCCTACACTTACGAATAGCTGATCAATTAAGCTGAATTCGGAGATCATCACAATTCATTCTGACCCCTATGTGAAAGCACTACTTGCTATAACACGATATCTAAATACGCAAGATAATTCAAATCTACTTTTTGCATGACTTTTCAACAAAATGATAGAAACGTAAAATAAAATTTACTGTCAGCATATTTCATAACTACAACTGTATCAAGTGCTAAGATTTATTAGAATAACTGATACATTTACAAGATAGCTTAAAAACTGTTCCAAAGCGATCCCATTTGAAAAGAAAAGCTCCTACATTAAGCATAGCAAGCGTGCAGGCATCTAGGTCATGAGCTGTGGAACGTCACCAACAAATTCTCTACAATTAACAAAGACAGCAACTTTCAGTTTCACTATTTTACGCAATTAGGTTATTCTACTGACGCGATTGTTTTGTTTAAACTCAATGGAACGTCTAACAAGATCGTGTCTTTAGTTTTCTTTTAATGACCACGAAATTCAATTTGAATAATGGTATATCCGTTGAAATTAATCTTATTACAGCTGTCTTCGCCCAATACTGAAAATCATATGGCCAGCCAGAAAGGATTAGCAACATGAAACTCTGGGAAGGAAAACTAATCACGAACCTTACTGATCCACAAATATGCTGAAGGGAATGGAGCGGGACTAGACACATACTGGAGAGACAGTTGGATGACAGCACGCAATAGCCCTTCGAGTCGGACCCGATCGGGAAGCAACGAGGACACGAGGATGACATGGAGGAGATGATAGCGAATTGGCAATCGTGGGACAAGATAAAGAGAAGTGCAAAGGACGGGAAAACATTGTGCTTTGCTGTTTATTGAAGGCCTATGTGTGGAGTCCTCAAAAATAAACTTATCCAACTTTTACTACTATGTGAGAAATGAACATATTTACATTACTTTGTTTTAATCAGAATCTCTGTACTTTTGAACTTAACCTCGTGTTTTGAATGAAAATATAGTTCTGCCTACAACTCTCCGTCTTCTCCACCATCTCAACTGCCATAGACCATTTTAATCACCTGTCTTCTCTCCAAATTTCGCAGGGACGCCGTATTTTCTCCCTACGTTACCTTGGTCGACCTCTTGCAATACTGTTATTGGAGAATTAGGATTGGAGCAGTCTTCTCACAATAATTCTGGAGTCTACTACGTTAACTGTGGATATGGACCTTGTAATAACCCAAGTAACAAATTTTAATATATTCTTCCAGTAACTTTACGGATTTTGTATTTTTTTTTATTTCTATTCGAATTCGGGATAGTAAGCTAGCTAAGTCTAAGGTCCGCCACATATGTCCCACTCGGAACCCACAAGAATAATAATAAAATATGCGACTGTATTTAAAAAGACAAAAATGATTCATAACTGGTTGTTTTCATAATAATTTTATTTCGTTCACAGAAGGCGTAACAAACATTTGACAGGATTAAATTACAAATGCTTTCTTTATACATCTATAATACACTTTGGCCATAGAGACTTAGTAAAGAAATATGGTCAAAAGTTGTATATTATTGTGCATATACACATATGTAACTCTACTGATAACAAAGGCTTGAAAAGTAATTTTATAAAATGATCAGTTCATTTGTGTAGTTCAGATAAAGCATCCAGTAGATTAGCCTGTGAAACAAAATCTTGTCGGGCAATTTGAGCTTTCTGTTTAGCTAATTCCAATAAATTCTCCAAATCAGCACCACTACAATTCAATATACAGATAAAATGAAAGATTTACTTTCAATATCATGTGAATAACATTAACTAAATCACGTGGGTTTTCTCCGCTATATATATATATATATATATATATATAGGCAATGGCAAAGCTGAACCAGTCACAGTTGCATACCCAACACTTGACTCAAGTCAGTGGAGGAAACTCACGAATTGGTAGACGTTGGTACTCATGGGTTATTGGATCGGATTCGATTGGATGAATCGTAAACAAGCTGCCTTGCAACTAGGAGGTCCTCGGTTCGAACCCTAACGGGTGTGTAGTGATGAAGAGTCTCAAACTGGGACAAAACAGCTGTCCAGTATAAGCTGGTTTTCCAATGTTTCTCCAAATAATGTCAGTTTGTGATCAAACTTGAACTATATGGAGACAAGTAAGATTCCATCTAAGCTGTATTAGTTTCTAACACAATAAATAAGTCTTACGGATAGTTGGAAACAGGAATTCATGCCGATTAATGACTATATTGTAAATTAACTGGGGCAATGCAGTAAGCGATACAAAACACTGATCACTCTACAGACAAGCACATTACAAATGAATAAAAACGGGAAAGATGAAGCTCTTCGTAAAACATCGAAAAACCCATCTTAACAACAATTTAATTATGCTATCAATAACCGGCTAATTGGTATAATTAGCATTTCAAATAGTATTGACAGTCAAATTTTATCCTATAAAATGTCTGCTCAATCAGTAATAAGACATAGTTTATTGTTAAGGCTGTAATCAGTTCATCACATTTAACTGGGGCATCAACTTCGTTCGTTTATCCGTTTGTTCTGCACTCAAGAGATCTGTCTACCGCTACAAACCATTTAGCAGTAATTTTCAATTCACTAATATATTCAAACCAGCGACAGTAAAAGTAAATCAGAAAGGTACTAGAATACGTTTTGAGAAACTTTAAGATATATATATATATATATATGGATTGGCCAAACATTGAGAAAACTAACCATCAAGTGACATCACATGACAGGTCATCACTCGAGTGGAACCCAAACGGGAAACGACGAGTTGGTCTTCAGTGCAAGGGTGACTTGGAGGAGGTCATGTGAAGAAGAGATGAAAGCATGTGGGGAGACGTGGAGCCAAGTAAAACTTTGGCAGAGAACCAAACCAATGGAGACGTTAGGCTGGAGCCCTATGTTCCTCTAGGAACTAAAGGAAACAATAATACATTATTATAATTCCTTTAGGTTCTAAAACATAGGGCTTCAACTGCACATCACCATTTTTTCCTATTCCCTACAGTCCGCTCCAGCTGGCCCCACGATTCCCCCACACGATTTTCTCCATGTCACCCTCAGAGCCACAAGTAACTCATCATTTCTTATTCGCGACCCACTAGACGACCTGGCCCGCGATGTCACTCAACGGTCTCCTCAGCGTGTATCCGATCCATCTCAACTTTCTCCTGCAGTTTTGTTGAGCAATAGCCTCTTGATTGGCTCATTTCCAGAGCTGATTGTTTCTAATTCTTTCTGGCCATCTGAATTTTAGTATGGAGAGAAGGTAGCTGCTGGTAAAGTCTGAAGCTTTTTGAAAATGCTTCTTGTGATGTATTAGTCAAGTTTGTGACACACATTGAAGGATTGACTGACTGACTGATGGACTGAACAATGGTGTTGAAAATCCAAATTTTGTTCTTTATGATGAATATAGTGCAGAAGACTTCCAAGCTGGCTTCGGAGTGATGAAGGTTCGCCTTGTCTTTCCAATTCTGGCTTTGACATCTTTATCCGTTTAGCCTATAGTCGAAATGATGCTGCCTAGATACGCGAAGCAACTGACCACTTTTAAACCTTATTACGAAGCTAGTGATTGGTGCTTGTTGTT
This sequence comes from Trichobilharzia regenti, assembly GCA_944472135.2. Classification (NCBI taxonomy): domain Eukaryota; kingdom Metazoa; phylum Platyhelminthes; class Trematoda; order Strigeidida; family Schistosomatidae; genus Trichobilharzia; species Trichobilharzia regenti. The sequence continues at coordinate 136,109,883 of OX235262.1, forward strand.
GGATGGATATCCTCATCAATTCCATCTTCTCTATGTTTACTTGAAGTCTTGTCTTCGCTGCTTCCTCTGCCAACTTGCCACTTTTCTCTGGCAATTCTTCGAGTTGGTGTGATATTAAACATCTATCATCCGCCAAGTGCTGACATACACGTATAGGACTTTACAGTTCTACCGTTCTACTGTTAGTCTGCGAATAAGTGTCTTTACAAAACTAATAGTGATTGAGAAATTACGAGTACTGAATTACTCTGGAGAAATAACCCTAATTACAGTTCAGAAAAAGAATATAAAAGTTGAAAATAAAAAACATTCAACGAATCATAACACAAAGAATTACCTCATTTTTTCAGTCCGTGAATCATTTGCAATCAATTCAAGAGTTAGCATACCATTCTCAATCCGAGGAGTTGTTGCTGATCGTGTACAAGCTGATAGAACTGAAAGACGTTCTCTAAAATTCGACGGTGGGCTAATCATTAGATGTAGGCCAAGGCGACCAGGACGAAGTATAGCCGGATCAATCATATCTTTACGATTTGTAGCGCCAACAACAAATACTCGACCTGATCTATGCTTATCAATACCATCTAATTCGACTAATAGTTGATTCACTAAACTAACTCGACTCCCTGAATCGAGATATGGAGAGTAATACAAAAAGAGGACAATTCATTTACAGGCTAACTACCAAGAGAAAATTACAGGAAATAACTGTTGACAAATGACTCTTAAACTTCCATACCTCTAATAAAAGAGACTCATGGAAAAACTCCGAAAGAGAAAACAGTAGTCCTCTATTTTGTGTTACTGAAATCAAAGCATTTGTGGTTAGTGTGCGAACACTACCTGTTGGCAATGAGGTATACTAACAATAAAGAATCTTATTCACTGCAAACATTTCCGGTTTATTGATTCTTCTTTCAAAAAGATCATGATGAGAAAATATCATCAAAGAATTTCTACGTCCTTTCAGAAAATAAAATATAGAGGTATACGGCAAACTTCTAGGTGTGATGGAGCAGATATTTCACACATTTTCAAAGTAAAACAGCTTCGTCTGCTTGACTGTAAAGTAATTACAGCTACGAAAAGATTATCTGTCTTTGATCATAGGTGCCTGCGCTCTATTTCCTGTGTGAAGTGGTATAATAAGGTGAGCAATATTGAGGTTAGGCGTCGAGTGCTAGGTAAGCAGGGGAAATCAATCGACGAAGTTGTGAAGTTACAAGACTGAGATGGTTAGGACATGCGTTACGTATGCCTAGTCATCGCCTTCCTCGACAAGCAATGTTAGCTGACATAGGGTCAGGCTGGAAAAGAGCTAGCGGCGGTCAAACCAAAACATGGCTTCACCAGTCAATGAAATCTACAACAGTTAGTCTAAGCCAGTCATGTAGGAGATGTAGACTTCCTGGTTGGGGTCCTCGGGACGGTAAAAACCAATGACTGGAAACAATTGGTGACACGGCTCAAAACCGTTCTCAGTGGCGCAGATGCATCCACTCCTTGTGACTTATGATTTCCAATGAAACTGTTCTGTTTTCGTTACTACTATTCCTTGTCTCACACCTCTGTTTACTGTCTCTGTTATGCATTCTTCTATCTTCTTCTCTTGCTTTGTGTGCTACAAGGAGGGAGTGTGGCGACTCGAACTGTCGCACATCGGTGCAAAGTTTTATGTTGAAAACAGACAGACAGACAGCTACGAAAAGTGATAAATATGTGTTGTAAAGATGAATTAGAAGAATTTCTTTCAACAAAAATGCACACAATCGATTACCTGTTGATTCATCACTATCTCGTCTTGGACAGATTGCATCTATTTCATCGAAAAATATAAGACATGGTTGACAAGCACGTGCACGTTCAAATATTTCACGAATACGACGTTCACTTTCACCTTGAAATTTATTTAATACTTCTGGTCCTTTAACTGATAAGAAATTAAGACCAGCTTGATTGGATAAAGCTTTGGCTACAAGCGTTTTTCCACAACCAGGTGGACCTTCAAGTAATACACCTCCTGACCGTCGATGCAATGCCTGAGCACGTTCCCAATCATCGATAAGAAGCTGTACATATGAAGAGAAAAAAGAACTGTGTAAAATTTCACAGAACTAATAGTAACGATCAAAAAGGGGAATAAGTGATATTTCAAAGTAATTCTGTGGATGGTGACTAGCAGCGGGATCCAGGATGCGCATCGCCCCCCCTATGTGGGACTCGTCATCTGGTTGCACCTGTATTTCCAGAGATTGATGGTGTTCCCACTGAGGCTCAAACCCAATACCCATTAATTTAAACGCCAAAGCGCTATCCACCACTTGCGCCACGACAGCCACTCCTTGTGACCTTTGTCAGTTTTTATTTAACTTTAATTTAATTTTGGTTTCGCATCCGCACAGGGAACCGAAATGTCAACAGAGGCCAAACATTTCGGTCCACTCAATCAACGGGAAAATCAAATTTGAATTAAAAGTAAACGATACTTCAACGTGTTGGTTTCTCAGCACCGGGATAGTGTAGTTTAGCTGCTTGGTGCAAGTATCTCACAAAAGTAAACTGTGAGGCACAACCAGTGTTTGGGACATAATACTGTCTGTTTGTAAAGGTCAATGTAAGCATGAGAGTTTCTACACGACACAAGTTAATAAAAAAATCATATCATTAGTTGAACTAATACTTCGTGTGCTTTCAGAAGTGTGTGGACGGTTGTTACTTCGCGGCTGCCCACACCGTGGAAGTTGATTGATTCTTCGGGTACCTGAAGCAGAAAGAGGGTTAGTGTTGAGTGACCGCAGAGCCCAGGGGACAACTGCTTGAGGCCAGCCGGTCACACACGGCCTGTATGAACTGGTTTCTGGGATTGGTTACGTATTAGCAAACTAACCGCCAGTTACGGACCACCGTAGGGTAAGTTAGGATGTACAATTTTCGGCGTCGACTTTTTCTAACCCCCTCTCACCAGAGTGGAGAGACAGCATAGCTGGTATGCTGGTCATCTGAAGGAAACACCTCACTGCTGTTACACTCCTGTTCCCCAGCAGTAAGACTTCGCCCTCAGACCCCCAGCATAGTGTAAGAAAGATTCTTACACAATGCCGGTAACTGCTTTTAGTCTAATCGCTATCCTAACAAACTTCCTGGCATGATAGGACCTGCAGGGATATTGGTTCCAGCCAGTGCAGCTTGTTGGGTCATCGCGATGTGCAAGTCCGACCACCACGTCAAGGTAGCAGCTATCGGCCGGGTTGAACTGATACGGAAAACGACAAGAACAATGGTTGGAATAGCCACAAGTGAAAACAATGTCATGATGCATTAGTGAGAATACTTGTTTAATTATGTTATAGACAAGACTGATACACTCATTTATCTGAAGTAACAGTCATTCTCAAGACCAAAATTCAGTTATTACCAGAAAGCAGAAACAGCTGTTTACTGCATACAGATACCACAGTTATTACACTGCAACCTGTCACATATCGTGATGAAGAAGATGTTTAAAAAATAAACTCAAATACTGATAGATAGTTTGGAATTGTACTTCACAAACCAGTGTGTATGCTTTAGTAGAATATTGTCACTAGTCTTTATGTAAGATGTCAATGCTGGTGAACATTGAATCGTTTGTTTGTTCGATCTGGTCTCCATATTGGTGGGAGACAAGAAGGCTGATATTGCGTAGTCGTGTACTGGTTGGCAGAAGATTGTACAACTACGATCAGATGTATTGTTGTACATTATATTGACGCTTATTTACAGACTTTGGCACTGATAAGCCATTTTAAATCTGTTTCGTTATTGCTTGAAGAATAAACTATCGTATTGCCCAACTGTTTTCTATTGCCCTGCGTCGGTCACAGTATTCTGAGTCTGTCTGTCTGTTTTCGACATAAAACTTTGCACCGATGTGCGACAGTTCGAGTCGCCACACTCCCTCCTTGTAGCACACAAAGCAAGAGAAGAAGATAGAAGAAATGCATAACAGAGACAGTAAACAGAGGTGTGAGACAAGGGAATAGTAGTAACGAAGAACAGAACAGTTTCATTGGAAATCATAAGTCACAAGGAGTGGATGCATCTGCGCCACTGAGAACGGTTTTGAGCCGTGTCAGCAATTGTTTCCAGCCATTGGCTTTTACCGTCCCGAGGTGCAGAGTCTTCTAAACACCTTGAGCCGTAATCTACGAATGTTTGGCATGCGATTCGCTCCCGCCAAATGCAAGATGATGTTACAGGACTGGACTACATCGACGCCTAGTTTAAAAATAGGAAGTGAAGTGGTAGAGCACGTTGACCGCTTCACTTATTTGGGAAGTACCATCAGCCCCCAACGGGTTGATCTCTGACGAAATCTCAGCAAGAATACAGGGGGCTCGTTTCGCATTTGACAGTTTACGCCGACTCTGGCGTAGACGAGATGTTCGACTATCGACCAAAGGGCGGGTGTACTGCTCATCAGTCCGCTCCGTCCTCCTTTATGGTTGTGAGACCTGGCCACTCAGAGTGGAAGACATGAAAAGACTAGCTGTCTTTGATCATAGGTGCCTACGCTCTATTTCCTGTATAAAGTGGCATAATAAGGTGAGCAATATTGAAGTTAGGCGTCGAGTGCTAGGTAAGCAGGGGAAATCAATCGACGAAGTCGTGAAGTTACAAGAACTGAGATGGTTAGGACATGCGTTACGTATGCCTAGTCATTGCCTTCCTCGACAAGCAATGTTAGCTGACATAGGGTCAGGCTGGAAAAGAGCTAGCGGCGGTCAAACCAAAACATGGCTTCACCAGTCAATGAAATCTACAACAGTTAGTCTAAGCCAGTCACGTAGGGAGATGTAGACTTCCTGGTTGGGGTCCTCGGGACGGTAAAAACCAATGACTGGAAACAATTGGTGACACGGCTCAAAACCGTTCTCAGTGGCGCAGATGCATCCACTCCTTGTGACTTATGATTTCCAATGAAACTGTTCTGTTTTTCGTTACTACTATTCCCTTGTCTCACACCTCTGTTTACTGTCTCTGTTATGCATTTCTTCTATCTTCTTCTCTTGCTTTGTGTGCTACAAGGAGGGAGTGTGGCGACTCGAACTGTCGCACATCGGTGCAAAGTTTTATGTTGAAAACAGACAGGCAGACAGACTGTCCCGAGGACCCCAACCAGGAAGTCTACATCTTCCTACGTGACTGGCTTAAACTAACTGTTGTGGATTTCATTGACTGGTGACATGTTTTGGTTTGACCGCCGCTAGCTCTTTTCCAACCTGAGCTGTTCTGAGTATCAGGCTTAGTCTTCTGAAAACATCGATAGGACCAGGATCTCTGTGATCTGGATATTGGACATGAAATAGAGTTCTGTTTTGAAAATCAAATGTACACCAGGTGACGAGGTTATATAAGCAATGAAAAAGGTGAGACAAAATAATATTCGAAAGAACCAAATGCGTAAAATAAGAATAAGATATTATCTCTTCCTTATCGATAAAGTGCATCTGTAGAATAATGGTATCTAAACGTGAAGAGAACAAATAAAATCTCTGTGACTAGAATTTAGAAGAATGGGCAGACAAGTATTACCAATCCGAGAAAGAATATTAAAAAGTATTCTGAAATGAAAGTTTTTCAACGCCTCCCTATAAACTGAATATATTCTCCATTACTCATAGAACTGTACACAAACACTCATTTATTCATACAATGATGTACAATGAACTTCAGATATCGGCTCAAGAAATTTAACTTTATTCAACATATTGATATACATATGAAAAACTTGGACACTGTAGTAGTATGTCATTCCGTATTAATTTGTTTATTGAATATGTGGAGAGAGCTATATACGGCGAACAACTAGACAGCTTAACAAACGCAGTAATGAGCATCTTCCTTCATGATTTGGAAAAGGTTAAATAACATCCATAAGAAGTTCTATTTTGGCTCATTTGATTGATAGCGGTCACCAAGTGGACAAAAATAGTGCCTTCAAAGTTATCGATCGCATTCCGTCGAGCCTTTCTAACGGAATTCGAATCCGTCTTTTACACTTAGCCGAAGCTGTGGGAATTCGAGAGAACAATCCTAGTCGTTGCATACAAAAGATGTTTGTTCTACCTTTGTCTCTCCCTTGACCTTGATGAATTCTATTGAAAGCCCTCGAACCCTTTCTTGTTTTCCATCGCCTTCGTATTTTCATGATATTTATTTAAACTCTGATTATCTGTCCACTTCACTCTTAGTATTACGTAACTTTTAAGATTTGACCTAATTTATTTATTGAATTGTCTACGTATATGCATATACTACCTTGTTATTTTTATCATCACCGGCATAAACCTTATTATCAATATTTTGTTATCATTATAATCATCGTTATTAATTTCGTTCAAAGCATTTACCACATTATTATTATCATCATTACTATTTGATCCACAAAATCACCGTCGTTGGTTAAAATTTTTTATATATAAGTCTATGTAAATTAGAGTAAAGCCTGAGGAAGATCTAATTGAAAACAATATTGTTCGCTTATACGTCTTGTTATAATATTGAATAAGTATCACACTGTGAAACAGTACTATTTGCTGAGATGAGTTTCCGAACACAATTTATAATTCATAATCATATCATACAACTCTAAGATTTGATTCATACAGCCGTCATTCTTTTTTCCTACTCCATGTATTGTAGGAGTTAGTAGGTTTTTTCAAATGTCTTGAACAGGTGTTGAATCGTTCCTATCGTAACATACCTTTTTGCTAGTTTAATCTATAAATAAAGCTTCAGTTATCAGTTTGTCCCTCCATCTTGTTACATGAGATTTTAAAAACATCAATTTGTCCCATCATATCATAAGGTTGCGTGTAGTACAACAGGACAATAGCTACTTTCCTAGATCTCTTATCTTATTAGAGTCAAATAATCTAAATTTCACTAGCCTTTTTCTAATCTTAACGACGCCAGTCTACTACTACTCTGACGAATATATTTGACTTTACAACCATTGTTCAATGGACTCTACAGGATGCTTCTCTTAAAAAATGTCAGTGTCCAAAACATCATCCAGTGAATACTGCTGTTTCACTGTTTTGATACACTCAATAAACTAATTAATATAGAATTTATTTATCAAAGGTTACTGGTGAAATTCATTAAAATCAGTATACATGGATAATATGTCCAGATTGAAAGAAAATAAATATGTGAAAATCCTAGAGAATCAAGGTTGAAAACACATTCAAGTTGTATATGGCCTTTGACGCTTTTTTCTAAAAATATTCAGCAACCTGACTGATATGTATCCACATATATATATTTTTGTGTGTGTATATGTTGGTCTCTCTTTCTGTTTGCTCTCTTAGTCTGTGACCATTTCACTTGTATGAACTTGTCTCCTTTAACAATGTATATTCTCCTTATATTATATTATATATAATATGAGTGTTTGTTGACAGTCCGTTGCTTGGTGACATATATCCATATATGGTGGTTGTTGACATGTCTGCTATAGTTCGCTATGTATATATGGATCGATACTTCATTATAATTAGCCATTCATGTTAAGACTGTCTAATGATTGTTCACACCTTTGTCTGAACATTCATATATATATATATATTTCGTTCTCACAATCTTGTGACTTACACTTACTTACTTTGGTGTGATACCACTTATTGCTTCTCCTTGTGTTTGGAAAATAGAAGTATCATCGCAAACCTAGTGGTCTTCTGATTTCCGCCTTCTTGCGTCAGGACTATTAAATTCTCGACCAATCCATAACAATAATTTGTCGACGAGTACATAACACTGACAAACACCAGTGATATATTTTGATGTGGTTTTGTTCTCTGAGCTGGATGGTTAGTTTGCGAAGCTTTCATCACCTTACTGGGTGACATCTTCAGCGCATACTTCAATTTGAAGACTTCAAATTGAAGTATGCGCTGAAGATGTCACCCAGTAAGGTGATGAAAGCTTCGCAAACTAACCATCCAGCTCAGAGAACAAAACCACATCAAAATCATCCACCTGAGCTACAAATCTTCTCTATCATACCAGTGATATATTCATCACATTAAAGGATTTTTCGTCACGAACAAACATCAATTAGAGAGGACACTGGAAACCAGGAAGCTCTCGATAGCTGTTTCTTCCCATTTTGAGACTTTTCGGCAGTGTATATGCGGTGTACCTGCAAGTCACAAGCTAAAACTTGTTGACCGTTTAGCCATGTGGGCTGGAATTGAATTTTCAAATCATTGATGGCTGGCTACTGGATGGATTTTCTGAAGCTGAAGTGAGAGGTCGTGACCAGTAGGGGTACAGAATAGGACGAAGCAGCTGTCCAGTGCTCCTTGGTTTTCAATGATCTGTTTAACTGATGTTGGTTCCTGACGAAAATCTAAAAATTGTGATATCTTCCTCCACTTGCACAATCTCTTCTCTTGCTTCGCGTGCTACACGGAATGTGGCGACTTGAACTTCCGCACATTTGTGCAAAGTTCTATGTCGAAAACAGAACAGAGAGAGACTTGCACAATCCCTTATTCTTCGTTGACTTGTCTTTTATTCTTTTCATGTGAAAATATACCTCATTAAATTTGAACAGTCCACTTACAGCCAGTGGGTTTCGGGTTCGTGTCCCACTTCACCTACTCCAGACTTAGTATCATCAACGGTCAAATAATATGTGTGAGTGCGTATGAAAAATCTGTTACACTTAACTGTGTTCATTGTCTGAAGAACCGTTTATCTGAATAGATTCAATCAGTTCATCAAATATTTTCGCTTTCAGGTGAAACAAAGACAATGCGGTAATCCACAAATAGATTCGATTAAATTGTAATTTTACGATAATAATAAGATGGAATTAATCTTCTTACCATAAAACGATTATACAATTGTTGTCTAGTTGACTCTAAACCACCAACATCAGCCCAAGTTATATCTGGAATAGTTACAAATTCAGCAGTATTTTTAACCGCTGGAACAATAATCGATAAGGATTTATCAACCATTTCACGTGTTACAATCAGAGGATGTTTAACTGTATTCTAAATAATGAAAAAAATAGAAACAAGTAATATGTAGCATTAATTGCATTCAACAACTGCATACTTTTCTATTTTTTAATAAAAACAAATAACTTCACTGAATAACTAAATGCATATTACTGAATTTTAAATTTCCCCGTCGACTGATTCCACAGAAGTGCTCGGTCTCAGGTTGACAAGTCAGCTTCTTGTGCAGATGCTTCGGCGATGTCTAGCCCAAGTGGTCCAGTGGATAACGCTTTGAAGTTTGAAACTACGGGCACTGGGTTCGAGCCTCCGTAAGAACATCATCATTCACTGCGGAATGCAAGTACATCCAGCCGACGAGTCATAAATAGGACAAAATGCGCATCCTGGATTCCACTGCTAGTCACCATCTACCAATTAACCTCTAAATGTATATAATAATAAGACTCATTCTACACAATATAGTAACACAGTACAGATTTCTCAGCGTATTCAAATCGCAAAACATTCACTACTGCTACAGGATTCTCTAGTAAAATAATTCTTTACAGGATACCATGTGACTCTGTGTGGTTCTGTTCGAGGTAAGATTCGATCTCTAACAAGATTATCTTTTCATTTCTTTCGAGAGAAAAGAAACATCATTACATTGAAAGTGAATTTAAAAAGCTTGCAAGTTTACATAACGATGCCAAAGATGAAATCGGATAATTAAAACAAAAAGAAACAAAGAAGAATTCAGGCATTGCATTGGATAGAAATATGAGCAGCCTAGTGATTTAAGCAGGAAGCCAAGAGTTATACGTGAATTTCAGACATTAGAAGGAGACGAGTAGGATTGTTAATTGCAGGTGAAACTATCTGAGATGTATTCACACAGCGATTATTGACAATCTGAAAATATGAGAGCTACACAAGACAGGCAATGAGAATCCCTTTTGTAATCACCTTATTATATGATAATTACACAATGATTGCTTGAAAATGATCATCACATACAATGATAAGTACTGGACAGCTGTTTCGTCCTAGTTTGGGGCTCTTCACAGTACGCACCCGCCTGGGTTCGAGCCCAGGACTTTCTGGTTACAAGGCGAGCTAGCTCGCAGACCATTGAGCCACTGGGGCCCCATCCAATCGCCTATGAATTCTAACTTCTGCCAATTCCCAACATAGTGCGACCATTTCGCAATGTCTTCTTCGATGAGTTACTGCCTTATCTTCAACCTGCTGTGCCCTAGTGGTCACGGCTTCCCACTATAACAAGCCTGCCTTCTAACCAGAAGGCACTGGATTCGAACCCTGGCGGGTGCACACCACTGAAAAGTCTCAAACTAGGACGAAACAGTTGTCCAGTACTCCCAGGTTTTCCAGTGGTCGTCAGCTGATGATGAAATTCTCCATCCAATCAAACAGAATCCCCACGAAACCAATACTTGACAATGATAAATAGCAATAATGGTCCAAGTAGGCTATGACTAGTAGAAACTACACCAGTGTTTAAAGAAAAGAATAAATTAACAAATCAAGCATAAGTGTTTACTTTCAAGTGATTACTTTTATCTCTATAAGTAGTAAGAAAAGTAATTCAAAACAGAATAACAAGGATAATAGGCAAAGAAATTGCCGGGATTTTCAGAATACTTAAAATGGCAAATCAACTAGGTATCGAAGAGAAATTATTCTTCAGAATCATATCAACTGTAACTAAACAACTTCAAAATTTGATCCGTTTATTTTTAATCCGCCATTCACATTTGTTGTATGAGTAGTAGGATTCTTCAAATGTCACAAAGCAGGTGTTGAATCACTCCTAAATACTGATAACTGCAACTTGATTCATCGAATCAATTGAGGATAACACCAACAGGCATGATTCCACATTTCTCTCCGACATTGTGAAAGTCCTACTACCCTTACAACAAACGAGAAGGAAGAAAGAATGAAAACTATGAAAATCAGTATTTAATTGGTGGATGGTGACTAGAAGTGGAATCTAGGATGCGCGTTTCGTCTTATTCGGGACTCGTCATCTGGATGTACCTGCATTTCTCAGTGAGTGATTATGTTCCGGGAAAATCTCATATTCAATAAAAAAAAATATGAAAATCAGTTTTCAAAGTTATGCACTTACAACTAATATGATTATGAATACTAAAATGTGTTCGACACCTTATCCAGCAGATGACATTGTCCCATTGTGTGATACATCTGCTAGGGAAACTAATATGAAATCATACACTAGCACATTGCCCAAGGTTTACAGATATAAAGAAACGTATTTCAGGGTGCATACCAAGATACCTCTGTAAATAATACCGAAGAAATATCGAGTGTAAAGGCACTCAATACACAGATAGTTCACGAGTGTCCATACTCTTCAATGGACAAAATGGTTATTACTTCCTTTGATTATACAACTGGATTCACTACAAATCAATAGTTACTATCTAAACGGTAATAACGCTAACATAATATTTCAAGTCTAAGAGACAGAGAACAACGGAAAGCTAGAAAGTACTAGACAGCTGTTTGTCCTAGTTTTAGACTCTTCAGCAATACGCTACGACGATTCCATCGCTGATCGAACCCATGACCTTAGGGTTACAATACTAAGCTTGTTAACCATTCAGCCACTTGAGAAAGAATCTACTGGCTTATAAATTCTAACCTCTGTCGATTTGCGATTTTAGCGCAACTACCAGGAAATGTTATCGGTGGAATCAACTGGTCGAAACTTCTCACTTGACCACCGGGCAACTTCGTCCTATAGCCAATCACTGGACAGCATCAGATTATTAGTTCTCTAACTGACTTCAATCCATGAACACACTTGAAACACATCAAAAATGCCAACAAACTGACTCTCGAAATTAATCAACATTTTTAATGTCAGCAAATGTCGATCAGCTGAAATTTTGTAAAGAAAGTTTGAATTTTAAGGCAACTGATAGCCGAATGAATGAAGATCTTAAACAAAAGAATATTATATTCGTTGTAAACCACTGTCTAATGTAAAAAGTACACCTTGGTCTTAAGAATCAAGATACAACAGTTCCAGGTAGAACTTCACAACAGTTTCCTTTAATAAAAACAAAATTATTCAGATCACAACATGTGACCTGCTCAATACCATGAATGTGAATCAAGAAAGCAAGAATAAGTGTATGAGTACTTTGGTACCACTAATGTGAATATGCGGAATGAAGGTACATCCAACCGACAAGTCCCAAATAGGACGAAATGCGCATCCTGGATCCCACTGATAGTCATTATCCACCAATTAACTTCTAATTACATGCTCAGACATCGTCGAAGCATCTGAAGAAGAAGCCAATATGTCAACCTGAGACCGAGCACTTCAGCTCAATCAATCGACAAGAAAATCTAAAATTCAGTTAGACAACTAATATGACCCGTTGCACAAGAGGTGGTTCTCGTGGCCCAAATGGTCTAGTGGAAATCGCTTTAGCGTTTGCAACTATGGACACTGGGTTCGAGCCTCGGTGGGAACATCATTACTGAATCATTGGGGAATGCAGGTCCCAAATAGGTCGAAATGCGCATTCTGGACTCCATTGTTAGTCACCATCCACCGATTAACCTTCAAGTTACCAGATAGTTTATTTAAAGTCTCCATAAATAATACTCAACCAAAAATTCTGAATAACAGCACAATTAAGAAGATAGTCTCCATTTTCATGAATTACAGTGTCTTTCAAATATCAGGTGGTTACATTTCGGTGCACCATATTGTTAGTGCAAGTTTAACAACACTAATGCGATAGAAAGGTGTGATAAGGTTTCTACTCTTTATACAACTTCATTTACTTTACTTATCAAACTAAAATTCAGAAATATACAGAGACCATAAAAAATCGTACCGATAGGATATTGTTCTCCACTGAATCATCAATACATAAATCAGGTGCAAATTTAACCGGAATTTCTTGACCATTCGCACTATTATCATCATCATCGTCATCACTACCATTGTCATTTGTTAAACAAGCCATTTTCAAATGAGCCACCAAACGAATTAGGTCGCCAATTTCATAACCCGGTGTACGACGTGCTAATTCAAGACATGTTAAATTATCACTAAGTTGTAATGGATTGATTTGCTGACTAACAACCGGTTTTGTTGATATAGTGAATTCACTATCATCTGATAAATACTGCCGTAATAAGCTAATTTATAGGGAGGGAAAAAAGAGGAGTTAACTTGTGAATTCGATCGTACATAAACACTAATATATATATATATATATATATATATATATATGGTGAGAGTAGGCTGCTAGCCAATTGGTAGACATTAATCTACGTCAATGTCTAGGTCACTAATATTGGCTGTGAGAAAATATGAACAAGGCTGATTCAACAACCAATCAGAAGACTGTGTTTGTTTACTTGAATAAGCTATAATAATGTGCATGCAATATATATTAATACGTGCTGATTCCCGTAATAAAACGATCTATTGCCTGTCCTTGTCTTCTGTTGTTACAATTGGTGTCGCTGCCTCCAAAAAATGAAGATCCCATGGCCAACTGCGTTTGAAGTAGGAGACTTACGGAGCTTTTTACGTGACTTCGAGGCCGTCGCTGAGCTGATAGGTGTCAAGGAGCAGGCGGCGAAGGCAGTTGTTCTGGGGACGCTGTTGAGAGGCCGAGCGAAGGCGGTATATGACAGCGTAGACAAGTCAAATGGCACAGCGTCTTGGAAGAAACTGGTTGAACGATTGGTGTCGGAGTTTGACAGAGGAGATACTGCCCAGAAAGGCGAAAAAGAAAAAGTTTCAGACGGTATAATACTAGTCCTTTCTCTCGTATGAAACTAGATTTAGCGGGGGCTATTGGGAAAGGGGCTGTGTATTCAAAGTTGTGAGTGAATGATCAAGAAGCAGTATGTTTAGTAGATACAGGGGCGGCCGTGTCGTTAATAGATAAGAATTTATGTAAGAGTGTTAGTCCGTGTTCATTGACAGTACAAACAGTAGGCGGGTATGTGTTGCGTATCACGGGTAGATCGAACTGTACGGTCGTTGTTGGTGGCTGCGAGGTGACGTTTCCTTTCATTGTTGTACCCGAACTACAGCGAACGATATTAGGAGCGGATTTTCTGCGGGAGATTGGTGCAATAATCGACACGCAAGCGAACGTTGTGATCACGAAATACGGGCATATCAACATGTATGAGACCAGCGAGATAGCAGCGGTTAAGCTGTCGACGGTACACAATATGACAGAGTTAATTAACAAATACGATCATCTGTTCACTGGAGATGGCGACCCATACGGTTATTGCGATAAGGTGAATCATGAAATTCCGTTAAGTGATCCGAAAGTAAGGTCATTTACAACGCGAAGAGTTCCATGTCATCTGGAAGGCGAAGTGGAGCGACAAGTGCAAGAGATGTTAAAAGATGATATTATTGAGGAAGCTGATAGCCCGTACAACTCTCCAGTGCTGTTAGTAAAAAAAGCGAATGGGAAGTATAGATTCTGTGTTGATTTTCGACAGTTAAACAGTATGACAGAGTTAAGACCGTGTGCCATGCCAACAGTGGTAGAAACTTTAGATCGCCTACAAGGTGCGAATGTGTTTTCGGTTCTCGATCTTCGCTCAGGATACTGGCAGACAAGGTGATAGAGATAAGACGGCTTTCATCGTGGGTCAGACACAATATCGATTTAAACGCATGCCGTTTGGACTAGCAGGTGCACCGTTTACGTTCAGACGACTGATGAAGCTATTACTTAAGAACTTGAAAAACGTGGAGGTTTATGGTGATGATCTCGTCATATACAGTCAAAACGAAAACGATCACGTCAACCATGTAGAAGCCGTGCTGCGACGCATCGAAGAGTTTGGACTACGCGTCAACAAAACCAAGTCCCAGATAGCCAAAAAGAATGTTACTCTGTTGGGACATAAAGTGGGAAATGGTGAGATTAAACCACTGCCGGAGAAAATTTTGACGATTAAAACGATTCCAGCCCCGAATTCAAAGAGAAAACTGAGACAATTCTTGGGTAGAGCAGCGTTTTATAGTCGCTTCGTGAAGAACTTCAATGAGATAGCAGCCCCTCTATACAGGCTACTAGGTGAGCCAAAGTTTGTTTGGTCGGAAGAATCGCAGAGGACATTCGACAGAATTAAACAGCTGCTCGACCACCAACAAATGACGCTAAAACTACCTGTACCAGGAAGACAGTTCACAGTGTGCACAGATGCCAGTGACTACGCTATAGGTGCGGTCCTAAGACAGGACGAGGGAATCGTTGAGTATGCCAGTAGGGTTTTGACACACACACAGAGAGAAAGTATTCAACGATAGAGAAAGAATGTTTAGCAATGGTATGGGCAGTCGACAAATGGAGACCTTATTTACTCGGCCGGCGGTTCCACATCGAAACTGATCATAAGCCGCTACAATTTTTGAAGACAGCGAGAGACCCACGGGGGAAGTTGTCACGGTGGATGTTGCGTCTTCAGGAGTACGATTTTACGATCTCACACGTTCCTGGAAGTGAAAATGTCTTGGCAGATTTGTTATCGAGACCAGAAGATGAGTCTGAGTTGCCCGAGGTCGCTTACGGAGTGCATGCAGTAGAACAAGACCCACTAAGACTTGCACGTAGGCAGAGGTTGGACGATACGCTGAATACAGTAATACAGGTGATCACCAACGGAATAGAAGTGGATCAAACTACGGCGAGTAAGGAGCTAACCACACTACTCAGACAGAGGGATCGACTCAGAGTGAATGCCTACGGGACTCTGACCTGGCGAGAGAACGACGGAAGCTGGCTGGCTGTCATACCTCAATCGTCGCGCCACGACATGATAGAAGAATGTCACCAGCTAGCGCATACAGGCGTGGCCAGAACGACCGACCTCCTAAGACAAAGTATGTACTGGCCAGGTATGAGAGAAGACGTAGCAAGATACGTACTTGGATGTCCACGGTGCCAGCTGATGAAAGGTGACCGGTGCATACGACCACCACTTCAGTCGATTCCAGTTACCGCGATAGGTGACTTGTGGTCCGTAGATGTCATGGGTCCATTTCCTCAGACATCCAATGGTAATCAGTACCTCTTGGTGATGACGGAACACGCGACACGATGGGTAGACGCCGTAGCAATCCCAGACCAACGTGCAAGAACCGTGACAGATGCAGTAGTTAGACACATTGTTGCAGACCACGGCGTACCGAAGACAATACTGACAGACCAAGGTCCCTGTTTCGAGAGTGAAGAGTTTACTTCCCGTTTGCAACAGCTGGGCATCAAGAGGATCAGAACGACCCCATACCATCCACAAACGAATGGCCTAACGGAGAGAAACAACCGTACACTGAAGGAGTGGCTGGCCTCGAAGGGCGGGAACTGGGAAACGGAGCTTCCACTGATTTTACTAACACATCGTGCTACCACTCAGGAAACAACGAAGAAGTCACCCTTCCAACTGATGTATGGTAGAAAACCACGATTACCGGTACACAATGAGACCTGGCCCATGCACCAAAAGTGGAGTACGACGAAATTAAAAGCAGAGAGGAAAGAGGCAGTCAAGAATGTAATACGGAAGCAGCGCAGTGATGTCGCGAAGTCTCAGATGAAAGAAAGGACGCAGTGCATTACCTTTGCAGTCGGGGACCAAGTGAAGTGTAGAGACAGGAGATATACAGTTGGAGGCGGGCTAGGTTCACGGAAACTCCTTCCAAAGTGGGAAGGACCATACACAATCACAAAAAGACGGGGTCAAGTATATACCATCCGAAGAGGTGATAAACAGAAACGAGTTAACGCCAGTCAGCTCCAAAGATGGGTACAGTGGGACAAGCCGGTCAGTAACAATCCTCAACTAGAGGATGTAGCACCCAGAAGGTCGGAACGTTTGCGCACGAAGCTATTTAACGGGGGTACGAGTGTGGTGAGAACAGGCTGCTAGCCAATTGGTAGACATTAATCTACGTCAATGTCTAGGTCACTAATATTGGCCGTGAGAAAATATGAACAAGGCTGATTCAACAACTAATCACAGCAGCCTTAACGTGGGCAAATAAGATTCCCAAATATATGGATTAACTTTCCGAGAAACCAGAAACAACCAATGAGAAGACTGCGTTTGTCTACTCAAATAAGCTATAATAATGTACATGAAATATGTATAAATACGTGCTGATTCCCGTAGTAAAACGATCTGTTGCCGACCCTTGTCTTCTGTTGTTACATATATATATATATATATATATATATATATATATATATATATATGGAAAACTTATTGATTATTATGATCGTACAGCGAATCCTCCACCAAGTTTTATAAATCCTAATCCATGGATCAATCCAGCAGAGACAACATCAGTGAGCATGATAAAAGACATGAATGAAAGGCTGGAGTGTACACTGAATGGAGGCGTACTATTAAAGAAAAGAACATCTTCTAAAACAACTACAACGACCGAAAGCTGCTACCTTGACGTGGTGGTCGGGCTTGAACACCGCAATGACCTAATCAAGCTATACTGGCTGAGACTTATGTCTCTTGAGGTTCTACCATGCCAGGCAGGTTGTTTGGATAGCGGTTAAACAAAAAGCAGCTACCCAATCCAACATCATGTCCAATACAAAATTACAAAATTTCATGCCGGATCGGCCGTGGCCCGGATTAACAACGACCGCGCTTCCTGCTGCCGTGTCACAGGGCGGGAGTGATAAATCTGCTACTGAGACACACAAAACAACAAAGAACAAACAAAAACAGGCCGCGTGTGACCGGCCTCAAGCAGTTGTCCCCTGGGCTCTGCGGTCACGCAACCAACTTCCACGGTGTGGGCAGCCGGGAAGTAACAATCGCCCTCACAATCCGAAATGCACACGAAACCTCTCTATTACTCACTCATCTTTGTCTTCATCTTCATCTCTATCATCTTGCCTTCCTTCCACTGATGCAACTCCTCGACTTGATAGCTCTCCACTTCCTCTCCACTCTGCGTCCACTAAAAACGATGGAAGCCAAAAAACCACCACCGACAGCCTCTTAAAGCCGCGCCACCAATTTCATATAGGAGCTCTTAATGTTAGGACACTTTGCCAAATAGGACAACAAGCATCACTAGCCAAGACCCTGGCATCACGAGCCATTGATGTATGCTGTGTTTCAGAAACACGCATACAAGACCCAAGTGTGGTTATTCACCTAACCCCACCTGGCCAACAGGTTGAATCTGCAAAATTCACCTTGAGGGTGTCAGGAGATGCCACAGCTAGTTCACGAGGATTAGCTGGCGTAGGGATAGCTTTGAGTACTAGGGCAGAAAAGACATTGCTTGACTGGATCCCGGTAGATAGCCGAATGTGTGCTGTCCGCCTGAACGGATCAGTAAGAAGGAGGAAGGACTGCACTACTCGCCGATGCCTTTTCGTAATCTCCGCCTACGCCCCCACTGACTGCAGTTCAGATGAAACGAAGGATGAGTTCTACCAAAAGCTGTCTAGTTTGGTGAGAAAGGCTAAACGCTCAGACATAGTCGTTCTAGCTGGTGACTTTAACGCTCAAGTAGGGAAATTGTGTCAATCTGAGAAGGATGTCGGTGGCACCTATGGAGTTCCGTGCCAGCGAACCGACAACGGTGACCGTCTCCTACAGTTCTGCTCTGATAATCATTTGTTTCTTGTAAGCACTAACTTCAAACACAAGGAGAGACACTGTTTGACTTGGAGACCCCCTTCATCAAACCAACGCTGGACACAAATAGACCACATAGCAATAAGCTATCGTTGGCGTGGGTCGGTAGGAGATTGTCGCTCCTTCTGGAACACGTGCGTAGATACCGACCATGCACTGGTCCGCGCTCGGGTGTGCTTACGACTGAACGGACGTAGGAAACAGCTGGCGGTAAAACCATCACGTCCCCAGCTCGATCAGGAAACTAAATCCGTATTTGAGGAAGAACTAGCTAAACACATATCTGTGTTCGACAGCTGTGCTCACCCTGAAGAAGCTTGGAAAAATATCCAGGCAGCCATAGATACAGCTGTAAAAGCTGTGAATAAGGTAAACCCAAAGGTGAGTAAAAACCACTGGATCTCCACCGCCTCATCCGAACTGATAGATGCTAGAAGACTTATTCCGGCGAGCTCCGAATTCAATGAGGAGCGAAAGCTGCACAAGAGGAAACTTACGAAAAGTCTCCGCAAGGACCGTGAACAGTGGTGGGCGACAAAAGCCAAAGAGATGGAGAAAGCTTCGAGGATAGGCAACACCAGGCAACTCTTTGGACTCATCAGGGAAACGGGTGGGAGAAGACAAATCATTAGTGAGACAATCTCGGAAAAAAATGGCACTATAATTAGCTCACAGGATAGACGACTGGATCGTTGGAAAGAGCATTATGAGGAGCAGTTTAATTTGCCCACAGCCACGCTCAACCTTCCGAGCATCCAACACCTCCCTGAATGGGATATAGACACAGGTCCTCCGTCACTAACTGAGGTTACTAAAGCTGTCACCAATCTGAAACTAGGCAAAGCAGCGGGACCTGATGGAATGACTCCAGAGGTATTTAAGTACGGTGGAGACAGCTTACTGTCCGGATTAACTGAGGTACTAGGCAGCGTCTGGGAATCAGAAGAAGTCCCATCGGGTTGGTGTAAGTCACTGATTATCCCCATATACAAGAAGGGAGACAAGTCTTCCTGTGATAATCACAGAGGGATTAGCTTGACTAATATAGTATCTAAAGTCTTAGGCTCAATAATCATGCGTAGACTGAGTGGTGCTCGGGAAGCACAAACACGAGAGAGCCAGGCAGGCTTTAGACCAGGAAGAGGGTGTATTGATCATATCTTCACCCTCCGACAGATTCTAGAACATAGGCATTCCTACCGGCGTCCAACAGTCATTATATTTCTTGACCTAAAGGCAGCATTCGACTCTGTCGATCGGGAAGTTCTCTGGAGATGCTTGGCTGTAAAGGGAATTCCGAGAAAATATATTGCACTGATTAAGGCACTCTATTCGTACTCATACAGCCAGGTGAGGGCTTACGGCGAGCTGTCATCTGAACTGATGACGACCAGTGGTGTCCGTCAAGGATGCCCATTATCTCCTTTTCTATTCAACTTCATCATAGATGTGTTAATGGACTTAACCCTAGGTGACTTCAGCGACTCAGGGATTGACTTGCTACCTGGGAATAATCTCGTTGACTTGGAATATGCAGACGATATAGTCCTTCTAGGCGAAGACGCTGACGAAATGCAGAGTCTTCTAAACACCTTGAGCAGCAATCTACGAATGTTTGGCATGCGATTCGCTCCCGCCAAATGCAAGATGATGTTACAGGACTGGACTACATCGACGCCTAGTTTAAAAATAGGAAGTGAAGTGGTAGAGCACGTTGACCGCTTCACTTATTTGGGAAGTACCATCAGCCCCAACGGGCTGATCTCTGACGAAATCTCAGCACGAATACAAGGGGCTCGTTTCGCATTTGTTAGTTTACGCCGACTCTGGCGTAGACGAGATGTTCGACTATCGACCAAAGGGCGGGTGTACTGCTCATCAGTCCGCTCCGTCCTCCTTTATGGTTGTGAGACCTGGCCACTGAGAGTGGAAGACATGAAAAGACTAGCTGTCTTTGATCATAGGTGCCTGCGTTCTATTTCCCGTGTAAAGTGGCATAATAAGGTGAGCAACATGGAGGTTAGGCGTAGAGTTCTAGGTAAACAGGGGAAATCAATCGACGAAGTCGTGAAGCTACAAAGACTGAGATGGTTAGGACATGTGTTACGTATGCCAAGCCATCGCCTCCCTCGACGAGCAATGTTAGCGGATATAGGGTCAGGCTGGAAAAAAGCTAGCGGCGGTCAAACAAAAACTTGGCATCAGTCAATGAAATCCACAACAGTTGGTCTAAGCCACGTAGGAAGGTGTAGACTTCCAGGCTGGGGTCCTCGGGACGGTAAAAATCTATGGTTGGAAACAATTGGTGACATGGCTCAAAATCGTTCTCAGTGGCGCAGATGCATCCACTCCCTGTGACTTATGATCTTCAATGAAACTGTTTTGTATTTCTTTATTACTCCTTTGTCTCACACCTCTGCTCACTGTTTCTATTTGCTTTTCTTGTACTTTCTTCTCTTGCTTCGCGTGCTACACGGAATGTGGCGACTTGAACTTCCGCACATTTGTGCAAAGTTCTATGTCGAAAACAGACAGACATATATATATATATATATAAGTTAAAGTACAAACTTGGGAGATGGATATGCGTGCACCCTAAGAATAAAATACTATTATACAATGAGTGACACTAATGACAACCGACTTTCTACATAACAGTGACTGTATGCCATTTTCTGCACCGATGAATTTAACCCCCACCTTTAAGAATCGAAAACCAAGTCATTTAGATACTTTCATATAAAAACACCGATGTAATTACACAATAAAGAAACAAGAATGAAAAGAATTTGTAAGAAGTTATCCACCTACATAAATTTGTGATCGGAGTACTCCAAGTGTGGGAGTTTATTATCTCCAAGATTATGAAGCGCTATTATTGACCTTTTAGAGATTGGGTCTTTGTCACTTAAATAATTTTTCAACTAAATTGGTAATTATATTACCAAAATTCATCAGAAGCCTCAACACCCTACAGCCGATTCAACAACTATTGAAAATTAAGTGACTGAACTATCCAAGCCAAAGTATATTCTTGTTCAAACAGAGTTGTCAAAATGTCAAACTACCTCAATGTTTTTGTATGAAGAACTGTTTTTAATACTATCTTGAATACTGGAAGTACTGGACCAATACTTTGTCCTGGTATGGGGCTCTTCATCAGTACACACCCAATGGTGTAGCACCCGGGAGCTTTCGGTTACAAGGCAAGCTCGTAGACCATTCAGACACTGGGACCCAATTCAATGGCCCACGAATGCCGACTTGCACCAATTTGCGATGTTATACACCACACTCCCCAGCCAATTTCATAAGCGAGCAGCTGATCTCTTAACTGATTTGGTGAACTTCGCTGGTTATGACTTCTCACTAAAAATCCAGGTAACTTCCTCCATGGTGTTAGTGAGCATTACATCAAGCGTTGGTCTGCAGGGATTTGACCGGTTACAGGTACGCACCCAGGGCACTTTGAACAAACTACAGACCTTCATCAACAGCCCTCTACGCTCAATCCTCAAGAATCAGATGGCCAGAAAAGATCAGCAACAGGGATCTCTGAGAGTGAACCAACTCAGCAGGAACCAATTGTACAGCAACTATGCAGGAAGAAGTGGAGGTGCATTGCCCATACTCTGAGAAAACCATAAAGTGACATCACACGACAGGTCGTCACTAGAGTAGAACCCAAACGAGAAGCGACGAGTTGGTCGTCAGTGCAAGGGTGACACGTAGGTTATGTGAAGAGGGGATGAAAGCATGTGGGCAGACGTAGAGCCAGGTGAAAAGGTTGTCAGAGAACCGAACGCAATGGGGACGTGCGGCTAAAGCCCATATGTTTCCCTAGGAACTAAAGGAAACAATAATAACAGTGGTAATATTTTGTTCACATTCTCCATTCCTCTGCATTTCCTCTTTTATGACAATCTATCATATACATTACGTGTTAAATTGAGCACATGAAGTGCGTAGCTTTGACTTAGGTTACTGGTTCTGATAAGACATTAAAAAGCATATGGAAAACCGTTTGCTATCCGTGTTAACACTGTTGAGAAGAGGTCTGTCTGTCTGTCTGTCTGGATTCAACATATAACTTGGCGCCGAAGTGCAGCAGTTCGAGTTGCCACGTTCCAAATAGCACACAGAGGTAGACAAGAAGATGAGTGGAGAGGATTATTAGAGTTTCACAAGTATAAGAGTGCAACAGAATGGGTAATGGTAGAAAGGAATATGAAAGATTACAGAGACTGAATACATCTGCGCCATTGACAACGATTTTGAGCCATATCACCTATTGTCTCCAGCCATTGATTCCTAGAGTCTCGAGGCCCCCAACCCGGGAGTCTGCATCTCCCTACCTGACTCAGTTTAACTGTCAAGGATTTCATGGATTGATGAGGCCATGTTTTTGTTTGGCCACCACTGGCTCTTTTCCAACCTGAACCTATATCAGCTAGCAATGCCCGTCGGGGGAGGCGGTGGTTAGGCATGCGCAGCACTTGACCTAGCCATCTTAGTCTATGTAACTTTATAGCCTCGTCGATTGATTTTCCCTCTTTGCCCAACACTCTACGCCTAACGTCAACATTACTTACCTTATTAAACCACCTAACGTGAGACAGAGATCGCAGACATCTATGATCGAAAGCAGTCAACCTTTTCATGTCTTCAACTCGTATTGGCCATGTTTCAGAGCCATAGAGAAAGACGGAGCGAACTGCTGAGCAGTACACACGTCCCTTGGTTGATAACCGGATGTCACGCCTACGCCAGAGATGGTGTAAGTCAGCGAAAGCAGCTCGAGCTTTTCGGATCCGTGCTGAGATTTCATCGCCAATCAGTCCGTTGGTGCTAATACAACTTCCCAAATAGGTGAAGTGGTCAACATGTTCTATCACTTCACTCCTTATCACTAAGTTAGGAGGTGAAAATGACCTATAGCCCAACAAGTGAATGAAGTTAGGTAATTATATTTGTTATCATACAAAAAAATACGACTTACAAGTCAATCACCACTATAAAATATCACACTAGAAAGTTTTACCATAGATTAATTTATACTCACTTTAAACGATGAGTTTCATTTAACATACCAAATGTTAACTTCTGTGTAAATAAATCTAAAATACTTTGTGGTAAACTGGCTAGAAGACATCGAGTTTCACCAATTAATACAACACCTGAGTTTGTCATATCTAAAATTTGGAAGACAAACATATTTAAGTGAAGAGATCTTACACTGTAGTAATTAACGACTACTATGTTTTGCTGCGAAATAAAACAAACATTCAGTATATGATAAATGCTGCAACTCAGTTATAACATATTACTTTATGTTCTGTATCTGTAGCACAATTTAGAATGAACTTGTCCAGACATTTTCTCTGGATAAACGAGTAGTCGGTCGTAGATACGACTTATCACTACTAGAAATCCGAAACTATATGCTATTCATTCAACAGATGTAGTGATCATTGCCCCCCTCCCATAAACGACCAGGTAAGAGTGAGGGTGGTGCGTAGACTTAGGTCTTCCTTGCAAAATTCTGTAATGCGGCTACGCGTAGGCGTGTTCCTCACGAAAATGAAAGGTTGAATGCGGACGTCTAGCACTTACAACTGAACCATTAGAGATGTAGTTCTACCTATGGGAGCTGCAAAATCCTGATTCTAAACCTCTGGTGTACAGAAGATCCAGAATCCGAGCGATTTGAATGGCGTATGAACTTCTTTTGGTCACTGGAAACCATGGGGGCACGTAGATCCTGATGCTGAGATCCACTGCTTTGTGAATCCCAGTATCCCAGCTGTCATACAAACTATGGTTTTGTGTGGCACATCTCTTGCTACACCAATAATGTACTAAGTTTGTGTTTCAATGATAATCATTTAAACCCACCGGGTTGCATTAAAGATGTACATCATGTTGGAGCTAGTAGCTTTGATGCATAGACAGTTAGGTTGTCCTGCAAGCTTTATTAGGTGACCACTAAATATCAACCCCTAATTAAAAATTGTTGAACACTGTTCACTACCACATAGTCCTGAAGCTTATGAAAGATTATGACAGCAGTGCGTCGGTGGCACAGTGGTTAGGACTCTCGCCGACCATGCACATGGTCCGGGTCCCCGGCAAATTGGCCAAATCTCAAAAGGAAAAAAAAAAAAAAAAATAAATAAATAAAAAAAAATAAAAGAGCGAACATGAAAATGAGTCAATTAATTTATAAAGCTACTTATCAATAAAAGATAAGTGGGATTTTCGGAGGCAATTTATTTATAGTTGGTTGTTGTACTTGTTTTCCTTTCCATAAAATGTGACATTAACAATAATTAGGATTAGTTCAGTTACTTTATTGAATTTACTATACAACTGTAATGTGATTGTTAATAGTGTATGAACTTTCTCAATTAAAACTATTTGTAAAGATGAAGCAACTGAAAGCCTTGAATAGAAATTACTTTTTTGATGTGGTTGTGTTCCCTGAGCTGGATAGTTAATTTACGAAGCTTTCATCGCCCTACTAGGTGACATCTTCAGCGCATACTTCAATTTCATGAAGTGAGCTTTTAGATTTCTCCACGAGTTTTATTAATCATCTCTCCCGGTGACCTTGAAAGTGATTGGTTGTTTCTGTGTGTTTTCACACCTCCTAGGTCACTTGTATTGGAACTGATTGTTTCTTTGATTTGAATTCCGACCCTTTGTGTGTGTGATTTCCTTCTTATCGGTTGATAAATTTTGTCTATGTCGGCATATCCTTTGATTGATGATTCACTGGAATACCAGGCTTCTAAAAATTCTCTAACATTCTTGTTGTTTCCTCTGTCTAATATTTGAACTCAAGCTGATGAAAATCAACCCACACAGACCAAATCCTGAATTACAACAGCAACAATCCAATAACACACAAAAGGAATTGCATACAAACGCCATTCAAGAGGGCCAGGACTCATTGCAGCACTCTCACCTTAAGGAAAATTGAAGAAAGATATCTCATGGACGTCTTCAAAAAGAATGGATATCCACGAAATTTCATCAAAAGACATATACCCCTAAGCCAACCTATGAAACCAAAAGCCCCCAAGGAAAACACAAAGAAAGTCGCCTTACCACATATAAAAGATAATCTCAGAAATTACTACAAGACTCTTCAAGCCTTTAGGAATTGACGTCACGCACAAACTAACTAAATCACTTCAGTCAGCTGGCTCTATGTCAACCAAAAGACTCAACAGCGAAAGAAGATAAAACCAACATCATCTACAAAATAAATTTTAACAACTGCGAAAAACATTACATTGGTCAAAGTGGACGTCCCCTTCGTCTTCGTATACACGAACATAAGCTAGCCATCAAAAGACACGATATCCACTCCCTCATATCACTACATACAGATGACCAAGGAAATCAGTTCGACTGGAACAACGTTCAAATGTTAGATAGAGGAAACAACAAGAATGCTAGGGAATTTCTAGAAGCTTGGCATTCCAGTGAATCATCACTCAACAGACACATCGAGATAGACCAAATTTATCAACCGACAAGAAGGAAATCTCACACACAAAGGGTCAAAATCCAAGTCAAAGAAACAGTCAGTTCCAATACAACTAACCTAGAAGGTGTGAAAACACACAAAAACAACCAATAACATCCAAGGTCACCGGGAGAGATGATTAATAGAACTCGTAGAGAAATCTAAATGCTCATTTCAAGAAATTGAAGTATGCGCTGAAGATGTCACCTAGTAGGGCGATGAAAGCTTCGTAAATTAACTATCCAGCTAAGAGAACACAACCACATCAAAATCATTCGCCTGAGCTACAAATCTTCTCTATCATATCAAAACTACTTTTTAGATAATCATCAAATGATATAAATCAGTACAAAAGTGCAAGAGAAATATCCATACCTCTAAGTATTTGACTCTTCAAAAGACAAGTAAGACGGAATGTTCCAACAGGAGAGGAATGCTTTTCCATACTTTCAATATCGTCTAAATGCAAAATACAAGGTGCACAACTCTTGATGATATTGGATTATTAAAATGAATCAGCATACCTTGGCCTGGTTGAATATATCCATCCAAGAGCGCATAGACGATGGTACTGTGCCAACCGATACAGTGATAATCTTTAGACCTAGAGTCTTTTTTTGCACATTAAAAAAACAAACTCAATCAACTCTTACTCCACATGCTGCTTCAATTAATGCTGTTTTACCGCAAAATGGTGGGCCATTAATAAGTAAAGTTGGCCAAACTGGTAGTCCCATATCGGAAAACAGATGAGATATCAAAAAAGCTTTTATTTGTTTCTAAAGCATTATTAAAACGAGACACGGACTACTTACTCGTATATCTTTAGGAGTAGTGTATTTGAGACTCGCTAGAGTGGATGAACAAGTCCGAGGAGTGAAAGACTCAACAACTTAAAACAGTTAGCATGAAATATGCACCAACCTGTTGATTCCATGTTCAACCTAGATCGTTTGCGTGGTAACTTTTTGTCTGTATCCACCGACATATCCAGTTTTGGAGATTCAGACTGGTCAATAATAATTGGTGAATCTTTTGCAACAGGAGTAACCATTGTACGCGCATTAACGAGCCTCAGAGCTGAACAAAGTAACATAACAAAGTAAAGTATACCTTTGCAGGCATCTTTTCGCCATAACCTCATATTTGACTTATTACAGCTTGTTGACTTATCCCGGATCACATAATCAACAAAATCATCAACGGATGACGTATCTACACAAATTTTTGTGAACTATGAGGCGTTAAAATAAAATTGTAAAACACACCTGTTCAGCAAGAGGAATGAGATAAGTCCGTTGGATTTGTGGAGAGCCGTATCCACATCCAATTTCATTCATTATAGACAATCCAGAATGACGAGAAATTATCTACGAAAATATAAAAAAGACGATTAGATATTGATTTTTTTATTCACTTACTGGTCAAATGAGCAAAATCCCAACATGATTTTTCATCAGCAAGTGCTTTAAAAAGTGTCAAATACTTGCTAATTTACCAATTTATAACTTCTTCCAGTAAAATGAGAACGTCTGAGATTGGAATTTATACTGGCATGGTTGACACATAAAGAGAAAAACAATATAAACATAGTAGATGTACTAAGGCCTCAGAAAGATAAAACTGTTTCAGTTTACCGCACTAAATGTTTACAGAATGGCTACACTAATCAATACTTCCTTGTAGAATAGCTAGATGCAGTAGATTTAGGTGACTAAAGCATATCCACATAAAAAACCAATCACCATATAATAACACAAAACGATATCTGAAAAATAAATCAATCAGAGAGTAAAGGAATGTAGCTCTCAAAATCTCGACAACTACAATTTACACATCAAAATGAGGAGACATTAATGAGTTGGTACGCACCTGTTTTTGTCAAAACGACTCATCAAGACAGTTCTTTAAAGTAAAATAAGTTAAATTTAGGACATGAAGCAATCAGGACCGCCCACGCTTCCAAAAAGAGAGTGGGATTTTTACGTTGTGAAGTAACTTCTGCTTTGATTGTGTAAATTGCATCAGAAACTTTACCTTAATTTAACTGGTTTAATTAGTTAAAGTATTGTTTTTTGTGTAATTTAAACAACTTATGCCGACATGAGTCTCGCTAATAGCTGTGAATGACCAGACTGCCGGTGGGTGATGAGATGCAGTGTGATTACTGCAACCTGTGGTTTCATAAAGTTTGCACTGGCTTATCACCATCGGCTTATAGGAGAACCAGCAAGCCGTCGTCTCTGTGGATGTTAACTTTTGTAGCATCCCGTTGGACGTCCTCATCCAAGAGGCCGTAGGACTTCTTATGTTCAAAATATTAACAAAAGCTTCAGATGAGGGGAAAAAGCCAGCATCTGGAACCGATACCATAAATGATGATTCTGGACCGAGTCATAAGACTGAGACAGAACCACATCCCGAAGCGAAAGACATAAAAGAGATACATTGTGCCTAAAAGTTTGCAACAGCACGAAAACCTAGGAGGGCAAGCAGTGTCAACAATGTAAGACAGCCGGATGACACTACTACGACGAAGCGTTGCGTGTCAGGTGAACTCATGGCTCCCAACTGCGACTAGAGCAAAGTGGAAGCAACCTATTCCACTCGGTTAGTGCCAAAAAATAGGAAGCTGAAGAACTACAGGAAAGAGAGAAAGAATGGACTTAGTAATGAGGTTTTGACGGCCATAAACACGAATAAGATTGCGAAACCTTCGAACCCAAATTACAGTATCGTAATTTGGAACTTGGAGAAATCAAAGAAAGGAGATCCAGCCACCCGACATGCTGATGACCTCAAGGTCGTTAGCTCCATCATTCGTGAAGTAATTCCTGAAAAAACAAATGGAGTTCACATAAGAAAAGTCATCAGAATCGGTAAACGAAATGCCGATGCAACGGAAATTTCCCCACGACTGCTGAAGATCGTATTGGGGAACAAAATGGAGAAAAGCATTATTCTCAGCAACGCATTCGAGATCAAGGACAAAAGGATGAGTAATATAGGCGTCTAATATTAGGTGACTTTAATGCCCCACATATTAACTGGGAGGAATCGGCACCAACTAGCTTCTACATTACCAGCTTCTAGTACATTACCAGGTAAAAAGTCTTACACGTCATAATCCCTGGGGATGGACACAACTGACAGATGTTAGGGGACAAAAGGACTTATGAATTACCGTAAGCCATGACCCAAAAACAACGGCTAATTGTAATAGAACCGCAGCTAGGACTTTTCGAATGCTATAGGCACTTCGAACGGCTTTCAAACAATTAAACGAGGGTATGTTCCAAGTACTATATGCAACATATGTCAGATCTCATCTAGAATACTACATACAAGCGGTGAGTCCATGCTCAAGAAAGAGGCAGATACCCTGGAAAGAGTACAGAGGGTAGGAACCAAATCGGTTAGTGATATCTCACATCTTCCTTAGGATAAGAGGATGAAGAATTCAAATCTCTTCCCGTTATGATACCAAAGGAGAGGAGACTTAATTTTGGCTTACCGTATATTAAAGGATGATTTCGGGATTGACCTTTCAAACCTTTCCTCTTCCTCTAGGATACATTTACGAGGTGTCAAAGCAAGGTCGAACAAAATACGTGTGAAATTTAGATTCTCTCACAGTGGTCAACGACTGGAACTTCCTACCTAATTCAGTAGTAACCGCTTAATTGGAGAACGCTTTCAAAGAGAAACTATATCTCTACAAAGCTATATATAGCAAGAATCAACATAAGCAACAAGAGCCCACTATCCTTATAATCTGAATCTGAAGAAAATTAAAAGATCCAAGATTGTAACAAACAAGATACTTTTCTTCAACGCGCTGCTATATATATTCAAACATTTATCTGAGTCTAGCTGTATTGTTTTATTATACACTGCCTAACAAGAATAATAAAAAAAGAACAAAAAAACATCTGAATATCGCTCGTGAGTAACATGCATTTAATACAAATCAATGTTTCTATGTAGTTGAACAAAATGATAACCAGAACCAGACCACTCCAGAAGTCAGCGAAACAATGCATACGGAAAAAGATGCCAACAAGGGTCAGGAGAGTGTAAGGAGAAAAAGTGGTTACATGAAAGCAAATGAAAATATTCTATTCTATATTCATACTACTATACTTAATCCAGAGATATCTTGTTGGTTGTGTCAATATTTAGAGATCAAAAAGCAGTTTTGTTTACAAGTGTGACCACGAACTGACATCTGTTAGAAAACAGCTGGAAACAAGGGAGTAGTTGAAGGCTGTTTCGCCCTAAACAACACATTCCGAAATACGCATCCAGGACTTTAAATTCACGAAGCGAGCTCAAGTAGTTCCCAATATCTAACTATTCTCCAAATGATTTTAGTTTATGATATAACTTGTAATCAATCAAATTTCTAAAATCCAACGCTTGAAAACTATTTCGTTCATGCACCGCAGCATTTGCTATAAAATTGAAAGATTTTCCCTTATAGAGACTGAGCATAATTAATAATGTCTGTAAATCAGCATAGCCAATCAACTACGGCATGTGGCTACGAGGACTCGGTGAAGATTTCTGGGATTTTGTGAGTTGCACGAATGAGGTTAATAGGAAGATTTGACACATAACATTTGCAGACTGTGTATGAAAAGTTATTTAAACTACTAGGAAACGTACACCAACAGTAACAAGGAAATTCGGTGACTCTAAAGAATAGCGGCCCAAACCGAAACGACCTTCGAACAAAAATTGACCTTGAGCAAGAAATCAGCTGACTGTATCATTTGCGGAAGTAATCATGGATGTTTTCGATTACTGTTTGGATAACGGACTGATAGCTTTGTCGAAAATTTGCCAATGCGGAGGAGTTATGGATATACAAAAATACACAAAGGCCATTGATGGCTTTGTATACAGATGTATTGAGTGCCGAAGCAGGAAATCGGTTCGAGAAGGTTTGTCGTTGTTTTTTAGTTTACAGATCCCTTAGGAACTTTTCTCTCAAGGTCTAAACTACCTTTGACGAAAATTTTAATGATCTGTAACTTCTGGGTCCTGAAAAGACCAGTTACAGCTACAGCTTATGAAACAGAAAATTCAGAGGTGTCAGCAGTGCAATGGTACAACTACTGCAGAGATGTTTCCTCCTGGAAAATGAACACCATGACTCAAGTTCTCGTAGAAGTCGGCAGCATACTCCATATTGGTGAGACTGTACTTATAAAAAGGAAATACAACCGCGGGAGATTACAAGCAAACCAGCAGTGGATATTAGGTATCTACGACACGACACTGCGCAAAGTATAAATAGAAGCGATTCCCAATCGCAGTGCAGCAGTATTAGTGCCTATTAATAAGCGTTTGGTGTTTCCGGGGACGACTATTCATACAGATGAATGGAGCGGATACCGTCAATTATCGAATCATGGGTACATTCATCATGTTTTTAATCATACGGACGGTTTCCGGAATCCTTTGGATGGAACCCACACCAGTTCCATTGAAAGTTTTTGGAGTCATTTAAAAAGACGTATAAGGGCGGTTAATGGATCGAGAAATCCCATGATTTACAGTTACCTGGATGAATTTATGTACCGAAACTGGTTTCATATGACTATGAAGACTCCCATGAGAAACTGGGAGTTTTTTTGCAACATATACGCGAACGCCATCCTTTGTAACTGTTTATTATGATTGCATTATTTTTATATAAACCGTTTTTTACAATTATGCGCCTTTCTTTTTGAGCCTTCTCATTGGCCGAAGTTGTCCCTGTCAAGGTCATTTTTGCGTTAAAAGGTCGTTTCGGTTTGGGCCGCTATTCTTTAGAGTCACCGGAAATTCCTTTTAAATTATGTATGAAAAGCTGAAAAATATTGCGGTGTTTTCCTTATTCACAGTCCAAAAACCTTATATCACACCACAGTAGCTGCATGATATATACACCCACCAAAAATGGAACAGGACCTTACATACATTCTTATTTTTTTAATTTTTCCAATTTAAGTTGCAAGTTATAGTAAACTAACTATAGCATTTAAAGTCAAGCGCGAAACGTGATAAGTATCATCATCAGAAAATATTTCAGAAAAAAGTTTGTCTACAAGACACAACCTTGACATCATTTCACAAAACAGACAACACTTTGTTGAACATTTCGAACTAGGAGTTGCCCCTACTGCTGATCAAACTTCGGAAAACCCCCATTTAATTAAGATAGAACTGTTAACAGGCTGAAAGGATCTGATAAATGTACTACCCAAAAATGACCAATACCAAAACATTGTTCTTACGCACATGCTCACAGCGTGAAGTGACCTACACTCCAAGGTCAAACAAGCCTTTTAAATGTGACAACAAGGTTATCAAGCAAGCTTCAAACCCCATGTGATAGAAATAGAAAAGAAGTGGCTCTGAATGTTTTAACTTAGAAAAGCTACTTACCTTACAACTCAATAACTCTGATAGTAGATAAATGCAACTGAATGTAACTTCAGTGGTCCTATCAGTCAAACGAATGCAGTCTGTGGGTTGTTAGATGATTATCTGGGGGTTGTCGGAAGCCCTACACTGTGAACTCTAAGCGAAATTATTAGTGTGTAGCGGTAAATGATTACCCAAAATTATTGGCCACATCATTCATCACTGAAAATTGGATACTTACCTTCAGCGTTTAAGTCAACTTGTTTAGCTGGAGGCTTCCGGTCGAGTATCCAAGCCATTCGGTACTCTGTTGTGTCACATTCGTTCGTTCATTCGTGCACGATCCCTAGCTAGCTAAACAATCATCTCGCACTCTGATTTGGACCCGAAATATATGTCGTAATTTGGACGATCAACTCTTGCGTTTTGCCTTGCCTTTGGCCTACGCGGAACAAATACCATGAAAGTTGTGTGAATCACATTTTGCGTTAGTATCAATAGTACTATCCGTGAACGTCAATATCTTCATCCTCTAAAAGTGTAGTCCAGTTTCCCTGATATGAGTAAGACTGCTATAAGCTGACTGCATAAACAGCCTCTTTAGTTGGCTAGTTGTCTGAAATCCCGATAGGTAACGCTGTGTCTATTTCAATGGAATCTGGGTGTGATAATACCTTACCTTAATATCTAGTTATGTCATTTATTCCAAAACCTGGTTACCCCCTTCTCTGCCAAACTTCGGACCACTACAAAGGTGTTCATATCTCTTTTAAGGTGCTGTAGTGGATAATGTTGCGGGCATCCCAGTAGGTGACATATGTGCTGAAGTGTGTGAGGTTGAAATTTAATCCAGCATATGCCTTGGCTACACTCTTTATCATTCAACTGTATTTCATACGTTATCAGCTGGTTAATAGAGACTTCTGGAGTTATAGAAACGATTTCTGTTTTAATTGGTGACCGAATCTTTCATAATTATCAGGTGTAATTCTGTCAGCGTACATAGCTTACAAAATCAAAGGCTGTTTATTCTTCCAGAATCCACAACTTCCAGGCATTCAGAATATGTGTCAGGCCGGTAAAATTGATGGGATATTGCATGCGGTCATTTTAGATTATCTGATAATTTATGCTCTTAAAAACCCTTTAGTAACATCACATTCGCAGGAATTTATTTGGAAACCCCGTCTTCATTATTCGGTATGCATGAACTACACAAGCCTGGAGAAAATCTTTAAAGAAGAATGTAACATACACCAACTGAACTAAAACAATGATGCAAAGGAAGAAAAACGTTAAGTCTGCAGGCGGGGATTGGGGTTTTGTTATAATGACAAGATACACCAATTTTAGGTGGGCAGTTCAGAATTATTTTAGTGCCCAGTCACTTATCTCCATTTTGTTTATATTGTTTGATATCTTGCTCACTTCACCTATTTGGCTCGTATCTATGATATGAGGGAAAGAAATAGGGTCATATCAAAAGCATTTAATTTGTAGGGAGTACAGAAATCCCTATTAAACTTATGTCCTGGTTAGTAAAAATTACTTTCCCGGTTCAATCTGTAGCTTGGTTATTTTTGCAGTCTCAGGTAACAGGAAGACTGTCATTATAATATTATAACTTCGGATTCTGGATGTAACAAACATTTTCAGTGGCACAATTTAATTTTTCCTAGTTCCCAGAAGTCCTCATAGATTCCCACACGAATGTTCATAAAATTTCATTTTCTTCTCACACGGTGTCCTCTATGTAGTTCTCATGCTCCAAAAACATCGTTAACCATTACTACCCCACTCAGCAGCCTGATGGTGGAATTTCACACAACAGTCTTCAGAGTATGCATCGAAATAGCCAAAAAATTTAAACACGAGGTCAGATGCATTTCCTAGAGTGCTGCGATGACTGTCTAGATCGAAACTGCACGCTGTGTGTCAATGTCCAGGTCTAACTACGCTAGACTACACAGTCTCTTAATGTAGTGGAAGATTGAACGATCGATTCATGGTTGTTTGCTCAAACCCAACTCCTCCATACTTTTCCCGGAAGTCATCAACCTAGCAGTCATCGTCTCATCGTTTGCTGTTCAGCGGAAGATAAAGAACTATCAGAAAACTTGTGCATAATAACCTGCTGGTTGGCATAAAAAAAGGATTCTCGAGTCACCAATGTGTGTTCTGGTTTTTACGTTGGTTATTACCAATTGTTTCAGAAAGTCTTCCAGGGACAGCGTGAGGTCCAGCGTAGTAAGAGCTGGACATTGAAAATTTATTAGAGTTGGCTGACACTGTCCTTGGGAGGCTTCCAGGAACCATGCTAAATAACCAACGCAAAAAACCAGAACACAAATTGGTGACTCAAGAAACGTTTATTCTTTCACCAATGCAGAGCCAACCACTAGGTTATTGTACACAAATTCTAAAAATAAATTTCATAGCAATAAATCACAATAATGCTTCTGGTATTTTTCTCTGTCCTCCGACGAACAGCGGAAGATGAAAGGATGACTGCACTATTGATGACTCCCGCCAAAATATAGATTTGGGTTTGAGCAAACAACCATGAATTGATCGTTGAATCTTCAATTACATTGACACTGTGCTTCTGCCTCCGCCGTCTAACATTTTGTTCAGCTCCTCCTCTAGATGCTATTCCGTCGGCCAAATATCCAATATCGCTTTTACGAGCTAGTATAAACCAATTTGATTTCATTGTGCTCTCCTCTTGATTGTGAGGTATAGGTTCCTGATCTTCGGTAAACTTCTGCTTAGCTCGTCCCGTCACTCGATTGTCCTAGCTTTGGTTGACTTCAGGAGGAGTAGTTCTGGGATTAATTATGTGTGGTATGTAGTACGATTCGTGCGAAGACTGTCGCTACTGTGAATGGAGCTGATCCTTTCCCCAGTTAGTCCTCCAGTATTGTCGTCAAAAGAAGAGATAATAATGATAGATATAATTAGTAAAGTTATTCAGACTAACAGACAGAAAAAGAAACAAGAAAACGTGACAACAATCAGCTGATTAAATTTGAAGAATAATATGAATAATATATATATATATGTCAGTGATAATGATAATAATAGGTGTAGTTAAAGTTGTCAGAAGAGTAAGACGGGAGAGAATGTACAGAAGTAAAACGACAAATTTAGTTGTCTACCCTGAATAGTGTATGCGATTTTAAGGGAATGGGCCATTTGAATGCAGTCCTTTTGCCGCTGCATGATTGTCCAGCCTTTTCTTGAAGGCGTCCACAGACGGTGCCATAGCTACATCTGCCGGAAAGGAATTCCAGGGACGGCAAATCTGCAGTGGAAGGAAGCGTGAACTCACCCAGGTCCTTGCCCTCGGGTGAGCTATCCTTCTATGATTTGCACGAGGGAGCCTATACCTACTCAATGGCAGAACATCTTTATCTGGGTGATTCTGGTCATTTGTTATTTTGCAGGAAGTAATTAAATCCCCCCTAAACCGACGGTAGCCAAGTGTGAATAGGCCTAATTTCTTCAGCCTTTCATCATATTTTTATTTTTTATTTTTGATTACAGGCTGATTCCACACTATATTTTTTGGTACAAGTATGGAATTTTCAGCATGGATATCGGTAGCCCAAATTTCTCAGGCTGACGATAGATATTAGGTGTGCGTCGGCGTGGGCTCGAACCTTGGACCGTGTGCATGGTCGGGGACAGTCGTAACCACTGTGCCACCGACGCCCAGGCCAAACTGTCTTTTTGTTGCCCGTCTCTCTTCTAAGCAGTGGAGGTGCAATAATATTATTCACTTCAAGGTGTGGTCTGACGTATGTTTGTACAACCTTGGAAAGGGCCCGGGAGTGAGTGCACCTAACTGTCCATGTGCATATGCCCTCGCTACATCTCTCGTGTAACCTACGCTTGTGTCCATTTTTTCCGTTAGAACTAGACCCAAGTCGCGTTCTGACGTTGTGCAGGACAAGCTTCCATTGCACAGGGTGTAACTTGCATTTTGCAGTCTACAGGTGCGTAACTTCAATACTTTGCACTTTTTCAAGTTGAAAGTCATGCCACTGGCCACCGTCCAGTCTTCCAGAAGGCTTAGATCTGCCTGCAGCCTATCTGAGTTCCCCGGACACTTTATTGCCCTCCATATCTTTACGTCATCAGCATAAAGAAGAGTCAGGCAGCTTAGACGGCATGGTAGATCATTGACAAAAATCAAAAACATCATTGGTCCCAGGATAGAACCCTTCGACACTCCTGATGACGAGCTGTGCCAAGATGATCGGACTCGCCTGACCTTAGTGCAAAATAGCCTCTCAGCTAGGTATTCCTTTAACCGTGACAGAAGTGGCGTACCTATGCCTTCCTGACTTATTTTGTATAGGAGGAAATCATGGTGAACGGTGTCAAATGCCTTCTCAAAGTCTAAAAAGACCATATTAACTGGAACATTCATATCCCAGCATGATATCCGATCGTTCCAAGCTGATAGTAGGTTTGTTACACAGGATCTGCCTTTCCTGAAACCGTGTTGGGCTTCATGGAGTATATCAGACCTATCGAGGTATTCCCTGATGTGATCGTTAATAATAGTTTTCAGTAGTTATAATACCACTGAGAGTAGAGCTATTGGTCTATAACTAGTAGCATTTCGCCTACCGCGACCCTTGAAGATCGGAGAAAGGATGGCTCTTTTCCACTCCATTGGCAGTTTTCCCGAATCCATTGAGTATTGGAACAAGTCACATAAGGGCCTATAGAGAGCTCCGACGCACTGTTTCAGAACGGATGGCCTCATGTCATCACGACCTGGGAACTTCCCAGATGTGAGTCGTTTTAGCTTCCTTAGTACTATTGCGGGGGGAGTAGCCACTAGGTCCAACACAGATTCGTGTGACAACTTATGAGTTCTATTCTTCCGGACCTGCCAACCTCACTTTCGACAAAACTACAATTTACTAACTTCATTGTGATTTTCTTTGGAGCACCACCATATTCATATATATAAGTGTAAATACATATGTCAATGAAGGTGAACACTGAACGTTTGTTTTCGGAACTGGTAGTCATTCGTGGGCGACTCGAAGGCGCGAATGCTTCGACCGTGTACAAGTTCGACGGGGACAATCAAAAACGAATAAAAGTACTTCATAATTCTGTATAAAATATTAGCTTATAGACTTTTACCGTTCTCCGATTTAATTGCCAAACAATATAACTTCCTTCTTACAATACTGGCGTTTTGGAGCTAAAGTTGAAGAAAGTACGTAGTATTTATCGGTGAGGAGCGTCTCCGTAGCAATAGGAACTTAGGGATAACTTCCTTGACAACATATGTCCAAGATCCGTGTGAGGTTAACACTGAACAAAAGATTTGCAAACGTTACAGGTTTCAAACCCTACAGCTGTCTCGCGAATTACCCAATACCTTCCTTCGCGACGCATCCTGGATGACAATTGTGGGTTCAAACCTATATACCAATAAAAAATCTCAATAACTGCCTGTTCGGCGCCAAAAAATATTTTTTATATATTTTTTTGATTACAGCCTGATTCCACACTGTATTTTTTGGTACAAGTATGAAATTTTCAGCATGGATATCGGTAGTGCAAATTTCGCAGGCCGACCATAGATATTAAGTGTGCGTCAGCGTGGGTTCGAACCCCGGACCATGTGCATGGTCGGGGACAGTCGTAACCACTGTGCCACCGACGCTATTTAAGAAACAATGAAAATATTCCGATGGCTGCATTTATGATCTCACTGACTCACGTGATGATAATTTCAGCTCCTACATGCTGCACTGGTCATTTTATATGGATTAATTAGCCATCATTCTGGCTCCCGGCCGTAATGAACTAAAAATGACCCGTTGCTGTAGCAGTATTTCTTTGTGTGTTTAACCGGACAATTGCTGATGCAGTGATTCGTTGAGAGTTAACACTGCTGAATATGATTCAACTGCAACTACTATGTCTTTGATTAGGATATATGCATACATATTTGATACACTTTTTAAGTAGTCATTTCAGTGACCTAGGTGATATGTGCTGACCAGGTTACGACAGTGGTATATAAGAAATGAAGTATTTACCAGTATTCATTTGCTTAAAATCATTGTGTGGTGTTCTTCAAACGCTATTATTGTCATTACATGATGTTACAAAATACTCCGGTCCTATGGAATTTGGGTATTTGAGGTGTGAAATGCACTTTTGGAGGTAAACGTGTTGCTGGAGGTGCTAGCATGAGTAATTAAGGGTAAGCCAGTTGTGTTTATAAATTTTAAAATTTCTTATGTCCAAACTTATTTTATGTCAGTCGACATTTACACTGAGACACACACCTGAAGGATGCAAGGTCACAGATTTCCAATGCTAAACACAGTCCTACAAACAACGCAGAACAATGGAAGAAGGAAGAGTTTCGCAGAAAACTACAAACAGTTCTTGTGAATGACATAAATGCAAGCTGAACTAGGAGTAGATAATACAGGAAGAGAATTTTTCGTAGATCGAGAGGCTCTGGCTCGGAGAAATGAGTGAGAACGCCGAACTCTTCACAGACTCCTGCGCGTTCAGTGAATTAGCAGTAGGAAGCAGCGTGTACAAGCACAGGGATATACAAAAGCAACGTGGATTTCGGCCAACGGACACACCACAAACCAGAGAGATTTCATCCCATCGCTGTTCAGGGAAGTGGAGACGTAGTCAGTCTGTTCAACACAAAGTCGGGGGGGTGGTCAGAAGATGTGGGGTAAGATCAGTGTCTAGTCCAACGAACCGTTGAAGTGAAACTTAAATCCCTGAAAGCGAATAAAGACAGACCACAATTCAAACTCAACTTTCAGAAACTGAAGGGCAGAACCAAAATAGGTGCTTTTATCGCAAAATAGATCAGAGCAAAGTCGGAGACGCTATGTGAGGAAACCTGTGTGTTAGAACATTGGAACCAACTCTCAGAAGGTTAAGTTCAAAGAAACGTGTACAACTGTTCCAGGAAGAAAGAGGAGACAGGACAAGAAATGGCTCTCAATGGACACCTACCTGAAGGCTAATAGAAGAGAGGAGAGGGGTGACGAAAGAGAAGATGAGTCGACGCAAAGATGGGCGACAGAAGAAGAAGCTGAGTTCAACACACGCTTCACAGAATAAAAAAGTGAAGAGTAGTGAGTTGTGGGAAGGACAGAAGACAGTTCTATGACACACAAGCAAGCAACCGAAGCAGAACAGGCTTCAGGTAAAACAGACTTCAGAACATTATACCAGATAACCAGGTCTCAACCTGAGAAGTGATCAATGCAGGTGAAGCCTATGAAAGGTTGTCCAGGTTAACCTGATTGACAAGGAGAAGAGACGAATAAAACAGTGGGCTAATCAGTTCAAAGTACTGTTGAATCAACCATCATCTGCAACTCATCCAGAAATACCACTAACGGCACGCACAGACTGCCTGCCAGTGGACACTGCTTTCTCCAATGAAGGCTAAAATCCTATATGCAATCAAGCTACTTAAGTCCGGGAACGCGGCGGGACCAGGCAACATTCCTCCAGAGATTACGGCAGATGTTCTCACTCCATTACTGCAAAACGTTGGGAAAGAATGAAAGGTATCTACTGATTGGAAAAGGGGCTACCTCATCAAACTGCAAAAGAAGGGCGATTTAAGCCTGTCTAATAACTGGTGTTATGTCATACTCTTGTCCACGCCAAGTAAAATACTTGGTAGCATCACCCTGGCGAGAATAAGGTATGCATCGAATACAGAACTCTGCCATCCTGGAACAAGCTGGATTCAGCAAAGGCGAATCATGCGCATCATCACCAGAGAACAAAGCATAGAATGCCAGTCGAACCTCTCCCTACCTCAACTTCATCGACTTCGAGAATGCGTTCCACAGATAGCATTTACCAGGAAGTAATTTGGAAACTATTTCAGCGTTAAGGTGTACAGTGCCCGAGACTTAATCAACCTCACTTATCAACTATATGACAATGCCACGTGTTAGGTCATCCACAGCGGACAATTCAGCAAAGCCCTTGAAGTGAATGCAACAGTAAGATTAAGTTGAATAATATTGCCGATAAAATTCCTAGTTGTGGTGAACTGGACTAAACAACACACTGTGAGCGGGTGACGAGGAGACAAGAATACGTTGGATGACCGATAAGAAGGCTATAGAAGATCTGGATTTCACAGATGATATATGCCTAGTTTCACACAAACTCCAAGACTTGCAGGCGAAAACCGACAAACTGGCCGAGGAAGCCGGCAGCAAAGACAGTAGTCCAGGTGAACATACAGAAGATGGAGGTGATAAGGCAAACAACAGTAAGAACCAACAACCCCTATCACCACCAACAGGATAAATTTGAAGGTTACTCCCTTCACTTTCCTGGTCAGTATGCACGGTTTCAATCAAATGTGGATGATGAGGATGAAGGTGTCAAAGCTGACCAGAATCGGAAAAGCGGCATAAGCCTTCATCAACCTAAAACCAGTTTGAAAATATTTTGTACCCTATAGGATAAAGGACAAGACTCGGAAATTCAACACAAAATATCAGTCACGTCTCGTAAACCGTTAATGCTCAGCTCTTGCTACTCTGGGACTCACGCTGTTCCTCGAAGCTTCTCAGAAACGCTTAGTACGAATGGACGCAAAAACCAGAACCCAGTTTGGTGACTCGAGAATTATTTATTCTAACACCAACTTATAGCCAACTTTACAACTAAGGTCTACGAACAAATATTACAATAATAAGTCACAATATTACTTCTGACGGTTGTCTCCTGACTTCTTTCTGAACAGCGACCGATGAGACGATGAATGGCTGATTGATGCCTCCGCGAAAATTGGGGAAGTTGGTTTTCATCAAACAACCATAAATTGATCGTTCAATCTTCAACTGCATTGACAACAAATGTGAAGTCATTTCTTCTATATGTGTCGGGAACTTGGCGCGTTACGAAGAGGATTTCCATTGAGTTACACGCTGTTTAAATTACGGAATTTCGTGAATTGAAAATTATCAAGGCCCCTCTGACAGCGAAGGAACTTAGTGAGCTTCTACACTATTCTCTCAGGCTTGTTGAAAACGATGTGGAGACTGGTTTTCTTCGAGATTGTATAAATAGCCAAAGGTATTCTTAAGTGTACTGAGAAGCTCTTGGTCGCAATCATATTCGCAGACATTTATCAAAAGCTTCCACCTTCGCTTGCCCAGAAGTGAAGATCAAATGCTAGTCAGAAAAAATTAGCTACAAGAAACTTTGGGAACAAACAAATCAGGAGCAGATCGCATGAAAATATGTAGAAGAGAATGGAGATGGGTCAGGCATATGCTGATGAGGACACCGAATGACATCGCGTGCAGTACAGGACATCGCGAAGGCGGAATCATAGCGGGAAGCCATGAGAAGGTGCTCGGTGCCGGGGCGAAACGGAGGAGGTCTCGTCCAAGGGTTATTTGACTAAATCAGCGTACACGTATTTCCTAGTACTTCTCCACTTTTATTAATGTGCATAGACGTTGTGGCTACTCAACACCCACAACGTAAAACCAAAAGGCACTTGCGAAGAGTACGATCGTGTATTATAGCATTAGTGAAATTTCAAAATTGTGTCAAGGTAATGTTCAACAGTAAATTCACAAATGTTTGCGAAGTACATATAAAATCGGTCTGTGTACACATATAATACAAATATACAAATTAGATTAAAAAGTATGTTTACAGAAGGTATAAAGGTACTACATAATTCCCCCACCAGAACACTGAAATATAAAAAAATACATTTAAGCGTTCGAAAATAACATGCGTCAGCGGAATACGTAGCAGCGATAGTACACAGAAGGCGATTTATTGAGCTGAAAAGTGAGCAGTTTAAAGCGGTTAATAAGCTCCATGATAAATGCGATAATCTAGGAAAAGTAGGATGGCTAATCATAATAGAATATATAAGGAATGATAAAATTGGCCGAGGATCTGTAGTCGGTAGACGGAGATGATACGTGAATAATAAGCGAGATGTGATTAAATGCAATAATGCAGGAAAAATTGATGTTAAAATAATAGTGGCGTGATTTATGTATGGAAATATTAATCAGTTAAATGAGTTGTCAAACGACAATTACGAATGAAGATAATAAAAATGAAAATTCGTAGTAAGTTATATTTTGATGACTTGCACATAACGTTTAGGCCAATGGACTCGTCTACCAGATCGTGTTGTTTTCGCAGGTTTCTCTGGCGACGTTGAAGTGAATGTAGGTGTCGGCACGTCGTTCAGCCGGTCCTTATCGTTGACTTCGAAATCGTCGAGGAACGCTGGTTTGACTCTGTCGACACTGATGGTTTCTGCTTTATTCAGTCGTTATATCGTGATAACTTTAGCATTTCTGTTTAGAACTTTGAATGGGCATCATAAGTGGGTTGAAGCGGTTGTCGTACACGTTTTCTCCTGACGGAGACGTGAGTGCAATCTGTCAGTTGTGATGGGATGTATGACGGTTGTCAATCACGTCTCAAAACCGTTAATGCCCAGCCCTTGCTACGCCGGGCCTCTCGCTGTCCCTCAAAGCCCTTCAGAAACGCTTAGTACTAACGGACGCAAAAGCCAAAACATCGATTGGCGACTCGATAATTCTTTATTCTAATACCAACATAAAACCATCGTAATACTAAGGTCTATGAATAAATATTACAATTATAAATCACAATATTACTTCTGACGGTATTTGATCTTCTTTCTGAATAGCGACCGATGAGACGATGACTGGTGTATCGATGACTCCGCGAAAGTATAGGGATGTTGGGTTTGAACAAACAACCATGAATTGATCGTTCGATCTTCAACTACATTGACAACGCTCGTTCCTGCTGACGTGGAAGTGATATCTTGAGCTCGTTCACGTGATGTTTTAGCTGGTGCACGTAACCAGTCATATCGTGTGGAACTTGGTTACCTGGGGTGAAAAATTCTCCTGGTAATCGTAATGTTGTTCCATAGACTAGTTTGGAAACGCAGCAGCCAACATCTTTCTTTATAGCAGATCGTATGCCAAGCAGTACTAGTGGAAGTTTGGTTGACCAGTCGTTTTGAGTCAAAGAAGCAGCGAGTGCAGCTTTGAGTTGTCGACGAAATCACTCAACCATACTGTTGGAACTAGGATGATACGCTGTTGTTCGTATTCGTTTAATGCCTAGTAATTCAGTTAGCTGGTCAAAAAGTCGGCTTTTAAACTGGGTACCACTGTCTGTAGTGATAATTGATGGGACACCAAAGTTGGCTATCCAGTTTTCGACCAAAGCTTTAGCTACCGTTTCAGCTGAGACGTCGCTTAATGGAACTGCTATTGGCCAACGAGTAAATCCGTCAATGCAAGTTAAAATATAGTTGAAACCATTGGAATGAGGCAGTGGACCAACTATGTCTACATGTACATGGTCAAATCTAGAGTCGGGGTTAGGGAAACGACCAAGTGGTGCATTGGTGTGACGGTTGATTTTGACTCTTTGACAGGACAAGCAATTTCGTGTCCACTTCTTAATGTCGCTGTTCATGTTCGGCCAGACAAATCTTTCTCTTAGTAGCTTGGTAGTAGCGCTTACACCAGGATGCGACAAGTTATGTAACTTCTCGAATACTGTATATTTCATAGCTGTTAGAACGAAAGGTCGACATTTACCCGTAGAGGTGTCGCTGATTACTTTTGTCGTGCCAAAAGGAATTGCCTCGAGGTTTAGAGATGTTGTCTCAGAAGACATGATCTTTTTGGGTTCACGTCATCTCGTTGTAAGTTTGAGAGATGTTCGTAGTCTATGTCTGGGCATACAATCTTGTCAATGTGCATACGTGATAAAGCGTCTGCCACTTCATTGTTTTTACCCTTTACATATCACAGATCAGAGGTGGCTTGGGATATAGGCTGGAGATGTAGTAGTTCGCGTGGAGAGTAATTATCCTGTTTTTCTGATAAAGCCTTCGTTAGAGCTTTATGGTCTGTTGCTCCCAAAGACGGTTGTAGAAGGTCAGGGAACTGATTTACCGAGCCGGTATATGGATATCCTGGTGTGCGTATAACCATCAAGTTCAACGATGATGCACGGCTAATCATACCAGCAATGTACGTTTTATTGAGCTAGTCTATTAGCTTAGGGCTTATCGGATCAACTAGCAGTTTGTGTTGCTGTAGAGAATCGATACCGAGGATTGGGGATAGAACATCTGCAATGATGAAAGACCAACTGTAGGTATT
Organism: Trichobilharzia regenti; assembly: GCA_944472135.2. Taxonomy (NCBI): domain Eukaryota; kingdom Metazoa; phylum Platyhelminthes; class Trematoda; order Strigeidida; family Schistosomatidae; genus Trichobilharzia; species Trichobilharzia regenti. The sequence goes on from OX235262.1 coordinate 136,154,792, forward strand.
CTGCAGACCAAAATCTAAAGTCATTCGTTTACTTCCATATGTAACAATATTAGACTTATTAACGGATTGGAGCGTAACTGCAGGGTCAGGATGTTGACGTTCCTGCGTAGACGGAGGGAGAACACTAACCTCTGCTTCTGTGTCGACTAAGAATATAGTACCGGTATTTCTATCTGTTACATAAAACAAACGACTGCCAGATAGTAGATCGCCAACAGTAGAAGTTTTCATACATGACGATACATCTTTTGGTTTATCCTGAAAGTTGCAAGGTGAACGACACCGTCGTGCATTGCCTCCATAACTACGGTGGTACCAGCAAATAGTATCGTGATGTCGTGACGTGATAGATGACCTCTCGTACATGCGATCCGCGATCTTGTCGAGCTTTTCTATGTCACTGTCGTCGTCTCCGAAAGCGAGAACTTGCCGAATGTTTGCAGGAAGTCGTCGCTGCCAAATTTGCTAAAAGAGACGTTTATCGATTTCTCTTCCTGCTACTAGGCTTTGCATATGCCTCATGAGTTGCGATGGGGTTTTATCATCTAGCTCTATATTGCTTAACAAACGATCGAGTGCTTGCCTATGCGAAAGAGAAGTGCATCGAAGTACCTCTTCCTTCAACTTGTCGTAAGGAGCGTCTGTGCTGGGTTGAACTATGTATTGTCGAAACTGTTCGGCGATTTCGTCTGGTAGTGCTGCACTCAAAATGCCGAGTTTAGCCGTCTGTGATGTGAGCTTATTGGCGGTGAAATAATGCTCCAGTCGTGCAAAACAAAGATGGGGTGTCTGGGCTTGAAAACTGGTACAGAAAGAGAAATAGTACAAACAGATCCCAGCTCTAAGTTATTAGAGGTATTGGAAGACATAATACAATTCGTAGAAAAATGGTTCAAAGTAACAAAACAGCAAAAATTATGCACACTAAGAATATGGCAAGACAGAAAAACATGCAATGCAGATACTTACCACAGATTACTGCGAGTTGTGCGATGAGAAGGCACAAGAATGTGTTCGAAGTGTCTATTATATATGTATATATATATAGAGCCGGTGAAGTCACAGTTTTATTAATCCAGGAAGTGTAATGGTGCGTCGGGATGAACAAGTTGTTGTCGGAGTGAACAAGTAATCATCGAGGTCACCAATTTGTCGTCGGGCTCACCAATTTGTTGCGTGGGTTATTTGACTAAATCAGCGTACACGTATTTCCTAGTACTTCTCCACTTTTATTAATGTGCATAGACGTTGTGGCTACTCAACACCCACAACGTAAAACCAAAAGGCACTTGCGAAGAGTACGATCGTGTATTATAGCATTAGTGAAATTTCAAAATTGTGTCAAGGTAATGTTCAACAGTAAATTCACAAATGTTTGCGAAGTACATATAAAATCGGTCTGTGTACACATATAATACAAATATACAAATTAGATTAAAAAGTATGTTTACAGAAGGTATAGAGGTACTACTGTACCATTTATTAATGTTCCTTGTTTAGATGTATTGAAATCAATCGTTTGTTTGCACAACCGCAAAAGTGGATTTGGTTTATTATTTTTTTATTTTATTTTTTATTTTTGATTACAGCTTGATTCCACACCGTATTTTTGGTACAAGTGTGGAATTTTCAGCGTGGATATCGGTAGCCCAAAATTCGCAGGCCGACCATAGATATCAAGTGTGCGTTAATCCATCTTATCTATGAATGACTTCATAGTGTAAAAGTAAACAACTTGAATAAAGAATGTTAGATCTTAGGGAAGATGGGAGATTATTACAGTTCTAACTGATGGCTGAATTCAAAATCACACCTGAATATTGTCAGCTTTTCCAGCATTGGCTTGTTGGGTTTCGGTTGACTGGCTACAGGATTTTATCATGAGCTGACATTGTTTGGCGAAGCATTGAACATCCCACAGGGAGTACTAAAAAGCTGTTTGGTCCTAGATTGAGAATCTTCAACAGTACGCACCCACCCGGGTTCGAACCCAGGACCTCCTGGTTACAGAGTGAGCTCGTAGACCATTAAGCGACTAAAACCTGATTAATTGGCCAATGAATTCTAGCTTCTACCAATTGCCAGGTCTTGTTTGATTTAGCTCTCAGTTAACATCATTGAGCAGTTGTACATTTTTACGGTCTGTAAATCACTACATTTTTGTAGTCACGATATCATTGGAGGAAAGCTGAATTCAAATGAAAGAAATCTTTTTCAAAATACCTGTAGATGTCAAAACCTCAGTATTTACTATGTTATTAATCAACACTTTATGTATTCATTCATAAGCTACTAATTAAAGAAAAAAAATCATGCGACATTTTGATTTCGGTGCATGTTCAACTTCTCATGTCAATCAATATGATGCAGATTTTAGTTTCTACAACAAGTTTTGTGCAAAAACAAAACAATTCTTTAACTCAAATAAAGTATAATTATATTTTAATAGTTTACACACAATGATAAGTTTTGTTATTGGTAATTCTTTAACTATTATTAATATTATTAGATTTCAATGAAAGTTAGATTAACTTTGAGTCAAATTATACAATTCTATGCTTTCTCCTTTTAGTTCCTTGGACTAATTTAATTGATTTAAGACAATCAGCCTTAGGTCTTATCTATACATTGGAGTCCCACTGTATTTATATTGATAAAACAAGATATCAATCAATTACTAGTGTTTGCTAGTATGCCATTTCATTATGTATTTCAAGTAATATCATTTTGGTCTTTGATGAAATTGTAACAACCAAAACCTATGTGCTATACTCTGAACTCAACAAACCCATCTTTACTTCCTACTGTATAGCTAACTAAAACTTTCTTGAGTTACTCACAGTCACAAAATACCCCCAAAGAGAGCAAAAACACAGTTATTTGCCTTAAAATATATGGTTATGTTCAGTAATGATAACATTGAAAAGTCAAAATCACCCCAACGTTGGCAGATCAAAGTACAATTACAAAACAAGTACTGTAGGACAAAATTGTCTAACCAAATCAACCGTAAGGAGTAGCTTAGAATCAAGTAGAATATTTCTAACGAGGTGAGTTCATAAATCTGCCAGCATAAATCATACACTAGACAATTCTCGCAGACAGTTCAAGGTCCGAATAACCTTGACACACTCAAACAAAATAACAGTCATAAAACAACATATTATCAGTGTCATAACACAACCACAAACAGAAGTACTTAAATGACAGATCAAACAGGAAAATGACAAATAATAAAGATCAACGCAGCAAACGATGTGTAAACATCAGAACAGTGAAATACATTCTGGGAGAAGGATGGATAACAGTTAAAAAGTTAGTTGAAACTTCCAAATAAATATCAGCGTTGTCATTGAATCTTTCGGAGGGGATCTTCCAAAAACATTATTATTCCTCTACACAAATACCTGACTTTGAAAGTAAGATAAATACCTATGGTCGTCCTGTTTTGTCGTCAGGATGATGAGTTCATGAACACAAAGTAATCGAATGTAAACTGAATAGGAATGGAAATCACTAGTGGGGAAGTAATTCCTATTTATGTTTATGCAATTCACAGGCTGTTTTGTTAAGTACTGAATGACAGAATCAAAAGGCATCCTAGAGATCCAAATTAAACAAATATATTCATGTACAAAGTACACATTGCTACTTGATTGACCTTAAAATGTGTCATAAGTTCTAAGCTTGTAGTGATAATAGAAATGTTCTATGATAATAATTTTGTTTTTATCCCACAGTCATTTTATTTAGTACTGTATTTACCCAGCAGAACTAAATAGTATTCATTACTCAACTTTGTGTTCTGCGGAAAGCTGCGAAGGTTTTGCCTTTGCCTTATCAAGGTGGCATATGACTGTTTTTTCACCTCTTGATGTTTATAGCATGCGAATAACAAGCATATCAGGAAGGGAAACTTTCAGCAATCCGATTTTACTTGGCCTAAAATAATATTCATTGTTCTGTTTTATTACAAATATAAGTGCGGTAGTAAAGAAAAAAATTAAAGGCTTCCGAGCAACCACACATGTATTTATCAGTAATTACCGACTAGCCACACTTGTATAGCTACTGGGCTGAAAGAGAGTCAGTAAGAGACAATGAGCAGTTCACCTCTGAGACACAATCCTTGAAATTCGACTAATGCAGCCAATAAGCCAAAACTCTGAACCTAGCGGTATTAGACAACAACAGTTTAACTCTTCTGTTTAATTTTCAAGAGTAGGAAAGTATGGTAAAGAAAAGTTTGACTACTATTCTTTTGGTGAACTGATAAAAAAATTACATCTTACACAAATCTTTATTTTTCAAACTACTGATGCACTGTAAACTTCCTCTCGAATTTCCGAGATAAAATTAAGCTTATAGTTTCATGTTTTTTTATTTAATTGAGTTTAATTTTAGATTTTGCTGTCAGTCGACGGGCAAAACTAAAATTCAATTCAATTAAATAAATAATGTGACCCGTTGCACAAGAGGTGGCTCTCGTGTCCCAAATGGTCTAGTGGATAAGCCTTTGATGTTCGAGACTATGGGCATTGGGTTCGAGCCTCGGTGGGAACATCATCACTGATCAATTGGGAAATGTAGATACATCCAGATAACGAGTCTTAAATAGGTCGAAATGCGCATCCTGGACTCCATTGACACCACCAATCAAATTCATATCTTATTATTTTTCAAAACTGATGACCATTAACTGAAGAATTACTGAAATCTAAAAGAAATAAATTATCCGATTTCAGCATTTCACATCTACGAGCAAATATTACAAGGAAACCTTGAACACATATCAAAAATATATTGGCTTAGAATGAGAAATTATAACTTGAAGTTTGGCTGAAATAAAATAAAAATAAACTAAAAGACTCTGTAGAAGAATATTTTGAAATTAATGATTGATTATCATGTTAATAAATGTTGTAATGTAGGGTAGAATCTTTGAGTGATCATTTTGTTTGGAGAACTAATTACTTAATAATGAGAATTCGTTTTACAATATCAATTAAACGTTGATCTTTAAGAATGTCTTCATGTGAACTATGCGGTAAAAGAATTTCATTAACTGACTTCCAATTTCTACAAACAGATAAACTTCGTATATTCACCATACCATCTCCATCGCCATATTTAATTAATGGTATATGATTTGGAAATGATGAACGAAACTGTCCAGGTGATGAAAATATCATCTGTGATATTGTAGGCAGTTGAACACCGTATATACAATAGATGTCAACATCTGTAGGTCGTTCAAGTGTGTCAATTGTTTTTTTACCTTCTTGCATCATTAAATAACCTAAAACATAAGAATAATAATTTTCTCTTTAATGTGTATTTATACATATTGATAAGTTTTAATTTAACATAATTAATACTCACAATCACCTGAAAAAGTACCACATAATTAGAGACAAGGGTTTCAATACTGCATAATGATAGATTGAAACAATTCACTGTTATGCATAGTCCACAGCTTTTCTACCACAAAAAGCAAAATGGAGTAAGCAGGTAAACATTTTCCCATAAACTACTGTAGTTTGTTAAAAAACGGTCATTAAAATGAAACGTATATGTATGTATTAAATTTCTGAAATAGATGAAAACGTCTTATGAGTTTACTCCAATGATAAAGATGATATGGACATATTTTGATGTTTACATTTGTAGATATAGATATTTTATTTGTAGTGTAAATGTAAAGCTGTATAACTGATAACATAACTTTGCATCATCAATTTAAGAATCAAAACACGATGGTTTTTCAAGATTCGCATCATGCTTGTGGAGATATTCACACCCACAATATGTTCTTCAAATTAGCAAACTACCTTGAAGTTCAGTAATACTTAAATACATTTTAATAACACTCCTAATCATACTGCAGAAAATAATGACAGGATTAATCTTCAAATTTCATAGTTGAGTAAATTTATTTGATAAAGTCTTACAGTATCATTTACTCGTGATATTTCAACCACAGTTTATTTCCCCCTAATCACATCAACTTACTCAAACAACAATCCAACCTCGCTTATACACCTGAGTAACAAACTGATTAGACATATGAACGAAAAAACAAAGGTAATAAATGTAAATTTCAATAGACATACATTTAACAGATTATAGGCAGAAAAAGTACATTTGGAAATAAGATGAGTATCGTGAATAAAATAAAACAAGGTGGGAAATAAGATGTATTGTCAGTAAAATAAAATAAATAAAATGCTAGGATGTGTTAACGTAGCAATCGGATCACCAATATCCCCAGTTGCAGCAGATATCCTTATGGATAACTGGGGGAATAACGCTCTTAATACACCTAGTTCTACTCCAATAGTCTAGTGGAGATATGTGGATGACACTTTCACAGTGTTAAAAACAGGTACTGCCTTCAACAAAGGCATTGATACAGTGATGCTATCCTCTACTTTAGAGTTACTCAAATGACGTGTTGGGATCACTAGAACCTAAACTTTGCAGTTATTCAGAATATTGCTAGAACACCTGGTGAATTACGGAATCACTTTCTTTATAAAATCTGTTGACAAGTTCAAAGTTGGTCTCATATATAACTGAAAACGTCACAATTATGGTATACTTACCTGTGACTTTGAAATTTTATAGACTTTTGAACAATTTATGAATCATTCACTGATTTAAAGCAATTATACCCTTTTATAAATTTTGATAGCGTTATTAGAAGACGGAGACTATCTGAAAAATCTGATGTATTAGCGCTATACATTTCAAACAATCTGATCCCTCACACATTTACTTATCAAGTCAATATATATATATATATATATATATATATATATAGAAAAGTTAAATTAAACAAATTGAGAGAAAAAGGAATTAAGAATAATTAACACAACGTTTGGTAATCCAATCAAATAAGGATTACCAAGGTAGGTTAAGAGTAATAACAAACTGTCTGATGTTGAAAACGTATCCCTTGATTTAATTTCAAAATTGCCCTTCTATAGGATATATGTGGATGATATCATTTTGATATGTGACGATCATGAAGATGAGAGTCGCTTATTAGACAGACTTAACTCTGTACAGAATCATATTAGTCTTACATGCGAGGAAGAAAGTCGCAACCAGCTAGCAATTTTAGACATACTTCTAAGTCGGAGAGATGATGGTTCAATAAGACGGCCTATCTACAGAAAGCCCACTTGGACAGGGCAATACCTTAATTTTCACAGGTTCTGTCCATTACAGTATAAGAGAGGCTTGGTGAAGTGTCTATTTAAGAGGATTCAGCGTATTTGCACGGCTGATGTTATAGACAAAGAAAACGAAATATTAATGGATACTCTTGTTGAAAACGGATATCCTTTAAAATTTTTAAACAGGTGTAGAAGTCAACTAGTCTCTAAACCTACAATCCATACCGTCCCTAAGAAAAAGGTTTTCATCAAATTACCATATAACGGGGAAATAAACAGTAGGATTGTGAGACAAAGGTTGAATTCAATCATCTGTAGAAACTACTATGCAGCCGAGCTTGTAATTGTGGAAAAAGCTAAAAATATGCTTCACTGTAAACCTCAAAAGTGCACAAGTGATTATATCACATCCCACACAATTGACCAATTTTCGTGTGTGTGTGTGTGTGTGTGGACATACATACATAGGGAGGAGTAATCACACTTTGCACGTGAGGGTGGGAGAGCACATCCCAAAATGGTTAGAAAAACAGATGAATTGTGGCAAGCCAATAGATGCATGTGTTAGACTTCCAACTTCGTCTATAGCTAAACATCTAATGGAGATGAACCACAAGATTGATGCTAACTCAGCCTTTAAGGTCATCTAAAAGAACGGTCAAGGGCGTTTACTGAAATACGCTGAGGCTATAGCTATTCATAGACTTAAGCCCCCCTTGTGTATTCAAAAACAGTTTGTTATTACTCATAACCTACCTTGGTAATCCTTATTTGATTGAATTACCATACGTTGTGTTAATTATTCTTAATTCCTTTTTCTCTCAATTTGTTTAATTTAACTTTTCTATATATATATATATATATATATATATATATATATATATATAGACTTGACAAGTAAATGTGTGAGGGATCAGATTGTTCGAAATGTAAGGCGCTAATACATCACATTTTTCAGATAGTCCCGTCATTCACTGATATTTATTGTTCATTCTGCATCTCTTATGTTTCACTTCAGCACCTGTACTAAAATGCTACTTACCTCCTACTACTAACGTATTCACTTATTATTCCCGCCTGAAATCGACATGCAGGAGGTATATTGTCATTTAAAATTTAGATTTGATGCTATAACTTATAACTTATTCGGTTGAAGGCAGATTTCAGAAATTACCTATTTAGTTATTCGTCTTTTTCTTCAATGTTTCTCTCACATAAATTAGTGTTCAATCTAAGTTTAAATCAACAAATTATATTATATATTCTATCAGTTCTAATTAGTTTATATATGTTCATGCCTGTAAAAATGCCTTATTATTATTATTGTTTGTTAATCTATCCCTCGTTCCTTCACATACATAAACTCACTGGTAAAAGGAACAAAATTCACTAATAAATCAGAAAAATCAACAAAGAGAATTAGCTGTGTTAGATTGCGAAATAAAACAAACAGAAGAAGGATCACTATACACTAGCGTTTATAAAATGCCAACGCATTGTAATAGATACTAAGACTTTAGTTCATCACATCCGTTATCTGTGAAGGCAGATTTAGTTAAGTCTTCAGCAAGTATATCAATGCAATGAAACAGAAAGAAGACGCATTGACACTAAATAGCCATCCTATAAAATTCACTAAGAAGATTACAACAGCTCACAAGGACAAGAAAAATAACAGTGAGATTAATGACCATAGCATAAATAAACAAGCATTTAAAGGATTTACCTTGTTACCATATAAAGAATGGACATCTGAAACCCTACGTAGGATTCCTAATAAGGTGGGAATCAGAGTGGCATTTAGATCTACAAACTCACTCACGGACAAGGTCTGTAGGTTAGAGGGCCCTTTTGGCTTATTTGGAAAAAATAATATAATTTACAAAGTACCTTTTAATGACTGATATATGTTTGAGCAGTAAATCAGGGCATGCCAGATTATCAGAACATAGAAAATTTAGCTAAATGTAGAATTGTGCGTCGGTGGCTCAGCGGTTAGGACTCTCGCCGACCATGCGCACGGTCCGGAGTAGAAGATCATGCCGACGCACGACTGATATCTATGTTCGGCCTGCGAAATTCGTGCTGCCGATATCACATGCTGAAAATTCCATACTTCTGTCTAAAATACTGTGTGGAATCAAGCTATAATAAAAAAATGATTGACCCTGCTGAAATAAATAATTTGGGAAAAAACCCGGCAGTTGTAGTGCTCACATTAACACACAACAACACAATAGAGAGGGACAAAGTTACAATTTTAAAAACTAATATGGGTAGATGGAGAGAGAGGTTGATTACAGAATCTTCGTTGATCGAACTTACACCCAACACAAGCTCTAGAAGTGGCTCAGCACCACTACTAGAGATACGGAAGACATTATTACCAATCAAATCAGAGGATGAGAAATAATATTTGTTTTATTTATTTAAATTTATGTTATCAAGTTTTAATATTTTATTTATTTTATTTTACTGACAATACATCTTATTTCCCACCTTGTTTTATTTTATTCACGATACTCATCTTATTTCCAAATGTACTTTTTCTGCCTATAATCTGTTAAATGTATGTCTATTGAAATTTACATTTATTACCTTTGTTTTTTCGTTCATATGTCTAATCAGTTTGTTACTCAGGTATATAAGCGAGGTTGGATTGTTGTTTGAGTAAGTTGATGTGATTAGGGGGAAATAAACTGTGGTTGAAATATCACGAGTAAATGATACTGTGAGAGTTCATCAAATAAATTTACTCTACTATGTTAGTATGTGCTCTACTAGAATGCCTAAGTTATATTCTTGTATCAAGCTTTTAGTCATGCTGGGTGTTTACCAAAGTCATTTCAAAAGTGTTAGGAAGAGGCAAAACACATGCAATTATCATGTCTCAGTCAAGCTTTTAGCGTGTCGTTGACATGCATTTGTTTCTGCTTTCTGATTGGACGCTTGCACAATTGCAAACTCTCAACCGGATTAGTTGATTTCCAGTCTACCTTATTTTTGTATAAACACAGTCACTTTTGTCATAAATAAATGATTCTGGTTTTACCGCTGATTCTCGCGTGTTCTGCTTTACCAGTTAAGTGGGCACTGGTCGGTAGTTAGGCAGTTACCTCGAGACAAAGATCTAGCGTCGTAACAAAAAGCTAGTTGAATGTACAAACATTTGAATAATGTGAATAAGAACACCCTTTAATAAGGAGGTATAAATAGTGGTATGGAGCAGTAGTTTTGATTAACCCAATTTATTTTTAACTTTTTTTATTCGTATACTATATGAATAAATAGTGATTTATTTACCTGATGGAAATGAAATATCATCGAAAATCTCTTTCATATCGTGTACTGAATAATTTTTGGTAGGCGTTACAATGACTTTTTCATCTTTTGACCATAGACGTGGATCTGGTAAAAGAAAAGCCATTGCTGGAAAAGAACGTTCTGCAGTTCGGAATCCAAATGGAGTGCGTGATGGTATTCCAAAATTATTTCCTGAAGACCAAGAAAAAGAAAGCAGTTTTTAAAGACCATTCCTTTCATCAAGAAACAAGATATAAAGGCCTTCACATTCATAATTAGCCAATTTGTTATTTTAATTGATTAAAAATGCCCATTAAAATTTTCAAAAGAATGGATACTGAACAAAGGATCAGGAGTAGTCCTCCTTGACAGAAGTGACTATATTAAAAAGATGAATGATATATTAAAGGACACACAGAAGTTTCAAAAACTTGAGGAGAAGAAAGATTTCAATAACAAAATAGAGAATGAATTAACCAAACGTTTGAAGAAACTCAAGGAAGAGCAGATATTTTCTGAAAGTTAATATGAAGAAATCAGACCAACGGGCACATATACGCCAAGATTATATGTACTACCTAAAGTGCATAAACCAGGGGTACCATTAAGACCGATACTTGATGTGCAAAATTCGCCCTATCATGCTCTAGCTAGTTGGTTAGTAAATATTCTCAAAACTTTGCATGATAAGATAGTGAAATATAGCGTCAAAGATGTATTTGAATTCGTAGACAAAATAAAAGATAATAATATCAAGGACAAAGCCATGATATCTCTGGACATAACATCGTTATTCACAAATGTACCTTTAATAGAAACAGTTAATTACATAGGCGAACTAGTGGACAAGCTGTCGATAAACATTGGCACACATACTGAGATCCTAAAAGAATTTATATTAAGATGTACCATGAATGTGAATTTCAAATTTAACGACATGCTTTACAGACAAGTGGACTGGGTGGCGATAGGCTCCCCATTGGGTCCCATTCTCGCTGATTTCTTTCTAAGTAAGCTAGAAAATGGACCTCTGAACAACCTTATAAGTAAGTTCTCATTTTATTGCCGATATATGGACGATACCTTTATTCTTTGTGATAATGGTCCTGATAAGAGTACAATAATCACTGAATTCAATGAAGTACATTCGGCTATGAAATTCACATGCGAAGAGGAATTCCAAAACAGAATTGCCTTCCTGGATGTCCTACTTACAAGAAAACCAGATGGTAGCATATAAAGAAATTTGCATAGAATAAGCACCTGGACAGGACAATGTACACATTTTCACAGCTTCGTTCCTATCAAGTACAAAAGAAATTTAGTGAAGACACTCAGTCACAGAGTTAGAGCTATATGCTCAGAAGAAGTAATTGAAGATGAATTAAGCATTGTATATGATACTTTGATCGAAAATGGCTATCCCAAAAAATTTATCAAGAAACATATGACAAAGAAAACGGAAAAGGAGCACTCACTATCTGTGAAAAAAAGCCTCTTTATATACGACTACAATTCAATGGGGAAATAGAAAGTGAGATAGTTGCGAAGAAATTAAGAAAATCAGTTCAAAGAACTTTTACTGCTGGCGAACTACACGTCTTATTCTCTACACGACCGATGGTGATTTCTCGACTGAAAGATGAAGTACATAGACTAGCCACTTCTAACTGTATCTATCAATTCAACTGCACTTGTGGAACGAGTTATATTGGCCGTTGCTCTAGGAACTTGATTTTTCGTGCTCGAGAACATCTCCCAGCGTGGCTAAATAAAGGTGTAGTTAAAACCATTAACAGTTCGATACTGGACCATCTGCTCCAAACTGGGGACAAAGCCAGCGTGGAGGAATCCCTCTCTATAATCTACTGGATGCCTAATAAATTGCCAAAATCATCGAAGCACCGCATGCTCCAAACAGCAGAGGCTATTGCGATTCGCCTCAAACAACCAGTGCTTTGTGTTCAAAAGAAGCAAGTCCAGCCCCCACTACTGCCCTGGCCTTCAGCAGTGACTATAAATTCATGAATTTGTAATACTATCTTCCCTAATATTTCTGACATTCAGCTTATTTTATGTTGATGCGATTCAGCTGTAATCTATCAATATTATTGATTTGATGTTATTTTAACAATAATGTCATTCATAACACTAATTCATTTATTCACGATAATGTATGTATAAATGTAGAGCCTGATGATGAATTTATCGAAAAGAGTACTCTTTGTTCAGTATCCATTCTTTTGAAAATTTTGTTATTTATTTCTTAACCTTATCACCTGAACATAATGGTCAGATGCATAGATGAGAAGCAGCTAGAATATAATAGACAAATAAGTTTGTTTTAACATGACAAGAAGTTACTGTGTAGGATAAAGAATTTCGAACAAAGCAAGAACTACAGTTTGGGCAGAATAAAATGGCACCATCACTGCTTATTTCGTTGCCTTCTCGTCAGCTGCTTACATGGCAAAGACATTATTAAATATATCTACAACAACAATTTTAACATACTTGCACAGAGTTAAGTTTAAACAAAAATCAATCGATCAATATACTCATACACTAAAAATATATACATATATAAATATGCAATATTAACCACTATTCCGAACAATAATAATCAAACACAATGGAAACTTGTAGCATTTCACATTCGGAGGAAAGAGAGGTGAAATTATCCAGTTACCAGGGTAAAGAAAGGCTGATAACCGCTTCTTTCTGGACACATAAATCAGGTTTCAGGCGCTTGATGGAAATGGCTTCAGCAAACTCAAGGAGAATTGAGCTATTTTGCTTATTGATAATTTTGAACGACTTTTCGACGTCCACCTCATGACCAACTCATGTCGAGGAGATTCCTGGCGATGGCACTGTTTAAAGCATTTGTTCCCTTTAGACGTAAGCTTTTTGGTACATGTTCAGAAAATCGTAGATATGCCCTTCATTCTGTCCTTCCAATGTAACTGCTCCCGCAGTGTGCGTCGGTGGCACAGTGGTTAGGACTCTCGCCGACCATGCACATGGTCCGGGGTTCGAGCCCACGCCGGCGCACACCTGATATCTATGGTTGGCCTGCAAAATTTGGGCTACCGATATCCATGCTGAAAATTCCATACTTGTACCAAAAATACAGTTTGGAATCAAGCTGTAAATCAAAAAAAAAAAAAAATCTAAATCTGTACACACAGCTGGAGGTAACATGAGAAGGATATTTGTCGATTTTTGATTGCACCAAAGAGCAAGTTGTTCGATAGACGGGAACGAGCTTAGCTGCAGGATACGCTATGGCTAGTGATGTACTCAGCCTTCTGTTGATCATCGCTGCAATATTTTCACCTTTAAAATCAAGCTGAAGGTAGACTGGCTTTTTACCCACTGTGATTTGTTTTACATTTGTGACTTCAGATCTTCCATACTTGTTTATGAACCTTTGAGGATAGCCATTTCTCTTCAATATATTTTCAAGGAACTCAAATTCCTCCTGTAGTTTCTCTTTAGAGCATATTCTCCTCGCTCTATAGTACAAAGTCTTGACTAGACCACGTTTAAAGCTATGTGGACAAAAGCTATTAAAATGCAAGTATTGTCCTTTCCATGTGGGCTTTCGATAAATTGACTTTTGAAGACTACCGTCTTCTAGGCGTTACATGGCTATGTCGAGGAAGTGAAACTTTCCGTCACTTTCGTGTTCCATAGGGAAGTCAATATTGGCGTGTGCACCAATGAATATTCTTAGTAAGTGTGAAGCATGACTTTTATTTTTGCACACTATAAATGTGTCATCAACATAACGACAGTAGGAAGATGTTTTGTCGATTGCATGCTTCAGCTTTGTTCTTTCAAGGTTAGACATGAATATATCTGCTAAAACAGGGCTAAGTGGACTGCTCATAGCTACACCATCTATTTGGCGGTACACAGCTTACATAGCTCTGTTTTCCTGATTCATTTGAAAATACTCAGACCATAATACATCAAAATTAATTGTAATAAGAATAATAACTTTAAACAGTCAAATCATCAGCTTAATTCAAGTCAATAGTGGTTTAATCTTCATTTGAATGGTAATTTTTGAATAAGTGTATATTTTTATTACACCAGATGATTTCGTTAATACTAACTTTCTAAAAAAGTAAAGCATATTCAACCTGTATCGGTATTTAAGTAGATTACATGCTGATGCTCAGTGTTATTTATTGTTTCATACCTGAAGTTGATCTTTTTCATCATACGCTGTTGCTTCAGAGTTGTTACCACTGTGTGTGAGCAGAGTCTGTTCTTTTATCGGACTCTTTCAAGACAGTTCTCGCAATGAATAAATATTCACATTACTGTAATTCGTGATTTGGCTAACAGAAATTGATTTTCAGTTTTTGAGCTTGTCTGTTATAGCATTTCAGTGTTGTCACGATGAAGATTATGACTGTAACGATGAAATTAGTCACTGTGGATATTGAAGTAGTGTCATAAACACAAAGAGCTGTAGAAGTTCTGTAATTTTTCATCAAATATTTGGCGGCAACAGTATGAATTTGTATGTAAATGTAATTCCCAAATATGATATAGAAAAAATGAAAACATTTCTTTCCCCAATTAAAATATGAAAGAAGCAGTATTTACTGAATTCATAAATTTCAATAGGACTCGTCAGGTGGATACTCTACACAATTTGCTATTTTTACAACTTTTTAAGGTTGAATACGTATTCACGATAGCATCCCAAAGAGATGAATCACACGACATTTATTGGACTGTGGTCATATACTGACATTCAGTGAAACTTATATAGTTATTAAAAAGCAGTGTAATAAAAGAAGCCTATGGAATCAGATCAAACAAGCGAGAGACAGTTGTCAGCATAAATTAACCTTGGTAGCATACTTTTATTTTACCTTTGTAGTTTTTTACCGTTTCTCTTCTCTTCACAATGTTTTTTCCACTATTATTATCATTATTTTATCTAATACAATGTTAGTTTTTTTAAGATATGTGAAAATTGAAAATCATAGGTGAGTCTTAATCCTGGCGAGGAGTGTTCAAACTGTCTTATGAGCTACTTAGTCCTATTTGATTTCGATATGTTCAATTTATTTATTTTCGATTTGCAAAGTTTCCTTGTATTTCAACATATTTAAATTTAGATGTTTTATAATTATTTTTATATAGTTCCTTTGTAAGGATTAGATTTGTTTTGACGAGTTGATCACGGATTGATATCAGTTAGAGAACCATTGAAAATCACGGAGTACTGGACAGCTGCTGTTTCATCCTAGTTTGGGAATCATTGGTAGTGCGCACCCACCACTAGGGCTCTAGCCTAGGACCTTCCGTTTACAAGACAAGCTCGTATACCATTCAGTCACTGGGACCCTATTCACTGGCCAGTGTATGAATTCTAACTTCTATCGATTCGCGGTTTGGCGCAACCACCAACCAATGTCATTGGAGGGACATTCATCCTCACGCTTGACTGGATGGACCTCAATGGTCATGACTTCTCACTAGAACTCAAGGAAACTCCGTCCTGTAGCAAATCACTAGCGAGCATCAGATTATTTGTTACCAAAAGGTTGACGCGTCTGTATGCAATTAATCTTAAAAAGTTGTTTAAATAAACACTTTCTGTAGAATATTCAACTGGAAAGTCCTACCGAAATTTTTCTAATTCATTAAATATACTATAAAAATCTGAGAATGTCGAAAGTAATAATAATAGCCTTAACAGAAATCCTTGCAATAATAAAGTTTTTCATTATTCTCTTCATATTAAATTTAAAAAACGTACCACAAGTTTCAGAATACAAAGCTTCCATTGATCCACCAAACGGAGCAGAAACAGATATATA
This sequence comes from Trichobilharzia regenti, assembly GCA_944472135.2. Taxonomy (NCBI): domain Eukaryota; kingdom Metazoa; phylum Platyhelminthes; class Trematoda; order Strigeidida; family Schistosomatidae; genus Trichobilharzia; species Trichobilharzia regenti. The sequence goes on from OX235262.1 coordinate 136,171,125, forward strand.
TCCCCGGATATATTGTTGTTTCCAATGCTTTGTCTGTTGTTTAAGAAAATACATTGCATATAAAGATCCCATACTATGTGCAAGTAAGTACACTGGACGATATCCACCATTTTCATAAGTCTCTTCGACAAGTTGTTTTAATTTTTCAAAATATTTTAAATTTTCCTCTAGAAGAGATAATAACTTGAAGTAGTTATTTTGTACTTTTATACTGAATACATACGTGGTGTTTTACGAAAGTCATACGGTGCAGCACGTAACGTTTTATTGCGTATGAAATAGCTGTCTTCAGTTAATCCGTCAACAAGTAATTTCAGATAACCTGATGGAGCATATTTCTCTTCAGTCAGATATTCGCTTGCCCATGTATCACCCCAACCAGGAAATTCAACATCACATATGTCTTTTTCTTTAGTTGTTTTCGAAACTGGATCATACTCTAATCTGTGTGTGTGGGGGGGGTATTTTTCCATAAAAATAAAATTAATTCAATTTACCCCATATAAGAGAACAATTTCTCAGGTATAAGGAAAATTATCAATCGAATCCAGACAATAAAGCGTTTCACACGTGATTGTGGATCTTTCACTATACAATGAGCTTGTGTTCCACCGATCCCATGTATAAATATCACAGGATATCGAATATTTAGGCCGTTAGCTTCATGAGCATGTGTAAGTTTCGGATCATAAACTGGAGATGTGAATACTCTGTTAAATAGGTATAACTAACATAATTTATTGAGAATAAAACAGAGAAATGTGTCAATGTTACCTGAACTAAAAGTATTTTAATTGTGGACCTCATCAACATAATCAGTTTCACAACTCATATGCTAAAACTTTCTTTATATTAGGTGTATTATAAGCAAAAGTTATATCAGTTGTAGACCTGATTAAATTTACCGTCAGTCAAGTAAACAATGTGATCATGTAGGTGGATACACAGCTTTTAACTAGAGATCACATACACACTTTGATGTCTCAACCAATCAAAAGAAAAAAGATTTTCAAACATCCCACGGATGTTTTAGACAAAAGTGTAATGACATAGACCTACTGATAAAATCACACAACACATCTTTCATTTTTGTAACCAATCAAATCTTTTACCACTCCGTGTTTTTTCTTTTGTTTCAAGTAAATATCGCTCTGACCAATCTGAAAAGTATTTGTCACAATGTTGTAGGATTAGTTAAGGCGTCAATGGTGGAATGATGGCACGCTTGCCAACTATGCACGTGATCCTAATTCGATACCCGGCAGACGCATTACTACTACATCTCACCTAGCCAGTAGTAAACTCTGCAAAGAGGGAAGGTGGAATGTGAGGCTATCTACCTCACCCCATATAGAAACATCACTACCGCTACTGGGACTTCAAAGCTGAAGCTTGAAGTTGATGTTCCATTCAGAGCAAAAAGGGAGGAGAAAAAAATCACCACTTACTGCGAAATGCAGGTACAACCAAATGATGAGTCCCAGAAAGGACGAAACGCGCGTTCTAGCTTCCACTCCTAGTCACCATTCAGCAATTTAAAAATCATTCTGTTTAAATTATGAGAAAAGCATTCTTAAATGGTTTCGGAATGTGTCAGTCGTTAATCGAACGCCTGACCACATGAATGGTGGGTGAACACTTTACCACTACATCATCGACTCACAACTCTGCTAATCGATATATAAATTTTATTTATTTTTATTTATTTATTTTTTATTTTTGGTAACAGCTTGATTCCACACTGTATTTTTGGTACAAGTATGGAATTTTCAGCATGGATATCGGTAGCCCAATTTTGCAGGCCGACCATAGATATCAGGTGTGCGTCGGTGCGGTCTCGAACCCCGGACCATGTGCATGGTCGACGAGAGTCCTAACCACTGTGCCACCGACGCACATAATTCGCAGTTATAGAGCTCTTCAGAATGAATCTTCGATAAGATACTTCTACCGAATGTCTTTTTCGTTATCTGATGTCTTGATGGGTATTCATTTTAGAATTATGGTTAATGTTTTACCTTGTATGATTTCGTCATCGTTACCATTACCGCTTAAAAATAAATATTCAAAACGGTCAACGAGGAAACAATGGTGCTTTTAGTGTATATATACAGTTATTATCGTGTTAGTCGATTAGAAACTTTAAAAATGTATCACACAGGTGGTGTGCTAACATACACAAAAGAAAGTTCAGGACAGCATAATATCGAATACCAAGTTGAAGCATAGCATGATATTGATTCATTTAACACAAAGACCTAGTGGTACATGCCTTCATTCACACAATTTTCAAAATATGGGAAATAAATACACATGTATTTTCTAAGCAAGTACATTCGAAACAGTGAATTCTTACTTCTAATTATTAATTTAACTGAACTCATTTAAAATTCTCAAAAAAAGAGCTTGTGAAGTACAGTTTAATTTTCAGGAAGACAATGTAGTGATGTATTTATAAACTGGTAACATCTTTTTAGCTGTCTTCAAGAGTATAAATTTTCTTTCATGCCTCTTTGAGAAGCTTCAGAATGATTTTAAAACACTCAATCCTTTATTGAGTTAACTGACATCACTTGAAAGTGTTAGTCTTATGTTAAAGTGAAAATTAAGACCTTATTAACAGTTTAAATACTACAAATTGTAACAGGCAATTTGTTGGTCTGTTGTATGCAAGTATCACCTACTAGAATAATTTTCTCCTATTACTCGTTCAAAAGTAGATGCCTAAATTTCTGATCTGGTTACTACATAACTACAAACTATTTCACAGCATTTGCAATGCACTTAGCACAATTTGTTCTAGATTCTTAAGGCTGCTCCACCATTATTATGATTATTTCCTTAGGTTCTGAATGGAAAAGAGAGTTTCAGTAGCAAGTCCTCATTTTTATGCTGTTCTTTTCAGTCCTCCCCAGATGACCCCAAGAATTCCCCCAGTCTGTTATCTCCTTTTCACAAGATCTCTTCCGTGTCACCTTCATACTTACGACCATCTCGCCATTTCCATTCGGTATCAATTAGATGGCCTGATGCGTGGTGCCATTCAAAGGCCGCCTATGCGTTTATGCTATCCATCTCTACTTTCTTTAAAAGATTTTTTTGAGCAGTGAGGATCTTGATCGGTTTGTTTCCACAGTTTCTTGTTGCTAATTCTTTCTGGCCTTTTATTCTTAAGTATGGATTCAGCGAAGACAGCTGTTGATGAAAAAGTCTGTAGTGGCTCGTTGGAGATGTATTTCATGATGCGCCAAGTTTTTGACCCGAATCAAAGAAACGACTGATTTAATATTAGTGTTGGAAATACGAATTTCAATTTTTGTGCTTAGTGTAGCTCTATCATTTGACTTAATTACATGTGTCCAGCAGTATTTTATTGAATGAAGTGAAATTTCATTAATCAAATCTTTATTTTCATTGAATCAAGTTGCTTTTTAAAAAAAGCGCCCATTCTGCATACCATATTTTTGTGGTTATGTGCAAGTAGAAATACTGCATTAGTTAGCGTTGATTGCAGACTTATTATTTATCTACTCGAAGTGTTTTTGTGCCTCATCCATTTATTAGCCCTTTTACATTGCCTTTATCAATAAATTCAAAAGTGTAGTCATTAAAGAATTCTACGAAATAAAAATTGGGAAGCATCGTTTCAACTACAGGCGGACGGAACTGACGAGGATATCAAAGCCAGAATCGGAAAAGCAAGACAGGCTTTCATTACTCTCAAATCTGTGTGGAGGTCAACAGCACTCAGCATTAATGATAAGAAGATCCAGATTTTCAACTCCAATGTGAAGTCACCGCTACTCACTATACGCATCAGAGACTTGGCGAGTCATAAAGAGCATCTCCAACAAACTTCAGACCCTCATTAACAGTTGTCTTCGCTCAATAATCAAGATCAGATGGCCAGAAAAGATCAGCAACAGGGATCTCTGGGAGCGAACCAATCAGGAACCGATTGTGAAACAAATAGGCAGGAAGAAATGGAGATGGATTGGCCATACACTGAGGAAACCATCAAGTGACATCACTAGACAAGCCCTCTAGTGGAACCCGAAAGGGAAGCAGCGAGTTGGCCGTCCAAGGGTTACTTGGAGGAGGTCATGTGAGGAGGAGATGAAAGCATGTGGACAGACCTGGAGCGGGATGAAAACAATGGCAGAAAACAGAAGGCAATGGAGGTGCGCAGCTGAAGCCCTATGTTCCTCTAGGAATTAAAGGATATAATAATAATAATTTTTAACGAACAGCACAGCTACTCCTTATCATAAAATATAACGTCAGGAAGCTTGTTCTAAAAGACAAAAGTTTGAACAGTAGTAAAAATAAACGGATGCTCAATTTCTAGTCATTTATGTTGCGTCATCCAACTTATTTGCTTAATTTTAGTCCTAATTTAAATGGCATTATTCTCTACTCCACCTCTACTTAGTGTCTACTTGTAACTACCCCTGTTTCTATCCTGACCAAAGTTGAAACATTTTAGTCAATTATATTACGTCATCTAAGTTACTAACTCAATCTTACTTTAGTTGCTGTCCCAGTTAACCTTGTTTCTACATTAGATCATTCTTTTATTACCTAATTAAGTGTCCAGACTTGGCAAACCTCAAGTAAACATACACACACACAAATAATTATATATAATTGCGAGTGTACAGCTATGTGAATGAATTCGCCGAAAAAAATCTCTTCGCTGAACGTCTTCTCTTCTTCATATATATATATATTCTTGTTAGTTGTGGTTTGGGTATATCAATTATTAAGATAGTATTATTTTAATTTATAGTGTGTCTTAGATAACTTCTGGTCTACGAAGGTGAGTCTACAACTGTGAAACCCAGTTTCCATAGACTGAGACGTTTTACTTATTCTTCGCTAAATTTTCGTCTTCTTGATGACAAAACTGGCAGACTTAATGCTTGAGATATTCAACAAGGCGGTGTTTACAGTAAGTATGTGGCGAGAGATGGCTGCTAACCAAATTGGTAAACAGTAATTGACGTCAGTGTTTATTTCGCAAATATCGATCATGTGAAAACAAGATCAAAGACCGACAGTAGACTTTGCGTAGGCGGATACAGTTAGCAGATAGGTGATCCGACACTCCAGAAGCAGCCACAAAGAGGTGCAAGGTTAACTTTCTGTGAGAAACAACTAATCAGAAAACTGTGTTTGTCAGCTAACAATAATCTATAATATGTACATGAAAATCTATAAATATGTGTTGATTTCCTTAATAAACGATCTTTGCCTGGCCCTTGTCTTCTGTTGTTACAAGTATTCTTTACACATTAGGATACATAACTTCAAAGTTTGTGCAATTATTATTATTATTATTATTATATCCTTTAATTCCTAGAGGAACATAGGGCTTCAGCTGCGCACCTCCATTGCCTTCTGTTTTCTGCCATTGTTTTCATCCCGCTCCAGGTCTGTCCACATGCTTTCATCTCCTCCTCACATGACCTCCTCCAAGTAACCCTTGGACGGCCAACTCGCTGCTTCCCTTTCGGGTTCCACTAGAGGGCTTGTCTAGTGATGTCACTTGATGGTTTCCTCAGTGTATGGCCAATCCATCTCCATTTCTTCCTGCCTATTTGTTTCACAATCGGTTCCTGATTGGTTCGCTCCCAGAGATCCCTGTTGCTGATCTTTTCTGGCCATCTGATCTTGATTATTGAGCGAAGACAACTGTTAATGAGGGTCTGAAGTTTGTTGGAGATGCTCTTTATGACTCGCCAAGTCTCTGATGCGTATAGTGAGTAGCGGTGACTTCACATTGGAGTTGAAAATCTGGATCTTCTTATCATTAATGCTGAGTGCTGTCGACCTCCACACAGATTTGAGAGTAATGAAAGCCTGTCTTGCTTTTCCGATTCTGGCTTTGATATCCTCGTCAGTTCCGTCCGCCTGTAGTTGAAACGATGCTTCCCAGGTAGGTGAAGGAGGCTGTTTCTTTCAGGTTCCTCCCAATTTGTGCTGATTGTTGTCTGCTGTTGATGTTGCTGTTGATGTTGGCCAGGGGATCTTCATCACCTCTGTTTTATCTATGTTCACTTGAAGTTCTATCTTTGATGCTTCTTCTGCCAACTGGTTGCTTTTCACTTGCATATCTTCCAGCTTGTGGGGAATGAGACATATATCATCGGCGAAGTTCGGATCCTCCAAGTTATTTATGTGAGTCCATTTTATGCCTGTTCTCTCTTTGTTTGCCGTTGTCTCTCATTATCCAGTCTACTGCAATCAGGAAGATCATTGGTGATAGTAGGCAGCTTTGTCGCACTCCCGTCCTCACTTCGAAGATTCCATGAGTTTCCCGTTGTGGATTACTTGGCATGCAGCGTTGTCGTATAACTGTTGGATGAGATGTATAATTGTCGATGGGACCCCGTAGTAGCGAAGTAGTTGCCAAATCACCTCTCGATCGACGCTGTCGAAGGCCTTTTCAAAGTCGATGAAGTTGAGATAGAGAGGTGACCACCATTCCAAGCTTTGTTCAATGATGATCCGTAGAGTGGCGATTTGATCAATACATGATTTGTTTCTCCTGAATCCGGCCTGTTCCGGACGAAGTTTTTCATCTAGGGCTTGTTTGATTCTCTCTAGGATGATGCGGCTTAGTATTTTGCTTGGAATGGACAGAAGCATAATTCCGCGCCAGTTTTTGCATTGACTTAAGTCTCCTTTCTTTAGTAGTTTGAATAAGTATCCGTTCTTCTAATCCTCGGGTACTTTACCCTCTTTCCACACCTTCTCCAGCAGTGGCGTCATCAAGTCCACAGTGGAACATAGGGCTCCAAGCTAGTGGCTTGTAGTTTCTGTAGCAGTGTTTAGTTTTTACAGGATGGGGTTGCTAGCCTCATGCCCAACCCTTCCTCTTTACCAGCATTATTTCTGGCTTAGCGAGGTAAAGAAGTGCCTCGGCCGGGGATCGAACATCGGACCATGTGCATGGTCGGCGAGCGTCCTAACCGCTGTGACACCGACGCTGTTCGTTAATCTACTATAATGTGAAACTGCATCTCAATAAAGTAGCACATTTTCACCTAAATGTTCATCAACATTAGTCTGATATATATAATCTGCAAATCGATTAAAACATCACCTTGTTATTAGATGTAGATGCACACTTTGGATTTACACCTGGATACATACAAACAAATAAGCACAATGGGGTATAAATATTATCATACCTGGTTTTAAACATATAAAAACTCTGTTTTGAAGTCTCATATTTCAACGACTTACAAAAAAACACTTCTGCTCTCTCACTAGTTTGTTAATCAATAGTCTTCTTGAAAGATATTTGTTAAGCTGCTTTATTTGTAATAACTCACTTTGAATAACAGAAAATGAAGTTCTAGATTAGGCAGATTATTCGAAAAGTTTTCAGTATGAGTTAATTTATTATGTTCTTAAGCTAGTATTCCTGGTGAACAGTATGCGTTTGAGTGCTTTAAGCTGCTATTTTTAACAAATAAGATGAAAGATTAAGTAGGTTTACAAATACTTCAAGTTTATCTTATGCAAAAGAGTTTCATTAGTCGGAGATTGTTAACTCTGTTACTATTTTCGATGGATACTACAGAGCGATAGACTAGTGGAACACAGCCGTGTCTCACAGAAGAAAATTAAGCATTAAACACTCTAAACCACTGGTCATAATATCTGCTAACCCAGATCCTAAAAATGTATCAATACACATCAATATCAAGACATACCAATATGAAGATTAGAATTAATAGCTCTACCTATAAATAAACCGAAAATCTGGATACTTTACGTTCATGACACATTTGTAATAATTAAGAGAAATAATTAAGAATACATCCATAAATTAATAAACAACATATTTGAAGACATAAAATTGACAAGAGAAGAAGAATTAGATGACAAAATCACATTTTTAGATGTCTTAATGAGGAGAACTAACACAGGAAATTGAGAAACACAAGTATATAGAAAATCAGCGCACACAGATCAAATACTCAACTATACTAGCAATAATCCAATTACTCACTCACAAAAGAAACTATGTGCAGACATTGTTTAAAAGAGTTCAAACACACTGTAGCACTCCAGCGTAGAAAAGTATGGAAGAAAAATACCTACAAACGGTCTTCAAAAAGAATGGTTATCCACAAAATTTCATCAAAAAAGTGTTTAAAGTAAAATCAAAACACCAACAAGGAACCATCATCAAAGACCATAAGAAAATTCATCCTACCACCATACATGAGAAATATCTCTGAAATAACAGCTAGAATACTGAAACCGTTTGATATAGATATAGCACACAAACCAGTCAAATCGCTTAATTCGATATTATGCAAACCGAAAGATCCAACAGAAAAAGGGGATAAAATTAACACCATTTACAAAATAAATTGTATGAACTGTAACAAACATTACATCGACCAAAGTGGGCATCCCCTTCGAATTAGAACCCAAGATCACAAATCAGCCGTGAAAAGACACTATATATATATATTATTTCATACCAATGCATATAGACAATTATGGGCATCAATTTGGTTGGGATAATGTAAAAATCTTAGACAGAGGAAACGCCAAAAGTACCAGAGAATTCCTAGAAGCCTGGTACTCAAACGAATATGCAATTAACAAACACGTTAATATAGACGAAATATACTAAATAATAAAAAGTAAATCAGGTGGCCAGAAAGTTTAAAATAAAAGTCAATAGAAAATGGTCAATACATATGTAAAGATGGCTACCGGGAGACGCAATTATATCACTCATGAAGAAGTTTAAATCATTTCACTTTATGCTAAATATCGCGCAGAAGATGTTGTCTAGAAGGAAGACGAAAGCTCTACAACTAAACCAACCAGCTCAGAGAACACTATTGATTACACATTAATACTATTTTTCTTGATTGCACACTAGTCAGTAACTAGTGTAATGTGTATGTGCAGACTGAATTCTATCAGTCAAGCTTGCAGTGGGGCCACCATGCTAGGTGGCTCTCCATTACGATGCACAGTGAAATGTTGATATTAGATGGTTGGAGACAATCGGCAGGAAGCCTTCCAAGTTTGTCTGATAGAACTCAGTCTGCAACGATGATAGGACTAGACACATCACACTAGTTACTAACTAGTGTGCAATAAAAAAAATATCCAATTCAGTCCTACAGGAGGTCAATCATGAGCCTGAATAGCTCAGTGGTAACGTCTATGACTGCAGCACTGATTGACGCGGGTTTGAAACTCAGAAAAGATATGAGTTCCTTCAAGGTTGCAGATATGCCTTGCTGATGAGTGCCAACTAGCAGGAAACCTAGGTCCAAGGCTTCCTGCCGATTGTCGCCAACCATCTAATACCAACATATCCATACTATTCCAGTCTCTTTTAGTTTTACTGAAATTACTTGTGCACAGGTACGAATCAAGTGCACACGGGGCGTTTAGAATTATCTGGAGACTATACCACTTCAAAGTTTCCTTCAGCATACGAATAGCTGCTTTTCTTTACTGTCTTTTCTACATTAAACATCAACATAACTAACACAGAAAAAGGCATCTGGAAAACGGGACAACAAGTCTAATACTGACTCATATTCAGTGAATGAATAAGAAAATAATTAACGAATCACGTTTGTTTACGTTTACATTCATTCCTTACCTGTCAGGCATAATCAAAAGTTATTCTTAACTCTTATTAACATTTTGTCCCATATATCATGTGTTCTTAACTAATATTTTTTTTTCTCCTGCATAGTTACTTACTTAGTCAAATATTTAAAGTTTATATATTTATTTGTAGAAATTAATTTGCCAGAATCTTAGTTTAACCATAAAAATTACTCAGTGAATCATTGTTTAGTTGAATGAATTTGATGGATGATGAAAATAATGGAATTAGTTTCATTTTCTTGTTCCATTACAAAGTATTTAAATTTAGTAGGGTTGAAAGCTAGAAAACAACAAACACGACAGTTACTCTGAGTTATACATCAATGTAATTTAGTTGTTTTAAGGCATAGGCATACTGTGTAGCGTTTCAACGTGCTTGTGTTAGGAAAACAGCATTTTTACAGTCATTTATTTTACTGAGGAGAAAAGCGTGATTTAGAATAATGCATGTAAGTGAACAATATTCATTGTTCTTAAGTCTATTAAGGCTTTACTTGGAAATAAACATCAAGTATACTCAAAAATCATGATGCTTGATTACTAGGTTGATAAGGTAGCTATAAATTCTACACTTAGTTACGATAATAATAATTCTATTGGCAACTATGATGAACAATCGAGCATCTTCTGATAAGAAAAATATTTACCTTGTGGTGTCCTCAAAAATAAACTTATCCAATTTTTACTACTATGTAAGAAATGAACATATTGTACACTACTGTGTTTTAACCATAAACTCTGTACTTTAAACTTTACCTCGGGTTTTGAATAAATATAAAGCTCTGCCTTCGACTCTCCGTCTTCTCCACCATCCCAACTGCCGTCGATCAATTTTAATCACCTGCTTTCTATCTCAAATTTTTGCAGGAGCACCGTAGTTTCTTCCTACGTACTTTGGTCGACCTCCGGCAACGTCAACATTGGAGAATTAGTACTGGAGCAGTCTTCCCGCAGCACAACTGGAGTCTATTACGTTTATTGTGGATTTTGGATCTTTGTAAACCCAAGTAACCAAACTTTAATACATTCTTCCCGTAACTAAACTCATTTGGTATTTTATTTTCTACTTGAATTTGGGTAACTAAGCTAACAGAGTAAAAGGTCCACCACAATAATTGGTGAGCCCGTTTCGAACCTTTTTTTATGGTTAACCCGTTTTCGAACCATTTTTGTTTCGATAGTTAACTCGTTTTGAACATTTTTGTTGCTATTTTGTCCTTATAAACTCGCACTGCTTTAATTTTTGTTACCACAAGTTTTTCTATTTTGTATATCTCTATACTTACATATTATATGACAATGGCTCCACCTAAACGTACCACTGTTGCTGAAGAAGGTAATAAAGGCGAAGAGACACAGAACTCTGCTGTTAACGCCTTGCCGGATTTAAGACTTCCTCAATTTGATCTGGCTGAACCACGTGTCTGGTTCACAATCATTGAACAGTTGTTTGCAGCTCGAGGTATTACGTCGCAGATCGCCATGTATGGTTGCGTATTAGCAGCAATTCCCACGGAAGTACTACGAGAGGTTATCGATGTCATAGACAGCAAACCTACAGACTCTCAATATGACAAACTAAAAGCTGCACTCATCCAGCGGACCACTCTCTCCGATGAGAAACGCATACAACAACTACTTACTTCGTGTGATCTAGGTACAAAAAAGCCATCTCAACTACTTAGACATATGCGCCAGTTGATTGGGTCACACAAAGTAGATGAGTTAATTCTACGTCAGATGTTCTTACAACGTTTACCACAAAATGTTCAACAAATCCTAACAATATCTTCTAGGACGACAGACCTTGAAGAATTAGCTAAAATGGCAGACGATATCATGGATGTGTTATCAAATAATGGCATAAATAGCGTGTCTACAGAGGCAGTACCACCAAGCCCTTCCACATCTATGAAGGACGCACCAATGTTTTGGTTACTTTCCCAGTTAACATCTCAAATGCAAGATTTACGACTGGAAGTGTCCGAGCTTCGAGCACAAAGGAACCAGTCACATACGGTATCCAAGCAACGGCGATCAAGATCTAGACGACGTTCTAGAACACCGTCTCAAAGCCGTAACATTTGTTGGTATCATAGGAGGTATGGGCATAATGCCCTGAAGTGTGTTCGACCGTGTATGTACAACAGTAGTAACTCATCTCAGGGAAACTCCCCAGCCAGACAGTAATGGCGACGGCTGTTAATGGCAATCACCCCAGTCGCCTTTTCTATGTGAGGGATTTGACTACCGGCACATTATTCCTGGTAGATACAGGCGCCGAGGTCAGTGTTATTCCCCCCTCACTATCCAGGCGATCAGCCAAAATACCTGGAAAACTTTCACTTCGTGCTGCCAACCAAACCAACATACAGACGTATGGCGAACAGTCAATGATTTTAAACCTAGGACTACGCCGACGTTTCACATGGATCTTCATAGTAGCTGACGTACGTCACGCTATACTAGGTGCAGACTTCCTAAGTCACTTCAATCTGTTAGTTGATATCAGCAAGAAAAAACTGGTTGACAATTGCACCCAACTCAAGATCCACGGTATTACATGTGACTACTCTGTTCATAGCATCTGTATAGAAAAGCCGGAGAGTGAAATGTTCTCTGCTTTATTGAAACGATTTCCTAAAATCCTTAAACCATCATACAACGTCGAAGATATATCTCATACAGTTACGCATAAGATCATCACAACAGGACAACCTGTGAAGGCACGTCCACGACGGTTACCACCCGATAAACTAGCAGCAGCTAAGTCGGAATTCGAACATATGATGCAGCTAGGTATCATACGACCATCTAACAGCCCATGGTCTTCACCTTTGCACATGGTACCTAAAACTAATCATGACTGGCGACCATGTGGAGATTATCGCGCTTTGAATAACGCTACGGTCCCAGATCGTTATCCTATACCTCATCTCCACGACTTCTCCTTGACCTTACATGGAAAGACCGTTTTTACTAAAGTTGACTTGGTCAGGGCATATCATCAAATACCAGTCGCTCCAGAAGACATTGCAAAAACAGCAATTATCACGCCTTTTGGATTATTCGAATTCTTGAGAATGCCTTTCGGACTAAAGAATGCTGCTCAAACATTTCAGCGTTTTATGGACCAAGTTACCCAAGGTCTTGATTTCGTCTTTGTATATATCGACGATGTCTTAATTGCCAGCTCATCGATGGAAGAACATATGGAACACTTAAGCCTGTTATTTCAAAGGTTTGAACAATTTGGAGTTGTTATCAATCCAAAGAAATGTATTTTTGGTTCCCCTTCCATTGAATTCTTAGGACATCGAATAACTGCCGAAGGCATCAGACCTACCGAAGATAAGATAAAAACTATTAAGAACTTTCCCGAACCTGATTCCTTAAAGAAACTTAGACGTTTTCTCGGGATGTTCAACTTCTACCGACGTTTTATTCCATCATGTGCCTCCATAGTTCAGCCACTGACCGACCTACTTAGATGCAATTCGAAGAAATTTCAGTGGTCTGAAGAAGCAAAAGCAGCATTTAATAATGCAAAAGATGCCTTATCCAACGTTGTAATGTTATCTCATATCAACCCAGAAGCTTCACTCATTTTATGTACAGATGCATCGCAGGTAGCAGTGGGAGCAGTTTTACAACAAAAGTTCAATAATGACATCACTCCACTTGCTTTCTTCTCCAAGAAATTGGAACCTGCGCAAACTCGTTACAGCACTTTTGGCAGAGAACTGTTAGCCATCTACCTAGCAGTGAAACATTTCAGCTTCTTACTACAAGGTCGACATTTTACTATCTTAACCGACCATAAGCCTCTTTGTTATGCTTTCACCACTTCGTTGGACAGACACTCTCCGAGAGAAGCCAGACAACTGGATTACATCTCACAATTCTCAACAGACATCCAGTTCATCAAAGGAGATTCCAATATCGTAGCCGATTCTTTGTCTCGATGTGACGTTAATCACCTATCTTCGATAGATATTAGCTTAGACAATATTGCCAAGCTGCAGAAAAATGACGCCGAACTCCATACTTGTAGACGAAACTCCTCCCTACAGTTGCAGGATGTACCTATTCCCCTGTCTGATACAACTATCGTCTGCGACGTTTCAACGGGCGTTCATAGACCTTTTGTTCCACTAAGTTGTCGAAAACCTTTGTTTGAACATCTACATTCATTGTCTCATCCTGGAGTGCGTGCTACAGTCAAGTTGATCAGCGAGCGTTTTGTTTGGCCCAAGATGAACTCCGATATTCGGAAATGGGCCCGCCAATGCTTGCAATGTCAAAGATCCAAGGTACATCATCATACCGTCACACCTCCAAAACAGTTCAATTTACCGGATAAACGATTTCAACACGTTCATATAGATATTATTGGACCATTACCGCCATCCAGAGGATTTACTCATATACTTACTGCGATTGATCGATTTACCCGATGGGCTATTGCTTGTCCACTCAACGATATATCTGCAGAAAATATCGCTTTGGTTTTCTTAGATCGCTGGGTGTCAAACTATGGAGTACCCACAACTATTACAACAGACCGAGGAGCTCAATTTCAATCAACTCTGTTTCGAGAGTTTACGAGACTCCTTGGAGTGAACCATATCTCCACTACAGCTTATCATCCTGCAGCGAATGGTCTGGTGGAACGTTTCCATCGACAACTGAAAAGCTCGCTTATGGCACAAGCTGACTCATCTAAGTGGAGTGAACACCTACCATTAGTTCTTCTCAGTATCCGATCAACTGTAAAAGAAGATTTGGGATGTACACCAGCTCAACTTGTGTATGGTACTACCCTCACATTGCCTGGTCAGTTAGTTCCGTCTAATGATTCAACTGAAGTAAATATCTCCGACTTCACCAACCGCCTTACCCAGCAAATGCTTCAGCTTCGACCAGTAGCCCCTCGCCAATCACTTCAGAAAGCTCAAGTTAATAAGAATCTACTCACTAGCAAATTTGTATTTGTTCGCGTCGATGCCATTAGAAAAGGTTTACAACATCCATATGAAGGTCCTTTTCTAGTACTTAAACGCACCGATAAATACTTCACGCTGAACAAACATGGTAAACCGGAGACTGTTTCTATCGATCGTCTTAAACCAGCGTACACCGACAGCGAATATGAAACACTAGCAACGCCGGCACCAATAAACAATCAGAAAGTCAATGCAACTCCAACTCTCCCGCTCTTCACACTTCCCCCTGTACAGACACGCAGTGGACGGCAGATCTGTAAACCTGCCCGCTATGTTCATTTTATTGACTGACATAAACGTTAACCTCATTTAGACATTCTTCTCATTACTATTGTTGTCGACATTCATTTCATTATAACCATAAATATTTATTAGTATTATTGTTTGCTGTTCGTTAACTGTACTGCAAGCACACGCATTCACCAAGTATATGTATATATCTATTTATATATGAATTTCACAAATGTTAACGAACATGTCATGGTTTATTATGTACATAAATTTTTTATTTAAAATTATAACAAGTTTTGATTTTTTTTAAATTCCTGTCATGCTTGCATGTGCTAAACTTTATACGACACGGATGCATTCCATACATCCTGATCTAATTTTGTATCCTTATTGTTGACATTATCCATTATTCACATTGCTTATATTCACGTAATCGTCCGCGAGGACAGTACTGACGGTCCTCCAGACCTCTAAGAGGGGGAGCCGTGTGGAGTCCTCAAAAATAAACTTATCCAATTTTTACTACTATGTAAGAAATGAACATATTGTACACTACTGTGTTTTAACCATAAACTCTGTACTTTAAACTTTACCTCGGGTTTTGAATAAATATAAAGCTCTGCCTTCGACTCTCCGTCTTCTCAACCATCCCAACTGCCGTCGATCAATTATAACAACCTGCTTTCTATCTCAAATTTTTGCAGGAACACGGTGGTTTCTTCCTACGTACTTTGGTCGACCTCCAGCAACGTCAACATTGGAGAATTAGTACTGGAGCAGTCTTCCCGCAGCACCCGTGGAGTCTATTACGTTTATTGCGGATTTTGGATCTTTGTAAACCCAAGTAACGAAACTTTAATATATTCTTCCCGTAACTAAACTGATTTGGTATTTTATTTTCTATTTGAATTTGGGTAACTAAGCTAACAGAGTATAAGGTCCACCACAACCTGTGAGTTTTATAAGCATTCTATTACTTTCAAGTGTGAATACGCAGAGAGAATTTATATCTATTATGTTGATTTTGAAATTCGAACCGGTGTCCTCCAGTGCTGCAGTCACAAGGTGTCAGATAAAGTCCAATCAAAGTATCTTATATGTAAGAACAGAAGACAAGGGCCGGCAACAGATCGTTTTACTACGGGAATCAGCACGTATTTATATATATTTCATGTACATTATTATAGCTTATTTGAGTAGACAAACGCAGTCTTCTCATTGGTTGTTTCTGGTTTCTCGGAAAGTTAATCCATATATTTGGGAATCTTATTTGCCCACGTTAAGGCTGCTGTGATTGGTTGTTGAATCAGCCTTGTTCATATTTTCTCACAGCCAATATTAGTGACCTAGACATTGACGTAGATTATTGTCTACCAATTGGCTAGCAGCCTGTTCTCACCACACTCGTACCCCCGTTAAATAGCTTCGTGCGCAAACGTTCCGACCTTCTGGGTGCTACATTCTCTAGTTGAGGATTGTTACTGACAGGCTTGTCCCACTGTACCCATCGCTGGAGCTGACTGGCGTTAACTCGTTTCTGTTTGTCACCTCTGAGGATGGTATATACTTGACCCCGTCTTTTTGTAATTGTGTATGGTCCTTCCCACTTTGGAAGGAGTTTCATGAACCTGACCCGCATCCAACTGTATATCTTCTGTGTGTACACTTCACTTGGTCCCCGCCTGCAAAGGTAATGCACTGCGTCTTTTCTTTCATCTGAGACTTTGCGACATCACTTCGCTGCTTCTGCATTACATTCTTGACTGCCTCTTTCCGCTCTGCTTTTAATTTCGTCGTACTCCACTTTTGGTGAAGGGGCCAGATCTTGTTGTGTATCGGTAATCGTGGTTTTCTACCATACATCAGTTGAAAGAGTGACTTCTTCATTGTTTCCTGAGTGGTAGCACGATGTGTTAGTAAAATCAGTGGAAGCTCCGTTTCCCAGTTCCCGCCCTTCGAGGCCAGCCACTCCTTCAGTGTACGGTTGTTTCTTTCCGTTAGGCCATTCGTTTGTGGATGATATGGGGTGGTTCTTATCCTCTTGATGCCCAGCTGTTGCGAACGGGAAGTAAATCCTTCACTCTCGAAACAGGGATCTTGGTCTGTCAGTATTGTCTTTGGTACGCCGTGGTCTGCAACGATGTGTCTAACTATTGCATCTGTCACGGTCCTTGCACGTTGGTCTGGGATCAAAACGGCGTCTACCCATCGTGTCGCGTGTTCCGTCATCACCAAGAGGTACTGATTACCATTGGATGTCTGAGGAAATGGGCCCATGACATCTACGGACCACAAGTCACCTATCGCCGTAACTGGAATTGACTGAAGTGGTGGTCGTATGCACCGGTCACCTTTCTGGGCAGTATCTCCTTCAGTGTCCCGGCCTAACGCATTGAAAACATCGGTCGTTTCTATCATCCGACTTTAACGCCGCCACTTCCCGCTCCAACTCTTCGATTTTCTGCTCATATTCGTTTGGTTTTGGCAGCGGCTACAGCTGTGCTTAGCAGCTGTCTGGTCACCTTCACCAGCTCACTAATATTCATCGACTGCGTTTCATTAACCAGTTTTAATCGCTGAGAGATGTGGTCTGGGACACTCTCGGTGAATTATGAAGACAGTAACTGTGCTTCTGATTCTTCATCCAAAGTGGAAAGCGCCCGTCGAAGTAGATTCGTCAATTTCACCGCCAACACCAACGGGTCTCCATCAGGTCCTAGTTTCGTTGAACGGAACTGCTGCATTGCTAGCTGTCTGTCTGTTGCGCCGTCAAACTTCGACACCAATCGTTCAACCAATTTCTTCCAAGACGCTGTGCCATTTGACCTGTCTACGCCGTCATATGCCACTTTCGCTCGGCCTCTCAACAGCTTCCCCAGGACAACTACCTTCGCCGCCTGCTCCTTGACACCTATCAGCTCAGCGACGGCCTCGAAGTCACGTAAAAAGCTCCGTATGTCTCCTTCTTCAAACGCAGTTGGCCATGGGATCTTCGTTTTTTTGGAGGCAGCGACACCAATTGTAACAACAGAAGACATGGGCCGGCAATAGATCGTTTTATTACGGGAATCAGTACGTATTAATTTATATTTCATGTACATTATTATAGCATATTCAAGTACACAAACGAAGTTTTTTGATTGGTTGTTTCTCGGAAGTTAAGCAGACAAACGCGGTCTTCTAATTGATTGTTTCGGGTTTTCTCAGAAAGTGGAGCCATCTATCTGCGATTCATTTTTGCCCACGTGAAGGCTACTGTGATTGGTTGTTGAATCAGCCTTGTTCATATTTTCTCACGGCCAATATTAATGACCTAGACATTTATGTAGATTAATGTCTACCAATTGGCTAGCAGCCTGCTCTCAGCACAATTACAGTCTTATAGGAGATGAATCACGAGTCTGGATAGCTCAGTGGGTACGTTTCTGGCTGGGTCTAAGGCTTCTTGCCGATTATCAAAAAACATCTAGTAACAAAACGAGAACAGCAGTCCCCTATATTAACTCTAACTGAACTCCAATAAAACTAATTCATGTACATTTTAACAGGAACCCCACACAGTCAACTCATTCGCTATTTTTGGCCAGTCCCTAACCAGGGTAAAGAGGGAGGGTCGGGTGTAGGGTTAGCAACACCACACCACCAAAACTATCAAGCCGGCAGAGAATTTTTAACGCACACAAAATAAATTAAAAATACAAAGAATTCAAAGGATGATCTCATTCTTCGCTGGAATTGGTGAGGCGAAATGACAGAGCGGGCTCGAGGAAATGAATGAGAACGCTGATTTCTTCACAGACTCTTGTGCGTTCAGTGATTTGGTAGTAGGAGGCAGCGTGTACAACCACAGGGATATACAAAGCAACGTGGATTTCGGCTAACGGACACACCACAAACCAGATAGATCTCATCTCATTTCTGTTCAAAGAAGCAGAGACTCGGACAGTTTGCTGAACACAAGGTCGAGGAGGGGATCAGCAGACGTGGGGTCAGATCACTATCTAGCTCAAGGAACATTCGAGATAAAACTGAACTCACTGGAAACGGATGATGATAGATCACAATTCAAACTCAACTTTCAGAAACTGAAGGACAACCACAATGGATGCCTTCATCACAAAATAGATCAGAGCAAAGTCGGAGACGCTATGTGAGGAAACCTGTGTGTTAGAACATTGGAACCAACTCTCAGAAGGTTAAGTTCAAAGAAACGTGTACAACTGTTCCAGGAGGAAAGAGGAGACAGGACAAGAAATGGCTCTCAATGGACACCTACCTGAAGGCTAATAGAAGAGAGGAGAGGGGTGACGAAAGAGAGGATGAGTCGACGCAAAGATGGGCGACAGAAGAAGAAGCTGAGTTCAACACACGCTTCACAGAATAAAAAAGTGAAGAGTAGTGAGTTGTGGGAAGGACAGAAGACAGTTCTATGACACACAAGCAAGCAACCGAAGCAGAACAGGCTTCAGGTAAAAGAGACTTCAGAACATTATACCAGATAACCAGGTCTCAACCTGAGAAGTGATCAGTGCAGGTGAAGCCTATGAAAGATTGTCCAGGTTAACCTGATTACCAAAGAGGAGAGACAAATAAAGCAGTAGGCTGGTCAGTTTAAGGGACTCTTGAATCGACCATCACCTTCAACTCGTCCAGAAACACCATCAACAGCACGCTCAGACTGTCTGTCAGTGGACACCAGTCTTCCAACTAAAGCAGGTGTTCAACGCGTGATTGAATTCTCCCCGAGGCACTTAAAAGGGACCCAGAAACTGCCACAGATGTCCCCACGCCAATAATGCAAAGAGTTTGAGAGAAAGGAGAGGTACCTACTTATTGGAAGAAAGTTGTCGAGTGGGTCATTGGTGCGACGGTGACATGGTGGAGATCTTTTGGGAAGGAGGAGATGGGAGAGTATGGGCGATCGTGAACCAACCTAAAGAGGATGGTGGAAAATAAAACAAGGTGGAGATATTTTGTTGAAGCCCTATATTCCACTTGGAAACCAAGGTAACCATAACATTAATAATTGCGTTATTAATATTTGTCGTTGTATGACTGAACAGTGGTCTCTGATTGTCTCACACATACTCTGAGCGGTCACGCACGCTTGATTTTGGTGGTGTGAAAATTTAGATACAGCGGTAAAGGCGTGGCACCACGAACACAGAAGGTGGATAAACTGATGATAAGTAACTAATAATTTGCACAAAATTAACTTATTGCTAAATTTATTTGTTCCCTCACGTTCCCAGTGGAACATAGGGCTTCAAGCTGGAGGCTTGAAGTTTCTGTAGCAGTGTTTACTTTTACGGGATGGGGTTGCTAGCTTCAAGCCCAACCTTTCCCCTTTACCATCATTTTGTTACTGGCTTAGTGAGGTTAGGGAGTGCGTCGGCTGGGGATCGAACCCCGGAACATGTGCATGGCGGCCTGCTTGAACATAGGGCTACCAAAAATTCCACCCTACAACATTTTGCAAAATTGCTTTGGTTTGCTCTTTTAAATTTGTTTTAATTTATCAATAATGTGTCCTAATCGTATTATATATAATCGCGCATTTTTAAAATCATTACAACCTACCGCGTTGTGTCATCCACAAAAATTGAGAAAAAAGCATCACTGTGGCTGGCAGCGTGCACTAAAACGTACACAAATTAATCAAATGACTGTTCCTGAACTCGTTAGCACTAATTGCAGATCCCTGCCCAACAAAATCGATTACCTTCAATCCCTAATGTATTCCAATGTTTATCGAAATGCTGGCGTTTTAGCAATACAAGAGACTTGGCTGCACCAGCATTATGATGATAATCTAATTTCAATAAATGGATATAAAGTTTTTCGCCAAGATAGAAATAGTTCCAAGAAAAAATATGGAGGAGGGGTAGCCACATATATAAACACAAATTGGTCTACATCAAATCACGTTTGTTTCAATTATTCTAATGACAGTATAGATTGCATAACCGTCAGGTGTCGCCCAAAACACTTAAGTAAATATTCTTATATATACATAACAAATATTTACATAACACCCAATTGTAGCCTTTCTAATATAGTTATGTTTGCAGATGAGTTTACTGAATTCGCTGCTTCTGCATTCGGAAACTCGTTGTCTATAGTCTGTGGTGATTTTAATTTATGTGATCACAGCTTTCTTACTTCGCTTGGTCATGAGAATCTAGTCAAGTTTAATACACGTCTGGACAAATCACTAGACCTGGTTTTCATAAATGACCATGATGTATATGAAACCCGAAGGAGAGCTCCTTTGCTAAATTCTGACCACTGCATTATTCGTATTTTACCGAAAGTGTACGGCAAGTTACAACGAACATTGTTTAGTCATTTAACAAAGAAGATACATGAACGTTCATATTCCCATGACAACATTCTAGCATTAAGAAGCATGTTGCATGATACCAACTGGGAACTGTTTACTGACGATAAGTTGGATGCTACTGTCTCTAATATAACCGATTATCTGAAGTTTTGTTTGGATATTTGCTGTCCTTATGAAACACTGCTTTCAAGATTTGACAGAATCTCTTCTTTGCAACTGAAAAAACTTAGAAGACAAAAAGAGAAGTTGTATAAGAATTGTGATAATACTGGTGTCCGTAAAATAAACACCCTCATAAAAATTGAAATAGAAAGGTTGAACAGACTATATAATGAAAAATTTTTATCATGTAAAAATCCTTCAAACATTTGGAAACTTTTCAATAAACTAACAAGTAAAAAACAAATGTCCGTTGATGCTTATTCTGATGTAAATGCTTTAAACAAATCATTTATCAAGAAACAAATTAATATGGTTGTACCTGATGTACCTAGTCAAGAAAATGGTCATTTTCAGGGTTTTGAAGAAAAGGATGTACTATTATGTTTGAAGTCATTAAATCCAACACACAGCCTTGGTCCAGATGGTGTGCCAAGCATTCTTCTCCAAAAGTGTGCAGACATCTTGTGTCATCCTCTTACTCAAATCTTTAACGCATCATTTAAGAGGGAAACGGTGCTTGCTGACTGGAAAGAAATCAAGGTTGTACCTGTACAGAAATCATCTTCTGGAGCAGGTATAAAGTTTAGACCAGTCGCTATAACATCTCCTTTTTTGAAAACTATGGAGAAACTTCTTTTGAATATTCTTAAACCTTCTTTAAAAGCTTTTAGTGACCCTAAGCAGTTTGCTTATAAGTGTGGAAGAAGTACATTAGATGCAGCCATTGTACTACACCACAATATTGTTTCCTGCCTTGATAAGGGCGCTAAGTTCGTTCGAACAGCTTTCTTAGACTATACTGCAGCTTTTGACTCTGTTCCTAGGACACTTTTATTAGGCAAGATGAATTCAGCGCAAACAGAGTCCTGGGCAACTAGATGGCTGTCTTCTTATTTTAAGGATAGGAAACAGCATACTGTTTTGGCTGGAAAGCTCTCCACTTCCCAGCTAACTGAAAGTGGTGTGCCTCAAGGTGCAGTACTTTCTTCATTTCTTTTCTCTTTCTTCCTGCATGACCTTCCGAACTCACCCAAAGTTAACTTCATTAAGTATGCTGATGACCTGACCGTTTCTGTCCCTGTAGTTGCCACATCGGATTATTCCTATATGAATGGCTTCCTAGCTGAAGTTAAGGATTGGTCTCGCTCAAATGGTCTTAAACTAAATCCAACTAAATGTAACACTGTTGATTTCAGCTTGAGAAGTGAAAAAGACATGCATGGATTGATTCAATCTCATGATTGTTGTAGTATTGATGGTACCATGATTGAGAGTAAGTCAAATGTTTCTTATCTTGGCATTAGTTTCTCGTCAAATCTTTGCTGGTCGTCTCATATTCTTATAGTTTCTAAGAAAGTTTTCCATCTGACTTATTACATAAAGAAGTTGAGACACTCAGGTATAACTCAATCTCTTATCATACAATTTATTAATTCATGTGTTTTGCCCATC
The DNA here is from genome assembly GCA_944472135.2 of Trichobilharzia regenti. NCBI lineage: Eukaryota > Metazoa > Platyhelminthes > Trematoda > Strigeidida > Schistosomatidae > Trichobilharzia > Trichobilharzia regenti. The sequence goes on from OX235262.1 coordinate 136,193,982, forward strand.
ATGCGTCGGTGGCACAGTGGTTAGGACTCTCGCCGACCATGCACATGGTCCGGGGTTTGAGCCCGCGCTGGCGCACACCTGATATCTATGGTCGGCCTGCAAAATTTGGGCTACCGATATCCATGCTGAAAATTCCATACTTGTACCAAAAATACAGTGTGGAATCAAGCTGTAAATAAAAAAAATCATTCTTTATTGTTCTCCATTATTCTTCCCTGGGCTACTCAAGAAAGATCATATAACACTACGAAGAACATTGAGGGCTGTAAGTAGGGTCAGTGCTATCCCTTTGACTCAACTAAATGACACTGTTGTCAATAGGCATATGAATTCTTGTAAACACTTATCTAAAGTTATCTTATCTGATAGTGAACATCCTCTTTATTCACAATTGTTTCCTTGTATCTCTTTGGGTAAGACCAGAAGAAATTTTACAAACATTTATGCTCGTACTACAAAATATAACAATTCGACCGTTCCATATTTGGCACGAGTATTGTGTGAAGAGACAAGTATCAGAAAAGAACTTTTACAACTTTTGAATCAATAACTAAATTATAAAATGAAATGATGCATATTAATGCATATGTTATTTGTTATATTATTTATTTATTATTCACTATGACCTAGAAATGGAATGATTTTGTTGGGTTTTTTATTTTTATTTATTTTTTTATTATTTTTTCCTATTAACTATCAATATTTTAACATTTTATATATTTATATAATTATAAACAGAGCTAAACCATTGCAATATGTAAAAGAAACGCTGAAAATTCCATGCTGTAAATTGTTATTGTTGTGGAATAAAGTGATTATTATTATTATTATGGTTGGCGAGCGTCCTAACCGCTGTGCCACCGACGCACTATTGCCAAATGCAAGAGGTTAAATGTGAAGATTAGGTAATTAAATGAAAAGAAGAGTTACAACGTGTTAAAGAAATCACAAGTGTTCCCTTATTTATCGTCTCCGCATAGATACATGTAAATTTTTATACATAAGTGTTACTGCGATATGAACATACATTGAAATGTCAAGATTAAACAAAAATAATTACAAAATATGTAGGCAATCAGTCATGAATATCTTCGCTTTCAGCTTGAAAGGCTACTTGTTTTTTCATAAATAATGACATCAGCTTTATGCTGTCGGAATCAAAACATGATAAAGACATCAGCTGCCTAACTAAACAATTTTCACTTTCCTAGCATTGCCCACTGCATGCATGTGACCTCTTAAAAAGTACCTCATATCAGTCTTATTCAATCGATTCCCATTTAGCTTCCACAGAAGTCATAAATGAGAATATGACAAGCATGTGACCTGATGGTGATAAAATGGGACGATGAAACAGACATATTCACAAAGTTTCATCTGCATTTGTACTGTGTGAGTTTCTGCCCTCAGCACAGAAGAAAACACTATTTCGGAACTTACTTCAGTACAATGATGATTTGTAAAGTTGCCTGTAAAATTTTCGTGCTTCCTTAACTCACCTCACTGTGATGCATAGCTACGTCTTCCATATAACAAACCTTATTTTCTGTTTCCGTTTCAGAAGTTCTTTTAGTGGCCTAGGTGAACTTCTGACTTTTTTCCCCATGATTACTTAGGGTCACTTCTGACTACAGACAAGAGGAAGCCCACGCGCGCGTCTCCGACATCCTATTACCAAGTGAGCACCCATATTTTCTGGAATATATTGAGATAAATCGATCCTGTTAGCAATAAGAACCGAGAGAGCCTCAAATATGTGTTGCGTACAACTTACATGCCCATTCTGGGGGATACTGTTTTTACTGCATGCATCTATGATGGGGAGCAGTCTAATACCCGTGTTGTGGTTCCACTAGTTTCCCTAGTAAATGTTATTAGCTACTGCAACACATAATAATAATAATATATTTCACATAAATTAAGCATTTACATGATTCCCTTTCCAACGTTTTATAGACGAAGTGTTTCAAGGTTTCGAATTTGTATACACATACTAAGACGACTGCCTCACTGTCAATCCAGACAGGGAAACTCACTTTAGACACTTGGACTTGGCATTCGAAAAGTAACACCGGCATGGTGTTACCATTGATACCCACAAGTGCCAGATAGACGTTGACTCACTAGACTGTCTGGGCCACACCATTGACTGCAAGGGTATCCGCTCACTGGCTAGTAGAGATAAGGCGACGCTGAACTTTCCGCAGCCACAGATAGTGAAAAGTCTGCGCACTTTTAATGGCTTGCTAAGTTACTATCGACGGTTCATTCCCAACTGTCCATCTCTGATTCAGCCACTAACAGACCTTCTTCGAGGGAACAACAAGTTCATCGAACTCAAAGCATCTGCTCAAAGTGCTTTCACTTAGGTTAAAACAGCTATCGTGGATGCCAAAGGTCTTATGTATCAGGGTACCACAGCAATTTAAGTATCTCAGTTAATGCATCAGACACTGCAAACGGTGCAGTTCTGCATTGACACTACCCGGCATAGTACGGATCCATCCCTCTTTTACATCACGACCAATACACGTTGACTTGGATGCCATTGCGAGAACTCGGGTCACACGGACAGAGCTGAAATGGAAAACAAACAGAAAAGCCAACACACCACAAGCATATCCACAGCACAATCTCACACATCGATGACGACCTGCGCCCTCCGATTAAAGGTATCCTCTTGACATCTTGCAACACAATTTCCACTTGCTAGAATGACTCTTGCAGAACTCAACGTGACTGTAGCAGCACCTCATGATACTCTTCGCACATCCTCTTACCTACCCACTACCAATTACCACTGCAATCGCTTGTCACTCATTCTGCCTCAATTCTAGTAACGGTGACGTGTCCAAGCCTCATTCGTCTACAATCCCGCTCTCCGGCGTGTGGGACCACAGCTAACAATTATCTCCGTGTGCATTTCATTCTCAGCAATAGCTAGCCTCCCCGGCGTATACGACCCATCTGCTGTCCTTAACATCAATCAATTCATTCATGGATGTAGAAGACTCGAAACAACTTCAGCAGTAAGCACGACGAGAATTTTAACAAAATTACGCAATAACAACAAGACACGAAAACAACGAGTAAACACAATGAATCCAAAATACACCAATTGCTATGACACACCACACGTATATACAAACAGGACAAATAACCTCGCGGACAATGTCTTGGTGGAATTCATTTGAAGAATCGCAGGACTTACACCAGTAGGCCTACAACCCTTCTCAGGTTGACGCTCTAGGTTGGAAAATCGCTGCAGAGTTCATTTGCTGACTCCCTTCTATCAGCTATATCCTCAAATCTGAACGGTGACACGCCCATGTCATTGTATCGTAGAATATAGATGACGAACAAACACACGATGTATCTGGTCAACCAAGCGTAGAAACAGAGTAATTTACACCAAAGATAATAGCATTCAAATAATAACTTGAAACTAGAAATGCCTTTATTCATGCAAGTTAATTTAACAATTACCCTCTCGTACACACTTGGCTTATCCTCACTAAGCTGACCAATATCTTTCGTCTTTTCAAATGTACCAATACTATCATAGTCACTGCACAAGATACTTGAGTTGATGGGCGTCTTTTTCATTGTGGATGATAACATCAACGACGTTTGAGTGACACAAGTTGATGGACTTAGCGGTGGATCAGAAGCTGTTGTTGTTCGACTTTCGGAAAGATATCTAACTGCAAGATTACCACCACTGCTGTCTTTTACTATCAGCTCCGGTTTAGCACTAGCATCTGATGATAGTTGGCCTTCACTCTGATCAATTACACTGACGGTTTGACAAGTATGCATGCCTTCTGCAACTGCATCTGCATTTAATTCTACTTCACGTTGTAGTTGTACAGAACCTTTATTCAACTTAGCAGTAGTAGGCATATCCCTCATTTCATCATGATCAACCAAAGACAAATCTGCACTATCATGATCATTATCACAAATTTTCAATTTACCGTCATATATCTGGTCGACTTCATCATTTTCAAATTCTTTAATAACAGCAATGGATGATTTGGGTTCTTCTTTACAAATCCTTAAATGTTCTATACCTTCACTCTGACTAGTAATACCTTGTAAACTTGTGGAGTCAGAACTGGACTCTGAAGCAGTAACTCTATTCTGTGACACTCTATTCAACAATGGCTTACTAATTGCAACTACAGACTTCTTCACCGCACCGTTATCGTCACACAATTCGGAGTCAGACCTGGATTTCACATTTAGCTTATCACTAAACTTGCTCACTGATTCACAGTTCATCATCGCACAAACTTATTGTAAAGGTGTGAAACACAACAGTGTTTGTCTTGCATCTTGTAACTTATCTGTTTAGGATGCATCGCGAAACCTGTGACACTCACTAGGTCTATATGCACTACTAGACATCATAGGGTCTTCTCGATATCCACCTCTCTGAGACCCTTTCGTCATCAATGATTGCATTTTGCTCTCAGACCGCTCTATTCTAGGGGTGAGACGCAATAGACTGGCGAACTTGCTCATAGATAGATTGACGCTATCTTTTACCAGTTTCAGAATATCATCAAACTTTGGCTCGACACTTTCCTCCGCTATACGGGAGCTTATCTTCACCCACTTCCTTTGCAGTCGAGTAAATAGGCGTTTCGCTATTACTTCTAGGACAAAACTCGAGTTGAGGTCACTCATGCAATTCATCGAAATCATTGCATTCTTGTAAATCAACAGATTATCCAAACACTCAGAGAGTGCCTTAGAGTCATCTTGTAATTGAACACCATTACCCTTAACAGCCCCGAATAATTTCCCAAAAATCATCGAAGGTCTTCCAAACCTTGACATAGTATATTCCTGGACTCAGAGTATCCCTCAGTGGGGGGCATGAGCTTACAGCACTGTTTAGCTCTTGAAGCAACTTCAGTGCAGTACCTCGTTAAATATATCAATTTCACTTCATCACTTAATAAAAAACTACTCAACATTATTTCAAACTCCTTTACAGACTTTGTATAGTCAGCTGGGTTTTCATCGAAACACCGTGGTTCAAATTTAGGGAGTTTGATGTTCCTATTATCCCTGGACGGTGAAACAGTAACATCAACCATGTCATGCTTAACATCAGACACATCGTTACTAGTAACAGACAAGTCACCATGACTTACTTTCCTGTTTGCATCCAAGACGCTCTGTCCCTTCTTTGACCCAGGCATTGTTGAACTTGACCCAATTCCAACTCCAAGCCATCAGAAACTGTCAGTCACGTCTCGTAAACCATTAATGCTCAGCTCTTCCTACGCTGGGACTCACGCTGTTCCTCGAAGTTTCTCAGAAACGCTTAGTACGATCGGGCGCAAAAACCAGAACCCAGTTTAGCGACTCGAGAATTATTTATTCTAACACCAACGTGTAGCCAATGTACAAATAAGCTTTACAACCAAGGTTTCTGACGGTTTTCTCCTGACTTCTTTCTGAACAGCAACCGATGAGACGATGAATGGCTGATTGATGCCTCCGCGAAAATTGGGGATGTTGGGTTTGAGCAAAACAACCATGAATTGATCGTTCACTCTTCAACTACATTGACACATCTCATAACTAATATGCGTTCAATTACTGGAGTGTCAACATATAAAAAACCGCGCGCTTCGTGTAGGACGTTACACTCTCTCCTTATAACGCGGAAATAACTTTTCGCATTCTGGAATACCGTGGTCTATATTTGACTACTATATAATTATAACCAATATTGGTTGCACCTCCGGTAGCTAAATATCCAAATTTATCACCTCCAGAATACTGTTTGGATCCAGTCAAATTCGTGTTAATAAAGAGCAATCTGTCACAAAAGAACTATAGAGAAGTCCTTAGTTTTGTGATTTATAATTATCAGAGTTAACTCGTTTGATAGTGGTCTATTTTTAGTTTGTACTTTATACATTCATACCTGTTTATTGTTGTTTTATCTATTTAGATAATATAACAGCATTTCACACACTTTTGTCAATTTTTGAGAAATTGTAATAATCTTCGCCTCCATAGCGGTCAAAGTTATTAAATGAGTTAGTACTGTTAAGAGACTAGCATCAAATAGTCAGCAGGTCACTAAAAACATTAGTCCTGACGACGAATTCGCACTAAGATCAATCGATACACCAAGAGTTATTGTACCAAGCTTGATGGAAGAACTAATTGATAAACACTAGTGATCTAAATATCCTTCAGAAATCCATAACGTACCTGCGGGATAAGTTTGAAAGTATCACTCCTTCCATCCAACTTTGTGATCCATCACAAGAAATTTGCTTATATTCACTTCTCAAATCTGAGCTGCTGCTAGACTTTTTGATTGCAGAGGCTGTAAAGAGGGTCATGTCCCCATATAATGTCTTAGGATATACCAGACCAGACAATGTACCCATTGTCAAACTTAAAGCAATCTGTCTACAGGCGTGCAACATTTCAGTATCTGACTACCAGGTTCTGCGTCTTCGTAAGAAATCTGCAAACCGCCTATGTCCTGTACTCTTCAAATTTAAGTCTGTGGACCTAGCTAAGAAATTTTTGGAGTCTGGTAAAATTCTCGGTTCCTCAACACCAGTCATCCAAACTTAGTCATGTTCCTCAAGTTAGACATAATTCCCATACCAAAGGAGATTACTCATTTCCGACTTCCACTACCAGTACTATGATAATGAAAAACAATCGTCGCATATCTCCCCAACCACTTCAAACCACGAAGTTGCTCAGCCCCTCACGAATGCACCCTCAACCATGATGTACAGGAAACACCAGTTTGAGAATACAGACATTGGGTCAAAAACACGTATAGTGCCCTGTCATAATTCTCCTGCATTCAGTAGGGGTCGCATGCCAATTGCAGCGCAATGCTCATCATGGCCTAGGAAGTACTCTAACCAGACACAGGAATCTAAGTCATATGCACACAACTACACGCCGAACACATTTCGGTTATAACCATGCAGACTACACGACTCTAGCTAACCCATATGACCAAAATTTTCTCCAGCGACAACTGGCAGAAACGCCAATCCGTCGCTAATCAGGATCACTGAAGCTGGTGCTCAAGTGATATTACGGATGATAGCTTAGTAATAATAATTTTATTTTCATATAAACATAAATTTACATGAAAATGCATGCCATTTTTACAGGCACGATCAAGTATGTTATAATGTCAAATCTTAAATTGTCTACAAGTTAATAATGTTTCAACAGTTAAATATTCGATATATATATATAATTACACTCATTGTCTGAACCAGGCCGTATAGTTATTGAATTGTACAGTTGTCCTCCAGGTTGAGCGGGAAAATCGACTTCGTTTCGTTTTCATCCCGTGGTTGTAGGCATACGATAACCAACCAATATTGAGGTAAGTACAACGTTTACAAGGGATTGGAAGCTGTTTTAGAAAAGTTAAAGTGCTAAGGTGAAACATTAAAGTGTAATAGATTAAGTGAGTGAAATATATCATTAATAAACACATTTATATAGAAAACAGAATGGGGAAGTAATTAATCCTTAGGCCGACAACGTTCATTTGCAATGTATAATGAAACCAATATATTTTATACTATCATGATGTCCACTTTTGGCTTTAATACAATTATTTTCAAGCCAGTTGTTTTTATTTCATGTCTTTTTTTCTATTTGGTGCACAACCGTACCCTCCAGAGAATAGGAATAGAATAAGTCGAATCAAATTCATAAAGAGCTATAAAATGTTAGGTTTAATGGAATATAATGAGAATCAAGTAAAGACGTTATTAGAAAATAAGTGAGACAAGATATTGTGAAGTGGTATTTAAAGATCTGACAATGGATAGCAAGTTAATTTATAAGATGCCCCATAAATCTGTGCAGATCCCACGTGGTCGCATCTCAACAATAGGCTGAGCGAATGGTATATATTTAAAGGTAGAAGCATTATCTGTCAAGGCGTTCACTATTATCTTTTTCAAGATAAAGATCTAAGCCCTCATAAAAATCAGAAATATCTCGAGCCTTTAATTTGTATATTGCTGTTCCTGCAGAATGGGGCGATTCACCTTAGTGACCACCACCATATCTACTGATCAGCTAGCGCCACCCTCCCTCCTTTTTTGATGTTAGGCTCTGAGACTATGATTATTATGGCTACCGCAAATATATTGCTTGGTACCAGACATGTTCGTACCCCATATTCCATCTCCCTAGCTTTCTTAATGAGTGCTTCCAATAGGTCTCCACGTACATCTTTACGAACATATTATATATGTGTGCATGCATCCTGATGAACAGATTACTTTATAAGAAGTTAAAACCTTAAAGAGTAAAACGAATAGGTATTGTGAATAGTGGAGCAAGATTTAGCAGAATACTATAGTTAAGGTTCAATTTAGGTAGTATGGACTGAAGGTAAGGTCGGTTGGCAGGACTTAGAGTACTTATATATAGTAAACATCTGACATTGCAAAGTAACGTGTCTAGACATATTATAAAAAGATATTAACACAGAACCAACGAAATTTTGGCATTTGTTTAACAATACTGCAGTGTGTGTATACTGAAGAATGGTGGTTAGTCTACAGGGAGCCGTAGAGTAAATCAAACCATATATGATAAGAGTATAATCAATAATATAATTCGTATATCAAATATTACACTAGGTTCAATAATTGAGTGTTATAAGGGAAACAAGCGTGGTAAAGCAAGAGAACATTTGATGCATAAATATTTTAAGTATTTTAATATCCATCTAATTTAAGAATTGAACATGCATGATTAATAAGTATTATTATATTAGTATATACATATGTAAAACGTTAAAAGGTGTGGATGCTATTACAATTATTTCCAGTGTTACTTTTACCAACACAACTTAGTGAAAATTATAGAGAATAGAAATCAGTAAATTAGTTAACGTTCGCTGCGTGAGTATTAGAGTCGAGATATACGTATGTGACTATACTGAAGACTGGACTGGCCTTCAATTTCCGTTCTACCAACAGTTGTGGTCTTTTAGACGAGCTAGGGTGGACATGTTAAAGTGTCTTTCTAGGCTCCGTTTGAACCCATCAGGGTTTTCACAACATCTTATTTCAGGTGGTAGTTGGTTCCAAAGAGTGCAATATTTTATGGTGAAAAAGTTTGCCCTAATGGATTTTCTGTGGGTAGCCACCTTGACAAGGTAGTCGTGGTTTCGCAGCTGATATGATTTAATATTTTCCCAAGTTATGGATGAGTTACTGTAGCAGTGTTTCCTAATGACTTTGAAGAGTAGAAATAGGTTGCACTTCACTCTCCTTAACCACAGAGGCTCTAATTTCAGACGTACACACCTGTCAACATATTCCACTTGTTGGTCGAACCCTATTATGCGTTTCGTGAGGAATCTCTGGACACTTTCGATTTTTTTTCTGTCTACAGTCCTGAGGTTACTAAATAGGAGAGCACAATATTCAAGTTTGGGACGGATACATGTCCTATATATAGCTAATCTTGCTTCTTGGGTGTAGAAGTTACGCAGTACAAAGCCAGTAAGTCGTTTACAGTCAGATACAACCTTATTTGCGTGATCGGAAAAGGATAAATCTGAGTATGTTATCCCGAGGTCTGTGACTGTGTTCAGTTTTGAGAGGAGCTTACCGTACATATATAGGCACATTATCGGTTTCCAGCGTCCAAGGTGGGTTATACCGCACTTGTCTGGGTTGAAAGTCAGTTGCCACTTTTCGCTCCAATCGCCTAGATCATTTAAGTCTTGTTGGATCTTGCTTTCGACGCTCATATCACCGTACCCATAATCATATACTATCTTGAGATCATCTGCAAAAAGGTATGGCTTGCCATACTTGATTACAGAGACTATGTCATTTATAAATAAGAGGAATAGAATAGGGCCAAGAACACTACCTTGTATTACACCACTGGTTATCGGCTTTGAGGAAGACAACTGGTGGTTGATTTTGACTAATTGCTCTCTTTCTGTGAGAAAAGAACTTATCCATTTGTGAAGATTTCCGGTTATTCCGTAGGATTGGAGTTTTGTTAGGAGTCTGATATGTGGGACTTTATCGAAGGCCTTGCTAACGTCAAGAAACAATGTTGTTACCGAACGCCCATTATCAATGCTTTGTGTGATGTAGTCAAAATAATCTAAGTGGCAAGTAATGCACGACCTTCTACTTAAGAAACCGTATTGGGATGGGGATAGTAGGTCATTTGACAGCAAGTACTGAATGATTTGAGTCTTAACTATCTTTTCCATTACACGTGAAACTACAGACGTGATGTTGATGGGGCGGTAGTTGTTGATATCAGCTATAGGCCCGTATTTATGGATAGGTACAATATAAGACTTCTTCCAGCAGTTAGGGTATGTCCCATCGCTTAATGAAATTGAGTATAACTTGAGTAAGAGTAAACTCATGTCATTACCACCTTTTTTCAGCAGAACGGAAGATATACCGTCTGGGCCAGTAGTGTTACTAAGCTTAAGATTTGCGACAGCTTTATCGATCTCATGTGTGGTGAAAATTATGTCACTTAAACATTCGTCTGTTTTACGTGGGAAATCCACGACTTCATCGTTCTCTAAGGTGTATAATCTGGCGAAGTGCTTGCTAAACAGTTCACATATCGCCTCATTATTTTCGTAAGCAATGCCGTCTAAGTATATTATTTTCGGATAGGGTGTTTTGGAGTTCATCAACCTACTTTTAAAAAGTTTGGCTATTTCTCCTGAGTTATGCGGTGCATGAATGGCCTGCATTTCTTTGTTTCTGAGGCCTATATTTCTCAACTCTTCAATTCTACTGAGAAGGGACGTTATGGCAATTAATGACGATAAGTCATGATATCTGTAGTATTTTATTGAGTGCTTACGTAGACTTCTTCTAAACGATGTCGGAATATAATCACTTTGGGGGAATCTGAAGTTAAGAATCTTCTCGGGTGCAATGACGTCGTGAATTGAGTTAATATTCTGATAGAAGTTGTTAAGAATTGCATCTAAGGACTGGTTCGAAAAGTACGAGTCCCAATTAGAACATCTAATTAGGTGCTGATACAAGTCCCAGTCAGCATGTGTGTACAATCTCATAGGTATCTGGCCAGCTTCATCTCTGCGTTTTGTTTCAGGAAAGATGTCAAAAGAACAAACTACTATTCTATGGTCACTACCTGGAAATTCATGTCCAACATGTACGGTAGATGGCGTTATGTTGTTCGTGAAAATAAGGTCTAGGATATTTGCGGATCTAGTGGGTGAATTTATGTGTTGTGTCCACCCTCCTGTGACGATGGAATTTATGAGATTATCGTACCTTTGGGGTCCTCGGAGTGAAGACCATGATACTTCTGGCAAGTTGAAATCGCCTCCGATAATTTTATAACTGAAAGGAAGATTGGCTGTAACATTAAAGATATTGCTAAGCATATTATCATATTCCCTGCTGGATGAAGGGGGCCGGTACACACAACCCACAAGTATAGGTTTACTTCTGACAACTTTTATTTCGACCCAGATCGAGTCATTGAGTTGTGACAGAATTGGGTTACTAAACTGGGTTGCACACATGGATTGTTCACAGTAAATTAGTGTTCCACCCCCACGACCTGTCCGTCTGTCCCCGCGAAAAAGGTTGTATTTATCAATCCTTAGGCTGTCATTGGAGATTTCACTTGTGCACCAGGCTTCGGTGATCATAATCAATGACGGTCTGCATATAGAAGCTATTGTACTTAGTGCTAAATGTTTGCTTAGAACTGATCTCGTATTTACTAGGATAATAGATAAACACTGGCTATGTGGTTTCAGTGAGCGGACAACATCTTGGTAAAATAATCCGTGAGTATCCTCTATATACATGTTATCAGACTCATTTACCAATATCTTTGGATCGTAGGAAGACTTCAGGTAGATTTTTGAGGTGGTAGTCAGGGATGGGCTTACGTTTGGATATGGTATGCAGTGAGAGACACCTGTGTGATAATCAGATATTAATATTTTAGAGATATTAGTATCCGCGTTTGGTGTCGACACTGTGTCAGCTATCTCCCGGGAAATATGCCTTGCCCTAGCTGTAGACTGTTCGCTATGCCAGCAAGGAATTGATCCGATATCATGCGTGCTATATGCATGATTCCAGGTGTTTCTGTTAACTGACGCTGGTGAAAATCCTGCCCTAAGGTATAACCGATATGTGTATTCGGTAATTTGTTGCCAGTATAAGAATGAAGTGTTGGTATCTGTTTCTGGTATTCATCAGACCATGGCAAGTTTTGTGCAGAAATCGGCACATGCTCCCCACTAGACACATAAGATATATGAATGGGTTCTGTTGGCTTGCTAAATGTGGTCTGTGGCCGATGTTTGGGGTATTTTCTATAACTTTCAGTAGACAGAATATTAGAAGTGGGCTGGTTGACAAGGGGTTTACGTAGTGGATGTGCAGAACAATACCTACTACTTTGCTGTGCTGTTTGTCTAGAATTAGGGATTCGATAAAATTGGCTTTCCACTTGGCACCAATTAGGCCTACCCCTAGGAGCTTCGTCTACCATATTTGACTTTCTCTTACAAAGAAGGCCTACAGGTGCTTTCGTCTCTTTCTTATCAAAGAGCTTTCTTGCTCCGGGTTTAGTATTTAATTTATTTACTTCTTTTTCCCTATCTTATGATTATCTGGCTGATGATGGCTAACAGGGCAGTCAGCACATGCTATGTAGGGTTTCTGTGGCTTGAACACCTCATGAGCTTTAGTTTTCTTAATGGAAATGGGACGTTTGTCATAACGCCTAGAAAACTTGCCAACTTGGGTGGCTACATTCGACTGGTGCTTCACAGAGTGTGGATTGTCAGACGAGGAGTAACTGACTTATAAGGCAATGGTTGGACCACCAGTGGGATGGGTTTTGATGGTTTCGGTGTCTTGACTTTTGCGTCAGTGTGAAAACGATGTATTTCAACATTATTTCCCGTTGACTCATCTATGTCCACCATTTCAGTGTCTGCATCAATATCGTTATATAATGCTTGGCTAACATTAGCCACTACCTGCGAAAATGTCTGTTGCATGCCGTGATCAGATATTTCAATAGACGGAATAACGCACGGAACATCATCTACAGTTATCCTATTAGAGTTATCAGGGTTCACTGTTCCTGAGCGGCATCGCCTTTGGCATGGTGTTAAATCAGGTGCAACCCTAATGTTAGTGTATGGTGTTGAAGAGCCTATTTCTTACCCGATTTCAGAAAATTCCTGGCTTCTTCGGTAGACCTAAACTTGAAAAGCACAGGACACGGGTGGTTTGCAGATTTCTTACGAAGACGCAAAACCTGACATTCTGTCAACGACATATTACAAGCCTTTAGACACGAATTCTTAAGTTTGGCAATCGGCTCTCTGTCTGGAATGTTATAGGCCAAGACGTTATGTGAAGACATAATCCTCTTAACAGCTTCTTCAGCCAAATAGTCAATTATGCGCTCGGATTTGATTAGTGATTCAAAACAGATGTTTTGTGGTGGGTCACACAGTTGCGTGAGAGGCATAATGCTGTCAAACTTGCTCTGTAGTTCTGCTATTGACTTCTGAAGTGTCAGTAAATCATTTTTGCTACAAGCCGCATTCTCTGCTAATTCCTCCATGATATCAGATACCATAACTCTGGGTGTGGCTGGTGTAAACAGTGTAGAATTGTCAACGGAGCTGAGGCCTTCAGATGGCTGACTAGTATTAGATCTCAGTCTCTTAACGGTACTTACACGTTTGATAGACTTAACCATTACAGAAATAAGAAACTTCACAATTTCCGGAAAAAAAGTCTTGAGGATATAAAATAAGATAGCTGTATTATCGAAGTATCAAAACAACAACGATAAACAGATTTATATTGCAAAAATAAAAAGTCAGACTTTCCTTTACAGAGTTTGCTGTGGATAAAGTCCTGAGTTCCACGTAGTTAGATAGGGTATCCGAGGATTCTTGACGTAGATTTCACGAGTGAATGCTATATGTTGTTCCAGTTGATACAATACAATCCTTGTTGACTATGGATAACTGGATAATGTGAGGAAAGCGGCTAATTTCCAAAATATTAAGGAAAAATCATTCACGCAGAAAGTGAACACCCGTTATGCAGGAGTTCAAACTTGTTGTTAAAGGTTGAGTGATTGCAATCGCTTCGTTGCTATGTCTCCCGTGGAAAGGTTAAAAACGGCAAAACAGACGCGGTTGTGTATCAGTTGTTTAAAAATGGGGCACACAAAGTTGAGTTGTAAGGCGACAGACAAAGAAGGTAGTGGTTCAACGATGTGCACCCACTTCTGAGGACAGCAAACGAAGCGGGGAATTCGGTTAATTCTAATAGTGCCTTTAGACCCCTTGACAACCCATAAGTTTATTTAGGGGTATAACCAGTCAAGGTGAAAGGACCGAAATCTTCAGTAGAGACCTATGCATTGTTGGATAATGGTTCAGACGCTACATTGATAGATGCTGAGCTGGCTGGCTGCCTGGGTATTAAAGGGCCAAAGCAATCCTTGGAGTGCAAAACGCAACCATTTATGACGAAGGAGTCTTAGAGAAGTGGATATCGAGTAAGCTTTGTGGTGTCTAGTAATCCAGATAAACTTGGTGAATGTAACAGCTTTCTTGGGCCATCCCCAACAGATAGGTTACAAGTAATGAGACAAACACAGTTGTGTTTAACACGTTTGCAAGAGGTTCATAAAAGTATGAACTGTGAATCAGTGAGCAAGTTCAGTGATAAGCTAAATGTAAACTCCAGGCCTTACTCCGAATTGTGTGACGATAACGGTGTGATGAAGAAGCCTGTATTTGCAATTAGTAAGCCATTGTTGAATAGAGTGTCACAGAATAGAGTTACTGCTTCAGAGTCCAGTTCTGACTCCACAAGTTTACAAGGTATTACTAGTCAGAGTGAAGGTATAGAACATTTAAGGATTTGTAAAGAAGAACCCAAATTGTCTACTTCTGTTAAAGAGTTTGAAAATGATGAAATTGACGGTTAAGTGAATATTCGTGATAATGATCATGATAGTGCAGATTTGTCTTTGGTTGATCATGATGAAATGAGGGATATGCCTACTACTGCTAAGTTGAATAAAGGTTCTGTACAACTACAACGTGAAGTAGAATTAAATGCAGATGCAGTTGCAGAAGGCATGCATACTTGTCAAACCGTCAGTGTAATTGATCAGAGTGAAGGCCAACTATCATCAGATGCTAGTGCTAAACCGGAGCTGATAGTAAAAGACAGCAGTGGTGGTAATCTTGCAGTTAGATATCTTTCCGAAAGTCGAACAACAACAGCTTCTGATCCACCGCTAAGTCCATCAACTTGTGTCACTCAAACGTCGTTGATGTTATCATCCACAATGAAAAAGACGCCCATCAACTCAAGTATCTTGTGCAGTGACTATGATAGTATTGGTACATTTGAAAAGACGAAAGATATTGGTCAGCTTAGTGAGGATAAGCCAAGTGTGTACGAGAGGGTAATTGTTAAATTAACTTGCATGAATAAAGGCATTTCTAGTTTCAAGTTATTATTTGAATGCTATTATCTTTGGTGTAAATTACTCTGTTTCTACGCTTGGTTGACCAGATACATCGTGTGTTTGTTCGTCATCTATATTCTACGATACAATGACATGGGCGTGTCACCGTTCAGATTTGAGGATATAGCTGATAGAAGGGAGTCAGCAAATGAACTCTGCAGCGATTTTCCAACCTAGAGCGTCAACCTGAGAAGGGTTGTAGGCCTACTGGTGTAAGTCCTACAATTCTTCAAGGATAGCATATCGGCGAGCTACCCAACGTGCTTAGAGTGTTATTTTGTAAATATTCATATTGTATATATTGAATTGGTTTCGTCTCTCATCTTTCTGTTAGTGACGCCGGGGAGGCTATTGCTGAGAATGAAATGCACACGGAGATAACGATTAGCTGTGGTCCAACACGCCGGGGAGAAAGAGCGTAGATGACTGAGGTTTGCATACGTCACCGTTACCAGAACTGAGGCAGAATGAGTGACAAGCGATTGCAGTGGTAATTGGTAGTGAATAGATAAGAGGATGTGCGAAGAGTATCACGAGGTGCTGCTACAGTCACGCTGAGTTCTGCAAGAGTCATTCTAGCAAGAGCGATTGTGTCGTAATATGTCAAGAGGATGCCTTTAACTTGAAGGCGTAGGTCGTCATCCATGAGTGAGATTTCGCTGTATGTATGCTTGTGGTGTGTTGGCTTTTCTGTTTGTTTGAACGATCAATTCATGGTTGTTTGATCAAACCCAACTTCCCCATAATTTTCGCGGGTCATCTATCCGACAGTCTTCGTCTCATCGTTCGCCGTTCAGAAGGAAGATTATAAACTACCAGAAGTAATATCGTGATTTATTGTTATAACATCTGTTCTTAGACCTTCTGTAATATCATTAGTGTTGGTTATATGTTGGCGTAAGTATACAGGTTTCTTGAGTCGCCAATCAGTGTTCTGGTTATCGCGTTGGTTAATACAAGGCGTTTCTGAAAGTCTTCGAGGGAAGGCGTGAGGTCCAATGTAGTAAGACCTTGACATTTACAGTTTATGCGACTTGACGGACAACTGCAATTTATAAGGAAAAGAGTAAATGATCTCATGTCAGTGGTAATGTTTATGGCAATTTAATCTTATTCAGCTGAGGTTTAATGAATATTAGATGATAATCTGACCGGCATATCGAGTATTCTGTGTGGAATTCCTTCATCGTGTTCGTTCAAGTTCTGTGGAAAGGAACAGGGTTTCCATGTTTGATCGCTCAGCTCACATTCGCTTGGAGATAGGCATACGGAAACTGGGTTATCCTGGGTGTCTGAAGAGGGTACATTTAAGAGTAAGGTAACAGACTGTTTGACATTAGCTTGATTGGTGGCATTACTGTCGTTTGCTGAAAAGAGAAAAAATGCCGAGTGGATTGATTAGTTGGGTACTCGTAAAGACTGTTTTGGTGTCGTGGGGGTGTGTTTGTGGCGTGGTAGCCTTGACCAGGTGGATCTGCAAGCAGACTATGCAGAAGGTTTAGGCTATGCACCAGAAATACGGGCATAGTTAAATTTGGTATTACGCATCCTCATAGTAGAAGTTGGGTAGCTGCAATTGGTTGTATTAAAATGGTGAGGAAAAGTGAATCAGAAGGGTTGACCAATGTTTGTTATATTTGATACCATAGACGTCTTTTTAGGAGATTTAAGCGCATGAGTAATGGAGGATGCTAAAACAGGCTTGACAAAGTTTATGCCAGGCATAGGAATTCTGTTCCTTACATTTTTACTCAGAATCTTAGAGCTAGATGTGAAGATGTTACAAGGGTTTTCGATAATTTTAGCCTGGCGGATAGGGATTACTTACATGTAAGCGGATGCCTGACCGTTTACTGAAGGTTGTTCCTAATCCTTAGGATGTTTGAAATCGAATATGGCCTGGTAGCCACAGACATTTTTTCAAGAAATAATTACACTGATTTCGCTTGACGAGGAGAAAAATGTTAAGAAACCCACTTATGTAGAGGAAGATAATCTGGATGAGTGCCAATTAGCTCGTTAGCGATTCGCATGGCCTGGACAGATGGCATGATATCTATATATATTTTTTCATTTGAAACCTTAAACTGTGCAACTTAATCCAAGCATGTTTACGTTTTGCGATATAGTTAACCCCAGTTAACTGCTTGATGGATCTACCTGGCACACGAAATCAAACCAGAGCCTGGGGGAAACAGTGACAGTGCACTAAGAGACTTGGGTATGAGATGGCATAAAAACGGAAAATTAAAGTCTGTGGGTCGTCCGGCATTCAATGTTTGAGTACTCTCTAGAGACATGCTATGAAGAACGTTAAAAACAATTGCATTATTATACCTTGATATGCATGGACTAGACAAAATATGGTTTCCTAGGTGTTTAGTCACACTGAAGAAAGTGGTGACTGCATGTCACCGAGTGTGATAGCGAGAAATTTTCTGCTAGTTATTGTTATAGAAAGATATTACCGTAGAAGCTGTGATTACAAGAGCACAAAATACGAACTTATTGAAATATAAGACAGTTTCAGCCACATTTGGGGGGGGGGTAGGAAGAATGACGGCCGAGAATGAGCTCTTGAAATGTTACTTAATAGTGTATCTTGTTGAGTACGCATGCTATAGGAAATTTAATATATTGAATTATCATCACTTTGGTAACCAATCTATTTTGGCATGGAGTCATAAACTGTGTGAAGGAGGTCGAAGATAAACGGCATATACAGTAAAAGTGTATTCCATAAGCAGACTTTATGGCCAGCAAAATTTCGCGTGTCAGGGCAATAATTAACTGTAGGTGAAATTAAGATCCTCATGACATAGAATTGAGAAATCTGTTGAAAATATCCCAGATTGTGAAAGTAATATTATTGCGATATTAGCCAATCACACAAAGTTTTGATGAGAATTCATCAACAGTAAATACCACAATTTCTTAAAGACCCTGCGAGATGTACGTTATTCCAATGAATGAACAAGGAAATATTCATTTTGTACATAGGTTATGGCTATACTTAATTGCACCATTAGAAGTTCTTTTAATTTGTAACTGAGTTAAGTAACAGAGGGCAAAGATTACCTCACTGTTATCACAATTTCTTCAAATATAATAAAGTTTTGGCCAAAAAACAGATAGTTTTATTCCAATACAGTAGGCGGAAAATTGATTGCTGATTGGCGATTGAATGACCTAAATGCATCACTGTTTCGCTTTTTAATAGCGCTTTTTTTAATCTCACAATTTGTTATCACGGCGAATGAAATTCTACTGCTTGTCTTCTAATAGCTAGTGAATGGGGCATTAAGTATTACTTCCTCCATGCGCAATCGTTGAGTTCATCACTAGAAATGAGATATCATCATATATTTCTAACAAATGCACTTTGACTCACATAAACTATATTCACTACATTTCTCGTTTTCTTTTGTGTGAATCAAGTTCAAAGGTGTATGCATATATCGAACTAAATGAGTGGAATGTCATATCATGCATTACCTGGACTGTCTAACAATGAGCCTTTCATAGCTTATGGAATCCAACCTGGGTTCGTCAAACAGGTTAGAGAAAAGTTTCAAAGTGAAATATCTATGCATGAGCTCTCAAAAAACTCACAAAGTTTTGCTAAACATCATTCAGCCACAGCTCGACTTGCAAGTGAGTATGAAAATATACTACACAATGAGTTAAGAATTCAAAGGCATAACACGTACCCTAGTAGAAGAATTCAATCGGCGGGAAGAGTTTCCGACTCCTCTTATTCATCCAACAGGAATACACACAAATTTCCAAGACCTTCAGACAGAGAAAATTTATCGCCTTCTAATGGTTTGAAAAAGAACACTAATAACCAAGGGAATACGAATGGTTTTTCTCAGAGTCATTCCAATCAAACAGCTACAATTATTAGAAATCATTCCGTCAAACTTTGCAGGTTTGACGATGATTCGTCAGTCAGAAAGAAAGAAATGCATAGCAACAGGCATTCAAAATCATTCTCTTTTTCTAAACCTAGTGGATCTGACAAAAACTGGCGTGAACCCACACCAGTTTCTCATATTAATAATAAACCAAACTTCGAGTTCAGACAACCCGCACCGCTACCAAAACCAACAAAAAGTGAGTTAATGCAGGATCCTTTGATTAATTTCATTATACCAAGGGGATTTCAGGCAAGTAATCAGTTTAGTCAACGTGCTTATGATACTGATGCATTCAGCAACACTCATAAATCTCCCCAGTTACTTGGTGATAATGTAGAAGGCGATAAACTTAATCTGAATAACCACCTTCATAATAATTTAATAAGTCAAGGAAAGCATACGAAAGGAAATAAAACAATAAAAATCGACCCTAGAAATACTCAAAACTCGAGTTCACCCTTTAAACCTGTGGGAAATATTCACATAGACAATCCTCAGAACACCAAATTACTTGATGATTCCTATGAGGCTGGCAATAAAAATCAAAGCAACAGTAAGATTCGCACAACAGTGGGTGATGGTCACAAGAGTATGGAGTATTTAAATACTAAAGAAAACATTCACGGCGGAAAAATGAACGTAATTAAAACAGCATCACAAGGTAGTATAGTTCACAAAACTAATAGTACCAGTGGTGACTTTCAAACTCTTGTGCTACCAGTTGTTTCAAGTGAGTTTAGAAACAACACCACATCATCTGGTTCTATACCGCCAACATCCATATTATCTCCATCTCAGTCTCGATTTAACATTGTGAATGGAAATACTTCTTACTCATCAAAAAGAAACCCCAAGAGTGAACCGATTTGTGATTTAACCTCAGCAAACAGTACCATCTACTCTACCAAACTTACGCAACATTTGAAGAAAACGGAAAGACATGATGATGTGAACCAGGTTACTTTTCATCCCGATGGTTTTTCTAATAATGGAAATCTAATTGCTACTGCTGAAGCACCTCCAGCATTACATAAAAGTGAATTTAAAGTTAGCAATGTGCCACAGGTCACCCACCTTAGCACCAAGCATAATGAAGAAGTTTCGGTTTCAAATACCACCCCTCATTCTTCTGGCCCATTTAACTCAACAAAACCACCTCTTACAGTGAATCCCGAAAATATAGACAAGGGGGAAAACAAACATAATGTTGTAGGCGAAAATGGATGCTGTCCACAAAACACTGACAAAATCACCGCTTCAGAATCAGATACAGCAAGTAAACAGAATGCGAAATCTTCTAACCTTCCATACCACAAAAGGCAAGTAAACTGTTCTATTCTGGACAGTGTAATGGGTGAAATGCAGCAGCTGTTTGCAGGGAAACAAACAATAACGCCAAGCAAAAAATCAAAAATACATGATTTTGCGAGGGAAAAGGCTATGCAATGTAGAGAAGAAAGAGAAGATGATAGGAACAATCTATCAAATATCACAAATGTAAATGAATCAACAGAAAATGAGGTTGTGGAGCCAAATCCTGATATTCAAATTGCAGGCACATCTGCGTCTACCGCAACAGATAATTTTAAGAGACATAAGCAATCCAAAAGTTTTCAATCAGCACTTCAGGCGGTCGAGAAAAATCTGAAACTGGTTCGTTTTTCAGAAAGTAAAGATAGTTCAAACTTTGTTAATACAACTAATGAAGGTACAAAGCATTGTAATCAGAATGTCAATGGCAGTTTACCAGGCAATTCCGACGTTAGGAAACACATATTTGAACCGGGCAGTGTAAGTTTGAAATTAAATAACACTTCATCCAATAATGTTTTAAAAATGAGCTTTCAACTATATTTACTGAAATATCTGCGAGTGATCCAATGTCCAAAAATTTTTAAATTGTTAGTGGTGTTAAGGGAATATACTATAAATGTTGTTGGAATAAGAAAAGATGGTTTGATATAGTATATGTATTAGATTTAGGTTGCTGGACTGAGTTTTAGACAAATTGTAGTACAGGTCTACGCATTTAGAAACAAGAAGTTGTATAAAACTAATCACGAAATATCCTGGAGAACCAAGTCACTGATTTTGCGAAGTAAAAGGATGATGAGAACAAAACTTTAGAGAGAAGAGAACAAGAAGCTAAGCAAAGATGTCTTTTCGGTGATTAAATTCCCAAAAGCTGTGCAATTACGTTTATATACATAAGTTTACATAGACGCATAATGATGACGAAGATAAAGGCGATAATAATTTTCAACTTGATATGAAAGTTCGGATTTGTCAGTATAGATCACAAAGGGCTCAAGAACAAAATTTCACAGGATAAGAAAATAGCTGCGTGATATATGAAACAGTTTTTGCTCAATGAAGATGTATGTGAACGCGACGAGCCTGAAACAAGCTGAAATGCTAGTCTTTATAACTAAAGATGAAAAAGATAAAGGGAATGAAAAAAACAAACAAACGAAAACTAAATGATCAAACCCAATTAGGTAATTGATAAATGTAGATGATGGACTAGCTTCTTTTGAACACACGTTTTTACTCTTTTGCTCTCAGTGCAACATATGGGTCAAAGCTAGAAGCTTGAAGTTTAAGTAGCAGTAGTTTTTATTTTAACAGGATGGGACTGCTAGCCCCATGCCTAACGTTCCCTCTCTGCCAGTCTTACTTTTGGCTTAGTGAGGTAAACGAGTATGTCTGCCAGGGATCGAACCCAACCACATTCATGGTCCGCTAACATTCTACCGCTACGCTACCGACGCAGATCTCGGATTTTTTTATGCATATGTCGAGGGCTACTGAAGTAGGATAAATTAAGAAAAACATAGTGCCTTTGTTAGATTTTTGTTCACTTTGCAGATAATTCTGAATGGTGAGTCAGTTAAAATGATGTGACAGATGTTGACGAGATATTCAATTATGGTACTTCTGACTGAACAACTGCAGCTGCTTTGCAGCAATGCTGAATAATGTTCTCTAACACCTTTATAAAGGACGTGCATAGAACAGTTTATAATAAAACTTACGGATATACTTTCATTAGGAAGTGAATGCTTGAATTAAAGCATTATAAGTGATGAAAATTTCATTATCATGAAAAATTTGAAATATATTTAGTTAACTGTATATATCTAAAAGATTTGCATACTTATCCATGCTGCAGTGTCGTTCTTTTAAAAAAAAGGTCTTATAACATAACTATCAAAATTGCGCAAATACGGTGTATATAAGTTTTCACCGTTTATATCTGGAACTACTTAAAAGTATACGTTATGCATTTGCTTACTTGCAAACTAGTTTTTATTTTTTTTTCAATTTAAATATGTTAATAAATTGGCATCGTGTAGAAAAAAAAATACTGTCTTTTTTATACACAAAATAGTGGATGCAAGTTATTTAACATTTTAAATTTTCAAGGATATTTTTATATACTAAACCTCTTTAGATTTGATTGAAACTAAGCTATTGGTAGATTGGTAAATAATCCGAATAAATAATACTTACTTAACGAAGGTTTTAAACGCCCAATATAAGAGCTTATTTATAAAGCCAGTTATTTGAGCTAAAAGAATAGCAACAATGAGGTAATTTCTAAAGAACAAAACACGGCACGATTGTTTCGGAGTTCAATTATTTTTTTTTCCGTCATTTCCAATCAGCTTATTTTAAGCAGTCTAAAAAATGCTTGTGTCACAAATATGAGTACGCATATAAACTTAGTGCTAAAAATATGAAGAATATAGATATGACTGTTAGAGGCACAAGACAGGCTGACAGCCAGTGATTACGAAATTATCGGAGTCGAGATGTTTTGCCTTTGAGGAACAAGACATTTCAAGTAACACCAGCGCAACATCTTTTCTTTTGAACCTAATATATACTCATATATATGTATATATATATATATATATATATATTCGTCATACCCCTCTTAACTGGTTTGTGATAATGTCATTGAACTCTGAATCTATACTTTGCTTAGCTATGGTGTTTATGTAAAGGTATATTCTATGAGACTTTAACCTTCGGAATGTCTCATAAACACAATTTTCAAATATGATGTCACTTTTACTCAAAACTCACTGAACACTGATAGAAAAAATTCAGCACTGTGTATATCTATATTAGTTTACTTTATGTCATACAGTTACACAGAATTATTTACTATTTGAAGTCTTAGACAAAGTTTAGTGTTCATTATTATGTCAAATTCTACAACTTTATATCGTTCTAATTTTGTGTTAGTTCAACGTACTGAGACAACATACAGTAGAAATGATTCATACCAGTTGTAGGCACCCTCCGCTCTTATAACAAACAAAAAAGAAAAATCATAACTGTACTAACCATGTTTTGAAGTCGTTAAGTTACATTCAATATGATCATGAATTACAAAGTGTTTTCTGTTGAAAAGTCACCCAATAACTGATACCATTTTAAAATCTAACAGCGAAACTTATCATTATTCTAAGCTGAATTATTTCGAACACGGTCAAGTAAATAACCTCAAGTCACTTTACTTAAAGACAACACTTGAATAGTTTATGAGTTTACGAACTTAACTGAAAGTAGAAATAAAGGTCCAACAAAAGATTTATATTTCAGCCTACTTTTTCTCTGTGAAATATAGTAACAAGAACGACAGCCACCAAAGTATAAAGCAGAAGTGAAGTTAGTGGTGATCAAGTCATTAGCTGATAGTAGTTTCTTAGGTCTTTGGGGATTTTTATTGTCATCCCCTTGGGTCCCGAGTTCAGCTTAAGGCTTCCATTTCACATTGTTCACTATAATCTCCTTCAGCTGACCGGCTCCAAGGCTATCCGTAGGCTTTCAACTCCTACTCACCCTCAGACCCCCAATTCATTGTTTCCTATTATGGTTCCACTCAAGCTAAGATCAGGCACGTAATGCCACCCTGCGGTTTCTTCAGTATGTATCCTACTCATCTGTATATTCTTCAGCATATTTGTTGAGTAATCGGTTTTTGATTGGTTTCTTGCTGCTAATTCTTTCTAGCCATTTGATTTTCAGCATGGACAGAAGGCAGTTGTTGATGTAAGCCTGCAGCCTGTTGGAAATGTTTTTCGTGACGCGCGAAGTTTCCGACCTGTATAGAAGTACTGACTTAACATTTGTGTTGAAACTCCAAATCATGTTCTTAGTGCTGCGGAGTGCCTAAGGTCTCCAAAATGATTTTAAAGTGACACAGATCTACCCTGTTTTTCTGATTCTGGTGTTGACACCTTGATCCATTCAATCTGCAGTTGAAATGGTGATTCTTAGATAGATGAAGGAAGTGATCTCCTTTAAATTTCTTCACTTGACAGGGACTGGTACTTGTCGCTGTTGGTTGGTTACCTTCAACGCCCCTGTTTCTTCCATGTTTTTCTCTAAGCCTTTGCGAATCGGTTCTAAAAATATTTGCCATACATGACTTAGTTGATTTCATGAATATTATTTTCTGTTACATCATTTTAATTGAGTCTGAATGAAACAATATTTGAAAATAAGCTTCTTTTTATGCTTGACACTGATCTGTATAAATATATGTCCTATTGTTAAAGTTTTGCTGGACAAAATCAGAAGATAATTTTCCACCTCCCTAATAGATATTCAAATTTATATAAGACCAAATTTTTAAAAATCCATTCAAAGAACTGTACATACATTCCCAATGAATAACCATAAACCGCACTCACTAAGTGGACACTGATCACACTAGTTTTAAACACTTAGGCTGTCCTCCATCAGTACTTATTTAGTATATCCTTGTCCGTGACACCAAGTCACAAGGAAATTCATTATGTACTCATGCATATGCATATACGTTGGTCAAAAAATGATTGTACTATCCTATTATTTCATTCATAATTATTAGATGAATGGAAGCAATCGGTAGGAAGCTTTCGACGTAGGTTTCGTGCTCTTAGGCGTTCAACAGTCAACAAGGAGTATCTCCAATGTTGAAAGAACTCATATCCCTTCTGAGATTCAAACCCATATCATGCAATGCCGAAGTAATCGACATGACCACTAAGCTATTCAGGCTCTCGATTTACCTTCTGTAGGACTGTATTCAATAATTTGGTTGGCTTCCAGGTAGTAACTAGTGTCATATTTCTAGTCTTTTGTTTGGTGGAGGCTGAATCCTATCAGTCAAGTCATTTTTAACTACTTTTTGATTGTGTTAAAGGTTGTAATGTTTTCAAATAATTTACTGTGTCGTATTAAAAATTACGAATCAGATGCAAATAGTTTATTTGTTTCCTCAGTTCTTCACACTACTGCTGATAAACATTTTTAAAAGCGAGTAAAGTGAATTTCAATTTATTTAATTTGATTTGTCGCCATGTCTTTTAGCTTTGAGTTTAGTTTAAAGAAATACAACTAATAACTAACAGTAAATCTTTTAAGTTTTGGATTTATTCAAGGCAAACAAGATAAGATATATAAAGTACCTTATCATTAACCTAAAGCTGGTATACTCTTGCAAAGGCTATTTTTATTTAAATTACTAGCGTATAACAGAGCATTCTATATTTTGTTTAGCATAAATGACAGCTTTGAGGCAGTAACTGACTATTTTGCCGTTGTTCAGTAAATCAAAATAATGTTTACAGCTCCAAGATTTCCGAAATGCATTTTACGTCTCACTATCATTAAACACTGATCTTAAAATGGTCATTCTCTTCAATTTTGACCCCTACACATGAAAAAATTGTATATTCTGAATCGCTCCCTTGGTACTTATGATGTTACTATGTAATACATTTATAACAGGTCTGATTATACTCCTGATGTCAGTCAATTCGATCTTCAATGAGACTGCAAGATATCTCTAATATACGTGTTGATAAGAAAGCAATGAATCTTGCTTTTACGGAAATGCATATAAGCAATCTAATTTGAATTTCCTTATTATCATGAACATGGTCTGGGGTTCAATACCCTGCCGACTCACACCTGATATCAATGGTCAATCTGCAAAAAAATTTAGGCTACCAATATCACATGCTTAAAATTCCATACATGTACGAAAATACTGTGTGGAATCAAGCTATAATCAAAAAAATTTTAAAAGATAACATTTGAAGTAACAAGCAATTTAAAAAAAACGTTCACAATGATACTCAATTTCTTGACTCACTAGAGGGATCCTTAAATTAAATTGTAATCATCGCTTGCAAAATGCAGCAAATCTTTTGAAGCTTTTATTGTATGAATATCTACATCTAATTGCTGCATTATTATTCTATGCAAAAGAAGCATTTTATTTCAAATTTTTAACATTTAAATATGCTGACAAAAAGCAAAATTTTTTATTTAATTATTGCCTTTAAATAACAATTGAACATTGAGTGACTGAAACAAAATTAAATAATAATGAAAACAATTGAAAATTAAATATATCCTCCTTCGCCTAATTGCTAATTTATTCATAATGACAGGAAATTAGGAACGGTGATAAAGTGTACTCCATGAATGTATTACCTCAGATGCTTATAACACCAGGAACGTCATCACCATCATCGAAGGCTTTAACAGCACAAGAAGAAACAAAAATTGATTCAAACAAATGGAAAGATGATATTTCATCGTCACATTCATCTCCTGCAGCAATGAAAACAAGCTTTACGAAAACGAAACCAACCAGCTGTTATCCAGACAAAGAGCTCTTGTCATCATTCAGTGGTAAACTTATAAAATCAGTAAAATTTCTAAGCCCAAATGGAAGTATAATACATGATATATCAAGTTATGGGGAAAATTCTATCAATGAAACTGGTGATACAGAAGCGGGCTTATTAGAAAATAGCCCAAAACAAGCAGTGAATCCAAAGTGTCATGAATATGAGGACAACATTGTAAATGATTTAAATTCATTGTTAAATAATCATGAGAATGCAAGCAAAGTAAGAAGGCGGAATAACAGTTTGCCAAAACAGTTCATGATGAATTCACTGCATGATATGCTTATACAGGAAACTGAATCAATTAAAGTAAATGAAAACTTTGATTTCACGAAAATGAACAGGAATTGTGGGAAATCTGAAGAGAACCCAAATGATTTTAGAATTCATTCTACAGAAGATGGAGACCTGCATAAGCATTTAGTAGAAACAAATCGTCGAAGTAACTCTACCATTTTGAACATTAAGAATTCCAGAAGTCATAATCAGGAAAAAAAGTCCTCAAGTTGTGAAAGCATTACTAATGGTACAGAACCAATCAACACTCCTTCAAATAAATTAAAGAGAGAAAAAGTTCAGGCTGAAAGATTAGTTAGGGAATTATATAAAAATAAAAAGAAGATGAATCCTAGAACATCTGGTGCTCAGATTACAAATGTTGTTAACGAACTGAGAGGAATACTGTGTGGAACATGGCCACCAAAATCACATCGTATCTTAGACGTGCACAAATTTGCATATGAAAAAGCTTTGCAGTACAGATTGGAGAAAAATGAAGATGACAGAAAGCTCTATCAAAAGTGTTCGTATAACCGTAATCCAATGTTAAATGACGAAAATAATACCACAAAGAAAAGTGGAGAATTAGACGTTGCTTCTGGGGATAACGGTGAGAATCTAGACAGTCACGTGCCTGAAAAATTCTTAAATTCGGGAATTTCCCCACTAGTCAGTACTACTTCAGAAAATAATCTATCCTTTGAAAATTTAAAGAGGTCAGTTGAAAGACAGCTGGGTAATATTTTTAAAAAGCCTATCGATAGTGAATACAGAGAACCGCTTTCCTTCTCAGTGCCTAAGTTCAAAACTCCAGGTGGAGGTGATATTCCTAATGAAGTCATTCCTTCAAATTACATTTCAGCAAATTACCCTATATTATGTCAAAGTAATGATTCACTACTGTCTCTAGATACTTCATCCTACACAAAGGTCAGTAAAAGTAATACCGAAAATCACAGTGATTCAGAACTAGGATATAATTGTTTACATAAAGTAAATAACGTTGAAAATTACTCGATTGATAAGTCGAATTTAAATAGTTCTATCGAAAATAGTGTTGACCCTATAAAAATGTCTATATTACAAAGAAACCAAAAGGATATTTATCATCACTCATATCCAGTTACAGTTCAAAGACATAAAATTTTAAAAAGAAGACAACTAATAGGTATCCCTAAAACTACAATTGATTTGGTATCAAAACAAAGCGATCCAGTGCTAGAAGTCTGTTCTAATCAACCTAGCCAGAAGTTAACAGAGGAAGAACTTACAAGGATGCTGTTAGTGAATACATGGCATAAACCATCTAAATCTGATATAAGTTCACCTTACGTAAACAGTTCAAATTTCAAGAGTGTCTCTTATGAAAAGACTAACCAAAGTGACCAACAGTGTCTGCATATATGTTTACCCCAGACCTTAAGTTATTTCAAGAAGCAATCGACTGCTTCATCACCTAAGGGTCCTATTGTCGACAGTCATTACGAAAATCACAAACATCACCATGGGCTTAAGACATTACCTTCGGCAAAGCATTTAAATGACTACAATTCATCACTATCTTCTGATGATAATTATATACCCCAAAAACTGACATCTAATGATGACGAAGAAGACAAGCAGATGTTTTTAGCTGAATTGAGACGCCCTGAAACTGTCCCACCTTATCTTCCAGACATTCACAATTCCTTGAGGAAATACTATAAACCAGATAATTTTTATGAATCAAAAATTATATCAAATTTCAAGCTACCAAGAATTTCACTGGAACAGAAAACTGTAAACAATCGTCACTTTATACCAGCTAACTTTGGAAATATTTATGATGCAAACGTCTTATATCTGAATGAAGCTAAACACAGTCAAGAAAATGGAGCGTTATGAATTCTGCATCAAATGGATTTAGTCAGAGAGAATTACCAGTTATGAAATCGAACATTCTAAACACCGAGAATGTGAGTTTTACTTATTTATTAAGTATAATATGTACCACAACTATGCACAAACCACGTAAACGATTTAGATTGTGCAGTACTTATAGGATGAATGATTTAGCGACGTACTCAGCGAATAATGTAAGACTTGTCTATCACTGTTATAAAAGTTATGAAATATTCTGAAGATATCAAATAACTAGTACTTAATTCCATCCAAAAAACTTTACTGCATTAAAACAGCCTAGTTTTTGAACAAAAAGAGTGGTACAGACAATCAGATGACCGATGCAAGTATTCAACGAACTTCACTGTAATTCAGTTACTACTGACCGTTTATTTATTTTCAAATGTGTTGGTGTGTGGGGATTTGGTTGATTGGTTACAGGATTTCATCATGAGCTGACATTAGTTAGAGAACCACTGGAAAACCAGGGAGTACTGGACGACTGTTTCGTCCTAGTTTGGGACTCTTCACAGTACGCACCCACCGGGATTCGACCCCAGGACCTTCTGATTACAAGGCGACCTCGTATACCATTAGCCACTGGGACCCAATCCAATGGCCCATGAATTGTAACTTCTGCCAATTCACAACATAGCGCGACCCCTAGCCAATGTCTTCAGCAAGTATTTATCCTCACACCCGACCTGCTTTTTTAAAATTTGTTTTTCAGTACTCAAACAGAGGAAATCTGTCGTTAACTAAAGAACCATTGTGTTCAGACAAAAGTTACATTTAAGTGTTCTCTTCTGAAACTTTTCCAATCTAAAGTCAATTTATCTTTTAAAAAATCAGTCACATTTCCTCGATTTCAAGGTGAATTTTTTGAAAAACCAATAAAATCCACTTCACGATTGAGAACCATAGGCAACTTAACATTTGTTTTGTCATAATCTGAAACTTTTTCAAGGCACAAACTCAGAATTCGAAGACACTTCGAGACGAGAGCTGTCTGATTACGAGATGCAGAAGTTATTGTTTAATTACTGGTCTCTTATCCAAATGCATGGAGGATTTCATCATGAGCTGATATCAGTTAGAGAACCACTGGAAAACCTAGGAGTGTTGGACAGATGTTTCGTCCTAGTTCGGGGCTCTTCAACAGTACGCACCCATCAGGGTTCAATCCAAGGACCTACTGGGCTGTCATCAGTTCTAGAAGTTGAGTGTCATCCAATTGTCTATTAGTGACTTACTCTGAAATGAATCTCACGTAGATTTTTTGAGATGTTTTTGGGCATGTGATACTAAATACTAAGACAGAACATCTTTAAATCATTGCCAATGAGCCGGTAATAAGACAGGTAAAGAGGGAAGGTTGGGTATGAGGCTAGCAACTCCGTCTTATAAAAATAAACACCATTGCTACCGAAACTTCAAGCCCCAAACTTGAAGCTATATATTCCATTTGGAACGTAAGGAAATGGAAAAAAACTGAATAGTTATGTGTTTTCCTGATCACTCTGTACTCTGTGGTTTGATCCGTCGCGGTTACATCTAACCTCAGGGTAGATTATCCATAGAAAAAGACGAAGTAGATGTATTGTATTTTAGGTTTACAAAAGTTCTATGGCTAATATCAAATGTTAGGAAGATCTGTTGTAGAAAATCTGCTAGTGATCACAAATATAGCTTCTCCAATACAAAGCCTAAGACTTCAATCAGAATGACTTTGATAATTTAATGAATAAAAATCAAGACGGCTAAAGAATTTTGTTGAATAGTTTCATCTCATTATCCAAATTAGTTCTTTCTAAATCCTAGTAGTACAGTTGTTATATATATATATATATATATATATACTTGCACAAAACACTAGGTAGTAGGCACCTAGTGTCATGCGTCTAGTCTTTTCTTTTGTGAACACTAAAATCTTTCAGTCAAGTTTGTCACGCTGTCAGTATGGTAGTCAACTAACCATCACAATGCACTCTAAAGTTTTGTTGTAAAGTGACCTGAGTCATTCGGTTGGAAGTGTTGAACATAGGTTTTGTACCAATCGCCAATCATCAGTCGTTAAGGTGTGTCTGCAACCAGCAAAGAACTCATTTCCACTTTTAGACTCGAATTCGAACCTGTGTCACCAGATGATGCACTGTTAGATACTTTGATTGAAAAGGAAGTCAGTCGCGAAACTGCATAACTCAATGGTACCAATATAAGTGCATCACTAGGTGACAAGGATTCAAATTGGAATCTCAATGTAGACATGAACTCCTTGATGATTTCAGATACATTTCTCTGACTGGGAAGTGGCAACCAGTAAAAAACATATGTTCAAGGCTTCATGCCGATCGCCTCCAGTCATCTAATAATATATATGTATGTATATATAAGCGAAATATCCTGGCATATTCAATGATGGCTACTTTACTTCAAGAGAGAATTATTCATTCACATATGTCGTATTATCAAAACTGATTATTCTGTGAGAAAATCTCAAATATGTTTTCTCTCTGCCTGATTCATGTAATAATAATAATAATAATAATAATAATCTGAGCTTCACCAATTTTGTTTTTACAAATATAAGTACAAATATGTGTCTGTCTGTCTTCTTCTTTTTCTGCTTAAAGAAGAAAATCAGATTTTACACGATGTAAAATATCATGACGTTGGCACTTTTCGTGTTGTTGTTGAAGTAATTGAACATTTATTGTTTTTTTTTCACATGCTTAATATGCTTTGATTAACAGGAATGCAAAACAATTCTATGATAATTCTATGTATAGTTTACTCTATTTGTTAATTTATCGTAATCTGACAGATAAATTAATAAGTTTGTTTACATTTCTATTTTTTTTTCACTTATTCAATGTTCAAAAATTATTAATGAAAAAGAATTACTATTTAATTTCAGTCATGATCACGAGGTGATGTCAGTTAGAGAACCATTAAAAACCATTTATTTTCAAATTATTCTGGTGCTGTCTAGTAATTGGCTACAGGATGATTTCCTATTGACAAGCTGTGACCACTAGGATTTTCTTCAGGTCAGGAATGAGGACAAATACTTGCCAATGACATTGGCAAGCAGTTGCGATGCAGTCAGAAATCGGTAGAAGTTAAACTTCTTGAGCCATTTGATTGGTTTCCAGTGTCTAAATGGTGTTTGAGATCACCGTGTAACTGGAAAGCACTGTGGTCGAACCCTGATAGGCGTATACCTTTGAAGAGTTACAAATAAAGACGAAACAGCTGTCCAATACTCCCTGGTTTGCAATATTTCTCTAACTGAAATTTCTCCGTGATCAAATCTCCACAAAACGAACTCTTAAAAATTACCATTCAGTATTGTGAAATTTGTGTTGTAGAAGATATGTCGTACATAATGTTGAAAAGAACTAAGAGTGAATCAGTGTTTACTTATAAAGTGTTGTAGATAGAAAGACATTTTGAGAATAAATTATTGTTTTTATCGGCAGAGTAGGCAGAAAACCTTTGGAACGCATTTTCCGGTGTTCATACAGATGAATTTACAAATATCGGTCCACTAACTCTGAAGATTTTGAATGTGAAAAGATGCTTATAAACTAAATTTCATTAAGAAAATATAAAAGACAGATTCAGCGAAGAAAATTTTCTTTATCGATGAAATCATCTTCAGAGGCTGTACAGTCGTATTTATGCCTACAAAAATATATAGTGGTTTTTTATTGAGTAATGTGGTGGGTGACATAATTGATATAATTACTCAAAAGAGGCTTTACAAATGAAAATTACTAGCTCAATTCTCGAGAATTCGGTGAACTCGGGCCACATAGCTCCACAAGAGTTGTCTTTCAACATCATCTACAAAGTTAAGCCAAATGGTACAAAGGGCATCAGGTTTCGGCTTTTGTGTATGACGGAGACGCTGACAATTTTCAATACAACCCTGAACTCTGTTTCCGGAAAACGTTTGTCCAGTCTCTTATTCTATCTTGGTCTTAACCTCTTGACTAATCGTTCACTATAAAAAAATTTTGATTTTTTCTTTTCTTTTTTAATTTTTAATTTTACTTTTAGTTTACTTTTGCTTCAATAATTAATTCACTATTATCACTCTCATATGCTCCTTCTGTACATTTCACACCCTCTTCACACTTGTAAAAATTGACACTCAAATACCTGTATTCTCACTCAATAGCAATTCTAACCTTATCAAATTTCTATCTTTGTGCCGTTGAGTACTACGTGTAATTTACAACTTTTAATTTCCACTTCTAAAGCAACTTCTGAGTAATTATATCAGTTATGTCACCCCCATTACTCAATAATAGACCACTATATATTTTTGTAGGTATAAATACGACTGTAAAGCCTCTGAAGATGATTTCGTTGATAAAGAAAATTTTCTTCACTGAATCTGTCTTTTATTTTCTTTATGACTCAGTGGGTATTCTCGGTGATTTGTTTCATGAACTTCGTGAAGTGATAACTTCAGTACCTATTCTAGTTCATTCATAGCAAAATAGGTGTAAATATGAGAGATTAAAAATTAACTAAGATAAAACAGTTTTAATATCGTGCTTTTCATTGAACTCGATAATAATTTGTCTTATATTAGACACATTCATGGTTAATCAGTTTTAGAAGGTTATACTATTATTTCATTTTGTCCCTAAGAAATATGAGTTTTGTTCTTAACGCTAAAAGTGTTTCAGTTTAGACTAGTGATTATCGACAAGCTATTTTACTACTTCTTATTTTAAGCTGATTAATCGTTTTCTGCAAATGTTCCTCAAAATATGAGTCATAATTTAACATTTACAATCTTATTTTTATTAGTATTCGACGGGGTTACAATTGAAGCATAAGCCTTCAGCACCATATATCCATTTCACTCCGTTCTCTGTTGTTTTCTTTTAGTTGATTTCATAATTGTCCATAAGATTACATTTCATCCTCAACCGATCACCACCCTCATATCAGCCTCACAGTCAACTGTACTTTTCCGAACAGAGTTTCACTTAGCATGCAATGTCCCTCACTGGTCTTCATAGTGTGTCCTTGATCCGCCTCCTTTTCCTTCTGTTAAACCAGAAGTTACTTTTCTGATTCATCATTCTCCGAGTTCCCTGCTGTTAACTCTTTCTGTCTAACTCCATTATGGATAAGATTTTATTTTGATAAATCACACAGTTTGTTTTGTAAGGGTTAGTTATGTTTTTTTCCCGAGTTGATCACGGATTGATATCAGTTAGAGAACTATTGAAAACCAGGAGTACTGGACAACTGGTTCATCCTAGTTTGAGAATCATCGGCAGTCCACACCCACTGCCAGGGTTCGAACCCAGGACCTCCGGGTTACAAGGCATGCTCGTATACCATTCAGACACTAGGAGTTAGAATTCATGAGCCATTGAATCGGATCCCAGTGCCTGAATAGTATACGAGCATGCCTTGTAACCCGGAGGTCCTGGGTTCGAACCCTAGCAGTGGGTGTGGACTGCCGATGATTCTCAAACTAGGATGAACCAGTTGTCCAGTACTCTCTGGTTTTCAATGGTTCTCTAACTGATATCAATCCATGATCAACTCGGGAAAAAAACATAACTAACCCTTACAAAACAAACTGTGTGATTTATCAAAATAAAATCTTATCCATAATGGAGTTATGCTCTACCCCAGTGCCCAAGCTTTATACTTATATCTTTCTGTCTACCTGATCTCCAGCATCGAGCAAGCTAAGGCCCCCTAACGAAGAAAGACTGAAACAAGCTGTTGAAAATGCTCTTCGTGATGTTTCAAGTCTCTCACTACTTAGTAATATTGAATTACATTAGTACAACGCATAATTCACTACTTACGTAAGAGATATAAGGTTGAAAAGTCGAAGTATTCTTTTTCAAAAATCTTCTTCGTATTACCTAAACTAGCTTGTCATAATTTGTTTCTTTTTCTTTTAAACATGTACGATTTTTGTTTTTCTAATGTCAGTACTTGTATTTGAGAGTAAACCGATTTATTAGCCTGTGTACTTGTCATTATCTACCTCTCCATCAAAACTTTCTTAAATTTTGCCTACTGTCATTTTATGCACAATGCAAGTGTAGTAATAAAAAAGTTATATGATCAGCGTTGTGATAAAGAAACATAAATCTATGTTTAAAAAAAAAAGAAGAAGAAAATTAAGTCATATATATTCATTTCATAAATTGTTTATGTTATTTGCAGACTAATTTTAGGAATATATTATAAGTTTTGGTTTAAATTCTTCATGTATATCATTTATAGCTGAAATGCCTACTATAAATAAAATGATAACAATCACGTAGATGATTAGTAAATGGCTAGTTTTAGTAAATAAATAAGCATACTGGCTTCTACTAACTCCTAAAGAAAGTCATTAATTCTAGCTTACTCACTTTGCATTTTAAATGACTCAAGTCATAAATAAATAACTATAATTAGATATATATTATTATTATTATGTGGATTAACTTAGCAGTTTCTTCAATTATTTGCCTGGATATAACATAAGCTTAATATAAAATATCCTAAATGAATTATTTTCTCAAATGAAGTACGCTTTTCTCTCATTGATCAGTAAAACAAGCCATTGTCAAGTTGAATACAATCATTCATGTTAGATGGTTCAGCGTAATCAGCAGAGACCCTTCTATGTAGCTTTCGTGCCCGCAGGCACTCATCAGCAAGGCGTATCTGCAACCTCAAAGGAACTTATTTCCCTTGTGTGATTTGAAACCATGTCACACAGTGCTTCAGTTAGAGATGTTACCGATGAGCTATTCGGGCTGGTGATTGACCTCCTGTAGGACTGTATTGGATACTTTGATTGAACACTGGTGACTAGTATGATGCGTCTAGTCTTTGTTTATTAGTGCGAACTAAATTCCGTCAGTCAGGTTTGCAATGTGACCACCATTCTAGGTAGGTCGCCATTATGAAGCACCTGAATAACTCAGTAGTGACGTCTCTGAATGCAGCATTGGATGACGCGGGTTCCAATCACAGAAGGGTATGAGTTCCTTCGAGGTTGGGATACGACTTTCTGATGAGTGTCAACTAGCACGAAACTAGGTCCAAGGCTTTCTACCCATTGCCTCCAACCATTTTATTGCAAAAATTCACAGTAAACCGTGGTGGCAAGCTACCTGAATGGTGGCCAAATTACAAACCTAACTGATAGAATTCAGTTCTCAGTACACAAAGGACTAGAACATATTAAAACTATTGAATATAGATTTAGCTTACAAAAACCTCTGTTCAAACATCGCCATTTTCAGTTACACTTATTCTGAATCTATGCTAGGTTACTAAATCCTTCTGTTACTTGTTGTTCTATTCCAGCTATAGAAAAAAAACCTTATCCTGACAATTTTGCGTAACTTGTTGGGATTCAATCTGACTCACTGCTCAGATTATTCCAGAAATTCGTTACACCAACGGTTGTGATACCTATAGTTTCAGTTTGGCTATTTTGCAGTGTATAAGAATAAGTCTACGAGTTAAAGTAAAATTGTGATTCTTTATTGCAATATTAGCGTTTATCAGTACGGAGGTCATCCAGCTCGACTTCTTCTTCTGTTGTTTCAATCCAAATCAGGCATCTGAGGTGTTGAATATCATCTCGTGTATAAAGCCTGAAGCTCTCTATGTAAGGTATTATGATTCATATCAACTACTCTGTGGAAATAAGCAAATTATTGATCTGTTGTATGTATGAAACGACAGAGAGATTAAACCTTATTTTACTTTCTATTTATTCAAATTAACTAGGGATTGCTTTTCCTCAAATGAATGTGACTTTCTTTGTGATTCTATTATCAATTTTATTCGTAATCAACAACCGATCAATCTTTTTGACAGGAAAGATGTGTAATGATATTTCGTTATATACGGTAATTTGAAATATCACTACCTTCTACTAGATAGCATAGAGCACATTCATTCACTTGTAACATATGCTAAAGGCAGCTATTTTGCACTGTGGTTCTAAAGAGGATGGGTTAATTAAGTTCAACACCTTGAACTTTAAAATCTGACTTCTACTAAGGAGTCCTGTAACAGCAATAAGTTTTATCTTGTCGAGAAAAATCCGCAAACTTCACTTCTAAATAGGTTGTGCGTAAAGACCTGACGTAATGATACCAAAAGTCATTGAGTCAAATACGATATATCATTTTCTTCATTCAGGCAATCCAACAAGAAATCAGCTTGAAAAGGAAATAATAGCTGCATGCATACGTCCAAAGGCCATGCTACAACCGTCTTTTCATGAATTACCTTGTCTATTATTATTGTTCCAAGTGAAACACAGGGCTTCAACTGCACGTCTTCACTCGCTTCTGACTTCTGCTGCTGTACTTTTCACCTGCATCCATCTTAGTCCATACTGCTTCAACTCCTCTTCACACGATCTCTTCCATGTCACCCTTACACCGACGTTCCACTCGCCGCTTCCCTTTCGGGTTTCACTTGAGCAGTGGCCTGACGCGCGCGATGTCACCCATCGGCCTTCTCAGCGAGCATCCAATCCATTTCCACTTTCTCCTGCATATTTGCTGGGCGATTGGTTCTTGTTTTGTTTGTTCCCAGACATAGTTTCTTGTTGGTGATTCTTTCCGCCCCGGCCATCTGATCTTCATTCAGTATAGAGAGAAGACAGTTGTTGATGAAGGTCTGCAATAGCCTGTTGGAAATATTCTTTGTGGCCCACCCGCCAAGTTTCTGATCCGTATAGAAGAAGTGACTTGACGTTTGTATTGAAAATCCGACTGAATTTTGTTGTTGATGCTGAGTGTTTAATTTTTACTATTCCGCTAAGTCCACCATTTTTTCCTCTGCTAAAACTATTCTTTATACATTTTTTCATGTTTTATTAAACCTGTGAGATTGACTAACAATTTAAACAGGAAAACACCATTTCTGTTCTCCTTTTGTCCACCGTGCCTACTTTATACTAAGACTCTGAGAAAGATAGAGCGCACTGGAAAACAGGGTTTGCTAGAATAAAATCTTTAGCAGCTTGAATTGTAGATGAATTCTGAATCTCCGATATGAACAAACGAATGTGATTTTTTTGCATTTATTTTACTTGGCTAACATGATGAATCTTTTGGTGAATTTTGCCAGAAGGAAAGGTTACACCTCAAACTACAAACATGGACTGCAAAGTTTGGAT
Organism: Trichobilharzia regenti; assembly: GCA_944472135.2. Classification (NCBI taxonomy): domain Eukaryota; kingdom Metazoa; phylum Platyhelminthes; class Trematoda; order Strigeidida; family Schistosomatidae; genus Trichobilharzia; species Trichobilharzia regenti. Next base: position 136,232,543 of record OX235262.1, read on the forward strand.
AGAATGGGAAAATGATGTTTGCACAGTTGTAAGACAAAATAAATAGGTTCTGAATTCCAGTTTCTTGGTCATCTAAAAAGGCGGTATCACAATATTCAGGATGTTTTTCTCTCGGTAATCACAACTTAAATGGAGTCAACAGGTCTCTAAAAAGCTTATTTCAGTAATATTATTTCACTTTTGGAAATATATCCAAAGTATTCTCTAAATTCTTTTGAAAAGTATATACCATTCTGTTATTGGACTCCACGTAACCAAAGCCTTTAAGATTCACATAGGTGTACTAATCTCAGCTTATTAAAGACACACCGTATAATTTCCCTTAGTGATTGTGTAGTCTGTTTACTGATAGATTTGTCCGAGACAGTCATAGGTTGATAAATAAATACTACTTTAGTTTGTGATGTTCATAAATGAAATGAATGTTGAGTATCTAGGAGACTGGATTCATTGACCTTTATATCATCCAGGGTAAGAAACACGGTTTTTAAACTCAGTTTTAATCACCAGTTATTTTGCCAACATATGAGTGATATGCAACTATCTGCCGAGTATAGATAATGTTAACCCAATATTCAGCTTTTTATGAAGTCCTGACTAGTGATCGCGGATTATTTGGTCTGTAGCCCAATTAAGACGTGAATCCTAATTTTATATAGGTGATGAAGTTTCCTGGCCAAAATCAACAGCAACAACAACAACAGACGACAATCGCAGCATAAATGAGAGGAACCTGAAAGAAACAACCTCCTTTACCTACCTGGGAAGCATCGTCTGAACTACAGGCGGAGAGAACTGAAGATGACATCAAAGCAAGAATCGGGAAAGCAAGACAATCTTTCATTACTCCCAACTCTGTGTGGAGGTCAACAGCACTCAGCATCAAAAATAAGATCCGGATTTTCAACTCCAATGTGAGTTCAGTCAGTGCTACTATACGGATCAGAGACTTAGCCATCGCGTCATAAAGAGCATCTCAAACAAACTTCAGACCTTCATTAACAGTTGTCTTCTCTCAATACACTCAAGATGAGATGGCCGGCCAGAAAAGATCAGCAACAGGGATCTCTGGCAACGAGCGAACCAACGCAGCAGGAACCGACTGTGAAACAAATAGGCAGGAAGAAATGGAGATGGATTGGCCATACGCTGAGGAAACCATCGAGTGACATCACTAGACAAGCCATCGCTCGAGTGGAACCCGAAAGGGAAGCGGCGAGTTGTTCGTCAGTGCGAGGGTGACTTGGAGGAGGTTTTGTGAAGAGGAGATGAAAGCATGTGGGCAGACTTGGAGCGGAGTGAAAAGTTGACAGAAAACAGAAGGCAGTGGAGACGCGCAGCTGAAGCCCTATGTTCCTGTAGGAATTAAAGGTTATAATAATAATATATATGTTGAACCTCAGATAGCAAGTGAACTGGTTAAGCAGTCAATAGGTTTGAGTGTGTACTGTATAAGCAAAGAATTAGCAATGAGAGAGACTGGAAATTCTACCTAGAATTTTGCTTAAATAATGGTAATAGCTTAGTAAAACGAAGACAAATTTTAAAAAGATAAGAAAACAGTACGATTAATGTCTGTGACCTTACAGCAATCAGATATAACTCATACTTAATTTTTTGTTTTATTTTATTCTTTTGCTCTCCCAGTAGAACATAAGGCTTCAAGTTTGAGCTTCACAGTTTCGGTAGTAGCGATAGTTTTATTTTTTCCGAGGTGACTTTACTAGCCTCACGTCTAAACTTCCCTCTTCGCCTGACATACTAGCGGTTAAGTGAGGATAAGAAGTTGATCAGTCGGCCATTCAACCGCAGACCACGTGCATGATTGAAATACTCATTAACTAATATTCAAAAACAGCTTAAAGTAATAACAACATAACAGTCTTCATGGGTCAGGATTTTAATGACTTTGTGATGACGTCTATCTCGATTTTGTTCAAAAAAGTACATCTTATTTGTTTTTTATAATTTTTCTTTTTTTCAAAAAAAAAAATTTTATACCAAGGAAATTTATTTTAAACTAGTCTACACATCGGAAAAATTGGAGTTTAAAAGATTAGGAATTATTTTTAATTTCAATGTAGATGTTCTTTCAATTTTAAAATTTTTTTTTAAGATTGTTGGAGCCCTTAAAGGGAAGAAAAAGACATTTTTTTAGTCTAAAATCTTAACAAAAACTGGGATAGTTTGAAAACTTAAGTCAAATCTTTGAGAGTACAGTCGTTGAGTTTATCATAAAACTGACAAGACAGTCGTTCAGTGTTCAGATTACTTCTATTTGAATATTGAGCGTCACTGATCTGCATATTTGCTTACTAACTTCATATTTGTCAGTATAATTTTCTGAAACATTTCCTTAATCTCAAATACACAAACATTTTGAAATGTTCAATTGCAATGCATGCCAATTTGAATTGTCCTTGACCATTATTGTGAGTTCTACTTTAGTTTCTATAAGGAATTAAAAAAAGGCTATCTATAGTATTAATGTCAGTTGAAAAGAAATAATACTGAAAACATTATAAAGCTATCAGAAAGTTAGTTCCACTTTCCACCACCAAATACTTCCGAAGAGTCAACTTATAGAATACCTTCATTTATTATTAGTCATATCACTTTACTGTTAGTATTCCTTTGAGTTCCGAGTGGAATATAGGATCTCAAGAAGACATCTCCACTTTGTCCTGTTCTGAAGTCCTCTTTGACTGACCCCTTGACCACCCATAAGCTTCCACCTCCTACTTACATGGCCTCCTCAAGGTCATACTATGATTCTGACTCTCTCTTTCTAATTTTGGTTTCACTCGAGGGACTAGGACTCAGTATCACCCAAGTCTCCTTAGCGTGTGTCCTATCCATCTCCACTTTCTTCAGAATATTTTTAGGAAATAGACTTTTGGTTGGTTCGTTCCCTGGGTATCTTGTTTCTAATCTTTTCTGGCCATCGAACCTCCAGGATCGAGTCCGCGAACTCCGCAGTCTGCAATTAGAATGTGTGCGAAAGAAGCACATCCATCCTCTTTACTTACCTTAGCCTAATATGAGGTCAGAAGGGACTTAATCATGCAGATTTTCATGTCATATTAGTGCATCTTATTCCTTTTCACCTATTATTACCTTTATTATGTGTCAACCTTTTGTAATTCACACTAAGCTAATTCTGTCTCCAGTATTTTGTTACAATTCACAGTTTAACCTCTTTATTTTATCACTATACTTGATATCTGTCAGCTTTTGAACTTACATGCAGTGTTTTCCATTTCTTGGTATTTGTTTGTGTGTATTTTGTGGTAATTATTTTCCTCGCACACCAGTGAATATTCTGATGACTATAAATACATTAGTATGTCTCCCATTTGTCTGTTCACACTTTATCTTATGTTCTAAATGACTGCGTATTTTTATATATATACATTAAACAATGTTAAGTAACGAACTATCATTCCATATTATACGTATACACCAATACAGTTTCCGATATAATTTTCACCTGCCATTAATGGCTATTTGTATCATAATATTCATAGATTAATAACTGTAGAGCCTGAAGAATAATTTATCGAAAACATTTGTTCGTTCAAACTCATCCTGTTCTGATTACACTCCCGGGATTTTCAACTTACTGACTTCAGAATGGTGAAGGTCTGTCTTGCCTTCCACATTCTGGTCTTGGCATACTCATGCCGTCTGTCTGTATCTGAAACGAAGAAAATAACCTCTTTTAGATTCTTTCTGTCGATAGTGCTTACTGTTATTGTTTGTCACTTATCTGCATCACCTCCATCTTCCCTATGTTCACCTACCTAAGTTTACTAGGTCGCTATTTTTCTAGCATATCCTAAGCCTGAGAAAAAGTGAAGGTTTGGCCTCAGGCTAGCGAACCTACCAAGGAAAATCAATCAGATCGCTATAGAAACTTTAAAGCATAAGTCATCTAACTTAGTCAACACTTTTTTAATTCCTTTGCATTTTGAGTAAAATATTGAGCTTCAAGTTTGAGATTTACAGTTTCAATAGCGGCGTTGTTATTAAAAGATGCGATAGCTAACCTCATGACTAACCATCGCTTTTTCCAGGTTACTACTAACTAGGTGAGGTTTAAAAGTAAATTGTCCAGGAATGGAACCCCCACTTAGGGACCATTATACCACTGAGTTGTTTAGGCGCCAACATAAATTGTTAGTGCATGGTAATAATTTAGTTGGCAATTAGAAAGCAAGTGAACATAAACTTCGACTTAGATTCATTTTTTATTAATTATATTGATGTTTAAGTTTGTGAATCACATATTTAAGCTGCAGCATTCGATCATTAAAATCCAATTAGAAATGTCGAGGATACACTAATAAACATAAATTTTGATTCAGGTATTTGTCTTGTAGAACAGCGGGAATCCTCATAAACTGTTTATCAGTCATCAGTAGTAGTAGATTACTGCTTTTTTTAATGAAATCATGCATATTAAAAATCAATTATTAGTAGTACACTATTCATATTTTTATTTGAGTTAGTTAAACAAGAAATGAATTTCCAGTAGAATAAGTATTTAGTTATTTTCTTTTTTTGTTTGTAAATGTGCTAAATGGAATCGAAGTGATGGTATGACCAAATACATTCCTTTTTGTGTCACCATTAGTAAATAAAAGGAATGTCTAATCATCAAAGTATATTACGAAATTCATCTCCTGTCAAAACAAACTTTTATCTGAATATATATTGGTTAGAATGAAGAATTTTCCGTTTGTTAGAGGGTAAAATGTCAATCACAAAATGTGTTACATTCAATTATGTTGAGCTTGAATTGTTTTAATGGTCATTTACTGTGTATGGTTAAATGCTTTTGGTTAGATTTTGACAAATCTATCCATTTTCTAGACACTAAGGATGGATATATAACAGCCAGAAACAAATATTTAAAAAAATCTGTTGACTTTTGAGAATGCGAAACAGTGACCAAAGTCAGACTAAGTAATTCAATTAGTCAAAAATATCAGCACAGTTTAAACCATTTAAATTAACTATTTATTTGGTTAGAGGATTTCAGTATAAGCTGATATCGGTCAGACAACCACTGGAAAACCTGCAGGGTTTATTGAAGATCTGTTTCTCCAAGGTTTGATGCTCATCACCGGTACCTCACACTGGCGTCCGAACTCAGGACTTTCTGGCTAGAAGGCGAGCTAGACCGTAGACCATTAAGCCACTGGGACCCGATATAACCCCCAATGAATTCCAGCTTCTGCCAGTTCAAGACAAAGTCCCTACAAACCAGTACTTGAAAAGTGATCTGATGCTTGCTATCGCCTGGTTCTATTCAGGCGGTTACCTGGGGTTCTAGCAGGAAACCGTAACCAGTAGGTTACAGCAGGGGAAAAGTGAGAAGAGTTACCCATCGAAGAAGACATTGCGAAGTGGTCGCGCTATGTCGTGAGTTGGCAGAAGTTGGAATACATGGACCATTTAACTGGGTCCTAGTGGCTTAATGGTCTACGAGCTGGTCTTGTAACAGAAAGTTCTGGGTTCGAACCCAGCTGGGCACCTACTGCTGAAGAGTTCTCAGGTTTTCCAATGGTTATTTAACCGATGTCAGCTAACGATGAAATCCTGTAACGAATCAACCAAATCCTTATAAACCAATGCTTGATAATTGTGTATTTCCTGTTGGCTGATTATAGCGAGCTAAAATGTTTGGAATTTTTTGGCATATCGACTCCTAGTAAGGACGCTTCGACGACAATTGAGGATTGACATGATGTTGTTTGATAGGCTATGACTGGCAGTGGAATCTAGATGCGCATTCCATTTTATCTTAGAGTCATCAGCTGTATTCACCTATATCCTTCTCTCCTGTGACTGTTAAATCGTTCCCATGGATAGTATGAATTTCTTGTTACGGATAGAAGCATTCGTTGCTAATATTTAGTTTTCAGAAATAAGGGAACATACTGTTGCTAGGAAATCTGCAACAAATATTTGTCCTTGTACGAATTTGCATATACCGCATTTGTAGCTAATATGTTTTCCATCTGTGCTGAACACTCTTGTGTTAGAGAGCTCAAAATAGGAGAATTAGAAACTGTAGTTGAAATGTACGTGATTGTTGTTAGGCGTCTGAGCTCTGTGTGTGCTTATCCTTCTTGAGTTGGCTGTAGAAATGCACAATTAATATGTTCTGTCTGTACGGTGGTTCAATTCTTTTTTCTTGTGAATTAAACATTTTTGGTGTTATAATTCGTTTCAAAATAATTTCGAGTAAAGGATCATTGGGCGTGATTAACTTATGATTCAACCGTTTGAGTGGAAGCAGTGGTAAAAGTTTAAAAACTGACATGTTAAAAGCTTTGGATGAATAAGAAGAATGAGATCTCCAAAAGTACTACCATAATGGATTTGGCAAAGAGATGAAAATAGCCGACTGATTCGTTCATTATTGAAAGAACACTTTAGCATAGCTTACTTACAGCCTGGTGAGGGAGCAATCAGAGGATATTTAAAAGTGAAAACAAAGAAATTATCAAACAGCAGCTGGATAGAAATCCAGCGGACTAAAATTCCTAAATTTTGTCAGTTCGTCATATGGCAACTGGAAATTCAACATCAGTGACCAGTATCTGTCCTTATATCTGGCTATAAGGAGCCCATCTGTCACGAATTCACATTGCATCGCCAAAAAGATTATCTTAGAGTCAAGTACTAATAATCAGTGGATTCGCTTTGGGTCGTCAAGTTGTTACTGATTTCATTATTTTCCAGGTTGTCTTCATGGACAAATAGTCCAGAGCTCGGTATTTCATAGTTAAATTATTATTTGATTATTATTCCTTTGAGAACACAGGGACTTAAAATCAAATCGTCATCTTGGCCTGTTCTCTGTATCCCTCTTTAGCTGGCTAGCTTCTCAATTGTCAGCAAGCACTTATCTTCTCCTCACACGATCTTCTCCATGTCACTCTCAGACCTCCAACCAACTCATCACTTCTCATTCGTGTTTCACTCGACAGTCTGCTACCTGATGTCACTAAACAGTCCGCTCAGCGCGCCTCCGATCCACTTCAGTTTTTGATATATTTATTCAATAATACGTTCTTGGTTAGTGTGTTGCCAGAGTTCCTTGTAGCTAATTATGTCTGCCCATCTGCTTTTCATGGTGATGCCAGAGAAGATAGCTGTTGATAGAAATTTGAAGCCTGTTAGAAATGCTTCTCTTGATATTAAACCATGTAGAATAACTGAGGTGATATTATTGTTGAAAATCCGGACCTTGTTGTTAATGCTTAATGCAGAAGCTTTTCAAATTAATTTCAGAGTGATTAAGGTCTTACTTGACTTTTGACTTCCGCCTGTAGTTGAAACGATGCTTTCTAGATAAGTGAAGGAAGTAACCACTTACAAATTCCTTCCGTCGATGGTGACTGGCGCTTGTTTCGTTGTTGTTGTTGTTGGTAGGTTACCTTCATCACTTCTGTTTTCTTTACATTCACTTAAAGTCCAGTCTTTTCTACCTATTTCTTGTCAACTTATTGGTTCTCACCAGCATGTCTTTGAGTTTATCTGAAATAAAACATAGTTACACATTTCTGGAATTTATAAATTAAGACAACGTTGGTTCTTTTTACTGACATCGACTTACATCAAATCCCCTTAACTCACTAATTTATGTATCATAAGGTGCTTTTAGATTTATTTAGATATTCAAGTGTTGGTTTGTAGGGATTTGATCGGTTACAGGGTTTTCATCATGAGCTGGCATTAGTTAGAGAACCATTGGAAAACCTGGGAGTACTGGACATCTGTTTCACCCTAGTTAGGGACTCTTCAGCAATACGCACCAACTGGGATTCGAATCCAGGACTTTCTGGTTACAAGGCGAGCTCGTATACCATTAAGCCACGGGACCCGATCCAATGGTCCTTGAACTGTAACTTCTGCCAATTCACGACATAGCGCGACTTTATTTAGAATTTTGTCCAAAACATTGATGCCAATAAAGAGCCGACTTTACATAACTAAAGTAGATGTAAGAATTATCGAAAATAATTGGGATAAACAGACTATAATGTAAGGGAGAAAACGCAATTATTCTTAAACTATATATTTATTGAATATAATATATATTCATAATAATATAGACTACCATGTAAAATGTATTCGAAATGAAATACACTATTAGTACTTTCAAATTACTAACTAATAATTGCCAAATAAATACTTAATAGTTTTATTAAAAACCTAGAAATATCATATCTCATGATAGAAATTAATCACATTGTCGCCTAGATATTTTTGTAAAACCTGCCTGAAAAAACAACTCACGAGTGCTAACATGTACTTAGTTGATCACAATGATCCTGATACTTATTCATTATACTTTCAAGATGGTTATTATTATGTTAAATGTCACAGGCAGTGAAGTAAAATATTATTTTTTTTCATGAACAAATGTTAGAGTGCTATCAGATGATGTACGGGATTTCAGTTTATTACAGGTATTTCATTCAGTCAATGAGTAGTGATCATTTCTGCCCTACACACTGAATGTGCTTGCCAATTTTATTATATATATATATATATATATAATTATAAATGCTTTCATGTTTTCAAGAGGTAATTATTTTAAAAGGCCAATTCATACCACTGAATAACTAGTCATGACAAATGCATGACTGGGTACTAGTGATTTCGTAAGTGTAAAACGTTTTAGTAACTGGTAAACAGTTAACCTGAAGTGGTATCTGATTTCCATAAATATGCCACAGAACTTAGTTTCATACTCAAATATTTAATCCTACTTATTGCTTTGTTTAAGTGGAACGTGTACAAAAGATAATAATTATCTCACTGTATTTGGTCAATCCTTTTAGACTACAGTGCTGCTTTTGATTCTCTTCCTAGCTCATTATTACTAAACAAGCTGACTTAAGCAAAAACTGAGTCCTACTTCACTAGGCGGTTATCTACTTTTTTTTAAATGGAAAGGACTCCACTTCCTTGCACATAGAGACGCTAGTGTGCCTCAGGGTGTTGTAGTTTTCCCATTTCTTTTCCCTTTCTTTTTTGATGAATTACTGGATTGCTCTTAAGATAATTTTAATAAATATAATGATGTGACAATTCCTGTCCTAGCGTTTACTGTATTGGACCGCTGTGATATAAATCGTTTGCTACCTGAGGCTAATCAATAGCCTTAAATTAAATCCCTCTAAATGTCATACTTTCGATTTCAGTTTCAGACGCCAAGACACTTGAGTAGACTAACTGAGTCCCATAGTTCTTGTGAAATCAATGGCACTAATATAGGGAGTAAAGAGAAAATCTCCTACCTTGGCATTAGTTTTTCTTCGAATCTCTGTTGATCTTTTCATATCTTGTCTATTTTTAAGAAACATTTTCATCTGACTTGTTATATAAGGAAGTTGAGACTTTCTGGCAAAACTCAACCTTTTCTTATTCAATGAGTTAATCTATGTATTCTACTTGTTCTTCTTTATTGCTCGCCCTATTCTTTCCTCGGCTTCTCAAAAAAAACTATGTCGTATAACGTGGGACGTTGAAGGCTATGGACAGGGTTAGTGGGATACCTTTGACTCAACTAAATGACATTGTTGCTGATGGGGATTTGAATTCATGCATGCATTTATGTAAAGTCAACTTGCCTGACAGTGAACATCCTCTTTATTCGCAACTTTCTCCTCATATCCCTTCGGACAATACCATAAGAAATTTAATGAAATTGTGTGCTCGTAGGGTGAAACATAAAAATTCAACTAAATTACAATTAGCACGGGTTTGTGTGAAGAGACAAATGTCAGAAAATAGCTTATAAACTTTTTATTATTATAAAAGTGTTTGTATTTCCTAATGAATGAAAGACAAAACGACATTGTTTAGCTGATGTTTTGCTATATAATGCTGTGAATAGCTTCATACAATCTCAGTTTATACATAACAACTTAATCATTCTTTACCAGCATGGAGTGACTGGCCAACTTGACAACGCAAAAATCACCCCATGCTCATGGACGATGATTACGTTGTAATGTAAAGGCTGAAATTTCGTAAGTTCTAGTTTAATAGTACTTCGATAAGGTTATTAACAGCATTAAATAGCGATGTATCAGAAAAATCAGGAATATCATTTTGTCTTTCATTCATTGAGAAATACAAAACCTTTTATAATAATGAATATAAAATACACAGTGGTCAAATTTCTTCAGACTTAAAAGGGAACTTGGTTAGGACATATATCATAAACTGTTTAGTGTGTAAATAAACAGCAAAATTATTACCAGAATTACTATTACGCATATTATTCTTCAATTAACTCTCAATTTTTGTGGTTTTGTTATTCATACTATTTTATGTATTTACTTATTTACCAAAGGAGATAAATTACTGTATTATGTTTTCTTTATTCCTTTATGTTCCCAATGGAGTATAGAGCTTCGAACTAGAGCTTTGAAGTATCGGTAGCAGTGTTATCTATTTTTACGGGATGGAGTTGCTAGTTTCATGCCCAACCATCCCTTTTTATCACTCTTATTACTGGCTGAGTGAGGTAAAGCAGTTCATCCGCCGTGGATTGAATCCTAAACCACCTGCATGGTTGGCGAGCGTTCTACTACTGTGCCGCCGATGCTGTTGTAATATGTACAACGCTGAAAATTCCATACTGTATAATTATCATTGTTTGGAAAAGAGTAATTCCTATTATTATTATTAAAGGATGTAATATTTCAAAATCTTGTCATTAGGTAATAACCATAAGGTTTCTCCATCAGACTAATTACTTCTAGGTGTTTTAATGAAAATATTTCGCTTCAAAAACAATAGTTCATGTTTGCTCGCATCTTCAAAAAACTTATTATTCCTGTCGGAAAATCACAATAAGACTATGAGAAAAGTATTTAAGTGTTGGTTTGTAGGGATTTGATTGGTTTCAGGATTTTATCATGAGAACCATTGGAAAACCTGGGAGTATTGGACAGCTGTTTCGTCCTATTTTGGGACTCTTCATCAGTACGCACCCACCAGGATTCGAACCAGGACCTTCCGGTTACAAGGCGAGCTCGTATACCATTGAGCCACCGGGACCCGACCCAATGGTCCTTGAATTGTAACTTCTGCCAATTCACGACACAGCGCGACCGCTAGCCAATGTCTTTCATATAAAAACAGTGTCCATCTAGTGAAAAACTGTGTGTGCCAAGGGAGAACTAAAGTATATACATTGTTTAACAAATAGTCGAGTATCTTAACGCTTACGAAAGCCAATTATAGCCTTTCATCTACATCCAGTTTGTAGGTGAATTGTAAAGGAATTTACTTCTGTAAACGTTCCTACATGTTATTTGTTTTCAATTCAATTTTGATTTTCTCTTTGATTGACTTGACCGAAAGGCGCAGCCTCTGCTCCTATGTCAGCTGCTAGTACGGACTCTTCGACAATGTTTGAGGACTGACTGAAAGTAATTTGGTGGATAGTGACTAGCAGTGAGATTCAGCATGTAAGCTTCATCCTATTTTGGACTCTTCAAAGAGGCTCACCTACATTCTCCAATTAGTCAGTAATGGTACTCTCACTGAGATCCGAATCCAGCACCCATCGTTTCAAACACAAAGTTATATCCATTAGACCACTTAGGCTATGAGAGCTACATTTAGTTGAACTAACAGAGGCCAGAGACTTAGGTCACTTAATCAACGGGAAAATCAATTATGAACAATAACTGATGCAAATTGCACAACAGATGGCTGTCATAAACCAAGTGACTGAAAGATAACACTTTGGTGTATGAAATGATGAACACTGAGTTCCAGTCTCAGTAGGAACGCCATCACTCACTGAGAATCACAGATACATCCAGATGACGAGTCTCAAATAGTTCTTACACTTTTACTACGGTTGTATTAAGAAATAGATCTATTCAAATTTTTCATGATGACAAATAGAGTTATATACTTTTCAAGTACTCTTTATTATATCAGATAGCGTCTCACATCAAATACTACTGGTTGTAACTATTTTGAAGATCAGTTTAATGTATGATACAAGGAACCAGTCTAACAATAGTTCCTATATTGCTTTAACATCTTGAAAAAAGGCTTCAATATCACCAAAGTAAAAAAAATAAATAATAGTGGATGATTATCTACAAAGTTCACTGTGTATTACTTGTCTTGATACGCCTTAGGTTGGAATTTACTTCATTTATTTAATTTTCAAATATTTTAAAACCAAAGTATACTGATGAATATACATATATGTATATTCGTATATATTGCATATATAGTAATGTATATGTACAAGGAACACAGTTTGAATACAATTCGCTTAGGTTCTTTCAAAAATGCATATACATGGACAACTCATAAAAAAATGATTTCTAATATTGGCATATCATTCGACTTTGATTGAAAATAATCTCAATAAGATGAGTTAAATAAACTTACTATAATGAAGATTATACTTTTTATTGATTCATGCATTCTTTGACATAGTAAATTGGTTAAATGACATTTAAAATGGTCATACACATTAATGAATGAATTAATTACCGAAAGTGATTACTGTTTAAAATAAGGCTAACACTAAATACCGGAGACAAATAATGCCTGCTGTTTCGTCTTTTTTTTTTAAAAAGATATATATATTACCTACCAGTAGACTACTACTACTATAAACAATTGAAGGTAATGAAAGACTACTTTTTCCATGCACTATTCTTAAAGTGAGAAATTCAGACTATAAACAACATTCCAAATGATTTTTTTACTATTCGATAATATTGTTCGCCTTTTTAGAAATAGAAACATTTATTACTATTAATCTTATGCTAAAAATATAAATTGTTTTTAAGTACATGAGTCTCCATAAGACTGGATTACTCATAATAACGTTACATACTACTGACTAATTGATATGAGTAGTTGGATATTATTTATATCAACCTATAGTGATTGCTAGCCAGATTGAAGACAGCCTTTTGCCTCTTTTGTAGCCGAATGCATCATCAAAGTATCCGGTTAGACTCATACCAGAGAGAGAGAGAGAGGAATCAGTTCAACTCATTAGAATAATGACTGGCTACTTAGGCGAACTAGTAATAGGTCAAATAAGATGTTTAGCTACAAACTTGTGAATATTAATAATTTGGCATTAGACCTCTCCTCAGTTGAATGTTGGTGTACAGAAGGAAGAATCCTAATCCAGCATCTGTTTCTAAAAAATTCAGATTAATTACACCTACTACCTTTATTGAACACCAACCAGGAAGTAGTGATTGATGACGGTAGTAATATATAGTTTCACATAAGTTTGATGACAGGATAGATCAGTGCCAAGCGTATTACTTTGTAATGAACGAACTATTGTTAATGTTTTGTTGACTTAAATTTTCTGAATTTTCTGATAAAATGTCCCACTGCGAAGACACTGCAAGCTTGTATAGAACAGATATGCACCTTAATATTGTTGCTATTGGTTTCAAAACCCCAAAAATAAACGAGACCAGATATCCACTTTTTCGTTTTCATCTGAAACCTTCTGAGTTGTATATCCATTTATAATCAAAACGCAATATCTATCTAAATTTCCAATCATTGATTAACCGATGGTGTAATATATATCAGTTTACACTGTCACACCTCAGAAAAACGAGGAAGAGGGATAAAAGAAACATAATAGTACTAGAATAGATAGCCAAGGGTATAAAGGATGGAAAAATAAATGAAGACTATACAGGCTCTTCAGAATATGACAAATAGTGTATACGTCTTTATCACTATTAACAGTGATTTGGCATGCCGTAATTTCTGTTACCATTGATTCTTCGCATTTTGACGACCGAAGCCAAGCAGTTATCACCTCTCTACTTGGCTCAATCCAATAGTCTGACCCACCTCAACAGATGGGCATTCATAACCTGGCATATCGACTCATCGTATCCATCTAGTGTTGAACAATCGATTTCAACACTACTCACCATATTGTTTCACTTACGGTCAGAAACCCGTAAACTCTTCATTCCTCCCGCTTTAAACAGTCATGTGTTACTCTTGAAGCGTATGACGAAGTGAGCACATGCTTACTGTGGATAGATATCTATGTGGTAACAAAAAGTGGCAACTTAGAATGAGTCTTACTGACTACTCTACTTGAGGAACTAATTAATTATGGCTGACCAAATTTTCCAAAGAAGTGAAATAGCCAAAACGTGCAATCATTGTCCTTGAATTACTGTGCTTATGCAATACTATCTTAAGTTTGACTTAGACAAAAACATACCAAATATAATAAGAATTTCGCTCAAAGTGTTTAAAGGGATTACAGTTTACCAGGCTTTCATCTAATAGATCAATGACGCCCCAGTACTCGAAATAACCGAGACTTTTTCTGACTAGCGAGTTAATTCCAAAAAATCTAAAATCCAACAGGTTTGTATTTATTAGCAAACTTATATTAGAGTTAAATGAAAGTGGTTATATTGGACATCTTTTACAGGTACATAAACATGTATCATATTCATAGAATTTATTTCACACCTTCCTTTTGACGAAATTGAAATGATCAGTCTACTCGACAAGCGAGGAATAACAACTCAACTTCCTACTTTTAAAGTCTCCATTTGTGACAACTTGTAAATATTGGTTGAAGAATCCATGGCTGTTTGATATTTTATATTTAAATTATGTTACTTTTACTAAAGGGATATTTCCAGATATGAGGAAGCTTGTTCAGTAGTAGTTTTTATTTACTCAGTTCAAATCCAAAAGGCTCATAAAATCCGGTCTTATTTACGGATTATCGCTTTACTTCACTTCATGGATTATTCTTAACATATTTAATAGTGTACAAATGTGATGAGAATAGTTTTGTAAGTGATCATCTAGGTGTAACACGGTCTACTAGAATAAGCCATAAATTCGGTTCAGACTCTGAGGAGAAGAAGCACACCGATTTGATTTAACAAAGTAGGCTTATTCTTTATAAACGTTTCTAACAAAAAAAGATATCTTCGTCAGAGCAGGTATAGTAAAATTTACAGTGTAAAATTTGCAAATTTTAAATCGATGTTTCTTTTAAGGAATTCGGAAATGACTCCACATGGGTACCTATTAACTTTTTGCATAGTATTAGCAGTTTTCTCATTTCTTCACTTGATAAACGACGCAATTTGGAAAGTTCGCGAATAATCTCAATTATCCCTTCAAATGGGATATACAGAGAGGATATATCGAAAGACACCAAAAACTTGCTGGAAATGTTCAGCCACTCAGTTTTTCAGCAAACTCAAAAGTATGTTTAAGTCTATACTCAACCAAACTGTTGTGAATATCTCCTAGCTTTTCTGTTAGTCAACGGGCTGGTTTATGGTACGGCGAGTTTACCATCGACGGCACTGATTTCAGGGAGATATTGGTTTTATGTGTTTTTCGCAAACCGTACACCTGGCGTAATTGTTATTTACTGGGTCACAGGTCACTAGCTGATAAGCTGCGTTATCAATCCACCATTTCTTCAACAGATCATACTACTGTTCTGTTACTCGTCTTTCTAAGAAATATTACAAACAAACTTTGATGAATCATTCAATATGATAAGCATCTTGTTCAAGCAATTTTTTGTTCATAATAACGACTCCAGAGCCTTTATCGTGTCTCATACTTAATTATATGGTTGTTTTCTTGAAAGTTTTGTACTTTTTGCTTTTACGAGGATGATTAATGGAAAGCGGTATATATGTTCTTTAAAAAATAAGGAATTCATTGAAGACGCTCATTAGAAATTTAAAAGACTGATTGATGAAAAAGGAACATTCTTTTTTCATGTGACAGTAATGATTAAATAAATATTGTTATCAACAACGTCAGTATTTTAAACTACATCAAATAAATAGTACCGACGGATTGCATACACTTCAAAAGCATCAGTAAGAGTGAGATAATAAGTAATAACGTAATACCAAACTGAATAACAAATCATTTAAGGGAGGTAGCGTAGAATTAATGAATTTATAGGTTTCATAGCAGGCTTGGGTAGCAACAGTGACTAGACCCGCTTCTTTTGTGCTTAGAGCTGAAGTTAATTTAAGCAGATCACAATGGCTTCAGCTGTTTGAAATGTTCCGTATCCCGAGGATTTTGGTAGTTTATTCGATACTGGGAAGATGATTGAGAAAGAATCTGCCTTTGTAGATAGGCTAATGAGGTGACGAAATATAAAACTATTCATGTTTTCAAAACATCTTTACCTAACCACCTTGGTAGGTGTTCCCAAGCATGAAAAATTAAGTTCCTAGAGCAACAGTCCGTATAATAAGCTGCACGAGGGCAGTTAAACTGATAGACACAATCAGAAGGGGCTGGCATAGGTACTTCGTCTTTTAGTTCCGGAATCACAGCTGGCTGTGTAGAAAGTATACGCTGTAGCTTACCAATATTTAACGTTCTTTGAACTGATTTTATCAACTTTTCGGTTATTATTACACTTGGTGTATTGCCTCTGAATTGTAGTCATATATACACAGGTTTACTGTCAACGAAAAAATCCCTTTCCACTTTCTTGGCCATGTGTTCATTGATGAAAATTTCAGGTTAGCTGTTTTCAATTAGGATGTTGTATACAACCCTAAGTTAGCCTTCAGTCGTATCTCCTGAACAAATAGCTCTGAGAGTCTTTTAAACCGGTGAGGAAAAAGCTGCGAAAATATGTATATTGGCTGGCTCAATTATTTTTTTATGTAAATTCCGTTTTTGTTACTGTCTGGTCTTCTTGTCAGTGGGACGTCTAAAAGGGCAATTTTACTTTGTGATTCTTCTTCACACATGGATTCGATAGCTGAATGTACTCCACCGAACTGAAATACTATTGCATTCCTGTCGAAATCATTTTCACAAACACTTAAGGTATTATCTATATACCGATGACGAAATGAGAATTGTTTGATATACACATTTCATGCTCATATCATTTACTACTCAGGAACCAATTTAAGGATATTTCAGTTGGAAATGATTTTGTTCACTTAGATGACATTAGATTTACAAGTCGACTCCAAATAAACTAATGTACTTGAATTACACTGAGAAATATACATTTACCCTCATGGTTTAATAAATGAGAGAAAGATCCAAGAGCAATTCTGTCCTGGAACACCCAATCAAATCTAGACACCAAGCTAACTTAAAAACCGTCTTCAAAATCATCTATGAAAATCGTGGGAATCTTGATAAAAGGGTACGAATTAAAGCTTCTTCAAACCACAGAAGCAATGGCAATCCACAAGTTAAATCCAGAACTCTGAATACAGAATGAGTTTGTTCAGTAACTAAATTTACAATGAACCTAATCTATCTTAACACCATATACGTAATTTTTGGTTTTTAATGGTTTTATTTTCTTCCATCGCCATCTATTCAATTTTTACTCCTTATTACCACTATTGTTAACTTGACTCTCGTTCAGTTAAGTTGGATTCTACTTAATTTCTTCGATTGTATTAAATCACTCAGTTGAATTATTTCATTTTATTTTCTATCCGATTAACGCTATTTTATATTACGTAGTTCGTCATCTAAAATTTACAATTATAATGACATATATATTCAGGGATATTCATTTTGTTGCTATGCAATTAATAGTGTTCTCTGAGCTGGTTGGTTTAGTTGCGAAGCTTTTGTCGTCCTTCTTCAGCGCAATATTTACTATAAAGTGAAATGATTTAAATTTTTCATGAGTGATGTTATTGCGTCTCCCAGTAACCATCTTTACATATGTATTGACCATTTTCTATTGACTTTTATTTTAAACTTTCTGGCCACCTGATTTACTTTTTATTAGTTCGTATATTTCGTCTACATTAACGCATTTGTTAATTGCATATTCGTTTGAGTACCAGGCTTCTAGGAATTCTCTGGCACTTTTGGTGTTTCCTCTGTCTAAAATTTTGACATTATCCCAATCAAACTGGTGTCCATAATTGTCTATATGCATTGATACTAAAGATTATGTATCATGTCTTTTCACGGCTGATTTGTGCTCTTGGATTCTAATTCGAAGGGGACGCCCACTTTGGTCGATATAATGCCTGTTATGGTTTATACAATTTACTTTGTAAATGGTATTAATTTTATCTCCTTTTTCTGTTGGATCTTTCGGTTTGCATAATATCGAATTAAGCGATTTGACTGGTTTGTGTGCTATATCTATATCAAACGGTTTCAGTATTCTAGCTGTTATTTCAGAGATATTTCTCATGTATGGTGGTAGGATGAATTTTCTTGTGGTCTTTGATGATGGTTCCTTGTTGGTGTTTTGATTTTACTTTAAACACTTTTTTGATGAAATTTTGTGGATAACCATTCTTTTTGAAGACCGTTTGTAGGTATTTTTCTTCCATACTTTTCTACGCTGGAGTGCTACAGTGTGTTTGAACTCTTTTAAACAATGTCTGCACATAGTTTCTTTTGTGAGTGAGTAATTGGATTATTGCTAGTATAGTTGAGTATTTGATCTGTGCGCGCTGATTTTCTATATACTTGTGTTTCTCAATTTTCTGTGTTGGTTCTCCTGATTCAGAAAATTTACTACACATATGTGTATTTGTACGACTGTACAGACTTCGAGTGATATCACTGAAAAGAGCACCTCTTCACTGAACGTTTTTTCCTTTTATATGAAGTATACGTTTTACGAAATCTTTTCATGAATACTGTGACTAGGAAGAGTCAGTACTCTTTCTATCATAGTAACAAGGAGTTAACTGATTTGTTATACTACCTACCACTTGAAATATAATATTCTATAAATCAACAGAATGGTTAGTGGTAAATCTGTAAAGCTTTGTAGCTGAATCTTAACCA
The DNA here is from genome assembly GCA_944472135.2 of Trichobilharzia regenti. Taxonomy (NCBI): domain Eukaryota; kingdom Metazoa; phylum Platyhelminthes; class Trematoda; order Strigeidida; family Schistosomatidae; genus Trichobilharzia; species Trichobilharzia regenti. The sequence continues at coordinate 136,251,404 of OX235262.1, forward strand.
GTTAACTATAAAAAATATTTACTATCTATTATTTTTATGATAAAATATGAATTTACAGACATTAAATGCTATATAGGGAAGTATAAACCAATCGATAGGACCACAGTATGAGAATAATATTACAATAAGACTCGAAAAAGAAATAAAGAAATACCATTTACACACATATTTGATTATATTCGTGGTAAGTGAAGCAATATCTTGATACCAGTTATTAACTCTGGTATTACTACTCGTTTTATAATCTTATTTATCGTATTACTTTTCTTTATGTTCAATTGCAAACAGACAAAGCATAGGATCAGGTCAAGTGATAATCTCGTTAAATTAGAATATGCAAACGACACAGTCCTTCTAGGTGAAGATGCTGACATAATCCAGAGTCTTCTGAACACTTTGAGGAGCAGAAATTGACGAATGTTTGGCATGCAATTCGCTCCTGCTGTCAAATGTAAGATGATGATGCTACATTACTGGACTAGATTGGCTCATCCTAGCTTAAAGATAGGCAGTGAAGCGATATGACGTGTTGACTATTTCACTTGTTTAGAAAGCTGTATCAGCCAGTGCCACAAGATTGATTGCTGACTAAATCTCAGCACGAATACAGAAGGCTCGTTTTGCATATGCCAGTTTACGCCGTCTCTGGCGTAGAAGTAATATCCAGCTGGCTATCGACCAAACAGCGGAAGTACTGTTCGGTAGTTCGCTCCATCCTCTTTTATGGATGTGTGCAAGATATGACCACTGAAAATGGAAGACATGAAAGGCCTGGCTAGCTGTTCTCGATCATAAGTGTGTGTTCTTTCTCCCATGTTATGTAGTATAATAGGGTGAGCAATATTTAGGTTAAGCATCGGTTGAGTGCTAGGTAAGAAGAAAAAATCAATGGACAAAGCTATGAAGCTACGTCGATTGAGATGGTTAGGACACGTGCTACGTATGACTAGCCATCGCCTTCCTCGATGGGCAATGTTAGGTGACATAGGGTAAGGTTGGAAAAGTGCCGGTGGTGGTCAAACCAAAACATGGCTTCATCAGTCAATGAAATCCACAACTGTTAGTTTAAGTCACGTAAGAAGATGTAGACTTCCTGACTGGTAGGAGTCCTCAGGATGGTACATACCAATGGCTGGAGACAGCTGTTGATATGGCTTAATATCATCCTCAATAACGCAAATGCATTCACTCCTTGTGCATTATAATATTCAATATAACTACATTGTTCTTCTATATTACTTTTCTTTTTGCCTCATATCTCCGTTCTGAATTTATTTTTACTTTCTTCTCTTGCTTTGTGTGCTATATGGAGTGTGGCGACTCAAAGTGCTGTACATTGGTGCATAGTTCTACGTTGAAACTTGTCAATCATAAGGCTATTTGTAATTGAAGTTTCAGGATTAATCAAGGATCTTACTAGCATGCTGAAAGTATGATTTCAAAGTCTTAGACTAAAAACGCCGTATATACAGTCACTTAGACTTTCAGTATGGATGGACTGGAAACATCTGCAATTATCTCATGGTTCATGTGAAGTTATATGATGGTAAACAGTTATTTCCTTTTGTTAAACTAAGCAAATTTAAGTCGAATAAAATTTTAATTTTTTCTGACATTCTAACATTCTATTTAAAATCAACTAATCTAAGAAGCAACTCCTGGGAATCAAAGCTTTTAACCCATTCTTTTCTTTTCTAGGCTGGAAAATCTTTAAATTAATTGACTAGCGTAAACCCATTCTTAGTGCGTCGGTGGCACAGTGGTTAGGACTCTCGCCGACCATGCACATGGTCCGGGGTTCGAGCCCACGCTGGCGCACACCTGATATCTATGGTCGGCCTGCAAAATTTGGGCTACCGATATCCATGCTGAAAATTCCATACTTGTACCAAAAATACAGTGTGGAATCAAGCTGTAAATCAAAAATAAAATAAAATAAAATAAAAAAAAAATAAACCGGCCTAGCAACTAATGGTCATTATGTCAAAGGAAACGCTCAAAATTGGACACAAAGTGATATCTGTTAGAGAATCACTAAAAATCTGGGAAATGATATGCAGTCGTTTCACCCCCACTTTGAGACTCCTCAGCGGTGCATAGTCATGGCCTCACTGAGGGATCGAATCTGGGTCCTTCAGGTCACTAGGCGAGTCTGTTGTCTCAATATTTACTGGAGGGAAATCTGAAGGCCCGTGAATTCTAGCTTCTGTCAGTTTCTGGTAAAAAGAAAACATATAAACAGAGAAGAAAATTCTCTGTTCGATCAATCATTTCCAAGAGATGTACAGTAGCACTTATATCTAACGAAGAATTCATAAAACCACTCTGACACTTGTAGATTTGTTCTAGAAAATGTATCACGCAATGTGAGACGTAGTCTAGAAGGGAATGACTTATTGAGGATTAGGAAAGAAAGAGGCGGGAGTTGAAATAAAGCAATAAATGTCAGAAATGACTAATCAGTGTACTGTATAAAGTGTACATAAACTAGTGTGGTAAAGTATACTGGCAGTGCATAAGGTTAAGCCAGCAAAAGCATACTGAGACACTGTCCAACTCGGTTAGCTTAAGAAGAAAAGCAGAATACCAGCAGTTCTAAGCTCAAACATCTTATCAACTTTGAATATTGGGCAATCACGCATGACTGCTTCATAGTGCAACACAGAGTACTTTAATATCGCACGAGAGAACTTCGAGCAAGCTACCTATGTATAGCCAAATTATTGGCTATTCGGGACCTTAAAAATATTTTATATGAACACTTCACTGTCTTTCTACTAGTTTATGTTCACTTTATACAATTATATTGACCAGCCATTTCCCACACTTACCGCGTTATTTCAACTCCTGCCTCTTTCTTTCCTAATCCCAAATTAGTCATCCCCTTCTAGGTTACACCTCACATTACGTAATACATTTTCGAGAACAAATCTACAAGTGTCAGAGTGGTTTTATGAATTCTTCGTTAGATATTAGTGCTATTGTACCTCTCTTGGAAATGATTGAGTGAAAAGAGAATTTCCTTCACCGTTTACATGTATTTTTTCTTATTGCTCAGTCTAGGAATATTTCGTTCATTGAAGTTTAGGGTATACAGTGGTATCGACAAGCAATTTTATAGGTAACTATATGTCCTGATGTCCGATATTGATGTACCTCAGTGATGATAACTTCTGACTACAACTTCAAACAATTCCCTTCTGTGGTAATAATAGGTTTAGCTGCTTTATGACATTGTAAGTATTTGAAGGCAACTGTAAGATAGATAACACTAAGCTCCTTGAATTCACAAGGAGCGTTCACAAGCATAACCAAAACAACATAATAATAATTTCTGACTTTGGCATTGGTCAACTTAAATTCAAATTTCAAAGGAAACACGATGAAATCAGCTAAAACAACTCGGTAGCAGCGTTTTTTTGAACCTACAACTGAGATAAAATTTATCTGTTTAAATCATAACTGAATAAAATGACGTTCCCAAAATAAATAAATTTTTTTTCCTTCACGTTCTCAGTGCAACAATGGGCTTGAAGCCAGAGGCTTGAAGTTTCTGTAGCAGTGTTTATTATTTTTACAGGATGGGGTCGCTAGCCTCATGCCCAACCTTTCCTCTTCATCAGCTTTTATTTCTGGCTTGGTGAGGGGAAGGAGTGTGCCGGCCAGGAATCGAACCCTGGACCATGTGCATGGTCTGTGAGCGTCCTATCCACTACGCCACCGACCCAAAATGAATAAATACTCAGTCGTAAATTCCATCATTTATGTCAAGATTTTGATAACTCATGTTTATTTATTATTTATTTATTTATAATACTGTTATAACAGACAACTCGGATAATGCCCAACAACTTTTATCCTCTCTATTTGTTTACTTTTATTACAGTCTCCTTCTTCTACAACGGACAAAACACCTGTATTACATAATCAAACGGTATGTATGAGTAAGCCTCAACATGGTATTCATCTTTTACCAGATAACATCTTAATGAATGAAGTACACATTTTCACACTATTCACCAATATACCTTGTATTAACTAACATTAATCATAACATTTAATAAGTATAACATAAATAAACACATTCAACAGTTTTAAACAATATATATATATATGCACTGTAAATTACTTTCCTTCACACCTGGACTAACAATTAAGAACACTCCTTTTTCATATTTATTCTGCCTGTGAAAATTGGGAGTTGGTGAGATAACAGATCAACATATACAATCGTCAGTGAAAAAAAGTTGCACGATTAAGAAAACAATTTATTCAAGGTAAATCATCAACTAAAGCTATAAGTCTAACATACTAACCTACATAAAACAAACCATAATTTTGATAAAGCTATGTTTCATGAATGTGACTCAATTACATCTGAATACTAGAATTATAAGGAAGATTTAATACATTTTCAAAAGACTTCTATCTACTTCAAGGTGGATCATGTGCTGACATCAGTTGGAGAACCATTGGAAGACTAGGGGGAGTACTGAACAGCTATTTCATCTTAGTTTGCGCCCCTTCAGTAGTAGGCACCGATCAGGATATCCTATTTATAAGGCAAGCTCAACTTCTAGGACCTGAATAAATGGCCTATGAATTCTAAAGTATCACCAATTGATAGTTTCTATAGCAACTGATTATTTTTATTACTAAATAAAACTTCGGTCCTATATCTTCATTTCATTTCACAAAACTTTCTTTTCTGTTCAGACTATCCTCTATATAACTAACCATTCTGCAGAGAAATTTATTAAAGAAACTTAAATCATTAATGAGACTGGAGACTGTTTCACACATCAAAGATCACAGAAAACTTTATGTTTCGAAGTAGCACCTTCCAGAAATACTACTGTCAATCAAAAGTTCATATTTCTGTGAGAATTATTACCAATCCATATCAAGTGTGTATAATTATCATTTAATAGTGTTATACAAACACATTGAAGAGAAATTATTGTTAGTGTAAATAAAAAAATAACACCAACTATTAACGTTTTCTTTCTTGTGGTACAATCTTTATGTTGTTTAGATTGACAGAATCACAAATGTTTATAAATTTTAGCTTGGACCATAATTGAACCATACTGATGTATAATAAATCTGTACAGAAAAAACAACAACAGAAATGAATTCCTCAACTTTTACTAACTCCATTAACCTTATTTTCATATATATGTATATATATGCTCAACTATGCGTCAGCACAAATCCTCACAATTATTCACACTTAACTATGTAACAAAAAACAAAAAAAAGATATTTGTAGTAAAATTGTAAGTCGTAAAATAATTTGTCATGAATATAATTTTTAAGTTATATGAAGACTCTAAATTACTTAGAGAACCACTGAGAATGAGAAAGTACTAGACATGTGACTCTTCCAAGATTGGGGCTCTTCAGCAATATGCACTGATGACATCATTAGGGATGGAAAGGAGGACTTTCAAGATACGAGGCAAGCCGGTTAAGCAATCAACCGCTGAAGAAGGAATACATTGGCTCGTGAATTATAACTATTACTAGCTCACAATATATAGTACCACTGACACTCAGTGTCATCAGCGAATATTCGCCCCTATATCAAACTCTGTTACCGTCGTTAGCTGAAACTAACCAGAATTCTAACTGTTATTTGTTCATTAACTAAATCAGAAACAGCCAAATTCCTTCAGATCTATGCTTGAAAACTGTATTTGTTCAAACTGACTGACTTCATATTAGAATCTCACTTGAAGCTGAAATGTAAACCTTAGTTATAAGACAGTTTGAAGTAGTATAAACAGAATAACCAGTCTAGACAGAAATTCCTATTTGACAATTATTTCATTATCCTTTCAGTTATTGCTGGATCTAGCCTCATAGGTTTATTTCACAAATTAAAGTGTAAGCAATGATCGATAGTACGTTAACTGGCCTTGAAATTATTTGAGATTTTTGTCCGATATAACCTTATCAAATTAATCGCATATAAAATTAGTCTTTTTCATTATCCGTTTCTTCTACTAAATCAAAATAAAATGAGACTTGGAAAAGTAATAACCAAACGTTATTTCAAATGTTTACATAAAGCCTATACCATCCATTTCAATTTAAACAGCCTGTCTAATCGCACAAACATGTATAAATCTAATGCACTCTAATGTAATCTAATAATAGGATTTATTATTATTACTCCTTTGGTTCCAAGATGAACATAAGGCTTCAACAACACATCTCCATTTCACCCGCCACTCAGATGTCCCCTGAGCTGACTGGCTCCACAACTCCTCACAAGCTGTCATCACCTCCACACAAACTCTCCAATGTCACCTTTCGACAACCAACTCATCGTATACTACATAGGTTCCACTAGAGATGCGGGAGCGCGGTGTCATTCCATGGTCCCCTCAGAGCGTGTCCCATCCACCTCCATTTCCTTCGGAATAATTTCTGAGCAATAGCTTTTTGATTCGTTCGTTGTCAGAGCTCGTCACTGATAATTCTTCCTGGTCATATAATCTGCAAAATCTAGTCAGCATAGGCGGCTGTCGATGCAAGTCTGCAGCCGGCTGTTAGAAATGCTACTCATGAACCACCAAGTTTCTGACTCATATAGAAGAGGTCACTTAACACTGACGTTGAAAACGCGAATCTTGTTTTTAATGCAGCGTGCGGAAGATTGCTTAACTAGTTCCAGAGTGATGGAGAGCTGTCTTGACTTCCCGATTCTGTCTTTGACAGTCTCATCTATGCCGTGTGCCTGTAGCTTCCCGAATAAGTGAAGGCAGTGACCGGCACCTTTTGTTGTTGTTGTTGTTGGCTGTTCATCTTCATTACTTCCACCTTCCCCGTGTTCACTTGAAGTCTTATCTTTGCTGATTGTCACTTCTGACAATCTGTTGGTTTTTGGCTGAAGGTTTTCAGGTATATGTGACACTAGACACAAGGTGTCTTCAAAGCCCAAATCTTCTGTAGTCTTCTAATCAATCCAATGTGTTTCTGTTTTCTCGCTCCCCACGCTTAGTGTACTGCATAATCCATTCCACCACAATGAGAAATATTATCGATGATAGTAGGCAGTCTTGCTTTAGTCCTGTCTTCACAACAGAAGCCTCGTTGAGTCATCCATTGTGTATCACTTGACATACGACATTGTCATGTGGCCGCTGAATGAAGCTGATAAAAATCTGTAGTGTATTACTTAACTTAGAAATACGTTCGTCCATCGAGATCTTTTCAGATAACTACCTGTATGTAGAAAGAGAGATATTTAACAACTTTAGACTTAGAATATGTTTGTAATCCATCATGTCATGAAGATTCATCAGCAAAAAATTAGTTCTGTCCATTTTTGTTCTTCGGTGTTATTTAAAAAAAAACGTATTCTTATATTTACAAGATAGTTGCATTGGTATTACTTAGATAGTTTTGATTCTAACAAATGTTATTTTGAATGAATAAAGGAAAATTCTAAAAAAGAACCTCATATATATTTTAAGTTAACTGGCATTTAAAGATATCCAAGTATCAGTTTGTAGGGAATTGATTGACTGGTTACAGGATTTCGTCATAAGCTGACATCAGTTAGACAACCGCTGAAAAAACCAGCAGGATATACTGGACAGCTGTTTTAACAGACTCTTCATCAGTACGCACCAACCACAGGGGTTCATATTTAGGACTTTCTGGTTACAAAGTGAGCTCGTAGACCATTCAGCCACTGGGACCCGATCCCATGGCCTATAAATTCCAACTTCTTGCAATCCACAACATAAGGTGACCACTAGTCGATGTCTTCGGCGAGTATCTGGCCTCACGGCCGACCTGCTGTACCCTACTGGGCACTGATATATAAATAGTATTTAAAGAACTTAAATATAATTTATAGCTAAAACACAGTAAAAACATTTTTTTTTCGTTTTACTTTATTTTTTTTTTTGAATAAATATAGCCTGTACCATATAAAATGAAAATATCCAATAATGAAAATTTTATTAAACATCAAAATTTACTAAATGAACTTAATTCAACTCAAGTTATCTCAATGAAAAGTCCAATCAAAGAAGAAAATCAACGAATTGAAAATCATCTTAATGAACGATTAGTTGAAAATAATGAACTTAGTGATTCAAGTATTAGTGATTCACAATTTTCAATAACTCGTGCAAGAACATCATTTCCACGTCTACATTGGCCAATTGTAAACAGTTATATGTGGTCTTCAAATAAAAATAGTAAAAGTAAGTGTGAATATATATATTTCACCGTTGTTAAATTTAATATCAAAAGTTAAAAAAGAATAAAAAGGAATAATTAAATTTTTTTTTCAAAAAATTCAAACAGGTTATTCCAGTAAATAGTACACATTCTTTGAATAATTCTTCTTTGTGATATCGATTGATTTCAAATTATTCCTGGTCGTCTATATATGTATGTGTAAACGCGCGCAAATCCATATAGTCAACTTGAGACAAATGAATTCTTACTGATTTAGGCATTTATTTGTTGTTAGTACTTCTGTTATCCATCTTTGACATAAAGTTGAATTGAGGATAGGAAAAGTTAAAATCGTACTCATTTACACATGATAACTGCCTAATCACAGCTGATATGAGGAGAAAAGACAGTGTTAAATACTAATACTAAGACTTATCAAAATAAATAAACATGAATTCAAATGAACTGTCATCATAACTTGACGGAATAGTTCTAAAATATTTGAGCGCTGAGTGAGAAGTAGACATTTGTAAAAAGTTATATTTGTAAAATCTCAGAGAGATTGAAATGAGTAATTCCAACGTTTCGTTTGGCAATCTGGTCCGAACTTCTTCAGGGAAATTAATCGAAATTAACATAACAGAGGTTTATACATAAAAGGAACATCTTTTGTTTTTAAAAACTTTGTCCAATTATGAGTCATGAAACAAGTATCAACAAGTGAAATAAACAAAATTGTATGAGCTGTGATTTTGAAAATACATCTAATCATAAAATTCTAGCTACTAACAGTGTGAATAAACATGAAGGTGTGATGTTAGCTGATGCATAGGAAATCCTGACTAATAAATAAGAATGGATACGTATCACTAACTAATAATACTTGGTCAAAGTTCCTGACTTCCTATATCTTCTTATGGAGACGTTAAGAAATATTCTACAACCGTTTACCCACACACACATGCACAATCTGTCTAGAGTGTTTGACAAAGGTATACCAATATTTGTAAATCCGAGGTCAAATTTTGATGACAGCTCATACAATTTTGTTTATTTCACTTGTTGATACTTGCTTCATGACTCATAATTGGACAAAGTTTTTAAAAACAAAAGATGTTCCTTTTATGTATAAACCTCTGTTATGTTAATTTCGATTAATTTCCCTGAAGAAGTTCGGACCAGATTTCCGAACGAAACGTTGGAATTACTCATTTCAATCTCGCTGAGATTTTACAAATAATCCTTTTTACAAATAAACATGAAGTTAAGGGTGATAAAATTTCTAATATAGTAGCGCTCATTTATAAAATGAGGAAAATAATCCGAATATTAAACTTCAAAACAATGAAGCTGACATTATTATATGCGTGAACCGTGGACACTATGGTAGTCCATAATTACATGTGAATTTGTATATCGGATTTATCCCCATCATTGGGAGATATTTGACACAGGTTGCTTCTTTCACCTATCTAGGAACCATCGTTTCAACTACAGGCAGATAGCACGGATGAGACTGGAAAAAAACAGAATCAGAAAGGCAAGACAGACCTTCGTCACTCTGAAGCCAGTTAGGAAATCTCCTACAGTCAGCATAAAGAATGAAATTCGGATTATCAACATAAACGTTAAGTCACTCCTTCTATGTAGGTTAGAATTTTGGGGTGTCATGGAAGCATTTCCAAAAATGCCTATTCACAACAGCACCAACAAATGTATTCTCTCGGCACATGTTGAAGATCAAATCTCCAGAAAGAATCAGCAACTAGGAATTCCGATAGCAAACCAACCAAGAACATCTCTCCCAAGAAACATGTCAAAGAGAATGAAGATGGATTGGACGCATGCTGAGGAGATATTTTGGTGACATTGCACGACAGACCATCACCCAAGTGGATACCAAATAGCAAACAACCAGTTGGTAGTGGGTTTTATGGTGACATGGAGGTGATTATTTGAGGAGGAGATGACAGCTCATTGAAAATTGTGGAGCCAGCTTAAATTGGAGTGCAGAGAACAGAATGAAATGAAGACGTGAAGTTGTCGCTCTATGTTCCACTCGAGACCCAGAGAAATGATATTAATTTATCACACAATGAAACAGTGCTACTTACTAACTTATAAAAAAATGTAGGGAAAAATAAAAATAAAATAATTATGGTAGTGATAGTGATAATTATAATAATAATGACGACATGCATGTAAAACATGCCCAGGATAACGACAACATCAACAATAAGGAATCGAAATCATCAGTATTAATTCCATACAAGGAAGGGACATCGGAAACCTTTCGTGGAATTCTTAACAAGGCAGGAATAAAAATGGCATTCAAACCCAAAAACTCAATTAGAAACAATCTTTGTCGGTTAAAGGACCCTGCCGGTGGAGCTTTTAAAACAAAACAATTTAGTTTATCTAATACGCTGCCTGCAATGACTGTCAGGTCAAATACTTAGGTGAAACTAGTACAACAGGGGCACTCAGACTAGCCGAACATAAAAACCTGGCAAAATCTAGATTAGTTGACCCGAATGAGATAGGAAATCTAGAGAATAGTTTAGCTATACCACTCACCACATGCAATTATACACAACCATAAAATAGAATGGGATAGGATGACAGTTTTAAAATCTAATGTAACAGCTGGGTGGAGGGAAAGATTGATAACAGAAGCTTTGTTTATCGAATCAACTGCAAATACATGCAATAGGAATGATTCATCGCCTATCCCAGATATCTCTAAAATTCTCCTACCCCTACGACAAATAGGAGAGAACAAAGAAAACTATAAAACTCAATTTTCGAAGTCGTGTGATTATGGACAATAAATTTTGCTTGAAACGTCATCCAGTAAATAATAATGCTGTTTCACTGTGTGACACATCTAATAAACACACCAATATGGAATTATTTACTACCACAATGCGCAAATTTTACACATATATTAATAAAAACAAATTATTTTAGTTAAAAGATAGTGTGCAGGCCATTAAACAAATCTATTTATTCTATCTAGTATGCTGAAATGATTCTGAGGTCAGATGTATGCGTCAAAGTAGTAGATCAGAGTCCGTTGGATCAGAAGAGCACAAAAACCTGGCAAAATCTAAACTAGTTTGCCCTAATAACTTAATAAATCTAAGGAATAGTTCAGCTATAGCCCCACATACAGTTACACTCTAGATAAGATGACAATCTTAAAATATAACACAGTAGAGACAGATTGGAAAGGGAAGCTTGATAGGATGATTCAACAACTGTTTCGGACATCTCGAAAATTCTGCTAACTCTACGACGAATATATGGGGATAAAGAAAACTGAAAAATGAATGTTGTGTAGTTATTATTGATATGATTATGGACAATAAATTGTGTTCGAAAAGTCATCTAGTAGATAATACTATTTCACTATGTGATATATTCAGTAAATAAATTAATATTAAAGGAAGCTAGAGACAAATCTCAACCCTACTTAACATCAGCCATGACGATCTAGAATATGTTTCAATTTAACGAAACTAATACAGGACCTTCTGGTTACAAGGCAAGCTCGTGGACCATTAGGCCACTGAGACCCGATCCAATGGTCCTCGAATTCTAACTTCTGCCAATTCACAATATAGCGCAACCGCTAGCTAATGTCTTCGGCGAGCATTTATCCTCACACCCGACCTGCTGCACCCCACTGGTCACGACTTTTCACCAGAACCCTAGGTAACTACCTACCTGAAAAGGGCCAGTCGCTAGTGAGCATAAGGCGACGTTTTTTGAAAACTTCAATATAAATACAGTTTTTATAATCTCAAATGGTTTCACAGTCTAAAGTATATATCAGACGTTATATTTTACCAGAGAGTAACAAAATTAGCATTAATCCATTCTTTAAACCAACAAAGTTTTGAAGATCATCAGGAATGAGCTTTTCTCCAGTATAAAACTTAGTGAAAACAATTTTTTAATATCATTTTTGAACCGTTTTAGACAGGACCGACATCGAACAACCAACATACCTAGCTCCACAGAAACAGGTGAAGCAATATATACGCACAGAAGTAAACAGATGCAAGATCTTGTCTTTCATACTTCTGAGAATCAGTGCTGTTAGCTTTGTGACGAAAATTGCTCTTTTCCAAGATGATGAAATTCTCCTCTTAAGAATATCACAGGTTGGATCTCCCTTGCAATCAGGATCCATGTCATGTTTTGTTTTTCTTAATTTTTAGTTTGATATTTTTACCAATTTATCGCAGTGGATAACTGTTATGGATGAAGATATTTTCAAAAGGTTTAGCTGTTCTTGTAGAGCCCTCAGGGTTACGAAGTAACAAGAGATTTAATAAGATTTTAATGAAAAACTACCTGCTTGGTCTTATTATCTATTTATTTATTTTAAATGTTTCATTTTATAAATAACACGTGTTTTTGTTTAAATTCTATCCAACAGCCTTTATACACTCCGCATACAATATTGATAAAATTCCCAGCAATGAAAATGATCTCAATCACTACCAAAATGGACCGTATAGACAACATTCTCATAGTATTAAACGCTTTCCCCGTTTATCAACTTTTGAGATTCCTTGTGAACGACCCAAATCAGCTCCAGTTAAGAATGGATTAAGGAAACTTAATACTGATCTACCAGCATATGCAATTCATCAACCTGGTTAAATTGCAAATAGAAATGAATATTAATAGGTGATGAATTCACTTCAATCAAATAGCAGACATTTATGATTGAGCAATCCTTTTTCTTGGAGATTTTTGGTGTATTTATATTCATATATGTTTATATATACTGTAATCATAATTATCATACCTATACAAATCTCAGTTAAAACTTCTTTTCCCTGGAAGTTTGATTACTCTTCAACTATGTAATTACCAAAAAATATTATCTGAACTTCCATTGTTAGTAGTATTATCATTTCAAGTATTTGTGATGATTTGAGAAGACGTATTTGACGGCTATATTTGATCGAGGTAACACTGTCTGAGGAAGGCTCTTTCCTCATGTTTACTTCTGTATTTATTTATGACTTCATCCTTTTTAGTGTATTTTTTTATTTTGTGGAGATATGAAGTAGTAAACACCATTTGTGTGTTACATTTGAAATAAGTAAATGAATAAATATTATTTATCCTTTATAGAAATATAATATTCAATCTGACCATTCAACTGATTCATAGAAAGTGCATATTTCTAGGTGAATGTATAAAGTATTAAAATAGAATTTGAAAGTAGCAAGAGACGATGTCATATGTGAAGTGATCTATAACCGAAAACTTGATGAAACCTTTAGAGTAATGATCGCAGTAACATGAGATGGCTTACTAGCATCGACAACATTCTTCATTGTGATGGGATGGATTATGCACTGCACCTCGCGTGGGAGTGAGAAACACACTGGACTGATTAGAAGACTCTAGGAGATCCGAACTTCGTAGACGCCTTATGTCTAGTGTCACGTGAACTCGAAGACCAACGGGGCAAAATCAACAAGTTTTCAGAAGGGACATTCAGCGAAGATCAGACTTCAGGTGAACACGGGGAAGATGGAGGTGATTAAGATGAACAACCGACGACAACAACAACAACAACACTAACACAAAGCGCCAGTCACCATGAACGGGACAAATTTGAAAGAGGTCAGTGCCTTGACTTATCTAGGAAGCATCGTCTCAAATACAGGCATACGGCACAGATGACACTGTCAAAGCCAGAATCGGATTCAGGTTTTTAACACCACTCTTAAGTGGGATCTTCTATATGGGTCATAAACTTGGTGGTTCACGAATAGCATTTCCAATGACTGACTACAGACTTGCATCGACAGCCGCCTATGCTGGCTGGATATTGCAGATCATATAGCCAAAAAGAGTTATCAGCAACGAACTGTTACGCGTAACCAATCAAGAGCCTATTGATCAACAAATATTCCGAAGGAAATGGAGCTGGATGGGACATGCACTGTGGTGACCGTGGGATGACATTGCGCTTCCGCATCTCTAGTGTAACCTACGTAGTAAACGATGAGTTGGTTGTCAGAAGGTGACACTGAGGAGACTGTGTGAGGAGATAGTGTCAGCTTGTAGAGATTTGTGGAGCGAGCCAGCTTAGGAGAACTTCTGAGTGGCGAATGAAATGGAGATGCGTTGTCTGGAACTAGGTGTCATAGGTGTCACACTCACCTGCGAATATTACCCATTAGTTGTTGAACATTCTCTAAATTAGGGCAAGAGTTGCTTTAAATTTCAATGACTGCAACACTAGAATTGAAAGGACAAGTAGAAAGTTGAAGTGAATGTGATGGCAAAGCCTGGACAAAAGCGCGTATATTTCAAATTATGTGGAAAAGTTATTATTCAAACAAAGATGTCGATTTCAACTAATTATATACAAAATGTGTCATCTTTTCTACATTCAACAAGATTTTTACAAAATCATCAGTCTGAACTCTACATATTTGTTATATTGTTTATAACTTAGACTTTTCAGCTAGTATTTAAATAACAAGCTAATACTTTTATAAACAATATCTTCCACTGGTTTACTACCTGAGGATATAATTGAAAAGTAAATATTTCTTCGCTCAATCTTTCTGTTTTCTAAATGTCTAAATAAGGATTTTTTCATACTGAAACCTTCTTAATGGTTGTGGTAAGTGGAGTTAATCCAAAGTACCATATAGTCAATGCATATAACGTGCTAGTCACTTTCATAATATTTGTAGAAAATGGTTGGAAAGTAAGACAGTTTAAAAAGCATTATCAAAATAAGAAACAGCACAAGTAAAA
This sequence comes from Trichobilharzia regenti, assembly GCA_944472135.2. NCBI lineage: Eukaryota > Metazoa > Platyhelminthes > Trematoda > Strigeidida > Schistosomatidae > Trichobilharzia > Trichobilharzia regenti. Next base: position 136,266,407 of record OX235262.1, read on the forward strand.
TAATATTGCCAAACTGGGAGCAGATAATACAAGAAGAGAACTCGTAATCGGTTGAGAGGCTCTCGCTTAGAAAAATCAATGAGAACGGAGAATTATTCGCAGACTTCTGTACTTTCAATGATTTGGTGATTGAAGGGAGTGTGTACAAACACAACGATATACACAAAACAACATAGATTTTGCCCGACGAACACATCACAAACCATAAATTTCATCTCAATCTCAACAACGTGGAGACACAGGTGGCCTGTTGGAAACCAAGTCGAGAAAGGTAGTAGATGCTGGCTCAGAGCATCATCTATTTAAAAGAACCTTCAAGGTGAAGCTGAAATCACTAAGAACAACTGGAGACAGGCGATTGAAATTCAAGTTCACCATTCAGTAACTGAAGGACAAAACCACAAGAGATACCTTCACTACAGAACAGATCAGAGAAAAGTCGGAGACACTACATGGCATCACTGAGGAAACCTAAGTGGAAAAACATTTGAACCCGATCTCCGGAGGCGATATTCAAGCAAACATGTATCATCGTTTTAGGAAGAAAAATGAGGCAAGACGAGAAATTCCTCTCAACGGATATCTACCAGAAAGTTAGTAGAAGAGAGGATATGAAGATGGTGAAAGAGACGATGACTCAATGCAAAGATGGGCAACAGAAGGAGAAGCTGAGTTCAACGTACACTGCACTGAATAGAGAAAGAAGTGAAGGAGAATCTTAGGAAAGAAAGAAGACAATTCTACGACATTCTGACAAACAACTGAATCAGAACAGGCAGGTCGCGGGCAAAAAAGATCTCAGGACACTATATCAGATAACCAAGTCTCTCTCCGGGAAGAGATCAAAACAGATGATGAAACCAATGAGAGATGCTCAAGGGAACATGATTACCAAGGAGAAGAAACAAATAAAACAGTGAGCTGATCACTTTAAAGGACTATTGAATCGACTATCACCTGCAACTCGCTCAGAAATATCACCAACAGCTCGCACACAACTGCTGGCTGGTGGACATCAAACCTCCAGCGAAAGCAGAAATCCTGAATGCGATCAAGTTACTGAAGTCCGTCCGGAAAGGAAGCAGGACGAGACGGAATTCCCCCCCCCTAAAGCACTAAAAACGGATCCAGAGACTGCCGTAGACGTGCTCACTCTATTACTGCAAGGGATTTGGAAAGAAGGAAGGTTACCTACGATTGGAAGAGAGCTGGCTACCTTGTCAGGATAGCAAAGAAGAGAGACTTTCGCTTCTGCAAGAACTGGCGTGGAATAATATTCTTCTTCACCTACGTCAAGTAAAATACTAAGTCGCATCATCCTGGAGAGAATAAAGGATGCACTGGATAAAGGACTCCGCCCACCAACCAGAACAAGCTGGATCCAGGAAAGGCGAATCGTGTGCTGATCAAATTGCAACTCTACGCATCGTCATCACAGAACAAAGCATAGAATGAAAGTCAAACCTCTACCTCAACTTCATCGAGTTTGGAAAGGCCTTCCACGTACAGCGTTGACCGAGAAGTGATTTGGAAACTACTTCAACACTACAGCGCACAATGCCCAAGTCTTTGTCAACCTCACTCAACAGCTTTATAAAAATGCCACTTGTCAGATAATCCACAACGGAAAACACAATGAGGCGTTTAGAGTGAATACAGGAGTAAGACAAGCCAGCCTGCCTATTATCGCCGATGATATTCTTAATTGTGGTGAACTGGATTGAAGTGAGGAGTCAGGAGTACGCTGGACCACCGATGAGAAGACTGTAGAAGATCTGGATTTCTCAGATGATAAATTTCTGGTGTCACGCTAATTCGAAGACTTACAGGCGAGAAGAGAAAAACTGGCTAAAGAAGTTGGCAGCCAAGAGATTTGGTTGGTTACAGGCTTGAACAAGAGTTGACATCAGTTAGAGAACCATTGGAAAACCTAGGAGTACTTTGTATTTCCCGTTGATTGACTGTATTGAAACGAAATGTTTAGTCTTCATTGACACAGCCAAGACAGGACTCCAAGTGAGCATGAGAAGACGAAGATGATGAAGATAACCAACGAAGCGCTACAAAACAACCAGCATCCATCGACAGGGGTCCCTTATTTCAAGTATCTAAGTAGCATCGTTTCAACCAAAGGCGGAAATGATGGAGAAAGGCAACATACGCTTTCATCAACCTAAAACCAGTTTGGAAATCTTCTACACTCGGCCTAAGGAACAAGATACTCATTTTCAACACCAATGTCAAGTCAGTCACTGCTTCTACACGAGTCAGAAACTTGGCCAGTGTATCCCAAAAGTATTTTCAACAAGTTGCAGACTTTCATCAACAGCTGCCTTCGCTGGCTCCATAATGAACATGAAGTGACTAAAAAGAATTTGTAATAAGAAACTCTGGGTGAGGACAAATCAACCAAGAGACGATCAATCAACAAATATTTAGGAGAAAATGTTGATGGTTCAGGCATACATTGAGGAGACCATTGAATGATATCGCGCGCCAGGCCGTCGAGTGGAATCCCAATGGGGAACGACGAGTGTCGTAAGGGTGACATGGAGGAGATGGTGTGAGGAGGAGATGTGAGGTTATGGGAATTCGTTCTACCCAGCTTACGAGGACAGCAGGTGAAACAAAGTGGAGATGTGTTGTTGAAGCCCTATGTTCCACTTGGAACTCAAGGGAACAATAATAATAGATAATAACAATACTCTAATATTTCTAAAGATATTCCCATTCAGAGTGCCGCAAAAGCCACTTTATAATAATAAACTACACTTAAAGTAACATGTTTAATGGTGACTGGTGGTAGAGTCCAGGATGCGCATTTCGTCCTATTGAGACTCATCATCTAGATGTATCCACATACCCCAGTTAGTGAGTGATCCTGTTCCCACTGATGCTTGAATCCAGTACCTATTGCTTCAAACTTTATCCAGTAGATCGATTGGACTAAGAAGTATCTGCACAAGGAGCCGACATGTCAACATATGCCGAACACTTGGGTCCAGTTGGTCAATGGGAAAGTTCAAATTGAATTAGATAATAAGTTACACCTGTTTTATAAAAAGAATAATAAAACAGTTGTATTTCTGATTCATAGATGAATTCGTAAAATTTTGGATTTAATATCGAATGTCCATTATCCAGTTCTACAATATTTCTTCAGCCTTCCAAGACCACCAATCTATTCACCTCATTGTCTTATTATAAGAAGTGAAAAACCAACGTGACTTCCAGTAAAATACTACATGATGACAGGTAGGTAGTAATAATATGTAAAAATTCGATTTCTATCAGAAGAACTGAAATTAGTCAGAGATTAGAAAAACGAATAATAACTAATACAGCATATTTGAAAGAATGAAAAAGTAAATAGTATGACTAATTCAGGCGAGGTATTGAAAAGTTTGTGTACCACAAAAGAATACAATGACCTAGTCAGTATTGGTGGTCTCATGTGATATTATTGTGAATATCATGATAGCCGAACAACTGTCTATCATTACTACTCTGAAATCTGAGAATTAAATAACCTATTTTTTTTAAAAAGGAGGGAGACTTGAAACCGTGTAGAAATAAAGATGTAATACCTTATATTGAAGTCTTTTACTGTTTTTCTAGTTATTAATTCCGCGACCCTGGTGTAGCGCTTGTCATGGCTGCCTTCCAGGCAGTCGATCTGGGTTCAATTCCCCGCGGTCACAAGAGGTTCTGAGCGTCGGTGGCATAGCGGTTAGGACGCTCGCCGACCATGCACATGGTCCGCGGTTCGATTCCCGGCTGACGCACTACTTTACGTCGCTAAGCCAGAAACAAAAGCGGGTAAAGAGGAAAGGTTGGGCATGAGGCTACCAACCCCATCCTGTAAATATAATAAACACTGCTACAGAAACTTCAAGCCACTAGCTTGAGGCCCTATGTTCCACTGGGGAAAAGGAAGGAAAAAAATGGATAAGACTGACGTAAACACATGAAAATGTAAGAAACGTTTTTTGCGATGATAACGATTTCTCAATTGAAAGAAAATAGGAAACATTAAACCACCTGATATCTTCATACAAGTAGGTGATGTGAAGTACAACATCGAAAGTATAGTGTATTTCAGGGTGATCGGCAGTATGACTCTGGTAATTGGTTAATATTTACAGGGAAGAGCTTGTCCATTATCCGAAAATGTAATTCATCATTGAATGATGTTTGATATAACACACAATGATGGAGCGTTTATAACTGGATAATGTGGTTGAGCACAATTTGTTGCTTATAATCGAATCGTTGTATCCACTTGGCTTTCGTGTTGATTTGATAAGAAAAAAGATTATATTGTTGGTCTGTAAAGATTAGTTTTGTTTTTACAAGTTGATAACGGATTGATATCAGTTGGAGAACCATTGAAAACCAGCACTGGAGTACTGGACAGCTGTTTCGTTCTAGTTTGGGAATCATAGGCAGTACACACCCACTGAAGTTCGAACCCAGGACCTGCCCGTTGGTGGTCGCGCTAAATCACGAATTGGTAGATATTAGAATTCATGAGCCTCTGAGTCGGGTTCCAATGGCTGAATGGTATACGAGCTTGCCTTGTAACCCGAAGGCCCTGGATTAGAACTCCAGTGTGTGTGTACTGCCGATGATTTCCAAACTAAGATGAAACCGCTGTCCAGTACTCCAGTGTTGTTTTTCAATGATTCTTCGACTGATATCAATCTGAGATCAACTCGTAAAAAGATTCAGAAATTATCTCTCTCTCCACCTCAGTACATTACATTTTAATACTTTCGACCCGTTGTGTGTTCACATGCAAGTGAATGTATTGCAGTTGTTAAGCTTATTTCCAGGTCATTTAACTCAACAGGAGCAATCAGTTTAGGTCTACTTAAATTCCGATGTTCTGATAATCGAACTAACCCATATCAATTAGTCTGACCTATGTATTGCATAGTATTTGTTAAATTAAGTTCTTCTTCTTCCTAATGAGATCAACTGAGTACCAAAGTCCTTGTTTACACATCATTCTAATTTCAGCTTCATTGAAAATCCTGAGTAGAGCTCTTGATGTTTTTTCTTTACATATAAATGTCTCCAAGGCTCTAAATTCGTTATTATTTGTATTAGTTGCATCAATTACACTACTACTTTTGTCGCGAAACGCTGGTATCAAATAACCATCCCATAAAATTTATTAGGAAAATAAGAAAAGGCCAAAAGCAAAGTAAAAATAATGGTCATACTAATAATGATAACATAAATAAGACAGAATATAAGGCATCTACAGTTATACTTTATAAGGAGGGGACATCTGAGACCCTACGTAGGATTCTTAATAAAGCAGGAATTAAGGTGACATTCAAACCCTCCCTCCTACAAACTTACACAGAGACAAGCCCTGTAGACTAAACGACCCGATGTACACAATTAGACAAAATAATATAATTTACAAAATACCTTGCAATGACTGTGAGTGAGGTCAACTACATAGGTCAAACTAGTACTTCAGGGGTAGTCAGATTGTCGGAACATAAGAATTTAGCTAAGGTAAGAATGGTTGATCCCGAGAAGATAGGTAATTTAGAACAAAGCTCAGTGACTGTACTGCATGCGTTAACACACAACCACACAATAAGGTGGGAGAGGGTTACGATTCTATGATGTAATCTAGGTAGGTGGAGAGAGAGGCTGATTACTGAATTCATGTTCATCGAGTTTACACCCAACACATGCAATGGAAATGACTCATCACTCATACTGGAAAAGTGCAAAATACTACTACCGATCAAATCAAGCGAGGAAGAATAATAGAAATGTAAAAACGAGGTTAGGAAGTTGTGTGAGCACCTTGACATGATTATGAGTGGCAATTAATTGTGCTCAAAACTTCGTTATCAGTAAATATTAATGTATAACACCACTGTGAGACTTTATCAAAATAAATTTTATCCATAATAGAATTATACTGTACCATACTGCACAAGTTCTATTTGTATACTTCTATTTCGTCTGTGTCATCATACTTTTTGAGTAAGATCTGGTGAGTAGTTAATTATTTACTATTAACATTTTCCTTATTTGCTTTATTTCATTATTTCAATCTTCTGACTTACTATTTGAGCTTCAAGCCTAATGATGATGCGTTCACTTATACCTACTATTTCAAAGCTATGAGTTTTCAATCTAGTCAATTTCATTTTCTAAACGTAAACAGATTGAAGAAGTGTTTTCCAGGAAAGCAGTAGCTTTTCAAACCATTCCTTTTATAAGGCATACATTACATCAAGAAACTGTTGGTGAAGGTTATTCATTTCCTTTAACTCTAGACCCTCGAGAAATATAACTTATAACTTTTCTGTGTCTCCAAAGAGATTTGTGTGACGTCCTAGCCATTACTTCACCAAGTATTTCATCTAAAATCTGAGTCCATGTGTAGAACCTGAGGAAGGAATTATCATGAGGGATATTATTTCTTGATTGTGCCACGTATTTATTGCATTTATGAATTTGATAAATTCCATTTATCCATAGTGTATACTATTTGCAAATTTCATTTTTTAGCATTACTTGTTTTACATTAAATCATAGTTCCTTACAACACTCACTAACCTGATGAATAGAATTTGGACATCTTTTAACATCCAGACTTATATTGACTACTTTAAAAGTATCACTATTCCTATACTTATCGTGTTAAAAAGACCTCTAAAATAGGGGACGAACACAATACTAAATAAAAATTTGTATTTATACTTGTGAACACGAGGTGCTAGCAATATATATATATATATATATAGGCAAGTTCGTCACCTTCACAATGAACCTAAGATGGATATATTTTCAATCTTACTATCATTTGTATTGTCTATTGATTTACAAGGATTTTATTGGTTACGGGACTGATTACAAACTAACAGTAGTTGGAGCATCAGAAAACAAGAGAGTATTGAATACCTGTTTCGCCCTAATTTAGGAGTTCCTAGTAGTAGGAACCTGCTAGGGCTGTAACCCAGGTTACTCCAACTGCAGGGAGAACTTCCAGAACATTCAGCCGATGAGATTTAATTAATCAAATGTTTTATGAATGCGAATTTCGGCACAAGATCACTTTCTCTTATAGGAATTCTATTCATTCAGATATATGGCATCATTTCATATATTTAAGTGAGACTATTATCAACGATCTCAAAAACTGTCTAACAGATTTTGGGCAAGTTCCTTCATAAACATCTCTATATTTATATTTGCTTTTCAGTTACAGTATTGTTTACATGTCTGCTGAAAAGATTTCAGACCATTTGAAATGATTGATTTCAATCTATGATCACACGCTAGTAGTGAATTAAACCTAAACTATAAAAAAGCTGAACCAACGTTCACTAGTTCTTTTTAAACTGCTGATTGCTTAGAAGTTTGATACTACATTCTTAGTCCTCTCCTTCGAGTTTTTTCTGTGATTATAATCTATAATACATGATAATAAGTTTCACGCCTAACACTTTCTCCATCACATAGTATACTCACTAAGTAGGATACCTTCAAGTTTTTGTACTTGGTTGTGTAAGCATAAAATATTTTATAATGAATTCTAGTACAGCATGATGAGATAGACACAAGAGAAGAGTTGTGTGAATAAATGGGGTACTGAGAGTCTGATAAAATGGATTTTGCCAAAAGTATTTAATATCTGATCTAGTTTCTATTTCATTGGTCTCCATGCTACAAGAGCTATGTGAACGAACTGGTTCTTTTAGATCACATTTACGCCTGAAGGTAAAGTTATCTGTTCGACATCTCGTAGGATGTAACATAGGAGCATTTAAATTAGACCACTATCTGATATCCAATATGGAAGTATTCAGTTTGGAACAGTCAGGTGGGAAATAAACTGGCAACGAAACACTCGGACCATCAACATATTTAACGAAGGTCGATATCGTCTGAAACAGGCAAGTTGTGTAGGAAGACAAAAGAAAAGCAGGGAGAACAGCATCCTGAGAGACAGTCTCTTCAATAAGACGGGCCGAGGAAGATTTATCCATATTTACGGTATACTGCATTCTGTCAGAGAAATAACAATACAACTAGTTATCAGCTCAAGACTCAGTTTGTGTCGAGGAAAGCTTATTTTTTAACAAAAGATATCCGGATAGAGAGTCAAAAGGAGATGTTTATTTCAGGAAGAAATACCAAACACACTCACCTCTACCATGCTTATACATACAGATGTGGATACATTTCCCCAAATAATTTGTATGCACTCTATGACGAATGGTTTTGGTGGGAATAATCAGAATCTTGACACAGCTGAATAGGCTTCATTTCAGTTCCCCGTGCATTTATTGAATACATTATTTTTACTACAGAACTGTCGGGTAGTTACCCTAATATACCTCCTATACGTGTATACATAAGAAAAGGTTTTTTATTTTACCTCAAGGCAATCGTCTGGTAATCCATAAAGTTGCGAAATGACTGTTAAAAAACACTAAAATATCGAAGTTCTTACCCGTTGCACATCAAAATACACTAAGCAACAAAATGAAAGCTAAATAATACAAATAGTTACTTGAAAAATGGGAATATGAATAGACAACGTGAAGATAAACAATACAATTAGATAATAATGCTTTCATCTGAAATGTAAACTCATCATAATGGCGATAGCTAAGACAACAGGCTATATAATATATATATATATATCCTTCTTGTCGAACACTGCAAATTTAAATTTCCAATATCCAATAACTTAGCTGTGTTTAGATTTCTTGATCTCTCTACCTTTAGAAACTTGGTTTACACTTGAAAAATTCTTAAACGTAGCTGCATGCTTTGAGTTCCAAATTAAGTATGTCATGCAACACACTTTTGTTCTCATTTTCATACTCGGACTGGGCAGTTTTCACAAACGTGTTTTACAGGCAGTATAGTCAACTCTGTAAAAGGAAACAAACTGTTATACGCATATTGATATTAGAGGAAGTAGTTTCATAGTATGAACAAACATTAAATAGTAGAGGTAACCAGAAGTTCTTTTGAAAATGCACAGTTTCTTCCTACTCCCTTCTCCTAACCTTAGGTACTGCAGTTTTTATTTTATTCTACTCCCTTGTGTTTCCGGTGGAACACAAGCAATCCTGCTTGAGCTTTGAATTTCCACTAGAGGGAGTGTTATTCTTATTCACGGGTTAGGGATGCCAACCTGACATCCAACCTTCCCTCTCTACTGGGCATCAGCTGGCGATTGCTTTCAGTACCATTTGCGTGGTTGGCAAGTATTCTACGATAGAACCAGCGACTCGCAAATAATTCTTACCCTCAATCAAATTTTAGGTTGAATGAAGACTTCTAGGCCACACACACATGGAACGCAATATCACCACTTAGTTACTCTGTCAAAATTCTTATGTCTGTGATTTCCAGCTTCTTCAAATTCTCAATAGGTTACTTTTAAAACAGTTAGTTCACTCTTTGAATTTAGGCGAAACAAAAAGAGTACATAACTTGTCTGATATGCGTAAGATATTTGCACAAAATGTTTCAAACAATATGACCTAACACGAATTTGTCGTTTATATTTATATAAACTTTGCACAAAATACGAATGGTCACAACTGCATCGATACGCTTCAAAGTGTCAGTTTGTGGTAAACAAACTACAGATAAGATTCAAGACAGAAATAACAGCGGAAATGTCGTTGTATAAAATTGGATGACCAAGACTATTTGAATGTCAAAACAAAAACTAATTTTGAAAGCACAAATCCCGTTTAAGTCATTTCATCACTTGGGCTTTGAGAAATTAAGATATGCAACTTATCAAAGATATTTTTTTGCCTAAAAGCATTGCTAAAATCAGTTTTATAACCTATCTGATTGATGTGATCCAAGATAGATGAGGCTGTGTATTTGTTTCATGGTAAAGTTAAGTGATTTGATCTTATCTAACAAACAATTATGTAAATGTACTCTGCAGCACTAGTCTTCAGAGATCTATCAGTTTTCCCACACTTTTCTTCTTTTATCACTGATTCTCTGGATTCTCATGTACCTCAGTGAAATCTACACTAAAAAACTAAACAAATTAGAATTTACTGTAGTCAGTTAACCAATATGGCCTCTTTTAATTTTTCTTTTCTCAGTCAACATAAATGGTTTGAGAATAATATCCAAGTTCATACGTTTCTATACTCAAAACATTATAAATGCTTAAAATTCTTTAATTAGAAGCCATTGTTCATCTATATTTATCACACTGAATGTTGTGCTTCTACAAAATTAGTGTTATGATGCTTTTGTCTCATTAAGCATCCTTTATAAAAACTATTAGTCTGAATATATGTATATATATATGTGACTTCAGACACTGCTTGTCGGTACCATCCAGACTGGTCTGTGACGCATGCCTTAACACAATTTTAGATAGATAATCGTCCTTTAAAATGAAACTAGTCATGAAATAAAGTATTATTCTATTATTAAATTACACATTTTACACATTTACACATTTTGACTGATTGACTGGGGATGATGAACAACTGAACGACTACAACTTAGATGAAGTACTTTAATTAGCATGCTGTAAAAGTCCTTACGGAGATATTTTGTAATTTTTGAATTACATAATTTCACTTTATATACAAAATAATTAAAAATCTTTTGAGAATAAAAAGCTGCTTACCATTTGATTAATCTTATTTCATAATTAAATCCTAGTAATAATCAAAACTCACTATGATATTACTAGTTGTGGTGGACTGGATTATGCGTCAGACAGTGGGAAACGAGAAACGTGACAGGGATATCCCGAACCAACGTGAAGAACTTAGAAGACCTGGATTTCGCGTGTGGATGATTTATGTTTGATGTCACACACAATCGAAGACTTACAAGCAAAAACCGACCGACAAACTGGTCGAAGAAGCAGCTGGCGAAGACAGGACTCCATGTGAACATAGACAAGATGGACGTTATGAAAATAACCAGCAAACAACAACAACAACAGCAAAATCAAGCGCGAATCACCATCAACAGGAGGGATTTGAAAGAGATTACTTCCTCAACTCACTTATCTATGGAGCATTGTCTCAACTACAGGAAGTCGGAACGGACGAGGATGTCAAATCGACCGAGAATCGGGAAGGTGAGAAATACATTCATCAACTTGAAACCAATCTAGAAATCTTCGTCACTCAGCATCAACAACAAATATCGGTTGGATTTTCAATACAAACGTCAAGTCAATTAGTTCTTCTATACGGATCAGAAACTTGGCGAGTCACAAATAATATTTCCAACAGCCCATTGCAGACATTTATCAATAACCAACTGTTTTTGCTCTATACTGAAGATCAGATGGCCAGGCCGGAAAGAATCTAACGCTAACAAGAAACTATGGGAACAAAGAAGACAAGAACTGATCACCAATCAACAAATATGCAGGAGAAAGTGGATTTAGATGGACTGAGCACTCGCTGAGGAGGCCGCTGGGTGACATCGCGCGCACGTCAGGCCATTACTTGAGTGGAACCTGAAAGGGAAGCGGCGAGTTGGTCATCATTGCAAGGGTGACATGGAGGAGATCGTGTGAAGAGGAGTTGAAAGAGTATGGACTAACACGGATGCAGGTGAAAAGTAGAGCAGAAGACAGAAGCAAGTGGAGACGTGCAGCTGAAGCCTTATGTTCCACTAGGAATACAAGGCAACAGTAATAATAATAATCAAAACTGGAATGGAAACATGTATAAAAGAGCTAATAGCAATTGCTTTCTACTCTTGAATAAAGTAGACGGTATTCATGCGTCTGGTCAACTGTTTGGTGTAGACCGAATTCAGTCAGTCAGCTTTGCAATGTGGCCAGCATGCTAGGCAGTCCAACACTACGTGAGCTTTGAATTAATGTTACAGGATGGCTGTAGGCAATCGTCAGGAAGCCCTCCATTTAGATATTGGGCTTGTTGGCACTGAACAGTTAGCAAAGTGTATCTGCAAACTTAAGGGAACTCATGTCTCTTCTGAGATCAAAACCTGTATCACCTAGTCCTACAGTCAGAGACGTTACTACTGAACTATTCGGGTTCGCAAGTGACCTCCTGTAGGACTGCAGGACAACAGGATTAGTGACACGGGTTCTAATCCCAAGACTACAGGCGTGGCTTGCTGACGATTGCCAACAAGCGCGAAAACTAGGTCGAAGGCTTCCTGTCGATTACCTCCAACCATCTAAAAACAACAGTTATGAATATCATTTTTCGAACGATATTAGTATGAAAGACCAAGAGATAAGAAAGTCGATAACTACTATATGATGTTTACTAACTTTTAGTGTTAAGTTAAATTTAGAAAATATTCAAAGATTATCATGTGCGTTGGTTGCAAAACAGTAATTAATTCAATCATCTAGATCATAGTCAACATTCGTCGAAACTTATCAGTCTAGGACTCTGTGTGGTCATCATTCAGGCAAACATACTCAAGTACTTCTTGTTTTTAGTGTCACATTAAAAATCAGTTGACAGTGAACCTAAAACATAGTCATCGTTTTTTTCTATCACAGTTCAAATCAAAAATATTTCGTGCAGAGTAAAGTGGGCTGTTTTTATTTTATTACATCCACTGACTTACCGACATATCGAAATCCTTACCGGGTAATTTATCTTTATATATTATTGTGCATCATTCATTGATACAGGAGATGAGCCGTTGTAGTAGTGTGGCGAGAGCAGTCTGTTAGCCAAATCGGAAGACAGTAATTAACGTCAATGTTTAAGTGCCCAATATTGGTCGTGAGAAAAATGAGAACAAAGACTAATTCAACAATCAATCCTAGCAAACTTTGCGCAGGCGGATACAATTAGAAGACAGATGATCTGACATTCACGAAATAGCAACAAAGAGATGAAAGATTAATTTTCAGTGAGAAACAACCAATCAGAAGACTGTGTTTTTCTGTTAACAATAATCTATAATAATGTACATGAAAATCTATAAATACGTATCGTCCGTCAGTGTTACAGTGGTTAGGACTCTCGCCGAGCATACACATGATCCGAGGTTTGATCCCCTGCCGACGCACACCTGATATCTATGGTCTGCAAAATTTGGGCTGCTGATATCACATGCTGAAAATTCCAAACATGTACAAAGAAATACGGTGTGAAATCAAACTATAATAAAAAAATAAATGATTTGTTGCCTGGCCCTTATCTTCTGTTGTTACAGTAGTATTAGGTACTAGTTCAAACAGGTTTATACTACTGAACAAATGCGTTAGTGTTGCGAATGGGTCTTACTGATAAATGAGTAAAACTATGAACCTTTAGTCCTAATTCAGGTTTGCGTTCAAAGCATTTCAACACACATTGCAAATTTTGTACTAACATACTTAGGATAATGTTTTGGTATTTGACTTCATGGACTGAAGGTTCAATTCTCAATGGAAACACTACCATCCCCTGGGAGTGCCAGTATGCCCAGTTGATAAGTCCTGAAATACTTGGATCCCACTACTAGTCATCACCAACCAAAGTAGTTCCTTATTTCGTTAAATGATATTTTTCTAAGAAAAATAAGAGCCGGTGTCGTCCTTCTGAACACCATCCTCAGCCTTATTATTATCATTTGAATTCTTCATCAGTGATATAACTGTATATACGGACAGACATTGTCGTCACTAATTGTTAGTTTTCACTTTTATCAGTCCTTTTATTGACTTGAAATACTCAAACCTTTCTGAACAGATGTAGCGCATAAACCAACACAATCACTTCATTGAATGTTGTGTAGACCAAAAGATCCAACATCAAAAGAAGACAGTATCAATACCATCTACCGAATAAACTGCCTGAATTATGATAAACACCATACTGGTCAGAGTGGGTGCCCCATTCGATTCACAACCCAAGGATATAAACTAGCTGCGAAAAGACACGACATGTACTCTTACATATCAATGTATGTAGACAGATATGAACACTAATTTGGTTGGGAAAATGTAGCGACTTTAAACAGAAGAAACATGAAACTACCAGTGCATCTCTAGCAGCTTGGTACTCAGATGAATCAGCAATAAACAGACACATTACCACAGATTAGATTTGCAACTAATAGACAAGAAAGTTTAAATTCCAAGTCAATAAAAATGATCAGTACAGATGTAAATTACCAACCAATCACGAAGATAGTTGTCAGGATGTAAAATTACATTACTCATGGAAGATTCAAGCAAGTTCACTTCATATTAACGCTTTCGCTGAAGACGTTATCTGGAAGGATGACGAAAGCTTCACAATGAAATCAACTAGCTTAGAGAACACAAGCAGAAAAAAGTTTTCCACCTGAGCTGTTAATCTTACCTATTATATCTCAAATAAATATCCCAGAATAAATTTATTAATTTACTTTCTTTTTTCAATGTACGTAAATTCTTGAGTTTTTTCCAGCGATCATTGCACACTAGTTAGTCATAGATTGTGAGAGCAAAGCTTAAAACATAAATTGTACGTAACAACTTAGTTCACAGGGTCTTATGTACTAGTTTATGAATCATACTAAATACTAACGGACTTATCAGATAACCTGGTTTACCAATCGAAAGTTATTCTATTCAAAGCACAACCAGACTGGCTGCCTAGATTAATAATTCTCACTAAATCATAGCATTGCTTGTATGTAGCTTATATATATATATATACATATATATATCAGTAGTTGAGTGATAGAACACTCGCTACCCCCACAATTCGCCAGGAGTTCGATTTCCCGCAAGCACACTCCTAAATCTTTTTTATTCATCATTAAGACCACTAAAGAAGAAACTTTGAATCGTAGGCTGACAATTCTATCCCGTAAGAAGAAATATCAATGCTGCTGAAACTTCTAAGCTAAAGTTTGTCCTATTTTCTACTCGGAATGAAAATTAGTAAAATAAATAATAATAATATATATTCGTATATCTTCAACGTGCATTGTAATAGTTTAAATCTCAGGGATATATTTCGCATTAAAACAAAACAAAAGCTTTTCCCGGGAGTACTCAACGGCTGTTTCGTCCTAGTTCGGGGCTCTTCATCATTGCGCGCCGACTGTGGTCCGAACCCAAGACCTTTCGGTTACGAGGTGAGCTCATAGACCATTTAGCCACTGGTACGTGATCCAACCGTCTATGTATTTCAACTTCTGCCATTTCGCAATATTGCGCGACCAACGCTCACTGATGAACAGTCCCAGACCAGGACAAAACAGTTATCCAGTAGTCCCTGTTGATTTTCCAGCAGTTCTTTAACCGATATCAGCATATGATGAAATCTTTAAACCAATCAATCCTTGCAGATTAACACTTGAAAAGTTTATTCGTATTTATGATCATTATATCCCTGAATTGTTGTGAGTTGAATAAAAGGGCATTAATCCCAAAATTCCCAGATATTTTTCTTTAGATGACGATTGTTTCAATTAAACTCTAGTCCTCCAAGGTTGAAAATAGTCAAAGTAATAGATGAACTGATTGGAATCAACAGCTTCCAGATGTGAATAACTACACTACTCACAAGCTTCTTTAGTATTTAAGTAAATGTTTTAAGGAAGTTCAGCATTCAAACAAAAATAAATGGTAGAAGACTTTATTCAGCAGTCTAGTCACCCTTATCGACTAACTCTCAGTATACAACGCTACAAAGTATGCAGTACTTACTTAGCATTGTGGTTATACCGAAAAAACTACTTATAAATATCTAAGTTCACAATCATATAAATTATTATTCATACAATCAACTAGCTTTCAGCTAGTTCAACTGTCACTTATCATAATTGGAAACCCCTAAAAACGTTGTAATTGCTGTTCACTTGTTTTTCAACAATATTAATTCAAAAACTGACGAAAATTGTTTGGTATTCTTCACATTTTTCTAAAAAAAGTTATTTTACTTCTCCTCTTAGTTTACTTGCTGAATTGAAAAACACAATGACTACTGAATTTTTTTTTCATAGATTGTCACCACCTAGTATTATTAGCCTAACTCGTTCTTTATCTTTTCTTTTCTGATATTCGTCGATTAAAATATGAAAAAGAAACAAATTGCTTATAAGTTGACACTGACTTGTGTGAATCACTATGGCTTTACTCTTATTTAAGTTACGCGCACGCATATGCGCACGTGTGCGTATGTGCATGTAAGCATTAAAACAAATAAATATTTAATTTAGTTACATAATTGACACTATTTTAATTTAAAATGGAATCCATTAAAAATGTAATCACAACATCTTTGTTTTATCATTACACTTTTTAGTATTGACCACCTACCTGGCTGCCTGTCTGTCTGTCTGTCTATCTATCTATCGATCTGTTTACCTACCTACTGACAATCATTTTTGAAATGATGCACTTCCTTATTCTTACAACAATGAACAAGGGATAGTGACACATTTTTCACTCCTTTAACCGTAATTTATAACAAATCTTCAAATTTCAGTATACATATTTGAATGATACGGAAAAACTGAGAGGGAGAGAGAGAGGAAGATACTTTTGACATATGTAAAAAGAATTGACAGTTAAATCAACACACACACAAAAATATTTCATAATCTGTACACCAAATCGATACAGTAGAAAGAAGTTCAGATATAAATGTTACTGTAATGACTAATAAGATTAGTTAGGATATTTTTTCGCTTTACGAGTTCGTATTCTAAAGTTTGTTCACCAGAAATCTGTGCGGCCACTTTCCTTACCTTGGTGATCACTAGAAGAATGTAAAAAAAATGACAATTGTCCCTCACCCCGCATTAACCCTTAGCCATTTATAAGTTTATATTGTTCTACAAGCTCATCTTGTAACGGGAAGTTTGTGAGTTCGAACCCTGTTAGGTGCTTACTAATGAATAGTTTTAAACTAGGAGGAATCAGTTGTCTATTACTCTCCAGTTTTCTAGTAATTCTATAACCAGTATCAATTCGTGATCAAAGCTATTCTTCTTTTAACTATCATATTATTCTACCCACTTTATCTTAAGTTATCTATTACGTAATCATTTTGAACTCTGATTTATTCCTCATTCACTCCCCCGTATTTTTCCAAAACCAGTAATTCAAGTAATCTGTTTTGCTGAATTTTTAAAACACTTCTTACTTTCAGCTGATGCATTGAATTCTCTAACTATTTACTACCCTTATGCCATGTTTATGTTGATTTGCAAGGGCTGATTTGTAAGAATTTGATTTGTTTCTTTGAGTTAGATTATAACAACAGAAGACAAGGGCCAGGTAACAGATCGTTTTATTAAGGAAATCAACACGTATTTATATATATTTCATGTACATTATTATAGCTTATTCAATCAGACAGACACAGTCTTCTGATTGCTTGTTTCTTGCTCAGGGTTATTCTGCACTGCTTGCGACTGGTTTCTCAGAAAGTTAAGCCATATATCTGTGAATCGTATTTGCCCAAGTCTGCTGTGATTGGTTGTTGAATCAGTCTTGTTCATATTTTCTCACGGCCAATATTAGCGACCTAGGCATTGACGTAAATTAATGTCTACCAATTGGCTAGCAGCCTGCTCTCACCACAAGATCACAGATTGATATCATTTAGAGAACCATTGAAAACCAGGAATTACTGGACAGCTGTTTCATCCTAGTTTGGGAACTATCGGTAGTACGCACGCACGGGGTTCTAACTCAGGACCTTCTGGTTAAAAAAGATGAGTTCATATACCATTCAGTCACTGGGAACCGATTCAGTGGTCAGCCCATGAATTCTCACGTCTAACAATTCGTGATTTTAGCGTGACCACCAACCAATGTCATCGGTGAGAAATCCATTCTCACCCCCGACTGGATGAAACTCACCGGTCACGACTTCTCATTGGAACTCCAGAAAACCTCATCCTGTAGCAAGTCACTTGCAAGCAGCAGATTAACTTCCAAGACTTGATTACGTAAGGATTTGATTTTCTTTTTTTTTCTAGTGTGACCACGGATTGATGTCAGTTTATATTGACTAATTAGTGTTAACAAACTTATCACCACAAGATTATTCAATCATCTGTATTTTATTAAATGTGCTATATGTATTAGAGTAGAATCCTTAGTGGGAATCTATTTGAAAAGTAAATATTTTTTATACAATTCAGACAAAGAATAATGACATCGAGGAAAATACCCAGCAAGAGATTACACAGAAAAGAACAAGAAGCTCAACAAAGACATCTCTTCGTCCACGTTATCCTTAAAAGGCCGTAAGACCACACTTATATACATTAACTCACATAGATACAGTTATTTTTTTAATTCCATATAAGAATAACAAACGAGATAAAAGGTGATCAAAATTCGCAAACTGATACGGACGTCTAAAGGTGTGAATATAGATTACAAAGAGCTTAGAAACAAAATTAACAGAACTAGAAAATAGTTGAGTAACATGAAAAATGTGCATCGGTGGCACAGCGGTAGGATGCGCACCAACCAAGCCTCATGTGGTCCGTGGTTCGACCCTCGGCCGACGCATTCCTTTACCTCGCTAAGCCAGTAGGTAATAAGATTGGTAAAGAGGGATGGTTGGGGATGAGGCTAGCAGCCCTATCCTGTAAAAAAAACAAAAACCACTGCTACTAAAACTTTAAGCCTCTAGCTTGAAGTCCTATGTTCCATTAGGAACGTAAAGGAGTCAAAAAAAGAAGAAATTGCTGAGTAACATGTAAAATAGGCTTTTT
The DNA here is from genome assembly GCA_944472135.2 of Trichobilharzia regenti. Classification (NCBI taxonomy): domain Eukaryota; kingdom Metazoa; phylum Platyhelminthes; class Trematoda; order Strigeidida; family Schistosomatidae; genus Trichobilharzia; species Trichobilharzia regenti. The sequence continues at coordinate 136,285,112 of OX235262.1, forward strand.
TAACGAAGACAGGTGTGAAAAGGATGAGCATGGAAACAAACTGAGAAAACAGTTTTATAAGTGAAGATCAAAGAAAATGAAGGGAGTGATAAGGCAAAAACGAGAATCAAATAGTCAAACCAGAGAAAATTCATGGTAAATGTAGAACCTGAACTAGTTCCATTTGAACACATACCACGAGCCTTCGATTCACATGGCAGGAGCTTCTGCAGTAAGAAGAAGTCGAGAATCAACACATTCTATGGATTTTTGCTTACTTTCTAAATCACCTTGAATGATGAGTGTAACGGTGACAATAAAATTGTTCTGGACTCAAAGAA